>JAULJL010000010.1:22181631-26981631 GCA_030761205.1 Fremontodendron californicum | reverse complement strand
TTATGATGACTATGTTTGTCATGAATGCGACTTGATGCTGACATGGTGCATGTAAAGAATAAACAAATTAATGCATGGATATATACAGAAAAATCATGCTGACTACGAATGTATGAATGCAACCTAATGCCAACATGATGTAAATAATGAATAAATTGATACATGGGTATATACAAGAAAATCATGCTGGTCATGAATGTATTCTACAATGAATAAGTATGCATGCTTATGACTGTAACATGACGTCCATATGATACATGTGAAGAATAAATGAATTAACACAAAGATATACACAAAGAAATTAACCACTGATTACGCAAAATTGGTAGGACCTAAATCTTGATTATTCAAAAATCTCATTATGCAAGATTGGCCTCCAAATTTAATCTATGATTTTTTGAAACATGTTTTCTCTATGAAAAACCAAAAATATTATTTTCGAAAGAATTTTGGGGTAGTGGATCCTACTATGGTACAATATCCAAATGTTCATGCAACACTACCGGTTTTATGAAATCATCAAATAAAATTATTATTACCATCCATTTATTGCAAAAAATGAGATCAACAATACAACCATAAATATACATGCTTTATTCACATACGCATGAAATGTGCAAAAATGCAAAAATATTTGAAAAAGAATGTTTTGATATTTTCAATTTTAAAAAGTTTATAAACACTTGCCCCAACAGTATCGACTCACTTAGGCATCACGATGCCTTTGGGATAGGGTATTGAATTTATTACGAGCGATGTACGTACATCGTCGCCCGATCTAAAACACTTATTTAGAGTGTAAAATAGGTAATAAAAGGTTTAGAAATGTTCCTATCTCCGATATATCTAATGAAAATCCGGCATGGCTTCGCCTAAGTTCACTATATGAGGGTGAATCGGTTCTAAAGGTCCCAAATTGCTCCTCACTGTCGCCGGTGAAGGCTAGTAAGGCACCCCAATAAAAACGAGTTCAATTCGTTAGAGTCTATTTCCCTAGCCCATGTGGATTGTTAATCACGAAGGCTTAGGTAATTTAGTATTCCGGAAGTGTTTCACTAGCCCATGCGAATTGTTAATCACGAAGGCTTAGTTACTTTGCTCCCACCTAAAAGGACGAAACCCGGGTATAGGGCTCATGATATGCAAATGCACGTGTGGTGTGTGTGGAGGAACAACAAACCTATCACAGGATCCAGAATTTAGTATCTCAAGTTAATTCCCAATTTAAAGAAAAATAATTCTATTTTTTTTATTGAAAATGATCCAGAATTTATTAATTCAAAATTTTTCTATATTCCCCAACAAACGTGGCAAAATATAGAAATTTTTATTAGTTTGGAAAACTTTCCGGATCATTCTTATTTTAAAGAAGATATTCCTTTATTAATGATAATTGATGATATCCTCCCCAGCAAACCCGGCAGAGAGCTCATGAATTATTTTAACTCGAAAATATTTTTATTTTATTGAAAATCATTATCTTTTTCAAAACATTTTAAAAAATATGAATATGTGTGACATAAATAAAATGACATAACAAAGTCTAAATAATAAAATGCAACCTAAATAGTATGATATAATTTAAATGTCATAGCATATTTAAATAAAATGAAATATTCTAAGTCATATGATATATTCTAATATGAAATGTAGTATCCTAAGTGACAAAATATATTATATATGAAATGAAATGATCTAGATTACATTGCAAAATTAAATGATATGGCATATTTTAAATGACATGTCATATTCTAAAAAATATAATCTAAATGACATGGAATATAATCTAAATGACATGAAATGACATGAATCATAAAATAATGCTATCATACAATATGCATGAAAAAAAAATTAATAATGCATGAACATAGTATATACTAAATGATGTGACAAAAATAAATGACTAAATAAAAAGCATAGGATATCATGAAATATTCAAAACCATATAACAATTAATATAATATCAAAAATTTAAATCAAAGATAATAACACCATTATGGAAATTGACATAGCAAAAATCACATATTATATAGTATGCATGAATACGGAAAATGAAATGCATGAGAATGTATTTTTTCCTTTAATTAAGAAAATCCATATATCTAAAAAGATATCCGACTACCTTAGAAAAATATATCAAATGAAATATTCTAAAACCAAAATACTTTGTGATTGTTTGAAAACAATTTTGAAAAGCTTAGATTAAAATAAAAACTTAGCTAAACCTTTTTTAAATGACTGTAATTTTCTAAGTTTAAAATCTCGGACTTGACCACCCTTAACCCGAGATTTTAAAAAATCATTTTTAGAGTTTAAAAAGGCTTAGAAACTACCCTAAGACAGTAACTAAACTTCCTAATTAGCCCCCTCTAAGTAACTTAACCAAAACAGATTAATGGTTTTCCTTCAAATTCAATTCTGTCTCTACTGTCCAGTTTTAAAGCACGATTTTTTACCCTATTTTTAAAAATTCAAAAAAATCTAAAAAAAATACTGAAAACTCAGAACATGTAAATCTACATGGAAAAAAATCGACTTAATTTTCTGATTAAAGGTGATTGCCTAGAAAAATCGGGAAAGTACGAGTACTGGGTGAAAAAATTGTTTTGCCAAAACACATTTTTTGCCTTTGATAAAATCATTTAAAAATCAAAGTAAAAATGTTAGAGACTCTCCTAAAGACTCACAAACAGTAGCTAACACTTTTGAAAAGCTAGAAAAAAATTAGCTAAGTAAAAAAAAATCACAAAGGTAGAATAATTAATTTGACAACTCTTTAATTTTTCACAATTATGCTCAAAATGAGCATGACTTTAAACCACTGATTGGTTTAAGTCATAAATCATGTGACATGATATGAAATGCATGAAAATACAGCAAATATGATGCATGAAATGCATGATTTAAGACCTAAATGACATGAAAAATGCATGGCATAGAGAATATGACCTAGACCTAAATGAACTTGCAAGGCGTTAATGCAACTTAGGTCTAAAATGCATGAATATGTATGGCAAAGCAAGCCAATCCTAAACCTAAAGAATGCATGGCAATAACACAAACATATAGCATGCTTAAACAAAATACACAACCAAATATCATGAAAATGCAAACCTATCAACTAGCATACACAAAGCTTAAAAGAGAGGGGTAGCCGAATGGTTAAGTGAACATGGCATTTTCACAAACACCTAACACAATAACATGCATAGCTAAAGAATAATACTCAAATCATAAAAATATAAAGTAAAAGCATGAAAACCAATAGGCATTTTCACAAACACATGGATTAGCAAAATGTAAAACATAAATAAACTTAAACATTTTGAAAACAGAAAATCAAAAATGCAAGACAAGTAAAATAAACATGATAACAAGATAATAGACTCAAAAATGAAAACAAGCAAGCAACCAAATCAAAACAAGCTTCATGTTTATGTATTTGAAGAAGATTTAAAACATCAAAACTTGGTAAATATCACTAGTAACATGAAATAAAGAAGCAAAACAGCAACTATACCAAAAACAATAGGCCATTCGGCTAACCCAAAAAACAAGAGAAAAGAAATTTCTCAAAGCTTTTTCCAATAAAGTAACAAGAAGAAACTTGAAGAAGAAAATTAAAAACACTTATTTTAAAAAGGAAAATCAAAAGAACTCATCAAAATAGCAATCAAAACAACAAATCAAGAATAGAAAATCAAGGAAAGTGCAAGAGTATGGTACTTAAAGCAACCTCTAGAAGCTATATTGCAAGTTTTTTCACTTATAACTTTCTTTTCTTTTCTGAACTTTTATTTTTGCCTTTCAAAAATAGAGAAAAAATCAGCCAAACAAGAGTGTGAATAGAGTTAAAATGAAAGAGAGAACCCCCTCCCCCCTATAGTGGCCGAATGGTCTATTGTTCTAGAAGTTAGGTGGTTATTTTTTTTATCTGATCCAATGGCTATCATTTCAAGATACCTTCTATGTAAAATTTTCACTATTGGATCAGATCTGATCAACCCTTGAATTATGATGCCATAAAGATGTCATAAATAGAATATCTCTCCAACAATTGGTCAAAGTGTTGTAAATTTAAAGGCTTGATTACAAAAATAACTATCTTCCTCTTCATTGTTGGCCTTTTGATAAAAAATCAGAAAATATTTGCCCTCCATTGGGCCTTGGCCGACTGACCCTTCCTCTTCCAGCCCATGCTTCAATTTTTTAAAAACAAGAAAAGACCCTTTTTGATTTCTTTAGTAAAATGACCTTTTTGCCCCCCGAACATAAATAAATAGCAAACGGACTCCAAATTCAAAAATTCTTTTTTTAATACTTCTGAAATATTAAAAAGTTAAATTCTGGAGGTTTTCAAAATTTTTCAAACCCATTTTCTATTATTTGAATTTTTTCTTCCAAAATTGCCCTTTTGTGCTCCCAAACTTTACCATTTTTTAAACGAGCTCCAAATCCAGATTTTTCTTCACCAATCTCTTCTAAATAATTAAAAAGTATGATCTGAAAGTTTTCATAATTTTTGGAACTCATTTGGTATTTTTTTGGGGGATTTATCTGCTTGAATTACTGTATAATGGGCCCGAGATTTGGTCATTTTGCAAACCAACTCCGAATCAAGATTTTTTTCGTCAATCTCTTCGATATAATTTAATAATAAGATCTGCAAATTTTCAAAATTTTTGAAGCTCATTTGGTATTTTTTTCGAGATTTTTCCTTTTAAATTTCTACATAGGGGACCCGGGATTTGATCATTTTGCAAACGAACTCCGATTCAAGATTTTTTTTCGCCAATCTTTTCGAAATGATTTAATAATGAGATCTGCAATTTTTTAGAATTTTTGGAGTTCATTTTACTATTTTTCTCAAATTTTGCAATTTTGCCCTTTTGCCTCCGAAACCCGATTTTGCTCAAAACAAGTTTGATTTTCATATTTTTTTCAAACTGAGCCTTGGCTATCCTTGCTTAATCACTCCTCATCAATTAAGGGCTTTAGTCTTACCGAATCGGGCCATTTCTGTAATTGTTCCAAATTTCATCGAAATCCACCAAAAACCTTAATTCTCGATTTTCTTCCTAATTGACTTTTCTTTCAATTTTTCTTTCAAGTAACTTCTCCATTACCCATAGTCAGTGCTTATATTTCATTTGGAACCTTCAATTTCGACCAATTTGATCGTTTAAGCATTTTTCCCCAAATTTCTCGAACTAGAGTTTTCTTTCTACTGAATCTCCATAACCCAACTTTCAAACTCCATATCTTTCGATGTAGACATCGGATTATCAAAATTCTTTTGCCATTTTTCAATTGAACTTCAAATCTTGATTATGAAAGTGGGTTGACTTTTTTAGTAGTTGACTTTTCGAGATTGACTTTCCAGAGTTGACTTTTTCAAGTTAGACTTTTTATGCTCGTCTTCTTAGAGTAAGTCTCGGAGTGCCACCTGCAGGATGAAAAAAATCTTTTTACATTTTGAAACATCAATTTAGGAAGAAAACATGCCTGTTTTAGTGGTCCGGACAAAATTAAGTGTTTACAAAGGCCAAGAGCTTTTAAATCCTCACAATCCCAAACAGCTTGCTTCAACTCTTCTAGTGACATAGATTTTTCCAACATAATCACCTCCTCAGCCTTCAGCATCCGGAACTCCAACTCATTGAAAACAGGTTTTTGCCACTTATGTACTGAAAAACGATGTTAAAAATAGTCCACCACAACAGCTTTAACTTGTTTTACATCAGACACCCAGAAACCATCAATATGATTTCTTCGAGCTCTTACTTTTGCTTTACTTTGAAAAAACTTTGTATTTCTATCTATTTCTTTTATCCATTTGACTCTTGATTTTTGCCTCCAAAATTCTCTGTTTTGATACGCCCTCCACAACTCATTTATATCCTCCTTTTTATTTCCAACTTCCTCATATGACAATTCTCTTACATTCCCAATTTCATTCATCTCCTCAATCCTTTCTTCAAGCCTCATTATCCTGTTTTGAATTTCTCCAAACACTTATTTATTCCATTTCTTGAGAAACCTTTCAACCTATTTAGCTTCATCTTCATTTTAAAGCATGGCCTCCCCTTAACATCTAATGATTCCCATTTCTCTCAACCTCATTTCCGAATTCCTTATTCTGAATCCAGCAGTCAAGAAACTTGAAAGGGCGAGGTCCCCAATCTATTTTCTTAGAAGCAAGCAGAACCAGCCAATGATCATAAATGCTCCTCTTGAGGCCCCTTTGACTCAGATTTTTAAATCTTAAAAACCATTCAAAACTAAGAAGAAATCTATCAATCCTACTCCTCTTTGACCCTACACCATATCAAGTAAACTTCTTATCCTGGAGTGGTAAACCAATGAGCTCAGTATTTGACATAGTTTTTAAAATCATCCACTCCAACTCCATTGGATACACAGCCCATTCTTTCATTTCAATGTTTAACAATATTAAAATCACCCGCGAAGCACCAGTTTCCATTGACTCCTATCTTCAACTCCAATAACTCCCCCTATAACTTTCATTTGTCTTCCATGCCAAACGTCACATAAACATTCACCAAAATGCATTCAAAGTCATCTAGAACCCGTTCACCTATGATCATAATAAATCTTTCTTTCACAACTATTTCTTTTACAAATACGTTTTTGTCCCAGATTATCAATAAACCCCCAGACCTTCCTTCAGCTGATTGCCATACCTAGTCATAGTCATCGTCTGGCCAGATCCTTTGGATACGCCAATTATCATACACACTCAACTTGGTCACCTGTATTAAAATCACCTTAACTTTATAATTCCTAATATACCTTTTCACTATTTTTTCCTTTATCCCACTTGAAATTCCTCTAACATTCCAAGATATCATCCTCATAATCGCTCTTTTCCACCTCAAAAAAACGCGTGCACAAGACTAATTCCAGGTAAACCACTTCCACTGGTTCGATTACCCTACTCTGAACTTATTGAAACAAAAATTCCCCAATCACACCAACTATCTACCAGGCACATACATCCGAGTCAGAAAACCCAATTTTTTCCCATCATCACAATACCCCAACTCCATAATACACTTGTAAACAACCGAAAAGAAAAAAGAGAAGTAGAAAGTAGGAGATAGGAGATAAGAAAAGGAAACAACACCTCAAAAATTCGTCGGTTTCCACAGTACCCGAACCCGACCCTAGCTTCTTCTTGCATTGTTTTGAAGCTCCATCAATTTGTTTATGACCTCTTCCTCATCTCCAATCGAATTCAAACCCAGCTTTTGATACATGTGAAAAGTTGTCAGCTGCCTAGTCAGCTGGAAGTGGTTAATAAGCTGTTAGGAGTTAGTTGACTGTTAAGAGTTAGTTAAGGTAGTTACAAGGTTGTTAAGCTGAGTTGTTCGATTCTGTTATTAGTTACAATTCTGTTATTCATTCATTGTATTCATTACAGATTGTATATAAGGACTTGATCCTTATAAGCTGAGGTATGCTAATGAAATATGATTTTCCTCTCTTGCTTCTTCTTCTTCCTCTCTGTTCTTCATTGTCACTGGTTCTATTGACACTTCTCGAGGGTTGTTCTTGTGCTCAACTCCCCTGAGCTGTCTTCTTCCTCTTGCTGAGATCCACGAGCATCAATTGGTATCAGAGCCTCAATCCTGGCACCTGCAATGGCAGAAAACACCCGTTCCCAAGAATTGAGGAGACTGGAAGAATCAGTCAAGGATTCCATCAAAGAACTCCTCGGCAAGATCCAAGGCCAGGAGCAATCTCAAGAGAAAATCCTGTCTTCCCTTAGAAATGACATCACAGCCCTCAACCTCCAGCAAACACAAATCATGGCTCATCTACAACCCACAGAATCTGATGCACCAACACAACAATCACACAGCAGAAACCAGTATTTTGCAACCAGGCAGACTAAAGTTGATTTCCCAAGGTTCAATGGAGAAAACCTTAATGGATGGCTTTACAGATGCCAACATTTCTTTGAAGTGGACAATACACCACCAGAAAACAAGGTCAGGTTGGCAATCATTCACCTGGAAGGTCGAGCACTGCAATGGCATCAGAATTGGGTCAAATTCAAAGGAGGTGCTGAGCTCATAACCTGGGAAGAATATGTGCAGGCTTTGGAAGAACGTTTTGGTGATAAGCTCTATGGTGATCCAATGACAGAGCTGTTAAGCCTGAGACATACAGGTACGGTGGCACAGTACCATGACTTGTTTGAATCCTTACTTGGCAAAGTTGAGTTAACTGAAGAGTATGCTGTCAGTTTCTTCCTTAATGGATTGAAAGACCCCATACAGAAACCAGTAAAAATGTTCATGCCTAAGACCTTGGCACATGCTTTTGCCCTCTCCCAGTTACAAGAATCCACTCTGGAGACTTACCACAAGGAACTATATCCCACCTTCAAGAAACCACCTCTATTACCTACACCTTCCTATCCACCAAGAACCACAAACAGAACCCCACCCTTATTACCTACACCACATCAATCTCAAACACAAACCATGAGGAAAATGCCATATCAGGACAGAAACAATAAGATCCACACCAGTGCAGAATTTGATGCAAAACGAGCCAAGGGCCTTTGCTTCTGGTGTGATGAAAAGTATGAGCCAGGCCACAAATGTAATAGAAGACAATTGTTTCTTATGGAAGTCACTGAGGATGATGAGGAGGAGATTGCAGGCAATCTCGAGTCAGAAGACATAGAGGAGGGGGATCACCCTCACATCTCAGTACATGCCATGAGTGGCATAGCAGCAAAAGGGTACAAAACAATGAGGGTCACTGGATGCATCAGGAAAAAGGCCTTGCACATTCTTATTGATTCAGGCAGTACTCACAATTTCTTGGATTTGGAAGTTGCCAAGAAGCTGGGATGTCAAATAACAAATATAGGACCATTGAGAGTGGATGTGGCTGATGGCAATAGTTTGACATGTGCAGCGATGTGCAAAGACTTCACATGGACCTTACAAGGTACTACCTTTGTTACTGATGTATTCTTACTTCCACTTGGCAGTTGTGACATGGTCCTAGGAATCCAATGGCTCGAGACCCTTGGTGTGATCCAATGGGACTTCAAAAACCTGAAGATGGAGTTCAAAACAGATGGCAAAAGACATGTCCTAAGAGGAGGTCATCAACCAACAGAATTGAAGACCATTTCTGGCAAAGGAATGGGTAAACTCTTGCCTCACTCTCTGAATTGCAACCTCATTCAATTATGCCATTTGAGCTTATATGAAGACAGGGCATATTCTATTAATGCCATCACTGTTGTGGGAAACAAAGAGGACCAGTTACCAGTGCAGGTTCAACAACTTCTGGATCGATATGAAGGGCTCTTTGAGGAACCCCAATGTTTACCACCACACAGGGGTCATGATCACAGGATCACCCTCAAAGAAGGGGTCTCAGCAATCAATGTCAGACCATACAGACATTCAGCATTGCAGAAAGATGTGATAGAGAAGATGGTACAAGAACTGTTACAGAAAGGTTTTATCCAACACAGTAACAGCCCATTTTCTTCTCCGGTAATCTTGGTCAAGAAGAAGGATGGCACATGGCGTATGTGTATTGATTATAGAGAATTGAATAAGAACACAATCAAAGACAAATATCCTATCCCAATCATTGAAGAACTGTTAGATGAGTTGCATGGGTCTACAATCTTCTCAAAAATTGACCTCAGATCAGGCTATCATCAGATCTGTATGCATTCCCCTGATGTAAGCAAAACAGCATTCAGGACCCATGATGGTCATTATGAATTCCTAGTAATGCCATTTGGGCTCACCAACGCCCCTTCTTCATTCCAAAGCTTGATGAATGACATTTTTAGGCCATACTTGAGAAAATTCACCTTGGTTTTCTTTGATGATATATTGATCTACAGCAGGCATCTTCAGGACCACCTGCAACACTTGGAATTGGTATTTCAGAGGCTGCAAGACCATTCCTTATTTGCAAAGAGAAGTAAGTGTAACTTTGCCTTACCTCAGGTTGAGTATTTGGGACACTTGATTTCAGCTAAAGGTCTTTCTACTGACCCCAAGAAGATTGAAGCTGTACAACAGTGGCCTCTACCTAAAACCATAACTCAACTCAGAGGGTTTCTTGGGTTAACAGGGTACTATAGAAGGTTCATCAAACAGTATGGCCACATTTGCAAACCTTTGACAGAATTGCTCAGGAAGGATCAGTTCCAATGGACTGAACAAGCTACTTTGGCATTTCAGACACTCAAGAATGCTATGATCTCACCTCCTGTGTTGGCACTTCCTGATTTCTCAAAGCCATTTGTTATTGAGACAGATGCTTCTGGCAGTGGAGTTGGGGCAGTTTTGATGCAGAATAATCATCCCATAGCCTATAGTAGTAAAATCCTTTCCAGTAGACATCAAGCCCTTTCAGTCTATGAGAAGGAACTACTGGCCATTGTCCATGCAGTGACTAAGTGGCATCATTACCTCATTGGTAGGCACTTCAGCATCAAGACTGATCACCAGAGTCTTGGATACTTATTACAGCAACGCATCACTAACCCAGGTCAGCATTCATGGTTAACTAAGCTCATGGGATATGATTATGACATCAGCTACAAGAAAGGGAAAGAGAACATAGCAGCTGATGCTTTATCCAGGATACAATCTAATGAGCTACTACTCATGCCAATTTCAACCATCTCCACTGAGTTATTTCCTCTCATTCAGAGAAGCTGGCAGGCTGATGAACATCTGAAGCAGTTAATCCTTCAGTTACAACAAGGAACCTTAACCAAATCCTTGTACACATGGCAAGAAGATCAATTGAGGAGAAAGGGGAGGCTTGTAGTGGGTAATGACCTGCAATTACAACACAAAATTATCGACCTCTTCCATAGCAGCAGTACAGGAGGTCATTCTGGCATGTTGGCTACTGTTAAAAGACTCACTTCCTTGTTTTACTGGAAGGGTCTTGAGAGGCAAGTTCGATTATTCATACAGCAATGTGATGTGTGCCAGAGGTTTAAGTACGATGTTAGTGCTTCTCCAGGGTTGCTTCAACCCCTTCCTATCCCATCAGAAGCCTGGTCCCATGTGAGCATGGATTTTATAGAAGGATTACCTTCTTCATTTGGCAAGTCAGTCATACTGGTTGTGGTAGACAAATTGACTAAATATGCTCACTTTATTGGTTTATCTCATCCATATACAGCTTTAGGTGTGGCACAAGCTTACATGGATAATGTGTTCAAGTTACATGGCATGCCTAGTGTCATAATTAGTGACAGGGATTCAGTTTTCCTTAGTCAATTTTGGCAAGACTTGTTTAAATTGCAGGGAGTCAGCCTTCATATGTCCACAGCATATCATCCTCAAACAGATGGTCAAACAGAGGTAGTCAATCGTTGCTTGGAGACCTACTTGAGGTGTGTTTCTGGTGATCAACCAAAGTCCTGGGGAAAATGGCTGTCCTTAGCAGAATGGTGGTATAACTCTTGCCATCACTCTGCTATCAACACTACACCATTTGAAGCTTTATATGGCTACCCTCCTCCTCTTCACATCCCTTACTTTCCAGGGGATTCTAAGGTTCATACAGTGGATGTAAGTCTACAAGCTCGAGAGGATATGTTACACCTACTGAAGTACCATCTTAATCGAGCTCAGAAGAGGATGAAACAACAGGCTGACAAGCATAGGAGTGACAGACAATTTGCCATTGGGGATTGGGTCTATCTTAAGCTACAACCTTATCGCCAGAATTCCCTTGCGGATCGGCAGTTTCAGAAATTGTCCCCAAGATATTTTGGGCCATTCCAAGTTATAGACAAGATGGGAGCAGTAGCATACAAGTTGGCTTTGCCTTCACACGCCAAGTTACATCCTGTATTTCATGTGTCACAACTGAAGAAGAGTGTGGGACTTCAGACTTCTGCCAATGCCAACTTACCTATCCCTGGCAGCTCGTGCACTTTGGAACCCCTTAAGATATTGGCAAGGAAGATGGTTAAACGAGGAAATCAACCTGTAACTCAGGTTTTGGTGCATTGGACTAATTCTTTTGAAGAAGATGCAACATGGGAATACCTCTACGATTTGCAGCAACGTTTTCCTCAATTTCAGCCTTGAGGTCAAGGCCTTTCTTATGGGGAAGGGATTGATACATGTGAAAAGTTGTCAGCTGCCTAGTCAGCTGGAAGTGGTTAATAAGCTGTTAGGAGTTAGTTGACTGTTAAGAGTTAGTTAAGGTAGTTACAAGGTTGTTAAGCTGAGTTGTTCGATTCTGTTATTAGTTACAATTCTGTTATTCATTCATTGTATTCATTACAGATTGTATATAAGGACTTGATCCTTATAAGCTGAGGTATGCTAATGAAATATGATTTTCCTCTCTTGCTTCTTCTTCTTCCTCTCTGTTCTTCATTGTCACTGGTTCTATTGACACTTCTCGAGGGTTGTTCTTGTGCTCAACTCCCCTGAGCTGTCTTCTTCCTCTTGCTGAGATCCACGAGCATCAGCTTTTTACCCATGCTCTAGGTGGCTTCCTCTTCCTCTAACCAAAGCTCACTTTTTTTCTTCTTTTTCTATTCTTTTGCAGCTTTCCAACATATCTGTCTTCAATATCTTCATACATCTTCCATTTATTTTTCATTTTGGGCCTCACTTTTATTTTCTTCAAAAACCCACTCTCGTCATCTTCTTCAATTGGCATCTCCAATGGATTAATTATTTTATCCATTTCACATTCCATTTGTGACAAGCCCAGATCCTCCATTTTTCTACATCCAAGCATATACGAGCCAATATTGTTAAGCCCATCCTCCTCATTCACACTTGCATTCCCACTCTTCTCATTTTTTTTCTAGATCACTTTGGGTCTCACACTTCTCATATTGTTTTTCCAAATCACTTTGGATCTCATCAACAACTATTAGCAGACCATTTTCATTTAATAGCACTCCCTTTTGTACCTATGGTGCCACCTTTTCACACATATCACCCACAACATTTCATCATTGTTAGTTCCCATAAGTCATTCTTTGCTATTTCCTAGGTCGTTTCCATGCACGTGAGCTTCCAAACCGTCTTTTTTCTTCGACTAGTTTCCCAGATTCCACCTCTTCATCTTCCAAAAATAGGACCTTTGAATGTTTTCCAGATTATTAAGATCATTAGCTCCTGAAGTCATGCTTGATTCAGCATTAATATCTTATCTTGACTATCACTGCAGCAAGTAATATTTGGCATTACCACATGATCCACTTCCAAAACTTTGACTAGATATACCGAATTCCACACTTTCAGCTGTACTAATTCATCAATTTTTTTCATTTGCTCTGTAATGATCTGCATATTGCCTCTAACAAAAGATTGGGATTTTAATGTGTCACCATCCATACTAATGAAATCCCCTCATCTTCTAGTAATGTTCTGGAAGGTTAGGATATTCTAGGCATGAATTGGAACTGCGTAGCAAGCAATCCAGGTTCTCCTACTGTTAACCATCACTGTTTCGACTATTCCTCAGTTTTCTTAAACCATTTCTTAAGGCTGTCCAGTTGTTCTTCTTAAATATTTCCATTAGTTCCACGTCTTCAAATGCAATTAGAATCTTATTCCCTGATATCCTTCTCAGCTTCATTCCATTCACACTCTCTTGCAACATTTGCTTTATTAAAGTATCAGTGTCGTAATACTCACTGCACCATCCTACTAAACACCTCTGAAGCAAATGTAAGTTTTCAACATCAATTGACCCATATATTGGATCATCGCTCCCAGCTTTCACCTTCATAGGCTCTTTTATATTTTCGTTACTTTTATCCTTCGATAAAAGCTCCGCATACGATCTTTTCTGCACTCCCCCATCAACCTTGTGTTTCACCTCCTTCCAAGGCTTAGACATCGAGACTCCTTTAGCCTTTTGCCCCATAAATTCCTCTTACTTAGAAGTCTTTGATCCTGCTTTCCTCCAAAATGAGCTTCTTGGATTAAACCTCGCAATGTTGGCCCCAATCTTGTAATCAAGGAACCAGACTCCATTTAAACTCCTTGTTACCTTTCTAGCTTGATCCATGTGGCATAACGTACAAAACCAGTTCTTCTTCCCCTCTTACTTATCTTTATTGTAATGAAGACATCCATCAGCTTTCCAAATCTCATGCTTACTTTCTCTAACCATATCCAGTTAACCTTCGGTGGAAGGTTACTCATAAACACTGTAAACGCCATTAAATCTTCGATTATCCACACTTATCCAATGAAGAAACCCAATATCATCCTCTTCGAAATTTCCTACTTGACGAGTTTGATTACCAGGGTGAAAAAGGATCTCATATATCCTTCATGAACCTCAAATGGGATTAAAGCTACCTTGAAGGATACGTTTTTTTTTTTTTTTTTTTTTTTTTTTTTTTTTTTTTTTTCTTTCTGATTTAGTTTGGTGGATAGACCTGATTGCCTCAGAGATCCATTTCTATTAAAAGAGTTGCTGCGTTGTGGACTCTCTCTCCATTTGGTTTCTTTAAGTTCAATGTTCATGGTTCCGTTAGGGGGAATCCTGGTTCAGCGGGCTGTGGTTGGGTGTTAAGGACTGATGAGTGTAAGATTATTGCAATATTTTATGGTTCTGTTGGAAAACAAGAGCCAAATTTTGTTGAACTCTTTTCTATTTAAGGTTGCATTGGAAGTATTTTTACAGTCTATTTGAAAGAATAAGGGGAGATTAATCAGTGAATCAGTCTCGACAATTACAGTTAATTGGTGTTCAAAGGTGGATTCTCGATAATGGAAATTATGAGACATTTTTTCGAAAATTGATTCATTGTTGAGTCAATGTGGTGAGGTGAAATTTATCAATATACCGTGAAGCAAGTGAAATGGCTGATGCATTAGTAAAGGAGGGAGTTGATCGTTCATATATGTTTATGGCTTGGTAGTAATCTAATGGCATGGCTGATTCTTTGGCAAAGGCTGGAGCGAATCGTCCAGATATGTTCATGGCCTGGTGGTAATCCGATATTTTGTTTTTTTTTTTTTCTTTTTTTCTTTTTTTTTTTGTGACCTATGCCTTCGCTGTCTAGGTGATTGTTGTTGTCCTGGACGTGCGAGGCTTCCCTGTGTATTATTCCTGGGTCCATTTTTCTCAAATCTTCTTTATCCTGTGATGAAAGTAATATTTTATGGTGTGTTGATTAGGTGATGCTTTATGATTTTCTGTTAGTTGTTGAGGTGATGTTTTATGGTTTTTTGTCTGTTCTGGGAATTTCTTGTGTTCTGTACTTGGAGAGTTTTTTTCTCTGTTTTCCTTATTCTATCAATAAATTTACTGATTTAGCCAAAAAAAATAAAATTTATTAACATATTAAAATTTATATAATTATATAATACTTGAAATAAGATTATAATACGAACACGGATTAACATTCATTCCTATGTTTCAATTCATTTTTAGCACAAAGTCAAAAACCCATTAAAAAACTAAAAAATAAAATATGGTCCTTTCTTTTTCTTTTCTTCTACATGTTATATATTCATCATTCACTGAACAATTTATCTACAAACCAAAAAAAATACAACCATGGTATCAAAACTGATCTCCACAGATTCATGTGCCTCTGCCTCCGGCCACTTACTGTTGGTTCACCCTAGTTTCCATGAAAAATTAAAAACCTTGTGGCAACCAAGAGAATTGCATGCACTGTGATCTGATATAAAGAAAAGATAGAGAAAAAAGGAATGAAAGTCTTCATATCTGTTCATCTGTTTTATTATTGATAGTATCTGCCCAGCAGTTGCAGCAACATGAGGCATGTAATGGCGATGAAAAAAGGCTGCTGCCTGGGATTTAATTTGGTAGCGGCGGCTGTCGATGGAGATGGGTGTGAAGGCACAGCACCAAAAACATTTGAACCATTTGAATTGGTAGTATTTAAGATGGAAGAACTTGTGCTGCAATTTCACCTTTGGCAATCAGTGATTTGATATATAAAACTGTTAATTAGATGAAAATTAAATGAAATTAGGAAAGTTTACCTTGTGGATTGATACTGACATGTCCCACTACCTGAAATATTTTCATGGTCAAGAGATGAGTAAATCCCCAAATTCTATTGTCAACTTATATTTGTAGCACACATATGCTAATTCATAAATAAATATTTTTATTTTTGTGAACATATTATATGTTTAGGATAATTGTCAAATTTATCACTTAAATATTATATTTCAATGTTCAAATTTATCACTTCACTACTTTTTTTTTTTTTTGTCACTCACTTGTTCACTTCCGTACTTTAATTTGATTTGATTATGTTTTATTTAGATATATCCATGGATCGAGTTATTCGTCTAAATTTGAAGGTCTGTGTGATATTTGAGAAAACTTAGATAAAAATATTATGTCAGAAAAATAGATTTGGGCAAAAGAATGAGAAACTTAGATAAAAATATTATGTCAGAAAAATAGATTTGGGCAAAAGAATGAGACCCATTTAAAAATGAGTTGGATCTTAACTCAAATATTCAAGGCCTAGACCCGATTCGACCTGACCCATTTATAATTATATAATGTTATCATTTTTATATTTATATTTATATATTATATAATTTATATCATATAAATAATAAATATATATAAATATTATAATACAAACATTAAAAAATATATTATTTATGTTTTAAAATTTAATAAATGAAAAAAATAAAACTACTAAAGATTAAATAAAAAATAACATATTTTTATAAAAAAAAAAAATATTGAGAGACCTTGACTACCCATTAACAAATATGAGCAGATTTGAGTAGAAATTAAGACCCAAATTGTTGAATAGAATCGAGTTTGGAGAAGCAAATATGATGTTGATACCATGCTTAAACCCGATCCAAACCCAATCCAATCCGGTCCAACCCATGAACACCTCTAATTTTATTATCCTACTTGTATTTTTTATTCACTATCTAGTCAAAATTAGGTTCAAAATCTAGTAGGAAAAACTTATCCAAAATAAAACAACCATTTAATCCAAATCTAACTAACGAGGAATGAAATAACAAGATTTTATAAGATCCGAATTCAATCCATTCAAAATAAATAAGGGCGAATCAGAATATTAAATTTTATGTCTTATAATTTAATACAAGTTAAAATTTAATTATTGTTTGTCTATTTATTATATTTATCAATCATTATATATTACAAACTCTTAAAATGAAAAAATTCATCACAATTACTAAATTATAACAATATAAAATTAACAATAGTCAAATTGACTTATTAGTTTCTTCAACAATTAATTTTCAAGTCACCAACAAGGGATTAACTTAATATAAAAGTTTATTACCTCGATATAAATGGCTTATTTATTTGAATTTTATCGATGGCCCTTGACAATGTATTCTGATTCTGTTTTTATATTTTTTCAATCAAATTATAATTTAATTGACCTCTTTAAAATTAAGTGTCAAGATCTGTCACCTAATTACATAAAATGACAACGATCTGAATGTGAACCCATCAAATTTTGAAACCAATGCCATTACATCTATCTAGCAAAATAAAAGTGATAAAATCTTAGACAACAAAGCTCACTCAATGAATTAACTCAAAAAGGCCTCCACCACTCACCTATCATACACTGTAAAAAAAACCAAATACACTGGAAAGAGCACCCTGATTTTTTAGGCATTAAATTAGACCTGGGACCAAAATGGAAGGGAACCATTTTGGTTAAAATAATAAAAAAAAAACCTTTGAACTAACCACTTTATTTAAATAAATTTTTATAATTTTATTATACTTAAATAATTTTTTAATCTTTAATTTACATCCAAATAAATTTTTAACTTTAATTTATATTTAAATAAACTCTTAATATAAATTAACCTTTCATTTGAAATAAAAACTTATTTCGATACTAATCAAAGAATAAAAGCTTATTTGAAAAACTTACTTAAAAAAAATAAGAAAAATGTTAACTAGTGTCTAGTGCCATTGGTTAAGATGATATATATATATAATTTATAATTTTTTTTAAATTCAGTAAAAAAAATATATTAAATATAATTTTTTTTTTTAAAAGATAAATAATTTATTTATTTTTTAATATTTTAACCAATCATTTCCGGTAAGTGGCATTGCAAATAAATATAGGAGAATATAGATGCAAGAGTTGGGCTGAGTATTGGGAAAGGGCAACCCCAGGCCCAGCTCATTTATTTAGTCAGGACTCAGAAGTCAGATGTAAAAAACATTTTAATCTTTAACTTACTTGGATCAATGCTGGTAGTAACAGCAGTCCCTCCAAAATTACAGCTACTAGGAACCGGGTTCTTCCTGAAATAGCTGTTAAATGCATAAGAAGCATGAGCATGAACAGTGTTGGGGTTGTAACAACCTCCTCCTGGCTGAATTGCTGCACACTCTGCACCACCATAGCCACATGCATAGTCTAAACCAACTTGTAATGCACTTTGTGATGCACTTTGGCTAGCCACACACCAGCTGCCCCCTGAAGAATATCCTCCAGGAGTTGTCATTGTCGTTGGAACTGTCATCGGTGTCATGGTCACCGGAGATATTGTCGAATTCGAATCTGGGTTCGAATTAGGGTTCAATACTGGACTACTGGATGAAGAAGTAGGAGTGGTTGGAATTATTGTAGGTACCGTTGTTATAGGTGTGGTTATGTCCTTTTGGTCACTGGAAATATCAACCTTCCTTGTATCACTTGGACCTGAATCATATTAAGACAAAAAGTTAGATCTCTTTCTTATTTTATGGAAATAGCTAATCGCCTAAACACAATGAATTGAAAACTAACATTAAAGAAATTGTTCTCTTAATATTCAAACCTATGTTACAGTGTTGGATACGGGAATATGTCATATACTTAATTTTTTTTTTAATTTTTTTTTATATATTTAAAAGATCATATCTTATATTCATATATGATATATATGTCTTCGTATCTAAAAAAAATAAGATTTCGGATAACATAAATTTAAACCATGATCAGACAGAACATACTGTTTAAATGAAGACTAAATAAATAATTTGGTAAGAAAGGAGACAGCTTCATTAGGAAGACAAGCAAACAAAGATTTGATTGTTTTGTATGCAATAATTAATGACAAAAAAAAAAAAAAGAAAAGAAAAGGGAAATGTTCAAAGTTAAAGAACAATGATTAATATTTTGAAAAAACAGGCAATGAGTAGGAGAGTACTGTATACTGATAGAAAAAGAACAGTGCTGATTTTGAAAAAGAGAGGTATTTGCCCACATGGGAAAGCTATGAAAATTCCATGTGCAACATGTAAAGCAATAAAAGTTTGAATTCAGATCACTAACTTTGAAATGACAAATTCACAGCTGGGAACGGATCCCATAATTCAAACTTATAGTGAATTTGCAATATGAACATGAACAATTGAACATTTAACATGTCAAATCATGCAAAGTAAGTGAGATGGAATTAACCAGCGTGATGGAGCCAAGAACATGAAAGGAAAATTAAAGAAAAACCAAGTCACCTGGACAGAATAAGAGGCAGAACAGGAGGAATATTTTAGTGAAAATTTCCCTTGCATCCATTTCTATAACTTCCTGGTTCTCCTTCAACCCAATTCTTCAATGTTTTTTCTGCTTTTGTTGGGACAAAGAAAAGTAAAGGATATGATAAACTAGAGAAGCATCAATGATCTTGTAGAAAAGAAGAAGAGAAAGAAAGAATATATAAATATATATTTTGCCATGAATATATAAATATATATTTTGAAAGATAAGTGCACTCTGGTGATTGTGAGAGAGAGAAAGAAAGAAGGGAGAAACTTGAGAAGGGAGACATGAGGGAAGAGTGAAGAAGCAAGGAGAAGGTAGGAAAAGGAGGGGAAAGGTGAGAATGAAGTTTGAAAAAGGAAGTAAAAAGAGAGAATTATTTTGGAATTTAGGTTTGGTTAAGTGGTGATGGTAATGATGGAGGTGATGTATGCATTTTTTTGTCTTTCACTTTTATATTTTATTTATGGATTCGATTAATTAGTGTTTATACAACTAGTTAAAAATTATTTAATTATTATTTTAATAAATTATTTTATATTTAATATATTAAATTTATTAAATTAAAAAAATAATATATTAATTATTTTTCCTTAGACAAAATTGAATTGAACCATTTTCATAAAACAATATCATTAAATATCGATTAGCATTTATATTTATTTATTTATGTTTGTCTCCTTTCACTAGAACATCATGAAAGCCTTGTATTCTATTGAACAAGCTTGTCTTTTGCAAGATATCTGCCCCCAATTTGTTTTTGCCTTTATATATGTGAACAAATTAAGCTTTGTCTTTGATTATTGCAAAATGGGTATTAAACAGAAAATTCATGATATTAATCAGAATAAATTGAATTCATGTGTTTGAAATTCTTCCAAATTAGGAGTCAGCTTGAATGCTCAGTAGAGCTGCCACCTGAAACCAGAGCAAAAGAAAGTAAAAAAGAGCAAAAGGGAAATAAAGGTTAATTGGCTCAAGCTAATTCCCAATATAAGATTGGGATGTGCCCAAACTACTAAAATGGATAATCAAGTTTTCTTTCTTTCTCTGTCTGCTTCTTTCCTTTCTTTCTTGTGTTTGTGGGTTGGGATTGAGTTTTGGGGAAGTCTTTGTGGTTGAGTTGTAGTGAGTGTGACTACCAACTTCACAAGCTGAATTGTTTTTCTTTTTTTATTTACTTTATTTTTCTTATAATACTTTTTGGTGACACTATTTTTTTTTTAAAACTTCAGCCACTATATTTATTATAAAATTTTTTATTGAGTAGGTGTTACAAAATAAGTGATTCCAATTTAATTGGAGAATTGACTTAAAAACCAAATTATAAATAGATATAGTATATATTAATAAGGTTATATTAATAATTTAATTTCTTTGAAAAAGGTGAAACACCAACTTTAATTTTTTTTTTTTTTCATTTGAAAAACCAATACATATAATTAGTTAATTACTTTTTTCTTCATTTTTTTTTCTTTCACCCACAAATTTGGTGTTTCATGATCTAGTATATATTATTAAAGGGGTTAGTTAGAAAGAGGAGTTGTTGTTACTTAACCGGGTTCAATATCCATGGAGAGTATTATGAAAATAAATTTTGAATGCAGAAATCGATGTAAAGAATGCATCTTTAAAATTATCTAAAAAAATAGATTAGCTCAAACGAATTGTGGAAATATCGAATCCGGGATCAGCTCAATTGGTTCATGCAACTCCTTTAAAAAATAATATCTAGTAAATTTAATTCAAATATCAATATTTGCAATCTCTCTGATCTCTTATGAAGCACGGAGATGGACACATAATACGGTACGACACGAACACAACAATACGATAATTTAAAAAAAAATGAGAATACATGTACAGTAAAACATGCCAATAAAAATATACAATATAAATGTAAATATTGATACTTTTCCTTAATATAATATATAATAAACTTTTTAACAAATCTCTTTTATCATTACACAAAATATGTTAGAAAATCTAATTTTCAGGTTTAATTTATATCCCTAAATATAATAAAAAAAAAATTCAAAAGAAGCACAAGAAACATCAATTTTCAAATTCAATTCATAGCATTAACACTTCTCATATCCTTCTCTTCATTGATCATCATTGATTAAAAGACTTTGAGATAAGAGTTCCACAAATTAAATACTACTTGTATTAGCAATTTTTAGTTATTTTTTCATACCAAATGCTATACGTGAAACAAAATGAATTAAATTTGTTATTATTTTGTTTTAAATCAAATTAAATTTGGTAATATTTCATATATTTCTTTGTATAGTATTTTGTTTTAAATAAAAAAAAGTTGTGAAACCATTTTTCTCTCATCTTCTTTTCCTTGCCTTCTTCTAATCTGTCATTTTTTCTCTCAAAGAAAGCTGCGCTGTTGAGGCAAATCGAGGATTTTGCATCACACTAGACAGAGCCTTTATCTTCTTCAAGATTTCAACCTTCAACAATTCAATTCAATAAATTAAGAGGTGATCTTTTTGGCCAACGTCTTTCCTTTCTTTCTTCATCAGTTCCTTTTTTTATGGGATCTTTTTTTTTTTTTTTAATATTTTTTTTTGGTTTTAAAATATTGATTTTAGTTATTATTTCATCTAAGTTTTTTCTCTGATTGTGGATTCCCTATTCCTTTTTGGCTAAATTGTATTGTGGATTTAAGATTTAGAACAGAAACTGCAAACCAAAAGATCAAGCTGTGTTTCTAACGTGTTGTCACCATGTCTTAACCGTGTCTAACTCTTTTATTATATTTTAGCGTGTCCCGACCGACGTATAGGATAAGCATTCGGCTGTGGTAGAAGCATATTCGTGTCTGACACTGGTACATAAATTATATGCCGTATTTTGCTTCATAATTCTCTCATAATTTTCTCTTGTCCCTAAACTATGGTTTTTTTATAAAAATAAAATGTGAAAATATCTAAAACCATATTAAAAAAAAACGATGAGAGGCAGATAATGATTCCTTGTGTTTTGAAGCATGGTAAACATATATATATATATATATATATATAAAAGGTAAATCCAACTTTTATTTGCTTTCCAAAAAAAAAATTAACACTCTTTTAGTAATCAACATTCGAGTAACAAGCTTCATCGGTTAATTTATACTAAAACATGGAGTGAGTGATTATAACAGTTTTAAATGGAAGGTCCCATGATCAGACCAAGAATTAATGTTTCCATGGACTCATCAATTACCTTAAGTTCTAAGACATTAATAATGACAATGAATTTCATAAAAACTATATAATCATGAGAAAATGTTTTCTTTTTAACTTGATTTTTGTTTTTCTATAAGTCTACGTACTCTCAAACACAAAGAATCCCTTAAAAAATTAATTTATACATAACTATTTAATGATTTTTGAAATAAATCCCAAGTCATGTAAGTGTTATATGAATGTAATTTTTCTTTTAAAATAAGAGAAGTATAAAAAATTAAATTATGCCCTCTAATTCTATAGCTTTAAATTGCTACTATATTACCAAAAGCTAATGTGAACTAGGCTTTGATATCATTAACATATGTATGGTAGAAATTAATGGGGGAGGGACCGTGGGTTACTGAAGAAACTAGATTGGTGAGAATGGTTCTCAAAGTCCATCGAAATGCACTTTTGACCGACCAATTCTATAATCTATTTTTAAAGAATAAAATAGAATTCTACGTTAAATCTGATAATTCATGCATATATGTCGTGTTTTGTATTTTTTATTGTAAATATAACATAACATAAATATTAAATATGTCAAAATTCTAAATATGAATATTATACGTGTATTAAACGTATCATATTAATCATATTTAAACATGTCATGTTCGTATCGTATTTTTTTCTTTATTGGATTATTTAAAAAATTGAAGAATGTGTCTGATGGAGACAACAAATTATAATATTTCCCAAGGGCAATAATTATGTGGACCGTTAATTATTAGTACCTAATACCCATCTCAAAATACACTTTTTTCATATGGGCAGATCTTGAATCTTTGGTCCATAATCTCAAAATCGCCTTAAACTTTGATGGACATATGAGGAGTCAGAATGGGATTAAATTAAGCATTGTTAAGGAATAAGGACATGAATTTTCTTTTTGAAAAAAAATTTGAATCCCTAGCTACTATTAATTAGGTCTAATTAGAAAAAAAAAACATTGTTGGGCATGTGAGAGAACCAAAAGTCTAACTTACCGTTATTTAAACTTAAATTTTATTGGCAAATTGCAATAAACAAAGATTGGAAAAAAAATTATCTCCACCAAGAATGAGACGTGGAGGGGATAGGTAGACGGAATCCAAAGATAGATTATATGAAGATTGTAAAATTAATGGGTTAAAGGAATTTTTCGTTTTTATATATTGACGCGTATTTTTTTTTTTTTAATTTCACAAACAGATTAAAAAATTATTATGTCCTATTTGGTTTTAATTAGTTTTTTATTTATTATTATACCCTTAAAATATATGTGGTCCTGCTAACTGATAACTCTATAAAATAGAATTAATTTATCTTATTTTGTGCTTTTAAAATAGCTAAGTCTTTATAGTTTAAACTTTTTATTAAATATTTTTAGTTATTTTTATTTTTTTTAGTTTATTTTGATTAGTTTATTTTATTTTTAATTTTAGTTATTAATTTAATGTTTTTTGTAGTTTTGTAGAGTACTAAAGCAAGAAGGAGAGACTTAGCTCATATATGGAAAGTCCAAGCTGGAAGCAGTTACTTGGTCACAAAGTTTCCATTGTTCAAGCTTTTAAGAGCTGTATAAATAGGAACCATTAGGACATTATTTTTTAGACCTTCTTAGTTTTTGCTTTAATTTTCTGAAGAGGAGCCACCACAATCTTGCAAGGAGCTAAGAGCAGTTTTGGATACTAGAAGACTGAAGATCTGACAATCTTTAGTTTTCTCCTTTTCCTTAATCTTCTTTTATTCTTTTGTAATTTTATGTTGGTGAAACTCCTTTACTAATTCCTTTTCTAGGATTGCAATGGAACTCAATACACAGTTTGGATTATTTTTCACTCTAGTTTGATTTAATGATATTTGAGTTGTTTATGCAATCTTGTACTTAATGTTTTTAATTGCTTGATCACCAATTAAACTGATTTGTTAACCTAAATACAACTTGAAAAAGGGAGTTTAGTGTTAGACATGGATTGCATAACACATGTTTCATATTCATTTATTAGGATGAGTTGATCTACATGTAGGGTAGGAATACACTTACATGTCATGTGTAATCAATTTTAGAGTTTAAACTTAATAAGTTTTTCTTTAATTCAATTATCATAGGAATATAGTTAATTGGTTAAGAAGGATATTTTTATAAGACCATCAGAAGATCCTTATAAATAAATTAGAACTCTAGGTTAATAACTCAAGATCATTAATCAAGTTAAGAGGGTAAGAAACGTTCAAGCGAAGTGTTGAGGGAAATTGTAATCCTAGGTTTTTCTCCATTGAATTAAATCCAATTTTAATTTTCTTTCTTTCTTTATTAATTTTTTTAATTTAGTTTTAAGTCACAAACCTTTTAATTAATTATTTGGATAAAATGCACGTTACCGCAAACAAGTAATAGAGTGGAAGCAGAGCGTCGAACCCACGAGAAATTGCTATTAAATTCGTTAAATACTAAAATTAAAACAACTTACTCTTATCCAAATAATTAATTAAAAGGTTTGTGACTTAAAACTAAATTAAAGAAATTAATAAACAAACAAAGAAAGAAAGAAAATTAAAATTGGATTTAATTCAATGGAGAAAAACCTAGGATTACAATTTCCCTCAACACTTCGCTTGAACGTTTCTTACCCTCTTAACTTGATTAATGATCTTGAGTTGTTAACTTAGAATTTTAATCTATTTATAAGGATCTTTTGATGGTCTTATAAAAATATCCTTCTTAACCACTTAACTATATTCCTATGATAATTGAATTAAAGAAGAACTCATTAAGCTTAGACTCTAAAATTGATTACACATGACATGTAAGTGGATTCCTACCCTACATGCAGATCAATTCATCCTAATAAATGAATATGAAACATGTGTTATGCAATCCATGTCTAACACTAAACTCCCTTTTCCAAATTGTATTTAGGTTAATAAACCAGTTTAATTGGTGATCAAGCAATTAAAAGCATTAAGTACAAGATTGCATAAACAACTCAAATATCATTAAATCAAACTAGAGAGTAAAATAATCCAAACTGTGTGTTGAGTTCCATTGCAATCCTAGAAAAAGAATTTAGTTCATGCTCAACATTGAAAACAATAAGCAAAGGAGTTTCACCAACATAAAATTACAAAAGAATAAAAGAAGATTAAGGAAAAAGAAAAAACTAAAGGTTGTCAGAGTTTTAGCCTTCTAGTATCCAAAACTGCTCTTAGCTCCTTGCAAGATTGTCGTGGCTGCTCTCCTCTTCAGAAAATTAAAGCAAAAACTAAGAAGGTCTAAAAAATAATGTCTTAATGGTTCCTATTTATAGAGCTCTTAAAAGCTTGAAGAAGGGAAACTTTGTGGCCAAGTAACTGCTTCCAACTTGGACTTTCCATACATGAGCTGAGTCTCTCCTTCTTGCTTTAGGACTCTACAAAACTACAAAAGACATTAAATTAATAACTAAAATTAAACATAAAATAATTAAATCAAAATAAATTAAAAATAAATAAAAATAACTAAAAATATTTAATAAATAGTCTAAATTACAAGGACATAGCTATTTTAAAAGAACAAAATAGGATAAAATAACTATATTTTATAGAGTTATCACTAACCTGTTTATATAGTTTAATAATTATATTGTCGATAGAGTCTCCTCTGATCCTAGTGTAGACACCTAATTTTGTTCGGGCCTCCTAAACTAGGCAAATTCTCCTTTTCAATTTCCCAGAACTCCAAGAGACTTCCACCATTCCATAGAAGGGTCCCCAATACTTTGTTTCGGAGGTCAGCACAAAAAGCCAACTCGAAAAAAGTCAATTTCGAAAAAGTTAAACCCGAAAAGTCAACCACTGAAAACGTCAACTCCTAGTCAAAATCAAGATTCAAAGCTGAATTGAACAATGGCAAAATAATTTTGATAATTTGAGGTCTACAACGAAAGATATAAAGCTCGGAAGATGGGTTGCGGAAATTCAGTGTAGGGGAAAACCTAATCCGACAAATTTGGGGAAAACTGCAGAGATGGCCCAATTCGGTGAAGTTGAAGCCCCCAGTTGATAAAGGATGAATAAAGAAAAATAGCCCAAGGCCCAGTTTGAAGTGGATCCCAAGAAAGAGCCGGTTAGAGCAAAAACGAAAAAAAAAAAGAAAATTCCCAAGTTTGAAAAGGGGAAAACTAAATCGGAAGAGAATTTGATCGTAAAAATTAGGCGTTTTCGGACCAACTCAAATTCAGTATAGGACAAAGGCAGTGGAAAAAGAAAATCCAGAAATCGGATCCTTTTTGAGTAAAACCGAGGTTTCGAAGCTTGAAGGGCAATCTCAAAAATTCCAAAAGATAATTCCAAGAAAAATAGCAAACGAGCTCGGAAAATTATGAAAATTTCAGATCTGAGTTTTATAATTTTTGAAAGATATTGGTGAAGAAAAATCCGGAATCGGAGCTCATTTGAAAAATGGCAAAGTTCGGGTGCACTAACACAAAATTCGAAAAGATAATTCCAGGAAAAATAGCAAACGAGCTCGGAAAATTATGAAAACTTCCAGATCCGAGTTTTATAATTTTTGGAAGAGATTGGTGAAGAAAAATCTGGAATCAGAGCTCATTTGAAAAATAGCGAAGTTCGGGTGCACCAACCCGAAATTCCAAAAGATAATTCCGGGAAAAATAGCAAACGATCTTGGAAAATTATGAAAACTTCCAGATCTGAGTTAGATGGAAGAGATTGGTGAAGAAAAATCCGGAATCGAAGCTCATTTGAAAAAGGCTAAATTTGGGAGGCACTAAACCGAAATTTTAGAGAAAAATCTGGGAAAAATAGCAAATGAGCTCGAAAAAATGTGAAAACCTCCAGACTCAAGTTTTACATTAGATGGGATGAGTTGGAAAATACAAATCCGGAATTGGGGTCCATTTGCAATTAAATTAAGTTCGAGGGCTAAAAGGGTAATTTTATCGAAAGAAACTGAAAAGGGCCAATCTGCAATTGAAAAAAATATGAAAGATGAAGGAATTTTTGGGATATTCCAGGACCTTGGCTGGTCAGCTCATGAATGAAGGGTGAGATTTGATTAAATTCATCCAATGGTCACTATCACATTACAAGATGTCAATTTTACTATCTTGAAAGTGTCCTTGCTCATCCAATGACCTTGGTGCTTTGTAAAAAAGACGAGTACACCCTTCAATGGCCAAGATCAAATTGCAAGATGACATTTTTATTGTCATGAAAATATCCTCATCCAATGGCTTAGATTGTTGGAAGAAAGATGAGCACAATTCATCCAAGGGAGGAGCATGGTTCGGCCAAGCAAGAACATGAAGGGGTGTCCTTGTTCCATCCAATGGCCTAGGTGCTTTGTAAAGGATGAGTAGACCTTTCAAGGGCCAAGATAAAATGGTAAGATGACATTTTTATTGTCATGAAAATATCCTAATTCAATGGCCTAGATTATTGGAGAAAAAGGAGCACATTTTCATCTAAGGGTGGAGAGTCCAACCGGCCAAGCATGAATGAGAGAGGGGGAATGTTTTCTTTCCTTAAGTGGCTGGTCATTTGAAGGGAGAATTCAGTAGCTAATTTGGCAAGAAAAAGGTTTTTGAAAGAAAGGAAGAGAGAATTATCTAAAAAAAGATAGTAAGGTAGCCATTCCTACCTTGCTCTTGCATTGTTTCTTATTCATTCTCATGCTTTGTTCATTGTTTTTCATGTCATTTCTACCTTTTTTCATGTGAAAATAAAAGTTTTGAGATGCTCTTTTAAGCTTTCATCTTTTCCTTTTCATCAAAAAAAGAAGAAAACAATTTTTACTAATAATTTTCATCAGGGTCGAATGCTTGCTTGGCTTGCCTTAATTTTTTTTGTTTTGTTTTGCATGTTTGATATGGGAAACATGATTGTGGAAGGTTTATATTTGTTTTTATATTCTGATTTTAAAAACATAAATGAAACAAAAGAGGTTGAAAGGCTTCATGATCTTGATAAAATCAAGTGACCATGGTTAGGGGAAGGCTATGCCCATTGTACCAATCATGGAGCTCACCGCCATTTTTTTTAGTTTACTTGGTTTATCTTCTGATTTGTAATGCTTCATGATCTTGATAATATCAAGTGATTATGGTTAGGGGAGGGTTATGCCCATTATACCAACCATGGAGCTCACTTTCCTTGTTTTTTTTTTTTTCACTTGTTTTTATTTACTTCCTTGCATGTCTATGCATCTTTGATCATGTTCTTTGCATCGTTTTCATGCTATATTAGTTGTTGCATCATTTTCATGTTGTGATAAGCCCCTATACCATTCGGCCATCTCATGCATTTTGGTCCATGCCATGCCTTGCATCATACTTGGTTGTATCATACATTTTAGGTCATGTAGTTGTGTTCTCTTGCATTTTGTGTTCTTAACATGCAACATATACCATTCGGCCAGCCTATATATTTTTCATGCCATGCCTTGCATCATGTTTGGTTATGTCATGCATCTTAGCTCATGTTTGGTTATGTCATGCATCTTAGGTCATGTAGCTATGTCATGCATCTTAAGTCACTTTCCATGTCATGTAGAGATTAGGTCATTTTCGGCTATTCCATGTCATTCCAGTAGTTATGTCCATTTCATGCCATGTCACCTATGCCATGTCATTATTTCATGCCATGTCACCTATGCCATATCATCATTTCTTGCCATGTCATTATTTCATGTCATGTCACCTATGCCATGTCATCATTTTATGCCATGTCACCTATGCCAAGTCATCATTCTATGTCATGTCATTTTCCATGTCATTTATAGTCTAGGTGCATTTTCACGCCATGCCATTCATGCTATGTCATCATTTCATGCTATTCGGCCATCCATATGCCATCACCATGCATTCGGCCATTCACATGCCATCACCATGACCATTCGGCCACCATGATATTTCATACATGCCAGTGCATTTTTATGCCATAACATTCAATTCCATAGCATGTCTTTGGCCATGTATTTAGTATGATAAGCTCATGTTTGCCATGTCAATTTCACTCACATGACATTCATTCTCACGCTATGTCGCCTGGTTTGCTATGTCATTATGCTTATCTAGCTTTGGTTTGCCATGTCGTTTTCCTTCACATGACGTTTATTATCATGCATGCCTTAGTGTCAATTTACATATTCATACATTTTAATAAGGCAATATTCCCGAGTTTAAATAATTCATGGTCTTCTCTGCTGGGTCTGCCGGAGAGGATATCATTAATTATTAACAAAGAAATACCTAAAACAAAAACGATTCGAAAAATTTCAAAATAAATAAAGCTTTCTATGTTTTGCCGGGGAACATGAAAAGATTTTGGTATTAATAAATTCCGAGTCATTCTCAAATAAATTCATCCTCATGCTGTGACACTATGCCATGTCACCTATGCCATGTCATTCATGTCTTGTCATCATTTTATGCCATGTCATCTATGCCTTGTCATCATTTTATGCCATGTCATCATTTTATGTCATGTCATTCATGCCATGTCATCATTTTATTCCATGTCATCTGATGCACCCAAAAGAGTGTATCTTATTTAACCTTGCACTAAAAAGATCAATTGTAAGTATAATGATTAGCAAGGGTCGAGTCCTCAGGGATTGGGTTTTAATCTATGAGTTATTAGTTTATAACTTACGTTCAAAGAAAACAATAAAAGAAAAGGGGTTTTTGAAGCCAGATTTAAACTAAAGTAAATAATAAGAATAAGATGCAAGGCGGTATAACCAGCCAATAAAAATATATATACTAAATTAGGCGGTATAACCAGCCAATAAAAATAAAACAAAGTTAATATACAAATTAGGCGGTATAACCAGCCAATAAAAATAAATATAAAAAATAAGCAAACTAAAAGTAAGAAAACAAGTAAGTAAGAAGAATCAAATATGAAAAATATGGTTAAGGTTTCATTCTCCACCACTAGACATCATTAAGAATCAATTTCAGATCTATCAATATCAACCAACTATCAAAGTTAACAACCGTAGATAACAACAAGCTCTGTTATCCCAATCTTTCCTTAATTTGTCGTTAAATAGAACAAGCTCTCTATTTAATCTCTAACCATTAAACAACCTAGAATAAGCTCTCTAAATTCAATTTAATGGCAGCTTTATGATGAGAAAGATAGGTTGATCTAAGCAACAAACACATAAGCTCGGATTGTTCAACTTAGGTTATGTTCCACTTTGCAATTATTGAAAACTTGACCATAATCATTAATCACAAATTGCCACTTATGAATAGGAAATCAAGACAATTACACGGATCAAGACTCCTAAACTAGCAATAGATAATTATCAAGATCTATCTAGTTGTACACCTAAATAAATCAAGACAACATCATGAACAATTCTTGTAGAAGAACATAAGCAACTTTGATAGAAACTTAATGATAGATAGAATCTGAAAATCAATCACAAAACGTGTCTAGGGCTTTGAAATCACCCTTAACCAAATAGAAGTTTAGCCTAGCATAGGCATCATAAACATAAACATAAAATTAAAGAGAATCTAAGAAGGAAATAAAAGAAAGAAAGAAGAAGAAGAAGAATATTAATTATCCAACCTCTTGCTCTTTCTAAAGAAAAAGAAAACTAGAGAAAAGAAAGAAGAAGAAAACTTAGAGAATTTTGTTAAAATGGCTAATATCCTACCAATCTCCAATATGCTCCCTTACAATCATCCAAGGCCCTCTATTTATACACATTTTGGAGGGCTAAATGACAAGAGACAAGCTTTACAAATTTCAAAGGTAGGTATAATAGGTGGGTGCATTTTCTAACAATTTTCGTCATGTATGACGATTTTGATCAGCCAACTTGATGGTCGATTTTGTCAATTTTGGAGGCCTTATCTGATCACATGGTCTTCTAGACAAATGTTACCCTATCAGTTACTGATCCATAGCCGTTGGAATCAGCTCATTTACTGATGTGGATAAGAAGATATGGGCATAATACGAAAACATGTCAGCACAGACGTCATTGCACATCAGCCAACTTGATGGTCGATTTCGCTAGGGAAAACGACTCCGTTTCAAGAAGTGTAAAACATGAAAAAGATAGATATGGCTCTTAGCTTTGCATGGCCACAAATTTCAGCCTTATTGCTTCAGTGAAACTCGAGATATAGCTGATACCGCAAAAGGTGTCGGAACTGGAACTGAACTGGATTTGCCCTTAATTCTAGTAATCTGAAATCACTCAAAGAAACTTGTGAAAAACACCAAAATACATAAAAATATAAAAGATCATAAACACAATTAGACTAAACAATAATAACTCGTATTTGACACAAAACAATAATAAAACATAACTAAAAACTATATAATTATACGAGTTATCACACCCCCACACTTAGATTGTTGCTAGTCCCTAGCAACGACTCAATAAAAATAAAATAAGAAAATCTAATCTAATCCATTTTCGTAGGAAATCACGGTGGCACTTAGCATGTGCCACAAGCCTTTAAACCCCTAGGTGTCCCTAGTGGACGAGTTTAGTCTCGTGAGGGTTTACTAGAACGATACCCACAAACATTGAAAAACTAAAATATAAATAAACTGCATATACTAAAAATATTTACTCCTAATCCTTTCAATACAAATTAGAGACAATATTTGAACAAGTCTTATAAACTAATCAATAGCTTAAAGAATTTCACAAAAAGTCATGCTTGAATGTAAATTGTTTGAGTTAAGCCAATATTAGCATAACATATCTCAATCAAAATATTGCATGTTCAAATTTAATCTCAACTTCTCACATGGGATACCCTCATGATTTTCACTCTTTAAAGTAGTGGTGAAGTGTTTACACTCAATCAATCTCATGAAAACAGTTCTACCATATTCTTGCTTGTCCACCTATTCTCCACTATTTAGATCATACAACTTCATGAATCAAGAGGTCTTTAATCAAGGTTGTAATGGGGCCAAGGGGTTTGTAATGTGGTTGAAGAACAAAAGGATAAAGATATCACAAAGGTTCCAAAGAGTTCATAAAGTTTAGAGACATAAAAAGATCATACAAAGAAACTTCTCAAAACTCTTTACAAGTACATAGTCACCTAGGCCGGATATTCATGTTGGGCCTTTTCTTCATTCTAAACGACTTTGTAACATCTTTTTCTTTTTCCACAAATTCAAGAGATGATTCATATATATATATATTTTTTTACATAGGAATGTATTTGCCAGTATTCCATTTCTTTTTCTCTTGACTTTTCTTTTCTTTTCCCCCCACACTTATTTCTTGTTTCTAACCCAAATTTTCAATAAATCTTCTTTGTCTTTGCAACTTGTCTCAAAACATGCTAATTCATCTTTTGGAACAAAGGTAAAGATATAAGTATATTTAGGTTAGGGACAAGTTATGGTTACCAAAGATATAGCTTATTCAATGTAGGCTCAAATTGGTTCACTAAGGGTGTGTTCTCTTGGAACATTAATAATGGATGGCTGTTTGGCCCTGGCTAAAAATCCTAATGCCTCTATCATATTCATGTTGTCACATGTATCAATATAGTCTCAAACGGTTTAAAGCAAGTTCTAGAGAATCATGTAATCATAAGAGCACTCAAGAAAGAAATTAGATTGATTTGTATAATGCATCAATCATTATAGGCTCAAAAACTCACAAGGATGATTATACAAGTCAGATTAAGTCTAAACATGCTTCTTTCTCAATCAACATATCATATTAACATTGGCTCATAAAAGATTGACATCAAGCTCAATTCTCATGAAAATCTTCTCACTAATAAATCTGTTTTAGACTTATGCAATTCATATCTCATCATAGTATTGAAAGTAACTAAAACACACTAAAAACACACTAAGTCTAAACATGCTTTTTTTTTTTTTTTAGAAGATTAAATCAAACTGACAAGGTATGTCTCAAGTCTCCCTTACTCAGACCTTGTTCAGAATGAATACTTCTAAATGTCTTAAAACACAACAAATTTTTTTTTTTTTTTTTTTTTTATATTAGAAAAATATGTCCCTTACCCCCTACTAAAATATGACATTGTCCCCAATGTCAAATTTTAAAGGTAGAATTTAGGAGATATTACCTGCAGAGGTTGCTAACCACTTATTATAACTGAGACACAACAAGCAAAATGTTAGATAATGTCACAAAGACAAAGTGCAATCCACTCCTTGCTCGTCCATATCTCTTTTTCTTTTTCCAAGCGTTTGCGAAACAACCGTAGCAGATAAACACTCATAAGCTTGGAGCTTTTTGAGTAAATCTTCAATGGTTGTAGCAGAAATTATGGTTCTCCTTGCCTCTGAAAACATGAATCCATTATCCACAGCATTATCTAAATATGAAAGCAAATTACTAAAATAACCATTAATATTAAGCAAACCAATGGGTTTCTTATTTGTGACCAAAGATGACCAAGAAGCCACGCAAGCTATTTCTTCCAATGTACCCAGACCTCCTGGTAAAGCAATGAATGCATCGGCAGAATGGTACATGATTGTTATCCGTTCAGGGACACTCCAGACTTGTATTTCCTTACCCACGGTAGGTCCACAAAAACTTGTGAATAGTTTTGGCACGATTCCTAGAACTGGACTTCCTCCGGCGTGTGCTGCTGTAGCGACTGCTCCCATTAGACCCGTACTACCGCCTCCATAAATCAAGTGGATCTTTTGTTGGGCAAGTATTACTCCAACTCTTATGGCTTCATCAGCGAATATGTTATTTTTTCCTGGATAAGCACCTCCAAAGACACAAATTTTTTTAATGCGCTGGGATGAAGTACTTTCCATTTTTTTTCTTCGAGTGCCTGAAAGAGAATGAGTACATGGTGTAATATATAGAGGACTGAGTAGTGAATCAGACAAGAGTAATAATGTCGCCGAAAGTGTATCTGACCTGTCAGAAGAAAATGTTAACCTAACAAAAGATTTTTGCGTGATTTCAGGAAGAAAATCAAAAAGAGAAGAAAAAATCAACCGTAAAAGAAAAATAAAAAAAAAGAATAATTACACAAATCGAACAACACGTAAATTAAACCAAAATGAAGTTATTGCAAATCAAACCAAAAGCTGAGAAGTCATTTATTGTAGTTGTGATTGTGGCTCACATCTTCCTCTGGTTTTACGTCCAGAAACGGCTTAAACGCCTTCTATGAGTCGAGGATATGCTTCCCATCCAGTTTTCTTACAAGCTGGCAAACAGGGTCTTTTAACATCAGATTCCCAAGATGTTGCCATTCCCTTTGGAATTGCGGCCATAAATCAAGAATTTCTCTTTGTACGTCTCCACTAGGATGCGTCTCAAGAGAAAGTTGGATATTACCCAAATTCTCCTTACTCAGTCCATCCTTAATGAATTCAATTTTATCATCTCGATTAGAGGACGGAATCCCAATAGAACGACATTTACCGTTACACGTCCATCGTGCACATTTGTGGCAATTTGAACTCATGCGCTTTGCTCGTCGCTTCTTTGCAAAAGTGCTTCTACCTGTACCTGGTAAATGCAAAACAGGAAGATATTCATCTTCACGTACCTTGGCTTCAATTATCCAACGTATGTCTCCAGGAATCCCTTTGTGCATAAGCATTCTTAATCTTTCAAGTCGAACTTGGTAAAGCTTCAGTAAAATATTTCGAGGAAAAGGAGGAAATCGTTTCTGCAATCTTGTGAGAATATCATCCATCCTGAAAAAAAAAATGAAAAAAATTGAAAGAGAAATTGGAAGAGAAATTTATATACAATATCAGTTTTGTGGGTAGCTGATGGAACCGATTTAAATAATCACGGAGTACCGTTATCCGCCATTTAACCGGGGTTAAAAAAAAATTATATTTACATCTAGTTATTTTCAAAACAAGGATCAGAAAGAAAAACAACATAAAAAAACTCAAAAACAAAACACTCTAAATAAAATCCTAAATTCTTCCCCCCACACATAATTTTTACATTGTCCTCAATGTAATGCTATTATCCCCCAATGCAAGAATTATATGTAAGAGAAAAGAACTATTAAACAAAAGAAAAGAAAAACAATAAAAGATAGAATGATGGAGAGTAAGAAATATGCAAATCTGATATAATAGATGCTCTCCATCCTTTTGGGTTGCCTCTCCAAGAAGCGCTTGGTTTATTGTCCTCAGCTTGACTTAGACCCATGCCATTATTATTCAACATACTTTGGCTCAAAAAGTGGAAACTCCTCTACATCTTGTATTGGAAAGTTCTCATAGTAAGGCTTCAATCTATGACCATTCACTTTGAATGCCTTATCTGTTTTCGGGCTTTGGATTTCAACTGCACCATGAGTAAATACATTAGTAATAACAAAAGGTCCAACCCAACGAGAACGTAACTTACCTGGATATAACTTAAGGCGTGAATGGAAGAGAAGAACTTTTTGTCCAACAACAAATTCTTTTCTTGATATCATCTTGTCATGGAATGCCTTAGTCTTTTCCTTGTAAATCCTAGAATTCTGATAGGCATCATTCCTTATCTCCTCTAATTCTTGTAGGTCAAGTTTTCTTTTCTTTCCTATCTCATCCATCTCCATGTTGCATTGTTTGATAGCCCAATATGATTTATGTTCCAATTCAACCGGAAGATGACAAGGCTTACCATAAACAAGTCGATAAGGAGATATACCAATGGGTGTCTTATATGCTGTCCTATAAGCCCAAAGTGCATCATCAAGTCGTGAACTCCAATCCTTCCTATTTGGATTAACTGTCTTTTCAAGGATGGACTTAACTTCTCGGTTTGACACTTCAGCTTGCCCACTAGTTTGAGGATGATATGAGGTGGAGACCTTGTGTGTGATGTTATACTTCCTCAAAAGTGCTTCCATAGTCCTATTGCAAAAGTGAGTACCTCTATCGCTGATTATGGCCTTTGGCGTTCCAAACCTAGCCAAGATGTTAGTCTTGACAAAATCTGAAACAACTTTAGAGTCATTAGTCCTAGTGGATTTTGCTTCCACCCACTTTGAAACATAATCAACGGCAAGTAAAATATAAAGATTACCAAAAGAAGGAGGAAAAGGTCCCATGAAATCCATGCCCCATACATCAAAAATTTCAACAATAAGTATTGGAGTTTGAGGCATTTGATTTCTAGGACCTAAGTTACCTGTTCTTTGGCAACGATCACATGACTTGCAAAAGAGGTATGCATCTTTGAATATGGTAGGCCAATAAAATCCAGAATCAAGAACTTTCATGGCTGTTCTTTTGGATCCAAAGTGTCCTCCACATGCATAAGAGTGACAAAAGGTGAGAATAGATTGAAATTCAGTTTCGAGTACACACCTTCTTATGATCTGATCGGAGCAATGCTTCCAAAGGTAAGGATCATCCCATATGTAGTATTTGGCATCACTCTTGATCTTATTTCTTTGAGCTTGTGTCAACTCTTGTGGCAACTTCTTGGTAACTAAGTAATTAACAATATCAGCATACCAAGGAGTTGTTGTACTTATAAAAAGAAGTTGCTCATCCGGAAAGTTCTCATTCAAGGGTAGTGCATCATCTTCATGAACTAAACGGCTAAGATGGTCCGCAACCAGGTTGTCACTACCTCTCTTATCTTTTATCTCCAAATCAAACTCTTGTAAGAGAAGTATCCATCTAATCAACCTTGGTTTGGCCTCCTTTTTAGTGAGCAAGTACTTAAGGGCTGCATGGTCAGAATATACAATTACTTTAGTACCAATTAAATAAGATCGAAATTTTTCTAAAGCAAATACAACAGCCAAAAGTTCTTTTTCAGTAGTGGAATAGTTCAATTGAGCATCATTAAGAGTTCGGGAGGCATAATAAATGGCATGTGAGGCTTTGCCAACCCGTTGGCCCAAAACAGCTCCAATAGCATAGTCACTAGCGTCACACATGATTTCAAAAGGTACATTCCAATCTGGTGGTTGGATGATAGGAGCTGATGTCAAGAGTCCCTTCAATGTTTCAAACGCCTCTTTGCATTTATCATCAAAGTGGAAAACCACATCTTTTTGTAGTAGCTTGCAAAGAGGTAATGTGATCTTTGAGAAGTCTTTGATAAATCTCCTATAGAAACCTGCATGTCCAAGAAAAGAACGAACCTCTCTCACATTTGTGGGAGGTGGTAAAGAATGCATAATATCTATTTTAGACTTATCAACCTCTATCCCTCTAGAAGAAATAACATGGCCCAAAACTATTCCTTGTTCTACCATAAAGTGGCATTTTTCCCAATTCAAAACAAGGTTAGTTTCCATGCATCTTTCAAGTACAAGTGTAAGGTTCTCTAGACATCTATCAAAAGAATCACCATAGACACTAAAATCATCCATAAATACTTCTATGATGTTCTCTACATAATCTGAAAATATGCTAACCATACACCTTTGGAATGTAGCTGGTGCATTACAAAGACCAAATGGCATACGCCGGTATGCAAAAGTACCAAATGGACATGTGAATGTTGTTTTCTCTTGGTCCTCCGGAGCAATGGCTATCTGATTATAACCTGAAAAACCATCAAGAAAACAATAATGAGAATGGCCAGCTAACCTTTCAAGCATTTGATCAATAAAAGGTAAAGGAAAGTGGTCTTTGCGAGTTGTGGAATTAAGTTTACGATAATCAATACAAACTCGCCATCCTGTTTGAATCCTAGTAGGAACAAGTTCATTCTCATTATTTGTTACCACCGTTACACCTGATTTCTTTGGAACCACTTGGACCGGGCTCACCCATTTGCTATCCGAGATAGGATAGATCACTCCAACATCTAGGAGCTTCAGTATCTCCTTTTTCACAACCTCCATCATAGGAGGGTTCAATCTTCTTTGTGCTTCTCTTGTTGGTTTGGACCCTTCCTCTAACAAAATCCGGTGCATGCACATGGATGGGCTTATTCCCTTGATATCGGCAATTGTCCAACCAATTGCTGTTTTATGCTCTCTAAGCACCCGGATAAGTCGCTCTTCTTGCAAAAGTGTGAGCTCTTTGGCAATGATGATCGGTAGTGTGTCCTTTTTACCTAAGAACACATATTTCAAGTGGTTCGGTAGTCGTTTCAATTCTAAAGTTGGTGCCTGCAAAATGGAGGGTAGAAGTTTCTCATTAGATAAAGGCAAATCAATAAATGAAACATCAAACCTTGCATCTTTAGGTTGCAGCGAGTGTAAAGATTCTAGTGCCCCTTCCACCTGGTCACTCAAGGTTAGTTTAGCATTCCCCATTCCGAGATGGTTGCTAATGACTATTTCTACACCATCTAGCTCATAAGCTTGCTGCACTAGTGAGTCAATTATATCAATATTAAAAACAGAATGCACATCACTAGGATATCTCATGGCCTCAAAAATGTTAAAGCGAATTATTTCACCATCAAATTCCATAGTTAAAGTGCCATTATGTACATCTATTTTAGTTCTTGCTGTTTTCAAGAATGGTCTCCCTAATAGAATAGGTGTGGGATTAGAAGACATCTCATCTTCCATCTCAATAACATAAAAGTCAGCGGGAAAAACCAATTCATTAACCTGTACAAGAACGTCTTCTACAACTCCTCTTGGATAAGTGTTAGAACGGTCAGCAAGTTGTATTATAACACCGGTTTCCTCTAATGGTCCTAGATTCAATGAAGCATAAATTGAATATGGCATGACATTAATAGATGCCCCTAGATCTAGCATAGCACGCTCAAACCTGGTGTTGCCTATCTTACAAGGAATGGTAAACATACCTGGATCCTTGCATTTAGGTGGGAGTTTCTTTTGAAGAACAGCTGTCACATTCTCCCCCACACTTACCTTTTCATTCCATTTCAACTTCCGTTTAGATGTGCACAACTCTTTTAGGAACTTGGCATATCTTGGCACTTGTTTGATAGCATCTAGTAAAGGAATGTTCACCTCTACTTTCCGGAAAGTTTCCAAAATTTCCTTCTCTTGCTCCTCCTTCTTGGACTTTGCTAACCTGCCAGGAAAAGGTGGAGGAGTTATATAAGAAGGAAAGGATGGTTTAGGAATTACCTTTTTTAGTGGCTCGTTGGGATGTGAAGAGGATGCCATGGTATTGTTCTCCCCTTGAGCACTATCATTTTGTGGTGTCTCTAGCTGTTTCCCACTTCTTAAATTTATAGCATTGGCATTCTCTCTTGGATTCACTATGGTTTGGGAAGGTAATTTCCCAGAATCCCTTGCTTGCATTTGACTCATGGTTGTTGCCAATTGCCCTATTTGAGTCTCCAAATTTCGAATACTTGTCTTTGTTTCCTGTTGAAATTGAATTGTATTAGTAGAAAGAGCTTTAACAAGATCTTCAAGAGAAGTACCTGAATTTTGGGTGGGTGGTAGTTGTTGTCGGGTTTGGTATGGTTGTTGCACTCTTTGCTGAAAACCCGGTGGCCTGTGGTCAAATGGTGGAGGAATAGTTTGTGATTGGTTCCCTCCATAATTGAAGTTTGGATGATCCCTCCATCCTGGATTGTAAGTGTTTGAGTAGGGATCATATTTCCTTGATTGGTTCTGAAATCCACCCATGGCATTCACATGTTCATTGGTATCCTCTTGAAGTGTTGGACACATATCAGTTTGGTGCCCTATGTTTGAACATATGCCACAAGCCTTTATTTGTTGTATTTTACCTACAGCCAATTGTTGAACAAGAGAAGTCAGTTTATCAAATTTTTGTTCAAGGGATGATATACTTACCTCATTAACTCTCTTGGGTTGTGGTGGTGGATCTTGTCTCATTGAGAACTGTTGAGAATTGGCTGCCATGTTGGAGATTAATGTTCTAGCAGCCCTGGGAGTCTTATCAACTAGAGCTCCCCCACTAGCGGCATCTATCATACTTCTCTCCATGGGCATGAGACCTTCATAGAAGTATTGGATGAGAAGTTGTTCACTTATCTGATGATGTGGACATGATACACAAAGTTTCTTGAACCTCTCCCAATATTCATATAAGGACTCTCCGTTGTATTGCCGAATCCCACATATCTCTTTCCTAATGTTGGCAGCCTTAGATGCTGGGAAATACCTTTCCAAGAATGCTTTCTTCAAATCATTCCATGTAGTGATAGTCCCGGATGGTAGATAGTAGAGCCATTCCTTTGCTGAATCAGCTAGAGAGAATGGGAAGGCTCTCAACTTAACTTGCTCTTCCGTGACCCCTGTTGGTCTCATGCTTGAGCAAACTACATGGAATTCCTTGAGGTGCTTATTTGGATCCTCTCCTGCAAAACCATGAAAAGTTGGGAGAAGATGAATCAAACCAGATTTTAATTCAAAAGCTACCTCAAGATTAGCATATTCAATGCATAATGGTTGTTGACCCAAGTCCGGAGCGGCTAGCTCCTTGAGAGTTCGGTTGTCAGCTGCTGCCATCTCTCCTTGCTTCTCTTGGATGTTTTGGATCAACTCCTCGATTGGTTGTTGGTGAGAAGTTATAAATTCCCGAATTTTCCTAAGTCGTAAGTCTTCTTCGGGAGCTTGGAACATTCACTAATAAAAAAATAAGAAAGTAAATAATTAGAACAGAAAATAAGAATAAACCAATAAACTAATAAACTAAAGAAAGCAATCCCCGGCAACGGCGCCAAAAATTTGATGCACCCAAAAGAGTGTATCTTATTTAACCTTGCACTAAAAAGATCAATTGTAAGTATAATGATTAGCAAGGGTCGAGTCCTCAGGGATTGGGTTTTAATCTATGAGTTATTAGTTTATAACTTACGTTCAAAGAAAACAATAAAAGAAAAGGGGTTTTTGAAGCCAGATTTAAACTAAAGTAAATAATAAGAATAAGATGCAAGGCGGTATAACCAGCCAATAAAAATATATATACTAAATTAGGCGGTATAACCAGCCAATAAAAATAAAACAAAGTTAATATACAAATTAGGCGGTATAACCAGCCAATAAAAATAAATATAAAAAATAAGCAAACTAAAAGTAAGAAAACAAGTAAGTAAGAAGAATCAAATATGAAAAATATGGTTAAGGTTTCATTCTCCACCACTAGACATCATTAAGAATCAATTTCAGATCTATCAATATCAACCAACTATCAAAGTTAACAACCGTAGATAACAACAAGCTCTGTTATCCCAATCTTTCCTTAATTTGTCGTTAAATAGAACAAGCTCTCTATTTAATCTCTAACCATTAAACAACCTAGAATAAGCTCTCTAAATTCAATTTAATGGCAGCTTTATGATGAGAAAGATAGGTTGATCTAAGCAACAAACACATAAGCTCGGATTGTTCAACTTAGGTTATGTTCCACTTTGCAATTATTGAAAACTTGACCATAATCATTAATCACAAATTGCCACTTATGAATAGGAAATCAAGACAATTACACGGATCAAGACTCCTAAACTAGCAATAGATAATTATCAAGATCTATCTAGTTGTACACCTAAATAAATCAAGACAACATCATGAACAATTCTTGTAGAAGAACATAAGCAACTTTGATAGAAACTTAATGATAGATAGAATCTGAAAATCAATCACAAAACGTGTCTAGGGCTTTGAAATCACCCTTAACCAAATAGAAGTTTAGCCTAGCATAGGCATCATAAACATAAACATAAAATTAAAGAGAATCTAAGAAGGAAATAAAAGAAAGAAAGAAGAAGAAGAAGAATATTAATTATCCAACCTCTTGCTCTTTCTAAAGAAAAAGAAAACTAGAGAAAAGAAAGAAGAAGAAAACTTAGAGAATTTTGTTAAAATGGCTAATATCCTACCAATCTCCAATATGCTCCCTTACAATCATCCAAGGCCCTCTATTTATACACATTTTGGAGGGCTAAATGACAAGAGACAAGCTTTACAAATTTCAAAGGTAGGTATAATAGGTGGGTGCATTTTCTAACAATTTTCGTCATGTATGACGATTTTGATCAGCCAACTTGATGGTCGATTGTGTCAATTTTGGAGGCCTTATCTGATCACATGGTCTTCTAGACAAATGTTACCCTATCAGTTACTGATCCATAGCCGTTAGAATCAGCTCATTTTCTGATGTGGATAAGAAGATATGGGCATAATACGAAAACATGTCAGCACAGACGTCATTGCACATCAGCCAACTTGATGGTCGATTTCGCTAGGGAAAACGACTCCGTTTCAAGAAGTGTAAAACATGAAAAAGATAGATATGGCTCTTAGCTTTGCATGGCTACAAATTTCAGCCTTATTGCTTCAGTGAAACTCGAGATATAGCTGATACCGCAAAAGGTGTCGGAACTGGAACTGAACTGGATTTGCCCTTAATTCTAGTAATCTGAAATCACTCAAAGAAACTTGTGAAAAACACCAAAATACATAAAAATATAAAAGATCATAAACACAATTAGACTAAACAATAATAACTCGTATTTGACACAAAACAATAATAAAACATAACTAAAAACTATATAATTATACGAGTTATCATCATCTATGTCATGTCATCATTTTATGCCATGTCATTCATGCCTTGTCATCATTTTATGCCATGCCACCTATGCCATGTCATCATTTATGCCATGTCATTCATGCCTTCTCATCATTTTATGCCATGTCATCTATGCCATGTCATCATTTTATGCCATGTAATTCATGCCTTGTCATCATTTTATGCCATGTCATCATGTATGCCATGTCATCTTGCATGTCATGTCGATTTCATTCACATGATATTCGTTCTTATGCCATGTCATCCATATGCCATGTCATCTTGCATGTCATGTCAATTTCATTCACATGACATTCATTCTTATGCCATGTCATCCGTATGCCATGTCATTTTGTATGCCATGTCGATTTCATACACATGACATTCATTCTTATGCCATGTCATCTATATGCCATGCCATCCATATGCCATGTCGATTTTATTCACATGTCATTTTGTATGCTATGTCAATCACTTGTTATGTCATTATTTCTTTTACTAGGTCACAATAAAATGTTTGTCATATCATGATAAATGAGCAAGTTTATTTAATTTTTATCTTATTAGCATTTTTTCATATTAATGGTCATTTTTTATGATTTTTAAAACAAAAACAAATGGTATTTTTCATAAATCAAGATTATTCCCGAGTTAAAATAATTCATGAATTCTCTGCTGGGTCTGCCGAGGAGGATATCATCAGTTATCTTTACTAAAGGAATATATTTTTCAAAAATGATTCGGAGAATTTCAGAATCGAGGAAAAATTCCATATTTGCCGAGTCTGTAAAAAAATATGGGAAATTTTATGCTAGTAAATTCCAGATCATTTTCCAAATAAAATGCGAATTTTTAAGGGAATTATTTCAAAACACCAAATTTTAAAATCGACTTTTTACTGAGACTCGAGATAACACACGACTAATAAGGTATTGTTTTACACAGGCGTTGTGGGGGTGCTAATCCTTCCCCGCACGTAACCGACTCCCGAACCTGCACTAGTTTTTCTTTGGTTCAAAGCGCAGACTACAAAATTGATTTTAAAAATATTTTAATTAATTTTAAAATAATTTATAAAAATCGGTTTTAATAGGTGACTGATCACACCTAGCCAAAAAAGATTGGTGGCGACTCCATTTCTTTTTCTGAGGTCATTTTCATACCCTCAACCCTCTATTTCAAGAAGAATTAAGTCATTTTTTCCTCTACCTGCATTTTTTTTCCTTCACCTCACTCGAGCGGGTCCCCCGCGACGGGATCACGTATCGACAGCTTGGCGACTCCACTAGGGACACTTAGAGAGTCAAGCCTAGAATTAGTCGCGTGTAATCAAAAGTCTCGATTTTGTCGATTTTTGGTTGCTGTTCACTTTTAAATCCCTTTTTCTAATGAGGAAGCTTTTGAAAATAACCAAATGTTTTTAAATATGTTTATTCTCATGTGCATGCATATTTTTCCTGTTCTCTGATTATTTAGTCTTGTACATTATTATTGTTCTTCGATTATTTAACCTTGTATATCATTATTGCTCTCTAGTTGGTTAATGCGTTACACTATTCTTGATCTTTGTTTTAATAAATTGTTGGGGCATTTAGAATAAGTATTGTAGAATAGATGGTGAAATGTTTTTTTGTTCCTTCTCACACACTACACATGCATGAGCATAACATAAGCCCTCTGACCGGGTTTCATCTTTTAGGTGGAAGTAAAGTAACTACGCTCTCGTGAGGTGATAACCTCCGTATGGGCTAGATAAACACTTATGGAGTAATAGACTACCTACGCTTTCGTGGGGTGATAACCTCCTTATAGGCCTGGGAAATACACTATAACAAATTGAACTAGCTTTTATTGGGGTGCCTTACTAGCCTTCATCGGCGACAGTGAGGAACAATTTGGAGCCTTTTTAGAACCTAATGCAACCTCATATAGTGAACCTAGGCGAAGCCATGCCGGATTTTCGTTAGAGGTACCAAAGCTAGGGATACATGGAGGAATGCTCCTGATCTTTTGCCATTTATTTCTATATTCTGAATAAGCATTGTAGATCGGGCAATGATGAACGTACATCGCCCGTAATAAATTTGGTATTCCACCTCAAAGGCATCGTGATGCCTAAATAAGTAGATACTGTTGGAGCAAATGTTCATTGACCTTTTGAAATTGAAAATATAAAAATTATTTTTCAAATATTTTGCATTTTGCACATTTCATGCATATATGAATAGAGCATGTATATATATGGTTGTATTTTTGATCTCATTCTTTTCGATAAACGGATGATGATAATAATCTCATTTGTTAATTGCATAAATATTTATTGATTGAATAAAGAATTGTAGAGTGGTCATGTTGAATGAACATTTGGACATTGTGCCATGATAGGATCCATTACCCCAAATTTTTTTTTTGAAAGATAATATTTTGATTTTTGCGGGGAAAACATTTTTCAAAAATCACGGATTAAATTTGGGAGCAAACCTCGTGTAAAGATATTTTTGAATAATCAAGATTGGTCCTACCAATTTCGTTTAATCATTGATTTACCCGTGTGTTAATTCTCATTCTTTACATACATCATGTTGACATCAGGTTGCATTCATGGCAAACACAGCTGGCATGATTTTTCTGTATGTGTTCATGCATTGATTTGTTTATTCTTTACATGCATCATGTTGGCATCAGATTGCATTCATGACAAACACATGTCATCATGATTTCTCTGTATATGTTCATGCATTGATTTATTTGTTCTTCACATGTATCATGTTAGCATCAGGTTGCATTCATGATAAACATAATCAACATGATTTATCTGTATATGTCCATGAATTAATTTGTCTATTCTTTACATGCATCATGTTGGCATCAAGTTGCGTATATGACATACATAGTCAGCATGATTTCTCTGTATATGTTCATGCATTAATTTTCTTATTCCTTACATGCCTCATGTTGGCATCAGGTTGCACTCTCGGCATACATAATCAACATGATTTCTTTGTATGTTTCCATGCATTGATTTGTTTGTTTCTTTACATGCATCATGTTGCCATCAGATTGCATTCATGACGAACATAGTTAGCATGATTTCTCTATATATTTTCATGCATTGATTTGTTTATTCTTTACATACATCATGCTGACATCAGGTTGCATTCATGGCATACATAGTCATCGTGATTTCTCTGTATATGCTCATGCATTAATTTTTCACATTGGCATCAGGTTGCATTCATGACATACATGGTCAGCATGATTTCTTTGTATATACTCTGTGTCAATCATCTATTCTTTGCATGCATCATATTGACATCATGTTGTATTCATAATGTATATGATCTTTCATTGGAAAATGCATCTGGAATATACATGGCCATTCATTGCATATATCCATGCATTGATTTTTGATTATTCTTTACATGCATCATATGGGTATCATGTCGCATTTATAATATACATAGTCAGCATGTGTCCATTGTATGTGACATACATCGCTTTGTTTATTCTTCAAGTGCATCAAATTGCATTCATGGCTCATTCATCATGAAACATATTTGGAGGGATAAAACAAAAATTGGCTTGGCTTTAAGAGCTTTGAAGAAGTTTCTCTTTCAAATTAGAGGTATAAGAAGTACTGAGCATCTTTATAATGCAGGCTAGAATTATGGAGAGTGAACAAGTTTCCCGAATGGAAAGAATGGAAAGGGCACAGGAAGAATTTCGAGGACAGTTGGCAAAATCTCAAGTTGAATCTAGAGATCAAATGACTAAACTGATGGAGCTGGTGTCCGCCTTGATCAAAGGAAAGGGATACACTGAGAACTTGGCCGGTAGAGAAGGGTCGGAGGCACAAAAGGATCAGAATGAGGTCATAATGTTAGATACCCAGTCTTTTCAGAAACAATTAATCCTATCAACGTCCAGAACTTAGATGATCCAGCTGAGCAAGCAAAGTTGAAAACGGTTGCGTTGAGTGAAACTGAGTTGGTAGATTCCCAAAGGAAGTATCAGCTGTTAGAGGAAATACTTCGGGCAGTAGAAAGTACAGATGTATTTGGGAGTGTAGATGCGAAGGAACGTTGCTTGGTCCCTGATTTGGTTGTTCCTCCTAAATTCAAGGTTTCCAACTTTGAGAAATATGATGGGACAACCGATCCATCAGCCCACATCACTATGTTTTGCCGAAAGATGACGATTCATATAGATAATGATAAGCTTTTGATCCACTGCTTCCAGGATAGCCTCAGAGGGTCCGCAATTAGGTGGTATAGTCAGTTGAGTAAGGATTGGATTTGCTCTTGGATGGATTTGGCTAATGCATTTGTAAGCCAATACAAGCATGTGACTGATATGGCATCTGACCTATCACCTTGCAAAATATGGGGAAAACGGCTATCGAGAGCTTTAAAGAATATGCTCAGCGGTGGATAGACATGGCCGCCCAGGTACGACCGCCTTTGACATAAAAGGAATCACCGTCCTTTTTGTGAATACACTACAGGCCCCGTACTACGATAGACTCATCGACAATGCCACGAAGAATTTTGCGGATATAGTAATCTCAAGGGAGATGATTGAGAATGCTATCAAGGATGGACACTTGAAGGAGAAAGAACATCCAATGCCGAGAGAAATGGGGCATCCAAAAAGAAAGAGGAAGATGTCCAAGCTACGGGAGATTTCGCCTTATATTCCCAGTCCCCTCATATCAATCATGTTACCCTACCAAGGTATCTCCAAGCCCTTATCCTTACCTACCAAATATCCATCCCCAAGCACCTAATCCTACTCCAGTCCCTGCAACAAGGCCTGCTTCCAAAATATGACTGCAGGACAACCAAGAGAAAATTCAATTCCAATTCCAATCCCAATCCCTGACCTGTTACCGATACTAATAAAGAATCAGTACCTTACCCCTGTGTCTTTGAAAATAGCCCCAAACCCATTAGCAAGGAGTTATGACCCCGACAGCAAGTATGAGTATCACTTGGGGGTAGTTGGGCATTCAACTGAAAAAATATAGACAACTGAAGGAAAGGATTAAAGGTCTTGTCCACAATGACATTTTGACTCCATAGCTTATCAAACAGTGGAAGTTCGATTTGTCGTAAATCAGTTTCTTTCAGGGTTTGAGGAGAATTACTACCTTTGAAGGATGTCGATAGGAGCATTTTGATGCATGTAGTTTCATACCTCATGATGAAAGTACTTGTCTCATGTCGACATTCATATGAATTAAATGAATTTTGAATGCTTTTGTGTTTATTGTGTTTTAACAATAATTTGAATGTGCAAAAACAAGCATTAAGGAAGTTCTAATTATGGACAGTCTTGAGAATATTGATGACCATTGTTAGAAATGACCCAATACCTTCTCCCCTCTCTTTTGGGCTTTCTTATGCCTAAATCCCTTGAACCAAGACCACTTGAAAGACCTAATGCTTCAAGGAATATGAATTTGAACTTCATAAACCACTGCCACTACAAAACAAGCAAAGATATAGATCTGAGTTTAGGCTATGAGCAAAGGAATGAAATTTTTGAAAATTCTTCAAGCTCCTTGGAAACTCAAAAACATTCTTTCAAGAATCTAGATTGTGGTAATTTGGTATGTGTCAAGGATGTGCTAAAACCATTCACAGCTTTTCTGATAAACACCAATTTCTCAAATATCACTTCATGATTGACACTTTAGGGCACAATGACCAAACCAGATTATCCCACGTCCCAGAGAAAACCAGTTTTTGGGTCATATTTTCCTTGTCATTTCAAACAAACCGAGGAGTGAAACTCAACCCTTTTAGTATAGACTTAGACTTGAGATGTTCCTCATTCTCATGGTAAATAAAATTGGGGCATCATATATAGAAATAATGGATACATGGTGAATAAGGATAGAATTAACATATGAATCATTGGAACATGCGACAAAAAAAAAAAAGAAGAAGAAAAAAGAAAAAAATTGTGATATCATGCATATGAGAGTTCGGATGTTTCAGAAGTGCAAAATGATATTTTGATTATCTATTCCTCCTGGGGATTGCTTTTCAAGCTGAATATTTGTGCTTGATATGAGAAATCGCCATCTTTCATATCCCTTTCACAAAAGGAAATTATCCCTAGTCCCCCCTTTTGAGCCAAAAGAATTCTTTCTTCTTTGAACCCTGATCAAGGATCACCCTCTACACTGGGGGAAAATACGAGGAAAGATCTTCTCAAAGATCACGGAGAAATGAGTTCTAACTCAAAGACAGATACAAAGCAAATTGAGCTCCTAAATAAATACGACTCACTCAGTCGAAATGAAGATGTAGAAAAGATGGCGAAATGAAAGCTAAGAACAAAACAAAGAAAAAAAGAGAGAAAGATGGCAAAACAAAAGCCAAGAACAAAGCAAGGAAGAGAAAACACACACACAAAATGTGTGAAAAAGTATGGCAAATGAAAGCCAGGAAGAAAGAAGAAAATGAGCAAAAGTCAAAAGAAGGAAAGAAAAATCCAAAAAGAACAAATGCTTCAAAAAAGGAATCCTCCTCAAGAAATGATCCTTGATCTGATTACCCTCAAACACATATTTTGGGCCTATTTATCCTTTCTTTCTGAACCCCGAACCTTGGCCTACATTACGTGCTTTAAAAGTCCATTTTGATCAAGCATGAATTTTTAACTTGAAAGGTTTTTCCTCGGATTTTATCCCATCTCATCGAATTATCATTTCACTATGGAAGAGTTTAGAATTCTCAAGTGCATGGTAGAACAATTAAAAAAATTAGAAGAAAGAAAAATGGAAAGAATGGGACTCTAGGGCGAAAACCCAAAAATAGGCGGTCTAGAGTAAAATGGGAATGCCTTCCATGTTAGTGTCGATGCCACAAAAGAGAAGGTCATCTTGAAGAAATTGAGGAACATCTAGGAATTCTTGAACCTCCCAAATTGCCAGTTCTCATTTAGAGGATTGACTTAAAAAAACTAAGACCTTTTTTCTTCCAAAATTAACTTTTCAGTTTAAACATCTCGGCCAATCTTGACGCTTGTCAAAACGCCATGATTTGGAAACTAAAAAATGTTGAATTTGTTTGATTCTCAAGGAATTCATGTTTTGTAAAACCAGTTCCATTTGTGAGCCTAGAAGGGACATACATTTTTGTTGTGGAGTTTTCTTCGATCAACCAAAATCCTATTGTATCAAGCCTTTCAATTCAAGTTGAAAAACCCAAATCGACATTGAGAAAAATTCACAACAGTGATCATCAGTCTTCAAGAGATTCGTACATCATACATTGTGGGGTCAATATTTTTGGTTGAAAGGTTTTTATTGAATGAGAAAATGTTTTTCAAAATGGGAAAACAAGTAAAGTTATTTTTGGAATAACCATTTTTGATGTTGACATGAGACAAGGGTTTTTAACCAAAGGTATGGAATTACTAGGGTTGACCTTGACTTCCAGATATGAGAAGAAGAAATAGAACTCGACAAACAGGCTCCTGTTGATAAGAGTTCGAAAAATGTTGGGGCAAGAAGATAGCCAAGGACCGAAAAGGGAATAATCTCTTATGGGGCACGAGTGTTCAAAATAAACTTTGATTTGAAACGGAAAGGCAAGCCAAAGTCTAGAAAAAAATGATCGGGGGCACTTGTATCACTGATAAACACTTACCTCTTTATTGAGCTTTGCATCTACACCATGTCAACAAGCATTTGCATCATTCAAGAGTATTTGCATTTGCACTATTCCTTGAGCATCTGCATTCTACCTTTACATTTACATCCTTCATGGATATTTGCATTTGCGTCATCTCAAGCAGTTGCATCATTTCTAGGATCATTGCATTTCATTCTTGTAGCTGCAATTACACCATTTATGGACCACTTACATGAACATGATTCATAGGGGCATCTGCATATTTTCATGAAGCATTTGTATCATTATTGATCTTCGCATTTGCATCATTTAGAAGCATCTTGCACACTACTAATCTTTGCATTTGCATCATTTAGAAGCATTTGCACAATGCCAACCTTTGCATCTACATCATTCTATGAAGTAGTTGTGTCAATGTTAATCTTTGCATTTGCATTATTTAGAAGCATTTTGCACACTACTAGACTTTGCATTTGCATCATTCCGAAGCATTTGCACAATGTCGATCTTTGCATTTGCATCACCACATGAAGTAGTTTCGTCAATGTTGATCTTTGCATTTGCACCATGAAGCATTTGTATCTTATTCAATATTTGCATCAAGAAGCATTTGCATCAATCCAAGACATTTGCATTTGCAATATGAAGCATGTGCATCTTGTTTAATCTTTGCACCTGCATCATGAAGCATCTGCATCAATTAAGGACATTCGCAGCTGCATCAAGAAGAATTTGCATCATCTCAAAACCTTCAAGTTAATTTTCAACACAATTCTCAAAAAAATCATAAAATAAGACCTCCGGGCACAATTTTTCAAAATAAGGATAAAACCTCTGGGCACCATTTTCAAAGAAAATACATTTTTTTTAAAACCTCCAAGCACAATTCTCAAAAACCATGGATAAGACTGTTGGGCACTATTTTCAAATAAAAGACATCCTTTTAAGACCTCCAGGCACAATTTTCAAAATCATGGATAAGACCTCCAGGCACCATTTTTAAAGAAAATACATTTTTTTATGACCTCCGGGCATTATTTTCAAAATCATGGATAAGACCTCGGAGCACCATTTTCAAAGAAAATACATCCTCTAAGACCTCCGAGCACAACTCTCAAAAATCATGGATAATACCTCCGGGAACTATTATCAAAACCATGGATAAGACTTCTGGGCACCATATTCAAAATCATGGATAAGACCTCCGCGCACCATTTTTAAAGACCTCCGGGCACAATTATTCAAAATCATGGATAAGACCTTCGGGCACCATTTTTCAAGACCTCCGGGCATTTCTTTCAAAGGATAAGACCTCCAGGCACCATTTTCCAAAATCATGGATAAGACTTTCGGGTGCCATTTTTCAAGACCTCCAGGCATCTCTTTTAAAACCTCCAGGTATCACCTTTCAGAATATCTTTTTCAAGATCTCCGAGCATCTCTTCCAAAACCTCCGGGTATCATCTTTCAAAATATCTTTTTCGAGACCTTTGGGTGTTTTCTTTTCTTGCAAATTGAACTCGTTTTCTTAAGACAGGTCGAGCCTTGATTAGTCAGGGAACTTAATTTAAGGATAAATTCTTTTTGAAAATTATGATTTCATCCAAAAGTTATATAAATATCATGTGAAAAGATATTTTTCTAAAAACTCTGCTAGGTTGCCGGGGAGTTCAGTGAAATATCCTGATACATGTAATTCATATGATTTCACACCAAGATGGGACAAGGCCTTGGGACTTCCGTCGAGGTATTTTCTTTTCTTGCAAATCAAGACTTTACTAAGATAGGATAAAGCCGCGACACTACTGCCGATGTATTTTCTTCACTTGCAAATCAAGACCACACCAAGAGGGGATAAGGCCCCGGGACTTCCGCTGATGTATTTTCTTCGCTTGGAAATCAAGAGTTCACCAAGATAGGATAAAGCCACGGGACTACCACCGAGGTATTTTCTTCTCTTGCAAATCAAGACCACACCAAGATGGGATAAGGCCCCAGGACTTTCGTCGAGGTATTTTCTTTTTGTGAATACACTACGGGCCCCGTACTACGATAGACTCATCGGAAATGCCACGAAGAATTTTGCGGATATAGTAGTCTCAGGGGAGATGATTGAGAATGCTATCAAGGATGGGAAACTTGAAGGAGAAAGAACATCCAATGCCGAGAGAAATGGGGCATTCGAAAAGAAAGAGGAAGATGTCCAAGCTACAGGAGATTTCGTCTTATATTCCTAGTCCCCCTCATATCAATCATGTTACCCTACCAAGGTTTCTCCAAGCCCTTATCCTTACCTACCAAATATCCATCCCCAAGCACCTAATCCTACTCTAGTCCCTGCAACAAGGCCTGCTTCCTAAAAACAACTACGGTACAACCAAGAGAAAATTCCAATTCCAATTCCATCCTTGACCTGCTACCGATACTAATAAAGAATCATTATCTTACCCTTGTGTCTTTTAAAATAGCTCCAACCCCTTCAGCAAAGAGTTATGACCCTGACAGCAAGTGTGAGTATCACCTGGGGGTAGTTGGGCATTCAACAAAAAAATGCAGACAATTGAAAAAAAGATTAAAGGTCTTGTCCACAATGGCATTTTGACTCCAGAGCTTATCGAACAGTGGAAGTCCGATTTGCCATAAATTAGTTTTTTTCAGGGTTTAAGGAGGAGAATTACTACCTTTGAACGATGTTAATAGGAGCATTTTGATGCATGTAGTTTCATACCTCATGATGAAAGCACTTGTCTCATGTCAACATTCATATGAATTAAATGAATTTAATGTTTTCATATTTATTGTGTTTTAACAATAAATTGAATATGCAAAAACAAGCATTAAGGAAGTTCTAATAATGGATAGTCTCGAGAATATTGATGATCATTGTTAGAAATGACCCAATACCTTCCCCCCTCTCTTCTGGGTTTTCTTATGCCTAAATCGCTTGAACCAAGACCACTTGAAAGACCTAATGCTTCAAGGAATATGAATGATTGAACTTCATAGACCACTACCACTACAAAATAAGCAAAGATGTATATCTAAGTTTAGGCTATGAGCAAAGGAACGAAATTTTTGAAAATTCTTCAAGCTCCTTGGAAACTCAAACAAATGAAACATTCTTTCAAGAATCTAGATTGTGGTAATTTGGTATGTGTCAATGATGTGCTAATACCATTCACAGCTTTTCTAATAAAACATGAATTACCCAAATATCACTTCATGATTGACACCTCAGGGCACAATGACCAAACCAGATTATCCCATGTCCCAGAGAAAACCAGTTTTTGGGTCATATTTTCCTTGTCAATACAAACAAACCGAAGATCGAAACTAACCCTTTCTTTATAGACTTAGACTTGCGATGTTCCTCATTCTCATGGTTAATCAAATTGGGGCATCATATGTAGAAATGATGGATACATGCTGAATAAGGATGGAATTAACGCATGAATCATTGGGGCATGCGACAAAAAAAAAAAGAAGAAAAGAAAAAAAGAAAAGAAAAATTGAGATATCATTCTTATGAGAATTCAGATGATTTCGAAATGCAAAATGAAATTCTAATTATCTATTCCTCTTGGAGATTGCATTTCAAGGAGAATATTTGTGCTTGATATGAGAAATATCCATCTTTAATACTCCTTTCACAAAAAGAAATTATCCATAGTCACCCCTTTTGAGCCGAAAGAATTCTTTCTTCTTTGAACCTTAATCAAGGATCACCCTCTACACTGGGGGCAAATGCGAGGAAAGATCTTTTCAAAGATCACGGAGAAATGAGTTCTAACTCGAAGACAGATACAAAGCAAATTGAGCTCCCAAATAAATACGAGCTCACTCTGTCGAAATGAAGATGTAGAAAAGATGGCGAAATGAAAGGCATGAACAAAACAAAGAACAACAAGAGAAAAAAGAGAAAAAGATAGCAAATGAAAGCCAAGAAAAAAGAAAGGAAGAGAAAACACACATACAAAATGTGTGAAAAATTATGGCAAATGAAAGCTAGGAACAAAGAAGAAAAAAAGCAAAAGTCAAAAGAAGGAAGAAAGGTCCAAAAAGGACAAATGCTTTAAAAAAGGAATCCTCCTCACGAAATGATCCTTGATCTGATTACCCTCAAACACATATTTTGGGCCTATTTATCCTTTCATTCGGAACCCCTAACCTTGGCTTACATTACGTGCTTTAAAAGTCCATTTTGATCAAGCATGAATTTTTAACTTGAAAGGGTTTTCCTCAGATTTTATCCCATCCCATCCCATCTCATCGAATTATCATTTCACTATAGAAGATTTAGAATTCTCAAGTGCGTGGTACAACAATTAAAAAAAGAATAAGAAAGAAAAAATGGAAAGAATGAGACTCTAGGGCGAAAACCCAAAAATGGGCGGTCTAGAGTAAAACGGGAATTTCTGATGCCATCCATATTAGTGCCGATACCACAAAAGAGAAGGTCATCTTGAATAAATCGAGAAACATCTAGGAATTCTTGAACCTCCCAAATTGCCAGTTCTCATTTAGAGGATTGACTTCAAAAAAACTGAGACTTTTTTTCCTCCAAAATTAACTTTCTAGTTTAAACATCCCGACCAATCTTGACGCTTGTAAAAACGCCATGATTTCGAAACTAAAAGAATGTTGAATTTGTTTGATTCTCAAGGAATTCATGTTTTGTAAAACCTGTTCCATTTGTGAGCCTAGAAGGGACATACATTTTTGTTGTGGAGTTTTCTTTGATCAACCAAAATCCTGTTGTATCAAGCCTTTCAATTCAAGTTGAAAAACCCAAATTGACATTCAGAAAAATTCCTAACAGTGATTATCAGTCTTCAAGAGATTCGTACATCATACACTGTGGGGTTAATATTTTTGGCTCAAAGGTTTTCATTAAATGAGCAAATGTTTTTCAAAATGGGAAAACAATTGAAGATATTTTTGGAATAACCCTTTTTGATGTTGACATGAGACAAGGGTTTTTCTAACCAAAGGTATGGAATTACTAGGGTTGACCTTGACTTCCAGATATGAGAAGAAGAAATAGAACTCGACAAATAGGCTCATGTTGATAAGAGTTCAAAAAATGTTAGGGCAAGAAGATAACCAAGGATCGAAAAGGGAATAATCTCTTATAGGGCACGAGTGTTCAAAAAACGCTCTGATTTGAAAAGGAAAGGCCAAGCCAAAGTCTAGAAAAAAATGATTGGGGGCACTTGTATCACTAATAAACACTTACCTCTTTATTGAGCTTTGCATCTACACCGTGTCAACAAGCATTTGCATCATTCAAGAGTATATGCATTTGCACTATTCCATGAGCATCTGCATTCTACCTTTACATTTACATCCTTCATGGATATTTGCATTTGCGTCATCTCAAGCAATTGTATCATTTCTAGGATCATTGCATCTTCATTATTGTAGCTGCAATTACACCATTTATGGACCACTTACATGAACATGATTCGTAGGGCATCTGCATATTTTCATGAAGCATTTGTATCATTATTGATCTTCGCATTTGCATCATTTAGAAGTATCTTGCACACTGCTAATCTTTGCATTTGCATCATTCAGAAGCATTTGCACAATGCCAATCTTTGCATCTGCATTATTCTATGAAGTAGTTGCGTCAATGTTAATCTTTGCATTTGCATCATTTTGAAGCATTTGCACACTGCTAGTCTTTGCATTTGCATCATTCTGAAGCATTTGCACAATGTCTATCTTTGCATCAGCATCACCACATGAAGTAGTTTCGTTAATGTTGATCTTTGCATTTGCACCATGAAGCATTTTCATCTTATTCAATATCTGCATCTACATCAAGAAGCATTTGCATCAATCCAAGACATTTGCATTTGCAATATGAAGCATGTGCATCTTTGTTTAATCTTTGCACTTGCATCATGAAGCATTTGCATCAATTAAGGACATTCGCAGCTGCATCAAGAAGCATTTGCATACTCTCTAAACCTTCAAGTTAATTTTCAACACAATTCTCAAAAAAATCATGGATAAGACCTCCAGGCATAATTCTTCAAAATCATGGATAAGACCTTCGGGCACCATTTTCGAGGAAAATACATCTTTTTAAGACCTCCGAGCACAATTCTCAAAAACCATGGATAAGACCGTCGGGCACCATTTAAAAAAAAAAGACATCTTTTTAAGACCTCCGGGCACAATTTTCAAAATCATGGATAAGACCTCCGAGCACCATTTTCAAAGAAAATACATATTTTTAAGACCTCCGGGCACTATTTTCAAAATCATGGATAAGACCTCGGGGCACCATTTTCAAAGAAAATACATCTTTCTAAGACCTCCGGGCACAACTCTAAAAAATCATTGATAAGACCTTCAGGCACTATTCTCAAAATCATGGATAAGACCTTTGGGCACCATTTATCAAGACCTCCGGCCATCTCTTTCAAAAGATAAGACCTCTGGGCATTATTTTTCAAAATCATGGAAAAGACCTTCGGGCACTATTTTTCAAAACCTCCGGGAATCTCTTTCAAAACCTTCGGGTATCACCTATCAAATATCTTTTTCAAGACCTCCGGGCATCTCTTCCAAAACCTCCATGTATCACCTTTCAAAATATCTTTTCGAGACCTTTGGGAGTTTTCTTTTCTCGCAAATAGAACTTGTTTCCTTAAGACGGGTCGAGCCTTGATTAGTCAGGGAACTTAATTTAAACACAAATTCTTTTTGAAAATTATGATTTCGTCCCAAAGTTATATACATATCATGTGAAAAAATATTTTTCTAAAAACTTTGCTGGGTTGCAGGGGAGTTCAGTGAAATATCCCGACACATGCAATTCATATGATTTCACACCAAGATGGGATAAGGCTGTAAGACCCTCGTAAGTACGAGATCAATTCGAGACAATTATAACATGCGGATGGCTCGAGGTTAAACTTTGAAATGCCTATAGAAAGGATAGGCTACCATGTGGTACACATGTTGTGTGATAAATTGTAGAGTTGGGGGTTTAATCGAGTGATTAAGTGATTTAACCCCAAATTGACTAAAAGTCGGGATAGAGGAAAGTTCGTAAAATATGATAATTTAACTTCACATAGTGTTGATATGTGATATAACATTATTTGGGAGTGTTAGAACATGAATCGACAGAAAAATCAGTAAAATGTGAACAGGGGTATTTTGGTAATTTTACCCAAAATTTTGTTTTTAGTCCGTAAATGGTACCAATGGACTAAGTGATCATATAGGATCATAATATGATGTTTAGATCAAAAATTGGACATTAAAATCAAATCCGATAGCTAAAATCGTCTAATTCATCATTTAGTGACGCTGGCATAAATTATCGTAAAAACGTAGTTCGGGATTTTTTAAAACTGATCCGAACACATGGACATATGTTATAACATATGAGAATTATGAATATGACAAGAAAATCAAAAACAAAGTTGAAACCGGATACGTCCTTAAGTAACCTAAAGGAATGAAAATCGAAAACTGACCGCGGGAAGGTCCGAAAAAGGTTTTAAATGGATCAATAGATTAATATAGATATAAAATGATGTTATCAAGCTACTGTAAAATCAGAACAAAAATCGGAGCTAAAACCGAAAAAGTCAAAATGTTGAGCCGTTGGCGCTCAGACGACCGGATTTGGGTTTCGGGATATCAAAAAAATTACCCGAACATGCAGATCAGTATATTATCATGTTTGGAACATATCCGTGTCAACAAAAGTGAAAAAGGGGCTTTCGAACGTTAAAATTTCATGTTGTCTTGTCAAGGTACTAAAAGACAAAACAGGGGCAAAATGGTCATTTGACCATGGTCCACTTATTAAGTCTGAAAGTCAGACTTCCTCCTCCCTATTTTTCAGGTGAAAACCAGAAAAGAGAGAAAGAAAGAGGGGAAGCCATGGAAGCTTGCTTCCAGGCTTTCTCTCTCCTTCGTTTACTAGGCAGATCACCAAAATTTTCAAAGATTTCACAAACCCAATGGTAACTTCATGTTCTAAGCTTGATTTTGATGTTATATTTTGAAGATTTTGCCTTTAGCTATGAAAAACCATGTGGGCTAAAAAATTGGTGGTGGTAAACCACCATGTTGCCACCATTTTTTTTCGCCACGGGAGGTGTTCCTCAGCCTCCTTAAACCATAAATTAGTATCGGATAGCTTTGAATCAAAGTTTAGAGACTAAAACAAGTTTAGCCGAAACCCTAGCTTGCCCATGAGATGGTGTCGCCACCTTCCTTAGTTGTTCGAGGCCACCGTTAGCTTTGCTGTCATTGTGTGAGCAACTTTCTAGTTGATTGTTGTTCCAAATTTTTAATCCGAGCTAAATGTAAAAATTTATTTGTAAGAATTCTTAAGCTGAAATTTTTTGGATAGCAGCTAACTATTGTAAATAATGGGAATTTGAGTGTCCTGTAGTCGTAAAATATTTACAAAATATCCTGACGATGTCGTAGGTACCCATATCGTGGAGTTCGCCCGGGATCGCGACAAAGTCACGAAAATGCCGCTTTAATACTCGAAACAACACTGTGTGTATTTAGGTTAATCTAGGAGGTAGTTGTTGTTTTATATGCATTGTTGATTGATATGGATATTGAAACACGAAAGATTGCTCGAATTACGAAAATGGTAAGTTTCGAACCTTTCGAATATGGTTACATGAGGTAAGTGTTGTGGAGTTGAATAATAATGAATGTTAGCTATTTGAAATGCTCGAATATGCTTAATTGGGATGTTGGGCAAGATACAGATTATGGTTGTACTTGTCGGATTAAAGAAACAATAGTATGGAATTGTGTTTGAGGCATTATGGTTACTAATTTGTGAAATTGGTTGATGAATGATATTGTATAGGATGGTTGAGTATTTAAGGATGGTTAGATGTTGTAGATTAAATGGTATGTACATAAGTTGTTTGATAAAAAATCTAAGTGAAATTGTAATGCTTTGAGAAACATAAGTAGAAATATGTTAGTGTAGAGATTGTTTCCTAGCATAGTATATATATATATATTACTCCATGATATAAGAGAATTAATATAGCATGTTGATATTATTGTACGGACAGGGTGATGTCCGGGATGCTATTATTAGACGGACAGGGTGATGTCCGGGATGCTATTATTGTACGGACAAGGTGAAGTCCGGGATGCTATTATTGTACGAACAGGGTGAAGTCAAGGATGCTATTATTGTACGGACAGGATGATGTCAGGGATGCTATTATTATACGGACAGGGTGATGTCCGTGGTGCTATTGTTGTACGGACAAGATGATGTCCGGGATGCTATTGTTTTACGGACAGTATGATGTTCAGAATGCTATTGTGGTACGGACAGGATGAGTTCGGGATGGTATAAACAGGATGATTCCGGGATGATATGGACAAGATAGTCCGGGATGACAAATATTACGGACTGATATAAGTATGGGATGTTTTGATGCTATAGTCTTGAAAATTTTCTAAATGATAATTATAGAGGTATACACGTAAAATTGATTGTTAAATATTTTTGGCTACCGATTTTGGCTGGCCAATGGCCTATTTATATTCAGCACTCAGCATAGAAGATTTCATAAGGGACAAATAATTTTTATAAGTCCCGTAACAATTTTTAAATATTACTTTTCGGTTAATTAGTCGTACTTGATATGTCATGTTTATGCTTTAATAGTTAAGAAATAAAACACAAAACTTCCAAGTACTCTTCCTAGTAACCTTATGCTCACTGAGTCTTTTGGCTCGCTCCGTTTATTTTCATTTTTTTTCAGATCTTGATAGACCCAGCTCTTCCCAGGTTTCGGATAGCTAGCCGCTCATATAATTGTGGTAAGCGGATTGACCCAGGACGTGGTAAACAGTGGCGATGGTGGGATACATTTTGCAGTCACTAGGGTATCATGGGTCCTATGCATTTTGTGTATGATGTATATGTACTTTATATTTTGTAAACTGGTGTATCTAAGTGATGTATGATGTATAACGGCCACGGAGGCCTAGTATGATCTAGTGATGCTTATGCCATTATGATATAATATGACTGTATGTGTGTATATAAGATGTTATAAAGGTTGAGTCTGCTGCGAGGCATCTTGGTTACTTCTTGTCGGAGGTGTCCAAACCGAGATGTCATGTGTTGATAATTATTACATTGCAAATGTTGGTGATTGAGTGGCAAACCCCCATGTAGGGCGAGATTATGCCGAAATTTTGTTTGATTTGGTTTCGTGGGTATATTCAGGCTTTGGAGGCAGGGGCATACCTTGTATTTGGCCGGTCACATGCCTCGAATTTGGGGTGTGACAAAGGTGGTATCTGAGCATGGTCTAGAGGTCAGTGACTGTAAAAGGGGTAGGGTAGTAGTGCATTGCTTACAGGTAATCCTAGGGTATCGGTAAGTAGTGTACTGCCCCTGCAGATGTCCATCGTCACATGCGGTTACGTCGGGTAATCTATAAGCCAGCTAGTACATATAGAATTCTGTCGAGAATATTGTGGAATTACTGACAGTATATTTATTTTCTAAATACAATGTTGTCACGATCACGATCTCATAGGTATAGAGACATATCAGGGGACCGAGAGCCTGAGGTCCTGGATAATATTTTTATTGGCCCTGAGGTTAGAGGCTAGAGTGAGGATAGTAGTAGGTCTGCTACTAGGGAAATAGATAGGATTGCTGTAGTAGTATTAGATGACGAAATATATGAATAGTTGTTGGATATGGTAAACAGAACATATTAATATATTCAGGCCCTGGTAAGGCTGGTGATAGAACAATGACAACCACGATTGTTCAACCAAATTCCTTCAGCCAGGTGTTGTTAGTAATGAGTGGTTGTTGGGACAACATACACCCTATCAGCATATAACCTTACCTAGTTTGGAGGAACGTTACGACCTAGTTTTGCAATGGTGGAATCCGATTTTGATCCTAGAAGGTTTTTAGAAGAGTGCGGCCAACAGTGTGTAGGCTTAGGGTGCTCGCCGACTAGAGCCATACAATTAGTGAGATTTCAGCTGTATGGTAGGGCACATGCATGGTATATCTCTTTAGTAGCTAGAAGGCGGATTGATGACCCTCCACTCGAGTGGTTAGAATTTAGTGTTGAGCTTTTTCTAGAATTTTTACCAGAAAATGAAAGGGATTTAGGAATTCATGAATACGAGAGGTTAAGACGATTCGAGGATAGGTCACGGGAGAGAGTGAGATATGAAAGAAAAACATCTAGGCAAACAAGGCCATATGGACTAAGGGTTAGAACAACCCTAGAATCATGGATGTTGAGGGATACAGAAGTCAGTAGTCGGAGGAGAGGATCGACTGGTGTATGTTATAGATGTGGCAGGCTAGGGTATTTCAGGAGAGATTGCCCATTAGGTCCAAGTTCATCCCCATCAGTGCGAGCTCCACATCCAGCTACAACATATCCAGGGCAATCAGCAGGTTAGTAGCATTACAGATGGGTCAGGGTTCCTAGGGTAGGGAACAACAGTCTGGGGGCAGAGAACATACTATGGGAAATAGAGGACAAGCCCATGATTTTGCATCTACTGCCATGGTGACAGATATAACCTTAGTCTGGTTTTGGCAAACTGATTTCATTTAATTCGAGCACTATATATTGAGTTGTATTTCAAGAAACTTTGAAGTATTTTGACCTAGTTCCGAGATTTGTTATTGATGTTGAGGATGTTGTGAAATGGTGGTGGTTGGATATTAAACTGAACTTGTAGGCTGGGTAATATTTGAGTGCTAAAGGATATATTTTAAGTTGGATTATAAATCACACATTAGGTGCTTGTGAAAATGCCTAGGAGGAAGGCGATTATTATGCCTACAAGGTGTTTGATTTAATGCTTGAATGAAAATATATAGCCTTGGAAGATCCTAAGTAACCAAGATAAGAATATGATTTGGCATGGATGCCAATGCCGTAAGATTGATGTATATTTTTATGGCTAGCCTAGTAGTTTACCTAGGCAGATAAAACTGATGGTATAGTCATGATAGCCTGGTATAGTTTCTAAACGGGTTATATTGATTATATGGTTGTTGTTGCCTAGTGGTAATCTAGACGGATAAATATACGGATGTGGATGTTTATGTTTCCCCTATGCACCAGGGAGTTTTGAGATTTCATTCTCGCACTAGTTCCTGAGTTTAAGATGATGGGCCTTAACAGGCGGAGATCATCATATATCTTAGATGACTTGAGGGGATATGCCTGGCAGATCATCACCACACAGACTTTGTCCGGGTTATGTGCTAGCACGTGGAACTATATGTGAGGGATTTGATCATGAATTATTACATTAATCTCGTGACTATGTGAAATATGGAGTTTTTTGGTTATTGTACGTGATTGAGATATATTTCCCTAGTATCGGTTATTTAATAATGGGATTGAGATAAAGTCATTATGGGGCCTAGATATAGGCTTGCCTAAGGTAGGCAAGGAATGTGATTTTATTTGAGTGATTGTCGATAGACTGACTAAATTAGCACACTTGATTCTGGGTAAATTACAATAACATAAGTCAATGTGCTAGACTCCATTTAGACCAGATTGGGTCTTTGTGAAGTTTTCGTGTTTATTGTACTTGATTGAGACATCAAGTTTACAGTTAAATTCTGGAGATCATTCTAGGTAGCTTCTGAAATACAGTTGGGATTTAGTACCGTATTTCATTTATGGACAGATGATCAGTCCTTGAGGACATGTTATGTGTTAATATACTAGATTCCAAGAAGAATCGAGATCGATACCTATCATTGATTGAGTTTGTATATATTAATAGTTTTCAGTACAGTATGCAGATGATAACTTTTCTGGTATTTCGGTCTAGTTTCTGGCTTATCTTATTGACTAATTGGGATTGCAATCCGAGTTTGTTTATTGTTGATCATTGCAAAACTAGGACCGAGACATTGTATGGCCGGATGTGCCAATATCCTGTCAGTTAATTCAAGACAGGGGGATATCAGTTGTTCAGTTCAGATATGGTACGGTACACCTAGAAAAAGGTGTAGTTAATCAAAGATATATTAGTAACTGCTAGAGTAGGCAGAAGTCGTATGCCGATAGCATGTGACTAAGTATTCTTGAAAGTTTCACCTTTCAAGAGTGTTATGAGCTTTGGCGGATGGGCCAAGCTGAGTCCAAGGTATATCGGACCATTTCAGATATTGAGTGAGACCTATGAGATGAGTGGTGTACACTCTGTGTTTCATCTGCTTATGATGTAGAGATTCATGTCAGACGATTTTCATGTGATACAACCAAAGATAGTACCTGTACTTTTATATATGTTGACTTTATGCAAAATTCGAGGACGAATTTTATTAAGGGGGAAAGAATTGTAAGACCCTCGTAAGTACGAGATCAATTTGAGACAATTATAACATGCGGACGGCTCGAGGTTAAACTTTGAAATGCCTATAGAAAGGATGGGCTACCATGTGGTACACATGTTGTGTGATAAATTGTAGAGTTGGGAGTTTAATCGAGTGATTAAGTGATTTAACCCCAAATTGACTAAAAGTCGAGATTGGAGAAATTCAGTAAAATGTGATAATTTAACTTCACATAGTGTTGATATGTAATATAATATTATTTGGGAGTGTTAGAACATGAATCGACAGAAAAATCGGTAAAATGTGAACAGGGGTATTTTGGTAATTTTACCCAAAATTTTTTATTTAGTCCGTAAATGGTACCAATGGACTAAGTGGTCATATAGGATCATAATATGATGTTTAGATAAAAAATTGGACATTAAAATCAAATCTGATAGCTAAAATCGTCTAATTCGTCATTTAGTGACGCTGGCATAAATTACCGTAAAAACATGGTTCGGGATTTTTCGAAGCTGATCCGAACACATGGACATATGTTATAATATATGAGAATTATGAATATGACAAGAAAAATCAAAAACAGAGTTGAAACCGGATACGTCCTTAAGTAACCTAAAGGAATGAAAACCGAAAACTGACCGCGGGAAGGTCCGAAAAAGGTTTTAAATGGATCAATAGATTAATATAGATATAAAATGATGTTAGCAAGCTACTAGTGAAATTAGAACAAAAATCGGAGCTAAAACCGAAAAAGTCAAAATGTTGAGCCGTTGGCGCTCCGAGGCCCGGATTTGGTTTTCGGGATATCAAAAAAATTACCCGAACATGCAGATCAGTATATTATCATATTTGGAACATATCTGTGTCAACAACAATGAAAAACGGGCTTCCGAACGTTAACATTTCATGTTGGCTTGCCAAGGTACTGAAAGACAAAATAGGGGCAAAATGGTCATTTGACCATGGTCCACTTATTAAGTCTGAAAATCAGACTTCTTCCTCCCCATTTTTCATGTGAAAACCAGAAAAGAGAGAAAGAAAGAGGGGAAGCCATGGAAGCTTGCTTCCAAGCTTTCTCTCTCATCCATTTACTAGGCAGATCACCAAATTTTTCAAAGATTTCACAAACCCAAAGGTAACTTCATGTTCTAAGCTTAATTTTGATGTTATATTTTGAAGATTTGCCTTTAGCTATGAGAAACCATGTGGGCTAAAAAATTGGTGGTGGTAAACCACCATGTTGCCACCATTTTTTTCGCCATGGGAGGGTGTTCCTCAAATTCCTTAAACCATAAATTAGTATCGGATAGCTTTGAATCAAAGTTTAGAGACTAAAACAAGTTTAGCCGAAACCCTATCTTGCCCATGAGGTGGTGCCGCCACCTTTATTAGTTGTTCGAGGCCACCGTTAGCTTTGCTGTCATTGTGTGAGCAACTTTCTAGTTGATTGTTGCTCCAAATTTTTAATCCGAGCTAAATGTAAAAAATTTATTTGTAAGAATTCTTAAGCTAAAAATTTTTGGATAGCAACTAACTATTATAAATAATGGGAATTTGAGTGTCCTGTAGTCGTAAAGTATTTACAGAATATCCTGACGATGTCGTAGGTACCCATATCGTGGAGTTCGCCCGGGATCGCGACAAAGTCATGAAAATGCCGCTTTAATACTCGAAATAACACTGCGTGTATTTAGGTTAATCTAAGAGGTAGTTGTTGTTTTATATGCATTGTTGATTGATATGGATATTGAAACACGAAAGATTGCTCGAATTACGAAAATGGTAAGTTTCGAACCTTACGCGGATCAAAGGCGTAAGTGTGGTGTTAATATGGTTAAATAAGGTAAGTGTTGTGGAGTTCAATAATAATGAATGTTAGCTATTTGAAATGCTCGGATATGCTTAATTGAGATGTTGGGCAAGATACGGATTATGGTTGTACTTGTCGGATTGAAGAAACAATAGTTTGGAATTGTGTTTGAGGCATTATGGTTACTAATTTGTGAAATTGGTTGATGAATGATATTTGTAGTCACCTAATTTTGTCCGGACCACTAAAACAGGTATGTTTTCTTCCTAAATTGATGTTTTCGAGTGTAAAAAGATTGTTTTCATCCTGCAGGTGGTACTCCGAGACTTAGTTTAAGAGGGCGGGCATAAAAAGTCAAAATTTGAAAAAGTCAACCCCAAAAAAGTCAATTCGAAAAAGTCAACTACTAAAAAAGTCAACCACTTTCAAAATCAAGATTTTAAGTTCAATTGAAAAATGGCGAAAGAATTTTGATAATCCGAGGTCTACATTGAAAGATATGGAGTTCGAAAGTTGGCATTTGGAGATTCAGTAGAAAAAAAACCCTAATCCGAGAAATTTGGGGAAAAGTGCTTAAAAATCAAATTGGTTGAAATTGAAGGTTCCAAATGAAAGATAAGCACTGACTACGGGTAATGGAGAAGCCACTTGCAAGAAAAACCAAAAGAAAAGTCAATCCGGGAGAAAATCGAGAATTAGGGTTTTTAGTGGATTTCGGTGAAATCGGGAAGAATCACAGAAATGGCCCGACTTGGAAAGACCAAAGCCCCCAATGGATGAGGAATAGTCTGAAGAAAATATGAAAATCAGACTTGTTTTAAGCAAAACCGGGTTTTGGAAAAAAAATGAAAAAAGGAAAATTCCGGAAAAATAGCAAATGAGCTCTAAATCTTTTGAAAATTTTCAAATCTCATTTTTAAATTATTTGAAAGAGATTGGCAAAAGAAAATCTTGATTCGAAGTTCGTTTGCAAAATGGCCAAATCCCGGGCTTCCCATGCAATAATTCAAGAAGATAAATCCCGAAAAAATAGCAAATGAGCTCCAAAAATTCTGAAATTTTGCAAATCTCATTTTTAAATTATTTGGAAGAGATTGGAGAAAGAAAATCTCGATTCGGAGTTCGTTTGCAAAATGGCCAAATCTCGGGCCTCCTATGCAGTAATTCAAGCCGATAAATCCCGAAAAATACCAAATGAGCTCCAAAATTTATGAAAACTTCCAGATCACACTTTTTAATTATTTTGAAGAGATTGGTGAAGAAAAATCTTGATTTGGAGCTCGTTTAAAAAATGGTAAATGGTAAAATATAGGGGCATAAAAGGGCATTTTTGGAAGAAAAAATCCAAATAAATAGCAAACGGACTCGGATAATTTTGAAAACTTCCATAACTCAATTTTTTATTATTTTGGAATTATTAAAAAAAAAATTGAATTTGGAGTCCGTTTGATATTTATTTGCATCTGGGGGCAAAATGGTTATTTCACCCAAGCAACCGAAAATGGCTTCTTTGGGCCTTTCAAAAAATCAGAGTTGGGCTGGAAAAGAGAAGTGCTGGCCTGCCCAGGCCAAAAGGAAGGAGGAAGCTTCTGATTTTTCAATCAAATGGCTAAAAATCAAGAGTTAGTTAGAGATTCTCTTTGATCAAGCCATGGTGATTAAGCCACATAGGCCAATAGAGATGTAACATTATTCTTGAACAACTGTAATTTGAAAGAGATGAGATGCTAATCTAAAGGTGGTAATTTCATGATTTTTCACCATGAATTATTAGCCATTTGATGGAAAATTGGTTACAAGAAAAATGACAACATCCTTGGGCAATATGAAGGGCCATTCGGCCAGCATGATTGAGGGGGTCAGAAATTTTATTTTTCATCTTCATTTTGTTGAGTTCTTTTAGTTTTTACTTAGTTTTTCACTTCTTGGTTGAAAGCAAAAAAGAAAAGTTTTGAAAAGAAAGGAAAGTTTGAAGAGATAAAGCTTGAAATATAGCTTCTTGAGGTTGCTCTTGAGCACCAACTCTTGCACTTTCTTGATTTTCCATTCTTGTTTTTGCTATTTTGATTTCTATTTGGTGAGTTTCCATCTTAAATAAATGATTTTTATTGTTCTTTTCAAGTTCTTCCTTCATCTCCTTCTTGAGTATATTTTTTTTACATTTTTTTTACAATAAACTCACCATGGCCAAATGGCCTACATTATTTAGTTAAGTTGCTGTTTTGATTTATTTTACCATATTATTTATGTTATTTTCTTTGATCTTGGTGTTTTAAATGTTATGTTACTTCATATTCTTGAGTTATATTTTAATTTGGTTGCTTTGTTTGTTGCCATTTATGTTTTAAATATCATGTTTTTGCATTTTTAATTTTCTGTTTTCATAATGTTTAAATTTGAGCATATTTTAGATTTAGTATATCAAGTGTTTGTGAAAATTCCATGCTTGTTGGAGCTTGAGGCCATTTGGCTACTCCATGTGTTTTGCATTGTGTGTTGCATTTTTTCCATGTTAGTTGGTAGGTTTTTGCATTTGCATGACATTAGATTTAGTTTTGCATGCTAGTATACCAAGTGTTTGTGAAAATGGCATGTTTGCTAGTTACATTATTCCATTCAGCCACCCTTGGAATTTTTGCATTTTATGTGCATTCTTGCCATGTTAGTTGATAGGTTAGCATTTGCATGATATTTGGTTGAGTTTTTAGTTTAAGCATGCTTTGTGTTTGTGAAATGCCATGCATATTTTAGTTATTAAGTTTGGTTTATTTGCCATCTATGTTCATGCATTTTAGGTCTAGGTTGCATTAAATGCCATGCAAGCTCATTTAGGTCTAGGTCACTATATGAATGCGATGCATTTTTTCATGACATTTAGGTTTAAACTCATGCATTTCATGCACTATGTTTGCTGCATTGTTTCATATATTTCATGTTCATGCCACTTGAATAATGACTTGAGCCAATTAATGGTTCAAAGTCATGCTCTCTTGAGCACACTTGTGAAAAATTAAAGTTTGTCAAATTTTTTATTCTACCTTTGTGATTTTTTTTTACTTAGCCAATTTTTATCTAACTTTCAAAAAGTCCTAGCTACTGTTTGTGAGCTATTTTATGAGTTTCAAATATTTTTACTTTGATTTTTAAATGATTTTATCAAAGGCAAAAAATGTATTTTGGCAAAACAATTTTTTCACCCAGTTTTCGTACTTTTCCGATTTTTTTGGGCATTCGTCTTTAATCAAAAAATTAAGACGATTTTTTCCTGTGTAGTTTTACATGTTCTGAGTCTCCAGTATTTTTTTCAGAAGTTTTTGAATTTCTAAAAATAGGGTAAAAAATTGTGGCTTAAAACTGGACAGTGGAGTCAGAATTGAATTTAAAGAAAAATCATTTTTCTGTTTTGGTTAAGTTACTTAGAGTGGGCTGATCAGGAGGGTTAGCTACTGACTTAGGGTAGTTTCTAAGCCTTTTTAAACTCTAAAAATGGTTTTTCAAGTCTCGGGTTAAGGGTTGTTAAGTCCGGATTTTTAAACTTAGGAAATTAGAGCCATTTAAAAAAAAGATTTAGCCCAGTTTTTATTTTTAATTCAAGCTTTTTAAAATTGTTTTCAAACAATCACAAAGTATTTTGGTTTTAGAATATTTAATTTGACATATTTTCCTAAGGTAGCCGGATATCTTTTTAGATATACGGATTTCCTTAATTAAAGGAAAAAATACATTTCATGAATTGCATTTTTCATATTCATGCATTTTATATAATATGTGATTCTTGCTATAATAATTTCTATGATATTGTTGTTATTTTGATTTATACTTTTTGATGTTATATGGTTTATTATATGGTTTTGAATATTTCATGATATCCTATGCTTTTATTTAGTTGTTTTTATTTAGCATATACTATGTTCATGCATTATTATTTTTATTTTCATGCATATTATATGATAGCATTATTTTATTCCATGTCATTTAAATTATATGCCATATCATTCATGTTTGCCATGTCATTTAAATTATTTCATTTCATATAGAATATGTTATGTTACTTAGGTTATTTTATTTCATTTAGAAAATATCATGTTACTTAGGTTATTTCATTTCATATAGAATATGTTATGTTACTTAGGTTATTTTATTTTATTTCATTTAGAATATACCATATGACTTAGGATATTGCATCTCATATAGAATATACTATTTTACCTAGGTCATTTCATTTCATTTATAATATGTCATATAACTTAGGATATTTTATTTCATTTAGAATATGCTAATGCATTTATTTCATTTCATTTAGAATATGCTAAGGCATTTACATTATATCATATCATTTAGGAAGCATTATATTATTTAGATTTTGCTATGTCATTTTATTTATGTCATGCATATAAATATTCATATCTTTTAAAATATTTTCAAAAGGATAATGATTTTTCAATAAAAAATAAAGATATTCCCGAGTTAAAATAATTCATGAGTTCTCTACCGGGTTTGCTGGAGGGAATATCATCAATTATCATTAATAAAGGAATATCTTTCTTTCAAAAAAAGAGAATGATTCAGAAAGTTTTCCAAAACTAATAAGAATTTCTATATTTTGCCACGTTTGTTGGGGAATATAGGAAAATTTTGAATTTATAAATTCCGGATCATTTTCAATTAAAAATGGAATTATTTTTCTTTAAATTGGGAATTAACTTGAAATACTAAATTTAAAACCAACTTTTTTACCGAGATTTGAGATAACACACGATTAATAAGGTATCGATTTATACGGGCGTTGTGGGGGTGCTAATCCTTTCCCACATGTAACCGACTCCCGAACCCGCTTCTTTGATTTCTCTGGTTTATAACGCAGACTTGAAATTGGTTTTAAAAATATTTTAATTAATTTTAAAATGTTTTATAAAACCGGTTTTAATAGGTGGCCGATCACACCTAGCTAAAAAAGATTGGTGGCGACTCCATATCTTTTTTAAGGTTATTTTCAAAACGTTCATTTTTCTAGAGGAATTAAGTCGACTTTTCCTTGGTTTTTTTTTTTATAAATGTCACTTTTAACGAATAATAAAGTCTTGCAATGAGACTCGTTATTTTTTAGGTTGCGACAGCTTGGCGACTCCACTGGGAAATATTAGAGAGTCAGGCCTAGAATTAGTCGTGTGTTATCAAAGTCTTGATTTTGTTGGTTTAATTGGTATTTAATTTTAATTCCCACATTTTTTTAATAAGGAGAATTTTGAAAATAATAAAATATTTTTAAATATGTTCATACTCATGTGCATGCATTTTATTATTGTTCTCTAGTTACTTAAGGTTGTATATTATAATTGCTTGTTGGTTAATGCGTTATACTATTCTTGAATGTTTTAATTGCTAGGGCATTTAGAATAAGGTTTGTAGAATAGGTGGTGAAAGGTTTGTTATTCCTCCACACACACTTTTGGAGTATGAAAGGCTCCGGGCAGTAGAAAATACAAACGTATTCGGGAGTGTGGAGGCGAAAGAACGATGCTTGGTCCTCGATTTAGTCATTCCTCCTAAGTTCAAGATCCCTGACTTTGTGAAATATGACAGGACGACCGATCCATCAGCCCACATCACTATGTTCTGCCAGAAGATGACAAGTCATATAGATAATGATAAGCTTTTGATTCACAGCTTTCAGGATAGCCTCAGCGGGTCTGCAATTAGGTGGTATAATCAGTTGAGCAAGGATCAGATTCGCTCTTGGAATGATTTGGCTAGGGCTTTTCTAAACCAGTACAAGCATATGACCGACAGGACACCTGATCGTCTCACTTTGCAAAATATGGAGAAAAGAGCTACTGAGAGCTTCAAAGAATATGCACAACGGTGGATGAGCCTGGCCGCCCAAGTACAACCGCCCTTGACACAAAAGGAAATCACTATCCTTTTTGTGAATAAACTGCAGGCCCCGTACTATGACAGACTCGTCGGCAATGCCTCGAAGAATTTTACGGACATGGTAATTTCAGGGGAGATGATTGAGAATGCTATCAAAAATGGGAAACTTGAAAGAGAAGGAACATCCAATGCCGAGAGAAATAAGGCACCTAGAAAGAAAGAGGAAGATGTCCAAACTATGGGAGATTTCGTCCCATATTCCCAATTTCCCTCATACCAATCATGTTACCCTACTGAGGTATCTCCAAGCCTTTATCCTTACCTACCTACACAAACACCTAATCCTATACTAGCCCTTGCAACAAGGCCTACTTCTAGAAAACGACCGCGGGAAAATCAAGAAAGAATTCCAATCCCCATCCCTGACCTACTGCCATTACTAATAAAGAATCAGTACCTTACCCCAGTACCTTTGAAAATAGCTCCAAATCCATCAGCGAGGAGTTATGACCCTGACAACAAGTGTGATTATCACCTAGGGGTAGTTGGGCATTCAACTGAAAAATGCAGACAACTGAAGGAAAGGATTGAAAGTCTTATCCGTGATGGTATTTTGACACCGGAGCTTATCAATCAATGGAAGGTCGCTTAGCCCTAAATCAGTTTCTTTCAGGGTTTTAGGGGGAGAATTACTACCTTTGAAGGATGTCAATAGGAGCATTTTGACGCATATAGTTTTATACACTGTGATGATGAAAGCACTTGTCTCATGTTAACATCTACATGAATTAAATGAATTTAGAATTTTAAATGCTTTGTGTTTGTTGTGTTTTAACAAAAACGTGAATTTGCAAAAACAAGCATTAAGGAAGTTTTAATAATGGATAGTCTCAAGAAGATTGATGATCAGTGTTAGAAATGACCCAACACCATCCCCCTCTTTTTGGGCTTCTTTATATCTAAACCTTGAATCAAGAATACTCTAAAGACCTAATGCTTCAAGGAAAAATGAATTTGAAAGAAAAAAAAAAGAGAGAAGCATTGTCATTGCAGAATAAGCAAGGATGTAAATCCTAGTCTAGGCTATGAACAAAGGAAGGAACTTTTTGAAATTTTTCAAATTCCTTGAAATTCAAACAAATGAGACATTCTTTCAAGAATCTATATTTTGGTAATTTGATCTGTGTCAAGGTTGTGCCAAAACCATTCATGTCATTTTCAACAAACCACAAAACACTAATTGCCCAAACATCACTTCATGATTGACACCTTGGGGCACAATGATTAAACTAGATTATCCCTTGTCCCAGAGAAAACCCGTTTTTTGGGTCATATTTTCCTTGTCATTTCAAAGATCTCAGATTGGAAACTCAGCCTTTTCAAAATAGACCTAGACTTGCTATGCTCCTCGTTGATACAAATTCTCATGGTTAATCAAATTGGGGCATCATATGTGGAAATGATGGATACATGGTGAAGAAGGATGGGCTAACGCATGAATCATTGGGGCATGCGATGGAAAAAAAGAAAATGAAAAAATTGGTGATATTATGCATATGAGAATTCGGACGATTCCAAAGTGCAAAATGAAATTCTGAATATCTATTTCCTCTGAGGATTGCTTTTCAATATAAATATTTGTGCTTGATATGAGAAATGGCCATCTTTCGTATCCCTTTCGCATAAAAAAGAAATTATCCATAGTCACCCCTTTTGAGCCAAAAGAATTCTTTCTTCTTTGAACCCTAATCAAGGATCACCCTCTACACTAGGGGGCAAATGCAAGGAAAGATCTTTTTAAAGATCATTGAGAAATGAGTCCTAGCTCAAAGACAGATGCAAAGCAAATGGAGACCCGAATAAAGACGGGCTCACTCCGTTGAAAAAGAAGGGGGCAAAATGAAAGCAAAAAAAAAAAAAGTGTGTAAGACATGGCAAATTGAAAGCCAAAAGCAAGGAAGAAAAGGAGCAAAGTCAAAAGGAAAGAAATGTCCAAGAAGGGACAAATGCTTTAAAGAGAATCCTCCTCAAAGAAAGGATCCTTGATCTGATTACCCTCAAACACATATTTTGGGCCTATTTATCCTTTCTTTCTGAACCCTGAGCCATGGCCTACATTACATGCTTTAAAAGTCCATTTTGATCAAGCATGAATATTTAATTTGAAGGGTTTTCCTCAGATTTTATCCCATCTCATCGAATTCTCATTTCACTAAGGAAGAATTTAGAATTCCCAAGTGCATGGTAAAACAATGAAAAAAGGAAAATTGGAGAGAAAAGGGACTCTAGGGCGAAAACCCAAAAACGGGCGGTCTAGAGTAGAATGGGAATTTTCGATGCCAGCGATGATAGTGCCGATACCACAAAAGAAAAGATTTTCTTAAAGGAGTGGTCATCGAGGAACATCTAGGAATTCTTGAACCCCAAATTGTCAACTCTCAGAGGATTGTCTTCAAAAAACTGAAACTTTTTTTCCCAAGATTAAACTTTCCGGTTTAAACATCCCAGCCAATCTTGACTCTTGTCAAAATGCCTTGATATGGAAACTAAAAGAATGTTGAATTTGTTTGGTTCTCAATGAATTCATGATTTATAAAACTTGTTCCATTTGAGAGCGTAGAAGGGATATGCATTTTTTTCATGAAGTTTTCCTGGAAAAGACAGAATCTTGTTATACCAAGCCTTGCCAATCCCAGTTGAAAAAACCTAGATTGACACTTAGAGAAATTTTTAACAATGATCATCAGTCTTCAAAAGATTTGTACATCATACATTGTGGGGTTAATATTTTTTGTTCAGAAGTTTTCAAAATGAGAAAACAAATAAAGATATATATTTTTGAAATACCCATTTTGATGTTGACATGAGACAAGGATTTTTCTAAACTCAAAGGTATAGAACTGCCAGAATAGGTCCTGACTTCCAGATATGAGAAGAAGAAATAGAACCCAGTTCAGATCTCTGTTGATGAAAGTTTGAAAACTGTTGGGGCAAAGAGAATAGCCAAAATGAATTGAATATATACTCTGATTTGAAGAGGAAAAATAAATTTGAAAAGCTAAGCCAAAGTCTAGAAAAACAACCGGGGGCATTTGCATCACTCATGAGCACTCATCTCTTTATCGAGCTTTTGCATCTGCACAGTGTCGATAAGCATCTGCATTTTACCTTTACATTTACATTCTTCAGGGAATTCGCATTTGCGTCATCTCAAGCAATTGCATCATTTCTAGAATCATTGCATTTTCATTATTGTGTGATAATCATAAACCATTTACATGAACACAATTAGTAAGGGCATCTGCATCAAAAAACTTTGCATCAATCTAAGTTATTTACATTTGCATCAAAGACATTTGCACCAGTCTAAGTCATTTGTATCTTATTCAACATCTGCATCAAAAAACATTCGCATCTTCTCAAAATCTTTAGGTTAATTTTCAACAATTCTTCAAAGTCCATTTTAAAGACCTCCAGGCACCATTCTTAAGACCTCCGGGCATAACTTTTTTTCATGGGTAAGGCCTATGGGCACCATTTTTAAGACCTCCGGGCAACATTCTTAAGACCTCCGGGCATAACTTTTTTTCAGGGGTAAGGCCTATGGGCACCATTTTTAAGACCTCCGGGCATATTTTTTCAAATCACGGGTAATACCTCTGGGCACCATTCTTAAGACCTCCGTGCATAACTTTTTTTCACGGGTAAGGCCTATGGGCACCATTTTTAAGACCTTCAGGCAACATTCTTAAGACCTCCGGGTAACATTCTTAAGACCTCTAGGCATAACTTTTTTTCAGGGGTAAGGCCTATGGGCACCATTTTTAAGACCTCCGGGCATAATTTTTCAAATCACGGGTAAGACCTCCGGGCACCATTCTTAAGACCTCCGGGCATAACTCTTTTTCACGGGTAAGGCCTATGGGCACCATTTTTAAGACCTCCGAGCAACATTCTTAAGACCTCCGGGCAACATTCTTAAGACCTCCGGGCATAACTCTTTTTTTCAGGGGTAAGGCCTACGGGCACCATTTTTAAGACCTCCGGGCATAATTTTTCAAATCACGAGTAAGACCTCCGGGCAACATTCTTAAGACCTCCCGGCATAACTTTTTTCAGGGGTAAGGCCTACGGGCACCATTTTTAAGACCACCGAGCATAATTTTTCAAATCACGGGTAGGACCTCCGGGCAACATTCTTAAGACCTCTGGGCTTAACTTTTTTTTTCAGGGGTAAGGCCTACGAGCACCATTTTTAAGACCTCCGGGCATAATTTTTCAAATCACGGGTAAGACCTCCGGGCAACATTCTTAAGACCTCCGGGCATAACTTTTTTTTCAGGGGTAAGGCCTCCGGGCACCATTTTAAAGACCTCCGGGCACTATTTTAAAGACCTCTGGGCACCATTTTAAGACCTCCGAGCACTATTTTTACAGACCTTCGGGCATATTTTTTCTTTTGAAAATCAAATTCGTTTCCTTAAGACGGATCGAGCCTTGATTAGTCAGGGAATTCAAATTAAGGATAAAATCTTCAATTTACAACTATTTAAAAAAAATGAAAAAAAATGAAAAAATGAAAAAAAATGAAAAAATAGAAAATGAAAAATGATAGAAGAATGAAAAAGAAAACCCCTTTCCCTTTCCTTCAAATGTGATTTCACTGACCGTACAAAATTAGTGTCGGTTTATCTTTGCCTGATTCCTGATTCTCAGCAATAGCCAAAGAGGGGCAGCTGTAGACACCTAATTTTGTCCGGACCACTAAAACAGGTATGTTTTCTTCCTAAATTGATGTTTCCGAGTGTAAAAAGATTGTTTTCACCCTGCAGGTGGTACTCCGAGACTTAGTTTAAGAGGGCGAGCATAAAAAGTCAAACTTCAAAAAAGTCAACCCCGAAAAAGTAAACCCCAAAAAGTCAACTGCTAAAAAAGTCAACCCACTTTCAAAACCAAGATTTTAAGTTCAATTGAAAAATGGCGAAAGAATTTTGATAATCCGAGGTCTATATTGAAAGATATGGAGTTCGGAAGTTGGCATTTGGAGATTTAGTAGAAAAGAAACCCTAATCCGAGAAATTTGGGGAAAAGTGCTTAAACGATCAAATTGGTCAAAATTGAAGGTTCCAAATGAAAGATAAGCACTGACTACGGGTAATGGAGAAGCCACTTGCAAGAAAAACCGAAAGAAAAGTCAATCCGGGAGAAAACCGAGAATTAGGGTTTTTAGTGGATTTCGGTGAAATCGGGAAGAATCATAGAAATGGCCCGACATGGAAAGACCAAAGCCCCCAATGGATGGGGAATGTTTAAAAAAGGATAGCCCAAGGCTTAGTTTGAAGAAAATATGAAAATCGGACTTGTTTTAAGCAAAACCGGGTTTTGGAAAAAAAAATGAAAAAAGGAAAATCCCGAAAAAATAGTAAATGAGCTCCAAATCTTTTGAAAATTTTCAGATCTCATTTTTAAATTATTTGAAAGAGATTGGCGAAAGAAAATCTTGATTCGGAGTTCGTTTGCAAAATGGCCAAATCCCGGGCCTCCTATGCAATAATTCAAGAAGATAAATCCCGTAAAAATAGCAAATGAGCTCCAAAAGTTTTGAAATTTTGCAAATATTATTTTTAAATTATTTGGAAGAGATTGGCGAAAGAAAATCTTGATTTGGAGTTCGTTTGGAAAATGGCCAAATCCCGGGCCTCCGATGTTGTAATTCAAGCCGATAAATCCCGAAAAAATACCAAATGAGATCCAAAAATTATGAAAACTTCCAGATCACACTCTTTAATTATTTTGAAGAGATTGGTGAAGAAAAATCTTGATTTCGAGCTCGTTAAAAAATGGTTAAATGTAGGGGCATAAAAGGGCATTTTTGGAAGAAAAAATCCAAATAAATAGCAAACAGACTCGGATAATTTTGAAAACTTCCAGAACTCAATGATTTATTATTTTGGAAGTATTAAAAAAAGAAAAATTGAATTTGGAGTCCGTTTGATATTTATTTGCATCCGGGGGCAAAATGGTCATTTCACCCAAGCAACCGAAAAGGGCTTCTTTGGGCCTTTCAAAAAATCAGAGTTGGGCTGGAAAAGAGAAGAGCTGGCCTGCCCAGGCCCAAAGGAAGGAGGAAGCTTCTGATTTTTCAATCAAATGGCTAAAAATCAAGAGTTAGTTAGAGATTCTCTTTGATCAAGCCATGGTGATTAAGCCACATAGGCTAAGAGAGATGTCAACATTATTCTTGAACAGCTGTAATTTGAAAGAGCTGAGATGCTAATCTAAAGGTGGTAATTTCATGATTTTTCACCTTGAATTATTAGCCATTAGATGGAAAATTGGTTACAAGGAAAATGACAACATCCTTGGGCAATATGAAGGGCCATTCGGCCAGCATGCTTGAGGGGGTTAGAAATTTCATTTTTCATCTTCATTTTGCTAAGTTCTTTTAGTTTTTACTTAGTTTTTCTCTTCTTGGTTGAAAGCAAAAAAGAAAAGTTTAGAAAAGAAAGGAAAGTTTGAAGAGATAAAGCTTGAAATATAGCTTCTTGAGGTTGCTCTTGAGCACCAACTCTTGCACTTTCTTGATTTTCTATTCTTGTTTTTGCTATTTTGATTTCTATTTGGTGAGTTTCCATTTTAAATAAATGATTTTTATTGTTTTTTTCAAGTTCTTCCTTCAACTCCTTCTTGAATATATTTTTTTTTACATTTTTTTGCAATAAACTCATCATGGCCAACTGACCTACATTATTTAGTTAAGTTGATGTTTTGATTTATTTTACCATATTGTTTATGTTCTTTTCTTTGATCTTGGTATTTTAAATGTTATGTTACTTCATATTCTTGAGTTATATTTTAATTTGGTTGCTTTGTTTGTTGCCATTTATGTTTTAAATATCATGTTTTTGCATTTTTAATTTTCTGTTTTTATAATGTTTAAATTTGAGCATGTTCTAGATTTAGTATATCAAGTGTTTGTGAAAATGCTTGTGTGGTTTTTGCATGATTTGAGTTTTATATCTTAGTTGAGCATGTTTTAGATTTAGTATATCAAGTGTTTGTGAAAATGCTTGTGTGGTTTTTGCATGATTTGAGTGTTATATTTTAGTTGAGCATATTAGTATACCAAGTGTTTGTGAAAATGCCATGCTTGTTGGAGTTTGAGGCCATTTGGCTACTCCATGTGTTTTGCATTGTGTGTTGCATTTTTGCCATGTTAGTTGGTAGGTTTTTGCATTTGCATGACATTTGATTTAGTTTTGCATGCTAGTATACCAAGTGTTTGTGAAAATGCCATGTTTGCTAGTTACATTATTCCATTCAGCCACCCTTGGAATTTTTGCATTTTATGTGCATTCTTGCCATGTTAGTTGATAGGTTAGCATTTGCATGATATTTGGTTGAGTTTTTAGTTTAAGCATCCTTTGTGTTTGTGAAAATGCCATGCATATTTTAATTATTAAGTTTGGTTTATTTGCCATGCATGTTCATGCATTTTAGGTCTAGGTTGCATTAAATGCCATGCAAGCTCATTTAGGTCTAGGTCACTATATGAATGCCATGCATTTTTCCATGACATTTAGGTTTAAACTCATGCATTTCATGCACTATGTTTGTTGTATTGTTTCATACATTTCATGTTCATGCCACTTGAATAATGACTTGAGCCAATTAATGTTTCAAAGTCATGCTCTCTTGAGCACACTTGTGGAAAATTAAAGTTTGTCAAATTGATTATTCTACCTTTGTGATTTTTTTTACTTAGCCAATTTTTATCTAACTTTCAAAAATTCCTAGCTACTGTTTTTGAGCTATTTTATGAGTTTCAAATATTTTTACTTTGATTTTTAAATGATTTTATCAAAGGCAAAAAATGTATTTTGGCAAAATAGTTTTTTCACCCAGTTTCCGTACTTTTCCGATTTTTCTGGGCATTCGTCTTTAATCAGAAAATTAAGCCGATTTTTTCCCGTGTAGTTTTGCATGTCTTGAGTCTCCAGTATTTTTTTTCAGAAGTTTTTTAATTTTTAAAAATAGGGTAAACAATCATGGCTTAAAACTGGACAGTGGAGTTAGAATTGAATTTAAAGAAAAATCATTTTTCTGTTTTGGTTAAGTTACTTAGAGTGGGCAGATTAGGAGGGTTAGCTACTGACTTAGGGTAGTTTCTAAGCCTTTTTAAACTCTAAAAATGGTTTTTCAAGTCTCGGGTTAAGGGTAGTCAAGTCCAGATTTTTAAACTTAGAAAATTAGAGCCATTTAAAAAAAAAAGATTTAGCCCAGTTTTCATTTTTAATTCAAGCTTTTTAAAATTGTTTTCAAACAATCACAAAGTATTTTGGTTTTAGAATATTTAATTTGACATATTTTCCTAAGGTAGTCGGATATCTTTTTAGATATACGGATTTCCTTAATTAAAGGAAAAAATACATTTCATGCATTGCATTTTTCATATTCATGCATTTTATATAATATGTGATTCTTGCTATAATAATTTCTATGATATTGTTGTTATTTTGATTTATATTTTTTGATGTTATATGGTTTATTATATGGTTTTGAATATTTCATGATATCCTATGCTTTTATTTAGTTGTTTTTATTTAGCATATACTATGTTCATGCATTATTATTTTTATTTTCATGCATATTATATGATAGCATTATTTTATTCCATGTCATTTAAATTATATGCCATATCATTCATGTTTGCCATGTCATTTAAATTATTTCATTTCATATAGAATATGTTATGTTACTTAGGTTATTTTATTTCATTTAGAAAATATCATGTTACTTAGGTTATTTCATTTCATATAGAATATGTTATGTTACTTAGGTTATTTTATTTCATTTAGAATATATCATATGACTTAGGATATTGCATCTCATATAGAATATACTATGTTACCTAGGTCATTTCATTTTATTTATAATATGTCATATAACTTAGGATATTTTATTTCATTTAGAATATGCTAAGGCATTTATTTCATTTCATTTAGAATATGCTAAGGCATTTACATTATATCATATCATTTAGGAAGCATTATATTATTTAGATTTTGCTATGTCATTTTATTTATGTCATGCATATAAATATTCATATCTTTTAAAATGTTTTCAAAAGGATAATGATTTTTCAATAAAAAATAAAGATATTCCCGAGTTAAAATAATTCATGAGTTCTCTACCGAGTTTGCTGGAGGGAATATCATCAATTATCATTAATAAAGGAATATCTTTCTTTCAAAAAAAGAGAATGATTCAGAAAGTTTTCCAAAACTAATAAAAATTTATATATTTTGTCACGTTTGTTGGGGAATATAGGAAAATTTTGAATTTATAAATTCCGGATCATTTTCAATTAAAAATGAAATTATTTTTCTTTAAATTGGGAATTAACTTGAAATACTAAATTTAAAACCAACTTTTTATCGAGATTTGAGATTGATACGGTACCGATTAATAAGGTACCGATTTATACAGGCGTTGTGGGGGTGCTAATCCTTCGTCACACGTAACCGACTCCCGAACCCGCTTCTTTGATTTCTCTGGTTTATAACGCAGACTTGAAATTGGTTTTAAAAATGTTTTAATTAATTTTAAAATGTTTTATAAAACCGGTTTTAATAGGTGGCCGGTCACACCTATCTAAAAAAGATTGGTGGCAACTCCATGTCTTTTTTAAGGTCATTTTCAAAACCTTCATTTTTCTAGAGGAATTAAGTCGACTTTTCCTCGGTTTTTTTTAAATGTCACGCTTAACGAATAATAAAGTCTTGCGATGAGACTCGTTATATTTTAGGTTGCGACAATATTTTATAGGATGGTTGAGTATTTAAGGATGGTTAGATGTTGTAGATTAAAAGGTTATGCACATAAGTTGTTTGATAAAAAATCTAAGTGAAATTGTAATGCTTTGAGAAACATAAGTAGAAATATGTTAGTGTAGAGATTAGCATAGTATATATATATATATATATATATATATATATATATATATATATTACTCCATGATATAAGAGAATTAATATATCATGTTGATATTATTGTACGGACAGGGTGATGTCTGGGATGCTATTATTAGACAGACAGGGTGATGTCCAGGATGCTATTATTGTACGGACAAAGTGAAGTCCGGGGTGCTATTATTGTACGGACAGGGTGAAGTTCGGGATGCTATTATTGTACGGACAGGGTGATTTCCGGGATGCTATTATTGTACAGACAGGGTGATGTCCGGGATGCTATTATTATAAGGATAGGGTGATGTCCGGGGTGCTATTGTTGTACGGACAAGATGATGTCCGAGATGCTATTGTTTTACGGACAGGATGATGTCCGGAATGCTATTGTGGTACGGACAAGATGAGTTCGGGATGGTACAAACAGGATGAGTCCGGGATGATATGGACAAGATAGTCCGGGATGAAAAATATTACGGACTGATATAAGTCCGGGATGTTTTGATGCTATAGTCTTGAAAATTTTCTAAATGATAATTATAGAGGTATACACGTAAAATCGATTGTTAAATATTTTTGGCTACCGATTTTGGCTGGCCAATGGCTTATTTATATTCAGCACTCAGCATAGAAGATTTTATAAGGGACAAATAATTTTTATAAGTCTCGGAACAATTTTTAAATATTAGTTTTCGTTAATTAGTCGTACTTGATATGTCATGTTTATGCTTTAATAGTTAAGAAATGAAACACAAAACTTCCAAGTACTCTTCCTAGTAACCTTATGCTCACTGAGTCTTTTGGCTCGCTCCATTTATTTTCATTCTTTTTTAGATCTTGATAGACCCAGCTCTTTCCAGGTTTCGGATAGCTAGCCGCTCGTATAATTGTGGTAAGCGGATTGACCCAGGACGTGGTAAACAGTGGCGATGGTGGGATACATTTTGCAGTGACTAGGGTATCATGGGTCCTACGCATTTTGTCTATGATGTATATGTACTTTATATTTTGTAAACTAGTGTATCTAAGTGATGTATGATGTATAACGGCCACGGAGGCCTAGTATGATCTGGTGATGCTTATGCCATTATGATATAATATGACTGTATGTGTGTAATAAGATGTTATAAAGGTTGAGTCTGCTGCGGGGCATCTTGGTTACTCCCTATCGGATGTGTCCAAACCGATATGTCATGTGTTGATGATTATTACATTGCAAATGTTGATGATTGAGTGGCAAACCCCCATGTAGGGCGAGATTATGCCGAAATTTTGTTTGATTTGGTTTCGTGGGTATATTCAGGCTTCGGAGGCAGGGGCATACCTTGTCTTTGGCCGGTCACATGCCCCGAATTTGGGGTGTGACAAAGGCCCCGGGACTTTCGCCGAGGTATTTTCTTCTCTTGCAAATCAAGACTTCACCAAGATATGATAAGGCCGCGGGACTACCGCCGATGTATTTTCTTCTCTTGCAAATCAAGACCACACCAAGAAGGATAAGGCCTCGGGACTTTCGCCGATGTATTTTTTTTCTCTTGCAAATCAAGACTTCACCAAGATAGGATAAGGCCGGGGACTACAGCCGAGGTATTTTCTTCTCTTTCAAATCAATACAACACCAAGATGGGATAAGGCCCCGGGACTTCCGCCGAGGTATTTTCTTTTCTTGCAAATCGAAGCTGCACCAAGATGAAGTAAGGCCCCGAGACTTCCGTCGAGGTATTTCATTCTCTTGTAAATCGAACTCGTTTCCTTAAGACGGGTCAAGCCTTGATTAGTCAGGGAACTCAATTTAAGAACAAATTTTATTTTACATTAAATAAAAATGATGGACAAAGGATAGAAAACCTTAAAAAAAAAGAAAAAGAGAAAATCAAATTTCCCCTTCTTATTTTGCATATATGATTTCACTGACCGGACAAAATTATTTTCTAGTTTATCTATGCCTGATTCCTAATTCCCGGCAACATTCAAAGAGGGGCAGCTGTAAGCACCTAATTTTGTCCAAGCCCCCTAAACCAGGCAAACTTCTCCTTTTCAACTTCCTGGAATGCCAAAAGACTTCCACCATTCCATAGATGGGTCCCCAAGACTTTTGTTTCGGAGGTCAGCACAAAAAGCCAACTCGAAAAAAGTCAACCCCAAAAAGTCAACCATTAAAAAAGTGAACTCCTAATCAAAATCAAGATTCGAAGTAGAATTGAACAATGGAGAAAGAATTTTGATAATCCGAGGTCTACAACGAAAGATATAAAGATCGGAAGATAGGTAAAGAAATTCAGTCTAGAGGAAGTCCTAATCCGGCAAATTTAGGGAAAACTGCAGAGATGGCCCGATTCGGTGAAATTAAAGCCCCCAGTTGATAAAGGATGAATAAAGAAAAATAGTCCAAGGCCCAGTTTGAAGTAGATCCCAAGGAAGAGTCGGTTAAAGCAAAAAGGGAAAAACGAGAAATTTCTTGAGTTTGAAAAGGGGAAAACTAAATCGGAGGGGAATTTGATCGTAAAAATTGGGCATTTTTGGACCAACTCAAATTCAATATAGGACAAAGGCAGCGAAAAAAAAAATCCAAAAATCGAACCCGTTTTGAGTAGAACCGAGGTTTCGAAGGTTGAAGGGCAATCTCGGAAATTTCAAAAGATAATTCCAAGAAAAATAGCAAACGAGCTCGAAAAATTATGAAAACTTCCAGATCTGAGTTTTATAATTTTTGGAAGAGATTGGTACAGAAAAATATGGAATCAGAGCTTATTTGAAAAATGAAAAAGTTCGGGTGCACTAACCTGAAATTCCAAAAGATAATTCCGGACAAAATAGCAAACGATATCGAAAAATCATGAAAACTTTCAGATCTGAGTTTTATAATTTTTGGAGGCGGTTGGTGAAGAAAAATCTAGAATCGGAGCTCATTTGAAAAATGGCAAAGTTCGGGTGCACTAACACGAAATTCCAAAAGATAATTTCGGGAAAAAAGCAAACGAGCTCGAAAAATTATGAAAACTTTCAAATCTGAGTTTTATAATTTTTGAAACATATTGGTGAAGAAAAATCCAAAATCGGAGCTCATTTGAAAAATGGCAAAGTTCCGGTGCACCAACCCGAAATTCCAAAAGATAATTTCAAGAAAAATAGCAAACGAGCTTGGAAAATTATGAAAACTTCCAGATCTGAGTTAGATAGAAAAGATTGGTGAAGAAAAATCTGGAATCGGAGCTCATTTGAAAAAGGCTAAATTTGGGAGGCACTAAATTGAATTTTTAGAGAAAAATCCGAGAAAAATAGCAAATGAGCTTAGAAAAATGTGAAAACCTCCAGAACTAAGTTTTATATTAGATGGGATGAGTTGGAAAATACAAATCCAAAATTGGCGTCCATTTGCAATTAAATTAAGTTTGAGGGTTAAAAAGGTAATTTTACCGAAAAATCGAAAAGGGACAATCTGCAATTAAAAAAATATATGAAAGATGAAGGAATTTCTGGGATATTCCAGGACCTTGGCTGGTCAACTCATGAATGAAGGGTGAGATTTGATTAAATTCATCCAATGGTCAATATCACATTACAAGATGTCATTTTTACTATCTTGAAAGTGTCATTTCTCATCCAATGGCCTAGAGGATGAGTACACCTTTCAAGGGCCAATATCAAATGGGAAGATGACATTTTTATTGTCATGAAAATATCCTAATCCAATGGCCTAGATTGTTGGAGAAAAAGGAGCACATTTTCATCCAAGGGTGGAGAGTCCAACCGGCCAAGCATGAATGAGAGGGGGGAATTTTTTTTTCCTTAAGTGGCTAGTCATTTGAAGGGAGAAGTTAGTAGCTAATTTGGCAAGAAAAAGGTTTTTGAACGAAAGGAAGAGAGAATTGTATAAGAAAGCTAGGAAGGTAGCCATTCCTACCTTGCTCTTGCATTGTTTCTTCTTCATTCTCATGCTTTATTCATTGTTTTCCATGTGATTTCTACCTTTTTTCATGTGAAAATAAAAGTTTTGAGATTTTATTTTAAGCTTTCATCTTTTCCTTTTCATCAAAAAAAGAAGAAAACTATTTTTACTAATAATTTTCATCATGGTCAAATACTTGCTTGGCTTGCCTTAATTTTTTTTTTTTTTGGTTTACATGTTTGATGTGGGAAACATGATTGTGAAAGGTTTATATTTGTTTTTATGTTCTGATTTTTAAAAAATAAATGAAACAAAATATGTTGAAAGGCTTCATGATCTTGATAAACTCAAGTGACCATGGTTAGGGGAGGGCTACGCCTATTGTACCAACCATGGAGCTCACCTCCATTTTTTTTAGTTTACTTGGTTTATTTTCTGATTTGTGAGTTGGAAAGGCTTCATGTTCTTGATAATATCAAGTGATTATGGTTAGGGGAGGGCTATGCTCATTGTACCAACCATGGAGCTCACTTTCCTTGTTCTTTGTTTTCTTGTTTTTATTTACTTCCTTGCATGTCTATGCATCTTTGATCATGTTCTTTGCACCATTTTCATGCTATATTAGTTTTTGCATCATTTTCATGTTGTGATAACCCCTATACCATTCGGCCATCTCATGCATTTTGGTCCATGCCATGCCTTGCATCATACTTGGTTGTATCATGCATTTTAGGTCATGTAGCTGTGTTCTCTTGCATTTTTTGTTCTTGACATGCAACATATACCATTCGGCCAGCCCATATATTTTTCATGCCTTGCATCATGTTTGGTTATGTCATGCATCTTAGCTCATGTTTGGTTATGTCATGCATCTTAGGTCATGTATCTATGTCATGCATCTTAGGTCACTTTCCATGTCATGTAGAGAATAGGTCATTTTCTGCTATTCCATGTCATTCTAGTAGTCATTTCCATTTCACGCCATGTCATTATTTCATGTCATGTCATCATTTTATGCCATGTCACCTATGCCAAGTCATCATTCTATGTCATGTCATCCATATAACATGTCGTGCTATGTTATTTGCCATGTCATTTATAGTTTAGGTGCATTTTCATGCCATGCCATTCATGCTATGCCATCATTTTATGCCATTCGGCCATTCACATGCCATCACCATGACCATTCGGCCACCATTATATTTCATACATGCCGGTGCATTTTTATGCCATAACATGCAATTCCATAGCATGTCTTTGGCCATGTCATTTAGTATGATAAGCTCATGTTTTCCATGTCAGTTTCACTCATATGACATTCATTCTCATGCTATGTTGCTTGGTTTGCTATGTCATTATGCTTATCTAGCTTTGGTTTGCCATGTCGCTTTCCTTCACATGATGTTTATTATCATGCATGCCTTAGAGTCAATTTACATATTCATACATTTTAATAAGGCAATATTCCCGAGTTTAAATAATTCATGGTCTTCTCTACTAGGTCTGCTGGAGAGGATATCATTAATTATTAAAAAGGAATACCCTTTTCTAAAACAAAAACGATTCGAAAAACTTCGAAATAAATAAAACTTTCTATGTTTTGTCGGGTTTGTCGGGGAACATGAAAAAGATTGTGGTATTAATAAATTTCGAGTAATTCTCAAATAAATTCATCCTCATACTGTGACATTATGCCATGTCTTCATTTTATGCCATGTCACCTATGCCATGTCATCATTTTATGTCGTGTCATCATTTTATGCCATGTCATTTATTCCTTGTCATCATTTTATGCATGTCACCTATGCCATGTCATTCATTCCATGTCATCATTTTATGCCATGTCATTCATGCCTTGTCATCATTTTATGCCATGCCACCTATGCCATGTCATCATTTTATGCCATGTCACCTATGCCATGTCATCATGTATGCCATGTCACCTATGCTATGTCATCATTTTATGCCATGTCATTTATGCCTTGTCAACATTTTATGCCATGTCATTCATGCCTCATCATCATTTTATGCCATGTCATTCATGCCTTGTCATCATTTTATGCCATGCCACCTATGCCATGTCATCATGTATGCCATGTCATCTTGCATGTCATGTCGATTTCATTCACATGATATTGTTCTTATGCCATTTCATCCATATGCCATGTCATCTTACATGTCATGTCGATTTCATTCACATGACATTCATTCTTATGCCATGTCATCCGTATGCCATGTCATTTTGTATGATAGTCTATTTCATTCACATGACTTTCGTTCTTATGCCATGTCATCTATGCCATGCCATCCATATGCCATGTCGATTTTATTCAGATGTCATTTTGTATGCTATGTCAATCACTTGTCATGTCATTATTTCTTTTACTAGGTCACAATAAAATCTTTTTCATATCATGATAAATGAACATGTTTATTTAATTTTTATCTTAGTAGCATTTTTGCATATTCATGGTCATTTTTTATGATTTTTAAAACACATTGAAAAACAAATGGTATTTTTCATAAATCAAGATTAACCCGAGTTAAAATAATTCATGAATTCTCTGCTGGGTCTGTCGGGGAGGATATTATCAATTATCATTAATAACGGAATATCTTTATCAAAAATGATTCAGAGAATTTCAAAATCGAGGAAAAATTCCATATTTTGCCGAGTTTGTTAAAAAATATGGGAAATTTTATGCTACTAAATTCCGGATCATTTTCCAAATAAAATACGAATTTTTGAGGGAATTATTTCAAAACACCAAATTTTAAAATCGACTTTTTACCGAGACTCAAGATAACACACGACTAATAAGGTACCGTTTTGCACGGGTGTTGTGGGGGTGCTAATCCTTCCCCGTACGTAACCGACTCTCGAACCCACACTAGTTTTTCTCTGGTTCAAAGCACAGACTACAAAATTGGTTTTAAAAATGTTTTAATTAATTTTAAAATGATTTATAAAAACCGGTTTTAATAGGTGGCTGATCACACCTAGCTAAAAAAGATAGGTGGCGACTCCATTTTTTTTTCGAGGTCATTTTTTTTTCGAGGTCATTTTTTTTTCGAGCTAAAAAAGATAGGGGATGAAGGGATCGAAAAAGAAAAATAATATGAAGATTTGTTGAGGGGGTCGCCATTGAAAAAAGGTTTTCTGTCTTTCACGGGTGCTGATCACGGAGTTAGGAAGAATATAGGCCAGAATGCTCATGTGGTAGACCATCATGCCATACAAAGGAAGTGCGGTGACGACAGGGGCGGATCAAAAAAAAGACAGTGCAAGTTGAACAACGGCGGCCCGACAGTTGAATTTGGACAGTGACGCAATCCTAGCTAGAAATCAGGTTATCAATCACCTTAATGTTCATAATATCAATTTAGATGCTGATGCCAATACAGTAGGCGATGATTATGGAAGTGATTGATTCGGGCCAAAACAAAAACTAGGGGAAGATATGCTCATTAAAGAAGGAAATCACCAGTTAAGTGATGTTACCATGCATGGGGACAATGCATGCCAAGGGTCAATTACTCGGGGATCAGTTGATAATACAATGCTGGACAAGGTGGGACCCATAAATATCACAATTGCTAGTCATCTAGCAGCAGAGACAGAAAGTCTAGTTAATGAGACTTAGATTGGAAATTCTCGAAATGTTACTGCAAGGAAGCGGGTGGGAAAGCGAACTGGAAAAGAATGGCAAGACTTGATGGTACAACACAGCTACTATCTAACATACGACTAGGCAAAAGGAGAAAGGAGAAAGGAGAAAACAATCCAAGATCAGGTGGAACTTGATAATTGTGCATGCAAGCACAGGAAGCTGCACAATGTGGACGCAGGTGAATCCTTATCAATGGTGCAGATTGGTTGCCAGTCCCACCGAGAACCATGAGATGCCTAGCTTGGAACTGTAATGGGCTTAGGAACCCACGAGCAGTCAGAGCACTTCAGCAGTTATTGAGGATGGAAGATCCCTATGTAGTTTTTCTTAGCGAAACAAAACTACATGAGAAGAAACTGGATAGAATAAAAAAGAGATGTGGGATGTCTTCATGTTTTGGAGTTAGTGCGGAAGGTGCTAGTGGGGGCTTAGCAATGTTATGGAAGGAAGAGGTCAACTTAAAACTAGTAAGCTTCTCCAAGAATCATATTGATATGGAATATACAAAAGGTCAGAAAAATGGAGAATCACTGGATTTTATGGTTAACCGGATGTTAGGAGAAGAGGCGAGTCTTGGGACGTACTGAGACAGTTGGAGGCTCAATCCAATAAACCTTGGCTTTGCTTAAGGGACTTCAATGAAATCATGTGGACCCATGATAAGTCGGGGCACTATCTACGTCCAGAGAGTCAAATGGAATTATTTAGAGAAGCATTAGAGGAGAGTGGTCTTGAAGACCTTGGTTTTACTAGAGCATAGTACACTTGGGAGCGTGGTAACAATGAAAGGAATAATATCAGGGAACAGTTAGACAGAGGGGTTGCTAATAAACTATTGTGGGAGATGTTTCCATCCTATGTTGTACGCCACACTACATCATCATTATCTGATCATAGTCCCATTATGGTCGATACACAAATGATCCAATATAGGAGGCAAAAAAGAAGAAGACATCGGCGCTGTTTTGAAGCAATGTGGGTGCAGGATATGGAATGTGAGAAGGAGATTGGTCATGCCTGGAATGCCTATGACAGCGATAATCTCTTACTGAAGATAGATAATACAAGATTGAAGTTAAGGCAGTGGCATAAGACAATGTTCCTGAATATGAGAGCTTGCATTGATGGATTAAACGATGAGCTTCACCAAATAAAAGAACTCCCCCCAGGGGATGCCAATTTGACTAGAGAGAGGCAGATCCGATATGAGTTGAACCAACTTTTAGAAAAAGAATAAACTTTCTGGTCACAAAGAGTTCGGGTGAACTGGCTTCGTGATGGTAATCAAAATATTGCCTTCTTTCATTCTAAGGCTAGTCAACGAAGACGTTTCAATGCTATAAAGGGGTTGGAGACTGATAACAGAGAATGGTGCAAAGATGAACAGGGAGTACAAAAAATCGCCACTAGTTACTTCAAACAACTCTTCCATTCCTAAAGACCTGGTCAGTGTGATGAAATTTTTAGGGCTGTTGAAAACCGAGTATCTGACGAGATGAACTCTTTCCTCCTAACAGAGTTCAAAGCAGAGGAAATACTACTAGCCATCAAACATATGCATCCTACCAAAGCACCCGGACCTGATGGTATACCTGCCTTATTCTTTAAAAAAAAATTGGCATATTATTGGTGGTGATGTCATTTCTTTTTGTCTTTCCTTTTTAAATGGTGAGGGAGACTTCAAGTCTATTAATAAAACCGAAATAGTCCTGATTCCCAAAATTAAAAATCCTAAAAACATGACCCAGTTTAGACCAATTAGTCTTTGTAATTTCCTGTACAAAATAATTGCCAAAGTGCTTGCTAACAGGCCAAAATTAGTGCTTCATTCCTGCATCAATGAGTCTCATAGTGCATTTATTTCGGGTAGGTTAATCACAGATAATATTTTGGTGGCTTACGAATTATTGCATTCATTAAAATAAAAGAGGAATGGGTGGAATATTTTTTTTGCACTCAAATTGGATATGAGTAAAGCTTATGACAGAGTAAAATGGCATTTCATTCATTCGATGATGGAGAGTCTAGGTTTTCATTCTCGATGGATTTCTCTTATAATGTCATGTATTTCTACTGTTTCTTACTTATTATTAATGGTTGTATTACTAATGATTCTACCTAAGTAAAGGACTCCGTCAAGGGGACCTTTTATCTCCTTATCTTTTTTTGCTCTGCACTAAAGGTCTATCAGCGGTACTAGATAAATCTCAAAGGGAAGGCTTGCTAAAAGGAGTACAAGCCAGTCGTAAAGGACCGAGTGTCACTCACCTCTTTTTCGCTGATGATAGCTTACTTTTTGCTAAGGCAAACAAGAGTGTGAGCGAAAAGGTGAAGCACGTGCTAAAGATATATGAAGAGGGCTCGGGCCAAAAAAGTCAACTTTGACAAATTTGCTTTGTACTTCAGCAACAACGTTGATCATGATTCTAAAGAGACTGTGAAAGACATGTTCAAAATCCAAGCTACCACTAATTTGGATAAGTATTTGGGTCTTCCTGGCATGATTGGTCGGGGGAAGAAAAAAACATTTAGGGAGTTAAAGGAAAGGATCAAATCAAAGCTGCGTGGATGGAGTAACAGATGTGTCTCACAAGGGGGAAGGAAATTTTTATTAAGTCTGTGCTTCAAAGCTGTTCTTACCTATGCAATGAATTGCTTTATGCTTCCCAAATCTCTATGTAGGGATCTAAATGGCATTATAAGTGGCTATTGGTGGAAAAAAACAAGGCATAGCAACAAAGGGAATCAATTGGCTCAGTTGGAAGAAGCTGTGTGTGTCGAAAGGAGAAGGTGGACTGGGATTCCGAGACATGGAGAAATTTAACAAGGCATTGTTGGCAAAACAGGGATGGCGTCTTATCAAGGAATCTAACTCTTTGGCATTCCAAGTTCTAAAAGCGAAGTATTTCCCAAACTCTAATTTTCTAGAGTCGTCATTGGAAAGGAGTCCATCGCTAACATGGAGAAGCATCTGGGGAGCCAAGGGAGTACTCGACAAAGGAATGAGGTGGAGAGTGAGTAATGGCCAGCAAATTAGAGCTTGGAAGGATAAATGGCTACCAACCACAAGGCCGTTCATGGTTCGATAACCAAGGGGCACAATCGAGGAAAACATGCTGGTTAAAGATCTGATAAATGAGCAGTCAACGCAATGGAATAGGGATTTTATTTACAGTCTATTTAATACATATGAGGCTGAGATTATATGTGGTAAACCTGTGAGTAGGTTGGGTTTGCCAGATGTGTTGGTGTGGCATTTTGACAAGAAGGGCATCTACATTGTGAAAATTAGCCATAAAATGCTTTGTTATGAGGAGCAACGACATTTACATGGGCTGCTAAATCCTTTCCCCGATAACGGTAATGCTGCATGGAAGAAATTATGGTCAATTAAAATTCCACCCAAAATCAAAGTCATGATATGGAAAGCTTGCCACGATGTTTTACCTGTAAAAGGGAACCTGTGTAAGAGGAAAATCTCTCTGGAGCCTAGTTACTCTTGGTGTAAAGGTGAAATGGAGTCTGTACTTCATGCAGTACGAGACTGTCCTGTAGCAGCAGGCATATAGACACAGATGGGACTAAATTGGGACAGACATGACAACAACTCCAACACTTTTACAAAATGGTTTTACTAGATAGTGTTTTAGCCAACTAAACTCAGCTACAACTTTATACAACTACAGTCTGGACAATTTGGAGTGGAGGGAATGGTGAGGTACATGGTGAGGCTAGAAGAAATACATATGAGACAGAGAACTTTATCAGAAACTATGTTCCTAAATATAACAATGCTCAAACTAAGACAGCAAACCAGATTAGTATGTTACCTCAGCAGTGGTCGCCACCAAACATGGAAGATTTTAAAGTGAACTTTGATGAGGCATTTGATGTTGTCAACAAAATTGGAGGGATAGGTGTTGTGATTCGGGACACGACCGGTTCAGTAATGAGGGCTCTCTTTGCCAGAATCTCTGAAATTCGGGATCCCTTCATGGTGGCAGCTGTAGCAGCAACGCGGGCACTGGACTTTGCTCACGATTTGGGGTTCACAAAAATCATCCTTGAGGGAGATGCACTGGGATTGTGAACAAGCTCAACACCAATGATCAAGACCTCTCTCCAATTGGACCAATCATTGATGAAGGCAAATTGAAAGTAACAACTTTTCACAACGGCTGTATCAGACATACCAGGTGAACAGGAAATTCAACTACACATGGCCTTGCCAAATACGGCCTCCAGATCTTGAATGACATAGTTTGGGTTGAAGAAAATCCTGCTGTAATCTCTATTATCATAGCTGATGAATGTAATTTTTCATAATCAATGAAATTCAATTTCTATTAAAAAAATAATAATTATATTGTCAATAAATGTGATAATCTCACTAGTTGATATTCACACTTCACTACTTGATTCAATGATGTTTAAGGCTATATTTATATTCAAAATGATTGATTTGAATCTCATTTTCTAAATATAAGAATAATAATAATAAATCACTTATAGTTTCTTTAATATCTTTATATATACTTCTATGAATTTTAAAAGTTTTAAAAGTGATTGATATAAATATGCTTATAAAATAAAAAAAAATAAAAAATCATTTCAAATCTTTTTATTAACTGTAAATTTTTGTGGTAACCATAATAATATTAATTAATGTATATATTAATTAATTATCATTATTTAAGGATTCTTATTGAAACACAACTACTATGATTAAAATTAAAATATTTTTTATTGGAATGAAAATTGAATACAAGATATAGATAATAATAACCAAAAAGAAGAAGAGGAATAAAAACATGGCCATATGGTTTGGAGAGGTCATTGATCACTTCTTATGGTAATATTTTACACTTCCAATCTTAGAAACTTGGATCCAAATAAAGAAATACTATTAATTTTGCAAAATTGGATCCAGATAGAAATATAAAAAATTATCATTTCAAATATTTAATTTTTATTAATTGTAATATTTTTGGTAACAATAATAATATTAATTAATGTATATATTATTTAATTTTTATTATTTAAAGATACCTATTAAGATCACAACTATTATGATTAAAATTAACATATTTTATTGAAATGAAAATTAGAATACAAAAAATAGATAATAATAACAAAGAAGAAGAACATGGCCATATGGCTTGGGTCATATTGATCACTTCTCCTAATTTTTTACACTGTCAATCTTAGAAACTTGGATACGAATAAAGATATACTATTAATTTTGGAGAAGTGGATCCAAATAAAAAATTAAGAATAAAGAGAAGCATATTGTGTAACATTGGTTAACAATTTGAGCACCACATCTCAAATTTATGTACAAAAAATATGGGATTTAAGTAAAATATTTATGTGCTAGTTACCTCTTCTTGCACCTCATTTGTGTGGCGACCTCTCTAACAAACCGAAAGTATTTGGTAATATAATCTTTAATAAAACGTTTCTTTCTTAATAATGAGAAAATATTTAAAACTAAGCAAAATTAAAAGTTAAAACATAAAATCAGTATCAATTTGATTTTTTGATGAAAATATAATTACATATTAAATAAATTTTCTATTTATAAGTTTATACATAATTAAATAAGTTTTTTCACAAAATCAAACAAAATAAAGACAATTTCGTAAAAATATATTTATATAAGTAAAATTCAAAAAAATTAATGTAACTAAAATTAATATGATTTTTAACTAAATATATTTAATTTTGGCCAAAAATAATTTTTAAAATAATAAAATTGAAGAATTTCAAATTCTGAAATTTTTATTTTTCATGATCATTTGGCCTACTTTGAGACAATAGAACTCTCAATCCGTGAGGTTTTCAGTACTGTTTAAAATACTAATTCAAATTATAAATGTAATAGTATATCATAGAAATTAATTTCGGTAAAAACGATTACATATAGCCTAAGTTTCGGGGGTCAAAACTTTGAAAATAATCACAAACTGCCCAGATTTTTCTGGGTTTCCAGTTTCATGTAGCACATTTTGGGACCTTGATTCTCTTAACACAAAACTCATCTCATCAAGATACTGATACCAATGGAAAGATCACATTTCATACTATAAAGAACAACCAAGATTCGACAAAAATGACCACCGAAAAAATGGAGTTCCGCTGACCCAAAGTTGGCTCGTCAAAACTGTCAGAAACCCAAAATCAACAAACTTCAAAAATTATTCTCCTAATTTATTCAACCAAATGAAGTGCCACACATACCATTGGAAAGATCTTGAAGAGACCTTTCTACAGGTACCGGCAATGTCACCGGAAAGTCATCGAAAAGTCTCCAAAATTTTTAGAGAGTGAAGATGGTTTAAAATAAAGGTTTGGAGTTTTGTGCAAAATCATTCAAAACATAAAAAATTAAAGGAAACTAAGCAAAATCTCACCTTAATCCGTGTTTTTCAGAATAGATTTGCCTGTCCTTTGCCTATCTTCTTCTTCTCTAGGGTTAGGTTCTCCAAAATTGCCTAACTCTCTATCTGCCAAACACCAAGCGTAAAAAGAAAATAAGCCTAACCCTTTTTAATTATTATTAGGTTAAATTAATAACTCACATTGGTCCTAAAATAAAAATATATCAAATGGGCTGGATGCATGTAAAAAAAAAAAATAACCAAGTCAAAATTTTGCGGGCTTTACATCCTCCCTTCCTTAAAAGAAGTTTAGTCCTCTAAACTCTTACCTTGGCTCTCAAAAAGGTGAGGGAATTTTTCTTTCATATTTTCTTATAACTCCCAAGTTGCTTATCGTTCGGTATGATTACTCCACTGAACCTTAACAGAAGGAATTGTTCTTCTCCTAAAAACTTACTATTTTTTATCGACAATACGTAAAGGATGCTCGTCGTAAGACAAATCTTCTCTAAGTCTCAAAGGAGCTAACTCGATCACATGACTCGAATCTGAAACATATTTTCTCAACATCGAAACATGAAACACATTATGCACTCCGGATAATGCAGGTGGAAGTGCCAATCTATAAGCCACATCTCCTATCTTATCAAGAATCTCAAAGGGTCCCACATAATGAGGACTAAGTTTTCCACGAATTCCAAATCTCATCACTCCTCTAGTTAGAGAAACTCGTAAGAACACATGATCATCAACCTCAAATTCCAGTTTTCGTCTCTTATTATCAGCATAACGTTTCTGTCGACTTTGAGCTACACGAAGATGTTCTCTAATCAATTGGACTTTTTCAATTGCTTGCTTAATAAAGATCCGGACCCAATAATTGTCTCTCGCCTACATCTTCCCAACCAAGAGGAGATCTACACTTTTTTCCATACAAAGCTTTCAAATGGAGCCATCTGAATGCTGGATTGGTAACTATTATTGTAGGCAAACTCCGCCCACGATAAATGGCAATCTGTAAGACCCTCGTAAGTCAGAGATAGACTCGGGTCTATTTAAATGATTCACAGATGATGGATCAAGTTTATATACGCTTGTAGATAAATCACACTATCATCTGGTCTTATTGTTATATTAATAATTTTTAGAATAAGGGGTTTAATCGGCTATTTGAGAGATTTAGCCTTAAATTGACCACGAGTTTGGAATCAAAATTGGGACATCGTAAAGTCCGTAAAATTTGGTTTTTTTAACTTCACATAGTGTTAAAATGTGATATATTATAGATCAGGATTATTGGAAAATCTAATCGGCATAAAACCGGTAAAATATAAAATAGGGGTATTTTGGTCATTTTACCCAAAATTTTATTATTGGTTCGAATATGGTACCAATAGAGTCCGTGATCATAGAGGATCTCAATATGATGCTTAGATTGAAAATTTTGACATTTTTTTCTCGAATAGTAAATTGGAAAGCGAATACGCCCTTAATTAGCTTAAAAGAGTGAAAAACCGAAACTGGCCGCGGGAAGGTCCGGAAAAGGTTTTAAGTGAATAAATGGATTCATATGGACATAAAACGATGTTATAAGAAGTTGGTGAAATCAGAATGAGAATTGGAACTAAAACCAAAAAAGTCTTAATGTTGACCCGTAAACGGTCCGGGGCCCGGATTTGATGCTCGGGATATCAAAAAATTAGGAAAACTTGTGTACTAGTGTAAAATGATATTTGAAAAATATATGTGTTGAGAAAATTGAAAAACGAGCTTCCGAAAGTAAAAATTTCATGTGGGCCCCATTTAGGCACTAAAAGACAAAAAGTGAGCTAAAAGGGGTATTTTTGTCATTTGACTTGGTAAATGACCATAAAAATCAGCAAAGAAGCCCATGTTCAGCCGTGCCCTTCATTGTTTCATGCCTTAGGGGTTTTTCTTCTTCAACCTTGAGAAAACCTAACCAAAGTGAAGAAAACTCCATAACCAAAAGCTTGTAAGCTTAATCTCTTGATTTCTACTTATCACCAAGCCAGCAAAATACATAGTTCTACTATCTAGAAGTTAAAGATTACTTATTTGGTGTTAGTTTTTCAAGAAATCATGAGAAACTATGTGTTTCTCTTTATGGTCATTTTTGCCTTAGATGGTTTCCAACATAGTCACCACCTTAAACCACCACCTTGGATAGTCCTAAATCAACCTCTACATCTATTATTTGGGGTTGATTGATTGAAAAAGTGGCTTCGAGTGAGAAATCTAAGTTTGGCCTAATTCACCATGTTGGCCAACCACCTTGTGCCATCACTTCCACCACCATCCGAGGCCACCGTTAGCTTTGTTAAGCTCGGGGGAGCAACTTTCCAGTTGATCATTGCTCCGAATTTCCACCCAAGCTAGGTGTAAATATTATAATACTTAAATAGCTAAGCTACAAAATTTCGGATAGTAACTAATTAGCTACAATTTGGATAGTATGAATGTTTCTAATTTAGAAAATATTTATGAAATTACTGTTTATGTACTAGGAGCGCGGATTAGCTGAGTCTGTGGTTGGAAGAGTTTCGAAGCACGAGGAACCAATTTCTCTCGTTTAGCGCACTGTGAGTAAACGTGTAGCTATAGACGTAGGATCATTAGATTATGTTATGACATACTGACTGTGATTGTATGAATGTATGATGAAGAATTACCTTATGATATCGAGTTCTCGTAAAGACATGAGAAAAAGGTTCAAGGAATGGACAAGTGATGATTATGTAATAATCTGGGATTGTCGTATGAGTGGTCGACCGTATGGCACCACATTGTTCCTTGGTAGTATGCTTATTTAAATGCTATGTGATGCAGTTTATTGTAATGTTAAGCTATATCGGATTTGTAGGCTGCCATTGTGCCCTACCGGATTTGTAAGCTGCCGTTGTGCCCTACCGTATTTGTAGGCTGCCATTGTGCCCTACTGGATTTGTAGATTGCCATTGAGCCCTACCGGTTATGTAGGAGCCTTCGAGCCCTACTAGTTTTGTAGGAGCTTTCGTGCCCTACCAGTTTTGTAGGAGCCTTTGAGCCCTACTGGTTTTGTAGGAGCCTTCGTGCCTTACCAGTTTTGTAGGAGCTTTCGAGCCCAACCGGTTTGTAGGAGTCTACGGACCCTACCGGATGTTCTAGTTGTTTGTGATGTTGGATAGAAACATCCAGGTGATATTAGTTAATATAACTTGCGTTTGCTCATTGGGTCCTCATGATTCACTTTTTAGTTCTTTTTATTTTTCAAATACTGATCGACCCGGTCCATCATCCACCCCGCCGGCTTAGTTCGTGACCCTAGTTGTGAGCATGACATGTTATTTTGACGAGTTGATCCGTTGCTTGATGGAGGAACCATGCACAGTCACCTAGGGATGTCATATGTTATTTTGTATAAGTATGTTGTATTATGTGTCATGTTGTTATCCAGTCGGAGATCGAGATTTTGTGTATATTTTTGGTATTGTCTATAAATATATGTATTGTGGATCACTTTGTGCGTTTGCTGCGGGGCATCTCGGTTACTCCCTCGTTGGAGGTGTCTTAACCGGGATGTCATATGTTATTATTATTGTGTTGCATGTTTTGCAGGTTCGGTAACCCCCCTTATCGGGCGAGGTTATGCCGAAATTTCGTTAGGTAGATAATGGTTAAGGCTTCGGAGGCAAGGGTATATATTTGTCTCTGGCCGATCACACTCCCGGATTTGGGATGTGATAAAGTTGGTATCAGAGCATTATTTAGTCTTCGATGACTGTACACGTGTCCATCATGTAAAGGATCACTTGTTGGTTATATTGGATAGTGCGGGGTTGGATTGATGAGGGCACCTAATGATTAAATTTTTGTCTCAGGTTATTATGCTCTCGATGTAGAGAACATGGGGTAGGAAGAGGGGATGACCACATAGGACGTCCTATTTCTATAGCTGGAGATCGAGAGCAGACCGCTGGATCTGCTATGGGGTCAATAGTAAATGATAGGGTAGAACAGTTAGCTACTGAGATTGGTGAGATACGTCAGGAGGTTAGGATCCTGATAGTTCTACTAGCAGATCAGCGGCAACAGAGATAGGACCAAGCCTCTCCAGATCCTCCACGGCCACAGAACCCCCCTAAGGGATAGCAACCTGCCCAACAAGGGTCGTATCTCCTAGTGACATTATATGAGTTTCGATGGAATAAACCACCAGTATTTTCTGGGATTGAGCTTGATTCAAATCCACAAGACTTTGTGGATGTATGTGATCGGTTTGTGTGGCTCTCGGATGCTCACCAGTTAGAGCCATGGAGTTGACTAGTTATTAGTTGACGGGGGTGGCTTATGAGTGGTATAAGATCCTATTGAGGAGTCGGCCAGCGGGTAGCCCTCCATTAGAATGGTTTGAGTTTTATAATGCTTTTATTGAGCGATTCATGCCTGAAAGTCTACGGTATGCAAAGGCTCGAGAGTTTGAGTTACTGAAACAGATTGAGGGCATGTCGGTGTTGGATTATGATACTAAGTTTAATCAGTTGGCGAAGTATGCGCCATATATGGTGATGACTGATACTATGAAGGCCAAGCGGTTTGCTAATGGCCTCAGGGAGTACTTATTTAGGGCGGTACCAGTGACGAGTACCTCTACATTCTTCGATGTTCTTGATACAGCCTTGAGATTTAAGGCACGAGCTAAAGAGATGCAGGTTGACCATGAGCCTCGAAAGAGGGCCAGGACTGGGAGACATGGTTTTAGGCAGTCTAGTGCAGACGGATCAGGAGCACCTAGTGGTGCTGGTATAATGGTACGAAGGCAAAGCAGTCAGACTAGATCGGTTACCCAGTCATCAGGTAACATTGGGAGATCAGGAGCTCCCCATTGTCAGAGTTGTGGTTATCCTATTTTGGACGATGTAGAAGGCCTGGTACTTGTTTCAGATGTGTTCAGCTAGGGCATATGAAGAAGGACTGTCCGCTGAATTTTTCTCGACCCACGACCCACGTATACTACAGTTGCACCGCCTCCAGTTGTTACGCCAACCGTTACTACTGGATCAGTGGCCCAGTCAATGGGCAGAGGCACAACAGGCAGAGGTACACAGTCTGGAGGTAGGGGACAAACTATGGGGGGTAAAGGACAGACTACACAGGGTCGAGGATAAGCCACGGCATTTGTGTTGAATTCTCAGGATGCGCAGGCGTCAAATGCCGTCGTGACAGGTACGTTAAATATTTGTTCCAAGCAGGCTGTAGTATTATTTGATTCGGGTTCTACGCACTCCTTTATATACCCTTTCTTTGCTTCATGTTTGAACATGAATTATGATATGTTAGATGATCCGTTGATAGTGCTTACTCCGGTAGGGGGGTTTACCCTGTGAACAGGATATTGAAAGGATGTGAAATACGGATCGAGGGTGAGATGTTTTTGGTAGATCTAATTGAACTAGATATACTTGAGTTTGATGTAATTTTGGGCATGGACTGGTTGTCTGCCCATCATGCGGTATTGGATTGCCACGAGAAGATGGTAGTGTTGAAAATACCGGGTAAACATATGTTGAGGTATCAAGGAGATTGTAGAACGACTTCGTCTCACTTGATTTCGGTAATAAGTGCCGGGAAACTGTTAGCGAAGGGTTGCCAAGGATTTTTGGCATATGTGTATGATGCTGAGATGAAGTCTCAAGATTTGAGAGGTATTCCCATGGTAAAGGATTTCCCTGATGTTTTTCCCGAGGAGTTGCCAGGACTTCCACCGGATAGGGAGATTGAGTTTTGCATAGATGTATCCCCGGGAACACAGCCGATATCCATTCCTCCTTACCGTATGGCTCCGTTGGAGCTAAGGGAACTAAAGGTTCAGTTGCAGGATCTTCTTGATAAGGGCTTTATACGCCCGAGTACCTCTCCTTGGGGTGCTCCTATTTTATTTGTTAAGAAGAAGGATGGATCGTTACGGTTGTGTATTGATTATAGGCATTTGAATAAAGTGACGAAGAAGAATAAGTATACGTTGCCTAGGATCGATGATTTATTCGATCAGTTGCAGGGAGTTCAATGCTTTTCTAAGATAGATCTTAGATCGGGGTACCATCAGCTTCGCATCAGGAGGGAAGATATTCCCAAAACGGCCTTTCGCACTCGATATGGACATTATGAGTTTATGGTCATGTCGTTTGGACTAACGAATGCACCGACAGCGTTCATGGATTTGATGAATAGGGTGTTCAAGTCCTTCCTCGACCAGTTTGTGATTGTGTTCATCGATGATATCTTGGTGTATTCGCGAGACGAGGATGAACATAGGGAACACCTCCGCATTGTCCTTGAGACTCTTCGAGTACACAAACTGTTTGCCAAGTTCTCCAAGTGTGAGTTTTGGCTATCGAGTGTGAGTTTTCTTGGCCATATAGTTTCGAATGAAGGTATTTCTGTGGATCCCAAAAAGATTGAGGCAGTACGAGACTGGGAGAGGCCGACTACAGTAATAGAGATCAGGAGTTTCTTAGGGTTAGCTGGATATTATAGGAGGTTCGTGGAGAACTTCTCGAGGATAGCCGTACCACTAACCAGGTTAACACAGAAGAATGTCAAGTTTGTTTGGTCAGATGAGTGCGAAAAGAGCTTCAATAAACTTAAGGAGCTCTTGACTTCAGCACCAGTGTTAGCATTGCCAAATGAGACAGATGGCTTTGTGGTGTATTGTGATGCTTCTCGCATAGGTTTGGGCTGCATATTAATGCAGAAAAACAGGGTTATTGCTTATGCGTTGAGACAGTTAAAAAGGCATGAGTAGAATTATCCTACGCACAAATTGAAACTGGCAGCCATTATCTTTGCATTGAAGATATGGCGACAATATTTGTATGGCCGATCATGTAAGATTTATACAGACCACAAAAGTCTCAAGTATATATTTGATTAACTAGAGTTGAATTTGAGACAGAGGAGATGGTTGGAATTACTCAAGGATTATGATTGTACCATCCTTTATCATCTTGGCAAAGCCAATGTTGTTGCAGATGCCTTGAGTAGGAAGTCCATGGGTAGCTTAGCCCATGTAGCAGTACAGAGGAGACATATGGTTAGGGAAGTGAGGAATTGTATCAATGATGGCGTGGTACTTAGTGTTACCGACACGGGGGAGATGTTAGCCCATGTGCAAGTACGATCATCATTGGTGAATGAGGTAAAATGATTACAACATGATGATGATTTTTGCATAGGAAAGAAAGCCCAGGTTGGACAAGGATTGTGCGAGGAGTTTCGTATAGATGATGATGGAACTTTATGGTTACATGACCGCCTCGTGGTACCGTTGGCAGGTGATATACGACATAGACTCCTCGAGGCAGCTCATAGCTCATCCTACACTATGCACCCTGGTTCCACCAAGATGTATCATGATCTATGAGCACATTATTAGTGCGAAGGCATGAAGAAGGATTTAGCGAACTTTGTGGCTAGATGTTTGGTGTGCCAATAGGTTTAGGCCGAACATCAAAAATCGCCAGGTACACTTCAGAGCTTGGATGTCCCTGAATGGAAATGGGACAAGATTACAATGGATTTACTCACGGGGTTGCCTAGATCAACCAAAGGATTCGACTCGATATGGGTGATTGTCGATAGATTGACCAAGTCTGCACGTTTCTTGCCAATGCGCACTACATATACGGCAACCCAGTATGCTGGACTATATTTGGACCGGATAGTGCCTTTGCATGGAGTGTCTATTTCTATTGTGTCAGATAGAGGCACACAGTTCACGTCGAGGTTTTGGGAATCAATTTAAAGGGCAATGGGTACTCAGTTGAGATTCAATATCGTGTTTTATCCCCAAACCAATGGTCAGTCTGAGAGGACCATCCAGACTTTAGAGGATATGCTTCGGGCATGTGTTTTAGATTTTTAGGGTAGATGGGATTAGCACTTGTCTTTGATTGAGTTTGCATATAATAACAGCTATCAGAGTACCATACAGATGGCACCATATGAAGCATTGTATGGCCGAAAATGTAGATCTCCAGTGGTATGGTTCGAGGTGGGTGATCGTCCATTATTAGGTCCGGATATGGTTCGGGATGCATTAAGAAATGTGGAGTTGATCCGTGACAAAATACGAGCGGTACAGAGTCGGCAAAAGTCTTATGCCGATAATAGACGTCGAGAACTAGAGTTTGATGTGGGGGATCAAGTGTTCTTGAAAGTATCTCCGTTTAAGGGTGTCATGAGATTCGGCAAGAGAGGAAAGCTAAGTCCAAGGTACATTGGATCGTTTGAGATACTTCGACGACATGGGGCAGTAGCATATGAGTTGGCCCTTCCTCTTGAGTTAGCCACTGTACACCCGGTATTTCATGTGTCGATGCTTCAAAAATACCTCCCCGATGAGTCCCATGTGTTGCAATTGCAGGTGGTAGAGATAGACCCCCACATGTCATATGTAGAAGAACCCATAGCCATAGTAGAACAGCAGGTGCAGAAGCTACGATCGGATGGAATCATCATGGGAAAGAGAAAGCTACTTGGGAACTTGAAAGAGACATGAGAAGACAGTACCCCCAGTTATTTCGGGAGTAGGTACGTAACTCTTTAAATGAATTATTTAATAAGTTCAAATTAGGAAAATTCGAGGATGATTTTTTTTTTTATAGGGGGAAGAATTGTAAGACCCTCATAAGCCAGAGATCGATTCGGGTCTCTTTAAATGATTCATAGACAATGGATCAAGTTTATGTATGCTTGTAGACAAAGCACACTACCATCTGGTCTTATTGTTATATTAATAATTTTTAGAATAAGGGGTTTAATCGGCTATTTGAGAGATTTAGCCTTAAATTGACCACAAGTCTGGAATCAAAATCGGGACAACATAAAGTCCGTAAAATTTGGTTATTTTAACTTTACATAGTGTTAAAATGTGATATATTACAAATCAGGATTGTTGGAAAATCTAATCGGCACAAAATCGGTAAAATATGAACTAGGGGTATTTCGGTCATTTTACCCAAAATTTTATTTTTGGTTCGAATATGGTACCAATAGAGTCTATGATCATAGAGGATCTCAATATGATTCTTATATTGAAAATTTTGACATTTTTTTTCTCGAATAGTAAATTGGAAAGCGAATACACCCTTAATTAGCTTAAAAGAGTGAAAAATTGGAACTGGCCGTGGGAAGGTATGAAAAAGGTTTTAAGTGAATAAATGGATTCATATGGACATAAAATGATGTTAGAAAGCATTTGGTGAAATCGGAACGAGAATCGGAGCTAAAACCGAAAAAGTCTTAATGCTGACCCGTAAAAGGTCCGGGGCCCGGATTTGATGCTCGGGATATCAAAAAATTATGAAAACTTGTTTGCTAGTGTAAAATGATATTTTAAACATATCCGTGTCGAGAAAATTGAAAAACGAACTTTCGAAAGTAAAAATTTCATGTGGGCCCCATTTAGGCACTAAAAGATAAAAAAAAGGCTAAAAGGGGTATTTTTGTCATTTTGGCTTGGTAAATGGCAATAAAAATCAGCCAAGAAGGCCATGTTCAGCCGTGACCTTCATTTTTTCATGCCTTAGGGGTTTTTCTTCTTCAACCTTGAGATAACCTAACCAAAGTGAAGAAAACTCCATAACCAAAAGCTTGTAAGCTTGATCTCTTGATTTCTACTCATCACCAAGCCAGCAAAACACATAGTTCTACTATCTAGAAGGTAAGGATTACTTATTTGGTGTTAGTTTTTCAAGAAATCATGAGAAACTATGTGTTTCTCTTTATGGTAATTTTTGCCTTAGGTGGTTTCCAACATAGTCACCACCTTAAACCACCACCGTGGGTAGTCCTAAATCAACCTCTACATCTATTATTTGGGGTTGGTTGATTGAAAAAGTGGCTTGGAGTGAGAAATCTAAGCTTGGCCTAATTCACCATGTTGGCCAACAACCTTGTGCCGCCACTTCCACCACCATCCGAGGCCACCGTTAGCTTTGCTAGGCTCGGGGGAGCAACTTTCCAGTTGATTGTTGCTCCAAATTTCCACCCAAGCTAGGTGTAAATATTATAATACTTAAATAGCTAAGCTGCAAATTTCGAATAGTAGCTAATTAGCTACAATTTGGATAGTATGAATGTTTCTAATTTATAAAATATTTATGAAATTACTATTTATGTACTAGGAGCGCGGATTAGCTGAGTCCGTGGTTGGAAGAGTTTCGGAGCACGAGGAACCAATTTCTCCCGCTTAGCGCACTGTGAGTAAACGTGTAGCGATAGATGTAGGATCATTATATTATGTTATGACATACTGACTGTGATTGTATGAATGTATGACGAAGAATTACCTTATGATATCGAGTTCCATAAAGACGTGAGAAAAAGGTCCAAGGAATGGACAAGTGATGATTATGTAATAATCTGGGATTGTCGTATGAGTGGTCGACCGTACGGCGCCACATTGTTCCTTGCTAGTATGCTTATTTAAATGCTATGCGATGCAGTTTATTGTAATGTTAAGCTATACCGGATTTGTAGGCTGCCATTATGCCCTACTAGATTTGTAGGCTGCCATTGTGCCTTATCGGATTTGTAGGCTGCCATTGTGCCCTACCGGATTTGTAGGCTGCTATTGTGCCCTACCGTATTTGTAGGCTGCCATTGTGCCCTACCTGATTTGTAGGCTGCCATTGAGCCCTACTGGTTATGTACGAGCCTTCGAGCCTTACTGGTTTTGTAGGAGCCTTCGTGCCCTACCAGTTTTGTAGGAGCCTTCGAGCCCTGCTGGTTTTGTAGGAGCCTTCGTGCCTTACCAGTTTTGTAGGAGCTTTCGAGCCCTACCGGTTTGTAGGAGTCTACGGACCCTACCGGATGTTCTAGTTGTTTGTGATGTTGGATAGAAACATCCAGGTGATATTAGTTAATATAACTTTCGTTTGCTCACTGGGTCCTCATGACTCACTCTTTAGTTATTTTTCTTTTTCAGATACTAATAGACCTGGTCCCTCATCCACCCCGCCAGCTTAGTTCGTGATACTAGTTGGTGAGCATGACATGTCGTTTTGACGAGTTGATCCGTTGCTTGATGGAGGAACCATGCACAGTCACCTAGGGATGTCATATGTTATTTTTTCTAAGTATTTTGTATTATGTGTCATGCTGTTATCCAGTTGGAGACCGAGATTGTCGTGTATATTTTTGGTATTATATATAAATATATACATTGTGCATCACTTTGTGCATCTGCTGCGGGGCATCTCGGTTACTCCCTCGTTGGAGGTGTCTTAATCGGGATGTCATGTGTTATTATTATCGTGTTGCATGTTTTGCAGGTTCGGTAACCCCCTCTTATCGGGCGAGGTCATGCTGAAATTTCGTTAGGTAGATGAATGGTTAAGGCTTCGGAGGCAAGGGTATACACTTGTCTCTGGCCGATCACACTCCCGAATTTGGGATGTGACACAATCCCATGAACCTCCAAAATCCATAACACATGCTCTCAACATGTCCTCCAAGATTTGGATAGTCCTCTCAAATTGACCATCCGTTTGGGGGTGAAAAGCAGTACTAAAACTCAATCGAGTGCCTAAAGCATTATGCAAACTCTCCCAAAATTTTGCAACAAAACAAGAATCTCGATCAGACACTATAGACACTGGAACACCATGAAGCCTCACAATTTGCTCAATGTACAACTCCGCCAACCTCTCTAATTACATTCTTGTATAAACGGCCAAGAAATGTGCAAACTTTATCAATCTATCAACGATCACCCAAACATCATCATTTCTCTTTGGGGTTCTAGGTAAACCTGATACGAAATCCATTGTGATTTGTTCCCACTTCCATTCAGGAATTGGAAGAGGTTTCAACAATCCCAGAGGTCTCTGACGTTGGGCCTTAACTTGTTGACAAGTCAAACACTTAGCTACAAATTGAGCAATCTCTCTCTTCATATTATTCCACCAGAAGGTGGTTTTCAAATCTCTATACATCTTGGTACCGCCAGGATGGATCGTATAGTTACTGTAATAAGCTTCCTCCAAAATCTCTCTCCTCAATTCCAAATCATCTGGAACAGAATTCCTACTACCAAACCTCAAAGAACCGTCCTTATGAATTTGAAATTTTGGTTTTGAACCAGAATCCACCTCAAGTCTGATGTTTTGGAGATGAGGATTATTAGCTTGAGCATCTTTAATCCTCTGAATTAGGGTAGGCTGAACTCGTAAATTAGCCAAATAAGCTCCAGAATCTCATACACAAACATCAATATCCATTCTCTTCAGGTCTTCTAAAATCTGTCTTTGAGAAGTAATTACGAAGCCAAATTCCCAACAGATTTCCTACTTAAAGCATCAGCTACCTTGTTCGCCTTATCAGGGTGGTAACTAATGGTCAAGTCATAATCCTTCAACAGTTCTAACCATCTCCTTTGCCTCATATTCAACTCTTTCTGGGTGAAAAGATACTTCAAACTCTTGTGGTCCGTAAAGATCTCACAAGACTCACCATATAGATAATGTCTCAAAATCTTCAATGCAAAGACTATTGCTGCTATCTCCAAATCATGAGTAGGGTAATTTTCCTCATATGGTTTTTACTGCCTAGAAGCATAGGCTATCACTTTATCATTCTGCATGAGAACACAACCTAATCCCTTCTTTGAAGCATCACTATAGACGATGAAACCCTTTCCAGCCATAGGTATGGTAAGAATAGGAGCGAAAACCAACCTTCTCTTTAATTCTTCAAAGCTCTTCTCACAATCATTCGACCACTCAAATCGAACACCCTTCCGAATCAATCTAGTTAAAGGCATAGCAATACGAGAGAAATCCTCCACAAAACGCCTATAGTATCCGGCTAAGCCCAAAAAGCTATGAATCTCGGAAACATTATTCGACCTATTCCATTCTACTAGCCTCAATTTTCTTTGGATCAACAGAAATCTCATCCTTCGACACCACATGTCTAAGAAAAGCCACACTAGTAAGCCAAAACTCACACTTCTTTAATTTAGCAAACAATTGCTTCTGCCTCAAAGTCTCTAAAACGATTCTCAAATGCTCCTCATGCTCTTCTAAACTATGAGAGTACACCAATATGTCATCAATAAAGACAACCACAAATTTATCCAAGTAAGGCTTAAAAACCCTATTCATCAAGTCCATAAAAGCAGCCGAAGCATTCATCAACCCAAAAGGCATCACAAGGAATTCATAATGCCCATACCGAGTTCGAAAAGCAGTTTTAGGTACATATTCAGTTCTGACCTTCAATTGGTGATACCCAGATCGAAGATCTATCTTAGAGAACACTTGAGCACTGTTTAACTGATCAAATAGGTCATCAGTTCCGGGCAAAGGATACCTATTCTTCACAGTTACCTTGTTCAACTCATGGTAATCAATACACAACCTCATACTACTATCCTTCTTTTTCACAAATAACATCGGAGCTCCCCATGGGGTACACTAGGTCTAATGAAACCTTTATCAAGAAGCTCTTGCAATTGCTCTTTCAACTCTTTCAATTCTGCCAGGGCCATTCTGTAAGGAGTCTTAGAAATAGGACCAGTGCCTGAGAGCAAATCGATAAAGAAATCAATTTCCCGATCAGTAGGCAATTCAGAAAGATCATCAGGAAAAACATCAGGAAAGTCTCTCACAATTGGAATACTCTCTAACGCCATCTCATCTGTTCTAGTATCAGTTACTGTTGCCAAGTACCCTTTACAACCACTTTTCATTAGCCAACTAGCTTGCAAAGCATAAATAACTTTTAAAAGGACATATGCACCACTACCATAGAAACTAAAAGGTATTTCACCATGGATTTCAAAGTCTACCCTTATTTTCTGACAATCAACCTTAGCATAATGAGCAGACAACCAATCCATCCCTAGAATCAAAATCAAACTATGGAAGCACAAGGTGCAGTGGCTAGGAGTGATGATAGGGTGTTGCATTTGATTAATGAAGTGATTAACTTAGTAAGGGATCAACGACAACATCAGCCACCAGTGCAACGAGCCGATAATTCTATGGAATGGAAAACTTTGGGCGAGTTTAAGAAGATAGCACCTCCTGCCTTTAAGGGTTCTAAAAACCCTAATAATGCTGAATTATGGATTGAAGAGATGGAAAAAGCTTTTGATGCAATGAGTTCCTCAGATCAAGATAAAGTTAGATTTGCTGCTTACTTTTTGCAAGGGAAGTGTTTAGCATTGTTGTGAAAAAGTGTTGTGGGAAATTGAAATGTCAAAAAACTATATGTTTAAAATAATAAAAGTGTAGAGATGTGAGGATAATAAAGTCATTTTATCCAAAAGCCAGCTTTTAAAGCCCAAAAGCTATATTTTTTGGCTTTTTGGTTTGGCTTTTCAAACCATGATTTCAACAGTAAAAGCTAATTTTTTTTTATCTGTTTAGCATTGCGTTTGCAGTGAAAATCAGCTTTTGACCACAAAAACTGTACCAGAAGCAATGCTAAACAAGGCCTAAATATTGATAATAATTAGTAGGTCAAGAAGCAATGTAATTATCTCTTCTTTTCACAAGATGACAATATGCCCATACACATAACCCAAGTGTATTTCTTATTTGTTCATTGGGATAATACTTAAATAAAGCCTCAAATTTTTAAAATTAAAAATAAACCTTCAACTTTTCATTGCTTGAAACTAAGGTTACGAGCTTCTATTTCATTATAATTATATCCATTAAATATTTAAAATGAGTGGATAAAATTCAATTGTCAAAATTATTAAAAAGTATTCTCAAGTAAACCTTTCTATAGATTACATTATACGTATTATAATATAATAAAAATTTATATACTCTTATTATTCCATGCAATAAAAGATTGAAGATTATTTTCATTTTTAAATATACGCGCATGTTCCTAGCAAAAAATAAATTATCTTTTTTATTGTCAGTGAATTTTTTAGATTTTATAAACGAGTTAATAGGTTAACACATATCTCTTATAGTATATTCAAAAAATAAAAATAAATTTAAAATAAAACATATGATAATTTTTTAATCCCATTTATAAAATTAAAGAACTTATCAAAAACAATCTATCTATTCAACCTTCATAGGTGTTCAAGAGTCCGGCTAGCAGCTAGGGCGGTGCGTAATGGAAGTCTAAGGCTAAGGGCGCCTTGGACACACCCAAGAAAGAAAAAATCATAATTCTATATATATATATGAAGAGAGATCCACTTACATTAGTGCAAAACTAAATTAGTTTTATAACTTACATTAGTGCAAAACTAAATTAGTTTTACATACTTTCATAACTTTTTATACTATTTATATTTTAACAAATCGACCGTTAGATTTAACAATATAATTGTACTCGTCGTGCACGTAAAGTTTCGAATCAATCCAATATTTTTATCATATCGGTCGAGAATACTGTCTTTTTCAATATACATTTAACGGTTGAAAGTTTTTTTACATCGAACAAATAGTTAGATATTTTTAATTTACTCGAAATTCAACGCGCATGATTTACGTGAATAGAACATGAAATACGACGGTCAGATTAAACAAATATAAATCGTATAAAAAGTTACGAAAATGTGTAAAACTAATTTAGTTTTATATTAATGTAAGTGGATCCTTCCTTTATATAATATATATAATTATATGAAATAAATTAAAATTGGCCCCTCAAACAAAAATTGTTAATTTTATTTATTTATTTTGATTACATGATCACTTTATTTTTTGCATTACAATATAAGACTCTTAAAATATGTTATTTGTTTATTTATTGTATTCACCTATCGTTACTTACAAATTCTTAAGATCAAGAGACTTATCACAAATGTTAAATCATAATCTTGTGAACTTAACAAAAGTAAAAATTAACTTTAATTCTAGAAGATTACTCCAAATCTCCAACTAAATACCAAATGTCGTATTATTTTTTTTAACCTACTACAACTTTTCATTTTCATATAATTTTCCGCTTCTAGTTTTACTATAAATCTCCATCTCATGCTGCCATGCAATCTTTTTTTCAACACAAAAATCAAATTATGATCATTTTATAAAAGGTTAAAAAAAACCAAAACTTCTAATTTCAAAATTTCAACATCATTCTCTTAAAAATTTATTTATTTTTCTTATTTTGATATAAATATATATTGTTACCGCTCTACTAAATTAGGAGCTCTAAAATTTATCACTATGCTTGTTTTGGGTGCAAATGTTACCACAATATTTTGATTTTTGGTGCAACTTACCATTTGACGGTTTAAAGTGAATCTTAGATATTAAGATTTATAAGATGACATTATTTAAAAATAAAAAATAAAATCAATAACAAATGATTGATGGGTGAATTAAATTAAAAAATACTGACATGTCAAAAAGAAAAGATGCATATATATATATATATATTTTGATATTTTCTCTATAAAAGAATCTTTTATGATTATAAATTTTAATGTTAAAATATAAAAATATTTATAAATTTTTTCGAAAATATAAAAGATATAGTAAAAAAATGATTTTCCTTGTTGGTATTTTTTAGAAAAGAAAACAATTATTTTTTATTTAATTATTGATATTATCTTCGTTTGGAATTTGAAACAAAGTTTTTTTTTTTGGTACTTTAATACATAATAAAAACTAAAGGAATAATTGAAATCTTAAGGGATGTTCTATAGTTTAGATGGAATAGTTTATTTCCATCCATAAGTAACTAGAATTGCATTAAAAAAAATATTGTAGAGTGATAAAATTGCATAAAAAAATAGAATTTTAAATGTGGAGTCCTTAATCTAGTACAATGGTAAATTTGATCATTTTTTTATTTTTATTTTCAGTTTTAAATTGCTAAAAAATTTAAAAAGTTCTTATAATTTATTAAAAGATTGTGTACGTACATTAGTATGGAAGTTATGTTATTCTTAAAAATTTTAATGCTATCATAATTATATTTTGTTTTAAAATTTATGAGCTCGTTACTTTTCATAATTAATATATTAAGCCTTATAAAATATGATATAATATCAATTAGAACATTATCTAACTTTTACTTGGTCTTTACTCAAATAAAAAACCCAAATCTCTTCACTTGGAATACTATCATTAGAGGCTTCTCTCGGAGCTCTAATCCAGAAATTGCAATCTCTCTTTTCGTTGACATGTTGGTAGATTCCTCTATACAACCAGAAAGGCTTATTTATCCTTCAATGTTTAAGGCCTATGCTCAACTTGGTATAGACTGTGATGGGAGAAATTAAGCTTCATGGGAGAGTTATAAAGATGATCAATTTAGTCGGAACACTATCATTTACATGTATGCAAATTGTGGCCTTTTGAGTGAAGCTTAGCTAATGTTTAATGAAGAATCGGAACTTGACATTGTTGCATGGAATTCCATGAAATGTGGAGAGATTGATGAGTCTAGGAGACTGTTTAATGAAATGGTGTCAAGACACACTGTTTCATGGAATTCAATGAGTAGTAGTTATGTTCGGAATACACTACCTCGGGCTCATGCAAAAACATGATAATTAAAGTGCAGCAGAAATAAACATAGAAGCACCTGAAGTACAACAGGATCTTAGGCTTGTGTTTGCATAGGTTTATAACATTCAAAAACAATTAAATCACCCATATGATTTAGAAGTTACCTACTTAAGATATCGTAACCTTAAGTTGCAGATCCTAATCTCGAATCCAACATCTACAAAGCTTCCAACTCGTCCAAGACCACAAGAAGCACAATTGTCCTTCCTCTAGAGCTAGTCCACACGAACAGTTGATGGATCATTCTCTAAGGTATGGTGATTCACTTGTGCTAGCAAGTTGATCCTAAGATTACAATCAAAAGGTCTATATTCTTGTATCTTTCTCCCTTAATCAATCTCACTCAACTAGGTGAAGAACCGGCAAGAAGAACACCAAGATAGGAGGAATTGCGGCAAGCCTTAAGGAGTTTAGGGAGGTTGTGGTTTCACCTTTTTGCTAATAGAGTTCTCTTCATGAAACCAAACTTTTTCTTAAGCAAAATCAGAACATCACAAGTAGAATAGAGCTTACTTGGGCGGCTATAGCCTCTAAATATGATTATATACTGGCGCACACCCTAATCCCTATCTCCCTATGCTTGGCCGGCCACCTGTTACTTGTTGTACAAGATTTTCATTAATCCACATGGACTTAAACTATTTAATTCTAAGATGGATCAATAGGCCCATTATATTAACTAATAATAATAATGGTCCAACAATCTTAATGCCTTAAGTTGGGCCAACCATCCTTAGTGGATAGTCCTAAATTAGAACAGTCGCTTTGGATCCATTCTAATTTATCATGCTTATTTATTGGATAGATTAATTTCTAAACGAAAGTAATTTAATTCTCAATTAAATTTTCTTTCTCCTCGTGAAACAATTCATGTCATTAATCTATTAATATCATCTCATGATATTATTCCAATTTAGCATAGTCAATCGCAATTCACTTTGCATATCTATATGTCAAATTCGACTATTACACTAGATAAGACTTATTGATTCCTCTTATCTTATTAAGACATTGTCCTTGGATTTCTCAATCTCAATTATGTCTTAATTCATCTCAATTGAACTTCTTCAATTGATTCCTTAATATATATCTTTTATTCCATTAAGTTTTACCTTAACAAAATACCATGTTTGATCCATTCATATTTGTTCTTATGTGTGTGACCCTTTAGGTTCCCAATATTTTGGCAATGATTATAAGTTAATCTTATTAACTTGTTATCATAGATCAAGAGCAAGATCTAGCAACCCATCATGACCACCCAAATATTGTGAAGTCAGCGTGACCTTTTAGAACCTTTCAGCAACCAGCCTGTCGGTGTAATACGGTCCTTTCACCATATATCCCGGATAGCGCATGAGCATGGTGCAGTGTCTACTCATGATCAATCCATATTAGTTCTTCGCAACTTTATGATTAACCTTATGAATTTAGAGAAACAACTTTCTCCTAAATCCATTATGCTTTGGCCAAAGACTTAATCAAGTTAATCGTAGTCAAGAACAAACGAGATATGTCTCCAATATCACAGGGAGTGGTGAATCCACTCTAGATCACTCATTCATCTTCGTATGGTTCATGTCATACCCAATAACACCCTACCATAAGCATCCTCGTGTTTGGGACCCGTTCATGATGAAATCCAAGTATGACACTTTCCATACAAGATGACCTGGTATCACAAGTCTGAGGACTAATTTACATGACTGGTACTAAGAGAACATTACCATAGACACTAGAGTGATATATTACCAAATGAAGCTTGTTCAACATACAAGCACCTATATGTTATCCTAAGTATCCCATACTTCAGCCTATATGAGATCGGTTGCTTACTTCAAAAGTAAGAAGGCTTAACATATACCAGTCTTTGAGCATTGCCAATGCCCCGTCTTGGCAATACGATGACCAAGAACAGTTTGAGGAACAAGGCTTTGATGCATAAGGATCTCATAATTATAACTCTTTGTAATTCCTTTACAAGGTCATTTTGTTCCATGGGCTTCATCCGATTAGTACTTAATAACTCCTTATTATTGTACTAACATGAAGGAAAACCTTGTATCACTATAATCATAGTGAAGGGTATGCTTTATTGACTGGATATTCCAAGCTCAATTTGATTGGCTCTAGGGCATACACCTACAAGTTATATATGTTAGGAATGGTATGTTTTTTTTGGAAGCATTGGAGTTTTTTTCCAGAAATACAGTAAGAGAAGATTCGGCCTAGTGAGTTTACAATAGTCAGCTTGCTAAATTCTTGTGCTTGCTTGGGAGCAATTACATAAGGAAAATAGATTCATGATTGTATACTATAGCAAAATTTTGAGTTGAATGGCATTGTTGTTACTACAATTATAGACATGTATTGCAAGTGTGGCCCATGTTACTCGGACTTGGATTCGAAGGTGAGTATTAGATATGGTATGTGTCTGATACGGGTATGCTCAATTTTTTCATATATTTGAAGAATAGTACCTCATAATCATGTTCGAATATATGTTGGATACAAGCGTCGGACACATATACTTTAAAAAAAATGATGAGTCTGGGTAAAATAGAGTATGGCAATGTTTAAAAGGCTCTACAAGTTTTTAGAACATTTTCCAAGGGTTATCGTGTTAGAACGCCATGATCTTAGGCCTAGCTACCATGTATGTGAGCAAGAAGCAATCCAATTGTTTTCTAAGCTTATAGTCTTCTAGTCTCAAACCAGACTATGTCAGTCTCATTGGTGTCTTAATGGCTTGTAATCATGCAGGGATGGTGGATAAAGCAAAAGATTAGTTCTCATGGATGACAGAAAAATACAAAATCAAGCTAACCATTAAGCAATAAGCACCATAGTTGCATGGTTGATGTGCTAGGTAATGCTGGACTCCTTGAAGAGGCAGAACAACTAATAAGAAGTATGCTCATTAATGAAGATGTCATTAAATGGGGGCCTTTGCTCTTAGCTTGCAGGAAATCATGGGAATGTTGAAATGGAAAAAAGGGCAGCGAAACATGTTATTGAACTTGATCCAGTTGAAAGCTCTGGATATGTACTTATGGTAATTTGAGGAAGCAATCAAGAAAAGGCTTTCAATGAAAGAGAAGCAATTAGAGAAATAACCAGGGTGTATTATTATTGCAAATATAAAAATGAAAAGCCCTAAGTACTCTTATGATGATAATGATGATGATGTTTGTATAGTTTGGAAATTCTTGTCTAAAGTATAGAAGTTTGACACTCAATCTATTCTTCTCAACGTTATCACAACAGGGACTATAGAAATTTGACTTCCTTTTTTTTTTTTTTTTTTAATTTTCAACCCATCCTTGAGAGATCCAAAGGTGTGTGCCAACAAAAATTACTCCTTTCTAACATAAAACAATTATCGGTCCCCAACCCTAAGCTTGAAAATCTAACATTGCAATCTATTCAAATCTCTGAATTTTGATGTGTTTTTCTATAAAGTGGTTACTTACTAACTATCTCAATTCACTAAAGTTATTGTATCTTTATAATTGTACTAGGATGAAGGTTATCAGTATTTTGAGTGAGTCTCTTAAGCATTTGGAAATCATTAACCAGGAACTTGTTGTTGACATTTGTTTAATTGAAATCATTGCACCAAAGCTTGAAGTATTGGTCATATTACTTTGTATTCATATGCTTTTAGCAATAGCCAGTCCTTCATATTTGCTTCTAAACTCCGAGATTTTATGTAGTATAGATATCCTGTGAGATTTTTTGAGTGCTTGAAATTCTCTCGACTGTAACATGTTGCAATTTATCTCACATTGCATCCTCCTGAATTCAAGATACCTCAAACTACTTGTCATCGCTGTACGCATCTTGCTGTTGATCGTATGAGAATGGCCACATTAGGGATGGCAATGGAGTCGAGCAGGAATTGTCTTATTCACCTCGGTTCCACTGTTGCATGGATGTTGAAAACATCTGTCTCCATTGATATCGATTGCATCTATGACCACTTCACACTGCTCCACTTCATTTTTTTACTAATTATTTTTAGTTTAATATTATACAAAAAATATTATAATTTATTCATGAACATAATTTTAATATACATAATTCTTTAGTATATATATAATATACATATATATATAAAGTATAATATATATAATATTAGTATATTTATGATTTTAGTATATATATATAATATATATACTAACAATATAAAATAGATATATAAAATATTTTAAGGGGTGAAATAGTAATTTTAAAAGGCGGGGTTGGACGGAGCAAGCATTTATCAAAATCGTCCCGCTCCATCTCACCCCTATTTTTCAAAAAAAAAAAAAAAAAATTTTGTTCATTCAAAATGGATCAATGCAAAACCTCTAAAACAGATTGAATTTTACCATCCGTAAACCAAACTCCTACGACTGCACATTAAAACTATTGAGGTGTGTAATGATTTTTCCAGTTACATTCATTGTTAATCATGATTAATAATAAATGCCACTAGATATATACCTAATATATTAAAATTATCCCTTAAGGGCCTAGAGATCAACACCTTTTTTTTCTCTTCAATTTTATAAGAAAATTATAAAATAAGTTAATCAATTAAAAATAATTATAACTTTTGGTCATTATAATAAATAATTATTAATAAATAATAAATATATTTTAATTTTTGTGATAATCCGTTTTAAACGGATTCAAATATTACGGATTTGGATAATTTACAGATTCAGATATTGAATTTACTATCCTCATCGGATTCGGAACGGATTTGAATATGAATTATTGGATAACTGTTATTCGAATTCACTTTAATTTTGGCCATTAGAATAAATAACTATTAATAAAGAAATATATATATTTTTAGCTTTTGTGATATGATCATTTTTCGAATTAGGATAATTTACGGATTCAGATATTGAATTTATTATCCTTATCAAATTCAAAGCGGATTCAGATATGAACTCTTGAATATCTGTTATTCGAATTCGCTTTAATTTTGGTTCGGATAGTGTCGGATATTTTAATCTGTTATCCTCTCTAGTTATACATTTAAGCGATAGCGGTCTTTTTTTTTTTTACTGTTTTAATAAAATTACAAAATAGATTTATCAATTAAAAGTATTTACAATTTAAAGTCATTATAATAAATAGTTGTTAATAAGGAAATATATATATTTTTTACTTTTTTGATTCGATCCGTTTTTTTCGGAGTGACTTCGGTTCGCCAGTTTAGGCTCAACTCCTCGCTTTACGTTAGCGGACCCATAGGTCGGGCCGCGGCTCTGCGCTCTTTCTTTCTGTGTGGGACGATACCGGGGAGAGAAGAGAATGCATCGAAGCGGCGAATAACAACGACACAACTATATTTTGGCTTTTCCCTCCATGAGATGAGCCCAGTGCATTGGACCGATGGATAAGAGAACTGAGCTGGCCTAAAAAGCGCTTGCGAACTGGCAGGACGCTGAGATCAATTGATCAATATGAATCTCGAGAGTGGATGGTTGACAGCCGCCCCCTTGTCCTAGAGGCTCTCCCATCGGGGAGAGGCTTGCTACCGTAACCTTTTCCCCCGGTGTATGTGAAAAAAAGTGATGAACCCATTTTTTTCGGTCATAGATTCTAGCAAAAGCGAAGGACCCCCTAACGTAATTCGAATGGAGGCTGACCGCTGAGCCCGCTCTGGCCTCGCAGGGCGGGCCCTTGTGGTTGCGAACTGGAGCTGCCATAGCTTATGGCTAGAGCAATGAGAGGGGCCCCAACAGAGAGAACAGTAAGGATAACGAGCGTGCAAGTACTTGTTAGGCCAACAGCCCAGTGAACCGGGCGGGGCACTCGACGAAAGGGGGGCACACTGAGCAAATATGAGAAATTAGCCCCGCTCCGCTTTATTAAAAGCAAGGACCACTACGGGAGGTCAAACCAAAGACCAATGGAAGTCGGGGCTCGTCCCCGGTCAATATTGGATCAAACAATAGGGGGCCATAGCACTGACCTCTTTTTTTATTGATTCCGAGTCCATCCAAATAGCCCAGAAAAATGACAGCCATCAAAAGGCCTAAGCCCATATAGCCCCGGCCTGCCCAAATGATGTTCAGCGGTCTAGTCTAAACCCAAGTAGCTGTGGCCCATGATCTAAAGGACCTGCAAATAAGCAATCATGCTATCCTTATCTTCCAACCAACCCCTTCGATTTCGCTTCTGCAGTAGTATATAATATCGATCCTTGATGCCCGCAGCTCAATCTGTTTTGCATTGATGGACGGCGCAAGAATCCGCGGGGCAGCGGTGCTGCTTCTGATTTTTCTTGTTGCGTCATCTTTAGGCAGCACCTTCACAATCCGAGATTTTCGGAGGATGAATCCAGTGGTTCCTGCAGCTTTGTCGCGAAAGGGGGCCGCTTTCTTTCCCCCAAAAATGCCAGTTCCACCATCAGGGCCCAGCAAGCAGCATAATTCTGTTCCGAGGCTGCCTTTCATTCTGGTAGTAATTGCGAATGAGCAAGTAGGGGGCGGCAACTAAAGAGGTAGCAATATTGACCGCAATTGCAGGAATAGGTTTACTTTCTTTCATTTTTTTATGGAAAGTGAAAGTCGTTTCGTTTAGTACGAGATCGTTTCACACCTCGCGGTGCTTACACCTCTCGCCTATCGAAGTTCTGTTCAAAAACCTCGTCTGAGAACTTGTATAGAGAAGGATTTCCCGCGGCGTAGCAGTTCTTCCATACCAACTTAACTGCCCGACGCTGCTATTGGCATAACAACCGGTACACCATAGGTTGGCCCAACCCAGTCCTCTCGTACTAGGGTTGGCTCTTCGTAGTTCTCCCTTTAACACCAACGGTAGATAGGAACTGAACTGTCTCACAACGTTCTAAACCCAACTCACGTACCACTTGAATCGGCGAACAACCGAACCCTTGGGACCTTCTTCAACCACAGGATGTAATGAGTCAACATCGAGGTGCCAAACGACTCTATCGATAAGAGCTATTGAATTTTTACAAATGCGCCCGAATGTTCCTCCTCCCCCCATAAGACTCTATTTCTTTTTCCTCTTCGAGAAAGACAAAAAAGAGAATCAATCCTTTCTTCTATTCTTTCATGTGAGAACAACCCTATCTTGTATCGAAAGGTTTTTCGTGCTATACACCACGTTGAGAAAGACCAACTTCCTATGTATCGTACCTTTTTTTTACCTCAAAAGAGAGGTCCTCTTTATGATGCTACGGTCGGCTGTCCGAAGTGCATGCAAGGGGTAAACTCGAATAGGATAGGATTGTACGATATTAGACCGGGCTGACACAACCAAATTGGTTGAAGAAAAGGAAACCCCAGCGACCAAGCACTCCCACCCCCAAAAGTGGAGACCGAACACCGCCAGGTTGTCGAGGACACGTCTGAAGAGGAGGCGGGCGCACTCTAAGTTGACCACCCTACCCACTAATGGACTATGAGGGGGGGCAGGAGAACGGGAACCGATCGAGAACCCTAACCGCTTGACTGGCTGACCCCTTCATACTCGATTCATTAGGGTCGGGGATAGATGGAACCAATCAGAAGTGCAAATCGCGCAAGCGAAGCCGGGAAACAGACCGTAGCGCAACGACTAGGACTCGTGTCGGAGGAGCTTTGAGCGTGAGCTACCACTCATGCAGCGGCAAGGACCCGCAACTCTCGAAGGGGCCACCAATCGCCCGAATCACTGTAGCAAACCCTCCCTTTACTCAATGGATAGCGCTTATCCTCTTTCAATCAACAAAATGAGAAATAAGAAAAAAAGAAAAGAACGAGGTCTTTATTGAGGAAGCTCGGATTCAGATAATTTGCGGATTAGGATATTGAATTTACTATCTGCAGCGAATTCGGCTATGAATCCTTGGATATCCGTTATTCGAATCCGCTTTAATTTTGGTTCGGATAATGTAGGATATCCGAATTTGATATCCGCTCAATTTACATATTTAGTTCTTATTTAATTTTATATATTTATTATTTTTAAAATGATTTAATAAATCTGGATTTTAGTGATTTCGGATATCCGATGGATATTGCTCTTTAAATCGGATCCGGATTCGGATAGTAAGCGGATAATAAACATATTCAAATTTCAGATAAATTAAGCGAATTCATATTGAGATATTTAAAAAATTGCATTTATTTGATCCACTGCCATCCCTATTTGTGACAAAAAAATTTTGAAAGAATTATAAAATTAACTAATAAACCAAAAATATTTTGATATTATATATTATTTTTTCTTGAAAAACATGTAATCAAGAGAGAAAAAGTTTCAAAGGAATTACAAAATGAAGCAATTAACTAAAAATATTTATTATCTATTATTATTATAATAAATAATGATTAATAAAAAAATAGAAAAAAATTATGTGAAAATAAGATTTTACAATTATTTCTTATCTATTGAGAAGAACAAAAATATTAGCAGAGATAATTGGTCGATTTGGACTCCCACAATCAAAGAAAGTGAAATTTAATTGGTAAAAAAAATTGTTTTAAGTTTTATTTTTTTGATGAATTTGTCACTTGATTTTAAAATTTATAGTTTTATGTTTTTTTTTATTTAAATTGATTTAATAATAAAAAATTTATTTGTGAGGAAAATGTAATTTGAAATATTTAATTTTTATATTAAAATATATAATTATTTTAATATATAAATATATATATATTAAAATATTTAAAAAGATTTAAATAAACAATTACTAATTAATATAATTAAAATCATATAAAAAAATCCAAATGCCGGGGAAAATATGGTAGTATAAAAGAAAAAAACGTCGCCTTTTACCACATCTGCCGTAGAGGAAATAACTGTTTTTGGTTTCTGTGGTTTCATGGTTTTCTCTAAAATCTTGGAATCAAAATAACGAAACGGAATTCGAAACCGAATCCGATTCGATCTATTATTACCCTAGTCAAATTAAGTGACACAGTTACTATGGGTTTTCTAATTGGTGGATCCATAGGGTAGATAAGATGTCTTATCTGAAATGGACGGTGATAAAGAAGGCTGTGATAAAATACGAGGTAACAGGGTGGTGCAAATAATATAGGAATTTAAATGTACTACTTTGGAGTACTTTAGGTTAAAATATTAAAAAAATTACCAATTATTTTACATTTTTTAATAAGTTTTTATATTTTTTAAATAAATTTTTATTTTTTAATTTATATTTGAATAAATCTTCATTTTAAATAAAAATTTATTTATAGTAAAATTTATTTAAATATAAATTAAAAATTAAAGGTCTAAATATAAATTAAAAATTTATTTGAATGAAATAAAAATATAAAATTTATCCAAATAAAAAAATTGAGGGTTTCTTTTAATTTGGCACTCAAAATTAGTCCACAACCCAAAAGAAAGAAAAAACTGCAAATTTACGTGACTATATAAACAGAACCAAAACTTCCCCAAGAAAAAAAAAAGAGAATTTCTTTTTTCTTTTGTTATTTGTATGTTTGTTTGATTAATCTGATAAGCCGCATATAGACCGAGTGAGAGAGCGATGGGGAGTGATAGCAAGACCAATGGAAGTGGCGGCGGCGGAGTACAGATACCGGCATCGGTGAAGAAAGTGGTGCAGAACCTTAAAGAGATTGTTAATAATAGCTGTACGGACTCGGAGATCTACGCCGTCCTTAGAGATTGTAATATGGACCCGGGCGACGCCGTTCAACGCCTCCTCTCTCAAGGTTTTCCGTACCCTTTTTTTTGTTTTTATGATAATAAAGATATTTGTTCTATCTGTTTTTGCTTTTGTTTTGTTTACGCTACTTTGTGTTTGGTTGCTCAGAAAACTGAAAGCAAATATAATACAAAATGTTATTGCTTTTTTTTTTTCCTCTAATATGTTTTCTTATAAAATTTTATGGGGAAAAAGATTTTAAATTTTCTATTAACAATTTGTTAGAACTTTTAGAAGTTATAAAATTTAGTTTTTCTTTTCCTTTTTCTCAAATGCCTGCGTTTCTTTCCCATTGTTTGCCTTTTTAATTCTTTTTATTTATTTCTGTTCCAAAGAATAGTTGATAACTTAGAAATTAATAATTTCTTGCCTTTTGAGTTCTTTGAATTAAAAAGCTTCAATTTTGCTGAGAAAAAAAGTTAGCGGTGTTATTACACAGGATAAAATAGTTGCTCTTTGACGGCTAGAGGTTTATTTATTTTCTTTCTAATGCATGATTCTTTCTTAGCAGCCAAACAACTGAGAATTTTGTAACTGAAATTATTGGAATTCTTAAATTCTCTGAGTTGTGTGATTCACGCTCTTTCGAGTTTAATGGAAGAACTATGTCAAACAAGGCTTTGACAATTTTTGGTGCTATATTTAAAATTGAAGAGATATTTAGTAAATTAATAATTTTTCAGTTTTGTAGATACTTTTCATGAGGTAAAAAGCAGACGGGAAAGAAGAAAAGAGGTATTATTCTTTTTAAAATGTGCTTAGTCTTTTTCTCCCTTATTGAATTGATTTTTTCCTTTTCCTTTTCATATATATGTTTTTTACTTTTAAATTTGATTTTTATCTCTTGATATGTCAGATGAAAGAGACTCAAGAACTAAAAACTCGAGCTAACAATGGTGCATCTAATCGTGGTATTAGAGATGGTAGTGAACATTCTTTTGGGCAGGGTGGATCAATACAAATGAGCTCCAACGGTATGGTCCTTGGAGCATGTATGCATTGGTGACACTAGTGACAAATTTTGTTTTTCTGGTATTCTTAATATGACATTCTGTTCCTTGTGGCAGAGTTTGGTAAAGCTGCACACAAGAAAGAGAATGGCTCAGTTGCTTCTATTCCCTATTCTGCTTCTTCAACATTACATGCAACTGGACAAACTTGGAATGAGCAACCTTCCCCTCAAAGGTTGGTTCTATAATGAAGCAAAATTGTTGTTTATCATATGTCCTTGTCCGGTTCTTAATTCTTAACAGAATATAAATTGCTCTAGCTTATCAATATTTTTATGTGCACAACTTTTTCTATTCTCTTTCATCATATATACTGTTAATGTGTGCTTGGTACTCTTCTGTACAATGCATGATACTCTATTGATTATTTTTCTTTTTTTATGCTTTTCTCATTTAATGAATGGATGCCGTGATATGTGTAACCTTGCTTAGATTGCTGTTTGATGAAATGTTTACTCATTCATTTTGAGCATCTTATATTCTTCTGCAGCAATTCTTTTAATGCTGATTATAGAAGACAATCAATAGAAACAGGTGATATGATTGATTCATCTATGCAACCATCTTACGGATCACAATCTACTTCGATGGGGGGCTCCTTAGAACATGTTGCTATGGCTGATATTGTAAGAATGGGTAGACCAAAGAGCAAAGGTTCACAAATGCCATATGAAACATCTTATACCCCTCAAGATGCTGTTCTACCAAACTCAACCATTTACCAAATGAAACCTTCCCTTGCTACTTCACATTCAAAATTGGGAACAGACCCAGATTTGCATTCTTCAGATTTGAACATGACTCCTGAATCTGGAAAGAAATCTAGCCAGCATGATTTTAACAATGAATGGCCTGTGAATGAGCCAATAACAGCTTCTAGTAATATTGGTGCTACAATGTACTCAAATCAATCTTACTTACATATTAACAGAGCTAACTTGTCAAGTAACTGCTGGTCAGACAATATTCTTGTATCAGAGAGCAATGCTGCCAGGAAGAATCTTAGTCCTGATCATGTCAGCTCTGCTCAAGCATCGAACAAACAAATATTTATGAGTGATTCTGGAGGAACATCTGAACATGATGATGACCTGCGTAAGGATACAAGTTCACCTGATTCTTATGGGCAAATCTATGAGCCCCAGGAAGGTAAATTTTCAGGTTCTGAGTTTGACTTTATTGGATTTTCTATTTTCTTTATTTGGTTTTTAATTAGACTATTGACAGATTTTTTGTAATATAAGTGCATGGGATGCTATATAATAATCATAGATTCTGCTGATGCAGTGTTTGTACTTTGATGATTATAGCTATCTATAATGTCTATTGTCGTCACATTAGAGTGAAGAACTTGGATATCCTTACAGAATTTCTCCAAGATTTTCTTTTGCTTAGTATTGCAATGGTTATTATGTATGCTATCATTTTATTCGCCATTTTTAGAATGTTCTTTAGGTTCATTTTAAAACTTTTACTGCCTAGTAAAACATTTTTAGTTCAGACCAGAAAATGATTGTCTAGTTATATGCTCTGTGCCATAAAATAACCATATGGTCCTTAGCCTGTAAAACCATATGTAGAATGTATGAGCTTGTGATAGATACAGGACAAAGGAAGTGGTAGGTTGTTAATTTACATTCTTGTTTGGTCCTTCGTAGAAGAAAAACATGAAACATTAAACTTGAAGTAGTTTATGCAGTGACCATAAACTGTTATTATAGTAGAACATTACTTACTTGTTTACTCTGTACTTCTTTAGGCGTGTTATTTGATTGGTTGAATGAGAAGTGACCATGGGAAAATAGCTCTATTATATGTGGCTGTAGGCTTTAAATTTTTCTAGCCTGAGAAATATAATTGCATTTGGATTTGGTGCAACACTTACTACATGCTTTATTGATTCTCTCTCTATTATTCTGTATTTTCCAAGTGCGTGCTAGATGGTTGGGTTATGGATTTAGATTTTGTGCATTTTAGAATAGCTAAATGCTTATGGGCAATTGGTTATATTGTGTTTATTCTATTCTTGCAATGCAGCAAAAGGTTAATGTTGGATATGTGTGGTCTTTACTTTTCACCCTCTGGTATCTAATCTCAGGAACAGGTAGAGGTTCTAATATATCTGCTCCAAATCCTACTGCATCTTTGTCTGATGATGCTGTCAAAGCTGCATCATCAGCTGCTTTGAACTTACAACAACTAAGCTTAGGAAAGGAAGAGAGAGCAGTGACTCCTACAGAGGATAACCATGGAGTGGTGCTTCCAAATTATTTGCAAGCCTTTTCTGCTGACTGCTCACATTTGAGCTTTGGTACCTACAAATCTGGAAAGAGTACAGCATTGTCCCAGCCACAAACATCCAGTTCCTTGACAAATAACTTGGAAGAGACCTTGACAACATCAAATGGTCGTCCCTCCTCTATGCATTTAAACTCCAGGTACGCATATCCTTAACTAGTTCCAGTTTTGGCTTGTTCATTGTAGTTCATGACATTTGGATGTCTTTCTTTGCAGGAACTTAGTATATCGTGATGAAGAGCAGCATGAATTTGATTTTGATACTAATAGAGCAACTGCAGATGCTAGGAACTATAATTCACCCAAAATTTCACAGGCAGAGCTTAGGAAACTAGATATTCCTGATGCAGCAGCCCATGGGAATGCTTATGTCTCCCATTCGTCTATACCTGGTTCAAGTTTCAAAAACATCCAACAATCAAGTTCCGCTTTGTCTTTTGTGATTGACCCAAATGCTAGGAATCTTCCTCCTTTGCCAAGTGAAGTGGTAAATAGTTTTTTTCTCTCTTGTTGCATTTATGATGCCCTGGCAGCACTTTGTCTCATTTTCTGCTATGGTACTGGTGGGCTTTTATGAAAAAAGAACATGGAATTATTTGCTAGTGCATGCTGTTATAGAGAATAGCATTAGCGACATTTCATGAAGATGCAAAGCTTGAGAGCTATTCTCTTTCTTGCATTATAATATTTATAGGCTTTTATTATGTTTTATGAAATACCTGATAATTCTTGTCATCAGCTACCTTGCTTAATTAATGTTTGTTATCTGGGCAATGCTCAGCATGCCATATTCTCTTTAATGCCTACTTCATTCTTACAATAACTTTTTCCCCTTGGTGTTCATTTATGAAAATATGGTGTTTATACTTGCTTGTGCAATCACTTGTTGATTTATTTCTGATTTCAGTTTTTTGTGAACTTTGCACTGATCTTGTGACTTTTGGGTGCTAGCAGTCATACTCGAACTCTATGCCTAGCGATTTATTGGCAGCGACTATTCAGTCTATAAAAGCAAGAGATTCTGCTGCATTTCTTGCATCACAGTCAATTTCATCGAGATACATCAGTTCTGCATCATCCATTAAGAACCCAATTGCATCCATGTCTGAGGTATGAAATCAAGAACCTGTTCTCCTGTGTGGCTCAAAGTTTCGAGTTAGGTAAAATAGATTTTGTTAGTGACAGGCGAATGATGGTTGAATCAGACCACCCCTCTTTTGAACCGCTTGTTTGGACTTTCTTATTGTGGAGGGAAAGTACTAAATCTGAGTACTGTGACTATTGGCCATACAATCTTGGAATATTCTCGCCCTAGACTTTACTCTGTTGGGTTGATTTTCTGAAATGTGGTAGGGATAGGTTCAATCTTACAAATGAAAGATCTTTAGACCACTTATTAACCATATTTTTCTTTTGCATGATTTTCTGGGTTTTTTCATGTAAATTGGTGTCAAGTTTCAGATAAATTAGTGGTTGTTTTTTCATTATTAGAAAGCCAGCACATTTATTATTTAAATGATGTCAAATGTGTGGTGAATCTGGCCTTGCATTCCTGTTAAACTAGGATTTGACTGCCCTGTGCCTACTTAAATGGACTTAAGAAATTATTTTTTTTTTTAACTGGTCTGTTGTTAATTCAGGTTTTAAATTCTGGAGCCTTTTCTGTATCCCACCCTTCCTCACAGGCCCTGCATGGTGCCAACCTCGTCACTGGACCTGTACTTAAGGAGCATTTGTATGCATATTCTTATCCTCAAACTGGCTACCCAGCCATACCTCAAGGCCATACATATACACCATCTGCTTTGCAACAAGCATTTCCAGATGGCAATGTGTTCCATGAATCTCATATAGAGATGAAGTACAATCTCCCACACTACAGAAGTGCTAGTATGAGCAGCAGCTTGCCTTGGTCGAGTTCTTACACATCTGGTTATCAAAGTTTAGAGAATTCTGCTGATATTCCTGCAAGTTTTCTTCATAATCTATCGGCTGGTCCAGCAGGCAGCAAAGTTGGTTATGATGACTTTTTACGCTCTCAGTACAGCGATGGAGGAGCTAATTTCAACCCACTTCAACAGGTAATAACAATAAGCATATTTGATGATATGATGTGTCTAGAGCATGAACAATTAACTGTTTCTTTCTCATCTTTTATATCATTTGTGTATTACCAGAATGATGGCGCTGCTACATGGGATTATGGACATGGTTCAAGAACCGTATCAACTATTCCGGATAGTTCTTATTACAGTTTACACGGACAGAATCACCAGCTTGCGGGTTATCAACAGGGCCAGCAACATTCACAGCTTCATGAAGCTTTGGGATACCCTGGTATTTACAATTCTCAAGCGGGGATCACAATAGAACAGCAGCAGCAGCAGCAAAATCTTCGTGATATGATTTTGAAACGTTCTCAAGGCCCGACATCTAAGCAACTACCCCAAATTTGGCAGCATAACTACTAACATCCTTTTGTTTTTCTTTTTCTTTTGCCTTGCTAGCTAGGCATTATAAAAGCAGCCGAGTAGGATGATATTACAGTTCAATCAAAGATTTCAATGTTTTTTTTTTTTTTTTTTTTGAGTGCTTTGGCAATGTCCAATTGTACATACTTGAAAAGAGAAGCTGACTGGCAATGGCATCTGCCTCAACATTATATAGCACTTAGTTTACTAATGATCTTCCATATGCAGTTCATGGATTAATTATTGATTTGGTTAGTTACATTTGTGGTCTTTTCTTTTGTTCCCTTTTATTTCCAAGGTGTTTAAAAATTTATTTTTCTTTTGCACAAGCTTTAGTTTTTGATTGAGAAAGGCAATTAACATGATTGAAGGGTCAGTTGGAGGTAGGCGGTTTGAATACATGGGACTACTGTTAACTACAAGGTTGGTATCACTTAAACCTTCTCCTAACCTTCAATCATTCTTTCGGGTTCTTCCAATAAAATTATTGGATGAAACCCACTACTTAAACTGACATATGGACCGCAGTTGCTGCAAATCTTTATCCCTTTGGGAATTTTGAGTGTGCATGAATGGAGCAAGGCACAGATTTGAGAGTACCCATGGATCAAAACCAAGACAGACATGGGGAATCTCCATAGACCAGGCATTGATGCAATGCTATTGGCTCCCAAAATTAGAGCCTGCAAAGCAGGCCTGAACTTGATAACTCGTCCGAGTCGATCCGAGATCAAATTCGATCCGATTTGAATTAATTTAAAAAGTCAAAGGCCCAAACTCGATAACTTGTCCGAGTCGATCCGAGATCAAATTCGATCCGATTTGAATTAACTTAAAAAGTCAAAGGTTCGAATCCGCAAAAGCTCAAACTTGAGAAAATTCAAACCCGAAAAAACTCGAATCTGTAAAAATCTGAAATCGACAAGACTCGAAGCTCGTAAAAGCCCGAATTCTCTATGATCCGAACCCGAGATCGATTCGATCTGAAATTCGTAAAAAAAATCGAATTTATAACTGAAAAAACTCGAACTATAATTATGATTTTATTTAAAATAAATAAATGATACATTTTTTCTTAAATAAAATATTTAATTTATGAAAATGTATTTATAATTATTATACAATTATATCAATAAGTATTATCAACAAAAATAATTAATAGTGAATTCTTAAATTGGATTATGAAATAAAATTAATTTGAAACACATTAAATATACAATTAGATCTAATGTTTTGTTGGATAAATTGGACCATTTTTTAGAGTTTATTATCATAGTTATATATCTTAAGCTTATTTTTTATATATACACAGACATACATACGAAAACACGCACATATACATATTGCGCTTTACTTAACTCAGGTGAGATTTTTTTACGCCTTGCGCCTTAAGCAATATAAGAGTTACAATGCTTAGAATACGCCTCGCGCCATTGATAACACTGATCAAAATAGTTTAATATAAATTAGTTTTTACATGTCATAGTATCTTAAAGTTTCTAACTATTAAGGCTAAGATAAATAATTGACCAATTATTCATATTAAATATTTTTGGTGAATGATAATCGATACTCTTTTTAAAAATGTTTGCTATTCAATATTATAATAGGATAATTATTAATTGGTTATATGATTAATTGGTTATATCTAATGTTAAACTCAAAATGGTCAAATATTAAAATTATATCAATTACTATATAAATTAGATTTTACATATCATGATTTTCTAAAAAATTAAATATTAATTATTAAGGTTAAACCAATTAATTGGTACTCTTTTAATGTTTACTATTCAACATTTTAATTGAATATTTGGTCAATTAGTATATACAATTAAATCTAATGTTATTATGTTAGTATTTATAATTATGTCCAAATAAAAATATAAATATAAGAACTAATTCTTTAAAATTTAAAATACAGTTAAAAAAATTATAATACAATGACTAAAAAATCTAATAAAGTAAAAAAAATAAAAAATAAAAAATTATTAGATTAAGTGACTAAAAGCCCAATAAGTTTTTGGGTTAAGAGTAAAAGTTATTTATATGAATATTTAGTGAATTTTATTTGTAACTTCTTTCCTTCTAATGATGTTTTTTTAAATGTAGCAAAATGATCAATTATAAAGAAAAGATTATATAATCATCAATTATATCTATATTCGATATTAAATATCATAAATTTTTTAAAAATATAAGTATATAATCATTGCAAAATAATAAAAAATATCAAAATATACAAATTCTTTTCTATTCATACTGTAAGTAGATATATCGAACTTATATATTTAGCTTTTATTTAAACTTAAAGGACATTGGATTAAAAAACAATGGAAAATATTCAAATACAAAATATTGATACTCAATTTATAAATAAAATTATTTAATAATTTATATTTATATAAATATTTATTAATTTTTAAAATTTTAATTTATTATTTTTGTCATTATGTGGAAAGTGATATTAATTACTACATTCGAAATTAAAAAAATATTTATAGCTTAAAAAATTTCAAAATTATTCGAATCCGTCTAGACCCGTCTGAACTTGAATCGATCCGAACCCGAAATAGTCTGAGCTTGAAAAAACCCGTATCCGAAATGGTTCGAACCCAAGATAGCTCGAATCTGAAGTTATTCGAACCCGAAAAAATTTGAATCCAAAGTTATCTGAATCCGAAAATATTCGAGTCCGAGAGGATCTGAATTAAAAATTAACCTTAACCCGAAATGATTCGAATCTAAAAATAGCCAGATCCGAACCGCCCGTTTGCCACCTCTCCCCAAAATGTCAAGGGCAGTGACACTAGTCTCCGGCTGCAGCTGAGTGTGAGAACATTAGCCGGCCTCGAGGGAGGCCAGCAGGCTCCATAAACAAGCCAAAGTTTGCATAGCACCAAACAAGATTAAAGTGGAGCAACTTTTCCTGGGATTTCAGGCATAGATCCAAATAGCTGTCAGCAAAAAGGTTAAAGGGTTGAAGAGAAGCCAAACCATCATGTATAAAATTCCTGTTATAGACAGTCAAAATTAGGGGCAGACAGAGATGCATAAGTGGTTGCATTTTCTGGAGACTGGGCTAAGTCGAGCAAAGTCTTCCAAAGTGAGAAGACTGAGAATGTGGTAAGCTACCTTGTCAGGAAGACGGCTAAACCTATCAACCATCCTCCCAAACGCTCGTGAATCAGCTTCACCATTTGAAACGAAAGTGGATGTCATTTCGGATCAGGTTAAAAACTTAAGATCAATAACAGGATAGATATGATCATATCAAACCCTAGAAGCGGGAAACGAAGGTGGAAATTGTAAACTAAAATTTTCTTTTTTTCTTTGGAAACTTAAAATAAAATTTTTCAAGAAATGCGCAAGGAAGAGATTCAAACAATCTTTGTAAGATTTGGTATATATGTGGCAAATAACCTTTGCTTTAGTTGGTAAGTTCAAACATAAATCAACTAACTACTAAGCTTATGAAATATGAATGGAAAAACAATTGGATATGTTCTTTTTTTTCTTTGGATAAGCAACAATGGGATATGTTCTGACTGGCCTTTTTCGTTTGTAAATGGTGTATCATTTTTCATTAAAATTTCCAAATATTACTTTGTATTGATTATAGATTTATTTTCTTAAATATTATATTAACTAGTGTATAAGAAATAGATGAGATGAAAAGGAAAGAGAAAGAGAAAGGAATAAAGAAAAATATTAAAAATGAATGCATATTTTTTTTGGAATGTTAACATAAAATGCTAGCTGGCATATAATGTAATGGTAGTCGAATTTTCGTTAGGGTTAAGGGTTTATCTAATATAAATCAAAGAACAAAATTTTATTTGAATATAATAATAGTATAAAATATGTTGGGTCTAAAGTTATCATAATTAAATAAAATCAGTGCTTAACATTTTGTGCCTCCCAAGAAAGTTATGTAAGAAGAAGATGAGCAAGCAGGCTTGTCTTGAAACGGGCTAGTGGGGCCTTTACCCTCACTGTACTTGCCAATCTCAGCCCAAAATCAGATATTTACCTGTAAGAGGAAAACATAAGATTTTGGATGCATTTGCGTCGCATTGATATAGGGCAAGAGAGATTCAAATACTGTGAAGGTAACTCCTACTATTTCTTTCAACATCATTTTCTAAGTGTGGAAATTAATTAAGCCACATGATGAAATGATAAAGTAAACTATCCTTCCTGTTAGAACTTAGGACCATTCTCTCTCTCTCTCTCTCTCTCTCTCTATATATATATATATATATATATATATATATATTAGCTGTGAAGATTTGATAAATTCACAAGAAAGTGTAGTAGCAGATAAGAGCATTTACTCAAAATATATATTGGTTATTGTAGACACCTAATTTTATCCGGACCATTAAAATGTGTATGTTTTCTTCTTAAATTGACGTTTCAGAATGCAAAAAGACTTTTCTCATCCTGCAGGTGGTAATCCGAGACGTAGTCTAAGAAGTCGAGCATAAAAAGTCAAACTTGAAAAAAGTCAACCCCGAAAAAGTCAATCCCGAAAAGTCAACTACTGAAAAGTCAACTCACTTTCAAAATCAAGATTTGAAGTTCAATTGAAAAATGGCGAAAGAATTTTGATAATCCGAGGTCTACATTGAAAGATATGGAGTTCGGAAGTTGGGTTACGGAAATTCAGTATAAAGGAAACCCTAGTTCGGAAATTTTGGGAAAAAATGCTTAAACGATCAAATTGGTCGAAATTGAAGGTTCCAAATGAAAGGTAAGCACTGACTACGGGTAATGGAGAAGCTACTTGGAAGAAAAACTGAATGAAAAGTCAATTCGAAAGAAAACCGAGAATCAGGGTTTTTAGTAGATTTTGGTGAAATTTGGAAAAATTACAGAAATGACCCGATTCGGTAAAAATAAAGCCCATAATTGATGAGGAGTGACTAAACAAGGATAGCCCAAGGCTTAGTTTGAAGAAATTCCGAGAAAAGAGTTGATTGGAGAAAAACGGAAAAACGAGGAAATTCCCGACAGTGAAAAAAGGAAAAATCAAATCGGAAGGGAACTTGATCGTAAAAGTTGGGCATTTTTTGACCAACTCCAATTCAATATATGAAAAAGGCCCAGGAAAAAAAAATCTGAAAATCGGACTTGTTTTGAGCAAAATCGGGATTCGGAGGCAAAAGGGCAAAATTGGAAAATTTAGGAAAAATAGAAAATAAGCTCCAAAAATTCTAAAAATTTGCAGATCTCATTCTTAAATCATTTTGAAGAGATTGGCGAAATAAAATATGGATTCGGAGTTCGTTTGCAAAATGACCAAATCCCGGAACCACTATGTAGAAATTCAAAGAGATAAATCCCGAAAAAATAGGAAATGAGTTCCAAAATTTATGAAAACTTCCAGATCATACTTTTAAATTATTTGGAAAAGATTGGTGAAGAAAACTCTGGATTCGAAGCTCGTTTAAAAATGGTGAAAGTTCGGGTGCACAAAAGGGCAATTTTGGAAGAAAAAATCCAAAAAAATAGCAAATGGACTCGAAAAAATCTGAAAACTTCTAGAATTCAGTTTTTTTTTTTATTATTTCGGAAGTATTGAATTTTTTTTTGAATTTGGAGTCCGTTTGCTATTTATTTAGGTTCAGGGGTCAAAAAAGATCATTTTACCGAAAAAACCAAAAAGGGCTTTTCTTGCAATGGAATTGGGCTGGATTTTAAGAGGGCAATCAACCAAGCCCATGATGGAGATTAATTTTGCTGAGCCATTTCATCTAAGGACCAAGGAGGAGAGGAAAGTAGTTATTTTTGTGATCAAGTCTTTGAATTTGCAACACATGGACCAATGGTTGGAGGGGGATGATGTGATAATTATGATTCTATTTATGACATCATCTTCATGACATCATAAATCTAGAGGCTGATTATTCTAATCTAATGGTGGGATTTTTACATAGAAGGCATCTTGAATGATAGCCATTGAATGGAGAAAAAATTACCAACTTTCTTCTAGAAGCATAGACCATTCGGCCAAGGTTAATTAGAGGGGGGCTGAGCAGTTTTTTAGAAGCTTGGAGGCTGGAAAGGAGGCAGTAGCTAAGGAGAAAAAGAGAGAAAAAAGAAAGGAAAAAGAGAGAAGAAAAAAGGAGAAAGAAAAGAAAGGTTTTTGCTAGTTTCTTCTTGATTTGGAAAGCTAGAGTAAGGTAGCTATGTTCTTTCATGGTTATTTTTCATATTTTATTGATATGAACTTGTTTTTTGATTGATATTTTTTCTTTTTTATGAAATAAACTTGTTTCTAAAGAGCTACTATTTTTTTTATATATAAAAGAAAATAAAAAAAAAAACAACAAGTTTTCATAAAAAATTCATCAAGGCCGAATGATTGCTGTTTTGGGTAAATGATTTTCTGTTTGATTTTTATTCATGAGTTTTGTGGTAGGTTAGCTTGGTTGTGGTAGTTTATTAATCATGTTATGTGTTTGTGACAATACCATGCTAGATTCATATTGTTACATTCGGTCATGATGAAATTTTTGGAGCATGTTTGCATTTTTATCATGTTTGCTTATTTAATATGTTTCCATGATCTTCATGCATATATACCATGCTATATTCATGTTGATAATTCAGCCATGATGGATTTTTATACATGTTTGCATTGTTTATCATGTTTGCTAGGTTATTGCTTCCATGTGTTTGTGTCAACATGCTTTTGTTTTATGTGTGCATTTTCATTTTGTCTAGTGGATAGGTTTGCATTTCATGTCATAGCATTGTGGATTTTGATTTGGTTTGCCATGTGTTTGTGTTATTGGCTAGATAGGATTGCATTAGGTCATTTAGTGGCCATTCGACCTTTGCATGTGTTTCTTCCTTGTGTGTGCATTTTCATTTTATTTAGGTACCATTGCTTTGCATTATTGTGCCATGAAATTGTGTTTGAGTTGCTGTTTGTTCATGCTTTAGTATTACGTTTATTATTCACTATATGTTCATGACATTTTCATACATTCTCATGACATTTAAAGTCTAGGTCATCCTTGTATTGTCATGCATATTCCCATGCATATAAGGTCTTAAATCATATTGGTATTGCCATGCATTTGTCATGCTATTTAGGTCTTAGGTCACTTTGTATTTCCATGCATTTCATGTCACTTTAGGTCTAAGTCTCATTTGCATTATCATGCATCTCATGTATACCTAGGTTAGAATCACATTTATTGCCATGCTAACTCATGCTAGGCATTAGGTCATATTCTCTATGCCATGCATTTTTCATGTCATTTAGGTTTTAAATCATACATTTCATACATCATATTTGCTGTATTCTCATGCATTTCATGTCATGCCACATTATTTATGACTTAGACCAATCAATGGTTCAAAGTCATGCTCACTAGAGCATACTTGTGGAAAATTAAAGAGTTGTCAAATTGATTATTCTACTTTTGTGATTTTTTTTTTACTTAACCAATTTTTGTCTAACTTTTTAAAAGTGTTAACTACTGTTTGTGGGTCTTTAGGAGAGTCTCCAACATTTTTACTTTGATTTTTAAATGATTTTATCAAAGGCAAAAAATGTGTTCTGGCAAAACAGTTTTTTCACCCAGTACTCGTACTTTTCCGATTTTTCTAGGCAGTCATCTTTAATCAAAAAATTAAGATAATTTTTTACCGTGTAGTTTTACATGTTGAGTCTCCAGTATTGCTTTATAATTTTTTGAATTTTTAAAAAATAGGTTAAAAAATCGTGCTTTAAAATTGGACAGTAGAGGCAGATTTGAATTTGAGGGAAAATCATTTTGCTGTTTTGGCTAAGTTACTTAGAAGGAGCTGATTAGGAAATTTAGCTTATGTTTTGGGGTTATTTATAGGCCATTTTAAACTTAATAAATGATTTTTATAGAGTTCGGATCAAGAGTGGTCAAGTCCGGGATTTTAAACTTAAGAAATTATAGCCATTTTTAAAAGGGTTTGGCTAGGGTTTTAATCTTCATTCAAGCTTTTCAAAATTGTTTTCAAACAATCATAAAGTGTTTTGGTTTTAGAATATTTAATTTGATATATTTTCCTAAGGTAGCCGGATATCATTTTAGATATACGGATTTCCTTAATTAAAGGAAAAAATACATTCTCATGCATACTATATAATATGTGATTTTTGCTATGATAATTTCGATGTTGTTGTTATTATTTTTTATTTATATTTTTGGTGTTATGTTGTTTGTTATATGATTTTGAATACTTCATGATATCCTATGCTTTTTATTTAGTTATTTATTTTTGTCACATTATTTAGCATATACTATGTTCATGCATTATTATTATTTTTTTTATTTTCATACATATTACATGTTAGCATTATTTTATGATTCATGTCATGCCATGTCATTTAAATCATATCATTTCACTTAGAATATCATGTTATTTAAGTTATTTCATTTCATTTAGAACATATCATGTCACTTAGGTTATATTCATTTCACTTAGAATATATTATGACACTTAGGTTATATCATTTCATTAGATTATTTCATGTCATCTTTATTATGTCACACATTTTCATATTTTTTAAAATATGTTTTAAAATAAGATAATGATTTTCAATAAAATAAAGATATTCCCGAGTTAAAATAATTCATGAGTTCTCTCTCGGGTTTGCTGGGGAGGATATCATAAATTATCATTATAACGGAATATCTTCTTTAAAACGAGAATGATTCGGAAAATTTTCAAAAATAATAAAAATTTCTATATTTTGCCACACTTGTTGGGAAATATAGGAAAATTTTGAATTAATAAATTTCGGATCATTTTCAATGAAAAAATGGAATTATTTTTCCTTAAATTGAGAATTAACTTGAAATACTAAATTAAAAATCGACTTTTTACCGAGACTTGAGATAACACACAATTAATAAGGTACCGTTTTATACAGGCGTTGTGGGGGTTCTAATCCTTCCCCGCACGTAACCGAGTCCCGAACCCGCTTCTTTAATTTCTCTGGTTTAAAACGCAGAATTGAAATTGGTTTTAAAAATATTTTAATTAATTTTAAAATGTTTTATAAAATCGATTTTAATAGGTGGCCGATCACACCTGGCTAAAAAGGATTGGTGGTGACTCTATGTCTTTTACAAGGTCCTTTTTCAAAACCTTCATTTTTCAAGAGGAATTAAGTCGACTTTTCCTCGGTTTTTTTTAATGTCACGCTTAACGAATATAAAGTCTTGCGATGAGACTTGTAATTTTTTAGGTTGCGACAGCTTGGCGACTCCGCTGGGGACATTAGAGAGTCATGCCTAGAATTAGTCGTGTGTTATCAAAGTCTTTATTTTTGTTGGTTTATTCGGTATTTAATTTTAATTCCCACATTTTTATTTAAAATAAAGGAGAATTTTGAAAATAATAAAATGTTTTTAAATATGTCCGTACTCATGTGCATGCATTTTATTATTATTCTCTAGATATTTAATGTTGTATATTATAATTGCTTATTGGTTAATGCTTTACACTATTCTTGGATCTTGTTTTAATAAATTGTTGGGGTATTTAGAATAAAGGGTGTAGAATAGGTGGTGAAAGGTTTGTTGTTCCTCCTCACACACATTGCACTTGCATTTGCATAACATGAACTCTCTACTCGGGTTTCATACTTTTAAGTGGGAGTAAAGTAGATACGCTCTCGTGATGATCCTCCGCATGGGCTACTGAAACATTTTCGGCGTATAAATTACCTAAGCTCACGTGATGATCCTCCGCATGGGCTAGGGAAATATAATCTAACGAATTGAACCTGCTTTTATCGGGGTGCCTTACTAGCTTTCACAGGCGACAGAGAAGAGCAATTCGAGGCCTTTTAGAACTTCGTTCACCCACATATAGTGAACCATACATAGAGCCAGCATAGGCGAAGCTCTGCCAATTTTTTTTATAGATATACCAAAGTTATGAACACATGGAGGGACATTTCTAACCTTTTGTTACCTAGTTTACATTCCGAATAAGTATTGTAGATCGGGCAACGATGTACGTACATCGCCCGTAATAAGTTTAATACCCCGCCCCGAAGGCATCTTGATGCCTAATTAATTCGATACTGTTGGGGCAAGTGTTCATAAACTTTTTAAAATTGAAAATATCAAAACATTCTTTTTCAATTTTTTTTTCTTTTTTCACATTTCATGCATGTGTGAATAGAGCATGTACATTCATGGTTGTATTTTTGATCTTATTCTCTGCAATAAACAATTGGTAATAATCTCATTTGATGATTTCATAAATCGGTAGTGTTACATGAACATTTGCATATTGTACCATAGTAGGATCCACTATCCCAAAATTCTTTTGAAAATAATATGTTTGGTTTTTCATAGAGAAAACATGTTTCAAAAAAAATTATAGATTAAATTTGGAGGCAAATCTTGCATAATGAGATTTTTGAATAATCAAGATTTAGGTCCCACCAATTTCGTGTAATCATTGGTTAATTTATTTGTATCATTTTGACATCATGTTACAGTCTTAACATGCATGATTATTGATTGTAGAATACATTTGTGATATGCATGGTCATTCTTTGTACCTACCTTTGTGATTAATTCATTTATTCTTTGCATGTATCATTTTGACATCATGTTACAGTCATAGCATGCATGGTCATTCATTGTAGAATACGTTTATGACATGCATGGTCATTATTTGTATATACCTGTGCATCAATTTATTCATTTTTTTTTTTTAAAAATGCATCATGTTGGCATTAGATTGCATCTATGGCATACACAGTCATCATAATTTCTCTATATAAGCTCATGCATTAATCATTAGTATATTCATGCATATAGGAATAAAAACATGTACATTCATAATTGTATTCTTAATCTCATAACATTTTCATTTGCATGAAAGGGGTTCGAGATATGAGGAAAGAATCGGAGGAACGATTGGGTGCTTTGGAACGAAATCAAGAGGAATTTGGACATGAGATCCGAGAAGTGAAAGAACAACTCGCTAAATTGATGAAAATGGTTGAGGCTATAGGTAAGAGTAAAAGGGAACTTTCTCAGGGCTCTGCCATCGCCTTCGAATCAACTAAAACCATTAGGTCCAGAACATACAATCCTTGCTGGATCCTGCACTTGTCAATGCCACAAAGGTTGCAACCCTGATGAAATTGTGGAAAAAATTGTGAAAATTGTTAAACCTGAGAGCCTGATGCCAAAGATAGAAACCTCAGATCCCAAACAGTCCCTGCAATTGGTCCTAGGACCAAACCAGTATCCTCTCCCTACTATGGCCCAATTGCCCACTAGGATGATCACTACTGGACCCTTGAATCCCACTCCATCACCACCAATTGGCAGCTCGTATTTCTTCCCTCATCAAGCACCTTATCAAGCATCCGGGATAAGAATCTCAAACTATGTACAACCTCCAAGGGTCCCGTGTCCAAATCCATACCCTTATCATGCTGTTCCGCCACCTCTCCATGTAAACACTTCGGTTCAAACCTTATTGCCACCACCGAGTGCCCCAACTCCTAGGCCATGTGTGACTAAGAAACAACCCAAGAACAAGACTCAAGAGCAATATGATCCCATTCCAATCAGCTACCAGGAGCTTCTCCCTATATTGGTACAAGATCACATGGTTGCTTATGTCCCGTTGAAACCCTTGTTACCACCATATCCCAAGTGGTACAACCCAAGTGTAAGATGTGATTATACTGCAGAATTGCTGGGCATAGCATTAAAGACTATATAGCCTTCAAAAGAAAAGTGCAGTCTCTTATAGAGGTCAAGTGGATCGATCCAACGACACTGATTGATAGAAGATTGGGAAAGGGTAATTAGGATTGGGAGATTTAGATCAATGATGTAGAAAGACTTCGGTCTGATATGATGTAGTAGGATTTCACTTTTTCAGTATCCGGCTCTTATAGCCTTAGGATGCTAGAAAAAATAAAGTGCTTGTAAAGACAGTTTTAATCACTGCTCATGATTTTGTAAACATGGTTTATACCATTGTGAATGTTGATTTGGGAATGAATTGGTTGTGCTTCAAATTTATGAGATGTTGATGATTAAGTTCTTCTGATTCTTATTTCCTCCGTGATATCTTCCCTTTTGCATTTTGCATTCGATCAATTATTTGTCATACCATACATTCATACATGCATCTTGGTAGCATCAGGTGGTATTCATGACAAACATAGTCAGCATGATTTTTTCTGTATATGTTCATGCACTAATTTGCTTATTACATATATCATGTTAGCATTAGGTCGCATTCATGACATACATGGTCAGCATGATTTTCTTTGTATATACTTTGTGTCAATCATTCATTGATTACATGCATCATATTTGACGTCATGTTGCATTCATAGTGTATATGATCATTCATTGGGAAATACACTGAAATATACATGGTCATTCATTGCATAAATTCATGCGTTATTGTTTATTCTTTGCTTGTATCATATTGGCATCATGATTGCATTTATTACATACATGGTCAGCATGTCTCCATTGTATATGTCCGTACATCACATTTTTTATGTTTCACGAGCATCAAATTGCATTCTTGGCTCATTCATCACGATATGCATTTGAGGGGATAAAATAGAAGTTGGATTGGCTTTAGGAGTCTTTGAAAGAATTTCAATAACAGGCTAGAGATATGGAGAATGAACAAGCTGCCCGAATGGAAAGAATGGAAAGGGAACAGAAAGAATTGCGAGAACAGCTGGCAAAGTCTCAAGCAGAATCTAAAGATCAGATGACTAAATTGATGGAGCTAATGTCCACCGTAATCAAGGGATACACTAAAAACTTTGCCGCCAGAGAAGGGTTAGAGGCACAAAAGGGTCAAAATGAGGTCATGATGTTGGATGGCCAGAATATAGTTAACCCCAGCAATACCCTGAACTTAGAAAATCAAGCTGAACAGGAAAAGTGAAAATGGTTGAGTCAAAAATGGCTTAGTTGACAGATTCTCGAGGGAAATATCAGTTGTTAGATGAAAGGCTCCGGGTAGTGGAAGGTATAGATGTATTTGGGAGTGTAGATGCGAAAGAATGTTGCTTGGTCCTCGATTTAGTCAGTCCTCCTAAATTCAAGGTCCCGGACTTTGTGAAATATGACGGGACGACTGATCCGTCAGCCCATATCACTATGTTCTGTCAAAAGATGACAAGTCATATAGATAATGATAAGCTTCTGATCCACTACTTTCAAGATAGCCTCAGCGGGTTCGCAATTAGGTGGTATAGTCAGTTGAGCAAGGATCAGATTCGCTCTTGGAATGATTTGGCTAGGGTTTTTCTAAACCAGTACAAGCATATAACCGACATGATACCTGATCGTCTCACCTTGCAAAATATGGAGAAAAGAGCTACTGAGAGCTTCAAAGAGCATGCCCAGAGGTGGAGGAACATGTCCACCCAAGTATAACCACCTTTGACATAAAAGGAAATCACCATCCTTTTTATGAGTACACTATGGGCCCCATACTATGATAGACTCGTCGGCAATGCCTCGAAGAATTTTGCAGATATGGTAATCTCAGGAGAGCTGATTGAGAATGCTATCAAGAATGGGAAACTTGAAGGAGAAGGAATATCCAATGCCGAGAGAAATAAGGCACCTAGAAAGAAAGAGGAATATGTCCAAGCTATGGGAGTTAGCCCCATATTCCCAGTTTCCCTCATACCAATCATGTTATCCTACTAAGGTATCTCCAAGCCTTTATCCTTACCTACCAACCCAAGCACCTAATCCTATACCAGTTCTTGCAACAAGGCCTATTTCCAGAAAACGACCACGGGACAACCAAGAAAGAATTTCAATCCCCATCCTTGACCTGCTGCTATTACTAATAAAGAATCAGTATCTTACCTCGGTACCTTTGAAAATAGCTCCGAATCCATCATCAAGGAGTTATGACCCTGACAGCAAGTGTGATTATCACCTAGGGGTAGTTGGTCATTCAACTGAAAAATGCAGACAACTGAAGGAAAGGATTGAACGTCTTATCCGCGATGGCATTTTGACACCGGAGCTTATCAATCAGTGGAAGTCCACTTTGCTGTAAATCAGTTTCTTTCGGGGTTTTAGGAGGAGAATTACTATCTTTGAAGGATGTCAACAGGAGCATTTTGATGCATGTAGTTACAGACCTCATGATGAAAGCACTTGTCTCATGTCGACATTCATATGAATTAAATGAATTTTGAATTTTAAATGCTTTGTGTTTGTTGTGTCTTAACAATAATTTGAATTTGCAAAAACAAGCATTAAGGAAGTTCTAATAATGGGCAGTCTCGAGAATATTGATGATTATTGTTAGAAATGACCCAATACCCTCTCCTATCTCTTTTAGGCTTTCCTATGCCTAATTTCTTTGAACCGAGACCACTTGAAAAACCTAATGCTTCAAGGAATATGAATGATTGAACTTCATAAAATCATTGTCATCATGGAATAAGCAAAGATGTAGATCTTAGTCTAGGCTATGAACAAAGGAACGAACTTTTTGAATTTTTTTTCGAATTCCTTGAAATTCAAACAAATGAGACATTCTTTCAAGAATTTAGATCATGCTAATTCGGTGTGTCAAGATTGTACTAAAACCATTCATGCCTTTACCAAAAACCACAAAACACTAATTGCCCAAACATCACTTCATGATTGACATACTGGGGCACAATGATTAAACTAGATTATCCCATGTCCTAGAGAAAACCCATTTTTGGATCATATTTTCCTTGTCTCTTCAAAGAACTCAGATTTGAAACTCAGCCTTTTCAAAATAAACCTAGAATTGCTATGTTCCTCGTTGATACGAATTCTCATGGTTAATCAAATTGGGGCATCATATGTGGAAATGATGGATATATGGTGAAAAAGGACAGGACTAACGCATGAATCAGTGGGGCATGCGACAAAAAAGCAAAAAAAAAAAAAGGAAAAATTGTGATATCATGTATATGAGAATTCAGATGATTCCAAAGTGCAAAATGAAATTCTGATTATCTATTTCCCCTGGGGATTGCTTTTCAATGAGAATATTTGTGCTCGATACGAGAAATGGCCATCTTTCATATCCCTCTCACAAAAAGGAAGCTATTCATAGTCACCCCTTTTGAGCCAAAAGAATTATTTCTTCTTTGAACCTTGATCAAGGATCACCCTCTACACTGGGGGGAAAATACGAGGAAAGATCTTCTCAAAGATGAGTCCTAACTCAAACGACAGATACAAAGCAAACTGAGCTCCAAAATGAATACGGGCTCACTCTAACGAAGTAAAGAAAAAGGAAAAGATGGCGAAATGGAAGCCAAGAACAAAACAAAAGAAAAAGTGTGAAAAAGTATGGCAAATGAAAGCCAAAAGCAAGGAAGAAAAAGAGCAAAAGTCAAAAAAAAAAAAAAAGAAAAAGAAAAGAAAAGTCGAGAAGGGACAAATGCCTCAAAAGGAAATCCTCCTAAAAAAATGATCCTTGATTTGATTACCCTCAAACACATATTTTGGGCCTATTTATCCTTTCTTTCTGAACCCTGAATCATGGCCTACATTACGTGCTTTAAAAGTCCATTTTGATCAAGCATGAATATTTAATTTTAAGGGATTTTCCTCGGACCATCTCATCGAATTCTCATTTCACTATGGAAGAATTTAGAATTCTCAAGTGCATGGTATAACAACACACAAAAAAAAAAAAAAGAGAAAAAAAATGGAAAGAATGGGACTCTAGGGTGAAAACCCAAAAATGGGTGGTCTAGAGTAAAATAGGAATTTCTGATGCCATCTCTGATAATGCCAATACCATAAAAGAGAAGGTCATCTTAAAGAAGTGGTCATCGAGGAACATCTAGGAATTCCTGAACATCCCAAATTGTTAGCTCTCATTCGAAGGATTGATTTCAAAAACTGAGACTTTTTTTCTTTCAAAATTAAATTTTCCCGTTCAAATATTCAGGCTAAACTTGACGCTTGTCAAAATGCCCTGATATGAAAACTAAAAGAATATTGAATTTGTTTAATTCTCAATGAATTCATGATTTATAAAACCTGTTCCATTTGTGAGCCTAGAAGGGACATACATTTTTGTTATGAAATTTTCTTTGATCAACCAAAATCTTGTTATACCAAACATTGCCAATTCAAATTGAAAAACCCATATTAACACTTAGAGAAATTTTTAACAGTGATCATCAGTCTTCAAAAGATTTGTACATCACACAGTCTGGGGTTAATATTTTTTCAGAAGTTTTGAAAATGAGAAAACAAATAAAGATTTTTTGAAATACCCATTTTTGATGTTGACATGAGATAAAGGTTTTTCTAACCCAAAGGTATGGAACTACTAGGATTAATCTTGATTTTCAAATATGAGAAGAAGAAATAGAACCCGGCAAGCAGACTTCTGTCAATAGGAGTTTGAAAACTATTGGGGCAAAAGAAATAGCCAAAGATTGAAAAATGAATGGAACTTATACTTTGATTTGAAAAGGAAAAATGAATTGGAAAGGCTAAGCCAAAGTCTAGAAAATTGATCAGGGGCATTTGCATCTTTTCATGAAACATTTGTATCATTATTGATCTTTGCATTTGCATCATATAGAAGCATTTTTGCACATTGTCAATCCTTGCATTTGCATCATTTAGAAACATTTGCATAATGTCGATCTTTGCATTTGCATCATATAGAAGCATTTGCATATTGTTGACTTTTGCATTTGCATCCTTCTGTGAAGTAATTGTTTTATTTGAGGATCATTTGCATGTACACCATGAAGCATCTGCATCTTATCCAACATCTGCATCAGCATCAAGAAACATTTGCATCAATTCAAAACATTTACATTTGCAACATGATGTATGTGCATCCTATTAATCATTTGCACCAGCATCAAAAAGCAATTCGCATCTTCTCAAAATCTTCATGTTAATTTTCAACAATTCTTCAAAGATCATTCTCAAGGCCACCGAGCACCATTCTTAAGACCTCTGGGCATTATTTTTAAATTCGCATACAACGCATTTTTCCAAATCACGGGTAAGGTCTCTGGGCATCATTCTTAAGACCTTCGGGCATCATTTTTAAAGTGGCATACAGTTTTTTTTTTCTTTTTCAAATCACGGGTAAGGCCTCCGGGCACCATTCTTAAGACCTCTAGGCATCATTTTTAAAGTCTCATACAGTGCATTTTTCCAAATCACGGGTAAGGCCTCTGAGCACCATTCTTAAGACCCCCGGACATCATTTTTAAAGTCGCATACAACGCATTTTTTCAAATCACAGGTAAGGCCTCCGGGCACCATTCTTAGGACCTCCGGGCATCATTTTTAAAGTCGCATACAGCACATTTTTTCCAAATCACGGGTAAGGCCTCCGGACACCATTCTTAAGACCTCCGGGCATTATTTTTAAAGTCGCATACAGCGCATTTTGCTAAATCACGGGTAAGGCCTCCGGGCACCATTCTTAAGACCTCCGGACATCATTTTTAAAGTAGCATACAATGCATTTTTTTCAAATCAAGGATAAGGCCTTCGGGCACCATTTTTAAGACCTCCGGGCATAATTTTTTCTTTAAATCATGGATAAGACCTTCGGGCACTATTTTTAAGACCTTCAGGCACAATCTTCTTTTGCAAATCGAATTCGTTTCCTTAAGACGAGTCGAGCCTTGATTAGTCAGGGAACTCAATTTAAGGATAAAATCTTCAATTTACAGTTTTTTCAACAAGAAAAAAAAATTGAAAAAATGAAAAAAGATGAAAAAATGAAAAATGGAAAAAAATGAAAACCCCTTTTCCTTTCCTTCACATGTGATTTCACTAACTAGACAAAATTAGTGTTTGTTTATCTTTGCTTGAGTCCTGATTCTCAGCAATAGTCAAAGAGGGGCAGTTGTAGACACCTAATTTTGTCCGGACCACTAAAACAGGTATGTTTTCTTCCTAAATTGATGTTTCAGAATGCAAAAAGACTTTTCTCATCCTACAGGTGGTACTCCGAGACTTAGTCTAAGAAGTCGAGCATAGAAAGCCAAACTTGAAAAAGTGAACCCCAAAAAAGTCAACCTCAAAAAGTCAACTGCTAAAAAAGTAAACCCACTTTCAAAATCAAGATTTGAAGTTCAATTAAAAAATGGCGAAATAATTTTGATAATCTGAGGTCTACATTGAAAGATATAGAGTTAGAAATTTGGGTTATGAAAATTTAGTAGAAAGGAAACCCTAGTTCGGAAATTTTGGGAAAAAGTGCTTAAACGATCAAATTGGTCAATATTGAAGGTTCCAAATGGAAGATAAGCACTGACTACGGGTAACGGAGAAGCTACTTGGAAGAAAAACTGAAGGAAAAGCCAATTCGGAAGAAAATCGAGAATTAGGGTTTTTGGTGGATTTCGGTGAAATTTGGAAAAATTACAGCAATGACCCGATTCAGTAAAACTAAAGCCCTAATTGATGAGGAGTGAGTAAACAAGGATAGCCCAAGGCTCAGTTTGAATAAATTCAGAGAAAAGAGTCGATTGGTGGAAAAACGAAAAAACGAGAAAATTCTCGATAGTGAAAAATGGAAAAATCAAATCGGAAGGGAACTTGATCGTAATAATTGGGAATTTTTGGACCAACACCAATTCAATATATGAAAAAGGCCCAGGAAAAGAACATCTAAAAATCAGACTTGTTTTGAGCAAAACTGGGCTTCGGAGGCAAAAGGGCAAAATTGGAAAATTTGGGAAAAATAGCAAATGAGCTCCAAAAATTCTAAACATTTGCAGATCTCATTCTTAAATCATTTTGAGGAGATTGGAAAAAGAAAAACTGGATTCGGAGTTCGTTTGCAAAATGGCCAAATCTCGAATCCACTATGTAGAAATTCAAAGAGATAAATCCCGAAAAAATAGTAAATGAGTTCCAAAATTTATGAAAACTTTCAGATCATACTTTTAAATTATTTGGAAGATATTGGTGAAGAAAAATCTGGATTCGGAGCTCGTTTAAAAATGGTGAAAGTTCGGGTGCATAAAAGGGTAATTTGGAAGAAAAAATCCAAAAAAAATAGCAAATGGACTCGAAAATTTTTGAAAACTTCCAGAATTCAAATTTTTTATTATTTTGGAAGTATTGAAAAATAAAATTTGAATTTGGAGTCCGTTTGCTATTTATTTAGGTTCGGGGGTCAAAAAAGTTATTTTACCGAAGAAACCAAAAAAGGCTTTTCTTGCAATGGAATTGGGCTGGATTTTAAGAGTGCAATCAGCCAAGCCCATGATGGAGATAAATTTTGCTGAGCATTTCATCTAAGGGCCAAGGAGGAGAGGAAGGTAGTTATTTTTGTGATCAAGCATTTGAATTTGCAACACATGGACCAATGGTTGGAGGGGGATGATGTCATAATTATAATTCTATTTATGAGATCATCTTCATGACATCATAAATCTAGAGGCTGATTATTGTTTGCCATATGATTTTGAATATTTCATGCTATCCTATATTTTTTATTTAGTCATTTATTTTTGTCACATTATTTAGCATATACTATGTTCATGCATTTTTATTTTATTTTCATGCATATTTTATGATAGCATCATTTTATGTTTCATGTCATTTCATGTCACTTAGATCATATTCCATGTCATTTGGGTTATATTATTTAGAATATGCCATGTCATTTAAAATATGCCATATCATTTAAAATTGCCATGTCATTTAAATCATTTTATTTCATTTAGAATATACCATGATACTTAGGATTTTTTATTTCATCTAAAATATACTATGCCATTTAAATTATGTCGTATAATTTAGGTTGCATTATATTATCTAGACTTTGCTATGTCATTTTATTTATGTCATACATGTTCATGTTCATATTTTTTTTTAAATGTATTTTAAAAAAAAAGGATAATGATTTTCAATAAAAAATAAAGATATTCCAGAGTTAAAATAATTCATGAGTTCTCTACCGGGTTTGCTGGAGGGAATATCATTAATTATCATTAATAAAGGAATATCTTTCTTTCAAAAAACGAGAATGATTTTTAAAGTTTTCCAAATAAATAAAAATTTCTATATTTTGCCGATTTTGTTGGGTAATATAGGAAAAATTTGAATTAATAAATTCTGGATCATTTTCAATTAAAAATGGAATTATTTTTCTTTAAATTGGGAATTAACTTGAAATACTAAATTAAAAATTGATTTTTTACCGAGACTTGAGATAACATACGATTAATAAGGTACCGTTTTATACGGGCATTGTGGGGGTGCTAATCTTTCCCCGTATGTAACCGAGTCCCAAACCCGATTCTTCAATTTTCTTTAGTTTATAACGCAGACTTGAAATTGGTTTTAAAAATGTTTTAATTAATTTAAAAATATTTTATAAAGCCGGTTTTAAGAGATGGCCGATCAGACCTAGCTAAAAAAGATTGGTGGCGACTCCATGCCTTTTTACGAGGCCGTTTTCATACCCTCGACCTTTTATTTCAATCTAGAGGAATTAAGTCGTCTTTTCCTCTGCTTCTGTTTCCCCCTCACTCAAACGGGTCCCCCGCGACAGGGATCACGTATCAACAGCTTGGCGACTCCACTGGGGAATTTAGAGAGTCAGGCCTAGAATTAGTCGTGTGTTATCAAAGTTTCGATTTTGTTGGTTTTTACTCGGTATTTAATTTTAATTCCCATTTTGTTTAAAAAATAATAAAGAGAATTTTGAAAATAATAAAATGTTTTTGGATATGGTCATTGTCATATGCATGCATATTATTATTTGTTCTCTGGTTATTTTGTTGCGTATATTTATATGTTTGCTTGACTGATGCTTTACATTGTTTGATTTTAGTGGGGTATTTAGAATAAGAGGTGGTGATAGGTTTGTTTTGTTCCTCCGCACACACTATATTTGCATTTGTATAATATGAACCCTCTACCCGGGTTCTGTCATTTTAAGTGAGAGTAAAGTAACTACGCCTTCGTGATGATCCTCCGTATGGGCTAGTGAAACACTTCCAGAGTATAAAGTACCTAATGCCTTCGTGATGATCCTCCATACGGGCATAGAAAAATATACTCTAACGAATTGAACCCGCTTTTATCGGGGTGCCTTACTAGCCTTCACAGGCGATAGTGAGGAACAATTCGGGGCCTTAGAACCAATTCACCTTCATATAGTGAACCTAGGCGAAGCCATGCCGGATTTTTGTTAGATACCCGAAGTTTAAAAACACATGGGGGAACATTTCCAACCTTTTACCATATTTCTATATGTTAGATTTTACAAATTGGGTGATGATGAACGAACATCATATCGCTCGTAATAAATTTATTATTTTGTTCCAAAGGCGTCATAATGCCGAAGCTCTGTTAAAATTTTCGGGACATTTAAAAAAAAAAAGCATGTTGTTATTTATGTTATATTTGTGAGTTCATTTCTTTACTAATCTATTTCTTTTTGTTTTGTTTTCTTTGACATGCATCATAGACATCATCATACACCTGAAGTTTATTGGCCTCGGATAGTCACCAACCCAAAAAGACTTTTATGGAGTGTCAGGTTATTTCAGTGATAGAAGATCATGCAGTAGTCAGGGCATGATCGAAAAAAGATCAGAGGGAGGTTGGTGATTGCATGAATAAAGATTATGTGTCAGTATTGCCGGAAAGGGTCAAAGTGGATTTCGAATAGAATAATCTTCTAGGGTTAGCCGACATTTGGAATCAGCGGAATGTATCAGAGAAAGAAGCCTTCACTCAGAAATATAGAGATATAGCACTCTTAATTCCGATTAGGATCAATAGTGGGTTGGTTCAGGCTATGGTACAGTTTTGGAATCCTGCTTATATATGTTTTACTTTTAACAAGGAGGATATGACCCCACCGATTGAAGAATATTCAGCACTGTTACATATTGAATGTCCTAATACTGATCGGGTATATTTGAAGGAAGTGAAACCTTCAGGTTTTAAGAGGAAAGTGGCTAGGATCACAGGAATGGATACAACATGGGTTGAGAGTCATATGGATACAAAGTAGAAAAATGGATGCATTATGTGGGAAACTCTCCGACAATTGATATTGGGTTATTCCGAAAAAGAAAAAGCCAGGGAAATATTTTCTCTAGCCATCTACGGATTAATCATATTCCCGAAGATATTGAGTCATGTGGATATAGCCATGTTTGATTTCTTTGAAAAGTTGGAACAGAAGATCAACCCATCTCCGGCCATCATAGTTGAAACTATCCGATCTTTGAATTTTTGTAAAAGGGAAGGACAAAGGAGAATCAAGGGGTGTGTACAACTCCTTTATATTTGGATTCAAAGTCACTTTTGGAAGATAAAAGAGGTTTCCTTCAAACCGTATATGAAGTCTTTAGTTTCAATAGGGAATTCCTTCGAAATGATTAGCCTATAGACGGAGATGAAGAAAAATGGGTCAACATGTTCTGAAATCTAAAAGGGGAGATGGTGACTTGGAGAGCTCCATTGATGGTTCCTATGCCGATTATGTATAAATATGGAGACAACCCGGGAGTTCCACTACTCAAAATTTGGGGGTCTGTGAGTTATGCACCCCTGTTGGTGCAAAGACAGGTTGAGTCTCGGTAATTCACACCCATGACTCATAAGCTAGAATCATCAGAGTTCACTTATGGAGAGGATGGGTATTCTGGAAAGGTACGGGCAGTGATTGAAGCATGGATGAAAACTCACCGGATAAAAGTGGCCAGATATGCCGACATCGTCACACCTGATTACCTGATATAGAGGGAATTAAGGGTTAATGATAGGCTATTGACATCAGATGGGGAAGAGGTCCAGTTCATGAATCCGCCACCGAGGGAAATGCCATCAGAGCTAGAAATCGCAAGGGCAGAATTTGAAAAAGAAAAGGCCCAGATGAGCAAGGAGATTGCCCGACTACAAGAAGAGCTTGAGGACATGAAAAATAGGGAATCAGCTCGAGAAAGAGAAAAGGAAAAGATCAAGAGAGAAAGAGACACTGCTAAGGGCGATCTTCGGGAATTACATTTGGAGAACAAGAGGTACTGCTTTGAGCTCAGATTTTAGGGGACCCTCAAGACTTTCGGGGAATGGGAGCATGAGGTCAAAAACTTCAAGAAGGAGAATAACTACTAGAAAGAGAGAGTGAATCATGAGGAAGCCTGAGCCAATCAACTGGAGAAGCAAGCTAAGGAAAGCTTACACGGTGATGCTTCTGCTAACATGTTAAGGGGCCGTGAACAAGTAGGGGTCAGATTGACGAGCAAGGCAATCAAAAGGAGACTATGAGAGAAAGTCCAAGATCCGAGGAAGTCACTATAGGACTAATTTTGTAATAGCACTTTGAAAGACAAATTACGGATTTATCTTAGACAGTGATCTTTTTATTCTATCTGTGATGTATTTAGTTCAAGGAAATCAATGAAAGATCGTTCAGTTGAAATTATCCCGGGGCCAATACTTTCAAATGCATTCATATTTTATATATTTTGTTTGTTCATTTGTACATTTACTCATATTTATAATCAATCATTTTTTAAATTCATTCATATTCATACACTTAACCACTTATTTATTCTTTTTACTTGTTCATTCATTCATATTCATACACTTAACCACTTATTTGTTCATTTCGCTTGTTCATTCATTTATTCTTTCATATTCATATACGTAGTCATGTACTTATTCATTTTATTTGATTCATTCATTCATATTTAGTCATTCATTAATTCATTCATTTTTTATAAAACATAAAAAAGATGTGTCAATAAATTCTAATTCATGGTTTTCAAAACTAAAGGTACAATTGGTCGCACTCAGAAAGAATCGAATTTTTGACACCCTTACCATACTCGATCTCAAGCCAGAGCTATGGAGAACGATCAGTTTGCTAGAATTGAAAGAATGGAAAGAACTCAAAGGGAACTGCAGGAACAGTTGGCTGAATCTCAGGAGGAGTCACGAGAACAGATGACTAAACTCATGGAAATGATGAGTGCCATGATGAAACAAAAAGGTCCGGGAGAGAATTCGGTCATCGAGAAAAGGGTGGTAATTGAAGAGGATCAACCTGAAAACATACAGCAAAAGGGCCAAGAGCTGCCGATTGGGACAGCCTCCTATGTTTATATCGAGCCAGCTACTGAGGCACAGAACTATGTTCCTGAAAAAGGTAATATTTGAGCTGACCCAAATGATATTAACGTTCCAGACTTTGGGGAACTAGCTGAAAAGGAAAAAGCAAAGATGACTGAGCTGAAGAGGGTCAAAATGGCAGAATCACAAAAAAAAAATATCAACTGCTGGAGGAGAGGCTGAGGACCGTTGAAGGGGCGGAGTTATTTGGCAGTCTGGATGCCAAAGAGATGAGTTTAGTACACGATATAGTAATTTCTCCAAAGTTCAAAGTACCAGACTTTGAAAAATATAATGGGACTACCAACCCATCAGCATATCTGACCATGTACTGCAGAAGAATGACGGGGCACGATAATAATGAGAAACTGCTTATCCATTGTTTCCAAGATAGCTTCACAGGGTCTGCAACCCGATGGTACAGTCAACTGAGTCGTACCAAGATTCGTTCATGGACGGATTTAGCCAGGGGTTTCATAGAGTATTATAAGTATGTATCTGATATGGTACCTGATAGGCTGTCACTACAGAACATGGAAAAAAGGACCACTGAGAGTTTCAAGGAATACTCGTAAAGGTGGAGGGATCTGGCCACACAAGTGCAACCCCCTTTAACTAGCAAAGAAACTATGGTGCTTTTCATCAATACCTTGAAAGAACCATATTATTATAAATTGGTGGGGAGTGCCACCAAGGACTTTGCAGACATGGTAATATCCGGGGAGATGATAGAGTCTGCCATTAAAAATGGGAAAATGGAAAGGGGTGAGTCTGCTACACCGAAGAAGGTATTCCCTGCTAGGAAGAAAGAGGAGACCCACACATTTAGTATCAACCAATACCCATATACACCTCCCACACCATATACACCACCAAGGCCCTATACTTCTACTATATCTTATGCACCTCCTACACCCTACACACCTTACCCAGGGTATAATCCTTACTACCCCAATGTGAACCACCTTACCCAAAATCCCTTCCCTTATACCAAAATACCACAACAGTCGTTTCCAATTGGCATGTCCCCACAGATAAACCTTCCTCGAAACACTGTCCCAAACACTTAGGGAGCCAGGCGCAATGACCAACGTTCACCAAGGAACGATAAAAAACCCCAATTTGATCCGATTCCTACCACCTATGGTGAGCTATATCCCAAGCTGTTGTAGGGTCAACTTGTTGCACCCCTATACCTCAAACCTCTGACACCGCCATATCCAAGGTGGTACAATGCAAATACTAACTGCGTGTACCACACAGGAATTCAAGGATATTCGACTGAAGATTGTCTGGCCTTTAAAAAGAAAGTCCAAAGCCTGATCAACGCCGGAGTTGTGAAGTTTGGGTCAAAGAATGTGCCAAATATAGCGAGAAACCCATTGCCCGATCATGCTGAGAATCAGGTAAATATAGTATAGACAGGGGAAGTCAGAAGGGTAAAAAGGGATGCCAGGGAAGTCAAGACTTCAATGTTGACAGTATGGGTTGAGATGGTTAAGGCAGGAATGGTGGGGGATGTAGACAGTTTAAAATGGTTGCAAAGAGGGTGCAGAATTGGTGCTCGTTCCATAAGTGTGGAGGTCATATCATACAGGACTACGGGGACTTTCTGGCTAAAGTCCAAAAGATGATGGATGATGGGGAGGCCCAGTTTTATGAGGAGACAGAGGAAAAAGTAGAGGTTATTGAGAATGCAGCTGGCTACGAGATAGGAATACCCTTGATCATCTATTATGATGAACCAGAGGAGAAAGTTATGCCAGTTATTGAGGAAAGTACGCCGAAGTTAATCATAGATTTGCCTGTTTCTTTCGCATACAAGGAAAACAAAGCTGCACCATGGAAATATGTCTGCAGCATGGTTATGCCTAGGTCTTCGAGTCAGCAAGATATCATAGGTGTGGGGCACTTAACATGAAGTGGAAGGTGTTATGCTTTTGAGGCTGTTGAACAGGGATTAACAGGAAAAGATAAAGGAATGGACAAAGGGAAGAAAGCAGCTGAATCAATCCATATTGAGATGGATTTATCAAAAGAAGTAGAAAGGGGGTCAGCCCCGATAAACAGGATAAAAGAGCCGGTGAATAAGAATGAAGCCTGCGAGTTCTTAAAATTCATAAAGCATAGTGAGTATAGTGTAGTTGAGCAACTGCAACGTCAACCAGCTAGAATTTCAATCTTATCTTTGCTTTTGAATTCGGAACCACATAGAAATACCTTGTTGAGAGTGTTGAATCAGGCATATGTGGCTAACAACATATCGGTAGAAAAATTAGACGGGCTGGTGGGAAACATCGCGACAGACGACCATATATATTTCAGTTATGAGGAAATACCACCCAATGATATTGGGTCAACAAAGGCTCTTCACATAACTACCACTTGTAAGGGGCACATATTACCAAGGGTCCTTTTGGATAATGGTTCTTCATTAAATGTGATGCCCTTGGCAACCTTGTCCAAATTGCCAGTGGATATTTCTTATATGCTGCCAAGCTGCACGGTGGTCAGAGCTTTTGATGGTACCAGGAGAGATGTAATGGGAACTATTGAGGTTCCTCTAGAGATAGGCCCATGTACCTATACGGTGAACTTTCAGGTCATGGATATTAATCCGTCCTATAATTGCTTGTTGGGAAGGCCGTGGATGCATTCAGCAAGGGCTGTACCTTCATCCCTCCACCAAAAGCTGAAATTTGTGATAGAGGGGCGGTTGGTCACTGTATCAGGAGAAGAGGATGTAATAGCCTCTGCATCTACTGAATCTCCTTATGTTGAACCTAATGAAGATGCCGTAGAATGTTCCTTTCGGTCTTTGGAATTCGTAAATACGGTTTTTGTCGCTGAAGGATGAAAAATTCCAAAACCAAGGTTGTCAAAGAACACAAGGCTAGGGGTAAGAACTACCATGGAAAAAGGCTGCAGGGCTTGAAAAGGTCTCAAAAAATATCTTCAGGGGATGGCTCGAACAATGGAAGTAGTGGGAAAGAAAGACTGGTTTGGCCTAGGGTATCTTCCGAAGGCCCATGAGAAAAGAAAACAAGTTGAAAAGAACCGACAAAGGAGGATGGCCCGTCTCGCGGGTATGGATATTCAGTGGGAGCCTATGGCATTCCTACCTATCCTTCACAGATTTTGCTCAACCGATTCTCTGTTCGGAGAAAAGAATTCTGATGATGTACTCGTAATGATCGAGCAAGCTTTTGAAAAGTTCCATGTGAATAAGGATGAGCAAATACAGGACATGATGATCTGTACGACTAAGGAAGAAAGAATTGAAAGTGAGAATGCTAACTGGATGGTGCGACCTTGTCCACCAGGATATAGACTGACCAATTGGAGTGCAACCGAGCTGCCCATAGTTTTTAGGTCTATTCCAACGTAATGCTTTTAAACAAATCTTAAATATCTTTGCCCGAAGATATTAAGAATTTCTTTTGTAATGGGCTTTTGTCTAAAAGTTTTCATTCAATAAATAACAAACACGATGCATTTCCTTCATATTGATGTGTCCATATTATTTCATTTATGCTATTTATTTTTCTTCCATTGTATATATGTTTCCCTATATTGTTTCTTCCCCACCTATTTACAGGTGTACGGATGCGGAATATGAGGACCTTCCTGTCAGTAATTTTGAAATTGATTTTGAGAGACCCATTTGCACGGGTGATTTTGAGGCCGACGAAGATGTTAAGGATTATGGTCTACCTCCGGACTTATTAAGAAAAATAGAACAAGAAGAGAAACAAGTACTTCCTCATGAGGAGCTATTGGAATAGTAAAATATGGGAAGTAGTGAGGAGATAAAAGAGGTTAAAATCGGGAATACATTGTCGTCATCAATAAAAGGAGAATTGATAGCCTTGCTCCATGAATATGTAGATGTATTTGCATGGTCATACCAAGACATGCCGGGTTTGGATCCAGACATTGTGGTTTATAGGCTCCCTTTAAGGCCAGAGTGCAAGTCAATTCAGCAAAAGTTGAGAAGAATAAGGCCAGACATGCTGTTAAATGTGAAAGAGAAGGTGAAGAGGCAGTTTGATACTGGATTCTTAGAGTTAGCAAAATATCCAAAATGGGTGGCAGACATTTTTCCAGTACCAAAGAAGGATGGCGAGGTGCGGATGTGCGTCGATTACCGAGATTTGAACAAAGCCAGTCCCAAAGATAATTTCCCTTTGCCTCACATTGATACTTTGGTGGATAATACGACGAAGAGTTCTTTTTTTTCTTTCATGAATGGATTCTCAGGATATAATCAGATTAAGATGGCACCGAAAGATATGGAGAAAACCACATTTACTACAATGTGGGGAACATTCTGCTACAAGGTAATACCGTTTGGGTTGAAGAATGCTGGGGCAACATATCAGAGAGCCATGGTGACCTTGTTTCATGACATGATGCATAAAGGAATTGAGGTTTATGTTGATGATATGATTGCAAAGTCACAAGGAGAAGAGGAGCATATTGCGAATCTTAGGAAACTCTTTGAAAGACTAAGAAAGTTTCAATTCAAGCTAAACCGGGCAAAATGCACTTTTGGAGTCACTTCGGGGAAATTGTTGGGTTTTGTTGTTAGCAAAAGGGGAATTGAGATTGATCCGGATAAAGTGAAGGCCATCCAGAATTTGCCACCTCCACGTACTCAAAAAAAAGTAAGAGGTTTTCTGGGGAGATTGAATTACATTACTCGGTTTATTTCTCATTTAACCGATAAATGTTGATCCAATATTTAAGGTACTTTGAAAACGTGATCCAGGAGAGTGGGATGAAGGGTGTCAGACTGCTTTTGAAAAGGTTAAGCGTTATCTATCAAACCCACCAGTATTAATGCCACCGACTTCGGATAAACAGATGATATTGTATCTATCAGTATTTGAGAGATCCATGGGTTATGTTTTGGGGCAGCTTGATGAAATTGGAAAGAAAGAATAGGCGATTTACTACCTCAGCAAGAAGTTCACAAATTATGAGCTGAAATATTCGTCGGTAGAAAAGTTGTGCTGTGCCTTAGCTTGGACTGCTTGGAGGCTCAGACAATACATGCTATACCACACGACGTGGTTGATCGCCAAGCTAGATCCAATAAAGTACATGTTGGAAGCACCTTCTTTGTCAGGGAAAACGTCAAGATGGCAGGTTTTGTTGTCAGAATATGACATTGTATATGTAAGTCAGAAAGCTATCAAGGGCAATGCAGTGGCTGAATGTTTAGTAAGTCGGGCAGTGGAAGATTATGAGCCGTTGAACTTTGATTTCCCAGATGAAGATTTGATGCATGTTCCGCAAGCATATGAAGTTCCCTTGAAGAAGAAAATATGGAAAATTTACTTTGATGGGGCATCTAATGCCATGGGGCACGGAATCAGTGCAGTGCTCATATCCCCAGAAGAAGATTATTATCCCTTCACTGCCAGATTGGATTTTTATTGTACAAACAATACTGCCGAATATGAGGCATGTACAATAGGCCTTTGTGCTGTCGTAGATAGAAAGATCAAAAAACTGGAGGTTTTCGGAGATTCAGCCCTAGTGATATACTAGTTACGCGGAGAATGGGAAACCCGAGATACAATGCTAATCCGATATCGAGAACTCATACTAAGTTTATTGGAGGAGTTTGAAGAAGTGACTTTCAATTACTTCCCTCGAGAAGAAAATCGAATGGCATATGCTGTGGCTACTTTCTCATCAATGTTTAAAGTGAATGAAGGGGCTGAAGTTGTGCCGATCAAGATGAGCATATATGAGTCTCCTACCCACTGCTTGAGTATCAAAGAAGAAGCAAACGGTCTCCCTTAGTATAACAATATTTTGCAATACATCAAGAATCAACAGTATCCAGAGCGAGCAATAGAAAACGACAAGAGAACTCTAAGAAGGCTAGCAATGGGTTTTGTTTTAGACAGTGAGATTCTCTGCAAGAAAAGGAAAGATCAAGTTTTATTGAGATGTGTCGGTTCTACCGAAGCTCGAAGAATTATAGAGGAAGTCCACGAAGGGATATGTGCCACCCATGCCAATGGTCACATGCTTGCTAAGTAGATTATGAGGGCAAGATATTACTGGCTAACAATGGAAGGAGATTGTATCAGTTATTCCCGGAAGTGTCATAAATGCCAGATCTATGCAGATAAGATTCATGTGCCGCCATCTCCATTGCATCTCATGATCGCACCATGGCCGTTTTCAATGTGGGGAATGGATATGATTAGGCCCATCACTCCGAAAGCTTCAAATGGACATCGTTTCATCCTGGTTGCCATAGACTATTTCACAAAGTGGGTGGAAGCTGCTTCTTATACGAATGTAACGAAGTCGGTGGTATGCAGATTTATTAAGAAGGAAATCATATGACGATATGGATTTCCAGCAAGAATTATTTCAGATAATGCTCTCAATCTGAATAATAAGATGATGAGAAAAGTGTGTACTCAGTTCAAGATCACACACCATAATTCTGCACCTTATCGTCCGACGATGAATGGGGCAGTAGAAGCAGCCAACAAAAACATCAAGAAGATTGTCGAGAAGATGACTGATGTGTACAAGGATTGGCATGAGATCTTGCCTTTTTCTCTTCGCGCATATCGCACTTCGGTTCGTACGTCTACAGGGGCAACGCCATTTTCTTTGGTATATGGTATGGAAGCAGTGTTACCTATTGAAGTTGAGATTCCATCACTTCGGGTTTTGATGGAGGTTGGCCTAGAAGAGGCAGAATGGGTTAGAGCTCATTATGAACAACTGAATCTCATCGAGGAGAAAAGATTGAAGGCAATTTGTCATGGGCAGTTGTATCAGGAAAGGATGATTCGAGCCCATAACAAGAACGTTCGACCCAGGCAGTTCCGAGAAGGAGAGTTGGTACTAAGGAAAATTCTTCCCATAGTGAAGGATCCGCGAGGAAAATGGGCTCCAAATTGGGAAGGACCCTATGTGGTAAAAAGAGCTTCTTCTGGAGAAGCATTGATTCTAACTCGGATGGACGGGGATGATTTTAGACATCCCGTGAATGCTGATGAACTGAAGAAGTATTATGCTTTAAAAAAGTGTGATGTTATGCACATGGGATTGGATTGATTCCAAGTGTAGAAATGGAATTCTATATATCTATCTCCCCTGAGAATTGCTTTTCAAAGAGAATATTTATGCTTAATATGATGAATGTCCATCTTTCATATTCCCTTCACTAAAAATAAATTATTCCTAATCACCCCTTTGAGCCTTAGGAATTATTTCTTTCGTTGAATCCTGATCAAGGATCACCCTCTATATTGGAGGGCAAATATGAGGAAAAATAATCAAAATCATGGCCAAAAAAAAAAAAGAGCCATTGGAAAATGTGAAATCAAAGAATGGCAAATGAAAGCCAACAATGAAAAAAAAAAGAAAAAGAAAAAAGAAAAGTCCAAAAAAAGGGACAAATGTCTCAAGAATGAATTCTCCTCAGGAAATGATCCTTGATCCAATCACCCTTAAACACATTTTGGGCCTATTTTATCCTTTCCTTTTAAACCCGAACCTTGGCCAACATTACATACATTAAAAGTCCATTTTGATCAAGCATGGATATTTAATTTGAAAGGTTTTTCTCAAAATTCTTCCCTCTTTTGAATTGACATTTTTACCTTGGAAGCATTTAGAATTCTCAAATGCATGGTAGAATATAAAAAAAAAGAACAAAAAAAATGAGAGGTTTAAGCCGAAAACCTGTAAAGGGCGACTTAATATCGAATGGGGGATACTTGAATTGAAAACCCGCAAAGGGCGGCTCAAGTACTGATTAAGGTTTGAATCAATGCTCCGTGTAAAGGGGGAGAAAGTATTTGAAAATAAAAAAGGGGAACAACTCAGTCTGACGTAACTACGGAAGCCGAGGGATTACCCAAGTAAATTGTCTGTTCGAAAGAAATTTCAGATGGTTTGAAATAGCAAGGTCCAAGATATTCCGTATCCGGGACAACTACAACCTTAGCTTTACATTTGTTTCTTATATCCTTGATATCCACTTTTATCATTTAAAAAAAAATTTGGTTGCAATAAATTCGTTTTACCCCTTTTATGACAATTGCTTGTTTCATACTTTCTTTCATACATTTTTGAGATGCATTTTATTTGTTATTAAATTGAATGATGATTAGTAAACATAAAGTTTTTTAAATAAAAGGGAGTTTAAAAGTATTACTAAGGAATAGATCTAAATCTTAGAAAAAGTTTGGAAACCACTAATCCTGATGGAAAATTGACCAAGTAATGGAAAACAGTGAATGTGTTGGAGCCTCCGTCATGAAGTCAGCAATTTGTGAATTTCAGCGAAGTCAGAAATTGGGACTGTTTGACAATTTATCTTGAGTAAAGGGTTCCTTAAGCGGGGCATCAGTGAACAATTGAAGACTCCATCATGAAGTAAGATAGTATGTGAACCTCAAAGAAACCATGGATTAGAAATCATGACACAATCATTTGATTGCATTCATCCTTAGGAAACATACAAGCATTTGCAAAGCATGTCATTCTCATCATTGCATTTAGCTAACATTGCAAGAATCAAGAAAACTTTGGCTTCCCCAAATCGAACTCGTTCTGTTTCTCAAATGAGTCAAACCCTGAGACCGCCGTCGAGGTATGTTCCTTTCCAAATCGAACTCATTCTATTTCTCAAATGAGTCGAGCCCCGAGACCGCTGTCGAGGTATGTTCCTTTCATTTTCAAGTTAAATTTATTTTCCCAAATGAATCAAACCCAGGATCATTCTTAGCATTTCCTTTTGTTTTAAATCGAATTCATTCTGTTTTATCAAATGAGTCGAGCCTTAAGACCACCGTCGAGGTATTTCTTTTTGTTTTAAATCAAATTCATTTTGTTTTATCAAATGAATCGAGCCTTGAGACCACCGTCGAGGTATTTCCTTTTGTTTTAAATCGAATTCATTCTGTTTTATCAAATGAGTCGAGCCTTGAGACCGTCGTCAAGGTATTTTCATCGTGGGTAAGGCCTCCGGGCATTTTTTTAAGATCTCCGGGCATAATTTTTCCAAATCACGGGTAAGGCCTCCGGGCACCATTCTTAAGACCTCCGGGCATCATTTTTAAAAGTCGCATACAGCGCATTTTTCCAAATCACGAGTAAGGCTTCCGGGCACCATTTTTAAGACCTTCGGGCATAATTTTTCAAATCACGGGTAAGGCCTCCGGGCACCATTCTTAAGACCTCCGGGCATCATTTTTAAGACCTCCGGGCACCATTTTTAAGACCTTCGGGCATAATTTTTAAGACCTCTGGGCATAATTTTTCAAATCACGGATAAGGCCTCCGGGCACCATTTTTAAGACCTCCCGAAACTATTTTTAAGACCTTCGGGCACAATTTTCACTTTGAAAATCGAACCCGTTTCCTTAAGATGGGTCGAGCCTTGATTAGGTAGGGAACTCAATTTAAGGATAAAGTCTTCTATTTTACAGCTTTTTCAAAAAAAAAATGATGAAAAAGAAAAAATGGAAAAAAAAACTCCCTTTCCCTTCTCTTCACATGTGATTTCACTAATTGGACAAATTTAGTACTTGTTTATTCTTTCTTGATTCCTGATTCTCAGCAATAGCCAAAGAGGGACAGCTGTAGACACCTAATTTTGTCCAGATCCCTGAATCAGGTACGTTTTCTTCCTAAATTGATGTTTCAAAATGCTAAAAGGCTTTTCTCATCCTACAAGTGGTACTCCGAGACTTAGTCTAAGAAAGCAGACAGAAAAAGTCAAACTCAAAAAAGTCAACCCCAAAAAAGTAAACCTCTAAAAAGTCAACTATTGAAAAAGTCAACCCACTTTCAAAATCAAGATTTGAGGTTCAATTGAAAAATGGTGAAAGAATTTTGATAATTCGAGGTCTACATTGAAAGATATGAAGTTCGAAAGTTGGGTTACGGAGATTCAGTAGAAAGGAAACCTTAGTTCGAGAAATTTGGGGAAAATTACTGACTGCGGGAAATGGAGAAGCCACATGAAAAAAAACTGATAGAAAAGTCAATTCAGAAGAAAATCGAGAATTATGGTTTTTGGTGGATTTTGGTAAAATTTGGAAGAATTACAGAAATGGCCCAATTCAGTAGGACTAAGGCCCCTAATTGATGAGGAGTGATTAAACAAGGATAGCCCAAGGCTCAGTTTGAAGAAAATCTAAAAATCAGACTTGTTTTGAGCAAAACCGGGTTTCGGAGGTAAAAGGGCAAAATTAGAAAATGTGGGAAAAATAGCAAATGAACTCCAAAAATTCTGAAAATTTGTAAATCTCATTCTTGAATCATTTCGAAGAGATTGGCGAAAGAAAATCTTGATTCGGAGTTTGTTTGTAAAATTGCAAAATCCCGGGTCCCCTATACAAAAATCCAATAGGATAAATCCTGAAAAAATAGCAAATGAGTTTCAAAAATTTTGAAAATTTGCAAATATTATTCTTAAATTATTTAGAAGAGATTGGTGAAAGAAAATCTTGATTCATAGTTCATTTGCAAAATGACCAAATCCCGGGTCCCCTATGCAGAAATTCAACAGGATAAATCCTGGAAAAATAGCAAACGAGTTCCAAAAATTTTGAAATTTTGAAAATTTGCAAATATCATTCTTAAATTATTTGCAAGTCAAAAGAAAATCTTGATTCAGAGTTCATTTGCAAAATGGCCAAATCCCGGGTCCCTATGCAGTAATTCAAGTAGAAAATCCTGAAAAAAAGAGCAAATGAGCTCCAAAAATTATGAAAACTTCTAGATCACATTTTAAAATTATTTGGAAGATATTGGTGAAGAAAAATCTGGATTCGGAGCTCGTTTAAAAAATGGTAAAGTTGAGGTGCATAAAAGGGGTAATTTTGGAAATAAATCTAAAATAAATAGCAAATGGACTCGATAATTTTTGAAAACTTCCAGAATTCAATTTTTTATTATTTTGGAAGTATTAAAAAAATAAATTTGAATTTGGAGTCCGTTTGCTATTTATTTAGGTTCGGGGGTCAAAAAGGTCATTTCATCGAAGAAATCTAAAAGGGCAAATTTGTAATTAAGAAAAATATGAAAAAAGAAGGAATTGCTGGGATTTTACCTCCTTTGATCAGCCAGCATAGAGGAGAATAAGGAAGCTTGACCAATTTAATTCCTTAGTCACTATCAAGCTCACATGCTACCACTAACACCTTGCAAATGGTCCCCCCTTCATCCAATGGCTTAGGTGCCTTGTAGGAAAGTTGAATGCACCATCCAATGGTCAAGTTTAAATGCCAAGATGAAATTTTTATTTGTCATGAAAGAACCCTCATCTAATGGCCAAGAATGAAAGAAAAAAGATGAGCACAATTCATCCAAAGGTGAGCATCCATTCGGCCAAGCAAGAGAGTGCATGGGATTGTCTCTTTTCATCCAATAGCTTAGGCCATCTACAAGGGCTGAGTACGCATGTTAAGGGCTGAATTTAATCTACAAGATGTAATTTTTATGTTGTCCTCATCCAATGACCAAGAATGGAAGAGCACAACTTATCCAAGGGTAGGCACTCAAAGGGGCAAGCAAGGGAGTGCATGGGATTGGTCCTCTTTTGCATCTAAGGACTGAGGTTATTACAAGGGCTGAGTACACATCTTAAGGGCTGCTATCAATTGGCAAGATGACATTTTTATGTTGTCATCAAAATATCTTAATCTAAGGGCCAAGATTGGAGGAGAAAAAGTGCAAATTCCATCCAAGGGTTGGAAGGGCCATTCGGCCAAGCCATTTGAGAGGGGACTGAGTTCATTTTTCATAAGTTCTTTGGATGGAAACAGTAGCCAATTTAGAAAGAAAAAGGTTTTGAAAGAAAGAAAAAAAAAGGTTTTCAATAGAAGAGCTTGAAGGTAGTCATCTCTACCAAGCTCTAGCATAGCTTTCTTCTTATTTTCCATGGTGATTTCTTGATTTTCTATCTTGTTTTCCTACTACATTTTTCATATAAATAAAGTTTTTTTAAATGTTTACTTGAGTTTTCATCTCTTCTTCTTCATCAAAAGGGTTGAAAATAATTCTTTTACATAGTTCTTGCTTTGGCCGAATGTGGTTGTTTGTTTACCTTGGTCTTTTCTGTTTTTTTTTTTTCTTCTTTGCATGTTGTTGTGGAAAAATGATTTTTAGAAGGTTTGTTTAAGTATTTTATATTCTGATTGTTTACAAAAAGATGAAGCAAAAAAGGTTGAAATGGCTACATGATCTTGGCAAGACCAAGTGGTCATGGTTAGGGGAGAGGCTATGCCCATTTTTACCTACTATGAAGCTCACCTTAATTTTGTTGTTTAGCATGGTTTATTTTCTGATTTTTGAAATGGAAAGGCTTCATGATCTTGGCAAGACCAAGTGGTTATGGTTAGGTGAGAGGCTATGCCCATTTTATTCCAACCATGGAGCTTAACTTTCCTTGTTTTATCTACTAGTTTTTCTTGTTATTTGCTCTGCTTTGCTTTGCATGTCTATGTTTAATTTTTTATATGTTCTTTACATTATTTCTATGCTATATTTGCTTCTATATTTCTTTTCCATGCATAATAATTTTTCTTTGTAGATTCGACCATTGTGTTCATTGGAATCATGTTGTGCATTTTTTTTCATATATCATGTCTTATATTATAAACATGTTTGCATTTTTATATTTGGTCATATGACCATTCGGCTACTCCATTTTTCTATACCTTACATGTGCATTTTCATCTTGCTTCTTGACTTGTTTGCATCTCCATGCCATGAGTTAGCATATCTTGATATTTAGTATGCCTTGCATGTGCATTTTCATCTTGCTTCTTGACTTGTTTGCATCTCCATGCCATGAGCTTGTGCATTTTTTATTTTAGTATGTCATATGCTTGTGAAAATTTCATGACATTATGTATCTTGATATGATTTGTCATGTACTTGTGCCATTTACTAGATAGGATTGCACTAGAGTACCATGTGACCATTCGGCCTCTTCATGCATTCTTTGCCTTGTCATGAATTTGCATTTTGTTTAGGTAACATGCTTTGCATTATCATATCTTCAAATTGTGTATTAGTTTCTGTTAGTTCCAGAATTAGCATTAGGTTCATTGTTCATTGTATGTTCATAGTATTGCTATGCATTTTCATTACATTTTAGGTCTAGGCCATATTGGTATTGCCATGCATATTGGGTCTTAAATCATATTGGTATTGTCATGCATTGCTATGCTACTTAGGTCTTAGGTTACATTAGCATTTTCATGCATATTCATAACATGTTAGGTCCAAGTCATATTTGCATTATCAAGCATTGCATGCATATTAAGTTAGGATAACATTTATTGCCATGCAAACTCATGCTAGGCATTTAGGTTATTTTGCATTGTCATGCATTTCCTTTACCATTTATGCTTTAGACCATGCATTTCATACATTTCATTTGCTGTATGTTCATGCATTCCATGTCATTGCCACATGATTTATGACTTAGGCCGATCAATGGCTAAAAGTCATGCTCTCTTGAGCATACTTGTGGAAAATTAAAGAGTTATCAAATTGATTATTCTACCTTTGTGATTTTTTTTACTTAGCCAATTTTTGTCCAAGGTTTTTAAATGTTTTAGCTACTGTCTTAGGTCTTTAGGATGATCTCCAACAATTTTTACTTTGATTTTTGAATGACTTTATCAAAGGCAAAAAATGTGTTTTGACAAAACAGTTTTTTTTCACCCAGTACTCGAACTTCTCCGATTTTTCTGGGCAGTCATCTTTAATCAGAAAATTAAGCCAATTTTTTTTCTTGTAGTTTTACATGTTCTGAATCTACAGTATTTGTTTTAGATTGTTTTGAATTTTTTAAAAATAGGCTAAAAAATCGTGTGTCAAAACCAGACAGTAGAGGCAGATTTGAATTCAAAAGAAAAATAATGGTTGAATTTGGCTAAGGCATTTAGAGGGGGTTGGTTAGAAGCTTTAGCTAATGTCTTAGGGTAGTTTATAATCCTTTTTAAACTTTAAAAATGATTTTATAAATCTCGGGTCAAGGGTGGTCAAGTCTGGGATTTTAAACTTAGGAAATTAGAGCCATTTTAAAAGGGTTTGGTAGGGGTTTTAATCTTCATTCAAGTTTTTCTTCAAAATTGTTTTCAAACAATCACAAAGTTTTGTTTTTAGAAAATCTAATTTGACATATTTTCCTAAGGTAGCCGGATATCTTTTTAGATATAAGGATTTCTTTATTTAGAGTAAAAAATACATTTTCATGCATTGCATTTTCCATGTTCATGCATTTTATTTAATATGTGATCTTTGCTATGATATTTTCCATGGTATTATTATTACTTTGATTTACATTTTATGATGTTATATTGTTTGCCATATGATTTTGAATATTTCATGGTATCCTATATTTTTTATTTAGTCATTTATTTTTGTCACATTATTTAGCATATACTATGTTCATGCATTTTTATTTCATTTTCATGCATATTTTATGATAGCATTATTTTATGTTTCACGTCATTTCATGTCACTTAGATCATATTCCATGTCATTTAGGTTATATTATTTAGAATATGCCATGTCATTTAAAATATGCCATATCATTTAAAATTGCCATGTCATTTAAATCATTTTATTTCATTTAGAATATACCATGATACTTATGATTTTCGATTTCATCTAGAATATACTATGCCATTTAAATTATGTCATATCATTTAGGTTGCATTATATTATCTAGACTTTGCTATGTCATCTTATTTATGTCATACATGTTCATGTTCATATTTTTTTAAATGTTTATTTTTTTTTAAAAAAACAAAAAAGGATAATGATTTTCAATAAAAAATAAAGATATTCCCGAGTTAAAATAATTCATGAGTTCTCTAACGGGTTTGCTGGAGGGAATATCATCAATTATCATTAATAAAGGAAAATCTTTCTTTCAAAAAACGAGAATGATTTGGAAAGTTTTCTAAATAAATAAAAATTTCTATATTTTGCCGATTTTGTCAGGGAATATAGGAAAATTTTGAATTAATAAATTCTGGATCATTTTCAATTAAAAGTGGAATTATTTTTCATTAAATTGGGAATTAACTTGAAATACTAAATTAAAACCCGATTTTTTACCGAGACTTGAGATAACATACGATTAATAAGGTACCGCTTTATATGGGCGTTGTGGGGGTGCTAATCCTTCCCCGTACGTAACCGAGTCTCGAACCCGATTCCTCGATTTTCTCTGGTTTATATCACAGACTTGAAATTGGTTTTAAAAATGTTTTAATTAATTTTAAAATGTTTTATAAAACCGGTTTTAATAGGTGGCCGATCACACCTAGCTAAAAAAGATTGGTGGCGACTCCATGTCTTTTTATGAAGCCGTTTTCATACCCTCGACCTTTTATTTCAATCTAGAGGAATTAAGTCGTCTTTTCCTCTGCTTCTATTTCCCCCTCACTCGAACGGTCCCCGCGATGGGATCACTTATCGACAGAATAAATGAAAAAAAATGCAATGCATGCCATGAAATGAAATGAAATGAAATGCAATACTTAAATCAATATCAGGAATCTAATTATGATAGAAATGATGCTCAAGCTCCTTATTTCATCTTCTTATCTTCTTTAGAACTGACTCAGAAGTTCTATCAATTAGATTGATCTTTTGACAATTTCTTCCAATCTCATCATGTATTATTTTCCAATAAGGTATCTCCTTTGGTTTCAAGGTCAAGAACACCTATATATCTCCATGTTTTTCATTGTTCTCATAAACACATTCAAATTTCAAATCTAGCATGAGAATCTTCAATGTTAATGCTGCATCCCATCATTCTTCTTTACATTTTAATGGAAACCCATGGACTTGATAAATGTCATCTAAATCAGCATTCTTTTTTCCCTAAAAATAACATTTTTGTCGTATTAATTATCTCTCACTTTGATATGCATCACTCTAAATTTGAATGTTTTCATGTTTTTGAAAAATTCTTGAAAAAAAAAAGACAATAATCGTAAAAGATTTTTTTTTTCATTTTTAATCATGCCCCCTTATCAAATAACAATATAAAAATTGTTCCACACAACTATTTTCCAAGCTCAAGACAGATTTATCAACTTATAAAAAAATGTGACATTTAGATCTCTTGAAAATCGGTGATTAATACCATGGATAAATCAATTTGGCTATTTCAAGTTAGTTTGATAGTTTGGGTGCATCAAGGTTTTAATCATCAAGAAAGACTTTGTCATCAATGTTTATTCATCTAGACTCACAAATGAATTTTCTTAAAATAATGAATTCCTTGAAATATCCAATTTTCACAAAAAAAAAATTATTTTAAAACACAATCCATCTTGGCACTCTCTCTCTTAAGTTCTTGATAAATGGCATTTCAACAAATGTCAATATTAGCTATGATAGGTTCAAAGCTTTGAGAAAGAAGAAAAAGATATTCAAAATTCGAAACAAATCTTCCTAATGATGTTTATCTTCTTGGGTTTCTCAAAAGTGTTCAATACATATTGGTTGTTAAAAATGTTCTTCTAGTGCTTTCTGGCCATTGTTGAAGCCCAATCATGCATGATTTGCTTTCCAATTTTGCTCTAGACTGCCCTTTTAGGTTTTCACCCCAGAGCTTCATTTTTTCTTTTTGTTTTTTTTGTTCCACCATGCATTTGAGTATTCAAAACTAATCCAAAACAATATGATAATTCGAATAGGTAAAGGAAAGTGTAAAACCCAAGAAAAATACTCTTCAAGTTAAATATCCACACTTGACCAAATGGACTTTTAAAGCACGTAATGTAAGCCACGGCTCAGGATTATGAAATAATAGATAAAGGGGCCCAAAATATGTGTTTAAAAGGAAATCAAACCAATGATTATTTCTTTTCATGAGGACACTTGTCCTTTCTTTTTCTTGAAACATGTAATCTTCTTTTTTCTTTTTTTATTCCTTTTGATATTTTTTTTCTTTTTCATCATGAAATGAGTTCAGAAGTTTTAGAACTCAATTTTTTTTAGTATTTGCCTCTTGACACAAGGCCTTCTTTTCATGACTTTGAAATAGTACCCAATTGGTCATACTTTTTAAAATATATATATATATATATATATCCTTCATCACACTTGCCCTTTAGATTAGAGGGTGGTCCTTGATTAGAGTTCATCTGAAAAAGAGTTCAATAGGCTCAAAAGGGGTAGTAAGGAAATAATTTTCCATTTTGTGAAGGGATTATGAAAGATTGCCATTTCTCATACCAATTATGAATACTTCCATTGAAAAGCAATCTTTGAGAAAAAAAAGAGATAAGATTTCTTTTGCCTTTGGAATCATTTGAAAATTTCACATGCATGGTTTACAATTTTTTTGTTTGCAACTCATGTCCAAAATTTATACCATTCAAGTGAAGGACCAACATAACAATCTTATTTTTTATAATCTACCCAATTTATTCATGCAAGTCCCATTCAATGACAAAGGAAAAGGATGTGGTTCAAATCAAGATGGTGAAATTTAGAACATCATGTAGTTTTGGCTTTTTGGTAATCTTGTCCCAAGATATGGGCTTTTGGTAATTTGCCCAACATAGCAATGAATGGATGTTGCTCAATTTAAGACATTCAAGGATGTTAGAAAAATATGATCCTTTTGGTAATTTTGCCCCAAGATGTGGGCAAAGAACAATCTTTCGGGTAAGGAATTGAAAAGTTAGTAGGTATATATAACCTTGACACATATCAAACTACCAAGATCTAGAATCTTTAAGAGAGTGTCTTATGCATTGGTTTTAAAAATTGCTGCAAATAAACAAATAACTTCTTTGTTCATTGTCTAGATGAAGATCATTATCCTTTTGAGTTCATTTCATGGTCAAGTGGAAATGAAGGTTCATGAAATTTCAAACTTATTCCTTCTTTTAGAGCTTCAAGCTTGTGAGTGGTTTGCTTTTCAATTGAATTAGGGCATGAGAATAGGTTACAATGTTCATTCATGACAGTAATCACCACTTTTTTAAGATAAAAAATGTTTTTACATATGAGCTATCGCAACCTAAAAAATAACAAGTCTCATCGCAAGATTTTATTATTCGTTAAGCGTGACATTAAAAAAAACTCGAGGAAAAATCGACTTAATTATTCTTGAAAAATAAAGGTTTTGAAAATGACCTTGAAAAATACATGGAGTCGCCACCAATATTTTTTAGGTGTGATCGGCCACCTACTAAAACATGTTTTATAAAATATTTTAAAATTAATTAAAACATTTTAAAAACCAATTTCAAATCTGCGTTTTAAACCAGAGAAATCAAAGAAGCCGGTTCGGGACTCGGTTGCGTGTGGGGAAGGATTAGCACCCCCACAACGCCATATAAAACGGTACCTTATTAATCATGTGTTATCTCAAGTCTCAGTAAAAAGTCGGTTTTAAATTTAGTATGTCAAGTTAATTCTTAATTTAAAGAAAAATAATTCCATTGTTAATTGAAAATGATCAGGAATTGATAAATTCAAAATTTTCCTTTATTCCCCAACAAACGTGGCAAAATATAAAAATTTTATTAGTTTGGAAAACTTTCCGAATCATTTTATTTTAAAGAAGATATTCCGTTATTAATGATAATTGATGATATCCTCCCTAGCAAACCCGACAAAGAACTTATGAATTATTTTAACTCGGGAATATCTTTATTTTATTGAAAATCATTACCTTTTTCAAAACATTTAAAAAACTATGAATATAAATATGTACGACATAAATAAAATGACATAGCAAAGTCTAGATAATTTAGTGCAACCTAAATGGTATGATATAATTTAAATGTCTTATCATATTCTAAATGAAATGAAATATCCTAAGTTATATGATATATTCTAAATGAAATGAAATGACCTAGGAAACATGATATATTCTATATGAAATGTAATAACCTAGGTAACATAATATATTCTATATGAAATGAAATAATTTAAATGACATGGCAAATATAAATGATATGGCCTATAATCTAAATGACATGAAACATAAAATAATGCTATCATATAATATGCATGGAAATAAAAATAAAAATAATAATGCATTAACATCGTATATGCTAAATAATATGACAAAAATAACTAAAAAAAAAAAACATAGGATATCATGAAATATTCAAAACCATATAACAAATAATAAAACATCAAAAATTTAAATCCAAGATAATAACACCATCATGAAAATTAAACATAGCAAAAATTACATATTATATAATATGCATGAATATGGAAAATGCAATGCATGAGAATGTATTTTTTCCTTTAATTAAGGAAATCCATATATCTAAAAAGATATCGGCTACCTTAGAAAAATATATCAAATTATATATTCTAAAACCAAAATACTTTGTGATTGTTTGAAAACAATTTTGAAAAGCTTAGATTAAAAATAAAAACTTAGCTAAACCCTTTTTAAATGGCTCTAATTTCCTAGGTTTAAAATCCTGGACTTGACCATCCTTAACCCGAGACTTAAAAAATCATTTTTAGAGTTTAAAAAGGCTTAAAACTACCCTAAGTCAGTAGCTAAACTTCCTAATCAACCCTCTCTAAGTAACTTAACCAAAACAGAAAAATGATTTTCGTTCAAATTCAATTCTGCCTCCACTGTCCAGTTTTAAAGCATGATTTTTTACCCTATTTTTAAAACTTCAAAAAATTATAAAACAAATATCGGAGACCTAGAACACATAAAACTACACGGAAAAAAATCAGCTTAATATTTTGATTAAAGATGACTGACCAAAAAAATCTGAAAAGTACGAGTACTGGGTGAAAAAAACTGTTTTGCCAAAACACATTCTTTTGCCTTTGATAAAATCATTTAAAAATCAAAGTAAAAATATTAGAGACTCTCTAAATGACTCACAAACAGCAGCTAACACTTTTGAAAAGTTGGGCAAAAAATTGGCTAAGTAAAAAAGAAAATCACAAAAGTAGAATAATCAATTTGACAACTCCTTAATTTTCCACAAGTATGCTCAAAATGAGCACGATTTTGAACCATTGATTGGTCTAAGTCATAAATCATGTGGCAAGGACATGAAATGCACGAAAAATACAACAAATATGATGCATGAAATGCATGATTTAAAGCCTACATGACATGAAAAATGCATGACATCAATAAAATGACCTAGACCTAAATGAACATGCATGGCATTTAATGCAACCTAGGTCTAAAATGCATGAATATGCATGGCAAAATAAACCAATCATAAACCTAAAATATGCATGGAAATAACACAAACATATGGCATGCTTAAACAAAATACTCAACCAAATATCATGAAAATGCAAACCTATCAACTAACATAACAAAAATGCACACACAAAGTGTAGACACCTAATTTTGTCCGGACCACTAAACAGGTATGTTTTCTTCCTATATTGATGTTTCCGAGTGTAAAAAGACTGTTTTCATCCTGCAGGTGGTACTCCGAGACTTAGTTTAAGAGGGCGAGCACAAAAAGTCAAACTTGAAAAAAAGTCAACCCCGAAAAAGTCAACCCCGAAAAAGTCAACCCCAGAAAGTCAACTACTGAAAAAGTCAACCCACTTTCAAAATCAAGATTTTAAGTTCAATTGAAAAATGGAGAAAGAATTTTGATAATCCGAGGTCTACATTGAAAGATATGGAGTTCGGAAGTTGGGATTTGGAGATTCAGTAGAAAAGAAACCCTAATCCATGAAATTTGGGGAAAAGTGCTTAAACGATCAAACTGGTCGAAATTGAAGATTCCAAATGAAAGATAAGCACTGACTACGGGTAATGGAGAAGTCACTTGCAAGAAAAACCGAAAGAAAAGTCAATCCGGGAGAAAACCGAGAATTAGGGTTTTTAGTGGATTTCGGTGAAATCGGGAAAAATCACAGAAATGGCCCGACTTGGTAAGACCAAAGCCCCCAATGGATGAAGAATGGTTAAAAAGGATGGCCCAAGGCTCAGATTGAAGAAAATTTGAAAATCGGATTTGTTTTGAGCAAAACCGGGTTTCGGAGGTAAAAGGGCAAAATTGGAAAAATTTGGGAAAAATAGCAAATGGACTCCGAAAATTATGGAAAATTTGTCAATCTCATTCTTAAATCATTTGAAGGAGATCGGCGAAAGAAAATCTTGATTCCGAGTTCGTTTGCAAAATGGCCAAATCCCGGGCTTCTTATGTAGTAATTCAAAAAGATAAATCCCGGAAAAATAGCAAATGGACTCCAAAAATTCTGAAATTTGGCAAATCTCATTTTTAAATTATTTGGAAGATATTGGCGAAATAAAATCTTGATTCCGAGTTCGTTTGCAAAATGGCCAAATCCCGGGCCTCCTATGTAGTAATTCAAGCCGATAAATCCCGAAAAAATACCAAATGAGCTCCAAAAATTATGAAAACTTCCAGATCACACTTTTTAATTATTTTGAAGAGATTGGTGAAGAAAAATCTTGATTTGGAGCTCGTTTAAAAAATGGTAAAAAGTAAGGGCATAAAAGGACATTTTGGGAAGAAAAAATCCAAATAAATAGCAAACGGACTCGGATAATTTTGAAAACTTCCAGAACTCAATATTTTATTATTTTGGAAGTATTAAAAAAAGAAAAATTGAATTTGGAGCCCGTTTGATATTTATTTTGCATCCGGGGGCAAAATGGTCGTTTCACCCAAGCAACCGAAAAGGGCTTCTTTGGGCCTTTCAAAAATCAGAGCTGGGCTGGAAAAGAGAAGTGCTGGCCTGCCCAAGCCCAAAGGAAGGAGGAAGCTTAGGATTTTTTCAATCAAGTGATTAAAAATCAAGAGTTAAGTTAGAGATTTTCATTTTTGAGCCTATGTCCCAATCCCACATCCCTTTGTAATGTCAAGCCAAGGAGGTGCTCACCTTATAAATAAGGGGTCTTGGCCTTTGGTTGAAATCACCCACTACCCCTTGTGAGATAGTCTATACACTTGTATTAGGATTATCCGGGTGGTGAGTCATAGTGTTTTTGTTGAGAGGGTTTGTAGCTTAATCCGTTCAAAAGCAACTCTGAGGGTTTATAGCTTAATCCGTTCAAAAGCTACTTGTGAGAGGGTTTGTAGCTTAATCCGTTCAAAAGCTACTCTGAGGGTTTATAGCTTAATCCGTTCAAAAGCTACTCTGAGGGTTTATAGCTTAATCCGTTCAAAAGCTACTTGGTGAGTTTTCATTTTAAAATAATGTTTCTTGTTCTTCCTTCATTTTACTTTCTTAAGTATATTTTTCTTACATTTTGTTTTTACAATAAACTCACCATGGCCAAATGGCCTACATTATTTATTTTAAGTTGTTGTTTTTGATTCATTTTACCATATTGTTTATGCTATTTTCTTTATTTTTGATGTTTTAAATATTATGTTATTTCATGTTCTTAAGTTATATTTAATTTAGTTGCTTTGTTTGTTACCATTTATGTCTTAGATATCATGTTTTTGCATTTTTAATTTTCTGTTTTCATGTTGTTTAAATTTGAGCATGTTTTAGAGTTAGCATATTAAGTGTTTGTGAAAATGCTTGTGTGATTCTTTGCATGATTCTTGTTTTATATCTTAGTGAGCATGATTTAGATTTAGTATATTAGGTGTTTGTGAAAATGCTTGTGTGATTTTTGTGTTGTGACTTAGTTTTTCATGCTAGTATGCCAAGTGTTTGAGAAAATGTCATGCTTGTTGGAGCTTGAGGCCATTTGGCTACTCCATGTGTTTTGCATTGTGTGTTGCATTTTTTTGTCATGCTAGTTGTTAGGTTTTTGCATTTGCATGATATTGGTTTGATTTTTGAATTAAGCATGCCTTGTGTTTGTAAAAATGCCATGCATGTTTTAGTTCTAGGTTACATTAAATGCCATGCAAGTTCATGTTAGGTCTAGACCATATTATTTATGTCATGCATTTTCCTTACATTTAGGTTTAGATCCATGCATTTCATGCATTATGTTTGCTGCATTGTTTCATTCATTTCATGACCATGCCACTTGAATAATGACTTGAGCCAATTAATGGTTCAAGGTCATGCTCTCTTGAGCACACTTGTGGAAAATTAAGTTTGTCAAATTGATTATTCTACCTTTGTGATTTTTTTACTTAAGCCAATTTTTATCTAACTTTCAAAAAGTCCTAGCTACTGTTTTCAAGTCATTCTATGAGTTTCAAATATTTTTATTTTGATTTTTAAATGATTTTATCAAAGACAAAAAAAATGTGTTGGCAAAGCATTTTTTTTCCACCCAAAACTCGTACATCTCCGATTTTTCTGGGAATTCATCTTTGATCAGAAACTTAAGTCGATTTTTTCCCGTGTATTTTTACATGTTCTGAGTCTCCAATAATTTTTTCAGAATTTTTGGAATTTTTAAAAATAGGGTAAAAAATCGTGGATTAAAACTAGACAGTGGAGTCAGAATTGATTTTAAAGAAAAACAAAGCCGTTTTTTCTCCTCCAAAAACTCGTACATCTCTGGTTTTTCTGGGAATTCATCTTTGATCAGAAAATTAAGTCGATTTTTTCCCGTGTATTTTTACATGTCCTGAGTCTCCAATAATTTTTTCAGAATTTTTGGAATTTTTAAAAATAGGGTAAAAAATCGTGGATTAAAACTGGACAGTGGAGTCAGAATTGATTTTAAAGAAAAACAAAGCAGTTTTTTCTCCTCCAAAAACTCGTACATCTCTGGTTTTTCTGGGAATTCATCTTTGATCAGAAAATTAAGTCGATTTTTTTCCGTGTATTTTTAAATGTCCTGAGTCTCCAATAATATTTTCAGAATTTTTGGAATTTTTAAAAATAGGGTAAAAAATCGTGGATTAAAACTGGACAGTGGAGTCAGAATTGAATTTAAAGAAAAACCAATTTTCTGTTTTGGTTAATTTACTTAGAGTGGGCTGATTAGGAGGGTTAGCTACTGACTTAGGGTAATTTCTAAGCCTTTTTAAACTCTAAAAATGGTTTTTCAAGTCCCGGGTTAAGGGTAGCCAAGTCCGAATTTTTTTAAACTTAGGAAATTAGAGTCATTTTAAAAATTTTAGCCCAGTTTTTATTTCTAATTCATGCTTTTCAAAATTGTTTTCAAACAATCACAAAGTATTTTGGTTTTAGAATATTTATTTGACATATTTTCCTAAGGTAACCGGATATCTTTTTAGATATACGGATTTCCTTAATTAAAGGAAAAAATACATTTCATGCATTGCATTTTTATATTCATGCATTTTATATAATATGTGATTCTTGCCATAATAATTTCTATGTGTCATGACATTTAGATTGCATTATATTATTTAGATTTTGCTATGTCATTTTATTTATGTCATGCCTATACATATTCATTTCTTTTAAATGTTTTCAAAAAAGATAATGGTTTTCAATAAAAATAAAGATATTTCCGAGTTAAAATAATTCATGAGTTCTCTACCGGGTTTGCTGGAGGGAATATCATCAATTATTATTAATAAAGGAATATCTTTCTTTCAAAAAAAAAAAAAAGAGAATGATTCGGAAAGTTTTCCAAAACTAATAAAAATTTCTATATTTTGCCACGTTTGTTGGGGAATATAGGAAAATTTAGAATTTATAAATTCCGGATCATTTTCAATAAAAAATGGAATTATTTTTCTTTAAATTGGGAATTAATTTGAAATACTAAATTTAAAACCAACTTTTACCGAGACTTGAGATAACACACGATTAATAAGGTACCGATTTATACGGGCGTTGTGGGGGTGCTAATCCTTCCCCGCACGTAACCGACTCCCGAACCCGCTTCTTTGATTTCTCTAGTTTAAAACGCAGACTTGAAATTGGTTTTTAAAATGTTTTAATTAATTTTTAAAATATTTTATAAAACCAGTTTTAATAGGTTGCCGATCACACATAGCTAAAAAAGATTGGTGGCGACTCCATGTCTTTTTTAAGGTCATTTTCAAAACCTTCATTTCTAGAGGAATTAAGTCGACTTTTCCTCGGTTTTTTCTTTAAATGTCACGCTTAACGAATAATAAAGTCTTGCGATGAGACTCGTCGTTATTTTTTAGGTTGCGACAGCTTGGTGACTCCACTGGGGACTTATTAGAGAGTCAGGCCTAGAATTGGTCGTGTGTTATCAAAGTCTCGATTTTGTTGGTTTAATTGGTATTTAATTTTAATTCCCACATTTTTTTAATAAGGAGAATTTTGAAAATAATAAAATGTTTTTAAATATGTTCATACTCATGTGCATGCATTTTATTTTTGTTCTCTAGTTATTTAAGGTTGTATATTATAATTGCTTGTCGGTTAATGCGTTACACTATTCTTGAATATTTTAATTGCTAGGGCATTTAGAATAAGGTTTGTAGAATAGGTAGTGAAAGGTTTGATATTCCTCCACACACACTACACGTGCATTTGCATAACATGAATCCTCTACCCGGGTTCCATCCTTTTAAGTGGGAGTAAAGTAACTAAGCATTCGTGATTGATCCTCCGTATAGGCTAGTGAAACACTTTCGGAGTATAAAGTACCTAATGCCTTCGTGATGATCCTTCGTATGGGCATAGGAAAATATAGTCTAAAGAATTGAACCCGCTTTTATCGGGGTGCCTTACTAGCCTTCACCGGCGACAGTGAGTAACAATTCGGGGTCTTAGAACCGATTCACCCTCATATAGTGAACCTAGGCGAAGCCATGCCGGATTTCCGTTAGATGTACCGAAAATAGGAACACATGGAGGGACATTTCTAAACCTTTTGTTACCTATTTTACAGTCCGAATAAGTGTGGTAGATCGGGCAACGATGTACGTACATCGCCCGTAATAAATGTGATACTCCGCCTCGAAGGCATCGTGATGCCTAAATAAGCAGATATTGCTGGGGCAGATGTTCATATATTGATTTTTTTTAAAAAAAAAAAAAAATCCTTTTTCAAGCATTTTTGCATGTTGCACATTTCATGCATGTGTGAATGGAGCATGTACATTTTTGGTTGTATTATTGATCTCATTCTTTGCAATAAACAGTTGGTAATTTCATTTGATGATTTCATAAAACCGTTAGTGTCACATGAACATTTGCATATGGTACCATAGTGGGATCCACCCTGAAATTCTTTTGAAAATAATGTGATTGGTTTTTCATAAATAAATAAAAAACACAAAAAAAATGTTTAAAAAAAAATCATAAATTTGGAGGCAAATTTTGCATAATGAGATTTTTGAATAATCAAGATTTAGGTCCCACCAATTTCGTGTAATCATTGATTTCTTTGTATATAGCTTTGTGTTAATTCATTTATTTTTTGCATGTATCATTTTGACATCATGTTATAGTCATAGCATGCATGGTCATTCATTGTAAGACACGTTTATGACATGCATGGTCATTTTCTGTATATATCCATATATCAATTTATTTTTTCTTTACATGCATCATGTCGGCATTAGGTTGCATTCATGGCATACATAGTCATCGTGATATGCTCATACATTAATTTGTCATATTGGCATCAAGTTGCACTCATGACATACACGGTCAGCATGATTTTCTTTGTATATACTTTGTGTCAATCATTTATTCTTCACATGCATCATAATTGACATTGTATGGCATTCATAGTGTATATGATCATTCATTGGGAAATGCATTTGGAACATACATGGTCATTCATTGTATATATCCATGCATTAATTTGCTTATTTTTTTACATGCATCATGTTGGCATCAGGTTGCATTCATGGCATGCACAGTCATCATGATATGCTCATGCATTAATTTTTCATATTGGCATCAGGTGGCATTCATGACATACACGATCAACATGATTTTCTTTGTATATACTCTGTGTAAATCATTTATTCTTCACATGCATCATAATTGACATTGTGTGGCATTCATAGTGTATATGATCATTCATTGAGAAATGCATTTGGAACATACATGGTCATTCATTGCATATATCCATGCATTGATTTTTCTTATTCTTTACATGCATCATGTTGGCATCGTGTTGCACTTATAGCATACATGGTCAATATTGTTTCCACAGTATATGACCACACATAACTTTGTTTATCCTTCACATGCATCAAATTGCATTCATGACATTCATAGCTCATTCATCATAAAACACATTAATAAGATGAAATAGAAATTGGCTTAGCTTTGAAGAGTTTTCTTCGTCAGCTAAAAGCTATGACCCCAACAGTAAGTGCGAGTATCATATTGGGGCAATTGGGCATTCGACTAAAAAATGCAGAAAACTGAAGAAAAGAATTGAGGGTCTTGTCCACGATGGCATTTGGATTCCAGAGCTTATCAAACATTGGAAATCTGTTTTACCATAGGTTGATTTCCTCTTGAAGAATTTTGAGGATAAGATTTGTAATCTTTGAAAGCATGTCAATAGGAGCATTCTGATGCGTATATTTCTACACTTTGATGATGAAAGCTCTTGTCTCATGATGACATCTGCATGAAATAAATAAATTTTGAATTTAAATATTTTGTGTTCATTTTATTTTAGCAATAAATTTGAAATTGCAAAAAAAAAAAAAAAAAAAAAGAAACTTTGAGAAAATTTGTGGTACACAATAAATAAGTGGTTTTCACATGAAATAATGAACAATCTTGAGAAGATTGATGATCATTGTTAGAAATGACCCAATACCTTCAGCCCTCTCTTTTAGGCTTTCCTAAGCCTAAATCTTTTGAACCGAGACCACTTGAAAGACCTAATGCTTCAAGGAATATGAATGATTTGACTTCATAAAACCATTGTCATCACAGAATAAGCAAAGACGTAGATCTTAGTCTAGGCTATGAACAAAGGAACGAACTTTTTCAAAATTTTCGAATTCTTTGAAATTCAAACAAATGAGACATTCTTTCAAGAGTCTAGATTTTGATAATTTGGTGTGTGTCAAGATTGTGCTAAAACCATTTATGACCTTTTCCAATAACCACAAAACACTAATTGCCTAGACATCACTTCATGATTGACACCCTGGGGCACAATGATTAAACTAGATTATCCCTTGTCCCAGAGAAAACCCGTCTTTGGGTCATATTTTCCTTATCTCTTCAAAGAACTCAGATTGGAAACTCAGCCTTTTCAAAATAGACCTAGACTTGCTATGTTCCTCGTTGATACAGATTCTCATGGTTAATCAAATTGGGGCATCATATGTGGAAATGATGGATACATAGTGAAGAAGGATGGGCTAATGCATGAATCATTGGGGGCATGGGACGAAAAAAAAAACAAAAAAAAAACAAAAAAAAAAACAAAAAACATTTGTGATATCATGCATATGAGAATTCGGATGATTCCAAAGTGCAAAATGAAATTCTGAATATCTATTTCCCCTGGGGATTGCTTTTCAATGTGAATATTTGTGCTTGACATGAGAAATGGCCATCTTTCATATCCCTTTCACACAAAAAGAAATTATCCATAGTCACCCCTTTTGAGCCAAAAGAATTCTTTCTTCTTTGAACCCTGATCAAGGATCACCCTCTACACTAGGGGGCAAATGCAAGGAAAGATTTTTTTAAAGATCATTGAGAAATGTGTCCTAGCTCAAAGACAGATGCAAAGCAAATGGAGCCTCGAATAAAGACGGGCTCACTATGTTGAAAAAGAAGGGGGCAAAATGAAAGCAAAAAAAATGTGTGAAAGACATGGCAAATTGAAAGCCAAGAGCAAGGAAGAAAAAGAGCAAAGTCAAAAGGAAAGAAATGTCCAAGAAGGGACAAATGCTTCAAAGAGAATCCTCCTCAAGAAATGATCCTTGATCTGATTACCCTCAAACACATATTTTGGGCCTATTTATCCTTTCTTTCTGAACCCTGAGCCATGGCCTACATTATATGCTTTAAAAGTCCATTTTGATCAAGCATGAATATTTAATCTGAAAGGTTTTTCCTCAGATTTTATCCCATTTCATCGAATTATCATTTCACTAAGGAAGAATTTATAATTCTCAAGTGTATGGTAGAACAAGTAAAAAAAAAAAAAAAGGGACTCTAGGGTGAAAACCCAAAAATGGACGGTCTAGAGTAAATTTAGAAATTTTCGATACCATCTATGATAGTGCCGATACCCCAAAAGAAAAGATCTTATTAAAGGAGTGGTTATCGAGGAACATCTAGGAATTCTTGAACCCCCAAATTGCCAACTCTCATTCAAAGGATTGTCTTCAAAAACTGAAACTTTTTTTCTCCAAGATTAAACTTTCCGGTTTAAACATCCCGGCCAATCTTGACGCTTGTCAAAATGCCTTGATATGGAAACTAAAATAATGTTGAATTTGTTTGGTTCTCAATGGATTCATGATTTATAAAACCTGTTCCATTTGTGAGCCTAGAAGGGATATACATTTTTGTCATGAAGTTTGGAAAAGACAGAATCTTGTTATACCAAGCCTTGCCAATCCTAGTTAAAAAAAAACCCAGTTTGATACTTAGAGAAATTTCTAACAGTGATCATCAGTCATCAAAAGATTTGTACATCATACACTGTGGAGTTAAAATTTTTGGCTTAGAAGTTTTCCTTAAATAAGCAAAATTGTTTTTCAAAAAGCGAAAATAAAAATATTTTTGAAATACCCATTTTTGATGTTGACATGAGACAAGGGTTTTTCTAACCCAAAGGTATAGAACTGCCAGGATAGGTCTTGACTTCCATATATGAGAAGAAGAAATCGAACTCAGTTCAGATCTCTATTGATGAAAGTTTGAAAACTTTTGGGGCAAAGAGAATAGCCAAAATGAATTGAAGGTATACTCTGATTTGAAGAAGAAAAATGAATTTGTAAGGCTAAGCCAAAGTCTAGAAAAACAACCGGGGGCATTTACATCACTCATGAGCACTCATCTCTTTATCGAGCTTTTGCATCTGCACAGTGTCGGCAAGCATTTGCATCATTCATGGGTATTTGCATTGGCATTATTCCATAAGCATCTGCATTTTACCTTTACATTTACATTCTTCATGGAATTCGCATTTGTGTCATCTCAAGCAATTGCATCATTTCTAGAATCATTGCATTTTCATTATTGTGTGGTAATTGTAGTTACACCATTCATAAACCAGTTACATGAACACAATTAGTAGGGGCATCATGAAACATGGGCATCAATCCAGGCCATTTGCATTTGCACTAAGAAATATTTTACATTTGCACCATGAAGCATGAGCACCTTGTTAAAAGACATGTGCATCTGCATCATTTCTCAAAGCTTCTAGTGGGGATATCCAGAATTTTACAGTTTTTAAAAGTGAACAAGTCTTCGGTGGTGATAGCTGAAGCCTCTGGTGGAGATTATCCAGGGTTTTATAATTTTGAAAAATGAGAAATCTTCTTCTGAAGGAGTTACTCAAAATTTTACAACGAGCAAGTCTTTGGTGGTGATAGCCAAAGCTTCTGGTGGGGATATCCAGAATTTTACAATTTTAAAAGTGAACAAGTCTTCGGTAGTGATAGCTGAAGCCTCTGGTGGAGATATCCACGGTTTTATAATTTTGAAACATGAGAAATCTTCTTCTGAAGGAGTTACTCAAAATTTTACAATGAGCAAGTCTTTGGTGGTGATAGCCAAAGCTTCTGGTGGGGATATCCAGAATTTTACAATTTTAAAAGTGAACAAGTCTTCGGTGGTGATAGCTGAAGCCTCTGGTAGAGATATCCAGGGTTTTATAATTTTGAAACACGAAAAATCTTCTTCTCAAGGAGTTACCCAGAATTTTACAATGAGCAAGTCTTTGGTGGTGATAGCCAAAGCTTCTGGTGGGGATATCCAGAATTTTACAAATTTAAAAGTGAACAAGTCTTCGGTGGTGATAGCTGAAGCCTCTGGTGGAGATATCCAGGGTTTTATAATTTTGAAAAATGAGAAATCTTCTTTTGGAGGAGTTATCCAGAATTTTATTCAACATGTGCATCTACATCAAGAAGCATTTGCATCAATCTAAGTTAGTTGAATCTGCATCAAGAAAATTTGCATCAAATCAAGTCATTTACATTTGCATCAAAGATATTTGCACCAATCTAAGTCATTTGCTTCTACATCAAGAAGCGTTTGCATCAAAAAAAGACATTTGCATTTGCATCATGAAGCATTTGCATCATCTCTTAAAGCTGTCAGGTATAATCGAACTCATTTTGCTTCTCAAATGAGTCGAGCCCCGAGATCATCGTCGAGGTACTTCTTTTATTATTATGAACAAGTCTTTGGTGGTGATAGCTGAAGCCTTTGGTGGAGATATCCAGAGTTTTTAAAATCCTTTGGAAAGGTTAAAAGTCTTTGGTGGCGATAGCTGAAGCTTCTGGAGGTGATACCCAGAATTTTTTACAGTTTTAAAAATGAGCAAGACTTTGGTGGTGATAGCCAAAGCTTCTGGAGGAGATATCCAGAATTTTAAATACAGCTGAGAACAAGACAGGTTAAGGCCCCGAGACCATCGTCGAGGTAAATTCCTTTCTTGCAAATCAAATTCGTTTTCTTAAGACGAGTCGAGCCCCGAGATCATCGTCGAGGTACTTTTTTTATTATTACTATGAACAAGTCTTCAGTGGTGATAGCTGAAGCCTCTGGTGGAGATATCCAGAGTTTTAAAATCCTTTGAAAAGGTAAAAAGTCTTTGGTGGCGATAGCTGAAGCTTCTGGAGGTGATACCCAGAATTTTTACATTTTAAAAAAATGAGCAAGACTTTGGTGGTGATAGCCGAAGCTTCTAGAGGAGATATCCAGAATTTTAAACACAGCTGAGAACAAGACAGGTTAAGGCCCCGAGACCATCGTCGAGGTCGTTTCCTTTCTTGCAAATCGATTTCGTTTCCTTAAGACGAATCGAGCCTTGATTAGGTAGGGAATTCAATTTAAAGACAAATCTTCAATTTACTGTTCTTAAAAAAAAAAAATTTAAAAAAAAAATTGAAAAAAGGAAAAAAGAGAAAAAATAGAAAAAAATAGAAAATGAAAAAAAGAAAATAGAAAAATGGAAAATGCAAAAATGAATGAAGAAATGAAAAAGAAAACTCCTTTCCCTTTTCTTCACATGTGATTTCACTGACCGTACAAAATTAGTGTTGGTTTATCTTTGCCTGATTCCTGATTCTCAGCAATAGCCAAAGAGGGGCAACTGTAGACACCTAATTTTGTCCGGACCACTAAACAGGTAGTTTTCTTCCTATATTGATGTTTCCGAGTGTAAAAAGACTGTTTTCATCCTGCAGGTGGTACTCCGAGACTTAGTTTAAGAGAGCGAGCACAAAAAGTCAAACTTGAAAAAAAGTCAACCCCGAAAAAGTCAACCCCAGAAAGTCAACTACTAAAAAAGTCAACCCACTTTCAAAATCAAGATTTTAAGTTCAATTGAAAAATGGAGAAAGAATTTTGATAATCCGAGGTCTACATTGAACGATATGGAGTTCGGAAGTTGGGATTTGGAGATTCAGTAGAAAAGAAACCTTAATCCAAGAAATTTGGGGAAAAGTGCTTAAACGATCAAACTGGTCCAAATTGAAGATTCCAAATGAAAGATAAGCATTGAATACGAGTAATGGAGAAGTCACTTGCAAGAAAAACAGAAAGGAAAGTCAATCCGGGAGAAAACCGAGAATTAGGGTTTTTAGTGGATTTCGGTGAAATCGGGAAAAATCACAGAAATGGCCCGACTTGGTAAGACCAAAGCCCCCAATGGATGAAGAATGGTTAAAAAGGATGGCCCAAGGCTCAGATTGAATAAAATCTGAAAATCGGATTTGTTTTGAGCAAAACCGGGTTTCGGAGGTAAAAGGGCAAAATTGGAAAAATTTGGGAAAAATAGCAAATGGACTCCGAAAATTATGGAAAATTTGTCAATCTCATTCTTAAATCATTTGAAGGAGATTGGGGAAAGAAAATCTTGATTCCGAGTTCGTTTGCAAAATGGCCAAATCCCGGGCTTCTTATGTAGTAATTCAAAAAGATAAATCCCGGAAAAATAGCAAATGGACTCCAAAAATTCTGAAATTTGGCAAATCTCATTTTTAAATTATTTGGAAGAGATTGGCGAAATAAAATCTTGATTCCGAGTTCGTTTGCAAAATGGCCAAATCCCGGGCCTCCTATGCAGTAATTCAAGCCGATAAATCCCGAAAAAATACCAAATGAGCTCCAAAAATTATGAAAACTTCCAGATCACACTTTTTAATTATTTTGAAGAGATTGGTGAAGAAAAATCTTGATTTGGAGCTCGTTTAAAAAATGGTAAAAAGTAGGGGCATAAAAGGACATTTTGGGAAGAAAAAATCCAAATAAATAGCAAACGGACTCGGATAATTTTGAAAACTTCCAGAACTCAATATTTTATTATTTTGGAAGTATTAAAAAAAGAAAAATTGAATTTGGAGCCCGTTTGATATTTATTTTGCATCCGGGGGGCAAAATGGTCGTTTCACCCAAGCAACCGAAAAGGGCTTCTTTGGGCCTTTCAAAAATCGGAGCTGGGCTGGAAAAGAGAAGTGCTGGCCTGCCCAAGCCCAAAGGAAGGAGGAAGCTTAGGATTTTTTCAATCAAGTGATTAAAAATCAAGAGTTAAGTTAGAGATTTTCATTTTTGAGCCTAAGTCCCAATCCCACATCCCTTTGTAATGTCAAGCCAAGGAGGTGCTCACCTTATAAATAAGGGGTCTTGGCCTTTGGTTGAAATCACCCACTACCCCTTGTGAGATAGTCTATACACTTGTATTAGGATTATCCGGGTGGTGAGTCATAGTGTTTTTGTTGAGAGGGTTTGTAGCTTAATCCGTTCAAAAGCTACTCTGAGGGTTTATAGCTTAATCCGTTCAAAAGCTACTTGTGAGAGGGTTTGTAGCTTAATTCGTTCAAAAGCTACTCTGAGGGTTTATAGCTTAATCCGTTCAAAAGCTACTCTAAGGGTTTATAGCTTAATCCGTTCAAAAGCTACTTGGTGAGTTTTCATTTTAAAATAATGTTTCTTGTTCTTCCTTCATTTCCTTTCTTAAGTATATTTTTCTTACATTTTGTTTTTACAATAAACTCACCATGGCCAAATGGCCTACATTATTTATTTTAAGTTGTTGTTTTTGATTCATTTTACCATATTGTTTATGCTATTTTCTTTATTTTTGATGTTTTAAATATTATGTTATTTCATGTTCTTAAGTTATATTTAATTTAGTTGCTTTGTTTGTTGCCATTTATGTCTTAGATATCATGTTTTTGCATTTTTAATTTTCTGTTTTCATGTTGTTTAAATTTGAGCATGTTTTAGAGTTAGCATATTAAGTGTTTGTGAAAATGCTTGTGTGATTCTTTGCATGATTCTTGTTTTATATCTTAGTGAGCATGTTTTAGATTTAGTATATTAGGTGTTTGTGAAAATGCTTGTGTGATTTTTGTGTTGTGACTTAGTTTTTCATGCTAGTATGCCAAGTGTTTGAGAAAATGTCATGCTTGTTAGAGCTTGAGGCCATTTGGCTACTCCATGTGTTTTGCATTGTGTGTTGCATTTTTTTGTCATGCTAGTTGTTAGGTTTTTGCATTTGCATGATATTTGGTTGGATTTTTGAATTAAGCATGCCTTCTGTTTGTAAAAATGCCATGCATGTTTTAGGTCTAGGTTACATTAAATGCCATGCAAGTTCATGTTAGGTCTAGACCATATTATTTATGTCATGCATTTTCCTTACATTTAGGTTTAGATCCATGCATTTCATGCATTATGTTTGCTGCATTGTTTCATCCATTTCATGACCATGCCACTTGAATAATGACTTGAGCCAATTAATGGTTCAAGGTCATGCTCTCTTGAGCACACTTGTGGAAAATTAAGTTTGTCAAATTGATTATTCTACCTTTGTGATTTTTTTACTTAAGCCAATTTTTATCTAACTTTCAAAAAGTCCTAGCTACTGTTTTCAAGTCATTCTATGAGTTTCAAATATTTTTATTTTGATTTTTAAATGATTTTTGGAATTTTTGGAATTTTTAAAAATAGGGTAAAAAATCGTGGATTAAAACTGGACAGTGGAGTCAGAATTGATTTTAAAGAAAAACAAAGCCGTTTTTTCTCCTCCAAAAACTCGTACATCTCTGGTTTTTCTGGGAATTCATCTTTGATCAGAAAATTAAGTCGATTTTTCCCGTGTATTTTTACATGTCCTGAATCTCCAATAATTGTTTCAGAATTTTTGGAATTTTTAAAAATAGGGTAAAAAATCGTGGATTAAAACTGGACAGTGGAGTCAGAATTGATTTTAAAGAAAAACAAAGCAGTTTTTTCTCCTCCAAAAACTCGTACATCTCTGGTTTTTCTGGGAATTCATCTTTGATCAGAAAATTAAGTCGATTTTTTCCGTGTATTTTTACATGTCCTGAGTCTCCAATAAATTTTTCAGAATTTTTTGAATTTTTAAAAATAGGGTAAAAAATCGTGGATTAAAACTGGACAGTGGAGTCAGAATTGAATTTAAAGAAAAACCAATTTTATGTTTTGGTTAATTTACTTAGAGTGGGCTGATTAGGAGGGTTAGCTACTGACTTAGGGTAATTTCTAAGCCTTTTTTAAACTCTAAAACTGGTTTTTCAAGTCCCGGGTTAAGGGTAGCCAAGTCCGGATTTTTTTAAACTTAGGAAATTATAGTCATTTTAAAAATTTTAGCCCAGTTTTTATTTTTAATTCAAGCTTTTCAAAATTGTTTTCAAACAATCACAAAGTATTTTGGTTTTAGAATATTTAATTTGACATATTTTCCTAAGGTAACCGGATATCTTTTTAGATATACGGATTTCCTTAATTAAAGGAAAAAATACATTTCATGGATTGCATTTTTATATTCATGCATTTTATATAATATGTGATTCTTGCCATAATAATTTCTATGTGTCATGACATTTAGGTTGCATTATATTATTTAGATTTTGCTATGTCATTTTATTTATGTCATGCCTATACATATTCATTTCTTTTAAATGTTTTCAAAAAAGATAATGGTTTTCAATAAAAATAAAGATATTTCCGAGTTAAAATAATTCATGAGTTCTCTACCGGGTTTGCTGGAGGGAATATCATCAATTATTATTAATAAAGGAATATCTTTCTTTCAAAAAAAAAAAAAGAGAATGATTCGGAAAGTTTTCCAAAACTAATAAAAATTTCTATATTTTGCCACGTTTGTTGGGGAATATAGGAAAATTTTGAATTTATAAATTCCGGATCATTTTCAATAAAAAATGGAATTATTTTTCTTTAAATTGGGAATTAATTTGAAATACTAAATTTAAAACCAACTTTTACCGAGACTTGAGATAACACACGATTAATAAGGTACCGATTTATACGGGCGTTGTGGGGGTGCTAATCCTTCCCCGCACGTAACCGACTCCCGAACCCGCTTCTTTGATTTCTCTGGTTTAAAACGCAGACTTGAAATTGGTTTTTAAAATGTTTTAATTAATTTTTAAAATATTTTATAAAACCAGTTTTAATAGGTTGCCGATCACACCTAGCTAAAAAAGATTGGTGGCGACTCCATGTCTTTTTTAAGGTCATTTTCAAAACCTTCATTTCTAGAGGAATTAAGTCGACTTTTCCTCGGTTTTTTCTTTAAATGTCACGCTTAACGAATAATAAAGTCTTGCGATGAGACTCGTCGTTATTTTTTAGGTTGCGACACAAAGCATACCATATGAGGGTGGCTAAATGGTCCTATGCTTAAAATGAGCATGGCATTTTCACAAACACATGATATACTAACATGCTTAGCTAAAGAATAACACTCAAATCATGCAAATATAAAGTAAAGGCATGAAAACCAATAAGCATTTTCACAAACACATGGATTACAAAATATAAAACATAAACAAACTTAAACATTTTGAAAACAGAAAATAAAAAATGCAAGACAAGTAAAATAAACATGATAACAAGATAATAGACTCAAAAATAGAAACAAGCAAGCAACCAAATTAAAACAAGCTTCATATTTATGTATTAGAAGAAGATTTAAAAAATCAAAACTTGTTAAACATCAAGAATAACATGAAATAAATAATGCAAACAGCAACTACTCAAAAATCAGACCATTCGCCTATCCCTATAACAAAAGAAAAAAAAATTCAAAGCTTTTTTCGAAGAAAGTATGAAGAAGAACTTGAAGAAGAATATTAAAAACACTTATTTTAAAAGAAAAATCAAAAGAAATTCACCAAAATAGTAATCAAAACAGCAAATCAATAATGGAAAATCAAAGAAAGTGCAAGAGTATGGTGCTTAAAGCAACCTCTAGAAGCTATCTTTCAAGCTTTTTCTCTTCTAACTTTCTTTTCTTTTTTAAATCTTTTTTTGCCTTTCAACAATGCAGAGAAAAATCAGCCAAAACCAAAAGAGAATAGAGAGTGAATAGCTGAAATTGAAAGAGAGAATGACTCCCCCTTGTAGTGGCCGAATGGCCCTCCCTAGGCTAGGATGTTGTCATTTTTCATTTAACCAATTTTCATCCAAAGGCTATTGATCCAAGATGTTTAAAACATGAAATTATCACCCTCAGATTAGACCATCAGCTATCCACAATTACAGCTGTTCAAGAATCTTAAGCCATTATGTTGACACTCTCCCTCTTCATGCATTGGTCCATGTGGCTTATTTGCAAAGGCTTGATCAAAAAAATAACTAACTTCATCTTCATTGTTGGCCTTTTGATTAAAAATCAGAAAATATCTACCTATAATTGGGCCTTGGCCAGCCAACCCCCCTTCTTCCAGCCCATGCTTCATTTTTTTAAAAGGCAAGAAAAGCCCTTTTCGGTTTCTTGGATAAAATAACCTTTTTGCCCCCCGAACATAAATAAATGGAAAATGGGCTCCAAATTCAAATTTTATTTTTTCAATACTTTCAAAATAATAAAAAATTGAATTCTGGAAGTTTTCAAAAATTTTCGAGTCCATTTGCTATTTATTTGGATTTTTTCTTCCAAATTTGCCCTTTTATGCTCCCAAACTTTACAATTTTTTAAACGAGCTCCAAATCCAAATTTTTGTTCACCAATATCTTCCAAATAATTTAAAAGTATGATCTAGAAGTTTTCATAATTTTTGGAACTCATTTGGTATTTTTTCAGGATTTTTCTGCTTGAATTACTACATAGGGGGCTCAGGATTTAGCCATTTTGCAAACGAACTCGGAATCCATATTTTATTTTTCCAATCTCTTCCAAAAAATTTAAAAATGAGATTTGCAAATTTGCAGAATTTTTGGAGTTCATTTGCTATTTTTTCGGGATTTATCTTTTTGAATTTTTGCATAGGGGACCCGAGATTTGGCCATTTTCAAACGAACTCCGAATCAAGATTTTATTTCTCAAATCTCTTCGAAATGATTTAAGAATGAGATTTGAAATTTTTTAGAATTTTTGGAGTTCATTTGCTATTTTTCCCAAATTTTCCAATTTTACCCTTTTACCTTCGAAACTCGGTTTTGCTCAAAACAAGTCCGATTTTCAGATTTTCTTCAAACTGAGCCTTGGGCTATCCTTTTTTAATCACTCCTCATCCATTAGGGGCTTTAGTCCTACCGAGTCAGGCCATTTCTATAATTCTTCCCAATTTCACCGAAATCCACCAAAAACCCTAATTCTCCGTTTTCTTTCGGATTGACTTTTCTTTCAATTTTTCTTTCAAGTGGCTTCTCCATTACTCGTAGTCAGTGCTTATCCTTCATTTGGAACCTTCAATTTTGACTAATTTGATCGTTTAAGCACTTTTCCCCAAATTTCTCGGATTAGGGTTTTCTTTTTACTGAATCTCCATACCCCAACTTTCGAACTCCATATCTTTCGATGTAGACCTCGGATTATCAAAATTCTTTCGCCATTTTTCAATTGAACTTCAAATTTTGATTTTGAAAGTGGATTGAATTTTCTAGGGTTGACTTTTTGGGGTTGACTTTCCAGGGTTGACTTTTTCAAGTTTGACTTTTTATGCTCGCCTTCTTAGACTAAGTCCCGGAGTAACACCTGCAGGATGAAAAAAGTCTTTTTATATTCTGAAACATCAATTTAGGAAGAAAACATACATGTTTTAGTAGTCCAGACAAAATTTGGTGTCTACAGCTGCCCCTCTTTGGCTATTGCTGAGAATCAGGAAAAGATAAACAAATACTAATTTTGTCCGGTTAGTTAAATCACATGTGAAGGGAAGGGAAAGGGGTTTTCTTTTTTCTTTTTTCATTTTTCATTTTCATTTTCATTTTTTTCATTTTTTTTTCATTTTTTCATTTAAAAAAAAACTGTAAAAAGAAAATATTGTCCTTAAATTGAATTCCCTGACTAATCAAGGCTCGACCCGTCTTAAGGAAACGAGTTCGATTTGCAAGAGAAGAAAATACCTCGACGATGGTCTCAAGGGCTTAACTTGTCTTGTACTAAGCTATGTTTAAAATTCTAGGTATCTCCTCCAGAAGCTTCGGCTCTCACCACCAAAGACTTGCTCAAGCAAGTGTAAAACTCTGGATATCTCCACCTGAGGCTTTGGCTATCACCATCAAAGACTTGTTCAAGAAAATGTAAAACTCTGGATATCTCCACCAGAGGCTTTGGTTATCACCACCAAAGACTTGTTCAAGCAAATGTAAAAACTCTGGAAACTTATGCCTGGAGGTCTTAAAAATGGTGCCTGGAGGCCTTACCCATGATTTGAAAAAAATGCGCTGTATGCGACTTTAACAATAATGCCCGGAGATCTTAAGAATGGTGCCCAGAGGTCTTACCCGTGAGTTAAAAAATGAGCTGTATGCGACTTTAAAAATGATGCCCGAAGGTCTTAAGAATGGTGCCCGGAGGTCTTAAGAATGGTGCCCGGAGATCTTAAGAATGGTGCTCGAAGGCCTTACCCGTGATTTGAAAATACCTTAAAGACGATCTCAAGGCTCGGATCATTTGATAAACAAAATGAATTCGATTTAAAAACAAAAGGAAATACCTCGACGGTGGTCTCAAGGCTCGACTCGTTTGATAAACAAAATGAACTCGATTTAAAAACAAAAGGAAATACCTCGACGGTGGTCTCAAGGCTCGACTCATTTGATAAAACAGAATGAATTCGATTTAAAACAAAAGGATATACCTCGACGGTGGTCTCAAGGCTCGACTCATTTGATAAAACAAAATGAATTCGATTTAAAACAAAAGAAAATACCTCGACGGTGGTCTCAAGGCTTGACTCATTTGATAAAATAGAATGAATTCGATTTAAAACAAAAGAAAATACCTCGATGGTGGTCTCAAGGCTCGACTCATTTGATAAAATAGAATGAATTCGATTTAAAACAAAAGAAAATACCTCGATGGTGGTCTCAAGGCTCGACTCATTTGATAAAACAGAATGAATTCGATTTAAAAGAAAAGGAAATACCTCGACGGTGGTCTCAAGGCTCAACTCATTTGATAAAACAGAATGAATTTGATTTAAAACAAAAGGAAATACCTCGACGGTGGTCTCAAGGCTCGACTCATTTGATAAAACAGAATGAATTCGATTTAAAAAAAAAGAAAATACCTCGACGGTGGTCTCAAGGCTCGACTCATTTGATAAAACAGAATGAATTCGATTTAAAACAAAAGGATATACCTCGACGGTGGTCTTAAGGCTCGACTTATTTGATAAAACAGAATGAATTCGATTTAAAATGAAAGGAAGTACTAAGAATGATTCTGGGTTTGGTTCATTTGGAAAAAAATAAATTTAACTTGAAAATGAAAGGAACATACCTCGACGGCGGTCTCGGGGCTCGACTTATTTGAGAAGCAAAAATGAGTTTCGATTTGGAAAGGAAACGTTCCTCAACGGTGATCTCGGGGCTCTACTCATTTGAAAAACAAAACGAGTTCAGTTTGGGGAAGTCCAAATTTTCTTGATTTCTGCAATGTTAGCTAAATGCAATGATGAGAATGACATGCTTTGCATGCTTGTATGTTTCCTAAGAATGAATGCAATCAAATGATTGTGTCATAATTTCTAATCCATGGTTTCTTTGAGGTTCACAGATTACCGACTTCATGACAGAATCTTCAATTGTTCATTGATGCCCCACTTAAGGAATCCTTCACTCAAGATAACTTGTCAAACAGTCTCAGTTTCTGACTTTCACTGAAATTCATAAATTTTCTGACTTTGTGATGGAGTCTCCAACACGTTCACTGTTTTCTTTTCTTGGTGAACTTTCCAAGCCTTTCCCAAGATTTAAATCTATTCCTTAGTAATACTCGGAAATCCTTTTATTTAAAGATTTTTTTATTACTAATCATCATTCAATTTAATAACAATCATAATGCATCTCAAAAATGTATGAAAGAAAATATGAATCAAGCAAAAATTGTAATGAAAAGGATAACAAGAATTTATTGCAAGAAATGTTTTTAAAATAGTAAAAATAAATATCAAGGATATAAGAAACAAATGTAAAGTTATAGGTTGTAGACGCCCCAGATGCGGAATACCTTGGACCCCTCCTTTTCCAACCATTTGAAATTTCTCTTGAACAAGCAATTTACTTGGGTAACCTCTCGGCTTCTGTAGTTACATCAGACTGAGTTGTTCCTTTTTTTTTTCCAGATACTTTTTCCCACTTTAAACGGAGCATTGATTCACCTGAGCCGCCCTTTGCAGGTTTTCAACTCAAGTGTCCTCCATTCGGTATTAAGTCGCCCTTTGCGGGTTTTTGGCTTAAACCTCTCCTTTTACATTCTTTTTTCATTTTCATTTTTTTATTCTACCAAGCATCTGAGAATTCTAAATGCTTCCAAGATAAAAATATCAATTCAAAAGATGGGATGAATTCTGAGAATAACCTTTCAATTAAATATTCATGCTTGGTCAAAATGGGCATTTAAAGCATGTAATGTAGGCCAAGGTTTAGGTTTAGAAAGAAAGGATAAAATAGGCTCAAAATGTGTTTAAGGGTGATTGAATCAAGGATCATTTCCTCAAGAGAACTCATTCTTGAAACATTTGTCCTTTTTTGGACTTTATTTTTTTTTTGCTTTGTTGGCTTTCATTTGCCACATTTTTCGATGGCTTTCTTTTTTCCATGATTTTTGATTATTTTTCCTCGCACTTGCCCTCCAGTGTAGAGGGTGATCCTTGATCAAGGTTTAAAGAAAGGAATAATTCCTAAGGCTCAAAGGGGTGACTAAGGATAATTTCTTCTTAGTGAAAGGAATATGAAAGATAGCCATTCATCATATCAAGCATGAATATTCTCATTAAAAAGCAATCCACAGGGGAAACAACATCACACATTTTTTTTTCAAGCATAATACTTCTTCAGTTCATCAGCATTCACGGGATTTCTGAAATCCTCCCCGTCTATTCTAGTTAAAATCAATGCTCCTCCAGAAAAACTCTTTTTACCCAATAGGGTCCTTCCCAATTCGGAGCCCACTTTCCTCGCGGGTCCTTCACTATAGGGAGAATTTTCCTCAGTACCAACTCCCCCTCTCGGAACTATCTAGGACGAACTTTCTTGTTGTGGGCTCGAATAATCCTTTTCTGATACAACTGCCCGTGACAAATTGCTTTCAATCTTTTCTCCTCGATGAGATTCAACTGTTCATAACGAGCTCTAACCCATTCTGCTTCCTCTATGCCAACTTCTATTAAAACCCGAAGTGAAGGGATCTCAACTTCAATAGGTAGCACTGCTTCCATCCCGTATACCAAAGAAAACGGCGTTGCCCCTATAGATGTACGGACCGAAGTACGATATACATGAAGTGCAAAAGGAAAGATCTCATGCCAATCCTTGTACACATTAGTCATCTTCTCAACAATCTTCTTGATGTTCTTATTGGCTGCTTCTGCTGCCCCATTCATCTTCGGACGGTAAGGTGCTGAATTATGATGTGTGATTTTGAACTGAGTACACACTTCTCTCATCATCTTATTGTTCAAATTGAGAGTATTATCCAAAATAATTCTTGCTGGCAATCCATAACGGCATATGATTTCTTTTTTAACAAATCTCCATACCACCGACTTGGTTACATTCGCATAGGAAGCAGCTTCTACCCACTTTGTGAAATAATCTATGGCCACCAAGATGAAACGATCTTTCGGGGTAATAGGCCCGATCATATCCATTCCCCACATTGAAAAGGGCCATGGTGCAGTCATGACATGTAATGGCGATGGCGGCACATGAATCTTATCTGCATATATCTGGCATTTATGGCACTTCCGAGAATAACTGATACAATCTCCTTCCATTGTCAACCAATAATACCCTGCCCTCATAATCTGCTTAACAAGCATGTGACCAGTAGCATGAGTGCCACATATCCCTTCATGGACCTCTTCTATAATTCTCCGAGCTTTGGCAGATCCGACACATCTCAATAAGACTTGGTCTTTTCCTTTCTTGTAGAGAATCTCACTGTCTAGAACAAAACCCATTGCTAGCCTTCTCAGAGTCCTCTTGTCATTTTCTGTTGCTTGTTCTGGATACTGTTGACTCTTGATGTACTGCAAGATGTTGTTATACCAAGGGAGGCCATCTGTTTCTTCTTCAATACTCAGACAGTGGGCAGGAGACTCATATATACTCATCTTTATTGGCACCACTTTAGCCCCTTCATTCACTTTAAACATTGATGACAAAGTAGCCAGAGCATCTGCCATTCGGTTTTCTTCTCTAGGAAAGTATTGAAATTCACTTCTTCAAATTCCTCCAATAAACTCAATATGAGTTCTCGGTATCGAATTAGCTTTGTATCTCGGGTTTTCCATTCTCGCCGTAGCTGGTATATCACTAGGGCTGAGTCTCCGAAAACTTGTAATACTTTGATCTTTCTATCCACTGCAGCACGAAGGCCTATAGTACACGCTTCATACTCGGCAGTATTGTTTGTACAATCAAAATCCAATCTAGCAGTGAAGGGATAATAATCTTCTTCTGGGGATATGAGGACTGCACCGATTCCATGCCCTATGGCATTAGATGTGCCATCAAAATACATTTTCCACACTTTCTTCTTCAGGGGAATCTCATCTGCTTGTGAAACATACATCAAATCTTCATCCGGGAAGTCAAAGTTCAACGGCTCATAATCTTCCACTACCCGACTCGCTAATAATTCAGCCACTGCACTGCCCTTGATAGCTTTTTGACTTACATATACAATGTCGTACTCTGACAATAAAACCTGCCATCTTGCCTCCTCCCTAACAAAGAAGGTGCTTCCAACATGTACTTGATTGGATCTAGCTTGGCAATCAACCATGTTGTGTGGTACAACATGTACTGTCTGAGTCTTCGAGCAGTCCAAGCTAAGGCACAGCACAACTTTTCTACCGACGAATATTTCAACTCATAATCTGTGAACTTCTTGCTGAGGTAGTAAACTGCCTGTTCTTTCTTTCCAGTCTTATCAAGCTGCCCCAAAACACAACCCATGGATCTCTCAAATACTGATAAATATAGTATCATTGGTTTATCTAGAATAGGTGGCATTAATACTGGTGGGTTGGATAGATAATGTTTAACCTTTTCAAATGCAATCTGACAACCTTTATGCCATTCTCCTGGATCACATTTTCAAAGTAACTTAAATATTGGATCACATTTGTCGGTTAACTAATAAATAAACTGAGCAATGTAATTCAATTTCCCCAGAAAGCCTTTTACTTCCTTTTGAGTACGAGGTGGTGGCAAATTCTGAATGGCCTTCACTTTATCCGGGTCAGTCTCAATTCCTCTTTTGCTGACGACAAAACCTAGTTGTTTTCTTGAGGTGGCTCCAAAAGTGCATTTTGCCAAATTTAGCTTGAGTCTAAACTTCCTTAGTCGTTCGAAGAGTTTTTTAAGATTCGCAATATGCTCCTCTTCTCCTTGTGACTTTGCGATCATATCATCAACATAGACCTCAATTCCCTTATGCATCATATCATGAAACAAGGTCACCACGCCTCTCTGATATGTTGCCCCAGCATTCTTCAGCCCAAATGGCATTACCTTGTAGCAAAAGGTTCCCCACATTGTAACAAATGTGGTTTTCTCCATATCTTCTGGTGCCATCTTAATCTGATTGTATCCTGAGAATCCATCCATGAAAGAAAATAAAGAACTCTTCATCGTATTATCCACCAGAGTATCGATATGGGGCAAAGGGAAATTATCTTTAAGGCTGACTTTGTTCAAATCTCGGTAATCAACGTACATCCGCACCTTGCCATCCTTCTTTGGTACTGGAACAATGTTCGCCCCCCATTCTGGATATTTTGCCACCTCTAAGAACCCAGCATCAAATTTCTTCTTCACTTCCTCTTTTATCTTTAACAGTATGTCTGGTCTCATTCTTCTCAACTTTTGCTGAATTGGCTTGCATTCTGGCCTTAAAGGGAGCTTATGAATCATAATATCCGGATCCAACCCTGGTATGTCTTGGTAAGACCATGCAAATACATCCACATATTCTTGGAGCAATGTTATCAATTCACCCTTTATTGATGATGACAATGAAGTCCCGATTTTAACTTCCTTTATCTCTTCACTATTTCCCAGATTTATCATTTCCAGTAATTCCTTATGAGGAAGTACTTGTTTATCCTCTTGTTCTATTTTCCTTAATAGATCCGAAGGTAGACCATAATCCTCAGTATCTTCGTTAGCCTCAAAATCACCTGTGCAAATATGTCTTTCAAAATCAATTTCAAAATTACTGACAGGAAGGTCCTCATATTCCGCATCCGTACACCTGTAAATAGGTGGAGAAGAAACAATATCGGAAAATATATATAGTGAAAAGAAAATAAATAACAAAAATGAAAGAATATGGAATCATCAATATGAATAAAATGCATTGTGCTTGTTATTTATTGAATGAAAATGTTTAAACAAAAAAGCCTATTACAAAAAAAAAACTCTTAATATCTATTGGTAAAGATAATTAAGATTGTTTTTTTAAGTATTATGTTGGAATAGACTTAAAAACTATGGGCAACTCAGTCGCACTCCAATTGGTTAGTCTATATCCTGGTGGACAAGGTCGCACCATCTAGTTCGCACTGTCACTTTCCATCCCTTCTTTGCCGGTCATGCAAATCACCATATCTTGAATCTGTCCCCTTTTATTCACATGGAATTTTTCAAAAGCTTGCTCGATCATTATGAGTACATCCTCTGAATTCTTTTCTTCGAATAGAAAACTAGTAGAGTGGAAGTTGTGAAGGATTGATGGGAAAGTCATTGGTTCCCATTCAATATCTATACCCGCGAGACAGGCCATCCTCCTTTGTCGGTTCTTTTCAACTTGTTTCCTTCTCTCACGGGCCTTCGAAAGATACCCTAAGCCAAACCGGTCTTTCTTTCCCACTGCTTCCATTGCTCGGGCCATCACTTGAAGATATTTCCCAAGACCTTTTCCAGCCCTGCAGCCTTTTCCCACTGTGATTCTTACTCCCAGCCTTGTATTATTGGACAACCTTGGCTTTGGAATTTTTCTTCCTTCAGCGACGAAAACTACATTTAAGAATTCCAAAGACCGAAAAGAACATTCTACGGCATCTTCTTTGGGTTCAACAAAAGGAGATTCACTAGATGCGGAGGCTATTATGTCTTCTTCTCCTGATACAGTGACCAAACGACCCTCCATCACAAACTTCAGCTTTTGGTGGAGAGACGAGGGTACAGCCCCTGCTGAATGTATCCACGACCTTCCCAAAAAGCAATTATAGGATGGATTAATATCCATGACATGGAAGTTCACCGTATAGGTGCATGGGCCTATCTCCAGAGGAACCTCAATAGTTCCCATTACCTCTCTCCTGGTACCATCGAAAGCCCTCACTACTGTGCAACTCGATAACATATAAGACATATCAATTGGCAACTTAGACAGGGTTGCCAAGGGCATTACATTTAATGAAGAACCATTATCCAGAAGCACTCTTTGTAGTATATGCCTTTTGCAGGTGGTTGTTATGTGAAGAGCCTTTGTGGACCCAATACCATTGGGTGGTATTTCATCATAACTGAAAAATATATGATCGTCTGCCGCAATGTTTCCCACCAGCCTGTCTAACTTTTCTACTGATATGTTGTTAGCCATGTATGCCTGATTCAACACTCTTAACAAGGCATTTCTGTGTGGCTCTGAGTTTAATAGCAAAGATAAGATGGAGATTCTTGTTGGCTGACGCTGTAATTGCTCAACCACACTATACTCACTATGTTTTATGAACTTTAAAAACTTGCAGGCCTCTTTCTAGTTTATCGGCTCTTTTATCCTCTTTATCGGAGCTGATTCCCTCTTTACTTCTTTTGAAAAATCCATCTCAATATGGATTGGTTCAGCTGCTTTCTTCCCTGTGTCCATTCCTCCATCCTTTCTTGTTGATCCCTGTTCAACAACCTCAGGGGCATAACACCTTCCACTTCGTGTTAAGTGCCCCACACCTGTAATATCTTGCTGACTTCATGACCCGGGCATAACCATGCTGCAGTTATATTTCCATGGTGTAGTTTTGTTTTCCTTGTATGAAAAGGAAAAAGGCAAATCTATGATTAGCTTGGGCGCAATTTTCTCAACAACCGGAGTAGTCTTCTTTGGTTCATCATAATAGATGATCAAAGGTCTTCCTATTTCATAGCCAGTCGCATTCTCAATAACCTCTACTTCCTCCTCTGTCTCTTCGTAAAACTGGGCCTCTCTATCATCCATCATCTTTTGGACTTTAGCCAGGAAGTCCCCGCAGTCCTGTATGATATGACTTGAACATTTATGGAATGGGCACCAATTCTGCACCCTCTTTGCAACCATGTTTAAATTGTTTGCATCCCCCACCATTCCTACCTTAACCATCTCGACCCATACTGTTAACATTGGAGTCTTGACTTCCCTGGCATCCCTTTTTAACCTTCTGACTTCCCCTGTCCATACTATATTTACCCGATTCTCAGCATGACCGGATAATGGGTTTCCCGCTACATTCGGCCCATTCTTTGACCCAAACTTTACAACTCCGGTATTGATTAAACTTTGGACTTTCCTTTTGAAGGCAATGCAAACCTCCGTCCAATGCCCTTGAATTCCTGCATGATATGCGCAGTTGGTATTTGCATTGTACCACCTCGTGTATGGTGGGGTCAAAGGTTTAAGATATACGGGCGTGACAAGTTAGCCTTGCAATAGTTTAGGATATAGCTCACCATAGGTGGTAGGAATGGGATGAAACTAGGGTTTTTGATCATTCCTTGGTGAACGATAGTCATTGCGCACGGGACCTTGAGTGTTTGGGACAGTGTTTTGAGGATGGGTTATTTGTGGGGATATACCAGTTGGAAATGGCTGTTGTGGTATATTGGTATAGGGGAATGGATTTTGGGTAAGGTGGTTCACATTGGGGTAGTAAGGATTATACCTCAGGTAAGGTGTGTAAGGTGTCAGAGGTGCATAAGATGTAGTAGGAGTGTAAGGCCTGGGAGGTGTGTATGGTGTAGGAGGTGTATAGGGGTATTGATTGAAACTGACTGCATGTGTCTCCTCTTTCTTCTTTGCAGGAAAAACTCTCTTCGAGGTAGCAGACTCACCCCCTTCCATTTTCCCATTCTTAATAGCAGACTCTATCATCTCCTCCGATATCACCATATCTACAAAGTCCTTGGTGGCACTTCCCACCAATTTATCATAATAAGGTGCTTTCAGGGTATTGATGAAAAGCATTATAGTTTTCTTGTTGGTTAAAGGGGGTTGCACATGTGTAGCCAGGTCTCTCCATCTCTGAGAATATTCTTTAAAGCTTTCAGTAGCTTTCTTCTCCATGTTTTGGAGAGTTTGACGGTCAGGCACTATGTTTGTCACATGCTTGTATTGTTCCATGAAAGCTTTAGCTAGATCCATCCAGGAACAGATCTTAGTACGGGTAAGCTGTTTATACCACCGAGTTGTAGATCCTATCAAGCTATCTTGAAAATAGTGGATGAGTAATTTTTCGTCTTCATCATGTCCGATCATCTTCCGGCAGTACATGATCAGATGCGCTGATGGGTTGGTAGTTCCGTTATATTTTTCAAAGTCTGGTACTTTGAACTTTGGAGGAATCACCAGACCATGCACTAAACTCATTTATTTGGCATCCAGACTGCCAAATAGCTCATCTCCTTCAACTGCCCTCAATCTTTCCTCCAGCAGCTGATATTTTTTCTGGGATTCTATCATTTCAACCCTCTTCAGTTCAGTCATCTTTGCCCTTTCCTTTTCGGCTATTTTTTCAAAGTCTGGAACGTCCACATCAATTAGATCAACCCCAATATTACCCCTTTTAGGACCAAAATTCTATGCTTCGGCCGCTGGTGGGATGTAAATATAGGATGCTGCCCCAGTTGGAAGTTCATTTCCCACAGGCTGGGATGTCTGGCCATTCTTCTGTACCACCTCTGGTTGATCTTCCTGGTTTACTGCCCCCATTCCGGTAACTGAATTTTCCCCTGGCCACTTATGCCTCATCATGGTACTCATCATCTCCATGAGTTTGGTCATTTGTTCCTGTGACTCCTCTTAAGACTTAGCCAACTGTTCCTGCAGTTCATTTTGAATTCTTTCCATCCTTTCAATTCTAGCAAGCTGATCGCTCTCCATAGCTCTTGCTTGAGATCAAGTATTGTAGGGGTGTCGAAAGTCTGATTTTTTTTTTAGTGCGACCAATTGTACCTTTAGTTCTAAAAACCATAGATTAGAAATTATTGACACATTTTTTATTTTATTTTATGAATGAATAAATGACTAAATGTTAATGAATGAACAAATAAGTAAATGACTAAGTGTATGAACATGAATGACTAATTATAAAAAATAAATGAATAGACAAATAAATAAATGACTAAGTGTATGAACAATTTATAAAGAATAAATGAATTAATGATTATAAATATAAATGAATGAACAAACAAAATATATAAAGGAAAGAACAAATGAATGATGAATGCATTTAACAGTATTGGCCCCGGGATAATTCCAACCAAACGGTCTTTCATTGATTTCCTGTAACTAAATACATCAAAGAAAAAAGATCACTGCTTAAGACAATCTGATAATCTGTCTATCCTAATTTAAAAATGCTATTACAAAACACCGATCCTTTAGTAACTCCCTTGGATCTTGGACCTTTTTCACTGTCCTCCATTGATTGCCTTGCTCTTCAATCTGACCCCTACTTGTTCACGGCCCTTTGACATGTCAGCAGAAGTATCACCGTGTAAGCTTTCCTTAGCTTGTTTCTCTAATTGATTGCTCGGGCTTCCTCATTCTTTTCTCTCTCTGTCCAATAGTTCTTCTCCTTCTTGAGGTTTTTGACTTCTTGCTCCCATTCCCTAGAAGTCTTGAGAGTCCCCTCGAATCTGAGCTCGAAATGGTACCTCTTGTTCTCCAAGTGTAATTCCTGAAGATCGCTTTTAGCAGTGTCCCTTTCTCTCTTGATCTTTTCCTTTTCTCTTTCTTGAGCTGATTCCCTATTTTTCATGTCTTCAAGCTCTTCTTGCAATCGGGCAATTTCCTTGCTCATTTGGGCCTTTTCTTTTTTGAATTATGCCCTTGCAATTTCTAACTCTAATGGCACTTCCTTGGGTGACGAACTCAAGAGCTAAATTTCTTCCCCATTTGATGTCAACAACCTATAATTAATCCTCAATTCCCTCCATGTCAGGTAATCAGATGTGACGATGTCGGCATATCTAGCTACCACCACCCGATGAGTTTTCTTCCATGCTACTACAATCTCACGTACCTTTCCCGGATATCCATCTTCTCCATAAGCAAATTCCAAATTACTAAGGTCATAGGTCATAGGAGTAAACTGACGGGATTCCGATTGTCTTAGTACCAGCAGTGGTGCATAGCTCACTCCTCCCCGTACTCCCAATAATGGAACAGAAGCTTTATCTCCGCACTTGTACAATGTCGGCATAGGAGCTATCCATGGAGCTCTCCAAATTATCATCTCAGCCCTGATATTTCGGAATATGTTGATCCATTGTTCCTCAGTCCTATTTTCAAGCCAATCTCTCTTAAGAAATTCACCAATTGGTGCAAAAGACTTCTAATACGAGCGAAGAGGGAAATTCTCCTGTTTACAAAATGGCTCTGAACCCATATGTAAAGGATCTGTATACAACCTACAAAACGCCCTTTTCCTTCCCGTCTACAGAAATTCAGGGATCGGATTGTTTCTGCTATAATTGCTGGGCCTGGGTTTATCCTCTGCTCAAGCCTCTCAAAAACATCAAATATCGCCATATCCACATACCCTAATTTCTTTGGGAAGATAACTAAACCATAAATAGCCAAAGCAAAAATATTTCTAACTGTCTCTTTACTTGAATGGCTATGGATTAAGGTCCGTAAAGTATCCCATGATATATAGTAGCTTACCCCTTTTCGGACAACATAGCTTTCGACCAAATTTCTTTCCACTCCCAGAATCTTAGACACCTTTTTCTTGAAACCCAGCGTCTTTGTATCCTTCAAATAAATGCGGTCGGGAATAACATTCTCAATATGCAGCAAGGTCGAATATTCCTCTATGGTTGGAGTCATATCCTCTCGGTTGAAGGTAAAACACCGATAAACGGGATTCCAGAATTGCACCACAGCCCCGATCACCTCACCACTGACCTTAACCTGAACTAACAGTGCTATGTCCCCATAAGTCTAAGTGAAGGCTTCTTTTTCTGATATGTTCCATTGATTCCATATATCCATCAATTCCCGGAGATTATTTTTCCTGATAGTAAGATCAACCTCGGCTGGTAATGCTGACACATATCCCATCTTCAAACAATCCCCATTATCCTGTTGACCTTTCTCGGACTGTTTCCTAACCTCTAAATGCTTCTCGACTACTGAGACACTCTGACCCTCCATAGAAGCCCTTTTGGTTGAATATTATCCCGAGACCAATAACCTTCCATGTGCAAAAAATGATGACAAGAATGCAAAAAAAATGGGAAAACAACAACAAAAAGAAAATGAATTAGTAACGGGAATAAGCTCGAATAATACAAAAAACATATAATTTAAAACAATAATTATCCCTGAGGATGCCAACAAAATTTTGGCATTATAACACCCCTGGGACAAAATACCAACACTTTTTACGGGCATTGTGATGTATGTTCATCATTTTCCTATTTTCAAAAATAAACTTATTCGGAAAGTAGAATAGAAGGTAAAAGGATTGGAAATATTCCTCCATGTGTTCTTAACTTCGGGATATCTAATTGGAAATCAGACATGGCTTTGCCTAGGTTTACTATATGAAGGTGAATTAGTTCTAAAAGCCCCGAATTGTTCCTCACTGTCGCCGATGAAGGCTAGTAAGGCACCTCGATAAAAGTGGGTTCAATTCTTTAGAGTCTATTTCCCTAGCCCATGCGGATTGTTAATCACGAAGGCTTAGGTAATTTAGTACTCCGAAAGTGTTTCACTAGCCCATGCGGATTGTTAATCACGAAGGCTTAGTTACTTTGCTCCCACCTAAAAGAACGAAACCTGGGTATAGGGCTCATGATATGCAAATGCACGTCTAGTGTGTGAGGAGAAATAAAAAACCTTTAACCACTTATTCTACATCCTTTATTCCAAATGCACATGAATATGGACATATTTAAAAACATTTTATTATTTTTGAAATTAAAAAAAATGTGGGAATTAAAATTAAATACCAATTAAACCAACAAAATCGAGACTTTGATAACACATGACTAATTCTAGGCTTGACTCCCTAATATGTTCCCAGTGGAGCCGCCAAGCTGTAGCAACCTAAAAAATAACAAGTCTCATCGCAAGACTTTATTATTCGTTAAGAGTGACATTAAAAAAACCCGAGGAAAAGTCGACTTAATTCCTCTTGAAAAATGAAGGTTTTGAAAATGACTTTGAAAAAGACATGGAGTCGCCACCAATCTTTTTTAGCTAGGTGTGATCGGCCACCTATTAAAACCGATTTTATAAAACATTTTAAAATTAATTAAAACATTTTAAAAACCAATTTCAAGTCTGCGTTTTAAACCAGAGAAATCAAAGAAGCGGGTCCAGACTCGATTACATGTGGGGAAGGATTAGCACTGCCACAACGCCCGTATAAAACGGTACCTTATTAATCATGTGTTATCTCAAGTCTCGGTAAAAAAATCAGTTTTAAATTTAGTATGTCAAGTTAATTCCCAATTTAAAGAAAAATAATTCCATTTTTAATTGAAAATGATCCGGAATTTATAAATTCAAAATTTTCCTATATTCCCCAACAAACGTGGCAAAATATAAAAAAGTTTTCTAGTTTGGAAAACTTTTCGAATCATTCTTATTTTAAAGAAGATATTCTGTTATTATGATAATTGATGATATCCTCCCTATCGCAACCTAAAAAAAATGACAATAACAACGATGTCTCATCGCGAGACTTTTATTATTCATTTTCCTTAGGCGTGACTTAAAAAAAAAAACGAGGAAAAGTCGACTTAATTCCTCTAGAAAAATGAAGGTGTCGAGGGTATGAAAATGGCCTTGTAAAAAGACATGGAGTCGCCACCAATCTTTTTTAGCTAGGTGTGATCGGCCACCTATTAAAACCGGTTTTATAAAACATTTTAAAATTAATTAAAACATTTTTAAAAACCAATTTCAAGTCTGCGTTATAAACGAGAGAAATCAAAGAAGCGGGTTCGAGAGTCGGTTACGTGCGGGAAAGAATTAGCACCCCCATAACGCCCTCATAAATCGGTACCTTATTAATCGTGTGTTATCTTAAGTCTCGGTAAAAAAGTTGGTTTTTAATTTAGTATTTCAAGTTAATTCCCAATTTAAAGAAAAATAATTTCATTTTTAATTGAAAATAATCCAGAATTTATTAATTCAAAATTTTCCTATACTCCCCGACAAAATCGGCAAAATATAGAAATTTTTATTTATTTGGAAAACTTTCCGAATCATTCTTGTTTTTTGAAAGAAAGATATTCCTTTATTAATGATAATTGATGATATTCCCTCCAGCAAACCCGGTAGAGAACTCATGAATTATTTTAACTTGGGAATATCTTTATTTTTATTGAAAATCATTATCTTTTTCAAAACATTTAAAAATTATGAACATGAACATGTATGACATAAATAAAATGACATGGAAAAATCTAGATAATATAATGCAATCTAAATGATATGACATAATTTAAATGGCATAGTATATTCTAGGTGAAATGAAAAATCCTAAGTATATGATATATTCTAAATGAGATAAAATGACTTAAATGACATGGCAATTTTAAATGATATGGCATATTTTAAATGACATGGCATGTTATAAATAAAATAACCTAAATGACATGGAATATGATTTAAATGACAAGAAATGACATGAAATTAAAATTATGCTAACATATAATATGCATAAAATGAAAATAAAAATAATAATGCATGGACATAGTATTTGCTAAACAATATGACAAAAATAACTAAATAAAAAACATAGAATATCACGAAACATTCAAAATCATATGGCAAACAAATATAATTTCATAAAAAGTGAATTAAAATAATAATAATACCATGGAAAATATCATAGCAAAAATCACACATTTAAATAAAATGCATGAATATGAAAAATGCAATGCATGAAAAATGTATTTTTTTCCTCTAAATAAAGAAATCCGTATATCTAAAAAGATATTCGACTACCTTAGGAAAATATGTCAAATTAGATTTTCTAAAAAAATAAAACTTTGTGATTGTTTGAAAACAATTTTGAGGAAAACTTGAATAAAAATTAAAACCCTTACCAAACCCCTTTTAAAATGGCTCTAATTTCCTAAGTTTTAAAATTCCGGACTTAACTACCCCTAACCTGAGATTTATAAAATCATTTTTAAAGTTTAAAAAGGCTTAGAAACTACCCTAAGACAGTAGCTAAATCTTCTAACCAACCCCCTCTAAATGCCTTAGTCAAATTCAACCATTATTCCTCTTTTGATTTCAAATCTGCCTCTACTGTCCGATTTTCCCACACGATTTCTTAGCCTATTTTTAAAAATTCAAAAAAAATCTAAAACAAATACTAGAGACTCAAAACATGTAAAACTACACGAGAAAAAATTGGCTTAATTTTATGATTAAAGATGACTGCCTAGAAAAATCAGAGATGTTCGAGTACTGGGTGAAAAAAACTGTTTTGTCAAAACACATTTTTTGCCTTTGATAAATTCATTCAAAAATCAAAGTAAAAATTGTTGGAGATCATCTTATTGACCTAAGGACAGTAGCTAAACATTTAAAAACCTTGGACAAAAATTGGCTAAGTAAAAAAAAAATCACAAAGGTAGAATAATCAATTGGACAATTCCTTAATTTTCCACAAGTATGCTCAAGAGAGCATGACTTTGAGCCATTAATTGGCCTAAGTCACAAATCAAGTGGCAATGAAATGGAATGCATGAACATACAAAAAATCATATGTATGAAATGCATGATCTAAAGGTCTAAATGGTAAAGGAAATGCATGACAATTCAAGATAACCTAAATGCCTAGCATGAATTTGCATGGCAATAAATGCTATCCTAACTCAATATGCATGCAATGCTTGATAATGCAAATATGACTTGGACCTAATATGTTATGAATATACATGAAAATGCTAATGTGACCTAAGACCTAAATAGCATAGTAATGCATGACAATACCAATATGATTTAAGACTCAATATGCATGGCAATACCAACATGGCCTAGACCTAAAATGTAATGAACATGCATAGCAATACTATGAACATACAATGACTCATGAAACTAATGTCAATGCTGGAACAAACAGCAACTAATACACAATTTCAAGATATGATAATGCAAAGCATGTTACCAAAACAAAATGCAAATGCATGACAAGGCAAAGGATGCATGAAGAAGCCAAATGATCACATGAGACTCTAATGCAATCCTATTTACTAAATGGCATAACTACATGACAAATCATATTAAGATGCATAATGTCATGACATTTTCATAAGCATATAACTTACTAAAATCAAAATGCACAAGCTCATGGCATGGAAATACAAACAAGTTAAGAAAGAAAAGGAGAATGCATATGCAAGGCATACATAATGTGAAGTGCCGAATGGTCATGAAAAAAAATGATGGCATTTTTTCATAGTATTTTCATTAGCACATGGCATACTAAAATCAAAATGTACAAGTTCATGGCATAGAGATGCAAACAAATTAAGAAGCAAAAGGAAAATGCACATGCAAGGCATACAAAATGGATTTGCCAAATAGTCATGAAACAAAACCAAGAAAATGCAAACATGTAAGACATGATACATGAAAAAAATGCACAACATGAGCATATGAACAACATTGGCTAAATATGCAAGGATGCAATATCAAGCATGGAAATGAAATATATAAGTAAATATAGCATAGAAAATAATGTAAAGAACATATATATAAAAGATTTAACATAGACATGCAAAACAAATAACAAGCAAAACTAGTAAGTAGAACAAGGAAAGTTAAGCTCCATGGTTGGTATGAAATGGGCATAACCTCTCACCTAACCATAATCACTTGGTCTTGCCAAGATCATGAAGCCTTTCCATCTCAATAAAACAGAAAATAAACCATGTAAAACAGAAAATAAGGTGAGCTTCATGGTAGGTAAAAATGGGCATAGCCTCTCTCCTAACGATGGTCACTTGGTCTAGCCAAGATCATGTAGTCATTTCAACCTTTTTTGCTTCATATTTTGTAAAAAATCAGAACCTTAGAATACTCTAAAAACCTTGTAAAAATCATTTTTCACAACAACATGCAAGGAAGAAAAAAAAGAAAACAACAAGGCAAGTAAATGTGCCATAATCGTCCATAGCATGAAACCATAGAAAAAAAATTGTTTTCCACCATTTTAATGAAGAAGAAGAAGAGATGAAAACATAAGTAAACATTAAAAAACTTTATTTCTATGAAAAATGTAGTAGGAAAACATGGTAGAAAAGCAAGAAAACACCTTGGAAATCAAGAAGAAAGCTATGCTAGAGCTTGGTAGAGATGACTACCTTCAAGCTCTCTATTGAAAACCTTTTTTTTTCTTTCTTTCAAAATATTTTTTTTTTGCCAAATTAGCTACTGCATTCAGCCAAAAACCTTCTGAAAAAATGAAATCCTCCCCCTCCCTTTAGCCTTGGCCGAATGGTCCTCTAGCACTTGGATAGGAATTGCACTTTTTCTCCTTCAATCTTGGCCTTTAGATCTAGATATTTTGATGACAACATAAAAATGTCATCTTTCCAATTGATAGCAGCCCTTAAGATGTGTACTCAACCCGTGTAGTAACCTTAGCCATTAGATGCAAAAGAGGACCAATCCCATGCACTCCCTTGCTTGCCCCTCTTGAGTGCCTACCCTTGGATGGGTTGTGCTCTTCCATTCTTGGTCATTGGATAAGGCCAACATAAAAATGAAATCTTGTAGATTAAATCCAGCCCTCAACATGTGTACTCAGCCCCTGTAGATGGCCTAAGCCATTGGATGAAAAGAGATAATCCCATGCACTCCCTTGCTCAACCGAATAGATACTCACCCTTGGATGAATTGTGCTCGTCTTTTTTATTCCATTCTTGGCCATTAGATGAGGTTTCTTTTATGACAAATAAAAATGTCATTTTGGCATTTAAACTTGGCCATTGGATGGTGCATTCAACTTTCTTACAAGGCACCTAAGCCTTTGGATGAAGGGGGACCATTTGCAAGGTGTTAGTGGTAGCATGTGGCTTGATAGTGACTAGGGAATTAAATTGTTCAAGCTTCCTTCTTCTCCTATATGTTGGCTGACCAAGGGAAGAAAAATCCCAATAATTCTTTCTTCTTTCATATTTTCCTCAATTACAAATTTGCCCTTTTTGGTTTCTTTGGTGAAATGACTTTTTTGCCCCCCGAACCTAAATAAATAACAAACAGACTCCAAATTTGAATTTTCTTTTTTCAATACTTCCGAAATAATAAAAAATTGAATTCTGGAAGTTTTCAAAAAATTTCGAGTCCATTTTCTATTTATTTTGGATTTAAAATTGCCCCTTTTATGCACCCGAACTTTACCATTTTTTAAACGAGCTCCGAATCTAGATTTTTCTCCACCAATCTTTTCCAAATAATTTAAAAATGTGATTTGGAAGTTTTCATAATTTTTGGAGCTCATTTGCTATTTTTTCGGGATTTATCTGCTTGAATTACTACATAGGGGACCTGAGATTTGGCCATTTGGCAAACGAACTCCGAATCAAGATTTTATTTCTCCAATCTCTTCCAAATAATTTAATAATGAGATTTGTGAATTTTCATAATTTTTGGCGTTCATTTGCTATTTTTTCGGGATTTATCCTGTTGAATTACTGCATAGGAGACCTAGTATTTGGCCATTTTGCAAACGAACTCCGAATCAAGATTTTCTTTCGCCAATCTCTTCAAAATGATTGGATTTTTGGAGTTCATTTGCGGAGTTCATTTGCTATTTTTCCCATATTTTCCAATTTTTCCCTTTTGCCTCTGAAACCCGATTTTGCTCAAAACAAGTCTGATTTTCATAATTTCTTCAAACTGAGCCTTGGGCTATCATTGTTTAATCATTTATCATCAATTAAGGGCTTTAGATCTTCCGAATTGGGTCATTTCCGTAATTCTTCCAAATTTCACCGAAATTCACCAAAAAATCCTAATTCTCGATTTTCTTTCGAATTGACTTTTCTATCAGTTTTTCTTCCAAATGGCTTCTGCATTACCCGTAGTCAGTGCTTATCTTTCATTTGGAACCTTCAATTCTAACCAATTTGATCGTTTAACCATTTTTCCCTAAATTTCTCGAATTAGGGTTTCCTTTTTACTGAATCTCGTAACCCAACTTTCGACCTCCATATCTTTCAATGTCGACCTCGGATTATCAAAATTCTTTCACCATTTTTCAATTGAACCTCAAATCTTGATTTTGAAAGTGGGTTGACTTTTTCAATAGTTGACTTTTTTGGGGTTGACTTTTCTAGGGTTGACTTTTCTGAGGTTGACTTTTTTGAGTTTGACTGTCTGCTTTCTTAGACTAAGCCTCGGAGTACCAGTTGCAGGATGAGAAAAGCTTTTTAGCATTCTGAAACATCAATTTAGGAAGAAAATGTACCTGATTTAGGGGTCCAGACAAAATTAGGTGTCTACAACTGCCCCTCTTTGGCTGTTGCTGAGAATCAGGAACCAGACAAAGATAAACAAACACTAATTTTGTACGGTTAGTGAAATCACATTTGAAGGAAGGGAAAGGGGTTTCAATCATCATCATTTTTTTTTTGTTTTGAAAAAGCTATAAATTGAAGATTTTGTCTTTAAATTGAATTCCCTGACTAATCAAGGCTCGACCCGTCTTAAGGAAATGGGTTCGATTTCAAAAAAAAATTATGCTCGAAGGTCTTAGAAATGATGCCCGAAGGTCTTTAAAAATGGTGCCCGAAGGTTTTTAAAAATGGTACCCGAAAATCTTTAAAATGGTGCCTTGAGGTCTTAAAAATGGTGCCCGAAGGTCTTTAAAATGGTGCTCGGAGGTCTTAAAAATGGTGTCCGAAGGTCTTAAAAATGGTGCCCGAAGGACTTTAAAAATGGTGCCCGAAGGTCTTTGAAATGGTGCCCGGAGGTCTTTAAAATGGTGCCCGAAGGTCATTAAAAATGGTGCCCGAAGGTCTTTAAAAATGGTGCTCGAAGGTCTTTAAAATGGTGCCCGAAGGTCTTTAAAAATGGTGCCCGAAGGTTTTTAAAAATAGTGCCCGAAGGTCTTTGAAAATAGTGCCCAAAGGTCTTACCCGTGATTAAAATACCTTGACGACGGTCTCAAGGCTCAACTCATTTGATAAAACAGAATGAATTCGATTTAAAACAAAAGGAAATACCTTGACGATGGTCTCAAGGCTCGACTCATTTGATAAAACAGAATGAATTCGATTTAAAACAAAACGAAATACCTCGACGGTGGTCTCAAGACTTGACTCATTTGAGAAGCAGAACAAGTTCGATTTAAAACAAAAGGAAATACCTCGACAGTGGTCTTAAGGCTCGAATCATTTGAGAAGCAGAACGAGTTCCATTTGGGAAGCCAAAGTTTTTTTGATTCCTGCAATGTTAGCTAAATCCAATGATGAGAATGACATGAATTGCAAATGCTTATATGTTTCTTGAGGATGAATGTAGTCAAATGATTGTGTCATGATTTCTAATCCATGGTTTCTTTGAGGTTCACAGATTATCCGACTTCATGATGGAGTCTTCAATTGTTCACTGATGCCCCACTTAAAGAACCCTTTACTCAAGATAATTTGTTAAACAGTTCCAGTTTCTGACTTCACTGAAATTCACAAATTTCATATTTCATGACGGAGTCTCCACCACTTTCACTGTTTTCCTTTACTTGGTGAATTTTCCATCGGGATTAGTGGTTTCCAAACCTTTTCTAAGATTTGGATATATTCCTTAGTAATACTTTTAAACTCCCTTTTATTAAAAAATTTATGTTTACTAATCATCATTCAATTTAATAACAACCAAAATGCAATTTCAAAAATGTATGAAAGAAAGTATGAAACGAGCAATATTCATAAAAGGGGTAACAAAAATTTATTGCAACAAGATGTTTTAAAATGGTAAAAGTGGATATCAAGGATATAAGAAACAAATGTAAAGTTATAGGTTGTTGATGCCCCGGATACGGAATATCTTGGACCCCTCATTTTTCAAATCATCTGAAATTTCTCTTGAGCAGTCAATTTACTTGGGTAATCCCTCGGCTTCCGTATTTACGTCAGACTAAGTTGTTCCTCTTTTCTCTAATTTTCAAATACTTTCTCCCCCTTTACACGAAGCATTCATTCAAACCTTAATCAGTACTTGAGCCGCCCTTTGCGGGCTTTCAACTCAAGTGTTCCCCATTCGGTATTAAGTCGCCCTTTGCGGGTTTTCGGCTTAAACCTCTCCTTTTTTTTTTTTTTGGTGGTATTCTACCATGCATTTGAGAATTCTAAATTCTTCCAAGGTAAAAATGTCAATTCAAAAGATGGGATGAATTCTGAGAAAAACCTTTCAAATTAAATACCTATGCTTGATCAAAATGGACTTTTAAAGTACGTAATGTAGGCCAAGGTTCGGGTTTAGAAGGAAAGGATAAAATAGGCCCAAAATATGTTTAAGGGTAATTGGATCAAGGATCATTTCCTGAGGAGAATTCATTCTTGAGACATTTGTCCCTTTTTTGCACTTTTTTTTTTCTTTTAGCTGGCTTTCATTTGCCATTCTTTGATTTCACATTTTTCAATGGCTCTATTTTTTGCCATGATTTTGATTATTTTTTCTCGTATTTTCCCTCCAGTGTAGAGGGTGATCCTTGATCAGGGTTTAACGAAAGAAATAATTTCTAAGGCTCAAAGGGGTGACTAGGGATAATTTCTTCCTAGTGAAGGGAATATGAAAGATGGCCATTTATCATACCAAGCATGAATATTCTCTTTGAAACGCAATTCTCAGAGGAGATAGATATATAGAATTTCCATTTCAACACTTGGAATCATTCGAAATCCCATGTGCATAGCATCACACTATCTATATATATATATATATATATATATTTTCAAGCATAATACTTCTTCAGTTCATCAGCATTCACGGGATGTCTAAAATCATCCCCGTCAATTTGAGTTAGAATCAATGCTCTTCCAGAAAAAGCTCTTTTTACCACATAGGGTCCTACCCAATTTGGAGCCCATTTTCCTCGCGGGTCCTTCACTATGAGTAGAATTTTCCTCAGTACCAACTCGCCTTCTCGAAACTGTCTTGGTCGAACCTTCTTGTTATGGGCTCGAATCATCCTTTTCTGATACAACTTCCTGTGACAAATTGCCTTCAATCTTTTCTCCTCGATAAGATTCAGCTATTCATAACGAACTCTAACCAATTCTGCCTTTTCTAGGCCAACCTCCATCAAAACACGAAGTGAAGGAATCTCAACTTCAATGGGTAACACTGCTTCCATACCATATACCAAAGAAAACGGCGTTGCCCCTGTAGATGTGCCAACCGAAGTGCGATATGCGTGAAGAGCAAAAGGCATGATCTCATGCCAATCCTTGTACACATCAGTCATCTTCTCGAGAAACTTCTTGATGTTTTTGTCGGCTGCTTCTACTGCCCCATTCATCTTCGGACGATAAGGTGCCGAATTATGATGCGTGATCTTGAACTGAGTACATACCTCTCTCATCATCTTATCATTCAGATTGAGAGCATTATCTGAAATAATTCTTGCTGGCAGTCCATATCGGCATATGATTTCCTTCTTAACAAATCTGCATACCACCAACTTCGTTACATTCGTATAAGAAGCAGCTTCACCCACTTTGTGAAATAGTCTATGGCCACCAGGATGAAACAATGTCCATTTGAAGCTTTCGGGGTAATAGGGCCAATCATATCCATTCCCCACAATGAAAACGGCCATGGCGCGGTCATGACATGCAATGGCGATAGCGGCACACGAATCTTATCTGCATATATCTAGCATTTATGACACTTCCAGGAATAACTGATACAATCTCCTTCCATCGTCAGCCAATAATACCCTGCCCTCATAATCTGTTTAGCAAGCATGTAACCATTAGCATGGGTGCCACATATCCCTTCATGGACTTCCTCTATGATTCTTCGAGCTTCGACAGAACCGACATATCTCAACAGGACTTGATCTTTCCCTTTCTTGTAGAGAATATCCCCATCTAGAACAAAACCCATTGCTAGCCTTCTCAGAGTTCTCTTGTCATTTTCTATTGCCTGTTCTGGATACTGTTGACTCTTGATGTACTGCAAGATGTCGTTATACCAAGGGAGACCATCCGCTTCTTCTTCGATACTCAAGCAATGGGCAGGAGACTCATATATGCTCATCTTGATCGGCACAACTTCCGTCCCTTCATTCACTTTGAACATTGATGACAAAGTAGCCAGAGCATCCGCCATCCGATTTTCTTCTCGGGGGAAGTAATTGAAACTTGTTTCTTTAAACTCCTCCAATAAACTCAGTATGAGTTCTCTGTATCTGATTAAATTTGTATCCCGGGTTTCCCATTCTCCCCGTAATTGGTATATCACTAAGGCCGAGTCTCCAAAAACCTCCAGTTTCTTGATCTTTCTGTCTACGGCAGCACGAAGGCCCATAGTACATGCCTCATACTCAGCCGTATTGTTTGTACAATCAAAATCCAATCTGGCGGTGAAGGGATAATAATCTTCTTCTGGGGATATGTGCACTGCACCAATTCCGTGCCCCATGGCATTAGATGCCCCATCAAAGTACATCTTCCATACTTTCTTTTTCAAGGGAACCTCATCTGCTTGCGAAACATACATCAAATCTTGATCTAGGAAACAAAAGTTCAACGGCTCATAATCTTCCATTGCCTGACTTGCTAAAAATTTGACCACTGCACTGCCCTTGATAGCTTTCTGACTCACACATACAATGTCGTATTCTGACAACAAAACCTACCATCTTGCCATCCTCCCAACAAAGAAGGTGCTTCCAACATGTACTTGATCGGATCTAGCTTGGCGATCAACCACGTCGTGTGGTACAACATGTACTGTCTGAGCCTCCGAGCAGTCCAAGCTAAGGAATAGCACAGCTTTTCCACCGACGAATATTTCAACTCATAATCTGTGATGTCACAACCTAAAAAATAACAAGTCTCATCGCAAGACTTTATTATTCGTTAAGCGTGACATAAAAAAAAAAACCGAGGACAAGTCGACTTAATTCCTCTAGAAAAATGAAGGTTTTGAAAATGACCTTGAAAAAGACATGGAGTCGCCACCAATTTTTTTTAGCTAGGTGTGATTGGCCACCTATTAAAACCGGTTTATAAAATATTTTAAAAATTAATTAAAATATTTTTAAAACCAATTTCAAGTCTGGGTTTTAAACCAGAGAAATCAAAGAAACGGGTTCGGGACTCGGTTACGTGCGGGGAAGGATTAGCACCCCCACAACGCCCATATAAAACGGTACCTTATTAATCGCGTATTTTCTCAAGTCTCGGTAAAAAGTTGGTTTTAAATTTAGTATTTCAAGTTAATTCCGAATTTAAAGAAAAATAATTCCATTTTTTAATTGAAAATGATCCGAAATTTATAAATTCAAAATTTTCCTATATTCCCCAACAAATGTGGCAAAATATAGAAATTTTTATTAATTTGGAAAACTTTCCGAATCATTCTCATTTTAAAGAAGATATTCCGTTATTAATGATAATTGATGATATCCTCCCCAGCAAACTCGGCAGAGAACTCATGAATTATTTTAACTCGGGAATATCTTAGTTTTATTGAAAATCATTACCTTTTTTGAAAATATTTAAAAGAAATGAATATGTATATGCATGACATAAATAAAATGACATAGCAAAATCTAAATAATATATGCAACCTAAATGATATGATATAATTTAAATGCCCTAGCATATTCTAAATGAAATGAAATATCCTAAGTTATATGATATATTCTAAATAAAATGAAATGACCTAGGTAACATAATATATTCTATATGAAATGTAATATCCTAATTCATATGAGATATTCTAAATGAAATAAAATATCCTAAATTACATAATATATCCTAAACGAAATGAAATGACCTAGGTAACATAATATATTCTATATGAAATGAAATAATTCAAATGACATGGAAAATATGAATGATATAGCATGTAATTTAAATGACATGAAATATAAAATAATGCTATCATATAATATGTATGAAAATAAAAATAAAAATAATAATTCATGAACATAGTATATGCTAAATAATAATAAAAAATAAAAAGCATAGGATATCATGAAATATTCAAAATATATAATAAACAATATAGTATAACTCAAAATCATAACAATATTATAGAAATTATCATAGCAAAAATCACATATTATATAAAATGCATGAATATGGAAAATGCAATGCATGGAAATGTATTTTTTCCTTTAATTAAGGAAATCCGTATATCTAAAAAGATATCCGGCTACCTTAGGAAAATATATCAAATTAAATATTCTAAAACCAAAATACTTTGTGATTGTTTGAAAACAATTTTGAAAAGCTTAGATAAAAACTTAGCTAAACCCTTTTTAAAATAGCTCTAATTTCCTAAGTTTAAAATCCCGAACTTGACCACCCTTAACCCGAGAATTAAAAAATCATTTTTAGAGTTTAAAAAGGTTTAGAAACTACCCTAAGTCAGTAGCTAAACTTCCTAATTAGCCCCCTCTAACTAACTTAACCAAAACAGAAAAATGATTTTCCTTCAAATTCAATTCCAACTCCACTATCCAGTTTTAAGCCACAATTTTTTACCCTATTTTTAAAAATTCTAAAAAATCTAAAAAAAATACTGGAGATTTAGAACATGTAAAAATACACGGGAAAAAATTGACTTAATTTTCGGATTAAAGATGAATGCCTAGAAAAATTGGGAAAATACAAATACTGGGTGAAAAAACTGTTTTGCCAAAACACATTTTTTGCCTTTGATAAAATCACTTAAAAATCAAAGTAAAAAGATTTAAGACTCACAAAATGACTCACAAACAGTAGCTAGGACTTTTGAAAAGTTAGACAAAAATAGGCTAAGTAAAAAAAATCACAAAGGTAGAATACTCAACTTGACAAACCTTAATTTTCCACAAGTATGCTCAAGAGAGCATGACTTTGAACCATTAATTGGCTTAAGTCATTAGTCAAGTGGCATGAACATGAAATGCATGAAACAAATACAGCAAATATGATGCATGAAATGCATGAGTTTAAACCTAAATGTCATGAAAAATGCATGGCATCAATAAAATGACCTAGACCTAAATGAACTTGCATGGCATTTAATGCCACCTAGGTTTAAAATGCATGGTCATGCATGGCAAAATAAACCAAACCTAAAAACTAAAATATGCATGGCAATAACACAAACACAAGGCATGCTTAAACCAAAAACTCAACCAAATGTCATGAAAATGCAAACCTATCATCTAACATAACAAGAATGCGCATACAATGCGAAATAACATGAAATGGCCGAATGGCCTCAAGCTCCAAACAAGCATGGCATTTTCACAAACACTTGATATGCATAAACCAAATACTTAATCAAATGTCATGTAAATGCAAACCTACCAACTAACATAGCAAAAATGCACATACAAAGCAAAATCAATGAGGTAGCCGAATGGCCTCATGTTCCAAGCAAACATGGCATTTTCACAAACACTTGATATACTAACATACTCAACCTAAATATGTCACTCAAATCATGCAAATATAAAATGGAGGTATTAAAACTAACAAATATTTTCACAAACACTTGATATACTAAATATAAAACATCAACAAATTTAAACATTATGAAAATAGAAAATTAAAAATGCAAGAACATGATAATAAACTCATAAATAGCCATAAACTAGCAACCAAAGTAATACAAGCTTCAAGTATATGTAGTAGAAAAAGATTTAAAGCATCAAAGCTAAAAAAAATAACAAGAATAACATGACAAATCAAAGCAAAACAACAACAACAAAAATATAGGCCATTCGGCCATGGTAAGAAAGAAAGAAAAAAAATTGTAAGAACTTGTTTAAGAAAAAGATGAAGAAAGAACTTAAAAAGAACATAAAAAAAAAAAACTTATTTAAAAAGAAAACTCACCAAAATAATAATCAAAATAGCAAAAACAAGAATGGAAAATCAAGAAAGTGCAAGAGTTGGTGCTAAAAGCAACCTCTAGAAGCTATCTTCCAAGCTTTTTCTCTTCAAACTTTCTTTTCTTATCTAAAGTTTTCTTTTTGCTTTGCAACAATGGAGAGAAAACTCAGCCAAAACAAGAGAGAAAAAGAAAAATGAACTGCTGAAAATGAAAGAGACCCCTTCACCTATAGGCTGGCCGAAACCCCCCTCTCTCCTCACTAGGATGTTGTCATTTTTATTCCAACCAATTTCCATCAAAGGGCTAGTGATTCAAGGTGAAAAAACATGAAATTATCACCCTTAGATTAGGCCATCAGCTGTCCATAATTACAGCTGTTCAAGAATAATGTTGACACTCTCCCTCTTCATGCATTGGCCCATGTGGCTTATTTGCAATGGTTTGATCAAAAAAATCACTAACTAACTCTTAATTTTTGGCCTTTTGATTGAAAAATCAGAAGATCCTTCCCTCCTTTGGGCCTTGGCCGGCCAGCACACCATCTTTCAACCCAAGGTTGATTTTTTTGAAAGGCAAGAAAAGCCCTTTTCGGTTGCTTGGGTAAAATGACCGTTTTGCCCCCCGGATGCAAATAAATGGAAAATGGACTCCAAATTCAATTTTTAATTTTTAATACTTTCAAAATAATAAAATATTGAATTCTGAAAGTTTTTAAAATTTTTCGAGTCCGTTTGCTAGTTATTTGGATTTTTTTCCGAAAATTCGCTTTTATGCCCCCACATTTTACCATTTTCTAAACGAGCTCCAAATCAAGATTTTTATTCACCAATCTCATCCAAATAATTTAAAAGTGTGATCTAGAAGTTTTCATAATTTTTAGAACTCATTTGGTATTTTTCCGGGATTTATCTTCTTGAATTACTACATAGGGGGCCCGGGATTTGGCCATTTTGCAAATGAACTCCGAATCAAGATTTTATTTAGCCAATCTCTTCAAAATAATTTAAAAATGAGATTTTCAAATTTTCAGAATTTTTGGAGTCCATTTGCTATTTTTCCGGAATTTATCTTCTTGAATTACTATATAGGAGACCCGGGATTTGGCCATTTTGCAAACGAACTCCGAATCAAGATTTTCTTTTTCCATCTCTTCCAAATGATTTAATAATGAGATTTGCAAATTTTCAGAATTTTTGGAGTCCATTTGCTATTTTTCCCAAATTTTCCAATTTTGCCCTTTTGCCTCCGAAACCCTATTTTGCTCAAAACAAGTCCGATTTTCAGATTTTCTTCAAACTGAGCCTTGGGCTATCCCTTTTTAATCATTCCTCATCCATTGGGGGCTTTAGTCTTACCAATTCGGGCCATTTTTGTAATTCTTCCCGATTTCACCGAAATCCACCAAAAACCCTAATTCTCGGTTTTCTCCCGGATTGACTTTTCTTTTAGTTTTTCTTTCAAATGGCTTCTCCATTACCCGTAGTTAGTTCTTATCATTCATTTGGAACCTTCAATTTCGACCAATTCGATCCTTTAAGCATTTTTTCCCAAATTTCCCGGATTAAGGTTTCCTTTCTACTGAATCTCCATAACCCAACTTTCGAACTCCATACCTTTCGATGTAGACCTCGGATTATCAAAATTCTTTCGCTATTTTTCAATTGAACTTTAAATCTTGATTTTGAAAGTGGGTTGACTTTTTTCGTAGTTGACTTTTTGGGGGTTGACTTTTCGGGGTTGACTTTTTTTGGGGTTGACTTTTTTGAGTTTGAATTTTATGCTCGCCCTCTTAAACTAAGTCTCAGAGTACCACCTGCAGGATGAAAAAAAATCTTTTTACATTCTGAAACATCAATTTAGGAAGAAAACATACCTGTTTTAGTGGTCCGGACAAAATTAGGTGTCTACAGCTGCCCCTCTTTGGCTATTGCTGAGAATCAGGAATCAGGCAAAGATAAACAAAAACTAATTTTGTACGCTTAGTGAAATCACATGTGAAGGAAAGGGAAAGGGGTTTCTTTTTTCATTTTTCATTCATTTTTTCATTTTTCATCATTTTAAATAAAAAAAAAACTGTAAATTGAAGATTTTGTCCTTAAATTGAATTCCCTCACTAATCAAGGTTCGACCCATCTTAAGGAAACGAGTTCGATTTCAAAAGAAAAAATTTGTGCCCGAAGGTCTTAAGAATGATGCCCGAAGGTCTTTAAAACTGGTGCCCGTAGGCCATACCCTTGATGAAAAATTATGCCCTGAGGTCTTAAGAATGGTGCCCGGAGGCCTTTAAAATGGTGCCTGAAGGCCTTACACGTGATGAAAAATTATGCCCGGAGGCCTTACCCGTGATTAAAATACCTTGACGACGGTCTCAAGGCTCGACTCATTTGATAAAATAGAATGAATTCGATTTAAAACATAAGGAAATACCTCGACGGTGGTCTCAAGGCTCGACTCATTTGATAAAACAGAATGAATTCGATTTAAAACAAAAGGAAATACCTCGACGAAGGTTTCAAGGCTCGACTCATTTGGTAAAACAAAATGAATTCAATTTAAAACAAAAAGAAATACCTCGACTAAGGTCTCAAGGCTCGACTCATTTGATAAAATAGAATGAATTCGATTTAAAACAAAAGGAAATACCTCAACGGAGGTCTCAAGGCTCGACTCATTTGATAAAACAGAATGAATTCGATTTAAAATGAAAAGAAATACCTTGACGGAGGTCTCAAGGCTCGACTAATTTGATAAAACATAATGAATTCGATTTAAAACAAAAGGAAATACTAAGAATGATTCTGGGTTTGGTTCCTTTGGAAAAGAATAAATTTAACTTGAAAATGAAAAGAACATACCTCAACGGCGGTCTCGGGGCTCGACTTATTTGAGGAGCAAAATGAGTTTGATTTGGAAACGTACCTCGACGGTGATCTAGGGGCTCAACTCATTTGAAAAAATAGAACGAGTTCCCTTTGGGGAAGTCCAAGTTTTCCTGATTTCTGCACTGTTAGCTAAATGCAATGATGAGAATGACATGCTTTGCAAATGCTTGTATGTTTCCTAAGAATAAATGCAATCAAATGATTGTGTCGTGATTTCTAATCCATAGTTTCTTTGAGGTTCACAAATTATCCGACAAAGTCTTCAATTTGTTCATTGATGCCCCACTCAAGATATCTTGTCAATCAGTCTCAGTTTCTGGCTTTCGCTGAAATTCACAGATTTTTTTGACTTCATGATGAAGTTCCCACCACGTTCACTGTTTTCTTTTCTTGGTGAACTTTCCAAACCTTTCCCAAGATTTAAATCTATTCCTTAGTAATACTTTGAAATCTTTTTAGTTAAAGATTTTTTATTACTAATCATCATTCAATTTAATAACAATCATAATGCATCTCAAAAATGTATGAAAGTAAACATGAATCAAGCAAAAATTGTCATGAAAAGGATAACAAGAATTAATGCAGAAATGCTTTAAAATAGTAAAAATAAATATCAAGGATATAAGAAACAAATTTAAGGTTATAGGTTGTAGATGCCCCGGATGCGGAATATCTTAGACCTCTCCTTTTTCAAACCATATGAAATTTCTTTTGAATAAGCAATTTACTTGGGTAACCTCTTAGCTTCCGTAGTTAATCAGACTGAGTTGTTCCCCTTTTCTCTGATTGTCAGATACTTTCTCCCCCTTTACACGGAGCATTGATTCGAACTTTGATTAGTACTTGAGCCACCCTTTGCAGGTTTTCAACTCAAGTATCCTCCATTCGGTATTAAGTCGCCCTTTGCGGGTTTTCGACTTAAACCTCTCCTTTTACATTATTTTTTTATTTCCATCAATTTTCTTTTTTTTTTTCATATTCTACCATGCATCTGAGAATTCTAAATGCTTCCAAGGTAAAAATATCAATCCAAAAGATGGAATGAATTCTGAGAATGACTTTTCAAATTAAATATCCATGCTTGATCAAAATGGGCTTTTAAAGCACGTAATGTAGGCCAAGGTTTTAGGTTTAGAAAGAAAGGATGAAATAGGCCCAAAATATGTTTAAGGGTGATTGGATCAATGATCATTTCCTGAGGATAACTCATTCTTGAAACATTTGTCCCTTTTTGGACTTTTTTTTTTTTTGCTTTGTTGGCTTTCATTTGCCACATTTTTCAATGGCTTTCTTTTTGCCATGATTTTTTTTATTATTTTTCCTCGCATTTGCCCTCCAATATAGAGGGTGATCCTTGATCAAGGTTTAAAGAAAGAAATAATTCCTAAGACTCAAAGAGGTGACTAAGGATAATTTCTTCTTAGTGAAAGGAATATGAAAGATGGCCATTCATCATACAAGCATGAATATTTTCTTTGAAAAGCAATTCTCAGGGGAAATTGATATATAGAATTTCCATTGTTACACTTTGAATCATTCGAATTTCCATGTGCACAATATCATACATTTTTTTCTTTTTTATTTTTTTTCTTTCTTTTTTTCAAGCATAATATTTGTTCAGTTCATCAGCATTCACGGGATTTCTGAAATCTTCCCCGTCCATTCTAGTTAAAATCAATGCTCCTCCAGAAAAAGCTCTTTTTACCACATAGAGTCCTTCCCTATTCGGAGCCCATTTTCCTATCGGGTCCTTCACTATTGGGAGAATTTTCCTTAGTACCAATTCCCCTTCTCGGAACTGTCTGGGACGAACTTTCTTGTTGTGGGCTCGAATCATCCTTTTCTGATACAACTGCCCATGACAAATTGCTTTCAATCTTTTCTCCCCGATGAGATTCAACTATTCATAACGAGCTCTAACCCATTCTGCTTCCTCTAGGCCAACTTCCATCAAAACTCGAAGTGAAAGGATCTCAACTTCAATAGGTAGCACTGCTTCCATCCCGTATACCAAAAAAAACGGCGTTGCCCCTGTAGATGTGCGAACGGAAGTACGATATGCATGAAGAGCAAAAGGCAAGATCTCAAGCCAATCCTTGTACACATCGATCATCTTCTCAACAATCTTCTTGATGTCTTGCTAGCTGCTTCTACTGCGCCATTCATCTTCGGACGGTAAGGTGCCGAATTATGATGTGTGATCTTGAATTGAGTAAACACTTCTCTCATCATCTTATTGTTCAAATTGAGAGCATTATCTGAAATAATTCTTGCTGGGCAACCCGTAACGACATATGATTTCTTTCTTAACGAATCTGCATACCACCAACTTTGTTACATTCGCATAGGAAGCAGCTTCTACCCACTTTGTGAAATAATCTATGGCCACCAAGATGAAACGATGTCCATTTGAAGCTTTCGGGGTAATAGGCCCGATCATATCCATTGCCCATATTGAAAAGGGCCATGGTACAGTCATGACATGTAATGGCAATGGCGACACCTGAATCTTATCTACATATATCTGGCATTTGTGACACTTCCAGGGATAACTGATACAATCTCCTTTCATTGTCAACCAATAGTACCCTGCCCTCATAATCTGTTTAGCAAGCATGTGACCATTAGCATGAGTGCCACATATCCCTTCATAGACCTCTTCTATAATTCTTCTAGCTTCAGCAGATCCGACACATCTCAATAAGACTTGGTCTTTTCCTTTCTTGTAGAGAATCTCACTGTCTAGAACAAAACCCATTGCTAACCTTCTCAGAGTCCTCTTGTCATTCTCTGTTGCTTGTTCTGGATACTGTTGACTCTTGATGTACTACAAGATGTCGTTATACCAAGGAAGGCCATCTGCTTCTTTTTAATACTCAGATAGTGGGCAGGAGACTCATATATACTCATCTTTATTGGCACAACTTCAGCCCCTTCATTCACTTTAAACATTGATGACAAAGTAGCTAGAGCATCTGCCATCCGATTTTCTTCTCTAGGAAAGTAGTTGAAATTCACTTCTTCAAAGACCTCCAATAAACTCAGTATGAGTTCTCGGTATCGGATTAGTTTTGTATCTCGGGTTTCCTATTCTCCACGTAATTGGTAAATCACTAAGGCTGAGTCTCCGAAAACTTCCAATACTTTGATCTTTCTGTCAACTGCAGCATGAAGGCCTATAGTACATGCTTCATACTCGGCAGTATTGTTTGTACAATCAAAATCCAATCTGGCAGTGAAAGGATAATAATATTCTTTTGGGGATATAAGCACTGCATCGATTCCATGCCGCATGGCATTAGATGCACCATCAAAGTACATTTTCCATACTTTCTTTTTCAGGGGAATCTTATCTGCTTGCGACACATACACCAAATCTTCATCCGGGAAGTCAAAGTTCAACGGCTCATAGTCTTCCACTGCCCGACTTGCTAAGAATTCAGCCACTGCACTGCCATTGATAGCTTTTTGACTTACATATACAATGTCGTACTCTGACAATAAAACCTGCCATCTTGCCGTCCTCCCTGACAAAGAAGGTGCTTCCAACATGTACTTGACTGGATCTAGTTTGGCAATCAGCCATGTTGTGTGGTACAACATGTACTGTCTGAGTCTTCGAGCGGTCCAAGCTAAGGCACAACACAACTTTTCTACCGACGAATATTTCAACTCATAATCTGTGAACTTCTTGCTGAGGTAGTAAACTGCCTGTTCTTTCTTTCCAGTTTCATCAAGCTGCCCCAAAACACAACCCATGGGTCTTTCAAATACTGATAAATACAGTATCATTGGTTTATCCTGAATAGGTGGCATTAGTACCGGTGGGTTTGATAGATAATGTTTAACCTTTTCAAATGCAATCTGACAACCTTCATCCTATTCTCCTGGATCACATTTTCGAAGTAACTTAAATATTGGATCACACTTGTCGGTTAATTGAGAAATAAATCGAGCAATGTAATTCAATCTCCCCAGAAAGCCTCTTACTTCCTTTTGATTGCGCGGTGGTGGCAGATTCTGAATGGCCTTCACTTTATCTGGGTCAATCTCAATTCCTCTTTTGCTGACGACAAAACCCAACAATTTTCTCGAGGTGACTCCAAACGTGCATTTTGCCAGATTTAGCTTGATTCTAAACTTCTTTAGTCTTTCAAAGAGCTTCTTAAGATTCGCAATATACTTCTCTTCTCGTTGTGACTTTGTGATCATATCATCAACATAGACCTCAATTCCCTTACGCATCATATCATGGAACAAGGTCACCATGGCTCTTTGGTATGTTCCCCAGCATTCTTCAACCCAAATGGCATTACCTTGTAGCGAAAGGTTCCCCACATTGTAACAAATGTGGTTTTCTCCATATCTTCCGGTGCCATCTTGATCTGATTGTATCCTGAGAATCCATCCATGAAAAAAAATAAAGAACATTTTGCCGTATTATCCACCAGAGTATCAATGTGGGGTAAAGGGAAATTATCTTTAGGGCTGGCCTTGTTCAAATCTCGGTAATCAACGCACATCCGCACTTTGCCATCCTTCTTTGGTACTGGGACAATATTTGCCACCCATTCTGGATATTTTGCCATCTCTAAGAACCCAACATCAAATTGTTTTTTCACCTCCTCTTTTATCTTTAACAGCATGTCTGGCCTCATTCTTCTCAACTTTTGCTGAATTGGCTTGCATTCTGGCCTTAAAGGGAGCTTATGAACCACAATATCCGGATCCAACCCTGGCATCTCTTGGTAAGACCATGCAAATACATCCACATATTCCTGGAGCAAGGCTATCAATTCATCCTTTATTGGTGATGACAATGAAGTCCCGATTTTGACTTCCTTTATCTCTTCACCATCTCCCAGATTTATCATTTCCAATAATTCCTTATGAGGAAGTACTTGTTTCTCCTCTTGTTCTATTTTCCTTAATAGATCCGGAGGTATACTATAATCCTCAGTATCTTCGTTAGCCTCAACATCACCTGTGCAAATGAGTCTTTCAACATCAACTGACTGGAAGGTCCTCATATTCCGCATCCGTGCACCTGTAAATAAGTGGAGAAGAAACAATATAGGAAAAAATATATAATGAAAACAAAATAAATAACAAAAATGAAAGAATATGGACACATCAATATGGATAAAATGCATTGTGCTTGTTATTTATTGAATGAAAATGTTTAAACAAAAAGCCCATTACAGAAAAAACTCTTAATATCTCTGGGTAAAGATAATTAAGCTTGTTTTCTTAAAAGTATTACGTTGGAATAGACTTAAAAACTATGGGCAACTCAGTCGCACTCCAATTGGTTAGTCTATATCTTGGTGGACACGGTCACACCATCCAGTTCGCACTGCCACTTTTCAACCCTTCTTTCTCGGTCATGCAAATCACCATATCCTGAATTTCTCCCCCATTATTCACATGGAATTTTTCAAAAGCTTGCTCGATCATTACAAGCACATCCTCTAAATTTTTTTCTCCGAATAGGAAACCAGTAGAGCGAAAGCTATGACGGATTGGTGGGAAAGTCATGGGTTCCCATTCAATATCCATACCTGTGAGACGGGCCATTCTTCTTTGTCTATTCCTTTCAACCTGTTTCGTCTTCTCATGGGCCTTCGAAAGATACCCTAAGCCAAACCGATCTTTCTTTCCCACTACTTCCACTGCTCGAGCCATCCCTTGAAGATATTTCCCCAAACCTTTTACAGCCCTGCAGCCTTTTCCCACTATGGTTCTTACTCCCAGCCTTGTGTTCTTGGACAACCTTCGTTTCGGAATTTTTCGTCCTTCAGCGATGAAAACTGCATTTACGAATTCCAAAGACCGAAAAAAACATTCTACGACATCTTTATTGGCTCGACATAAGGAGATTCAGTAGATAAGAAGACTATTATGTCTTCTTCTCCTGATATAGTGATCAAACGGCCTTCCACCACAAATTTTAGCTTTTGGTGGAGAGACGAGGGTACAACCCCAGCTGAATGTATCCATGGCCTTCCCAACAAGCAATTATAAGACATATTAATATCCATGACCTGGAAGTTCACCGTATAAGTGCATGGGCCTATCTCCAGATGAACTTCAATAGTTCCCATAACCTCTCTCCTTGTTCCATCGAAAGCCCTGACCACTATGCAACTTGGAATCATATAAGATATATCCACTAACAACTTGGATAGGGTTGCCAAAGGCATCACATTTAATGAAGAACCATTATCCAAAAGGACCCTCGATAATATGTGCCCCTTACAAGTGGTAGTTATATGGTGAGCTTTCGTTTACCCAATACCATTGGGTGAGATCTCCTCATAGCTGAAAAATATATAGTCATCCGCTGCGATGTTTCTTACCAGCCTGTCCAACTTTTCTACTGATATGTTATTAGCCACGTATGCCTGATTCAACACTCTTAACAAGGCATTCCTGTGTGGCTCTGAATTCAAAAGCAAAGATAAGATTGAAATTCTAGTTGGTTGACGTTGTAGTTGTTCAACCATGCTATACTCACTGTGCTTTATGAATTTTAAGAACTCACAGGCTTCCTTCTCATTTACCGGTTCTTTTATTCGATTAATCAGGGCTGATCCCCTCTCTATTTCTTTTGACAAATCCATCTCAATATGGATTGGTTCAACTAGTTTTTTCCCTTTGTGTGCTCCTCTATTTTTCCCTGTTAACCCCTGTTCAGCAACCTCAGGAGCATAACACCTTCCACTTCGGGTTAAATTCCCTACGCCTGTGATATCTTGCTGACTCGAAGACCCAGGCATAACCATGCTGCAGTCGTATTTCCATGGTGCAGCTTTGTTTTCCTTGTATGAAAAGGAAACAGGCAAATCAATGGTTAACTTGGGTGCACCTTCCTCAATGATTGGCATAACTTTCTCATCTGGTTCATCATAATAGATGATCAAGGGTCTTCCTATCCCGCAGCCAGCTGTATTTTCAATAATTCCTATTTCCTCCTCTTTCTCTTCATAGAACTGGGCTTCCCCATTATTCATCATCTTTTGGACTTTAACCAGAAAGTCTCCTCAGTCCTGTATGACATGACCTTCACACTTATGGAACGGCACCAATTCTGCACCCTCTTTGCCACTATTCTTAGACTGTCCGTATTTTTCACCATTCTTGTCTTGACCATCTCAACCCATACTGTCAACATCGGAGTCTTGACGTCCCTGACGTCCTTTTTTAATCTTCTGACTTCCCCGGTCAATATTACATTTACCCGATTCCCTGCATGATCGGGCAATGGGTTTCCCGCTACATTCGGTCCATTCTTTGCCCCAAACTTCATAAATCCAACATTGGTCAGGCTTTGGACTTTCTTTTTAAAGGCCAACCAATCTTCGGTTGAATGTCCTTGAATTCCTGCGTGGTATGCGCAGTTAGTGTTTGCATTGTACCACCTTGGATATGGAGGTGTCAGAGGTTTGAGGTATACGGGTGCAACAAGTTGACCCTGCAATAGTTTAGGATATAGCTCAGCATAGGTAGTAGGAATCAGATCAAATTGGGATTTTTGATCGTTCCTTGGTGAACATTGGTCATTGCACGCGGGACCCTGAGTGTTTGGGATAGTATTTCTAGGAAGGGTTATTTGTGGGGATATACCAGTCGGGAACGACTGTTGCGGTATATTGGTATAGGGAATGGATTTTGGGTAAGGTGGTTCACATTGGGGTAGTAAGGATTATACCCTGGGAAAGGTGTGTAAGGTGTCGGAGGTGCATAAGATGTGGTAGAAGTATAAGGCCTTGGTGGTGTGTATGGTGTAGGAGGTGTATAGGGGCATTGGCTGAAACTTACTTCATGTGTCTCCTCCTTCTTCTTTACAGGAAAAACTCTCTTCGGGGTAGCAGACTCACCCCTTTCCATCTTCCCGTTCTTAATAACAGACTCTATCATCTCTCCAGATATTACCATATCTGCAAAGTCCTTGGTGGCGCTTCCCACCAATTTGTCATAATAAGGTGCTTTCAAGGTGTTGATGAAAAGCACCATGGTTTCCTTGCTGGTTAAAGGGGGTTGCACTTGTGTGGCCAAATCCCTCTACTTCTGCGAGTATTCTTTGAAGCTCTCATTGGACCTCTTTTCCATATTCTGTAATGACAGCCTATCAGGTACCATGTCAAACACATGCTTATAATATTCCGTGAAAGCCCTGGCCAAATCCGTCCATGAACGAATCTTGGTACGACTTAGTTAATTGTACCATCAGGTGGCTGACCATGTTAAGCTATCTTGGAAGCAATGAATAAGCAATTTCTCATTATCATCATGCCCCGTCATCCTTCTGCAGTACATGGTTAGATGAGCTGATAGGTTGGTAGTCCCATTATACTTTTCAAAGTCTGGTACTTTGAACTTTGGAGGAATTACTAGATCGTGTACTAAGCTCATCTCTTTGGCATCCAGACTGCCAAATAACTCTGCCCCTTCAACTGCCCTTCACCTTTCTTCCAGCACCTGATATTTTTTCTGAGATTCAGCAGTTTCGACCCTCTTCAATTTAGTCATTTTGGCCCTTTCCTTTTCTGCCATTTCTTCGAAGTCTGGAACTTCGACCTCAATTGGATCAACTCCGATATTACCCCTTTCAGGACCGAAATTTTGTGCTTCGACTACTAGTTGGATGTAAATATAGGATGTTGCCCCAGTTGGAAGTTCATTTCCCAGAGGTTGGGATGTCTGGCCATTTTTCTATACCACTTCTGGTCGATCTTCCTGGTTCACTGCCCCCATTCCGATAACTGAATTTTCTCCTGGCCACTTCTGCCTCATCATGGTACTCATCATCTCTATGAGTTTTGTCATTTGTTCTCGTGTCTCCTCTTGAGACTTAGTTAACTATTCCTGCAGTTCTTTCTGAATTCTTTCCATCCTTTCAATTCTGGCAAGCTGATCGTTCTCCATATCTCTTGCTTCAGATCGAGTATTGTAAGGGTGTCAAAAGTCTGATTCTTTCTGAGTGCAACCAATTGTACCTTTAGTTTTAAAAACCATGGATTATAAATTATTGACACAGTTCTTATTTTATTTTATAAAAAACGAATGAATGACTGAATGAACAAATGTTAATGAATGAACAACTAAGTAAATGACTAAGTGTATGAACTTAAATGACTAATTATAAAGAATAAATGAATGGACAAATAAATAAATGACTAAGTGTATGAACTATTTATAAAGAATAAATGAATGAATGATTATGAATATGAATATAAATGAATGAACAAATAAAATGAAATATATAAAAGAAAGAACAAATAAATGATGAATGCATTTAAAAGTATTGGCCTCAGGATAATTCCAACCAAACGGTCTTTCATTGATTTCCTGGAACTAAATACATCAAAGAAAAGATCCCTGCTTAAGACAATATGATAATCTGTCTCTCCTAAAAAAATATTACAAAATACTGGTCCTATAATAACTCCCTCGGATCCTGGACCTTCTCCACTGTCCTCTTTTGATTGCCTTGCTCTTCCATCTGATCGTTACTTGTTCACGACCCTTTGACGTGTCAGCAGAAGCATCACCATGTAAGCTTTCCCTAGCTTGTTTCTCCAGTTGATTCGCTTGGGCTTCCTCATGCTTTTCTTTTTCTACCCAATAGTTCTTCTCTTTCTTGAGGTTTCTAACTTCTTGTTCCCATTCCCCGGAAGTCTTGAGAGTCCCCTCGAATTTGAGATCGAAATGGTACCTCTTGTTCTCCAAGTGTAATTTCTGAAGATCGCTTTTAGCAGTGTCCCGCTCTCTCTTGATATTTTCCTTTTCTCTTTCTCGGGCTGATTCCCTATTTTTCATATCCTCCAGTGCTCCTTGCAATCGGGCAATTTCCTTGCTCATTTGGGCCTTTTCCTTTCCAAATTCTGCCCTTGCTATTTCTAACTCCGATGGCGCTTCCTTGGGCGGCGAACTCAAATGCCGAACTTGTTCCCCATCTAATATCAACAACCTATCATTAACCCTCAATTCCCTCCATGTCAGGTAATCAGGTGTGACGATGTCGGCATATCTAGCTACCTCCACTCGATGAGTTTCCTTCCATGCTACCACAATCTCACGGACCTTTCCCAAAAAATAATCTTCTCCATAAGCAAATTCCGAATTACTAAGGTCATGGGTTATAGGAGTAAACTGACAGGATTCTGATTGTCTCAGTACCAGAAGTGGTGCATAGCTCACTCCTCCCTATACTCCCAATAATGGAACAGAAGCTTTATCTCCGCACTTGTACAATATCGGCATAGGAGCTATCCATGGAGCTCTCCAAATTATCATCTCAGCCCTGATATTTCGGAATATGTTGATCCATTGTTCCTCAGTCCTATTTTTAAGCCAATTCCTCTTAAGAAATTCACCAATTGGTGCAAAAGATTTCCAATATGAGCGAAGAGGGAAATTCTCCTGTTTACAAAAATGGCTCTGAACCCATATGTAAAGGAGCTGTATACAACCTAGAAAACGCCCTTTTCCTTCCCGTCTATAGAAATTCAGGGATCGGATTGTTTCTGCTATAATTGTCGGGGCTGGGTTTATCCTTTGCTTAAGACTCTCAAAAACATCAAATATTGCCACATCCACATACTCTAATGTCTTCGGGAAGATAACTAAACCATAGATATCCAAAGAAAAAATATTCCTAACTATCTCCTTACTCGAATGGCTATGGATTAAGGTCCGTAAAGTATCCCATGATATACAGTAGCTTACCCCTTTTCGAACAACATGACTTTCTACCCAATTTCTTTCCACTCCCAGAATTTTAGACATTTTTTTCTTGAAACCCGGCGTCTTTGTATCCTTCAAATAAATACGGTCAGGAATAACATTCTCAATATGCAGCAAGGTTGAATATTCCTCTATGGTTGGAGTCATATCCTCCCGGTTGAAGGTAAAACACCGATAAGCTGGATTCTAGAATTGCACCATAGCCCAAATTACCTCACCACTGACCTTAACCTGAACTAACAGTGCTATGTCCCAATAACTCTGAGTGAAGGCTTCTTTTTCTGATATGTTCCACTGATTCCATATATCCATCAATTCCCGAAGATCATTTTTCTTGATAGTAAGATCAACCTCGGCTTTCAATGCTGACACATATCTCATCTTCAAACAATCCCCATTATCCTACTAACCTTTCTCGGACTATTTCCTAACCTCTAAATGCTTCTCGACCACTGAGACACTCTGACCCTCCATGAAAGCCCTTTTGGTTAAATAATATCCCGAGACCAATAACCTTCAAATGTGCAAAAATGATGACAAGAATGCAAAAAAAAAAAAAACAAAAAACAACAACAAAAGAAAATGAATTAGTAACGGGAATAAATACGAATAATACAAAAAACATATAATTCAAAACAATAATTATCCCTGAGGATGCCAACAAAATTATAATATCTCTAGGACTAAACATCAACACTTATTACGGGCATTGTGATGTACATTCATCATTAGCCGATTTTCAAAAATAAATTTATTCGGAAAGTAGAATAGAAGGTAAAAGGATTGGAAATATTCCTCCATGTGTTCTTAACTTCGGGATATCTAATTGGACATCCGGCATGGCTTCGCCTAGGTTTACTATATGAAGGTGAATTAGTTCTAAAAGCCCTGAATTGTTCCTCACTGTCGCCGGTGAAGGCTAGTAAGGCACCCCGATAAAAGCGGGTTCAATTCGTTAGAGACTATTTCTCTAGCCCATGCGGATTGTTAATCACGAAGGCTTAGGTAGTTTAGTACTCCGGAAGTGTTTCACTAGCCCATGGAGATTGCTAATCACGAAGGCTTAGTTACTTTGCTCCCACCTAAAAGGACGGAACTCTGGTATAGGATTCATGATATGCAAATGCACGTGTAATGTGTGAGGAGAAATAACAAACCTTTCCCCACCTATTCTATATCCCTTATTCTAAATGTGTCACACCCCAAATTCAGGGCATGTGACCGGCCAGAGACAAGGTATGCCCCTGCCTTCGAAGCCTGAATATACCCACAAAACCAAATCAAACAAAATTTCGGCATAAGCATCACCAGATCATACTAGGCCTCCGTGGCCGTTATACATCATACATCACTTAGATACACCAGTTTACAAAATATAAAGTACATATACATCATACACAAAATGCGTAGGACCCATGATACCCTAGTGACTGCAAAATGTATCCCACCATCACCACTGCTTACCATGTCCTGGGTCAATCCGCTTACTACAATTATACGAGCAGCTAGCTATCCGAAACCTGGGAAAAGCTGGGTCTATTAAGATCTGAAAAAGAATGAAAATAACAGAGTGAGTCGAAAGACTCAGTGAGCATAAGGTTACTAGAAAGAGTACTTGGAAGTTTTGTATTTCATTTCTTAACTATTAAAGCATAAACAAGACATATCAAGTATGACTAATTAACTGAAAAGTAATATTTAAAAATTATTTCGAGACTTATAAAAATTATTTGTCCCTTATGAAATCTTCTATGCTGAGTGCTGAATATAAATAGGCCATTGGCCAGCCAAAATCGATAGCCAAAAATATTTTACCATCGGTTTTACGTGTATACCTCTATAATTATCATTTAGAAAATTTTCATGACTATAACATCAAAACATCCTGGACTTATACCAGTCCGTAATATTTGTCATTCCGGACTATCTCGTCCATATCATCCCAGACTTATCCTGTCCGTATCATCCCGGACTCATCCTGTCCGTACCATCCCAGACTCATCCTGTCCGTACAAAATAGCATCCCGGACATCACCCTGTCCGTAAAACAATAGCATCTCGGACATCACCATGTTCGTACAACAATAGCATCCCGGACATCACCCTGTCCGGAAAACAATAGAATCCCGAATGTTACCCTGTCCGTAAAACAATAGAATCTCGTACGTTACCCTGTCCGTACAATAATAGCATCCCGGACATCACCCTGTTCGTAAAACAATAGCATCCCGGACATCACCCTGTCCGTACAACAATAGCATCCCGGACATCACCCTATCCGTAAAACAATAGCATCCCGGACATCACCCTGTCCGTAAAACAATAGAATCCCGGACGTTACCCTGTCCGTACAATAATAGCATGATATATTAAATTTGTTTATCTTATTAAATGATTTATATAATATGCTAGGTAACAGCTTCTACACTAAGCATATTTCTACTTATGTTTACAAGCATTACAATTTCACTTAGACATTTTATCAAACAACTTGTGTGCATAACATTTAATCTGCAATGTCTAACTGTCCTTAAATACTCAACCATCCTATACAATATTATTCATCAACCAATTTCATAAATTAGCAACCATAATGCCTCAAACACAATTCCATACTATTTTTTCATTAATCCGACAATTACAACCATAATATACCTTGTTATGACATCTTAATTAAGAATATCTGAGCATTTCATATTGCTCACAATCATTATCATTCAACTCTACAATACTTTCCTCATGTAACCATATTAACACTACACTTACGCCATTAATCCGCGTAAGGTTTAAAACTTACCGTTTCCGTGATCCGAGCTATCTTTCGTGTTTCAGTATCCGTATCAATCAACAATGCATATAAAACAACAACTACCGCCTAAATTAACCTAAATACTCAAAGTGTTATTTCAAGTATTAAAGCGGCACTTTCGTGACTTTGTCGCGATCCCAAGCGAACTCCACGATACTGGTACCTACGACATCGTCAAGATATTCTGTAAATATTTTACAACTACGGGACACTCAAATTCCCATTATTTATAATAGTTAGCTGATATCCAAAAAATTTCAGCTTAAAATTTTTTTACAAATAAATTTTTACACTTAGCTCGGATTAAAATTTGGAGCAACAATCAACTAGAAAGTTGCTCACACAATGACAGCAAAGCTAATGGTGGCCTCGAACAACCAAGGAAGATGGCGGCACCACCTCATGGGCAAGCTAGGGTTTTGGCCAAACTCGTTTTAGCCTCTAAATTTTGATTCAAAGCTATCCGATACTAATTTATGGTTTAAGGAGGCAGAGGAACACCTCCCGTGGCGAAAAAAATGGTGGCAACATGGTGGTTCACCACCACCAATTTTTAGCCCACATGGTTTCTCATAGCTGTCGCAACCTAAAAAAAATAACGACGAGTCTCATCGCAAGACTTTATTATTCGTTAGGCGTGACATTTAAAAAAAAAAATCGAGGAAAACTCGACTTAATTCCTCTAGAAAAATTAAGGTTTTGAAAATGACCTTAAAAAAGACATGGAGTCGCCACCAATCTTTTTTAGCTAGGTGTGATCGGCCACCTATTAAAACCGGTTTTATAAATATTTTAAAAATTAATTAAAACATTTTAAAAACCAATTTCAAGTCTGCGTTTTAAAACCAGAGAAATCAAAGAAGCGGGTTCGGGAGTCGGTTACGTGCGGGGAAGGATTAGCACCCCCACAACGCCCGTATAAATCGGTACCTTATTAATCGTGTATTATCTCAAGTCTCGGTAAAGATTGGTTTTAAATTTAGTATTTCAAGTTAATCCCCAATTTAAAGAAAAATAATTCAATTTTTATTTGAAAATGATTCGGAATTTATAAATTCAAAATTTTCCTATATTCCCCAACAAACGTGGCAAAATATAGAAATTTTTATTAGTTTTGGAAAACTTTCCGAATCATTCTCTTTTTTTTGAAAGAAAGATATTCCTTTATTAATGATAATTGATGATATTCCCTCCAGCAAACCCGGTAGAGAACTCATGAATTATTTTAACTCGGGAATATCTTTATTTTTATTGAAAACCATTATCTTTTTGAAAACATTTAAAATAAATGAATATGTATATGCATGACATAAATAAAATGACATAGCAAAATCTAAATAACATAATGCAACCTAAATGACATGGAAAACATGAATGATATGGCATATAATTTAAATGACATGGAATAAAATAATGCTATCATATAATATGCATAAAAATAAAAATGCAATGCATGAAATGTATTTTTTCCTTTAATTAAGGAAATCCGTATATCTAAAAAGATATCCGGCTACCTTAGGAAAATATGTCAAATTAAATATTCTAAAACCAAAATACTTTGTGATTGTTTGAAAACAATTTTGAAAAGCTTGAATTAACAATAAAAACTGGGCTAATTTTTTTTTTAAATGGCTCTAATTTCCTAAGTTTAAAAAATCCGGACTTGACTACCTTTAACCCGGGACTTGAAAAACCATTTTAGAGTTTAAAAGGGCTTAGAAATCATCCTAAGTCAGTAGTTAACCCTCCTAATCAGCCCACTCTAAGTAAATTAACCAAAACAGAAAATTGGTTTTTCTTTAAATTCAATTCTGACTCCACTGTCCAGTTTTAATCCATGATTTTTTACCCTATTTTTAAAAATTCCAAAAATTCTAAAAAAAATACTGGAGACTCAGGACATGTAAAACTACACGAGAAAAAATTGGATTAAGTTTTTGATCAAAGATGAATTCCCAGAAAAACCAGAGATGTACGAGTTTTTGGAGGAGAAAAAACTTCTTCGTTTTTCTTTAAATTCAATTCTGACTCCACTGTCCAGTTTTAATCCACGATTTTTTACCCTATTTTTAAAAATTCCAAAAATTCTGAAAAAAAATACTGGAGACTCAGGACATGTAAAACTACACGAGAAAAAATTGGATTAATTTTTTGATCAAATATGAATTCCCAGAAAAACCAGAGATGTACGAGTTTTTGGAGGAGAAAAACTGCTTTGTTTTTCTTTAAATTCAATTCTGACTCCACTGTCCAGTTTTAATCCACGATTTTTTACCCTATTTTTAAAAATTCCAAAAATTCTAAAAATATTATTGGAGACTCAAGACATGTAAAAATACACAGGAAAAAATCGAATTAATTTTCTGATCAAAGATGAATTCCCAGAAAAATCGGAGATGTACGAGTTTTGGTTGAAGAGAAAGAAAAAAAAACTACTTTGCCAACACATTTTTTTTGTCTTTGATAAAATCATTTAAAAATCAAAATAAAAATATTTGAAACTCATAGAATGACTTGAAAACAATAACTAGGACTTTTTGAAAGTTAGATAAAAATTGGCTTAAGTAAAAAAATCACAAAGGTAGAATAATCAATTTGACAAACTTAATTTTCCACAAGTGTGCTCAAGAGAGCATGACTTTGAACCATTAATTGGCTCAAATCATTATTCAAGTGGCATGAACATGAAATGCATGAAACAATGCAGCAAAAATAATGCATGAAATGCATGGATCTAAACCTAAATGTAAGGAAAATGCATGACACAAATAATATGGCCTAGACCTAACATGAACTTGCATGACATTTAATGTAACCTAGACCTAAGACATGCATGGCATTTTTACAAACACAAGGCATGCTTAATTCAAAAATCCAACCAAATATCATGCAAATGCAAAAACCTAACAACTAGCATGACAAAAATACAACACACAATGCAAAACACATGGAGTAGCCAAATGGCTCCAAGCTTCAACAAGCATGGCATTTTCACAAACACTTGGTATGCTAGCATGAAAAACTAAGTCATAACACAAAAATCACACAAGCATTTTCACAAACACCTAATATACCAAATCTAAAACATGCTCACTAAGATATAAAACAAGAATCATGCAAAGAATCACACAAGCATTTTCACAAACACTTAATATGCTAACTCTAAAACATGCTCAAATTTAAACAACATAAAAACAGAAAATTAAAAATGCAAAAACATGATATCTAAGACATAAATGGCAACAAACAAAGCAACCAAATTAAATATAACTTAAGAACATGAAATAACATAATATTTAAAACATCAAAAATAAAGAAAATAGCATAAACAACATGGTAAAATGAATCAAAAACAACAACTTAAAATAAATAATGTAGGCCATTTGGCCATGGTGAGTTTATTGTAAAAACAAAATGTAAGAAAAATATACTTAAGAAAGGAAATGAAGGAAGAACAAGAAACATTATTTTAAAATGAAAACTCACCAAGTATTTTTTGAACGGATTAAGCTATAAACCCTCAGAGTAGCTTTTGAACGGATTAAGCCACAAACCCTCTCACAAGTAGCTTTTGAACGGATTAAGCTATAAACCCTCAGAGTAGCTTTTGAACGGATTAAGCTATAAACCCTCAGAGTAGCTTTTGAACGGATTAAGCTACAAACCCTCTCAACAAAAACACTATGACTCACCACCCGGATAATCCTAATACAAGTGTATAGACTATCTCACAAGGGGTAGTGGGTTGACTTTTTCAGTAGTTGACTTTTTGGGGTTGGCTTTTTTTCAAGTTTGACATTTTGTGCTCGCCCTCTTAAACTAAGTCTCGGAGTACCACTTGCAGGATGAAAACAGTCTTTTTATACTCGGAAACATCAATATGGGAAGAAAACATACATGTTTAGTGGTCCGGACAAAATTAGGTGTCTACAGCTGCCCCTCTTTGGCTATTGCTGAGAATCAGGAATCAGGCAAAGATAAACCGACACTAATTTTGTACAGTCAGTGACATCACATGTGAAGGAAAGGGAAAGGGGTTTCTTTTTCATTTTCATTTTTTCATTTTCTATTTTTCATTTTTTTCTTCTTTTTTTTTTTTTTTTTTTTTTTTTTCTTTTTTCTATTTTCTTTTTTTCATTTTTTTATTATTTTTTTAAACAATAAATTGAAGGTTTTGTCCTTAAATTGAATTCCCTGCCTAAACAAGGCTCGATTCGTCTTAAGGAAACGAATTCGATTTTCAAAACAAAATTTATGCTCGAAGGGCTTTAAAATTGGTGCCCGAAGGTCTTAAAATGGTGCCCGGAGGTCTTAAAAATTGGTGCCCGGAGGTCTTACCCCTGAAAAAAGTTATGCCCGGAGGTCTTAAAGATGTTGCCCGGAGGTCTTACCTGTGATTTGAAAAAAATTAAGCCCGGAGGTCTTAAAAATGGTGCCCATAGGCCTTACCCCTGAAAAAAAAGTTATGCCCGGAGGTCTTAAAGATGTTGCCCGGAGGTCTTACCTGTGATTTGAAAAATTATGCGCTGTATGCGACTTTAAAAATGATGCCCGGAGGTCTTAAGAATGGTGCCCGGAGGCCTTACCTGTGATTTGAAAAAAATGCGCTGTATGCGACTTTAAAAATGATGCCCGGAGGTCTTAAGAATGGTGCCCGGAGGCCTTACCCGTGATTTGGAAGAAATGCGCTGTATGCGACTTTAAAAATGATGCCCGGATGTCTTAAGAATGGTGCTCGGAGGCCTTACCCATAATTTCGAAGAAATTCGCTGTATGCGACTTTAAAAATGATGCCCAGAGGTCTTATGAATGGTGCCCGGAGGCCTTACCCATAATTTGAAAAAAAATGCGCTGTATGCGACTTTAAAAATGATGCCCGGAGGTCTTAAGAATGGTGCCCGGAGGCCTTACCCATAATTTGGAAGAAATGCGCTGTATGCGACTTTAAAAATGATGCCCGGAGGTCTTAAGAATGGTGCCCGGAGGCCTTACCCGTGATTTGGAAGAAATGCGCTGTATGCGACTTTAAAAATGATGCCCGGAGGTCTTAAGAATTGTGCCCGGAGGCCTTACCCATAATTTGGAAAAAATGCGCTGTATGCGACTTTAAAAATGATGCCCGGAGGTCTTAAGAATAGTGCCCGGAGGCCTTACCCGTGATTTGGAAGAAATGCGCTGTATGCGACTTTAAAAATGATGCCCGGAGGTCTTAAGAATGGTGCCCGGAGGCCTTACCCGTGATTTGAAAAAAATGCGCTATATGCGACTTTAAAAATGATGCCCGGAGGTCTTAAGAATGGTGCCCGGAGGCCTTACCCATAATTTGGAAGAAATGCGCTGTATGCGACTTTAAAAATGATGCCCGGAGGTCTTAAGAATGGTGCCCGGAGGCCTTACCCGTGATTTGGAAGAAATGCGCTGTATGCGACTTTAAAAATGATGCCCGGAGGTCTTAAGAATGATGCCCGGAGGCCTTACCCATAATTTGGAAAAAATGCGCTGTATGCGACTTTAAAAATGATGCCCGGAGGTCTTAAGAATAGTGCCCGGAGGCCTTACCCGTGATTTGGAATAAATGCGCTGTATGCGACTTTAAAAATGATGCCCGGAAGTCTTAAGAATGGTGCCCGGAGGCCTTACCCGTGATTTGAAAAAAATACGCTGTATGCGACTTTAAAAATGATGCCCGGAGGTCTTAAGAATGGTGCCCGGAGGCCTTACCCATAATTTGGAAGAAATGCGCTGTATGCGACTTTAAAAATGATATGCCCGGAGGTCTTAAGAATGGTGCCCGAAGGCCTTACCCGTGATTTGGAAGAAATGCGCTGTATGCGACTTTAAAAATGATGCCCGGAGGTCTTAAGAATGGTGCCCGGAGGCCTTACCCCTGAAAAAAGTTATGCCCGGAGGTCTTAAAGATGTTGCCCGGAGGTCTTACCTATGAATTATGCCTAGAGGTCTTAAAAATGGTGCTGAAGAATTGTTGAAAATTAACCTAAAGATTTTGAGAATATGCGAATGCTTTTTGATGCAAATGCATATGTTGAATAAGATACGAAATGACTTAAACTGGTGCAAATGTCTTTAATGCAAATGTAAATGACTTGGATTGATGCCCATGTTTCATGATGCAGATGCCCCTACTAATTGTGTTCATGTAACTGGTTTATGAATGGTGTAACTACAATTACCACACATTAACGAAAATGCAATGATTCTAGAAATGATGCAATTGTTTGAGATGACACAAATACGAATTCCATGAAGAATTGTAAATGTAAAGGTAAAATGCAGATGCTTATGGAATAGTGCCAATGCAAATACCCATGAATGATGCAAATGCTTGCTGACACTGTGCAGATGCAAAAGCTCGATAAAGAGATGTGTGCTCATGAGTGATGCAAATGCCCCCGTTTGTTTTTCTAGACTTTGGCTTAGCCTTTCAAATTCATTTTTCCTCTTCAAATCAGAGTATATCTTCAATTCATTTTGGCTATTCTCTTTGCCCCAACAGTTTTCAAACTTTCATCAACAGAGATCTGCACTGGGTTCGATTTCTTCTTCTCATATCTGGAAGTCAGGACCTATTCTGGCAGTTCTACACCTTTGAGTTAGAAAAATCCTTGTCTCATGTCAACATCAGAATGGGTATTTCAAAAATATCTTTATTTGTTTTCTCATTTTGAAAACTTCTGAACGAAAAATATTATCCCCACAATGTGTGATGTACAAATATTTTGAAGACTGATAATCATTGTTAGAAATTTCTTTAAGTATCAATCTGGGTTTTTTCAACTGGGATTGGCAAGGCTTGGTATAACAAGATTCTGGCTTTTCCAGGAAAACTTCATGACAAAAATGTATATCCCTTCTAGGCTCACAAATGGAACATGTTTTATAAATCATGAATTCATTGAGAACCCAGCAAATTCAACATTCTTTTTTGTTTCCGTATCAAGGCATTTTGACAAGCGTCAAGATTGGCTGAGATGTTTAAACCAGAAAGTTTAATCTTGGGAACAAAAGTTTCAGTTTTTGAAGACAATCCTCTGAATGAGAACTGACAATTTGGGGGGTTCAGGAATTCCTAGATGTTCCTCGATGACCACTCCTTTAATAAGATCTTTTCTTTTGGGGTATCGGCACTATCATAGATGGCATCAAAAATTCCTATTCTACTCTAGACCGCCCGTTTTTTGGGTTTTCGCCCTAGAGTCCCATTCTTTTCAATTGTTATCTTTTTTTTTTTTTTTTTTTTTTACCATGCACTTGAGAATTCTAAATTCTTCCTTAGTGAAATGAGAATTTGATGAGATGGGATAAAATCTGAGGAAAACCCTTCAAATTAAACATTCATGCTTGATCAAAATGGACTTTTAAAGCACGTAATGTAGGTCATGGCTCAGGGTTCAGAAAGAAAGGATAAATAGGCCCAAAATATGTGTTTGAGGGTAATCAGATCAAGGATCCTTTCTTGAAGAGGATTTTCTTTGAAGCATGTGTCTCTTCTTGGACATTTCTTTCTTTTTGATTTTGCTCTTTTTCTTCCTTGCTTTTGGCTTTCAATTTGCCATGTCTTTCACACACATTTTTTTATTGTGTTTTTTGTTTGTTTTTCTTGGCTTTCATTTCGTCATCTTTTCCTCTTCTTTTTTCTTTGACAGAGTGAGCCTGTATTTATTCGGGGCTCCATTTGCTTTGTGTCTGTCCTTGAGCTATCACTCATTTCTCAATGATCTTTGAAAAGATCTTTCCTCGCATTTGCCCCCCAGTGTAGAGGGTAATCCTTGATCAGGGTTCAAAGAAGAAAGAATTCTTTTGGCTCAAAAGGGGTGACTATGGATAATAATTTTTTTCTTGTGAAAGGGATATGAAAGATGGCCATTCATCATATCAAGCCCAAATATTCTCATTGAAAAGCAATCCTCAGGGGAAATAGATATTTAGAATTTCATTTTGCACTTTGGAATCATCCGAATTCTCATATGCATGATATCATGATTTTTCTTTTTCTTTTTTTTTCTTTTTTTTTTTTGTTTTTTTCGTCGCATGCCCCCAATGATTCATGCATTAGCCCATCCTTCTTCACTATGTATCCATCATTTCCACATATGATGCCCCAATTTGATTATCCATGCGAATTTGTATCAACGAGGAACATGGCAAGTCTAGGTCTGTTTTGAAAAGGCTGAGTTTCCAATCTGAGTTTTTTTGAAGAGATAAGGAAAATATGACCCAAAAACGGGTTTTCTCTGGGACAAGGGATAATCTAGTTTAATCATTGTGCCCCAGGATGTCAATCATGAAGTGATGTTTGGGCAATTAGTGTTTTGTGGTTATTGGGAAAGGTCATGAATGGTTTTAGCACAATCTTGACACACACCAAATTATCAAAATCTAGACTCTTGAAAGAATGTCTCATTTGTTTGAATTTCAAGGAATTCGAAAATTTTCAAAAAGTTCGTTCCTTTGTTCATAGCCTAGACTAGGATTTACATCCTTGCTTATTTTGCAATGACAATGCTTCTCTTTTTTCATTCATTTTTCCTTGAAGCATTAGGTCTTTCAAGTGTTATCGGTTCAAAAGATTTTAGGCTTAGGAAAGCCTAAAAGAGAAGGCTGAAGGTATTGGGTCATTTCTAACTATGATCATCAATCTTCTTGAGACTATCCATTATTAAAACTTCCTTAATGCTTGTTTTTGTAAATTCACGTTTATTTAAAACACAACAAACACAAAGCATTTAAAATTCATTTAATTCATGTAGATGTTAACATGAGACAAGTGCTTTCATCATCACAGTGTATAAAACTACATGCGTCAAAAATGCTCTTATTGACATCCTTCAAAGGTAGTAATTCTCCCCCTAAAACCCTGAAAGAAATTGATTTAGGGCTAAGTGGCCTTCCATTGATCGATAAGCTCCGGTGTCAAAATACCATCACGGATAAAACTTTCAATCATTTCCTTCAGTTGTCTGCATTTTTCAGTTGAATGCCCAACTACCCCTAGGTGATAATCACACTTGCTGTCAGGGTCATAACTCCTTGCTGATGGATTCGGAGCTATTTTCAAAGGTACCGGGGTAAGGTACTGATTCTTTATTAGTAATGGCAGTAAGTCAGGGATGGGGATTGGAATTCTTTCTTGATTTTCTCGCGGTCGTTTTCTAGAAGTAGGCCTTGTTGCAAGGGCTGGTATAGGATTAGGTGTTTGGGTAGGTAGGTAAGGATAAAGGCTTGGAGATACCTCAGTAGGGTAACATGATTGGTATGAGGGAAATTGGGAATATGGGATGAAATCTTCCATAGTTTGGACATCTTCCTCTTTCTTTCTTGGTGCCTTATTTCTCTCGGTATTGGATGTTCCTTCTCTTTCAAGTTTCCCATTCTTGATAGCATTCTCAATCATCTCCCCTGAAATTACCATGTCCGCAAAATTCTTCGAAGCATTGCCGACAAGTCTGTCATAGTACGGGGCGTGCAGTGTATTCACAAAAAGGATAGTGATTTCCTTTTGTGTCAAGGGCGGTTGTATTTGGGCAGCCAGGCTCATCCACCGTTGTGCATATTCTTTGAAGCTCTCAGTAGCTTTTTTCTCCATATTTTGCAAAGTGAGACGATCAAGTGTCTTGTCGGTCATATGCTTGTACTGGTTTAGAAAAGCCCCAGCCAAATCATTCCAAGAGCGAATCTGATCCTTGCTCAACTGACTATACCACCTAATTGCGGACCCGCTGAGGCTATCCTGAAAGCAGTGAATCAAAAGCTTATCATTATCTATCTGACTTGTCATCTTTCGACAGAACATAGTGATGTGGGCTGATGGATCGGTCGTCCCGTCATATTTCACAAAGTCAGGGATCTTGAACTTAGGAGGAATGACTAAATCGAGGACCAAGCATCGTTCTTTCGCCTCCACACTCCCGAATACATCTTTTCTTTCTATTGCCCGGAGCCTTTCATCTAACAACTGATATTTCCCTTGGGAATCTGCCAACTCAACCTCATTTACTGCAACCCTTTTCAACTTTGCCTGTTCAGCCGGATCATCTGATTTTAGGACATTGACGGGGTTAACAGTGTTCTGGGCATCACTTATTGCTACCTCATCTTGGCCCTTTTGTACCTCTAACCCTTCTCCGGCGACAAAGTTTTCGGTGTATCCTTTTCCCTTCATTACAGCAGACATTAGCTCCATCAGTTTAGTCATCTGATCCTTAGATTCTGCTTGAGATTTTGCTAGCTGTTCTCGCAATTCTCTCTGTTCCCTTTCCATTTTTTCCATTCGAGCAACTTGTTCATCCTCCATAGCACCGGCCTGTATTAAAAGTGTACTCAGTACTTCTTCTGATTTGAAATGGAAATTCTTTCAAAGACTCCTAAAGCCAAGCCAACTTCTATTTTATTTCCCCCAAATGTATGTCATGATGAATGAGCCATGAATGCAATTTCATGCATGTGAAGCTTAAACAATATGATGTATGGATATGTACAATGGAAACATGCTGACCATATATGTGATAAATGCAATCACAATGCCAACATGTTGCAAACAAAGAATAAACAAATCAACACATGGATATATGCAATGACTGATCATGTGCATTTTAGCATGTTTCCCAATGAATGATCATATATCCTATGAATGCAACACGGTGTCAATTATGATACATGCAAACAATGAATGATTGATATAGAGTATATACAAAGAAAATCATGCTAACCATGTGTGTCATGAATGCGACCTAATGCTAACATGATGTATGTAATAAGCAAATTAATGCATGAACATATACAAAGAAATTATGCTGACTATGTTTGTTATGAATGCAACCTGACAAATAATTGATGGGATGCAAAATGCAAAGGGGAAGATATCACGGAGGAAATAAGAATCGGAGGAACTTAATCATCAACATCTTATAAATTTGAAGCATACTCAATTCATTCCCATATCAATGTTCACAATGGTATAAACCATGTTTTACAAAATTTGAGCAGTAGTTAAAACTGTCTTTACAAGCACTTTATTCTTCCTAGCATCCTAAGGCTATAAGAGTCGGCTACTGAAAAAGTGAAATCCTATTACATCATATAAGACCGAAGTCTTTCCACTTCAATGCTGTAAATCTCCCAATCCTAATGGCGTTTTCCCAGTCCTTTATCAATCAGTGTCGTTGGATCCAACCACTTGGCATCTATGAGAGCTTGCACTTTCCTTTTGACTGCTATACAATCTTCGATGCTATGGCCAACAATTCCACAGTGATAATCACATCTTTCATTTGGATTATACCACATTGGATATGGTGGTAACAGGGGTTTCAATGGGACACAGGCAACCATGTGATTTTGGATCAGTATAGGGAGGAGCTCTTGGTAGCTGATTGGAATGGGATCAAAATGCATTTGGGTCTTATTCTGGGATCGTTTCTTAGTCACACATGGCCTAGGAGTTGGGGCACTTGGTGGTAGCACTAAGGTTCGAACCGGAGTGTTTACATGGGGATGTGGCGGAACAGCATGGTAAGGGTATGGATTTGGACACGGGGCCTTTGGAGGTTGTACATAGCTCGAGGTTCCTATCTCAGGTACTGGATAAGGTGATTGATGAGGGAAATAGTATGAACTGGTAGTTGGTAACGATGGAGTCGGATTCAAGAATCCCGTAGTGGTCGTCCCAATGGACGATTGGACCATAGTAGGGTGGGGATACTGGTTTGGACCTAGAACAGTTTGCAGGTATGGTACTGGATTCGAGGTTTCTGTCTTTGGTATCAGGCTTTCAGGTTTAATTATTTTCATGATTTTGTCCACAATTTCATCAGGATTGCAACCTTTGTGGCATTGACAAGTGCAGGATCCAGCAAGGATTGTATGTTCTGGACCTAATGGTTTTGGTTGATCCGAAGATGATGCGAAGCCCTGAGAAAGTTCACCTTTACTGTTACCCATATCCTCAACCATTTTCAGCAATTTGGCAAGTTGTTCCTTCACCTCTCGGATTTCATGTCCATATTCCTCTTGATTGCGTTCCAAAGCAACAAATCGTTCCTCCGATTCATTCCTCATATCTCGAACCTCTTTCATGCAAATGAAAATGTCATGAGATTAAGAATACAATTATGAATGTACATGCTCTATTCCTATGTGCATGAATATACTGATAATTAATGCATGAACATATACAGAGAATATGTATGATGACTATGTATGCTATGGATACAATCTAATGCCAGGTATATACAGATAATGACTATGCATGTATTCTACAATGAATGAACATGCATGCTATGATGTCAAAATGATACATGCTAAGACTAAATGAATTACCACAAAGGTATACACAAAGAAATCAATGATTACACGAAATTGGTGGGACCTAAATCTTGATTATTCAACAATCTCATTATGCAAGATTTGCCTCTAAATTTATGATGATTTTTTTTTAACATGTTTTTTTTTTCTGTGTTTTTTTCTTTTCTGAGAAACCAATCACATTATTTTCAAAAGACTTTCAGGGTGGATCCTACTATGGTACAATATGCAAATGGTCATGTGACACTACCGGTTTTATGAAATCATCAAATGAAATTACCAACTGTTTACTGCAAAGAATGAGATCAATAACACAACCAAAAATGTACATGCTCTATTCACACATGCATGAAATGTGCAACATGCAAAAATGCTTGAAAAAAGATTTTTTTTTTTTTAAAACAGCTAATGAACATCTGCCCCAGCAATATCTGCTTATTTAGGCATCACGATGCCTTCGAGGTGGAGTATCACATTTATTACAGGCGATGTACGTACATCGTTGCCCGATCTACCACACTTATTCGGAGTGTAAAATAGGTAACAAAAGGTTTAGAAATGTCCCTCCATGTGTTCCTATTTTCGGTACATCTAACGGAAATCCGGCATGGCTTCGCCTAGGTTCACTATATGAGGGTGAATCAGTTCTAAGGCCCCGAATTGTTCCTCACTGTCGCCGGTGAAGGCTAGTAAGGCACCACGATAAAAGCGGGTTCAATTCGTTAGAGTATATTTTCCTATGCCCGTACGGAGGATTATCACGAAGGCATTAGGTACTTTATACTCCGGAAGTGTTTCACTAGCCCATACGGAGGATCAATCACGAAGGCGTAGTTACTTTACTTCCACTTAAAAGGACGGAACCCGGGTAGAGGATTCATGTTATGCAAATGCACGTGTAATGTGTGTGGAGGAATATCAAACCTTTCACTACCTATCCTACAAACCTTATTCTAAATGCCCTAGCAATTAAAACATTCAAGAATAGTGTAACGCATTAACCAACAAGCAATTATAATATACAACCTTAAATAACTAGAGAACAAAAATAAAATGCACGCACATGAGAATGAACATTTTTAAAAACATTTTATTATTTTCAAAATTCTCTTTATTATAAAAATGTGGGAATTAAAATAAAATACCAATTAAACCAACCAAAACTGAGACTTTGATAACACACGACTATTTCTAGGCCTGACTCTCTAATAGTCCCCAGCGGAGTCGCCAAGCTGTCGTCACCTAAAAAAAATAACGACGAGTCTCATCGCAAGACTTTATTATTCGTTAGGCGTGACATTTAAAAAAAAAAATCGAGGAAAACTCGACTTAATTCCTCTAGAAAAATTAAGGTTTTGAAAATGACCTTAAAAAAGACATGGAGTCGCCACCAATCTTTTTTAGCTAGGTGTGATCGGCCACCTATTAAAACCGGTTTTATAAATATTTTAAAAATTAATTAAAACATTTTAAAAACCAATTTCAAGTCTGCGTTTTAAAACCAGAGAAATCAAAGAAGCGGGTTCGGGAGTCGGTTACGTGCGGGGAAGGATTAGCACCCCCACAACGCCCGTATAAATCGGTACCTTATTAATCGTGTATTATCTCAAGTCTCGGTAAAGATTGGTTTTAAATTTAGTATTTCAAGTTAATCCCCAATTTAAAGAAAAATAATTCAATTTTTATTTGAAAATGATTCGGAATTTATAAATTCAAAATTTTCCTATATTCCCCAACAAACGTGGCAAAATATAGAAATTTTTATTAGTTTTGGAAAACTTTCCGAATCATTCTCTTTTTTTTTGAAAGAAAGATATTCCTTTATTAATGATAATTGATGATATTCCCTCCAGCAAACCCGGTAGAGAACTCATGAATTATTTTAACTCGGGAATATCTTTATTTTTATTGAAAACCATTATCTTTTTGAAAACATTTAAAATAAATGAATATGTATATGCATGACATAAATAAAATGACATAGCAAAATCTAAATAACATAATGCAACCTAAATGACATGGAAAACATGAATGATATGGCATATAATTTAAATGACATGGAATAAAATAATGCTATCATATAATATGCATAAAAATAAAAATGCAAGGCATGAAATGTATTTTTTCCTTTAATTAAGGAAATCCGTATATCTAAAAAGATATCCGGCTACCTTAGGAAAATATGTCAAATTAAATATTCTAAAACCAAAATACTTTGTGATTGTTTGAAAACAATTTTGAAAAGCTTGAATTAACAATAAAAACTCGGCTAATTTTTTTTTAAATGGCTCTAATTTCCTAAGTTTAAAAAATCCGGACTTGACTACCTTTAACCCGGGACTTGAAAAACCATTTTAGAGTTTAAAAGGGCTTAGAAATCATCCTAAGTCAGTAGTTAACCCTCCTAATCAGCCCACTCTAAGTAAATTAACCAAAACAGAAAATTGGTTTTTCTTTAAATTCAATTCTGACTCCACTGTCCAGTTTTAATCCACGATTTTTTACCCTATTTTTAAAAATTCCAAAAATTCTAAAAAAAATACTGGAGACTCAGGACATGTAAAACTACACGAGAAAAAATTGGATTAAGTTTTTGATCAAAGATGAATTCCCAGAAAAACCAGAGATGTACGAGTTTTTGGAGGAGAAAAAACTTCTTTGTTTTTCTTTAAATTCAATTCTGACTCCACTGTCCAGTTTTAATCCACGATTTTTTACCCTATTTTTAAAAATTCCAAAAGTTCTGAAAAAAATACTGGAGACTCAGGACATGTAAAACTACACGAGAAAAAATTGGATTAATTTTTTGATCAAAGATGAATTCCCAGAAAAACCAGAGATGTACGAGTTTTTGGAGGAGAAAAACTGCTTTGTTTTTCTTTAAATTCAATTCTGACTCCACTGTCCAGTTTTAATCCACGATTTTTTACCCTATTTTTAAAAATTCCAAAAATTCTAAAAAAATTATTGGAGACTCAAGACATGTAAAAATACACGGGAAAAAATCGAATTAATTTTCTGATCAAAGATGAATTCCCAGAAAAATCGGAGATGTACGAGTTTTGGGTGGAAGAGAAAGAAAAAAAAACTACTTTGCCAACACATTTTTTTTGTCTTTGATAAAATCATTTAAAAATCAAAATAAAAATATTTGAAACTCATAGAATGACTTGAAAACAATAACTAGGACTTTTTGAAAGTTAGATAAAAATTGGCTTAAGTAAAAAAATCACAAAGGTAGAATAATCAATTTGACAAACTTAATTTTCCACAAGTGTGCTCAAGAGAGCATAACTTTGAACCATTAATTGGCTCAAATCATTATTCAAGTGGCATGAACATGAAATGCATGAAACAATGCAGCAAACATAATGCATGAAATGCATGGATCTAAACCTAAATGTAAGGAAAATGCATGACACAAATAATATGGCCTAGACCTAACATGAACTTGCATGACATTTAATGTAACCTAGACCTAAGACATGCATGGCATTTTTACAAACACAAGGCATGCTTAATTCAAAAATCCAACCAAATATCATGCAAATGCAAAAACCTAACAACTAGCATGACAAAAATACAACACACAATGCAAAACACATGGAGTAGCCAAATGGCTCCAAGCTTCAACAAGCATGGCATTTTCACAAACACTTGGTATGCTAGCATGAAAAACTAAGTCATAACACAAAAATCACACAAGCATTTTCACAAACACCTAATATACCAAATCTAAAACATGCTCACTAAGATATAAAACAAGAATCATGCAAAGAATCACACAAGCATTTTCACAAACACTTAATATGCTAACTCTAAAACATGCTCAAATTTAAACAACATAAAAACAGAAAATTAAAAATGTAAAAACATGATATCTAAGACATAAATGGCAACAAACAAAGCAACCAAATTAAATATAACTTAAGAACATGAAATAACATAATATTTAAAACATCAAAAATAAAGAAAATAGCATAAACAACATGGTAAAATGAATCAAAAACAACAACTTAAAATAAATAATGTAGGCCATTTGGCCATGGTGAGTTTATTGTAAAAACAAAATGTAAGAAAAATATACTTAAGAAAGGAAATGAAGGAAGAACAAGAAACATTATTTTAAAATGAAAACTCACCAAGTAGCTTTTGAACGGATTAAGCTATAAACCCTCAGAGTAGCTTTTGAACGGATTAAGCCACAAACCCTCTCACAAGTAGCTTTTGAACGGATTAAGCTATAAACCCTCAGAGTAGCTTTTGAACGGATTAAGCTATAAACCCTCAGAGTAGCTTTTGAACGGATTAAGCTACAAACCCTCTCAACAAAAACACTATGACTCACCACCCGGATAATCCTAATACAAGTGTATAGACTATCTCACAAGGGGTAGTGGGTTGACTTTTTCAGTAGTTGACTTTTTGGGGTTGACTTTTTTTCAAGTTTGACATTTTGTGCTCGCCCTCTTAAACTAAGTCTCGGAGTACCACCTGCAGGATGAAAACAGTCTTTTTATACTCGGAAACATCAATATGGGAAGAAAACATACCTGTTTAGTGGTCCGGACAAAATTAGGTGTCTACAATAGCTAAAGGCAAAATCTTCAAAATATAACATCAAAATCAATCTTAGAACATGAAGTTACCTTTGGGTTTGTGAAATCTTTGAAAATTTTGGTGATCTGCCTAGTAAACGGAGGAGAGAGAAAGCTTGGAAGCAAGCTTCCATTGCTTCCCTTCTTTGTTTCTCATTTTCTGGTTCCTCATGTGAAATTGGGGGTAGAGAAGTCTGATTTTCAGACTTAATAAGTAGGCCATGGTCAAATGACCATTTTGCACCTATTTTGTCTGATGGTACCTTAGTAGGCCAACATGAAATTTTAACGTTCGAAAGCCTGTTTTTCACTTTTCTTGACACAGATATATTCCAAATATGATAATATACTGATATTCATGTTCGGATAATTTTTTTGATATCCCGAAACCCAAATTCGGGCCTCGGAGCGCCAACGAGTCAATATTTTGACTTTTTCGATTTTAACTCTGATTTTTGTTCTGATTTCACCAGTAGCTCGCTAACATCATTTTATGTCTATATTAATCTATTGGTCCATTTAAAACCTTTTTCGGACCTTCCCGCGATCAGTTTTCGGTTTTCATTCCTTTAGGTTACTTAAGGACTAATCCGGTTTCAACTCCGTTTTTTATTTTTCTTGTCATATTCATAATCCTCATATGTTATAACATATGTCCATGTGTTCGGATTAGTTTCAAAAAAATCCCGAACCATGTTTTTACGGCAATTTACGCTAGCGTCACTAAATGACGAATTAGACGATTTTAGCTATCGGATTTGATTTTAATGTCCAATTTTTGATCTAAACATCATATTATGATCCTATATGATCACTTAGTCCATTGGAACCATTTACGGACTAAAAACAAAATTTTGGGTAAAATTACCAAAATACCCTTGTTCATATTTTATCGATTTTTTTGCCGATTCATGTTCTAACACTCCCAAATAATGTTATATCACATATCAACACTATGTGAAGTTAAATTATCACATTTTACGGACTTTTCCCTATCCTGACTTTTAGTCAATTTGGGGTTAAATCACTTAATCACTCGATTAAACCCCCAACTCTACCATTTATCATACGTGTGTACCACATGGTAGCCCATCCTTTCTATAGGCATTTCAAAGTTTAACCTCGAGCCATCCGCATGTTATAGTTGTCTCGAATTGATCTCGTACTTACGAGGGTATTACAGAATGCCCCAACAAGATTAAACAACATAAATCATCAATTAATCAATAAATGAATATATGCACCAAAATAACCAGAGAACAATTATAATATGTATGCATATGAATATGGACATATTTAAAACATTTTATTATTTTCGAAATTATCCTTAAAAAAAATGTGGGAATTAAAATTAAATACAAATTAAACCAACAAAACCAAGACTTTGATAACACACGACTAATTTTAGGCCTGACTCTCTAATAGTCCCCAGTGGAGTCGCCAAGCTGTCGCAACCTAAAAAATAAAAAGTCTCGTCGCAAGACTTTATTATTCGTTAAGCGTGACATAAAAAAACCGAGGACAAGTCGACTTAATTCCTCTAGAAAAATGAAGGTTTTGAAAATGACCTTGAAAAAGACATGGAGTCACCACCAATCTTTTTTAGCTAGGTGTGATCGACCACCTATTAAAACCGATTTTATAAAATATTTTAAAAATTAATTAAAACACTTTTAAAACCAATTTCAAGTCTGCGTTTTAAACCAAAGAAATCAAAGAAACGGGTTCGGGACTCGGTTACGTGCGCAGAAGGATTAGCACCCCCACAAAGCTCGTATAAAAGGGTACCTTATTAATCGTGTATTATCTCAAGTCTCGGTAAAAAGTTGGTTTTAAATTTAGTATTTTAAGTTAATTCCCAATTTAAAGAAAAATAATTCCATTTTTTAATTGAAAATGATCCGGAATTTATAAATTCAAAATTTTCCTATATTCCCCAACAAACGTGGCAAAATATAGAAATTTCTATTAATTTGGAAAACTTTCCGAATCATTCTTATTTTAAAGAAGATATTCCGTTATTAATGATAATTGATGATATCCTCCCCAGCAAACCTGGCAGAGAACTCATGAATTATTTTAACTCGGGTTATTTTATTGAAAATCATTACCCTTTTTGAAAACATTTAAAAGAAATGAATATGTATATGCATGACATAAATAAAATGACATAGCAAAATCTAAATAATATAATGCAACCTAAATGATATGATATAATTTAAATGCCCTAGCATATTCTAAATGAAATGAAATATCCTAAGTTATATGATATATTCTAAATAAAATGAAATGACCTAGGTAACATAATATATTCTATATGAAATGTAATATCCTAAGTCATATGAGATATTCTAAATGAAATAAAATATCCTAAAAGACATAATATATCCTAAATGAAATGAAATGACGTAGGTAACATAATATATTCTATATGAAATGAAATAATTCAAATGACATGAAAAATATGAATGATATAGCATGTAATTTAAATGACATGAAATATAAAATAATGCTATCATATAATATGTATGAAAATAAAAATAAAAATAATAATTCATGAACATAGTATATGCTAAATAAAAAAATAAAAAAAAAGCATACGATATCATGAAATATTCAAAATATATAATAAACAATATAATATAACTCAAAATCATAACAATATCATAGAAATTATCATAGCAAAAATCACATATTATATAAAATTCATGAATATGGAAAATGCAATGCATGAAAAAGTATTTTTTCCTTTAATTAAGGAAATCTATATATCTAAAAAGATATCCGGCTACCTTAGGAAAATATATCAAATTAAATATTCTAAAACCAAAATACTTTGTGATTGTTTGAAAACAATTTTGAAAAGCTTAGATACAAACTTAGCTAAACCATTTTTAAAATGGCTCTAATTTTCTAAGTTTAAAATCCCCGACTTGACCACCCTTAACCCGAGACTTAAAAAATCATTTTTAGAGTTTAAAAAGGTTTAGAAAATACCCCAATTCAGTAGCTAAACTTCCTAATCAGCCCCCTCTAAGTAACTTAACCAAAACAAAAAAATGATTTTCCTTCAAATTCAATTATGATTCCACTGTCCAGTTTTAAGCCACGATTTTTTACCCTATTTTTAAAAATTATAAAAAATCTAAAAAAAAATGCTGGAGACTCAGGACATGTAAAACTACAGGGGAAAAATCAGCTTAATTTTCTTATTAAAGATGAATGCCCAAAAAAAACGGGAAAGAACAAGTATTGGGTGAAAAAACTGTTTTGCCAAAACACATTTTTTGCCTTTGATAAAATCACTTAAAAATCAAAGTAAAAATATTGAAGACTCACAAAATGACTCACAAACAGTAGCTAGGACTTTTGAAAAGTTAGACAAAAATTGGCTAAAGTAAAAAAAAAAATCACAAAGGTAGAATACTCAATTTGACAAACCTTAATTTTCCACAAGTATGCTCAAGAGAGTATGACTTTGAACCATTAATTGGCTTAAGTCATTAGTCAAGTGGCATGAACATGAAATGCATGAAAAAACATACAGAAAATATGATGCATGAAATGCATGAGTTTAAATCTAAATGTCATTAAAAATGCATGGCATCAATAAAATGAGCTAGACCTAAATGAACTTGCATGGCATTTAATGCAACCTAGGTCTAAAATGCATGGTCATGCATGGCAAAATAAACCAAACCTAACAACTAAAATATGCATGGCAATAACACAAACACAAGGCATTCTTAAACCAAAAACTCAACCAAATGTCATGAAAATGCAAACCTATCATCTAACATAACAAGAATGCACATACAATGCAAAATAACATGAAATGGCCGAATGGCCTCAAGCTCCAAACAAGCATGGCATTTTCACAAACACTTGATATGCTTAAACCAAATACTTAATCAAATGTCATGCAAATGCAAACCTATCAACTAACATAGCAAAAATGCACATACAAACAAAATCAATGAGGTACCCGAATGGCCTCCAGTTCCAAGCAAGCATGGCATTTTCACAAACACTTGATATACTAACATACTCAACCTAAATATGTCACTCAAATCATGCAAATATAAAATAGAGGTATTAAAACTAACAAACATTTTCACAAACACTTGATATACTAAATATAAAACATCAACAAATTTAAACATTATGAAAACATAAAATTAAAAATGCAAGAACATGATAATAAACTCATAAATAGCCATAAACTAGCAACCAAATTAAAACAAGCTTCAAGTATATGTAGTAGAAGAAGATTTAAAGCATCAAAGCTAAAAAAAATAACAAGAATAACTTGACAAATCAAAGCAAAACAACAACAAAAATATAGGCCATTCGGCCATGGTAAGAAAGAAAGAAAAAAAAATTGTAAGAACTTGTTTAAGAAAAAGATGAAGAAAGAACTTAAAAAGAATATAAAAAAAAAAAAACTTAAAGAAAACTCACCAAAATAATAATCAAAATAGCAAAAACAAGAATGGAAAATCAAGAAAGTGAGAGAGTTGGTGCTAAAAGCAACCTCTAGAAGCTATCTTTCAAGCTTTTTCTCTTCAAACTTTCTTTTCTTTTCTAAACTTTTCTTTTTGATTTGCAACAATGGAGAGAAAACTCAGCCAAAACAAGAGAGAAAATGAAAAATGAAGTGCTGAAAATGAAAGAGACCCCTTCACCTATAGGCTAGCCGAAACCGCCCTCTCTCCTCACTAGGATGTTGTCATTTTTATTCCAACCAATTTCCATCCAACGGCTAGTGATTCAAGGTGAAAAAACATGAAATTATCACCCTTAGATTAGGCCATCAGCTGTCTATAATTACAGCTGTTCAAGAATAATGTTGACACTTTCCCTCTTCATGCATTGGCCCATATGGCTTATTTGCAATGGCTTGATCAAAAAAATCACTAACTAACTCTTAATTTTTGGTCTTTTGATTGAAAAATCAGAAGCTCCTTCCCTCCTTTGGGCCTTGGCCGGCCAGCACACCTTCTTCTAGCCCAAGGTTTATTTTTTTGAAAGGCAAGAAAAGCCCTTTTCGGTTGCTTGGGTAAAATGACCGTTTTGCCCCCGGATGCATATAAATGGAAAACGAACTCCAAATTCAATTTTTATTTTTTAATACTTTCAAAATAATAAAATACTGAATTCTGGAAGTTTTCAAAATTTTCCGAGTCCGTTTTCTATTTATTTGGATTTTTTTTTCCAAAAATGCCCTTTTATGCCCCCATATTTTACCATTTTCTAAACGACCTCCAAATCAAGGTTTTTCTTCAGCAATATCTTCCAAATAATTTAAAAGTGTGATCTATAAGTTTTCATAATTTTTGGAACTCATTTAGTATTTTTTCGGGATTTATCTTCTTGAATTACTACATAGGGGGCTCGGGATTTGGCCATTTTGCAAACGAACTCCGAATCAAGATTTTCTTTCGCCAATCTCTTCCAAATAATTTAAAAAATGATATTTGCAAAGTTTTAGAATTTTTGGAATCCATTTGCTATTTTTCCGGAATTTATCTTTTTGAATTACTACACAGGAGACCCGGGATTTGGCCATTTTGCAAACGAACTCCGAATCAAGATTTTCTTTTCCCAATCTATTCCAAATGATTTAAGAAAGAGATTTACAAATTTTCAGAATTTTTGGAGTCCATTTGCTATTTTTCCCAAAATTTCCAATTTTGCCCTTTTGCCTCTAAAACCCGGTTTTGCTCAAAACAAGTCCGATTTTCAGATTTTCTTCAAACTGAGCCTTGGGCTATCCCTTTTTAATCATTCCTCATCCATTGGGGGCTTTAGTCTTACCAAGTCGATCCATTTCTGTAATTCTTCCCAATTTCACCGAAATCCACCAAAAACCCTAATTCTCGGTTTTCTCCCGGATTGACTTTTCTTTCAGTTTTTCTTTCAAATGACTTCTCCATTACCCGTATTCAGTGCTTATCATTCATTTGGAACCTTCAATTTTGACCAATTCGATCGTTTAAGCACTTTTCCCCAAATTTCCTAGATTAAGGTTTCCTTTCTATTGAATCTCCATAACCCAACTTCCGAACTCCATACCTTTCGATATAGACCTCGGATTATCAAAATTATTTTGCCATTTCTCAATTGAACTTCAAATCTCGATTTTGAAAGTGGGTTGACTTTTTCCATAGTTGACTTTTTGGGGTTGACTTTTTCAGGGTTGACTTTTTTGGGTTGACTTTTTTTGAGGTTGACTTTTTATGCTCGTCCTCTTAAACTAAGTCTCGGAGTACCACCTGCAGGATGAAAAAAATCTTTTTACATTTTGAAACATCAATTTAGGAAGAAAACATACCTGTTTTAGTGGTACGGACAAAATTAAGAGTCTACATGTGAACTTCTTGCTGAGGTAGTAAATCGCCTGTTCTTTCTTTCTAGTCTCATCAAGCTGCCCCAAAACACAACCCATGTATCTCTCAAATACTAATAGATACAATATCATCGATTTATCTGGAGTCGGTGGCATTAATACTGGTGGGTTTGATAGATAATGCTTAACCTTTTCAAAAGCAATCTGACACCCTTCATCCCACTCTCCTGTATCACGTTTTCGAAGTAATTTGAATATTGGATCACATTTTTCGGTTAACTGAGAAATAAACCGAGCAATGTAATTCAATCTCCCCAAAAAACCTCTTACTTCTTTTTGAGAACGTATAGGTGGCAAATTTTGGATGGCCTTCACTTTATCTGGATCAATCTAAATTCCCCTTTTGCTAACAACAGAACCCAACAATTTCTCTGAAGTGACTCCAAAAGTGCATTTTGCCGGGTTTAGCTTGAGTTGAAACTTTCTTAGTCTTTCAAAGCGTTTCCTAAGATTCGCAATATGCTCCTCTTCTCCTTGTGACTTTGCAATCATATCATCAACATAAACCTCAATTCCCTTATGCATCATGTCATGAAACAAGGTCACCATGGCTCTCTGATACGTTGCCCCATCATTCTTCAACCCAAACGGATTACCTTATAGCAGAATGTTCCCCACATTGTAACAAATGTGGTTTTCTCCATATATTCCGGTGCCATCTTAATCTGATTATACCTCGAGAATCCATCCATGAAAGAAAACAAGGAACTCTTCGCCGTATTATCCACCAAAGTATCAATGTGAGGCAAAGGGAAATTATCTTTGGGACTGGTTTTGTTCAAATCTCGATAATCGACGCACATGCGCACCTTGCCATCCTTCTTTGGCACTGGAACAATGTTTGCCACCCATTTCGAATATTTTGCCACCTCTAAGAATCCAGCATCAAACTGCCTCTTCACCTCCTCTTTTACCTTTAACAGTATGTCTGGCCTCATTCTTCTCAATTTTTGATGAATTGGCTTGCACTCTGGTCTTAAAGGGAGCTTATGAACCACAATGTCTGGATCCACACCCGGCATGTCTCGGTATGACCATGCAAATACATCTACATATTCCTGGAGCAAGGCTATGAGTTCACCCTTTATCGATGATGACAATGTAGTCCCGATTTTAACCTCTTTTATCTCCTCACTACTTCCCAAATTCAACAATTTCAATAGCTCCTCATGAGGAAGTACTTGCTTCTTTTCTTGTTCTATTTTTCTGAATAAGTATTTAGGTAGACCATAATCCTCAATATCTTCGTCGACCTCAAAATCACCCGTGCAAATGGGCCTCTTAAAATCAATTTCAGAATTACTGATAGGAAGGTCCTCATATTCCGCATCCGTACACCTGTAAATAGGTGGGGAAGAAACAATATAGGAAAACATATATACAATCAAAGCAAAATAAATAGCATAAATGAAAGAATATGGACATATCAATATGAAGGAAATGCATCATGTTTGTTATTTATTGGATGAAAAGTTTTCGACAAAAGCCCATTACAAAAGAAATTCTTAATATCTTCGGGCAAAGATATTTAAGATTTGTTTAAGAGAATTACGTTGGAATAGATCTAAAAACTATGGGTAGCTCGGTTGCGCTCCAATTGGTCAGTCTATATCCTGGTGGACAAGGTTGCACCATCCAATTAGCATTCTCTCTTTCAATTCTTTCCTCCCCAGTCGTGCAGATCTCCATATCATACATCTGCTCATCCCTATTCACCTTGAATCTCTTGAAGGCTTGCTCTATCATTACGAGCACATCATCAAAATTCTTTTCTCCGAATAAAGAATCGGCTAAATGAAAGCTGTGAAGGATAGGTGGGAATGTCATAGGCTCCCATTCAATATTCATACCTGCAAGACGGGTTATCCTCCTTTGTCGATTCCTTTCAACTTGTTTTCTTTTCTCATGGGCCTTTGAAAGATACCCTAGGCCAAACCGATCTTTCTTTCCCATTACTTCCATTGCTCAGGCCATCCCCTGAAGATATTTTTCGAGACCTTTTCCAGCCCTACAGCCTTTTCCAACTGTAGTTCTTACCCCCAGCCTTGTGTTCTTGGATAACCTTAGTTTTGGAATTTTTCATCCTCCGGCGATGAAAACTGCATTTACGAATTTTAAAGACCGAAATGAGCATTCTATGGCATCTTCGTTGGGTTCAATATAAGGAGATTCAGTAGATGTAGAGGCTATCACGTCCTCTTCTCCTGATATAGTGACCAAACACCCCTTTATCACAAATTTCAGGTTTTGGTAGAGAGACGAAGGTACAGCCCCTGCTGAATGTATCCACGACCTTCCCAACAGGCAATTATAGGATGGATTAATATCCATGACCAGAAAGTTCACTATATAGGTGCATGGGCCTATCTCCAGAGGAACCTTAATAGTTCCCATTACATCTCTCCTGGTACCATCAAAGGCTCTGACCACCGTGCAGCTTGGCAGCATATAAGAAATATCCACTGGCAATTTGGACAAGGTTGCAAAGGCATCACATTCAATGAAGAACAATTATCCAAAAGGACCCTTGGTAATATGTGCCCCTTACAAGTGGTAGTTATGTGAAAAGCTTTTGTTGACCCAATACCATTGGGTGGTATCTCCTCATAACTGAAATATATATGGTCATCTGCCATGATGTTTCCCACCAGCCTGCCCAATTTTTCTACCGATATGTTGTTAGCCATATTTGCTTGATTCAACACTCTCAATAGGGCATTTCTGTGTGGCTCTGAATTCAAAAGCAAAGATAAGATTGAAATTCAAGCTGGTTGACGTTGCAGTTACAGTTGCTCAACCATGCTATACTCACTATGCTTTATGAATTTTAAGAACTCGCAGGCTTCCTTCTCACTCACCGACTCTTTTATTCTGTTTCTCAGGGCTGACCCGCTTTCTACTTCTTTTGACAAATCCATCTCAATATGGATTGGTTCAGCTGCTTTCTTCCCTTTGTCCATTCCTCTATCTTTTCCTGTTAACCCCTGCTCAGCAGCCTCAGGAGCATAACACCTTCCACTTCGTGTTAAGTGCCCCACACTTGTGATATCCCGCTGACTCGAAGACCCAGGCATAACCATGCTGCAGTTGTATTTCCATGATGCAGCTTTGTTTTCCTTGTACGAAAAGGAAACAGGCAAATCAATGATTAACTTAGTCGCACTTTCCTCAACGACTGGCATAACTTTCTCCTCTGGTTCATCATAACAGATGATCAAGGGTCTTCTTATCCCGTAGCCAACTGCATTCTCAATAACCTCTATTTCTTCCTCTATCTCTTCGTAAAACTAGGCCTCCCCATCATCCATCATCTTTTGGACTTTAGCTAGAAAGTCCCCACAGTCCTGTATGATATGACCTCCACACTTATGGAACAGGCACCAATTCTACACCCTCTTTGCAACCATTTTTAAACTGTCAGCATCCCCTACCATTCTTACCTTAACCATCTCGACCTATAATGTCAACATTGGAGTCTTGACTTTCCTGGCATCCTTTTTTACCCTTCTGACTTCCCATGTCCATATTGCATTTACCCAATTCCCTGCATGATCTGGCAATGGGTTCCCCGCTATATTCGGCCCATTCTTTGCCCCAAACTTCACAACTCCGACGTTGATCAGGCTTTGGACTTTCTTTTTGAAGGTCAGGCAATCTTCAGTCGAATGTCCTTGAATTCTTGCGTGGTAAGCGCAGTTAGTGTTTGCATTGTACCACCTTGGATATGGCGGTGTCAGAGGTTTGAGGTACACGGGTGCAACAAGTTGACCCTGCAACAGCTTGGGATATAGCTCACCATAGGTTGTAGGAATCGGATCAAATTGGGATTTTTGATCGTTCCTTGGTGAACGTTGATCATTGCGCCCGGCTCCTTGAGTGTTTGGGACAATGTTTCGAGGAAGGTTCATTTGTGGGGATATGCCAGTTGGAAATGGCTGTTATGGTATATTGGTATAAGGGAAGGGAATTTAGGTAAGGTGGTTCACATTGGGGTAATAAGGACTATACCCCAGGTAAGGTGTGTAGGGTGTAGGAGGTGCATAAGATGTTGTACGAGTATAGGGCCTTGGTGGTGTGTGGGAGGTACATATGGGTATTGATTGATACTAACTGCATGGGTTTCTTGTTTCTTCCTGGCAGGGAATACCTTTTTCGGAATAGAAGGCTCACCTCCTTTTATTTTCCTGTTCTTAATGGCCGACTCTATCATCTCCCTAGATATTACCATGTCTGCAAAGTCCTTGGTGGCATTCCCCACCAATTTATTATAATATGGTGCTTTCAAAGTGTTGATGAAAAGCACTGTAGTTTCTTTGCTAGTTAAATTGGGTTGCACTTGTCTGGCCAGATCCCTCCACCTTTGCGAGTATTCTTTGAAACTCTCACTGGTCCTATTTTCCATGTTCTGTAGTGACAGCCTATCAGGTATCATGTCAGACACATGTTTATAATATTCCATGAAAGCCCTGGCTAAATCTGTCCATGAACAAATCTTGGTACGACTCAGTTGATTGTACCATCGGGTTGCTGACCCTATCAAGCTATCTTGGAAATAATGGATAAGCAGTTTCTCATTATCATCATGCCCCGTCATCCTTCTGCAGTAAATGGTCAGATGTGCTGATGGGTTGGTAGTCCCATTATATTTTTCAAAGTCTGGTACTTTGAACTTTGGGGGAATTACTAGATCGTGTACTAAGCTCATCTCTTTGGATCCAGACTGCCAAATAACTCTGCCCCTTCAACGGCCCTCAGCCTCTCCTCCAGCAATTGATATTTTTTCTGTGACTCTGCCATTTCGACCCTCTTCAAATCAGTCATCTTTGCTTTTTCCTTTTCAGCTAGTTCTTCAAAGTCTGGAACATTAACATCATTTAGGTCAGCTCCCATATTACCCTTTCAGGGAACATAGTTCTGTGTCTCAGCAGCTGGCATAAATAAAATGACATGGCAAAATCTAGATAATATAATGCAACCTAAATGATATGACATAATTTAAATGGCATAGTATATTCTAGGTGAAATGAAAAATCCTAAGTATATGATATATTCTAAATGAGATAAAATGACTTAAATGACATGGCAATTTTAAATGATATGGCATATTTTAAATGACATGGCCTGTTATAAATAAAATAACATAAATGACATGGAATATGATTTAAATGACAAGAAATGACATGAAATTAAAATAATGCTAACATATAATATGCATGAAAATGAAAATAAAAATAAAAATAATAATGCATGGACATAGTATATGCTAAACAATATGACAAAAATAACTAAATAAAAAACATAGGATATCATGAAACATTCAAAATCATATGGAAAACAAATATAAGATCATAAAATGTGAATTAAAATAATAATAATAATACCATGAAAAATATTATAGCAAAAATCACACATTTAAATAAAATGCATGAACATGGAAAATGCAATGCATGAAAATGTATTTTTTCCTCTAAATAAAGAAATCCGTATATCTAAAAAGATATCCGGCTACCTTAGGAAAATATGTCAAATTAGGTTTTCTAAAAAAATAAAACTTTGTGATTGTTTGAAAACAATTTTGAGGAAAACTTGAATAAAAATTAAAACCCTTACCAAACTCTTTTTAAAATAGCTCTAATTTCCTAAGTTTTAAAATTCTGGACTTAACTACCCTTAACTCGAGATTTATAAAATCATTTTTAAAATTTAAAAAGGTTTAGAAACTACCCTAAGACAGTAGCTAAATCTTCTAAGCAACCCCCTCTAAATGCCTTAGCCAAATTCAACCATTTTTCCTCTTTTGATTTCAAATCTGCCTCTACTGTCTAGTTTTTCCACAAGATTTTTCAGCCTATTTTTAAAAATTGAAAAAAATCTAAAAAAAGTACTGGAGACTCAGAACATGTAAAACTACACGAGAAAACAATTTTCTTAATTTTCTGATTGAAGATGACTGCCCAAAAAAATCAAAGATGTTCGAGTATTGGGTGAAAAAAACTGTTTTGTCAAAACACATTTTTTGCCTTTGATAAATTCATTCAAAAATCAAAGTAAAAATTGTTGGAGATCATCTTAAAGACCTAAGGACAGTAGCTAAAACATTTAAAAACCTTGGACAAAAATTGGCTAAGTAAAAAAAAAATTCACAAAGGTAGAATAATCAATTGGACAATTCCCTAACTTTCCACAAGTATGCTCAAGAGAACATGACTTTGAGCCATTAATTGGCCTAAGTCACAAATCAAGTGGCAATGACATGGAATGCATGAACATACAACAAATGAAATGCATGAAATGCATGATCTAAAGGTCTAAATGGTAAAGGAAATGCATGACAATTCAAGACAACCTAAATGCCTAGCATGAATTTGCATGGCAATAAATGCTATCCTAACTCAATATGCATGCAATGCTTTATAATGCAAATAAGAATTGGACCTAATATGTTATGAATATGCATGAAAATGATAATGTGACCTAAGACCTAAATAGCATAGTAATGCATGACAATACCAATGTGATTTAAGACTCAATATGCATGGCAATACCAATATGGCCTAGACCTAAAATGTAATGAACATGCATAGCAATACTATGAACATACAATGACTCATGAAACTAATGTCAATGCTAGAACAAACAGCAACTAATACACAATTTCAAGATATGATAATGCAAAGCATGTTACATAAACAAAATGCAAATGCATGACAAGGCAAGGGATGCATGAAGAAGCCAAAGGATCACATGAGACTCTAATGCAATACTATTTACTAAATGGCATAAGTACATAACAAATCATATTAAGATGCATAATGTCATGACATTTTCATAAGCATATAACATACTAAAATCAAAATGCACAAGCTCATGGCATGGAAATACAAACAAGTTAAGAAACAAAAGGAGAATGCATATGCAAGGCATACACAATGTGAAGTGCCGAATAGTCATGAAAAAAAAATGATGGCATTTTTTCATAGTATTTTCATAGGCACATGGCATACTAAAATCAAAATGTACAAGTTCATGGCATAGAGATGATAAAAAGTTAAGAAGAAAAAGGAAAATGCACATGCAAGGCATACAAAATGGAGTTGCCGAATAGTCATGAAACAAAACCAAGAAAATGCAAACATGTAAGACATGATACATGAAAAAAATGCACAACATGAGCATATGAACAACAATGGCCTAATATGCAAGGATGAAATATCAAGCATGGAAATGAATTATATAAGTAAATATAGCATAGAAAATAATGTAAAGAACATATATATAAAAGATTTAACATAGACATGCAAAACAAATAACAAGCAAAACTAGTAAGTAGAACAAGGAAAGTTAAGCTCCATGGTTGGTATCAAATGGGCATAGCCTCTCACCTAACCATAATCACTTGGTATTGCCAAGATCATGAAGCCTTTCCATCTCAATAGTACAGAAAATAAACCATGTAAAATAAAAAATAAGGTGAGCTTCATGGTAGGTAAAAATGGGCATAGCCTCTCTCCTAACCATGGCCACTTGGTCTAGCCAAGATCATGTAGCCATTTCAACCTTTTTTGCTTCATATTTTGTAACAAATCAGAACCTTAGAATACTCTAAAAACCTTGTAAAAATCATTTTTCACAACAACATGCAAGGAAGGAAAAAAAAAAGAAAACAACAAGGCAAATAAATGTGCCATAATCGGCCATAGCATGAAACCATAGAAAAAAAATTGTTTTCCACCATTTTAATGAAGAAGAAGAGATGAAAACATAAGTAAACATTAAAAAACTTTATTTCTATGAAAATGTAGTAGGAAAACATGGTAGAAAATCAAGAAAACACCTTGGAAATCAAGAAGAAAGCTATGCTAGAGCTTGGTAGAGATAACTACCTTCAAGCTCTCTATTGAAAACCTTTTTTTTTCTTTCATTCAAAAAATTTTTTTTTGCCAAATTAGCTACTATTTTCAGCCAAAAACCTTCTGAAAAAATGAAAGCCTCCCCCTCCCTTTAGCCTTGGCCGAATGGCCCTCTAGCCCTTGGATAGGAATTGCACTTTTTCTCCTCCAATCTTGGCCTATAGATCTAGATATTTTGATAAAAACATAAAAATGTCATCTTGCCAATTTATAGCATCCCTTAAGATGTGTACTCAGCTCTTGTAGTAACCATAGCCATTAGATGCAAAAGAGGACCAATCCCATGCACTCCCTTGCTTGCCCCTCTTGAGTGCCTACCCTTGGATGGGTTGTGCTCTTCCATTCTTGGTCATTGGATGAGGCCAACATAAAAATGGCATCTTTTAGATTAAATCCAGCCCTCAACATGTTTACTCAGCCCCTGTAGATGGCCTAAGCCATTGGATGAAAATAGATAATCCCATGCACTCCCTTGCTCAACCGAATGGATGCTCACCCTTGGACGAATTGTGCTCATCTTTTTTCTTCCATTCTTGGCCATTAGATGAGGTTTCTTTTATGACTAATAAAAATGTCATTTTGGCATTTAAACTTGGCCATTTGATGGTGCATTCAACTTTCCTACAAGGCACCTAAGCCTTTGGATGAAGGGTGGACCATTTGCAAGGTGTTAGTGGAAACATGTGGCTTGATAGTGACTATGGAATTAAATTGTTCAAGCTTCCTTCTTCTCTTCTATGTTGGCTGACCAAGGGAAGAAAAATCCCATCAATTCCTTCTTCTTTCATATTTTCCTCAATTACAAATTTGCCCTTTTTGGTTTCCTTGGTTAAATAACCTTTTTGCCCCCCGAACCTAAATAAATAGCAAACAGACTGCAAATTTGAATTTTATTTTTTCAATACTTCCAAAATAATAAAAAATTGAATTTTGGAAGTTTTCAAAATTTTCCGAGTATAGTTGCTATTTATTTCGGATTTATTTTTGAAATTGCCCCTTTTATGCACCCGAACTTTACCATTTCTTAAACGAGCTCCGAATCCAGATTTTACTTCACCAATATTTTCCAAATAATTTAAAAATGTGATCTGGAAGTTTTCATAATTTTTGGAGCTCATTTGCTATTTTTTCAGGATTTATCTGCTTGAATTACTTCATAGGGGACCCAAGATTTGGCCATTTTGCAAACGAACTCCGAATCAAGATTTTCTTTCGATAATATCTTCCAAATAACTTAATAATGAGATTTGAAAATTTTTGGAGTTCATTTGCTATTTTTTCGGGATTTATCCTGTTGAATTACTGTATAGGAGACCTAGTATTTGGCCATTTTGCAAACGAACTCTGAATCAAGATTTTCTTTCACCAATCTCTTTGAAATGATTTAAGAATTAGATTTGCAAATTTTTAGAATTTTCGATGTTCATTTGCTATTTTTCCCATATTTTCCAATTTTGCCCTTTTGCCTTAGAAACCCGATTTTGCTCAAAATAAGTCTGATTTTCATATTTTCTACAAACTGAGCCTTGGGCTATCCTTGTTTAATCATTTCTCATCAATTAAAGGCTTTAGATCTTTCGAATCCGGCCACTTCCGTAATTCTTCCAAATTTCACCGAAATTTACAAAAAAAACCTAATTTTCGATTTTCTTTCGAATTAACTTTTCTATCAGTTTTTCTTCCAAATGGATTCTCCATTACTCGTAGTCAGTGCTTATCTTTCATTTGGAACCTTCAATTCCGACCAATTTGATCGTTTAAGCACTTTTCCCTAAATTTCCCGAATTATGGTTTTCTTTCTACTAAATCCCGTAACCCAACTTCCGACCTCCATATCTTTCAATGTCGATCTCGGATTATCAAAATTCTTTCACCGTTTTTCAATTGAACCTCAAATCTTGATTTTGAAATTGGGTTTACTTTTTTAGTAGTTGACTTTTTGGGGTTGACTTTTTCGGGTTTGACTTTTTTGAGTTTGACTTTTTCTGTCTGCTTTCTTAGACTAGGCCTCGGAGTACCACCTGCAGGTGAGAAAAGCCTTTTAGCATTCTGAAACATCAATTTAGGAAGAAAATGTACCTGATTTAGGGGTCAGGACAAAATTAGGTGTCTACAGCTGCCCCTCTTTGACTGTTGCTGAGAATCAAGAAAAACTAGGCAAAGATAAACAAACACTAATTTTGTACGATTTGTGAAATCACATGTGAAGGAAGGGAAAGGGGTTTTCAATCATTATCATTTTTTTTTTGTTGGAAAAAGCTATAAATTGAAAATTTTGTCCTTAAATTGAATTCCCTAACCAATCAAGGCTCGACCCGTCTTAAGGAAACGGGTTCGATTTCAAAAGAAAAAATTATGCCCGAAGGTCTTAGAAATGATGCCCGAAGGTCTTTAAAAATGGTGTCCGAAGGTCTTTAAAGTTGGTGCCCGAAGGTCTTTAAAATGGTGCTCGAAGGTCTTTAAAATGGTGCCCGGAGGTCTTAAAATGGTGCTTGAAGGTCTTAAAAATGGTGCCCGAAGGTCTTTAAAAATGGTGCCCGAAGGTCTTTGAAATGGCACCCGGAGGTCTTTAAAATGGTGCCCGAAGGTCTTTAAAAATGGTGCTTGAAGGTCTTTAAAAATGGTGCCCGAAGGTCTTTAAAATGGTTAATGAAGGTCTTTAAAAATGGTGCCCGAAGGTCTTTAAAAATGGTGCCCAAAGGTCTTACCCGTGATTAAAATACCTTGACGACGGTCTCAAGGCTCAAATCATTTGATAAAACAGAATGAATTCGATTTAAAACAAAAGTAAATACCTCGACGGTGGTCTCAAGGCTCGACTAATTTGATGAAACAGAATGAATTCGGTTTAAAACAAAAGGAAATACCTCGACGGTGGTCTCAAGACTCGACTCATTTGAGAAGCAGAACGAGTTCGATTTAAAACAAAAGGAAATACCTCGACGATGTTCTCAAGGCTTGACTCATTTGAGAAGCAGAACAAGTTCGATTTGGGAAGCCAAAGTTTTTTTGATTCCTACAATGTTAGCTAAATGCAATGATGAGAATGCAATGCTTTGCAAATGCTTATATGTTTCCTGAGGATGAATGCAGTCAAATGATTGTGTCATGATTTCTAATCCATGGTTTCTTTGAGGTTCACAGATTATCCGACTTCATGATGGAGTCTTCAATTGTTCACTAATGCCCCACTTAAAGAACCCTTTACTCAAGATAATTTGTCAAACAGTTCCAGTTTCTGACTTCACTGAAATTCATAAATTTTTTATTTCATGAGGAGTCTCCACCACTTTCACTGTTTTCCTTTACTTGGTGAATTTTCCATCAGGATTAGTGGTTTTCAAACCTTTTCTAAAATTTAGATCTATTCCTTAGTAATACTTTTAAACTCCCTTTTATTAAAAAATTTATATTTACTAATCATCGTTCAATTTAATAACAAACAAAATGCAATTTAAAAAATGTATGAATGAAAGTATGAAACAAGCAATATTCATAAAAGGGGTAACAAAAATTTATTGCAACACGATGTTTTAAAATGATAAAAGTGGATATCAAGGATATAAGAAACAAATGTAAAGTTATAGGTTGTTGATGCCCCGTATGCGGAATATCTTGGACCCCTCCTTTTTCAAATCATTTGAAATTTCTCTTGAGCAGTCAATTTACTTGGGTAATCCCTCGGCTTCCGTAGTTACGTCAGACTAAGTTGTTCCCCTTTTCTCTAATTTTCAAATACTTTCTCCCCCTTTACACGAAGCCTTAATTCAAACCTAATCAGTACTTGAGCCACCCTTTGCGGGTTTTCAACTCAAGTGTTCCCCATTCGGTATTAAGTCGCCCTTTGCGGGTTTTCGGCTTAAACCTCTCCTTTTTTTTTGGTATTCTACCATGCATTTTAGAATTCTAAATGCTTCCAAGGTAAAGATGTCAATTCAAAAGATGGGATGAATTCTAAGAAAATCCTTTCAAATTAAATACCCATGCTTGATCAAAATGGACTTTTAAAGTACGTAATGTAGGCCAAGGTTCGGGTTTAGAAGAAAGGGATAAAATAGGCCCAAAATGTGTTTAAGGGTAATTGGATCAAGGATCATTTCCTGAGGAGAATTCATTCTTGACACATTTGTCCCCTTTTTGGACATTTTTTTTAGCTGGCTTTCATTTGCCATTTTTTGATTTCACATTTTCCAATGGCTCTCTTTTTTGCCATGATTTTGATTATTTTTCCTCGTATTTGCCCTCCACTGTAGAGGGTGATCCTTGATCAGGGTTCAACGAAAGAAATAATTTCCTAAGGCTCAAAGGGGTGACTAGGGATAATTTCTTCCTAGTGAAGGGAATATGAAAGATGGCCATTTATCACACCAAGCATGAATATTCTCTTTGAAAAGCAATTCTCAGGGGAGATAGATATATAGAATTTCCATTTCAACAATTGGAATCATTCGAATTCCAATGTGCATAGCATCACACTATATATATATATATATATATATATTTTCAAGCATAATACTTCTTCAGCTCATCAACGGGATGCCTAAAATCATCCCCGTCCATCCGAGTTAGAATCAATGCTCCTCCAGAAAAAGCTCTTTTTACCACATAGGGTCCTTCCAAATTTGGAGCCCATTTTACTCGCAGATCTTTCACTATGGGGAGAAGTTTCCTCAATACCAACTCTCTTTCTCGAAGCTGTCTGGGTCGAACCTTCTTGTTATGGGCTCGAATCATCCTTTTCTAATACAACTGCCCGTGATAAATTGCCTTCAATCTTTTCTCCTCGATGAGATTCAACTGTTCATAATGAGCTATAACCCATTCTGCCTCTTCTAGGCCAACCTCCATCAAAACCCGAAGTGAAGAAATCTCAACTTCAATGGTAACACTGCTTCCATACCATATACCAAAGAAAACGGCGTTGCCCCTGTAGATGTGCGAACCGAAGTTTGATATGCGTGAAGAGCAAAAGGCAAGATCTCATGCCAATTCTTGTACACATCAGTCATCTTCTCAACAATCTTCTTGATGTTTTAGTTGGCTGCTTCTACTGCCCATTCATCTTCAGACGATAAGGTGCCGAATTGTGATGCATGATCTTGAACTGAGTACATACCTCTCTCATCATCTTACTATTCAGATTGAGGGCATTATCCAAAATAATTCTTGCTGGCAATCCATATCGGCATATGATTTCCTTCTTAACAAATCTATATACCACCGACTTCGTTACATTCGTATAAGAAGCAGCTTCCACCCACTTTGTGAAATAGTCTATGGCCACCAGGATGAAACAATGTCCATTTGAAGCTTTCGGGGTAATAGGGCCAATCATATCCATTCCCCACATTGAAAATGGCCATGGTGCGGTCATGACATGCAATGGCGATGGCGGCACATGAATCTTATCTACATATATCTGGCATTTATGACACTTCCGAGAATAACTGATACAATCTCCTTCCGTCGTTAGCCAATAATACCCTGCCCTCATAATCTGCTTAGCAAGCATGTAACCATTAGCATGGGTGCCACATATCCCTTCATGGACTTCCTCTATGATTCTTTGAGCTTCGGCAGACCCGACAAATCTCAACAGGGCTTGATCTTTCCCTTTCTTGTAGAGAATCTACCCATCTAGAACAAAAACCATTGCTAGCCTTCTCAGAGTTCTCTTGTCATTTTCTGTTGCCAGTTCTGGATACTGTTGACTCTTGATGTACTGCAAGATGTCGTTATACCAAGGGAGACCATCCGCTTCTTCTTCGATACTCAAGCAGTGGGTAGGAGACTCATATATGCTCATCTTGATCGGCACAACTTCCGCCCCTTCATTCACTTTGAACATTGATGACAAAGTAGCCAGAGCATCCGCCATCCGATTTTCTTCTTGAGGGAAGTAATTGAAACTTATTTCTTCAAACTCCTCCAATAAACTCAGTATGAGTTCTCTGTATCTGATTAACTTTCTATCTCGGGTTTCCCATTCTCCCTGTAATTGGTATATCACTAAGGCCGAGTCTCCAAAAACCTCAAGTTTCTTGATCTTTCTTTCTACGGCAGCACGAAGGCCTATAGTACATGCCTCTTACTCAGCCGTATTGTTTGTATAATCAAAATCCAATCTGGCGGTGAAGGGATAATAATCTTCTTCTGGGGATATGAGCATTACACCAATTTCGTGCCCCATGGTATTAGATGCCCCATCAAAGTACATCTTCCATACTTTCTTTTTCAAGGGAACCTCATCTGCTTGCGAAACATACATCAAATCTTCATCTGGGAAATCAAAGTTCAACGGCTCATAATCTTCCACTGCCCGACTTGCTAAAAATTTGGCCACTACACTGCCCTTGATAGCTTTCTGACTCACATATACAATGTCGTATTCTGACAACAAAACCTCCAATCTTGCCATCCTCCCTGACAAAGAAGGTGCTTCCAACATGTACTTGATCGGATCTAGCTTGGTGATCAACCACGTCGTGTGGTAAAACATGTATTGTCTGAGCCTCCGAGCAGTCCAAGCTAAGGCACAACACAGCTTTTCTACCGACAAATATTTCAACTCATAATGTATGAAATTCTTGCTGAGGTAGTAAACCGCCTGTTCTTTCCTTCCAGTCTCATCAAGCTGCCCCAAAACACAACCCATGGATCTCTCAAATATGGATAGATACAATATCATCGACTTATCCGGAGTCGGTGGCATTAATACTGGTGGGTTTAATAGATAATGCTTAACCTTTTCAAAAGCAATCTGACACCCTTCATCCCACTCTCCTAGATCACGTTTTCGAAGTAATTTGAATATTGGATCACATTTGACAGTTAACTGAGAAATAAACCGAGCAATGTAATTCAATCTCTCCAGAGAACCTCTTACTTCTTTTTGAGTACGTGCAGGTGACAAATTCTGGATGGCTTTCACTTTATCTGGATCAATCTCAATTCCCTTTTTGCTAACAACAAAACCCAACAATTTCCCCGAAGTGACTCCAAAAGTGCATTTTGCCGGGTTTAGCTTGAGTTTAAACTTTCTTAGTCTTTCAAAGAGTTTTCTAAGATTCACAATATGCTCCACTTCTTCTTGTGACTTTGCAATCATATCATCATCATAAACCTCAATTCCCTTATGCATCATGTCATGAAACAAGGTCACCATAGCTCTTTAATACGTTGCCCCAACATTCTTCAACCCAAATGGCATTACCTTATAGCAGAATGTTCCCCACATTGTAACAAATGTGGTTTTCTCCATATCTTCCGGTGCCATCTTAATCTGATTATACCCCGAGAATCCATCCATGAAAGAAAACAAGGAACTCTTCGCCGTATTATCCACCAAAGTATTAATGTGAGGCAAAGGGAAATTATCTTTGGGACTGGCTTTTTTCAAATCTCGATAATCGATGCACATACGTACCTTGCCATCCTTCTTTGGCACTAGAACAATGTTTGCCACCCATTCTAGATATTTTCCCACCTCTAAGAATCCAGCATCAAACTGCCTCTTCACCTCCTCTTTTACCTTTAACAGCATGTCCGGCCTCATTCTTCTCAACTTTTGCTGAATTGGCTTGCACTCTGGTCTTAAAGGGAGCTTATGAACCACAATATCTGGATCCAAACCCAACATGTCTTGGTATGACCATGCAAATACATCTACATATTCCCGGAGCAAGGCTATGAGTTCACCCTTTATCGATGACGACAATGTAGTCCCGATTTTAACCACTTTTATCTCTTCACTACTTGCCAAATTCAACAATTCCAATTGCTCCTCATGAGAAAGTACTTGCTTCTCTTCTTATTCTATTTTTCTTAATAAGTCTGGAGGTAGACCATAATCCTCAATATCTTCGTCGGCCTTAAAATCACCGTGCAAATGGGCCTCTCAAAATCAATTTCAGAATTATTGACAAGAAGGTCCTCATATTCCACATCCGTACACCTGTAAATAGGTAGGGAAGAAACAATATATGAAAACATATATAAAATCCAAGCAAAATAAATAGCATAAATGAAAGAATATAAACACATCGAAATGAAGGAAATACATCATGTTTGTTATTTATTGGATGAAAAGTTTTAGACAAAAGCCCATTACGAAAGAAATTCTTAATATCTTCGGGCAAAGATATTTAAGATTTGTTTAAAAGCATTACGTTGGAATAGATCTAAAAACTATGGGTAGCTCAGTTGCGCTCCAATTGGTCAGTCTATATCCTGGTGGACAAGGTCGCACCATCCAATTAGCATTCTCTCTTTCAATTCTTTCTTCCCCAGTCATGCAGATCTTCATATCATACATCTGCTCATCCCTATTCACCTGGAATCGCTTGAAGGCTTGCTCTATCATTACGAGAACATCATCAAAATTCTTTTCTCCGAACAAAGAACCGACTGAACGAAAATTGTGATGGATAGGTGGGAATGTCATAGGCTCCCATTAAATATCCATACTCGCAAGACCGGCCATCCTCCTTTGTCGATTCCTTTCAACTTGTTTCCTTTTCTCATGGGCCTTCGAAAGATACCCAAGGTCAAATCGGTCTTTCTTTCCCATTACTTCGATTGCTCAAGCCATCCCCTGAAGATATTTTTCGAGACCTTTTCCAGCCCTACAGCCTTTTTCCACCGTAGTTCTGACCCCCAACCTTGTGTTCTTGGACAACCTCGATTTTGGATTTTTTTTGTCCTCCAACGATGAAAACTGCATTTACGAATTCCAAAGACCGAAAAGAATATTCTACGGCATCTTCATTGGGTTCAACATAAGGAGCTTCAGTAGATGTAGAGGCTGTCACGTCCTCTTCTCCTGATACAGTGACCAAACGCCCCTCTATCACAAATTTTAGCTTTTGGTGGAGAGACGAAGGTACAGCCCTTGCTGAATGTATCCACGGCCTTCCCAACAGGCAGTTATAGGATGGATTAATATCCATAACCTGAAAGTTCACTGTATAGGTGAATGGGCCTATCTCCAGAGGAACCTCAATAGTTCCCATTACATCTCTCCTGGTACCATCAAAGGCTCTGACCACCTTGCAACTTGGCAGCATATAAGAAATATCCACTGGCAATTTGGACAGGGTTGCCAAAGGCATCACATTTAATGAAGAACCATTATCCAAAATGACCCTTGGTAATATGTGCCCTTTACAAGTGGTATTTATGTGGAGATCTTTTGTTGACCCAATACCATTGGGTGATATCTCCTCATAACTGAAATATATATGGTCGTCTGCCACAATGTTTCGCACCAGCCTGTCCAATTTTTCTACCGATATGTTGTTAGCCACATATGCCTGATTCAACAATTTGAACAGGGCATTTCTGTGTGGCTCTGAATTCAAAAGCAAAGATAAGATTGAAATTTGAGCTGGTTGATGTTGCAGTTGCTCAACCACGCTATACTCACTATGCTTTATGAATTTTATGAATTGTGCTCATCTTTTTTCTTCCATTCTTGGCCATTAGATAAGGGTTCTTTTATGACAAATAAAAATGTCATTTTGGCATTTAAACTTGGCCATTGGATGGTGCATTCAACTTTCCTACAAGGCACCTAAGCCATTGGATGAAGGGGGGACCATTTGCAAGCTGTTAGTGGTAGCATGTGGCTTGATATTGACTAGGGAATTAAATTGTTCAAGCGTCCTTCTTCTCCTCTATGTTGGCTAACCAAGGGAAGAAAAATCCCAGCAATTCCTTCTTCTTTCATATTTTCCTCAATTACAAATTTGCCCTTTTTGGTTTCCTTGGTGAAATGACCTTTTTGCCCCCCAAACCTAAATAAATAGCAAATGGACTCCAAATTTGAATTTTCTTTTTTCAATACTTCCGAAAGAATAAAAAATTGAATTCTGGAAGTTTTCAAATTTTTCGAGTCCATTTGCCATTTATTTCAGATTTATTTCCGAAATTACCCCTTTTATGCACCCGAACTTTACCATTTTTTAAACGAGCTCTGAATCCAGATTTTTCTTCACCAATCTTTTCCAAATAATTTTAAAATGTGATCTGGAAGTTTTCATAATTTTTGGAACTCATTTGCTATTTTTTCGGGATTTGTCTGCTTGAATTACTACATAGGGGACCTGGGATTTGGCCATTTTGTAAACGAACTCCGAATCAAGATTTTATTTCACCAATCTCTTCCAAATAATTTAATAATGGGATTTGCAAATTTTCAGAATTTTTGGAGTTCATTTACTATTTTTCTTGGATTTATCTTGTTGAATTACTACATTTGAGACTCGGTATTTGGCCATTTTGTAAACGAACTCAGAATCAAGATTTTCTTTCGCCAATCTCTTCGAAATGATTTAAGAATGAGATTTGCAAATTTTCAAAATTTTCGGAGTTCATTTGTTATTTTTTCCCATATTTTCCAATTTTGCCTTTTTGCCTCTGAAACCCGGTATTGCTCAAAACAAGTCGATTTTCGTCTTTTCTTCAAACTGAGCCTTGGGCTATCCTTGTTTAATCATTTCTCATCAATTAAGGGCTTTAGATCTTCTGAATCGGGCCATTTCCGTAATTCTTCCAAATTTTATCAAAATTTACCAAAAATCCCTAATTCTCGATTTTCTTCGGAATTGACTTTTCTATCAGTTTTTCTTTCAAATAGCTTCTCCATTACCCATATTCAGTGCTTATCTTTCATTTGGAACCATCAATTTCGACTAATTTGATCGTTTAAGCACTTTTGCCCAAATTTCTCGAATTAGGATTTCCTTTCTACTGAATCTCGTAACCCAACTTTCAACCTCCATATCTTTCAATATCGACCTCGGATTATCAAAATTCTTTCACCGTTTTTCAATTGAACCTCAAATCTTGATTTTGAAAGTGGGTAGACTTTTTTAGTAGTTGACTTTTTCGGGGTTGACTTTTCTGGGGTTGACTTTTTTGGGGTTGCCTTTTTTGAGTTTGACTTTTTCTATCTGTTTTCTTAGACTAAGCCTCGGAGTACCACCTGCAGGATGAGAAAAGCCTTTTAGCGTTCTGAAACATCAATTTAGGAAGAAAATGAACCTGATTTAGGGGTTCGGACAAAATTAGGTGTCTACACTCCCCAGCAAACCCGACAGAGAACTCATAAATTATTTTAACTCGGGAATATCTTTATTTTATTGAAAATCATTACCTTCTTCAAAACATTTAAAAAATATGAATATGTGTGACATAAATAAAATGACATAGCAATGTCTAAATAATATAGTGCAACCTAAATGGTATGATATAATTTAAATGTCTTAGCATATTCTAAATGAAATGAAATATCCTAAGTTATATGATATATTCTAAATGAAATGAAATGACCTAGGAAACATGATATATTCTATATGAAATGTAATAACCTAGGTAACATAATATATTCTATATGAAATGAAATAATTTAAATGACATGGCAAATATAAATGATATGGCCTATAATCTAAATGACATGAAACATAAAATAATGCTATCATATAATATGCATGGAAATAAAAATAAAAATAATAATGCATGAACATAGTATATGCAAAATAATATGACAAAAATAACTAAATAAAAAAACATAGGATATCATGAAATATTCAAAACCATATAACAAATAATATAACATCAAAAATTTAAATCCAAGATAATAACACCATCATGAAAATTAAACATAGCAAAAATTATATATTATCTAATATGCATGAATATGAAAAATGCAATGCATGAGAATGTATTTTTTCCTTTAATTAAGGAAATCCATATATCTAAAAAGATATTCGGCTACCTAAGGAAAATATATCAAATTAAATATTCTAAAACCAAAATACTTTGTGATTGTTTGAAAACAATTTTGAAAAGCTTAGATTAAAAATAAAAACTTAGCTAAACCCTTTTTTAAATGGCTTCAATTTCCTAGGTTTAAAATTCCGGACTTGACCACCTTTAACCCGAGACTTAAAAAATCATTTTTAGAGTTTAAAAAGTCTTAGAAACTACCCTAATTCAGTAGCTAAACTTCCTAATCAACCGTCTCTAAGTAACTTAACCAAAACAGAAAAATGATTTTCCTTCAAATTCAATTCTACCTCCACTGTACATTTTTAAAGCACGATTTTTCACCCTATTTTTGAAAATTCAAAAAATTCTAAAAAACATACTGGAGACTCAGGACACGTAAAACTACATGGGACAAAATCGACTTAATTTTTTGATTAAATATGACTGCCCAGAAAAATCGGGAAAGTACAAGTACTGGGTGAAAAAACACTGTTTTGCCAAACCACATTCTTTTGCCTTTGAAAAAATCATTTAAAAATCAAAGTAAAAATATTAGAGACTCTCTAAATGACTCACAAATAGTAGCTAACATTTTGAAAAGTTGGGCAAAAAATTGGCTAAGTAAAAAAAAAAAATCACAAAGGTAGAATAATCAATTTGACAACTCCTTAATTTTCCACAAGTATGCTGAAAATGAGCATGACTTTGAACTTTGATTGGTCTAATTCATAAATCATGTGGCAAGGACATGAAATGCATGAAAAATATAGCAAATATGATGCATGAAATGCATGATTTTAAACCTAAATGACATGAAAAATGCATGGCATCAATAAAATGACCTAGACCTAAATGAACATGCATGGCATTTAATGCAACCTAGGTCTAAAATGCATGAATATGCATGGCAAAACAAACCAATCCTAAACCTAAAATATGCATGGCAATAACACAAACATATGGAATGCTTAAACAAAATACTCAACCAAATATCATGAAAATGCAAACCTATCAACTCACATAACAAAAATGCACACACAAAGCATACCATATGAGGGTGGCCGAATGGTCCTATGCTTAAAATGAGCATGGCATTTTTCACAAACACATGATATACTAACATGCTTAGCTAAAGAGTAACACTCAAATCATGCAAATATAAAGTAAAGGCATGAAAACCAATAAGCATTTTCACAAACACATGGATTACAAAATATAAAATATAAACAAACTTAAACATATTAAAAATAGAAAATCAAAAATGCAAGACAAGTAAAATAAACATGATAACAAGATAATAGACTCAAAAATAGAAACAAGCAAGCAACCAAATTAAGACAAGCTTCATATTTATGTATTAGAAGAAGATTTAAAACAACAAAACTTGTTAAACATAAAGAATAACATGAAATAAAGAATGCAAACAGCAACTACTCAAAAATCAGACCATTCGGCCACCCCTATAACAAAAGAAAAAAAAATTACAAAGCTTTTTTCCAAGAAAGTATGAAGAAGAACTTGAAGAAGAATATTAAAAACACTTATTTTAAAATAAAAATCAAAAGAAACTCACCAAAATAGTAATCAAAACAGCAAATCAAGAATGGAAAATCAAAGAAAGTGCAAGAGTATGGTGCTTAAAGCAACCTCTAGAAGCTATCTTTCAAGCTTTTTCTCTTCTAACTTTCTTTTCTTTTCTATACTTTTTTTTTTCCTTTCAACAATGGAGAGAAAAATCAGCCAAAACCAAGAGAGAATAGAGAGTGAATAGCTGAAAATGAAAGAGAGAATGACTCCTCCTTGTAGTGGCCGAATGGCCCTCCCTAGGCTAGGATGTTGTCATTTTTCATTTAACCAATTTCCATCCAAAGGCTATTGATCCAAGATGTTTAAAACATGAAATTATCACCCTTAGATTAGGCCATCAGCTATCCACAATTACAGCTGTTCAAATCTTAAGCCATCATGTTGACACTCTCCCTCTTCATGCATTGGTCTGTGTGGCTTATTTGCAAAGGCTTGATCAAAAAAATAACTAACTTCCTCTTCATTATTGGCCTTTTGATTAAAAATCAGAAAATATCTACCTATCCTTGGGCCTTAGCCAGCCAACCCCCCTTTTCCAGCCCATGCTTCATTTTTTTAAAAGGAAAGAAAAGCTCTTTTCGGTTTCTTGGGTAAAATGACCTTTTTGCCCCCCGAATATAAATAAATGGCAAACGGGCTCCAAATTCAAATTTTCTTTTTTCAATACTTTCCAAATAATAAAAAATTGAATTCTGAAATTTTTCAAAATTTTCCAAGTCTATTTGCTCTTTATTTGGATTTTTTCTTCCAAAATTGCCCTTTTATGCTCCCAAACTTTACCATTTTTTAAACGAGCTCCAAATCCAGATTTTTATTCACCAATCTATTCCAAATAATTTAAAAGTGTGATCTGGAAGTTTTCAAAATTTTGGAACTCATTTGGTATTTTTTCAAAATTTATCTACTTGAATTACTACATAAGGGGCCCGGGATTTGGCCATTTTGCAAACGAACTCCGAATCCAGATTTTCTTTCTCCAATCTCTTCCAAATAATTTAAAAATAATATTTGCAAATTTTCAACATTTTTGGAGTTCATTTGCTATTTTTCCAGGATTTATCTTCTTGAATTTCTGCATAGGGGACCCGTGATTTGGCCATTTTCCAAACGAACTCCGAATGAAGATTTTATTTCGACAATCTCTTCGAAATGATTTAAGAATGATATTTGCAATTTTTCATAATTTTTGGAGTTCATTTGCTATTTTTCCCAAATTTTCCAATTTTGCCTTTTTACCTCCTAAACCTGGTTTTGCTCAAAACAAGTCCGATTTTCAGATTTTCTTCAAACTGAGCCTTGGGCTATCCTTTTTTAATCACTCCTCATCCATTAGGGGCTTTATTCCTACCGAGTCGGGCCATTTCTGTAATTCTTCCCAATTTCACAGAAATCCACTAAAAACCCTAATTCTCGGTTTTCTTCCGGATTGACTTTTCTTTCAGTTTTTCTTTCAAGTGGCTTCTCCATTACCCGTAGTCAATGCTTATCCTTCATTTGGAACCTTCAATTTTGACCAATTCGATCGTTTAAGCACTTTTTCTCAAATTTCCCAGATTTGGGTTTTTGTTTACTGAATCCCCATACCCCAACTTCCGAACTCCATATCTTTTGATGTAGACCTCGGATTATCAAAAATCTTTTGCCATTTTTCAATTGAACTTCAAATCTTGATTTTGAAAGTGGGTTGACCTTTTTATTAGTTGACTTTTCGAGGTTGACTTTTTGAAGTTTGACTTTTTATGCTCGCCTTCTTAGACTAAGTCCCGGAGTACCACTTGTACAATGAAAAAAGTCTTTTTACATTTTGAAACATCAATTTAGGAAGAAAACGTACCTGTTTTAGTGGTCCAGACAAAATTAGTTGTCTACATGAACTTTGAAAATAAATGTACATTCAAGCAACTTCCATTCAAAATTGAAAGAAAAAAGACTACCAAGTACTTATGATTAATGAAAAAAAATGCCATGACTCAAATATTTGGAATTATCCAAGACTCAAATGACATTCACATCCTCAAATTTTAGATTTCCATTGCTCCATAATCTCTAAAGTCAAGGTGCCTTTATTGATGAGATCTTCAATCTTTAGTTTCAACTACCTACATTTTTCGTTGAATGTCCAATTGCTCTCATCTGATAATTGTACTTGCCGTTAGGATCATAACTCATTGCTGATGGATTTGGAGTTGTTTTCAAAGGCAAAGTGGTTGAGATCTTCTCTTGATTGTTTCTTTGTTGTTTTTGGTGATTGTTTGTGTTTGATTGTTTGATGATTCTCTCTGTTTGTGCCTAATTTTGTTTGTGTATCTTGTGATCTGTGTTGGAGGTTGGTATTTATAGTGTTTTTGGATAGAAAAAGTAGTAATTTTTCATTGAAGTCAAAGGATTTTGATACAATTCCCTTATTTTCCTTTGATTTTTCTTGATCCTCAAGTCTTTCCAAAATTTTGATTCTTGATTTTTCGAATTCAACATGTTTTTTTTCGTTTTCAATTTTCTATTTTCTTTGATTTTTTCTCCTTTTTTGTTGTTTTTTCTATATTTATGTTATTTACAAAATAAGAAATTAAAGAAATAAAATTAGAAATAGAAATGAAACTTGCCAATCCAAATTTGGTACAAATTCCAAAAATAATAAGTGAGCTTAAGGTACAAAAGCAGTTTCAAAGTGTAAAAATAAATAGGCCCGTTATCCAATTAAGGGTTCAAAATTTAGACCAAACCAGTTTTTGACCATAAACACAAAATTTTATTTTAATTCTCAAACTCAATTAAACCATATTTGATTGAAATTAAATCATCTCCAAAAAAATTAATTTAATTAACAAATGACGTTTTAAATACTCCAGATATTTGGTATCTAATATTAGTAGATATTATTTTTTATTTCATCGAAATATATTTTTTATTTACATTAAAAAGTACTAATTACTAATACTTGTAAATACTATATTAATAAAAATTACATTAAACAATATTAACAAATGCGCTTAAAACATCAAAACCTCTTAACGGGACCAAATGCGCTTAAAACATCTCAAAATACTAAATTTATCTCACACAGCAAGCATCACATCAAGTTGAAGTATTTGAGCAAGTATAATGTCATGCACTCGACCTATTTATGTGCATAAATGACACTAACACGAGATGATTGACAATTTTATCCTTTTACGGGACCAAATATGCTTAAAAAAATATCAAAACACTAATTTTATCTCACAAAGCAAGTATCACATCAATTTTAAGCATTTGGGCTAGTATAATATCATGTACGCGACCTATTTATGCGCATAAATGACACTAACATTGGTTGTTTGACAATTTTGCCCTTTAACGAGATCAAGAGTGCTTAAAACATCTCAAAATACTAACTTTATCTCACCTAGATAACATCACAAAACTTTTATCATTTGAGCAAGTATAATATGATGCACTCGACCTATTTATATGCATAAATAACACTAACATGAGCTGTTTGACAAGTTTGCCCTTTAACGGGACCAGATGTGGTTAAAACATCTCAAAACACTAATTTTATCTCACAAAGCAAACATCACATCAACTTTTAGCATTTGAGCAAGTATAATATCCTGAACTCAACCTATTTACGTGCATAAATGATACTAACATGGGCTGTTTGATAATTTTACCTTTAACGGGTCAAAAAGTACTAAATCGACTCAAAATACTAACTTTATCTCATAAATTAAGCCGACTCTTTAAGTGGTCTTTTGATTTTCTATCCAAATTAAGAATTGTCTCGATAATATTTTCACTAAATATTTTTCTCTATATGAATCACATTAAGGTTATAATGCAATAGATTATATTCTCAATAAGCTAACTCAAAAAAAATATTTTTTTTTTTCTAGAAGTTCACCTTATATGATCATCTTCTTCATATTCCTCCTCATCACTTTGGATACCAACATCATCACCTTCAAACATCTCCCTCATTCTTTTCCTTGATTGTGTTAGTGCTTGATTTATTTCCAGTTGATTGATTTATTTTTCCATAAATGAAATTAATATGTTTCAACTTCAACAAGATATCAGACCCAAGAATAGGTAAAGGTGCTTCCCTAAACTTTTTATTGCCATCAAAGACATGTTTTTGGGATCTAAATCTATGACTTTGATCTAACCACCAAATATGTCCCATATAACATAATTTCTTGCCAATATATAACCATTTCGAACATGTCTGTGCATAACAACAAGGACAAGCATAACGACCTTTGGTGCTCTAACCAGTTAAATTTGCATAAGCAATCGTTAGCAATCAATATAAAGCTGCACAAAAATGAAAGTTCTCTCTTTTTGGCGCATCATATGTTTTAACCCCTCATCATAACTGCTTCAACTCTTCAATAAGAGGTTGCAAGCAAACATTTATATCATTTCCATGACCTTTTTTCCCATGATTTATCATCGACAAGATAAAAAAAATTATTTCATGCAAATCCATGGAGGCAAATTATTTCATTTAAATGTCTATATCATATGATTTATCATATGTTAAGTATGAAAATTAAAAAAAAAATTGAACGAATTAAAACCATTAGATGCAAGTTCAAGCCTTACATTTCAGTGATCATTAGCAAAACATGTAAACATTCTGTCAAATGATTTTCAAGCCAAAAAATTCGTTGAAATTTAGAAGACATGAAAATTTGTTGAAGTCTTGGTATTAAAGGAAAATATCGTAAAACCTTTGCAGCCTTTTTTTAATATATGTTTCACCATCGTCCTCATTCAAATTTTCTTCTAGATTTTTGTCCAATCAATGAAATTTACCATACACATGACAGGATTGTTGATTTGTTCTATCATCCTAATACAACATGCAATTATTAGGGCAATTATGAATTTTATCGTATCAAATATCTAAATCCTTCATCATCTAAATCCTTTATCCAACATAAATTATTATGGCAACAAGATTGAACGATTTCTGCAAAAGAAAACATTTATTTCATAAACTCTAACAGTAATGTCAAAGAGTTTCTCATCCACCCACATAAGTATTTCAAATGAAAAACATGCGCATAGAAAGACAATCTTGAATGCTTAGATCCCTTATAAAGTTTTTCATCCATATCATCAAACCACTTATAAAACTTAGACGTTTATCCATTGGTTTGTTGCTCACATACACCTCTTCCGAATTCACTTCGAATTCACCAAAATCATTCATTTCAACATTAAACTCATTTAATCCACAATCTTGTGGTGAAGAGTTTTTGAAATATTGGTTATGCATGTTAAAAGCATCATGCAATATACTTTCCATGTCATCTTGTCTAGACCTCTTTCGAATTCACTTCGAATTCACCAAAATCATTCATTTCAACATTAAACTCATTTAATCCACAATCTTGTGGTGAAGAGTTTTTGAAATATTTATTATTCATGTTAAAAGCATCCTGCAATATACCTTCTATGTCATCTTGTCTAATAGACTCATGTTGATTTTGAGAAGAACTTGGAGGAACAATAGATAATGACCTAGAAAGTGCGAACTCTCCATGAAAATACCAATACGTTAGCTCGGGAGAAATCTAAAACAAATTAAATATTTCAAAACACCTTCACACATATATCAATCGATGTTAGCATACCTCGAACAAGGACATAATATCATATTATCTTCCCTTGCTTTCTCAAAAGTAAAATTGATAAAATGTTGTACTTCATCTTTGTACTCTTGACTTAGCCTCGACTTTTGTATCCAATCTCTATCCATTATTAGTACTTGGGAAATGCTAAATTATGAAATAATATAATGTAAGTTTATAATTTAAATTTTATGCAATATAAGATCAAGATTTTAATTTTATTTTCTTATAAAATTTAAAATTTTATTTGTGTATTATACTTAAAAAAATATAATGTAAGTTTTACATATAATTAGATATCTTTTTGAAGAAATTTAATTACTTTCCTAATTTTTTTTTCTTTTACTTAAATTACTTTTCACAACTAAATGCAAATACTCTTTATAAAAAAACAAATAACAAACACACAATATATATTTCAAAGAAAAAGAATATATAGATTTTACTAGTTTAACTAACATAGATGATTACATATTTCACTATGTAAGAAAAAAATAATGTAAGTTTTAGCTATTGGTTAGTTCTACTGGCAGCAACCACTAACCAGCAGCTGCTGCTGGTGCTACTAGTAGCAGCTAGCAACCACCATAAATGAAACAATCCTTGTAATTTGTCTAATCTTAAATTAAAAAGAAAAACATAATTTACAAGCAGAACAAAGACAAGCTCAACCAGAAATAATACAACAAAAAAACATAAATGGAAAATTAAATTTGAATTCAAGAAAACTAACAAAATATCTATCTTGATTTGAAGCATAAAAACCATTCTTACATCTTTTCTTTTTGAACAAAAAAACTTAAAGGTTTTTTTCCTAAAATTGTTGATATTGTGAAAGTGGAAAAGTTTAGGTTAGGTATTCCACAAAGAAAGTATGGGATAATAGGTGAATTTGACCAAGAGAAGAAGGGGAGAATCAAATGATTTAGGGTTTGGGTACAAATAGGTTTCTAGGAAATGAGGGAGAAGGGGAAGGCTGGGATATAATTTAAAAATAGCAGCATTTACCACGACATACGCTGCTAAATAATTAAACAAAATGGTGTGTTTCAATATAACCCAAAAAATTTGAACGTTAGCAGTATTTATGTTTTTAAAATGCCGCAATATTGGTAAGTTGGCAACATTTTAAAAACAAAAACGTCGCTAAACCATTCATAAAAATGATGCATTTCGAGGAAAAACAAAATTTTAATTATATAACGGCGTTTACAATACCAAACGCCGATAAATTAACAATCAACACTGTAGACAACTAATTTTGTTAGGACCATTAAACAAGTATGTTTTCTTCCTAAATTGACAATCTTGTGGTGAAGAGTTTTTGAAATATTTATTATTCATGTTAAAAGCATCCTGCAATATACCTTCTATGTCATCTTGTCTAATAGACTCATGTTGATTTTGAGAAGAACTTGGAGGAACAATAGATAATGACCTAGAAAGTGCGAACTCTCCATGAAAATACCAATACGTTAGCTCGGGAGAAATCTAAAACAAATTAAATATTTCAAAACACCTTCACACATATATCAATCGATGTTAGCATACCTCGAACAAGGACATAATATCATATTATCTTCCCTTGCTTTCTCAAAAGTAAAATTGATAAAATGTTGTACTTCATCTTTGTACTCTTGACTTAGCCTCGACTTTTGTATCCAATCTCTATCCATTATTAGTACTTGGGAAATGCTAAATTATGAAATAATATAATGTAAGTTTATAATTTAAATTTTATGCAATATAAGATCAAGATTTTAATTTTATTTTCTTATAAAATTTAAAATTTTATTTGTGTATTATACTTAAAAAAATATAATGTAAGTTTTACATATAATTAGATATCTTTTTGAAGAAATTTAATTACTTTCCTAATTTTTTTTTCTTTTACTTAAATTACTTTTCACAACTAAATGCAAATACTCTTTATAAAAAAACAAATAACAAACACACAATATATATTTCAAAGAAAAAGAATATATAGATTTTACTAGTTTAACTAACATAGATGATTACATATTTCACTATGTAAGAAAAAAATAATGTAAGTTTTAGCTATTGGTTAGTTCTACTGGCAGCAACCACTAACCAGCAGCTGCTGCTGGTGCTACTAGTAGCAGCTAGCAACCACCATAAATGAAACAATCCTTGTAATTTGTCTAATCTTAAATTAAAAAGAAAAACATAATTTACAAGCAGAACAAAGACAAGCTCAACCAGAAATAATACAACAAAAAAACATAAATGGAAAATTAAATTTGAATTCAAGAAAACTAACAAAATATCTATCTTGATTTGAAGCATAAAAACCATTCTTACATCTTTTCTTTTTGAACAAAAAAACTTAAAGGTTTTTTTCCTAAAATTGTTGATATTGTGAAAGTGGAAAAGTTTAGGTTAGGTATTCCACAAAGAAAGTATGGGATAATAGGTGAATTTGACCAAGAGAAGAAGGGGAGAATCAAATGATTTAGGGTTTGGGTACAAATAGGTTTCTAGGAAATGAGGGAGAAGGGGAAGGCTGGGATATAATTTAAAAATAGCAGCATTTACCACGACATACGCTGCTAAATAATTAAACAAAATGGTGTGTTTCAATATAACCCAAAAAATTTGAACGTTAGCAGTATTTATGTTTTTAAAATGCCGCAATATTGGTAAGTTGGCAACATTTTAAAAACAAAAACGTCGCTAAACCATTCATAAAAATGATGCATTTCGAGGAAAAACAAAATTTTAATTATATAACGGCGTTTACAATACCAAACGCCGATAAATTAACAATCAACACTGTAGACAACTAATTTTGTTAGGACCATTAAACAAGTATGTTTTCTTCCTAAATTGACAATCTTGTGGTGAAGAGTTTTTGAAATATTTATTATTCATGTTAAAAGCATCCTGCAATATACCTTCTATGTCATCTTGTCTAATAGACTCATGTTGATTTTGAGAAGAACTTGGAGGAACAATAGATAATGACCTAGAAAGTGCGAACTCTCCATGAAAATACCAATACGTTAGCTCGGGAGAAATCTAAAACAAATTAAATATTTCAAAACACCTTCACACATATATCAATCGATGTTAGCATACCTCGAACAAGGACATAATATCATATTATCTTCCCTTGCTTTCTCAAAAGTAAAATTGATAAAATGTTGTACTTCATCTTTGTACTCTTGACTTAGCCTCGACTTTTGTATCCAATCTCTATCCATTATTAGTACTTGGGAAATGCTAAATTATGAAATAATATAATGTAAGTTTATAATTTAAATTTTATGCAATATAAGATCAAGATTTTAATTTTATTTTCTTATAAAATTTAAAATTTTATTTGTGTATTATACTTAAAAAAATATAATGTAAGTTTTACATATAATTAGATATCTTTTTGAAGAAATTTAATTACTTTCCTAATTTTTTTTTCTTTTACTTAAATTACTTTTCACAACTAAATGCAAATACTCTTTATAAAAAAACAAATAACAAACACACAATATATATTTCAAAGAAAAAGAATATATAGATTTTACTAGTTTAACTAACATAGATGATTACATATTTCACTATGTAAGAAAAAAATAATGTAAGTTTTAGCTATTGGTTAGTTCTACTGGCAGCAACCACTAACCAGCAGCTGCTGCTGGTGCTACTAGTAGCAGCTAGCAACCACCATAAATGAAACAATCCTTGTAATTTGTCTAATCTTAAATTAAAAAGAAAAACATAATTTACAAGCAGAACAAAGACAAGCTCAACCAGAAATAATACAACAAAAAAACATAAATGGAAAATTAAATTTGAATTCAAGAAAACTAACAAAATATCTATCTTGATTTGAAGCATAAAAACCATTCTTACATCTTTTCTTTTTGAACAAAAAAACTTAAAGGTTTTTTTCCTAAAATTGTTGATATTGTGAAAGTGGAAAAGTTTAGGTTAGGTATTCCACAAAGAAAGTATGGGATAATAGGTGAATTTGACCAAGAGAAGAAGGGGAGAATCAAATGATTTAGGGTTTGGGTACAAATAGGTTTCTAGGAAATGAGGGAGAAGGGGAAGGCTGGGATATAATTTAAAAATAGCAGCATTTACCACGACATACGCTGCTAAATAATTAAACAAAATGGTGTGTTTCAATATAACCCAAAAAATTTGAACGTTAGCAGTATTTATGTTTTTAAAATGCCGCAATATTGGTAAGTTGGCAACATTTTAAAAACAAAAACGTCGCTAAACCATTCATAAAAATGATGCATTTCGAGGAAAAACAAAATTTTAATTATATAACGGCGTTTACAATACCAAACGCCGATAAATTAACAATCAACACTGTAGACAACTAATTTTGTTAGGACCATTAAACAAGTATGTTTTCTTCCTAAATTGATGTTTCAGAATGTAAAAAGACTTTTTTCATCCTGCAGGTGGTACTCCGAGACTTAGTCTAGAAGGAGAGCATAAAAAGTCAAAACTGAAAAAATCAACCTAGAAAAGTCAACCCAAAAAGTCAACTACTAAAAGAGTCAACTCACTTTCAAAATCAAGATTTGAAGTTCAATTGAAAATGACGAAAGAATTTTGATAATCCGAGGTCTACATCGAAAGATATGGAGTTCGGAAGTTGGGTTACGGAGATTCAGTAGAAAGAAAATCCTAGTTCGAGAAATTTGGGGAAAAATGCTTAAACGATCAAATTGGTCGAAATTGAAGGTTCCAAATGAAAGATAAGCACTGACTACGGGTAATAGAGAAGCTAACTGGAAGAAAAACTAAAAGAAAAGTCAATCCGGAAGAAAAACGAAAATTAGGGTTTTTGGTTGATTTCGGTGAAATTTGGAAGAATTACAGAAATGGCCCGATTGGGTAAGACTAAAGCCCCTAATTGATGAGGAGTTATTAAACAAAGATAGCCCAAGGCTCAGTTTGAAGAAAATCAAAGAAAAGAGCCGATTGGAGGAAAAATGAAAAAAAAAAGAGGAAATTGCCGACAGTGAAAAAAAGGAAAAATCAAATTGGAAGGGAATTTGATCGTAAGAATGTGTTTTGGCAAAACAGTTTTTTTCACCCAGTACTCGTACTTTCTCGATTTTTCTGGGCAGTCATCTTTAACCAGAAAATTAAGCCAATTTTTTCCCGTGTAGTTTTACATGTCTTGAGTCTCCAGTATTTGTTTTATATTTTTTTTTTGAATTTTTAAAAATAGGTTAAAAAATCGTGTTCTAAAACTGGACTGTGGAGTCAGATTTGAATTTAAGGAAAATCATTTTTCTGTTTTGGCTAAGTTATTTAGAGAGGGATAATTAGGAAGTTTAGCTACTATCTTAGGGTAATTTCCAAACCTATTTAAACTCTAAAAATAATTCTATAAACCTTGGGTTAAGGGTGATCAAGTTCGAAATTTTAAACTTAGGAAATTAGAGCCATTTAAAAAGGGTTTAGCTAGGTTTTTATTTTTTAATCTAAGTTTTCCAAAATTGTTTTCAAACAATCACAAAGTATTCTGATTTTAAAATATTTAATTTGATATATTTTCCTAAGGTAGCCGGATATCTTTTTAGATATACGGATTTCCTTAATTAAAGGAAAAAAATACATTCTCATGCATTGCATTTTCCATACTCATGCATACTATATAATATGTGATTTTGCTATGATAATTCATGGTGTTGTTATTATTTTTTATTTATATTTTTTGATGTTATGTTGTTTATTATATGGTTTTGAATATTTCATGATATCCTATGCTTTTTATTTAGTTATTTTTGTCATATTATTTAGCATATACTATGTTCATGCATTATTATTTTTATTTTTATTTTCATGCATATTATATGTTAGCATTATTTCATGTTTTAGGTCATTTCATATCATTTAGATTATATGCCATATCATTTAAATAATTTTATTCCATTTAGAATATATCATGTGACTTAGGATATTTCATTTCATATAGAATATATCATGTGACTTAGGATATTTCATTTCATATAGAATATATTATGTTACCTAGGTCATTTCATTTCATTTAGAATATACCATGTGACTTAGGATATTTCATTTCATATAGAATATATTATGTTACCTAGGTCATTTCATTTCATTTAGAATATATTATGTCACTTAGGTCATTTCATTTAGAATATATTATGTCACTTAGGATATTTCATTTCATTTCATTTAGAATATATCATGTGACTTAGGATATTTCATTTCATATAGAATATATTATGTCACTTAGGACATATCACTTTCATTTAGGATATTTCATTTCATATAGAATATATCATGTTACCTAGGTTATTTCATTCCATTTAGAATATATCATATGACTTAGGATATTTCGTTTCATTTAGAATATGCTATGACATTTAAATTATATCATACCATTTAGGTTGCATTATATTATCTAGACTTTGCTATGTCATTTATGTCACACATATTCATATTTTTTAAAATGTTTTGAAAAAGATAATGATTTTCAATAAAATAAAGATATTCTCGAGTTAAAATAATTCATGAGTTCTCTGCCGGGTTTGCTGGGGAGGATATCATCAATTATCATTAATAACGGAATATCTTCTTTAAAACGAGAATGATTCGGAAAGTTTTCCAAAATAATAAAAAAATTTATATTTTGCCACGTTTGTTGGGGAATATATAAAAATTTTAAATTAATAAATTTTGGATTATTTTCACATAAAAATGGAATTATTTTTCTTTAAATTGAGAATTAACTTGAAATACTAAATTTAAAACCTACTTTTTTACCGAGATTTGAGATAACACACGATTAATAAGGTACCATTTTATACGGACGTTGTGGGGGTGCTAATCCTTCCCCACACGTAACCAAGTCCCGAACCCTCTTATTTGATTTCTCTGGTTTAAAACGCAAACTTGAAATTGGTTTTTAAAAATGTTTTAATTAATTTTAAAATATTTTATAAAACCGGTTTTAGTAGGTGGCCGATCACACCTAGCTAAAAAAATTGGTGGCGACTCCATGTCTTTTTCAAGGTCATTTTCAAAACCTTCATTTTCTAAGAGGAATTAAGTCGACTTTTCCTTGGTTTTTTTTAATGTCATGCTGTAGACACCTAATTTTGTCCGGACCCCTAAACCAGGTATATTTTCTTCCTAAATTGATGTTTCAGAATGCTAAAAGGCTTTTCTCATCCTGCAGGTGGTACTCCGAGGCTTAGTCTAAGAAAGCAGACAAAAAAAGTCGAACTCAAAAAAGTCAACACCAAAAAAAGTCAACCCTGAAAAAGTCAACCTCGAAAAAGTCAACTACCAAAAAAGTCAACCCATTTTCAAAATCAAGATTTGAGGTTCAATTGAAAAATGGTGAAAGAATTTTGATAATCCGAGGTCTACATTGAAGGATATGGAGTTCGGAAGTTGGGTTACAGAGATTCAGTAGAAAAAAAACCCTAGTTCGGGAAATTTGGGGAAAAGTGCTTAAACGATCAAATTGGTCAGAATTGAAGGTTCCAAATGAAAGATAAGTACTGAATACGGGTAATGGAGAAGCCACTTGGAAGAAAAACTGATAGAAAAGTCAATTCGGAAGAAAACCGAGAATTAGGGTTTTTTGGTGGATTTCGGTAAAATTTGGAGGAATTACAGAAATGGCTCGATTCGGTAGGAATAAAGCCCCTAATTGATGAGGAATGATTAAACAAGGATAGCCCATGGCTCAGTTTGAAGAAAATCTGAAAATCGAACTTGTTTTGAGCAAAACCGAGTTTCGGAGGCAAAAGGGCAAAATTGGAAAATATGGGAAAAATAGCAAACGGTTCCAAAAATTTTGAAAATTTGCAAATCTCATTTTTAAATTATTTGGAAGATATTGGCGAAAGAAAAATCTTGATTCGGAGTTCGTTTGCAAAATGGCTAAATCCCGGGTCCCCTATGCAGTAATTCAAGTAGATAAATCCCGAAAAAATAACAAATGAGCTCCAAAAATTATGAAAACTTCAAGATCATATTTTTAAATTATTTGGCAGATATTGGTGAAGAAAAATCTGGATTCGGAGCTTGTTTAAAAAATGATAAAGTTCGAGTGCATAAAAGTGGCAATTTCGGAAATAAATAGCAAATGGACTCGAACAATTTTGAAAACTTCCAGAATTCAATTTTTTATTATTTTGGAAGTATTGAAAAAATAAAATTCGAATTTGGAGTCCGTTTGCTATTTATTTAGGTTCGGGGGGCAAAAAGGTCATTTCACCGGAGAAAACAAAAAGGGCAAATTTGTAATTAAAAAAAATATAAAAGAAGAAGGAATTGCTGGGATTTTTTCTTGCCTTGTCCAGCCAGCATATAGGAGAAGAAGGAAGCTTGAACAATTTAATTCCCTAGTTACTATCAAGCCACATGCTACCACTAACACCTTGCAAATGGTCCCCTCTTCATCCAACGGCTTAGGTGCCTTGTAGGAAAGTTGAATACACCATTAAATGGCCAAGTTTAAGTACCAAGATGACATTTTTATTTTTCATAAAATAACCCTCATCTAATGGCCAAGAATGGAAGAAAAAAGATGAGCACAATTCATCCAAGGGTGAGCATCAATTCGGTTAAGCAAGGGAATGCATGGGATTGTCTCTTTTCATCCAATGGCTTAGACCATCTACAAGGGCTGAGTACACATGTTGAAGGCTGGATTTAATCTACAAGATGTCATTTTTATGTTGTCCTCATCCAATGACCAAGAATGGAAGAGCACAACTCATCCAAGGGTAGGCACTCAAGGGGGCAAGCAAGGGAGTGCATAGGATTGGTCCTTTTTTGCATCTAAGGGCTGAGGTTACTACAAAGGTTGAGTACACATCATAAGGGCTACTATCAATTGGCAAGATGATATTTTTATGTTGTCATCATAATATCTTAATCTAAAGGCCAAGATTGGGGGAGAAAAAAATGCAATTCCCATCCAAGGGTGAGAGGCCATTCGCCCAAGGCTAAAGAGGGGGGGTTGGTTTCATTTTTTCAGAAGTTTTTTGGCTGGAAACAGTAGCTAATTTAGCAAAGAAAAAGGTTTTGAAAGAAAGAAAAAAAAAGTTTTCAATAGAGAGCATGAAGGTGACTAGTCATCTCTACCAAGCTCTAGCATAGCTTTCTTCTTGTTTTCCATGGTGATTTCTTGATTTTCTATCTTGTTTTCCTACTACATTTTTCATAGAAATAAAGTATTTTAAAAATTTTTACTTGAGTTTTCATCTCTTCTTCTTCATCATCAAAAGGGTTGAAAACAATTTTTTTTTTACATATCCTTGCTTTGGCCGAATATGGCATGATTGTTTGCCTTGGTGTTCTTTTTTTCTTCCTTGCATGTTGTTGTGAAAAAAATGGTTTTTAGAAGGTTTGTTTAAGTATTTTATATTCTGATTTTTCTTACAAAAAGATGAAGCAAAAAGGTTGAAATAGCTACATGATCTTGCCAAGACCAAGTGACCATGGTTAGGGGAGAGGCTATGCCCTTTTTTACCTACCATGAAGCTCACCTTAATTTTGCTGTTTAGCATGGTTTATTTTCTGATTTTTGGAATGGAAAGGCTTCATGATCTTGGCAAGACCAAGTGATTATGGTTAGGTGAGAGGCTATGCCCATTTTATACCAACTATAAAGCTTAACTTTCCTTGTTTTATTTACTAGTTTTGCTTGTTATTTGCTTTGCATGTCTATGTTAAATTTTTTATATGTTCTTTACATTATTTTCTATGCTATATTTACTTATATATTTCTATTCCATGCTTAATAACTTTCCCTTGCATATTCGACCATTGTGTTCATATGCTCATATTGTGCATTTTTTTTTCATGTATCATGTCTTATATTATAAACATGTTTGCATTTTTTTTATTTTGTTACATGGCCATTCGGCTACTCCATATTGATATGCCTTGCATGTGCATTTTCACCTTGCTTTTTGACTTGTTTGCATCTCCATGCCATGAGCTTGTGCATTTTGATTTTAGTATGTCATATGCCTATGAAAATGTCATGACATTATGCATCTTGATATGATTTGTCATGTACTTGTGTCATTTTACTAGATAGGATTGCATTAGAGTATCATGTAACTATATTCGGCCTCTTCATGCATCCCTTGCCTTGTCATGCATTTGCATTTTGTTTAGGTAACATGCTTTGCATTATCATTTCTTGAAATTGTGTATTAGTTGCTGTTTGTTCCAGCATTGACATTAGTTTCATGGGTCATTGTATGTTTATAGTACTGCTATGCATGTTCATTATATTTTAGGTCTAGGCCATGTTGATATTGCCATGCATATTGGGTCTTAAATCACATTGGTATTGTCATGCTTTACTATGCTACTTAGGACTTAGGTTACATTAGCATTTTCATGCATATTCATAACATATTAGGTCCAAGTCTTATTTGCATTATCAAGCATTGCATGCATATTGAGTTAGGATGGCATTTATTGCCATGCAAATTCATGCTAGGCATTTAGGTTATTTTGAATTGTCATGCATTTCCTTTACCATTTAGGCTTTACACCATGCATTTCATACACTTCATTTGCTGTATGTTCATGCATTCCATGTCTTTGCCACATGATTTATGACTTAGCAAGTTTAAAAAATCACCCTTAACCCTTGCATGCATATTGAGTTAGGGTATTTTCTAAGCCTTTTTAAACTTTAAAAATGATTTTATAAGTCTCGGGTTAAGGGTGGTTAAGTCTGGGGTTTTAAACTTAGGAAATTAGAGCCATTTTAAAATGGTTTGGCAAGGGTTTTAATTTTTATTCAAGTTTTTTCTGAAAATTGTTTTCAAACAATCACAAAGTTTTGTTTTTTTATAAAATCTAATTTTACATATTTTCCTAAGGTAGCCGGATATTTTTTTAAATACACGGATTTCTTTAATTAAAGGAAAAAAAATACATTTTCATGCATCGCATTTTCCATGTTCATGCATTTTATTTAATATGTGATTTTTGCTATGATATTTTCCATATTATTATTATTTTGATTTACATTTTATGATGTTATATGGTTTTCCATATGATTTTGAATATTTCATGATATCCCATATTTTTTTATTTAGTCATTTATTCTTGTCCCATTATTTAGCATATACTATGTTCATGCATTTTTATTTTATTTTCATGCATATTTTATGATAGCATTATTTTATGTTTCATGACACTTAGATCATATTCCATGTCATTTAGGTTACATTATTTATAATATGCCATGTCATTTAAAATATGACATATCATTTAAAATTGCCATGTCATTTAAATCATTTTATTTCATTTAGAATATACCATGATACTTAGGATTTTACATTATTTAGAATATACTATGCCGTTTAAATTATGTCATATCATTTAGGTTGCATTATATTATCTAGATTTTGCCATATCATTTTATTTATGTCATACACGTTCATGTTCATATTTTTAAATGTTTTGAAAAAGATAATGATTTTCAATAAAAATAAAGATATTCCCGAGTTAAAATAATTCATGAGTTCTCTACCGGGTTTGCTGGAAGGAATATCATCAATTATCATTAATAAATGAACATATTTCTTTCAAAAAACGAGAATGATTCGGAAGGTTTTCCAAATTAATTAAAATTTTTATATTTTGCCGATTTTGTCGGGAAATATAGGAAAATTTTGAATTAATAAATTTCGGATCATTTTCAATTAAAAATGGAATTATTTTTCTTAAAATTGGGAATTAACTTGAAATACTAAATTAAAAACCAACTTTTTACCGAGACTTGAGATAACACATGATTAATAAGGTACCGTTTTATACGGGCGTTGTGGGGGTGCTAATCCTTCCCCGCACTTAACCGAGTCCCGAACCCGATTCTTTGATTTTCTCTGGTTTATAATGCAGACTTGAAATTGGTTTTAAAAATGTTTAAATTAATTTTAAAATGTTTTATAAAACCGGTTTTAATAGTTGGCCGATCACACCTAGCTAAAAAGATTGGTGGTGACTCCATGTCTTTTACGAGGCCGTTTTCATACCCTCGACCTTTTATTTCAATCTAGAGCAATTAAGTTGTCTTTTCCTCTGCTTCTGTTTCCCCTTACTCGAACGGGTCCCCGCGATCAGGATCACGTATCGACACCTTCGTTTTTCTAGAGGAATTAAGTCGACTTTTCCTCTTTTTTTAATGTCACGCTTAACGAATAATAAAGTCTTGCGATGAGACTTGTTATTTTTTAGGTTGCGACAGCTTGGCGACTCCACGGGGACTTTTTTAGAGAGTCAGGCCTAAAATTAGTCGTGTGTTATCTAAGTCTCGATTTTGTTGGTTTAATTGGTATTTAATTTTAATTCCTATATTTTTAAAATAATAAAGAGAATTTTGAAAATAATAAAATGTTTTAAATATGTCCATCTTCATATGCATGCATATTATTATTTGTTCTCTGGTTATTTTGTTGTGTATATTTATATGTTTGCTTGACTGATGCCTTACATTATTTGGTTTTAGTGGGGTATTTAGAATAAGGGGTGTAGAATAGGTGGTGACAGGTTTGTTTTGTTCCTCCGCACACACTATATTTTCATTTGTATAACATGAACTCTCTACCCGGGTTCCGTCCTTTTAAGTGGGAGTAAAGTAACTACGCCTTCGTAATGATCCTCCGTATGGGCTAGTGAAACTATTTCGGAGTATAAAGTACCTAATGCCTTCGTGATAATCCTCCGTACGAGCATAGAAAAATATACTCTAACGAATTTAACCTGCTTTTATCGGGGTGCGTTACTAGCCTTCACAGACGACAGTGAGGAACAATTCGGGGCCTTAGAACCGATTCACCTACATATAGTGAACCTAGGCTAAACCATGCCGGATTTCTGTTAGATACCCGGAGTTTAAGAACACTTGGAGGAACATTTCTAACCTTTTACCATCTTTCTATATGTTAGATTTTACAAATTGGGTGATGATGAGCGAACATCATATCGCTCGTAATAAATTTATTATCTTGTCCCAAAGGCATCGTAATGTCGAAGCTCATTAAAATTTTCGGGACATTGTTTAAAAAAAGCATGTTGTTATTTATGTTATATTTGTGAATTCATTTCTTTACTAATCTATTTCTTTCTATTTTCTTTTCTTTGACATGCATCATAGACATCATCATACACTTGGAGTTTATTGGCCTCGGGATAGTCATCAACCCAAAGGACTTTCATGGAGTGTCAGGTTATTTCAGTGATAGAAGATCATGCAGTAGTGAGGGCACAATCGGAAAAAGATCAGAGGGAGGATGGTGATTGCCTGAAGAAAGATTATGTGTCAGTATTGACGGAAAGGGTCAAAGTGGATTCTAGATAGAATTATCTCTGAGGGTTAGCCGACATTTGGAATCAGTGGAATGTATCAGAGAAAGAAGCCTTCACTCAGAAATATGGAGATATAGCACCCTTAATTCCGATTCGGGTCAATAGTGGGTTGATTCAGGCTATGGCACAATTTTGAAATCTTGCTTATAGATGTTTTACTTTTAACATGGAGGATATGACCCCACTGATTGAAGAATATTCAGCATTGTTACTTATTGAATGTCCTAATCCTGATCGGGTACATTTGAAGAAACTGAAACCTTCAGGTTTTAAGAGGAATGTGGCTAGGATCACAGGAATGGATACAACATGGGTTGAGAGTCACGTGGATACAAAGCAGAAAAATGGATGCATTCCGTGGGAAACTCTCCGACAGTTGATATTGGGTTATTCCGACAAAGAAAAAGCCAAGGACATCTTTGCTCTAGCCATCTACGGATTAATCATATTCCCGAAGATATTGGGTCATGTGGATATAGCCATGTTTGATTTCTTTGAAAAGTTGGAACAGAAGATCAACCCATATCCGACCATCATAGCTGAAACTATCCGATCTTTGAATTTTTGTAAAAGGGCAGGACAAGGGAGAATCAAGGGGTGTGTACAACTTCTTTATATTTGGATTCGAAGTCACTTTTGGAAGATAGAAAAGGTTTCCTTCAAACCGTACATGAAGTCTTTAGTTCCAATTAGGGAACTCCTTCAAAATGATTGGCTTGAAGACGGGGATGAAGAGAAATGGGTCAACATGTTCCAGAATCTAAAAGGGGAGATGGTAACTTGGAGAGCTCTATGGATGGTTCCTATGCCGATTATATATAAATATGGGGATAACTCAGGAATTCCACTACTCGGAATTTGGGGGTCTGTGAGTTATGCGCCTCTGTTGGTGCAAAGACAGGTTGAGTCTCGGCAATTCACACCCATGAATTATAAGCTAGGATCATCAGAGTTCACTTATGGAGAGGATGGGTATTCTGGAAAAGTGCGGGAAGTGATTGAAGCATGGAAGAAAACTCACCGGATAAAAGTGGCCAGATATGCTGACATCGTCACACCTGATTACCTAGTTTGAAGGGAATTAAGGGTTAATGATAGGTTGTTGACATCAGATGGGGAAGAGGCCCAGTTCATGAATCCGCCACCGAGGGAAATGCCATCAAAGTTAGAAATCGCAAGGGCAGAATTTGAAAAAGGAAATGCCTAGATGAGCAAGGAGATTGCTCGACTACAGGAAGAACTTGAGGACATGAAAAATAGAGAATCAGCTCGAGAAAGAGAAAAGGAAAAGATCAAGAGAGAAAGGGACACTGCTAAGCTCGATCTTCAGGAATTACATTTGGAGAACAAGAGGTACCGCTTCGAGCTCAGATTTGAGGGGACTCTCAAGACTTCCGGAGAAGCATGAGGTCAAAAACCTCAAGAAGGAGAATAACTACTTGAAAGAAGAGCGAAGCATGAGGAAGCCCGAGCCAATCAACTGGAGAAGCAAGCTAAGGAAAGCTTACACGGTGATGCTTCTGCTGACGCGTCAAGGGGCCGTGAACAAGTAGGGGTCAGATTGAAGAGCAGGGCAATCAAAAAGAGACTGTGAAAGAAAGTCCAAGATCCGAGGAAGTCACTATAAGACTAATTTTGTAATAGCATTTTGAAAGGCGAATTACGAGCTCTTAAAATTCATAAAGCTTAGTGAGTATAGCGTTGTTGAGCAACTGCAACATCAACCAGCTAGAATTTCAATCTTATCTTTGCTTTTGAATTCGGAACCACACAAAAATGCCCTGTTGAGAGTGTTGAATCAGACATATGTGGCTAATAACATATCAGTAGAAAAATTAGACAGACTGGTGGGAAACATCGTGGCAGACTACCATATATATTTCAGTTATGAGGAAATACCACCCAATGGTGTTGGGTCAACAAAGGCTCTTCACATAACTACCACTTATAAGGGACACATATTACCAAGGGTCTTTTTGGATAATGGTTCTTCATTAAATGTGATGCCCTTGGCAATCCTGTCCAAATTGCTAGTGGATATTTCTTATATGCAGCCAAGCTACATGGTGGTCAGAGCCTTTGATGGTACCAGGAGAGATGTAATGGGAACTATTGAGGTTCCTCTGTAGATAGGCCCATGCACCTATATAGTGAACTTTCAGGTCATGGATATTAATCCATCCTATAATTCCTTGTTGGGAAGGCCGTGGATACATTCAGCAGGGGCTGTACCTTCATCTCTCCACCAAAAGCTAAAATTTGTGATAGAAGGGCGTTTGGTCACTGTATCAGGAGAAGAGGACGTAGTAGCCTCTAAATCTACTAAATCTCCTTATGTTGAACCCAATGAAGATGCCGTAGAATGTTTCTTTCGGTCTTTGGAATTCGTAAATGCGGTATTTGTCGCTGAATGATGAAAAATTTCAAAACCAAGGTGTCCAAGAACACAAGGCTGGGGGTAAGAACTACCTTGGGAAAAAGCTACAGGCTGGAAAAGGTCTCGAAAAATATCTTCAGAGGATGGCCTGAGCAATGGAAGTAATGGGAAAGAAAGACTGGTTTGGCCTAGGGTATCTTCCGAAGGCCCATGAGAAAAGGAAACAAGTTGAAAGGAACCGACAAAGGAGGATGGCCCGTCTTGTGGGTATGGATATTGAATGGGAGCCTATGACATTCCCATCTATCCTTCACAGCTTTCGCTCAGCTGGTTCTCTGTTTAGAGAAAATAATTTTGATGATATGCTCGTAATGATCGAGCAAGCCTTCGAGAGATTCCAGGTGAATAGGGATGAGCAGATGTATGATATGGATATCTGCACGACTGGGGAAGAAAGAATTGAAAGTGAGAATGCTAACTGGATGGTGCGACCTTGTGCACCAGGATATAGACTGACCAATAGGAATGCAACCGAGCTACCCATAGTTTTTAGGTCTATTCCAATGTAATGCTTTTAAACAAATCTTAAATATCTTTGCCCGAAGATATTAAGAATTTCTTTTGTAATCGGCTTTTGTCTAAAACTTTTCATCCAATAAATAACAAACATAATGCATTTCCTTCATATTGATGTGTCCATATTTCTTTTATTTACGCTATTTATTTTGCTTCGATTGTATATATGTTTTCTTATATTGTTTCCTCCCCACCTATTTACAGGTGTACGGATGCAGAATATGAGGACCTTCCTGTCAGTAATTCTGAAATTGATTTTGAGAGGCCCATTTGCATGGGTGATTTTGAGGTCGATGAAGATATTGAGGATTATGATCTACCTTCGAACTTATTAAGAAAAATAGAACAAGAAGAGAAACAAGTACTTCCTCATGAGGAGCTATTGGAATTGTTGAATTTGGGAAGTATTGAGGAGATAAAAGAGGTTAAAATCGAGACTACATTATCATCATCAATAAAGGGTGAATTGATAGCCTTGCTCCAGGAATATGTAGATGTATTTGCATGGTCATACCAAGACATGCCGGGTTTGGATCCAGACAATGTGGTTCATAAGCTCCCTTTAAGGCCAGAGTATAAGCCAATTCAACAAAAGTTGAGAAGAATGAGGCTGGACATGCTGTTAAAGGCAAAAGAGGAGGTGAAAAGGCAATTTGATGCTAGATTCTTGAAGGTGGCAAAATATCCGGAATGGGTGGCAAACATTGTTCCAGTACCAAAGAAGGATGGCAAAGTACGTATGTGTGTCGATTATCGAGATTTGAACAAGGCCAGTCCAAAGATAATTTTCCTTTGCCTCACATTAATACTTTGGTGGATAATACGGCGAAGAGTTCCTTGTTTTCTTTCATGGATGGGTTCTCAGGATATAATCAGATTAAGATGGCACCGGAAGATATGGAGAAAACCATATTTGTTACAATGTGGGGAACATTCTGCTACAAGGTAATGCCGTTTGGGTTGAAGAATACTGGGGCAACGTATCAGAGAGCCATGGTGACCTTGTTTCATGACATGATGCATAAGGGAATTGAGGTTTATGTTGATGATATGATTGCAAAGTCACAAGGAGAAGAGGAGCATATTGCAAATCTTAGGAAACTCTTTGAAAGACTTAGAAAGTTTCAACTCAAGCTAAACCCGGCAAAATGCACTTTTGGAGTCCCTTCGGGGAAATTGTTGGGTTTTGTTGTTAGCAAAAGGGGAATTGAGATTGATCCGGTTAAAGTGAAGGCCATCCAAAATTTTCCACCTCCATGTACTCAAAAAGAAGTAAGAGGTTTTCTGGGGAGATTGAATTACATTGCTCGGTTTATTTCTCAATTAACCGATAAATGTGATCCAATATTCAAGTTACTTTGAAAACGTGATCCAGGAGAGTGGGATGAAGGGTGTCAGATTGCTTTTGAAAAGGTTAAGCATTATCTATCAAACCCACCAGTATTAATGCCACTGGCTCTAGATAAACCGATGATATTGTATCTATCAGTATTTGAGAGATCCATGGGTTGTGTTTTGGGGCAGCTTGATGAGACTGGAAAGAAAGAACAAGCGGTTTACTACCTCAGCAAGAAGTTCACAGATTATGAGTTGAAATATTCATCGGTAGAAAAGCTGTGCTGTGCCTTAGCTTGGACTGCTCAGAGGCTCAAACAGTACATGTTGTACCACACAACGTGGTTGATCACCAAGCTAGATCCAATCAAGTACATGTTGGAATCACCTTCTTTGTCGGGGAGGACGGCAAGATGGCAGGTTTTGTTGTCAGAATACGACATTGTATATGTGAGTCAGAAAGCTATCAAGGGCAGTGTAGTGGCGTGAATTTTTAGCAAGTCGGGCAGTGGAAGATTATGAGCCCAGATGAAGATTTGATGTATATTTCGCAAGCAGATGAGGTTCCCTTAAAGAAGAAAGTATGGAAGATGTACTTTGATGGGGCATCCAATGCCATGGGGCACGAAATTGGTGCAGTCCTCATATCACCAGAAGAAGATTATTATCCTATCACTGCCATATTGGATTTTGATTGTACAAACAATACTGCAGAATATGAGGCATGTACTATGGGCCTTCGTGCTGTCGTAGACAAAAAGATCAAGAAATTGGAGGATTTTGGATACTCGGTTTTAGTGATATATCAATTGCGCAGAGAATAGGAAATCCGAGACACAAAATAAATCAGATATCGGGAACTCATATTGAGTTTATTGGAAGAGTTTGAAGAAGTAAGTTTCAATTACTTCCCCCGAGAAGAAAATCGGATGGTAGATGCTCTGGCTACTTTGTCATCAATGTTTAAAGTGAATGAAGGGACGGAAGTTGTGCCAATCAAGATGAGCATATATGAATCTCCTACCCATCGTTTGAGTATTGAAGAAGAAGCAGATGGTCTCCCTTGGTATAACAACATCTTGTAGTACATCAAGAGTCAAAAGTATCCAGAACAGGCAACAGAAAATGACAAGAGGACTCTAAGAAGGCTAGCAATGGGTTTTGTTCTAGACAACGAGATTCTCTACAAGAAAGGGAGAGATCAAGTCCTATTGAGATGTGTCGGGTCTGTCGAAGCTCGAAGAATCATAGAGGAAGTCCATGAAGGGATATGTGGCACCCATGCTAATGGTTACATGCTTGCTTAGCAGATTATGAGAGCAGGATATCATTGGCTGATGATGGAAGGAGATTGTATTAGTTATTCTCGAAAATGTCATAAATGCCAGATCTATGCAGATAAGATTCATGTACCGCCATCGCCATAGCATATCATGACCGCACCATGGCCGTTTTTAATGTGGCGAATGGATATGATTGGGCCTATTACCCCAAAAGCTTCAATTGGACATCGTTTCTTCCTGGTGGCCATGTACTATTTCACATAGTGGGTAGAAGCTGCTTCTTATACGAATGTAACGAAGTCGGTGGTATGCAAATTTGTTAAGAAGGAAATCATATGCCGATATGGATTGCCAGCAAGAATTATTTCAGATAATGCTCTCAATCTGAATAATAATATGATGAGAGAGGTATGTACTCAGTTCAAGATCACGCATCACAATTCGGCACCTTATCGTCCGAAGATGAATGGGGCAGTAGAAGCAGCCAACAAAAATATCAAGAAGATTGTCGAGAAGATGACTGATGTGTACAAAGATTGGCATGAGATCTTGCATTTTGCTCTTCACGCATATCGCACTTCGGTTCGCACATCTACAGGAGCAACGTCGTTTTCTTTGGTATATGGTACGGAAGCAGTGTTACCTATTGAAGTTAAGATTCCTTCACTTCGGGTTTTGATGGAGGTTGGCCTAGAAGAGGCAGAATGGGTTAGAGCTCGTTATGAACAGCTGAATCTCATCGAGGAGAAAAGATTGAAGGCAATTTGTCACGGGCAGTTGTATCAGAAAAGGATGATTCGAGCCCATAACAAGAAGGTTTGACCTAGACAGTTTCGAGAAGGAGAGTTGGTACTGAGGAAAATTCTCCCCATAGTGAAGGATCCGCGAGGAAAATGGGCTCCAAATTGGGAAGGACCCTATGTGGTAAAAAGAGCTTTTTCTGGAGCAGCATTGATTCTAACTCAGATGGACGGGGATGATTTTAGACATCCCGTGAATGCTGATAAATTGAAGAAGTATTATGGTTAAAAAAAAGGGTATGATGCTATGTACATTGGAATTCGAATGATTCCAAGTGTAGAAATGGAAATTCTATATATCTATCTCCGTTGAGAATTGTTTTTCAAAGAGAATTTTCATGCTTGATGTGATAAATGGCCATCTTTCATATTCCCTTCACTAAAAAGAAATTATCCCTAGTCACCCCTTTGAGCCTTAGGAATTATTTTTTTCGTTGAACCCTGATCAAGGATCTCCCTCTACACTGGACGGCAAATACGAGGAAAAATAATCAAAATCATGGAAAAAAAGAGAGCCATTGGAAAATGTGAAATCAAAGAATGGCAAATGAAAGCCAGCAATGAAAGAAAAAAGATTAAAAAAAAAAGGGACAAATGTCTTAAGAATGAATTCTCCTCAGGAAATGATCCTTGATCCAATTACCCTTAAACATATTTTGGGCCTATTTTATCCTTTCCTTCTAAACCCAAACCTTGGCCTACATTACGTACTTTAAAAGTCCATTTTGATCAAGCATGGATATTTAATTTGAAAGGTTTTTTCTCAGAATTCATCCCATCTTTTGAATTGACATTTTTACCTTGGAAGCATTTAGAATTCTCAGATGCGTGGTAGAATACAAAAAAAAAATTAAAAAAAGGAGAGGTTTAAGCCAAAAACCCGCAAATGGCAACTTAATACCGAATGGGGGACACTTGAGTTGAAAACCCGCAAAGGGCGGCTCAAGTAATGGTTAAGGTTTGAATCAATGCTTCGTATAAAGGGGGAGAAAGTATTTGAAAATCAAAGAAAAAGGGAACAACTCAGTCTGACGTAACTACGGAAGCTAAGGGATTACCCAAGTAAATTGACTGTTCAAGAGAAATTTTAGATGGTTTGAAAAAGCAAGGTCCAAGATATTCCGCATCCAGGGAATCAACAACGTATAACTTTACATTTGTTTCTTATATCCTTGATATTCACTTTTACCATTTTAAGACATTTGTTGCAATAAATTCTTGTTATTCTTTTATGACATTGGCTTGTTTCATACTTTCTTTCACACATTTTTTGAGATTGCATTTTGTTGTTATTAAATTGAATGATGATTAGTAAACATAAATTTTTTAATAAAAGGGAGTTTAAAAGTATTACTAAGGAATAGATTTAAATCTTAGAAAAAGTTTGGAAACCACTAATCCTGATGGAAAATTCACCAAGTAAAGGAAAGCAGTGAATGTGTTGGAGACTCCGTCATGAAGTCAAAACTTTGTGAGTTTCTGCGAAGTCAGAAACTGGGACTATTTGACAATTTATCTTGAGTAAAGGGTTCCTTAAGTGGGGCATTAATGAATAATTGAAGACTCCATCATGAAGTCGGATAATCTGTAAACCTCAAAAAAACCATGGATTACAAATCATGACACAATCATTTGACTGCATTCATCCTCAGGAAATATACAAGCATTTGCAAAGCATGTCATTCTCATCATTGCATTTAGCTAACATTGCAGGAATCAAGAAAACTTTGGCTTCCCAAATTGAACTTGTTCTGCTTCTCAAATGAGTCGAACCTTGAGACCACTGTCGAGGTATTTCCTTTTCTTTTAAATCGAATTCATTCTGGCTTCTCAACTGAGTCGAACCTTGAGACCACCGTCGAGGTATTTCCTTTTCTTTTAAATCGAATTCATTTTGTTTTATCAAATGGGTCGAGCCTTGAGACCACTGTCGAGGTATTTCCTTTTGTTTTAAATCGAATTCATTCTGTTTTATCAAATGAGTCGAGCCTTGAGACCACCGTCGAGGTATTTCCTTTTGTTTTAAATCGAATTCGTTCTGTTTATCAAATGAGTCTAGCCTTGAGACTGCCGTCAAGGTATTTTAATCACGGGTAAGACCTTTGGCACCATTTTTATGATCTTCGGGCATAATTTTTCATCACAGGTAAGGCCTCCGGGCCCATTTTTAAAACCTCCGGGCACCATTTTAAAGACCTTCGGGCACTATTTTTAAGACCTTTGGGCACAATTTTTCATCACGGGTAAGGCCTCCAGGCACCATTTTTAAGACCTCCGGGCACCATTTTAAAGACCTTCGGGCACCATTTTTAAGACCTTCTGGCACCATTTTTAAGACCTTCGGGCATAATTTTGCAAATTACAGGTAAAGCCTCCGGGCACCATTTTAAAGACCTTCGAGTATAATTTTTCAAATCACGGGTAAGGCCTCCAGGCACCATTTTTAAGACCTTCAGGCACAATTTTTTCTTTTGAAATCGAACCCGTTTCCTTAAGATGGGTCGAGCCTTGATTAGTCAGGCAATTCAATTTAAGAACAAAATCTTCAATTTACAGTTTTTTCAAAAGAAAAAAATTGAGGAAAAATGAAAAATGATGAAAAAGAAGAAATGAAAAAAAACCCCTTTCCCTTTACTTCACATGTGATTTCACTAACCATACAAAATTAGTGTTTGGTTATCTTTGCCTGATTCCTGATTCTCAGTAATAGCAAAAGAGGGGCAGCTGTAGACACCTAATTTTTTCCGGACCCCTAAATCAGGTACATTTTCTTCCTAAATTGATGTTTCAGAATGCTAAAAGGCTTTTCTCATCCTGCAAGTGGTACTCTGAGGCTTAGTCTAAGAAAGTAGACAGAAAAAGTCAAACTCAAAAAAAGTCAACCCTTAAAAAAGTCAACTACTAAAAATGTCAACCTACTTTCAAAATCAAGATTTGAGGTTCAATTGAAAAACGGTGAAAGAATTTTGATAATCCGAGGTCTACATTGAAAGATATGGAGTTCGAAAGTTGGGTTACAGAGATTCAGTAGAAAAGAAACCCTAGTTCGAGAAATTTGGGGAAAAGTAATTAAACGATCAAATTGGTCAGAATTGAAGGTTCCAAATGAAAGATAAGTACTGACTATGGGTAATGGAGAAGCCACTTGGAAGAAAAACTGATAGAAAAGTCAATTCGGAAGAAAATCGAGAATTAGGGTTTTTTTGTGGATTTCGGTGAAATTTGGAGGAATTATAGAAATGGCCCGATTCGGTAGGACTAAGGCCCCTAATTAATGAGGAATGATTAAACAATGATAGCCCAAAGCTCAGTTCGAAGAAAATCTGAAAATCGAACTTGTTTTGATCAAAATCGGGTTTCAGAGGCAAAAGGGCAAAATTGGATAATATGGGAAAAATAGCAAACGAGTTCCAAAAATTTTGAGAATTTGAAAATCTCATTTTTAAATCATTTGGAAGAGATTGGAGAAATAAAATCTTGATTCGGAGTTCGTTTGCAAAATGGCTAAATCCCGGGTCCTCTATGTAGTAATTCAAGTAGATAAATCCTGAAAAAATAGCAAATGAGCTCCAAAAATTATGAAAACTTCCAGATCACATTTTAAAATTATTTGGAAGATATTGGTGAAGAAAAATCTAGATTTGGAGCTCGTTTAAAAAATGGTAAAGTTCGAATGCATAAAAGGGGAAATTTCGAAAATAAATCCGAAATAAATAGCAAACGGACTCGAAAAATTTTGAAAATTTCCAGAATTCAAATTTTTATTATTTCGGAAGTATTGAAAAAAGAAAATTCGAATTTGGAGTCCGTTTGCTATTTATTTAGGTTTGGGGGGCAAAAAGGTCATTTCACCGAAGAAACCAAAAAGGGCAAATTTGTAATTAAAGAAAATATGAAAGAAGAACGAATTGCTGGGATTTTTTCTTCCCTTGGTTAGCCAGCATAGAGAAGAAGAAGGAAGCTTGAACAATTTAATTCCCTAGTCACTATCAAGCCATATGCTACCACTAACACCTTGTAAATGGTCCCCCCTTCATCCAATGACTTAGGTGCCTTGTAGGAAAGTTGAATGCACCATCCAATGGCCAAGTTTAAATGCCAAGATTACATTTTTATTTGTCATGAAAGAACCCTCATTTAATGGCCAAGAATGGAAGAAAAAGGATGAGCACAATTCATCCAAGGGTGAGCATCCATTCGGTTAAGCAATGGAGTGCATGGGATTATCTATTTTCATCCAATGGCTTCGGCCATGTACAAGGGCTGAGTACACATGTTGAGGGCTGGATTTAATCTACAAGATGTCATTTTTATGTTGTCCTCATCCAATGACCAAGAATGGAAGAGCACAACTCATCCAAGGGTAGGCACTCAAGGGGGCGAGCAAGGGAGTGCATGGGATTGGTCCTCTTTTGCATCTAAGGGCTGAGGTTACTACAAGGGTTGAGTACACATCTTAAAGGCTGCTATCAATTGGCAAGATGAAATTTTTATGTTGTCATCAAAATATCTTAATCTAAAGACCAATGGAGGAGAAAAAAGTTTAATTCCCATCCAAGGGTGAGAGGCCATTCGCCCAAGGCTAAAGAGGGGGGTTGGTTTCATTTTTTCAGAAGTTTTTTGGCTGGAAATAGTAGCTAATTTAGCAAAGAAAAAGCTTTCGAAAGAAAGAAAAAAAACGTTTTTCAATAGAGAGCTTGAAGGTAGTCATCTCTACCAAGCTCTAGCATAGCTTTCTTCTTGTTTTCCATGGTGATTTCTTGATTTTCTATCTTGTTTTCCTACTACATTTTTCATAGAAATAAAGTTTTTTAAAAATGTTTACTTGAGTTTTCATCTCTTCTTCTTCATCAAAAGGGTTGAAAACAATTTTTTTTTTTTACATATGCTTGCTTTGGCAAAATATGGCATGATTGTTTGCCTTGGTGTTCTTTTTTTCTTCCTTGCATGTTGTTGTGAAAAAAATGGTTTTTAGAAGGTTTGTTTAAGTATTTTATATTCTGATTTTTACAAAAAGATGAAGCAAAAAGGTTGAAATGGCTACATGATCTTGGCAAGACCAAGTGACCATGGTTAGGGGAGAGGCTATGCCCATTTTTACCTACCATGAAGCTCACCTTAATTTTGCTGTTTAGCATGGTTTATTTTCTGATTTTTGGAATGGAAAGGCTTCATGATCTTCGCAAGACCAAGTGATTATGGTTAGGTGAGAGGCTATGCCCATTTTATACCAACCATGGAGCTTAACTTTCCTTGTTTTATTTACTAGTTTTCCTTGTTATTTGCTTCGCATGTCTATGTTAAATTTTTTATATGTTCTTTACATTATTTTCTATGCTATATTTACTTTTATATTTCTATTCCATGCTTAATAACTTTCCCTTGCATATTCGGCCATTGTGTTCATATGCTCATATTGTGCATTTTTTTTTATGTATCATGTCTTATATTATAAACATGTTTGCATTTTTTTTATTTTGTTACATGGCCATTCGGCTACTCCATATTGATATGCCTTGCATGTGCATTTTCACCTTGCTTCTTGACTTGTTTGCATCTCCATGCCATGACCTTATGCATATTTATTTTAGTATGTCATATGCTTATGAAAATTTCATGACATTATGCATCTTAATATGATTTTTCATGTACTTGTGTCATTTACTAGATAGGATTGCATTAGAGTATCATGTAACCATATTCGGCCTCTTCATGCATCCCTTGCCTTGTCATGCATTTGTATTTTGTTTAGGTAACATGCTTTACGTTATCATATGTTGAAATTGTGTATTAGTTGTTGTTTCTTCCAGCATTGACATTAATTTCATGGGTCATTGTATGTTCATAATATTGCTAGGCATGTTCATTACATTTTAGGTCTAGGCCATGTTGATATTGCCATGCATATTGGGTCTTAAATCACATTGGTATTGTCATGCATTACTATGCTACTTAGGCCTTAGGTTACATTAGCATTTTCATGCATATTCATAACATATTAGGTCCAATTCATATTTGCATTATCAAGCATTGCATGCATATTGAGTTAGGATAGCATTTATTGCCATGCAAATTCATGCTAGGCATTTAGGTTATTTTGAATTGTCATGCATTTCTTTTACCATTTAGGCTTTAGACCACGCATTTCATACATTTCATTTGCTGTATGTTCATGCATTCCATGTCATTTCCACATGATTTATGACTTAGGCCAATCAATGGCTCAAAGTCATGCTCTCTTGAACATACTTGTGGAAAATTAAGGAATTGTCAAATTGATTATTCTATATTTGTGACTTTTTTACTTAGCTAATTTTTGGCCAAGGTTTTTAAATGTTTAGCTACTGTCCTTAGGTCTTTAGGATGATCTCCAACAATTTTTACTTTGATTTTTGAATGACTTTATGAAAGGCAGAAAATGTGTTTTGACAAAACAGTTTTTTTCACCCAGTACTCGAACTTCTCTGATTTTTCTGGGCAGTCATCTTTAATCAGAAAATTAAGCCAATTTTTTCTCATGTATATTTACATGTTTTGAATTCTTAAAAATAGGCTAAAAAATCGTGTGACAAAACCGGACATTAGAGGCAGATTTGAAATCAAAAGAGAAATAATGGTTGAATTTGGCTAAGGCATTTAGAGGGGGTTGGTTAGAAGCTTTAGCTACTATCTTATGGTACTTTCTAAACCTTTTTAAACTTTAAAAATGATTTTATAAATCTCGGGTTAAGGGTGGTTAAGTCTGGGATTTTAAACTTAGGAAATTAAAGCCATTTTAAAAGGGTTTGGTAAGGGTTTTAATTTTTATTCAAGTTTTTCCTCTAAATTGTTTTCAAACAATCACAAAGTTTTGTTTTTTTAGAAAATCTAATTTGACATATTTTCCTAAGGTAGCCGGATATTTTTATAAATATACGGATTTTTTCAATTAAAGGAAAAAATACATTTTCATGCATCGCATTTTCCATGTTCATGCATTTTATTTAATATGTGATTTTTGCTATGATATTTTCCATATTATTATTATTTTTATTTACATTTTATGATGTTATATTGTTTGCCATATGATTTTAAATATTTCATGATATCCCATATTTTTTTTATTTAATCATTTATTCTTGTCACATTATTTAGCATATACTATGTTCATGCATTTTTATTTTATTTTCATGCATATTTTATGATAGCATTATTTTATGTTTCATGACACTTAGATCATATTCCATGTCATTTAGGTTACATTATTTATAATATGCCATGTCATTTAAAATATGCCATATCATTTAAAATTTCCATGCCATTTAAATCATTTTATTTCATTTAGAATATACCATGATAGTTAGGATTTTATATTATTTAGAATACACTATGCCATTTAAATTATGTCATATTATTTAGGTGGCATTATATTATCTAGACTTTGCCATATCATTATATTTATGTCATACACGTTCATGTTCATATTTTTAAATGTTTTGAAAAAGATAATGATTTTCAATAAAAATAAAGATATTCCCGAGTTAAAATAATTCATGAGTTCTCTACCGGGTTTGCTGGAGGGAATATCAACAATTATCATTAATAAAGGAACATCTTTCTTTCAAAAAACGAGAATGATTCGAAAAGTTTTCCAAATTAATAAAAAAAAATTATATTTTGTCGATTTTGTCGGGGAATATAGGAAAATTTTGAACTAATAAATTTCGGATCATTTTCAATTAAAAATGGAATTATTTTTCTTAAATTTGGGAATTAACTTGAAATACTAAATTAAAAACCAACTTTTTACCGAGACTTGAGATAACACATGATTAATAAGGTACCGTTTTATACGAGCGTTGTGGGGGTGCTAATCATTCCTCGCACGTAACCGAGTCCCGAACCCGATTCTTTGATTTTCTCTGGTTTATAACGCAGACTTGAAATTGGTTTTAAAAATGTTTTAATTAATTTTAAAATGTTTTATAAAACCGGTTTTAATAGGTGGCCGATCACACCTAGCTAAAAAGATTGGTGGCGACTCCATGTCTTTTACGAGGCCATTTTCATACCCTCGGCCTTTTATTTCAATCTAGAGGAATTAAGTCGTCTTTTCCTCTGCTTCTGTTTCCCCCTTACTCGAACGGGTCCCCGCGATCGGGATCACGTATCGATACTGTCGCAACCTAAAAAATAACGAGTCTCATTGCAAGACTTTATTATTCGTTAAGCGTGACATTAGAAAAAACGAGGAAAAGTCGACTTAATTCCTCTAGAAAAATGAAGGTTTTGAAAATGACCTTGAAAAAGACATGGAGTCGCCACCAATCTTTTTTAGCTAGGTGTGATCGGCCACCTATTAAAACCGGTTTAAAAAGTATTTTAAAAATTAATTAAAACATTTTTAAAACCAATTTCAAGTCTGCGTTTAAACCAGAGAAATCAAAGAAACAGTTCCGGGACTCGGTTACGTGCGGGGAAGGTTAGCACCCCCACAACGCCCGTATAAAACGGTACCTTATTAATCGTGTGTTATCTCAAATCTCGGTAAAAAGTTGGTTTTAAATTTAGTATTTCAAGTTAATTCCCAATTTAAAGAAAAATAATTCCATTTTTAATTGAAAATGATCCGGAATTTATAAATTCAAAATTTTCCTATATTCCCCAACAAACGTGGCAAAATATAGAAATTTTTATTATTTTTGAAAAAATTTCCAAATCATTCTCATTTTTTTGAAAGAAAGATATTCCTTTATTAATGATAATTGATGATATTCCCTCCAGCAAACCCAGTAGAGAACTCATGAATTATTTTAACTCGGGAATATCTTTATTGAAAAATCATTATCCTTTTGAAAACATTTTAATGACATTGCAAAATCTAAATAATATAATGCTTCCTAAATGATATGATATATTTTAAATGCCTTAGCATATTCTAAATGAAATGAAATGTCCTAAGTTATATGACATATTCTAAATGAAATGAAATATCCTAAGTTATATGATATATTCTAAATGAAACGAAATGACCTAGGTAACATAATATATTCTATATGGAATGTAATATCCTAAATCATATGATATATTTTAAATGAAATAAAATATCCTAAATGACATGGCAAATATGAATGATATGGCATATAATTTAAATGACATAAAATATAAAATAATGCTATCATATAATATGCATGAAAATAAAAATGAAAATAATAATGCATGAACATAGTATATGCTAAATAATATGACCAAAAAAAAAAAACTAAATAAAAAGCATAGGAAATCATGAAATATTCCAAATCATATAATAAATTATATAACATAACTCAAAATCATAACAATATCATAGAAATTATCATAGCAAAAATCACATATTATATAAAATGCATGAATATGAAAAATGCAATGCATGAAAATGTATATTTTCCTTTAATTAAGGAAATCCGTATATCTAAAAAGATATCCGGCTACCTTAGGAAAATATGTCAAATTAAATATTCTAAAACCAAAATACTTTGTGATTGTTTGAAAACAATTTGGAAAAGCTTAAATTAAAAATGAAAAAACTGGGCTAAACCCTTTTTTAAGTGGCTCTAATTTCCTAAGTTTAAAATCCCGGACTTGACCACCCTTAACCCGAGGCTTAGAAAATCATTTTTTGAGTTTAAAAAGTCTTAGAAACTACCCTAAGTCAGTAGCTAACCTTCCTAATCAGCCCCCTCTAAGTAACTTAACCAAAACAGAAAAATGATTTTTCTTTAAATTCAATTCTGACTCCACTGTCCAGTTTTAAGCCATGATTTTTTACCCTATTTTTAAAAATTCAAACAATTCTGAAACAAATACTGGAGACTCAAGACATGTAAAACTACACAAAAACAAATCAGCTTAATTTTCTGATTAAAGATGAATGCCCAGAAAAATCGAGAAAGTACGAGTACTGGGTGAAAAAACTGTTTTGCCAAAATACATTTTTGCCTTTGATAAAATCATTTAAAAATCAAAGTAAAAATATTTAAGACTCACAAAATGACTCAAAAAAAGTAGCTAGGACTTTTTGAAAGTTTGATAAAAATTGGCTAAGTAGAAAAAAATCACAAAGGTAAAATAATCAATTTGACAAACTTTAATTTTCCACAAGTGCGCTCAAGAGAGCATGACTTTGAACCATTAATTGGCCTAAGTCATTATTCAAGTGGCATGAACATGAAATGCATGAAAAATTACAGCAAATATGATGCATCAAATGTATGAGTTTAAACCTAAATGTCATAAAAAAATGCATGTCATCCATATAGTGACCTAGACCTAAATGAACTTGCATGGCATTTAATGCAACCTAGGTCTAAAATGCATGAACATGCATGGCAAATAAACCAAACCTAATAACTAAAATATGCATGGCATTTTCACAAACACAAAGCATGCTTAAACCAAAAACTCAACCAAATATCATGCAAATGCTAACCTATCAACTAACATGGCAAGAATGCACATACAATGCTAAAATTCAAGGGGTGACCGAATGGCCTATGGTTCCTAACAAGCATGGCATTTTCACAAACACTTGGTATACTAACATGCAAAACTAAATCAAATGTCATGCAAATGCAAAATCTAGCAACTAACATGGCAAAAATGCAACACATAATGCAAAACACATGGAGTAGCCAAATGGCCTCAAGCTCCAACAAGCATGGCATTTTCACAAACACTTGATATACTAACATGCTCAACTAAAATATAAAACTAAAATCATGCAAATACCACACAAGCATTTTCACAAACACTTGATATACGGAATCTAAAACATCAATATAAAACTCAAATCATGCAAATACCAAACAAGCATTTTCACAAACACTTGATATACTAAATCTAAAACATCAACAAATTTAAACATTATGAAAACAGAAAATTAAAAATACAAGAACATGATATTTAAATCATAAATGGCAACAAACACAGCAACCAAATTAAAATATGACTCAAGTATGAAGTAGAATAACACTTAAAACATCAAGATTAAAGAAAATAACAATAATATCATGATGAAATAAACAAAATAGCAACCTCAAGAAAGAATGTAGGCCATTCGGCCATGGTGAGAAATTGTAAAAAATATTTAATAAATAAATGAAGAAAGAACTTAAGAAGAACAATAAAAAGACATTTATTTAAAAAAAGAAACTCACCAAATAGTAATCAAAATAGCAAAAATAAGAATGGAAAATCAAGAAAGTGCAAGAGTTGGTGCTCAAGAGCAACCTCAAGAAGCTATATTTCAAGCTTTATCTTTTCAAACTTTCCTTTCTTTTCTAAACTTTTTCTTTTTTGCTTTCAACCAAGGAGAGAAAAACTAAGAAAAACTAAGAGAAATATCAAAGAATGAAGTCTGAAAATGAAAATTCTGAACCTCCCCTTAGAGCTGGCCGAACCCCCCCTTTTGTGAGCTAGGATGTTGTGATTTTGGTTCTAACCAATTTCCATCAAATGGCTAATAATTCAAGATGAAAAATCATGAAATTACCACCCTTAGATTAGCATGGCAGCTGTCCATAATTACAGCTATTCAAGAATAATGTTGACACTCTCCCTTGGCCTATGTGGCTTTATCACAATGGCTTGATTAAAAAAAATCTCCAACTAACTCTTAATTCTTGGCCATTTGATTGAAAAATCAGAAGCTTCCTCTTTCCTTTGGGCCCTGGCAGGCCAGCACTTCTCTTTTCCAGCCCAAGTCTGATTTTCTGAAAGGCCCAAAGAAGCCCTTTTCGGTTGCTTGGGTGAAATGATTGTTTTGCCCCCCGGATGCAAATAAATATCAAACGGACTCCAAATTCAAATTTTATTTTTTTAATACTTTAAAAATAATAAAATATTAAATTCTGGAGGTTTTCAAAATTTTCCGAGTCCGTTTGCTATTTATTTGGATTTTTTCTTCCAAAAATGCCCTTTTATGCCCTCACATTTTACCATTTTCAAAACGAGCTCCAAATCAAGATTTTTCTTCACAAATCTCTTCCAAATAATTTAAAAGTGTTATCTGGAAGTTTTCATAATTTTTGGAACTCATTTGTTATTTTTTCGGGATTTATCTTCTTGAATTACTACACAAGGGCTCGGGATTTGGCCATTTTGCAAACGAGCTCGAAATCAAGATTTTTCTTCACCAATCTCTTCCAAATAATTTAAAAGTGTGATCTGGAAGTTTTCAAAACTTTTGGAGTCCATTTGCTATTTTTTTGAGATTTATCTTCTGAATTATTGCATAGGAGGCTCGGGAGTTGGCCATTTTGCAAACGAACTCCGAATCAAGATTTTCTTTTGCCAATCTCTTCAAAATAATTTAAAAATGAGAATTTAAAATTTTCAGAAGATTTGGAGTTCATTTGCTATTTGTTTGGGATTTTCCTTCTTGAATTTTTGCATAAGAGACCCGGGATTTGGCCATTTTGTAAACAAACTCCGAATCAATATTTTTTTTCTCCAATCTCTTCCAAATGATTTAAGAATGAGATTTTCAAATTTTCAGAATATTTGGAGCCCATTTGCTATTTTTCCCAAATTTTCCAATTTTGCCCTTTTACCTCCGAAACCTGATGGAGACTCAATTAAGAGTTGTAAACCCAAGTGCAGGTTATGTTCAAGTAATAAATTCTCGGGTGTCCGAGGTCGAACCACAGGGAAGCGTACTAGTAAGTATAAGTTTATAAATATATATGAAAAAGAAAATAAACAAGATATTAGGGAATCAATAACAAAGAAAGTAAACAAGATATTAGAGAACAAAATAAACAAAATAACATAAAAGCAATTAAACAAGATATAAAAAAACAATAAGAAAGGATGTTGAGGTTAGAGAATCCACTCTTGGTGTTATGCTAAGATTAATCTTGTTTTATTACACAATTGAAATTCACACATAAGGGAGATTCCAATCGGAAGGTTTAGCAATTCAGTCCAAATTGTCCAACGTCCATAGCATATGATATTATGTTCATTTGGTGTCCTCAAAACTCACAAAAAGAGTCCAAGCATTCCTTATGCCAAGGTATATGTCTACAACAAATCAAGGTTATGAAACCAAGCATTTACTGTGCCATTTTCATTGTCAATAATGAATCAAGATCTCTACTTTGCAAGTATGATTTTAAACCAAAAGAAAATATTATCTACACTAGTGTTTATAAATGATGATTCATTTTAGCTCATGTTTAAGAGACTAACCTTAGCATTTACCAAGAGCTTCACCTCATCACCTCAACAATATGATTAGCAACACATACTAGATATGAAGAAAATGAAAAGAAAAATAAAGAAAAAGAAAACTAGAGAAAGGAAATAAGAAGAAAACTTAGAGAATTACATTGCAATGGCTAATATCCTACCAATGTATCAATGTTTTTTTACACTCATCCAAGGCCCTCTATTTATACAAATTTTGGAGAGCTAAATGACAAGAGACAAGCTTTATAAATTTCAAAGGTAGGTATAATAGGTGGGTGCATTTTTCTAACAATTTTCGTCTTGTTGTATGACAATTCTGATCAGCCAGCTTGATGGTCGATTTTGTCAATGTTGGAGGCTCGATCTGATCAAATGGTCTTCTAGGCAAATATGCCCCTATCGGTTACTGATCCATAGCCGTTGGAATCAGATCATTTGCTCATGTGGATCGGAAGATATGGTCAAAATACCAAAACGGTGCAGAACAGACGTCATTGCACATCAGCCAACTTGATGGTTGATTTCGGTAGGGAAAACGACTCCGTTTCAAGAAGTGTAAAACATGAAAAAGATAGATATGCCTCTTAACTTTGCACTGTAAAAATTTCAACCTTAATGCTTCGGTGAAACTCCAGATATAGCTGATATGGCAAACGGTGTCGGAAGTGGAACTGAATTGGATTTGCCCTTAATTCTTGATTTAACCTAGTAATCTGAAATCACTCAAAGAAACTCATGAAAAACACCAAATTACATAAAAATGTAAAAGATCATAAACACAAGTAGACTAAGCAATAATAACTCGTATTTGACACAAAACAATAATAAAACATAACTAAAAACTATATAATTATACGAGTTATCACACCCCCACACTTAGATTGTTGCTAGTCCCTAGCAACGACTCAATAAAAATAAAATAAGAAAATCTATTCTAATCCATTTTCGTAGGAAATCACGGTGGCACTTAGCATGTGACACAAGCCTTTAAACCCCTAGGTGTCCCTAGTGGACGAGTTTAGTCTCGTGAGGGTTTGCTAGAACGATACCCACAAACATTGAAAAACTAAAATATAAGTAAACTACATACACTAAAAATATTTACTCCTAATCCTTTCAATATAAATTAGAGACAATCTTTGAACAAGTCTTATAAACTAATCAATAGCTCAAAGAATTTCACAAAAATTCATGCTTGAATGTAAATAAATGAGTTAAGCCAATATTAACATAACATATTTCAATCAAAATAGTGCATATTCAACTTAATCTCAACTTCTCACTATACTCTCATGATTTTCACTCTTTAAAGTAGTGGTAAAGTGTTTACACTCAATCAATCTCATGAAAACAGTTCTACCATATGCTTGGTTGTCCACCTATTCTCCACTATTTAGATCATACAACTTCATAAATCAAGAGGTCTTTTTTCAAGGTTGTAATGGGGCCAAAGGGTTATAATGTAGTTAAAGAACAAAAGGATAAAGATATCACAAAGGTTCCAAAGAGTTCATAGAGTTTAGAGACATAATAAGATCATACAAATAAAACTTCTCAAAACTCTTATAAAGCACATAATAACATAGGCTAAATATTCATGTTGAGCCTTTGCATCATTCTAACCAACTTTGTAACATCTTTTTCTAGAAGTTTAAGAGAAGATTCTTTTTTTTTTTTTTAATATGGGAATGTATTTGACAATGATCCCTTTTTTTTTCTCTTGACTTTTTCTTTTCTTTTCTTCCCCCACACTTATCTTTTGTTTCTAACCCAAATTTTCAACTAAAAATATCCCTTATTTTTTTTTTTAATATGTCTCAAAATATAAAAATTCATCTTTAGAACAAGGGTAAGGATATAAGTATATTTAGGCTAGGTGTAAGTTGTGGTTACCAATAAAATAGCATATTTAATGTAGGCTCAAATTGGCTCACTAGTGGGGATGTTCTCTTAGAACATTAATAAGGGATGGCTGTTTGGCTCTGGTTATAATCCTAATGCCTCTATCATATTCATGTTGTCACATGTATCAATATAGTCTCAAACGGTTTAAAGCAAGTTCTAGAGAATCATGTAATCATAAGAGCACTCAAGAAAGAAATTAGATTGATTTGTATAATGCATCAATCATTATAGGCTCAAAAACTCACAAAGATGATTATACAAGTCAGATTAAGTCTAAACATGCTTCTTTCTCAATCAACATATCATATTAACATTGGCTCATAAAAAGGTTGACATCAAGCTCAATTCTCATGAAAATCTTCTCACTAATAAATCTGTTTTAGACTTATGCAATTCATATCTCATTATAGTATTGAAAGTAACTAAAACACACTAAGTCTAAACATGCTTTTTTTTTTTTTTTTTGAAGAAGAAGAAGAAGAAGAAGATTAAATCAAACTGACAAGGTATGTCTCAAGTCTCCCTTACTCAGACCTTGTTCAGAATGAATACTTCTAAATGTCTTAAAACACAACAATTTTTTTTTTAAATTAGCAAAATATGTCCCTTACCCCCTACTAAAATATGACATTGTCCCCAATGTCAAATTTTAAAGGTAGAATTTAGGAGATATTACCTGTAAAGGTTGCTAACCACTTATTATAACTGAGACACAACAAGCAAAATGTTAGATAATGTCACAAAGACAAAGTGCAATCCACTCCTTGCTCGTCCATATCTCTTTTTCTTTTTCCGAGCGTTTGCGAAACAACCGTAGCAGATAAACACTCATAAGCTTGGAGCTTTTTGAGTAAATCTTCAATGGTTGTAGCAGAAATTATGGTTCTCCTTGCCTCTAGACCTCCTGGTAAAGCAATGAATGCATCGGCAGAATGGTACATGATTGTCATCCGTTCAGGGATACTCCAGACTTGTATTTCCTTACCCACGGTAGGTCCACAAAAATCTGTGAATAGTTTTGGCACGATTCCTAGAACTGGACTTCCTCCGGCGTGTGCTGCTGTAGCGACTGCTCCCATTAAACCCGTACTACCGCCTCCATAAATCAACTGGATCTTTTGTTGGGCAAGTATTACTCCAACTCTTATGGCTTCATCAGCGAATATGTTATTTTTCCCCGGATAAGCACCTCCAAAGACACAATTTTTTTTTAATGCGCTGGGATGAAGTACTTTCCATTTTTTTCGAGTGCCTGAAAGAGAATGAGTACATGGTGTAATATATAGAGGACTGAGTAGTGAATCAGACAAGAGTAATAATGTCGCCGAAAGTGTATTTGACCTGTCAGAAGAAAATGTTAACCTAACAAAAGATTTTTGCGTGATTTCAGGAAGAAAATCAAAAAGAGAAGAAAAATCAACCGTAAATGTCCAATGCAAAAAATACGAGAATAATTACACAAATCGAACAACAGTAAATTAAACCAAAATGAAATTATTGCAAATCAAACCAAAAGCTGAGAAGTCATTTATTGTAGTTGTGATTGTGGCTCACATCTTCCTCTGGTTTTACGTCCAGAAACGGCTTAAACGCCTTCTATGAGTCGAGGATATGCTTCCCATCCAGTTTTCTTACAAGCTGGCAAACAGGGTCTTTTAACATCAGATTCCCAAGATGTTGCCATTCCCTTTGGAATTACGGCCATAAATCAAGAATTTCTCTTTGTACGTCTCCACTAGGATGCGTCTCAAGAGAAAGTTGGATATTACCCAAATTCTCCTTACTCAGTCCATCCTTAATGAATTCAATTTTATCATCTCGATTAGAGGACGTAATCCCAATAGAACGACATTTACCGTTACACGTCCATCGTGCACATTTGTGGCAATTTGAACTCATGCGCTTTGCTCGTCGCTTCTTTGCAAAAGTGCTTCTACCTGTACCTGGTAAATGCAAAACAGGAAGATATTCATCTTCACGTACCTTGGCTTCAATTATCCAACGTATGTCTTCAGGAATCCCTTTGTGCATAAGCATTCTTAATCTTTCAAATCGAACTTGGTAAAGCTTCAGTAAAATATTCCGAGGAAAAGGAGGAAATCGTTTCTGCAATCTTGTGAGAATATCATCCATCTTGAAAAAAATGAAAAAGAAATTGAAAGAGAAATTTATATACAATATCAGTTTTGTGGGTAGCTGATGGAACCGACTTAAATAATCACGGAGTACCGTTATCCGCCATTTAACCGGGGTTAAAAAAAAAGTATTATTATTATTTTTTTTTTTTTTTGAAGATTATATTTACATCTAGTTATTTTCAAAACAAGGATCAGAAAGAAAAACAACCTCTTCTTGAGTAACATGATTTTCCAAAAAGAGTTTGAGTCTTTGTCCATTTACCTTGAATACATTACCATTTTGAGGATTCTCAATGTCAACTGCTCCATAATGATACACATGCTTAACCACAAATGGGCCAGTCCATCTTGATCTCAACTTACCAGGAAATATGTGAAGTCTAGAATTATAAAGTAGAACTTTTTGCCCAACATCAAATGTTTTTCTTGAAATTAACTTGTCATGAAAGGCTTTAGTTCTTTCTTTATGAATTTTAGAATTCTCATATGCATCATTTCTGAGTTCCTCAAACTTTTGTTTCCAACAATGCTTAACCTGAAAAGAATTTAACAAAGAATCAGTGTGTGAAATCTCTGAAGCATTATCAAACTCACATTCAATTAAATAAGCTTCTAAAGGATCATGGAATGTGGTAGTGGTGAGATGTTCATGAACAAGTTCTTCAATGAAATCCACTTCATGTACTTCTGAATCATCACCAGGTTGCTTGCAAGTGTAGAACACATTTAATTCTAAAGTCATATTTCCAAAAAAATGTTCAACATACCATTCCTGCAATTTATCAGAGCATTAGAAGTTGCAAGAAATGGACGGCCTAATATAACAGGAATTTGAACATTTGGATTTGAAACAGGATGTGTGTCCAAAACAATAAAATCAACAGGGAAGTAAAAATTATCAATTTGAACCAAAACATCTTCAACTATCCCTCGAGGAATTTTTACAGAACGATCAGCTAGTTGAAGTGTAACAGGTGTTTCCTTGAGTTCACCCAAACCTAACTGTTGATAAACAGAAAAAGGCAAAAGATTAACACTAGCACCAAGATCAAGCAATGCACGTTCTATTCTAGTGTTTCCAATGATGCATGAGATTGTTGGACATCCAGGATCTTTGAATTTTGTTGGAGTAAGGTGCTGAATGATTGAGCTCACACTTTCCGTCAGAAATGCTTTCTTTTGTACATTATGTTTCCTTTTAAATGTGCACATGTCCTTCAAAAATTTAGCATAAGATGGAACTTGTTTGATTGCATCCAATAAAGGAATGTTAATCTTAACTTGTTTGAAAAGTTCATAAATTTCTGCATTTTGATTCAAATTCTTTATTGTTTGCAACCTTTGAGGAAAAGGAGCAGGATACATACCTTTTTCTTTGTCCAAATTTTCAAGAAGTTCAGACTTACCATCATCCTTACCAATACTTTTCGGAGGGGAAGGAGGATCTTGGTCTTTTGATGGAATCTTTTTGTCAATTGCCTTTCCACTTCGAATAGTTGTGATAGAACTAGCATTTTCCTGTTGAGTTTCATTGGAGCAAGAAACAAGACATTGAGTAGAAGGGTTAGGCTGAGGTTGAGCAGGAAACTTACCTTTTTCTTGAGTGCGTAATGAAGCTGTCAATGTGGACAAGGTGTTTTTGATCTCATTGATGTCCTGTGAAGTTTGGTTATTCACATTTGCTTGTGTTTGCATGAATGCTTGCAATGTCTCTTCCAAGGTTTGTACACGTGAAGGTTGATAGGAAAAAGTGTTGCCCGGCTTTTGAGATTGTGGTACCTGAACATGATTATTATTCCGCCAACTGAAGTTGGGATGATTTCTCCATTCAGGGTTATACGTTTCAGAGTAAGGAGAAGGAAAAGGCTTTTTAAATGTGTTTATGGAATTTACTTGATCATGCAACGCTTCTTTAAGAATGGGAATGTTTGGACATTCAGAAGTGGGGTGTCCCATGATTTCACAAATTCCACAACTTTCTTCATTTTTAACCGTTTTGACTTCTTTTACTTCTCTAAGTTCCATGGCTTCAATCTTTCTAGCCAAATTAGCTACTTTAGCTTTTATCTCATCTTCTTGACTAAAATGATATTTACCTCTGTTAGAAAAAAGATTAGATCTATTGGAACTTTCAGAGGAATTATCTGTGTGCCAGGCTTGAGAGTTATCTGCCAAATGGTTTAGGTAGTCAAAGGCTTCTTCAGGTTCTTTTTCTAGAAACTCACCGTTACACATTGTTTCAACAAATTGTTTAGTTTCGGGAGTTAAACTTTCATAAAAGAAACTAATAAGACGCCATTTTTCAAAACCATGATGTGGACAAGAACTTAACAAATCTTTAAAACGCTCCCAGCACTGAAAAAATGCTTCATTTTGATTTTGATTGAAATTTTGAATCTGTCTTTTCAAAGCAGTAGTTTTATGTGCTGGGAAAAATTTCTTTAGAAACTCAGTTTGTAATTCTTGCCATGTGCCAATTGACCTTGGTTTTAAATTATGAAGCCAAATTTTTGCTTTATCTTTTAAAGAAAAAGGAAATAATTTTAGCTTGACAATTTCATTTGTACATTGTTGGTCATTAAAGGTGACACATACATCTTCGAAGTCTTTCAGAAACGAGTAAGCACTTTCCGATTCTAACCCATGGAAATTTGGAAGCAAAGCTATCATACCTGGTTTAAAACGAAAGTTGTTTGCATTGCGAGGAAAAATAAAACAAGAGGGTGATGAGCTTCGAGTTGGTTGCAAGTAGTCACGCATGGTGCGTACTTGTCTGTTCTCATCTTCAGCATGAACACTTTCATTGTCAGCCATGGTAGGAGTTGTATTAGAAAGATTACCTAAAAAAGTTTCACAATAAAATCTAACTAAACGACGAGATCTAAAATCACGTCGCCAAACAAGCATAAAACAAAGTTAATATACAAAATTAGGCGATATAACCAGCCAATAAAAATAAATTAGGCGGTATAACCAGCCAATAAAAATAAATATATACAAATTAGGCGGTATAACCAGCCAATAAAAATAAATATACTTATAAACTTATATACTTAGTATTGCTTCCCCGGCAACGGCGCCAAAAACTTGATGGAGACTCAATTAAGAGTTGTAAACCCAAGTGCAGGTTATGTTCAAGTAATAAATTCTCGGGTGTCCGAGGTCGAACCACAGGGAAGCGTACTAGTAAGTATAAGTTTATAAATATATATGAAAAAGAAAATAAACAAGATATTAGGGAATCAATAACAAAGAAAGTAAACAAGATATTAGAGAACAAAATAAACAAAATAACATAAAAGCAATTAAACAAGATATAAAAAAATAATAAGAAAGGATGTTGAGGTTAGAGAATCCACTCTTGGTGTTATGCTAAGATTAATCTTGTTTTATTACACAATTGAAATTCACACATAAGGGAGATTCCAATCGGAAGGTTTAGCAATTCAGTCCAAATTGTCCAACGTCCATAGCATATGATATTATGTTCATTTGGTGTCCTCAAAACTCACAAAAAAAGTCCAAGCATTCCTTATGCCAAGGTATATGTCTACAACAAATCAAGGTTATGAAACCAAGCATTTACTGTGCCATTTTCATTGTCAATAATGAATCAAGATCTCTACTTTGCAAGTATGATTTTAAACCAAAAGAAAATATTATCTACACTAGTGTTTATAAATGATGATTCATTTTAGCTCATGTTTAAGAGACTAACCTTAGCATTTCCAAGAGCTTCACCTCATCACCTCAACAATATGATTAGCAACACATACTAGATATGAAGAAAATGAAAAGAAAAATAAAGAAAAAGAAAACTAGAGAAAGGAAATAAGAAGAAAACTTAGAGAATTACATTGCAATGGCTAATATCCTACCAATGTATCAATGTTTTTTTACACTCATCCAAGGCCCTCTATTTATACACATTTTGGAGAGCTAAATGACAAGAGACAAGCTTTATAAATTTCAAAGGTAGGTATAATAGGTGGGTGCATTTTTCTAACAATTTTCGTCATGTTGTATGACAATTCTGATCAGCCAGCTTGATGGTCGATTTTGTCAATGTTGGAGGCTCTATCTGATCAAATGGTCTTCTAGAAAAATATGCCCCTATCAGTTACTGATCCATAGCCGTTGGAATCAGATAATTTGCTCATGTGGATCGGAAGATATGGTCAAAATACCAAAACGGTGCAGAACAGACATCATTGCACATCAGCCAACTTGATGGTTGATTTCGGTAGGGAAAACGACTCCGTTTCAAGAAGTGTAAAACATGAAAAAGATAGATATGCCTCTTAACTTTGCACTGTAAAAATTTCAACCTTAATGCTTCGGTGAAACTCCAGATATAGCTGATATGACAAACGGTGTCGGAACTGGAACTGAATTGGATTTGCCCTTAATTCTTGATTTAACCTAGTAATCTGAAATCACTCAAAGAAACTCATGAAAAACACCAAATTACATAAAAATGTAAAAGATCATAAACACAAGTAGACTAAGCAATAATAACTCGTATTTGACACAAAACAATAATAAAACATAACTAAAAACTATATAATTATACGAGTTATCAAAACCCGATTTTGCTCAAAACAAGTCCGATATCTAGATTTTCTTCAAGCTGAGCCTTGGCTATCCCTTTTTAATCATTCCTCATCCATTGGGGGCTTTATTCTTACCAATTCTTACCATTTCTGTAGTTCTGCCTGATTTCACCGAAATCCACCAAAAATCCTAATTCTCGATTTTCTCCCGGATTGACTTTTCTTTTTGTTTTTCTTTCAAGTGGCTTCTCCATTACCCGTATTCAGTGCTTACATTTCATTTGGAACCTTCAATTTCGACCAATTCGATCGTTTAAGCACTTTTCCCTAAATTTCTCGAATTAGGGTTTCCTTTCTACTGAATCTCCATAACCCAACTTTCGAACCCCATATCTTTCAATGTAGATCTCGGATTATCAAAATTATTTCGCCATTTTTCAAATCTTGATATTGAAAGTGGGTTGAATTTTTCAGTAGTTGACTTTTCGGGGTTGACTTTTTTGGGGTTGACTTTTTCTAGGGTTGACTTTTTTTGAGTTTGACTTTTTATGCTCACCCTCTTAAACTAAGTCTCGGAGTACCACCTGCAGAATGAAAAAAGTCGTTTTACATTCTGAAACATCAATTTAGGAAGAAAACATACCTGTTTTAGTGGTCCGGACAAAATTAGGTGTCTACAGCTGCCCCTCTTTGGCTATTGCTGAGAATCAGGAATCAGGAAAAGATAAAGAAACACTAATTTTGTACGGTCAGTGAAATCACATGTGAAGGAAAGGCAAAAAGGGGTTTTTTTTTTCTTTTTTCATTTTTCATTTTTTTTTCATTTTTTTTCATTTTTTTTCATTTTTCTTTTTTCATCATTTTTGTTTTTTGAAAAAGCTGTAAACTGAAGATTTTGTCCTTAAATTAAATTCTCTAACTAATCAAGGCTCGACCCCTCTTAAGGAAACGAATTCGATTTGCAAGAAAGGAAATGACCTCGATGATGGTCTCGGGGTCTTAACCTGTCTTGTTCTCAGCTGTGTTTAAAATTCTGGGTATCTCCTCCAAAAGCTTCGGCTATCACCACCAAAGAAAAAATTTTAAAACTCTGGATATCTCCACAGAGACTTCGGCTATCACTACCAAAAACTTTCTCACTGTTTAAAATTTGTAAAATTTTGGGTATCTCCTCCAGAAGCTTCAGCTATCACCACCGAAGACTTTTTCACTGCTTAAAATTTGTAAAAATTCTGGGTATCTCCTCCAGAAGCTTCAGCTATCACCACCGAAGACTTTCTCACTGTTTAAAATTTGTAAAAATTATGGGTATCACCTCCAGAAGCTTTGGCTATCACCACCAAAGGTTTGCTCATTGTAAAATTCTGGGTAACTCCTCCAGAAGCTTCAGCTATCACCACCGAAGGTTTGCTCATTGTAAAATTCTAGGTAACTCCTCCAGAAGCTTCAGCTATCACCACCGAAGACTTGTTCATTGTTTTAAAAATGTGTTAAAATTCTGGGTTCGGCAAGTTCAAAATAAAAGAAAGTACCTCGACGGTGGTCTCGAGGCTCGACTCATTTGAGAAGCAGAACGAGTTCGATTATACCTGAAAGCTTTAAGAGATGATGCAAATGCTTCATGATGCAAATGCAAATGTCTTTAGTTGATGCAAACGCTTCTTGATGTAGATGCAAATGACTTAGACTGGTGCAAATGTCTTTGATGCAAATGTAAATGACTTGATTTGATGCAAATTTTCTTGATGCAGATTCAAATAACTTAGATTGATGCAAATGCTTCTTGATGTAGATACACATGTTGAATAAAATTCTGGGTAACTCCTCCAGAAGAAGATTTCTCATTTTTCAAAATTATAAAACTCTGGATATCTCCACCAGAGGCTTCAGCTATCACCACCAAAGACTTGTTCACTTTTAAAATTTGTAAAATTCTGGATATCCCCTCCAGAAGCTTTGGATATCACCACCAAAGGTTTGCTCATTTTAAAATTCTGGGTAACTCCTCCAGAAGCTTTGGCTATCACCACCAAAGGTTTGCTCATTGTAAAATTCTGGGTAACTCCTCCAGAAGCTTTGGCTATCACCACCAAAGGTTTGCTCATTGTAAAATTCTGGGTAACTCCTCCAGAAGCTTTGAGAAATGATGCAGATGCACACGTCTTTAACAAGGTGCTCATGCTTCATGGTGCAAATGTAAATGGCTTGGATTGATGTAAATGTTTCTTGGTGCAAATGCAAATGGCCGGGATTAATGCCCATGTTTCATGATGCAAATGCCCCTACTAATTGTGTTCATGTAACTGGTTTATGAATGGTGTAACTACAGTTACCACACAATAATGAAAATGCAATGATTCTAGAAATGATGCAATTGCTTGAGATGACGCAAATGCGAATTCCATGAAGAATGTAAATGTAAAGGTAAAATGCAGATGCTTATAGAATAATGCCAATGCAAATACCCATGAATGATGCAAATACTTGCCGACACTGTGCAGATGCAAAAGCTCGATAAAGAGATGAGTGCTCATGAGTGATGCAAATGCCCTCGGTTGTTTTTCTAGACTTTGGCTTAGCCTTTCAAATTCATTTTTCCTCTTCAAATCAAAGTATATCTTCAATTCATTTTGGCTATTCTCTTTGCCCCAACAGTTTTCAAACTTTCATCAACAGAGATCTGAATCGGATTCTATTTCTTCTTCTCATATCTGGAAGTCAAGACCTATCCTGGCAGTTCTATACCTTTGGGTTAGAAAAATCCTTGTCTCATGTCAACATCAAAATGGGCATTTCAAAAATATCTTTATTTGTTTTGTCATTTTGAAAACTTCTGAACACAAAATATTAACCCCACAGTGTGTGATGTATAAATCTTTTGAAGACTGCTGATCATTGTTAGAAATTTCTCTAAGTGTCAATCTGGGTTTTTTTAACCAGGATTGGCAAGGCTTGGTATAACAAGATTCTGGCTTTTCCAGGAAAACTTCATAGCAAAAATGTATGCCCCTTCTAGGCTCACAGATGGAACAGGTTTTATAAATCATGAATTCATTGAGAACCAAACAAATTCAACATTCTTTTAGTTTCCATATCAAGGCATTTTGAAAACCGTCAAGATTGGTCGGGATGTTTAAACCGGAAAGTTTAATCTTGGAAGGAAAAAGTTTCAGTTTTTGAAATCAATCATCCAAATGATAGTTAACAATTTGGGGGGGGTCAGGAATTCCTAGATGTTCCTCGATGACCACTTCTTTAAGATGATCTTCTCTTTTGTAGTATCGGCACTATCATAGATGGCATCGAAAATTCCATCTTACTCTATACCGCCCATTTTTGGGTTTTCGCCCTAGAGTCCCATTCTTTCCAATTTTTTTTTTTTTTACCATACACTTGAGAAATCTAAATTCTTCCTTAATGAAATGATAATTCGATGAGATGGGATAAAATCTGAGGAAAAACCTTTCAAATTAAATATTCATGCTTGATCAAAATGGACTTTTAAAGAATGAAATGTAGGCCATGGCTCAGGGTTCAGAAAGAAAGGATAAATAGGCCCAAAATATGTGTTTGAGGCTAATCAGATCAAGGATCATTTCTTGAGGAGGATTCTCTTTGAAGCATTTGTCCCTTTTGGACTTTTCATTCCTTTTGACTTTTGCGTCTTTTCTTCTTCGTTCTTGGCTTTCAATTTTCCATGTCTTTCACATTTTTTTTCTTTTATTTTGCCCCCTTCTTTTTTCGACAGAGTGAGCACGTATTTGTTCGAGGCTCCATTTGCTTTGCATCTGTCTTTGAGCTAGGATTCATTCCTCCATGTTCTCTAAAAGATCTTTCCTCGCATTTGCCCTCCAGTGTAGAGGGTGATCCTTGATCAGGGATCAAAGAAGAAAGAATTCTTTTGGTTCAAAAGGGGTGACTATGGATAATAATTTTTTCTTGTGAAAGGGATATGAAAAATGACCATTTTTCATGTCAAGAACAAATATTCACATTGAAAAGCAATCCCCAAGGGAAATAGATATTCAGAATTTCATTTTGCACTTTGGAATCATCCGAATTCTCATATGCATGATATCGCAATTTTTTTTATATCGCATGCCCCAATAATTCATGCGTTAGTCCATCCTTTTTCACCATGTATCCATCATTCTCTACATATGATGCCCCAATTTGATTAACTATGAGAATTTGTATCAACGAGGAACATAGCAAGTCTAGGTCTGTACTGAAAAGGCTGAGTTTCCAATCTGAGTTCTTTGAAGAGACAAGGAAAATATGACCTAAAAATGTGTTTTCTCTAGGATATGGGATAATCTGGTTTGGTCATTGTGCTCCAAGGTATTAATCATGAAGTGATGTTTGGGTAATTGAAGTTTTATGGTCATTGGAAAAGGTCATGAATGGTTTTAGCACAATCTTGACACACATCAAATTATCAAAATCTAGATTCTTGAAAGAATGTCTCATTTGTTTGAATTTCAAGGAATTCGAAAAATTTCAACAAATTCGTTCCTTTGTTCATAGCCTATACTAGGATTTACATCTTTTCTTATTCTGCAATGACAATGCTTATATATATTTTTTGTGAAGTTCAATCATTCATATTCCTTGAAGCATTAGGTCTTTCAAGTGTTCTTGATTCAAGGTTTAGGCATAGAGAAGCCCAAAAAAGAGGGGGAGGGTGTTGAGTCATGTCTAACAATAATCAACAATATTCTCGAGACTGTCCATTATTAAAAATTCCTTAATGCTTGTTTTTGCAAATTCAAATTATTGTTAAAACACAATAAACACAAAGCATTTAAAATTCAAAATTCATTTAATTCATGTAGATGTTAACATGAGATAAGTGCTTTCATCATCACAGTGTATAGAACTACATGTGTCAAAAACCTAATATGATCATGCACCATGTTTCTTATGACACTTAGCTTTCCCATCTTCAAAACTTATTGAACCAGCCTTGATGAGATCCCTGACCTTGTACTTCAAAGCGGGGCAGTTCTCTGTTGAGTGACCTTGATTGCCAGAATGATAACCACAACACTCATTAGCATCATACCAGCTCGGATAAGGGGGCTTCAGAGGCTCTAATTGCATGGGTGTCACAAGGTGATTCTGGATGAGTTGAGGTAATAGCTCACTGTATGTCACAGGAATCGGGTCATCCTGATTTCTTTTTCGCTTCTTATGCCCCCTTCGATTATTCCCAAGGGTATTCGATTGATAGATAGATGGAAATTCTGGTGTAGTTGCGATCATTGGTTGGTAGGGATAAAAACCTTGAGAGACATTGTTCAGGGTAGAGTAAAATGGCTGATACGAGGAGAATTGGGGAGGTGGGGCAAAGCCTTCCACGACTTGGGTATCTTTTTTTTTCTTTTCAGATGCCCCATTTTTCTTGGTATTGGATGTTCTTTCTCCTTCAATTTTCCCATCCTTGATAGCATTCTCAATCATCTCCCCTAAAATTACCATGTTCGAAAAATTCTTCGTGGTGTTGCCGACAAGTATATCATAGTACGAGGCCTGCAGTGTATTCACAAAAATGACAGTGGTTTTCTTCTGAGTTAAGGGCGGTTGTACTTGGGCGGCCAGGCTCATCGACCGTTGCGCATATTCTTTGAAGCTCTTAGTAGCTCTTTTCTTCATATTTGGAAAGGTAAGACGGTCAGGCACCATGTCGGTCATATGCTTGTACTAGTTTAGAAAAACCCTAGCCAGGTCATTCCAAGAGCGAATCTGATCCTTGTTCAACTGACTATACCACCTAATTGCGGATCCGCTGAGGCTATCCTGAAAGCAGTGAATCAAAAGCTTATCATTATCTATATGACTTGTCATCTTCCGAAAGAACATAGTGATATGGGCTGACGGATCGGTCGTCCTATCATATTTCACAAAGTCAGGGATCTTGAACTTAGGAGGAATGACTAAATCGAGGACCAATCATCGTTCTTTGGCATCTAAACTCCCAAATACATTTGTACTTTCTACTGCCCGAAGCCTTTCATTTACCAACTGATATTTCCCTTGGGAATCTGCCAACTCAACCTCATTTACTGCAACCATTTTCAACTTTGCCTGTTCAGCTGGATCATCCGAGTTTAGGACATTGATGGGGTTAACAGTGTTCTGGGCATCAATCATTACAACCTCATTCTGACCTTTTTGTGCCTCTAACCCTTTCCTGGCGATAAAGTTTTCAGTGTATCCTTTTCCCTTGATTACGGCGGACATCAGCTCCTTCAATTTAGTCATCTGATCCTTAGATTCTGCTTGAGACTTTGCTAGCAGTTCTCGCAATTCTTTCTGTTCCCTTTCCATTTTTTCCATTTGGGCAACTTGTTCATCCTCCATAGCACTAGCCTGTATTAAAAGGGTACTCAGTACTTCTTATACCTCTGATTTGAAATGGAAATTCTTTCAAAGACTCCTAAAGCCAAGTCAACTTCTATTTTATTTCCCCCAAATGTATGTCATGATGAATGAGCCATGATTGTCATTTGATGCATGTGAAGAATAAAAGAAATGATGTATGGACATAAATAGTGGAAACATGTTGACCATGTATGCAATAAATGCAATCACGATGCCAACATGTTGCAAGCAAAGAATAAACAAATCAACGCATGTATATATGCAATGAATGATCATATTTTAGCGTATTTCCTAATGAATGATCATATACCCTATGAATGCAACATGGTGTCAATTATGATACATGCAAACAATGAATGATTGACACAGAGTATATACAAAGAAAATCATGCTAACCATGTGTGTCATGAATGCGACCTAATGCTAACATGATGTATGTAATAAGGAAATTAATGCATGGATATATACAGAAAAATCATGCTGATTATGAATGCATAAATGCAACCTGATGCTAACATGATACATGTATGAATGTATGGTATGGCCAATAATTGATCGGATGCAAAATGCAAAAGGGGAAGATATCACGGAGTAAATAAGAATCGGAGGAACTTAATCATCAACATCTCATAAATTTGAAGCATAGTCAATTCATTCCCATATCAATGTTCACAATGGTATAAACCATGTTTTACAAAATCTAAGCAGTAGTTAAAACTGTCTTTACAAGCACTTTATTCTTTCTAGCATCCTAAGGCTATAAGAGGCGGCTACTGAATAAGTAAAATCCTATTACATCATATAAGACTGAAGTCTTTCCACCTCAATGCTGTAAATCTCCCAATTCTAATAACGTTTTCCCAGTCCTCTATCAATCAGTGTTGTTGGATCCAACCACTTGGCATCTATAAGAGTTTGCACTTTCTTTTTGAATGCTATACAGTCTTCAATGTTATGGCCAAATATTCCACAGTGATAATCATATCTTGCATTTGGATTATACCACCTTGGATATGGTGGTAACAGGGATTTCGATGGGACACAGGCAACCATGTGATTTTGGATCAGTATAGGGAGAAGCTCTCGGTAGCTGATTGGAAAGGGATCAAAATGCATTTGGGTCTTATCCTGGGGTCGTTTCTTAGTCACACATGGCCTAGGAGTTGGGGCACTTGGTGGTGGCACTACGGTCCGAACCGGAGTGTTTACATAGGGAGATGGAGGAACAACAAGGTAAGGATATTGATTTGGACACGGGGCCTTTGGAGGTTGTACATAGCTCGAGGTTCCTATCCCAGGTGCTGGATAAGGTGATTGATGAGGGAAATAGTATGAACAAGGAGTTGGTGGTGATGGATTGGGATTCAGGAATCCCATAGTGGTCATCCTAATGGACGATTGGACCATAGTAGGGTGGGGATATTGGCTTGGACCTAGAACAGTTTGCAAGTATGGTTCATGATCCGAGGTTTCTATCTTTGGTATCAGGCTCTCAGGTTTAATCATTTTCACTATTTTGTCCACAATTACATCAGGATTGCAACCTTTGTGGCATTGACAAGTGCAGGATCCAGCAAGGATTGTATGTTCTGGACCTAATGGTTTTGGTTGATCCGAAGACGATGCAGAGCCCTGAGAAAGTTCCCCTTTAATTTTACCCATATCATCAAACATTTTCAGCAATTTGGCAAGTTGTTCTTTCTTTTCCCGGATTTCATGTCCTCTTGGTTGCATTCCAAAGCACCCAATCGTTCCTCCGATTCATTCCTCATATCTCGAACCCCTTTCATGCAAATGAAAATGTCATGAGATTAAGAATAAAATTATGAATGTACATACTCTATTCCTATGTGCATGAATATACTGATGATTAATGCATGAACATATACAGAGAAATTATGATGACTATGTATGCTACGGATGCAATCTAATGCCAACATGATACATTAAAAATGAATAAATTGATGCCCAGGTATATACAAATAATGACTATGCATGTCGTAAACGTATTTTACAATGAATGACCATGCATGCTATGATGTCAAAATGATACATGCTAAGACTAAATGAATTAATACAAAGGTAGGTACAAAGAATGACCATGTATATCACAAATGTATTCTACAATGAATAACCATGCATGTTAGGATTGTGACATGATGTCAAAATGATACAAATAAATTAACCAATGATTACATGAAATTGGTGGGACCTAAATCTTGATTATTCAAAAATCTCATTATGCAAGATTTGCCTCCAAATTTATGATTTTTTTGAAACATGTTTTTTCTATGAAAAACCAATCATATTATTTTCAAAAGAATTTCAGGGTAGTGGATCCTACTATGGTACAATATCCAAATATTCATGCAACACTACCGGTTTTATGAAATCATCAAATGAAATTATTATCACCATCCATTTATTGCAAAAACGAGATCAATAATACAATAAAAAATGTACATGCTCTATTCAGACATTGTATGAAATGTGCAAAATGAAAAAATGCTTGAAAAAGGATTTTTATTTTTTCAAACAATTAATGAATATTTTGCCCCGACTAATATCTACTTATATAGGTATCACAGTGCCTTTGGGATGGATTAGCACATTTATTACGGGCGATGTACGTACATCGTTGCCCGATCTACAAAACTTATTCAGAGTGTAAAATAGGTAACAAAAGGTTTAGAAATGTCCCTCCATGTATTCCTATTTTTGGTATATCTTAACGAAAATCTGGCATGGCTTCGCCTAGGTTCACTATATGAAGGTGAATCGGTTCTAAGGCCCCGAATTGTTCCTCACTGTCGCCGGTGAAGGCTAGTAAGGCACCCCGATAAAAGCGGGTTCAATTCGTTAGAGTATATTTTCCTATGCCCGTACGGAGGATTATCACGAAGGCATTAGGTACTTTGTACTTCGAAAGTGTTTCACTAGCCTATACGGAGGATCAATCACGAAGGCTTAGTTACTTTACTCCCACTTAAAAGGAAGGAACCCGGGTAGAGGATTCATGTTATGCAAATGCAAACATAGTGTGTGCGGAGGAACAAAACAAACCTGTCACCACCTATTCTACACCCCTTATTCTACCCCACTAAAATCAAACAATGTAAAGCATCAGTCAAGCAAACATATAAATATACGCAACAAAATAACCAGAGAACAAATAATAATATGAATGCACATGACGATGGACATATTTAAAACATTTTTTATTTTCAAAATTCTATTTTATTTTAAAAATATGGGAATTAAAATTAAATACCAATTAAACCAACAAAACCGAGACTTTGATAACACACGACAAATTCTAGGCCTGACCCTCTAAAAAAGTCCCCAGCGGAGTCACCAAGCTGTCACAACGTAAAAAATAACGAGTCTCATCGCAAGACTTTATTATTCGTTAAGCGTGACATTAAAAAACGAGGAAAAGTCGACTTAATTCCTCAAGAAAAACGAAGGTTTTGAAAATGACCTTGAAAAAGACACGGAGCCGCCACCAATCTTTTTTAGCTAGGTGTGATCGGCCACCTATTAAAACCGGTTTAAAAAAATATTTTAAAAATTAATTAAAAAATTTTTAAAACCAATTTCAAGTCTGCGTTTAAACCAGAGAAATCAAAGAAACGGTTTCGGGACTCGGTTACGTGCGGGGAAGGATAAGCACCCCCACAACGCCCATATAAAGCGGTACCTTATTAATCGTGTGTTATCTCAAATCTCGGTAAAAAGTTGGTTTTAAATTTAGTATTTCAAGTTAATTCCCAATTTAAAGAAAAATAATTCCATTTTTAATTGAAAATGATCCGGAATTTATAAATTCAAAATTTTCCTATATTCCCCAACAAACTTGGCAAAATATAGAAATTTTTATTATTTTTGGAAAACTTTTCGAATCATTCTCATTTTTTTGAAAGAAAGATATTCCTTTATTAATGATAATTGATGATATTCCCTCCAGCAAACCCAGTAGAGAACTCATGAATTATTTTAACTCGGGAATATCTGTATTGAAAAATCATTATCCTTTTGAAAACATTTTAATGACATAGCAAAATCTAAATAATATAATGCTTCCTAAATGATATGATATATTTTAAATGCCTTAGCATATTCTAAATGAAATGAAATGTCCTAAGTTATATGACATATTCTAACTGAAATGAAATGTCCTAAGTTATATGACATATTCTAAATGAAACGAAATGACCTACGTAACATAATATATTCTATATGGAACGTAATATCCTAAATCATATGATATATTTTAAATGAAATAAAATATCCTAAATGACATGGAAAATATGAATGATATGGCATATAATTTAAATGACAAAATATAAAATAATGGTATCATATAATATGCATGAAAATTAAAATGAAAATAATAATGCATGAACATAGTATATGCTAAATAATATGACAAAAAAAAAACTAAATAAAAAGCATAGGATATCATGAAATATTCCAAATCATATAATAAATTATATAACATAACTCAAAATCATAACAATATCATAGAAATTATCATAGAAAAAATCACATATTATATAAAATGCATGAATATGAAAAATGCAATGCATGAAAATGTATTTTTTCCTTTAATTAAGGAAATCCGTATATCTAAAAAGATATCCGGCTACCTTAGGAAAATATGTCAAATTAAATATTCTAAAACCAAAATACTTTGTGATTGTTTGAAAACAATTTTGAAAAAGCTTAAATTAACAATGAAAAAACTGGGCTAAACCTTTTTTTAAATGGCTCTAATTTCCTAAATTTTAAATCTCGGACTTGACCACCCTTAACCCGAGGCTTAGAAAATCATTTTTAGAGTTTAAAAAGGCTTAGAAACTACCCTAATTCAGTAGCTAACCTTCCTAATCAGCCTCCTCTAAGTAACTTAACCAAAACAGAAAAATGATTTTTTAATTCAATTCTGACTCCACTGTCCAGTTTTAAGCCATGATCTTTTACCCTATTTTTAAAAATTCAAACAAATCAGCTTAATTTTCTGATTAAAGATGAATGCCCAAAAAAATAGGGAAAGTACGAGTACTGGGTGAAAAAACTGTTTTGCCAAAATACATTTTTGCCTTTGATAAAATCATTTAAAAATCAAAGTAAAAATATTTAAGACTCACAAAATGACTCACAAACAGTAGCTAGGACTTTTTGAAAGTTTGATAAAAATTGGCTAAGTAGAAAAAAATCACAAAGGTAGAATAATCAATTTGACAAACTTTAATTTTCCACAATTGTGCTCAAGAGAGCATGACTTTGAACCATTAATTGGCCTAAGTCATTATTCAAGTGGCATGAACATGAAATGCATGAAAAATTACAGCAAATATGATGCATGAAATGTATGAGTTTAAACCTAAATGTCATAAAAAAATGCATGGCATCCATATAGTGACCTAGACCTAAATGAACTTGCATGGCATTTAATGCAACCTAGGTCTAAAATGCATGAACATGAATGGCAAATAAACCAAACCGAATAACTAAAATATGCATGGCATTTTCACAAACACAAAGCATGCTTAAACCAAAAATCAACCAAATATCATGCAAATGCTAACCTATCAACTAACATGGCAAGAATGTACATACAATGCTAAAATTCAAGGGGTGACCGAATGGCCTATGGTTCCTAACAAGCATGGAATTTTCACAAACACTTGGTATACTAACATGCAAAACTAAATCAAATGTCATGCAAATGCAAAACCTACCAACTAACATGGAAAAAATGCAACACGCAATGCAAAACACATGGAGTAGCCAAATGGCCTCAAGCTCCAACAAGCATGGCATTTTCACAAACACTTGATATACTAACATGCTCAACTAAAATATAAAACTCAAATCATGCAAATACCACACAAGCATTTTCACAAACACTTGATATACTAAATCTAAAACATCAATATAAAACTCAAATCATGCAAATACCACACAAGCATTTTCACAAACACTTGATATATAGTAAATCTAAAACATCAACAAATTTAAACATTATGAAAACAAAAAATTAAAAATGCAAGAACATGATATTTAAATCATAAATGGCAACAAAAAAAGCAACCAAATTAAAATATGACTCAAGTATGAAGTAGAATAACACTTAAAACATCAAGATTAAAGAAAATAACAATAATATCATGATGAAATAAACAAAACAGCAACCTCAAGAAAAAATATAGGCCATTCGGCCATGGTGAGAAATTGTAAAAAAAAAAAATTATAAAAAATATTTAATAAAGAAATTAAGAAGAACAATAAAAAAACATTTATTTAAAAAAAGAAACTCACCAAATAGTAATCAAAATAGCAAAAATAAGAATGGAAAATCAAGAAAGTGCAAGAGTTGGTGCTCAAGAGCAACCTCAAGAAGCTATATTTCAAGCTTTATCTCTTCAAACTTTCCTTTCTTTTCTAAACTTTTTCTTTTTTGCTTTCAACCAAGGAGAGAAAAACTAAGATAAATATCAAAGAATGAAGTCTGAAAATGAAAATTCTGAACCTCCCCTTAGAGCTGGCCGAACCCCCCTTTAGTGAGCTAGGATGTTGTCATTTTGGTTCTAACCAATTTCCATCAAATGGCTAATAATTCAAGATGAAAAATCATGAAATTACAACCCTTAGATTAGCATTGCAGCTGTCCATAATTATAGCTATTCAAGAATAATGTTGACACTCTCCCTTGGCCTGAGGCTTAATCACAATGGCTTGATTAAAAAGAATCTCTAACTAACTCTTAATTCTTGGCCATTTGATTGAAAAATCAGAAGCTTCCTCTTTCCTTTGGGCCTTGGCAGGCAAGCACTTCTCTTTTCCAGCCCAAGTCTGATTTTTTGAAAGGCCCAAAGAAGCGCTTTTCGGTTGCTTGGGTGAAATAACCGTTTTGCCCCCCGAATGCAAATAAATATCAAACGGACTCCAAATTCAAATTTTCTTTTTTAATACTTTAAAAATAATAAAATATTGAATTCTGGAGGTTTTCAAAATTTTTCGAGTCCGTTTGCTATTTATTTTGATTTTTTCTTCCAAAAATGCCCTTTTATTCCCCCGCATTTTACCATTTTTAAAACGAGCTCCATATCAAGATTTTTCTTCAGCAACCTCTTCCAAATAATTTAAAAGTGTGATCTGGAAGTTTTCATAATTTTTGGAACTCATTTGGTATTTTTTCAGGATTTATCTTCTTGAATTACTACATAGGGGCTCGAGATTTGGGCATTTTGTAAACGAGCTCCAAATCAAGATTTTTCTTCACCAATATCTTCCAAATAATTTAAAATTTTGATCTGGAAGTTTTCAGAATTTTCGGAGTCCATTTGCTATTTTTTCGAGATTTATCTTTTTGAATTATTACATAGGAGGCTCGGGATTTGGCCACTTTTCAAACGAACTCCGAATCAAGATTTTATTTTTCCAATCTCTTCCAAATAATTTAAAAATGATATTTGAAAATTTTCAAATTATTTGGAGTTCATTTGCTATTTTTCCGGGATTTTCCTTCTTGAATTTTTGCATAAGAGACACAGGATTTGGCCATTTTGCAAACGAACTCCGAATCAAGATTTTCTTTCGCCAATCTCTTCCAAATGATTTAAGAATGACATTTGCAAATTTTTAGAATTTTCGGAGTCCATTTGCTATTTTTCCCAAATTTTCCAATTTTGCTCTTTTGCCTCTGAAACCCGATTTTGCTCAAAACAATTCTGATTTTTAGATTTTCTTCAAGCTGAGCCTTGGGCTATCCCTTTTTAATGCTTCCTCATCCATTGGGGGCTTTAGTCTTACCAAGTCAGACCATTTCTGTAGTTCTACCCGATTTCACCGAAATCCACCAAAAATCCTAATTCTCGGTTTTCTCCCGGATTGACTTTTCTTTTTGCTTTTCTTTCAAGTGGCTTCTCCATTACCCATACTCAATGCTTATCTTTCATTTGGAACCTTCAATTTCGACCAATTCGATCGTTTAAGCACTTTTCCCCAAATTTCCCGAGTTAGGGTTTTCTTTCTACTGAATCTCCATAACCCAACTTCCGAACCCCATATCTTTCAATGTAGATCTCGGATTATCAAAATTCTTTCACCATTTTTCAATTGAGCTTCAGATTTTGATTTTGAAAGTGGGTTGACTTTTTCAGTAGTTGACTTTCTAGGGTTAACTTTTTCGGGTTGACTTTTTCTGAGGTTGACTTTTTTTGAGTTTGACTTTTTATGCTTACCCTCTTAAACTAAGTCTCGGGGTACCACCTGCAGAATGAAAAAAGTCGTTTTACATTCTGAAACATCAATTTAGGAAGGAAACATAACTGTTTTAGTGGTCTGGACAAAATTAGATGTCTACAGACACCTTCGTTTTTCTAAAGGATTAAGTCAACTTTTTCTCATTTTTTTAATGTCACGCTTAACGAATAATAAAGTCTTGCAATGAGACTTGTTATTTTTTAGGTTGCGACAGTCATGCTTAATGAATAATAAAGTCTTGCGATGAGACTTGCTATTTTTTAGGTTGCGACAGCTTGGCAACTCCGCTGGGGACATTTAGAGAGTCAGGCCTATAATTAGTCTTGTGTTATCAAAGTCTCGATTTTTTTGATTTAATTGGTATTTAATTTTAATTTCCACATTTTTTTTTTAAAAATAAGTAGAATTTTGAAAATAATAAAATGCTCTTAAATATGTCCATATTCATGTGCATACATATTATAATTGTTCTCTGATTATTTTGGTGCATATATTCATTTATTCATTTATTGATTAATTGATGATTTATGTTGTTTAATTTTATCGGGCATTTAGAATAAGGATTGTAGAATAGGTGGTGAAAGGTTTGTTGTTCTTCCTCATACACTACACGTGCATTTGCATAACATGAGCCCTATACCCGGGTTCCGTCCCTTTAAGTGGAAATAAAGTAGCTACACTCCTGTGATTAACAATCCGCATGGGTTAGCAAAATATTTCCGGAGTATAAATTACCTAAGCTCCCGTGATTAACAATCCGCATGGGCTAGGGAAATATACTCTAACGAATTGAACCCGCTTTTATCGGGGTGCCTTACTAGCCTTCACCTACGACAGTGAGGAACAATTCGGGGCCTTTAGAACTTCGATCACCCACATATAATGAGCCGTAGAGCCAACATAGGCGAAGCCCTGCTGAATTTTTATAGATATACCGAAGTTAGGAACACATGGAAGAACATTTCTAACCTTTTGTTACCTATTTTACATTCCGGTTAAGTTTTGCAAAATCGGGCGGGGATGAACGCACATCGTTTTGCCCATAATAAGTTAAATACCCCGTCCCAAAGGCGTCATAATGCCAAATTTTCATTGGGATATTTGTTATATTAATTTGTTATTATTTGGTTTCTTCACCTTTACTGACTTGTTTTTTTTCATGCATTTTTTGTGTCATCATAATGCATAGGGAAAATTATTGGCCTCGGGATAATCTTCAACCAAAAGGGTTTTCATGGAGGGTCAGGCTAGTTCGATAATGGAAGAACATGCAGGGGTACGGCAGTGGTCGGAGTCAGAGCAGCGAAGAGATGGGGATTGTTTAAAGGAGGGATATATATCAGTGTTGCCAGAACGGGTAGATTTAGTTTACCGGCAAAATGATCTTTGGGGGTTGATGGATATTTGGAGTCAATGGGATGTGTCAGAAAAGAGGATTTTCACTTAGGTATATGGAGACATAGCATTGTTGATGCCGGTTAAGATTAACAGTGAGTTGATTCGGGCTATGGTACATTTCTGGAATCCAGCATACCGATGTTTCACCTTCAACAAGGAAGACATGACTCCGACCATAGAGGAATATTCGGCTTTGTTACGTATTGAGGATGCTATCCCTGATCGAATTTATTTAAAGGATTCAAAGACATTAGGGTTTAAGAAGAAATTAGCTAGGATCGTAGGAATGGATAGCAAATGGATCGATGCACATGTGGTTAGAGAAGGGAAAAATGAGTGTATTCCTTGGGATGCTCTCCAATCTTTGATCCGAAGTCACCCAAATAGAGAGACTACTAGGGATATTTTTGCTTTAGCTGTATATGGTTTGGTTATTTTCCCGGGGACACTGGGATGAATCGAGTTGGCCATAGTTGACATTTTTGAGAAGTTAAGACATAAGATGGATCCGTCTCCAGCCATCCTAGTAGAAACTATTCGATCTTTGAATTTTTGCAAAAGGGAAGGAAAAGGAAGATTCATGGGATGTATGCAGCTCCTCTATGTTTGGATTCAGAGTCATTTTTGGAAGAGGGAGGATGTTTCTTTCAAACCATATTTGAAAACCCTAGTACCAATCAATGAGTTCTTTAAGATAGATTGGCCCGAAGATAGAAATGAAGAGCAGTGGATCAACCTGTTCCGAAATCTAAAGAGTGAATTGATAACTTGGAGAGCTCCATGGATGATTCCTATGTCGATATTATACAAATGTGGAGACAAGTCAGGGGTTCCACTACTCGAGATTTGGGGAACCGTGAACTACGCACCTTTGTTGGTGCAAATATAGGTTGAGTCTCGGCAGTTCACACCAGTGACTCATGGACTGGCTCTATTAGAGTTCACCTATGAAGAAGAAGGTTACTCAGGAAAGGTGAGAGGAATAATTGAAGCATGGAAAAAGACCCATCGGATAAAGGTAGCCAGATATGCTGACATCGTCACACCCGACTACCTAGCATGGAGAGAAAGGAGGATTAATGACAGGTTTTTGGCATCTAATGGGGAAGAAGTTCAGTTCTTGAGTTCGCCACCGATGGAAGTGCCATCAGAGTTAGAAATTGCAGGGACAGAATCGAAAAAGAAAAGCCCCAAATGAGCAAAGAGATTGCCCGGCTGCAAGAAGAGCTTGAGGACATGACAAATAGGGAATCAGCTCGAGAAAGAGAAAAGGAAAAGATCAAGAGAGAAAGGGACACTACTAAGAGCGATCTTCAGGAATTTCACTTGGAGAACAAGAGGTACCGCTTCGAGCTCAGATTTGTGGGGACCCTCAAGACTTCCGGGGAATGGGAGCAAGAGGTCAAAAACCTCAAGAAGGAGAAGAACTATTGGAAAGAGACAGCAAAACATGAGAAAGCCCGAGCCAATCAACTGGAGAAACAAGTTAAGGAAAGCTTACACGGTGATGCTTCTGCTGACATGTCAAAGGGCCGTGAACAAGTAGGGGTCAGATTGAAGAGCAAGGCAATAAAAAAAAAACAGTAAAAAAGGTCCAAGATCCAAGGGAGTTACTATAGAATCGGTGTTTTGTAATAGCATTTTTTGAATTACGATAGACAGATTATCAGACTGTCTTAAGCAGTGATCTTTTATCTTTGATGTATTTAGTTCGAGGAAATCAATGAAATACTGTTTGGTTGGAATTATCCCGGGGCTAATACTTTTAAATGCATTCATCATTCATTTGTTCTTTCCTTTATATATTTTGTTTGTTCATTCATTTATTTATATTTATAATCATTCATTCATTTATTCATTATAAATTATTCATACACTTAGTCATTTATTTATTTGTCCATTCATTTATTCTTTATAATTATTCATTCATGTTCATACACTTAGTCATTTACTTATTTGTTCATTCATTAACATTTATTCATTCATTTTTATAAAATACAATAAAAAAAATGTGTCAATAATTTCTAATTCATGGTTTTTTAAAAACTAAAGGTACAATTGGTCGCACTCAGAAAGAATCAGATTTATGACACCCTTACAATACTCGATCTCAAGCCAGAGCTATGGAGAACGATCAGCTTGCTAGAATTGAAAGGATGGAAAGAACTCAAAGGGAACTGTAGGAACAATTGGTTAAGTCTCAGGAGGAGTCACGGGAACACATGGCCAAATTCATAGAGATGATGAATACCATGATGAGGCAGAAATGGCCAGGGGAAAATTCAGTTACAGGAATGGAGGCAGTAAACCAGGAAGGCCGACCAGAGGTGGTACAACAAAATGGCCAAGCATCCCAGCATGTGGGAAATGAACTTCCAACTGGGGTAGCATCCTATGTTTACATCCAACTAGTGGCTGAAGCATAGAATTTTGGTCCTAAAAAGGGTAATATTGAGGTTGATCCAATTGATGTGGACATTCCAAACATTGTGGAACTGGCTGAAAAGGAAAGGGCAAAGATGACGGAGCTGAAGAGGGTTGAAACGACAGAATCCCAGAAAAAATATCAGTTGCTGGAGGAAATATTGAGGGCAATTGAAGGGGTTGAGCTATTTGGCAGTCTGGATGCCAAAGAAATGAGTTTAGTGCACGGCCTGGTGATTCCTCCAAAGTTCAAAGTACCAGACTTTGAAAAATATAACGAAACTACCAACCCATCAGCGCATCTGACCATGTACTGCCGAAAGATGACCGGACATGATGAAGATGAAAAATTGCTTATCCACTATTTTCAGGATAGCTTAACAGGGTCCGCAACTCAGTGGTATAACCAGCTTACCCGTACTAAGATCCATTCCTGGATGGATCTAGCCAAAGCTTTCATAAAACAATACAAGCATGTGACGGACATGGTGCCTGACCGTCTAACTCTGCAAACATGGAAAAGAAAGCTACTGAAAGCTTTAAAGAATATTCTCATAGATGGAGAGACATGGCTACACAAGTACAACCTCCTTTGACCAACAAGGAAACTACAGTGCTTTTCATCAATACCCTGAAAGCACCTTATTATGATAAATTGGTGGGGAGTGCCACCAAGGACTTTGCAGATATGGTAATATCCGGGGAGATGGTAGAGTCTGCCATTACGAACGGGAAAATGAAAGGGGGTGAGTCTGCTACCTCGAAGAAGGTTTTCCCTACAAAGAAGAAAGATGAGACCCATGCAGTTAGCTTCAATCAATACCCCTATGCACCTCTTACACCATATACACCTCCCAGGCCCTATACTCCTCCTACATCTTATGCACCTCCTACACCCTACACACTTTATCCAGGGTATAATCCTTACTATCCCAATGTGAACCACCTTACCCAAAATCCATTCCCCTATACCAATATACCACAACAGCCTTTTCCAACTGGCATATCCCCACAGATAAATCTTCCCTGAAACACTGTCCCAAACACCCAAGGTGCTGGACGCAATGATCACCTTTCACCAAGGAATGCTCAGATACCCCAATTTGATCCGATTTCTACCACCTATGGTGTGCTATATCCTAAACTGTTGCAGAGTCAACTTATTGCACCTGTATATCTCAAACCTCTAACACCACCATATCCAAGGTGGTACAATGCAAATGTTAGCTGAGCATATCACGCAGGGATCCAGGGGCATTCGACTGAGGACTGTATTGCCTTTAAGAAGAAAGTCCAAAGTTTGATTAATACTGGGGTGGTGAAGTTTGGGACAAAGAATGGGTTGAATGTTGCAGGAATCCATTACCCGATCATGCTGAGAACCGGGTAAATATAGTATTGACAGGGGAAGAAAGAAGGTTGAAAAGACATGTCAATGAAGTCAAGACCCTAATGATAAAAGTATGGGTCGAAATGGTAAAAACGGGAATGGTGGAGGATGGTGACAGTTTAAAAATGGTTGCAAACAGGGTGGAGGATTGGTGCCTGTTCCATGGATGTAAAGGTCATATCATACAGGAATGCAGGGACTTTCTGGCTAAAGTCCAAAAGATAATGAATGATGGGAAGCCTAGTTTTATGAAGAAATAAAGGATGAAGTAGAGGTTATTGAGAATGCGGCTGGCTATGAAATAGGAAGACCTTTGATCATCTTTTACGATGAACCAAAGAAGACTACTCCGTTTGTTGAGGAAATTGCACCTAAGCTAATCATAGATTTGCCACCATGGAAATATGACTACAGCATGGTTATGCCAGGGTCTTCAAGTCAGCAAGATATTATAGGTGTGAGGCACTTAACACGAAGTGGAAGGTGTTATGCCCCTGAGTTTGTTGAACAGGGATCAACAAGAAAAGATAAAGGAATCGACAAAGGGAAGAAAGTAGTTGAACCAATCCATATTGAGATGGATTTGTCAAAAGAAGCAGAGAGGGGATCAACCGCGGTTAACAAGATAAAAGAGCCAGTGAATGAAAATGAGGTTTGCGAGTTTTTAAAGTTCATAAAGCATAGTGAGTATAGTGTGGTTGAGCAATTGCAGCGTCAGCCAGCAAGAATCTTCATCTTATATTTTCTATTAAACTTGGAGCCACACAGAAATGCCCTGTTGAGAGTGTTGAATCAGGCATATATGGCTAACAACATATCTGTAGAAAAATTAGACAGGCTGGTGGGAAACATTGCGGCAGATGACCATATATATTATAGTTATGATGAAATACCACCCAATGGTATTGGGTCCATAAAGGCTCTTCACATAACAACCACCTGCAAGGGGCATATACTACCAAGGGTGCTACTGGATAATGGTTCTTCATTAAATGTAATGCCCTTGGCAACCCTATCTAAATTGCCAGTTGATATATCTTATATGTTACCGAGTTGCACAGTAGTCAGAGCTTTTGATGGTACCAGAAGAGAGGTAATTGGAACTATTGAGGTTCTTCTGGAGATAGGCCCATGTACCTATACGGTGAACTTTTAGGTCATGGATATTAATCCGTCCTATAATTGCTTGTTGGGAAGGCCGTGGATACATTCAGTAGGGGCTGTACCCTCATCTCTTCACCAAAAGCTGAAATTTGTGATGGAGGGTCGTTTGGTCACTGTATCAGGAGAAGAGGACATAATAGCCTCTGCATCTACTGATCTCCTTATCTTGAACTCAATGAAGATGCCGTAGAATATACTTTTCGGTCTTTGGAGTTCGTAAATGCGGTTTTCGTCGCTGAAGGACAAAAAATTCCAAAACCATGGTTGTCCAAGAATACAAGGCTGGGAATAAGAACTACAGTGGGAAAGGAAAGACCGGTTTGGCTTAGGGTATTTTTCGAAAGCCCATGAGAAGAGGAAACAAGTTGAAAGGAACCGACAAAGGATGATGGCCCGTCTCGCGAGTATGGATATTGAATAGGAACCTATGACTTTCCCACCAATCCTTCACAACTTTCACTCTGCTGGTTTTCTATTCGGAGAAAAGAATTCAGAGGATGTACTCATAATGATCGAGCAAGCTTTTGAAAAATTCCATGTGAATAAGGGTGGGCAGATTCAGGATATGGTGATTTACATGACTGGGAAAAAAATGATGGAAAGTGACAATGCGAACTAGATGGTACGACCTTGTCCACCAGGATATAGCCTGACCAATTGGAGTGCGACTGAGTTGCCCATAGTTTTTAAGTCTATTCCAAAGTAATACTTTAAAAAACAATCTTAATTATCTTTACCTAGAGATATTAAGAGTTTTTTTGTAATAGCCTTTTTGTTTAAACATTTTCATTCAATAAATAACAAGCATGATGCATTTTACTCATATTGATGTGTCCATATTCTTTCATTTTTGCTATTTATTTTGTTTTCATTATATATATTTTCCTATATTATTTCTTCCCTACCTATTTACAGGTGTACGGATTCGAAATATGAGGACCTTCCTGTCAGTATTTCTGAAATTGACTTTGAAATACCCATTTGCATGGGTATTTTGAGGCTAACGAACATACTAAGGATTATGGTCTACCTCCGGATCTATTAAGAAAAATAGAACAAGAGGAGAAACAAGTACTTCCTCGTAAGGAATTATTGCAAATGATAAATTTGGGAAATGTTGAGGAGATAAAGGAATTCAAAATCGGGACTTCATTGTCATCATCAATAAAGGGTGAATTGATAGCTTTGCTCCGGGAATATGTGGATGTATTTGCAAGGTCTTACCAAAACATGTCAGGGTTGGATCTGGATATTGTGTTTCATAAGCTCCCTTTAAGGCCAGAGTGCAAGCCAATTCAGCAAAAGTTAAGAAGAATGAGGCCAGACATGCTGTTAAAGATAAAAAATGAGGTGAAGAAACAATTTGATGCTGGATTTTTAGAGGTGGCAAAATATCCATAATGGGTGGAAAATATTGTTCCAGTACCAAATAAGGATGGCAAGGTGCGGATGTACGTTGATTACAGAGATTTGAACAAGGCTAGCCCCAAAGATAATTTCCCTTTGCCCCATATCTATACTCTGGTGGATAATACGACGAAGAGTTCTTTATTTTCTTTCATGGATAGATTCTCGGGATATAATCAGATTAAGATGGCACCGAAAGATATGGAGAAAACAATATTTGTCACAATATGGGGAACATTCTGCTACAAGGTAATGCCATTTGGGTTGAAGAATGCTGGGGCAACATATCATAGAGCCATGGTGACCTTGTTTCATGATATGATGCATAAGGGAATTGAGGTCTATGTAGATGATATGATTGCAAAGCCACAAGGAGAAGAGGAGTATATTGCGAATCTTAAAAAGCTCTTCGAACGACTAAGAAAGTTTCGACTCAAGCTAAATCCTGCAAAATGCACTTTCAAAGTCATCTCAGGAAAATTGCTGGGTTTTGTCGTCAGCAAAAGAGGAATTGAGATTGACCCGGATAAAGTGAAGGCCATTCAAAATTTTCCACCTCCACATACTCAAAAGAAAGTAAGAGGCTTTCTGGGGAAATTGAATTACATTGCTCGATTTATTTCTCAGTTAACCGACAAATGTGATCCAATATTTAAGTTACTTCAAAAACGTGATCCAAGAGAATAGGATGTAGGATGCCAGATCACTTTTGAAAAGGTTAAGCATTATCTATCGAACCCACCAGTACTAATGCCACCTGTTCTGGATAAACCAATGATATTGTATCTATCAGTATTTGAGATATCCATGGGTTGTGTTTTGGGGTAGCTTGATGAGACTGGAAAGAAAGAACATGCGGTTTACTACCTCAGCAAGAAGGTCACAGATTATGAGTTGAAATATTCATCGGTAGAAAAGTTGTGCTGTGCCTTAGCTTGGACTGCTCGAAGACTCAGACAATACATGTTGTACCACACGACATAGTTGATTGCCAAGCTCGATCTAATTAAGTACATGTTGGAAGCACCTTCTTTTTCAGGGACGACGGCAAGATGGCAGGTTTTATTGTCAGAATACGATATTGTATATGTAAGTCAGAAAGCTATCAAAGGCAGTACAGTGGTTGAATTCTTAGCAAGTCGGGTAGTGGAAGATTATGAGCCGTTGAACTTTTACTTCACAGATGAAGATTTGATGTATGTTTCGCAAGCAGATGAGGCTCCCCTAAAGAAGAAAATATGGAAAATGTACTTTGATGGTGCATCCAATGCCATGGGTCATGGAATCGGTGCAGTGCTCATATCCCCAGAAGAAGATTATTATCCTTTCACTGCTAGATTGGATTTTGATTGTACAAACAATACTACTGAGTATGAAGCGTGTACTATGGGCCTTCGTGCTGCAGTGGACAGAAAGATCAAAGTATTGGAAGTTTTTGGAGACTCAGCCCTAGTGATATACCAGCTACGGGGAGAATGGGAAACCCGAGATACAAAGCTAATCCGATACCGAGAACTCATACTGAGTATATTGGAAAAATTTGAAGAAGTGAATTTCAATTACTTCCCTCGAGAAGAAAACCGAATGGCAGATGCTCTGACTACTTTGTCATCAATGTTTAAAGTAAATGAAGGGGCTGAAGTTGTGCCAATAAAGATGAGTATATATGAGTCTCCTGCCCACTATCTGAGTATTGAAGAAGAAACAGATGGCCTCCCTTGGTATAACGACCTCTTGCAGTACATCAAGAGTCAACAGTGTCCAGAACAAGCAACAGAAAATGACAAAAGGACTCTCAGAAGGCTAGCAATGGGTTTTGTTATAGATAGTGAGATTTTGTACAAGTTAGGAAAAGACCAAGTTTTATTAGATGTGTCGGATCTGCCAAAGCTAGGAGAATCATAGAAGAGGTCCATGAAGGGATATGTGGCACTCATGCTAATGGTCACATGCTTGCTAAGCAGATTATGAGGGCAGGGTATTATTGGCTGACAATGGAAGGAGATTGTATCAGTTATTCCCGGAAGTGCCATAAATGCCAGATATATGCAGATAATATCCACGTGCCGCCATCGCCATTGCATGTCATGACTTCACCATGGCCATTTTCAATGTGGGGAATGGATATGATCGGGTCTATTACCCCGAAAGCTTCAAATGGACATCGTTTCATCTTGGTGGCCATAGATTATTTCACAAAGTGGGTAGAAGCTGCTTCCTATGCGAATGTAACAAAGTCGGTGGTATGCAGATTTGTTAAGAAAGAAATCATATGCCGTTATGGATTGCCAGCAAGAATTATTTCAGATAATGCTCTCAATTTGAACAATAAGATGATGAGGGAAGTGTGTACTCAGTTCAAGATCACACATCATAATTCGGCACCTTACCGTTCGAAGATGAATGGGGCAATAGAAGCAGCTAACAAGAACATCAAGAAGATTGTTGAGAATATGACTGATGTTTATAAGGATTGACATGAGATCTTGTCTTTTGCTCTTCATGCATATCGTACTTCGGTCAGCACATCTATAAGGGCTACGCCGTTTTCTTTGGTATATGGGATGGAAGCAGTGCTACCTATTGAAGTTGAGATCCCTTCACTTTGGGTTTTGATGGAGGTTGGCCTAAAATAGGCATAATGGGTTAGAGCACGTTATGAACAGCTGAATCTCATTGAGAAGAAAAGATTGAAAGCAATTTGTCATGGGCAGTTGTACCAGAAAAGGATGATTTGAGCCCACAACAAGAAGGTTCGTCCCTGACAGTTCCGAGAGGGGGAGTTGGTACTGAGGAAAATTCTCCCTATAGTAAAAGGACTCACGAGGAAAATGGACTCCAAATTGGGAAGGACCCTATATGGTAAAAAGCGCTTTTTCTGGAAGAGCATTGATTCTAAGACGGGGAGGATTTCAGAAATCTCGTAAATGCTGATGAACTAAAGAAGTATTATGCATGAAAAAAAAAAGAAAAAAAAAAGTGTGATGCTGTGCACATGGAAATTCGAATGATTCCAAGTGTAAAAATGGAAATTTTATATATCTATCTCCCCTGTGGATTGCTTTTTAATGAAAATATTCATGCTTGATATGATGAATGGCCATATTTCATATTCCTTTCACTAAGAAGAAATTATCCTTAGTCACCTCTTTGAGCCTTAGGAATTATTTCTTTCTTTAAACCTTGATCAAGGATCACCCTCTACACTGGAGGGTAAATGCGAGGAAAAATAATAAAAAACCATGGCAAAAAGAGAGCCATTGAAAAATGTGAAATCAAAGAGTAGCAAATGAAAGCCAACAAAGCAAAAAAGGAAAAAGAAAAGAAAGTCCAAAAAAGGGACATATGTTTCAAGAATGAACTCTCCTCAAGACATGATCATTGATCCAATCACCCATAAACACATTTTGGGCCTATTTATCCTTTCTTTCTAAACCTGAGCCTTGGCCTACATTACGTGCTTTAAAAGCCCATTTTGATCAAGCATGGATGTTTAATTTGAAAGGTTATTCTCAGAATTCATCTCATCTTTTGAATTGATATTTTTACCTTGGAAGCATTTAGAATTCTTAGATACATGGAAGAATACAAGAAAAAAGAGAAAATGAAAAAAAATGAAAATGAAAAAAGAATGTAAAAAGAGAGGTTTAAGCCAAAAACCAGCAAAGGGCGACTTAATACTAAATGGAGGACACTTGAGTTGAAAACCCGCAAAGGGCGGCTCAGGTACTGATTAAAGTTCGAATCAATGCTTCGTGTAAAGGGGGAGAAAGTATCTGAAAACCAGAGGAAAGGGGAACAACTCAGTCTGACGTAACTACGGAAGCCAAGGGGTTACCCAAGTAAATTGCTCGTTCAAGAGAAATTTCAGATGGTTTGAAAAAGGAGGGGTCCAAGATATTCCGCATCCGGGGCATCTACAACCTATAACTTTACATTTGTTTCTTATATCCTTGATATTCACTTTTACAATTTAAAAAAAAAACATTTGTTGCAATAAATTTTTGTTATCCTTTTTATGACATTTGCTTGTTTCATACTTTCTTTTATACATTTTTGAGATGCATTTGGTTTGTTATTAAATTGAATGATGATTAGTAAACATAAAAATCTTTAAATAAAGAGATTTAAAGTATTACTAAGGAATAGATTTAAATCTTAGAAAAAGTTTGGAAACCATTGATCTTGAGGGAAAATTCACCAAGTAAAGGAAAACAGTAAACGTGTTGGAGACTCCATCACGAAGTCAGAAAATTTGTGAATTTCAGCGAAAATCAGAAACTGAGACTGTTTGACAAGTTATCTTGAGTGAAGGGTTCCCTAAGTTGGGCATCAGTGAACAATTGAAGACTCCGTCATGAAGTCGGATAATCTATAAACCTCAAAGAAACCATGGATTAGAAATCATAACACAATCATTTGTTTGCATTCATTGTTAGGAAACATACAAGCATTTGCAACTCATTCTCATCATTGCATTTAGCTAACATTACAGGAATCATGAAAACTTTGGCTTCCCCAAATCGAACTCGTTCTGCTTCTTAAATAAGTCGAACCCCGAGATCACCGTCGAGGTATGTTCCTTTCCAAATCGAACTCGTTCTGCTTCTCAAATGAGTTGAGCCCCGAGACTGCCGTCGAGGTATGTTCCTTTCATTTTCAAGTTAAATTTATTTTTTTCCAAATAAATAAAATCCAGGATATTTTTTAGTATATTTCTTTTTGTTTTAAATTGAATTCATTCTGTTTTATCAAATGAGTCGAGCCTTGAGACTACCGTCGAGGTATTTCCTTTTATTTTAAATCGAATTTATTCTGTTTTATCAAATGAGTCAAGCCTTGAGAGTACCGTCAAGGTATTTCCTTTTGTTTTAAATGGAATTCATTTTGTTTTATCAAATGAATCGAGCCTTAAGACCACCGTCGAGGTATTTTCTTTTGTTTTAAATCGAATTCATTCTGTTTTATCAAATGAGTCGAGCCCTGAGACTATCGTCGAGGTATTTCCTTTTATTTTAAATCAAATTCATTCTGTTTATCAAATGAGTCGAGCCTTGAGACCGTCGTCAACGTATTTTCATCATGGGTAAGGCCTCCGGGCACCATTTTTAAAACCTCCGGGCATAATTTTTTTAAAATCACGGGTAAGACCTCCGGGCACCATTTTTAAGACCTCCGGGCACCATTCTTAAGACCTCAGGGCACAATTTTCTTTTACAAATCGAACTCGTTTCCTTAAGACGGGTCGAGCCTTGATTAGTCAGGGAATTCAATTTAAGGACAAAATCTTCTATTTACAGCTTTTTTCAAAAAATAAAATAAAATAAAATAAAAAATGAATGAATGAAGAATGGAAGTGAGTGAAAACCCCTTTCCCCTTTCCTTCACATGTGATTTCACTAACTAAACAAAATTAGTAATTGTTTATCTTTGCCTGATTCCTGATTCTCAGCAATAGCCAAAGAGGGGCAGCTGTAAACACTTAATTTTGTTCGAACCACTAAAACAGGTATGTTTTCTTCCTAAATTGATGTTTCAGAATGTAAAAAGACTTTTTTCATCCTGCAGGTGGTACTCTGAGACTTAGTCTAAGAAGGCGAGCATAAAAAGTCAAACTTGAAAAAGTCAACCTCGAAAAGTCAACCCCAAAAAGTCAACTACTGAAAAAAGTCAACCCAATTTCAAAATCAAGATTTGAAGTTCAATTGAAAAATGGAGAAATAATTTTGATAATCCGAGGTCTACATCGAAAGATATGGAGTTCGGAAGTTGGGTTACGGAGATTTAGTAGAAAGGAAACCCTAGTTCGGGAAATTTGGGGAAAAGTGCTTAAACGGTCAAATTGGCCGAAATTGAAGGTTCCAAATGAAAGATAAGCACTAACTATGAGTAATGGAGAAGCTACTTGGAAGAAAAACTAAAAGAAAAGTGAATCCGGAAGAAAACCGAGAATTAGTGTTTTTGGTGGATTTCGGTAAAATTTGGAAAAATTACAGAAATTGCCCGATTCGGTAAGACTAAAGCCCCTAATTGATGAGGAGTGATTAAACAAGGACAGCCCAAGGCTCGGTTTGAAGAAAATCCGAGAAAAGAGTCGATTGGAGGAAAAATGGAATAAACGAGGAAATTCTCGATAGTGAAAAAAGGGAAATATCAAATTGGAAGGGAATTTGATCGTTAAAATTGGGCATTTTCGGACCAACTCCAATTCAATATATGACAAAGGCCCAAGAAAAGAAAATATGAAATTGATAACTCGTATAATTATATAGTTTTTAGTTATGTTTTATTATTGTTTTGTGTCAAATACGAGTTATTATTGTTTAGTCTAATTGTGTTTATGATCTTTTATATTTTTATGTAATTTGGTGTTTTTCACAAGTTTCTTTGAGTGATTTCAGATTACTAGTATTAAGGGCAAATCCAGTTCAGTTCCAGTTCCGACACCTTTTGCCATATCAGCTATATCTTGAGTTTCACTGAAGCAATAAGGCTGAACTTTGTATCCCTGCAAAGCTAAGAGGCATATCTATCTTTTTCATGTTTTACACTTCTTGAAACGGAGTCGTTTTCCCTAGCGAAATCGACCATCAAGTTGGCTGATGTGCAATGACGTCTGTTCTGCACCGTTTTGGTATTTTGACCATATCTTCCGATCCACGTGCGCAAATGATCTGATTCCAACGGCTATGGATCCGTAACTGATAGGGGTATATTTTTCTAGAAGACCATTTTATCAGATCGAGCCTCCAACATTGACAAAATCGACCATCAAGCTGGCTGATCAGAATTGTCATACAATATGACGAAAATTGTTAGAAAAATGCACCCACCTATTATACCTACCTTTGAAATTTGTAAAGCTTGTCTCTTGTCATTTAGCCCTCCAAAATGTGTATAAATAGAGGGCCTTGGATGAGTATTGGGATACATTGATACATTGGTAGGATAGCCATTGTAATAAAATTCTCTAAGTTTTCTTTTTCTTTCCTTTCTCTAGTTTTCTTTTTCTTCTTACATTTCTTTTCATTTTATTCATATCTAGTATGTGTTTCTAATCATATTGTTGAGGTGATGAGGTGAAGCTCTTGGTAAATGCTAAGGTTAGTCTCTTAAACATGAGCTAAAATGAATCATCATTTATAAACACTAGTATAGATAATATTTTCTTTTGGTTTAAAATCATACTTGCAAAGTAGAGATCTTGATTCATTATTGACAATGAAAATGGCACAGTAAATGCTTGGTTTCATAACCTTGATTTGTTGTAGACATATACCTTGGCATAAGGAATGCTTGGACTCTTTTTGTGAGTTTTGAGGACACCAAATGAACATAATATCATATGCTATGGACGTTGGACAATTTGGACTGAATTGCTAAACCTTCCGGTTGGAACCTCCCTTATGTGTGGATTTCAATTGTGTAATAAAACAAGATTAATCTTAGCATAACACCAAGAGTGGATTCTCTAACCTCAACATCTTTTCTTATTGTTTTTTTTTTTATATCTTGTTTAATTGCTTTTATGTTATTTTGTTTATTTTGTTCTCTAATATCTTGTTTACTTTCTTTGTTATTGATTCCCTAATATCTTGTTTATTTTCTTTTTCTTATATATTTATAAACTTATACTTACTAATACGCTTCCCTGTGGTTCGACCTCGGACACCCGAGAATTTATTACTTGAACATAACCTGCACTTGGGTTTACAACTCTTAATTGAGTTTCCATCAAGTTTTTGGCGCCGTTGCCGGGGAGGCAATACTAAGTATATAAGTTTATAAGTATATTTATTTTTATTGGCTGGTTATACCGCCTAATTTGTATATTAACTTTGATTTATTTTGGCTGGTTATACCGCCTAATTTTCTATATATTTATATTTATATTGTATATTAACTTTGTTTTATTGGCTGGTTATACCGCCTAATCTGTATATTAACTTTGTTTTATGCTTGTTTGGCGACGTGATTTTAGATCTCGTCGTTTTTTTAGATTTTATTGTGAAACTTTTTCAGGTAATCTTTCTAATACAACTCCTACCATGTGCACGATGGACGTGTAACGGTAAATGTCATTCTATTGGGATTCCGTCCTCTAATCGAGATGATAAAAATTGAATTCATTAAGGATGGACTGAGTAAGGAGAATTTGGGTAATATCCAACTTTCTCTTGAGACGCATCCTAGTGGAGACGTACAAAGAGAAATTCTTGATTTATGGCCGCAATTCCAAAGGGAATGGCAACATCTTGGGAATCTGATGATAAAAGACCCTGTTTGCCAGCTTGTAAGAAAACTGGATGGGAAGCATATCCTCGACTCATAGAAGGCGTTTAAGCCGTTTCTGGACGTAAAACCAGAGGAAGATGCCAAATACACTTTCGGCGACATTATTACTTTTGACTTTTACGGTTGATTTTTCTTCTCTTTTTGATTTTCTTCCTGAAATCACGCAAAAATCTTTTGTTAGGTTAACATTTTCTTCTGACAGGTCAAATACACTTTCGGCGACATTATTACTCTTGTCTGATTCACTACTCAGTCCTCTATATATTACACCATGTACTCATTCTCTTTCAGGCACTCGAAAAAGAAAAAAAAAATGGAAAGCACTTCGTCCCAGCGCATTAAAAAAATTTGTGTCTTTGGAGGTGCTTATCCAGGGAAAAATAACATATTCGCTGATGAAGCCATAAGAGTTGGAGTAATACTTGCCCAACAAAAGATCCACTTGATTTATGGAGGCGGTAGTACGGGTTTAATGGGAGCAGTCGCTACAGCAGCACACGCCGGAGGAAGTCCAGTTCTAGGAATCGTGCCAAAACTATTCACAGATTTTTGTGGACCTACCGTGGGTAAGGAAATACAAGTCTGGAGTATCCCTGAACGGATAACAATCATGTACCATTCTGCCGATGCATTCATTGCTTTACCAGGAGGTCTGGGTACATTGGAAGAAATAGCTTGCGTGGCTTCTTGGTCATCTTTGGTCACAAATAAGAAACCCATTGGTTTGCTTAATATTAATGGTTATTTTAGTAATTTACTTTCATATTTAGATAATGCTGTGGATAATGGATTCATGTTTTCAGAGGCAAGGAGAACCATAATTTCTGCTACAACCATTGAAGATTTACTCAAAAAGCTACAAGCTTATGAGTGTTTATCTGCTACGGTTGTTTCGCAAACGCTCGGAAAAAGAAAAAGAGATATGGACGAGCAAGGAGTGGATTGCACTTTGTCTTTGTGACATTATCTAACATTTTGCTTGTTGTGTCTCAGTTATAATAAGTGGTTAGCAACCTCTGCAGGTAATATCTCCTAAATTCTACCTTTAAAATTTGACATTGGGGACAATGTCATATTTTAGTAGGGGGTAAGGGACATATTTTGCTTAAAAAAAAAAAAAAATTGTTGTGTTTTAAGACATTTAGAAGTATTCATTCTGAACAAGGTCTGAGTAAGGGAGACTTGAGACATACCTTGTCAGTTTGATTTAATCTTCTTCTTCAAAAAAACAAAAAAAAAAAAAACAAAAAAACAAAAAAAAAGCATGTTTAGACTTAGTGTGTTTTTTTTAGTTACTTTCAATACAATGATGAGATATGAATTGCATAAGTCTAAAACAGATTTATTAGTGAGAAGATTTTCATGAGAATTGAGCTTGATGTCAACCTTTTTATGAGCCAATGTTAATATGATATGTTGATTGAGAAAGAAGCATGTTTAGACTTAATCTGACTAGTATAATCATCTTTGTGAGTTTTTGAGCCTATAATGATTGATGCATTATACAAATCAATCTAATTTCTTTCTTGAGTGCTCTTATGATTACATGATTCTCTAGAACTTGCTTTAAACCGTTTGAGACTATATTGATACATGTGACAACATGAATATGATAGAGGCATTAGGATTATAACCAGAGCCAAACAGCCATCCATTATTAATGTTCTACGAGAACATCCCCACTAGTGAGCCAATTTGAGCCTACATTAAATATGATGTTTTATTGGTAACCACAACTTACACCTAGCCTAAATATACTTATATCCTTACCCTTGTTCTAAAGATGAATTTTATATTTTGAGACATATTGCAAAAAAACAAGGGATATTTTTATTTGAAAATTTGGGTTAGAAACAAAAGATAAGTGTGGGGAAAGAAAAGAAAAGAAAAAGTCAAGAGAAAAAGAAAGGGATCATTGTCAAATACATTCCCATATTAAAAAAAAAAAAAAAAAAAAAAAAAATCTTCTCTTGAACTTCTAGAAAAAGATGTTACAAAGTTGGTTAGAATGATGCAAAGGCTCAACATGAATAGTTAGCCTATGTTATTATGTGCTTTATAAGAGTTTTGAGAAGTTTTATTTGTATGATCTTATTATGTCTCTAAAATCTATGAACTCTTTGGAACCTTTGTGATATCTTTATCCTTTTGTTCTTTAACCACATTATAACCCTTTGGCCCCATTACAACCTTGAATAAAGACCTCTTGATTTATGAAGTTGTATGATCTAAATAGTGGAGAATAGGTGGACAAGCAAGCATATGGTAGAAGTGTTTTCATGAGATTGATTGAGTGTAAACACTTTACCACTACTTTAAAGAGTGAAAATCAAGAGAGTATCCCATGTGAGAAGTTGAGATTAAGTTTGAATATACACTATTTTGATTGAAATATGTTATGTTATTATTGGCTTAACTCAAACTATTTACATTCAAGCAAGATTTTTTGTGAATTTCTTTAAGCTATTGATTAGTTTTTAAGACTTGTCCAATGATTATCTCTAATTTATATTGGAAGGATTAGTTATAATTATTATTTTTAGTTTTTCTTATTTCTTCAATGTTTGTGGGTATCGTCCTAGTAAACCCTCACGAGACTAAACTCGTCCACTAGGGACACCTAGGGGTTTAAAGGCTTGTGTCACATGCTAAGTGCCACCGTGATTTCCTACGAAAATGGATTAGATTAGATTTTCTTATTTTATTTTTATTGAGTCGTTGCTAGGGACTAGCAACAATCTAAGTATGGGGGTGTGATAACTCGTATAATTATATAGTTTTTAGTTATGTTTTATTATTGTTTTGTGTCAAATACGAGTTATTATTGTTTAGTCTAATTGTGTTTATGATCTTTTATATTTTTATGTAATTTGGTGTTTTTCACAAGTTTCTTTGAGTGATTTCAGATTACTAGTATTAAGGGCAAATCCAGTTCAGTTCCAGTTCCGACACCTTTTGCCATATCAGCTATATCTTGAGTTTCACTGAAGCAATAAGGCTGAACTTTGTATCCCTGCAAAGCTAAGAGGCATATCTATCTTTTTCATGTTTTACACTTCTTGAAACGGAGTCGTTTTCCCTAGCGAAATCGACCATCAAGTTGGCTGATGTGCAATGACGTCTGTTCTGCACCGTTTTGGTATTTTGACCATATCTTCCGATCCACGTGCGCAAATGATCTGATTCCAACGGCTATGGATCCGTAACTGATAGGGGTATATTTTTCTAGAAGACCATTTTATCAGATCGAGCCTCCAACATTGACAAAATCGACCATCAAGCTGGCTGATCAGAATTGTCATACAATATGACGAAAATTGTTAGAAAAATGCACCCACCTATTATACCTACCTTTGAAATTTGTAAAGCTTGTCTCTTGTCATTTAGCCCTCCAAAATGTGTATAAATAGAGGGCCTTGGATGAGTATTGGGATACATTGATACATTGGTAGGATAGCCATTGTAATAAAATTCTCTAAGTTTTCTTTTTCTTTCCTTTCTCTAGTTTTCTTTTTCTTCTTACATTTCTTTTCATTTTATTCATATCTAGTATGTGTTTCTAATCATATTGTTGAGGTGATGAGGTGAAGCTCTTGGTAAATGCTAAGGTTAGTCTCTTAAACATGAGCTAAAATGAATCATCATTTATAAACACTAGTATAGATAATATTTTCTTTTGGTTTAAAATCATACTTGCAAAGTAGAGATCTTGATTCATTATTGACAATGAAAATGGCACAGTAAATGCTTGGTTTCATAACCTTGATTTGTTGTAGACATATACCTTGGCATAAGGAATGCTTGGACTCTTTTTGTGAGTTTTGAGGACACCAAATGAACATAATATCATATGCTATGGACGTTGGACAATTTGGACTGAATTGCTAAACCTTCCGGTTGGAACCTCCCTTATGTGTGGATTTCAATTGTGTAATAAAACAAGATTAATCTTAGCATAACACCAAGAGTGGATTCTCTAACCTCAACATCTTTTCTTATTGTTTTTTTTTTTATATCTTGTTTAATTGCTTTTATGTTATTTTGTTTATTTTGTTCTCTAATATCTTGTTTACTTTCTTTGTTATTGATTCCCTAATATCTTGTTTATTTTCTTTTTCTTATATATTTATAAACTTATACTTACTAATACGCTTCCCTGTGGTTCGACCTCGGACACCCGAGAATTTATTACTTGAACATAACCTGCACTTGGGTTTACAACTCTTAATTGAGTTTCCATCAAGTTTTTGGCGCCGTTGCCGGGGAGGCAATACTAAGTATATAAGTTTATAAGTATATTTATTTTTATTGGCTGGTTATACCGCCTAATTTGTATATTAACTTTGATTTATTTTGGCTGGTTATACCGCCTAATTTTCTATATATTTATATTTATATTGTATATTAACTTTGTTTTATTGGCTGGTTATACCGCCTAATCTGTATATTAACTTTGTTTTATGCTTGTTTGGCGACGTGATTTTAGATCTCGTCGTTTTTTTAGATTTTATTGTGAAACTTTTTCAGGTAATCTTTCTAATACAACTCCTACCATGTGCACGATGGACGTGTAACGGTAAATGTCATTCTATTGGGATTCCGTCCTCTAATCGAGATGATAAAAATTGAATTCATTAAGGATGGACTGAGTAAGGAGAATTTGGGTAATATCCAACTTTCTCTTGAGACGCATCCTAGTGGAGACGTACAAAGAGAAATTCTTGATTTATGGCCGCAATTCCAAAGGGAATGGCAACATCTTGGGAATCTGATGATAAAAGACCCTGTTTGCCAGCTTGTAAGAAAACTGGATGGGAAGCATATCCTCGACTCATAGAAGGCGTTTAAGCCGTTTCTGGACGTAAAACCAGAGGAAGATGCCAAATACACTTTCGGCGACATTATTACTTTTGACTTTTACGGTTGATTTTTCTTCTCTTTTTGATTTTCTTCCTGAAATCACGCAAAAATCTTTTGTTAGGTTAACATTTTCTTCTGACAGGTCAAATACACTTTCGGCGACATTATTACTCTTGTCTGATTCACTACTCAGTCCTCTATATATTACACCATGTACTCATTCTCTTTCAGGCACTCGAAAAAGAAAAAAAAAATGGAAAGCACTTCGTCCCAGCGCATTAAAAAAATTTGTGTCTTTGGAGGTGCTTATCCAGGGAAAAATAACATATTCGCTGATGAAGCCATAAGAGTTGGAGTAATACTTGCCCAACAAAAGATCCACTTGATTTATGGAGGCGGTAGTACGGGTTTAATGGGAGCAGTCGCTACAGCAGCACACGCCGGAGGAAGTCCAGTTCTAGGAATCGTGCCAAAACTATTCACAGATTTTTGTGGACCTACCGTGGGTAAGGAAATACAAGTCTGGAGTATCCCTGAACGGATAACAATCATGTACCATTCTGCCGATGCATTCATTGCTTTACCAGGAGGTCTGGGTACATTGGAAGAAATAGCTTGCGTGGCTTCTTGGTCATCTTTGGTCACAAATAAGAAACCCATTGGTTTGCTTAATATTAATGGTTATTTTAGTAATTTACTTTCATATTTAGATAATGCTGTGGATAATGGATTCATGTTTTCAGAGGCAAGGAGAACCATAATTTCTGCTACAACCATTGAAGATTTACTCAAAAAGCTACAAGCTTATGAGTGTTTATCTGCTACGGTTGTTTCGCAAACGCTCGGAAAAAGAAAAAGAGATATGGACGAGCAAGGAGTGGATTGCACTTTGTCTTTGTGACATTATCTAACATTTTGCTTGTTGTGTCTCAGTTATAATAAGTGGTTAGCAACCTCTGCAGGTAATATCTCCTAAATTCTACCTTTAAAATTTGACATTGGGGACAATGTCATATTTTAGTAGGGGGTAAGGGACATATTTTGCTTAAAAAAAAAAAAAAATTTGTTGTGTTTTAAGACATTTAGAAGTATTCATTCTGAACAAGGTCTGAGTAAGGGAGACTTGAGACATACCTTGTCAGTTTGATTTAATCTTCTTCTTCAAAAAAACAAAAAAACAAAAAAACAAAAAAACAAAAAAAAAGCATGTTTAGACTTAGTGTGTTTTTTTTAGTTACTTTCAATACAATGATGAGATATGAATTGCATAAGTCTAAAACAGATTTATTAGTGAGAAGATTTTCATGAGAATTGAGCTTGATGTCAACCTTTTTATGAGCCAATGTTAATATGATATGTTGATTGAGAAAGAAGCATGTTTAGACTTAATCTGACTTGTATAATCATCTTTGTGAGTTTTTGAGCCTATAATGATTGATGCATTATACAAATCAATCTAATTTCTTTCTTGAGTGCTCTTATGATTACATGATTCTCTAGAACTTGCTTTAAACCGTTTGAGACTATATTGATACATGTGACAACATGAATATGATAGAGGCATTAGGATTATAACCAGAGCCAAACAGCCATCCATTATTAATGTTCTACGAGAACATCCCCACTAGTGAGCCAATTTGAGCCTACATTAAATATGATGTTTTATTGGTAACCACAACTTACACCTAGCCTAAATATACTTATATCCTTACCCTTGTTCTAAAGATGAATTTTATATTTTGAGACATATTGCAAAAAAACAAGGGATATTTTTATTTGAAAATTTGGGTTAGAAACAAAAGATAAGTGTGGGGAAAGAAAAGAAAAGAAAAAGTCAAGAGAAAAAGAAAGGGATCATTGTCAAATACATTCCCATATTAAAAAAAAAAAAAAAAAAAAAAAAAAAAAAAATCTTCTCTTGAACTTCTAGAAAAAGATGTTACAAAGTTGGTTAGAATGATGCAAAGGCTCAACATGAATAGTTAGCCTATGTTATTATGTGCTTTATAAGAGTTTTGAGAAGTTTTATTTGTATGATCTTATTATGTCTCTAAAATCTATGAACTCTTTGGAACCTTTGTGATATCTTTATCCTTTTGTTCTTTAACCACATTATAACCCTTTGGCCCCATTACAACCTTGAATAAAGACCTCTTGATTTATGAAGTTGTATGATCTAAATAGTGGAGAATAGGTGGACAAGCAAGCATATGGTAGAAGTGTTTTCATGAGATTGATTGAGTGTAAACACTTTACCACTACTTTAAAGAGTGAAAATCAAGAGAGTATCCCATGTGAGAAGTTGAGATTAAGTTTGAATATACACTATTTTGATTGAAATATGTTATGTTATTATTGGCTTAACTCAAACTATTTACATTCAAGCAAGATTTTTTGTGAATTTCTTTAAGCTATTGATTAGTTTTTAAGACTTGTCCAATGATTATCTCTAATTTATATTGGAAGGATTAGTTATAATTATTATTTTTAGTTTTTCTTATTTCTTCAATGTTTGTGGGTATCGTCCTAGTAAACCCTCACGAGACTAAACTCGTCCACTAGGGACACCTAGGGGTTTAAAGGCTTGTGTCACATGCTAAGTGCCACCGTGATTTCCTACGAAAATGGATTAGATTAGATTTTCTTATTTTATTTTTATTGAGTCGTTGCTAGGGACTAGCAACAATCTAAGTATGGGGGTGTGATAACTCGTATAATTATATAGTTTTTAGTTATGTTTTATTATTGTTTTGTGTCAAATACGAGTTATTATTGTTTAGTCTAATTGTGTTTATGATCTTTTATATTTTTATGTAATTTGGTGTTTTTCACAAGTTTCTTTGAGTGATTTCAGATTACTAGTATTAAGGGCAAATCCAGTTCAGTTCCAGTTCCGACACCTTTTGCCATATCAGCTATATCTTGAGTTTCACTGAAGCAATAAGGCTGAACTTTGTATCCCTGCAAAGCTAAGAGGCATATCTATCTTTTTCATGTTTTACACTTCTTGAAACGGAGTCGTTTTCCCTAGCGAAATCGACCATCAAGTTGGCTGATGTGCAATGACGTCTGTTCTGCACCGTTTTGGTATTTTGACCATATCTTCCGATCCACGTGCGCAAATGATCTGATTCCAACGGCTATGGATCCGTAACTGATAGGGGTATATTTTTCTAGAAGACCATTTTATCAGATCGAGCCTCCAACATTGACAAAATCGACCATCAAGCTGGCTGATCAGAATTGTCATACAATATGACGAAAATTGTTAGAAAAATGCACCCACCTATTATACCTACCTTTGAAATTTGTAAAGCTTGTCTCTTGTCATTTAGCCCTCCAAAATGTGTATAAATAGAGGGCCTTGGATGAGTATTGGGATACATTGATACATTGGTAGGATAGCCATTGTAATAAAATTCTCTAAGTTTTCTTTTTCTTTCCTTTCTCTAGTTTTCTTTTTCTTCTTACATTTCTTTTCATTTTATTCATATCTAGTATGTGTTTCTAATCATATTGTTGAGGTGATGAGGTGAAGCTCTTGGTAAATGCTAAGGTTAGTCTCTTAAACATGAGCTAAAATGAATCATCATTTATAAACACTAGTATAGATAATATTTTCTTTTGGTTTAAAATCATACTTGCAAAGTAGAGATCTTGATTCATTATTGACAATGAAAATGGCACAGTAAATGCTTGGTTTCATAACCTTGATTTGTTGTAGACATATACCTTGGCATAAGGAATGCTTGGACTCTTTTTGTGAGTTTTGAGGACACCAAATGAACATAATATCATATGCTATGGACGTTGGACAATTTGGACTGAATTGCTAAACCTTCCGGTTGGAACCTCCCTTATGTGTGGATTTCAATTGTGTAATAAAACAAGATTAATCTTAGCATAACACCAAGAGTGGATTCTCTAACCTCAACATCTTTTCTTATTGTTTTTTTTTTTATATCTTGTTTAATTGCTTTTATGTTATTTTGTTTATTTTGTTCTCTAATATCTTGTTTACTTTCTTTGTTATTGATTCCCTAATATCTTGTTTATTTTCTTTTTCTTATATATTTATAAACTTATACTTACTAATACGCTTCCCTGTGGTTCGACCTCGGACACCCGAGAATTTATTACTTGAACATAACCTGCACTTGGGTTTACAACTCTTAATTGAGTTTCCATCAGAAATTCGGACTTGTTTTGAGCAAAATCGAGCTTCGGAGGCTAAAGGGCAAAATTGGAAATTTTGGGAAAAATAGTAAATGAGCTCCAAAACTTCTAAAAATTTGTGGATCTCATTCTTAAATCATTTCAAAGATATTGGCGAAAGAAAATATGGATTCGGAGTTCGTTTGTAAAATGGCCAAATCCTGGGTCCACTTTGTCGAAATTCAAAGAGATAAATCCCGAACAAATAGCAAATAAGTTTCAAAAATTCTGAAAATTTGTAGATTTCATTCTTAAATTATTTGGAAGATATTGGTGAAAGAAAATCTGGATTCAGAGTTCGTTTGCAAAATGGCCAAATCCCGGGCCCACTATGTAGTAATTCAAGTAGATAAATCCCGAAAAAATAGCAAATAAGCTCCAAAAATTATGAAAAGATCACACTTTTAAATTATTTGGAAGAGATTGGTGAAGAAAAATCTGGATTTGAAGCTCGTTTAAGAAACGGTAAAAGTTCGGATGCATAAAGGGGCAATTTTGGAAGAAAAGTCCAAAAAAATAGTAAATGGGCTCCAAAAATCATGAAAACTTTCAGAATTCAATTTTTTTATTATTTAGGATGTATTAAAAAAATAAATTTTAAATTTGGAGTCTGTTTTCTATTTATTTAAGTTCGGGGGGGCAAAAGGTCATTTTACCCAAGAAATCGAAAAGGGCTTTTCTTGCTTTTAAAAAAAATGAAGCATGGGCTGAAAGATGAGGGGTCAGCCGGCCAAGGCCCACTGGTGGGCAGATATTTTTTGGTTTTTAATCAAAAGGCCAACAATGAAGAGGAAGGTAGTTATTTTTGTGATCAAGCCTTTGAATTTGCAACACATGGACCAATGGTTGGAGAGAGAATATATTTATGACATCTTTATGACATCATAATTCAAGGGCTGATGATTCTAATCTAAGGGTGAGAAGCATACATAGAAGGCATATTGGATTGAAGGCCATAGGATCAAATTTATTAAAAAAAATTCTAGAACCTCCTAGGTTCTTCCAAGAAGCTAGCCGGTCACTACAAGGGGGGAGGGGTTCTCTCTTTCATTTTCACTCTATTCACATTCTGATTTTTGCTGAATGCTCTCCATTTTGGAAAGGCAAAAAGAAAATTTTAGAAAAGAAAATAAAGTTAGAAGAGAAAAAGCTTGCAATATAGCTTCTAGAGGTTGCTTTAAGCACCATACTCTTGCACTTTCCTTGATTTTCTATTCTTGATTTGCTATTTTGATTGCTATTTTGGTGAGTTTCTTTTGATTTTCCTTTATAAAATAAGTGTTTTTAAGTTTCTCCTTTAAGTTCTTCTTTATACTTTCTTGGAAAAGCTTTGATAAATTTTTTTTCATAATTAAAAGGGGTGGTCGAATGGCCTATTGATTTTGTGTAGTTGCTGTTTGCTTTTTTATTTCATGTTATTCATGGTATTTAACAAGTTTTGATGCTTTATATATTCTTAAAATACATAATTATGAAGCTTGTTTTGATTTGGTTGCTTGCTTGTTTCCATTGTTGAGTTTTTTATTTTTTATCTTTGTTATCATGTTTATTTTATTTGTCTTGCATCTTTGATTTTCTGTTTTCAAAGTGTTTAAGTTTGTTTTACATTTTGTTAATCCATGTGTTTGTGAAAATGCCTATTGGTTCTCATGCCTTTACTTTATATTTGCATGATTTAAGTATTATCTTTAGCTATACATGTTAGTGTGTTAAGTGTTTGTGAAAATGCCATGTCCATATGGACCATTCGGCTACCCCTCTCTTATGCTTTATGTGTGCATTTTTATTATGCTAGTTGATAGGTTTTCATTTCCATGATATATTGTTGGGTATTTTGTTTAAGTATGCTATATGTTTGTGTATTTGCCATGCATTTTTTAGCTTTAGGTTATGCTTGCATTATCATGCATTTTAGACTTAAGTTACATTAAATGCCATGCAAGTTCATGCTAGGTCTAGGTCATTTTATTGATGCCATGCATTTTCCATGTCATTTAGGCTTTAAATCATGCATTTCATACATTATATTTTCTGTATTTTCATGCATTTCATATCATTTCCACATGATTTATGACTTAGACCAATCAATGGTTCAAAGTCATGCTCATTTTGAGCATACTTGTGGAAAATTAAAGAGTTGTCAAATTGATTATTCTACCTTTTTTATTTTTTTTTACTTAGCCAATTTTTGCCTAACTTTCAAAAGTATTAGTTACTGTTTGTGAGTCTTTAGGAGAGTCTCTAACATTTTTACTTTGATTTTTAAATAATTTTATCAAAGGCAAAAAAAATGTGTTTTGGCAAAACAGTTTTTTTACCTAGTACTCGTACTTTCTCGATTTTTCTGGGCAGTCATCTTTAACAAGAAAATTAAGCCAATTTTTTCCATGTAGTTTTACATGTCCTCAGTCTCCAATATTTTTTTTTATATTTTTTTTGAATTTTTAAAAATAGGTTAAAAAATCATGTTCTAAAACTGGACAGTGGAGTCAGATTTGATTTTAAGGAAATAATTTTTAGTTTTGGCTAAGGTATTTAGAGGGGCTGATTAGGAAGTTTAGCTACTATCTTAGGTTAGTTTCCAAACCTTTTTAAACTCTAAGAATAATTTTATAAACCTCGGGTTAAGGGTGGTCAAGTCCGAGATTTTGAACTTAGGAAATTAGAGCCATTTAAAAATGGTTTAGCTAGGTTTTTATTTTTTAATCTAAGTTTTCCATAATTGTTTTCAAACAATCACAAAGTATTCTGATTTTAGAATATTTAATTTGATATGTTTTCCTGAGGTAGCCGAATATCTTTTTAGATATACGGATTTCCTTAATTAAAGGAAAAAAAATACATTCTCATGCATTGCATTTTCCATATTCATGCAGGCTATATAATATGTGATTTTGCTATGATAATTTCCATGGTGTTGTTATTATTTTTTATTTATATTTTTTGATGTTATGTTGTTTATTATATGGTTTTGAATATTTCATGATATCCTATGCTTTTTATTTAGTTATTTTTGTCATATTATAAAGCATATACTATGTTCATGCATTATTATTATTATTATTATTATTATTATTTTCATGCATATTATATGTTAGCATTATTTCATGTTTCATGTCATTTCATATCATTTAGATTATATGCCATATCATTTATATTTGCCATGCCATTTAAATCATTTTATTCCATTTAGAATATATCACGTGACTTAGGATATTTCATTTCATATAAAATATATTATGTTACCTAGGTCATTTCATTTCATTAAAATATATTATTTTACCTAGGTCATTTCATTTCATTTAGAATATACCATGTGACTTAGGATATTTCAGAATATATTATGTTACCTAGGTCATTTCATTTCATTTAAAATATATTATGTCAATTAGGTCATTTCATTTCATTTAGAATATATTATGTCACTTAGGATATTTCATTTCATTTAGAATATATCATGTGACTTAGGATATTTCATTTCATATAGAATATATTATGTCACGTAGGACATATCATTTCATTTAGGATATTTCATTTCATTTCATATAGAATATATTATGTTACCTAGGTTATTTCATTCCATTTAGAATATATGATATGACTTAGGATATTTAATTTCATTTATAATATGCTATGACATTTAAATTATATCATACCATTTAGGTTGCATTATATTATCTAGACTTTGAAATGTCATTTATGTCACACATATTCATATTTTTTTAAAATGTTTTGAAAAAGATAATGATTTTCAATAAAATAAAGATATTCCCGAGTTAAAATAAAGATATTCCCGAGTTAAAATAATTCATGAGTTCTCTGCCGGGTTTGCTGGGGAAGATATCATCAATTATCATTAATAACGGAATATCTTCTTTAAAACGAGAATGATCCGGAAAGTTTTCCAAAACTAATAAAAATTTCTATATTTTGCCATGTTTGTTGGGGAATATAGGAAAATTTTGAATTAATAAATTCCGGATTATTTTCAAAATGGAATTATTTTTCTTTAAACTGGGAATTAACTTGAAATACTAAATTTAAAACCGAGTTTTTTACCGAGACTTGAGTTAACACACGATTAATAAGGTACTGTTTTATACGGGCGTTGTGGGGGTGCTAATCCTTCCCCACACGTAACCGAGTTTCGAACCCGCTTATTTGATTTCTCTGGTTTAAAACGCAGACTTGAAATAGATTTTTAAAAATGTTTTAATTAATTTTACAATATTTTATAAAATCGATTTTAATAGGTGGCCGATCACACCTAGCTAAAAAAGATTAGTGGCGACTCCATGTTTTTTTCAAGGTCATATTCGAAACCTTCATTTTCTAAGAGGAAATAAGTCGACTTTTCCTCGGTTTTTTTTTTAATGTCATGCTTAACAAATATTAAAGTCTTGCGATGAGACTTGTTATTTTTTAGGTTGCGACAAACACGTTGCGTTTTGAAATTAATCTCATGTTTATTAAATTTAACTATGTTTACTAGATCAAAAGCCATACCCTAAATGAACAATTTAGTGACGTTTATACCGCATAAATGCCGCTATGCAAAAATTGCCTCTTTTCTTTCGCGTTATACTTTGAACCCATAAAAATTTACAATTATTTAGCGGCGTTTGTTATGCCATAAACACTATTAAGTAATTCTTTTAATATCATTTTTATGTACAAACGCCGCTAAACTACTTATTTAATTGCGTTTGGGTCACTAACGTTGCTCGGTCTTTATAAACACGAAACCTGGCTGCGCTTTATAAGTAAAACGCCACAAGTTTAAAACCACTAAAACCTCAATTTCTTGTAGTGGTAGCGTGTGTTCACTTTCGTTTTTTATTTTTCATGAAAATGAAAATAGAAAACATTTATGTTTCTTAATCCAAACAGAGCTTTAATGTTTGATTGAGTTTTTAACTACTTTGATTCTTATTTGCTTCTTATTCTATGCAAATGCAATAGCTACATTCTAAAAGACAAAAGAGCAAGAAAACCATTAAAACTTAAAATATTTTTAAAACAATTATGTTAAATGGACCAAAGTTCAAAAAGATAATAATAATAATAATAATAATAAAAATAAAAATAATAATAATAATAATAATAATGTAAATGTAAATGTAAATGTAAATGTAAATCATTATATTTTTAAATTTTTTTTTGTAATTAATGTTTACTTCCTAGTCTTTCCTATCGCGGATTTTGTTGATTAAATTTTATCTACTTATTAAATTAACCATAAAATTATAACTAAAAAACAATTAAAAAGAAAAAAAAACTTTTTTTTTTTTTTAGCAAAGCAAGGGCAATCTAGGCAGGGCAATCTAAACCTACATATCTTACATAAGAAGTGCAAATAGACAGAAATTAAAAAAAATGGAAAATGTCATTAGGTATGGGTTAAGGTGATATTTATAAATAAATAAAAAAAATATAATATATACATTATTTTTTTAAAATTTAATAAAAGTAATGTATTAAATGCAAAAAAAAATTCTAAAATGATAACTAAATAATCTTTACCTGATGTCTATAAACACTAGTGAAGCATACCCAAAAAAATTTTATATGAATCAAATGAATTAAATTCCAGATTTTCTTTAACTCTTATCACGTTATATCCATGTCTTTTGTGTCCTCTCATTTTTAAGTGTCATTTTTTATAAGAAATGATAAAATAGCATAGTAAAAAAAAAATAGTATCAACTCTCTTTACTATCTTAGTTTTTATAAATAAATAAATTCGACCAATCAAATGCAAACATTTTTGAGAACAATGCTTCAAGAAACAAGAAAGTTGTATTTGATGCAAAATGTTTGATCATAATTGTTCATTAATGCAAGAACTGGTAACAGTCATCATCATCATTGGTTTCACCATCACCTTCATTTTGACATGAATTGCACTATAGTGGATTCAACTTTATATGCTTCCAACTCTGCCAGAATTTTTGATTCCAAAGAAGGCATGCATATGATGATCATCTTTTCGAAGTCTTTTGCATGCTTGAGCAGATACTTTGCTAGCTCTAGATCATTCCCTTTCTCACTTTGAATCTAGACCCTTGCCTCCTTCATTTGATTAACAAACACCAAGTCTTGACTCTCCCAATACTCCATACTGAATGCAACCCTCTACGACAGCAGAAGCAATGAGACATAAGACATTAGAGGTCTAAAGCCTAAGCATTATACATAAGCATCTTAGGATGCCTAACGATTCCTGTGTCTTGCTGCAACTATCATGCGAATTTTTGTCTTCGCAGCTATGCATGAATGAGTATTTTTGTCTGCGTGCGTGTGTGAGATAGACATGACAATATTGGACATGACACGATTACATTACATGGAAAAATAATTAAAACATGCAAAAAACACGACACGAAAAAATAACACGAATATACGAATGTCTCAAAATTTATATAATACGAATTATTATTCTATCAAAATTTATATAAATATAAAATACCTTAAACACAATTATGACACAACAAAATACACAAATACAACATGAATACACGAATTGCCAGGTCTAGACTATATGTGTGTGTGTGTGTGTGAGAGAGAGAGCGCTAGAGCAGATATACTTTCTTGTCATTGGTTGGTAGAGATGATGATGCTATACACATAAACCTCAACTTCGAAATTCTTTTGAGAAAGAAAGCAATTGCAGGGACTTGGTCATCATTTAAAATGCAATAATCTATAGCAATATTACTCCCTACTTCATCTAATCGAGATGGTAAACGACCTTGCTTGTAAAAGACCTGCAAATTTAGAGAAAGCATCTTAGAGAAAGGGAAAGTCAATATATATTTCTTTTCAACTGTCTAGCAGCTGGCATAACATTCAATTTCCTCTCAGTGCCAAGCCGGATAATTTTGACAAGTTAAGCAGCATTTCTTTAAAGAAATTTCTAGTATCGAGTCCCATTAACCATAATTAACAATGAATGTAATTGGTAAAATCATTACACACTTACCTGCATGACATGAAAGAAAGTATTCTTACCTCAATAGATTTAATGTGCAGCCGCAGGAGTTTGGCCATTCTCATACGATCAATAACAAGACGCATACAGCGATGGCAAGTAGGTAAAGGTATCTCCAATTCAAGAGGATGCAGTGTGAGATAAATTGTAGCACGTTGCAGACGAGAGAATTTCGAGGACTCAAAAATCCATACCACACAAAATCACGGAGTTTAGAAGCAAATATAGAGCACTGGCTATTGCTAAAACCATATGAATACAATGTAATGACCAATACTTCAAGTTTTGGTGCAATGATTTCAATTGAACAAACGTCAACAAGTTCCTTGTTAATGATTTCCAAATGCTTAAGAGACAAACTCAAAATACTGAAAACCTTCATCCCAGTACAATTATAAAGATACAACGACTTAAGTGAATTGAGATATTCATTAGTCACTGTATTGAAAAACCTATCAGAGATTTGAACAAATTGCAATGTTAGATTTTCAAGCTTAGGGTTGAGGACCGATAATTCATCTATGTTAGGGAGGACAGTGCAATTTTTGTTGGCACACACCTTTAGATCTCTCAAGGATAGGCTGAAAAATAAAAAAATAGGAAGACAAACTTCTGTAACCCCTATGGTGATAACGTTGAGAAGAATAGATTGAGTGTCAAGCTTCTTTACTTTAGACAAGAATTTCCAAACTATACAAACATCATCATCAAAATAAGAGTACTTTGGGCTTTTCGTATAGCACCAAACAAGATTAAAGTGGAGCAGCTTTTCCTGGGATTTCAGTCGTAGATCCAAATAGCTGTCAACAAAAAAGTTAAAGGGATGAAGAGAAGCCAAATCATCTTGTATATAATTCCTGTTATCGACGGTCAAATTAGGGGCAGAGATGCATAAGCAATTGCATCTTTGGGAGACTGGGCTAAGTCGAGCAAAGTCTTTTAACGTGAGAAAACTGAGAATGTGGAAGACTGCTGAACCTATCAACCATCCGCTGAAATGCTGGTAAATCAGCTTCTTCATTAGAAACGAAAGCGGGTGCCATTACTGAGCTTAAGAAGGCCAAAGTTTATGACAAATTTAAGAAACAGTAATACCAGTAAAAGAAATTCCGATTCACTGAAAGAAGAAAAGAAAAAGAAAAACTCCACTAAATAAGAACAGTTTATAACAGGAAATGATGATCTATGGAAATGCAAGAGCAATATATATTTACGGGCATTAAAACGTAATCCTAAATTCCTAAACTGAAGTTTTTTTTTTTTTGGAAACTAAAATAAAAATTTTCAAGAAATGGGTAAATAAGAGATTCAAACAATCAGCATCCCAGAAATAATGAAATAATAAGAAAGATGATCGATCGTACGGTAACTTAGGGATAATGATCAGCCTTTGGTTGCGTCTCCAAATCCAATACAGAATCAGATCAAACCCTATAAGCGAGAAAAACCAAAGGCGGTGGTGTGACTTTGAAATTTGAATTTTGAAGTAGTCGATTAGAATCATTTATTTGTAGTATCTAAAAAATTTCTCCCAATTCCAACTCTGATCCCCAAACTCATAGAATGTCATTATTAGATAGCATCTTGCAAGGGGAACTTCCTTGTGATCTATAGAAAGATCTAATCCTACTTATACTATATTGGCACTGTTGCATGTTTTAGAGAGTTTAAATCAGCTTGTACCTCGTTTGAGAGCTCAGATAGTTTCTAACAATTTTGCTGAGGGAAAAGGTTTTAAATCTGGATGAGTTGAGTGCCCCCAGTTCTAGAGTTCCTTATGAGGAATTTATTAATGGTAAGCTCACTCCAAAACTGGCTCGGCAAATAAAGGCATGCAGAAAGTTCGCGTCTCTCAAAACCGCATTTTGGATTCTGCTGCAAAGGTAATGGAGATGTATTCTAGCCAAAAACCTGTGCTTGAAGTTGAATATTTTGGAGAAGTTGGCACTGGATTGGGTCCAACTAGACCTGCTCATGGGCCGGGCTGGGTCGCGGCCCGGTTTTTTTTCAATTTCTTTGCCCAAGCCCGGCCCTGGGTCGGACCGGGTCGGCCCGGTAGGCCCGAATTTACTGTTCATCGGATTAAAATAATAACTTTTTTATATTTTTATAATTAAAATTAAATAAAATAATATTATTATAATAAAAAAACACTATACCATGCCGGGCCGGCTCAGAACAAAAAAATCCTGCCCAGGCCTGGCCCAATAAGGGCCGGGCCTACCGAGCCGGGTGGGCTGCCCGACCCATGAGCAGGTCTAGGTCCAACCATATAGTAAAAAGTTGTATAAAGTATTTGGACCAATATGGTCGGTACCGGCTGTACAGGTCGATACGTATCGTTTTTAAAGTAAATTGAAACGGTACCATTCTTATACCGTTTTGATTTTTGTATTGACCCGTACCGGTTGTATCGGTCAGTACAGGTCAGTACAGATACATACCGGCCCGTACCAGTTGGTACAAGATTTAGATTTTTAAAATATTTTTTTTAATAAAAAATATCACCTATTTGATTTTTTAAATCAATTTGAATATGTTTTTGTGTCATGATCATTTTTATTTTTTTTCATAGTTACATTTAAAAATAAAATATGTTCATTAAATTAAGTTAGTGAACATAATTAATCATAATTTTCAATTTTTTTTTAATTTTTTAATATTTATTTTACTTATTTGATGTTTAAAAATTTTAGATATTAAATATTTAAAATTTATATTTGTATAAAAACATATATATGCATGTAATGAATGTATATTTACATGTGTATATAATATATATATATATATTTTATTAAAAAACTTGAAAATTGGCTATATATAGATATATGAAAAAATATTTGAAAATGCCGGTAAACCCGAAACGGTATGTCGAAACACACCGATATCGATACTTACCAGTACCAAAACAAAAATGATATTTTCACCGGTACGGTACTGACAACCTTGATTTAGACTCTTTGAATATATTGCAAACCAACTCGTAAAAGATATCCATGCATATTTCAGGAGCTCACAAAGGAGTTTAGAAGAGGGATCCTATTATATCGATGTATAATTAATTTAGTTTTATATTTATATTTGTTTAATTTGACTGTTATATTTTATGTTTTATTCATATAAATTTTGCATATTAAATTTTAAGTTAATTAAAAATATCTAATTATTTTTTCAATATAAAAAAATAATCATTAAATATTATTAAAAAGATAATATTTTCAATCGATATGATAAAAATACTGGCTCGATTCAAAACTTTATATGCATGACATGTAAATGTTTATATTGTTAAATCTGATGATCAATTTATTAAAATATTAATCATACATTGAAATTCTAAAAGTTAATTTTATACGAATGCAACTTGATCTCTCTTCAAACGAAAGTGAAATCCACTTAAATTAATATAAACTTAATTTTCTCCTCGAGAGGTTATAATAATAAGCAAGTTTTTTCATGCAAATTGTTCACATGGCTATAAACATACGTTAATTACCACTCATGAATCCATTAGTCTCCTTTGTTAGATGTATTAGTTCACAATTAAAACAAGTTTATTGTATCGAGTACTTGGTATATCTATCCATGGGAAGGATGGCTTGTCTAGCCCACGGTCCAATCCTATCTAGTACTAGGTAGACCTACTCATGGGCCGGGCAGCCCGCCCGGCCCGACCCATATTGGGCTGGGCCTGGGTAGGATATTTTTGATCAGGGCCAATCCGGCCCGAAACAGTGTTTTGTATTATAAAATATTATTTTATTTAATTTTAATTATAAAATATATTAAAAAAGGGTTAAAAAGTAGTTTTTTAATATGATGAACAGTGAATTCGGGCATGCCGGGCAGGGCCTGGATAAAGAATTTGAAAAAAAATCAGGCCACGGCCTGATCCATGAGCACCTCTAGTACTAGGTATGATTTTCTAAGTTTAGATTCAGTCTATGATTACATCTATTCAACGATTAGGCTATCCGTTTAAGTTTTAAGGTCCGTTCGATATTTGAAAGGGTTTGAATAAAAATAATAGGCTCGAAATATAGGTTTGGACCACAAAATAAGACGTATTTAAAAAATGGACCGAGTCTTGACTCCAACAATCAAGGCCTGAGTCCGATCCATTTTTCATTTATGTAATATATTATTTTTATTTTTATATATATTATATAATTTATATCATATAAAAATAAATATATATATATAATATATATAATATTATAGTGTAAACATTTAAAAATACGTTAAGTTATCTATGTTTTAGACCTTAATAAAAGAAAAAAAAATTATTAAAAATTAAATAAAAAATAACATATTTGTTTAAATTTTTTTAGAAAAAAAAAATGGGCGGGTTTAAACGGGGTTGGACTATCTATTTTAAAATATGAACGAGCTTGGGCAGAATTTGATGCCCATATTTCGGATCGGGGCAGGTTTGGGCAAGTATATGTGGTGTTGATATTATATTTAGGCCCAACCCATGAACACCTCTAAGTCCATCCCGTGATAATATTTTAATATTAAATAATTATTTTTATTTAATTTTAATTTTAATTTTTAAATATGTTTAAAAATATTAAAATAGTTATTTTAATATTCTAATATTAATTTTAAATTAAAAAAAAATCTAAATCTACTATATATTATTTTTGAGTCTTAAGGATTCAAGAGGGTTTTCTGAAATAGATTAGGGACAATTTTTCCCTACTATATATATAAAATACAAAAAAATAAATTAATTAATGGGTCCTATTTGTCAGGTGTCAAGTTCTTTTGCTTGACACGTGACGAGCTTTTTTTATTTTTAAATTTTTAGTTTTAAGTTTTTTTTTTTTTTTTTTTAAATTTTATTTATAAATCATGTATTTAAATGGTTGATCTGCACGATAACTCATAGGTCGATTTAAGATCCGTACCCGACCCATACGGGAAAACAAATTAAAATTTTATTTTATTTTATTAATTATTTTTATTTTATTTTTAAATGATGTATTTAGAAGGGTTGGTCCGCATGTTGACTCGCGAGTCGATTTAGGATCCATACCCAACCCGCTCGGAAAAAAAATTATTTTATTAATTATTTTTAGTTTTTATTAATTATTTTTTTTAAATGAGGTATTTAAAGGGGTTAATCAGCATATTGACTTGCATGTCGATTTAGGATCCATACCCGACCCGCACTGAAATTTTTTTAAAAAAGGAATTTATTTTATTAATTAGTTTTTTTTTTTTTTTTTAAATAATGTATTTAAAAGAGTTTGTCCGCATGTTGACTCACGAGTCGATTTAGGATCCATACCCGACCCGCTTGAGGAAAAAGTTAAAGTTTATTTTATTATTATTATTATTTTAAATGATGTATTTAAAGAAGTTGGTCCGCATGTTAACTCGCAGATCGATTTAGGATTCGTACTCGACCGTCCGCACGAATAAAAGTTAAAAATAAATAAATTTATTTTATTAATTAGTTTTTTTTTTATTTTAAAATAATGTATTTAAAAGGATTAGTTTGCATGCTTACTCACGGGTCAATGTAGGATCGTACCTGATCGGTTCGAAGAAAAAGTTAAAAAAAGTTATTAATTATATTAATTTTAAATGATGTATTTAAAGGGGTTGATCCACACGTTAACTCGTGGATTGATTTAGGATTCGTACCCGACCCGCTCGAAAAAAAAGAGTTAAAAAATAAATTAATTTTATTTTAATTTAAATGCTGTATTTAAAGGGGTTAGTCTGCACCTTAACTCGCGAGCCGATTTAGGATCCGTACCCACCCGCTCGAAAAAAAAAAGTTAAAAAATAAATTTATTTTTTAATTGTTTTTATTTTTATTTTAAATGATGTATTTAAAGGGGTTAGTCCGCACGTTGAATCGCGAGTCGATTTAGGATCCGTATCCGAACCGCTCGGGAAAAAAAGTTAAAAAAGTAATTTATTTTATTAATTATTTTTATTCTAATTTTAAATGATGAATTTAAAGTAGTTGATCTGCACGTTGACTCGTGGGTAAATTTAAGATTTGTACCTGACTCGCTCAGGGAAAAAAGTTTTTAAAAGAAAAAAACGAACTTACTGCTAACCTATGTGAAAAAATCGATTTTACGAGAGAATAAAATACAAACCATAATTTTATTTTCTTATTTATTATTTTTTACCTCCTATAAATAAAAATATACCGTATACAATAAGGTCTAAATATTTTTTTAAAAATACATAAAAATAACATTTAAAAATGCATTTGTATTATTTAATTTATAAATAAATAATTTTCATAATTAAAAAGTATAATTATATTAATATTATTATAATTTAAAAATAGAAAATTTAAATAAATAATTATATTTAAAAATAGAACATTTAAAAATGGGGGCAGAGGATTTAGATTCATTTTTAAATGTATCAAATAATTTGGTCCAACTCGATCATAAACATCTAATGCAATAAATAAATGTATTTTATAACTTAACTAGTATTTGTTGTCACGTGCATTCACCCGTGAATACTCGTTGATTTATTTATTTTTGAATATATATTTGTAGATTTTTAAAATAAATAAAACTAATAAAATGTATATTAACTAAAATTTACCTTAAAGTTTGTTTCATGTGCAAATTATATTAAATTATTGTAAAACTTATTATTTTTAATATAAAAATTCAATGTAAATTTTAATTCTTTTTATTTATATTAAATAAATTGATTTACTTTTTAAGATTAATGAAAAATTAAACATTTAAGATAAAACAATTTCATATAAACATTTAATTTTTATTTATTATGTTAAATTAAAACATTTAACAAAAGTGTTTTAATAAAATTAAACTTCTTACTTTTAAATTAGGTAAACCTTATAATAAATAAAAAATTATAATGGCAATTTAGAAATATAATTAATAACAATAACTATTTTCGTCAGTTCAAAAGATTTTTCATATTCATGCTTTGCTTCATGTGCAAATTATATTAAATTATTATAAAACTTATTATTTTTAATATAAAAATTCAATGTAAATTTTAATTCTTTTTTATTTATATTAAATAAATTAATTTACTTTTTAAGATTAGTGAAAAATTAAAACATTTAAGATAAAACAATTCCATATAAACTTTTAATTTTTATTTATTATGTTAAATTAAAACATTTAACAATAGTGTTTTAATAAAATTACACTTCTTACTTTAAAATTAGATAAACCTTATTAATAAAAAAAAATTATAATGGCAATTTAGAAATATAGTTAATAACAATGACTATTTTCGTCAGTTCAAAAGATTCTTCACATTCATGCTGTAGACACCTAATTTTGTCTGGGCCCCTAAACCGGACAGATTCTCCTTTTCAACTCCCCGGAATGCAAGGAGACTTCCACCGTTCCACAGATGGGTCCCCAAGGCTTTGTTTCGGAGGTCAGTACAAAAAGCCAACTAGGAAAAAGTCAACCCCAAAAAGTCAACCACAAAAAAAGTCAACTCCCAGTCAAAATTAAGATTCAAAGTTGAATTAAACAATGGCGAAAGAATTTTGATAATCTGAGGTCTACAACGAAAGATATAGAGTTCGAAATATGGGTTGCGGAAATTCAGTGTAAGGGAAGACCTAATCTGGAAAATTTGGGGAAAACTGCAAAGATGGCCCAATTCAGTGAAATTGAAGCCCCTAGTTGATAAATGATGAATAAACAAAGATAGCCCAAGGCCCAATTTGAAGTGGATCCCAAAGAAGAGCCGGTTAGAGCAGAAACAAAAAAAGAGAAAAATCCCGAGTTTGAAAAGGGGAAAACTAAATCGGAGAGGAATTTGATCGTAAAAGTTGGGCATTTTCGGATCAACTCAAATTTAATATAGGAAAAAAGAAGTGGAAAAAGAAAATCCGAAAATCGGACCCATTTTGAGTAAAACCAAGGTTTCAGAGGTTGAAGGGCAATCTCAAAAAATCCCAAAGATAATTCCAGAAAAAATAGCAAACGAGCTCAGAAAATTATGAAAACTTCCAAATCTAAGTTTTATAATTTTTGGAAGAGATTGGTGAAAAAAATCCGGAATCGGAACTCATTTGAAAAATGGCAAAGTTTGGGTGCACTAACCTGAAATTCCAAAAGATAATTCTGGAAAAACCAACAAACGAGCTCGGAAAATTATGAAAACTTCCAGATCTAAGTTTTATAATTTTTGGAAGAGATTGGTGAAGAAAAGTTCAGAATCGGAGCTCATTTGAAAAATGGAAAAGTTTGGGTGCACTAACCCGAAATTCCAAAAGATAATTCCGGGAAAAATAACAAACGAGCTCTGAAAATTATGAAAACTTCCAGATCTAAGTTTTATAATTTTTGGAAGAGATTGGTGAAGAAAAATCCGAAATTGGAGCTCATATGAAAGAGGCTAAATTTGGGAGGCACTATACCGAAACTTTAGAGAAAAAAAACAAATGAGCTCAAAAAAAATGAAAACCTCCAGAACAAAGTTTCACATTGAATGGGTTGATTTGGAAAAGACAAACCCGAAATTGGGGTCCATTTGCAATTAAATTACCTTCGGGAGCTAAAAGGCAATTTTATCAAAAAAATCGAAAAGGGCCAATTTTGCAAAATTAAAAAGGTGAAAAAATGAAGGGATTCTGGAATATCCCAAGTTTTGGCCGGCCAGCATATGGGAGAAGGGTGGGGATTTGATCAATTTCATCCAATGTTCACTATCAAGTAGCAAGATGTCATTTTTAATGCCTTGCAAATGTCCTTGCTCATCCAATGGCCTAGGTTCTTTGTAGAAAGATGAGTACATACTTTAATTTCCAAGATTCAATTGCAAGATGTCATTTTTATTGTTATGAAAATATCTTTCATCCAATGGCTTAGATTGATGGAAAAAATATGAGTACATCTCATCCAAGGGTTAAAAAAATCAAAGGACACACACACTATGATACTCCTTGGTCGGCCACTATTAAGAAAGGGGAAGGCTTCATTTTTCATATGGTTAGTTATCTTTTAAAAGAGCATAGGTAGTAGCTAAATTGAAAAAAAAAAAAGAAGGAAGAATTTTTTTGAAGAGAAGCTAGCTTGAAAGAAAGCTTTGAAGGTAGCCATTGGCACCTTTCTCTTGTATTTTTCTTTTCTTTCCATGTTTCTTCTTTTCTTTTCCATGTTCGTTGTGGTAGGATAGCTTTCTTTGAAGGTTTAGTTTTCAAAAACAAATAAAAATAAAGAGGTTGAAAGGCTTCATGATCTTGATAAAATCAAGTGATTATGGTTGTAGACACCTAATTTTGTCCGGACCACTAAATCAAGTATGTTTTCTTCCTAAATTGATGATTCAGAATGCAAAAAGGCTTTTCTCACCCTGCAGGTGGTACTCCGAGACTTAGTCTAAGAAAGCAGACAAAAAAGTCAAACTCGAAAAAAGTCAACCCTAAAAAAGTCAACCCCAAAAATGTCTCTTACTAAAAAAGTCAACCCGCTTTCAAAATCAAGATTTGAATTTCAATTGAAAGATGGTGAAAGAATTTTGATAATCCGAGGTCTACATTTAAAGATACGGAGGTCGTAAGTTAGGTTACGAAATCTTAGTAGAAAAGAAACCCTAGTTCAGGAAATTTGGGAAAAAATGCTTGAACGATCAAATTGGTTGAAATTGAAGGTCTTAAATGAAAGATAAGCACTGAATAGAGGTGATGGAGAAGCTACTTGAAAGAAAAACTGAAAGAAAAGTCAATTCAGAAGAAAACCGAGAATTAGGGTTTTTGGTGGATTTTGGTGAAATTTGGAAGAATTATAGAAATGGCCCGATTCGATATGACTAAAGCCCCTAATTGATGAGGAGTGATTAAACAAGGATAGCCCAAGGCTCAATTTGAAGAAAATCTGAAAATCGAACTTGTTTTGAGCAAAACCGGGCTTCCGAGGCGAAATTGGAAAATTTGAGAAAAATAGTAAATGAGCTCCAAAAATTCTGAAAATTTGCAGATCTCATTCTTAAATTATTTGGAAGAGATTGGAAAAAGAAAATCTTGATTCGGAGTTCGTTTGCAAAATTGCCAAATCCTGGGTCCACTATGCAGAAATTCAAAAGGATAAATCCCGAAAAAATAGTAAATGAGCTCCAAAAATTATGAAAATTTGCAGATCTCATTCTTAAATTATTTGGAAGAGATAGGTGAAAGAAAATCCAAATTCGGAGTTCATTTGCAAAATGGCCAAAATTCGAGTCCCCTATGCAATAATTCAAGCAGATAAATCTCGAAAAAAATAGCAAATGAGCTCCAAAAATTATGAAAACTTTCAGGTCACATTTTTAAATTATTTGGAAGAGATTGGTGAAGAAAAATCTGGATTCGGAGCTCGTTTAAAAAATGGTAAAATTCGGGTGCATAAAAGGGGCAATTTTGGAAATAAATCTGAAATAAATAGCAAATGGACTCGAAAAATTTTGAAAAGTTTCAGAATTCAATTTATTATTATTTTGGAAGTATTGAAAAAATAAAATTTGAATTTGGAGTCCATTTGCTATTTATTTAGGTTCGGGGGTCAAAAAGGTCATTTTATCGAAGAAATCTAAAAGGGCAAATTTGTAATTAAGAAAAATATGAAAGAAGAAGGAATTGCTGGGATTTTACCTCTTTTGATCAGCCAACATAGAGGAGAAGAAGGAAGCTTGATCAATTTAATTCCTTAGTCACTATCAAGCTCACATGCTACCACTAACACCTTGCAAATTATAACACCCTGTCCGGATAATCTTCCTAAAATCCGAAAGAGTTTCCTTTCTATCTTAACTATAACCATCCTGCAAATAACACTCAATTCATATCCTCAACCAACAATATTTCTCAATACCATTTATCACATTTATACATGCATAATCTAACATTAACCATGATCAATCTATATTCAAACCAATACATATTGATTTGTTGTCTCATAATTTCAATTATATACAAATCATCTAAAAGTAAACCTATCTCAGAAATGTTTACTAGATAAGAGATATCAAAAGATCAAGACTTCAAGAAATTTTTAATATGATGCCCACCACGTCAATATACTATTTGAAGCAGAGAATAGAGGAAGGTTGCAATCCTGACACCTAACTGTCACCTGAAAATGAGAATATGAAAAGGTGAGATATATGAATATCTCAGTGAGTAGACAACTTTTAAAACATTTGAAAACTATGATTATAATCCTTTAAAACATAATAGACGTTTTCAAAATAAATAATAGTAAAACCATAATGAATAATTCAAAGATGTAGCAAAGTTTTCAAATGTATATCAGTATTATAATACCAAATCAATGTATAAAATCTATAAAGTAAATCAAGTTTCGTATAATTGGGCTCCAACTTTTTGTCATGCACAAGAGCACATCCATGAAATAACTAGGTAACATCCATGTAGGCATACTAGTAGCCGGCCCCAAAGGCCAATACCACCATAGGATGCCCCAAAGGCATATGTGTCACTATGATGTGCTCCCAAAAGGCAAATATAACGGGATAGGGACTCTGGAGGTGGCTCCCACCACAAAGACGTAGCGCGCAGCTCCCATACCCCAGTCTAATATCACGAAATTGGGACTCTGGAGGTGGCTCCCGCCACAAAGGCGTAGCACGCAGCTCCCGTATTCTGGTCAAGGCAATAATCTCATACATTAAGTCAGGTGGAGCCAAAACAATGTATGTCAAATTCTATGTATAATCAAATTTCATAAATCAATCAACTTGCTCGATATAATATTTCTTGAAATAAATGTACTTTAATAACAAATCAATTTAAATGATTATATATCGGATATACCTCTAATACTTAAAATAAATATCATGCTAAAAAAAATATATAATTATAATTAAAGAAATTTCAAATAACTATAGTTGTCGTCCACTCACAATCCTTGAGATGATCTCACTGTACACCTCGATCTGAAACTTTGGGATCCACAAGTGACGTCGGATCTATGTGGCCTAGAGATTAACAATAATTAGTATCTATACATACTCAAAGCATTACACAATTATGAATGCAACTTAAATCTCATAATCTTCCCTCAAGGTCAATACTAATTTCTCATACTCAAAACAACATATCCCAAATTTTGAATATCATTTCCATAATCATTTTCTCCAAAATTCAACTCCATATTCATGTCCTTATCAAATTCATTTCTAGTACTCCATGCCTTAGAGATTTTCATAATCCATAACCATCATTTAGTACTATATTTCTCTTAAACAATAAATTCCTTACTATCAAGTTAGATTAGAAAATCATAACTTGAGTTTGGTAAGGAATTTTGAAGTGATTCCAATTGGTTTATTTCAATAAATAACTCTAATTTATGAAGAAAATAACTAAATTAGACAATTAGAACAAAATCTTGATCAAATTTGATAAATCCCGAAACTATGCCGAAACAGGGGTCAACACAGAACAACCAACTTCACCGAATTTTATCTTTTTAACCGGTTATCAGTTTTGGGTGATTCAGAAACCAAAATTCTCGTATTGAAGTCTAGTTTCTAGGAAAAATATATAAAAAAAATAAAAACCTAGCTGTGCCGAACCCAGAAAATCCGAACAGCAAGCATGCTTAACTTCCCCTGTTTTGCTTTTTCTTCCCATTTTCTTGTTCATGCTTTCAAATCCTTTTAATTCTTACCAAAGGTAAGTAAAACTCATACTTAATAGATGGATTTCAGACCTTAACATGTTTATGGATCTAATATCTTAGCATATTCATGTAGAATATCTAAAGAAAAGGAAGAATTAATCAAGAAACTAACCTTGGATGTGATTGTTGATGAGATTTTGGTGGAAATACTTGAAGAAATGTTTTGAGAGGATGAAGAGAATTTTGAGAGAATGAGAAGGGTGTGGCCGGCTATCACCTAAGAAATAAGCAAAAAATTTCTAGAATTTTCAAGATATAAAGATATTTTTAAATTTTTGGTATAAGTGCACATTGGTCCCTCAACTTTTTATAAATAACCATTTAGCCCCTAAACCTTTTAGTTTGTTCAATTTGATCCTTTCTTCTTTTATTTCCTTCACTTATAACTTCTTACCAATTTCCAAGTTTGCCCTTAAAAAAATTTCGGGATTTAACTTTACATGATTGTACGTAACCTTGGTTGTTACACAAATGGTCATCTCTTCATCCAATGGCTTAGATGCCTTGTAGGAAAGTTGAAGGCACCATCCAATGGCCAAGCTTATATGCCAAGATGATATTTTTATTTGTCATGAAAGAACCCTCATCTAATGGCCAAGAATGGAAGAACACAACTCATCCAAAGGTGGACATCCATTTGGCCAAGCAAGGAAGTGCATGGGATTGTTCCTATTCATCCAATGGCTTAGGCCATGTACAAGGGCTGAGTACACATGTTAAGGGCTGGGATTAAATTCCAAGATGACATTTTTATGTTTTTATGAAAGAATCCTAATCCAATGGCCAAGAATAGAAGAGCACAACTCATCCAAGGGTAGGCACTCAAAGGGCCAAGCAAGGGAGTGCATGGGATTGGTCCTCTTTTTCATCTAAGGGAGGAGGTTATTACAAGGGCTGAGTACACATCTTAAGGGCTGCTATCAATTGGCAAGATGACATTTTTATGTTGTCATGAAAATATCTTAATCTAAGGGACAAGATTGGATGAGAAAAAGTGCAAAAATCATCCTATGGTTGAGGGGCCATTCGGCCAAACAAGGGGGTAGGGGGGAATGTTTTATTTTTTCCATATAGGCTGATCATTTAGGAGTGGAAGTCGGTAGCTAATTGAAAAAAAAAAGGTCTTTGAAAGAAAGGGAGAAAAGCTTTAGTTAAGGTAGCCATTCTACCATTGCTACTACATTTTTTCTTCTTCTTCCTCATGCTTTATTTCTTGTTTTCCATGTGATTTCCTACCATTTTTTTACAACTTTCTTGTTGTTCTTTCTTTTCAAAAAATAAATAAAACAATGGTTAGGCTTCATGATCTTGATGAAAATCAAGTGATAATGGTTAGGGTGGGCTTTGTCCAATATACCAACCATGGAGCTCATCTCTATACTTTTTTACCCTTAGTTATTTTTTATGATTTTGAGATTGAAAAGGCTTCATGACCTTGATGAAAATCAAGAGATAATGGTTAGATGGGGCTTTGTCCAATGTACCAACCATAGAGCTCATCTCTTTGTTATTTATTTGCTTACTTTAACTTGCTTATTTCTATTATTGTTTATCTTTATGTATATTTATATTCTTGCTAACCATCTTGTTCTTTTGACTTATGTCATATTTTTGCATCTTGGGGCTATTGTCATATAGTTTAGGCCATTTCAATTTTTCATATCATCTTCCATAGCATTTAGTTAGGTCACTTTACATGACATTTGACAACACTTTGGTTCCTAGGCCTTTCGGCCATGTGTATGTCATTTAGCTTTAGGCCATTTTCATATGCCATGTTATTTTTCCATGACATTTAGACATTAGGCCATTTTCATATGCCATGTCATTTCACATGTCATTTAGCTTTAAGCCATTTTTATTATTCCATGTCATTTAAGTTTAGGTCATTTTATTATTCTATGTCATTTTACATGTCATTTAGCTTTAGGCCATTTTCATATGCCATGTTATTTTTCCATGACATTTAGACATTAGGCCATTTTCATATTCTATCTCATTTTACATGTCATTTAGCTTTTAGTCCATTTTTATTATTCCATGTCATTAAAGCATTAGGCTATTTTCATATGCCATGTTGTTGTTCCATGACATTTAGACATTAGGCCATTTTCATATGCCATGTCATTTCCTATATCATTTAGGGACTAGGCCATTTTCATTATTTTTAATGTCATTTGCCATGTCATTTAGACACTAGTTCATGCATGTTAAGTTAGGATAACATTTATTGCCATGCAAACTCATGCTAGGCATTTAGGTTATTTATGCCATGCATTTTCCATATAACTTAGGCTTTAAACCATGCATTTCATGCATTCACTTTGCTATATTTTCATGCATTTCATGTCATGCCACATGATTTATGACTTAGGCCAATCAATGGCTCAAAGTCATGCTCACTTGAGCATACTTGTGGAAAATTAAAGGGTTGCCAAATTGATTATTCCACCTTTGTGATTTTTTTTACTTAGCCAATTCTTGTCCAAGGTTTTTAAATGTTTTAGCTACTGTTTGTAGGTCTTTATGAGAGTCTCCAACATTTTTACTTTGATTTTTAAATGATTTTATCAAAGGCAAAAAAATGTGTTTTGGCAAAATAATTTTTCATCCAGTACTTGTACTTTCCCATTTTTTTGGGCATTCATCTTTAATCAAAAAATTAAGAAAAGTTTTTATCATGTAGTTTTACATGTTCTGAGTCTGAAGTACTTTTTTAGATTTTTTTGAATTTTTAAAAATAGGCTAAAAAAATCGTGTGTCAAAACCGGATAGTAGAGGCAGATTTGAATTCAAAAGAAAAACAATTGTTGAATTTGGCTAAGGCATTTATAGGGGGTTGGTTAGAAGCATTAGCTACTGTATTAGGATAGTTTCTAAGTGTTTTTGAACTTTAAAAATGATTTTATAAATCTCGGGTTAAGGGTGGTCAAGTCCAGGATTTTAAACTTAGGAAATTAGAGCCATTTTCAAAGGTTTTGGCTAAGGATTTAATATTTATTCAAGTCTCTTAAATTGTTTTCAAACAAATCATAAAGTATTTTGATTTTTGAAGATTTAATTTGATATATTTTCCTAAGGTCGCCGGATATCTTTTTAGATATACGGATTTCCTTATTTAAAGGAAAAAAAATACATTTTCATGCATTGCATTTTCCATGTTCATGTACTTTATTTAATATGTGATTTTTGCTATGATATTTTTCTATGGTATTATTATTATTATTATTATTTTGATTTACATTTTTATGATGTTATATTGTTTGCGATATGGTTTTGAATATTTCATGCTATCATATTGTAACAACCGAGGTTACGTATAATCATGTAAAGTTAAATTCCGAAAATTTTAAGGACAAACTTGGAAAGTGGTAAGAAGTTATAAGTGAAGGAAATAAAAGAAGAAAGGATCAAATTGAACATATTAAAAAAGTTTAGGGGCTTAATGGTTATTTATAAAAAGTTGAGGGACCAATATGCAATTATACCAAAAACAAAACAAAATATCTCTTATATTCAAGTGATCTCCCGAAAACACTAGAAATTTTCCTTCTCTTCTTCAAGTGGCAGCCGGCCTCCCATCCTCCCTCTCTCTCAAAATTCTCTTCAAACAACTCCTCCAAAAATCTCAACAACAATTACATCCAAGGTTAGTTTCTTGATAAATTCTTCTATTTCTTTAGATATTCTACTTGAGCATGCTAAGATTTTAGCTCCATAAACATGTTATGGTCTGAAATCCATCTATTAAGTATGAATTTTACTCATTTTTGGTAAGAATTAAAAGGATTTGAAAGCATGAACAAGAAAATGGGAAGAAAAAGCAAAACAGGGGAATTTGAGCATGCTTGCTGTTCGGATTTTCTGGGTTCGACACAGCTGGGTTTGTATTTTTTTGATATTTTTCCTAGAAACTAGACTTCAATATGAGAATTTTGTTTTTTGACTCACCCAAAACCGATAAGCGGTTAAAAAGATAAAATTCGGTGAACTTGGTTGTTCAGTGTGACCCCTGTTTCAGCATAGTTTCGGGATTTATCAAATTTGACCAAGATTTTGTTCTAATTGTCTAAGTTAGTTATTTTCTTCATAAATTAGACTTATTGGTACCAAACTCAAGTTATGATTTTATAATCTAGCTTGATAGTATGGAATTTATTGCTTAAGATAAATATAGTACTATTGATGGTTATGGATTATGAAAATCTCTAAGGCATGGAGTACTAGAAAGGAATTTGATAAGGACATGAATATGGAGTTGAATTATGGAGAAAATGGTTATGGAAATGATATTAAAAATTAAGGATATGTTGTTTTGAGTATGAGAAATTAGTATTGACCTTGAGGGAAGATTATGAGATTTAAGTTGAATTCATAAGTGTGTAATGCTTTGAGTATGTATAGATACTAATTATCGTTAATCTCTAGGCCACGTAGATCCGACGTCACTTGTGGATCCCGAAGTTTCAGGTCGAGGTGTACAGTGAGATCATCTCAAGGATTGTGAGTAGATGACAACTATAGTTATTTGAAAATTCTTTAATTATAATTATATATTTTTTTAGCATAATAATTATTTTACGTAATAAAGGTATATACGATATTTCATCATATGAATTGATTTGTTATTAAAGTATTTTTATTTCAAAAAATATTATATCGAGTAAGTTGGTTGATTTATGAAATATGATTTTACATAGAATTTGACGTACATGGTTTTGGCTCCACCTAACTTAATGTATGAGATTATTTCCTTGACCGAAATACGGGAGCTGCGTGCTACGCCTTTGTGGCGGGAGCCACCTCCAGAGTCCCCATTCCGTGATATTAGACTGGGGTATGGGAGCTGCGTGCTACGCCTTTGTGGTGGGAGCCACCTCCAGAGTCCCTATCCCGTTATATTTGCCTTTTGGGGGCACATCATAGCGACACATACGCCTTTGGGGCGTCCTATGGTGGTATTGGCCTTTGGGGCCGGCTACTAGTATGCCTACATGGATATTGCCTGGTTATTTCATGGATGTATTCTTATGCATGACAGTAAGTTGGAGCCCAATTATACGTAACTTGATTTACTTCACAGATTTAATACATTGATTTAATATTATAATATTGTTATACATTTGAAAAGCTTGCTACGTCTTTGAATTACTCATTATGATTTTATTATTATTTATTTTGAAAATGTCAATTATGCTTTACAGATTACCATTATGGTTGCACACGCTTTAAAAGTTGTCTACTCACTGAGATATTCATATATCTCACCTTTTCATATTCTTATTTTCAGGTGACAGTTAGGTGTTGGGATTGCAACCTTCCTCTATTCTCTGCTTCAAATAGTATTTTGACGTGGTGGACATCATATTAAAAATTTATTGAAGTCTTGATCTTTTGATGTTTTTATCTAGTAAACCTTGTTGAGATAGGTTTATTTTTGGATATATTGTATATATTTGAAGATATGAGACAATAAATCAATATGTTTTGATTTGAACATAAATTGATCATGGATAATTTTTGAATATGTATGGATATATGTGATAATAGTATAGAGGAATATTGCTGGTTGAGGATATGAATTGAGTGTTATTTGCAGGAGGGTTATAGTTGAGATAGAAAGGAAACCCTGCCGGATTTTAGGTAGATTATCCGGACAGGGTGTTACACATATGCTTTTTATTTTAGTTATTTATTGTTGACACATTATTTAGCATATACTATGTTCATGCATTTGTTATTTTATTTTCATTCATATTCCATGATAGCATTATATTATGTTTCATGTCATTTCATGTCACTTAGATCATATTCCATGTCATTTAGGTTATATTATTTAGAATATGCCATGTCATTTAAAATTGCCATGTCATTTAAAATTGCCATGTCATTTAAATTATTTTATTTCATTTAGAATATATCATGTTACCTAGGTCATTTCATTTCATATAGAATATATTATTTCATTTAGGATATTTCATTTCACTTAGAATATACTATGATACCTAGGATTTTTCATTTCATCTAGAATATACTATGCCATTTAAATTATATCATATCATTTAGGTTGCATTATATTATCTAGACTTTGCTATGTCATTTTATTTATGTCACACATGTTTATATTCATTTTTTTAAATGTTTTCAAAAAAGATAATGATTTTCAATAAAATAAAGATATTCCCGAGTTAAAATAATTCATGAGTTTTCTGCCGGTTTGTTGGGGAGGATATCATCAATTATTATTAATAACGGAATATCTTCTTTAAAACGATAATGATTTGGAAAATTTTCCAAGTTAATAAAAATTTATATATTTGCCACGTTTGTTGGGGAATATAGAAAAATTTTGAATTAATAAATTCCGGATTATTTTCAATTAAAAATGAAATTATTTTTCTTTAAATTGGGAATTAACTTGAAATACTAAATTAAAAACCGACTTCTTACCGAGACTTGAAATAACACATGATTAATAAGGTACCATTTTATATGGGCATTGTGTGGGTGCTAATCCTTCCCCGCACATAACCGAGTCCCGAACCCAATTCTTCGATTTTCTCTGGTTTATAACGCAGACTTGAAATTGGTTTTAGAAAATGTTTTAATTAATTTTAAAATGTTTTACAAAACCGGTTTTAATAGGTGGTCGATCACACCTAGCTAAAAAAGATTGGTGGCGACTCCATGTCTTTTTCAAAGTTATTTTCAAAACCTTCATGTTTCAAGAGGAATTAAGTCGACTTTTCCTCGAGTTTTTTTTAATGTCACGCTTAATGAATATAAAGTCTCGCGATGAGACTTGTTATTTTTAGGTTGCGACAATGGTTAGGGGAGGCTATGCCCATTGTACCAACCATGGAGCTCACCTCTATTTTCCTATTTTACTTGCTAATTTTCTATTCATTTCCATATGTATTTTTGTTATATTATGTTGCTCATACCAAGTTTATTCATGTCTTTGCATCTTGTGGCTATGTCATATAGCATTTTAAATCATGTCATTTTTTTTTTGCATTTTTAAGCATGCTTTGCATCATGCATAAGACCATGTTGTATTCGGCCATATCTTGCATTTTTACCTTGTCATGCTTAGCATTTTTGCCATTCATCATATCTTGCCTCTTTAGCATGCTTTACATTGTGCATAAGACCATGTCTTCATTCGGCCATGTCTTGCATTTTTTTTTCATGCCATTTAGATCTAGGTTATTTTTTCATGCCATGCATCTTATTGCTCCCTAGGTCATTCGGCCATGATGTCCCTATGTTCATTTCCATGTCATTTTGCCATGTCATTTACCATGCTAGATTATTTTGGCTATGTCATTTATAACCCAGGTCACACATATGCCATGCCACACATTTCATGCATTTAACTTGCTGTCTGTTCATGCATCTCATACATTCCCACTTGATTTTTGACTTAAGCCAATCAATGGCTCAAAGCCAAGCTCTCTTGAGCATGCTTGTGGAAGATTAATACTTTAGATTGGGTATTCTGACTTTGTGATTTTATTTCACTACTCATACATAGTCAAAATAATATGATTTTTTTTACCACATGCAGTAGTCATTTAGGGGATTCCATGGGATTTTTTTCACGATTTTTGGAATTTTTTATCATGGCAGAAAAAATGGCCTTTTACAAAGCAATTTTAACTCACTATTCTGACTTTGGTAAAATTTCGGTCTAGGTTCCCTTGAGCCAAAAATTAAAATGATTTTTTCCCATGTAGATAAGCATGTTATAGATTTACCCTAATTTTTTTATATATTTTTTTTGAAATTTTCTAAAAGGGTAAAAAAAGCGGGCTTCAAAACTGGTTGTGGAAGTCAGATTCGTTTTCAAGAAATAATAATTTTCTGTTTTTATTAGTATATTAAAAGGGGGCTGATTTGGGACTTTAGCTATTGTCTTAGGATGATTTCCATGCCATTTAAATCATAAAATTTGATTTTATAAAAGTCGAGTCAAGGGTGGTCAACCCGGATTTCAAAACAAAGGAAAACTAGACCCTTTTAGGGGGTTCGGCCATGTTATTTTCAAAACCGAAAATTGCATTTTTTTATACCCGAATCCAAATTAGAAAATCCAACTTAGATCTCTTCCAAAGGTAGTCGGATACCCTTTTAGGTATACGGATATCCTTGCTTCACGGGAGAAATACATCTCCATGCATTACATTTTTCATATTCATGCGTACTCCATGTCATTTAATTTTGCTATCTTAGTCATGTAGATTCTATATGTGTGAACATTCCATAGTGATGTCATTGTTTTGATTTAAATTTCATGTTGTTGTCTTGATTATGATGTAAACATGAATATTATATGATGATGTCATATTGATGCCTTTTGCCTTGTCAACATTTCTTTTGCCATGATATTTAGATTATGCCATGTCATCTAGATTTTTGCCATGTCAAGCATGCCCTGTCATTAATTCTTTTGCTATGTCATTTAAATTATGCCATGTCATCTAGATTTTGCCATGTCAAGCATGCTATGTCATTAATCCTTATGCCATGCCATTCACTCTTTCGCCATACCATTAGAAATGAATTGCATATTCATAACCATTTTTTTAAAATGATTTCCAAAATAATGATTTTCAATAAAATAAGATTATTCCTTAGTTAAAATAATTCATGAGTTTTCTGCCGGGTTGCCGAAGAGGATATCATCAATTATCATTAACAACGGAATATCTTTCTTTCAAAAATGAGGGTGATTCAGAGATTTTCTAAGTAAATAAAAATTTCTATGTTTAGCCGATTTGCCGGGGAATATAGGAAAATTTGAGCTAAAAAATTTCGGATCATTTTCAACTAAAAATAGGATTATTTTACTTTAAAATGGGTATTATTTTAAAATGCCAATTTCAAAATCGACTTTTCTATCGAGACTCGAGATAACACACGATTAATAAGGTACTGTATTATACGAGCGTTGTAGGGTGCTAATCCTTTTTCGCACGTAACCGACTCCTGAACCCGTATTTTGTTTTCTCTGGTTTAAAAGCGCAGACTTCGAAATTGGTTTTAAAATGTTTTAATTAATTATAAAATATTTTTCAAAATCGATTTTAATATGTGGCCGATCACACCTAGCCAAAAAATATTGGTGGCGACTCCATTTCTTTTTCGAGGTCGTTTTCATACCCTCAACATTTTATTTTAAGAGGAATCAAGTCGTCTTTTCCTCTGCCTGTTGTTTTTCCCCTTCACTCGAACGGGTCCCTGCTACGGGATCATGTATCGGCAGCTTGGTGATTCCACTAGGGACTTTAGAGAGTCAGGCCTAGAGTTAGTAGCATGTTATCGAAAGTCTCAGTTTGCTCGGTTTTAATTGGTATTTAAGTATAATTCCCATTTTTTTTTGTAAAATAAAGAGAATTTTGAAATTAACAAAATTTTTCTTTTCATCTTCATGAGCATACATATTATTATTGTTCTATGTTTATTCAAGTATTGTGTATTATCATTATTCTTTGATTGATTAATGCTTTCTTTTATTTAATTCAGTTTTTTTATTATAATGCATTGTTGGGGTACTTTTAAATTTTGGGTTGTAAAATAGAAGTGAAAGGTTTGTTGTTCCTCCTCACACACTATACTTGCATTTGCATAACATGAGCCTTCAACCCGGGTTCCGTCCTTTTAGGTGGAGTGAAGTACCTTCGCTTTGTGAGGTGATAACCTCCGCATAAGCTAGCGAAATACTCCCAGGGTACAAATTACCTACGCTTCGTGAGGTGTTAACCTCCGCATAAGCCTGGGAAATGTATTCAAACAAATTGAACCCGCTTTTTATTGGGGTGCCTTACTAGCCTTCACTGGCGACAGTGAGAAGCAATTTGGAGCCTTTTTTAGAACCTAATACCACTCCATATTGTAAACTTAGGCGAAGCCATGCCTATTTTCTGTTAGATATCCCGAAGTTAAGAAACACTAGGAGGAACATTTCTCACCTTCTACTATTTATTTTATGACACTGTTATGGTTATTTTTATCCCCGTACTGACTCGTGTTCTGTTTTGTTTTGGCTTTTATCCCATGCATCATGATCATTGAGGGGGTATTTGCCTTAAGCCATGTGCCAACCGAAGGGGTTTTCATTATAATTATGGAACGTCAAGACCTTCTGTCGGTATCAGTGGCTAGCAAGACATATCAAGAGGTTAGGGTTGAGTTCGAGGGAAGTCAGGGTGACAAAGGTGACTGCTTAGCCGTTGGTTTTGTGTCTGCACTTCCTGAGTCAGTTCACTTGGATTTTGTTCAGAACGACCTAGCAGAGTTAGAGGAAATTTGGCAACAGCGGGGAGTTGCGAGAAAGGATGAGTTCATCGAAAAATACGGTGACATAGATTTACTCCTTCGGTTAAGATGGATGAGCAGTTAATCAGGGCCATAGTACAGTTTTGGGATCCTTCATAGCGATACTTCACTTTTAATCAGGAAGATATGGTGCCCACTATAGCAACCTAAAAAATAACAAGTCTCATCGCAAGACTTTATTACTTATTAAGAGTGACATTAAAAAAAACCCAAGGAAAAGTCGACTTAATTCCTCTTGAAAAATGAAGGTTTTGAAAATGACCTTAAAAAAGACATGGAGTCGCTACTAATCCTTTTTAGTTAGGTGTGATCGGCCACCTATTAAAACCGATTTTGTAAAATATTTTAGAATTAATTAAAATATTTTTAAAACCAATTTCAAGTCTGCGTTATAAACCAGAGAAAATCAAAAAATCGAGTTCGGGACTCGGTTACGTGCGGGGAAAAATTGGCACCCCCACAACGCCCGTAAAAAATGATACCTTTTTAATTATGTGTTATCTCAAGTCTCGGTAAAAAGTCGGTTTTAAATTTGGTATTTTAAATTAATTCCCAATTTAAAGAAAAATAATTCCATTTTTTTTATTGAAAATAATTCAAAATTTTCCTATATTCCCCGAAAATTTGGCAAAATATAGAATTTATATTTATTTAGAAAATTTTTTGAATCAATCTTGTTTTACGAAAGATATTCCGTTATTAATGATAACTGATGATATCCTCCCCGGCAACCCGGAAAAGAACACATGAATTATTTTAACTCGGGAATATCTTTATTTTTATTGAAAATCATTATCTTTTTCAAAACATTTTTTCTAAGAACAATATGAACATGAATATGTATGACAATCAAAGTCTAGATAATGAAACCTAAATGATTTAATTTAAATGACATAGCATATTCTAAATGAAATGAAATATCCTAAATGAAATGAAATATCCTAAGTATCATGATATTTTTTAAATGAAATGATTTAAATGACATGATATTCTAAATGATATGATTTAAATGACATAATATTCTAAATGAAATAAAATATCCTAAATAAAATGAAATATCCTAAAATGAAATGAAATATCCTAAGTGACATAATATATTCTATATGAAATGAATTAACCTAAGTAACATGGTATATTCTAAATGGAATGATATAATTTAAATGACATGATATTCCAAATGAAATAAAATATCCTAAATAAAATGAAATATCCTAAATGAAATGAAATGTCCTAAGTGACAATATATTCTATATGAAATGAATTAACCTAAGTAAAATGGTATATTCTAAATAGAATTATATAATTTAAATGACATAATATTCTAAATAAAATGAAATATCCTAAGTGACATGAAATGTCATGAAACATAAAATAATGCTATCATGAAATATGCATGAAAATACAAATAAAAATAAAAATAATAATGTATGAACATAGTATATGCTAAATAATATGACAAAAATAAATGACTAAATAAAAAGCATGGAATAGCATAAAATATTCAACCATATAACAAACAACATAACACCAAAAAAATATAAATCAAAATAATAACAATACCATAGAAATTATCATAGCAAGAATCACATATTATAAAATATGCATGGACATGGAAAGTGCAATGCATGAAAGTGTATTTTTTACTTTAATTAAGGAAATTCGTATATCTAAAAAGATATCCGGCTACCTTAGGAAAAGACATCAAATTAAATTTTCTAAAACCAAAAAACTTTGTGATTGTTTTAAAACAAATTTGAAAATATTGGATGAAAAATAATTCATGACCAAATTCCCTTTTAAAAATGGCTCTAATATCCTAAGTTTAAAATCCTGGACTTGACCACCCTTAATCCGAGGTTTATAAAATTATTTTAAAATTTTAAAATAGTCTAAAAACCAAGCTAGGACAGTAGCTAAAGTTCCTAACCAACCCTTCTAAAATGCCTTAGCCAAATTCAACAATTCTTTTTCTTTTGAATTGAAATCTGCCTCTACTGTCCAATTTTAAATCATGATTCTTTTACCTATTTTTAAAAATTCAAAAAAATATAAAAAACTTATTGAAGACCCAGGACATGTAAAACTACACGATAAAAAATTTGCTTAATTTTCTGATTAAAGATGACTTCCTAGAAAAATCGAGAAAGTCCAAATACTGGGTGAAAAACTGTTTTGCCAAAACGCATTTTTTGCCTTTGATAAAATCATTTAAAAATCAAAGTAAAAATGTTGGAGACTCTCCTAAAGACCTACAAACAGTAGCTAATACTTCTAAAAAGTTAGACAAAAATTGGCTAAAGTAAAAAAAATCATAAAGGTAGAATAATCAATTTGACAATTCTTTAATTTTCCACAAGTATGCTCAAGTGAGCACGACTTTGAGCCATTGATTGGCCTAAATCATAAATCATGTGGCATGACATGAGATGCATGAACATACAGCCAATTGAATGCATGAAATGCATGATTTAAAACCTAAATGATGTGGGAAATGCATGGCAATTTAAAATAACCTAATGCCTAGCATGAATTTGCATGGCAATAAATGTAATCCTAACCTAAGTATGTATGAGATCCATAATAATGCAAATGAGACTTAGACCTAAAATGACATGAAATGCATGGCAACACAAAGTGACCTAAGACCTAAATAGCATAGCAATGCATGGCAATACCAATATATTCTAGACCTAATATGCATGGGAATATGCATGGCAATATTAAGATGGCCTAAACCTAAAATGTCATGAGAATGCATGAAAATGTCATGAACATATAATGACCAATAAACCTAATACTAATCCATGAACAAACAACAACTAATACACAATCTCATGGCATAGTAATGCAAAGCAATGGTACCTAAACAAAATGCAAATGCACACACAAAGAAGAAGCATATGCAAAGGCCGAATGGCCACTAAATGACCTAATGCAATCCTATCTAGCCAATAACACAAACACATGGCAAACCAAATCAAAATACACAATGTAATTGCATGAAATGCTAACCTATCAACTAAACAAATTGAAAATGCATCCACAAAGCAAAAGGGGTCATGTTGGCCGAATGGTCTTCAAAAATCATGGTATAATCCTAGCTAGCAAATAACACAAACACATGGTAGCAAACATGATAATAATGCAAATATAGTGACTAATATAACTCATGAACATATGAATGACAATATAACAAACACATGGCATGGTCTAAATATGTAAACATAAATGGAAGCATACTAAGCAAGTTAACACACAAAAAAAAAAAAGCAAACATGGTAATTTCTACATGTCATGGCTGAATGGTCTTATAGACTTATCATGGTATTTCCACAAACACATAGCATGGTATATTGCTAAACTACCACAATCAAGCTAACCTACCACAAATCAAGATAATCTAACACAAGTAAGCTAAACTACCATAACAAAACTCATGAACAAAATCCAAAAGAAAATCATCTAAAAACAAGAAAACCATTCGGAGAAACAAGTTTATTTCATAAAAAGGAAAAAATATCAATAAAAAAAGCAATATCATGTCAATAAAATATGAAAAATAACCATGAAAGAGCATAGCTACCTTGCTCTAGCTTTCCAAATCAAGAAGAAACAAGCCAAAACCCTTCTTTTCTTCTCCTTTTTTCTCCTCTCTTTTTCCTTTCTTTTCTCTCTCTTTTTCTCCTTAGCTACTGCCTCTTTTCAGCCTCCAAACTTCTGAAAAAACTGCTCAGCCCCCTCCATATTAGCCTTGGCCGAATGGTATTCTTCTAGAAGCAAGTTAGTTACTTTTTTCATCCAATGGCTATCACTTCAAGATGCTTTATATGTAAAATTTTCACCATTAGATTAAAATAATCAACTCCTAAATATGATGTCATGAAGATGATGTCATAAATAGAATCTCCTAAATATGACATCACCCCCCTCCATCCATTGGTCCATTTGTTGCAAATTCAAAGGCTTGATCAAAAAATAACTACCTTCTTATTCACTCTTGGCCTTTAGATGAAATGGCATAGCAAAATCAATCTCCATCATGGGCTTGGCGGATTGCCCTCTTAAAATCCAGCTCAATTCCATTGCAAGAAAGGCCCTTTTTGATTTTTTCGATAAAATGACATTTTTGACCCCCAAACCTAAATAAATAATAAACGGACTCCAAATTCAAATTCTCTTTTTTTCAATACTTCCAAAATAATAAAAAATTGAATTCTAAAAGTTTTCAAAAAAATTCGAGCCCATATGCTATTTTGGATTTTTTCTTCCAAAATTACCCTTTTGTGCACCCAAACTTTCACCATTTTTAAACGACCTCCGAATCCAGATTTTTCTTCACCAATCTCTTCCAAATAATTTGAAAGTGTGATATGGAAGTTTTCATAATTTTTGGAGCTCATTTGCTATTTTTTTCGGGATTTATCTGCTTGAATTTTTGCATAGTGGACCTAGGATTTGGCCATTTTGCAAACGAACTCCGAATCCAAATTTTCTTTTGCCAATCTCTTCCAAATAATTTAAGAATGAGATCTGCAAATTTTCGAAATTTTTGGAACTCATTCGCTATTTTTCCGAGATTTATCTCTTTGAGTTTCTGCATAATGGACTTGGGATTTGGCTATTTTGCAAACGAACTCCGAACCCTAAACAGACTCACTCAAAACCTTTTTCCCTATACAGCCATACCACAATAACCATATCCGACTGGCTTATCTCCTCAGATAGCCATTCCCTCAAACACTCAAAATATTCCTCGAAATTATCAAAGGTCTGTGAGGAATATGCAAAAGCCTCAATATGACCTGTCGATACGTGATCCCATCGCATGGACCCGTTCAAGTGAGGGGGAAACAGAAGCAGAGGAAAATATGACTTAATTCCTCTAGATTGAAATAAAAGGTCGAGGGTTTGAAAACAACCTCGGAAAAAGTCATGGAGTCGCCACCAATCTTTTTTTAGCTAGGTGTGATTGGCCACCTATTCAAACCGGTTTTGTAAAACATTTTAAAATAAATTAAAACATTTTTAAAACCAATTTCAAGTCTGCATTATAAACCAGAGAACATCGAAGAATCGGGTTCGGGACTCGGTTACGTGCGGGGAAGGATTAGCACCCCCACAACTCCCGTATAAAATAATACCTTATTAATCATGTGTTATCCCAAGTCTCGGTAAAAAATTGGTTTTTAATTTAGTATTTCAAGTTAATTCCCAATTTAAAGAAAAATAATTCATTTTTTAATTGAAAGTGGTCCGGAATTTACTAATTCAAAATTTTTCTATATTCCCCAACAAACGTGGCAAAATATAGGAATTTTTATTAACTTGGAAAATTTTCCGAATCATTCTCGTTTTAATGATGATGTTCCGTTATTAATGATAATTAATGATATCCTCCCCAGCAAACCCGACAGAGAACTCATGAATTATTTTAACTCGGGAATATCTTTATTTTATGGAAAATTATTATCTTTTTCAAAACATTTAAAAAATGAATATGAACATGTGTGACATAAATAAAATGACATAGCAAAGTCAAGATAATATAATGCAACCTAAATGATATGATATAATTTAAATGGAATAGTATATTCTAAATGAAATGAAATGATTTAAATGACATGGCAAATGTAAATGATATGGCATATTTTGAATGACATGGCATATTCTAAATAATATAATCTAAATGACATTGAATATTATCTAAGTGACATGGAATATGAAACATTAAATAATGCTATCATGAAATATGCATGAAAATAAAATAACAAATGCATGAACATGCTAAATAATGTGACAAAATAAATGACTAAATAAAAGGCATAGGATAGCATGAAACATTCAAAACCATATGGCAAACTATATAACATCACAAAATATAAATCAAAAATAATAATAATACCATGGAAAATATCATAGCAGAAATCACATATTACATAAAATGCATGAACATGGAGAATGTAATGCATGAAAATGTATTTTTTCCTTTAAATAAGGAAATCCGTATATCTAAAAAGATATCCGGCTATCTTAGGAAAATATATCAAATTAAATCTTCTAAAAAAAAAAAACTTTGTGATTGTTTGAAAACAATTTTGAAGAAAAACTTGAATGAAGATTAAAACCCCTACCAAACCCTTTTAAAATAGCTTTAATTTCCTAAGTTTAAAATCCCGGACTTGACCAACCTTAACCCGAGGTTTATAAAATCATTTTTAAAGTTTAAAAAGGCTTAGAAACTATCCTAAGACAGTAGCTAAAGCTTCTAACCAACCCCTTCTAAATGCCTTAGCCAAATTTAACCATTGTTTTTCTTTTAAATTCAAATCTGTCTCTACTGTCTGGTTTTGACACACAATTTTTTAGCCTATTTTTAAAAAATTCAAAAAAATCTAAAAACAATACTGGAGACTTAGAACAAGTAAAACTACACAAGAAAAAATTGGCTTAATTTTTTGATTAAAGACGACTACCCAAAAAAATCAGAAAAATATGAGTATTGGGTGAAAACTGTTTTTGCCAAAACACATTTTTTTTTTGCCTTTGATAAAATCATTTGGAAATCAAAGTAAAAATGTTGGAGACCCTCCTAAAGACCTAAAAACAGTGGCTATAACATTTAAAAATCTTGGACAAGAAATGGGCTAAGTAAAAAAAAAATCACAAAAGTAGAATAATCAATTTGACAACCCTTTAATTTTCCACAAGTATGCTCAAGTGAGCATGACTTTGAGCCATTGATTGGCCTAAATCATAAATCATGCAGCATGACATGGAATGCATGAAAATGGCCTAGTGGCTAAATGACATGGCATATGAAAATAGCCTAATGTCTAAATAACATGTAAAATGACATGGTATATGAAAATGGCCTAAAGCTAAATGACATGTAAAATGACATAGAATAATAAAATGACCTAAACTTAATTGACATGGAATAATAAAAATGGCCTAAAGCTAAATGACATGTAAAATGACCTAGATGTCTAAATGAAATAGCAAATATCATGGCCTAGAAAAATGACCGAAAGCTTAGAGAAAATACACATGGCCGAATGGCCTAGGAACCAAAGTGTTGTGAAAAATGTCATGTAAAATGACCTAACTAAATGCTATGGAAGATGATATGAAAAATGGAAATGGCCTAAACTATGACATAAGTCAAAAGAACAAGATGGTTAGCAAGAATATTAATATACATAAAGATAAAGATAAACAATAATAAAAATAAGCAAGTTAAAGTAAGCAAATAAATAACAAAGAGATGAGCTCCATGGTTGGTACATTGGGCAAAGCCCCCCTAAACATTATCTCTTGATTTTCATCAAGGTCATGAAGCCTTTTCATTCTCAAAATCATAAAAAATTACTAAGGTAAAAAAAAATGGAGATGAGCTCCATGGTTGGTATATTGGACAAAGCCCACCCTAACTATTATCACTTGATTTTCATCATAATCATGAAGCCTAACCATAGTTTTATTTTTTTGAAAAGAAAGAGAAAGATGTAAAAAAAAATGGTAGGAAATCACATGGAAAACAAGAAATAAAGCATGAGGAAGAAGGAAAAAAAAAGTGTAGTAGCAATGGTAGAATGGCTACCTTAACAAAAGCTTTCTTTCTTTTATTCAAAAACCTTTTCTTTTCTCCATTAGATATTAACCTCCCCTCTCAAATTCTCAGCCACTTAGGGAAAAATAAAACATCCCCCTCTCTCATGCTTGGCCGATTGGCCCTCCAACCATTGGATGAATTTTGCACTTTTTCTCCTCCAATCTTGGCCCTTAGATTAAGATATTTTCATGACAACATAAAAATTTCATCTTGCCAATTGATAGCAGCCCTTAAGATGTGTACTTAGCCTTTGTAATAACCTCAACCCTTAGATGAAAAAGAGGACCATTCCCATGCATTCCGTTGCTTGGCCCTTTGAGTGCCTTCCTATGGATGAGTTGTGCTCTTCTATTCTTGGCCATTGGATGAGAATTATTTCATGACAACATAAAAATATCATCTTGGCATTTAATCCCAGCCCTTTACATGTGTACTCAGCCCTTGTACAAGGCTTAAGCCATTAGATGAAAAGGAAGAATCCCATGCACTTCCTTGCTTAGCCAAATGGATGTCCACCTTTGGATGAGTTGTGCTCTTCCATTCTTGGCCATTAGATGAGGGTTCTTTCATGACAAACAAAAATTTCATATTGGCATTTAATCTTGGCCATTGAATGGTGTATTCAACTTTTCTACAAGGCACCTAAGCCATTGGATGAATGGGGACCATTTGCAAGGTACTAGTGGTAGCATGTGAGCTTGATAGTGACTAAGGAATTAAATTGATCAAGCTTCCTTATTCTCCTCTATGCTGGCTGATCAAAGGAGGTAAAATCCCATCAATTCCTTATTCTTTCATATTTTTCTTAATTACAAATTTTCCCTTTTCGGGTTCTTCGATAAAATGACCTTTTTAACCCCCGAACCTAAATAAATAGCAAACATACTCCAAATTCAAAATTTATTTTTTTAATACTTTCAAAATAATTAAAAAAAGAATTCTGGAAGTTTTCAAAAATTTTCGAGTCCATTTGCTATTTATTTGGAGTTTTTCTTCCAAAATTGCCCTTTTGTGCACCCGAACTTTCACCAATTTTAAATGAGCTCCAAATACGAATTTTTATTCACCAATCTCTTCTAAATAATTTAAAATGTGATCTAGAAGTTTTCAATATTTTTGGAGCTCATTTGCTATTTTTTCGAGATTTATCTGCTTGAATTTCTGCATAGAGGACCCGAGATTTGGCCATTTTGCAAACGAACCCTGAATCAGGATTTTCTTTCACCAATCTCTTCCAAATAATTTAATAATGAGATCTAAAAATTTTCAGAATTGTCGGAGCTCATTTACTATTTTTCCGGGATTTATCCTTTTGAATTTCTACATAGTGGACCCGGGATTTGGCCATTTTGCAAACGAACTCCGAATCAAGATTTTCTTTCACAAATCTCTTCCAAATAATTTAAGAATGAGATCTGCAAATTTAAGAATTGTTGGAGCTCATTTACTATTTTTGCGAGATTTATCCTTTTGAATTTATGCATAGTGGACCCGAGATTTGACCATTTTGCAAATGAACTCCAAATCAAGATTTTCTTTTGCCAATCTCTTTGAAATGATTTAAGAATGAGATTTGCAAATTTGCAAAATTTTTTGAGTTCATTTGCTATTTTTCCAAAATTTTCCAATTTTGCCCTTTTACTTTCGAATCCCAGTTTTGCTTAAAAAAAGTCCGATTTTTAGATTTTCTTCAAACTGAGCCTTGGACTATCCTTGTTTAATCATTCCTCGTCAATTAGGGGCTTTAATTTTACCAAATTAGGCCATTTCTGTAATTTTTCCAAATTTCACCGAAATTCACCAAAAACCCTAATTCTCAGTTTTCTTTCAAATTGACTTTTCTTTCAGTTTTTCTTTTAAGTAGCTTCTCCATTACCCTTATTCAGTTCTTATCTTTCATTTGGGACCTTCAATTTTGACCAATTTGATTGTTCAAGCACTTTTCCCCAAATTTCCTGAACTAGGGTTTTCTTTCTACTGAGATTCCGTAACCCAACTTTCAATCTCCATATCTTTCAATGTAGACCTCGGATTATCAAAATTCTTTCACCATTTTTCAATTGAAATTCAAATGTTGATTTCCAAAATGGGTTGACTTTTTTAGTAGTTGACTTTTTGGAGTTGACTTTTTTACGGTTGACTTTTTCAAGTTTGACTTTTTCTGTCTACTTTCTTAGACCAAGTCATGGAGTACCACCTGCAGGATGAGAAAAGTCTTTTTGCATTCTGAAACATCAATTTAAGAAGAAAACATACCTGACTTAGTGGTTCGGACAAAATTAGGTGTGTACAGCTACCCCTCTTTGGCTGTTGCTGAGAATCAGGAATCAGGTAAAGATAAACAAACACTAATTTTATCCGGTTAGTGAAATCACATGTGAAGAGAAAACGAAAGGGGTTTTCATTCATTTCCATTTTTCATTCATCTATTTTCATCTTTTTGTTTTTCCTTTTTTCCTTTTTTTTGGGTTAAAAAAGCTGTAAATTAAAGATTTTATCCTTAAATTGAGTTCCCTGACTAATCAAGGCTCGACCCGTCTTAAGGAAACGAGTTCGATTTGCAAGAGAAGAAATGACCTCGACGATGGTCTCGGGGTCTTAACCTATCTTGTTCTCAGCTGTGTTTAGAATTCTAGGCATCTCCTCCAGAAGCTTCGGCTATCACCACCAAAGACTTGCTCATTTTTTAAAAATATTTAAAACTCTGAATATCTCTACAGAGGCTTCAGCTATCACCACCGAAGACTTTCTCACTGTTTAAAATTTGTCAAATTCTGGGTATCTCCTCCAGAAGCTTCAACCATCACTACCGAAGACTTTCTCACTGTTTAAAATTTGTAAAATTCTGGGTATCTCCTCCAGAAGCTTCAACTATCACCATCGAAGACTTTCTCACTGTTTAAAATTTGTAAAATTCTGGGTATCACTTCCAGAAACTTCAGCTATCACTACCAAAGACTTGTTCATTTTAAAAAAAGTAAAATTCTGGGTTCGGCAGGTTCAAAATAAAAGAAAGTACCTCGGCAGTGGTCTCGGGGCTTGACTCTTTGAGAAGCAGAACGAGTTTGATTATACCTGAAAGCTTTGAGAAAGGGTGCAAATATCTTTGATGCAAATGTAAATGACTTGATTTGATGCAAATTTTCTTGATGCAGATTCAAATGACATAGACTGATGCAAATGCTTCTGGATGTAGATGCAGATGTTGAATAAAATTCTGGGTATCTCCTCCAGAAGCTTTGGCTATTACCACCAAAGACTTGCTCATTTTTAAAATTGTAAAACTTTGGATAACTCCTCCAGAAGAAGATTTCTCAATTCTCAAAATTATAAAAACCTGGATATTTCCACCAGAAGCTTCAGCTATCACCACTGAAGACTTGTTTACTTTAAAAAAAATAAAAATAAAACTCTGGATATCTCCACAGAGGCTTCGGCTATCACTACTAAAGACTTTCTCCCTTTTCAAAAAATTTTAAAACTCTAGATATCTCCACAGAGGCTTCGGCTATCACTACCAAAGACTTTCTCTTTTCAAAAAATTTAGAAACTCTGGATATCTCTACAGAGACTTCGGCTATCACTACCAAAGACTTCCCCTTTTCAAAAAATTTAGAAACTCTGGATATCTCCACAGAGGCTTCGGCTATCACCACTGAAGACTTGCTCATTTTTTTTAAATCATGTTGAAAATTATACCCAAAATCTTTGAGAATAGATGTAGATGCACATGTCTTTAACAAGGTGCTCATGCTTCATGGTGCAAATATAAATGGCTTGGATTGATTCAAATGCTTCATGATGCAGATGCAGATATCTTTGATTGATGCAGATGCTTCTTGATGCAGATGCAAATGCTCTTAGATTGATGCAACTACTTCATGAATGATGCAGATGCCCTAACTAATCATGTTCCCGTAAGTGGTCTATGAACAGTGTAACTGCAGTTACCACACAATAATGAAAATGCAATGGTTCTAGAAATGATGCAATTGCTTGAGATGACGCAAATGCTAATTCCATGAAGGATGTAAATGTAAAGGTAAAATGCAGATGCTTATGGAATAATTCCCATGCAAATACCCATGAATGATGCAAATGCTTGCCGACACTGTGCAGATGCAAAGCTCAATAAAAAGACGAGTGCTCATGAGTGATGCAAATGCCCTCGATCGTTTTTCTAGACTTTGGCTTAGCTTTTCCAATTCATTTTTTTCAATCTATGGCTATTCTCATTGCCCTAACAGTTTTTAAACTCTTATTCACAGAGGTCTGAAACAAGTCCTATTTCTTCTTCTCATATCTGGAAGTCAAGACCTATCCTAGCAGTTCTATACCTTTGGGTTAGAGAAACCCTTGTCTCATGTCAACATCAAGAATGGGTGGTTCAAAAGAAATATCTTTATTTATTTTTTCTCATTTTGAAAACTTCTGAACAAAAATATTAACCCCACAGTGTGTGATCTACAAATCTTTTGAAGACTGATGATTGCTGTTAGAAATTTCTCTAAGTGTCAATCTGTTTTTTTTTTTTTTCAACTGGGATCGGCAAGGCTTGGTATAACAAGATTCTGGCTTTTCTAGGAAAACTTCATAACAAAAATGTATACCCTTTCTAGGCTCACAAATGGAACAGGTTTTATAAATCATGAATTCATTGAGAACCAAACAAATTCAACATTCTTTTAGTTTCCATATCAAGGCATTTTGACAAGCGTCAAGATTGGCCGAGACGTTTAAACTGGAAAGTTTAATTTTGGAGGAAAAAAAGTTTCAGTTTTCGAAGACAATCCTCCGAATGAGAGCTGTCAATTTGGGAGGTTCAGGAATTTCTAGATGTTCCTCGATGACCACTTCTTCAAGGTGATTCTTTTGTGGTATCGGCACTATCATAAATGGCATCGAAAATTCCCATTTTACTCTTGACCGCCCATTTTTGGGTTTTCGACCTAGAGTCCCCTTTTTTCCTATTTTTCTTTTTTCTTTTGGTTTTACCATGCACTTGAGAATTCTAAATTCTTCCTTAGTGAAATGAGCATTCGATGAGATGGGATAAAATCTGAGGATAAACCCTTCAAGTTGAATATTCATGCTTGATCCAAATGGGCTTTTAAAGCACGTAATGTAGCCATGGCTCGGGATTCAGAAAGAAAGGATAAATAGGCCCAAAATCTGTGTTTGAGGGTAATTGGATCAAGGATCATTTCCTGAGGAGAATTCATGCTTGACACATTTGTCCCTTTTTTTTGGGACTTTTTTTTTCTTTTTCAATCTTTTTTTTTATTACTAGATTTTATTTGACATTCTTTGATTTCACCTTTTTTAGTGGCTTTCTTTTTTTTCCATGATTTTTGATTATCTTTCCTCGTATTTTCCCTCTAGTGTAAAGGGTGATCCTTTATCAGGGTTCAAAGAAAGAAATAATTCCTAAGGCTCAAAGGGGTGACTAGGGATAATTTCTTCTTAGTGAAGGGGATATGAAAGATGGCCCTTTATCATATCAAGCATAAATATTCTCATTGAAAAGCAATCCTCAGGGGAAATAGTTAATCGAAATTTTATTTTGCACTTTGGAATCATCCAAATTCTCATATGCATGATATCTCAAAAAAAAATTTTAATCGCATGCCACAATGATTCATGCATTAGTCCCATGCTTTTTCACCATACAACCATCATTTCCACATATGATGCCCCAATTTGATTAACCATGAGAATGTGTATCAACGAGGAACATAACAAGTCTAGGTCTATTTTGAAAAGGCTGAGTTTCAAATCTGAGTTCTTTGAAGAAACAAGGAAAATATGACCCAAAAATGGGTTTTCTTTGGGACATGGGATAAACTAGTTTAATCATTGTGCCCCAGGGTGTCAATCATGAAGTGATGTTTGGGCATTTAGTATTTTGTGGTTATTGGAAAAGGCACGAATGGTTTTAGCACAATCTTGACACACACAAAATTACCATGATCTAAATTCTTGAAAGAATGTCTCATTTGTTTGAATTACGAGGAGTTCGAAAAAATTCAAAAAGTTCGTTCCTTTGTTCAAAGCTTAGACTAGGATTTACGTCTTTGCCTATTCTACAATAACAATGGTTTATGAAGTCTAATTATTCATATTGCTTGAAGCATTAGGTCTTTCAAGTAGTTTTGGTTCAAAGGATTTAGGCATAGGAAAGCCTAAAAGAGAGAGGGAAAGTGTTAGGTCATTTCTAACAATGGTCATCAATATTCTCGAGACTATCAATTATTTCACGTGAAAACACCTTATAACTGGTTACCAAAAAAAATTTCTCAAAGTTTCATTTTTTTGCAAATTCAAATTATTATTAAAACATAATGAACACAAAACATTTAAATTCAAAATTTATTTATTTCATGTAGATGTCAACATGAGACAAGTGCTTTCATCGTCACAGTGTATAGAACTACATGCATCAGAAATCCTAATATGATTATGCACCATGTTTCTTATGACACTTGCCTTTCCCATCTTCAAAACTTATCGAACCAGCCTTGATGAGATCCCTGACCTTGTACTTCAAAGCGGGGCAGTTCTCTATTGAGTGACCTTGATTGCTAGAATGATAACCATAACACTCATTAGCATCATACCAGCTCGGATAAGGGGCCTTTAAAGGCTTTAATTGCACGGGTGTCACAAGGTGATTATGGATGAGTTGAGGTAGTAGCTCATTGTATGTCAGAGGAATTGGGTCAACCTGATTTCTTTTTTCGCTTTTTATGCCCCCTTCGATTATTCCCAAGGGTGTTAGATTGATAGAGATATGTAAATTCTAGTGTGCTTGCAGTCATTGGTTGGTAAGGATAAGAACCTTGAGAGACATTGTTCAGGGTAGAGTAAAACGACTGATACAATGAGAATTGGGAGGTGGGGTAAAGCCCTTCACGACTTGGGTACCTTTCTTTTTCTTTTGAGATGCCCTATTTCTCTCGGTATTGGGTGTTCTTTCTCTTTAAATTTTCCCATCCTTGATAGCATTCTCAATCATCTCCCTTGAAATTACCATGTTCGAAAAATTCTTCGTGGTGTTGCCGACAAGTATATCATAGTACGGGGCTTGCAGTGTATTTATAAAAAGGACAGTGGTTTCCTTCTGAGTTAAGGGCGGTTGTACTTGGGCGGCCAGGCTCATCCACCGCTGCGCATATTCTTTGAAGCTTTCAGTAGCTATTTTCTTCATATTTTGCAAGGTGAGACGGTCAGGCGCCATGTCGATCATATGCTTGTACTGGTTTAGAAAAGCCCTAGCCATGTCGTTCCAAGAGTGAATCTGATCCTTGCTCAACTGACCATACCACCTAATTGCGGACCCGCTGAGGCTATCCTGAAAGCAGTGAATCAAAAGGTTATCATTATCTTTATGACTTGTCATCTTCCGGCAGAACATAGTGATGTGGGCTGACGGATCGGCCGTTCCGTCATATTTCACAAAGTCAGGGATCTTGAACTTAGGAGGAATAACAAAATCGAGGACAAAACATCGTCCTTTTGCATCCACACTCCCGAATACATCTGTATTTTCTACTGCCCGGAGCCTTTCATCTAGCAACTGATATTTCCCTTAGGAATCTGCCAACTCAGCCTCATTCGACTCAACCATTTTCAATTTTGCCTGTTCAGCTGGATCATCTATATTTAAGACATTGACGGGGTTAACTGTGTTCTGGGCATCCATCATTACGACCTCATTCTGACCCTTTTGTGCCTCTAACCCTTCTCTGGTGGTCAAGTTTTCAGTGTATACTTTGATTACGGTGGACATTAGCTCCATCAATTTAGTCATCTGATCTTCAGATTCTGGTTGAGACTTTGCCAACTGTTCTCGCAATTCTTTCTGTTCCCTTTCCATTTTTTCCATTCGACCTCTGGTTTGAAATGGAAATTCTTTCAAAGTCTCTTAAAGCCATGCCAACTTCTATTTTATTTCCCCAAATGCATGTCATGATGAAAGAGTCATGAATGCAATTTGATGCACGTGAAACATAAACAATATGATGTATGGACATGTACAGTGAAAACATGCTGACTATATATGTAATAAATGCAATCACGATGCCAACATGCTGCAAGCAAAGAATAAACAAATCAATGCATGGATATATGCAATGAATGACCATGTATATTTTAGCTTATTTCCCAATCAATGATCATATACACTATGAATGCAACACGATGTCAATTATGATGCATGTAAACAATGAATGATTGGCACAAAGTATATACAAAGAAATTCATGCTGACCATGTATGTTATGAATGCGACCTAATGCTAACATGATGTATGTAATAAGCAAATTAGTGCATGTACATATAGAGAAATCATGCTGACTATGTTTGTCATGAATACCACCTGATGCTACCAAGATGCATTTATGAATGTATGGTATGACAAATAATTGATCGGATGCAAAATGCAAAGGGGAAGATATCATGGAGGAAATAAGAATCGAATGAACTTAATCATCAACATCTCATAAATTTGAAGCACAACCAATTTATTCCCATATCAACGTTCAAAATGGTATAAACCATGTTTTCAAAATTTGAGCACTGGTTAAAACTGTCTTTACAAATACTTTATTCTTCCTAGCATCCTAAGGCTATAAGAGCCGGCTACTGAAAAAGTGAAATCCTACTACATCATATCAGATCAAAGTCTTTCTACATCATTGCCGTAAATCTCCCAATCCTATTTATGCATTCCCAGCCCTCTATCAATCAGTGTCATTGGATCGATCCACTTAATCTCTATAAGAGATTGCACTTTCTTTTTGAAGGCTATACAATCTTCAATACTATGCCCAGTAATTCCACAATGATAATCACATCTTGCACTTGGGTTGTACCAACTAGGATACGGTGGTAACAAGGGTTTCAACGGGACACAGGCAACCATGCGATCTTTTACCAATATAGGGAGAAGCTCCTGGTAACTGATTGGAATGGGATCGAAATGCCCTTGAGTCTTGTTCTTGGGTTGTTTCTTAGTCGCACATGGCCTAGGAGTTGGGGCACTTGGTGGTGGCACTAAGGTTCGAACCAGAGTGTTTACATAGGGAGATGATGGAATAATAAGGCAAGGGTATGGATTTGGACTCGAGATCCTTGGAGGTTGTACGTAGTTCGAGGTTCCTTTCCCGGGTGCTTGATAAGGTGATTGATGAGGGAAATAATATGAATTGCTAGTTGGTGGTGATGGAGTGGGATTTAGGGGTCCCGTAGTGATTCTCCAGTGGACAATTGGGCCATAGTAGGATGAGGATACTGGTTTGGACCTAGGACAAATTGCAGGGACTGTTTGGGATCTGAGGTTTCTATTCTTGGTATCAGGCTCTCAGGTTTAATCATTTTCACAATCTTGTCCACAATTTTATCAGGATTGCAACCTTTGTGGCATTGACAAGTGCAGGATCCAGCAACGATTGTATGTTCTGGACCTAATGGTTTTGGTTGATCCGAAGGCGATGCAGAGCCCTGAGAAAGTTCTCCCTTACTTTTACCCATATCCTCAAACATTTTCATTATTTGGTGACTTGGTCTTTCACTTCCCAGATTTCATGCCTAAATTCCTCTTAATTGCGTTCCGAAGCACCCAATCGTTTCTCCGATTCTTTCCTCATATCTCGAACCCCTTTCATGCAAATGAAAATGTCATGAGATCAAGAATACAATTATGAAGGTACATGCTCTATTTCTATATGCATGAATATACTGATGATTAATGTATGAACATATATAGAGAAACTATGATAACTATGTATGCCATGGATGCAATCTAATGTCAAACATGATGCATTTAAAAAATGAATAAATTGATGCGCAGGTATATACAAATAATAACCATGCATATCCTAAACGTATTCTACAATGAGTGATTATACATGCTGTGACTATAACATGATGTCAAAATGATACATGCAAAGAATAAATGAATTAACACAAAGGTATATACAAAGAAATCAATGTTTACATGAAAATGGTGGGACCTAAATCTTGATTATTCAAAAATCTCATTATGCAAGATTTGCCTCCAAATTTAATCTATGATTTTTTTGAAACATGTTTTCTCTATGAAAAACCAAACATATTATTTTCAAAAGAATTCCGGGGTAGTGGATCCTACTATAGTACAATATTCAAATGTTCATGTAACACTATCGGTTTATGAAATCATCAAATGAGATTATTACCAACTGTTTATTGCAAAGAATAAGATCGAAAATGCAACCATGAATGTATAAGCTCTATTCACATATGCATGAAACGTGCAAAATGCAAAATGTTTGAAAAATAATGTTTTGATATTTTCAATTTCAAAAAGTTGATGAAAATTTGCCCTAATAATATCAACTTATTTAGGCATCATGATGCCTTCGGGGCGGGTTATCACATTTATTACGAGCGATGTACGTTCATCGTTGCCTGATCTCCAATGCTTGTTCAGAATGTAGAGATACATGGTAAAAGATCAGAAGCATTCCTCCAAGTGTTCCTAACTTCGGTGCATCTAACGGAAATCCGGCATGACTTCGCCTGGGTTCACTATATGAGGGAGAATCGATTTTAAAGGCCCCGAATTGCTCCTCACTGTCGCCGGAGAAGGCTAGTAAGGCACCCCGACAAAAGCGGGTTCAATTCGTTAGAGTATATTTTCCTAGCCCATGCAGATTGTTAATCACGAAGGCTTAGGTAATTTAGTACTCCGAAAGTGTTTTGCTAACCCATGCGGATTGTTAATCACGATAGTGTAGCTACTTTACTTCCATTTAAAGGAACGGAACCCGGGTATAGGGCTCATGATATGTAAATGCAAGTGCAATGTGTGTAAAGAGGAAAAACAAACCTTTCACCACCTATTCTACAAACCTTATTCTAAATGCTGTAGCAATTTATTAAAAGAATATTCAAGAATACTGTAACGCATTAATCAATTATAATATACAATCATTAAATAACTATAAAACAATAATAAAATGCATGTGAATGAATATGAACTTATTTAAAATATTTTATTATTTTCAAAACTCTCCTTATTTAAAAAAAATATGGAAATTAAAATTAAATACCAATGAAACCCGACAAAACTGTGACTTTCGACAACACTCGACTAATTCTAGACCTGACTCTCTAAGTGTCCCCAGCGGAGTCGCCAAGCTGTCGATACGTGATCCCGTCGCAGGGACCCGTTCGAGTGAGGGGGGAACAAAAGCAGAGGAAAACACGACTTAATTACTCTAGATTGAAATAAAAGGTCGAGGGTTTGAAAACAACCTCGGAAAAAGTCATGGAATCGCCACCAATCTTTTTTTAGCTAGGTGTGATCGGCCACCTATTAAAACCGATTTTGTAAAACATTTTAAAATTAATTAAAACATTTTTAAAACCAATTTCAAGTCTGCGTTATAAACCAGAGAACATCGAAGAATCGGGTTCGGGACTCGGTTACGCGCGGGGAAGGATTAGCACCCCCACAACGCCCGTATAAAACGATACCTTATTAATCATGTGTTATCTCAAGTCTTGTTAAAAAATTGGTTTTTAATTTAGTATTTCAAGTTAATTCCCAATTTAAAGAAAAATAATTCCATTTTCTAATTGAAAGTGATCCGGAATTTATTAATTCAAAATTTTTCTATATTCCCCAACAAACGTGGCAAAATATAGAAATTTTTATTAACTTGGAAAATTTTCCGAATCATTCTCGTTTTAAAAGAAGATATTCCGTTATTAATGATAATTGATGATATCCTCCCCAGCAAACTCGGCAGAGAACTCATGAATTATTTTAACTCGAGAATATTTTTATTTTATGGAAAATCATTATCTTCTTCCAAACATTTAAAAAAAAATGAATATGAACATGTCTGACATAAATAAAATGACATAGCAAAGTCTAGATAATATAATGCAACCTAAATGATATGATATAATTTAAATGGCATAGTATATTCTAAATGAAATGATTAAAATTACATGAAAAATGTAAATGATATGGCATATTTTGAATGACATGGCATATACTAAATAATATAATCTAAATGACATGGAATATTATCTAAGTGACATGGAATATGAAACATTAAATAATGCTATCATGAAATATACATGAAAATAAAATAACAAAATGCATGAACATTCTAAATAATGTGACTAAATAAGAGGCATAGGATAGCACGAAATAGTCAAAACCATATGGCAAACAATATAACATCATAAAATGTAAATCAAAATAATAATAATACCATGGAAAATATCATAGCAGAAATCACATATTAAATAAAATACATGAACATGGAGAATGCAATGCATGAAAATGTATTTTTTTCCTTTAAATAAGGAAATCCGTATATCTAAAAAGATATCTGGCTACCTTAGGAAAATATATCAAATTAAATCTTCTAAAAAAGAAAAACTTTACGATTGTTTGAAAACTGTTTTGAAGAAAAACTTGAATGAAGATTAAAACCCCTACCAAACCCTTTTAAAATGGCTCTAATTTCCTAAGTTTAAAATCCCGAACTTGACCAACCTTAACCCGAGGTTTATAAAATCATTTTTAACATTTAAAAAGGCTTAGAAACTATCCTAAGAAAGTATCTAAAGCTTCTAACCAACCCCCTCTAAATGCCTTAGCAAAATTCAACCATTGATTTTCTTTTGAATTCAAATCTGTCTCTACTGTCCGATTTTGACACACGATTTTTTAGCCTATTTTTAAAAATTCAAAAAAATCTAAAAAAATACTGAAGACTCAGAAGAAGTAAAACTACATGAGAAAAAATTGGCTTAATTTTCTGATTAAATACGACTGCCCAAAAAAATTAGGAAAGTATGAGTACTGGGTGAAAAACTGTTTTGCCAAAACACATTTTTTTTTTTCCTTTGATAAAATCATTTGGAAATCAAAGTAAAAATGTTGGAGAACCTCCTAAAGACCTACAAACAGTAGCTAAAACATTTAAAAATCTTAGACAAGAAATGGGCTAATTAACAAAAATCACCAAGGTAGAATAATAATTTGACAACCCTTTAATTTTCCACAAGTATGCTCAAGTGAGCATGACTTTGAGCCATTGATTGGCCTAAGTCATAAATCATGTGGCATGATATGGAAAGCATGAAAATGGCCTAGTGCCTAAATGACATGGCATATGAAAATGGCCTAATGTCTAAATGACATAAAATGACATGGCATATGAAAATGCCCTAAAGTTTAAATGACACGAAAAATGACGTGGTATATGAAAATGGCCTAAAGCTAAATGACATGTAAAATGACATAGAATAATAAAATGACCTAAACTTAAATGACATGGAATAATAAAAATGGCCTAAAGCTAAATGACATGTAAAATTACCTAGATGTCTAAATGAAATAGCAAATATCATGGCCTAGAAAAATGACCTAAAGCTTAGAAAAAATACTCATGGTCGAATGGCCTAGGAACCAAAGTGTTGTGAAAAATGTCATGTAAAATGACCTAACTAAATGCTATGGAAGATGATATGAAAAATGGAAATGGCCTAAAATATGACATAAGTCAATAGAACAAGATGGTTAGCAAGAATATAAATATACATAAAGATAAAGATAAACAATAATAAAAATAAGCAAGTTAAAGTAAGCAAATAAATAACAAAGAGATGAGCTCCATGATTGGTACATTGGCAAAGCCCCCCTAACCATTATCTCTTGATTTTCATCAAGGTCATGAAGCCTTTTCAATCTCAAAATCATAAAAAAGTAACTAAGGAAAAAAAATGGAGATGAGCTCCATGGTTGGTATATTGGACAAAGCCCACCCTAACCATTATAACTTGATTTTCATCAAGATCATGAAGCCTAACCACTATTTTTTTTTATTTTTTGAAAAGCAAGAACAACAAGAAAGAAGTAAAAAAAATGGTAGAAAATCACATGGAAAACAAGAAATAAAGCATGAAGAAGAAGAAAAAAAAACTGTAGTACCAATGGTAGAATGGCTACCTTAACAAAAGCTTTCTTTCTTTTTCCAAAAACCTTTTCTTTTCTCCATTAGCTACTGACCTCCCCTCTCAAATGCTCAGCCACTTAAGGAAAAATAAAACATCCCCCCCTCTCTCATGCTTGGTCGATTGGCCCTCCAACCATTGGATGAATTTTGAACTTTTTCTCCTCCAATCTTGGCCCTTAGATTAAGATATTTTCATGCCAACATAAAAATGTCACATTGCCAATTGATAGCATCCCTTTAGATGTGTACTCAGCCCTTGTAATAACCTCAGCCCTTAGATGAAAAAGAAGACAATCCCATGCATTCCCTTGCTTGGCCCTTTAAGTGCCTACCCTTGGATGAGTTGTGCTCTTCTATTCTTGGCCATTGGATGAGAATTCTTTCATGACAACATAAAAATATCATCTTGGCATTTAATCCCAGCCCTTTACATGTGTACTCAGCCCTTCTACATGGCCTAAGCCATTAGATGAAAAGGAAGAATCCCATGCACTTCCTTGCTTGGCCAAATGGATGTCCACCTTTGGATAAGTTGTGCTCTTCCATTCTTCGCCATTAGATGAGGGTGCTTTCATGACAAATAAAAATATCATCTTGGCATTCAATCTTGGCCATTGAATGGTGTATTCAATTTTTCTACAAGGCACCTAAGCCATTAGATGAAGGGGGGACCATTTGCAAGGTACTAGTGGTAGCATGTGAGCTTGATAGTGACTAAGGAACTAAATTGATCAAGATTCCTTCTTCTTATCTATGTTAGATGATCAAAGGAGGTAAAATTCCAGCAATTCCTTCTTCTGTCATATTTTTCTTAATTATAAATTTGCCCTTTTCGATTTCTTCGATAAAATGACCTTTTTTACCCCCAAACCTAAATAAATAGCAAACGGACTCCAAATTCAAATTTTCTTTTTTCAATAGTTCCAAAATAATAAAAAAAAAAAAGAACTCAGAATCAAGATTTTCTTTCACAAAACTCTTCCAAATAATTTAAGAATGAGATCTGCAAATTTTTAGAATTGTTGGAGCTCATTTACTATTTTTTCGGGATTTATCCTTTTGAATTTCTGCATAGTAGACCCGGGATTTTGACCATTTTGAAAACGAACTCCGAATCAAGATTTTATTTTGCCAATCTCTTTTAAATGATTTAAGAATGAGATCTGCAAATTTTCAAAATTTTTGGAGTTAATTTGCTATTTTTCCAAAATTTTCCAATTTTGCCCTTTTGCCTCCGAAGCCCGGTTTTGCTCAAAACAATTTCGATTTTCAGATTTTCTTCAAAATGAGCCTTGGGCTATTCTTGTTTAATCACTCCTCATCAATTAGGGGCTTTATTCTTACCGAATCGAGCTATTTCTTTAATTCTGTCAAATTTCACCGAAATCCACCAAAATCCTAATTCTCGGTTTTCTTTCAAATTGACTTTTCTTTTAGTTTTTCTTTGAAGTAGCTTCTCCATTACATGTAGTCAGTGCTTATCTTTCATTTGGGACCATCAATTTTGACCAATTTTATCGTTCAAGCACTTTTCTCCAAATTTCCCGAACTAGGTTTCCTTTCTATTGAGATTTTGTAACACAACTTCCGACCTCCATATCTTTAAATGTAGACCTCAGACTATCAAAATTCTTTCACCATCTTTCAATTGAAATTCAAATCTTGATTTTAAAAGTGGTTGACTTTTTTAGTAGTTGACATTTTTGGGGTTGACTTTTTCAGGTTTGACTTTTTCTGTCTGTTTTCCTAGACCAAGTCATGGAGTACCACCTGCAGGATGAGAAAAGTCTTTTTGCATTCTGAAACATCAATTTAGGAAGAAAACATACCTGACTTAGTGGTCCGGATAAAATTAGGTGTCTACATGACCCTATCCCCACTACTTACAATGAGTTATACCCGAAGCTTCTACAGGGTTAACTCATTGAACCTTTCTATTTTCAACCTTTAAAACCTCTTTTATCCCAAATGGTACGATTCCAACGCTCATTGCGCAAACCATGAGGGCATCCAAGGAAACTCAACCCAGACTTGCACTGCTTTCAAGAACAAAGTTCAGAGCCTAATTGATGCAGGAATCTTGAAATTTGGGCCCAAAAGTGGACCTAATATTGCAGGAAACCCGTTGCCTAATCATACAGAGGCCAAGGTCAACGCAATCATGTCAGGGGAGGTTGAAAGGGTAAAAAGGGATGTCAGGAAAGTAAAAACGCCTATGATCAGAGTCTGGTTTGAGATGGTCAAGGCAGGATTGGTTAAGCCGAAATCATATGTGAGGAAGATCGTCATCCAGGTGGAGGACTTTTTCCAATATCATGAGTGCAAGGGGCACTCCATCCAGTACTGTGAAGAGTTTTTAGCAAAGGTTCAAAAGATGATGGATATGGGCAAGGCCCAATTTTTTCAAAAGATAGAGGAGCCTGAAATTAATATGAATGAGCCCAGTTATGGGGTGGATAGACCCCTGATCATATATTATGATGAGCCCGAGGTAAAGGCTATTCCAGTAGTCGAGGGACCCACTTCAAAGATGATCATAGAATTGCCGTCAATTTTTCCTTACAAAGGAGACAAGACAATTCCATGGAAGTATGAATGCAGTATGGCAATGCCAGGATCTTCAAACCATCAGGCAGCTGCCGTGGATGTAACTGGAGTAGGGCACCTAACCCGAAGCGATAGATGTTATGCCCCGATGACAGTTGAATCTAGAAAGACAGGAGGACCTGATAAAAGAAAAAGGGCAGTGGGACCAGACCCTATGGAGGTAGAACAACCTGGGAAGTTAGGAAAGGATCCAGCTTTATCTAGTAAAGTAAAAGAGCCGGTGATTGAGAAGGAAGCATGCGAGTTCTTAAAGTTCATCAAGCACAGCGAGTACAGTGTAGTAGAATAATTACACCGCCAACTGGCGAGGATTTCAGTTCTTTCACTACTGTTAAACTCGGAGCCATACCGAAATGCTTTGCTGAGAATTTGAACCAGGCTTATATAGCTAACAACATATCGGTGGAGAAGTTAGACCGATTGGTGGGAAACATCACAGTAGATGATTATATCTCCTTCAGTTAAGATGAGATACTGCCAAATGGAATAGGAACCATTAAGGCTCTTTATATTACCAATACCTGCAAGGTGCACATTCTACCCCGAGTACTCCTTGGCAATGGATCTTCTCTGAATGTGATGCCATTGGCTACCTTGTCAAAACTGCCAATAGATATTGTAGACAACTAATTTTGTCTGGGCCACTAAAACAGGTATGTTTTCTTCCTAAATTGATGTTTCAGAATGTAAAAAGATTTTTTTTCATCCTGCAGGTGGTACTCTGAGACTTAGTCTAAGAAGGCGAGTATAAAAAGTCAAACTTGAAAAAGTCAATCCCAAAAAGTCAACCCCAAAAAGTCAACTACTAAAAAATTCAACCCATTTTCAAAATCAATATTTGAAGTTCAATTGAAAAATGGCAAAAGAATTTTGATAATCCGAGGTCTACATTGAATGATATGGAGTTTGAAAGTTGGGTTACGAAGATTCAGTAGAAAGAAAACCGTAGTTCTGGAAATTTAGGGAAAAGTGCTTAAATGATCAAATTGGTCAAAATTGAAGGTTCGAAATGGAAGACAAGTACTGACTATGGGTAATGGAGAAGCTACATGGAAGCAAAACTGAAAGAAAAGTCAATTCGGAAGAAAATCAAGAATTAGGGTTTTTGGTGGATTTCGATGAAATTTGGAAAAATTACAGAAATGTCCCGATTGTGTAAGACTAAAGCCCCTAATGGATAAGGAGTGATTAAACAGGGATATCACAAAGCTCAGTTTGAAGAAAATATGAAAATCAGACTTGTTATGAACAAAACCGGGTTTCGGAGGCAAAAAGGCAAAATTGGAAAATTTGGGAAAAATAGCAAATGAAATCCAAAAATTCTAAAAAATTGCAGATCTTATTGTTAAATCATTTTGAAGAGATTGGTGAAAAAAAATCCGGATTCGAAGTTTGTTTGCAAAATGGCCAAATCCCGGGTCCCCTATGTAGAAATTCAAGAAGATAAATCCCCAAAAAATAGCAAATAAACTCCAAAAATTTTGAAAATTTGCAGATCTCATTCTTAAATTATTTTAAAGATATTTGCGAAATAAAATCCGGATTCGGAGTTCGTTTGCAAAATGGCCAAATCCTGGGCCCACTATACAATAATTCAAGCAGATAAATCCCGAAAGAATACCAAATGAGTTCCAAAAATTATGAAAACTTCCAGATCACACTTTTAAATTATTTGGAAGAGATTGGTGAAGAAAAACCTGTATCTGGAGCTCGTTTAAAAAATGGTAAAGTTTGGGAGCACAAAAGGGCAATTTTGGAAGAAAAAAATCCAAATAAATAGCAAATGGGCTCAGAAAATTTTGAAAACCTCCAGAATTCAGTTTTTTATTATTTTGAAATTATTGAAAAAATAAAATTTATATTTGGACTCCGTTTTCTATTTATTTATGTTTGGAGGGAAAAAAAATGTCATTTTATCCAAGAAACCGAAAAGGGCTTTTCTTACCTTTTGAAAAAATGGAGATTGGCCTGGAAGATGAGGGGTCAGCCGGCCAAGGCCCAAGAGTGGGCAAATATTTTCTGATTTTTAATCAAAAGATGAACAATGAAGAGGAAGGTAGTTATTTTTTTATCAAGCCTTTGTAATTAAGCCACATGGACCAATACATGAAGAGGGAGAATGTCAACATTATGGCTTAAGATTCTTGAACTGCTGTAATTGTGGATAGCTGATTACCTAATCTAAGGGTGATAATTTCACATTTTAAACATCTTGGATCAATAGCCTTTGGATCAAAATTGGTTGAAGAAAAAATGACAACATCCTAGGGGGATAGGGCCATTCGGCCACTACAAGGGAAGGGGCTTTCTCTTTTCATTTTCAGCTATTCACTCTCTATTCACTCTTGTTTGGCTGATTTCTCTCCACTGTTGAAAGGCAAAAAGAAAAGTTTAGAAAAGAAAAGAAAGTTAGAAGAGAAAAAGCTTGCAAGATAGCTTCTAGAGGTTGCTTTAAGCACCATACTCTTGCACTTTCCTTGATTTTCTATTCTTGATTTGCTATTTTGATTACTATTTTGGTGAGTTTCTTTTGATTTTTTTTTTAATAAGTGCTTTTAATATTCTTCTTCAAGTTCTTCTTTATACTTTCTTGGAAAAAGCTTTGAAAATTTTCTTTTCTTTTGTTTTTGGGTGGCCGAATGGCTTGCATTTTTTCGTGTAGTTGTTGTTTGCATTTTATTTCATGTTATTCGTGATATTTAACAAGTTTTGATGCTCTAAATCTTCTTCAAATGCATAAGCATGAAGCTTGTTTTGATTTGGTTGCTTGCTTCCTTCCATTTTTGAGTATATTCTCTTATTATCATGTTTATTTTACTTGTCTTGCATTTTTGATTTTCTGTTTTCAAAATATTTAAGTTTGTTTATGTTTTACATTTTGTTAATCCATGTGTTTGTGAAAATGCCTATTGGTTTTCATGCCTTTACTTTATATTTGCATGATTTGAGTATTATTCTTTAGTTATGCATGTTAGTATATCATGTGTTTGTGAAAATGCCATGTTCATTTTAAAGCATGAGACCATTCGGCCACCCCTCTCTTTTAAGCTTTGTGTGTGCATTTTTGTTATGCTAGTTGATAGGTTTGCATTTTCATGATATTTGGTTGTGTATTTTGTTTAAGCATGCTATATGTTTGTGTTATTGCCATGAATTCTTTAGGTTTAGGAATGGTTTGCTTTGCCATGCATATTCATGCATTTTAGACCTAGGTTGCATTAAATGCCATACAAGTTCATTTAGGTCTAGGTCATTTTATTGATGCCATGCATTTTTCATGTCATTTAGGTTTTAAATAATGCATTTCATGCATCATATTTGTTGTATTTTCATGCATTTCATGTCATTGCAACATGATTTATAACTTAGACCAATCAATGGTTCAAAGTCATACTCATTTTGAGCATACTTGTGGAAAATTAAAGAGGTGTCAAATTGATTATTCTACCTTTGTGATTTTTTTTTTTTACTTAGCCAATTTTTGCATAACTTTTCAAAAGTGTTAGCTACTGTTTGTCAGTCCTTAGGAGAGTCTCTAATATTTTTACTTTAATTTTTAAATGATTTTATCAAAGGCAAAAAAATATGTTTTGGCAAAACAGTTTTTTCACCTAGTACTTGTACTTTCCAAATTTTTCTGGGCAGTCATCTTTAATCAGAAAATTAAGCCGATTTTTTCCCGTGTAGTTTTACATGTCTTGAGTCTCCAGTATTCTTTTTAGATTTTTTTGAATTTTTAAAAATAGGGTAAAAAATCATTCTTTAAAACTGGATAGTGGAGTCATAATTGAATTTGAAGGAAAATCATTTTTCTGTTTTGGTTAACTTACTTAGAGGGGGCTGATTAGGAAGTTTAGCTACTGTTTTAGGATAGTTTCTAAGCCTTTTTAAACTCTAAAAATGATTTATTAAATCTCGGGTTAAGGGTAGTCAAGTCCAAGATTTTAAACTTAGGAAATTAGAGCCATTTAAAAGGGGTTTAGCTAAGTTTTAATTTTTAATCTAAGCTTTTCAAAATTGTTTTCAAACAATCACAAAGTATTTTGGTTTTAGAATATGTAATTTGATATATTTTCTTAAGGTAGCCAGATATCTTTTTAGATTTCCAGATTTCCTTAATTAAAGGAAAAAAAATACATTCTCATACATTGCATTTTCTATATTCATGCATACTATATAATATGTGATTTTTGCTATGATAATTTCCATGGTTTTGTTATTATTTTTTATTTATATTTTTGATGTTATGTTGTTTATTATATGGTTTTGAATATTTCATGATATCCTATGCTTTTTATTTAGTTATTTTTGTCATATTATTTAGCATATACTGTGTTCATGCATTATTATTTTTATTTTTATTTTCATGCATATTATATGATAGCATCATTTTATGTTTCATGTCATTTCATATCATTTAGATTATATGCCATATCATTTATATTTGCCATTTAAATCATTTTATTCCATTTAGAATATATCATGTGACTTAGGATATTTCATTCAATTTAGAATATATCATGTCACTTAGGTCATTTCATTTCATATAGAATATATTATGTTACCTAGGTCATTTCATTTCATGTAGAATATATTATGTTACCTAGGTCATTTCATTTCATTTAGAATATATTATGTCACTTAGGATGTTTTATTTCATTTAGAATATATCATATGACTTAAGATATTACATTTCATATAGAATATATTATGTTACCTAGGTCATTTCATTTCATTTAGAATATATCATATGACTTAGGATATTTCATTTCATTTAGAATATGCTAAGACATTTAAATTATATCATACCATTTAGGTTGCATTATATTATCTAGACTTTGCTATGTCATTTTATTTATGTCACACATATTCATATTCATATTTTTTTTAAAAATGTTTTGAAAAAGGTAATGACTTTCAATAAAATAAAGATATTCCCGAGTTAAAATAATTCATGAGTTTTTTGTCGGGTTTGCTGGGGAAGATATCATCAATTATCATTAATAACGGAATATCTTCTTTAAAATAAGAATGATTCAGAAAGTTTTCCAAATTAATAAAATTTCTATATTTTGCCACGTTTGTTGGGGAATATAGGAAAATTTTGAAGTAATAAATTCCGGATCATTTTCAATTAAAAATGGAATTATTTTTCTTTAAATTGGGAATTAATTTGAAATACCAAATTAAAAATTGACTTTTTATCGAGACTTGAGATAACACACAATTAATAAGGTACTGTTTTATACGGGCGTTGTGGGGGTGCTCATCCTTCCCCACACGTAACCGAGTCCCGAACCCGCTTCTTTGATTTCTCTGGTTTAAAAATCAAACTTGAAATTGGTTCTAAAAAATGTTTTAATTAATTTTAAAATGTTTTATAAAACCGATTTTAATAGGTGGCCGATCACACCTAGCCAAAAAGATTGGTGACGACTCTATGTCTTTTTCAAGGTTATTTTCAAAACCTTCATTTTTCTAGAGGAATTAAGTCGACTTTTTCTCGATTTTTTTTAATGTCACGCTTAACGAATAATAAAGTCTTGCGATGAGACTTGTTATTTTTTAGGTTGCGACAGATATGTCTTACATGATCCCAAGTCATACCGTTGTCAGAGCTTTTGATGGCACTCATCGGGAAGTGATGGGAAGCATTGAAATCCCGCTCCAGATAGGTCACTGTACCTATAAGGTCGATTTTCAAGTGATGGTGGTGCACCCAAAAGAGTGTATCTTATTTAACCTTGCACTAAAAAGATCAATTGTAAGTATAATGATTAGCAAGGGTCGAGTCCTCAGGGATTGGGTTTTAATCTATGAGTTATTAGTTTATAACTTACGTTCAAAGAAAAGAATAAAAGAAAAGGGGTTTTTGAAGCTAGATTTAAACTAAAGTAAATAATAAGAATAAGATGCAAGGCGGTATAACCAGCCAATAAAAATATATATACTAAATTAGGTGGTATAACCAGCCAATAAAAATAAAACAAAGTTAATATACAAATTAGGCGGTATAACCAGCCAATAAAAATAAATATACTTTTAAAAATAAGGAAACTAGAAAAATAAGAAAACAAGTAAGTAAGAAGAATCAAATATGAAAAATATGGTTAAGGTTTCACTCTCCACCACTAGACATCATTAAGAATCAATTTCAGATCTATCAATATCAACCAACTATCAAAGTTAACAACCGTAGATAACAACAAGCTCTGTTATCCCAATCTTTCCTTAGTTTGTCGTTAAATAGAACAAGCTCTCTATTTAATCTCTAACCATTAAACAACCTAGAATAAGCTCTCTAAATTCAATTTAATGGCAGCTTTATGATGAGAAAGATAGGTTGATCTAAGCAACAAACAAATAAGCTCGGATTGTTCAACTTAGGTTATGTTCCACTTTGCAATTATTGAAAACTTGACCATAATCATTAATCACAAATTGCCACTTATGAATAGGAAATCAAGACAATTACACAGATCAAGACTCCTAAACTAGCAATAGATAATTATCAAGATCTATCTAGTTGTACACCTAAATAAATCAAGACAACATCATGAACAATTCTTGTAGAAGAACATAAGCAACTTTGATAGAAAATTAATGATAGATAGAATCTGAAAATCAATCACAAAACATGTCTAGGGCTTTGAAATCACCCTTAACCAAATAAAAGTTTAGCCTAGCATAGGCATTATAAACATAAAATTAAATAGAATCTAAGAAGAAAATAAAAGAAAGAAAGAAGAAGAAGAAGAATATTAATTATCCAACCTCTTGCTCTTTCTAAAGAAAAAGAAAACTAGAGAAAAGAAAGAAGAAGAAAACTTAGAGAATTTTATTACAATGGCTAATATCCTACCTATCTACAATATGATGCCCTTACAATCATCCAAGGCCCTCTATTTATACACATTTTGGAGAGCTAAATGACAAGAGACAAGCTTTATAAAATTCAAAGGTAGGTATAATAGGTGGGTGCATTTTTCTAACAATTTTCGTCATATTGTATGACAATTTTGATCAGCCAGCTTGATGGTCGATTTTGTCAATATTGGAGGCTTAATCTGATCACATGGTCTTCTAGAAAAATGTTCCCCTATCCGTTAGTGATCCATAGACGTTGAAATCAGCTCATTTGCTGATGTGGATCAGAAGATATGGGCAAAATACCAAAACAGGTCAGCACAGACGTCATTGCACATCAGCCAACTTGATGGTTGATTTTGTCAATGTTGGAAGCTTGATCTGATCAAATGGTCTTCTAGACACATGTTACCCTATCCGTCTGTGATCCATAGCCGTTGGAATCAGCTCATTTTCTGATGTGGATCGGAAGATATGGGCAAAATACCAAAATAGGTCAGAACAGACGTCATTGCACATCAGCCAACTTGATGGTCGATTTCGCTAGGGAAAACGACTCCGTTTCAAGAAGTGTAAAGCATGAAAAAGATAGATATGCCTCTTAACTTTGCACTGTAAAAAATTCAGCCTTATTGCTTTAGTGAAACTCCAGATATAGCTGATATAGTAAAAGGTGTCGGAACTGTAACTGAACTGGATTTGCCCTTAATTCTTGATTTAACCTAGTAATCTGAAATCACTCAAAGAAACTTGTGAAAAACACCAAATTACATAAAAATATAAAAGATCATAAACACAATTAGACTAAGCAATAATAACTCGTATTTGACACAAAACAATAATAAAACATAACTAAAAACTATATAATTATACGAGTTATCACACCCCCACACTTAGATTGTTGCTAGTCCCTAGCAACGACTCAATAAAAATAAAATAAGAAAATCTAATCTAATCCATTTTCGTAGGAAATCGCGGTGGCACTTAGCATGTGACACAAGCCTTTAAACCCCTAGGTGTCCCTAGTGGACGAGTTTAGTCTCGTGAGGGTTTGCTAGAACGATACCCACAAACATTGAAAAACTAAAATATAAGTAAACTACATACACTAAAAATATTTACTCCTAATCCTTTCAATATAAATTAGAGACAATCTTTGAACAAGTCTTATAAACTAATCAATAGCTCAAAGAATTTCACAAAAAATCATGCTTGAATGTAAATAAATGAGTTAAGCCAATATTAACATAACATATTTCAATCAAAATAGTGCATATTCAACTTAATCTCAACCTCTCACATGGGATACTCTCATGATTTTCACTCTTTAAAGTAGTGGTAAAGTGTTTACACTCAATCAATCTCATGAAAATAGTTCTACCATATGCTTGCTTGTCCACCTATTCTCCACTAAAAGATCATGCAACTTCATAAATCAAGAGGTCTTTAATCAAGGTTGTAATAGGGCCAAGGGGTTTGTAATGTGGTTGAAGAACAAAAGGATAAAGATATCACAAAGGTTCCAAAGAGTTCATAAAGTTTAGAGACATAATAAGATCATACAAAGAAACTTCTCAAAACTCTTTACAAGTACATAGTCACATAGGCCGAATATTCATGTTGGGCCTTTTCTTCATTCTAAACAACTTTGTAACATCTTTTTCTTTACTTTAACTAGAAGTTCAAGAGAAGATATTTTTTTTTTTAATATGGGAATTATTTAACAATGATCCCTTTCTTTTTCTCTTGACTTTTTCTTTTCTTTTCTTCCCCCACACTTATCTTTTGTTTCTAACCGAAATTTTCAACTAAAAATATCCCTTGTTTTTTTGCAATATGTCTCAAAATATATAATCCATCTTTAGAACAAGGGTAAGGATATAAGTATATTTAGGCTAGGTGTAAGTTGTGGTTACCAATAAAACAGCATATTTAATGTAGGCTCAAATTGGCTCACTAGTGGGGATGTTCTCTTAGAACATTAATAATGGATGGCTGTTTGGCTCTGGTTATAATCCTAATGCCTCTATCATATTCATGTTGTCACATGTATCAATATAGTCTCAAACGGTTTAAAGCAAGTTCTAGAGAATCATGTAATCATAAGAGCACTCAAGAAAAAAATTAGATTGATTTGTATAATGCATCAATCATTATAGGCTCAAAAACTCACAAGGATGATTATACAAGTCAGATTAAGTCTAAACATGCTTCTTTCTCAATCAACATATCATATTAACATTGGCTCATAAAAAGATTGATATCAAGTTCAATTCTCATGAAAATCTTCTCACTAATAAATCTGTTCTAGACTTATGCAATTCATATCTCATCATAGTATTGAAAAAGAACTAAAACACACTAAAAATAATAATAAAATCTCATAAAAAAAATAGTAGACAAAAATAAAAGAAAACCTAAATCATTCCCCCCACACTTAATTCTTACATTGTCCTCAATGTAAGTCTATTAACCCAAATGAAAGAATCATGTGTAAGAGAAAAGAACTAATAACATAAGAATAGGAACAACTAAGACTCAAAACAAAACAAACCCATGCAACCTAAATAATCCTAAAATACTAAACAAAAATTAACAAGTAAACATAAAAAGATTAAAATCAAACTGACAAGGTATGTCTCAAGTCTCCCTTACTCAGACATTGTTCAGAATGAATACTTCTAAATGGCTTAAAACACAAATTTTTTTTTTTAAAGATTAAATCAAACTGACAAGGTATGTCTCAAGTCTCCCTTACTCAGACCTTGTTCAGAATGAATACTTCTAAATGTCTTAAAACACAACAAATTTTTTTATTTTTTTTTAGTAGGGGGTAAGGGACATATTACCTGCAGAGGTTGCTAACCACTTATTATAACTGAGACACAACAAACAAAATGTTAGATAATGTCACAAAGACAGAGTGCAATCCACTCCTTGCTCGTCCATATCTCTTTTTCTTTTTCCGAGCGTTTGCGAAACAACCGTAGCAGATAAATACTCATAAGCTTGGAGCTTTTTGAGTAAATCTTCAATGGTTGTAGCAGAAATTATGGTTCTCCTTGCCTCTGAAAACATGAATCCATTATCCACAGCATTATCTAAATATGAAAGCAAATTACTAAAATAACCATTAATATTAAGCAAACCAATGGGTTTCTTTTTTGTGACCAAAGATGACCAAGAAGCCACGCAAGCTATTTCTTCCAATGTACCCAGACCTCCTGGTAAAGCAATGAATGCATCGGCAGAATGGTACATGATTGTCATCCGTTCAGGGATACTCCAGACTTGTATTTCCTTACCCAAGGTAGGTCCACAAAAATTTGTGAATAGTTTTGGCACGATTCCTAGAACTGGACTTCCTCCGGCAAGTGCTGCTGTAGCGACTGCTCCCATTAAACCCGTACTACCGCCTCCATAAATCAACTGGATCTTTTGTTGGGCAAGTATTACTCCAACTCTTATGGCTTCATCAGCGAATATGTTATTTTTCCCTGGATAAGCACCTCCAAAGACACAAATTTTTTTAATGCGCTGGGACGAAGTACTTTCCATTTTTTTTTCTTTTTCGAGTGCCTGAAAGAGAATGAGTACATGGTGTAATATATAGAGGACTGAGTAGTGAATCAGACAAGAGTAATAATGTCGCCGAAAGTGTATCAGACCTGTCAGAAGAAAATGTTAACCTAACAAAAGATTTTTGCGTGATTTCATGAAGAAAATCAAAAAGAGAAGAAAAATTAACCGTAAAAGTCAAGAGTAATAATGTCGCCGAAAGTGTATTTGGCATCTTCCTCTGGTTTTACGTCCAGAAACGGCTTAAACGCCTTCTATGAGTCGAGGATATGCTTCCCATCCAGTTTTCTTACAAGCTGGCAAACAGGGTCTTTTAACATCAGATTCCCAAGATGTTGCCATTCCCTTTGGAATTGCGGCCATAAATCAAGAATTTCTCTTTGTACGTCTCCACTAGGATGCGTCTCAAGAGAAAGTTGGATATTACCCAAATTCTCCTTACTCAGTCCATCCTTAATGAATTCAATTTTATCATCTCGATTAGAGGACGGAATCTCAATAGAACGACATTTACCGTTACACGTCCATCGTGCACATTTGTGGCAATTTGAACTCATGCGCTTTGCTCGTCGCTTCTTTGCAAAAGTGCTTCTACCTGTACCTGGTAAATGCAAAACAGGAAGATATTCATGATCACGTACCTTGGCTTCAATTATCCAACGTATGTCTTCAGGAATCCCTTTGTGCATAAGCATTCTTAATCTTTCAAATCGAACTTGGTAAAGCTTCAGTAAAATATTTCGAGGAAAAGGAGGAAATCGTTTCTGCAATCTTGTGAGAATATCATCCATCCTGAAAAAAAATGAAAAAAAATTGAAAGAGAAATTTATATACAATATCGGTTTTGTGGGTAGCTGATGGAACCGACTTAAATAATCACAGAGTACCGTTATCCGCCTTTTAACCGGGGTTAAAAAAATTATATTTACATCTAGTTATTTTCAAAACAAGGATCAGAAAGAAAAATAACATAAAAAGACTCAAAAACAAAACACTCTAAATAAAATCCTAAATTCTTCCCCCCACACATAATTCTTACATTGTCATTAATGTAATGCTATTAATCCCAAATGAAAGAATCATGTGTAAGTGAAAAGAACTAATAAACAAAATAAACTTATGCAGCCTAAATGAACTTAGAAACACTAAACACAATTAGCAAAGAAACATAAGAAAAAGGTAAAGAAAAAGAGAGCAAATCTGAGGATGGCAGTTTGGCAATGCTTTCACTAATTAGGCTGTCTCCCCCAATTAGCACTTGATTGATTGTTTTCAGCCTAGCCAATTCCCCTTCTTGGCTTTTTAGGATCTTTTGGCTTAGACATGAAACTTCTCGGATTTTTGCGTTTTGGAGGAAGTTTTCTTTGCAAAACAGCCAATGCCTTCTCCCCCACACGTATTATTTCATCATTCTTGGTAGGGTATAGCTCTTTGAGGAATTGTGCATATCTTGGTACTTGTCTAATGGCATCCACAAGCAAGCTGTTTAAGGTTTCCAAAAATTGTTGTTCATGTTCCTCCTTTTTGGACTTTGCAAATCTGCTAGGAAAAAGTGGAGAAGGAACATTAGTAGAAATAAGAACCTTAAAAGCTACCTGAGGTGTCAAAGTACTCTCAATTTGAATGGTGGCTTCATTATCCTCAAGAAGTGAATCCATCTTTGGTTTTGTCTCATCCTCATCTTGTTCCTCATTTCTCAAGGTCACAATAGTAGCATTCTCCTTTGGGTTAATCACCGTTTGGGAAGGGAGTGCTAGAGATCTTTCTGCTACTAATTCCACCGTACTACTAGCCAATAGGCTCATTTGCCTTTCCAAACTCTGGATGCTTTCCCTTGTTTCCTGTTGAAATTGCAAAGTATCAGTAACAAGAGAATATACAAGATCTTCTAAAGAAGTACCTGAGTTTTGAGTCATATGTGGTGGTTGAAAAAGATCTGGTTCTTGAGACCATGATTGATTGGAGCTAGATGGATGAGTGTAATTGGCATAAGGATCTACTTCTTGGTAATTTTTCGAGTAGCCATAATTAGTATGATCCCACCATCCCTCATGGTAAGTGTTGGAGTAATGATCATGCGGTTGGTCTTGGAACCATTGATGGCCTTGACATCCTCCCATGGCCAATTGTTGAACTGGGGAGGTGAGCTTGGCTTGTTGATTCTCCATGTTCATGTATGCCACCAACTCTTCAAGTGTTAGATTGCTCAATTCCATCATTTTTTTTATTTTTTTATTTTTATTTTTTTTTTAAATTTGATAAGAAAAACTTGTATGTACAAGAAAATAAAACTAATTAGAACTGAAAATAAGAATAAACCAAGTAACAAATAAACTAAAGAAAGCAATCCCCGGCAACGGCGCCAAAAATTTGATGCACCCAAAAGAGTGTATCTTATTTAACCTTGCACTAAAAAGATCAATTGTAAGTATAATGATTAGCAAGGGTCGAGTCCTCAGGGATTGGGTTTTAATCTATGAGTTATTAGTTTATAACTTACGTTCAAAGAAAACAATAAAAGAAAAGGGGTTTTTGAAGCCAGATTTAAACTAAAGTAAATAATAAGAATAAGATGCAAGGCGGTATAACCAGCCAATAAAAATATATATACTAAATTAGGCGGTATAACCAGCCAATAAAAATAAAACAAAGTTAATATACAAATTAGGCGGTATAACCAGCCAATAAAAATAAATATACTTTTAAAAATAAGCAAACTAGAAAAATAAGAAAACAAGTAAGTAAGAAGAATCAAATATGAAAAATATGGTTAAGGTTTCATTTTCCACCACTAGACATCATTAAGAATCAATTTCAGATCTATCAATATCAACCAACTATCAAAGTTAACAACCGTAGATAACAACAAGCTCTGTTATCCCAATCTTTCCTTAGTTTGTCGTTAAATAGAACAAGCTCTCTATTTAATCTCTAACCATTAAACAACCTAGAATAAGCTCTCTAAATTCAATTTAATGGCAGCTTTATGATGAGAAAGATAGGTTGATCTAAGCAACAAACACATAAGCTCGGATTGTTCAACTTAGGTTATGTTCCACTTTGCAATTATTGAAAACTTGACCATAATCATTAATCACAAATTGCCACTTATGAATAGGAAATCAAGACAATTACACGGATCAAGACTCCTAAACTAGCAATAGATAATTATCAAGATCTATCTAGTTGTACACCTAAATAAATCAAGACAACATCATGAACAATTCTTGTAGAAGAACATAAGCAACTTTGATAGAAAATTAATGATAGATAGAATCTGAAAATCAATCACAAAACATGTCTAGGGCTTTGAAATCACCCTTAACCAAATAAAAGTTTAGCCTAGCATAGGCATTATAAACATAAAATTAAATAGAATCTAAGAAGAAAATAAAAGAAAGAAAGAAGAAGAAGAAGAATATTAATTATCCAACCTCTTGCTCTTTCTAAAGAAAAAGAAAACTAGAGAAAAGAAAGAAGAAGAAAACTTAGAGAATTTTATTACAATGGCTAATATCCTACCTATCTACAATATGATGCCCTTACAATCATCCAAGGCCCTCTATTTATACACATTTTGGAGAGCTAAATGACAAGAGACAAGCTTTATAAAATTCAAAGGTAGGTATAATAGGTGGGTGAATTTTTCTAACAATTTTCGTCATATTGTATGACAATTTTGATCAGCCAGCTTGATGGTCGATTTTGTCAATATTGGAGGCTTAATCTGATCACATGGTCTTCTAAAAAAATGTTCCCCTATCCGTTAGTGATCCATAGCCGTTAAAATCAGCTCATTTTCTGATGTGGATCAGAAGATATGGGCAAAATACCAAAACAGGTCAGCACAGACGTCATTGCACATCAGCCAACTTGATGGTTGATTTTGTCAATGTTGGAAGCTTGATCTGATCAAATGGTCTTCTAGACACATGTTACCCTATCCGTCTGTGATCCATAGCCGTTAGAATCAGCTCATTTTCTGATGTGGATCAGAATATATGGGCAAAATACCAAAATAGGTCAGAACAGACGTCATTGCACATCATCCAACTTGATGGTCGATTTCGCTAGGGAAAACGACTCCGTTTCAAGAAGTGTAAAGCATGAAAAAGATAGATATGCCTCTTAACTTTGCACTGTAAAAAATTCCGCCTTATTGCTTCATTGAAACTCCAGATACAGCTGATATGGCAAAAGGTGTAGGAACTGGAACTGAACTGGATTTGCCCTTAATTCTTGATTTAACCTAGTAATCTGAAATCACTCAAAGAAACTTGTGAAAAACACCAAATTACATAAAAATATAAAAGATCATAAACACAATTAGACTAAGCAATAATAACTCGTATTTGACACAAAACAATAATAAAACATAACTAAAAACTATATAATTAGACGAGTTATCAGATGGACATCACCCCATCTTACAATTGCTTGTTGGGAAGGCCGTGGATTCACTCCGCTGGGGCTGTGCCGTCATGTGTCCATCAAAAGTTGAAATTTGTAATGGAGGGACGTTTGATCAGCGTGTCAGGAGAAGAAGATATCATCGCCTTTGCATCTACAGATACCCCCTACATAGAAGTAAACGAAGATGTTGTAGAATGCTCATTCAGGTTGCTAGAATTTGTCAACGTCGTGTTCGTCACTGAAGGATATAAAATTCCAAAGCCAAGGCTATACAAGTTGGGGGTGAAAACAATAGTTGGAAAAGGTTGCAGAGCAAAAAAAGGACTAGGGAAGTATCTCCAGGGGATGGCTAAAGCAATAGAAGTGGCCGAGAAGAAAGACCGATTCGGTTCCAGATATCTCCCTAAAGCTCACGAGAAAAGGAAACAAATTGAGAAGAACCCAAAAAGGAGGATGGCCCGTCTTACGGGTGTGGATATGGAGTGGGAGCCCATTACTTTCCCGCCAATCCATCACATCTTTCGCTCTGCTGATTTCGAGTTTTGGGGTAAGAATTTCGAGGATGTGATGGTCCTGCTAGAGCAAGCTTTTGAGAAGTTCTACAGGGTTGAAGACAAACAACCACATGAAATGATGGTCAGCATGGCCGAAACAAATGAACAGAGGGATGAAAGCACTAGTTTGGTTGTGCGCTCGTGCCCTTCGGGTTATGAGCTAACAAATTAGAGCATGATTGAATTTTCCTTAGTTTTTAGGTCTACTCCAGTGTAGTACTCTAAACCAACATTTAATTGCCTCTGTCCAAGGTTGTTAAGAATCCTTTGTATGGGCGTATGTTTAAAACTTATCATTTAATAAATAAAAATCAAGATGCATGTTCTTCATATCAATGTGTCTGCATTATTTCATTATTTCATCCTTTCATTCTTCGTTATTATTGCCTATATGCCTTTCTATATTGTTTCTTCGTCATCTATTATAAGTTCCCGAATATGAAATATGAGGATTGTTCTGTCAATAATTCTGAAATTGATTTTGAAAAACTCATCTGTACGGGTGATTTCGACGCTAACGAAGATGTTGAGGATTGTGATTTGCCTCCAGATTTGTTGAGAATAATAGAACAAGAGTAGAAACAAGTATTGCCTCACAAAGAGCAGTTGGAAGTGATAAATTTGGAGGATGGGGAAGAAATAAGAGAAGTCAAGATTGGGACTGCCATTTCACCATCGATAAGCAAGATTTGATATGTCTGCTCAGTGAATACGCGGATGTGTTTGCATGGTCGTACCAAGACATGCCTGGGTTGGACCCTGATATCGTGGTTCACAAACTTCCGTTGAAACTGGATTGCAAGCCGATTCAATAGAAACTGAGAAGAATGGGGCCCGAAATGCTGTTAAAGTGAAAAAGCAATTCGATGTCGGATTCTTGGAAGTGGCAAAATACCCGAAGTAGGTAGCCAACATTGTCCCAGTTCCGAAGAAGGACAGAAAAGTATGGATGTGTGTCAATTACTGGGACCTGAACAAGGCGAGCCCTAAGGATAATTTTCCCTTGCCTCACATTGATACTCTAGTCGATAATACCGCAAAGAATTCTGTGTTTTCCTTCATGGACGGATTCTCCAGGTATAATCAGATCAAGATGGCACCAGAGGATATGGAGAAAACCATATTCGTGATGATGTAGGAACCTTTTAGTATAAGGTGATGCCATTCGGGTTGAAAAATGTTGGGGCAACATATCAAAGAGCCATGGTAACTTTGTTCCATGACATGATGCACAAGGGAATCGAAGTTTATGTTGACGATATGATCGCAAAGTCACAAGAAGAGGACGAACACATTGCGAATCTTAAAAGGCTCTTTGAAAGGTTGAGAAAATTTCAGCTTAAACTCAACTCGGCAAAGTGTACATTCGGAGTCACCTCCGAAAAGCTACTGGCTTTGTTGTTAGCCAAAAAGGGATTGAGATTGATCCAGATAAAGTGAAAGCTATTCAGAGCTTGCCTCTCCCTCGTACTCAGAAAGAAGTATGAAGCTTTTTGGGTAGGCTGAATTATATCGCTCGATTCATCTCTCAACTGATCGATAAGTGCGACCCGATCTTCAAGTTACTCCGAAGTGCGATCCAGGGGAATGGGATGAAGGATGCCAGATAGCCTTTGATAAGGTCAAGCATTATCTGTCGAACCCACCGTTACTAATGTCGCCGATCCCAGGAAAGTCGTTGATATTGTATTTGTCAGTATTCGAGAGGTCCATGGGATGTGTGTTGGGGCAACATGATGAAATCGGAAAGAAAGAATAAGCCATCTATTATCTCAGCAAAAAGTTCACTAAATACGAGTTGAAGTATTCATTGGTAGAAAGGCTTTGTTGTGCCCTAGCCTGGATTGCTTGGAGACTCAGGCAATACATGTTGTATCACACGACATGGCTGATTGAAAAACTAGATCCCCTAAAATATGTATTCGAGGCACCTTCTTTGTCAAGAAGAATGATGAGATGGCAAGTGTTGCTTTTTGAATATGATATTGTGTATGTGAGCCAAAACGCTATAAAGGGTAGCGCAGTAGCCGAATTCCTAGCAAGTCGAGTAGTAGAGGATTACGAGCCTCTAGACTTTGATTTCCATTACGAAGACTTAATATGTGTCTCGCAAGAATAAGGGACTTTCATTGAGAAGAAAATCTAGAAAATGCATTTTGATGGCGCTTCTAACGCCATGGGGCACGAAATCGGTGCAGTGCTCATATCCCCTAAAGAAGATTACTATCTTTTCACTGCCAGATTGGATTTTGATTATACAAACAATACGGCTGAGTATGAAGCATGTACTATGGGTCTTTGTGCCGCCATAAAAAGAAAGATCAAAACACTTCAAGTCTTCGGGGATTCAGCCCTGGTAATATACCAACTGCACGGAGAGTAGAAAACCCGAGATGCAAAGCTAATCCGATATCGAGAGCTTATACTTAGCTTGATTGAGGAATTTGAAAGGTGGTTTTCAATTACTTGCCCTGAGATGAGAATCGAATGGCAGATGCTCTAGCCACTTTATCATCAATATTTAAAGTGAACGAAGGAGTCGAGGTTGTGCCAATCAAGATGAGCAATATATGAGTCTCCTGCCCACTGCTTGAGTATCGAAGAAGAAGCAGATGGTCACCCTTCGTATTACGACATCTTGCAATACATCAAGAGTCAAAAGTACGCAAAGCAAGCAACGGAAAATGATAAGAGAACCCTAAGAAGAATGGCAATGTGTTTTGTCTTGGATGGTGAAGTCTTTTACAAGAAAGGAAAAAACCAGGTTCTATTGAGATGTGTTGTTTCCGCTGAAGCTCAGAGAATCCTCGAAGAGGTCCACAAAGGGATATGTGGCACTCACGTCGACAATCACATGCTGGCTAAGCAAATTATGAGGGCCGGATACTATTGGTTAACCATGGAAGGGGATTGCATCAATTATTCCAGAAGTGCCATAAATACCAGATACACGCCGACAAGATTCGTGTGCCGCCATCGCTGCTACATGTCATGACGGCTTCATGGCCATTTTTAATGTGGGAATGGATATGGTCGGGCCCATTACCCCGAAAGCTTCAAACGGACACCGTTTTATCCTAGTGGCCATAAACTACTTCACAAAGTGGGTAGAAGCAGCCTCTTATGCCAATGTGACAAAGACAGTGGTGTGCAGATTCGTCAAAAAAGAGATTATATGCCGATATGGACTCCCAGAGAGAATAATCACAGACAATGCTCTCAATTTGAACAATAAGATGATAAGGGAAATATGTACCCAGTTCAAGATCAACCATCATAATTCGACACCTTACAGTCCGAAAATGAATGGGGCAGTAGAAGCAGCCAATAAGAACATCAAGAAGATTACTGAAAAGATGACTGATGTGTACAAAGATTGGCACGAGATCTTGCCTTTTGCTCTTTACGCATACCGTACTTCGATTTGTACATCTACTGGGGCCACGCCTATGGAGGTTGAAATCCCTTCACTTCGTTTTTTGATGGAAGTGGGCCTAGAAGAGGAAGAATGGGTTAGAGCTCGCTATGAACAGTTGAATCTCATCGAGGAGAAAAGGCTGAAAGCAATTTGTCATGGGCAGATGTATCAGAAAAAGATGATTTGAGCCCACAACAAAAAGGTTCATCCCAGGCAGTTTCGAGAGGGAGAGTTGGTACTGAGAAAAGTTCTCCCTATCGTGAAGGATCCTCGCAGAAAATGGGCTCCGAATTGGGAAGGACCCTATGTGGTGAAAAGAGTTTTTTCTGGAGAAGCATTGATTTTAACTCGGATGAATGGTGATGACTTGAGAAATCCCGTGAACATCAACGAATTGAAGAAATACTATGCTTGAAGAAAAAAGAAAAGTGTGATACTGTGAATATGAGAATTCGAATGATTCCAAATGTAAACATGAGAATTCTATATATATATTTCCCCTGAGGATTGCTTTTCAATGAGAATATTCGTGCTTGATATGATTAATGGCCATTTTTCATATTCCTGTCACTAAGAAGAAATTATCCCTAGTCACCCATTTGAGCCTTAGGAATTCTTTCTTTCTTTGAACCCTGATCAAGGATCACCCACTACACTAGAGGGCAAATGCAAAAAAAACCTCCTTAAAAAAAATCATGGTGAAAAGAGCCAAAAAAAAAGGTGTGATATCCAAGAATGAAAAATAAAAGCCAAGAATGAAAAGAAACAAATTCAAAAAGGAGAGAAAAGTCCAAAAAGGACAAATGATTCAAAAATAAATCATCCTCATGAAATGATCCTTGATCCAATCACCGTTAAACACATTTTGGGCGTATTTATCCTTTCTTTCTAAACCCATACCTTGGCCTATATTACGTGCTTTTAAAGTCCATTTTGATCAAGCTCGGGTATTTAATTTGAAGGGTTTTTCTCAAATTTCATCCCATCTTTTGGAATTGTCATTTTTACCATTGAAGCATTTAGAATTTTCACATGCATGGTGGAACACAAAAAATGAAAAAAAGAATGTAAAAAGAAGAGGTTTAAGCCGAAAACCCGAAAAGGGCGACTTAAAACCAAAAGGGGGACACTTGGATTGAAAACCCACAAAGGGCGGCCCAAGTATTGAATCAATGCTCTGTGTAAAGGGGGAGAAGGTATCAGGAATTTAGGGAAAGGGTAAACCTTAGTCTAAAGCAACAGCGAAAGCCGAGAAGTCACCCAAGCAAATAGTTTGCTCAAAAGATATTTCAGAGGCATTAAAACAGGAGGGGTCCAGGATATTCCGCATCAAGGGCATCTATACCTTTTTATTTGCATTTTCCTTTTAATCCTTGATATTCACCTTTGTTATCTAAACCTTTCTGCAATGAACTCTTGTTGGCCCTTTCATGGCATTTGGCAATTTCATACCATCTTTCATATATGTTGTGATGCATTTTGAATGTTATCAAATTGAATGATGATTATTAAACATAAAAATCTTTAAGTAAAAGGATTTCCTTGTATTACTATGGAGTAGATTTAAATTTTAGAGGAGGTTTGAAAACCACTAAAATTTGGAGAAAACTCGCAACCATCCATAATGCTGAAAAAACTCATCAAGTGGGGCAAACTTTGGATTCACTAAACACATTGACCCAAGATACTGAAGAGCTTATCAAGTAGAGCAAGATCATGGATAGGTTAAAGACATTGCCACCGAGTCAGAAAATCTGGAGAAAACTCGTGACAATCCCCAATGATAAAAAGAGCTCATCAAATAGAGTAAACAATGGAGTTGAGAATATTCGTGAACCTTAGGGAAATCATGGATTAAAACTTATAACAATCATATAATTGTATTCATCCCTAGGGAACATGCATCTTACAAGCATTTTGCAAAACTTATCATCAACATCATTGCATTCGACTAACATTGTAGGAACTGTAGAAAGCTTTCCTTTTTTTTTTAGTCCAACATAGCCGACACAAAAGGAAGCAAGCACTTTATCCAAAAAAAATTCTGGACAAGACATCCAGAATATAATTATATACAGTGCCGTGTGAAAAGAGATTTTTCGAAAACTCTGTCGGGTTGCCAGGGAACTCGATTATCCTGACACATGTCACTTATATAAACTTTTCTGGACAAGACAACCAGATCATTCGGACAAGACATCCAAACCTTTTGGACAAGACATCTAAAATTTTCTCTAGACAAGACATCCAGAATATAATTGTATACAGTGCCGTGTGAAAAGAGATTTTTTGAAAACTCTGTCGAGTTGCTGGGGAACTTGATTATCCTGACACATATCATTTATATAATTTTCCTAGACAAGACATCCAAATTTTCCTGGACAAGACAACCAGACTTGTCATGGACAAGACATCCAAGATTTTTCCAATCGAATTCGTTTCCTTAAGACGTTTCGAGCCTTGATTAGTCAGGAATTTAAGTTAAGGACAAATTTTATTGTTTTAGCCAAAGCTGTGCCAAGATGAAGTAAGGCCCCGAGACTTCAGTCGAGGTATTATCTTCTCCCGCAAATTGAACTCGTTTCCTTAAGACGGGTCGAGCCTTGATTAGTCATGGAACTCAAGTTAAGGACAAACTTTATTGTTTTATTCAAAGCTACGCCAAGATGAGGTAAGGCTTCGGGACTTCCGTCGAGGTATTATCTTTCTTTTGCAAATCGAACTCGTTTCCTTAAGACATGTCGAGCCTTGATTAGTCGAGGAACTCAATTTAAGAACAAATTTATTTTATTTTATTTTACAGTTTACAAAAAATCAAAAAAAAAATCAAAAAAAATCAAAAACTCAAAAAATGAACAATAAATGAAAATTGGAAATTCCCCTTTCTATCCTTCACATGTGATTTCACTGACCGGACAAAATTATTGTCTAGTTTAACTTTGCCTGATTCCTGATTCTCAGCAATAGTCAAAGAAGGGCAGCTGTAGACACCTAATTTTGTCCGGACCCCTTAAACGGGGCAAATTCTCCTTTTCAACTCCCCGAAACACAAGGAGACTTCCATCGTTCCACAGATGGGTCCCCAAGGCTTTGTTTCGAAAGTCGACACAAAAAGTCAACTTGAAAAAAGTCAACCTCAAAAAGTCAACCATTAAAAAGTCAATTCCCAGTCAAAATAAAGATTCGAAGTTGAATTAAACAATGGCGAAAGAATTTTGATAATCCGAGGTCTACAACGAAAGATATAGAGTTCGGAAGATGGGTTGCAGAAATTTAGTGTAGGGGAAGACCTAATCCGTCAAATTTAGGGAAAACTACAAAGATGGCGCAATTTGGTGAAATTGAAGCCCCAGTTGATAAAGGATGAATAAACCAAGATAGCCCGAGGCCCAGTTTGAAGAGGATCCCAAGGAAGAGTCGGTTAGAGCAGAAATGGAAAAACGAGAAAATTCTCGAGTTTGAAAAGGGGAAAACTAAATCGAAGGGGAATTTGGTCGTAAAAATTGGACGTTTTTGGACCAACTCAAATTCAATATAGGAAAAATAAAGTGGAAAAAGAAAATTAGGAAATCAGACTCGTTTTGAGTAAAACCAAGGTTTCGGAGGTTGAAGGGCAATCTCGAAAAATCCCAAAGACAATTTCGGGAAAAATAGCAAACGAGCTCGAAAAATTATGAAAACTTCCAGATCTAAATTTTATAATTTTTGGAAGAGATTGGTGAAGAAAAATTCAGAATCGGAGCTCATTTGAAATATGGCAAAGTTCGGGTGCAATAACCCGAAATTCCAAAAGATAATTCTTGGGAAAATAGCAAACGAGCTCGGAAAATTATGAAAACTTCCAGATATAAGTTTTATAATTTTTGGAAGAGATTGGTGAAGAAAAATCCAGAATCAGATCTCATTTAAAAAATGGCAAAGTTCGGATGCATTAACTCGAAATTCCAAAAGATAATTCCGGAAAAAATAGCAAACGAGCTCGAAAAATTATGAAAACTTCCAGATCTGAGTTTTATAATTTTTGGAAGGTATTGGTGAAGAAAAATCCAGAATCGGAATTCATTTGAAAAGGGGCAAAATTCGGGTGCACTAACCCAAAATTCCAAAAGATAATTTCGAGAAAAATAGCAATCGAGCTCAAAAAATTATGAAAACTTCCAGATCTAAGTTTTATAAATTTTGGAAGAGATTGGTGAAGAAAAATCCAGAATTGGAGCTCATTTGAAAAAGGCTAAATTTGGGAGGCACTAAACTGAAACTTTAGAGAAAAATCAGGGAAAAATAGCAAATGAGCTCGAAAAAATGTGAAAACCTTCTGAACCAAGTTTTATATTGAATGGGTTGAGTTGAAAAAGACAAATCCAAAATTGGGGTCCATTTGCAATTAAATTAAGTTCGGGGGGCTAAAAGATAATTTTATCGAATAAACCGAAAAGGGCCAATTTTGCAAAATTAAGAAGGTGAAAAAATGAAGGAATTCTGGAATATCCCAGGTCTTGGCCGGACAGCATATGGGAGAAGGGTGTGGATTTGATCAATTTCATCCAATGGTCACTATCAAGTAGCAAGATGTCATTTTTAATGCCTTACAAATGTCCTTGCTCATCCAATGGCCTTGGTTCTTTGTAGAAAGATGAGTACATCCTTCAATGGCCAAGATTCAATTTCAAGATGTCATTTTTATTGTCATGAAAATATCTTTCCCCAATGGCTTAGATTGATGGAAAAAAGATGAGTACATCTCATCCAAGGGTTAAAAACTCAAAGGACACACACACTATGATACCCCTTGGCCGACCACTATTAAGAAAGGGGAAGGCTTCATTTTTCATATGGTTAATTATCTTTTAAAAGAGCATAGCCAGTAGCTAAATTGGAAAAATAAAAAAAAAGGAAGAAATTTTTTGAAGAGAATCTAGCTTGAAAGAAAGCTTTGAAGGTAGCCATTGGCATCTTTCTCTTGAATTTTTCTTTCCTTTCGATGTTTCTTCTTTTCTTTTCCATGTTGGTTGTGGTAGGATAGCTTGCTTTGAAGGTTTAGTTTCAAAAACAAATAAAAATAAATAGGTTGAAAGGCTTCATGATCTTGACAAAAACAAGTGATTATGGTTAGGAGAGGGCTATGCCCATTGTACCAACCATGGAGCTCACCTCTATTTTCCTATTTTACTTTCTTTTTACTTGTTGTTTTTCTATTCATTTTCATATGTATTTTTGTTATATTATGTTGCTCATACCAATTTTATTCATGTCTTTGCATCTTGTGGCTATGTCATATAGCATTTTAAGTCATGTCATTTTTTTTTTTTTTTTTGCATTTTAAGCAAGCTTTGCATTATGCATAAGACCATGTTATATTCAGCCATATCTTGCATTTTTACCTTGTCATGCTTAGCATTTTTACCATGCATCATATCTTGCATCTTTAGCATGATTTACATTGTGCATAAGACCATGTCTTCATTCGGCCATGTCTTGAATTTTTTTCTCATGCTATTTAGATCTAGGTTATTTTTTCATGCCATGCATCTTATTGCTCCCTAGGTCATTCGACCATGATGTCCCTATGCTCATTTCCATGTCATTTTACATGCTAGGTTATCTTGGGTATGTCATTTAGATCTAGGTCATTCATGCCATGCATCTTATTGCTCCCCAGGTCATTCGGCCATGATGTCCCTATGTTCATTTCCATGTCATTTTGCCATGTCATTTTGCCATGTCATTTAGCATGCTAGGTTATTTTGGCTATGTCATTTAGAACCTAGGTCATACATATGCCATGCCACACATTTCATGTATTTAACTTGCTGTTTGTTGATGCATCTCATACATTCCCACTTGAATTTTGACTTAAGCCAATCAATGGCTCAAAACCAAACTCTCTTGAGCATGCTTATGGAAGATTAATAGTTTAGATTGGGTATTCTAACTTTGTGATTTTATTTCACTACTCATCCATAGTCAAAATAATATGATTTTTTTACCACATGCAGTAGTCATTTAAGGGATGCCATGGTATTTTTTTCACGATTTTTGGATTTTTTATCATGGCTGAAAAAATGGCTTTTGACAAAGCAGTTTTAACTCACTATTCTGACTTTGGTAAAATTTTGGTCTAGGTTCCCTTACTCCAAAAATTGAGCTAATTTTTTCCCTTGTAGATAAACATGTTATAGATTTATCCTAATTTTTTCATATTATTTTTGAAATTTTTTAAAAGGGTAAAAAAATCGGGCTTCAAAACTGGTTGTGGAAGCCAGATTTGTTTTCAAGAAATAATAATTTTATGTTTTTATTAGTATATTAAAAGGGGGCTGATTTGGGACTTTAGCTACTGTTTTAGGATGATTTCCATACCATTTAAATCATAAAATTTGATTTTATAAAAGTCGGGTCAAGGGTGGTCAATCCGAATTTCAAAACTAAGGAAAATTAGACCTTTTTAGAGGGGTTCACCATGTTATTTTCAAAATCGAAAATTGCATTTTTTATACCCGAACCGAAATTAGAAAATCCAACTTAGGTCTCTTCCAAAGGAAGTCGAATACCTTTTTAGGTATACGGATATCCTTGCTTCACGGGAGAAATACATCTCCATGCATTACATTTTCCATATTCATGCCTACTCCATGTCATTTAATTTTGCTATCTTAGTCATGTAGATTCTATATGTGTGAACATTCTATAGTGATGTCATTTCTTTGATTTAAATTTCATGTTGTTGTCTTGATTATGATGTTAATATTCTATGATGATGTCATATTTATGCTTTTTGCCTTGTTATCATTTCTTTTGCCATGATATTTAGATTATGCCATGTCACCTAGATTTTTGCCATATCAAGCATGCCATGTGATTAATTCTTTTGCCGTGTCATTTAAATTATGTGATGTCATCTAGATTTTGCCATGTCAAGCATGCCATGTCATTAATCCTTATGCCATGTCATTCACTTTTTTGCCATACCATTAGAAATGAATTGCATATTCATAACCATTTTTTTTAAATGATTTCCAAGATAATGATTTTCAATAAAATAAGCTTATTCCCGAGTTAAAATAATTCATGAGTTCTCTGCCGGGTTTTCGGAGATTATATCATCAATTATTAACAACGGAATATCTTTCTTTCAAAAATGAGGGTGATTGGGAGATTTTCTAAGTAAATAAAAATTTCTATGTTTTGCCGAGGAATATAGGAAAATTTTTGTAGTTAATAAATTTCGGATCATTTTCAACTAAAAATGGGATTATTTTTCTTTAAAATGGGAATTATTTTAAAATGCAAATTTCAAAACCGACTTTTCTACCGAGACTTGAGATAACACACGATTAATAAGGTACCGTATTATACGGGCATTGTGCGGGTGCTAATCCTTCTGCACATGTAACCGACTCCCGAACCCACCTTTTGTTTTCTCTGGTTTAAAGGCGCAGACTTCGAAATTGGTTTTAAAATATTTTAATTAATTTTAAAAATATTTTTCAAAACCGGTTTTAATAGGTGGCCGATCACACCCAGCCAAAAAAGATTGGTGGCGACTCCATTTCTTTTTCAAGGTCATTTTCATACCCTCAACCTTCTATTTTAAGAGGAATCAAGTTTTCTTTTCCTCTGCCTGTTGTTTTTCCCCCTCACTCGAACAGGTCCCCGTGACGGGATCACGTGTCGACACATGCTTTTATATATACTAGTATTTATTATCACATGCATTTGTATGTGAATGCTCATTGTTTTATCTATTTTTGAATATATAATTGTATATTTTAAAAACAAATAAAATGTATATTATCTAAAATTTGGTAAAATTTGTTTCATATGCAAATTATTATAAAAATTTATTATTTTTAATATCAATGCAAAATTAATTATGAATATAAAAATTTAATGTAAAATTTAATTATTTTATTCATACTAAATAAATTAATTTACTTTTCAAGGTTAGTGAAAAATTTAAACTTTTAAGATAAAGTAGTTTCATATAAACTTTATTTTTTATTTATTATCAAATTAATCCATTTAACGAAAGTATTTTAATAAAACTAAATTTCTTTCTTATAAATTAGATAAAAATTAAATTTAAAAGATCATTAAAATTTAAATATTATAATATTACCTCATCATCAATTAAAATTATTTTTCATCTCTCTCCTGTGCCATTGTCATTTGAATATATCTCAATATTTTCTCTTCGAAGAACCATTACTTTGATACTTTATTCTTTTTGAGATATTTCTAACTTATTAATACTACCGACTAACATTTAATCTGCATTAAAATAAATAATTATCAAACACGAATTAAATAAATAAAATAAAAAAATAGATAAATAAAAGACAATAATAACTATAGTGCAAAACATAATAATTATGAAACAATATAAATCAATGATTAAATTTAAATGAATGAATCACTAAATACTCATGATGTCAAAATTTACATTTATTTGATCAACATAAACTGAAACCACAATTCTTTATGCCAAATATACCATGTGAGCTCGAATTACCAAATAAAAAATTATTAACTTTCTTAACAACGAAGTAAATGAAAAAAATAAAAATCCTCAACGTGACGAAACTAAACACCAATTGAATTCCAAAATTACAGAAAGCTAATAGTTTAATTAGATTAGCACAATAAACGCGTGTCAAATAAACTAAATCAGAAAAAGAAACGACAATGTGCCTCGTATTTACTTCTATGTGTGTTGAGGACTTCGATAGCTTTGACGCCGGATGTCAAAAACCTTTGTAATGAAATAAAACCCTAAACGTTGGAATATTGGATGCTAATACATTTATTTTATATTGCGGAGTTTTAGTTTTAATTGGTATATAATTGTAATACAAATTAAGTGAGAATTATTTTAAAATTATAAGTCTTTGTTCGTTGATCAGTTGGAATAATTTAAATTACACTGAAAGTGTAATTTAGCATGAATATGAGGAGTTTGTATTTATAAAAAAAAAAAATTGATTAAAATATTAAAAATATAAACCCATAAATTTTATAGTATAAAATATAATAATAAAACATTATTCTAATGGCAATTTAATAATATAATAAATAATAATGGGTTTTCTTCGTCAGTTCAAAAGATTTTCAACATTCGTGCTTTTATATATATTATAACCTAGTATTTGTTATCACATGCATTCGCATGTGAATACTCGTTATTTATCGATTTTAAATACATAATTATATACTTTAAAATAAATAAAATTTGCATTAACATGTAAAGTTTATTTTTTGTGTAAATTATATCAAATTATTATAAAATTTATTATTTTAATATTAATGCAAAATTAATTATGAAGATAAAAAATGTAATGTAATGTAAATTTTAATTTTTTTATATTTATATCAAATAAATTGATTTATATTTTAACTTTAAGGTTAGTGAAATTTTAAAAATTTTAAGATAAAGTTACAAAGTGTTTTAATGAAATTAAACTTCTTACTTATAAATTAGATAAATTTTAATAATAAAAAAAATTATAATGGTAATTTAGAAATATAGTAAATAACAATAATTATTTTCGTCAGCTCAAAAGATTTTTCACATTCATACTTTTATATATATTATAGATTATAGATAAGAAAGACTATTGATTTGTGTTGCATATGTTTAATATTTGTAAATATAAATAGACAAATGGAAATAGTTTGTAAATAAGAGTTTTTATTTTATGGATTTGGTTTTTTTTGGGAATTATTACAGCAACCCGATATAACATGGCCACAATCCCAAAATTTTAATTTTTAATAAACACAACAAAACAAAAAAAAAAATTAACTAAAATACTTCAATTACGAAAATTTGATTTTTAATAAAAGTTTAAGAGCGGTTAAATTGAAATTATAATGGTAACTTAAAAACTTAGACCTAAACCTAAAACAAACATCATGAACATGAAAAAAGTGTAGATAATTATTTTCTTGCCATCTGTTTGGGCACAATGACAATTAATTTTGGACAATAAATGTAATCCATTTTAATTTTGATTAGTTTGATCTTTTAAATATATTAAAAAAAAAATTAAAAACGAGTATATCAATATCAAATATATACTCGTATTCAATTATCATTTCGAAACTAAATAACATAGCATGCATGCATGTTTTCAAAGAGTTGGCAAGTTTATTTCTAAACCACTTTAATTTCTTTGGTCATATAAATATTGTAATCACGTCTCATAAAATTTCCAATAAATTTATCTTAATTAGGCAGTAATATAATATATACTGACTGAGGGCGAAAATACATTGACATTAAGTTACATTTTGGTTGGAAATTTAAAGAAAAAACATTATTACCATTGCCGTGTGAATAAAGTACTCACGTGTGTCAACTGCATTCGCAACGCGTCTCTCTTCTGTCTCCAGCAATTTTTACATAGCTTAAAGTTGGCAAGGCAGCTGCTCCTTCTGATTTGCCTTGCACTCCACCTACATCCTCTCTCATTTACATTATTAGTTTTTTTTTTTTTTTGATCGGATGACATCCGCTATAGTCAACACGCTCGGTTCAAGCATAAAAGATCGGTGATTTAAATTGCTGTTTGTAGATGCATTTTTTGTCGGATCGTGTTTATTGTGGTTGCAGACGAAACAATAGATTATATCACAATCAGTTGCAATGAATATCAACAGTAAATATTGATGAGAGAAAGCGGAAATAATAATCATAACGTCGCGTTGCGGACGCTATTTAAATCCATGTAAAAGATCCCGCAACATGGCCAGAACTCTACTATGAACCCTCCCTGTCTAAATCCTTTTTTGAAGCTTCATATGCTCCTTCCTTTCCACCCCATCTAAATTCAAACCCATCCAGTTATGAAAATGAATTTGCCAATTGCCAGCTTTATTCCATCAATTATTGCCAGCTAGATATGACAATACTTCTTGACCAAACACTTGTATTTTTTAGCTATAAAAAGGGATTCAATAGCTCAAGCTCTAACATCACACTTGTTCTCAATTTCAGATTAAATTTCAAAGCCCTCTGTCTTTGTTTAGGAAAAGGAAGATGTCATCCTCTTCTACACTACTTTCATCAATACTTTTGGTTTCTCTATTTGTATTCAGTACTTTTATAACACCCTCACAGTCACAAGGGAACTTCCATGAAAACTTTGAGATTACATGGGGCGGCGAGCAGCGTGCTAAGATACTCAACGGCGGCCAACTTCTGACACTTTCTCTGGACAAGGATTCTGGCTCTGGCTTCCGCTCCAAGAGAGAATATCTCTTTGGAAGAATTGACATGCAAATCAAGCTAGTATCGGGCAATTCAGCTGGCACTGTCACTACATATTACGTATAACTACTTTATCAATTCATTATCAAATATTCTAGCTAGTTAACATACATGCATTTCCTTGGCTAAATATAGTTGCTATATTTTGCAGTTATCTTCTGAAGGGCCAAATCATGATGAGATTGACTTTGAATTTTTGGGCAACTTGTCTGGAGATCCTTATACTCTCCATACAAATGTGTTTAGCCAGGGAAAGGGTAACAGGGAACAACAATTTTATCTCTGGTTTGACCCCACGAAAGCCTTCCACACCTACTCTATTGTTTGGAATCGTCAACGAATCATGTAAGCAGCGGCACTAAGAATATATAAGATGCACTTCAATCTCTTCAATCAGCTTGGAAATTAATCTATCACATTCAAAATGATACACTACAAGTTTTCTAATAATATTTTTGCTATTCGTTTTGCCATTTCAGATTCATGGTTGATAACATTCCTATCAGAGTTTTCAACAACATGGAATCAATGGGTGTTCCATTCCCCAGCAACCAACCCATGAGGATTTACTCAAGTCTGTGGAATGCTGATGACTGGGCAACAAGGGGTGGCCTTGTCAAAACTGACTGGACAAACGCTCCTTTCACTGCATCTTACAGAAACTTCAACGCCAATGCCTGTATTTGGTCAGCCTCCCAATCGTCTTGTGCCTCCAAGTCAACAAATTCTCTGCAGGCAAATGCTTGGCAGGATCAAACACTTGATGCAGCTGGCCGGAACAGAATAAGATGGATGCAAAACAAGTTAATGGTTTACAATTACTGCACTGACATGAAACGTTTCTCTCAGGGTCTCCCCCCAGAATGCAAGCGATCAAGGTTCCTCTAGACAGATTATTTACACCCACAAAATTATGTTACTACTAGCTCTCACACCAAACAAACATACAAGTGTCGATGAAATTCTTTATTCTTTCATTATTTTTGCAAATATTACAATTAAATAAAAATCAGTTCTGATTCCCATTTACGTTTTCTTCATTGAATACATGCAGATTAGTCTTAAATAATGGCTATTGGCTACCATGCACCTACGAATTATCAATTCAAGTTATTCCAGAATATGAGTTATACATACATAAACCTGAAATGATGTTTTTTCACATTAGTCGAATTCACAATCTATTTTACTTTATATAAATTCATAAACAACATTGAATAGGAGTATAGGACATTGAATATATGAACTTATTCTTTGAGCACATGATCATACATGAACTATTTAACCAAATATTGGGATGCTTTTAATATGGTCAAACTTTGCCAAAGTTAAAGGTAAAGGATAACTTCTCATCATTTTTTTTTTTTATATCAAAATCATTTCATTAAATCACCAAATCAGGATTACAAAGAGATTCAGGTAAAGATCTCAACCAGACCTTTTGGGATCCGATCAAACAGTCAAGCTTAGCAAGCTCATGAGCAAACTTATTAAAATTCCTGCTAATATGGTTAAATATAACCTTATTACAAACTTTAACTAACTCCCAAATATCTAGTGTCATGTTACCACACTCTCAAAGTGTTTCTTCTTTTCGCTGCAACTCCTGAATGGCTAACTTGGAGTCCGATTCCATCACAATACTACTAAAGCCCAATTCGATTGCCAGCTCCAATCCCATCAAAATTTCTTTTACTTCCGCAACCAAAGAAGAAGACACAGTTCTAGTCCTGAATGTGGCTGATACTAAGACAATTCCCCATGCATCCCTCATTACCACCCCAAGGCCTGTAGATCTCTCTCTCATGTTAATAGAGGCATCGACATTAACTTTGATGAAACCATCAGGTGGAGCCTTCCAAGCCAGAACCTGTGGTCCAACTTCTCATCATTTTTAAACCAAATTAAAAGTATAAAAATTGCATTTATTCAAATATCCAAAAGATAAATTTTATAGTTTTTGCTGTAAAAATAGCCTATCCACGTGACCATTCATTTTTTTTTTTTTTTGCTTTTGCCCGTACAACTCAGTCTTTTCTTTGCTTTTTTTTTTTTTTTTGCCTAAAACAATTGCTGAGACTTGACGGGGAAAAAATTTTAAAAATGGATGAACAGTTGAAGGCATGGGTTCCCGCTCTTCTCCACCAATTTTTCATATTCTTTCTCTTCTTTCTTTTCATCCTCACCTGCTCTTCATATTTTTCAATAAACCTTTTATTTTCTTCTATTTTTGTCTTTTTTTATCACTCCAAACAAAAAATTTCCCCATTTTTCGGCAGCTTGGTGTGTTAAGAAAAAACAGAACGGTCAAAAGCAGGATCTTCATCTTTCTTACCTACTCCTCATCTTTCTTTCTTTCAATTTTTTACTCTTTATTTTTATTTATTTTTTTACTTGAGTTTTTAAGAAAGAGAGGAAGGATAGGATTGAGAAGAGTTAGAGAGATTGGGAAGAAAAGATGTTTGAAAAAAAATGGGAGAAATGGAAGAAAATGGGAAAACAATAGTAGATAGAGATATCCAGTGAGTTGAGTCAATCTCCAATCATATCAACCCATGAAGAAAACATATGGGGTAAAAAGATCGGTTGTACAGATGAAGGGATGAGAGAAAATGTCTTAGAAAAATAGAAAGATGAGAGAGAGAGAGCGGGAAAGATTAGGGAGGATGGAGACAAATTTGGCCATTCTAAGCCGTTTCTAGTTATTTCAACACCGGATCCAGTCTAAACTTGCCAAATTTGGTTTTTTTTTTTTAAAAAAAATATTCTTGCGTATGCATTTGCATTTCTCATTGGGCTTTCTTAGAGTGATTGATTTATTTATTAGATTCTTTTTTATGCTTTGAAGGATATTTTCCCTCAATAGTTGCTCTTCAAGTAAACATGTCAATTGAAGGTATGTTTTGAAACTTATGATCATTGGTCATGCTTTCATTGCTCTTCAATAAATATTTAAATTTTCGATTTCTTGATATGTAAATCTTAGTATTGTGTTTGTTAATTTCATCTTCTATTTATTAGTCATTTTAACTTATAATTTGTGATTATTAGTTTGTAAGATTGTTGGACATTATTGTGGTTTTATACATTTTAAATGTCCTTTAATTAGAAATTTTTGATTGTTTTTGTACATTATCATTGCAGGGTCAGACTCCAGTTTCTCTTTGTGACATTTTGTTAGAGATTTAATATAATTTTTTTCTGTGTTTGTCATATGAATGCTATTGTGTTTGTTATTTGGATGCTATTTTTTTCGAAACTTTTTCCCATTCTTTTTAATTTCTTGCTGAAGCTGATGATTGTTGTTTTCAATTTTGTTTGAAGGCCTGTTCAATCTTTCATCATCTTTGGTGCTTATGATATCAAGGCTTCTACGTATTCCATATTATACACTTTGTTTTTTTAATACGAAATATGATCTTTTTTTGCTTATTTCTGTTCAAATTTTAAGTTTAGCTTTTTCATATAATCACTTATTTCTATTTGTCCATGTTTTGCAATTGTTTTTGTTGTCAACTTTTGTGCTCTCTAGTCACCTAACTTTGTTTGCTTCAAATTTCAATTCCTTTTATTGCTTTGTTTATCTGTTGGGTGACCAGAGAAGTGATGTCTGGTGGGGATGTTTAGAACCAGTTTGCGTTTTGAATGGATCATTTATGGAATTTCCAAATGAATGTTACCGCAAACCTACCCTTTAGCATGAGTGTGGCTCATGGTCGACCTTCTATCCTGACTTTCATGAGTTGCAACCATATCCATTGAATGCTTTTGGGAGCCAATTTTACCACTTTCTTGTAAAAGCACTCAACCCCAATTTTGTTTAGCTATTTTGTTTTTTCCTTCTTTCAAGATTTTTTCTTTACTTTTTTAAGGAAACTCCTCATGCTGTCCATTGTTTTTTAATGGTTTCTTTGAAGCTATCTTCGATCTTCAAGTTGCTTTGCTGGGGTTGTTGCTTATTGTATCAAGCTGCTTAGCTGGGTTCCTCTACAGTTGGTTTCTCTAATTTGGTGTTGTAATTTTTTTTACTTTGTTTTAGTTTTTTGTTCAAACTTTTTGCTGCTTTTTTCATGTTGTGCTTTTTTTGGGTTAATCTTCTTTTCTATGTGTATGTTGAATTGTTCACTGCTATGGTGAGTGTTCATTGAGTTTTTTGTTGTCTGAATGGTAGTTTCTTTGTTGATTTGGTTATTCCTGGAGTTATATTGAGTTTTGTTGATTTTCATTGTTTAAAAAAGCCATGTTCATATATTTTCTTTGGTTATTTAGTTTTTTTTCCCCATTTAAAGAATTTTGCTTCAGGTATTCAACTTATTAATTTTTTACTGAAAGACCGAGATCCATTGGTGACAAAGTAAAATTGGATAAACAATCCAGGCTTAACCTAATGGTTGGTCACCTCTTTGATGTTACTGCCTGATGTATATGCAGTATTCCTAAACGATATGAGGCATTCTAGAAAAAGCTTCTTATAAAATCACTTATGTGTTCCATAACATTGTTATCATTGCAATTACAAAAAATATAAAACGAATTGTTTCACCCGCAGCGTAGCGCGGGTCTTTTCCCTAGTGTTTGATAAATTTAGTCCATCACTTTGAATAAAATGGTAAATTTGGACCATACCTCTATTATTTTTTAAAAGTTAAATTAATCCTTTGTTCTTTCTTTTTTATGTGTTAAGGGATTTGTGAATGAATGATGTGTTGATCTTTTTTGTCTGAAGAGATAAAACAACACCAATATTGGAAACTCAAATATCATAAAGAGAAAACACCAATATTTGAAATCTAAAAGGAAAATAGAAAGAGGATGAAGATGAAGATGATGTACGGCTAGTTTAGCATTGTTGTTGGAATAAATTTGAGTTTAAAAAAGTTGGAGTTGAAAAAAGTGTATATAAAAAGTGGTAAAAAATATGATTTAAAATTTTTTTAAGTGTTTGCCATTGATATGAAAAAGTATTGTGAGGAATTGAAATATCAAGAAAAATATTTTAAAATAATAAAAGTTTAGAGATATGAAGATAATAAAGTCATTTTATCCAAAAGCTATCTTTCAAACCACAAAACTTAATTTTTTTAGCTTTTTAGCTTGGGTTGTCAAATCATGATTTTAACCGCAAAAGTTAAATTTTTTTTTTATCCATTTAGCATTGCATTTGTTCACCTAACTTTTAACCTCAAAAGTTGTGGCAGCAGTAATACTAAATGTAGCTGTAGACATTTTTGAACTAAGAGTTTTGCTAACGAGTGTCCTTAGGTTACACTTTAAGGTTAGTTAATATATTATTTATAGTAAGAACATTGTATTAAATGCAGTAGTTGATGACTTTATTCATCATTTCCAATGCATTGCATAAAGATATTATTATATATGGTAACCTTAAAGAGTGCCCTTAAGACACTAGCAAAATCCTTGAACTAAAAGGATAAATTGCATCAGAACTCCATAATAAACTAGTTCACAAGTTGGGTAAAACCCTCCAAACCCAGACCTAATCTAAGTTGTGAATATTTTACTATTAAATATTTTATTTTAAAATATATTTAAAAATATAAGACTATTTTTAATATTTTGATAATAATAAATTTAAATTAAAGAATTTGAATGATTGGACTAGATTAAACAATGGGCAAGCTTTAATCGGTAAGGATGAATGATAAATTTGATCTTTTACCACAAGTAGAGTAGTCTTTGAATCCTACCTATAAATAATCTACCTCTAGGTAAATCATACATATAATAATATGCATTAATCAAGCATTTTGAAAACACTTTTCTATTTAAAAAAATAAATTCCTAATATTCTTAATAAGCATGTAATTCACACAATTATCAACATGTTTAATCAAAGAGTCATATATAGCATGCATTCTCTAATATCACTAAATATTTTAGCAAACAAATTTAGTAAATTTTATTCACAGAAAAATGAATAAATATTGTCATTGTTTTTTATAAAACTTTGTGTCCATTCATACACCAATTAATATTTGTTATGATTTCTCACACAAATCTTTTAATCTTTTATTTGAAAATGATACTTTAATCAAGTATCAAATCATAGTAAAATATAATCTCAACCAATGGCAATCCAATAAAAATATATCCACTCTTTGAAAAAATTTCAATCAAATATATTTAAGAACAAGTATTTAAAAAACCAGATGCAATTTAACATTCAATCACATAGATATAAAAATATCCTACAACTATCACATAGAGTAGTGCAGTGAATTAATTGCATACCTTGTTATTCCGAAGATGTGTCTTACATAAGACTTACCTATTTACTTCTTTGTTCTTCGAACATGCTTATGCTTGTTGAATTTCAAAACTTTGTAGAAACAAAAACTAGTTCAAGTACCGAAATAAAAACAAGAATTAGGGGAAATCAAAACACAATATTCCACCATTCACTAGAAATAACTCTCTTGTTTGGTTCAATATCTAAACATCCTTTCATGCCTTTAAACCTTTCAAGTTTTTCAACTTCATTGATTGCAAAAATCGTCATTAGAGAAGTTCTATTATCTTAAAAATATTGCATATTTGGGCTGGACTAATGCAATCAAGTAAGAACAATAATTGAGAAGAAGAATAAGTGAAGAAGATCGCAGGCAAGGCACTTCCAGGAAGCCTTTTGTTAGGATAATATTTTCCTCACTTTGGTGCAAATGGTCTCTTGAAAACATTGTCCTCAAGATACAATGCATACCTGAAGAATAACAAGACTGCACTTCATTTTTTTCTTGAACACACTTGAACCAAAACCAAAAATTTTGAGTGATGGAGAATGGGTAATTGAATGTAATTTTGAATCTTGAATTTAGTAATGAAGGTATTTATAGACACCAGCATGTGTTAAAAATATATTTTCATGAAAGTGCTCATTTTTCATGAAAAGTTAACTATTTGATGAAAAATCATAACTCTTGGAATAAATATCATTTCATGAAAAGTCAACTATTAGATGAAAAATCATCATCATTAGAATGAATGATCACCTCAAACAGATATAACTTTTCCTTCAAACACACTTAATTCATGAAAACATGTAATCTACCTTTGTTAAAAAAACAAATACTCTTGGAATAATTTTTGAAATATTTAATTATAAGGTAATATATAAGACACATGTAACACCAAAGCAAGCACAAAAAGTTTGATGTTTAATCTACAACCAACAAACCCATGCAATGCATAGAGAAAAACATGTGAAGAAAAGTACTAGTGACCTTTAGATAATGCCACAATATCCTCCATTTGGTAAAAGATGTCTATCAGATGAGTTGCACTTAACACCAGAATGCACACAAAAAAAAAAAATACAAAATCACCATAAAACTTCACATAATAAAAACATAAGATTATATGAATCCTATTAAACAACAGATAATAGTTAATCAAATGATTAAAGTGGAAACAAGTTATGTTTGCAATGAATTCCTAGATTCCCTAGAATACCATCAAATAGTGATTTCCTCCCGAGTGTAATGTAACTCTTTAAAGACAGGTTCAATTCAGAACCTACAAATAGAAAAATGCTTTGAAAAAAATACGATCAAAGTCTCCATCTTTACCTCTCCCAGAACCAAACCAAAAAAGAAAAAACAAATCTGAAAAGAGATTAAGGTTGGATCAAAAGGATGGGTTTTTAAGGAAGAAAGTGAAAAGAGATGAGGAAGAGCCGGCGGAAGAGAGTGAAGAGACTGGAAAAAAGAAATGAGAAGGAAAGAGTAAGGAGAAGAAAAGTAAAGGACGAAGAAATAGGGGAAACAGAGGTAAAAATATATCGTCTTAATGTTGTTTAATTTTTAAAATTAGATTTTCATTGAAAAATTGGAAATGGATTTATTGCAATATTAGGGTTGACAATTTGACACACATTAAAATAGATTTTGAAAAAAAATGCTAATATTACGGTTTAGGAGATGGGAAATTTGCCCTTCCTTAATCCATGGGTTCCAATATTATAAAAATGCATGCTCTAGCAAAATAACATTTTATTTTGCCTTTTTTGTTGGACCAAAAAAAATTGATCGAGGTTTCATGACGTTTCATTTTAGTCTAATAGTAATAATTTTTTAATTTTTTGAAATTCGGGTTCATTAGTAATTATTTTAGTGTTTTTTTTTTAAATATGTATAAAATCATTTTAATGTTTCCTTTGCTTTGTGTGGACATTTTTAAAAAAGAATTTAAATGGAATAATGTTATAATTAATAATAATAATACTTATAAAAAGTAATAATGGCAATAATAAAATTAATTATTTATTTTATTATTAGCATATCATTATTACATCCTCTTCAACCTTAATGTTTATTTTTAAAAACCAATCACAAGAATTTTTTTTTTTTATGAACCATCACAAGAATTAATTGTTCATAAGTACATTATCATTTCTTTTCTCAAAATTCAAATACAAATGAAAGTCTCATATTTTCAACTGCACGAAGAGTCTTCTTAATTAAAAACATGATTCATTAGTCAACTAAACTTAGACTACTAAGATAAGGTCCCGACATTAAAAAAATATGACTGAAAATGCGAGAACTATTAAGTTTTAACAAACAATTCTAAATAAGATGAAATTGATCAATTATGTATGTGAATACTATAAGATCCAAAAATATCTTTCACAATTTGGAAATCACAGAATTTGTACGAAATACACTCAAGAAGGAAGGTGCATGATCATCATCACTTCCAATGCACATAAAAAGTAATACTCTTACTTAATTTTTATACTAAAGAATTATTTTTTACACTTTTTTATTGCTAAGCATTTTTTGTATTTAATTGAATACATATTTCTATCTTTATAGAAATTGATATAATATATGCTGAGTATAATAAAGAAGTGAGAGAACAAATGTGGCAATATGGTCATGGATGGACATTTCAACCTAACGACAGACGAAAGATGGTGGAAATCTTAAAGCTGCGGTTACTAAATATAGATACCATAGAGCTTCTTGAGTTTATGGTTGATTAAGTGATTAGGCATCCAACGAAAGTGTTTGGTAAATGATATTACAATTTTTGGTATATAAATATTTTTGTTGTAATATTCATTATATTACTAATCTAAATGCATTTATTTGTTTATTTTTATTTTACTTTGTAGAAGAATTTAATTTAGATCATTATTACTATCAATCAATACAAAGGGCTCAATTCATTTATTGGCTCGTGAACTTACAGAATTGAATGATAATGAATGTATTTGGGTTTGCCAAGAGTGAAGCTTGAGTTTCATAGTGAAGCGAGGCAGTATTTAGCCATAAAGTGATATATCAGTTGAAAAAACGTGCTAATGGTGATTTAGTTGGCTGGAGATTAATTGAATATATCATGAAAGATGATGATTCATGGAGGCTTGTAAGAATTGATAATAAGGGTGGTCAAATCGATCCTGAAATATTTGTAGAGTTCCAAGCAGATGTGTAGACACCTAATTTTGTCCGGACCCCTAAACAAGGTATATTTTTCCTTCAACCCGAGATTCTAAATTTACCCCAATTTCATGGACTAATGGCATGGCACTTGGGGTCGGCAAGATGGACAAAGTCGGTTTTGATACTTTGGTAAAAAAATCATCATTGGAAAAGTCAAAGTTGACCAAAGTCAAATTCAAAGTTGACCAAAGTCAAAGTCAAAGTCAAAGTCAAAGAGAAAAAAGTTAACATTGAAAAATCAAGATTAAAAAAGAAAATTGGATGTTAAGGAGGTAATCTTGATAATTGAAAAGTCAACTTTGAATAATGGAAGGATATATGGTTGGACTAAAATGGTGGAAAAAGGTTGTTTGGAAATTCAAGACAAGGTTGGAAGCCTTTTTTTTTTTATCCAAGTGGTAGAAAATTTGGTGGAAGTTGGAAACTCATTATTTTTTATCCAAGTGGTAGGAATTTTGGGTGGAAGATGGAAGCCCATTTCTTAAAAATCCAAATGGTAGGAATTTTGGTAGAAGTTGGAAGCCCATTTTTTATCCAAGTGATAGGAATTTTGGTGGAAGATGGACTCTCATTTCTTTTTAAAAATGATCCAAGTGGTAGGAAGATGGGTAGGAAGAGAAGAGTCCAACTTTGTAAAAAAATGGTAGAAGCAAGGAAATCAGTACGTACTGGTTGGCATACCGTTTTTGTTTTTGTCTGGTACGTATCGATGTGTTTCGACATACCGTTTCGAATTTATTGCTATTTTTAAAATATTTTTTCATATATATATATATATAACCTATTTTCAAGTTTCATAATAAAATATATATCATATACATATGCAAATATACCTCAATTACCTACATAAAATATATATTTATATGTAAATATAAAATTCAAAATTTTTAATATTCAAAATTTTTAAACATCAAATAAATAAAATAAATATAAAAATATATAGTAAATTATTATTAATTAAGTTCAATAGATTAATTTAATAAATACATTTATTTTTAAATGTAATTATGAAAAAAAATTAAAAACGATCGTGGTAGAGAAAACATTAGAAATTGATTTAAAACAATCAAATAAGTGAAAAAAAATTAAAATCTTGTACTAACTGGTACGTGCCAGTACTGTCCGGTATTGGTCGGTACAGGCTGGTACTCATCGGTACTAACTGGTACAAAATCAAAATGGTACAATACTGGTATCATTTTGTTTTACTTTAAAACCGACACATATCGGTTGGTACGGTCGATACCGGTACAGTACCAACTACCCTGGGTAGAAAGCCCAACTTTAAGGGTCCAAGAAGAGAAGAAGTTGTTGGAAGGCCCAAAGTTAAAGTTCATGTAGGAAAATGATGGGAGCAAGAGGGTGAAATTAGAAACAACAAAAAAGTTGTAGGAAAAATATAGGAATATGTATAAGGTAAAGTTGTAATAAAATGGAGGAGTGGAGTATGCTCTTGGACGGCCAAATGACAACTTTGTAAATAAGTGAATGAGTCACATGAGGAAGGACATCACTCATCAATTTTGTACATGAGTTGGCATTAATTAGCCAATAGGAGCTCAACTTGGGGACCAAGTTGGAAAAGAATTGGCTAGCCAATGGATGGTGACCTTAATGAGGAAGATATGAATGCTATTGGCTAAGTAATAAGGGAATGTCATGTGAGTAAAAAAATAAAGAGCATGAGAGGGGAATAAGGGGGGTTTCGGCCAACCAAGGGGGAGGCACTTTACACCATTTGACTACTCACCAGAAAAACAAAAAGAAGAAGAGAAAAAAAAGAAGGGTCTTTTTTGCTAGGAAAAGCTAGGCTAAGATAGTTTCCTTCTCTCATTCTCTATTTTTTTTTTCTTTTAAGTTATTTTTCTTCTCCAAGTTTTTTCTTCTCCATGGTGTTTTTTCTTCTTCAAGTTTTTGAAGTCTTTTAAAAAAGGTTTTTATAAAAAGCTTTTCTTTTCTTTTCTTCTCTTCCTTTTTTATTTAAGTCTTTGTAAAATGTGAAAATAATGTTTTTTTTCCTCCTTGAAGTTGCAATTTTTCATTGTGTATTATGCTCCTCTTTCATGCTTTGAAATATGGTATATTGTGGTATATGTTGGTTGGTTGGTGATTCTCTCTTGTTTTCTTTTTGAAAATAAAGAAGTTATGAGCTTGATGATCTTAGAATTTTTTGTTCTAAGTGATAGTTGAGCAAGATTAACAATCCATGTAGCCAACTTTTTAGTTCTTGAAAATCCTTCTATACAATCTTTTATTTCCATTTTTGCTATTTTAGTTTTTTCATGTTTGACTATGGTTTATTGTGGTATATTCTTGATATGATTATGTTGATCTTTTTTCTTAAGGAACCAAGTGGGTTATGAGATTGATGATATTGGAGCATTTTTGCTCTAAGTGATAGTTGAGCCGGATTAATCATCCATGAGACCAACTTTGAGCCAACCTCTTTGTTTGTTCAAAAAATATTTTCTAAATGTTCCAAATAGATTTTGGTTTAGATTAATCAATAGTCCATGACCAAGGTTTTATTTTCCAAGTGTTGGGTATACTAAAGTTTTGAAGGTTGGGTATGGAGATTGTGAGCTACACGAGTCTATGTATTTTTTCAAAAAATAAAAAACCGTTTTGAGAGCATCTTAAAATGCCTTGGCCACCATATGGGAGAGTTCAAAGTTGGTTTTCTTTCGGTTTTTCAAGGTTTAGAAGTAAGGTTTTGAGAAAATGAACTTGGGTAGCTAAAACGAGTTAAATCTTTGGTTTAGGAGACCATGTAGGTTCGGCCATGTAGGATTTTTCCTTAAAAAAATTGCATATTTTTTTGGTTTTCTTCGGTTCTTCAAAACGAATCATTAAGGTTAATCGAGAGGCATTAGGATGTCTAACAATGGCATTCTAATGTTCCTATTTTTTTCGAATCAATTAGCCTAACCTTTCCTAAAGGTATTCGGATATCTTTCTCATGATATTCGGATACCCTTCGTGCAAAAATCCGTGACCAAAATATATTTTTGTTTAAATTCGATCAAATTTTTCTCAAAGGTATTCGAATACCTCTTTAGGTATTCAGATGCCCTATCTTCAAGAGAGAAACACATTTCGATAATGATCCCATTTTAGTGCATTTCATACTTTCAAAAGACGTTTTTCAAAGTTTGTTATAAAAACATACTTTCTCGATTACATAAACATTTGGCTAAAGAATAATTTCTTAGTCTTTGCTGGGTTTGCCGAGGAGGATAGAAAATTCTCCAATGCACGTTATGAAATAGTAAAGTATGGTTTTCATTTTTACTCGAAATTATATAAGTGTTAGGTGAAAGAATTATTTTCTAAGCTTTGTCAGGTTTTTTGAGGAGTTCGGTAAAATTTTTCGATGCATGCCATTTATGTAATTCCATAAAAAAGACTTGAAAAAGAATTTTGAAATTAAGGTTGTGTGCATATTTCGTGTTATTGTATTGAATAATCATTGCTTATATTATGTTCATGTTCATATCATTTGATAATTAAAGTTCACATGATTTTTTTGTTTATGATATTTAATGATTGATCTTTATGTTAATTTCATGTTAATGTTATTTGATAATTAATGTTCATATGATTTTTGTTTATGATTGTCGCAACCTAAAAAATAACGAGTCTAATCGCAAGACTTTATTATTAATTAAGCGTGACATTAAAAACAACCGAGGAAAAGTCGACTTAATTCCTCTAGAAAAATGAAGGTTTTGAAAATGACCTTGAAAAAGACATGGAGTCGCCACCAATCTTTTTTAGCTAGGTGTGATCGGCCACCTATTAAACCGATTTTATAAAATATTTTAAAAATTAATTGAAACATTTTTAAAACCAATTTCAAGTCTGCGTTTAAACCAGAGAAATCAAAGAGACGGGTTCGGGACTCGGTTACGTGCGGGGAAGGATTAGCACCCCCAGAACGCCCATATAAAACGGTACCTTATTAATCGTGTGTTATCTCAAGTCTCGGTAAAAAGTTGGTTTTAAATTTAGTATTTCAAGTTAATTCCCAATTTAAAGAAAAAGAATTCCATTTTTAATTGAAAATGATCCGAAATTTATAAATTCAAAATTTTCTTATATTCCCCAACAAACGTGTCAAAGTATAGAAATTTTTATTAGTTTTGAAAAATTTTCCGAATCATTCTCTTTTTTGAAAGAAAGATATTCCATTACTAATGATAATTGATGATATTCCCTCCAGCAAACCCGGTAGAGAACTCATGAATTATTTTAACTCGGGAATATCTTTATTTTTTATTGAAAAATCATTATCCTTTTGAAAACATTTTAAAAGATATGAATATGTATATGCATAACATAAATAAAATGACATGGCAAAATGTAAATAATATAATGCATCCTAAATGATATGATATAATTTAAATGTCTTAGCATATTCTAAATGAAATGAAATGTCCTAAGTTATATGACATATTCTAAATGAAATGAAATGACCTAGGTAACATAATATATTCTATATGAAATGTAATATCCTAAATCATATGATATATTTTAAATGAAATAAAATATCCTAAATGACATAATATATATCCTAAATGAAATGACCTAGGTAACATAATATATTCTACATGAAATGACCTATATAACATAATATATTCTATATGAGATGAAATAATTTGAATGACATGGCAAATATGAATGATATGGCGTATAATTTAAATGACATAAAATATAAAATAATGCTATCATATAATATGCATGAAAATAAAAATGAAAATAATAATGCATGAACATAGTATATGCTAAATAATATGACAAAAAATAACTAAATAAAAAGCATAGGATATCATGAAATATTCCAAATCATATAATAAACAATATAACATAACTCAAAATCATAACAATATCATAGAAATTATCATAGCAAAAATCACATATTATATAAAATGCATGAATATGGAAAATGCAATGCATGAAAATGTATTTTTTCCTTTAATTAAGGAAATCCGTATATCTAAAAAGATATCCGGCTACCTTAGGAAAATATGTCAAATTAAATATTCTAAAACCAAAATACTTTGTGATTGTTTGAATTTTTTTTTTGAAAAGCTTAGATTAAAAATAAAAACTGGGCTAAACCTTTTTTTTTAAAATGGCTCTAATTTCCTAAGTTTAAAATCCCGGACTTGACCACCCTTAACCCGAGACTTAAAAAATAATTTTTAGAGTTTAAAAAGGCTTAGAAACTACCCTAAGTCAGTAACTAAACTTCCTAATCAGCTCCCTCTAGGTAACTTAACCAAAATAGAAAAATGATTTTTCTTTAACTTCAATTCTGACTCCACTGTCCAGTTTTAAGCCACGATTTTTTACCCTATTTTTAAAATTTCAAAAAAATCTAAACAAAAATACTGGAGACTTAGGACATGTTAAACCATAGGAGAAAAAATCAGCTTAATTTTCTGATTAAAGATGAATACCCAGACAAATCGGGAAAGTACGAGTACTGGGTGAAAAAAACTGTTTTGCCAAAATATATTTTTGCCTTTGATAAAATCATTTAAAAATCAAAGTAAAAATATTTAAGACTCACAAATTGACTCACAAACAGTAGCTAGGACTTTATAAAAGTTAGATAAAAAATTGGCTAAGTAAAGAAAATCACAAAGGTAGAATAATCGATTTGACAAACCTTAATTTTCCACAAGTGTGCTCAAGAGAGCATGATTTTGAACCATTAATTGGCCTAAGTCATTAGTCAAGTGGCATGAACATGAAATGCATGAAAAAATACAGCAAATATGGTGCATGAAATGCATGATTTTAAACCTAAATGTCATGAAAAAATGCATGGCATCAATATAGTGACCTAGACCTAAATGAACTTGCATGGCATTTAATGCAACCTAGGTCTAAAATGCATGAACATGCATGGCAAAATAAACCTAACCTAACATCTAAAATGTGCATGGCAATAACACAAAACAAAGCATGCTTAAACCAAAAACTCAACCAAATATCATGCAAATGCCAACCTATCAACTAACATAGCAAAAATGCAACACACAATGCAAAACACATGTAGTAGCCGAATGGCCTCAAGCTCCAACAAGCATGGCATTTTCACAAACACTTGGTATACTCAAACTAAATACTCAATCAAATGTCATGCAAATGCAAAACCTACCAACTAACATGGCAAAAATGCACATATAATGTAAAACACATGGAGTAGCCGAATGGCCTCAAGCTCCAACAAGCATGGCATTTTCACAAACACTTGATATACTAACATGCTCAACTAAAATATAACACTCAAATCATGCAAACACAAAGTAGAAATACTAAAACCAAACAAGCATTTTCACAAACACTTGATATACTAACATGCTCAACTAAAATATAAGACTCAAATCATGCAAACACAAGGTAGAGATACTCACAAGAATTTTCAAAAACACTTGATATACTAAATATAAAACATCAACAAATTTAAACATTATGAAAACAGAAAATTAAAAATGCAAGAACATGATATTTAAATCATAAATGGCAACAAACAAAGCAAGCAAATTAAAATATGACTCAAGTATATGAAGTATAATAACACTTAAAACATCAAGATTAAATAAAACAACATGAATAACATGATAAATTAAAGCAAAAAACTGCATCAATAATAAAATGTAGGCCATTCGGCCATGGTGAGGAAGTAGAAAAAAAATGTAAAAAAAAATTTGTTTAAGAAAAAGATGAAGAAAGAACTTAAAATGAATATATAAAGAAACATTTATTGAAAAATAAAACTCACCAAATGATAATCAAAATAGCAAAAATAAGAATAGAAAATCAAGAAAGTGCAAGAGTTGGGGCTCAAGAGCAACCTCAAGAAACTATATTTCAAGCTTTATCTCTTCAAACTTTCCTTTCTTTTCTAAACTTTTTCTTTTTTCTTTCAACCAAGGAGAGAAAAACCAAGAAAAAATAAGAGAAATCAGAAAAATGAAGTGTGTGAAAATGAATTCTTCCCTCCCTATTAGTGCTGGCCGAATGCCCCTCTCTCTCATGCAGGGATGTTGTCATTTTCATCCTAACCAATTTCCATCAAATGGCTAGTAATTCAAGGTGAAAAATCATGAAATTATCACCCTTAGATTAGCATATCAGATGTCCCAAATTACAGCTGTTCAAGAATAATGTTGACACTCTCCCTTGGCCTATGTGGCTTAATCACCATGGCTTGGTCAAAGAGAATCTCTAACTAACTCTTAATTCTTGGCCATTTGATTGAAAAATCAGAAGCTTCCTCCTTCCTTTGGGCCTTGGAAGGCCAGCACTTCTCTTTTCTAGCCCAAGTCTGATTTTTTGAAAGGCCAAAAGAAGCCCTTTTCGGTTGCTTGGGTGAAATGACCGTTTTGCCCCTCGGATGCAAATAAATTGCAAACGGACTCCAAATTCAAATTTTCTTTTTTCAATACTTCAAAAATAATAAAACATTGAGTTCTGGAAGTTTTCAAAATTATCCGAGTCCGTTTGCTATTTATTTGGATTTTTTCTTTGAAAAATGCCCTTTCATGCCCCCACATTTTACCATTTTTTAAACGAGCTTCAAATCAAGATTTTTCTTCACCAATATCTTCCAAATAATTTGAAAGTATTATCTGGAAGTTTTCATAATTTTTGGAGCTCATTTGGTATTTTTTCGAGATTTATCTGCTTGTATTACTACATAAGAGCTCGGGATTTGGCCATTTTGCAAACGAACTCCGAATCAAGATTTTATTTCACCAATATCTTCCAAATAATTGAAAAATGAGATTTGCAAAATTTCAAAATTTTTGGAGTCCATTTGCTATTTTTCCGGGATTTATCTTCTTGAATTATTGCATAGGAGGCCCGGGATTTGGCCATTTTGCAAACGAACTCCGAATCAAGATTTTCTTTCTCCAATATCTTTCAAATAATTTAAAATTGATATTTGCAAAATTTCAGAAGATTTGGAGCTCATTTACTATTTTTTCGGGATTTTCCTTCTTGAATTACTACATAAGAAGCCCACGATTTGGCCATTTTGCAAACGAACTCCGAATCAATATTTTCTTTTTCGCCAATATCTTACAAATGATTTAAGAATGATATTTTCAAATTTTCAGAATTTTCGGAGTCCATTTGCTATTTTTCCCAAATTTTCCAATTTTGCCATTTTGCCTCCGAAACCCGGTTTTGCTCAAAACAAGTCCGATTTTTAGATTTTCTTCAAGATGAGCCTTGGGCTATCCTTTTTAATCATTCTTCATCCATTGGGGGCTTTTTACATACCAATTCGGGCCATTTCTGTGATTCTTCCCGATTTCACCGAAATCCACCAAAAACCCTAATTCTCGGTTTTCTGCCGGATTGACTTTCCATTCGGTTTTTCTTTCAAGTGGCTTCTCCATTACCCGTAGTCAGTGCTTATATTTCATTTAGAACCTTCAATTTCGACCAATTCAATCATTTAAGCACTTTTCCCCAAAATTCTCGGATTAGGGTTTCCTTTCTATTGAATCTCCAAATCCAAACTTCCGAACTCCATATCTTTCGATGTAGACCTCGGATTATCAAAATTCTTTCACCATTTTTCAATTGAACTTAAAATCTTGATTTTGAAAGTGGGTTGATTTTTTTAGTAGTTGACTTTCTGGGGTTGACTTTTTCGATGTTGACTTTTTCCGGGGTTGACTTTTTTCAAGTTTGACTTTTTATGCTCGCCCTCTTAACTAAGTCTCGAAGTACCACCTGCATGATGAAAAAAGTCTTTTTACATTCTAAAATGTCAATTTAAGAAGAAAACATACCTGTTTTAGTGGTCCGGACAAAATTAGGTGTCTACAGCTGCCCCTCTTTGGCTATTGCTGAGAATCAGGAATCAGGCAAAGATAAACAAACACTAATTTTGTACGGTCAGTGAAATCACATGTGAGGGAAAGGGAAAGGAGTTTCTTTTTCATTCTTCTATCATTTTTTCATTTTTCATCATTTTTTTTTTGAAAAAGCTGTAAATTGAAGATTTGTCCTTAAATTGAATTCCCTAACTAATCAAGGCTCGACCCGTCTTAAGGAAACGGATTCGATTTTCAAAAGAAAAAATTTTGCTCGTAGGTCTTAAAAACTGGTGCCCGAAGGTCTTTAAAATGGTGCCCAGAGGTCTTTAAAACTGATGCCCGAAGGTCTTTAAAACTGGTGCACGAAGGTCTTTAAAATTGGCGCCCGAAGGTCTTTAAAGCTGGTGCCCGAAGGTCTTTAAAACTGGTGCACGAAGGTCTTTAAAATTGGTGCCCGAAGGTTTTTAAAACTGGTGCCCGAAGGTCTTTAGAACTGGTACCCGGAGGTATTTAAAATTAGTGCCCGAAGGTCTTTAAAGTTGGGATTTGAAAATACCTTGACGACGGTCTCAAGGCTCGACTCGTCTGATAAACAAAATGAATTTGATTTAAAACAAGGAAATACCTTGATGGTGATCTCGGAGTCTGAATCTTTTGAGAAGCAAAACGAGTTCTCTTTGGGGAAGTCCAAGTTTTCCTGATTTTTGCACTGTTAGCTAAATGCAATGATGAGAATGTCATGCTTTGCAAATGCTTGTATGTTTCCTAAAAATAAATGCAATCAAATGATTGTGCCATGATTTCTAATCCATGGTTTCTTTGAGTTTCACAAATTATCTGACTTCATGACGAAGTCTTCAATTGTTCATTAATGCCCCACTTAAAGAATTCTTCACTCAAGATATCTTGTCAAACAATCTCAGTTTCTGTCTTTCGCTGAAGTTCACAGGTTTTTTGACTTCGTGATGGAGTTTCCACCACATTCACTGTTTTCTTTTCTTGGTGAACTTTCCAAACCTTTCCCAAGATTTAAATCTATTCCTTAGTAATACTTTGAAATCCCTTTATTTAAATATTTTTATTACTAATCATCATTCAATTTAATAACAACCATAATGCATCTCAAAAGTATATGAAAGAGAATATGAATCAAGCAAAAATTGTCATGAAAAGGATAACAAGAATTTATTGCAAGAAATGTTTTAAAATAGTAAAAATAAATATCAAGGATATAAGAAACAAAAGTAAGGTTATAGGCTGTAGATGCCTCGGATGCGGAATATCTTGGACCCCTTTTCAAACCATCTGAAATTTCTCTTGAACGAGCAATTCACTTGGGTAACCTCTTAGCTTCTGTAGTTACATCAGACTGAGTTGTTCCCCTTTCCTCTGATTGTCAGATACTTTCTCCCCCTTTACACGGAGCATTTATTCAAACTTTGATTAGTACTTGAGACGCCTTTTGCAGGTTTTCAACTCAAGTGTCCTCCATTCGGTATTAAGTCGCCCTTTGCGGGTTTTCGGCTTAAAACTCTCCTTTTACATTCTTTTTTCATTTTTTTTATTCTACCATGCATCTGAGAATTCTAAATGCTTCCAAGGTAAAAAATATCAATTCAAAAGATGGGATGAATTCTGAGAATAACCTTTCAAATTAAATATCCATGCTTGATCAAAATGGGCTTTTAAAGCACGTAATGTAAGCCAAGGTTTTGGTTTAGAAAGAAAGGATAAATAGGCCCAAAGTGTGTTTAAGGGTGGTTGGATCAAGGATCATTTCCTGAGGAGAACTTTTTCTTGAAACATTTGTCCCTTTTTGGACTTTTCACTTCTTTTTTGCTTTGTTGGCTTTCATTTGCCACATTTTCGATGGCTTTCTTTTTTCCATGATTTTTAATTATCTTTCCTCGCATTTTCCCTCCAGTGTAGAGAGTGATCCTTGATCAAGGTTTAAAGAAAGAAATAATTCCTAAGGCTGAACGGGGTGACTAAGGATAATTTCTTCTTAGTGGAAGGAATATAAAAGACGGCCATTCATCATATCAAGCATGACTATTCTCTTTGAAAAGCAATTCTTAGGGGAAATAGATATATAGAATTTCTATTTTTGCAATTGGACTCATTCGAATTTCCATGTGCACAGCATCACACATTTTTTTTAAGCATAATACTTCTTCAGTACATCAGCATTCACGGGATTTCTAAAATCTTCCCCGTCCATCCGAGTTAGAATCAATGCTCCTCCAGAAAAAGCTCTCTTTACCACATAGGGTCCTTCCCAATTCGGAGCCCATTTTCCTCTCAGGTCCTTTACTATAGGGAGAAATTTCCTCAATACCAACTCCCATTCTCAGAACTGCCTGGGACAAACTTTCTTGTTGTGGGCTCGAATCATCCTTTTCTGATACAACTACCCATGACAAATTGCTTTCAATCTTTTCTTCTCGATGAGATTCAACTGTTCATAACGAGCTCTAACCCATTATGCTTCCTCTAGGCCAACTTCCATCAAAACCCGAAGTGAAGAGATCTCAACTTCAATAGGTAGCACTGCTTCCATCCCGTATACCAAAGAAAACGGTGTTGCCCCTGTAGATGTACGGACCGAAGTACGATATGCGTGAAGAGCAAACGGCAAGATCTCATGCGAATCTTTATACACATTGGTCATCTTCTCGACAATCTTCTTGATATTCTTGTTAGCTGCTTCTACTGTGCCATTCATCTTCGGACGGTAGGGTGCTGAATTATGATGTGTGATCTTGAATTGAGTACACACTTCTTTCATCATCTTATTGTTCAAATTGAGAGCATTATCCGAAATAATTCTTGCTGGCAACCCGTAACGGCATATGATTTCTTTCTTGACGAATCTGCATACCACCGACTTCGTTACATTCGCATTGGAAGCAGCTTCTACCCACTTTGTGAAATAATCTATGGCTACCAAGATGAAACGATGTCCATTTGAAGCTTTCGGGGTAATAGGCCCGATTATATCCATTCCCCACATTGAAAAAGGCCAAGGTGCAGTCATGACATGTAATGGTGATGGTGACACATGAATCTTATCTGCATATATCTGACATTTATGGCACTTCCGAGAATAACTGATACAATCTCCTTCCATTGTCAACCAATAGTAACCTGCCCTCATAATCTGTTTAGCAAGCATGTGACCATTAGCATGAGTGGCACATATCTCTTCATGGACCTCTTCTATGATTCTTCGAGCTTCGGTAGACCTGACACATCTCAATAGGACTTGATCTTTCCCTTTCTTGTAGAGAATCTCACTGTATAGAACGAAACCCATTGCTAGCCTTCTCAGAGTCCTCTTGTCCTTCTCTGTTGCTTGTTCTGGATACTGTTGACTCTTGATGTACTGCAAGATGTCGTTATACCAAGGGAGGTCATCTGCTTCTTCTTCAATACTCAAACAGTGGGCAGGCGACCCATATATGCTCATCTTGATCGGCACAACTTCAGCCCCTTCATTCACTTTAAACATTGATGACAAAGTAGCCAGAGCATCCACCATTCGGTTTTCTTCTCGAGGAAAGTAATTGAAATTCACTTATTTAAACTCCTCCAATAAACTCAGTATGAGTTCTCGGTATCAGATTAGCTTTGTATCTCGGGTTTCCCATTCTCCTCGTAGCTGGTAAATCACTAAGGCGGAGTCTCCAAAAACTTCCAATACTTTGATCTTTCTGTCCACTGCAGCACGAAGGCCCATAGTACATGCTTCATACTCGGCAGTATTGTTTATACAATCAAAATCCAATAGGGCAGTGAAAGGATAATAGTCTTCTTCTGGGGATATAAGCACTGCACCAATTCCATGCCCCATGGCGTTAGATGTGCCATCAAAGTACATTTTTCATACTTTCTTCTTCAAGGGAATCTCATCTGCTTGCTACACATACATCAAATCTTCATCTGGGAAGTCAAAGTTCAACAGCTCATAATCTTCCACTGCCCGACTTGCTAAGAATTCAGCCACTACACTACCCTTGATAGCTTTTTGACTTACATATACAATGTCGTACTCTGACAATAAAACCTGCCATCTTGCCGTCCTTCCTGACAAAGAAGGTGCTTCCAACATGTACTTGACTAGATCAAGCTTGGCAATCAACCACGTTGTGTAGTACAACATATACTGTCTGAGTCTTCGAGCAGTCCAAGCTAAGGCGCAACACAACTTCTCTACCGACGAATATTTCAACTCATAATCTGTAAACTTCTTGCTGAGGTAGTAAACTGCCTATTCTTTCTTTCCAGTTTCATCAAGCTGCCCCAAAACACAACCCATGGATCTTTCAAATACTGATAAATACAGTATCATTGGTTTATCCGGAATAGGTGGCATTAATACTGGTGGGTTGGATAGATTATGTTTGACCTTTTCAAATGCAATCTGACAACCTTCATCCCATTCTCCTGGATCACGTTTTTGAAGTAACTTAACTATTGGATCACATTTATCAGTTAACTATGAAATAAACCGAGCAATGTAATTCAATCTCCCCAGAAAGCCTCTTACTTCCTTTTGAGTACAAGGTGGTGGCAGATTCTGAATAGCCTTCACATTATCCAGGTCAATCTCAATTCCTCTTTTGCTGACGACAAAACCCAACAACTTCCCCGAGGTGACTCCAAAAGTGCATTTTGCCGGATTTAGCTTGAGTCTAAACTTCCTTAGTTGTTCAAAGAGCTTTTTAAGATTCGCAATATGCTCCTCTTCTCCTTGTGACTTTGCGATCATATCATCAACGTAGACCTCAATTCCCTTATGCATCATATCATGAAACAAGGTCACCATGGCTCTTTGGTATGTTGCCCCAGCATTCTTCAAACCAAATGGCATTACTTTGTAGCAGAAGGTTCCCCACATTGTAACAAATGTGGTTTTCTCCATATCTTCCGGTGCCATATGGATCTGATTGTATCCTGAGAACCCGTCCATGAAAGAAAATAAAGAACTTTTTGCCGTATTTTCCACCAGAGTATCAATGTGGGGCAAAGGGAAATTATCTTTAGGGCTGGCCTTGTTCAAATCTCGGTAATCAATGCACATTCACACCTTGCCATCTTTCTTTGGTACTGGAACTATATTTGCCACCCATTCTGGATATTTTGCCACCTCTAAGAATCCAGCATCAAATTGCTTCTTCACCTCCTCTTTTATCTTTAACGGCATGTCTGGCCTCATTCTTCTCAACTTTTGCTGAATTGGCTTGCATTCTGGCCTTAAAGGGAGCTTATGAACCACAATATCCGGATCCAACCTTGGCATGTCTTGGTAAGACCATACAAATACATCCACATACTCCTGGAGCAAAGCTATCAATTCACCTTTTATTGATGATGACAATGAAGTTCCAATTTTGACTTCTTTTATCTCTTCATCATTTCCCAGATTTATCGTCTCCAATAATTCCTTATGAGGAAGTACTTTCTTCTCCTCTTGTTCTATTTTCCTCAGTATCTTCATTAGCCTCAAAATCACCCGTGCAAATGGGTCTTTCAACATCAATTTCAGAATTACTGACAGGAAGGTCCTCATATTCCGCATCCGCACACCTGTAAATAGGTGGAGAAGAAACAATATAGGAAAATATATAATGAAAACAAAATAAATAACAAAAATGGACACATCAATATGGATAAAATGCATTGTGCTTGTTATTTATTGAATGAAAATGTTTAAAAAGCCCATTACAGAAAAAAACTCTTAATATCTCTGGGTAAAGATAATTAAGATTGCTTTATTAAAAGTACTACTTTGGAATAGACTTAAAAACTATGGGCAACTCAGTCGCACTCCAGTTGGTTAGTCTATATCCTGGTGGACAAGGTCGCACCATCTAGTTAGCATTCTCTCTTTCAATTCTGTCTTCCTCAGTCGTGCAGATATCCACATCATACATCTGCTCATCCCTATTCACCTGGAATCTCTCGAAGGCTTGCTCTATCATTACGAGCACATCATCAGAATTCTTTTCTCCGAACAGAGAATCGGCTGAGCGGAAGCTGTGAAGGATAGGTAGGAATGTCATAGGCTCCCACTCAATATCCATACCCGTAAGACCGGCCATCCTCCTTTGTCGGTTCCTTTCAACTTGTTTCCTTTTCTCATGGGCCTTCGGAAGATACCCTAGGCCAAACCGATCTTTCTTTCCTTTTAGTTTCATTGCTCGAGCCATCCCCTGAAGATATTTCCCGGGACCTTTTCCAGCCCTGCAGCCTTTTCCCATGGTAGTTCTTATCCCCAACCTTGTGTTCTTGGACAGCCTCGGTTTCGGAATTTTCTGTCCTTCAACGACGAAAACTGCATTTACGAATTCCAAAGACTGAAAAGAACACTCTACGGCCTCTTCATTGGGCTCCACATAAGGAGATTCAGTAGATACGGAGGCTATTATGTCTTCCTCTCCTGATACTGTGATCAATCGGCCTTCCATCACGAATTTCAATTTTTGGTGAAGAGACGAGGGTATAGCTCCAGCTGAATGTATCCACGGCCTTCCCAATAAGCAATTATAAGATGGATTAATATCCATGACCTGGAAGTTCCTGTATAAATGCACGGGCCTATCTCCTGAGAAACTTCAATGGTTCCCATAACCTCTCTCCTTGTTCCATCAAAAGCCCTAACCACTGTTCAACTTGGTATCATATAGGATATATCCACTGGCAATTTGGATAGGGTTGCTAAAGGCATCACATTTAGTGAAGAACCATAATCCAAAAGGACCCTTGATAATATGTGCCCCTTACAAATGGTAGTTATATGGAGAGCTTTTGTTGATCCAATACCATTGGATGGTATCTCCTCATAGCTGAAAAATATGTAGTCATCTACTGCGATGTTTCCCACCAGCCAGTCCAATTTTTCTACTGATATCTTATTAGCCACGTATGCCTGATTCAATACTCTTAACAGGACATTTCTATGTGGTTCTGAATTCAAAAGCAAGGATAAGATTGAGATCCTAGCTGGTTGACGCTGCAGTTGTTCAACCACGCTATACTCACTATGCTTTATAAATTTTAAGAACTCACAGGCTTCCTTCTCACATACTGGTTCTTTCATTCGGCTAACCAGGGCTGATCCCTTCTCTATTTCTTTTGGCAAATCCATCTCAATATGGATTGGCTCGATGACCTTCTTTCTTTTATCTGCTCCTCTGTCTTTCCCTGCTAACCACTGTTCAGCAGCCTCCGGAGCATAACACCTTCCACTTCGGGTTAAATGCCCCACACCTCTAATATCCTGCTGGTTTGAAGACCCAGGCATAACCATGCTGCAGTCATATTTCCATGGTGCAACCTTGTTTTCCTTGTATGAAAAGGAAAAAAGGAGATCAATGATTAATTTGGGCGCATTTTCCTCAATGACTGGCATAACTTTCTCCTCCGGTTCATCATAGTATATGATCAGGGGTTTTCCTATCCCATAGCCGCAAGAATTTTCAATGACTTCTATTTCCTCCTCTACCTCCTCCTAGAATTGGGCTTCCCCATTATGCTCATCCTTTGGACTTTAACCCGAAAGTCCCCGCAGTTCTGTATGTCATGGCCTCCACACTTATGGAACGGGCACCAATTATGCCCCCTTTTTGCAACCATTTTCAGACCATCTGTATGTTCCCCCAATCCTGCCTTGACCATTTCAACCCATACTATCAGCATCAGAGTCTTGACTTCCCTAATATCCCTTTTTAATCTTCTGCCCTCTCCGATCAGTATTGCATTTACCTGATTCCCAGCATGATTGGGCAATGGGTTTCCAGCTACGTTCGGCCCATTTTTTGATCCAAACTTCACAACCCTAGCATTGACCAGGCTTTGGACTTTCTTTTTGAAGGCTAGGCAGTCTTCAATAGAATGTCCTTAGATTCCCGCGTGATATGCACAATTAGTGTTTGCATTGTACCATCTTGGATATGGAGGTGTCAAATGTTTTAGGTACACGGGTGCAACAAGTTGATCCTGTAATAGTTTTGGATATAGCTCACCGTAAATGGTAGGAATCGGATCAAATTGGGCTTTTTGATCGTTCCTTGGTGAACGTTGGTCATTGCGCGCAGGACCCTGAGTGTTCGGGACAGTATTTCTAGGAAGGGTTATTTGAGGGGATATGCCAGTGGGAATGGCTGTTGTGGTATATTGGTGTAGGGGAATGGGTTTTGGGTAAGGTGGTTGACATTGGGGTAGTAAGGATTATACCTCGGATATGGTGTGTATGGTGTCGGAGGTGCATAAGGTGGGGTAGGAGTATAGGGCCTTGGTGGTGTGTATGGTGTAGGAGGTGTATAAGGGTATTGGCTGAAGCTTACTGCATGGGTTTCCTCCTTCTTCTTTGCAGGAAAAGCTCTTTTTTGGGTAGAAGACTCACCCCCTTCCATCTTTCCATTCTTAATAGCTGACTCAATCATTTCCCCAAATATTACCATATCCGCGAAGTCCTTGGTAGCGCTTCCCACCAATTTGTCATAATAGGGTGCTTTCAATGTGTTGATGAAAAGCACCGTGGTTTCTTTGCTAGTTAAAGGGGGTTGCACTTGTGTGGCCAGATCCCTCCACCTCTGCGAATATTCTTTGAAAGGTCTCATTGGACCTATTTTCCATATTCTGTAATAACAGCCTATCCGGTACCATGTCAGAAATATGCTTATAGTATTCCATGAAAGCCCTAGCCAAATCCGTCCATGAACAAATCTTGGTACGACTCAGTTGATTGTACCATCGGGTGGCTGACTCTGTTAAGCTATCTTGGAAGAAATGAATAAGCAGTTTCTCATTATCCTCATGCCCCGTCATCCTTCTGCAGTACATGGTCAGATGAGCTGATGGGTTGGTAGTCCCATTGTACTTCTCAAAGTCTGGTACTTTGAATTTTGGGGGAATTACTAGATCATGTACCAAGCTCATCTCTTTGGCATCTAGACTGCCAAACAACTCTGCCCCTTCAACTGGCCTTAGCCTTTCCTCTAGCAGCTGGTATTTCTTCTAAGATTCAGCGGTTTTGACCCTCTTCAATTCAGTCATTTTGGCCTTTTCCTTTTTCGCCATTTCTTCAAAGTCTGGAACCTCAACCTCAATTGGATCCACTCCAATATTACCCCTTTTTGGATTGAAATTCTGTGCTTCGGCCACTGGTTGGATGTACATGTAGGAGGCTGCCCCATTTGGAGGTTCATTTCCCACAGGTTGGGATGTCTAACCATTCCTCTGTAACACTTCTGGTTGGTCTTCCTGATTCACTGCCCCCAATCCAGTAACTGAATTCTCTCTGGGCCACTTCTGCTTCATCATAATGCTCATCATCTCCATGAGTTTTGTCATATGTTCTCGTGTCTCCTCTTGAGACTTAGTTAACTGTTCTTGTAGTTCTTTCTGGATTCTTTCCATTCTTTCAATTCTGGCAAGCTGATCATTTTCCATGGCTCTTGTTCGAGATCGAGTATTGTAAGGGTGTTGGAGTCTGGTTCTTTCTGAGTGCGACCAATTGTACATTTAGTTTTAAAAACCATGGATTAGAAATTATTGACACATTTCTTATTTTTATTTTTATTAAAAATGAGTAAAGGAATAAATGAATGAACCAGTGTTAATGAATGAACAACTAAGTAATTGACTAAGTATATGAATTTATAAAGAATAAATGAATGGACAAATAAATAAATGACTAAGTGTATGAACAAATTATAAAGAATAAATGAATGAATGATTATGAATATAAATGAATGAACAAATAAAATATATAAAAGAAAGAACTAATGAATGATGAATGCATTTAAAGTATTGGCCCCGGGATAATTCCAACCAAACGGTCTTTCATTGATTTCCTGGAACTAAATACATCAAAGAAAAGATTCCTGCTTTAGACAACATGATAATCTGTCTCTCCTAAAAACTATTACAAAATACTGGTAACTCCCTCGGATCCTAGACCTTCTTTAGTGTCCTCTTTTGATTGCCTTGATATTCCATCTGATCCCTACTTGTTCACGACCTTTTGACGTGTCAGCAGAAGTATCGTCGTGTAAGCTTCCTCGTGTTTCGCTTTCTCTTTCCAGTAGTTATTCTCCTTCTCGAGGTTTTTGACCTCATGTTCCCACTTCTCGGAAGTCTTGATAATCCCCTCAAATCTGAGCTGGAAGCGGTACCTCTTGTTCTCCAAATGTAATTCCCGAAGATCGCCCTTAGTGGTGTCCCTTTCTCTCTTGATCTGTTCCTTTTCTTTTTCCCGAGCTGATTCCCTATTTTTCATGTCCTCAAGCTCTTCTTGCAGTCGGGCAATCTCCTTGCTCATCCGGGCCTTTTCTTTTTCAAATTCTACCCTTGCGATTTCTAACTCTTATGGCATTTCCCTCGGTGGCGGATTCATGAACTGGACCTCCTCCCTATCTGATGTCAACAGTCTATCATTAACCCTTAATTCCCTCCATACCAAGTAATTAGGTGTGACGATATCGGCATATCTGGCCACTTTTATGCGATGAATTTCCTTTCATGCTTCAATCACTGCCCGCACTTTTCCAGAATATCCGTCTTCCCCATAAGTGAACTCTGATGATCCTAAATTATGAGTCACAGGTGTGAATTGTCGAGACTCAACCTGTCTTTGCACCAACAAAGGCGCATAACTCACAGACCCCCAAATTTCGAGTAGTGGAACTCCCGGGTTGTCCCGACATTTGTACATAATCGGCATAGGAACCATCCATGGAGCTCTCCAAGTCACCATCTCCCCTTTTAGATTCCAGAACCTGTTGACCCATTTCGCTTCATTCCCGTCTTTAGGCCAATCATTTTGAAGGAATTCCCTAATCGAAACTAAAGTCTTCATGTACGGTTTGAAGGAAACATTTTCTATCTTCCAAAAGTGACTTTGAATCCAAAAATAAAGGAGTTGTACACATCCCTTAATTCTCCCTTGTCCTGCCCTTTTACAAAAATTCAAGGATCGGATAGTTTCAGCTATGATGGCCGGAGATAGGTTGATCTTCTGTTCCAACTTTTCAAAGAAATCAAACACGGCTATATCCACATGACCCAATATTTTCGAGAATATGATTAACCCGTAGATGGCTAGAGCGAAGATGTCCCTGGCTTTTTCTTTGTCGGAACAACCTAATATCAACTGTCGGAGAGTTTCCCACGGAATGCACCCATTTTTCTGCTTTGTGTCCACATGACTCTCAACCCATGTTGTATCCATTCCTGTGATCCTAGCCACTTTCTTCTTCAAACCTGAAGGTTTGATTTCCTTCAAATATACCCGATCAGGATTAGGACATTCAATACGTAATAGTGCTGAATATTCTTCGATCAGTGGTGTCATATCCTCCTTGTTAAAAGTGAAACATCTATAAGCAGGATTTCAAAACTGTACCATAGCCTGAATCAACCCACTATTGACCTGAATCGGAATTAAGAGTGCTATATCCCCATATTTTTGAGTAAAGGCTTCTTTCTCTGATACATTCCACTGATTCCAAATGTCGGCTAACCTTTGGAGATTATTCTGTCTAGAATCCACTTTGACCCTTTCCGACAATACTGACACATAATCTTTCTTGAGGCAATCACCATCCTCCCTCTGATCTTTTTCCGACCGTGCCCTGACTACTGCATGATCTTCTATCATTGAAATAACCTGACACTCCATGAAAGTCCTTTGGGTTGATAACTATCCCGAGGCCAATAAACTTCAAGTGTATGATGATGTCTATGATGCATGTCAAAGAAAAGAAAACAGAAAGAAATAGATTAGTAAGGAAATGAATTCACAAATATAACATAAATAACAACATGCTTAAAAAAAAATGTCCCAAAAATTTAAACAGAGCTTCGGCATTACGACGCCTTTGGGACAAAATAAAAAAATACGAGCGATATGATGTTCGTTGATCATCACCCAATTTGTATCTAACATATAGAAAGATGGTAAAAGGTTGGAAATGTTCCTCCATGTGTTCTTAAACGTCGGGTATCTAACAGAAATCCGGCATGGCTTCGCCTAGGTTCACTATATGAAGGTGAAATCGGTTCTAAGGCCCCGAATTGTTCCTCACTGTCGCCGGTGAAGGCTAGTAAGGCACCCTGATAAAAACGGGTTCAATTCGTTAGAGTATATTTTCCTATGCCCGTACGGAGGATTATCACAAAGGCATTAGGTACTTTATACCCCGAAAGTGTTTCACTAGCCCATACGGAGGATCAATCAAGAAGGCGTAGTTACTTTACTCCCACTTAAAAGGACGGAACCCGGGTAGAGGATTCATGTTATGCAAATGCAAATACAGTGTGTGCGGAGTAACAAAACAAATCTGTCACCACCTATTCTACAACCCTTATTCTAAATACCCCACTAAAATCAAACAATGTAAAGCATCAGTCAAGCAATCATATAAATATACATGACAAAATAACCAGAGAACAAGTAATAATATGAATGCACATGAATATGGACATATTAAAACATTTTTTTATTTTCAAAACTCTTTTTTTATTTTAAAAATATGGGAATTAAAATTAAATACCAATTAAACCAACAAAACCGAGACTTTGATAACACACAAATAATTCTAAGCCTGACTCTCTAATTTCCCCGGTGGAGTCGCCAAGCTGTCGCAACCTAAAAAATAACGAGTCTCATCGCAAGACTTTATTATTCATTAAGCGTGACATTAAAAACAACCGAGGAAAAGTCGACTTAATTCCTCTAGAAAAATGAAGGTTTTGAAAATGACCTTGAAAAAGACATGGAGTCGCCACCAATCTTTTTTAGCTAGGTGTGATCGGCCACCTATTAAATCCGATTTTATAAAATATTTTAAAAATTAATTAAAACATTTTTAAAACCAATTTCAAGTCTGCGTTTAAACCAGAGAAATCAAAGAAACGGGTTCGGGACTCGGTTACGTGCGGGGTAGGATTAGCACCCCCACAACGCCCGTATAAAACGGTACCTTATTAATCGTGTGTTATCTCAAGTCTCGGTAAAAAGTTGGTTTTAAATTTAGTATTTCAAGTTAATTCCCAATTTAAAGAAAAATAATTCCATTTTTAATTGAAAATGATCGGGAATTTATAAATTCAAAATTTTCCTATATTCCCCAATAAACGTGGCAAAGTATAGAAATTTTTATTAGTTTTGGAAAATTTTTCGAATCATTCTCTTTTTTGAAAGAAAGATATTCCATTATTAATGATAATTGATGATATTCCCTCCAGCAAACCCGGTAGAAAACTCATGAATTATTTTAACTCGGGAATATCTTTATTTTTTATTGAAAAATCATTATCCTTTTGAAAACATTTTAAAAGATATGAATATGTATATGGATGACATAAATAAAATGACATGGCAAAATCTAAATAATATAATGCATCCTAAATGATATGATATAATTTAAATGCCTTAGCATATTCTAAATGAAATGAAATGTCCTAAGTTATATGACATATTCTAAATGAAATGAAATGACCTAGGTAACATAATATATTCTATATGAAATGTAATATCCTAAATCATATGATATATTTTAAATGAAATAAAATATCCTAAATGACATAATATATATCCTAAATGAAATGACGTAGGTAACATAATATATTCTACATGAAATGACCTAGGTAACATAATATATTCTATATGAGATGAAATAATTTGAATGACATGGCAAATATGAATGATATGGCATATAATTTAAATGACATAAAATATAAAATAATGCTATCATATAATATGCATGAAAATAAAAATGAAAATAATAATGCATGAACATAGTATATGCTAAATAATATGACAAAAAATAACTAAATAAAAAGCATAGGATATCATGAAATATTCCAAATCATATAATAAACAATATAACATAACTCAAAATCATAACAATATCATAGAAATTATCATAGCAAAAATCACATATTATATAAAATGCATGAATATGGAAAATGCAATGCATGAAAATGTATTTTTTCCTTTAATTAAGGAAATCCGTATATCTAAAAAGATATCCGGCTACCTTAGGAAAATATGTCAAATTAAATATTCTAAAACCAAAATACTTTGTGATTGTTTGAAAACAATTTTGAAAAGCTTAGATTAAAAATAAAAACTGGGCTAAACCTTTTTTTTTAAATGGCTCTAATTTCCTAAGTTTAAAATCACGGACTTGACCACCCTTAACCCGAGACTTAAAAAATCATTTTTAGAGTTTAAAAAGGCTTAGAAACTACCATAAGTCAGTAACTAAACTTCCTAATCAGCTCCCTCTAGGTAACTTAACCAAAACAGAAAAATGATTTTTCTTTAAATTCAATTCTGACTCCACTGTCCAGTTTTAAGCCACCATTTTTTACCCTATTCTGAAAAATTCAAAAAAATCTAAAAAAAAATACTGGAGACTCAGGACATGTAAAACTACACGGGAAAAAATAAGCTTAATTTTCTGATTAAAGATGAATGCCTAGAAAAATCGGGAAAGTATGAGTACTAGGTGAAAAAAACTGTTTTGCCAAAAATACATTTTTGCCTTTGATAAAATCATTTAAAAATCAAAGTAAAAATATTTAAGACTCACAAAATGACTCACAAACAGTAGCTAGGACTTTATAAAAGTTAGATAAAAAATTGGCTAAGTAAAAAAAATCAAAAAGGTAGAATAATCAATTTGACAAACCTTAATTTTCCACAAGTATGCTAAAGAGAGCATGACTTTGAACCATTAATTGGCCTAAGTCATTAGTCAAGTGGCATGAACATGAAATGCGTGAAAAAATATAGCAAATATGGTGCATGAAATGCATGATTTTAAACCTAAATGTCATGAAAAAATGCATGACATCAATATAGTGACCTAGACCTAAATGAACTTGCATGGCATTTAATGCAACCTAGGTCTAAATTGCATGAACATGCATGGCAAAATAAACCTAACCTAACATCTAAAGTATGCATGGCAATAACACAAACACAAAGCATGCTCAAACCAAAAACTCAACCAAATATCATGCAAATGCCAACCTATCAACTAACATAGCAAAAATGCAACACACAATGCAAAACACATGGAGTAGCCGAATGGCCTCAAGCTCCAACAAGCATGGCATTTTCACAAACACTTGGTATACTTAAACTAAATACTCAATCAAATGTCATGCAAATGCAAAACCTACCAACTAACATGGCAAAAATGCACATACAATGTAAAACACATGGAGTAGCCGAATGGCCTCAAGCTCCAACAAGCATGGCATTTTCACAAACACTTGATATACTAACATGCTCAACTAAAATATAACACTCAAATCATGCAAACACAAAGTAGAAATACTAAAACCAAACAAGAATTTTCACAAACACTTGATATACTAACATGCTCAACTAAAATATAAGACTCAAATCATGATAACACAAGGTAGAGATACTCACAAGCATTTTCACAAACACTTGATATACTAAATATAAAACATCAACAAATTTAAACATTATGAAAACAGAAAATTAAAAATGCAAGAACATGATATTTAAATCATAAATGGCAACAAACAAAGCAAGCAAATTAAAATATGACTCAAGTATATGTAGTATAATAACACTTAAAACATCAAGATAAAATAAAACAACATGAATAACATGATAAATTAAAGCAAAAAACTGCGTCAATAATAAAATGTAGGCCATTCGGCCATGGTGAGGAAGTAGAAAAAAAATGTAAAAACAAATTTGTTTAAGAAAAAGATGAAGAAAGAATTTAAAATGAATGTAAAAAAAAACACTTATTGAAAAATAAAACTCACCAAATGATAATCAAAATAGCAAAAATAAGAATGGAAAATCAAGAAAGTGCAAGAGTTGGGGCTCAAGAGCAACCTCAAGAAACTATATTTCAAGCTTTATCTCTTCAAACTTTCCTTTCTTTTCTAAACTTTCTTTTTTCTTTCAACCAAGGAGAGAAAAACCAAGAAAAACTAAGAGAAATCAGAAAAATGAAGTGTGTGAAAATGAATTCTGCCCTCCCTATTAGTGCTGGCCGAATGCCCCCCTCTCTCATGCAAGGATGTTGTCATTTTCATCCTAACCAATTTCCATCAAATGGCTAGTAATTCAAGGTGAAAAATCATGAAATTATCACCCTTAGATTAGCATATCAGCTGTCCCAAATTATAGCTGTTCAAGAATAATGTTGACACTCTCCCTTGGCCTATGTGGCTTAATCACCATGGCTTGATCTAAGAGAATCTCTAACTAACTCTTAATTCTTGGCCATTTGATTGAAAAATAAGAATCTTCCTCCTTCCTTTGGGCCTTGGCAGGCCAGAACTTCTCTTTTCCAGCCCAAGTCTGATTTTTTGAAAGGCCAAAAGAAGCCATTTTCGGTTGCTTGGGTGAAATGACCGTTTTGCCCCCCGGATGCAAATAAATGGAAAACGGACTCGAAATTCAAATTTTATTTTTTTAATACTTCAAAAATAATAAAACATTGAGTTCTGAAAGTTTTCAAAATTATCCGAGTCCGTTTGCTATTTATTTGGATTTTTTCTTCGAAAAATGCCCTTTCATGCCCCCACATTTTACCATTTTTTAAACGAGCTCCAAATCAAGATTTTTCTTCACCAATATCTTCCAAATAATTTAAAAGTGTGATCTGGAAGTTTTCATAATTTTTGGAGCTCAGTTGGTATTTTTTCGGGATTTATCTGCTTGAATTAGTGCATAGGAGCTCGGGATTTGGCCATTTTGCAAATGAACTCCGAATAAAGATTTTATTTTTCCAATCTCTTCCAAATAATTTAAAAATTATATTTGCAAAATTTTAGAATTTTTGGAGTCCATTTGCTATTTTTTCGAGATTTATCTTCTTGAATTATTGCATAGGAGTTCCGAGATTTGGCCATTTCGCAAACAAACTCCGAATCAAGATTTTATTTTTCCAATATCTTTCAAATAATTTAAAAATGAGATTTGCAAAATTTCAGAAGATTTGGAGCTCATTTTCTATTTTTTCGGGATTTTCCTTCTTGAATTACTACATAAGAAGCCCGAGATTTGGCCATTTTGCAAACGAACTCCGAATCAAGATTTTCTTTTGCCAATCTCTTCCAAATGGTTTAAGAATGAGATTTGCAAATTTTCAGAATTTTTGGAGTCCATTTGCTATTTTTCCCAAATTTTCCAATTTTTCCCTTTTGCCTCCGAAACCCGGTTTTGCTCAAAACAAGTCCGATTTTCAGATTTTCTTCAAGCTGAGCCTTGGGCTATCCTTTTTTAATCATTCCTCATCCATTGAGGGCTTTGGTCATACCAATTCGGGCCATTTTTGTGATTCTTCCCGATTTCACCGAAATCCACCAAAAACCCTAATTCTCGGTTTTCTCCCGAATTGACTTTCCTTTCGGTTTTTCTTTCAAGTGGCTTCTCCATTACCCGTAGTCAGTGCTTATCTTTCATTTGGAACCTTCAATTTTGACCAACTCAATCGTTTAAGCACTTTTCCCCAAATTTCTCGGATTGGGGTTTATTTTCTTTTGAATCTCCAAATCCCAACTTCCGAACTCCATATCTTTCGATGTAGACCTCGGATTATCAAAATTCTTTCACCATTTTTCAATTGAACTTAAAATCTTGATTTTGAAAGTGGGTTGATTTTTTCAGTAGTTGACTTTCTGTGGTTGACTTTTTTGGGGTTGACTTTTTCTGGGGTTGACTTTTTTCAAGTTTGACTTTTTATGCTCGCCCTCTTAACTAAGTCTTGGAGTACCACCTGCATGATGAAAAAAGTCTTTTTACATTCTGAAACATCAATTTAGAAAGAAAACATACCTATTTTAGTGGTCCGGACAAAATTAGGTGTCTACAATGATTATTTAATGATTGATATTTATGTTAATTTCTTATTTATGCCATGTGATAATTAGTGTTCATATTGTTTCTCTTATGTTTGCATATTAATAATGTTTTGCATATTCATGGTCATTTTAATTGAGTTTAAATGCATATAAAAATTGACGCTTTAATAATAAAAAACGAGGCAATGTTCCCGAGTTAAATAATTTATGAGTTCTTTTTCGGGTTTGTCGGGGAGGATTTTATCAATTATCATTAACAACAGAATATTCTTTTTAAAAAATAAAAGGAATGATGCGGATGATTTTAGAAGGAAGAAAAATTTTATATTTTGCTGGGAAATATAGAAAATTTTGTGGTAGTAAAATTTTGAATCATTCTTAAATAATATGATTTTTTTTTTAGGGAATTATCTTTAAATTCTAAAACCAACTTTTATCGAGACCAATGATAACACATGATTAATAAGGTATCATTTTATATGAGCGTTGTGCGGGTGCTAATACCTTCCCCACACGCAATCGATTCCCAAACCCGCTTTTGTTTTTCTCTGGTTTTAAACGTAGATCTTAAAATTGGTTTTTAAAAGGATTTTAATTAATTTTAAAATTTTTACAAAAAATGGTTTTACTAGGTGATCGATCACACCTAACCAAAAAGATCAATGGCGACTCTTTTTTTCGAGGTTTTTCAAAACCCACATTATTTACAATGACCAATTATCTTTTTAATCCCCCAACGTCATTTAGCGATCGCAAGATTGTTATGACAAGATGAACTCGTTGACAATGAAGAAGATAATGAAAATGAAAAAGGCGAGGAAAAAGATCATGAAAATGAAGGAGATGATGAAAATGATGAAGAAGAAGCTATTGAAAATGACGAAGATCATTATAAAAATTACGAAGACGAAGTTGATGAAAAAAATGAAATTAAGTGGAACGCTTTTGGAGGTTCAAAATCTGATATATTGTCATTTGAGTTTGAAAATGATGAAAACTTCAAAACTTTTATTTATGTATCTATTGCAACTTTGTTTAGTGATTGTTAACAATTTTAGAATTTTAGACTACTTCCTAAAACTTATGCATAGTAGCTTCACTCTCTCATAGTTAATCTGTTTATCATTCAGGTCTTGCATCCAGTAATGTGAATGCTCATTGCAAATTAAATCAGTTTATGTTTGAAATTTTTAATTTTATTCTGATCCACTGTATGTTTAGTTAACTACTTCAATAATGTAGTTATTTTTATTTTTTCAGCTCCTTTAGAATTTCTATGACTGCTGATCTTGGGATTAACAGTTGGATTACCAACATTGCCATTGCATGATTTTGAATTGGTTGGACATAGAATTTATGCAACTACAATGTGAATACATGATATTTGAATTGGTTGGACCTACACTACAAAAAATGTGATAAATGGTGGCATTTTTTGACATTTAGTGGTGTTTATAATCGCTACTAAAAATTTACTGGTATTTCTAAAAATGGAGCTAAAAGTGCTGCGAAAACATGACATCGAAAAATTTAGCGACGTTTACAAAAAAATAACCATTAAATTTAGCAACTTTTTTTTCCAAGAGCCGCTAAATTAGTGCCGTTTATAAACACTCACCGAGTACTTACATGAATTATTTTGTGGGTATAAAGAATGATGTTTTTTTCTTCTTATAAACATCGCTAAAATTTCGTTAATTAGCAGCATTATCGAAATTCAAATGCCACTAAATTAGTGGCGTCTTCTTGTGTAAACGACAACGTTTAAGGTGTTAAACTGCCTCTATATAATAGTGCTTTTACGAAACACAACTATTATATTGTGCAAATGTAAAGATTCGACCTCTAGACACAAAAAAAAAGTTACCACCAATCTTTTTTTTTTACTAGGTGTGATTAGCCACCTAAATTAATATACCCTTTTTAAAGAAATCATAAGCTTTATGAAGACACTTAAAAAGGAAAGGTCTTAGTTCATATTACCATAACTAAGTCTGTGAGTATGGCTACGTGTGGGGAATGATTAACACCCTCAAAATACTCGTACAAAGTACGGTACCTGATTAGTCTTATATTATCTTAAAAAAGTCTAATTTATTATTTAAATATTGGAAATTTCTTTAGTTTCTTTCCACTATTCGGGTTAGATCCAAAAAAGAATTTGCACTTCAAGAGTATACAAGATAGACCATTCGTTCACATGGAGAAGGTGCCTTATAGGAAATTTTCTTATTAGAGTGTTACAAATTTAATTTCTTAAAGAAAAGAAAAACTATTTAAATTTATTCATGTATTAAAATATTAGAGAATATTTAAGTTACTTTTCACCATTTGGGTTAGAACCCAAAAAAACTTTCCACCAAAAATTAATTGTTTTAGTTTGTTAGAATTTCGTCATTGATAAAGAAAATTAATAATTAATTGTTTTAGTTTGTGTTTTTTTTAATTAACAAATTATTATTATTATCATTTTAAAAAATCTAAGATTTAAAAATCCTCAATGAAATTTATAAATAATGATATAAAATAAATGAAATATTGGTAAACAAATAAATATACAAACAAATTAATAGGCAAGTAAAGTAATAGGCAAATAAATTAATAAACAAATAAATAAAATTATAACATAAATAAAGTAAAAAAAAATTTAAATGAAAATAATGAAAATAAATTAAATTAAATTAAAAAATTTAAATAATCAAAATCTTTTTTTTTTTTGTTTTCATTTTTTTGGTTTACTCTCTATCTCTACTCTTTAGCTCTCTCTTCTCTCTCAAGAAAGACCATTTTCGACCATCGTTTTAAAAAAAAAAAATCTAGTTTTTAATGCCGAATCTTCATCAAAAAATTCATGTTTAGAATTTTTTGGTGCAAAAAAATACTTCAAACACAAAATACTATTTGTACCTAGTTTTCGTTGATCGAAAAATTTATATCAAATCCAAAAAATTGAGAATCTTTTTAGAAATTCCAAAACATCTATTCTTTCTCAAAAATCCTTTGTTATATTTGTTTCAAAAACTTTTGAATTTTTTTTTTCTATTTTAAAAAATAAAAATCTAAAAGAAAATTCCAAAAGTTCAAAACTATCTTTAATTTCTTCCAGAAACCAAAATCCTTCTCTAGAGAAACTGTTTGTTGTTGCTTTCTTGCTTTCTGACTATTTATTTTTTTACTTCCTTTTTGTGTGACTGTCTGTGTTTGATTACTTGATGATTCTCTCTGTTTGTGTCGAATTTTGTCTGTGTCGTGTGATTTGTGTTGGGGGTTGGTATTTATAGGATTTTGATCTAATTTCCTTATTTTCCTTTTATTTTTCTTAATCCTCAAGTCTTTCAAAAATTTTGATTCCTGACTTTCCAAATTCAACACGTTATTTTTCAATTTTCTTTGATTTTTCAATTCTTGTTGTTTTTTCAATTTTCGCCCTCAAGTCTTTCAAAAATTTTTGTTGTTTTTTCAATTTTTGTTGTTTATTTCTAAACCTCTTTAATTTCTTTGGTCATATAAATATTATAATCAAGTGTCAGAATGCTAGCATAACTCACGTCTCATAGCATTTCCAATAAATTTATCTTAACTGGGCTGTAATATATACTGACTGAGGGCGAAAATACATTGACATTAAGTTACATTTTGGTTGGAAATTTAAATAAAAAACATTATTACCATTGCCGTCTGAATAAAGTACTCACGTGTGTCAACTGCATTCGCAACGCGTCTCTCTTCTGTCTCCAGCAATTTTTACATAGCTTAAAGTTGGCAAGGCAGCTGCTCCTTCTGATTGGCCTTGCACTCCACCTACATCTAGGGCTGTAATCGAGCCGAGCCGAACTCGAATACTGAGAAGCTCGAGTTCGAGCTTGATTCGAAGCTCGAAGCTCGGTTCGAGCTCGATCGAGTATCATTTTTTAAGCTCGAGCTCGGCTCGAGATAAAATCGAACTATTCGAGCTCGACTCGATTAGGCTCGTTTATATACTCGAGCTCGAGCTCGAATTAAGGATTTTTAAGTATGTATATATATATATTAAGTGTAAAATAGTAAATTAATAATTAAAATATTATAAATAAAAAAAAAGCTTGATTAGGCTCGCGAGCTGCTCGAATCGGGTATTAAGATACTCGAACTCGGCTCGCTCGATAGTTCGAGCTGCTCGAGCTCGAGCTCGGCTCGATAATGATCGAATCGAATTCGAGTTTTTTTCGAATCGAACTCGAGTAGCTTGCGAGCACAGGTGTCTCGTTTACACCCCTACCTACATCCTCTCTCATTTACATTATTAGTTTTTTTTTTTTTTTGATTGGATGACATCCGCGCTATAGTCAACACGCTCGGTTCAAGCATAAAAGATCGGTGATTTAAATTGCTGTTTGTAGATGCATTTTTGGTCGGATCGTATTTATTGTGGTTGCGGACGAAATAATAGATTATATCACAATCAATTGCAATGAATATCAACAGTAAATATTGATGAGAGAAAGCTTAAATAATAATCATAACGTCGCGTTGCGGTCGCTATTTAAATCTATGTAAAAGATCCCGCAACATGGCCAGAACTCTACTATGAACCCTCCCTGTCTAAATCCTTTTTTGAAGCTTCATATGCTCCTTCCTTTCCACCCCATCTAAATTCAAACCCATCCAGTTATGAAAATGAATTTGCCAATTGCCAGCTTTATTCCATCAAATATTGCCAGCTAGATATGACAATACTTCTTGACCAAACACTTGTATTTTTTAGCTATAAAAAGGGATTCAATAGCTCAAGCTCTAACATCACACTTGTTCTCAATTTCAGATTAAATTTCAAAGCCCTCTGTCTTTGTTTAGGAAAAGGAAGATGTCATCCTCTTCTACACTACTTTCATCAATACTTTTGGTTTCTCTATTTGTATTCAGTACTTTTATAACACCCTCACAGTCACAAGGGAACTTCCATGAAAACTTTGAGATTACATGGGGCGGCGAGCAGCGTGCTAAGATACTCAATGGCAGCCAACTTCTGACACTTTCTCTGGACAAGGATTCTGGCTCTGGCTTCCGCTCCAAGAGAGAATATCTCTTTGGAAGAATTGACATGCAAATCAAGCTAGTATCGGGCAATTCAGCTGGCACTGTCACTACATATTACGTATAACTACTTTATCAATTCATTATCAAATATTCTAGCTAGCTAACATACATGCATTTCCTTGGCTAAATATAGTTGCTATATTTTGCAGTTATCTTCTGAAGGGCCAAATCATGATGAGATTGACTTTGAATTTTTGGGCAACTTGTCTGGAGATCCTTATACTCTCCATACAAATGTGTTTAGCCAGGGAAAAGGTAACAGGGAACAACAATTTTATCTCTGGTTTGACCCCACGAAAGCCTTCCACACCTACTCTATTGTTTGGAATCGTCAACGAATCATGTAAGCAGCGGCACTAAGAATATATAAGATGCACTTCAATCTCTTCAATCAGCTTGGAAATTAATCTATCACATTCAAAATGATACACTACAAGTTTTCTAATAATATTTTTGCTATTCGTTTTGCCATTTCAGATTCATGGTTGATAACATTCCTATCAGAGTTTTCAACAACATGGAATCAATGGGTGTTCCATTCCCCAGCAACCAACCCATGAGGATTTACTCAAGTCTGTGGAATGCTGATGACTGGGCAACAAGGGGTGGCCTTGTCAAAACTGACTGGACAAACGCTCCTTTCACTGCCTCTTACAGAAACTTCAACGCCAATGCCTGTATTTGGTCAGCCTTCCAATCGTCTTGTGCCTCCAAGTCAACAAATTCTCTGCAGGCAAATGCTTGGCAGGATCAAACACTTGATGCAGCTGGCCGGAACAGAATAAGATGGATGCAAAACAAGTTAATGGTTTACAATTACTGCACTGACATGAAACGTTTCCCTCAGGGTCTCCCCCCAGAATGCAAGCGATCAAGGTTCCTCTAGACAGATTATTTACACCCACAAAATTATGTTACTACTAGCTCTCACACCAAACAAACATACAAGTGTCGATGAAATTCTTTATTCTTTCATTATTTTTGCAAATATTACAATTAAATAAAAATCAGTTCTGATTCCCATTTACTTTTTCTTCATTGAAGACATGCAGATTAGTCTTAAATAATGGCTATTGGCTACCATGCACCTACGAATTATCAAATTCAAGTTATTCCAGAATATGATTTATACACACATAAACCTGAAATGATGTATTTCACATTATTCGAATTCACAATCTATTTCACTTTATATAAATTCATAAACAACATTGAATAGGAGTATAGGACATTCAATATATACAAATGATCTATTTAACATTCGAATAAAAAGTAACAAAAAAAAAAAAAATGAAGCAGCAGAGTAAATGGGACCCTTAAGACCAGTAAAAAAAATGGGTGCAGCACGAAGGAGATTGTCTCCACCGTGCCACACCATGATCACAAAATGGGAGTTGTTGGGATTCTCAACCGAACCACACTGGAAGCAACTGGGTCCCAAATCGACCCTACGTGTTTTTTGGTTTTGGAAGCACAAATAGAAAATGTATATGGATAAAAAATTAGTATTTTGGTATAAGGTGCAAAATTAGGGATATAGATAAAATTTAGAACTCATTTTTTAATGAATTTAATTTTAACATTGTACTTTTTTTAAAATTTTGAAAAATAAGGATTTGAACTTATTCTTTAAGCAGATGATCATACATGAACTATTAATTAAATTAGAATTGTTAATGGATCGGACCGGGTTTGGAATTTTTTTTCTTATTCAAGCTCGTTTTGGACTGGACCGGTCGGAAAACCCGTTTTATGTTCAAAAAATTTTAAAAATCATTTTTACATTAATATTTATATATATTATAATTAAATTTAAATAATTTTTTGTTTAATAAATAGTAATTCGGATCGGATCAGGCCGGGTTGGTCTAATTACAAAAATCCTTACCCAAACCCAATCCAATTCAGACTGGCTTGCCCAGCCCTTGGACTAGAGGTGCTCATAGGCCGGGTCGGGCCAGGCCGCAGCTCGGGAAAAATTATTTTTCCTTGCCCAAACCCGTTTCGAGCCGGGTCCAGGCCGGTTTGTAAGCTCATTTCACTATTCATAAATAATTAAAATATTAAAAAATTATTTTTATATTAATATTAATATATATTTTATAATTAAATTTAAATAAAAAATATTTTTTTTTAATTATTGAATAGTAATTCAGGCCGGGTCGATCCAAATTACAAATATTTTACCCCATCCCAGCCCGGACCGGAAGGGCTACCCAACCCTTTAGCAGGTTTACCTTGAACAGGTCTAAACCAAGTATTCGGATGCTTTTAATATTTTATTTTTAATATGGTCAAACTTTGCCAAAGTTATCTCATCATTTTTTATAATATTAAAATTGCACTTGTTTAAATATGTGTGATAAATTTAGTCCATCACTTTGAACAAAATGATAAATTTTTGGACCATATCTCTATTATTTTTTAAAAGTTAAATTAATTTTTTGTTCTTTCTTTTTTATGTGTTAAGAGTTAAAATCCTAGAAATGAAGGGATTTTGTGAAGAATGATTTGTTGATTTTTTTATATCACCAATATTGGAAACTTAAATATAAAAAAACACCAATATTGGAAATCTAAAAGGAAAATAAAAGAGGATGAAAATGAAGATGAAGATGAAAATGAAAATGAAAATGAAAATAAAAATAAAAATAATGTAGACCTTTTAGAACTAAAAGGATAAATTGCATCAAAACTTTTGAATAAACTTGTCCACAAGTTAGGTAGTACCCGCCAAGTCTAGACCTAGCTTAAGTTGTGAATATTTTATTTAAAATATAATTAACAAAATAAAAATATCTTTAACATTTTGATAATAATAAATTTAAATTATCATGAAAAAAAAGTTAAAATACTAAAGTGAGTCTTAAATTATTTTAAATTTTTAAAAGAATTTATCTTTTTTATTATATCTAAGTAAGTTTTATTTTATGATTTTTATCAAGATAAATCCTTGTATTGACAAAAATACCGTCACATGACACATGATTTTAACTATTGTTATGTTCAAAGTCAATTACACAAGTGATAAATGACATGACTTTTTCTACCGTGATGAAATTGGTGATTAAGGCCCCCTTTGGATCCCACCGCATCGGAGGTGTGGTGGGATCAAAGGCATTTTGTGGGGGATTTTTCCTTCCACTGGTTGAACCCCCACCGGGGTGGCATTTGGATGCCACCCCAGTGGGGGTTCCACTGGGCTGGAGCTTCAGCCCATGATTGGAGCTCCAGTGGAGGTAGTAATTCTCCTTTTACCCCATTCACTGTTTTTATTTTTTCTTTTAAATTTTTTTAAAAAAATTAATTTTTAAAATCATTTAATTTTTAATTCTAGGTTTTTAATTAATTAATTTATTTTTTAATTTATTTTTTAACATAAATATATTTTTAAATTTTTTTAATTATTATTTAAAATATTTAATATATATTTTATTATTTAATATAAATATAATTTTAATTAATTTTAATTATTTATTATATATACACATCTTAATCTAATACCCTTAATGGTCATTTTTCTTTCCCACTATCATTCACCTCACCGCCACCGCTGCTTTTGAATCCAAACACATATCTCACCACTGATTTTAATCTCACCGCTACAGTATCCAATCTCACCGCCACCGTTGTTTTTAATCTCATCGGAGCCAATCTTACCTCCCATCCAAATGGACCCTAAGGCTCCATTTGGATGGGCGGTGAGATTAGTTTCGGTGAAATTAAAAACAGCGGTGAAGGTAAGATTAGTTACTGTAGCGGTGAAATTGGATATTGTAGCGGTGAGATTAAAATCAGTTGTAGGATATATGTTTGGATCATGGTGGTCGATACCGTTCCGGTACCGGTGGTACCGGCCGGTAGGTCCTAGTTTTTAACTAAACTGGTAAAGGCAACCTTTAGTTCCATTCCGATTTTGGTACCGGCCCGTACCGGTTGATACCGATCAATACCGATCAGTATCGATACATACCGGTCCGTACCGATTGGTATAAAATTTTGATTTTTTTTAATTTTTTTTTGAAAAAAATTCACTTATTTGATTTTTTAAATCATTTTCAATATTTTTTTGTCATGATCATTTTATTTTGTTCATAATTACATTTAAAAATAAAATATGTTCATTAAATTAGGCTATTGAACATAATTAATAATAATTTACTATATTTTTAACATTTTAATATTTATTTTACCTATTTGACGTTTAAAAATTTTAGATATTAAATATTTAAAATTTATATTTGCATAAAAACATATATATGCATGTAATGGATGTATGTTTGCATGTATATATAATATATATTATATTAAAAAACTTGAAAATAGATTATACATATAGATATTTGAAAAAATATTTGAAAAATACCGGTAAACCCGAAACAGTACACCGAAATACACCGATATCGGTACGTACTAGTACCAAAACAAAAACGATAAGCCTACCGGTACGATATTGACTACCTTGTTTGGATTCAAAAGCAACAGTGACGGTGAGGTGAATTATAATTATAAGAGAAAATGACCATTAAGGATATTAGATTAAAATGTGAATATATAATGAAAATTTTAGATTATTTGATATTATGAAATTAATAAATAATTAAAATTATATTTATATCAAATAATTATTTTATTAATAAATAATTAAAAATAATATTAATATGTCAAATAATATTTTTGTATTTATTTATTATTATTTATTTTTAATTATATAGTAATAAAATTTATATATTTATTAGATTTATATAATAATAAAATTTATATATTTATTAGATTTATATAATAATAATAAAATTTATATATTTATTAACTTATTATATAACAATAAATATATCATATTAAACAAATAATAATAAAGTGAAAAGTTGAGGACAAAATAGAGAAAGGCCCTCCCACTTGAGGGCCTTTCTTTCCACTGGAGCTAAAAGCTCCAGCGGAAAAATAAGGCATCAGTGCGGTGAAACGCTGTTCACCGCACTGATGCCTTGTTATCCAAACACTACCTTCGGTGCGGTTGGGGCCAAAAAGTGCCCTAACCGCACCAAACTGATGGCAACTGGTTTGCCAAATGGGGCCTAAGGCTCCATTTGGATGGGCGGCGAGATTGGTTCCAGTGAGATTAAAAATAACGGTGGATGTGAGATTAGTTACTGTAGCGGTGAGATTAGATATTGTAGCGGTGAGATTAAAATCAATGGTGGGATATGTGTTTGGATGCAAAAGCAGCGGTGGAGGTGAGATTAATTATAGTGAGAAGAGCAAATTACCATTAAAGAAATTAGATTAAAATGTGTATATATATGTAATGAATATTTTTTTTTATATTTATAAATTAATAACTAATTAAAAAATTATTATATTATGATAAAATTTATTTATTATATTAAATAATGATAAATTTATTTATTATATTAAATTATCATAATTATTTTAAAATATTTTAATAAAAAATAAAAATAAAACAAAAAAAATAATATATATAAAAATTATTTATTTATTACTTTTAAAATAATTATAAACTACAAGAAACAAAATAAAGAGAAAAAAGAAAAGAAAAGAAAAGAAAAGAAAAAAGCCCAAAAAGCTAAAAACATACCCCTACCAAGGGTTTTTCTCTCCACTGGACCCTTTAGGGTCTAGTGGAATATTGGCCCTCCAGTGTAGTGGTGGAGGGCCAACTGCACTGGAGGCTATAATCCAAACAACCTCTAGTGCAGTGAAAGGGCTTCCACTGACCTCCACTGGAGGTCTAGTGTAATCCATATGCACCCTAAGACTCCATTTGTATAGGCGGTGAGATTGAAAACAGCGGTGGAGGTGAGATTAGTTACTATAGTGGTGATATTAGATACTGTAGCGGTGAGATTAAAATCAGTGATGGGATATGTGTTTGGATACAAACGCAGCGGTGACGGTGGGGTGAATTATAGTGAGAAGAGAAAATGATTATTAAGGACATTAGATTAAAATGTGTATATATATAAGAAAATTTTAAATTATTTGATATTTATGAAATTAATAAATAATTAAAAATTATATTTGCCTTATTAATTGATAATTGAAATTTAATAAAAATGATAAGAATACATCAAATAATATTTTTATATATTTTTTTATTATTCATGTAATTATTTATTTTTAATTAATTTATATATTTATTATACAATAATAAAATTTATATATTTATTATATAATAATAAATAAAAAAATCAACCACTGTGGAGCTTGAAGCTCCACGAGGTTAAAAAGGAAAAAGGCCCTCCCACCGGAGGGCCTTTTTCTCCACTGGTGCCTCAATCGTGCCTCACCAGAGCCCCGTTTGAATCCAAATGGAGCCTAAAGTTACAAGAAAGGATTGTATGAAACAGTTACGCCACGTTAGCATATATCTCTTCTATTCAAATCATGCCACGTAATCAGATTTTAGAAAAAAAATCAATTATTTATTACACATTACATGTAATAATTAAATGATAAATATTTATGTCAGCAATTCATTAATGGTTTTTGTAATAAATAGTTGACTTTTTTCTAAAATCTGATTATGTAGCATGATTTGAGTAGAAGAGATATATGATGACGTGACGTAACTGTTTCATACAATCTTTTCTCTTAAAGTGACTACGTCTCAGGCTAAAATTTTTCCTTCTTAACTAATTTTGCCACTTGAAAAAGTCAAGTCAGCATATTTATAGAAATGTCACATGCAAATTTTTTATTATAATTTTGTAATTATTCAATTATAATAAAAAATTATATGAGAATTCATCACTTTTAAGTATAGATTTCACATAATATTTTGATAAATCTTACATAATTTTAAATTATAATGTATTAATCTTAACACAATAATTATATGTGATATGTTCTCAAAATACTAATTGACCATGATCTAATGATGATAAGGTCATGATCATGCAATATATGTGATATTTTTGGTCAACATAAAAACTATCTACAATCCTGTGATAAAGGTTTATTGAGGTATAATAAATAAAATAAAGACTTGTTTAGTATAAATGAAAAAGTTCAAAGAATTAAGAATATTAATAAACAATCGAAATTTTAAATACTACATTGTAATTTTTTAGTTCAAGTACATTTTATTAATTAAGCGGGCACTTTAAATTCATTATTATTATTTTTTAAAATTAAATTCAAACCTTAATTTTTCAATATAAAAGGTTTCAATTTATCAATACTAGATATATGCCTGCGCTTCATCAGATTTTAATTGATATTTTATAATAAAGTTGAAAGATAAAAAAGTAAGAGTAAAGATAATTTAGAAAAATAAGAACTCTCATTATTATACGACACCTGATATAAAATTGAGAGTTATTTGAATATAGTCTGTAGACATCTAATTTTGTCCGGACCACTAAAACAGGTATGTTTTCTTCCTAAATTGATGTTTCAGAATGTAAAAAGACTTTTTTTCATCCTGCAGGTGGTACTCCGAGACTTAGTCTAAGAAGGCGAGCATAAAAAGTCAAACTTGAAAAAGTCAACCCCGAAAAGTCATGTACTTAAAAAGTTAACCCACTTTCAAAATCAAGATTTGAAGTTCAATTGAAAAATGACGAAAGAATTTTGATAATCCGAGGTCTACATCAAAAGATATGGAGTTCGGAAGTTGGGTTACGGAGATTCAGTAGAAAGGAAATCCTAGTTCGGGAAATTTGGGGAAAAGTGCTTAAACGATCAAATTGGTCAAAATTGAAGGTTCCAAATGAAAGATAAGCACTAACTATGGGTAATGGAGAAGCTACTTGAAAGAAATACTAAAAGAAAAGTCAATTCGGAAGAAAACCGAGAATTAGGGTTTTTGGTGGATTTGGGTGAAATTTGGAAGAATTACAGAAATGACCCGATTCGGTAAGACTAAAGCCCCTAACTGATGAGGAGTGATTAAAGAATGATAGCCCAAGGCTCAGTTTGAAGAAAATCTGAAAATCAGACTTGTTTTGAGCAAAATCGGGTTATGAAGGCAAAAGGGAAAATTGGAAAATTTGGGAAAAATAGCAAATGAACTCCAAAAATTCTAAAAATTTGCATATCTCATTCTTAAATTATTTGGAAGAGATTGGCGAAAGAAAATCCGGATTCGGAGTTCGTTTACAAAATAGCCAAATCCCAGGCCCACTATGTAGTAATTCAAGCAGATAAATCCCAAATAAATACCAAATGAGTTTCAAAAACTATGAAAACTTTCAGATCATACTTTTAAATTATTTGGAAGAGATTGGTGAAGAAAAATCTGGATTTGGAGCTCGTTTAAAAAATGGTAAAGTTTGGGAGCATAAAAGTGCAATTTTGGAAGAAAAAATCCAAATAAATAGCAAATGGGCTTGAAAATTTTTAAAATCTCCAGAATTCAATTTTTTATTATTTTGGAAGTATTGAAAAAATAAAATTTGAATTCGGAGTCCGTTTGCTATTTATTTATGTTCGGGGGACAAAAAGGTCATTTTATCTAAGAAATCGAAAAGGGCTTTTCTTGCCTTTCAAAAAAATATAGATTGGGCTGGAAGATGTGGGGTCAGCCGGCCAAGGCCCAATGGTGGGCAAATATTTTCTGATTTTTAATCAAAAGGCCAACAATAAATATGAAGGTAGTTTATTTATTTATTTATTATTTTTTTTTATCAAGCCTTTATAATTGAGCCACATAGACCAATGCATGAAGAGGGAGAATGTCAACATAATGGCTTAAGATTCTTGAACAGCTGTAATTGTGGATAGCTGATTACCAAATCTAAGGGTGATAATTTCACATTTTAAGCATCTTGGATTAATAGCCTTTGGATCAAAATTGGTTGGGAAAAAATGACAACATGCTAGCCATTTAGGAGGCCATTCGGCCATTACAAGGGAGAGGGGGGGCCTCTCTTTCATTTGGACTCTATTCACTCTTGTTTGGCTGATTTTCTCTCTATTTTTGAAAGGCAAAAAGAAAAGTTTAGAAAAAAAAGAAAGTTAGAAGAGAAGAAGCTTGCAATATAGCTTCTAGAGGTTGCTTTAAGCACCATACTCTTGCACTTTCCTTGATTTTCTATTCTTGATTTGCTGCTTTTATTGATATCTGGTGAGTTTCTTATGATTTCAATTTTAAAATAAGTGTTTTTAAGCTTTCTATTCAAGTCCTTCTTTTATACTTTCTTGAAAAAATTTTGAAAAACAAAATTTTCTCCATGTTTTTGGAAGTGGCCGAATGGCCTAGTTTTTTTTTAATGGTTGATGTTTACTTTATTTTCATGTTTCTTGTGATGCTTAACATGTTTTGATGTTATATTTCTTTCTAAAAATAACTAAAGCATGGATTTTGTTTTGATCTTTCTACTTTTTTTTTTTAATGATTTCATCTTGTATTCATGTTTGTTTTCTTTGTTCATATTTTTTAATTTTCTGTTTTCAAAATGTTTGAGTTTGTTCATGAGTTGCATTTTACTATTTTATGTATTTGTGAAAATGCTTAGTTGTACTCATTCCTTTACTTCATATTTTGCATGTTTTTAGCATGTTTCCATTTAGCCTTGCATTTTAGTATGTCATGTGTTTGTGAAAATGCCATGTGAAAATACAATCTTCATGAGCTAGGGACCATTCGGCTACTTCAATTTCTTTACTTTGCATGTGCATTTTCATCTTGCTTGTTGACTTGTTTGCATTTCCATGGTTTTTTTATTACAATATAGCAAAAAAAAAAATTACGAAATTACCGTTGGTTTTAGATTATTTCCCAAAATACGGCTATTTTTTTTCTAGCTGGGAAATCGCCATCCCCCATGGCGATTTTCCAGCGTTTTTTTTTTGAAATTTTGTAAAAAACACCAAGGGAAATCGCCATGGGGGGTGGCGATTTCCCTTGGTGTTTTTTGCAAATTTTCAAAAAAATACCAAGGGAAATCGCCACCCCCCATGGCGATTTCCCTTGGTATTTTTAGCAAATTTTGCTAAAATCATGAAGGGAAATCGCCATGGGGGGTGGCGATTTCCCTTCATGTATAATTTTTTTTAATTAATAAACAAAAATTAAAATTTAAACAAAAATTTAATTTAATTTGATAAATTTATTTTTAAAAATTATAAATTAAATTAAAATATTTTTTTATAGGTTTGGTTATTTATTTTTTTAAAATATATATTAAAAATGTAATTTAATTTATTATTACAATTTTATAAAAATAAAAATATATTTCTTATTAAAATTTAAAAAGAAGATTATATTTTTTATTAAAATTTTATATCAAAAATTTTATTTTTTATAATTTTGTAATATTATAAAAAAGAAAATTTAATTTATATCAAAAATAATTTAATGATGTAAAATGTAAAAAAAAAAATTTTAAAGAAATTTATCGAGTCACTTTTTTAAATAAAGAAGTTATTTTTAAGTTGGTATCGTAAAATAATTTTTTTAATTTGATTAGTTTTTTTTTGAGTTGGTATTCGATTAACTCGTGACATCAATTTAATCATTGTTTTTAATAATAGTATATATTGTTACAGTTTAAAACTAGATATTTGATAAAATAATTTTAATTTAATTTATGATTAAAATTTTATTTCTTATTAAAATTTAAAAAGAAAATTAAATTAAAATGAAAAAAAAAAGAAAAGAAAAGCAACTTATCATGTAATTTGGATTATTATATTAAAATTAAATAACAACATTAAGATATAAATTAAAATAAAATATAACAATTAATTTTCGAACAAATTTAAAATAAATAACATGAAATGCAAAACATATAAATTTATATTAGAAATTTAAAACACATTACAATTATTCTAATTATTGCGTGGTGTAGAGCAACAGTGTCGAGCTCTTCTAGTGCGTGGTGGTTGCACCCGTCGTTCAACCTCGTCAGTGGCACGTATTCGCGGTCCACCACGACCTCTTGCTATAACCGCCACTGGTTCCGGTTGTATGTCATCAGTCGTTTCATTTGTATCAAAAATTTGAAACCCACTGCTGGATGAGCCAACACCTAGTTCACCCATAACGGGAACCTGACTACTAGATGCACCCATAAATGATGTAGCATCAAATGCTGACGAAGGGGTTCCAAACTGATACATGGATGTTAAATATGCTGAACTTGGACTTAGGACGGGGAGCTGGTCATCTAACCTCGTTCTTGGCGGTGATGGTCGGTAACACTCATCAACGTCATATCCGGGGTGACTTACGGAATAACGATGGCTGGATGGTACTCCATGATCCCGTTCAGGTTCAGGATGATCAAATAACATCCTCGGTGCTGTGAACTCCGATGAGGTCGGTTGACGCGTTCGCCCACGTTGTCGGCGAGGTCTAGGAGCATCCATATCCTCTGTCGGAGGGACTGGAGCTGAAGTTTGTCCGGTAAATGGCATACTCCTAACATCCTCGTGCATCGACGGTGGACAAACGAAAGGCCGACCTTCATTTCTATACCATCTTATGTAATCAGCAGATGGGTTGAAATTATTACCAACAATCGGGTAACCTGTCGGAATTCGTTGAAAACGTATGTTCCACCATTGGATCCAATGTTCATGCTTCGCAGGCCAGAATTCATCATTACGACCACGCATGTCGACCTTGTGAAGCTTATCAAGGTTCACCGGGGCTGCAGGAATTGGTTGTTGCATCCCAAATTGTCGCAACACCCGGTCAGTTTGGTGCCACTCTACATATGAAAAGCATATCAATGCTGTGTTTGCTTTCCATATATTGAAATTATTGTAGGCATCCGATGGGAGGCATGCCATAATTTCACTCGAGGAATATGGCATCCACAGAAACTGCGAATAATTATTACAAATTATTAGTTTCATATGGATTAAATAAATAAAAAAAAACTTCAATGTAACAATCGAAATATTTACCTTATCATATCCTAGTCGATCTAGTCGTAGTCTTATACTTGCAAGATCGGTCGGAGTCTCTGTAAAATCTCTACCCGTACTCCTACTCCACCTATTAAAATGCATATAATATCTTAATGACCTATAAAAATACAAGTTCGTACAAAATTAATAAAATAGTAAAGATTATTACCTGCTTGCAAGGGGGTATACAGCCGAAATATCCACGCGCGGAGCAAGAAATGGTAGCCGATACCAAGCCCATGATTGTAGAAGCACTAGACATCCACCTATGTCATGGATTTTTGGAACTGTAGCTCGGCAAAGTTCTCTATACAAAACCGCCAAACACGCAAAACCCCAACTATAATTTGCTGCTTGCTCTAAATCACGTAGCAATGGAAGATACATTAAATGTACCCGACTGCTCGATTTGTCAGGCATCAGTAATCCTCCAATCAAACGTAAAATATATGCTCTAGCAGCATATTGTATTTGTTGTTCGGTTGCATGTAATGGCAGATTTTGAAACGATTTCAACCAAGTCAGTCTCACCGTTGAGCCAGATACATAGTCTTCTAGAGGTACCTCACCCAATAGATCTTGACACACTTCATTCCAATCTAGCAGGCTTCCGCCTGTAACTGCATCGCCATGGATCGGAAGTCCAAGTTGCAGCGCAACATCTTCGAGACTAACCGTGCATTCATCACATGGAAAATGAAAAGTGTGCGTCTCGGGTCTCCATCGTTCGACCAACGCAGAGATTAAATCGGGTTGTATCACAAGTCGTCGAATTTGACTTGCGTGATAAAATCCGGCTCTTCTTAAGTGGTCGATAATATAAGGATGCAGGTCCTCCAATGTAAATTTTCTCGCACGTAATACGCGACGAGTTTCCTGTTATAATAATAAAAATTAATATATTAAAAAACTATAACAATTAAAAATTAATAAATAAAACTATAAAATAACAAAATAATAATAATATAATATTATATAATATAATATAATATAATATAATATAAACAATAATAATATAATATAATATAAAACAATAATAATATAATATAATATATTATAATATAATATAAACAATAATAATATAATATAAAACAATAATAATATAAAAAACAATAATAATATAATATAATATAAACAATAATAATATAATATAAAACAATAATAATATAAAAAACAATAATAATATAATATAATATAAACAATAATAATATAATATAATATAAAACAATAATAATATAAAAAACTATAATAATATAATATAAACTATAATAATATAATATAATATAAAACAATAATAATATAATATAATATAACACAATAATAATATAAAAAATAATAATAATATAAAAAACAATAATAATATAATAATATAAAAAACAATAATAATATAAAAAACAATAATAATATAAAAAACAATAATAATATAAAAAATAATAATAATATAAAAAACAATAATAATATAACAATTTACTTACCTCGTTAAATATAACCTCCGAGATGTGATTTTCTTGTAACCTCAATAGTGAAGCCATTTCAAAATATTGTTGTAGAAAAAAAAAATTTGTAGAAAGAAATTTTTTTTTGTAGAAAAATGAAAAATTGTTGAAAGAAAATGAAAATTTGAATGAGAGGAATGAAAATTTGAAGGAGAGGAGGGGGTATTTATAGATAAAATGAGTGGGGTGGGGGGTGTGGGGGGAGGGGGGGCAACGGTCATATGACCGTTGCCCCCCTTTCAATTTTTTTTTTCTAATTTGTTTTTTTTTATTTCAAATTTAAAATTTAAAAAAAAAATTCAAAATATTAAATTATAAAAAAACCTAAAATATATTTTACGAATTTTTAATTTTATTAAAATTATAAAAAAATATTTTAATTTAATTTATAATTTTTAAAAATAAATTTATCAAATAAAAATAAATTTTTGTTTAAATATAATTTTTGTTTATTAATTAAAAAAAAAATATTCATGAAGGGAAATCGCCACCCCCCATGGCGATTTCCCTTCATGATTTTAGCAAATTTTGCTAAATTTACCAAGGGAAATCGTCATGGGGGGGTGGCGATTTCCCTTGGTATTTTTTTGCAAATTTGCAAAAAAAAACGCTGGGAAATCGCCATGGGGGATGGCGATTTCCCAGCTAGGAAAAAAAAAAGCCGTATTTTGGGAAATAATCAAAAACCAACGGTAATTTGGTTTTTTTTTTTTTACTATATTATAGTAAAAAAACCCATTTCCATACTATGTTTTTATGTATTTTGGTTTAGAATGCCATGTGTTTGAGTTATTTCCATGAATTTTTTAGGTCTAGGTTTTGCTTATATTGCCATGCATTTCATGCATTTTAGACCTAGGTTTCATTTATTGCCATGCAAGTTCATAATAGGTCTAGGCCATATTATTCATGCCATGCATTTTTCATGTCATTTAGTTTTTAAATCATGCATTTCATGCATTCAATTTGCTGTATTTTCATGCATTTCATGTCATTTCCATATGATTTATGACTTAGACCAATCAATGGTTCAAAGTCATGCTCATTTTGAGCATATTTGTGGAAAATTAAAGAGTTGTCAAATTGATTATTCTACCTTTGTGATTCTTTTTACTTAGCCAATTTTTGTCTAACTTTTCAAAAGTGTTAGCTACTGTTTGTGAGTCTTTTGGAGAGTCTCTAACATTTTTACTTTGATTTTTAAATGATTTTATCAAAGGCAAAAAAATGTGTTTTGGCAAAACAGTTTTTTCACCCAGTACTCGTATTTTCCCGATTTTTCTGGGCAATCATCTTTAATCAAAAAATTAAGCCAATTTTTTTTCTGTGTAGTTTTGCATGTCTTGAGTCTCCAGTATATTTTTTAGATTTTTTTGAATTTTTAAAAATAGGGTAAAAATCATGCTTTAAAACTAGACAGTAAAGGCAGAATTGAATTTGAAGGAAAATCATTTTTCTATTTTGGTTAAGTTACTTAGAGGGAGCTGATTAGGAAGTTTAGCTACTAATTTAATGTAGTTTTTAAGCCTTTCTAAACTCTAAAAATGATTTTTTAAATCTCGGGTTAAGGGTGGTCAAGTCCGGGATTTTAAACTCAGGAAATTAGAGCCATTTAAAAAAGGGTTTAGCTAAGTTTTTATTTTTAATCTAAGCTTTTCAAAATTGTTTTCAAACAATCACAAAGTATTTTGGTTTTAGAATATTTAATTTGATTTATTTTCCTAAGGTAGTCGGATATCTTTTTAGATATACGGATTTTCTTAATTAAAGGAAAAAATACATTCTCATGCATTGCATTTTCCATATTCATGCATACTATATAATATGTGATTTTTGCTATGTTAATTTTCATGATGGTGTTATTATCTTTGATTTAAATTTTTGATATTATATTAACTGTTATATGGTTTTGAATATTTCATGATATCCTATGCTTTTTATTTAGTTATTTTTGTCATATTATTTAGCATATACTATGTTCATGCATTATTATTTTTATTTTTATTTTCATGCATATTATATGTTAGTATTATTTTATGTTTCATGTCATTTTATATCATTTAGATTATATGCCATATCATTTATATTTGCCATGTCATTTAAATCATTTGATTCCATTTAGGATATGTCATGTGACTTAGGATATTTCATTTCATGTAGAATATATTATGTTACCTAGGTCATTTCATTTCATTTAGAATATATTATGTCACTTAGGATATTTGATTTCATTTAGAATATATCATATGACTTAGGATATTACATTTCATATAGAATATATCATGTTACCTAGGTCATTTCATTTCATTTATAATATATCATATGACTTAGGATATTTCATTCCATTTAGAATATGCTAAGACATTTAAATTATATCATACCATTTAGGTTGCATTATATTATCTAGAGTTTGTTATATCATTTTATTTATGTCACACATATTCATATTCATATTTTTTTAAAATGTTTTGAAAAAGGTAATGATTTTCAATAAAATAAAGATATTCCCGAGTTAAAATAATTCATGATTTCTCTACCGGGTTGCTGGGGAGGATATCATCAATTATCATTAATAACGGAATATCTTCTTTAAAACGAGAATAGTTCGGAAATGTCGCAACCTAAAAAATAACGAGTCTCATCGCAAGACTTTATTATTCGTTCAGCGTGACATTAAAAAAAAACCGAGGAAAAGTCGACTTAATTCCTCTAGAAAAATGAAGGTTTTGAAAATGACCTAAAAAAAAGACATGGAGTCGCCACCAATCTTTTTTAGTTAGGTGTGATCGGCCACCTATTAAAACCTGTCTTATAAAATATTTTAAAAATTAATTAAAACATTTTAAAAACCAATTTCAAGTCTGCGTTTTAAACCAGAGAAATCAAAGAAGCGGGTTCGGGAGTCGGTTACGTGTGGGGAAGGATTAGCACCCCCACAACGCCCGTATAAATCGGTACCTTATTAATCGTGTGTTATCTCAAGTCTCGGTAAAAATTGGTTTTAAATTTAGTATTTCAAGTTAATTCCCAATTTAAAGAAAAATAATTCCATTTTTATTGAGAATGATCCGGAATTTATAAATTCAAAATTTTCCTATATTCCCCAACAAACTGGCAAAATATAAAAATTTTTATTAGTTTTGGAAAATTTTCCGAACCATTCTCTTTTTAAAGAAGATATTTCGTTATTAATATAATTGATGATATCCTCCCCAGCAAACCCGGCAAAGAACTCATGAATTATTTTAACTCGGGAATATATTTATTTTATTGAAAAACATTATCTTTTTTGAAACCATTTAAAATAAATGAATATGTATATGCATGACATAAATAAAATGACATAGCAAAGTCTAAATAATATAATGCAACCTAAATGACATGACAAGATTTGAATGCCTTAGCATATTCTAAATGAAATGGAATATCCTAAGTTATATAATATATTCTAAATAAAATGAAATGACCTAGGTAACATAGTATATTCTATATGAGATGCAATATTCTAAGTCATATGATATAATCTAAATGAAATAGAATAACCTAAGTAACATAACATATTCTATATGAAATGAAATAACCTAAGTAACATGATATTTTCTAAATGAAATGAAATGATTTAAATGACATGAAAAATATGAATGGTATGGCATATAATTTAAATGACATGGAATAAAATAATGCTATCATATAATATGCATGAAAATAATAATGCATGAACATAGTATATGCTAAATAAAAATAACTAAATAAAAGCATAGGATATCATGAAATATTCAAAACTATATAATAAACCATGTAATATCAAAAAATATAAATCAAAATAACAACAATATCATAGAAATTATTATGGCAAGAATCACATATTATATAAAATGCATGAATATAAAAATGCAATGCATGAAATGTATTTTTTCCTTTAATTAAGGAAATCCGTATATCTAAAAAGATATCCGGCTACCTTACGAAAATATGTCAAATTAAATATTCTAAAACTAAAATACTTTGTGATTGTTTGAAAACAATTTTGAGAAGCTTGAATTAAAAATAAAAACTGGGCTAAATTTTTTTTAAATGGCTCTAATTTCCTAAGTTTAAAAAATCCGGACTTGACTACCCTTAACTCGGGACTTGAAAAACCATTTTAGAGTTTAAAAAGGCTTAGAAACTACCCTAAGTCAGTAGCTAACCCTCCTAATCAGCCCACTCTAAGTAACTTAACCAAAACAGAAAAATGATTTTTCTTTAAATTCAATTCTGATTCCACTGTCCAGTTTTAAGCCACGATTTTTTACCCTATTTTTAAAAATTCAAAAAAATCTGAAAAGGTACTGGATACTCAGGACATGTAAAAATACACGAAAAAAATCGGCTTAATTTTCTGATTAAAGATGAATTCCCAGAAAAATCAGAGATGTACGAGTTTTGGGAGGAAAAAAAACTGCTTTGCCAACACATTTTTGCTTTTGATAAAATCATTTAAAAATCAAAGTAAAAATATTTGAAACTCATAAAATGACTTGCAAATAGTAGCTAGGACTTTTTGAAAGTTAGATAAACATTGGCTAAGTAAAAAAAACAAAAATCACAAAGGTAGAATAATCAACTTGACAAATTTAATTTTCCACAAGTGTGCTCAAGAGGGCATGACTTTGAACCATTAATTGGCTCAAGTCATTATTCAAGTGGCATGAACATGAAATGCATGAAACAATGCAGCAAACCTAATGCATGGAATGCATGAATTAAACCTAAATGACATGGCATAAGATGACATGGCATGTGAATGAAATCGACATGGCAAACAAGGTGACATGGCATAATGGATGACATAAAATGACTTGGCATGTGACATGGCATAAGATGACATGGCATGTGAATGAAATCGACATGACAAGCAAGATGACATGGCATATGGATGACATAAAATGACATGGCATGTGACATGGCATAAGATGACATGGCATGTGAATGAAATCGACATGACAAGCAAGATGACATGGCATATGGATGACATAAGATGATATGGCATGTGAAATGGCTTAAAATGACTCGGAGTTTATTAATACCAAAATCTTTTCATGTTCCCCGGCAGACCCGACAAAACATAGAAAGTTTTATTTATTTAAAAAAAAAATTCGAATCATTTTATTTTAGAAAAAGGGTATTTCTTCATTAATAATTAATGATAACCTCTCCGGCAGACCCAGCAGAGAAAACCATGAATTATTGAACTCGGGAATATTGCCTTATTTATTAAAATGTTATGAATATGCAAAATGACATTAAGGCATGCACCACAATAGACCATGTCAAAGGCAAGCAACATTAGCCGTATAAGAGTAAGTAAATTATCAAACACCAAATATACACCATAATATACTATGTCCAAAGCAAGCACAATAAACATATAAAATAAATAAAATAAAAGAATACTATCTTGTGCTTGTTCCCTTTGCAAAAACCCACTTCCTATTTTCCCATTCAAAATTCTCTTCTTCTTTTTTTGTTTGGTTTCCCGAGGCTACCAAAATTGCTCCTCCCAGTTTTAGCTAAATTTTCCAATCTCTTTTATCTAAAAGCTTTACACTTGGCTCCTTTCTCTAAGCAACTTTTCCATGAATATTAGTAATGCACCTCAAACAAATGCATCACACTCAATTGGCATACTTGCTATAAATTTTTCTGCCTTGATTTGATTTTTATCAATATATGCATGAACCCACTTTCCCAAGATTACTACAAGCATTCAAAACGGCAACTACAGTAACACTGTCAGGCCTAAGACCTATCATTTGTATGTCATGAAAAACGTAAAATGCTTCCTTAAATTGGCCTTGTTGAACTAGACCAGATATTATGGAATTCCAAGAAACCACATTTTTAACAGACATTTTATCAAACAACTGACGAGCTGAGTCCACATCGCCACACTTCATATACATATCAACCAATGCCTTGCCAACAAAAACATCCAAATAAGTATCATGAACATCACATATATTTTTATGAATTTGGGTGCCTAACTCGAGTCTCCTAGCCTAGGACAAGCAGAAAGGACGACAACCAACGTCTTTTTATCCAAGTAAACTAAAATGGCTTCCTTGGCAAAACCCATTTTAACAAAAGCCTTAATAAGGGTGGTCCAAGATACCAAGTCTCTTTCAGGACTTTCATCGAACATTTTTTTTAACATAATGAATATCCCACAAACAGCATAAAGGCGCATGTCTGTGTTGAGAACATAAACATTGGAATTAAGATCAAACTTAATGGAATGTGCATGGATTTGTTGGCCTTATTCCAGGGCATGGAGTTGGGCACATGCTTTTAGGACATAAGGATAGTATAAGTGTAAGGATAAATACCTTTGGTTATCATTTCCTTGTATAATGCTATAACTTCTGAGGAATTTAAGAGGGCTTGGATTGTCTTCCTTGGATGATGGGTCTTCCATGGCTACTCAAGTTAATGTTGGAGCTTCTCCAAAAAGGCATACTGCTCATGCGGAAGTGAAAGCAATGACACCAATAACATCATTAACGGTGCCACAAATAACGGTTGGAATCTGGCCCACATCAGAATCTGGCAATCACATAACGAGGGAACCATAATGGAATCGATTGACAAATCCCCCAAAGTGGTACTCACCACCTTCACTATTCTTCCGAACAATGAACAGTTTGAAGTTGTTTTCAGCACCAAGATAAATGTCATTATCGAGAATCTCAACTACTGACATCCAGTTTGAATTGTAGTCACGGGCTTGGAGATCTGGTACATGCACCGATGAATTGAGCAACATTTTTGTGCTGAATTTTCCTCATGATATTAACTTCTTGAGTAAATTCCAAATTCTCATTTAGATGCTCAGTCCTAAGAACTTTTATAGCTACATCTTGACCACAGAAAGTACCTTTATACAAATCACCATAGGAGCCAGTAGCCAATTTGCTTTTATACTTCAACAGGCTAGTATCAATTTCCCAATCATCATTTCCACTAGCAGGTATGTTGTGGCGTATAATCTGGATTGAGAATTACAAAAAGGGTAGGCTTGTTTCTCCAAGATTCTGAAGCACATTGAGCCAGTATGTCAAACATACTTTCTTGTCTTTACTGCCAAGAAAATTCCATGCACTCCATGATGCTGGGTTTTTCGGCATTAAATTTTTGTCACGATGAAGAAAAATATCACTATTGACATATTGAAAAGCACCAAGTACTGTGGATTCATCATAAGTTGCTTGGTTCCCTAACAATCTCAAAGCATCTGGTGCATGAACAACCATTATGCAACCTTGATATAATTCTTGAGAGTCATCTCCACATAATACAGTGCAACCTTCAGCATCACTCAAAACAGAATGCACCTCACAACCAGTTCTTATTTGACAACCTCTGCTCTCCAGCTCTTCTCTGATCTTTCTCTTGCCTCAGCTGCTGCCCTTTGACGGGCTTCAGCTTGTGCTCTCTGCACTGCAGCCCTTTCTGTACGTTCTTCGAGCTTCAGTGGTTGCCTTTCCAACAGCAGCCCTTTCAGCTCTTGCACGAGCATCAGTTGCTGCTCGTTCACGTGCTTCTCTAGTAGCCCTTTGGACAGCTTGTCTGGCCCTTTTCCGTTCCCTCTCCATCTCCCTAACTCGCTCCCTCTCTTTCTCAAGCCTTCTGTTTCTTCTTCCCCCTAAAACCTAGTTTCTCCTTTTACCCATGAATGAAGCCCCTTTTTTTAAAAAAATAAAAATTTGTGCACTCCTACCTCCCTCATTTTTTTTTTTGTGTCCCTGAGCCTTATTCCCTTTCTTTTTTCTTAGTTGCCTCCTCCTTTCCAAAAATACCAGCCTTCATCCTCCAAAAAAAAAAACTCAAAGCTTTCTTTCCTTTTTCTTTAGCCGCCGTTCTCTATTTTTTCTCAAAATTGGCTCCCCCAAGAAGAATAACTGGCCTCCTTTTTAACATGTACCTAACCTAAAAAAATGTGTAATGTCTAAATTACTCATCCTTTATTTCAAGCCTTTTTTTTATTTTTTCAAATATTTTCAATTTAAAAATTTATTTTAAAAATCTAATAAAACTCAAGATTAAATTTTTTCACTTCGGGTTTAAATTGAATTTTAAAATTGGTAATTTTACGGTCCGATTTTATTTGAACAATTAAAGCTAAAAACGATATATAAAATTTAGAACATTTTAAAAGTCTAAAATCGCGACCGTGACTTTTACAAAAATATTAAACCCGAGAGGGGGACAAATCAAAATTGGTTTTAAAAGGCCCGGACAAAATTAGGTGTCTACAGGAAAGTTTTCCAAAATAATAAAAATTTCTATATTTTGCCACGCTTGTTGGGAAGTATAGGAAAATTTTGAATTAATAAATTCCGGATCATTTTCAATAAAAAAATGGAATTATTTTTCTTTAAATTGGGAATTAACTTGAAATACCAAATTAAAAATCGACTTTTTACTGAGACTTGAGATAACACACGATTAATAAGGTACCGTTCTATATGGGCATTGTAGGGGTGCTAATCCTTCCCCACACGTAACCGAGTCCCGAACCCTCTTCTTTGATTTCTCTGGTTTAAAATGCAGACTTGAAATTGGTTTAAAAAAATGTTTTAATTAATTTTAAAAAGTTTTATAAAACCGATTTTAATAGGTGGCCGATCACACCTAGCCAAAAAAATATTGGTGGCGACTCTATGTCTTTTTTAAGGTTATTTTCAAAACCTTCATTTTTCTGGAGGAATTAGGTCGACTTTTTCTCGGTTTTTTTAATGTCACGCTTAACGAATAATAAAGTCTTGCGATGAGACTTGTTATTTTTTAGGTTGCGACAGCTTGGCGACTCTGCTGGGGACATTTAGAGGGTCAAGCCTAAAATTAGTCGTGTGTTATCAAAGTCTCGGTTTTGTTGGTTTAATTGGTATTTAATTTTAATTCCCACATTTTTTTTAAAAAAAATAAGGAGAATTTTGAAAATAATAAAACACTCTTAAATATGGCCATATTCATGTGCATACATATTATAGTTGTTCTCTGATTATTTTGGTGCATATATTCATTTTTTGATTAATTGATGATTTATGTTGTTTAATTTTATCAGGGCATCTAGAATAAGGATTGTAGAATAGGTTGTGAAAGGTTTGTTGTTCTTCCTCACACACTACACGTGCATTTGCATAACATGAGCCCTATACCCAGGTTCCGTCCCTTTAAGTGTAAATAAAGTAGCTACACTCCCGTGATTAACAATCTGCATGGGTTAGCAAAAGATTTCCGGAGTATAAATTGCCTAAGCTCCCATGATTAACAATCTGCATGGGCTAGGGAAATATACTCTAACGAATTGAACCCGCTTTACTAACCTTCACCGACGACAGTGAGGAACAATTCGGGGCCTTTAGAACTTCGTTCACCCTCATATAATGAGTCGTAGAGCCAACATAGACGAAGCCCTGCTGAATTTTTATAGATATACTATAACAACTGAGGTTACGTACAATCATGTAAAGTTAAATCCCGAAAATTTTAAGGACAAACTTGGAAATTGGTAAGAAGTTATAAGTGAAGGAATTAAAAGAAAAAAGGATCAAATTGAAAAAAAAAATTAGGGGCTTAATGGTTATTATAAAAAGTTGAGGGACTAATGGACAATTATACCAAAATTTGAAAAATATCTTTTAGTCATCTTATTATCTTGAAATTTCTAGAAAATTTGCTTCATTTCTTTATGAGCTAGCCGGCCACCCACCCCTCTCATTCTCTCAAATTCTCTTCATCTCCTCCAACATTTCTCTTCAAGTATTCCACTAAAATCTCAACAACAATCACATCCAAGGTTAGTTTCTTGATAAATTCTTCCTTTTTTTAGATATTCTACTTGAGCATGCTAAGATCTTAGCTGCATAAACATGTTAAGGTATGAAATCCATCTATTAAGTATGAGTTTTACTCACCTTTGTTAAGAATTAAAAGGATTTGAAAGCATGAACAAGAAAATGGGAAGAAAAAGCAAAACAGGGGAAGTTGAGCATGCTTGCTGTTCGGATTTTCTAGGTTCGACGTAGCTGGGTTTGTATTTTTTTTTAATATATTTTCCTAGAAAATATACTTCAATACAAGAATTTTAGTTTTTAAATCACCCAAAACTGATAAGCGGTTAAAAAGATAAAATTCAGTGAAGTTGGCTGTTCTGTGTTGACCCCTTTTTCGACATAGTTTCGGGATTTATCAAATTTGATCAAGATTTTTTTCTAATTGTCTAAGTTAGTTATTTTCTTCATAAATTAGACTTATTGATTGAAATAAACCAATTGGAATCACTTCAAAATTCCTTACCAAACTCAAGTTATGATTTTCTAATCTAGCTTGATAGTAAGGAATTTATTGCTTAAGAGAAATATAGTACTAAATGATGGTTATGGATTATGAAAATCTCTAAGGCATGGAATACTAGAAAAGAATTTGATAAGGACATGAATATGGAGTTGAATTATGGAGGAAATGATTATGGAAATGATATTAAAAATTAAGGATATGTTGTTTTGAGTATGAGAAATTAGTATTGACTATGGGGTAGATTAATGGGACTTAAGTTGCATTCATAATTGTGTAATGCTTAGAGCATGTATAGATACTAATTATCGTTAATCTCTAGGCGACGTAGATCCGACGTCACCTGTGGATCCCTAAGTTTCAGATCGAGGTGTACAGTGACATCATCTCAAGGATTGTGAGTAGACGACAACTATAGTTATTTGAAATTTATTTAATTATAATTATAATTTTTTTAGCATGATATTTATTTTACGTATTAAAGGTATATACGTTATATAATCATATGAATTGATTTGTTATTAAATTACATTTATTTCAAGAAATATTATATCGAGTAAGTTGGTTGATTTATGAAATATGATTATACATAGAATTTGACGTACATGGTTTTGGCTTCACCTGACTTAATGTATGAGATAATACCCTTGATCGAAATACGGGAGCTGCGTGCTACGCCTTTGTGGCGGGAGCCACCTCCAGAGTCCCAATTGCGTGATATTAGACTAGGGTATGGGAGCTTCGTGCTACGCCTTTGTGGTGGAAGCCACCTCTAGAGTCCCTATTCCTTTATATTAGCCTTTTGGGGGCACATCATAGCGACACATATGCCTTTGGGGCGTCCTATGGTGGTATTGGCCTTTGGGGCCGGCTACTAGTATGCCTACATGGATATTGCCTGGTTATTTCATGGATGTATTCTTATGCATGATAGTAAGTTGGAGCCCAACTATACGTAACCTGATTTACTTTACAGATTTTATACATTGACTTAATATTATAATTTTGTTATACATTTAAAAACTTCGTTACATCTTTGAATTACTCATTATGGTTTTAAAATTTTTTATTTTGAAAATGTCAATTACGCTTTACAGGTTACCATTATAGTTTTCACACGCTTTAAATGTTGTCTACTTATTGAGATATTCATATATCTCACCTCTTCTTATTTCTTATTTTCAGGTCGCAGTTAGGTGTCGAGATTATTGTCTTCCTCTACTCTCCACTTCAAAAGTATATTGACGTGGTGGGCATCATATCTAAATTTATAGAAGATTTGATCTCTTGATGTTTTTATCTAGTAAACCTTGCTGAGATAGGTTTACTTCTGGATATATTATATATATTTGAAGATATGAGACAATAGATCAATATGTTTTGACTTGAGCATAAATTGATCATGGATAATTTTTGAATATGCATGGATATATGTGATAATAGTATTGAGAAATATTGCTGGTTGAGGATATGAATTGAGTGTTATTTGTAGGAGGGTTATAGTTGAGATAGAAAGGAAACTTTGCCGGATTTTAGGTAGATTATCCGAACAGGGTATTTCAATTTGGTATTAGAGCAAGGTTATAGGTCCTGTAGACTTAGAAACTGTTTGTTGAAGTATTAAAATATTGTCACTTGTGCAGGAAATAAGACATGATCCCACCACGTCGAAGAGGAAGGCCTAAAATCAATCCCCTACCCGAAAATAGGGATTGGAATAGAAATTAGAATATTGATGAGCAAATTGAAGAACAAGCTCCAGCTGCTGGTTCATCTTCTGTTGCTGCACCCTCAGCAGCACCTCTAGCAGCTGATATTAATTTAGCTGAGGCAGTTGCAGTCTTGGCAAGAGTAATTCCCGATTTGACTGCCCCTCCTGAAAAGGGGATAGTTGATTACTGTAAAGATCTGAAGAATATGGGTTGCAAGATTTTCACGGGATCTTTGGAATCAGATTTAGCCTGGTCATGGCTACAAAAAATTGAGACTACTTCCATTACTCTTCAGATTCCCAAGCCTATGAGGTTACCATGTGCGGTGTAATTTTTGGACAACCATGCACACACATGGTGGAAAACTACAGTGCAAAGGTATGTTGGACGTCCTGCCATAACCTGGGCAGACTTTCGAAGAGAGTTTGAAGAAAAATACTATTCTCGGGCCTTGCGGGAAAAGAAATGGACTGAGTTTATGAATTTAAAACAGGGTACTATGTCAGTAGTAGAGTACGAGCAAAAATTCAACGAACTATCAGAATTTTCTCCATCAGTAGTAGCCAACGATGCTGACAGATGCAAGAAATTCCAAGATGGGCTACATGTTAGTATTCGAGATAGGTTGATGACCCTGGATACAGATGACTTTAATAAATGGGTCAACATGGCAATCAAAGCTGAACAGAATTTGAAAGAAATGAAAGATAGAGAAGAGAAGTTCAGAAAAAGAAAAAGGTAGTCCTCCAGTGAGGACGTGAGGCCTAAGAAAAGTTATCTAGAGAGCTGTGCCAGTGGTTACAAACCCTCGAGATTTCAAGAGGGATTAGATAGAAAACCTTTTAGTGGTTCATCTAGCAGATTTATCATCGGACCTCAACAGCAGACTAGATCGATGCCTGGAAGGTCAATAAGACCTTGTACATTGACTTATCCTCAATGTCCCCATTGTGGGAGGAATCACCCTGGTGAATGTTGGAGACTATAGAGTGTGTGTTTTTACTGCAAAGAACCGGGACACATAAAACGGGATTGTCCCAAGCTGGAGAATAAGGGAGTTACTAGACAGTTATCAGTGGGTCAAACGAAAATGACCCAACCTACTACTGCACCTCAGCCGACAGCAGTTAGAGATAGAATTGGGGCACAATCTAAAGTTGGTTCATCTATTGGCCCTCGACAGAGTGGACAACCTGGTAGACCTCGAACTGCAGCCAGAATTTATGCTATGACCCAACAACAGGCTCAGGCTACTCCTGAAGTGGTTACAGGTACTCTCCCAAATTCTAAGGCAAATGCTAGGATCTTAATAGATCCGAGTGCAACTCATTCTTTTGTTGCTAATTCATATGTCATGCATTTGAGTAGAGAGTCTAGGAGGTTAGACATCCCTATGGTCATTAGTACCCCAGTGGGAGAAACTTTGAAAATTGATGTGGTTTATCCGGATTGTACCGTTATGGTTTAGGAGCATGAATTACCAGTTAATTTGTTTCCATTAGGAATGTATGATTTTGATATGATTTTGGGAATGGATTGGTTGTCTAAACACAATGCAGTGATAGATTGCTTTTCCAAAACTGTGACTTTTAAGAAGTCAGGAGACTTGGAGTTTACCTTTCAAGGAGAAAGGAAAGTTTTACCTTCTTGCCTTATCTCCAAGATGGCAGCCAATAGATACCTGCAGAAAGGGCATTCTACTTACCTTGCTTATGTGATTAACAAGGACATACATGAGGCAAAGTTGGAAACTATACCTGTGGTCAAAGAGTTTCCTAAGATCTTTCCTGAAGAATTGGTCGGTTTACCTTTTGACAAGGAATTGGAGTTTACTATTGACTTAATCCCTGGCAGTGCTCCTATTTCTCAGGCACCTTATAGAATAGCACCTTTGGAGCTAAAGGAATTGAAAGTACAGTTGCAAGACCTAGTTGACAGAGGTTTCATTCGGCTTAGTACTTCACCGTGGGGAGCACCGGTTTTATTTGTAAAGCAAAAGGATGGATCTTTACGATTGTGTATTGACTACCGGCAAATGAACAAGGTCACCATTAAGAATAAATATCTTTTGCCAAGGATTGATGACTTGTTTGATCAGTTGCAAGGTGCAAGTGTGTTCTCCAAAATAGACCTAAGGTCTGGTTATCATCAATTGAAGATCAAAGAATTTGATATTCTAAAGACTGCTTTCAGAATTCGATATGGTCATTATGAATTTTTAGTTATGCCCTTTGGGCTAACTAATGCACCTGCAGTCTTTATGGATTTGATGAATAGGGTGTTTCGACCTTACTTAGATAAGTTTGTTATTGTGTTCATTGATGACATCCTAGTTTAAATAAGGATGATCATGTAAACCATTTGAGAACGGTGCTGCAGACTATGCGTGAAAAGCAACTTTATGCTAAATTTTCCAAGTGTGAATTCTGGCTGGACAAAGTAGCATTCCTTGGTCAGGTAGTATCTAAGGAAGGGATTTTTGTGGATCCACAAAAGATAGAAGCTGTAGTTGCTTGGGAAAGACCCACGAATGTCACAGAAGTTAAAAGCTTTCTCGGATTGGTAGGGTACTATTGAAGATTCGTGGAAGGATTTTTCATGATTGCCTCTCCTTTGTCAAAACTAACAAGGAAGCATGCTAAGTTTGAGTGGACTGACGAATGTAAGCAAGCTTTCCAAGAGCTCAAGCGTAGATTGACCACAACACCAGTTCTTACACTACCATCAGGGACTGGAAGCTTTGTGGTATACAGTGATGCCTCGAGGCGAGGTTTGGTTTGTTTTTAATGCAACATGGGAAGGTGATAGCTTATGCTTCTCGACAACTGAAACAGCATGAGCAGAACTATCCCACTCACGATTTAGAGTTGGCGATAGTGGTGTTTGCACTGAATTTTGGAGGCATTATTTATTTGGAGAAAAATGTACAATCTACACTGATCATAAGAGTCTGAAATATCTGATGGATCAGAAGGAACTAAATTTGAGGCAAAGGAGATGGTTGGAATTGATACAAGATTATGACTATGTAATTGACTTCCACCCAGGAAAGGCCAATGTAGTGGCCGATGCTCTTAGTCGAAAGTCTTCTAGTTCTCTTGCTCATATCCGAGCGATTCAGAAACCCTTACAAAATGAGTTGAAGTCTTTACCTTTAGAATTGATGATTGATGAGAATGATCTCCTAATAGCCCACTTGAAGGTTAAATCGATTCATATTGATTGGATATGTGAAGCACAAAATAATGACCTATGCTGGTAAAGTTAAAGCAAGAAGTAAAGGATGGCGTGAGGACTGACTTTCAAATAAAGGATGATGATGTACTGATAATGAAAAATAGGCTTTGTGTGCCTCAGGATGAAAAACTCCGGAAGGTGATTTTGGAGAAAGCTCATAATGCACCATACGCGTTACATCCCGGTAGTGTGAAGATGTATCGAACCTTAAGAGAAAATTATTGGTGGCAAGGTATGAAACGAGACATAGCTGAGTTTGTTTCTAGATGCTTGGTATGCCAACAAATTAAAGCCGATCATCAAAAACCTTCATGGAAATTGAAGCTACCTATTCCTCAATGGAAGTGGGAAGATATTACTATGGATTTCATTTCGGGATTGCCAAGAATGCAGTCTGGTTATGACAGCATTTGGGTGATTGTTGATCGTTTAACAAAATCAGCTCACGTTTTGCCAGTCAAGAAGACTTTTTCCATGGAAAGACTGGCTAAACTTTATGTGAACGAAATTGTTAGGTTACATGGTGCCCCAGTATCGATTGTATCTGATCGAGACCCCCGATTCACATCTCGATTTTGGCCAAGTTTGCAGAATGCTATGGGCACTAAACTCAGGTTCAATACCGCTTTTCATCCTCAGACGGATGGACAATCTGAACGGACAATTCAAATTCTGGAAGATATGCTCAGATCTTGTATTATGGAACTCAAAGGAAACTGGGATGAACACTTGCCTCTAGCAGAGTTTGCATATCAGTCCAGCATCGACATGGCTCCGTTTGAAGCTTTGTATGGAAGGAAATGCAGAACTCCAGTGTGTTGGGATGATAGAGATGAAAGGAAATTGCTAGGTCCATAAATTGTTATGATGACTGTAGACAAAGTTAAGGTAATTCGGGATAAGATAAAAATAGCTCAAGATCGACAAAAGAGCTATGCAGATAATTGGAGAAAAGATTTAGAGTTTGAAGTTGGTGATATGGTGTTTTTGAAAGTGACTCCTTGGAATAGAGTAATTCGGTTTGGAAGACGAGGAAAGTTGGGTCCTCGATATATAGGGCCGTATGAGATCATTGAATGGATTGGCCCAGTTTCTTATAGATTGGCCTTACTGGAAGAATTGTCACGAATTCATAATGTGTTCCATGTTTCTATGCTCCGAAAGTACATTTTCGATTCTTCACATATATTGAAGGACTTGCCTATGGAAATTGAGGAAAATTTAACTTATGAAGAGCAACCGGTTGAGATTTTGGATAGAAAGGACCAAGTTCTAAGGACTAAGACTATTCCATTAGTGAAAGTTCTTTGGAGGAATCATTCATATGAAGAAGCTACATGGGAAAGGGAGGAAGATATCGGAATCAATATCCTCACTTGTTCAATCAAGTTGGTAAGTAAATTTCGAGGACGAAATTTTTCTATGGGGGTAAGTTGTAACAACCGAGGTTACGTACAATCATGTAAAGTTAAATCCAGAAAATTTTAAAGACAAACTTGGAAATTAGTAAGAAGTTATAAGTGAAGGAATTAAAAGAAGAAGGGATCAAATTGAACAAAAAAAAGTTTAGGGGCTTAATGGTTATTATAAAAAGTTGAGGGACCAATGGGCAAATATACCAAAAGTTGAAAAATATCTTTTAGTCATCTTATTATCTTGAAATTTCTAGAAAATTTGCTTCATTTCTTTATGATCTAGCCGGCCACCCTCCCCTCTCATTCTCTCAAATTCTCTTCATCTCCTCCAACATTTCTCTTCAAGTATTCCACTAAAATCTCAACAACAATCACATCCAAGGTTAGTTTCTTGATAAATTCTTCCTTTTCTTTAGATATTCTACTTGAGCATGCTAAGATCTTAGCTCCATAAACATGTTAAGGTCTGAAATCCATCTATTAAGTATGAGTTTTACTCACCTTTGGTAAGAATTAAAAGGATTTGAAAGCATGAACAAGAAAATGGGAAGAATAAGCAAAACAGGGGAAGTTGAGCATGCTTGCTATTCGGATTTTTTGGGTTCGGCACAGCTGGGTTTGTAATTTTTTTAATATTTTTCCTAGAAACTAGACTTCAATAAAAGAATTTTGGTTTTTTGATCACCAAAACCGATGAGCGGTTAAAAAGATAAAATTCGGTGAAGTTGGCTGTTCTATGTTGACCCCTGTTTCAGCATAGTTTTGGGATTTATCAAATTTGATCAAGATTTTGTTCTAATTGTCTAAGTTAGTTATTTTCTTCATAAACTAGACTTATTTATTGAAATAAACCAATTGGAATCACTTCAAAATTCCTTACCAAACTCAAGTTATGATTTTCTAATCTAGCTTGATAGTAAGGAATTTATTGCTTAAGAGAAATATAGTACTAAATGATGGTTATGGATTATGAAAATCTCTAAGGCATGGAGTACTAGAAATGAATTTGATAAGGACATGAATATGGAGTTTAATTATGGAGAAAATGATTATGGAAATGATATTAAAAATTAAGGATATGTTGTTTTGAGTATGAGAAATTAGTATTGACTATGCGGTAGATTAATGGGACTTAAGTTGCATTCATAATTGTGTAATGCTTTGAGAATGTATAGATACTAATTACCATTAATTTCTAGGCCACTTAGATCCGACGTCACTTGTGGATCCCTAAGTTTCAGATCGAGGTGTACAGTGAGATCATCTCAAGGATTGTGAGTAGACGACAACTATAGTTATTTGAAATTTCTTTAATTATAATTATATTTTTTTTAGCATGATATTTATTTTACGTATTAAAGGTATATACGATATATAATCATATGAATTGATTTGTTATTAAAGTACATTTATTTCAAGAAATATTATATCGAGTAAGTTGGTTGATTTATGAAATATGATTATACATAGAATTTGACGTACATGGTTTGGCTCCACCTGACTTAATGTATGAGATTATACCCTTGATCGGAATACGGGAGCTGCGTGCTACGCCTTTGTGGCGGGAGCCACCTCTAGAGTCCCAATTGCGTGATATTAGACTTTTGGGGGCACATCATAGCGACACATATGCCTTTGGGCGTCCTATGGTGGTATTGGCCTTTGGGGTCGGCTACTAGTATGCCTACATGGATATTGCCTGGTTATTTCATGGATGTATTCTTATGCATGACAGTAAGTTGGAGCCCAACTATACGTAACCTGATTTACTTTACAGATTTTATACATTGACTTAATATTATAATATTGTTATACATTTGAAAACTTCGCTACATCTTTGAATTACTCATTATGGTGTTACTGTTATTTATTTTGAAAATGTCAATGCTTTACAGGCTACCATTATAGTTTTCACACGCTTTAAATGTTGTCTACTCATTGAGATATTCATATATCTCACCTCTTCTTATTTCTCATTTTCAGGTCATAGGTAGGTGTCGGGATTATTGCCTTCCTCTACTCTCCGCTTCAAGATTATATTAACGTGGTGGGCATCATATCTAAATTTCTAGAAGATTTGATCTCTTGATGTTTTTATCTAGTAAACCTTAATGAGATAGGTTTACTTCTGGATATATTATATATATTTGAAGATATGAGACAATAGATCAATATGTTTTGACTTGAGCATAAATTGATCATGGATAATTTTTGAATATGCATGGATATATGTGATAATAGTATTGGGAAATATTGCTGGTTGAGGATATGAATTGAGTGTTATTTGTAGGAGGGTTATAGTTGTGATAGAAAGGAAACTCTGCTGGATTTTAGGTAGATTATCCGGACAGGGTGTTTCATATACCGAAGTTAGGAACACATGGAAGGACATTTCTAACCTTTTGTTACCTATTTTACATTCCGATTAAGTTTTGCAAAATCGGGCGGTGATGAACGCACATCGTTTCGCCTGTAATAAGTTAAATACCCCGTCCCAAAGGCATCGTAATGCCAAATTTTCATTGGGATATTTGTTATATTATGTTGTTATTATTTGGTTTCTTCACCTTTACTGAATTGTTTCTTTTTCATGCATTTTTTGTGTCACCATAATGCATAGGGAAAGTTATTAGCCTCGGGATAATCTTCAACCAAAAGGGTTTTCATGGAGGGTCAGGCTAGTTCAATAGTGGAAGAACATGCAGGGGTACGGCAGTGGTCAGAGTTAGAGCAGTGAAGAGATGGGGATTGTTTAAATGAGGGATATATATCAGTATTTCCAGAACGGGTAGATTTAGTTTACTGGCAAAATGATCTCCGAGGGTTGATGGATATTTGGAGTCAATGGGATATGTCAGAAAAGAGGATTTTTACTGAGGTATATGGAGACATAGCATTGTTGATGCCGGTTAAGATTAACAGTGAGTTGATTCGGGCTATGGTACATTTTTGGAATCCAGCATACCGATGTTTCACCTTCAACAAGGAAGACATGACACCGACCATAGAGGAATATTCGGCTTTGTTACGTATTGAGGATGGTATCCCTGATCGGATTTATTTAAAGGATTCAAAGATATTAGGGTTTAAGAAGAAATTAGCTAGGATCGTGGGAATGGATAGCAAATGGGTCGATGCACATGTGGTTAAAAAAGGGAAAAGTTAGTGTATTCCTTGGGATGCTCTCCAATCTTTGATCCGAAGTCACCTAAATAGAGATACTGCTAGGGATATTTTTGCTTTAGCTGTATATGGTTTGGTTATTTTCCCGGGGACACTAGGACGTTTCGAGTTGGCCATAGTTGACATTTTTGAGAAGTTAAGACATAAGATAGATCCATCTCCAGCCATCCTAGCAGAAACTATTCGATCTTTGAATTTTTGCAAAAGGGAAGGAAAAAAAAGATTCATGGAATGTATGCAGCTCCTCTATGTTTGGATTCAGAGTCATTTTTGGAAGAGGGAGGATGTTTCTTTCAAACCATATTTGAAAACCCTAGTACCAATCAATGAGTTCTTTAAGATAGATTGGCCCGAAGATAGAAATGAAGAGCAGTGGATCAACTTGTTCCAAAATCTTAAGAGTGAATTGATAACTTGGAGAGCTCCATGGATGATTCCTATAATGATATTATACAAATGTGGAGACAAGTCAGGGGTTCCACTACTCGGGATTTGGGGAGCCGTGAGCTACGCACCTCTGTTGGTGCAAAGACAGGTTGAGTCTTGGCAGTTCACACCAGTGACTCATGGACTGGCTCTATTAGAGTTCACCTATGGAGAAGAAGGTTACTTAGGAAAGGTGCGGGGAATAATCGAAGCATGGAAAAAGACTTGTCGGATAAATGTAGCCAGATATGCTGACATCGTCACACCCGACTACCTAGCATGGAGAGAAATGAGGATTAATGACAGGTTGTTGGCATCTAATAGGGAAGAAGTTCAGTTCTTGAGTTTGCCACCAAAGAAAGTGCCATCAGAGTTAGAAATTGCAAGGGCAAAATTCGAAAAAGAAAAGGCCCAAACGAGCAAAGAGATTACCCGGCTGCAAGAAGAGCTTGAGGACATGAAAAATAGGGAATCAGCTTGAGAAGGAGAAAAGGAAAAGATCAAGAGAGAAAAGGACACTGCTAAGAGCGATCTTCAGGAATTACACTTGGAGAACAAGAGTTACTACTTCGAGCTCAGATTTGAGGGGACCCTCAAGACTTCCGGGGAATGGGAGCAAGAGGTCAAAAACCTCAAGAAGGAGAAGAACTATTGGAAAGAGAGAGCAAAGCATGAGGAAGCCCGAGCCAATTAACTGGAGAAACAAGCTAAGGAAAGCTTACATGGTGATGCTTCTGCTGACATGTCAAAGGGCCGTGAACAAGTAGGAGTCAGATTGAAGAGCAAGGCAATCAAAAAAGGACAGTAAAAAAGGTCCAAGATCCATAGGAGTTACTATAGGACCGGTGTTTTGTAATAGCATTTTTGAATTAGGATAGACAGATTATCAGATTGTCTTAAGCTGTGATCTTCTATTTTTGATATATTTAGTTCCAGGAAATCAATGAAAGACCGTTTGGTTGGAATTATCCCGGGGCCAATACTTTTAAATGCATTCATCATTCATTTGTTCTTTCCTTTATATATTTTGTTTGTTCATTCATTTACTTATATTTATAATCATTCATTCATTTATTCTTTATAAATTATTCATACACTTAGTCATTTATTTATTTGTCCATTCATTTATTCTTCATAGTTATTCATTCATATTCATACACTTAGTCATTTACTTATTTGTTCATTCATTAACATTTAGTCATTTATTCATTCATTCATTTTTATAAAATAAAATAAAATAAAAAATGTGTCAATAATTTCTAATCCATGGTTTTTAAAACTAAAGGTACAATTGGTCGTACTCGGAAATAATCAGACTTTCGACACCCTTACAATACTCGATCTCATGCCAGAGCTATGGAGAATGATCAACTTGCTAGAATTGAAAGGATTGAAAAAACTCAAAGAAAACTGCAGGAACAGTTGGCTAAGTCTCAGGAGGAGTCACGGGAACAAATGGCCAAACTCATGGAGATGATGAATACCATGATGAGGCAGAAATGGACAGGGGAAAATTCAGTTACAGGAATGGGGGCAGTAAACCAGGAAGGCCGACTAGAGGTGGTACAGAAGAATGGCCAGACATCCCAACATGTGGAAAATGAACTTCCAACTGGGGCAGCATCCTATATTTACATCCAACCAGCGGCTGAAGCACAGAATTTTGGTCTTAAAAAGGGTAATATTGGGGTTGATCCAATTGATGTGTACGTTACAGACTTTGAGGAATTGGCTGAAAAGAAAAGGGCAAAGATGACTGAGCTGAAGAGGGTCGAAATGGCAGAATCCCAGAAAAAATATCAGCTGCTAGAGGAAAGATTAAGGGCATTTGAAGAGGCGGAGCTATTTGGCAGTCTAGATGCCAAAGAGATGAGTTTAGTGCACGGTCTGGTGATTCCTCCAAAATTCAAAGTACCAGACTCTGAAAAATATAACGGAACTACCAACCCATCAGTGCATCTGACTGTGTGCTGCCGGAAGATGACTGGACATGATGAAGATGAAAAATTGCTTATCCATTATTTTCAAGATAGCTTGATAGGGTCCACAACTCGGAGGTATAACCAGCTTACCCGTACTAAGATTCGTTCCTGGATGGATCTAGCCAAAGTTTTCATGGAACAATACAAGCATGTGACGGACATGGTGCCTAACTGTCTAACTCTGCAAAACATGGAAAAGAAAGCTACTGAAATCTTTAAAGAATATTCTTAGAGATGGAGAGACCTGGTTGCACAAGTACAACCTCCTTTGACCAACTAGGAAACTACAGTGCTTTTCATCAATACCCTGAAAGCACCTTATTATGATAAATTGGTGGGGAATGCCACCAAGGACTTTGCAAATATGGTGATATCCGGGGAGATGATAGAGTCTGCCATTAAGAACGAGAAAATAGAAGGGGGTGAGTCTGCTACCCTGAAAAGGGTTTTCCCTGTAAAGAAGAAGAAGGAGACACATGCAGTTAGCTTCAACCAATACCCCTATGCACTTCCTATACCATACACACCTCCCAGGCCCTATACTCCTACTACATCTTATGCACCTCCTATACCTTACACACCTTACCCGGGGTATAATCCTTACTACCCCAATGTGAACCACCTTACCCAAAATCCATTCCCTTATACCAATATACCACAACAGCAGTTTCCAATTGGTATATCCCCACAGATAACCCTTCCTTCAAAAACTATCCCAAATACTCAAGGTCCCGCGCACAACGACAATCATTCATAAGGAACGACCAAAAACCCCAGTTTGATCCCATTCCTACCACCTATGGTGAGCTATATCCCAAATTACTGCAAGGCCAACTTGTCGCGCCCGTATATCTTAAACATTTGACCCCACCATACCCAAGGTGGTACAATGCAAATACCAACTGCGCATATCACGCAGGAATTTAGAGGCATTCGATTAAGGATTGCATTGCCTTTAAAAAGAAAGTCCAAAGTTTAATCAGTACCGGAGTTGTGAAGTTTGGGTCAAAGAATGGGTTGAATATAGTAGGAAACCCATTGCCCAATCATGCTAAGAATCGGTAAATACAGTATGGACAGGGAAAGTCAGAAGGGTAAAAAAGGATGCCAAGGAAGTCAAGACTCCAATGTTAACAGTATGGGTCGAGATGGTTAAGGCAGGAATGGCGGGGGATGCAGATAGTTTAAAAATGGTTACATAGAGGGTGCAGAATTGGTGCCCGTTCCATAAATGTAGAGGTCATATCATACAGGACTGCGAGGACTTTTTGGCTAAAGTCCAAAAGATGATGGATGATGGAGAGGCCTAGTTTTTCGAGGAGACAGAGGAGAAAGTAGAGGTTATTGAGAATGTGGATGGCTATGGAATAGGAAGACCTTTGATCATATATTATGATGAACCAGAGAAGACTACTCCGACTGTTGGGGAAATTACGCGTAAGCTAATCATAGATTTTCCTTCTTTCTTTTCATATAAGGAAAACAAAACTGCACCATGGAAATATGACTGCAACATGGTTATGCCCAGGTCTTCAAGTCAGCAAGATATTACAGGTGTGGGGCACTTAACACGAAGTGGAAGGTGTTATGCCCCTGAGGTTGTTGAACAGGGATCAACAAGAAAGGATGAAGGACTGGACAAAGGGAAGAAAGCAGCTGAACCAATCTATAATGAGATGGATTTGTCAAAATAAGCTAAGATGGGATCAGCACCGGTAAACAGGATAAAAGAGTCGGTGAATGAGAAGGAGGCCTGTGAGTTTTTAAAGTTCATAAAACATAGGCAATTGCAGCGTCAGCTAGCAAGAATCTCCATTTTATCTTTGCTATTAAACTCGGAGCCACACATAAATGCCCTATTGAGAGTATTGAATCAAGCATATGTGGCTAACAATATATCAGTAAAAAAATTAGACAGGCTGGTAGGAAACATTGTGGCAGACGATCATATATATTTCAGTTATGATGAAATACCACCCAATGGTATTGGGTCCACAAAGGCTCTTTACATAACAACCACCTACAAGGGGCATATACTACCAAGGGTTCTTCTGGATAATGGTTCTTCATTAAATGTAATGTCGTTGGCAACCCTGTCTAAGTTGCCAATGGATATTTCTTATATGCTGCCGAGTTGCACAGTAGTCAGGGCTTTCGATGGTACCAGGAGAGAGGTAATGGGAACTATTGAGGTTCCTCTAGAGATAGGCCCATGCACCTATACGGTGAAATTTTAGGTCATGGATATTAATCCATCCTATATTTGCTTGTTGGGAAGGCCGTGGATACATTCAGCAGGGGTTGTACCCTCGTCTCTCCATCAAAAGCTAAAATTTATGATGGAAGGCTGTTTAGTCACTGTATCAGAAGAATAAGACATAATAGCCTCTGCATCTACTGAATCTCTTTATGTTGAACCCAATGAAGATGTCGTAGAATATTCTTTTCGATCTTTGGAATTCGTAAATGCGGTTTTCATCGCTGAAGGACGAAATATTCCAAAACCAAGGTTGTCTAAGAACACAAGGCTGGGAGTAAGAACCACAGTGGGAAAGGGCTGCAGGGATGGAAAAGGTGTTGGAAAATATCTTCAAGGGATGGCCCGAGCAATGGAAGTAGTGGTAAAGAAAGATCGGTTTGGCTTAGGGTATCTTCCGAAGGCCCATGAGAAGAAGAAACAAGTTGAAAGGAACCGACAAAGGAGGATGGCTTGTTTCGCGGGTATGGATATTGAATGGGAACCCATGACTTTCCTACCAATCCTTCACAACTTCCACTCTGCTGGTTTTCTATTCGGAGAAAAGAATTCAGAGGATGTACTCATAATGATCGAGCAAGCTTTTGAAAAATTCCATGTGAATAAGGGGGCAGATTCAGGATATGGTAATTTGCATGACTGGGAAAGAAGGGATAGAAAGTGACAATGCGAACTGGATGGTGCAACCTTGTCCACCAGGATATAAACTGACCAATTGGAGTGCGACTGAGTTGCCCATAGTTTTTAAGTCTATTCCAAAGTAATACTTTAAAAAAAACAATCTTAATTATCTTTACCCAGAGATATTAAGAGTTTTTTTTTTTTATAATAGGCTTTTTGTTTAAACATTTTCATTCAATAAATAACAAGCACGATGCATTTTATTCATATTGATGTGTCCATATTCTTTCATTTTTGCTATTTATTTTGTTTTCATTATATATATTTTTCCTATATTGTTTATTCTACACCTATTTACAGGTGTACGGATGCGGAATATGAGGACCTTCCTATCAGTAATTCTGAAATTAATTTTGAAAGACCCATTTGCACGGGTGATTTTGAGGCTAACGAAGATATTGAGGATTATGGTGTACCTCCAGATCTATTAAGGAAAATAGAACAAGAGGAGAAACAAGTACTTCCTCATAAGAAATTATTGGAAATAATAAATCTGGGAAACGTGAAGAGATAAAGGAAGTCAATATTGGGACTTCATTGTCAACATCAATAAAGGGTGAATTGATAGCCTTGCTCCAAGAATATGTGGATGTATTTGCATGGTCTTACCAAGACATGCCAGGGTTGGATCCGAATATTGTGGTTTATAAGCTCCCTTTAAGGCCAGAATGCAAGCCAATTCAGAAAAAGTTGAAAAGAATGAGGTCGGACATGCTGTTAAAGATAAAAGAGAAGGTGAAGAAGCAATTTGATACTGGATTCTTAGAGGTGGCAAAATATTCAGAATGGGTGGCAAATATTGTTCCAATACCAAAGAAGGGTGGCAAGGTGCGGATGTGCGTTGATTACCGAGATTTGAACAAGGCCAGCCCTAAAGATAATTTCCCTTTGCCCCATATCGATACTCTGGTGGATAATACGACGAAGAGTTCTTTATTTTCTTTCTTGGAAAAATTCTCAGGATACAATCAGATTAAGATGGCACCGAAAGATATGGAGAAAACCATATTTGTTAAAATGTGGGGAACCTTCTGCTACAAGGTAATGCCATTTGGGTTGAAGAATGCTGGGGAAACATATCAGAGAGCCATTGTGACCTTGTTTCATGATATGATGCATAAGGGAATTGAGGTCTATGTTGATGATATGATTGCAAAATCACAAGGAGAAGAGGAGCATATTGAGAATCTTAAGAAGCTCTTCGAACGACTAAGAAAGTTTCAACTCAAGCTAAATCCGACAAAATGCACTTTTGGAGTCACCTCGGGAAAATTGCTGGGTTTTGCCGTCAGCAAAAGGGGAATTGAGATTGACCCGGATAAAGTGAAGACCATTCAGAATTTGCCACCACCTTGTACTCAAAAGGAAGTAAGAGGCTTTCTAGGGAGATTGAATTACATTGCTCAGTTTATTTCTCAGTTAATCGACAAATGGATCCAATATTTAAGTTACTTCGAAAACATGATCCTGGAGAATGGGATAAAGGTTGTCAGATTGCATTTGAAAAGGTTAAACATTATCTATCCAACCCACCAGTATTAATGCCACCTGTTTCAGATAAACCAATGATACTGTATTTATCAGTATTTGAGAGATCCATGGGTTGTGTTTTGGGGCAGTTTGATGAGACTGGAAAGAAAGAACATGCAATTTACTACCTCAGCAAGAAGTTCACAGATTATGAGTTGAAATATTCGTCGGTAGAAAAGTTGTGTTGTGCCTTAGCTTGGACTGCTTGAAGACTGAGACAATACATGTTGTAGCACACAACGTGGTTGATTGCCAAGCTAGATCCAATCAAGTACATGTTGGAAGCACCTTCTTTATCAAGGAGAACAGCAAAATGGCAGGTTTTATTGTTAGAGTACGACATCGTATATGTAAGTCAAAAAGCTATCAAGGGCAGTGCAGTGGATGAATCTTAGCAAGTCGGGCAGTGGAAGATTATGAGCCGTTGAACTTTGACTTCCCGGATGAACATTTGATGTATATTTCGCAAGCAGATGAGATTCCCCTGAAGAAGAAAGTATGGAAATGTACTTTGATGGCGCATCTAATGCCATAGGGCATGGAATCAGTGCAGTCCTCATATCCCTAGAGGAATATTATTATCCTTTCACTGCTAGATTGGATTTTGATTGTACAAACAATACTGCCGAGTATGAAGCATAAACTATGGGCCTTCGTGCTGCAGTGGACAGAAAGATCAAAGTATTGGAAGTTTTTGGAGACTCAGCCCTAGTGATATACCATCTACAGAGAGAATGGGAAACCCGAGATACAAAGCTAATCCGATACTGAGAACTCATACTGAGTTTATTGGAGGAATTTGAAGAAGTGAATTTCAATTACTTCCCTCGAGAAGAAAATGGAATGGCAGATGCTCTGGCTACTTTGTCATGTGTTTAAAGTGAATGAAGGGGCTGAAGTTGTGCCAATAAAGATGAGTATATATGAGTCTCCTGCCCACTGTCTGAGATTGAAGAAGAAGCAGATGGCCTTCCTTGGTATAACGACATCTTGCAATACATCAAGAGTCAACAGTATCCAGAACAAGCAACAGAAAATGACAAAAGAACTTTGAGAAGGCTAGCAATGGGTTTTGTTCTATACAATGAGATTCTCTACAAGAAAGAAAAGACCAAGTCTTGTTGAGATGTGTCAGATCTGTCGAAGCTCGGAGAATTATAGAAGAGGTCCATAAAGGGATATGTGACACTCATGCTAACGGTCACATGCTTGCTAAGCAGATTATGAGGGCAGGGTATTATTGGTTGACAATGAAAGGAGATTGTATCAGTTATTCTCGAAAGTGCCGTAAATGCCAGATATATGCAGATAAGATTCATATGTCACCATCGCCATTGCATGTCATGACTGCACCATGGCCCTTTTCAATGTGGGGAATGGATATGATTGGACCTATTACCCCGAAACCTTCAAATAGGCATCATTTAATCTTGGTGGCCATAGATTATTTCACAAAGTGGGTAGAAGCTGCTTCCTATACGAATGTAACAAAGTCGCTGGTATGCAGATTTGTTAAGAAAGAAATCATATGCCGTTACAGATTGCCAGCAAGAATTATTTTAGATAATGCTCTCAACTTGAACAATAAGATGATGAGAGAAGTGTGTACTCAGTTCAAGATCACACATCATAATTCGGCACCTTACCGTCCGAAGATGAATGGGGCAGTAGAAGCAGCTAACAAGAACATCAAGAAGATTGTTGTAAAGATGACTGATGTGTACAAGGATTGGCATGAGATCTTGCCTTTTGCTCTTCATGCATATTATACCTCAGTTCACACATCTACAGGGGCAACGCCATTTTCTTTGGTATACGGGATAGAAGCAGTGCTACCTATTGAAGTTGAAATCCTTTCATTACGGGTTTTGATGGAAATTGGCCTAGAAGAAGCAGAATGGGTTAGAGCTCGTTATGAATAGCTGAATCTCATCGAGGAGAAAAGATTGAAAGCAATTTGTCACGTTCAGTTGTATCAAAAAAGGATGATTCGAGCCCACAACAAGAAAGTTCGTCCTAGACAGTTTCGAGAGGGGGAGTTGGTATTGAGGAAAATTCTCCCTATAGTAAAGGACCAGCGAGGAAAGTGGGCTCCAAATTGGGAAGGACCCTATGTGGTAAAAATAGCTTTTTCTGGAGGAGCATTGGTTTTAACTCAGATGGACGGGAAGGATTTCAGAAATCTTGTGAATGCTGATGAACTGAAGAAGTATTATGCTTGAAATTGGTTTTTTTCAACAAAAAAAAATGATGATGTGCACATGGAAATTCGAATGATTCCAAAATGTAAAAATGGAAATTCTATATATTAATCTCCCCTGTGGATTGCTTTTTAATGAGAATATTCATGCTTGATATGATGAATGGTCATCTTTCATATTCCTTTCACTAAAAAGAAATTATCCTTAGTCACCCCTTTGAGCCTTAGGAATTATTTCTTTCTTTAAACCTTGATCAAGGATCACCCTCTACACTGGAGGGCAAATGCGAGGAAAAATAATCAAAAATCATGGCAAAAAGAAAACCATCGGAAAATGTGAAAATCAAAGAATGGAAAATGAAAGCCAACAAAGCAAAAAAAAAAAGAAAAAAAGAAAAGAAAGTCCAAAAAAGGGACAAATGTTTCAAGAATGAGTTCTCTTCAGGAAATGATCCTTGATTCAATCACCCTTAAACACATTTTGGGCCTATTTTATCCTTTCTTTCTGAACCCGAACCTTGGCCTACATTACGTGCTTTAGAAAGTTCATTTTGATCGAGCATGGATATTTAATTTGAAAGGTTGTTCTCAGAATTCATCCCATCTTTTGAATTGATATTTTTTACCTTGGAAGCATTTAGAATTCTCAGATACATGGTAGAATACAAAAAAATGAAAATGAAAAAAAGAATGTAAAAGGAGAGGTTTAAGCCGAAAACCCGCAAAAGGCGACTTAATAATGAATGGAGGATACTTGAGCTGAAAACCTGTAAAGGGCGGCTCAGGTACTGATTAAAGTTCGAATCAATACTCTGTGTAAAGGGGGAGAAAGTATTTGAAAATTAGAGGAAAGGGGAACAACTCAGTCTGACATAACTATGGAAGCCGAGAGGTTACCCAAGTAAATTGTCAAGAGAAATTTCAGATGGTTTGAAAAATGAGGGGTCCAAGATATTCCGCGTCCGAGGCATCTACAACCTATAACATTACATTTGTTTCTTTTATCCTTGATATTCACTTTTACAATTTTAAAAAAACATGCAATAAACTCTTGTTATCCTTTCATGACATCTTGCTTGTTTCATATTTTCTTTCATACATTTTTGAGATGCATCATGATTGTTATTAAATTGAATGATGATTAGTAATAAAAAAATCTTTAAATAAAAGGATTTCAGAGTATTACTAAAGAATATATTTAAATCTTGGGAAAGGTTTGGAAAGTTAATCAAGTAAAAGAAAGCAGTGAACGTGTTGGAGACTCCATCACGAAGTCAGAAAATCTGTGAATTTCAGCGAAAGTCAGAAACTGAGACTGTTTGGTAAGTTATCTTGAGTGAAAGGTTCCTTAAGTGGGGCATCAGTGAACAATTGAAGACTCTATCATGAAGTCGGATAATCTATGAACCTCAAAGAAACCATGGATTAGAAATCATGACACAATCATTTGATTGCATCCATTCTTAGTAAACATACAAGCATTTGCAAAGCATGTCATTCTCATCATTGCATTTAGCTAACATTGCAGAAATCAAGAAAACTTGGACTTCCCCAAAGTGAACTCATTCTGCTTTTCAAACGAGTCGAGCCCCGAGATCACCATCGAGGTACGTTCCTTTCCAAATCGAACTCGTTTTGCTTCTCAAATGAGTCGAGCCCCGAGACCGCTGTCGAGGTATGTTCCTTTCATTTTCAAGTTAAATTTATTTTTTTTCAAATGAACCAAACACAGAATCATTCTTAGTATTTCCTTTGTTTTAAATCGAATTCATTCTGTTTTATCAAATGAGTCGAGCCCTGAGACCATCTTCGAGGTATTTCCTTTTGTTTTAAATAGAATTCATTCTGTTTTATCAAATGAGTCGAGCCCCGAGACCATCATCAAGGTATTTCCTTTTGTTTTAAATCTAATTCATCCTGTTTTATCAAATGAGTCGAGCCTTGAGACCACCGTCGAGGTATTTTTTTTTGTTTTAAATCGAATTCATTCTATTTTATCAAATGAGTCGAGCCTTGAGACCACCGTCGAGGTATTTCCTTTTGTTTTAAATCGAATTCATTCTGTTTATCAAATAAGTCGAGCCTTGAGACCGTCGTCAAGGTATTTTCAAATCACGGGTAAGGCCTCCAGGCACCATTTTTAAGACCTCCGGGCATAATTTTTAAGACCTCCGGGCACCATTCTTAAGACCTCCTGGCATCAATTAATCAAAATCATGGATAAGACCTTCGAGCGCCATATTCAGAAAGTACCTCTGGTTTCACGCAGGTCTTTTTCGACTTCTGGCTTCTCCCAAGTCATCACCTTGAAAATTATCTATGGTTTCACCTAGATAACTTTTCGACTTCTGGTTTCTCCTAAGTCATCACCTTGAAAATTATCTATGGTTTCGCCTAGATAACTTTTCGACTTCTGGTTTCGCCCAAGTCATCACCTTGAAAATTATCTATGGTTTCGCCTAGATAACTTTTCGACTTCTGGTTTCGTCCAAGTCATCACCTTGAAAATTATCTATGGTTTCGCCTAGATAACTTTTTGACTTATAGTTTCGCCCAAGTCATGACTTTGAAAATTATCTACGGTTTTGCCTAGATAAATTTTCGATTTTTGGTTTTGCCCAAATCATCACTTTGCAAATCGAACTCGTTTCCTTAAGACGGGTCGAGCCTTGATTAGTCAGGGAAACCCAAAAAAAATGAAAAAAATGGAAAAAAGAAAAAAGAAACCCCTTTCCCTTCTCTTCACATGTGATTTCACTAACCGAACAAAATTAGTGCTTATTTATCTTTGCCTGATTCCTGATTCTCAGCAATAGCCAAAGAGGGACAGCTGTAGACACCTAATTTTGTTCTGACCACTAAAACAGGTATGTTTTCTTCCTAAATTGATGTTTCAGAATGTAAAAAGACTTTTTTCATCCTGCAGGTTGTACTCCAAGACTTAGTCTAAGAAGGCGAGCATAAAAAGTCAAACTTGAAAAAGTCAACCTCGAAAAGTCAACCTCAAAAAGTCAACTATTGTAAAAGTCAACCCACTTTCAAAATCAAGATTTGAAGTTCAATTGAAAAATGACGAAAGAATTTTGATAATTCGAGGTCTACTTCAAAAGATATGGAGTTCGAAAGTTGGGTTACGAAGATTCAGTACAAAGGAAACCCTAGTTCGAGAAATTTGGGGAAAAGTGCTTAAACGATCAAATTGGTCAAAATTGAAGGTTCCAAATGAAAGATAAGCACTGACTACGGGTAATGGAGAAGCTACTTGAAAAAAAAAACCGAAAGAAAAGTCAATTCGGAACAAAACCAAGAATTAGGGTTTTTGGTGGATTTCGATGAAATTTGGAAGAATTACAGAAATGGCCCGATTCGGTAAGACTAAAGCCCCTAATTGATGAGGAGTGATTAAACAAGGATAGCCCAAGATTCAGTTTGAAGAAAATCTGAAAATCAGACTTGTTTTGAGCAAACCCGGGTTTCAAAGGCAAAAGGGCAAAATTGGAAAATTTGGGAAAAATAGAAAATGAACTCCAAAAATTCTAAAAAATTTCAGATCTCATTCTTAAATTATTTGGAAGAGATTGAGGAAAGAAAATATGGATTCGGAATTCATTTGCAAAATGGCCAAATCCCGGGCCCATTATGTAGTAATTCAAGCAGATAAATCCCGAAAAAATACCAAATGAGTTCCAAAAATCATGAAAACTTCCAGATCATACTTTTAAATTATTTGGAAGAGATTGGAGAATAAAAATCTGGATTTGGAGTTCGTTTAAAAAATGGTAAAGTTTGGGAGCACAAAAGGGTAATTTTGGAAGAAAAAATCCAAATAAATAGAAAACGAGCTCGAAAAAATTTTGAAAATCTCCAGAATTCAATTTTTTATTATTTTGGAAATATTGAAAAACTAAAATTTGAATTTGGAGTCCGTTTGCTATTTATTTATGATCGGGGGACAAAAAGGTCATTTTACCTAAGAAATCGAAAAAGGCTTTTCTTGCCTTTCAAAAAATGGAGATTGGGTTGGAAGATAAGGGGTCAGCAGGCCAAGGCCCAATGGTGGGCAAATATTTTTTGATTTTTAATCAAAAGGCCAACAATGAAGAGGAAGGTAGTTATTTTTTTGATCAAGCCTTTGTAATTGAGCCACATTGACCAATGCATGAAGAGGGAGAATGTCAACATAATGGCTTAAGATCCTTGAACAGATGTAATTGTGGATAGCTGATTACCTAATCTAAGGGTGATAATTTCACATTTTAAGCATCTTGGATTAATAGCCTTTGGATCAAAATTGGTTGGAAAAAAATTGACAACATGCTAGCCATTTAGAAGGCCATTCGGCCACTACAAGGGAGAGGGGGGGTCTCTCTTTCATTTGGACTCTATTCAATCTTGTTTTTTTGATTTTCTCTCCATTTTTGACAGGCAAAAAGAAAAGTTTAGAAAAAAAAAAAAAAAAGTTAGAAGAGAAAAAGCTTGCAATATAGCTTCTAGACGTTGCTTTAAGCACCATACTCTTGCACTTTCCTTTATTTTATATTCTTGATTTGCTGTTTTTATTGATATTTGGTGAGTTTCTTTTGATTTCAATTTTAAAATAAGTGTTTTTTAAGCTTTCTATTCAAGTTCTTCTTTTATACTTTCTTGAAAAAATTTTGAAAAACAAAATTTTCTCCATGTTTTGGAAGTGGCTGAATGGCCTAGTTTTTTTTAATGGTTGATGTTTGCTTTATTTTCATGTTGCTTGTGATGCTTAACATGTTTTGATGTTATATTTATTTCTAAAAATAACTAAAGCATGGATTTTGTTTTGATCTTTCTACTTTTTTTAATGATTTCATCTTGTATTCATGTTTGTTTTCTTTGTTTACATTTTTTAATTTTCTGTTTTCAAAATGTTTGAGTTTGTTCATGAGTTGCATTTTAATATTTTATGTGTTTGTGAAAATGCTTAGTTGTACTCATGCCTTTACTTCATATTTTGCATGTTTTTAGCATGTTTCCATTTAGCCTTACATTTTAGTATGTCATGTGTTTGTGAAAATTCCATGTGAAAATACCATCTTCATGAGCTAGGGACCATTTGGCTACTTCAATTTCTTTACTTTGCATGTGCATTTTCATCTTGCTTGTTGACTTGTTTGCATTTCCATGCTATGTTTTTGTGTATTTTGGTTTAGAATGCCATGTGTCTGAGTTATTGCCATGCATTCTTTAGGTCTAGGTTTTGCTTGTATTGCCATGCATTTTAGACCTAGGTTTCATTTATTGCCATCCAAGTTCATAATAGGTCTAGGCCATATTATTCATGCCATGCATTTTTAATGTCATTTAGGTTTTAAATCATGCATTTCATGCATTCAATTTGCTGTATTTTCATGCATTTCATGTCATTTTCACATGATTTATGACTTAGACCAATCAATGGTTCAAAGTCATGCTCATTTTGAGCATACTTGTGGAAAATTAAAGAGTTGTCAAATTGATTATTCTACCTTTGTGATTTTTTTTACATAGCCAACTTTTGTCTAACTTTTCAAAAGTGTTAGCTACTGTTTGTGAGTCTTTTGGAGAGTCTTTAACATTTTTACTTTGATTTTTAAATGATTTTATAAAAGGCAAAAAAATGTGTTTTGGCAAAACAGTTTTTTCACCCAGTACTCTTACTTTCTCGATTTTTATGGGCAGTCATATTTAATCAAAAAATTAAGCCGATTTTTTCCTCTGTATTTTTACATGTCCTGAGTCTCCAGTATTTTTTAGATTTTTTTGAAGTTTTAAAAATAGGGTAAAACATCGTGCTTTAAAACTGGACAGTAGAGGCAGAATTGAATTGGAAGGAAAATCATTTTTCTGTTTTGGATAAGTTACTTAGAGGGAGCTGATTAGGAAGTTTAGCTACTGACTTAGGGTAGTTTCTAAGCCTTTTTAAACTCTAAATACGATTTTTTAAATCTCGGGTTAAGGGTGGTCAAGTCCGGGATTTTAAACTTAGTAAATTAGAGCCATTTAAAAAAAGGTTTAGCTAAGTTTTTATTTTTAATCTAAGCTTTTCAAAAATGTTTTCAAAGAATCACAAAGTATTTTGGTTTTAGATTATTTAATTTGATATATTTTCCTAAGGTAGCTGGATATCTTTTTAGATATACGGATTTTCTTAATTAAAGGAAAAAAATACATTCTCATGCATTGCATTTTCCATATTCATGCATACTATATAATATGTGATTTTTGATATTATATTAATTGTTATATGGTTTTGAATATTTCATGATATCTTATGCTTTTTATTTAGTTATTTTTGTCATATTATTTAGCATATACTATGTTCATGCATTATTATTTTTATTTTTATTTTCATGCATATTATATGTTATTATTATTTTATGTTTCATGTCATTTCATATCATTTAGATTATATGCCATATCATTTATATTTGCCATGTCATTTAAATCATTTTATTCCATTTAGGATATGTCATGTGACTTAGGATATTTCATTTCATGTAGAATATATTATGTTACCTAGGTCATTTCATTTAGAATATATTATGTCACTTAGGATATTTGATTTCATTTAGAATATATCATATGACTTAGGATATTACATTTCATATAGAATATATCATGTTACCTAGGTCATTTCATTTCATTTAGAATATATCATATGACTTAGGATATTTCATTCCATTTAGAATATGCTAAGACATTTAAATTATATGATACCATTTAGGTTGCATTATATTATCTAGACTTTGCTATGTCATTTTATTTATGTCACACATATTCATATTCATATTTTTTTTAAAATGTTTTGAAAAAGGTAATGATTTTCAATAAAATAAAGATATTTCCGAGTTAAAATAATTTATGAGTTCTCTGTCGGGTTTGCTGGGGAGGATGAATATCTTCTTTAAAACGAGAATGGTTCGAAAAATTTTCCAAAATAATAAAAATTTCTATATTTTGCCACGCTTGTTGGAAAATATAGGAAAATTTTGAATTAATAAATTCCGGATCATTTTCAATAAAAAATGGAATTATTTTTCTTTAAATTGGGAATTAACTTGAAATACCAAATTAAAAATTGATTTTTTACTGAGACTTGAGATAACACACGATTAATAAAGTATCGTTTTATACGGGCATTGTGGGGGTGCTAATCCTTCCCCACACGTAACCGAGTCACGAACCCGATTCTTTGATTTCTCTAGTTTAAAATGCAGACTTGAAATTGGTTTAAAAAAATATTTTAATTAATTTTAAAATGTTTTATAAAATCGGTTTTAATAGGTGGCCGATCACACCTAACCAAAAAAAAAAGTTGGTGGCGACTCCATGTCTTTTTCAAGGTTATTTTCAAAACCTTCGTTTTTCTAGAGGAATTAAGTCGACTTTTTCTCGATTTTTTTTAATGTCACAGTTAACGAATAATAAAATCTTGCGATGAGACTTGTTATTTTTTAGGTTGCGACATAGTCAATTAGATCAGGCAATTTCGGACACAACATAATTATAGGATACGAACATAACATGAAAAAAATAATTAAAATATGTCCCGATACAAAAAATAACATGAACATGACACAAATACACGAACGTGTCAAAATTTACATAAAATGAATTATTAATATGTTAAAGTTTATATAAATTTATAAGATTTTGAACACACGAAAAAATAACACGAACACGATACGGATGTGTCAGAATTTACATAAAATGAATTATTAACTTGTAAAAATTATATAAATTTATAATAATTTGAACACACGAAAAAATAACACGAATACGAATACGACACAAAAATTAACATGAACATGACACGAATACACAAATGTGTTAAAATCTACATAAAATAAATTATTAATATATAAAAATTAAATAAATTTATAACATTTTAAACATACGAAAAATATACCGGATACAATTTGTCTCTTTCCTTTCTTCGCTCCTTTTATTTCTCTTTCCTTTCTTTTCTTTCTTTCCGTCTTCATAAAAAAAAAAAACTTGAAAAATACCCTAACTAACCCCCAACCTTTTTAACACCCAAGTTTAGTTGTCTCGAAGCAAGAGCACGAATTGAAATTAGGCATTCTCTTTGCTTTGGGATAATTTTTAAGTATTTTTATAAATAGATAGGTATAGAGGTATAGATTAATATAGACAAACAATAACTCCAATCATTATACGACACTTAGACACAAAATTGTGAGTTATTTAAATAGTATCAATTAGACTTGACAATTTTGGACACAATATATTATACATAAAACGAATTACTATCATGTCAAGATTTATATAAATATATAATACCTTTAATACGATTATGACATGAAAAAATAACACGAAACACGATGACACATGATACAAATTTGGTAGTTATTCGAATAATGTCAATCAGACCTGGCAATTTCGGACACAACATGATTATACAACACGAACACAACATGAGAAAAATAATTAAAACACGATATGAAAAATAACATGAACACGATATGAATACATGAACGTGTCAAAATCTATATAAAACAAATTATAAACGTGTCAACATTTATATAAATATAAAATACATTGAACACTATTATGACACAAAAAATAACACAAATATACAAATTTTTCTCTCTATTTTTTTTCTTTCCTTTTTTTCTTTCCTTTCCCTTTCTCTCTTCCTTCACAATAAAAAAAAAAGTAGCAACTCAATACCCTAATTACCCTCCAAATCCTAATTAATCCCTAAGCTTAGTTGTCCCCTAAGCCATGCTTCTTGATTTCAAATTAAGCATTCTCATGATTTTGGGGATAACTTTTATAGTTAGTATAGATATATAATAATTTAAATACGATTATGACATGAAAAAGTAATACAAACACGGCGATATGTGACACAAAATTGAGAGTTATTTAAATAGTGTCAATTAGACATGACATTTTGAACATAACATAATTATACGATACGAATATAACATAGCAAATAATTAAAAGACGACACAGCACGAAAAATAATGTGAACACGACACAAATACACGAACATGCAAAATCTACATAAAACGAATTATTAACGTGTCAACATTTATATAAATATATAATACATTGAATACGATCATGACACGAAAAAATAACACAAATACAACACAAATACATAAATATTTTTCTCTTTTCTCTTTTCTTTTTCTTTTTCTTTTTTTTCTTTTTTTTTTTACCAAAAAAAATTAGAATTGCCTCGTGGCAACTCCAATTAAAGCAATTCCCCCTCAAATTGAGGGGGATTTCTTTTATATATTCTTATAGATATGCAGTAAACTACACTCTTTGTATAACTAGTTTCTTCTGCCCAATATATATAATATACACACACAAGAAATTCACTTATATTAGTATAAATTATTTTTCTTTTTTATATTCTTTTCTTTTTCTTTTTTTTCTTTTTTTTTTTACCAAAAAAAATTAGAATTGCCTCGTGGCAACTCCAATTAACTAGTTTCTTCTGCCCAATATATATAATATACACACACAAGAAATTCACTTATATTAGTATAAATTATTTTTCTTTTATATATTCTTTTCTTTTTTTTCTTTTTTTTTTTACCAAAAAAAATTAGAATTGCCTCGTGGCAACTCCAATTAAAGCAATCCCCCCTCAAATTGAGGGGGATTTCTTTTATATATTCTTATAGATATGCAGTAAACTACACTCTCTGTATAACTAGTTTCTTCTGCCCAATATATATAATATACACACACAAGAAATTCACTTATATTAGTATAAATTATTTTAGTTTTATATGTTTTTATAAATTTTTATATGCTTTATATTTTTTAATTCGACTGTTGCATTTTATGTTTTATTAATATAGATCGTGCACGTCAAATTTCGAGTAAATTAAAAATGTCTAACTATTTGTTTGATGTAAAAACATTTAACCGTTAAATATATATAAAAAGACGATATTCTCAATCGATATGATATAAATATCGTATCGATTCAAAATTTTACGTGTACGACGAGTGCGATTATATTATTAGTCTAACGATCACTTTATTGAAATATCAATAATATACGAAATTATAAAAATATTTAATTTTACAACTAGTATAAGTTAATCCTTCTTTTACGAGGAGTGATTCACTTATACTAGTGTAAAATCAATTTTACACACTTTCATAGATTTTTATACGGTTTATATTTTAACAAATTGACCGTTGGATTTAATAATATAATTGTACTCGTGTGTACGTAAAGTTTCTAATCGATCCGATATCTCTATCATATCGATCGAGAATACTGTCTTTTTCAATATATATTTAACAATTGAAAGTTTTTTACATTGAACAAATAGTTAGACATTTTTAATTTACTCGAAACTCGACGTGCATATCTATGTGAATAAAACATGAAACATGACGGTCGGATTAAATAAATTTAAATCGTATAAAAAGTTACGAAGTGTGTAAATTGATTTAATTTTACACTAATGTAAATAATCCTTCCTCTTTATATATATATATATATATATATATATATATATATATATATATATATATATATATATATCTGTGGTTTGTAGATGGTAAAAGACTTTTTATCTTAATATAGTCAAAAAAATTTAATTCTCAAAATACCGCTATTTTTTAATTAAGTACCAAAATCTGTTTTGCTTTTTAATCAGTTAGGAAATCGCTATAGCCCATTACGATTTACCAACTGAAAATTTTAATTTTTTTTTAAAATATCAATTGGGAAATCGCCATGGCCCATGGCGATTTCCCAACTGATATTTAAAATTTTTTTAATTTTACTAGTTGAGAAATCGCCATGGGCCATGACGATTTCTCAACTGGTATTTTTAAAAAAATTAAAATTTTGAGTTGGGAAATCGCCACCAAGGATGGCGATTTCCTAACTTATTTTATTTAATTTTTAAATAAAAAAATTTAAATAAAAATTATATAATTTATAATTTTAAAAAATAAAAAATAAAAATTTAATAAAATTTAAATAACAAAATTAAAAAAAATAATAATAATTTACAAAAATTTTAATAATTATATTCGTAATGTCAATCGGATTTTTTCAACTTGTATTCGTAATAAATGGACTTCCGAGAGAAAGGCCAACCAAAGCGTTGTGGATTATATATGCAGGAATGAAGGTCATAGCTAGACCTATCCACGGGCCGGATAGCCCGCCCGGCCCAGTAAGCTCGGATCTATCCCGATGTATCAGATTGATAAGGACATTTTCGACGACTATGACCAGAGGTGTCCATGAGTCGGGTCGGGCTAAGGCTCGAAATTTTTCTATTTCCCTTACCCAAGCCCAAAAATAAAAATTATATAATTTATAATTTTAAAAAATTAATAAATTTTACATAAAAAAATAAAAAATTTAAATATTAACAATTTTAAAATTTTTAAAAATTATATAAGTTTTTGTATAAATATTAAAAATACATTTTTTATATATTTTATAATTAAAGTTAAATAAAAAATATTTTTTATTTAATAAATAATAATTCGGGCTAGGCTGGCCGGCCCGAATTACAAAACACACTTGTCCAAGCTCGGCCCAATAAGATCTGGGCTTACCGGGCCGGGGGGGCTACCCGACCTGAGGTTAGGTCTAGCTATGACCTTCATTCCTGCATAATGCATAACACTTTGGTTGGCCTTTCTTCCGAAGGTACATTTATTACGAATACAAGTTGAAAGAATCCGATTGACATTACGAATATAATTTTTAGAATTTTTGTAAATTTTTATTTTTTTAATTTTTTTATTTAAATTTTAAATTTTAAAATTATAAATTATATAATTTTTATTTAAATTTTATTATTTAAAAATTTTTAAAAAATAAGATAAGTTGGGAAATCACCACCAGGGGTGGCTAGAGGTTCTCATGGGCCGGGCCGCGGCCTGAATTTTTTTTTATTTTTATGCCCAGGTCCGGCCTAGGTCAGGCCGGCCAGCCGACCCATATTTACTATTCATTATATTAAAAAATATATATTTTTTAATTTTTTCTATATATTTTTAAAATTAAATTTAAAAATTATTTTTTTTTATTATATGAACATTGATCCGAGCCAGGCCTGCCGAGTCGGGGGGCTGCCCGGCCCGTGAGCAGGTCTAGGGGTGGCGATTTGCCAACTAAAAAATTTAATTTTTTTTAAAATACCAGTTCAAAAATCGCAATGGCCCATGGCGATTTTTCAACTGGTAAAATTTAAATTTTTTTAAATACCAGTTGGGAAATCGCCATGAGCCATGGCGATTTTTCAACTGATAAAAAAAAAGGACAATTTTGATACTTAAAAAAAAATAGCGGTATTTTGAGAATTAAATTTCTTTTCTCTATATTAAGATAAAAAAAGGTTTTTTTTATCAGAATACTGCTATTTTTTTTATTTATCGAAATACCGCTGTTTTTAGATTAATTCCCAAATGTGCTCATTTTAAAATCAGCTGGGAAATCGTCATCCCCCATGTCGATTTTTTAACGTAAAATTTTTAAAAAAATTGAAAAAAGACCAAGGAAAATCGCCATGGAGGGTGGCGATTTCCCTTGGTTAATTTGAAAAAAAATTCAAAATATACCAAGGAAAACCGCCATCTCCATAGCGATTTCCCTTTGTATAAATTGAATTTTTTTCAATTTAACCAAGGGAAATCGCCATAGGGGTGGCGATTTTCCTTGTTCTTTTATTTTTTTTTTAATTTTTTAACTTAAATTTTAACATTTAACGGTTAAAAAAATTGCGAACTTTTTTTAAAATTTTGTATTTTAAATTGAAAAATTGCAAACGGGTATAAAAAAAAATTATCTTGGTTTGTTTTTTAATTTTTTAAAATATATATACTAAAATTTTATAATTTTATAAAAAATAAAATAAATTTTATTATTTTAATTTTATAAAAAAAATAAAATTTTATTTCTTATTAAAATTTTTATAAAATAATTATATTTCTTATTAAAATTTTATATAAAAAAATGTATATCTTATTTAAATTTAATATATAAAAATTATATTTCTTAATTAGATTAGATATAAAATAAAATTTTATTTCTTTTTTAAATTTTATATAAATTAAAATTTGATTTCTTATTTAAATTTTATGTGTGAGATCTGTAACAAACGAGTATAAAAAAATTAAATAAAAAAATTACCTTGGTTTGTTTTCATTTTTTTATTAATATATATACTGAAATTTGATCATTTATTTAATTATTTAATTTTATAAAAAATTAAATTAAATTTTTATTGAAATTTTATAAGAAATGAAATTAAATTTATTATTTTAATTTTATAAAAAAATAAAATTTTATTTCTTATTTAAATTTTATATAAAATAAAAATTTATATCTTATTAAATTTTTATTTTAAAAAAAATGTATTTCTTATTTAAATTGTAAATAAAATAAAATTTTATTTCTTATTTAAATTTTATAAAAATTAAAATTTGATTTCTTATTTAAATTTTATATAAATTAAAATTTGATTTCTTATATTAATTTTATACAAATTAAAAATTAATTTCTTATTTGAATTTTATATAAAATTAAATTTTATTTCTTATTTTAATTTTATGCTGCATAAAATATTGGAATTGGATTCCTTCTGCAATGGATGGGACTAATGATTTAGGGTTAGGGTTTCAGCTATTTTTCAGTGAATCAAATGCTGTAGAAAATATTGGAATTGGATTCCTTCTGCAATAGAGTGGACTATTGACTAGATTTAGAGTTAGGGTTTCAACTATTTTTTAGTCAATCAAATGTTGTACAAAATATTGAAATTGGATTCCTTCTGCAATGGATGGGACTAATGATTTAGGGTTAGGGATAGATTTTAGCTATTTTTCAGTCAATCAAATGCTGCAAAAAATATTAGAATTGGATTCCTTCTGCAATGGATGGGACTAATGATTTAGGGTTAAGGATAGCTTTCAGCTATTTTCCAGTCAATCAAATGCTGCAAAAACTATTGGAATTGGATTCCTTCTGCAATGGGTAGGACTATTGGATAGTCCTGTACAAAGGATGGGATTTATCATCAGTTTTTGCATTGAATGAGTTATCAGTTTTTCAGTCAATTAACCCTAGCCAAAAAATAGGAATCAGATTCCATCCTATACAAAGGATGAGATTTGTCATTTGGTACAACACAATGAACCATTATAAATTCATAATACTGATAAAGGTTTACAATACCCCTTACAACAGTTTTTCAATCAGATTTTTTCTGAGTGCTAATACCTCATCATTCTCCTCATTCTCTATTTCTTCTTTCCTTTGCTGAGTGATAATACCTCCATTCTCATCCATCTCAGTTTCATTACTACACAACATGAGCAACAGAGTGATCGCATTGGTCTACTATAATGGTCAAATTCATAATACTAACGAAGGTGCTACCTTTGGTTGTGAACGTCCTAAAAGCTTTCGTGTTGATGAAGACGTCAAATTAAAGGAACTGAAGCTGCAAATTCATACAAAAATTAAAGCTGGAAATAGAAAAAGAGTTTTAGAGATTAAGTATATGCATCCTCTTTCTATTGGTGAAGGATGTGTCCGATATACAATATTTCCAATTGAAGATGATGATGATGTCAGATGCATGTTTTATGCTCACGAGACATTTGCAAATGTTGGTGTACTTGAGTTATATGCTGACATAGAGGATGTTCACGATGATTGTGGGCCTTCAAATGTTCGCACTACAAAAAACTTTCCCACATAAGATGATGATTCTGGGCCGTTCTATGTTCACACTACATACGATGTTCCCACAGAAGCAGTCGTTCCGCTATCTTAAGCTACAATGTTTCATAATTCATTAGTCTCACAAACAATTCCTACTGCCCTCGAAGATGAGCCAGTTGGTGTTGATCTTGTTCCGCCATGTAGAGTCCATGGTGAATATGTTGGTGACTTTAGTGAGCAGGAAAAGGATGTTGAATTCACAAGTGATGACAACAGTGATTCTGACCTAGACGTCGTCGCTGCTGAGATCAACACTCATGGAGATCTTCCCCCATATGAGGCTTCATCCCATATGCATACCCTGGATCTGGAGGCAATGCAACTGCTAGAATTTCCTGAGTATGCTCATACATTTGTTACGCCTCTGACTTTTGATCCATCGATAGTTGATCTGTGTGTTGGGTTACAATTTCCAACGAAAGAGGCTGTGCTTTCAGCTATTAAGCACTATAACATCAAAAAATCTGTAGATTACAGAGTAATTGAATATGAGCAGACCAAATATTATGCCAAATGTCTAATATATGGGAAAGGGTGCAATTGGAGAGTAAGTACAACATTTATGAAAAGAAACAGACATGGGAGATTAGAACATATGAAGGGTCTCATACTTGCACATCGGGGAGGATTTCACAAGATCATTGCAAGTTAGATTCTAACATGATCTGTTCATTCATTTTGTTATTGGTCCAAGCAAATCCGAAGATCTCCGTTTCAGTTTTGATCGCTGAGATGCGAATCCGGTATAGATACATCACCTCCTATAAGAAAGCGTAGAAAGCAAAGCAAAAGGCAATTGTTCGAGTTTTTGGCGATTGGGATAGATCGTACAATGAGCTACCTAAATGGTTAGGTGCAATGCAACATTTCGTTCCTGGTACAATTGTGGAATTGCAAACGGCATATCACGGTGATCGACTGGTCCAAGGTAAGAGAATATTCCATCGACTCTTTTGGACATTCAAATTGTGCATTGAAGGGTATCCGTATTGTAAACCTATTGTGCAAATAGACGGTACTTTCTTGTATGGAAAATACAAAGGAACATTACTGTTAGCTATTGCACAAGATGGCAACCGAAATATACTGCCAATTGCCTTTGCCATTGTGGATGGTAGATAATGGAGGCTTGGTCATTTTTTCTCACTAATTTGCGTAGACATATGACAAAATAGCCTGGCATATGCTTGATGTCTGATCGACATGAAGCCACCAAAGTTGCGATCAGACGCGATGGTAGTGGATGGAATCCTCCACATGCATATTCAGTGTATTGCATTCGACACATTGCAGCTAACTTTATGAAGAAGTTTAACAATAAGGAATTGTGTCGACACATTGTTAACATGGGTATGGAATCGAATCATAGTTATTTTATCTCTTATATTTCCTTTAGTATATAAAATAATACTGAAATTCATATGTCTTTTGTTTTTAATTTTATCAGGATGCGAGTTGAGGTGACCGAATTTTCATTTCATATATGAGAATCTTCATGGAGAAAATGCAGAGGCGGCTAATTGGCTTGATAGGATCCCAAAGGAGAAGTGGGCCCAATCATATGATAGGAAGACATTATGGTCATATGACAACCAACCTAGCTGAATCTATCAATTTGGTGTTGAAGGGAACGCGTCATCTTCCCATTACTGCTTTAGTGCAATCAACATATTATAGGTTGGCTGCACTTTTTGTTAAGATGGGGAATAAGAAAATTGCAATGATGGAGGGAGGGCACACATACTGTGAAACAGTCACACAGGCTATGCAAGAAAATCGCAAGAAAGCTAACTCCCACTTTGTTCGTAATTTTACGCGAGCAAATCAACTTTTTCTGATTGAAGAGTTAGTTGATCCACAAGAGGGTGTTCCTGCAATGAAGTATAGAGTCAAGCTTAGTGACATATGGTGTGACTGTGGGAAGTTTCAAGCACAAAGGTTCCCTTTTTCACATGTAGTTGCTGCTTGTGCACATGTCCATGTAGATTGCATGCAATATGTGGACAATGTCTATAGACTGGAAACTATATTGAAAGTTTATAGACATGAGTTCCAATCAGTTGGAAATGAAGGTTATTGGCCTCAATATGATGGTCCAGAAGTGTGTCCCAATCAAGAAATGCGGAGAAATCCACATAGTCGGTCAAAATCAAGTTGTATTCATAATGAAATAGACCTTAGGAAGAAAAGCCAAACCAAAACGTTGTGGATTATGCAGAAATGAAGGTCATAGTCGTCGAAAATGTCCGCATCAATCTGGCATATCGGGGGAGAGTTCGCATTAACAATAAAGGAATTACATGTTTTCATAACCTATAATATTTACATATTTTACCATTAAGGGAAAATGTTATGTAAGTTTTTTTTTCTACTTATCATGTAATTTGGATTATTATTTTATATAAAATTAAGAAATTTTATAAATTAACATTTTTTTTAATATATTGAATAATAAATTAAATTATATTTTTATAAATTAAATAACAACATTAACATTTTAGTTAGATATGCTAAATAAAAAATTAAAAATAAATAACAAAATTAACATTTTTAAAAATATATTCAATAATAAAATAAATAACAAAATTAAAAATAAAAATTAATTTCCCAACAAATTTAAAATAAATAACACGAAATGCAAAACATATAATTTTATATATTACAAATTTAAAATACATTATTCTCGTTATATTGATAAAAGTACATTTATTCTAATTATTGCGTGGTGTAGAGCAACAGTGTTGAGCTCTCCTAGTGCGTGGCGGTTGGACCCATCGTTCAACCTCGTCAGTGGCACGTATTCGCGGTCGACCACGACCTCTTGCTGTAACTGCCACTGGTTTCGGTTGTATGTCATCCGCTATTTCTTCTGTATCAAAAATTTGAAACCCACTACTGGAGGAGCCAACACCTAGTTCACCCATAAAGGGAACCTGACTACTAGATGGACCCACAAATGATGTATCATCAAATGTTGACGTAGGGGGTTCCAAATTGATACATTGATGTTAGATATGCTGAACTTGGACTTAGGATGGGGAGCTGGTCATCTAACCTCGTCATTGGCGGTGATGGTCGGTAACACTCATCAACGTCATATCCCTGGTGACTAACGGAATAACGATGACTGGATGATACTCCATGATCCCGTTCAGGTTCAGGATGACTAAATGACATCCTCGGTGCAGTGAACTCCGATGAGGCCGGTTGATTCGTCCGTCCATTTTGTCGGCTAGGTTTAGGAGCTTCCATATCTTGTGTAGGAGGGACTGGAGTTGAAGTTCATCCAGTAAATGGCATACTCCTAACATCTTCATACTCCAACGGTGGAAAAACAAAAGGCCGACCTTCATTTTTATACCATCATATGTAATAATCAGATGGGTTGAAATTATTACCAACAATCGGATAACCTGTCGGAATTCGTTGAGAATGTATATTCCACCAATGGATCCAATGCTCATGCTTCGCAGGCCAGAATTCTTCATGACACCCACGCATATCGATCTTGTGAACCTTATCAAGATTCACCGGCTCTTGCGGAATTGGTTGTTGCATCCCAAATTGTCGCAACACCCTGGCAGTTTGGTGCCACTCTACACATGAAAAGCATATCAATGCTGTGTTTGTTTTCCATAAATTACAATTATTGTAGGCATTCCATAATTTCACTTGAGGAATATGGCATCCACAGAAACTGCGAATAATTATTACAAATTATTAGTTTCATATGGATTAAATACAAAAATATTTGAATGTAACAATCGAAACATTTACCTTATCATATCTTACTCGATCTAGTCGCAATCTTATACTTGCAAGGTCGGTCGAAGTCTCAGTAAGATCTCTACTCCTACTCCACCTGTTAAAATGTGTATAAAATCTTAATAGACCTATAAAAATACAAGTTCGTACAAAATTAATAAAATAGTAAAGATTATTACCTGCTTGCAGGGGGTATATAGCCGAAACATCCACGCAAAGAGCAAGAAATGGCAGCCGATAGATACCAAGCCCATGATTATAGAAGCATTAAACATTCTATGTCATGACTTCTTGGAACTGTAGCCCAGCACATTTCTTTATACAAAACCGCCAAACACGCAGAACCCCAACTATAATTTGCCGCATGCTCTAAATCACGTAGTAATGGAAGATACATTAAATGTACCCGACTACTCGATTTGTCAGGCATTAGTAATCCTCCAATCAAACGTAAAATATATGCTCTAGCAGCCTATTGTATATGTTCTTCAGTTGAGTGTAATGGAAGATTTTGAAAGGATTTCAACCAATTTAGTCTCATTGTTGAGCCAAATACATACTCATCCGGAGGTACCGCGCCCAATAGATTTTGACACTTTTCATTCCAATCTAGCAAGTTTGCGCCTGTAACTGCATCGCCATGGACCGGAAGTCCAAGTTGAAGCGCAACATCTTCTAGAGTTACCGTGCATTCACCAAATGGAAAATGAAAAGTGTGCGTCTCGGGTCTCCATCTGATTAAGTCGGGATTTAGAAAAAATCATCGAATTTGAGTTGCGTGATAAAATCCAGCTCTTCTTAAGTGGTCGATAATAGATGGATGCAGGTCCTCCAATGTAAATTTTCTCGAACGTAACACGCGACGAGTATCCTGATGATAATTAATTAAATTAAATAATTATAAAATTATAAAAATTAATATATTATAAAACAATAATAATTAAAAAATTAAACAATATAAAAATTAAAAAAATTCTAAAACTATAAAATAACAAAACAATAATAATATAAAATTTTAAAATTATTTATATAAATATTAAAAAATTAAACAATATAAAAAAATATAAAACTATAAAATGAAAAAAAATAATAATAATATAAAATTTTAAAATTATAATAATAAAAAATTAAAAAATATAAAAAATAAAAAACTATAAAATTAAAAAACAATAATAATTAAAAAATTAAAAAACTATAATAATAAAAAATTAAACAATATAAAAAATAAATAATTATAAAACTATAAAATGAAAAAACAATAATTAAAAAAATGATAAAACTATAATAATTAAAACATTAAACAATATAAAAATTATAAAACTATATAATGACAAAATAATAATAATTAAAAAAACTATTAAAAATTGATTATGTAATACAAATAATATTACAACAATTAACTTACCTCTTTAAATATAACCGAGAATATGTGATTTTCTTGCAACCTCAATAATGATGATGAAGCCATTTTTAAATATTGTTGTAGAAAAAAAATTGTTGTAGAAAAAAAATTTGTTTTAAAAATAAGAAAGAAAAGTAAATTAAGTTGTAGAAAATATGAGGGAGGTATTTATAGAATAGTAGAGTGCGTGTGGGGAAAATTTTTGAAGGCAACGGTCAAGTTACCGTTGCCTTTAAATATATATATATATATTTTAACGGTTATATCTTTAAATTTTGTATTTTTTTTTCAAACCGTTAAATGTTAAAATTTAAGTTAAAATAAATAAATAAATAAAAGATCAAGGGAAATCGCCACCCCCCATGACGATTTTTCTTGGTCTTTTTTTAATTTTTTTAAAATTTTACATTGAAAAATCATCATATCCAGCTGATTATAAAACGAACAAATTTTAAAATAACGATATTTCGATAAATAAAAAAAATAATATTATGATAAAAAATCCTAAAAGAAAAACCACGGCAAAATCAAGGAAAATGATCAATTATAGCTGGCAGCGGCAATCAACATCCCTCAAAGGCACCGGACCGAAGTGCAAACCAAACCAACTGTTGCGAAAAACTTCACTTCAAATGAAAAAAGTAACTTCACTTGAAATGAAAAAAGAATTGAAAATACATTTTTTTTTTATCGAGTAATTAGAAAACAACACATTGGAGATGCAGCCGGTTGCAATTGCTGCATTCCCTAACTGCTGCTATCCCGTCCCCAACCGCTTACTTCATTTCAATTTCAGAGAAAAACATATCAACCTTTCCTTCCCCAGGAACCAATCCCACATAAAAAACCTCTGTTCTTTAACTCTCCCCACAACAACCAACAATTTCAGCAAACCCCAGCAGGAGAACCAGATTAGAACAAACAACTACACATACCCAGATCAGAAATCTACTTTCCTTGAACAATTTTACTCTTCCTTTAGCCAAAAAAACGTAAATAATCAAGACCCAGATCCCCAAAACGAAGAAAAAGAAGAGAAAAAACATCCCAAAAAGACCAAATTCTGGGGTTTTCTTAGAGTCATTTTCACAAACATGTGGTGGACAGATTTGAAGGCAGCTGTGGGACAAAGAATCAATATCGAAGGCATTAGGTTTTCGGTTGGAGTGTTCGTTAAAGACCGTCATTTGGCGTTGCCGCATGTTGCAGTGCGTGATATAAGGTGCATTGATTGGTCTGAACTCCACAGAAGAGGGTTCAAAGGTGTTGTTTTCGATAAGGATAATACGATTACTGCTCCTTATTCTTTGACGCTTTGGCCTCCTCTCCATCCTTCTATTGAGCAGTGCAAAGATGTTTTTGGTCCTGATATCTCCGTGTTTAGTAACTCTGCTGGTAATTTTTGGCTTCACTCTTTGAGATTGATTCCTCTTTTATTCCTTACTAATTTTGTTTTTGTGCAAACAATATGTTGATGTTTTGATTTTCCCCTCTTTTTGATGAATTAAGGTCTTTTAGAGTATGATCATGATGGTTCAAAGGCGAAGAAACTAGAAGGGACTATTGGGATTAAAGTCATAAGGCATAGTAAGTGTTTTTTTTTTCCTTCGGTTCAAGCTTTTAGTTTTAGTCTGTTACCAAATTCATTTCTATAGCATTCATGAAGAAAGAAATCAAAATTTTAACTGTATGCCACAGTTTCAATTCTATGTTAAACATTAAGCATGTAAAAAGCTTGGGATGAATTACAATTGCTGCTAAAGTTTGTAGGTTTAGCACACATTACTGTTAATTTATGACAAAAGTGTTTGGTTTATCTAGAATTGATTAGGGTGTCCATCTGACATGTCTTTCTAGGGGTGAAGAAACCAGCTGGAACAGCTGAAGAAATTGAGAAACACTTTGGATATAAATCCTCGCAACTTATCATGGTATGTAAAGGATGATAGAACTAACTGGATGGTTGATTTTGTCTTGACTTTGGATTATGTCGGTGACATAATTTATGTTTATGGCAGGTGGGTGATCGGCCCTTCACTGATATTGTTTATGGAAACCGAAATGGATTTTTGACAATATTAACTGAGCCATTAAGTCTTGTTGAGGAGCCATTCATTGTTAGGCAGGTTGGTTTTCCTTTCTTTTTATTTTGCACTAAAGCACCTTATTGAACAATCTGAACAGAAAAGATTGAGAACCCAAACCCAGGGAAAGTATCTTTGTTCTCTTATTCTGAGAGGAACTTGCTGCAGAAGTTATCTATCAAATTAAGCCTTAGCTGTTAACTTTAGATCTTAATAAATACCATAGATATTGGATCTCCATTCTTCTACAAGATCTTACATCCAGTTACTTGTTATTTTGTAATTCTTCTGTTCTCCATTTGATGACTAGAGACTGTCTTTTAACCTAAGCTTTTTTGATGCAAGTCTTTTAGGGTTTTGCAACAATTCAATCTGTCACTCTTGATGGACTTCAAGTCTTCAACTTACACAGCAATCATACATATGTCTAGATATATAACGATGAGAATTATTGTGGTGGATTTGTGTTAGTGAGATTGTCAGCTAGCTTTGTTCCTTGATATAGTGTTCTTTGGATCACCTAGAGCTTGTTTTTCCTTTCTTTGTTGGAAATATTAAATCTCTGCCAATTGCCGCTGACTTGCATCTTTCCTTAAAGTCAAATGTTGTCCTTGATGTTGGGGTCCCTTACCTGCACTACAGTAGGATTGAACCTGTGCGGAAAAATTCATTCCCCAAGTTTTTTTTATTGCATGATGTTTATATCAGTTTGCTCATATTTTTTTTATGGATTTTATTCTGTTATGAATGTGCAACAAACTTCCTTCATCAATCAACAATCCCTCATTGCTAGATACACCACGTGTTTTCAAGGTGGTTATTTTGATTGACCAATATACTGAACAACATGGACACTCTTTGAATCATCTTCTTACCATTTTTCTATAAATTACAATTACGAGACACATTGTGGACAAAGGCTATTCACGTCAGGAGGATGGATTTGGGAAGTTAACTGCAAGAGCACCTGTAAAAAGAATGGATGTGAAGAATCTACTCTGAGCTATTTGTTTGTTTGGACTCTCTTGAATGCATTCCTTCTTTCTAATGTGAATCAAACATGAAATATTTTGGGTAACATTAAAATAATGTGCTAAAATTTACTCATATCAGACCTATTGCTATTGATGTGCTGTTGAATCTTTTAATATATAAAAGCTAATTCTTCTTCTGCTTCTGCTCCTCCTCCTCCTTCTTCACTTTTCCCCTGAGTTTGTTAGTTCTTCCTTTTCTTCTTCTTCACTTTTCCCCTGAGTTTGTTAGTGTTTTAAGTGGAAAACACATGATTGAAAGATGAAATAGTATAGGGTGCAGATAAGATCTTGGTGAAAGGCTGATTTACAATTGTCTTTACTATTTTTGCTTGTTTGTTACTCCTCTTCATCTGTTTGGTATTGTTTCATAGTATGTATAGTATCTGTTATTTCTTTCCAATGCTTGATGAATTGTAATGGAAGAGACTAAATGTTTGCAGGTGCGAAAACTAGAAGTGACCCTCGTAAATTGGTGGTTTAGAAGAGGTTTGAAGCCAATTAGTCATAATTTACTACCAGATACCACGCACTGTGTGAAAGATCCACATCCTCCGTAAGAATGTTGTGGATATAAGTGAAAGTTGTTTATGTAGCTAATGACAAATTTTTTACTCATGATTATTTGCTTTTGCCAACCATGTGAAAATTTATTTAATTCTTTCATTCAGTACACAGAGTAACACTTCACTGTTATTTGATTTGAGAACTTAAGAAAATGGACAGGAGGGAACTGAAGTGAGGGAAACCAAAATTAAAAAAATCAGACCGGAAGTCAAATCGGTTAAACCTTTGGTTTTCAAATCAACCGGTTGAACCGGTTGGTTCACCTAAACAAGATTTTAAATATTTAAAAAATGGTTTTAATGTTAAATAAATATTAAATATAATAAATAATTAATAAAAATATGTATTAGACTTAATGATATAATCTTTAATATATAACTAAAAGGTTAAAGGTTCAATTTCATCAATTATAAAAAAAAAATGAAAAAAAATTTAAAAAATCTATATCAACTTGACTTTTACCAATTTTTTACTGGTTAAACTAATTTTTTATTGGTTTAGTTTATACCTGATTTTATATACTGTATTGGATCGGACAACTTATTGGTTTTCGATTCAACCGGTTGGTTTAGTCTGATTTGGATTCAATCGTCGATCCGGTTTGATTTTTTTAATCCATGGGAAAAAATGATGTATTGTGTTGTTATTCAATCGTCGATCCGGTTGGTTTTAACCCATTCATAGTAGTGGAGTGGCCATTGTAGAGCTGAATCTTTACAATTTCAGATATTAGAGATTGTCCTTCATTAATGTTCTTATATGTTATTGCATGTATTTGAAAATTTTCAGGTCAAAGAATCCACTGTTCTGAACAAGTCCTACCTTATTCTTGAAATTGAATGCTTTTAAAATTGATGGTATTTGGTATCATTTTCTGTATTAACATGATGCTGATGAGGGCCAACAAGCGCTGTGCGAAACAATTGCATGCATGTTGGAAAACATTGTGGAAGGAAGGAAGGATTCAGGATTAATAGAAAGAAAGAAGGGTTGATGAAGGGGTGGGGTGGGGAAGTACATACAAAGGAACCCTAAGGAAAGAGTATTCATTATCTTTGAGGCTTTGATTAATTATATATATATATATATATATATATATATATTCCAGCTGACTATATAAGTAAATTAGCATATCCTGTGGTGAGGAGAACAGTAGAACCAGAACAGACATGGAAGTTGCCAGCTAAACTCTCCCTTCTTTTTTTGTCAGAAAAGTTTAGGCATACCTCGAAATATATATATATATATATATATATATATATATATATACGAGAAAAGATTTACTCACACTAGTGTAAAATTAAATTAATTTTATACATTTTCATAATTTTTAATACGATTAATATTTTAACAATCCTACCGTCATATTTTATGTTCTATTCACGTACTATTTGTTCGATGTGAAAAACTTTCAACCGTTAAATTTATATTGAAAAAGACAGTAATCTTGATCAATATGATAAAGATATTAGATCGATTTGAAACTTTACGTGTAGGATAAGTATAATTATATTACTAAATTCAATAGTCGGTTTATTAAAATATTAATCATATAAAAAGTTATAAAAATGTATAAAACTAATTTAATTTTATACTAGTGTAAGTAGATCTCTCTCTCTCTCTCTATATATATATATATATATATATTAGAAATTGTCTGATCCACAGCTAGTGGAGTTTTTAGACTCCACAAGTGGATCAGGTGACACATATGTTTTAAGATATATTTAAAAAGGAAATTCGATATTTGACAGCATTTGAATCTTGTTTGTGGAGTTAAAGAATTTTACTATCAATATATCAAAAATAAACTCTCTCTCTCTATATTTTGAAGGTAGGAAGGATGAAAAAAGAATGAAAATTTGATTTTTTTTTTTTTTTCATTCCTTGCTTGATATAGTTAAAATATTAAAAAATGTAAAAGTTATATTATTTTAACATTTATATTTTCTACGATCGAAGATGAAAAAATAAAATGTTAAAAATGATGAATAATTTTATAAATTTATAGCATTTTAATCACATTGCTCCTATTTTTTCTTCTATAATTTTTTCAATTTAAAATTGGTTTACTTTTTATGAATAAAAATTAAAAATTATTTTGTAGAGGGTTTTTAGATAATAGTCTTTATTTTTTATTTTTTATTTCATATCCTTCGAAAACAATTGCCATTGAGACAGATCACGAGTGATAAGCAATACAGCCTATATGAGAAGGGGGAGGGGAACCCAAAAGAAAAAAAAAATGTTTACAACCAATAGAATTAAGTAGAAAAAAAAAAAAAAATCATTTTGGCTTTATAATAATTTAGGAGAAATCTTGACAGGCATTCCCTGAGATGGAACTGGGAGGGGATCCATAATGATTGACTCATTGGGATGGATCAATGACCAGTTGTAACCAGTAACAACGTAATGCACGAAGATGAGGATGTTCAACTTGGCCAGCTGATAGCCGGCACAGGTTCTTGGCCCTCCTCCGAAGGGAACAAAAACGTAGGGCGGGACGAATTCCTCGAACCTGCTCGGATCAAAACGTAGAGGATCTTGGAAATATTCTCCATTGTAATGTGTTCCATACGCTGTCCATAGCACCTGCATGCAGGATAATGACTTAGTAAGGGGTATTTCACATTTTCTTCAAGAAAAAAAAGATAGAAATTAATGACAACAGTTACCTTCCATCCTTTGGGAATGGTGAATCCTTCATATTCAATGTCGGAAACTGCCTTCCTAAAAGAGCCGAAGATGGGAGGGAACAGCCGCATGCTTTCTCGAGCAGCTTGCCAGGTATACTCCATTTTCTTCACGTCTTCTAGTGTCAGCTTCTCACCTGGCTTTTTTGTGTTTATTACATCAACATGTTCTGGCAAACAATGGGTTGCTTTTAATATCAGCAGGACTTTTTAAAGAGGAAGTTAAGGACGTTAAAATTCACGAAAAGATGAAATGGTGATACCTTGAAGGATTCTAGAGTAGCAATCTGGATGCTGAGCTAACATTTTGAATGTCATGGCAATGGCGAAAGAAGTTGTATCATGAGCTGCAAAGACTAGCAAAACTACATTGTCAATCACTTCTTCCTCTGTAAGATCCCCTAGAATCATTGCAGCCACCAACCGCGATAGTAGCAAACCTTGTCCTTTCTCTTTTCCTTCCAAGCTGCTTTCCATTTCTTTTCTCTTTTCGGACACTACTTTCTCCAACATCTTTACTATCTCTAGCCTTGCTTTCTTCGCTCTTGAAAATTTAGAGCCAGGGAAGTTGAGTGGTGGAGCAAAAGCACCTTCTAAAACTCTCTCAAAAGTGTCTAATATTTGTGGCTCAACATTGATCCCTAACAAGCACTCAAAGACTATGGTAAAGGTCAAAAGTTTTGCTGAACAATAAAGGCTAATATTATCCTTCCCGTGCCAATTTTTGTCAAGGTGCAATTGAACTGCTTTGCATATTTTTGGCACTAAAGCCTCTAGGGATGTGCAGCTAAGGCAAGAGGTTATCAATCCTCGATGGAAACGATGCTGTTCCCCTTGCTTTTCCATGATAGAATTTCTGCCCATCAGCTGAACTGACGATGAAGGCCATGAGCTTATCACCAACTTGAACTCATTTGACAGGATGAACCGATTGGCTTCAGCTCCATTTACTACAACAGTTGGTGATCCCATAAGGCTTGTTTTGAAAACTTTTCCATACTTTGCAATGCGGGGTTCAACAAACTCCTCAAACAACCGATTGTTGCGTTGAGCTTTGTAGAACTCCATTGTTTCACCTATCCAAGGCATTCCCATCTGCCCTGGTGGAAGTTTCCTCTTTACTCTATAACAGCTTTTCTTGTGTTTCAAGAAAATGGTGGAGATCATTGCAGCTAGGCAAAACAAAATCCATGAAAGAACATTGTTAATCTCGACAGCCATTTTCTTTTTGGTGTGTGAAGAAAATAGACTGAGAAGCAGGAATTTATAGCTCCTTAGCAGTTAGCAGGTGAAGTCGTGTTGATTTATATCTGGATATTAATAGTCAAACTCAAAACCCTATTTGATTTTCTGCAAAAGTCAACTAATCATGCATTCATTAACCTTCCCAATCATAGTATTAAATATTTTTTTGGCTCAATACATGTTGACTTGGATCAAAAGAATATGATAAAGTAGAGTATCAAAACAGTGAACATGGACATTGCATGTGCCTGATTCAGCCTGCTAATACCCTCACCGCCCTCCCAATAACAAAATGTAATCATCATTTATGTAGCTTCGACTCTTCATTTTTATTGAAGTATGTGTGTCTGACACCCGTGTCCGATGCATATCTGAACATGAGTATAAGGATATGATTCTCTAAGAACCCTCCAAATACATGAAAATTTTGAAAAAAATTGAACATACCTGTATCGGTCATATACCCGTATCCGATACTCACATCCGAATTCAAGTAACATAGATTATCATAATATATCTGAAAAATATTCATTATCTGATAGGGTAGAGGATCCCTTGTTTCAGTGTTCTTGAAATTTTTTTAATTGTCAGAATATCCCTAAAAATCTGCGAAGTCCAACATAGAAAATATATATTTATCCCTTGAAAACAAAGTCAAAATGAATAAAAATGGAATATTTTTCACCGCCTATGATGATCATTTTTGGGACTCTGATAAATTAGTGTGAAAAAGAAATTATTTGCTGCACCGGCTATATAAATATTTGTTTGCATTGGCCGAAGATTAATTAAAGTCAAGTTACATCTCAAATTAAGCCAGCGAGAAGAAGCGGGGAATTTTGTGGCAATGCTAGCTATGTTAGAGCAAGATTTCTGGATCTATGCGGCAGGTTTCTATCTAAATGGATAAGGTTGAGTTATGATATCCTCTGTTACTCTCATTCTTTATTTTTAAAGTATTTGTATTCAACATTTGTACCACATATTCGGATATAAATATAGCATATAATCCTTTAAATATATTAAAAAAATTAAAAAATTAAATATAATCGTATAAAATACATATCCGTATTCAACATGAGCCTCAAATCCAAAAAACATAGATGATATTTCATGAGATATTCATTCAGCAGAATATAGGGAGTAAGAAATATCTGGCAGCTAATTTTGTAACATTGCTATTTGATAATATATGGTTTACAATTATTTTTACACACTGTCTTAAAAAACACAATGTTATAACTTATAAATAAAATCAAATGTCAATATATGATATACCTTTTCAAAATAATATTATTCATTGTACCAAATTCAAAAATAAATTGTATACTTTGTTTCAAAAAATTTATGTTATATATATAACTTTTTATTTTCTTTATTATAATTTTAATAGATTTATTTTTATTTTCTAATTCAAATGTTCTTTTACATAATTTACATTATAAAAATTAGTTTACCTGGCAATAAATATATTTGGTAATTTAGTTACACCTAATCAAGAAGTTAATAAAATAATAATAATATTTTACAAATTGTTATGTTCAAACAACATTGAAATAATTAAGTTGTGTAACTATTATGATATGGTTATTTTAGTACTTTCAAATAAAATAATATTTGAATTTTAATAATCCAAATACAATAATATTTAATTCCTAAAATTAATAACTTTTAACTAAACAAGATAACTTTAAATCACGAATGATAAAATCACATTAGTAATAAGATCACATCAATTGTTAAATTACTCTAATAATATTAAAAATGATACCAAACCTTATCTAAATGTACACTTTAGCATTTTCTTCTAAAGAATTAAACAATATTTACTAAGAAAAAGAATATCATGATTGATCTTCTAATCATCCAGATTATATAACTTTTTCTCCTTTTATTGGAGCTGAAAATCAACAATGTAGTTTTAAAGGTAGACTCCCTCACTACTAGTGACTAAAGGCCTCAAAACAAATGCTTATAAATAAACTCAAAGCCCAACACTGACGATAAAATATGTTATCATAATTTTATTAGTAAAATCATTCATAAAACTATGAATTAATATGTTTTATTTTTTTTACATAACCTCGGAGTATAAAGAATGTATTTTTCTCATATTCCACAATCTTATTTCTCTTCCTAAGATTGCAATCTAAATCCTAAAGAATCCCAGTTTCTAATTTTATTTAGATGTGTCCTCTTAAATAAATAATAGAAAATTGGTAAACTTTTATTATTCTAAATTATATATTATAACTGGCTAAAAAATTATATTATATATAAAAATTCTGATTGAGTTTGGTGTTATGAGTCAAGTGACATCAACTTGGTGTTGTATATATTACAAAAAATGATTGTTTTCTAAGATGTTCATAAATGAATTTTATCAAAACAATGTTTAGAAATCATGTATTATGCATAAATATTAAAGAATGATGTTTAGAAGTTGATAAACAACATTTAGAATGAAAAACAAATAAAGGGATTTGAATGTTAAGCTTACAAAATAATTTGTCTAAAAATTTGCCTAGGACATCAAGATGCCTAAGGTGGGCATCCAAATGCCCTGCAAGATTTTGAGTTGTGTGTGAAAATTTGACTAGGGGATCAGAATGTCATGTGTAGGCAATCCAAATGTCCTATTCAGAAATTCAAAAAATATCTCTGTTGGACATGCAAAAATGGTGATTCTTCACTAAAGACATGTTTTATCTTGAAAGGGGTGTCTCATACATCGTTTAACTTATTAATATCTCCATTAACATTCATTTAAACACACTTTTACGTCCAATTTCTCAAGAATTAGATCATACTTTTTCACTCTAATTTTTTGGTTCATGGTTCATGTACGTTCAACAAATTCTTGAAGTACAACCTTGAATTTCTTCAATTAAGCATTGTACCCTAGGGATAACGTTTCTAAGAGTTCAATTGCATTATAGTGGGGAAACTATTACCCTAAAGAAAACTTCCTAGAAGTGCCTTGCCTAAGTTTGTTCTTTTAAAATTGATTGCATTAGTCTATACTACATACAACAACTTTAGGATAATAGTACATATCCAATGGTAACTTATGGAATCAAGTCTTATTTTTATGAATTGGAAAAACTTGAAAGACTCAATGACATGAATTACAAGCGTTGGAGCATGAAGATTTACTATCAAGTCAGCTTGTTGAAAGCTGCTTATGTTCTACTTGAGAATTATCCACAAGTTACGTGTGAGAATGGACAATTGTTGGCATGACAACAAAAGTGGATTGAAGATGACTACATATGCCGCTTAACCATCTTCTAGCCCTTAGCAATTCACTCTTCAATGTGTTTCACAAGAATAATTCATCATGGAAACTTTGGAATGCTATTAACCTTCCTAGTGAACATATATGTGGATTTTAAAATGACAGATTCTAAAACCTATCATTGATCAAGTTAATGAGTTAAATGATATTGCTACTTAATGTGATGATATCGTTGAACCAATTTTTAAAACTTTTCAAGTATCCACCATCATTGGTATTTTACCTCTATCTTGGAAAGATTACCAAAGGTATTTGAAACACAAGAAGCAGTCATTTACCTTGGATGAATTGGTTAAGCATATCAAATTGATCGTGTAGCTTGGGAGAGAGATGAAACCTCTAATAATGTGAAAGATAACAATGTGCTTAACATTGAAGGTCCTACTTCTTCATCTTCTCTTAAAGGTGAAAGCAAATCTCACTAGGGGCAGAGAAACTCGATCTTCAAATAGGAAGGAGAAGTTCAAAAGATTAGAAAGGGTTTCAAGAAGAAGAAAGGTCCTAAAAATGTATGTGAAAAAGAATGGCCACTTTGCAATGTGCCACTTTCGCAAAGGTGAGAAAAATGAAGCTAACATGGTGACCAATTTTTTGAAGTGGGTTGATTTCGTTGTAACCCAAATTCTTAAGATTGATAACCAAGAAGCTAAGTGGATTGATTTCGTTGTAACTTGTCATGTCACTCCCTTCAAATATGCTTTCAAGACTTATGAAGAGATTAATGAGGACAAATCAATCTTCATGGGCAACTCTTCCACTTGTAAGGTTGTTGGCAGAAGGACAATCAAACTTCCTTTGACTTCTGGCAAAGTTTAAACTTTGCAAGATGTACATCACATTTCTAACCTTAGGAAGAGTTCAATTTTTGTTAAGATACTTTATGACCATGGTTTCAAAGTTGTGTTTGATTCTAAAAAGGTGATTATTCCTAAGAAATGATCATTTGTGCGAAAATACTATGCTAAAGACAATATGTATGTTCTCAATATCAATAAAAAAAAAAACTTCTAATTAAGCTTATACTGTTAATGTGAATGATTCAAATTATTTATGGCATCATAAATTTGGACATATTGGCATGAATGCATAAATCGCATGTAATCACATGATTGGATTCCTAAATCATCTACTATTCTTAGTACTAAAACCGATGAATGTTGTGCCCAAGCAAAGATTACAAAATATATCTTCTTTTACATTAGTTTTCAAAATCAATTCTTTGTTAGAATCGATACATACTGCTTTATGTGACAACAATGGAGAAAACGTTATTTTATTACTTTCATTGATGATTTTTCAAAATTTACTTATGTTTATTAACTAAAGACTAAAGATGAAGCTTTTGAAAATTTTAAAGTTTTCAAAGAAGAAATTGAAATTTTCACTAATAAAAAGATTAAGAGATTTAGATCCGATAGAGGTGGTGAATTAATTTCAAATGAATTCTTTGAATTTTTTGAATTACATGGTATTATTATCGATGTTTCTGCTCTTAATACTTCATCTCAAAATTTAGAAGCAAAAAGGAGAAATATATCATTGTTTGAAATGGTTCTATGCTTTTACTTTCTAAATTGCCTAAGTTTTTAGGGGTGAAGCATAATAACATCTTTGTTACATTTCAAATAGAATTTTGCATAAAGGTTTTGATAAATCTCCTTATGAATTTTTTAAAGGAAGAAAGCATAACATAGGTTAGTTCAAAGTCTTTGAATGTATTGCATATGTTCTTATTGTCACTAATAAAAGACCAAAATTGGACAGTCAAGCTACTAAATATGCTTTTCTTGATTATGCTATGAATATTAAAGCATGTAAATTTCTTAATCTTAAGACTAATAGTGTTTTTGAATCTACTCATACTATTTACTTTGAGCACTTGACTATTAAAGATGCAAGTGATCTTGAATTAGAGAAAGAATTATCAAATGAGTTGATTGATCATGAACATGTCTTTTATAATGTTGAAAATGATGATGCATCTTTACATGATCATGTTAGTGATAATCATGCTATGATAGTGCACCTATTAATATTGAATTGTGAAGAAGCAAAAGAAAGAGAATTAAAAAGAATTTTGGTCTGGACATGTATACGTACAAATATGATGGCTTCAAATACAATCTTTGCAGTGTTACCAAACATGAATGTAACAAGTAAAAGCTGAGATGAAATGAAGACAAGTATTTGGGTTGTTAAGAATCCCTGGGGCGTCGGACGGGGCTTAGGGCATGGGAGGAGGGGGGAGCTAGGGGAAAATGGGTCGGGGAGAGAGAAAGAAAAGAGAGACAGAAAAAGGGAAAGAAAAAAAGTGCCAGGGGTAAATATATTTGACTTAAACATTTAGCGACGAAATTTTCGTCGAAAAAAATTGAATTTTTTGACTAAACTTTTTCCGACGAAAATTCTGTCGGAAAATTTTTTTTGGGAGTATTTATTTTTTAAGTTGAAAAAAACATTTCGAAGGAGTTCCATTGGTAATAGTTATTAGCGTAAAAAAATTTTGTGGGATTGTTTTCAACAACAAAAAATTCGTCAGTAATATCTTTTCTGACAGAATTCCGTTGGTAAAAATTTTTACTGACGAAATTTTTCATCGAAAATATTTTTTTCCATCTTAAAAATAAAAAATATATTTTTTTTACCTTATAGAAAATTACCAACGAAATTTTTTTCACAATAAAAGTGAAATTCTATCGGTAATTGTTTGGCGGGAACAACCACAGTTCTCGCCAAAGTTTTTTAGATGAATTTTAGCGACAAATCTTTTTCCGTCATAAATAATCCATCGAAAATATAAAAAATTTCGTCGCAACTAATTTTTTCCGCTACAAAAACTTTTTTGGTCAATTAATTTTTTTCCGTTTCAAAATAGACAAATTCAGACAAAAAAATTTCGTTGGGAAAAAACATGTTCTCTTATAGTGACATACATACAAACATACCTCTATTACATCTATCTATATCTTTATATGCGAATATAAATTTTAAAAATTTTGAATATTTAATATTCAAAAATTTCAACATCAAATTCTAAATGAAATAAATATAAAAATATAGTAAACTAAATGTGTTCAATAACCTAATTAATGAACATATTTTATTTTTGGATGAAATTATGTAAAATAAAAATGATCATGAGAGAGAAAGCATTAAAAATTGATTAAAAGAATCAAATAAGTGAAAAGATTAAAAAAAAATTGTATTGATTGATACAAATCGATACAAAAAGTAAAATAATATAACACTTAGGGATGCCAACGGATCGGATATCTGTAATTTTTAAAATATTTGAATCTGAATCCGTTTAATTTATTCGATGTCAGAATCTGTTTATTTTCCTCTTACTATACGAATATTAGTATCCAAATCCGCATCCGATTTAGATAGCAATATCCACTGGATATCCGAATCCGCTAAAAATCCAAATTTATTAAATCAAATTTTTTAAAAAATAAAATTATAAAATCAAACAGTAATTAAATATGTAAACGGATATCCAAATTCATTATTCGTATAAATAAAGCGGATTTAGATATACGACACTATCCGCACCAAAACCAAAGCGGATTCGGATAATGAATATCCAATGGTTCATATCCAAATCCGCTTCGAATCGACAATGGATAGTAAATCTGTTGGGAATCTTGTAAGCATTTAGCATTATTACATTATTACATTACTGCATACACATATATATATATATATATTATATATATATATAAATAATAATGAACGGAAAATTCAAATACGAACACTTACAGTTTCGATAGAACCAAAAAAATAGAATATCGAATCAAGGTTGGACCTCTGACCTTAAGACAATTATTGCCTGTCCTTACGGTACTTTACAGTTAATTGCAATTCGTCTCCCAGGCCTCCTCGATAACGTTGCATTCGAGAGCACACTCGAAGATGCAACACAACGAACCAAAAGATGCAGACTCTCTCTCAAAATTAGAAGACACCAGAGGAAGAAGGAATAGAAATTTTGTCTTATAAAATGGTTAATAAAACAGACACAGAAAGTCTGTATTTATAGGAGCCAAAGAACCTGTTCGAAAAAGACACATCAATTGGATGGAACCTGTTTGATCAGAACAGCCACATCCTTTGGGATAAAATTGGTCCGAATATGCATGTAATAATCAGACTTCTTCCTTTTCAAGTGGGTACCTTTGAGATTAATTTCTCATTCAAACATGATATAAATTGTGTAATTTAATTATACACCATGTATCTACTTACGATAACCTACGTATTAATATACGCATTTCTTATTTATACACAAAATAAATCATTGATATCCAACAATCCCCCACATGTATGAAAATTGTCTGATTAAAACGGTGAACTGACTCAGAGTATGAGAGAGAGAATAACTTTGAAGAGTTATTACATCAGGATAGGTAGCTTTTGGCTTTGAACCTTCCATAGTGACAACTATCGGATTTACTCGGCTAACTAGTGAACATGATGTCTTGAACTATTTAGCCTTTCGTGTAAACCAAGACAATAGGTATCAGACAATTCCCCTTCGAACATCTTTGGTTCTCACGGTTGTGTCCATTTTGGTCCCAAACACAGCCTGTTTTCTATGAGTACTCTAGAGAATTTAGCCTGATCAATTCTCATAGAAGTGGTCACGTTTCTTACTCATAATAGGTGATTGCTTATTAAGAGTATCATGCAATACCCCACTTGATTTTATCAAGCTATAAGAATCATTAAAAGCATAGCTTATCCTAGCTCCTTTGCAGGCAGAACTAATTCATCATAGGAATGAATAAGAGTGTTTAACTCTTTTAGTGTTCACACTAAGTTAACATAACTCGGTTGTCCCTTTGAACCTAGATCTTGGGATCTCCAGTCAGCTAGGTTGGGTTGCCATTATGTAACTTTAATTTATAGGCTTAAGACCCATTCCCCTCGATGATTTATTTACTTGCTCTCTTGTTAAAACTTTTCGTAAGCGCGCTTCATTATCCTTTGATTTTACATAATCAAAAGAGATAATTCCATTCGAGAGCAACTGTCTAACGGTATTGTGTCTTCGACGAATGTGTCGAGATTTACCGTTATACAAACTACTTATTTTCCCTACCAATTGCAGATTGGCTATCGCAATGAAAAAATTGCAGCACAGGTTTCGCGCCAACATATAATATCTTCTAAAATTCTGAAGTCATTCTGCCTCTTCTTTAGCTTTATCTAAAGCTATACATGTTTGTTTAGAAGATTTCCAAGACTTGAGATGTATCTTTAGTATCGGATAGTAAAGATAAATCTGCTAGTGGATTTCGAATCTTTAGTATCGAATATCCAATTTGCATCTAGATATCTTGTATAGTGTAGTCCAGAACTTGAGGTGTATCTTAAATATCTAAGTACCCTCACTATGGCCTTCCAGTGATCCTTTCTAGGATTACTTGTAAATCTACTCAGTTTGCTAACTAAATATGTTATGTCTTTACATTCATTTACAACCTAATGGTTTGCTTCCAGGGTCCATGCCACTCTTGGCACCATCTGGGATCACTGATCCCATGGACGAGGTCTCATCCTCCGCTTCACATCAGGGTAGTCATGGTAGCACCAAAGCATGCCAATACCATATCATGAAACTCTTCCCCACTTACTATGTCGATACCCTCATTGACAACAAGGTCACACCCGAGTACCCTTATTGCATAAAGTTGATATTTTCTTACATGTCCTTCTCTTGCCCTCAAGGACTGGGTCATGATCCCTTTGAATGAGGCACCAAACATAGTTTTAGGTCCTATTATGACCTTTTAAGCCGGAGAAACCGATACCTTCGCAAGACATCCCCACACTTTCGTGTATTTGTAGGATGGTCCTTGACCCTTCCATAATTCATATGATGTCTTGTCTTATTTATTGTGGGGTATTTTTATTTAAAATATAATTAGCTATTAAAATAGCCTCCTCCACAAGTTCTGAGATAACCCTGAACTTATCAACAAAGCGTTCATAATTTCTTTCAACGTTCTGTTCTTGCATTCTGCAATACCATTTTGTTGAGGTGAATAAGGAGTAGTGGTTTGATGGATGATACCATTTTCTGAATAGAATTCATTAAACAATGAATCATATTCACCACCTCTATCACTCCTTATTATCTTAATTTCCTTGCTTAGTTGATTTTCGACCTCATTTTTTAAGAGCTTAAAAGCTTTCAAGTTCTTGTCTTTACTTCTTAGCAAATAGACATAACAATATCTTGTGCATTCATCAATAAAAGTAATGAGATACTTTTTATCGCCTCTAGTTTGCACAAATTTTAAGTCACAATTATCAGTTTGAGTTAAATCTAGAGGTTCACTACTTCTTTCTATCGAATAGAAAGGAGTCTTAGCCAATTTGGATTCCAAACAATTTTTGGAAAGCAAATCCAAATTGCTGATTCTTTGCAAGGTCTTGTGATCCACATGACCTAATCTACCATGCCATAAATTAGAGGACACACACAAATAAACAGAAGAAATAATCTCATTATTGTTCTTTGTTCTTTGGCACAACAGCCATTACATTGAGCTTAAAAAGCCCATCACATAAGTATCCTCTACCCACAAACATGCCGCTTTTAGCGAGTACAAATTTATCTGGTTCAAAAACCAGCCTAAACCCGTTCTTGCTCAACAGAGAGGCAGAAACCAAATTCTTTCGAATTTCAGGAGCATGAACCACATTGTTCAAAGTTAGTTCTTTCCCGGAGGTCATATTGAGTACCACCTTCCCATGGCCTCGTACCTTGCAAACCAAAGAGTTTTCCATAAACAGTTGCTCATCAACAACAGCTTCTTTATACTTGGATAAACTCTTTCTATCAGAACAAACGTGACAAGTGGCACCGGTATCAACCCACCATGTCTTAGGGTTTTTTACCATGTTCACTTGTGACACTACAGCAGCGAGCTCAATCTCATAATCATCAACTAAGTTGGCTTGAGCTCTTTTCTTGTTTTGACGGCAGTCCTTTGCTCGATGACCGGGCTTGTTACATACGAAACAAGTTCCCGTGAACTTCTTGAAATTCGTTCCCTTGTTAGATTGGGAAGAACTAGAACCAACAAATTTACTCTTGTTGGTCTTGTGCGAATGTTCTACAACATTTGTTTTGGAGTCCATCATTTTGAAATCCAAAAATCGGCCAACCACAAATTTTTTCGTGCCGGCATCCTCGGTTCTGTACTTTCTCTCTAAGGATTCCCACAGCTCTCTTGCTGTTTTTATTGGGCTATACACATTTTATAACGTGTTGTCCAATCTGTTGAGGATATAATTCTTGCATAGGAAGTCAGAGTGCTTCCATGCTTCCACCGAGGCTACACTCGTAGTATCAATCTCTCTTTCTTTAAGAATCAGGGCCTCCTCTCGTAAGAACCTGGCTAGGTTCATAGTGGTCAGATAGAACAACATCTTATGCTGCCACCGTTTAAAGTCCAAATTATTGAACTTCTCGGGTCTCACCATATGTAACATATAGAGGTTGTGGCGCTACAGAAGCATTACTAGTAGATCGTTCGACCATCTGTTATTTCAAAAAATAACAGGATCAACTTTATATATATATATATATTACAAATATATATATATTTTCACAATAAAACAATAGTAATATATATATATATATTACAAACACATATATATATTAATATATTACTAAACAATATATATAATCACAATATATATTACTAAACAGTAACAAATAAAAATATATATATTTACTAAATCAACAATATATATTATAACAAATATATATGTTCTCAAAATAATATAAGCATTTAATAAAATAACACTTCTAAACGTCATACATATAAAACAACATAGCTACTGCATAAATGCACACTTCATATATTTGACAACAAATATATATATATATATATATATATATATATATATATATATATATATATTATAAAACATATGGCAGTAGCACCGTGCGTCTTTTCGAAAAAGACACATCAATTAGATGAAATTTATTTGATCAAAATAAAATTATTTTTAAGAATAAAATTGGTCCGAACAGACATGTAATAATTAGACTTCTTCTTTTTCAAGTGGATACCTTTGAGATTAATTTCTCATTCAAACATGACATCAATTGTGTAATTTAATTATACACTGTGTATTTACTTACGACAATCTACATATTAATATACGTATTTCGTATTTATACGCAAAATAAATCATTGATATCCAACAAAATCAATTATCTGAATCCAAAAATTATATGAATCTATAATATCCAAATTCAAAAAAAAAAAAAAAATCAAATAATATCAAATATCTAATTTTTTATTATCCATTATCATTCCTAATAACACTGATACCATACTTTTTTTTTTCCAAATTAATACATACCAACCGAAACATGATTTTTACCTCTCCATTATTAGTTTTGTCCCTTGCAGCTGACCTAATTGGTCTCATACATTAACTAGGAAATTGACTTTGTAAACTGCATTTAATTAAGCATGTGGGGCTGCTCTACGCTCTACACATTATACAACTCAAAGCCTTTACCAAATTAAGTCAGGTTGAGACAGAATATGGCCCCAACATTGATGCCGAATTTGAAATTCCTTCTTCCCAAAATAAAAATTGTTTTTTTATAATTAAAAATTAATGGAAATCCCAACTATATCCTTCAAAAAAATCCATATGAGCTTAATTTTCTCAAATGATAACCGAGAAGAAAGGATTCAAATAGATCTGTCTAAAGATTGGGTTATCCGTCCGATTCGAAATGGATCGGATTTATAAGGTTTTTTATAATTTGGATCAGTTCAGTCTGGCTCGAATTACTATTTATTAAATAAAAATATTTTTTAATTTAAATTTAATTATAAAATATATTTATATAAATATTAATATAAAAATGATTTTTTTAATATTTTAATAATTTATTAACAGTAAAATGTGTTTACGGACTGGTCCAAACCCGATTCAAGACGAATTTAAACAAAAAAAAATTCGAATCACGAGCCGACACATGAACATGCCTATGTTCAAAGCCTTGCTTCTATTTTAATTATGATATTCTCGAATATATATTATCCATAAAATGTTTTCTCCTTTTGGCTTTACCCATCATTATACTATATATATGCAATTTATTAAATGGATTTTGCATATGCAATGTAGTCTTTTTATTTTGGGATTAAGATGAAATCTAGTACTATATTATGATTCAATATTAAATTTTATGATTATACTTTAATTTTATTAAAATTATCATTATTTTTTTAATTTTATTATTATTTTGAAAATTAATAAAATTAAAATATTTTACGAAATATTATGTTAATGCCAATGACAAATTTTGCCCTATACTTTTAACTTTTTTGGACAAAAGTAATAGAATCGAAATATTCTATTAATGCAAATAATAAATTTGTATCAATTTTATTGTTTTAAATGCAAAAATTAATAAAAGTAAAATTTCAATGACAAAATTCAACAAAATTAAAGTACAATAACAAAATTTAATATTTATCCATGATACAATGATAAATTTAATCATAATCCTTTTTGCTTTTGGTATGAAAACTTATTGGATTCAGATGAACAAAAAAGTTCCACATAATTTTGTTATTGTCTTAACTTTTTATTCCATCAGGAGCTTCCATAAAATATGAATTTTAGGTATGCAAACTTGCTTTTTCTTTCATTTCAAGAAAAAGAAAAATTTATTGCATCTAAGTCACAAATATATTCATAAAAAAATTCTCATTATCTTTTCCAGCAGAGCAGCAGCATAGTTCTGAAATATGGAGTTGATCCAAAGTTTATGAGATTGAGACATGGTGGTTGTTGGCTTTGATTATTGAACCTATTAAGCTAGGATCAATGTTTCTGCTATAACTGTAATAATAATAATAATGTGTCATTTACAAAAGGAAGTTTAAATTAAAGCAAGAGTAAATGATGTTTCCTCATTATTAGTTAACCTTACGCGTTTACTACTCTTACTAGATTAAGCTTTCTCCATCTATACAGCTCACTATGAACTGTGGCAAATGGCAATGGCAACTATGTTATTCAAATTCGATGAGTGTCGGATACGAATATATTAAATATGAATATGTTTATTTTTTTAAAAAAAAAATTATATATTTAAAACATTATATATTCATACTCATATCCGAATATATATCAAACACAAATATTTTAAAAATAAAATAGCAATCCGAAAAATATTGGATGACAAAACCATAAAAAATTGACTACATCCAACCATTAATTATTTATTTCTCTGCCTCTCTCTTCCCCTCTCTCGCACATCTATACATATATCTAAGCTTAAAATTTGGTCAAACAGTCTCAAAAGACAGGTTTTTCAGGGCATAAACTATAGGCCTCCAAATGGCATCACCTTTGCTGTCTTTCTTTACTCCTCTTCTAATTATCTTCTGCTACCACACACCTACCGCTCTGTCACAGCCATTAAAGTTGAGAGAACCAACCCCTTTCTCCATTTGCAGCATTGTGGGTCCATTTCTCCATGTTAGCCAGGTGAAGGTCTCTCATCTCATGCTTTGGGAATTTACATTTCATAATGTTCATGTCCATCTATGTCTCTGATCTTTTCTAGTTGGTTGTGACAGGTTGTTCAAGTGTTGGGATCACTGTCTTCCCACAGCAACTACAACTAGAAGAATTAGAAAAATGACAAGCTTCATTTTTGTATGTTTAGCCTTTGCAATCTAAACAAATAAACAAGAAATTACCACATAGTATTCCATTGTAAAATCACAAGCTAATTTACTATAAATTTAAGAACCCAACAAGGTCTTCATCGTGAATAAGAAAGTAGGAAAATGATAGCCTAGAATTTTAGGCAAGGAAGCCTGAAATCAGGATCCATGTCTATGAACCATGCCACATTAAGAGCAGGCTCTCCACCTAGGCCTGAATGTTTTCTTTTTATCTGAATTGACCACTGATTTAAATAACAATCGTAACGTGATGTTATGATCGTTATTTTATAATTTTAATTTTTTTCGTCATCGATATTTATGACTGATATTTATAAATGCATCCGCAATCGCAATTTAAATCCCTAAAGCAGACTGAGTTGGAGATGTGGAAAATAATCATGTTCCAATAAATAAACTTCACCTTCCTTTCATCGACAAATTAATTAGGCAATCCTTGTGGTTTCCTTACCTATCTTATTTTACTTTTTTGAATCTATGCTGATAGATTTGGGGCCAGCTAAACCAAGCCCCCCACTACCATTGTTTTCGTTTCCCTTTTGCAAACTTGATATTGGGAAATTTTGGGATCTGGCGTTTGGTCTGTACCAAGAGACATGAATCTTTTAGATTCCAAAATGACTTTTAACATGTCAGATTCTTCTACTGAAGAGCTCGAGCAGCAACCACGGTATGAAATGAAATTTTATGTCTACACGATAACATTTTCAAGTTTTGTTCCTTTTAAACATCCCACTAATTTGGAACCATATCTTTGTGTATAGATTATGGAGTTGTGTTGTTCTTGTCTTGTCAAGCCATTCTAATTTCAGACGTAATAACATTCTACTATATCACAGTGAAGCATTCAACTGTTTGTATTTATGTACATCAGCAAAACTGTCTTACTAAACTTGTCAGCAATAAGATTTAATTAATGCTTTACGTACTGAAGTTATTCCTATCCAAAGACCCCCAAACATAACATTTATGTTCAGACATGGATATTTCAGATTGGTATATGATCATTGGCGAAGAATGCAGAAAATGAACCCAAATTAAGCCATGAAATTCTTGGTATAATCGGCTTTCCCAGACGTAATTAACTATAAACACCATTGTAGACTTCTAATTTTGTTCGGACCACTAAAACAGGTATGGTTTTTTTTTTATTTTTTATTTTTTATAAATTGAGAATGTAAAAAGACTTTTTTCATCCTGTAGGTGGTACTCGAGACTTAGTCTAAGAACGCGAGCATAAAAAGTGAAACTTGAAAAAGTCAACTCCGAAAAGTCAACCCCAAAAAGTCAACCCACTTTCAAAATCAAGATTTGAGGTTCAATTGAAAAATGTCGAAATAATTTTGATAATCCGAGGTCTACATTGAAAGATATGGAGTTCGAAAGTTGGGTTACGGAGATTCAATTGAAAGGAAACCCTAGTCCGGGAAATTTGGAGAAAAGTGCTTAAAGGATCAAATTGGTCGAAATTAAAGGTTCCAAATGAAAGATAAGAACTGACTACGGGTAATGGAGAAGCTACTTGGAAGAAAAATTGAAAGAAAAGTCAATCCGGAAGAAAACTGAGAATTAGGGTTTTTGGTGGATTTCGGTGAAATTTGGAAGAATTACAGAAATGACCCGATTCGGAAAGACTAAAGCCCCTAATGGATGAAGAGTGATTAAACAAGGATAGCCCAAGGCTCAGTTTGAAGAAAATCTGAAAATCGGACTTGTTTTGTGCAAAATCGGGTTTCGGAAGCAAAAGGGCAAAATTGGAAAATTTGGGAAAAATAGAAAATGAACTCCAAAAATTCTGAAAAAATTGCAGATCTCATTCTTAAATCATTTCGAAGAGATTGGCGAAAGAAAATCCGGATTCGGAGTTCGTTTGCAAAATGGCCAAATCCCGTGTCCCATATGTAGAAATTTAAGAAGATAAATCCCGGAAAAATAGCAAATGAACTCCAAAAATTCTGAAAATTTGCAGATCTCATTCTTAAATTATTTGGAAGAGATTGGCTAAAGAAAATCCGGATTCGGAGTTCGTTTGCAAAATGACCAAATCCTGGGCCCACTAAGCAGTAATTCAAGCAGATAAATCCCGAAAAAAATACCAAATGAGTACCAAAAATTATGAAAACTTTCAGATCTTACTTTTAAATTATTTGGAAGAGATTGGTGAAGAAAAATCTGGATTTGGAGCTCGTTTAAAAAATGGTAATGTTTGGGAGCACAAAAGGGCAATTTTGGAAGAAAAAATCCAAATAAATAGCAAATGGGCTCGAAAATTTTTTAAAACCTCCAGAATTCAATTTTTTATTATTTTGGAAGTATTGAAAAAATAAATTTTGAATTTGGAGTCCGTTTGATATTTATTTATGTTTGGGGGGGCAAAAAGGTAATTTTACCTAAGAAATCGAAAAGGACTTTTCTTGCCTTTTAAAAAAATGAAGCATGGCCTGGAAGGTGAGGGGTCATCCGACCAAGTCCAAATGGTGGGCAAATATTTTTTGATTTTCAATCAAAAGGCCAACAATGAAGAGGAAAGTAGTTATTTTTTTTATCAAGCCTTTGTAATTAAGCCACATGGACCAATGCATGAAGAGGGAGAATGTCAACATAATGGCTTAAGATTCTTGAATAGCTGTAATTGTGGATAGCTAATTACCTAATCTAAGGGTGATAATTTCACATTTTAAACATCTTAGATATATAGCCTTTGGATCAAAATTGGTTGGAAAAAAAAAATGACAACATCCTAGCTCTAACAAGCCATTCGACCACTACAAGGAAGGGCTCTCTCTCTTTCATTTCACTCTCTATTCACTCTTGTATTTGGCTGATTTTCTCTCCATTGTTGAAAGGCAAAAAGAAAAGTTTAGAAAAGAAAATAAAAGAAAGTTAGAAGAGAAAAAGCTTGCAATATAGCTTCTAGAGGTTGCTTTAAGCACCATACTCTTGCAGTTTCTTTGATTTTCCATTCTTAATTTGCTGTTTCATTTGATATTTGAGGAGTTTCTTTTGATTTTTCTTTTTAAAATAAGTGTTTTTAATATTCTTCTTTAAGTTCCTTCTTGATTCTTTCTTGTAAAAAGCTTTTGAAAATTTTTTTTCCTCTTATTTTTGAGTTCGCCGAATGGCCTATTGTTTTTGGTAGTTGCTGTTTTACTTCTTTATTTCATGATTCTAGTGATGTTTAACAAGTTTGGATGCTCTAAATCTTCTTCAAATACATAAACATGAAGCTTGTTTTGATTTGATTGCTTGCTTGTTTCTATTTTTGAGTCTATTATCTTGTTATCATGTTTATTTTATTTGTTTTGCATTTTTGATTTTTTGTTTTCTAATTGTTTAAGTTTGTTTATGTTTTACATTTTGTTAATCCATGTATTTGTGAAAATGCCTATTAGTTTTCATGGCTTTACTTTATATTTACATGATTTGAGTATTATTCTTTAGCTATGCATGTTAGTATATCATGTGTTTGTGAAAATGTCATGCTCATTTTTATGGGACCATTCGGCCACCCCTCATATTTTATGCTTTGCATGTGCATTTTCATCATGCTAGTTGATAAGTTAGCATTTTCATGATATTTGATTGTGTATTTTATTTAAGCATGCTATATGTTTGTGTTATTGCCATGCATTCTTTAGGTTTAGGATTGGTTTGCTTTGCCATGCATATTCATGCATTTAGACCTAGGTTGCATTAAATGCCATCCAAGTTCATTTAGGTCTAGGTCATTTTATTGATGCCATGCATTTTTCATGTCATTTAGGTTTTAAATCATGCATTTCATGCATCATATTTGCTGTATTTTCATGCATTGTCATGTCATTGCCACTTGATTTATGAATTAGACCAATCAATGGTTCAAAGTCATGCTCATTTTCAGCATACTTGTGAAAAATTAAAGAGTTGTCAAATTGATTATTCTACCTTTGTGATTTTTTTTACTTAGCCAATTTTTGCCTAACTTTTGAAAAGTGTTAGCTATTGTTTGTGAGTCTTTAGGAGAGTCTCTAACATTTTTACTTTGATTTTTAAATGATTTTATCAAAGGCAAAAAAATATGTTTTGGCAAAACAGTTTTTTCACCTAGTACTCGTACTTTTCCGATTTTTCTAGGCAGTCATCTTTAATCAGAAAATTAAGCCAATTTTTTTTTCGTGTATTTTTACATGTCTTAAGTCTCCAGTATTTTGTTTAGATGTTTTTGAATTTTTAAAAATAAGGTAAAAATTCTTTCTTTAAAACTGGACAGTAGAGGCAGAATTGAATTTGAAGAAAAATCATTTTTCTGTTTTGGTTAAGTTACTTAGAGGAGGCTGATTAGGAAGTTTAGCTACTGACTTAGGGTAGTTTCTAAGCCTTTTTAAACTCTAAAAGTGATTTTTTAAATATCGGGTTAAGAGTGGTCAAGTCCGGGATTTTAAACTTAGGAAATTAGAGCCATTTAAAAAGGGTTTAGTTAAGTTTTTATTTTTAATCTAAGCTTTTTATAATTGTTTTCAAACAATCACAAAGTATTTTGGTTTTAGAATATTTAATTTGATATATTTTCCTAAGGTAACTGTATACCTTTTTAGATATACTGATTTTCTTAATTAAAGAAAAAAAATACATTCTCATGCATTGCATTTTCCATATTCATGCATACTATATAATATATGATTTTTGCTATGTTAATTTTCATGATAGTATTATTATCTTTGATTTAAATTTTTGATATTATATTAATTGTTATATGATTTTGAATATTTCATGATATCTTAAGCTTTTTATTTAGTTATTTATTTTTGTCACATTATTTAGCATATATATTATGTTCATGCATTATTATTTTTATTTTTATTTTTATTTTCATGCATATTATATGATAGCATTATTTTATGTTTCATGTCATTTAGATTATAAATCATATCACTTCATTTAGAAAATCTTGTCATTTAATGTCATATCATTTCATTTTGAATATCATGTTATTTAAGTTGTTTAATTTCATTTAGAATATATCATATGACTTAGGATATTTCATTTCATATAGAATATATCATGTTACCTAGGTTATTTCATTTCATTTAGAATATATCATATGACTTAAGATATTTCATTTCATTTAGAATATGCTATGACATTTAAATTATAACATACCATTTAGGTTGCATTATATTATCTAGACTTTGCTATGTCATTTTATTTATGTCACACATATTCATATTTTTTTAAAATGTTTTGAAAAAAATAATAATTTTCAATAAAATAAAGATATTCTCGAGTTAAAATAATTCATGAGTTCTCTGTCGGGTTTGCTGGGGAGGATATCATCAATTATCATTAATAACGGAATATCTTCTTTAAAAAATGATTCGAAAAGTTTTCCAAACTAATAAAAATTTATATATTTTGCCACGTTTGTTGGGGAAATAGCAAAATTTTGAATTAATAAATTCCGGATCATTTTCAATTAAAAATGGAATTACTTTTCTTTAAATTGGAAATTAACTTGAAATACCAAATTTAAAACCGACTTTTTTACCGAGACTTGAGATAACACACGATTAATAAGGTACCATTTTATACGGGCATTGTGGGGTGCTAATCCTTCCCCACACGTAACCGATTTCCGAACTCGCTTATTTGATTTCTCTAGTTTAAAATGTAGACTTGAAATTGGTTTTAAAAAATATTTTAATTAATTTTAAAATACTTTATAAAACAGGTTTTAATAGGTGACCGATCACACCTAACCAAAAAAGATTGGTGCCGACTCTATGTCTTTTTCAAGATTATTTTCAAAACCTTCGTTTTTCTAGAAGAATTAAGTCGATTTTTTTTCGATTTTTTTAATATCACGCTTAACAAATAATAAAGTTTTGCGATCAAACTTGTTATTTTTAGGTTGCGAAAACTATGATTATAACAATCGTCACAAACACTAGATTATGTTGGGAAATGGCGTTGTTTCATACAATCATTGATGATTTCATTTCATTTCATTGCTCGGTTTGTTTATTGATCAGTTGCACTCATTATATTGTTTGTCCAATTAAAATGTCGTAAAACGTAAACACGCCATAAGATAAGAGGGACGTCGTGAGGGACAAAGATCCTATGTTTAAGCAATATTAATCTCATGTCATTTACCAACCCATTGATCCTATATATGTCCCTAAACTAAGTAAGATGGTCCCAATTCATTTATCACTCTTCATTGGATTTCCTGCCCCACTTCGACTTGCCAATTAACTTAAGGCTGAAACGTGAAGACCACGCCTTTTGTTGGATATCAGAGGGTGTAATTAACAAGAAATTTCTTCTCCTTAGAAGATGATTATAGTTTTTTTTTTTTTTTTTTACAAAAAAGATTATAGTTCGAAAATAAAAGATGAAGTTGCAGATGCTGGATATCATCTTTTAAAATTAATTACATGAACCAACTAGCTAAACCCTGAGTTCAAAGATGACTATACTTACTACGCCGTATTTGAGTCATGTCACAAGTTTTTCTGATCATATATAATTAAGTCCATGCTTAATTCTAAATCCAAATTGACGAAATCAGATTCTGATCCTCATGCCACCCGCCCAGCATTACTGTTTCGATTCATGAATAGTTCACCCCTTGTCCTAAAATCCAATTCATTTAGAAAACAGAAGACAGGAAAGGAGGGCCGAATGGGCGTAATAGACATGTTCATGAGTTGATGTCCTCCTTAGAAAAAACCATTTCATCTAAGCATTGTTTCAACAAATCAAAGTTATTAATTAATACAACATATAAATGCACCTGCTGTCATCAACTAACCTCGTGCTGCTTCACCTGTTTCATTTACTTCACCTTGTCCACCCTTTTATATTCACCCACCTCATTCTTCTGAACCCACGCACCTTCCAATCTTCATTCTTTCTTGTTGGAGAATTCTATACCAGACATAGATGGAGAGGGAAAGAAGCAAGCAGGTTTCTTTGTTCATGTGGGTTTTGGTAGCTGGCTTGCTCTCCCAGAACTTGGTCATTCCAGTAACCTCCACTAGCTTTGAAGAGCAGAAGAACTACTATCCAGCTCCAGACCCTCATACAGGAACTCCCCCCTCAGGTTTCACTCTCTCTTAGCACTCACATTGGCCCAGAGAATTGAAACTACTTGTGATTGCTGCTCACATGTTATGCCGAAATGTGCCTTGCTTTAGTATATGGTTCATACAAGTTGTCTGATGTTTCCATTTTTGTTAATTTATCTTCCTTAATTTGTCATCGTACAACATGCATGCTGATTCCAATTGGTCTAAGTGCAGGTTCACACGGGACACCACCATCACACGGTTCAGGAGGTAGCTATGGTGGCACACCTCCCTCTCATGGAACCCCATCACATGGAACCCCATCACATGGAGGTGGCTACCACTCTACACCAACACCATCGACACCAACACCAACACCATCAACGCCTTCAGGTGGAAATTGTGGAACTCCGCCACATGAACCATCAACTCCGTCAAGACCACCACACACTCCTTCACATGGTGGATATTACCACTCCCCTCCAACTTCTGGAGGTGGTAGTCCTCCATCGTCTGGAGGTGGTAGTCCTCCATCATATGGAGGTGGCAGCCCACCAACACCAGTCACTGTAAGCCCACCAACCACTCCCATTATTGATCCAGGAACTCCAAGCATTCCCACACCTCCATTCTTTCCTGCTCCAACTCCACCATTTGGCGGTACATGCGAGTAAGTCATTGTATCTTCCAAAAATGTTGCTTTTATCATGAAGTTATGATACTAACAACTAATATTTGTTACTTTCAGTTTCTGGAGGAGTCACCCAACACTGATATGGGGTCTGCTTGGTTGGTGGGGCACTCTAGGCAGCGCATTCGGTGGGACCAGCGTTCCTGGGTTTGGAGCAACCATGAGCTTGCCCCAAGCACTTTCAAATACACGTACCGATGGACTTGGGGCGCTTTACCGAGAAGGGACAGCTTCCTTGCTGAACTCCATGGTAAATAACAGGTTCCCATTCTCAACTAAGCAAGTCCGGGACAGTTTTGTTGCAGCACTTGGTTCAAACAATGCTGCAGCAGCTCAGGCTCGTCTCTTCAAGCTTGCCAATGAAGGCCACCTCAAGCCCAGGGCCTAAACAACACCTTTGGTTTGTCAGTTTCTTGAAGCATTTTATCCACTAGTGTGTGTGCTACTTAGATTTTATGTTTGTAGTATTTTCTGACATCTGTAATGCTACAGCTTTCATTTGGATAGAGACTGTGTCGAGAATTAAATGTTAAGTTTATGTTTTCTTATTGTTAAATAAGATTTTAAGATATTTGTTTCACTTTCCTCCTACCACACATCAGCATCTATTTATCCTTGTGTTTCTTCTATTTACTAAAGAAACAAAAAGGAAAGAAGATCTTGGTTTCAGTTCAACATATTCTGCACTGCATCAAAAGGTGGTTACTGAAACCGGTAGCTTGGCCACTGGAAGAATGAAACCATAGTTTCAAGCTATCTGAAACAATCTCTATTCATAAAATCAAACAAAACATGCATCTAGCATTTCCCTTTCAAATTTCATTTAATAGATAGATGTCTTAGAACAAGCAATTACATGACTAATAATCAATAATTATGCATGCAGATGCTGCTCTGTAGACCTGCCCATCAGTCGAGCCTAGATTTTTTCATTTCCTTTACCCTAAGTGAGTCTAAACCAGCCCGGGTTATTGTTTAAATAATAATAAAAAATTATAATTTATATTAATTTTTATACATTTTTATATTTAAATTAAAATAAAAAATATTTTTTATTAGTTAAATAGTGATTCGGGTCAGTTTGAATAAAAAAAAAACTCTACTCAAGCCTAACTTAAGATAAGCCTAACTTAAGATAGACTGAGCGGGTCATCCGACCCTTGAACAGGTTAGGATGCTTCTTACAACGAGAGCATACTGCATGCCAGAGTTCAACAAAGGGAGTATGGAAAGAATAAATGTGAAGTGAATGCACAGTAAATGGCCATGATAAAGAGCAGTGGAACTTGAAGATAGCCCTACTTATTTCATTACTATATAGCACAAGCTGTAGGAAATCCATGAACCATAGTTAAGAGAGAATTGGACAGCTGAAACTAGAATCTCATAATAACAATTAAGATGAGTTATTTACACAACTAAAGTAGTACAAGGCCTTAAATGCCGTGTGTCATTATCAAACTAAACTTTATGTTTTTCTTTATGTTGATGACAATTTAAACATCTCTTTACTTTTTATGATAAAGAGACTCGTATTTACTATGATAATGACACCCGGCCTTTAAGGTCTTGGCAATACGGGTCTCCTTATCATAAAAAGAAAACAGATGTTTACATTGTCATCAACATAAAGAAAAACATAAGTCTTCAATTCATTTGACAAAAATTCTAATGACAATCCTGGTTCACTACAAGTCATTCCTTCCAAGTCACATTTGAAACGACAGTTTTACAATCATGGGATCTATGTCTCAAATGAAAGTAAAAACTAGGATGCTCAACAAGAAAACAACTGTGCAGGAAGCCCGAAATCTATTGAGAAGCAGACCCAAAGCACTACATACCTTTTGCTTTCTATAATCACCTGAAGAAATCATTAACACAATTGAAACAAGGACAGTGAACAATTATTTGGGAGGGCAACCTAATCACCAGCTGATTACGGGATATTACTTCCCATTATGTATTCTAACCTGTTTTTGCTCCTTAGAATTTATCACTCTTACTTTCCTTCCTAGAGGCTCAAAACTTAGATATGAGATAAAGAATTTGCAATCATGATTGTTTGCGAGAAGGGAAATTTATCTTCATAGATTGCTGCCCAGTTGTCTCAATTCAAATATCATTGTAACATTCAACCTGTAATTTCATACTCATCCATTCAAGGAATACATGACGTGAATTTTTAAACTCAATCTAACTACTGCCATTTTCTAGAATTGGACTTAATTTGTGATGGTTGTGAAAGTAAATTGCGGAGAAACTATAATATGAGGATCTGAATCACCACTACATTTCGAGTCCAGTGATGATTTTCAGGACATCTCAGGTGCCAATGTAAATATTTCGGTTTATCCTAGTCTTCCAGAAAATGGAAAAAAGTTTGCAATATGCTAACAGCAACATCAACAAGTAACAAATAAACTAAATTGCAGCCAGTTAATGGTTAACACAAACAATTTCCAAAAGATATAGCTTGAAATCTGTAGCATTTACTTGTAGTCCTACTTTGAAGAATACATTATAGTAAATATTTCAACAAGAAGTTTACAAACAAGTATGGCTACCATATGGTCATGTCAGATGCGGCTACCCCACCAAGGGAGCCAGTTAGATAATGTTGATAAAAAACAAAATAAATTTAATTAGTCAAGGTACATTATTTTCATGCTGTGCTTCTTTATTTCATGTGTGATTGTGGTAAGAAAATTTTATAGAGAGAAATTCAATTTTTCTATCACTAAGAGAAATTCAATTTAGAACATATCCATGTTCCTTTCAACATTTTCAAAATTTTATTCACTTTAGTTACTATTAGATCAAGGGCTACCTGCTTGCAAGACCATAAAAGAGTTGAAATCAATGCAAAAATAAAGGCATACCAACCAAAAGGGCTTTAAATAGAAGTAGTGTGAGGTATGATATCTGCAAGGCAACAGAAATGACCTTACTCAAGGGCAAGTCAAAATGGCATTTTAGTAACTTGAAAACATGTACATTAAGAAATAAGAACATGCTCGCTGAAAGTTATTGATGCGTTTAGGCTCAATTAACACATAGTTTTATATAATTTTATTTTAATTTTTATAAATTTGATAAAATGATATGGTCTAATAATTGGGTTAGGTATCTCATGTAAATTGAAGAGCACCACAAGCATTGAGCATACAGTTGCTGATTTTTCCTTCAACATCTACCTAAAGCTTTGACCCTCTGAACCTTGTTTGTGATTTTGATGCAGGCACCAGATTGGATTGAGCTGTATGTACAAAATGCTTGAATAAATGAAGAAGGCAACCACAATTCACTATGACTTCCCAATACAACATAATTCTAGTGACCTAATTTTAGGTACAATTTTAACACTAAAAAAAATATAGTCAAGAAACTATGTTACTCGGACTCGGGTGTGAGTGTCGGACATGGGTATATGTCCGACTCGGGTATGTTCAATTTTTTCTAAGATTTTCATGAATTTAGAGGATCCTTGGAGGATCATATCCCCGTACCCATGTCTTGATATGCGTTAGATACGGGTGTCGGACACCGGTACTTCAAGAAAAATGAAGAGTAGGAGCAACATAGTCAAGAAGTCTGAAGGAAGAAACAAAAAGGCATTAATGGAGAAAATGCAAAGCATGCATTCATATTGTTATAAAGATCTTAGGATAATTTAAGTTGCAACTTCTTCGGAAGAGAAAACAGATAGCACAAGTCTGAGAAAGAAGCCATTGTGACTAAAATCAGATTCAAAAGTAATCCAAGCTAGCATAACATATTGAAGTCCATGAGACCATTTTCACTAGAAATACATGTTTTTCACAGAATGTATGCATTTCTGTTAAGGTTGAGCCACTAAGAATGCAATATACAATATGCAAAACTCAATCGTGGATACAGCAAGAGCTGCATTTATTTCATTCATCAAAAGTAAACGTTCATAGTTGAGAAAAAGGAAAGAAGAGACCATGGGGAGGGATGTCAAATGGAAGTCCAAAACATAAGTTAAACCCCTACCAGGTTAAAAGTGGATGCCATTGTCTCACCAAATATCTATTAACAGCCGAACATTGAATATAGCACCAAGACAAGGTAGTAAACAATTTATACACACACAAAGGGTCCAAAATAATTTTATAAGCATTTAAGGTACACAGGCACCAAATATAATTACCTGCATCAAGTTGGTATAAAAAATCACTTTTTTAAATCTCTATTGTCCTATCTTAAAAGGAAAAATAGAAAAGAGTCTATGTCACTAACCCTGCCAAGGAAAGGGTTCTTATTGTTTCTTTCATCATCACATTTGCATAGCAACCCAAATGGCTGCATCAAACTGGAATGAACTTTCCATGAAATTAAAAGGAAAAAAAGCCGGTTGCTGAGGGAGAAGTGGTAGGATTATTTAGTTGCTTTCTTAGACAGGACAGAACTTCATAGAATAATTTTTTATTTCAAAACAAAAAAAGAAGGCTAATTCCTAGATTATATATATATATATATATATATATATATATATATATATATATATATATATATATATATATATATATATATTAGCTGCACTTTTATTTTGATATAATCCGGTGAGCAAAGACATCTCTACTATGTTACTTGGACTCGGATGTGAGTGTCGGATAAGGGTATGTGTCCGACACGGATATGTTCAGTTTTTTCTAAGTTTTTTCATGTATTTGGAGGATCCTTGGAAGGTCATATCCCCATACCTGTATCCGAATATGCGTCGGACACGGGTACTTCAAGAAAAATGAAGAGTCGGAGCAACATAGCATCTCTATATTCTCCAATAACACAAGTATAAATTTCAGAAATTAATTTTTGAGAAACAGATGCAATCTGCAAACACACTTGTACAGTGTTCTACAAATTTTAGGGATGAAGTGTTGCACACCAAAGTATTGAGATGCAGAATAGAATTCAGAAAAAAGAATGTTGAAACTCTCTTGGAACTCAAGTAGCATGGACAAAGAGTAGAAAATTGACAACGAATAATAGTGAACAATAAGACATTTAACATATTAAGAGTAATAAGACCTTGCAATCAAGTAAGATTTTATTCTATCCATTATCAGAAATCAAGTAATCAACCAGTCTCATATCCAATATTAATTGATAAAAATAGCACAGATTTGAATACATAGCAGTTTTAATTCCTTCAAACAGACTTAAAACATCATTACTATCTAATTAACTCAGAGTAGACTATCAGTGTATCTTGCATATTATTTTGGTGAATAGAAATGTTTGGAATGTGTAATAAAAAGAAAAACTTATTTAATGGAATAAGTAACTAAAAATATTGAGTCATTATAACAAACCCATAAACACAACACCAAGATATCAAGCTCAATTGCATAATTAATGCAAAGACTATAGCATAAATATATGTGTATAATCCCATATGTTACTCATAAAGCACGAACTTTCCACTCTCCATTCTTCCATGGACAAAAACTTGAAGGACAAGCAGTCCTTTTTGCACTTTCTTTCAGAAATACATATCTAAAGTTCTTTTTTTCTCCAAACACAAAATTAATGCTTGTTTGGGTGCTTAGAAGTTAGAAGTGTTAACTACGGCATTTTCTTCTTCTAACCGTCAGCAAGGATTAAGTTCTAATGCAAAGTCCTGCAATCCAGACTATTTTCATTTATGTTTATAACACCAATAAGTTAATTCCTGCAATTTGGGTATAAATTAGTACCTGTTTTCTCCTTTTATGGCTGGGATTCTTTTTTCTTTATTTATTTATTTATGAAAATTCCAAAATAGATCATCTACAAGTATTAAGTTTCTTTAGAGTAGAAAGAACATAAAAACAGCAAATTGAAATGGAAACCTCATTCTAGAGGGAACTCTTATGAAATAATATACTTATACATCAGAATCATTTTTTATCATCAAAGAGAGGGGGGGGGGGGGGGGGGTTGTAAAATCAAAAGAAAACTCCTACTTTTCAAAACATTTCTAACATGCAAATCAGATAAAAATGGTGGACCACTCTAAGCCTTAAGTTTACAAAAGCACTAAAATGTTTTTATTTTGGAAGACTCAACAAAGTCCAGCAGCCAAAAAACTTTAAGGCATGACATAAAAAATTGGTAAGCTACAGGGGCACTAGTAAGGAGAAAATGCCAAATCAAAAAGTAAATAGACAACACAAAGATAACTCATTCAAAGCAAGCATGAACAGACCCCTTAAAGGCAACAAACAAAGGATACTTTGAAATTCAGAATATATATATATATAATATGAAATAGTATTCAGAGTGCAATGAAGATTGTTTTCTTTCCCACATACAGCTAAATTTACCTAATACATAGTGGATACTGCAGTTTGGTTTTAGTGCAAGGTGGTAGCTTTACATCCTGCGGTCTTTGGTTGTTTAAAGACGAACTTCAACCAGTAAACAATTTAGTCCAGCTCGAGTTGAGGGATTGTAACTACGAACTGTATTACAGATCAATTTTCACTGGTCAGTACTTTGGTGGGACACAATCTGCAAAGTTTTTCCATGGCTGAGAAAGGAGAATGTGGCACAAATGAGTACTGCTCAGGTCATATGAGATTCAAACCATTTAAAAATCTCTTCAGATTGCAAACTAGTCATTTCATGGTATGCAAATGCAAGATTTAGCTCCTCCTGAACAGGATGCACCAAGTCCTTTTCCAGCAAAGTAGTCTTACTATCCTGGAGAGCATCTTTCCAATGTGTTGCACGCCCATCCCTTTTCATATACCCATTCTCATCTACAAAGCCTTTCTCCCTGAATAAATTGAACAATCTAGCAGAAATAGTCTGATCAAGACCTGGGATTCTGTCAGACAAAAAAGTTGGTGACAGAGGCAACTCCATGCATTCAATCTCTGCAACATCAATCCCTTTATTTCTCAAAACTTCCATAAATTCAGTTATTTTTTGTTGCCTATGTACATCTTTTGGCATGTGCACGAAAAGGGTTGGTGGATAGTCCTTAATGATGTCCATTTGATCAAATATTCCTTCAGCAATCATAAGTGTAATACTACTAAACTTCAAATCATTAGCAAGTGCAGATACAAAGTACCCACCAGAAGAGGCCCCCAAAGCCACAAGAGGAAGCTTTTCAAGATTCTGTCTCTTAACCCACCATCTTATAATATCATCAACAATCAATCTTTCCTTCCCATATGTCCAGCATTTCCCTGCACTTGATACAGTCAAGACAGCAAATTTACGAGCAAGAGCATGAAGCACAACCAGCCTTTCCTCTGGCAAACCAACACATTTAGGGCATTTAGAAGATCTATCCCAAAAGTTAACAGCTCTACCACTACATCCATGAGCTAGAAAAAGAACAGCCTTAGGCGAATCGGGTATTTGCCATATCAAATCCGTCCCATTCCTTATTTCTCTTTTCGGATTAAATTGCACCAAGGACTCAAACCTATTCCATTTTTGCTCGGGTAGTCCATGTACCGGAATCGGGTTTTCATCATTTTTGTGGAAAAACAATACCAATGCTACTAAGACCGATACCAGAAACATAACTGGCACTATAACCGGATAGTTTTGAGGTCCATGCCATGCCTTTGACTTTGTTCCGCGGTTCAGCATTACTGTCAACAGAGAAACAATAACAATCTTGAAGACTTGCAAAACTTCTAAAAATTACAAAAAACCCTAATGCTATGTTAGGGAACATGAATTTGAAAATTTGAATTTGGATTTCATTTGCTATATAAATTGTGAGAATGAAATGCATACATCATGTATAAATTAGTTAAGACTCAATATGATTATATATTTTAGAGGTATAAAAACATGAATTTCAAATTCAAAAATAGCTATAGGTATTTCAAATTCACCACTAAATAGGCATCCAACAAATCCATGGATTTGAAACATAATCATCAATGTTACTTTTACATGTATTTTATTCACAATTTACACTATTTTTGAAATTCAAATCCATCTCTTGAAATCCAAGTTGCAACCTAAATGTAATTGAAAAGATTCACAAGTTTAGAGTCCAGTAATTGAGTGTAGGATTAGTCTAAGAGTCTAAAAGGTTGCAATAAATCTGAAACGTTAGACATTGTCATATCTTATTTGTAGAAGGTAAAAATAAATATTTCAGATCGCAAATGATAGAATCATAGTTCCAAAATTAAAGAAGGGAACAAAAGGTAAATACCTGGAAAATATTTTGGGTTGTTGGAGATATAGTCTTCTGGTTTCCTTGCTTCTGTTTCCAGTACTCGCAGTTTTGAAATGGGTTAAATTAAGGTGTTGATTGTTTAAATATACTAGAATTTGCACATCCACCGTGTGGGTGATAGTTTTTTTTTAAGCAAAGTTGTTATTTTTTAAGAGAAATATGTAGTTTGTTAAGTAATTTTTTTAATATAAAAATGAAAATTTTTTGTAAATTTTTTAAATCAAAATTTTGTTTTAAAAATATATTAAAAAACATTAATATCTATTATTTTATAATCATTATAATTTTTTAATTTTTTTTAGTAAATTTTTCAAATAAAATAATTAATTTGCCTTATAACACCAACTCAATTACTTACATTATATATAATAATTTTTTGAGTATTTTACTATTTTTACTTAGTCATAATTTTTTATTTTTATTATATTAGGTCAAAAAATAAAAGATCAAATTTGGTATTATTTAAAGAATTTTGCTAACGAGTGTCCTAAGTGCATTTTTTAAAATTACTACATATAATAATATTTTCAAGGGATAATATCATGAATAGCCTTTGAAATTTATCAAATTTGTCAATATGATACCTGTACTTTAAAAATGTTCAATGTGATACATGTACTATCAAACCGTGTATCAATGTGGTACTTTGACTTAATACCGTTAAATATAGATGATGATATAGCATTGACCAATCAAGTGATGACATGTGGCAGCACCTGATTTTTTAGAAATTAATATTTGAATTTTTGTAAAAAAAGAAAATAAATTAAAAATATTTTAAAAATTAATATTTAATTTTTTAAAAAACTTAAAAAAAATTATATTAAATTAATAATAAAATTTAAAATTCTATTTTTTAAAATTAAATTCTATTTTTTAAATTCAAAATTTTAAAAAAGAACAAAATTAAAATATTTAACTAAAATTATTTTTAAAATATAAAATATTTTAAAATTAAATATTAAATCATTTATAATATCTAAAATTTTTTAAAAAATATTTTTTAAAAAAAGTTATTTTTGAAAATTACAAAAATTAAATTAAGAAATTATTTTAATTCTTTAAAAAAAATTTATTAAAAAATTACAAAAATTAAATATTTTTTAATTTTCTTAAGTTAATACACGTGACATCATTATATGATGTCACGTGTCATCATTATATTTTTAAAATAATATTATTTTTATTTTTAAATTTAAAATAATAAATTTTTAGTTAGTACACGTGGCATCGTTATATGATGCCACGTGTCAAGTTTTCATTGGATACAAAAGCCACGTCATCAATTTTTAACAATGTTACTGACAGGTACTATAATAGCACACGGAGTGTAAACTTTAAGTATCAAAATAGACATTTTTAAAGTACAAGTACTACATTGACAGGTACTATAATTATTCCTATTTTCAATCAATGCATTAAAAATGATGAATAAAGTTGTCAATTTTTATATTTAATACAATCTTTTTATTATAAATAGTATATTAACTTATTACTATAAATAGTATATTAACTAATCTTAAAAAATATCCTAAAGACATTTGTTAATAAATCTCTTATTTAAAAAATGATCTCATCTATAATTAATAAAATTTTTCAATTTTACAAATGAGATTAATACGGTTTGAACTGAGGGGAAGTGAGGAAAAGCGAGATAAACAGAAAAACATTTCCTTTATTTGACAATCTTCAAAATCAAGTGATTATAAAATACTTTGCTGTTTTTCTTTCTTGGCTAAGAAATGTGATTATAAAACTTAATTGTTACATATATATTATAACTATTGGACAACTATTGGATTATCATGTTTTGCCGGGCCACATTTTTTTTTTCTAAAAGAGTATAATAATTTCTTTATATCATTATTCTCCATTATTTTTTCATCATTTTATTTATGTATAAATTTAATGACGATTTTTCAAAAGTAATAAAATGTTTAAATTTAATATAGGAATATGTGTTATTACTATATTTTTAAAGTATAATTATAAAATATAAATAAGTGACTTTCTTTAATTAATTAATCTATTAATACATTACATCCTTTAACATTATAAAAATTAAAAACTCAATTTGTATGAAATTGAAAAAAAAAATCTCATATTAAAAGAAAATCTTGGTTGTAGAAGTGAATTTTTTTCATCAAAATAAATTAAAATATGAAAAAAAGTATAATTAATTTTGAGTATATCAATACAAAGATATATTGTTAATTGAAAGACATGCAAACCAATAAATCATGACTATAAAAAAACAAAAATAAAACATATGTAATAAAGAAAGTTTTTTTAAATTTTTTTGTCATTGTATGTTATATAAATTGCTTGAAAAACTTGAAAAAAATTTACTTGTCACATAAAAAAAGAGAGCATATATCTCATTGACTTCTAATTAAAATGTTAAAAAAGTATAACTAATTTTGAGAATATTAGTACAAAAACATATGGTTAATTGAAGGATATGCAAAACAATGAGAGAGATTGATTTAGCCTTTTTTTTGGAGATTGATTTAGCCTATTTTAAATTCAAATACTGTTCTCAATTTTAAAATTAATAAAAATTAAAACATGTATATGCTATAAAAAAAAGACTTTTTTGAAAAATTTGTCACTATTTGTTTGTATATATTGTTTGAAAAAGTAACTTTAAAAAAAAAAAACTCTTACTTGCCACATATAACAAATATGAGCATATGTATTTCATTAATTTTTATGCTCGAACTGATTAAGAAATAAAAAGTTAACTAATTTTTAAGCTCATTGTATGTTATATAAATTGCTTGAAAAACTTGAAAAATTTTTACTTGTCACATAAAAAAATGAGCATATATCTCATTGACTTCTAATTAAAATATTAAAAAAGTATAACTAATTTTTAGCCTATTTTAAATTCAAATACTATTCTCAATTTTAAAATTAATAAAAATTAAAACATGTATACGCCATAAAAAAAAAAAAAAAAAGACTTTTTTGAAAAATTTGTCACTATCTGTTGTATATATTGTTTGAAATTTAAAATAACTCTTACTTGCCACATATAACAAATATGAGCATATATATATTTCATTAATTTTTAAGGTCAAACTGATTAAGAAAAAAAAGTTACTTGTCAAACCTTTTAATTGACATTATATACTTTTTTATAAAGAGTCAAGAAAAATTATTACAAACATGACTAAAGAGTGGAAGTGTCCATGAACTGGGCCGAGTCGAGTTTGAATCAAACTTATACATGGTATTAATACTATATATATTTATTTAAGTTCGGTTCGAGCAAGAAATATGGGTCTCAAGTTTTGCCTAGGCCTGTCTCATATTTGTAAATGGATCTAAGTCCGTTTAAATCCGCCCATATTATTTTTTTTCTAAAAAATTATAAAAAATATGTTATTTTTTTGTAACAACCGAGGTTACGTATAATCATGTAAAGTTAAATCCCGAAAATTTTAAGGACAAACTTGGAAATTAGTAAGAAGTTATAAGTGAAGAAAATAAAAGAAGAAAGGATCAAATTGAACATACTAAAAAAGTTTAGGGGCTTAATGGTTATTTATAAAAAGTTGAGGGACTAATATGCAATTATCCCAAAAACAAGAAAAATATCTTTTGACTTCATCTTTTCTCCCGAAAATTCTACACATTTTTCATTCATTCTTCAAGTTCAGCCGGCCTCCCATCATCCCACTCTCTCTCTCAAAATTTTCTTCAAACAACAACACCAAAAATCTCAACAACAATTACATCCAAGGTTAGTTTCTTGATAAATTCTTCATTTTCTTTAGATATCTACTTGGGCATGCTAAGATCATAGCTCCATAAACATGTTAAGCTCTGAAATCCATCTATTAAGTATGAATTTTACTCATTCTTGGTAAGAATTAAAAGGATTTGAAAGCATGAACAAGAAAATGGGAAGAAAAAGCAAAACAGGGAAAACTGAGCATGCTTGCTGTTCGGATTTTCTGGGTTCGGTACATTAGGGTTTGTATTTTTTTGATATTTTTCCTAGAAACTAGACTTCAATGTGAGAATTTTGGTTTTTGAATCACCCAAAACCGATAAGCGGTTAAAAAGATAAAATTCGGTGAAGTTTACTGTTCTGTGTTGATCTCTGTTTCAGCATGGTTTCGGGATTTATCAAATTTGATCAAAATTTTGTTCTAGTTGTATAAGTTAGTTATTTTATTCATAAATTAGATATATTGGTTGAAATAAAACAATTGGGATCACTTCCAAATTCCTTACCAAACTCAAGTTATGATTTTCTAATCTAACTTGATATTAAGGAATTTATTGCCTAAGAGAAATATAGTATCAAATGATGGTTACGGATTATGAAAATCTCTAAGGCATGGAATACTAGAAACGAATTTGATAAGGACATGATTATGGAGTTGAATTATGGAGAAAATGATTATGGAAATGATATTAAAAATTAAGGATATGTTGTTTTGAGAATGAGAAATTAGTATATGGGGTAGATTTATGGGACTTAAGTTACATTCAAAAATTATGTAATGCTTTGAGCATGTATAGATACTAATTATTGTTAATCTCTAGGCCACGTAGATCCGACGTCACCTGTGGATCCCGAAGTTTCAGGTCGAGGTGTACAGTGAGATCATCCAAAGGATTGTGAGTAGACAACAACTATAGTTATTTGAAATATTTTTAATTATAATTATATATATATATTTTTTTACATAATATTTATTTTACGTATTAAAGGTATATACGATATTTAATCATATGAATTGATTTATTATTAAAGTACTTTTATTTCAAGAAATATTATATCGAGTAAGTTGGTTGATTTTATGAAATATGATTTTACATAGAATTTGACGTACATGGTTTTGGCTCCACCTGACTTAATGTATGAGATTATTTCCTTGACCGGAATACGGGAGCTGCGTGCTACGCCTTTGTGGCGGGAGCCACCTCCAGAGTCCCCATTCCGTGATATTAGACCGGAATACGGGAGCTGCGTGCTACGCCTTTGTGGCGGGAGCCACCTCCAGAGTCCCAATTCCGTGATATTAGACTGGGGTATGGGAGCTGCGTGCTACGCCTTTGTGGTGGGAGCCACCTCCAGAGTCCCTATCCCGTTATATTTGCCTTTTGGGGGCACATCATAGCGACACATATGCCTTTGGGGCGTCCTATGGTGGTATTGGCCTTTGGGGCCGGCTACTAGTATGCCTACATGGATGTTGCCTGGTTATTTCATGGATGTATTCTTGTGCATGACAGAAAGATGGAGCCCAATTATACGAAACTTGAATTACATATTAAAATTTTAAAACTATTTAATTACACAAGTTAAGAGTTATTTAATAAATTAATGACACTAATTCAATATAATTAATACTTTTTTTTTTATTTGTAAAACTATTCCTATTATTAAAATTTTAAAATTGTAACTGTCGGACTCTGTGAGATAAGTCACCCATAAAAGTTAGACTTTTACAAGTCACTAAAAAAATATAGACTTAGCTTTAATTTAGTTAAATCTAATAAAAGGATTTGGAGTTTTTTACTATGATAAATACCGAGTGACACTTTAACAATCAAATTGTCAAGAGTAGAGACAAAAGAGTAACTAGTGAAAAACTCTCTATTCTAGAAAAAAAATAAAAAAAGGTCTCTTTTTTTATTAGAGAAAATCCTTCTCCCTTCATTGTAGATATGTTCATGGATCCCGATCGGGCTACGGCCTGTGTAGACACTTAATTTTGTCTGGACCCTCTAAACTAGGTAAATTCTTTCTTATACTTTTTAGAATGCAGAAAATCTCTTTTCATCTTGCAGATGGTCCTCCAAGACTTGTGACACGGAGTTCAGCATGAAAAGTCAATCCGAAAAAAGTCAACTCTAAAAAAGTCAACTTCAAAAAGTCAACTCTAAAATGTCAACCACTAAAAAGTCAATCCTTAGTCAAAATCAAGATTGGAAGTTGAATTGAACAATGGTGAAAGAATCTTGATAATCCGAGGTCTACAACGAAAGATATGGAGCTCGAAAGAGGGATTCCGAAAATTTTAGTGTAAAAGAAACCCTAATTCGATAAATTTGGAGAAAAGTGCTTAAACAATCAAATTGGTCAAAATTGGAGGTTCCAAATGGAATATAATTAACGACTATGGGTATTGGAAGAGCCAATTGGAAGAAGAACCAAAGGAAGAGTCAATTTGGAAGAAAAACCAAAAATTAGGGTGTAGACACCTAATTTTGTCTGGACCACTAAATCAGGTATGTTTTCTTCCTAAAAGTGATGTTTTTGAATGCAAAAAGACTTTTTTCATCCTGCAGGTGATACTCCGAGACTTAGTTTAAGAAAGCAGGCATAAAAAGTCAATCTTGAAAATGTCAACCTCGAAAAAGTCAACCTCAAAAAGTCAACTATTGAAAAAGTCAACCCACTTTCAAAATCAAGATTCAAAGTTCAATTTTGAACAATGGTGAAAGAATTTTGGCAATACATGGTTAAGTGTGCTAACGGGTTGGTGGTCCCATTATACTTTTCGAAATCTAGTACCATAAGCTTAGGGGGAATTACCAGGCCATGCACCAGACTCATTTCCTTGGCATCCAGGCTGCCAAACAATTCTACACATTCCACGGCCCTTAACCTCTTTCGAGTAATTGATACTTTTTCTGTGATTCAGCAGATTCAATCTTCTTCAATTCGGCCATCTTTGCTTTCTCTTTCTCAGCGAGCTCTTCAAAATCCGGAACATCAACAGGATCAGTTGGGTCAGCCCCAATGTTAACATTTTTTGGAACCTGGTTCTGTGCTTCTGCCATCGATCTGATATAAACAAAAGGCGTTGTCCCTGTTGGAAGCTCATTTCCAGCATTTCGGGATGTTTGGCCATTTAATTGTACGGCTTCAGGTTGGCCTTCTTGATTTAATACCACTCTTCTCACAACTGAATTCTCAATCAGCCCTTTCTGCTCTCTCGATTCTTCATGGGATTTAGCCAATTGCTCTTGTAGTTCCTTCGGAGCCCTTTCGATCCTTTCGATATGGGCAGTCTATTAATTCTCCATTATTCTGGCCTGAGATCTGGTATTATAACGGTGCTAAAAATCTGGTTCTTTCGGAGGACGCCCAATTTTTACCTTGAGTTCAAAAACCATGGATTAGAACTCTATGATTTATTCTTTATGTTTTATTATGCATGAATGAATGAATATATAATGAAATGAATAAATGAATGACTAAGTACATGAATATGTATAATAAATGAATGAATATATAATGAAATGAATAAATGAATGACTAAGTACTTGAATATGTATAATAAATAAATGTGTGAATGCATTTGAAAGTATTGGCCCCGGGATAATTTAAACCAAACGGTCTTCCATTGATTTCTAAAATTAAATAAATCAAGGATAAAATAACAAGATCTGTCCTAAAGCAATCCAATAGTTTGCCCATCTATTTCAAAGTGTCGTTACAAAGTGATGGTCCTAAAGTAACCTTCCCGGATCTAGAACTTTCCTTCACAGTCTCCCTTTTAATTGCCTTGTCTTTCAATCTGGCCCGTAATTCTTTATTTTCTAGCTGACATCTCAATAGTTCAGTAGAAACAACAGTGTGTGAGCTTTCCTTGACTTGCTTCTGTAGCTCGAGTCTGTCGGCTCGGGCTTCCTCCTGTTTCACTATCTTTTTCTAGTAGTCATTTTCTTTTCTGAGATAGTCGACTTCTTTCTGCCATACCTCGAAAGACTTGACGGTCCCTTCAAATTTTAGTTCAAAACGGAACTTTTTATTTTCCAAGTGTAGTTCCACGAGATCTCCCTTGACAGTATCCCTTTCTCTCTTGACCTTTTCCACTTCCCTTTCCCGAATCGATTCTTTAGTCTTTAAGTCAGTAATCTCTTCTTGGAGTCGGGCAACCTCTTTACTTATTCGGGCTTTTTCCTTTTCAAATTATGACTTGGTGATTTCTAAATCCGACGGCACTTCTTCCATTCGTAGATCCATCAATGAGACAACCCTCCCATCGAGTGCCAATTGTCTATCATTAATCCTCCTATCTCTCCATACCATGTAGTCGGGTGTGACAATGTCGGCATATCGAGCCACCTCTACCCGATAAGTTTTCTTCCATGCCACTACAATCTCGCGCACTTTTCCTGAGTACCCATCCTCTCCATAGAAAAATTCTAACTCATTAAGATCGTGGGTCGTAGGAGTGAATTGACGAGATTCTAATTGCCTTAGCACCAGCAGTGGAGCATAACTCACTCCTCCCCATACTCTTAATAATGGAACACATGCCTTATCCCCACACTTGTAGAGCATCGGCATAAAAGCTATCCATGAACCCCTCCAAGTTATCATCTCGGTCTTGATGTTTCGGAATACTTCGATCCACTGTTCTTCAGTCCTACCTTTGGGCCAATCCCCTTTAAGAAATTCACTGACTGGTGCAAACGTCTTCCAATACGGGCGAAGAGGGAATTTTTCTTGCTTCCAAAGTGGCTCTGAATCCATATGTAGAGAAGCTGTGCACAACCCATGAAACACCTTTTCCCTCCTCGTTTACAGAAATTCAAGGATCGGATATTTCTACTATGATCACCAGGGCCGGTTTTATCCTCTTCTCTAACCTCTCAAAAAGATGAAATACTGCCATATCTACATATCCCAATATCTTCGGGAAGATAACTAACCTATAGATAGCCAAGGCAAAAATGTTTCTAGCTGTCTCCTTACTAGAATGACTATGGATTAGAGCCCGTAGAATATCCCATGAGATGCAATTGTTTGCTCCTTTTCGGACAACATGGCTTTCGACCCAATTTCTTTCCTCCCAAGAATCGTAGACACCTTTTTCTTGAAACCCGGCGTCTTTGTATCTTTCAAGTAAATACGATCCGGAATGACATTCTCAATATGCAACAGATTCGAATATTCTTCGATGGTCGGAATCATATCCTCTCGGTCGAAAGTGAAGCATCGATAGGCGGGATTCCAAAATTGCACCACGACCTAGATTAACTCACCACTGACCTTGACTGGAATTAACAGTGCTATGTCCCCATAAATCTGAGTGAAGGCTTTTCTTTTTGCTATGTCCCACTGATTCCATATATCCGTCAACCCACGGAGATCGTTTTGCCGGATAGTAAAATCAACTTCGGTTGGCAATACTGATACATATCCTACTTTCAAACAATCCCTATTATCCTGCTGACTCTTCTCGGATCGTTTCCTCACCGCTAAATGTTTTTCGACCACTAAGGCACACTGGTCTTCCATGAAAGCCTTTTTGGTTGAATATTACCCCGAGACCAATAACCTTCCATGTGCAAGAATGATGACAAGAATGCATGAAAACGAAAGTAAACGAATTAGTAAAGGAAATAGATTTAAATAATATCAAAAAATTAATATAAGATTCAAACCAATAATTATCCCTGAGGATGCCAACAAAATTTCGGCATTATAACACCCCCGGGATAGAACATTAAAATTTATTATGGGCGGTGTGATGTGCGTTCATCATCGCCCGATCTACAAAGGTAAACTTATTCGGAATGTAGAATAAAGGGTAAAATGATTGGAAATATTCCTCCATGTTTTCTTAGCTTCGGGATATCTAATGGCTTCGCCTAGGTTTACTATATGAAGGTCAATCAGTTCTAAAAGCCCCGAATTGTTCCTCACTGTCGTCGGTGAAGGCTAGTAAGGCACCCTGATAAAAGCGGGTTCAATTCGTTAGAGTATATTTTCCTAGCCCATGAGGATTGTTAATCACGAAGGCGTAGGTATTACTCCGAAAGTCTTTCACTAGCCCGTGCGGATTGTTAATCACGAAGGCTTAGTTACTTTGCTCCCACCTAAAAGGACAGAACCCGGGTATAAGGCTCATGATATGCAAATGCACGTGTAGTGTGAGAGGAGGAACAACAAACCTTTCACCACCTATTCTACAACCCTTATTCTAAATGCCCTAATAATTTATTAAGGACAAGATTAAACAATACAAAGCATTTAATTAAGCAAAGACAAAATAATAGTATTCAACAAGATAACCAGAGAAGAATAATAATATGCATGAAAATGAACATATTAAAAATATTTTATTATTTTTTTTAAAAAAATTCTCCTTATTATTTTTTAAAAAAATGTGGAAATTATAATTAAATACTAATTAAAAACCGATAAAACTGAGGCTTTCGATAACACACGACTAATTTTAGGCTTGACTCTCTAAGTGTCCCCAGCAGAGTAGCCAAGCTGTCGCAACCTAAAAAATAACAATAAGTCTCATCGCGAGACATTACTCGTTAAGTGTGACATTGGGGTAACAGAGGAAAAGACGACTTAATTCCTCTTGAAATAAAATGAGGGTTTGAAAACAAGCTTGAAAAAAGAAATGGAGTCGCCACCAATCTTTTTTGGCTAGGTGTAATCGGCCACCTATTAAAATCGGTTTTATAAACATTTTAAAATTAATTAAAATATTTTTTAAAACCAATTTCGAAGTCTGCGCTTTTAAACCAGAGAAAACAAAAAAAGGGGTTTGAGAGTCGGTTACGTGCGGGGAAGGATTAGCACCCCCACAACGCCTGTATAAAACGGTACCTTATTAATCGTGTGTTATCTCAAGTCTCGATGGAAAGTCGGTTTTGAAATTAGCATTTTAAAATAATTCCCATATTAAAGAAAAATTATCCCATTTTTAGTTGAAAATGATCTAGAATCTATTAACTTAAAATTTTCCTATATTCCCTGGCAAGCCCGGCAAAATATAAAAACTTTTATTTATTTATTTAGAAAATCTCCGAATCACTCTCATTTTTTTTTGAAAGAAAGATATTCAGTTGTTAATGATAATTGATAATATCCTTCCCCAGCAAACTAACAGAGGACTCATGAATTATTTTAACTCGGGCATATCCTTTTTTTGTTAAAAAGCATGATCTTTTAGAAAACATTTTTAAAAAATTATGAATATGCAAATCATTACAAATGACATGGCATATGAGTGAATGATATGGCATATGGATTAATAACATGACATACTTGACATGAAAAAATCTAGATGACAAGGCATAATCTAAATAACATGGTAGAATCTAAATAACATGGCAAAGATCTAAATAAAATGACAAGAATTAATGACATGATAAAACTTAGATGACATATTAGAATTCTATATGACATAGCAAAAATCTAAATTAAATGGCAAGAATTAATGACATAATAAAACCTAGATGACATATTAAAAATCTATATGACATAGCAAAAATCTAAATTAAATGGCAAGAATTAATGACATGATAAAACCTAGATGACATATTAGAAATCTATATGACATGGCAAAAAATCTAAATTAAATGTCAAACATTATCATAGAATATTCATAATTATGCCATAATCAAAATGACAACATAAAAACTAAATCAAAGCTATGACATCACTATGGAATATTCACATATATATGGAATTTATATAACCAAAATAGCAAAAATTAAATGTCATAAAATATGCATGAATATGAAAAATGCAAATGCATGGAAATGTATTTCTCCCACAAAATAAGGATATTCGTATATCTAAAAAGACACCCGACTACCTTTGGAAGAGACCTAAGTTTGATTTTCTAACTCGGATTAAAAAAAATCAGAATTTTTAGATAAAATAACACTTGGCTGAAAACACCCCTTTAAAGGCTCTAATTTTTCCTAGTTTTGAAATCCGGGGTTGACCAACCTTGACTCGACTTTAAAAAAATTCAAATTTTTTGATTAAAATGACTTGGAAATTAACCTAAGACATCAACTAATGTTTTAAATCAGCCTCCTCTTTGTGCCTTTAACAAAATAGAAAACTATTAGTTCTTAAAAACAAAATTGACTTTACTGACCAGTTTTGGAAACCGATTGTTTTACCCATCTAAACAATTTCAAAAACATCTGAAAAAATTATGGGAGATTTAGAACATGTTGACTTCTACGAAAAAAAATTGGCTTAATTTTTAGACTAAGGATGTCCTACCAAAAAATTCAAGAAAGACAAAACAGTGGGTAAAAAACTGCTTAACAAAAAAATATTTTTAAACCTTTGATAAAAACGTCCAAAACTCAGAATAAAAATATTAGAGACTCCTCTAAGGTCCTACAACCAATGGTAAAAATTTCTAAAAATTTGGACAAGGGTAGCCTAATGAGAAAAAAATCATAAAGTTAGAAAATCCAACTTGACAAATCTTAATTTTCCACAAGTATGCCCATTAAAGCTTGGCTTTGAGCCATTGATTGGCTTAAGTCAAAAATTAAGTAGAAAATGCCAAAATGCATGAAATAAAAATGACATGGAATATGCATGACCTAGTGTCTAAAATGACATGGCAAATGACATGGAATAATGAGAATGACCTAATGCTTAAATGACATGTAAAATGACATGGCATATGAAAATGGCTTAAAGCTTAAATGACATGTGAAATGACATAGCATATGAAAATGGCCTAAATGTCTAAATGAAATGTAAAATGACCTAGCATATGAAAATGGCCTAAATGTCTAAATGAAATGTAAAATGACATAGCATATGAAAATTGCCTAAATGTCTAAATTAAATGTAAAATGACATAGATAATAAAAATGACATAAAACTTAAGAGTTAATAGCACCAATGGTCCCCAAACTATATGTGTCACACCCAAATTTAGGGCATGTAACTGGCCAGAGACAAGGTATGCCCCTGCCTCTGAAGCCTGAATATACCCACGAAACCAAATCAAACAGAATTTCGGCATAATCTCGCCCTACATGGGGTTTGCCGCTCAATCATCAACATTCGTAATGTAATAATTATCAACACATGACATTTCGGTTTAGACACCTCCAATAGGGAGTAACCAAGATGCCCCGCAGCAGACTCAACCTTTATGACATCTTATATACAAACATACATTTATATTATATCATAACGACATAAGCATCACCAGATCATACTAGGCCTCCGTGGCCGTTATACATCATACATCACTTACATACATCAGTTTACAAAATATAAAGTACATATACATCATACACAAAATGCATAGGACCCATGATACCCTAGTGACTGCAAAATGTATCCCACCATCGCCACTGCTTACCACGTCCTGGGTCAATCCGCTTACCACACGTATACGAGCAGCTAGCTATCCGAAACCTGGGAAAAGCTGGGTCTATCAGGATCTGAAAAAGAATGAAAATAAATAGAGTGAGCCGAAAGGCTCAGTGAGCATAAGGTAACTAGGAAGAGTACTTGGAAGTTTTGTGCTTCTTTTCTTAACTATTAAAGCATAAACATGACATATCAAGTATGTTTAATTAACCGAAAAGTAATATTTAAAAATTGTTTCGGGACTTATAAAAATTATTTGTCCCATATGAAATCTTCTATGCTGAGTGCTGAATATAATTAGGCCATTGGCCAGCCAAAATCGGTAGCCAAAAATATTTAACAATCGATTTTACGTGTATACCTCCACAATTATAATTTAAGAATTTCTCATGTCTATATCATCAAAACATCCCGACTTATACCAAGCCGTAATATTTGTCATCATGGACTATCTTGTCCATATCATCCCTGACTCATCCTGTCCGTACAACAATAGCATCCCGGACATCACCTTGTCCGAACAATAATAGCATCCCGGACATCACCTAGATGTTTCTATCCAACATCACAAACAACTATAACATCCAGTAGGGTCCATAGACTCCTACAAACCGGTAGGGCATGAAGGCTCCTACAAAATCGATAGGGCACGAAGACTCCTACAGAACCGGTAGGGCACAAAGGCTCCTACATAACCAGTAGGGCAAGAAGGCTCCCACAATCCGGTAGTGCACAATGGCAGCCTACAAATCCATTAGGGCACAATAGCAGCCTACAAATTCGATAGGGCACAATGGCAGCCTACAAATCTGATATGGCACAATGACAGCCTGCAAATCCAGTAGGGCACAATGGCAGCCTACAAATCCGGTATAGCTTAACATTACAATAAATATGCATCACATAGCATTTAAATAAGCATACTAGCAAGGAACAGTGTAGCACCATACGGTCGACCACTCATACGACAATCTCGGATTATTACATAATCATCACTTGTCCATTCCTTGGACCTTTTTCTCACGTCTTTATGGGAACCCGATATCATAAGGTAATTTTACGTCATATATTTATACAATCACAGCCAGTATGTCATAACATAATCTAACGATCCTACGTCTATCGCTACATGTTTACTCACAATCATTATCATTCAACTCTACAATACTTACCTCATGTAACCATATTAACACCACACTTACGCCACTAATCTGCGTAAGGTTTAAAAATTACCGTTTCCGTGATCCGAGCAATCTTTTGTGTTTCAATATCTGTATCAATCAACAATGCATATAAAACAACATCTACCTCCTAAATTAACCTAAATACTCATAGTGTTGTTTCGAGTATTAAAGCGGCACTTTTGTGACTTTGTCGCGATCCCGGGCGAACTCCATGATATGGGTACCTACGACATCGTTAGGATATTCTGTAAATATTTTACAACTACGGGACACTCAAATTCCCATTATTTATAATAGTTAGCTGCTATCTAAAATTTTTCAGCTTAAAAATTTTTACAAATAAATTTTTACACTTAGCTCGGATAAAAAATTTGGAGCAACAATCAACTAGAAAGTTGCTCACACGATGACAGCAAAGCTAACGGTGGCCTCGAACAACCAAGGAAGGTGGCGGCACCATCTCCTGGGCAAGCTAGGGTTTCGGCCAAACTTGTTTTAGCCTCGAAATTTTGATTCAAAGCTATCCGATACTAATTTATGGTTTAAGGAGGCGGAGGAACACCTCTCGTGGCGAAAAAAAAATGGTGGCAACATGGTGGTTCACCACCACCAATTTTTAACCCACATGGTTTCTCATAGTTAAAGGCAAAATCTTCAAAATATAACATCAAAATCAAGCTTAGAACATGAAGTTACCTTTAGGTTTGTGAAATCTTTGAAAATTTTGGTGATCTGCCTAGTAAACGGAGGAGAGAGAAAGCTTGGAAGCAAGCTTCCATGGCTTCCCCTCTTTTTTTCTCACTTTTCTGGTTTTTCACGTGAATTTTGGGGGAGGAAGAAGTCTAATTTTCAGACTTAATAAGTGGACCATGGTCAAATGACCATTTTGCCTCTGTTTTGTCTTTTAGTACCTTAGCAGACCAACGTGAAATTTTAACGTTCGGAAGCCCGTTTTTCACTTTTCTTGACACGAATATGTTCCAAATATTATAATATACTGATCTGCATGTTTGGGTAGTTTTTTGACATCCCAAAACCCAAATCCGGGCCTCGGAGCGTCAACGGGTCAATATTTTGACTTTTTCGATTTTAGCTCCGATTTTTGTTCTGATTTTACCGGTAGCTTGCCAACATCATTTTATGTCTATATTAATCCATTGATCCATTTAAAACCTTTTCCGGACCTTCCCGCGATCAGTTCTTGGTTTTCATTCCTTTAGGTTACTTAAGGACGTATCCAGTTTCAACTCTGTTTTTGATTTTTCTTGTCATATTCATAATCCTCATATGTTATAACATATATCCATATGTTCGGATCAGTTTCGAAAAATCCCGAACCATGTTTTTACGGCAATTTACGCCAGCGTCACTAAATGACGAATTAGACGATTTTAGCTATCGGATTTGATTTTAATGTCTAATTTTTTATCTAAACATCATATTATGATCCTATATGATCACATAGTCCATTGGTACCATTTACGAACTAAAAACAAAATTTTGGGTAAAATGACCAAAATACTCTTGGTCCATATTTTTCTGATTTTTCTACTTATTCTTGTTCTAACTCTCCCAAATAATGTTATATCACATATAAACACTATGTGAAGTTAAATTATCACATTTTACGGACTTTCTCCTATCCCGACTTTTAGTCAATTTGGAGTTAAATCACTTAATCACTCGATTAAACCCCCAACTCTACAATTTATCATACAACATGTGTACCACATGGTAGCCCACCTTTCTATAGGCATTTCAAAGCTTAACCTCGAGCCATCCGCATGTTTTAATTGTCTCGAATTGATCTCGTACTTACGAGGGTCTTACAATAGGGCATATTTTATATTGGTCCCTAAACTTCAAAACATATCAAATTGGTCTTTACTTACAAGTATCATAACAAATTGGTCCCTTCCGTTAGCTTTTCTGTTACCTTTACTGTAGCAACCAGCTTAATGACACGTGTCACCAGCTGATTGCACCACATTTTTCTTCATTTTTTTTTATTTTTTCTTTGATATTTTTTAATAAATAAATGTAAATAAATATTTTTTATAAAATTAATGTAAATAATATTTATATTTTATAAATTATTTAATTATTAAAAAATTAATTTAAATTATTATTTATCTTTTGTATTTATTTATAAAGAATAATAAAGAAAAAGGGAAAATGAAAACATTAATAAATACAAAAGATAAATAATAATTTAAATTAATTTCATAATAATTAAATAATTTATAACATATAAATATTTATTACATTAATTTTATAAAAAATATTTTTTCTTTTTCTTTTTTTTTTCTTTTCATAAATAAATTAATTTCGTAAAAACTAAATAATATATAAATATAAAATATTTATTTACATTCATTTATTAAAAATATATTTTTTACTTTTTTATTTTCCTTTTCTTTCTTTCTTTCCTCTTTTCTTATAAAATTAATGTAAATAAAATATTTTATATTTTAAAAATTAATTTAAATTATAGTATGAATTATTATTTATTTATATTTATATACAAACAAGAGAAAAAGGGAAAAGATAAGAAAGAAAAAAATAAAAAACTTATAAATATAAAATAAATATTTTATATTTATAAATTATTTAAATTTTAGAAAGTTAATTTAATTTAATTTAATTTAAAATATAATATATTATAATATAATATAATATACTTATATATATATTTTTTATTTGTTTATAAAGAAGAGAAAAAAAAGAAAGGGAAGAAAAAAATATTTTTATAAAATTAATGTAAATAAATAGTTTTATATATTTTTTCAATTATTTGATTATTACAATATTAATTTAAATTATAATGTAAATTATTATTTAGTTTTTAATATTTATTTATAAAGATGAGAAAAGCAACAAAAAAAAGAAGGAAGAAACGAAAAAATTCAAAATATTTTTTATAAAATTAAAGTAAATAAATATTTCATATTTTTAAATTAATTATATTTTTAAAAAAATTATTTTAATCTATAATATGAATTATTTTTTCTTTGTATTTATTTATAAAAAAAAATCAAAGAAAAAAAAAGAAATAAAGAAAAAGGAAAAAAATGAAGAGGCAAGTTGGAGCAATTAGCTGGTGACACATGTCATTAGCTGATTTCTACAGTAAAGGTAATGGAAAAGCTAATGGAAGAGACCAATTTGTTATGATACTTGTAATCAAGGACCAATTTGATACGTTTTGAAGTTTAGAGACCAATATAAAATATGCCCTATAGTTTGGGGACCATTGGTACTATTAACTCAAAACTTAAATGAAATGTAAAATGACATAGCATATGAAAATGACCTAAATGTCTAAATGAAATGTAAAATGACATAGATAATAAAAAAGACCTAAAACTTAAATGACATGTAAAATGACATAACAAATGAAAATGGCCTAAATGTTTAAATGAAATGTAAAATGACATAGCATATGAAAATGGCCTAAATGTCTAAATGAAATGTAAAATGACATAGATGATAAAAAGGACCTAAACCTTAAATGACATGTAAAATGATATAGCATATGAAAATGGCCTAAATGTCTAAATGAAATGTAAAATGACATAGCATATGAAAATGGCCTAAATGTCTAAATGAAATGTAAAATGACATAGATGCCTAGATGTTATCAAAAATGACCTAGAGGCCTAAAAGATGTATGTTGGCCGAATAGCCTATAGAGCATGGCAAAAAAAAAAAAAAATCTAAACTACATGACAATAGCCACAAGATGCATAGGTATGGCATGAACCAAAAGAACAAAATGGTTAGCAAGAATAATAAATACATATAAAAAATAAACAATAATAGAAATAAACAAGTTAAAGTAGCAAATAAAAAAAAAAGGAAATGAACTCCATGGTTGGTATATTGGACAAAGCCCACCCTAACCATTATCACTTGATTCTCATCAAGATCATGAAGCCTAACCATTGTTTTATTTATTTTGAAAAAGCAAGAAGAACAAGAAAGCTTTCATAAAACTTTTATTAAGCAAATAAAATGGTAGGAAATCACATGGAAAAAATAAAGAATAAGATGAAGAAGAAGAAGAAGGAAAAATGTAAGAACCAAAGAGGAATGGCTACCTTAGCAAAAACTTTCTTTATTTTCTTTCAAAAATCTTTTTTTCAAAGGTTTTAGCTACTGCCTCTTTTTCAAATCAGCCAACTTGTATTCAAAAAAATGAAAATCCCTCCCTTTGAATAGGCTTGGCCGAACCCCATTCTTTGTTGGTGAATGGTGTAGATTAATTCATTTAATTGTCCTACACCATCTAAGCCCTTGGAGCCAAGATATTTTCATGACAATAAAAATTCCATCTTGCAAATTGATCTTAGCCATTCAAGGATGTACTCATCTTTTCATAAGGTACCTAAGCCATTCGACGAGCAAGGACATTTCATTTAGCTACATGCATTTCCAACCATTGGATGACTTGTGCTTATCTTTCTTCCTCCAATATTGGCCATTGGATGATGATACATTTTCATGACAATAAAAATGTCATCTTGCAATTAGATCTTGGCCATTCAAGGATGTACTCATCTTTTTACAAGGTACTTAGGCCATTGGATGAGCAATGATATTTCAAAATAGTAAAAATGACATCTTGTAGCTTGATATTGACCACTTGATGAAGTGAATTAAATCTGAACCCTTCCCCTATGCATGGCCGGCCAAGGCCTGGTATGTTCTAGAATTTCCTTCATTTTTTTCACCTTTTAATTTTGCAAAATTGGCCTTTTTCGGTTTATTCGGTAAAATTGCATTTTGGCCCCCCAAACTTGATTTTATTGCAAACGGACCCCAAATCCGATTTTTATTTCTCCAATCCATCCAAATAAATATAATATTGAGATATGGAGATTTTCAAAATTTTCCGAGCTCGTTTCCTATTTTTTCTGAAATTTTCTCTTCTATTTTTCGATTAGTGGCACCCAAAATTCACATTTTTCTTTTGAACTCCGATTCTAGATTTTTCTTCACCAATCTTTTCCAAAAAATATAAAACTCAGATCTCGAAGTTTTCAAAATTTTTGGAGCTCGTTTGCTATTTTTCCCGAAATTATCTCTGAAATTTTAGCTTAGTGCACTCGAACTTTGCTATTTTTCAAATGAGCTTCGATTCCAGATTTTTCTTTGCCGATATCTTTCAAAAATTATAAAACTCAGAACTACAAGTTTTTATAATTTTTCGAGCTCATTTGCTATTTTTCCCATAATTATCTTCTGGAATTTCGACTTAGTGCACCCGAACTTTGCCATTTTTCAAATGAGCTCCGATTTCAGATTTTTCTTCACCAATCTCTTCCAAAAATTATAAAACTCAGAACTGCAAGTTTTTAGAATTTTTGGAGCTCGTTTGCTATTTTTTCTGAAATTATCTTTGGGGTTTTCCAATATTGCCCTTCAACCTCCAAAGCCTCGATTTCACTCGAAATGGGTCCAATTTCTGGATTTTATTTTTCTACTACCTTTGTCATATATTGAAATTGAGTTGGTCCGAAAACGTCAAATTTTTACAATCAAATTTACCTCCGATTTAGTTTTCCTCTTTTCAAACTCCGAAATTTTCTCCGTTTTCTGTTTTTGCTCTAATCGGTTCTTCCTTTGGATTCACTTCAAACTGAGCCTTGGGCTATCCTTGTTTCCTCATTCTTTATCAACTGGGGGCTTTAATTTCACCGAATTGGGCCATCTTTACAGTTTTCCCCAAATTTGCAAAATTACCTTTTTTTAACCAAAACCCTATGTCGCAACCTAAAAAATAACAAGTCTCATCGCGAGATTTTATTACTCGTTAAGCGTGACATTGAAAAAACAGAGGAAAAGACGACTTAATTACTCTTTAAATAAAATGAGGGCCTGAAAATGACCTCGAAAAAGATATGGAGTCACCACCAATCTTTTTTGGTTAGGTGTGATCGACCACCTATTAAAACCGGTTTTGTAAAATATTTTAAAATTAATTAAAACATTTTTAAAACCAATTTCAAGTTCACGTTTTAAACCAGAGAAATCAAAGAAGCAGGTTCGGGACTCGGTTACGTATGGGGAAGGATTAGCACCCCCACAACGCCCATAAAAATGGTACCTTATTAATCATGTGTTATCTCAAGTCTCGGTAAAAAGTCGGTTTTAAATTCGGTATTTCAAATTAATTCCCAATTCTAAGAAAAATAATTTCATTTTTAATTGAAAATGATTCAAAATTTATTAATTCAAAATTTTCCTATATTCCATAACAAATGTGGCAAAATATAGAGATTTTTATTAATTTGGAAAATTTTCCGAATCATTCTCGTTTTAAAGAAGATATTTCGTTATTAATGATAATTGATGATATCCTCCCCAGCAAACCCGACAGAGAACTAATGAATTATTTTAACTCGAGAATATCTTTATGTTATTGAAAATCATTATCCTTTTTCAAAACATTTAAAATATATATATGAATATGAACATGTGTGACATAGTAAAAATGATATAACAAAGTCTAGATAATATAATGCAACCTAAATGATATGATATAATTTAAATGGCATAGCATATTTTGGATGAACTCAAATATCCTAAGTAAGATGATATATTCTATATGAAATAATATGATTTAAATGACATAGCAAATTTAAATGACATGATATATTTTAAATAATATAATCTATATGACATGGAATATAATCTAAGTGACATGAAATGATATGAAACATAAAATAATGTAATCATGAAATATGCAAGAAAATAAAAATAATAATGCATGAACATAGTATATGCTAAATGATGTGACAAAAATAAATGATTAAATAAAAAGCATAGGATAGCATGCAATATTCAAAACCATATAACATCAAAATAATAACAATACCATAGAAATCATCATAGAAAAAATCACATATTATATAGTATGCATGAATATGGAAAATGCAATGCATAAAAGTGTATTTTTTCCTTTAAATAAGGAAATCCGTATACCTAAAAAGATATCCGACTACCTTAGGAAAAGACATCAAATTAAATTTTCTAAAATAAAAAATACTTTGTGATTGGTTTGAAAACAAATTTGAAAATTCTTGAATGAAATGAGCCATAGCCAAATTACCCTTTTAAAATAGCTCTAGTTTCCTAATTTTAAAATCCCGAACTTGACCACCTTTAACCCGAGCTTTATAAAATCATTTTTAAAGTTTAAAATGACTTAGAAACCACCCTAAGACAGTAGCTAAAGTTCCTAATCAGCCCCCTTTAAGTAACTTAGCCAAAACAGAAAAATAATTTTCCCTCAAATTCAAATCTGACTCTACTGTCCAGTTTTAAATCACGATTTTTTATCCTATTTTGAAAATTTCAAAAACATCTAAAAAAAAACTGAAGACTCAGAACATGTAAAACTACACGGGAAATAATTGACTTAATTTTCTGATTAAAGATAACTTCCCAAAAAAATCGGGAAAGTCATAATATTGGGTGAAAACTGTTTTGCCAAAACACATTTTTTTGCTTTTGATAACATCATTTAAAAATCAAAGTAAAAATATTGGAGACTCTCCTAAGAACCTATAAACAGTAACTAAAACTTCTAAAAATTTGGACAAAAATTGGCTAAGTAAAAAAAAAAAAATCACAAAGGTAAAATAATCAATTTGACAACTCTTTAATTTTCCACAAGTATGCTCAAGTGAGCATGACTTTGAGCCATTGATTGGCCTAAGTCATAAATCAAGTGGTATGACATGAGATGCATGAACTTACAGCAAATTGAATGCATGAAATGCATGATTTAAAACCTAAATGACATGAAAAATGCATGGCATAAAGAATATGGCCTAGACCTAACATGAGACCTAACATGAACTTGCATGGCAATAAATGCAACCTAGGTCTAAACATGTATGAAATGCATGGCCATGCAAATGAAACCTAGACATAAAGAATGCATGGCAATAACACAAACACATAGTATGCTAAATCAAAATACACAAAGTCATGGCATGGAAATGCAAACAAGTCAACAAGCAAGATGAAAATGCACATACAAAGCAAAGAAAATGGAAGTGGCCGAATGGTCATAGACTCAAAATGGTGATTTTCTATCATGGCATTTTCACAAACATATGGCATACTAAAATGCAGGGCTAAAAAGAAACATGTTAAACCATGCAAACATGAAGTAAAGGCATGAACAAGACTAGACATTTTCACAAACACATAGTATAGTAAAATGCAAATCATGAACAACTCAAACATGTTGAAAACAGAAAATTAAAAATGGTAGACAAGGGAAGTAAACATGAAAACAAGCTGATAAAATAAAAAATGGAGGTAAGTAAGTAAAAAGATCAAAGCAAGCTCCATGTTTTTGTTATTTGAAGAAAATATAAAACATCAAAAACATGCTAGACCTCCCAAACAACATGAAATAAAAATCAAACACAATCCAAAACCAAAATAAGGCCATTCGGCCATCTCTAAAAACATGGAGGAAATTTGTTTTTTCAAAAAAGTATAAAAGAAGAACTTGAAGAATAAGCTTAAAAACACTTATTTCAAAATTAAAATTAATAGAAACTCACCAAAATATTAAATGAAAACAGCAAATCAAGGATGAAAATGTAAAAAAGTGCAAGAGTTTGGTGCTTTTAGCTACCTCTAAAAGCTATATTGCAAGCTTTTCTTCTTCTTACTTTCTTTGCCCTTCCTAAATTTCTATTTGCTTTTCAAAAATGGAGAGTATTCAGCCAAGAAGAAGATGAAAAATGAAGAGACCCCCCTTTGAAATGGTAGTGGCCGAATGGTCTATAGAGTGTAGGAAAAGTTGTCATTTTTTTTACACCAATTTTGATCCAAATGGCCCTCAATCCAAGATGCTTTCTATGTAGAATTCTCACCCTTAGATTGGAATAATCAGCTCTTAAATATGATGTCTTGAAGATGATGTCATAAATATGACATCATCCCTCTCCATCCATTGGTCCATTTGTTGCAAAGTCAAAGGCTTGATTAAGAAAAATAACTACCTTCCTCTTCTCTCTTGGCCCTTAGATGAAAAAATAAAAAAATATCCACTCCTCCATGGGCCTTGGCCAGCTGCCCCTTCACATTCCCAGCCCACACTTCATTTTTTAATTGTAAGAAAAAGCCCTTTTCTGTTTCTTAGGTAAAATAACCTTTTTGACTCCCGAACCTAAATAAATAGCAAATAGACTTCAAATTCAAATTTTCTTTTTTCAATACTTTCAAAATAATAAAAAATTGAATTCTGGGAGTTTCCAAAATTTTTCAAACCCATTTGCTATTTTTTTGGTTTTTTTCTTCCAAAATTGCTCTTTTGTGCACCCGAACTTTTACCATTTTTAAACGAGCTCCGAATCCAAATTTTTCTTCACCAATCTCTTCCAAATAATTTAAATTTGAAATCTGGAGATTTTCAAAATTTTCTGAGCTCATTTGCCATTTTTTCGAGATTTATCTGCTTGAATTTTTACATAGTGGGCTCGGGTTTTGCCATTTTGCAAACGAACTCCAAATCCAGATTTTCTTTCGCCAATCTCTTCCAAATAATTTAAGAATGAGATCTGCAAATATTCAGAATTTTTGGAACTCATTTGCTTTTTTTTTTTCGAGATTTATCTTCTTGAATTTCAGTAGAGTGGGCCTAGGATTCGCCATTTTGCAAACGAACTCCGAATCTGGATTTTGCTTTGCCAATATCTTCCAAATGATTTAATAATGAGATCTGAAAATTTTTAGAATTTTTGGAGCTCATTTGGTAGTTTTCCCAAATTTTCTAGTTTTGCCTTTTTGCCTCTGAAGCCCGATTTTACTCAAAACCAGTCCGATTTTCAGATTTTCTTTTTCTGGGCCTTTATCATATATTGAATTGGAGTTGGTCCGAAAATGCCCAATTTTTACAATTAAATTCTCCTCCTATTTGATTTTTCCTTTTTTCACTATTGGGAATTTTCTTGTTTTTCCGTTTTTTCTCCAATCGGCTTTTTTTTCTCGGAATTTCTTCAAACTGAGCCTTGGACTATCCTTGTTTACTCACTCCTCATCAATTAGGGGCTTTAGTTTTACCGAATCGGGCCATTTCTACAATTTTCCCAACGTCGCAACCTAAAAAATAACAAGTCTCATCGCAAGACTTTATTATTCGTTAAGCGTGACATTAAAAAAACAAAGAGAAAAAGTCGACTTAATTCCTCTTGAAAAAATTAAGGTTTTGAAAATGACCTTGAAAAAGACATGGAGTCGCCACCAATTTTTTTAGCTAGGTGTGATCGGCCACCTATTAAAATCGATTTTACAAAACATTTTAAAATTAATTAAAACATTTTTTAAAACCAATTTCAAGTCTGCGTTTTAAACCAAAGAAATCAAAGAAGCGGGTTCAAGACTCGGTTACGTGTGGGGAAAGATTAGCACCCCCACAACGCCTGTATAAAACGGTACCTTATTAATCGTGTGTTATCTCAAGACTCGGTAAAAAAGTCGATTTTTAATTTGATATTTCAAGTTAATTCCCAATTTAAAGAAAAATAATTCCATTTTTAATTGAAAATGATCCGGAATTTATTAATTCAAAATTTTCCTATATTCCCCAACAAACGTGGCAAAATATAAAAATTTTTATTAGTTTGAAAATTTTCTGAATCATTCTTATTTTAAAGAAGATATTCCGTTATTAATGATAATTGATGATATCCTCTCCAGCAAACCTGGCAGAGAACTCATGAATTATTTTAACTCGAGAATATCTTTATTTTATTGAAAATCATTACTTTTTCAAGATATTTTAAAAAATATATGAATATGAATATGTGTGACATATATAAAATGACATAGCAAAGTATAGATAATATAATGCAACCTATATGGTATGATATAATTTAAATGTCATAGCATATTCTAATTGAAATGAAATAACCTAGGTAACATGATATATTCTATATGAAATGAAGTATCCTAAGTGACATAATATATTCTATATGAAATGGCATAGGTAAGATGATATATTCTAAATGGAATAAAATGATTAAAATGACATGGCAAATATAAATGATATGGCATATTTTAAATGACATGGTATATTCTAAATAATATAATCTAAATGACATGGAATATAATCTAAATGACATGAAATGACATGAAACATAAAATAATGCTATCATGTAATATGCATGAAAATAAAAATAAAAATAACAATGCATGAACATAGCATATGCTAAATAATATGACAAAAATAAACAACTAAATAAAAAGCATAGGATATCATAAAATATTCAAAACCATATAACAATTAATATAATATCAAAAATTTAAATCAAAGATAATAACACCATCATGAAAATTAAACATAGCAAAAATTACATATTATATAATATGCATCAATAGGGAAAATGCAATGCATGAGAATGTATTTTTTCCTTTAATTAAGAAAATCCGTATATCTAAAAAGATATCCGGCTACCTTAGGAAAATATATCAAATTAGATATTCTAAACCAAAATGCTTTGTGATTGTTTGAAAACAATTTTGAAAAGCATAGATTAAAAAATAAAAACATAGCTAAACCCTTTTAAATGGCTCTAATTTCCTAAGTTTAAAATCCCAGACTTGACCACCTTTAACCCTAGATTAAAAAAAATCATTTTTAGAGTTTAAAAAGGCTTAGAAACTATCCTAAAACAGTAGCTAAACTTCCTAATCATCCACCTCTAAGTAACTTAACCAAAACAGAAAAATGATTTTCCTTCAAATTCAATTATGACTCCACTATCCAGTTTTAAAGCACGATTGTTTACCCTATTTTTAAAAATTCAAAAACATCTAAGAAAAATACTGGAGACTCAAGACATGTAAAACTACACATGAAAAAATCGGATTAATTTTTTGAAAAAATATGACTACCCAAAAAAATCGAGAAAGTACGAGTACAGGGTGAAAAGAACTGTTTTGCCAAAACACATTTTTTTGCATTTGATAAAAGCATTTAAAAATCAAAGTAAAAATATTAGAGACTCTCTAAAAGACTCATAAACAGTAGCTAACACTTTTGAAAAGTTAGACAAAAATTGAAGTAAAAAAAATCACAAAGGTAGAATAATCAATTTGACAACTCTCTAATTTTCCACAAGTATGCTCAAGTGAGCATGACTTTGAGCCATTGATTGGCCTAAGTCATAAGTCAAGTGGCAAGAACATGAAATGCATGAAAAATACAGCAAATATGATGCATGAAATGCATGATTTAAAACCTGAATGACATGAAAAATGCATGGCATCAATAAAATGACCTAGACTTAAATGAACTTGCATGGCATTTAATGCAACCTAGGTCTAAAATGCAAGAATATGCATGGCAAAGCAAACCAATCCTAAACCTAAAAAATGCATGGCAATAACACAAATATGTGGCATGCTTAAACAAAATACTCAACCAAATATCATGAAAATGCAAACCTATCAACTAACATAACAAAAATGCACACACAAAGCATACAACATAGGGTGGTCGAATGGTCTCATGCTTAAAAATGAGCATGGCATTTTCACAAACACATGATATAATAACATGCATAGCTAAAGAATAAATCATGCAAATATAAAGTAAAGGCAGGAAAACTAATAGGCATTTTCACAAACACATGGATTACAAAATGTAAAAACATAAACAAACTTAAACATTTTGAAAACAGAAAATCAAAAATGCAAGAATAGTAAAATAAACATGATAATAGACTCAAAAATGGAAATAAGCAAGCAACCAAATTTAAACAATCTTCATGTTTATGCATTAGAAGAAAATTTAATGCATCAAAACTTATTAAATATCAAGAATAACATGAAATAACAAAGCAAAACAACAACTCTAAAAAATACTAGGCCATTCGGCCAACCCAACAATAAGAAGAAAAAAATTTCAAAAACTTTTTGCAAGAAAAAACTTAAAGAAGAATATTGAAAACACTTATTTAAAAAGGAAAATCAAAAGAAACTCACCAAATATTAAATGAAAACAGCAAATCAAGAATGGAAAATCAAAGAAAGTGCAAGAGTATGGTGCTTAAAGCAACTTCTAGAAGCTATTTTTCAAGCTTTTTCTCTTCTAACTTTCTTTTCTTTTTTAAACTTTTCTTTTTGCCTTTCAACAATGGAGAGAAAAATCAGCCAAAAACCCAGAGAGAATAGAGAGTGAATAGTTGAAAATGAAAGAGAGAGTGACCCCTCCTTGTAGTGGCCGAATGGCCCTTATCCCGTATGATGTTGTCATCTTTTCTTCCATCAATTTTCATCCAAAGTCTATTGATCCAAGATGTTTAAAAAATGAAATTATCACCCTTAGATTAGGCCATCAGCTATCCACAATTACAGCTGTTCAAGAATCTTAAGCCATTATGTTGACACTCTTCCTCTTCATGCATTGGTCCATGTGGCTTATTTGCAAAGGCTTGATAAAAAAATAACTAACTTACTCTTCATTATTGGCCTTTTGATTAAAAATCAGAAAATATCTATCCATTCTTGGGCCTTGGTCGGCCAACCCCTTTTCTTCCAGCCATGTTTCATTATTTTTAAAAGGCAAGAAAAGCCCTTTTTGGTTTCTTGAGTAAAATGACCTTTTTCCCCCCAAACATAAATAATAAAAAATTGAATTCTGGAAGTTTTCAAAATTTTCCGAGTCCATTTGCTATTTATTTGGATTTTTTCCAAAAGTGCGCTTTTATGCTCCCAAACTTTACCATTTTTTAAACGAGCTCCAAATCCAGATTTTTCTTCACCAATCTCTTCCAAATAATTTAAAAGTGTGATCTGAAAGTTTTCATAATTTTTGGAACTCATTTGGTGTTTTTTCGGGATTTATCTGCTTGAGTTACTACATAGGGGGCCCGGGATTTGGCCATTTTGCAAATGAACTCCGAATCTAGATTTTCTTTCGCCAATCTCTTCCAAATAATTTAAAAATGAGATTTTCAAATTTTCAGAATTTTTGGAGTTCATTTGCTATTTTTTTGGGATTTATCTTCTTGAATTTCTACATAAGGGACTCGGGATTTGGTCATTTTGCAAACGAACTCCGAATCAAGATTTTCTTTTGCCAATCTCTTCAAAATGATTTAACAATAAGATCTGCAATTTTTCAGAATTTTTTGAGTTCATTTGCTACTTTTCCCAGATTTTCCAATTTTGCCCTTTTGCCGTAGAAACCCGGTTTTGCTCAAAACAAGTCCGATTTTCAGATTTTCTTCAAACTGAGCTTTGGGCTATCCTTTTTAATCACTCCTCATCAATTAGGGGCTTTAATCTTATAGAATCGTGTCATTTCTATAATTCTTCCAAATTTCACCGAAATCCACCAAAAACCCTAATCCTCTATTTTCTTCCAGATTGACTTTTCTTTCAGTTTTTCTTTCAAGTGGCTTCTCCATTACCCGTAGTCAGTGCTTATCTTTCATTTGGAACCTTTAATTTTGTCCAATTTGATCGTTTAAGCACTTTTCCCCAAATTTCTCGAACTAGGGTTTTTTTTTTACTGAATCTCCGTAACCTAACTTTCGAACTCCATATCTTTCAATGTAGACCTCAGATTATCAAAATTCTTTCACCATTTTTCAATTGAACTTCAAATCTTGATTTTGATAGTGGGTTGACTTTTTGGGGTTGACTTTTTCAAGTTTGACTTTTTATGCTCACCTTCTTAGACTAAGTCTCGGAGTACCACCTGCAGGATGAAAAAAAGTGTTTTTACATTCTGAAACATCAATTTAGGAAGAAAACATACCTGTTTTAGTGGTCCGGACAAAATTAGGTGTCTACAGCTGCCTTCTTTGGCTATTGTTGAAAATCAAGAATCAGGCAAAGATAAATAAACACTAATTTTTCCGGTTAGTGAAATCACATGTGAAGAGAAAGGAAAGGGGGTTTCTTTTTTCATTTTTTCAATTTTTTTCAATTTTATTTTTTATTTTTTAAAAATTGTAAATTGAAGATTTTGTCCTTAAATTGAGTTTCCTGACTAATCAAGGCTCAACCCGTCTTAAGGAAACGAGTTCGATTTTCAAAATGAAAATTGTGCCCGGAGGTCTTAAAAATAGTGCCCGGAGGTTTTATCTATAATTTAAAGAAAAATTATGCTTGGAGATCTTAAAAATGGTGCCCGGAGGCCTTATCCGTGATTTGGAAAAAAAATGCACTGTATGCCACTTTAAAAATGATGCCCAAAGGTCTTAAAAATGGTGCCCGGAGGCCTTAACCGTGATTTGGAAAAAAATGCGCTGTATACAACTTTAAAAATGATGCCCGAAGGTCTTAAAAATGGTGCCCGGAGGCCTTATCCATGATTTGAAAAAAAAAATACGCTGTATGCGACTTTAAAAATGATGTCCGGAGGTCTTAAGAATGGTGCCCGGAGGCCTTAACCGTGATTTGGAAAAAATACGCTGTATGCGACTTTAAAAATGATGCCCGGAGGTCTTAAGAATGGTGCCCGGAGGCCTTAACCGTGATTTGGAAAAAAATGCACTATATGCGACTTTAAAAATGATGCTCGGAGGTCTTAAGAATGGTGTCCGAAGGCCTTATCTGTGTTTTTAAAAAAAATATGCTGTATGCGACTTTAAAAATGATGCTCGGAGGTCTTAAGAATGGTACCCGGAGGCCTTATCCATGATTTAAAAAGAAAAACTATGCCCGAAGGTCTTAAGAATGGTGCCCGGAGGTCTTATGTAACACCCTGTCCGGATAATATACCTAAAATCTGGCAGAGTTTCCTTTCTATCTCAACTATAACCCTCATGCAAATAACACTCAATTCATATCCTCAACCAGCAATATTTCTCAATACTATTATCACATATATCCATGCATATTCAAAAATTATCCATGATACATTTATGCTCAAGTCAAAACATATTGATCTATTGTCTCATATCTTCAAATATATATAATATATCCAAAAGTAAACCTATCTCAGCAAGGTTTACTAGATAGAAACATCAAAAGATCAAGACTTCAATAAATTTTTAGTATGATGCCCACCACGTCAAAATACTATTTGAAGCAGAGAATAGAGGAAGGTTGCAATCCCGACACCCAACTGTCACCTGAAAATGAAAATATGAAAAGGTGAGATATATGAATGTCTCAGTGAGTAGACAACTTTTAAAACATTTGAAAACTATGATTATAATCCTTTAAAACATAATAGACTTTTTCAAAATAAATAATAGTAAAACCATAATGAATAATTCGTAAATGTAGCGAAGTTTTCAAATATATATCAGTATTATAATACCAAATCAATGTATAAAATCTGTAAAGTAAATCAAGTTTCGTATAATTGGGCTCCAACTTTCTGTCATGCACAAGAGTACATCCATGAAATAACCAGGTAATATCCATGTAGGCATACTAGTAGCCGGCCTCAAAGGCCAATACCACCATAGGACGCCCTAAAGGCATATGTGTCGCTATGATGTGCCCCCAAAAGGCAAATATAACGGGATAGGGACTCTGGAGGTGGCTCCCACCACAAAGGCGTAGCACGCAGCTCCCGTATTCCGATCAAGGGTATAATCTCATACATTAAGTCATGTGGAGCCAAAACCATGTACGTCAAATTCTATGTATAATCATATTTCATAAATCAACCAATTTACTCGATATAATATTTCTTGAAATAAATGTACTTTAATAACAAATCAATTCATATGATTATATATTGGATATACCTTTAATACTTAAAATAAATATCATGCTAAAAAAAATTATAATTATAATTAAAGAAATTTCAAATAATTATAGTTGTCGTCTACTCACAATCCTTGAGATGATCTCACTGTACACCTCGATCTGAAACTTCGGATCCAGAGGTGACGTTGGATCTACGTGGCCTAGAGATTAATGATAATTAGTATCTATACATGCTCAAAGCATTACACAATTATGAATACAACTTAAGTCCCATTAATCTACCCCATAGTCAATACTAATTTCTCATACTCAAAACAACATATCCTTAATTTTTAATATCATTTCCATAATCATTTTATCCATAATTCAACTCCATATTCATGTCCTTATCAAATTCCTTTCTAGTATTCCATGCCTTAGAAATTTTCATAATCCATAACCATCATTTAGTACTATATTTATCTTAAGCAATAAATTCCTTACTATCAAGCTAGATTAGAAAATCAAAACTTGAGTTTGGTAAGGAATTTTGAAGTGATTCCAGTTGTTTTATTTCAACCAATAAGTATACTTTATGAAGAAAATAACTAACTTAGACAATTAGAACAAAATCTTGATCAAATTTGATAAATCCCGAAACTATGCCGAAATAGGGGTCAACACAGAACAGCCAACTTCACCGAATTTTATCTTTTTAACCGCTTATCAGTTTTGGGTGATTAAAAAACCAAAATTCTCGTGATCAAGTCTAGTTTCTAGGAAAAATATCAAAAAAATACGAACCCAGCTGTCTCGAACCCAGAAAATCCGAACAGCAAGCATGCTCAACTTCCCCTGTTTTGCTTTTTCTTCCCATTTTCTTGTTCATGCTTTCAAATCCTTTTAATTCTTACCAAAGATGACTAAAATTCATACTTAATAGATGGATTTTAGACCTTAACATGTTTATGGAGCTAAGATCTTAACATATTCATGTAGAATATCTAAAGAAATGAAGAATAAATCAAGAAACTAACCTTGAATGTGATTGTTGAAGAAATTTTGGTGTAAGATGTTTGAAGAGAATTTTGGGAGAATAAGGAGAAGGAAGGCCGGCTGCCACTTGAAGAATAGAATGAAAAATTCTATAGTTTTCAAGAGATAAAATGAACATAAGAGATATTTTTTAATTTTTGGTATAATTGCATATTGGTCCCTCAACTTTTTATAAATAACCATTAAGCCCCTAAACTTTTTAATTTGTTCAATTTGATCCTTTCTTCTTTTATTTCCTTCACTTATAACTTCTTACCAATTTCCAAGTTTGTCCTTAAAATTTTTGGGATTTAACTTTACATGATTGTACGTAACCTGGGTTGTTACATCTTATCCATAATTTAAAAAGAAAAACTATGCCCGGAGGTCTTATCTATGATTTTGAAAATTGATGCCCGGAGGTCTTTAAAAATGGTGCTCGGAGGTCTTAAAAATGATCTTTGAAAAATTGTTGAAAATTAACCTGAAGATTTTGAGAAGATGCGAATGCTTTTTGATGCTGGTGCAAATGATTAACAGGATAACATACTTCATATTGCAAATGTAAATGTAAATGTTTTGAATTGATGCAAATGTTTCTTGATGTAGATGCAGATGTTGGATAAAATGCAAATGCTTCTTGGTGTATATGTAAATGGCTTAGATTGATGCAAATGCTTATTGATGCAGATGCAGATGTTGAATAAGATGCAGACGCTTCTAAATGATGCAAATGCAAATGATCCTCAAATAACGCAATTACTTCTCAAAAGGATGCAAAGGTCAATAATGTGCAAATGCTTTTTTATGATGTAAATGCAAAAATTGGTGTTAACGCAACTACTTCATGGAATGATGTAGATGCAAAGATTGGTATTATGCAAATGCTTTTAAATGATGCAAATGCAAGGATTTGACAACGTGCAAAATGCTTCTACATGATGCAAATGCAAAGATCGATAATGATGCAAACGCTTTATGAAAAGATGCAAATGCCCCTGATCATTTTTCTAGACTTTGGCTTAGCCTTTCCAATTCATTTCTCCTTTTCAAATCAGAGTATTTCTTCAATTCATTTTTCAATCTTTGGCTATTCTCTTTGCCCCAACAGTTTTCGAACTCTTATTGATAGAAGTCCTCTTACCGAGTTCTATTTCTTCTTCTCATATTCGAAAATCAAGATAAACCCTAGTAGTTCCACACCTTTGGGTTAGAAAAACCCTTATCTCATGTCAACATCAAAAATGGGTATTTTCAAAAAATATCTTTATTTGTTTTCTCATTTTGAAAACTTCTGAACAAAATTATTAACCCCACAGTGTGTGATGTACAAATCTTTTGAAGACTGATGATAATTGTTAAAACTTCTCTAAGTGTCAATCTGGGTTTTTCAATTTGAATTGGCAATGTTTGGTATAACAAATTTTGGTTGATCCAAGGAAATTTAATAACAAAAATGTATGTCCCTTCTAGGCTCAAAAATGGAACAGGTTTTATAAATCATGAATTCATTGAAAATCAAACAAATTCAACATTCATTTAGTTTTCATATCAAGGCATTTTGACAAGCATCAAGATTGGCTGGTATGTTTAAACTGGAAAGTTTAATCATGGAGGGAAAAAGTTTCAGTTTTTGAAGTTAATCCTTCGATTAGAGCTGAAAATTTAGGAGGTTCATGAATTCCTAGATGTTCCTCGATGATCGCTTCTTCAAGATGACCTTATCTTTTGTGGTATTGGCACTAACGTAAATGGCATCAAAAATTGCATTTTACTCTAGACCGCCCATTTTTGGGTTTTCGCCCTAGAGTCCCATTCTTTCCATTTTTTCTTTTTGTTTTACCACGCACTTAAGATTTCTAAATTCTTCCTTAGTGAAATGAGAATTCGATGAGATGGGATAAAATCTGAGGAAAAACCCTTCAAGTTGAATATTCATGTTTGATCGAAATGGGCTTTTAAAACACGTAATGTAGGCCATGGCTCGGGGTTCAAAAAGAAAGGATAAATAGGCCCAAAATCTGTGTTTGAGGGTAATTAGATCAAGGATCATTTCTTGAGGAGGATTTTCTTTGAAGTATTTGTCCCTTTTGGACTTTTCTTTCATTCTTACTTTTGCTCTTTTTCTTCTTTGCTTTTGGCTTTCATTTGCCATACTTTTTCACACACTTTTTTTGTTATTGGCTTCCATTTCTCCATCTTTTCCTTTTCCTTTTGACAGAGTGAGCTCATATTCATTCGGGGCTCCATTTGCTTTGTATCTGTCTTTTAGCTAGGACTCATTCCTCCATGGTCTTTAAAAAAATCTTTCCTCGCATTTGCCCTCCAGTGGGTGATCTTTGATCAGGGTTCAAAGAAGAAAGAATTCTTTTGGCTCAAAATGGGTGACTATGGATATTTTTTTTTTTTGTTTTGCGGAAAGGATATGAAAGATGGCCATTCATCATATCAAGCACAAATATTCTCATTGAAAAGCAATTCCCAGGGAAAATATATAATCAAAATTTCATTTTACACTTTGGAATCATCCGAATTCTCATATGCATGATATCACAAATTTTCTTCTTTTTTGCTGTTTCCTTTTTTTCATCGCATGCCCCAATGATTCATGCGTTAGTCCACCTTATTCACCATGTATCCATTATTTCCACATATGATGCCCCAATTTGATTAACTATGAGAATTTGTATCAACGAGGAACATAGCAAGTCTAGGTCTATTTTGAAAAGGCTGAGTTTCAAATCTGAGTTTCGAGACAAAGGAAATATGACCTAAAAAATGGGTTTTCTCTAGGACATGGGATAATCTAGTTTAATCATTGTGCCCCAGGGTGTCAACCATGAAGTGATGTTTGGGAAATTAGTGTTTTGTGGTTGTTGAAAATGACATGAATGGTTTTAGCACAACCTTGACACATACCAAATTACCATGATCTAAATTCTTGAAAGAAAGTCTCATTTGTTTGAATTTCAAGGAGTTCGAAAGTTTTTTGAAAAGTTCGTTCCTTTGTTCATAGCCTAGACTAGGATCTACATCTTTGCTTATTCTATGATGACAATGGTTTTATAAATTTCAATCATTCATATTCCTTGAAGCATTAGGTCTTTCAAGTGTTCTCGATTCAAGGGGTTTAGGCCTAGGAAAGCTTGAAAGAGAGGGGAGAAGGTATTGGGTCATTTGTAACAATGATCATCAATATTCTCAAGATTATCCATTATTAAACTTCCTTAATGCTTGTTTTTACAAATTCAAATTATTGTTAAAACACAACAAACATTAAAAACACAAAGCATTTAAAATTCAAAATTCATTTAATTCGTATGAATGTCGACATAAGACAAGTGTTTTCATCATAAGGTCTGAAACTACATGCATCAAGATGCTCATATTGACATTCTTCAAAGGTCATAATTCTCCCTCTAAAACCCTGAAAGAAACTGATTTACGATAAAGCGGCCTTCCACTGATTGATAAGCTCTGATGTCAAAATACCATCGCGGATAAAACATTCAATCCTTTCCCTCAGTTGTCTGCATTTTTCAGTTGAATGTAACTACCCCCAGGTGATAATCACACTTGCTGTCAGGGTTATAACTCCTTGCTGATAGATTCGGAGCTATTTTCAAAGGTATCGGGGTAAGGTACTGATTCTTTATTAGTAATGGCAGCAGGTCAGGGATGGGGATTGGAATTCTTTCTTGGTTGTCCCGTGGTCATTTTTTGGAAGTAGGCCTTGTTGCAAGGGCTGGTATAGGATTAGGTGCTTGGGTTGGTAGGTAAGGATAAAGGTTTGGAGATACCTCAGTAGGGTAACATGATTGGTATGAGGAAATTGGGAATATGGGACGAAATCTGCCATAGCTTGGACATTTTCCTCTTTATTTCTAGGTGCCTTATTTCTCTCGGCATTGGATGTTCCTTCTTCTTCAAGTTTCCCATTCTTGATAGCATTCTCAATCATCTCCCTTAAGATTACTATATCCGCAAAATTCTTCGAGGCATTGTCGATGAGTCTATGATAGTACGGGTCCTGCAGTGTATTCACAAAAAAGACGGTGATTTCCTTTTGTGTTAAAGATGGTTGTACTTGGGAGATATGTTTCTCCACCTCTGAGCATACTCTTTGAAGCTCTCAGTAGCTCTTTTCTCCATATTTTACAAAGTGAGACGATCAAGTGTCCTGTCGGTCATATGCTTGTACTGGTTTAGAAAAGCCCTAGCCAAATCATTCCAAGAGCGAATCTGATCCTTGCTCAACTAACTATACCACCTAATTGCGGACCCGCTGAGGCTATCCTGAAAGTAGTGGATCAAAAGCTTATCATTATCTATATGACTTGTTATCTTTTGGCAGAACATAGTGATATGGGCTAACGGATCAGTCGTCCCGTCATATTTCACAAAGTAAGGGATCTTGAATTTAGGAGGGATTACTAAATCGAGTACCAAGCATCGTTCGTTCGCCTCCACACTCTCGAATCCATCTGTATTTTCTACTGCCCGGAGCCTTTCATCTAGGAACTGATATTTCCCTTGGGAATCTGCCAACTCTACCTTATTAACCATTTTCAACTTTGCCTGTTCAGCTGGATCATCTGAATTTAAGACATTGACGGGGTTAACTGTGTTCTGGGCATCCATCATTACGACCTCATTCTGACCCTTTCATGCCTCTAACCCTTCTTTGGCAGCCAAGTTTTTAGTGTATCCCTTGATTACGGTGGACACTAGCTCCATCAATTTAGTCATCTGATCTTTAGATTCTGCTTGAGACTTTTCCAGCTGTTCTCGTAATTCTTCCTGTACCTTTTCCATTCTTTCCATTCGGGCAACTTGTTCATTCTCCATAGCACTAGCCTGTATTAAAGGGGTACTCAGTACTTCTTATACCTCTAATTTGAAATGGAAATTCTTTAAAAGACTCTTAAAGCCAAGCCAACTTCTGTTTTATTCCCCCAAACTGCATGTCATGATGAAGGAGCCATGAATGCAATTTGATGCACGTGAAGCCTAAACAATATGATGTATGGACATGTATAGTGGAAACATGCTAACCATATATGTAATAAATGCAATCACGATGCCAACATGTTGCAAGCAAAGAATAAACAAATCAACGCATGGATATATGCAATGAATGATCGTGTACATTTCAGCATATTTCCCAATGAATGATCATATACACTATGAATGCAACACGAAGTCAATTATGATGCATGTAAACAATGAATGATTGACATAGAGTATATACAAAGAAAATCATGCTGACTATGTGTGTCATGAATGCATCCTGATGTTACTATGACAGATTAATGAATTAGCATATACAGAGAAATCATGCTGACTATGTTTGTCATGAATGCAACCCAAAGTCAACATGATGCATGTAAGGAATAAGCAAATTAATGCATGGATATATACAGAAAAATCATGCTGATTATGAATGCATGAATGCAACCTGATGCTAAAATGATACATGTATGAATGTATGGTATGACACATAATTGATCGGATGCAAAATGCAAAGGGAAAGGGAAAGATATCACGAAGGAAACAAAAATCGGAGGAACTTAATCATCAACATCTCATATATTTGAAGCATAGTTAATTCATTCTCATATCAACGTTCACAATGGTATAAACCATGTTTTAAAAAATTTGGGCAGTGGTTAAAACTGTCTTTACAAGCACTTTATTCTTCCTAGCATCCTAAGGCTATAAGAGCCGGCTACTGAAAAAGTGAAATCCTACTACATCATATCAGACTGAAGTCTTTATACATCATTGCCATGAATCTCCCAATCCTAATTACGCTTTCCCAGCCCTCTATCAATCAGAGTCATTGGATCGATCCACTTGATCTCTATAAGAGATTGCACTTTCTTTTTGAAGGCTATACAGTCTTCAATGCTATGGCCATCAATTCCACAGTGATAATCATATCTTTCATTTGGATTATACCACTTTGGATATGGTAGTAACATGGGTTTTAGCGGGATACAGGCAACCATGTGATTTTGGATCAGTATAGGGAGAAACTCCTGGTAGCTGATTGGAATGGGATCATACTGCTCTTGAGTCTTGTTTTAGAGTTGTATTTAGTCACACATGGCCTAGGAGTTGGGGCACTTGGTGGTGGCACTAAGGTTCGAGCCAAAGTGTTTACGTAAAGAGGTGGCGGAACAGCATGGTAAGGGTATGGATTTGGACACAGGACCCTTGGAGGTTGTACATAGTTCGAGGTTCCTATCTTGGATGCTTGATAAGGTGATTGATGAGGGAAATAGTACGAACTGGCAGTTGGTGGTGATGGAGTGGGATTCAGGAATCCCGTAGTTGTCATCCCAATGGATGATTGGATCATAGTAGGGTAGGGATACTGGTTTGGACCTAGAACAGTTTGCAGGTATGGTACAGGATCCGAGGTTTCTATCTTTGGTATCAGGCTCTCGGCTAATCATTTTCATGATTTTGTCCACAATTTCATCAGGATTGCAACCTTTGTAGCATTGACAAGTGCAGGATCCAGCAAGGATTGTATGTTCTGGACCTAATGGTTTTGGTTGATTGAAAGTGATGCAGAGCCCTGAGAAAGTTCCCCTTTACTCTTACTCATATCCTCAAACATTTTCAGCAATTTGGCGAGTTGTTCTTTCACTTCTCAGATTTCATGTCGAAATTCCTCTTGATTTCGTTCCAGAGCACCCAATCATTCCTCCGATTCTTTCCTCATATCTCGAACCCCTTTCATGCAAATGAAAATGTCATGAGATTAAGAATACAATTATGAATGTACATGTTCTATTCCGATGTGTATGAATATACTGATGATTAATGCATGAATATATACAGAGAAATTATGATGACTATATATGCTATGGATGCAATCTAATGCCAACATGATGCATTTAAAAAATGAATAAATTGATGCACAGGTATATACAAATAAATACTATGCATGTCATAAACGTATTCTACAATGAATGACCATGCATGCTATGGCTGTAACATGATGTCAAAATGATATATGCAAAGAATAAATGAATTAACACAAAGGTAGGTACAAATAATGACCATGTATATCACAAATGTATTCTACAATGAATAACCATGCATGTTAGGACTGTAACATGATGTCAAAATGATACAAATAAATTAACCAATGATTACACGAAATTGGTGGGACCTAAATCTTGATTATTCAAAAATCCCATTATACAAGATATGCCTCCAAATTTAATCTCTGATTTTTTGAAACATGTCCTTTATGAAAAACCAAACACATTATTTTCAAAAGAACTTTGGGGTAGTGGATCCTACTATGGTACAATATGCAAATGTTCATGTAACACTACCGGTTTATAGAAACCATCAAATAAAATTATTACCACCATCCTTTTATTGCAAAAAAAAAAAAAATGAGATCAACAATACAACCATAAATGTACATGCTCTATTCACACATGCATGAAATGTGCAAAATGCAAGAATGTTTGAAAAAGAATGTTTATATTTTCAATTTCAAAAAATTAGTGAACACTTGCCCCAACAGTATCTGCTTATTTAGGCATCACGATGCCTTCGAGGCGGAGTATCACATTTATTAAGGGCGATGTACGTACATCGTTGCCCGATCTACAATACTTATTCAGAGTGTAAAATAGGTAATAAAAGGTTTAGAAATGTCCCTCCATGTGTTTCTATCTCTGGTATATCTAACAGAAATCTGGCATGGCTTCGCCTAGGTTCACTATATGAGGGTGAATCGGTTCAAAACCCCGAATTGCTCCTCACTGTCACCGGTGAAGGCTAGTAAGGCACCCCGATAAAAGCGGGTTCAATTCGTTAGAGTCTATTTCCCTAGCCCATGTGGATTGTTAATCACGAAGGCTTAGTTACTTAGCTCCCACCTAAAAGGACGAAACCCGGGTATTGGTTTCATGATATGCAAATGCACGTATGGTGCGTGTGGAGGAACAACAAACCTGTCACCGCCTATTCTACAAACCTTATTCTAAATGCTCTAGCAATTTATTAAAAGAATATTCAAGAATAGTGTAACGCATTAACCAACAAGTAATTATAATATACAACCTTAAATAGATAGAGAACAATAATAAAATGCATGCACATGAGTATGGACATATTTAAAAACATTTTATTATTTTAAAAATTCTCATTAAAAATGTAGGAATTAAAATCAAATACCAATTAAACCAACAAAATCGAGACTTTGATAACACACGACTAATTCTAGGCCGGACTCTCTATATGTCCCCAATGGAGTCGCCAAGCTGTCGCAACCTAAAAAATAACAAGTCTCATTGCAAGATTTATTATTCGTTAAGCATGACATTAAAAAAACGAGGAAAAGTCGACATAATTCCTCTTGAAAAAATGAAAGTTTTGAAAATGACCTTGAAAAAGACATGGAGTCGTCACCAATCTTTTTTAGCTAGGTGTGATCGGCCACCTATTAAAACCGATTTTATAAAACATTTAAAAATTAATTAAAATATTTTTTAAAACCAATTTCAAGTATGCATTTTAAACCAGAGAAATCAAAGAAGTGGGTTCGGGACTTGGTTACGTGTGGCGAAGGATTAGCACCCCCACAACGCCCGTAAAAAACGGTACCTTATTAATCGTGTGTTATCTCAAGTCTCGGTAAAAAATTTGATTTTTAATTTGATATTTCAAGTTAATTCCCAATTTAAAGAAAAATAATTCCATTTTTAATTGAAAATGATCCGAAATTTATTAATTCAAAATTTTCCTATATTCCCCAACAAACGTGGCAAAATATAGAAATTTTTATTAGTTTGAAAATTTTTCGAATCATTCTTATTTTAAAGAAGATATTCCGTTATTAAAGATAATTGATGATATCCTCCCAGCAAACCCGGCAGAGAACTCATGAATTATTTTAACTCGGGAATATCTTTATTTTATTGAAAATCATAACCTTTTTCAAGACATTTAAAAAAATATATGAATATGAATATGTGTGACATAAATAAAATGACATAGCAAAGTCTAGATAATATAATGCAACCTAAATGGTATGATATAGTTTAAATGTCATAGCATATTCTAAATGAAATGAAATAACCTAGGTAACATGATATATTCTATATGAAATGAAATATCCTAAGTGACATAATATATTCTATATGAAATGAAATGACCTAGGTAACATGATATATTTTAAATGGAATAAAATGATTAAAATGACATGGCAAATATAAATGATATGGCATAGTTTAAGTGACATGGTATATTCTAAATAATATAATCTAAATGACATGAAATGACATGAAACATAAAATAATGCTATCATGTAATATACATGAAAATAAAAATAAAAATAACAATGCATGAACATAGCATATGCTAAAAAATATGACACAAATAAACAACTAAATAAAAAGCATAGGATATCATAAAATATTCAAAACCATATAACAATTAATATAATATCAAAAATTTAAATCAAAGATAATAACACCATCATGAAAATTAAACATAGCAAAAATTACATATTATATAATATGCATGAATAGGGAAAATGCAATGCATGAGAATTTATTTTTTCCTTTAATTAAGAAAATCCGTATATCTAAAAAGATATCCGGCTACCTTAGGAAAATATATCAAATTAAATATTCTAAACCAAAATACTTTATGATTGTTTGAAAATAATTTTGAAAAGCTTAGATTCAAAAATAAAAACATAGCTGAACCCCTTTTAAATGGCTCTAATTTCCTAAGTTTAAAATCCCAGACTTGACCACCCTTAACCCGAGATTAAAAAAACCATTTTTAGAGTTTAAAAAGGCTTAGAAACTATCCTAAAATAGTAGCTAAACTTCCAAATCAGCCACGTCCAAGTAACTTAACCAAAATAGAAAAATGATTTTCCTTCAAATTCAATTATGACTTCAGTATCCAGTTTTAAAGCACGATTTTTTACCCTATTTTAAAAATTCAAAAAAATCTAAAAAAAATACTGGAGACTCAAGACATATAAAATACACGAGAAAACATTGGCTTAATTTTTTGATTAAAGATGACTGCCCAGAAAAATCGAGAAAGTACGAGTACTGGGTGAAAAAAACTGTTTTGCCAAAACACATTTTTTTTTGCCTTTGATAAAATCATTTAAAAATCAAAGTAAAAATATTAGAGACTCTCTAAAAGACTCACAAACAGTAGCTAACACTTTTGAAAAGTTAGGCAAAAATTGGCCTAAGTAAAAAAATCACAAAGGTAGAATAATTAATTTGACAACTCTCTAATTTTCCACAAGCATGCTCAAGTGAGCATGACTTTGAGCCATTGATTGGCCTAAGTCATAAGCCAATTGGCAAGGACATGAAATGCAAGAAAAATACAGCAAATATGATGCATGAAATGCATGATTTAAAGCCTAAATGACATGGAGAATGCATGGCATCAATAAAATGACCTAGACCTAAATGAACTTGTACGGTATTTAATGCAACCTAGGTCTAAAATGCATGAATATGCATGGCAAAGCAAACCAATCCTAAACCTAAAAAATGCATGGCAATAACACAAGGGCACGCTTAAACAAAATACTCAACCAAATATCATGAAAATGCAAACCTATCAACTAACATAACAAGAATGCACACACAAAGCATACAACATAGGAAGGCTGAATGGTCTCATGTTTAAAAATGAGCATGGCAATTTCACAAACACATGATATATTAACATGCATAGCTAAAGAATAAATCATGCAAATATAAAGTAAAGCCAATAGGTATTTTCACAAACATATGGATTACAAAATGTAAAAACATAAACAAACTTAAACATTTTGAAAACAGAAAATAAAAAATGCAAGAATAGTAAAATAAACATGATAATAGACTCAAAAATGGAAATAAGCAAGCAACCAAATTAAAACAAGCTTCATGTTTATGTATTAGAAGAAGATTTAAAGCATCAAAACTTATTAAATATCAAGAATAACATGAAATAACAAAGCAAAACAGCAACTCTCAAAAATACTAGGCCATTCGGCCAACCCAACAATAAGAAGAAAAAAAAATTTCAAAAACTTTTTGCAAGAAAGAATCAAGAAAGAACTTAAAGAAGAATATTAAAAACACTTATTTAAAAAGGAAAATCAAAAGAAACTCATCGAATATTATATGACAATAGCAAATCAAGAATGAAAAATCAAAGAAAGTGCAAGAGTATGGTGCTTAAAGCAACCTCTAGAAGCTATCTTTCAAGCTTTTTCTCTTCTAAATTTCTTTTCTTTTCTAAACTTTTCTTTTTGCCTTTCATCAATGGAGAGAAAAATCAGCCAAAAACCAAGAGAGAATAGAGAGTGAATAGCTGAAAATGAAAGAGAGAGTGACCCTTCCTTGTAGTGGCCGAATGGCCCTTATCCCCTAAGATGTTGTCATCTTTTCTTCAACCAATTTTCATCTGAAGGCTATTGATCCAAGATGTTTAAAAAAATGAAATTATCACCCTTAGATTAGGCCATCAGCTATCCACAATTACAGCTGTTCCAGAATCTTAAGCCATTATGTTGACCCTCTCTCTCTTCATGCATTGGTCCATGTGGCTTATTTGCAAAGGCTTGATAAAAAAATAACTAACTTACTCTTCATTGTTGGCCTTTTGATTAAAAATCAGAAAATGTCTACCCATTCTTGGGCCTTGGCCGGCCAACCCCTTTTCTTCCAGCCCATGTTTCATTTTTTTAAAAGGCAAGAAAAGCCCTTTTCGATTTTTTGGGTAAAATGACCTTTTTGCCCCCCGAACATAAATAAATGGAAAATGGACTCCAAATTCAAATTTTATTTTTTCAATACTTTCAAAATAATAAAAAACTGAATTCTGGAAGTTTTCAAAAATTTTCGAGTCCATTTGCTATTTATTTGGATTTTTGCTTCCAAAATTGCCCTTTTATGCTCCCAAACTGTACCATTTTTTAAACGAGCTCCAAATCCAGATTTTTCTTCACCAATATCTTCCAAATAATTTAAAAGTGTGATCTGGAAGTGTTCATAATTTTTGGAACTCATTTGGTATTTTTTCGGGATTTATCTGCTTGAATTACTACAAAAGGGCCCGGGATTTGGCCATTTTGTAAACGAACTCCGAATCCAGAGTTTCTTTCGCCAATTTATTCCAAATAATTTAAAAATAATATTTACAAATTTTCAAAATTTTTGGAGTTCATTTGCTATTTTTTCAGGATTTATCTTCTTGAATTTCTGCATAGGGGACCCGGGATTTGGCCATTTTGCAAACGAACTCCGAATCAAGATTTTCTTTTGCCAATATCTTCAAAATGATTTAAGAATGAGATATGAAATTTTTTAAAATTTTTGAAGTTCATTTGCTATTTTTCCCAGATTTTCCAATTTTGCCATTTTGCCTCCGAAACCCGGTTTTGCTCAAAACAAGTCCGATTTTCAGATTTTCTTCAAACTGAGCTTTGGACTATCCTTTTTAATCACTCCTCATCCATTAGGGGGTTTAATCTTATCGAATCGGGTCATTTCTGTAATTCTTCCAAAATTCACCGAAATCCACCAAAAACCTTAATCCTCGGTTTTCTTCTAGATTGACTTTTCTTTTAGTTTTTCTTCAAGTGGCTTCTCCATTACCCGTAGTCAGTGCTTATCTTTCATTTGGAACCTTCAATTTCAACCAATTTGATAGTTTAAACACTTTTTCCCAAATTTCCTGAACTAGGGTTTCCTTTCTACTAAATCTCCGTAACCCAACTTTCGAACTCCATATCTTTCAATGTAGACCTCGGATTATCAAAATTCTTTCGCCATTTTTCAATTGAACTTCAAATCTTGATTTTGAAATTGGGTTGACTTTTTTAGTAGTTGACTTTTTGAGATTGACTTTTTGAGGTTGACTTTTTCAAGTTTGACTTTTTATACTCGTCTTCTTAGACTAAGTCTCGGAGTACCACCTGTAGGATGAAAAAAGTCTTTTTACATTCTGAAATATCAATTTAGGAAGAAAACATACCTGTTTTAGTGGTCCGGACAAAATTAGGTGTCTACACCCAATTTTACCAAAATCCACTAAAAAACCTAATTCTCGGTTTTATTCCGAATTGACTTTTCCTTCATTTTTTCTTCCAAGTAGCTTCTCCATTACCTGTAGTCAGTGCTTATCTTTAATTTGGAACCTCTTCTTTTGACCAATTTAATCGTTTAAGCACTTTTCTCCAAATTTTCCGAACTAGGGTTTTCTTTCTACTGAATCTCCGTAACCCAACTTCCGAACTCCATATCTTTCATTGTAGACCTCGGATTATCAAAATTCTTTCACCATTATTCAATTGAACTTTCAATCTTGATTTTGAAAGTGGGTTGACTTTTTTAGTAGTTGACTTTTTAGGGTTGACTTTTTCAAGATTGACTTTTTTTGTTTGCTTTCTTAAACTAAGTCTCGGAGTACCACCTGCAGGATAAGAAAAGTCTTTTTGCATTCTGAAACATCACTTTTAGGAAGAAAACATACCTGATTTAGTGGTTTGGACAAAATTAGGTGTCTACAACTGCCCCTCATTGGCTATTGCTGAGAATCAGGAATCAGCCAAAGATAAACAAACACTAATTTTGTCTGGTTAGTGAAATCACATGTGAAGAAAAAGGAAAGGGGTTTTCATTCATCATTCTTTTTTTTTCTTTTTTTTTTCTTTTTTTTCATTTTTCATTTTTTTCCATTTTCTATTTTTTGTTGTTGAAAATGTTGTAAATAGAAGATTTTATCCTTAAATTGAGTTCCCTGACTAATCAAGGCTCGACCCATCTTAAGAAAACGAGTTCGATTTGCAAGATAAGAAATGACCTTGACGATGGTCTCGGGGTCTTAACCTGTCCTGTTCTCAGCTGTGTTTAAAATTCTGTGTATCTCCTCCAGAAGCTTCGGCTATCACTACCAAAGACTTTCTCATGTTTTAAAATTGTAAAACTCTGAATATCTCCACCAGAGGCTTTGGCTATCACCACCAAAGGCTTTCTATCTTTTGAAAAAAATTTAAAAATTCTGGATATCTCCACAGAGGCTTCGGCTATCACTACAAAAGACTTTTTCCTTTTTCAAAAAAATTTAAAACTCTGGATATCTCCACAGAGACTTCGGCTATCACTACCAAAGACTTTCTCCCTTTTAAAAAAAAATTTAAAACTCTGGATATCTTCATAGAGGCTTCGACTATCACTACCAAAGACTTTCTCCCTTTTCAAAAAATTTTAAAACTCTGGATATCTTCATAGAGGCTTCGACTATCACTACCAAAGACTTTCTCTCTTTTCAAAATATTTAAAAACTCTGGATATCAGTTCTTGAAAACATGTTGAAGATTATATCTGAAAGCTTTCAGAAGGGATGCAAATGCTTCTTGGTGCAGATGCAGATGTTAAATAAAATGCAAATGTCTTTGATGCAAATGTAAATGACTTGATTTGATGGAAATGTTTCTTGATGCAGATTCAAATGACTTAGACTCATGCAAATGCTTCTTGATGCAGATGCACATGTTGAGTAAAATTCTGGGTATCTCTTCCAGAAACTTCGGCTATCACCACCAAAGACTTGCTCATTTCTTAAAACCGTAAAACTTTGGGTAACTCCTCCAGAGGCTTTGGCTATCATCACCAAAGACTTTCTCTCTTTTCAAAAAATTTTAAAACTCTGGATATCTCCACAAAGGCTTCTGTTGTCACCACCAAAGACTTTCTCCCTTTTCAAAAAAAAAAATTTAAAACTCTGGATATCTCCACAGAGGCTTCGGTTGTCACCACCAAACACTTTCTCTTTTTAAAACTATAAAACCCTGGGTATCTCCATAGAGGCTTCGGCTATCACTACCAAAGACTTTCTCCCTTTTAAAAATTTGTAAAATTCTGGGTATCTCCTCCAGAAGCTTCTGCTATCACCATCGAAGACTTGCGCATTTAAAAAAATCGTGTTGAAAATTATACCCAAAAGCTTTGAGAGATGATGCAAATGCTTCATGATGCAGATGCAGATGTCTTTAACAAGATGCACATGCTTCATGGTGCAAATTTAAATGGCTTGGATTGATGCAATTGCTTCTTGATACAGATGCAAAGGTTGAAGAAGATGCAAATGGCTTAGATTGACGCAAATGCTTCTTGATGTAGATTCAGAGATCAACATTTTGCAAATGCTTCTGAATAATGCAAATGCAAAGATTAGCAGTGTGCAAAATGCTTCTAAGCTATGTAAAATGCAAAGATCAATATTGATGTAAATGCTTCATGAAACGATGCAATGCCCCTGCAAATCGTGTTCATGTGAGTGATCCATGAATGGTGTAATTGCAGTTACCACACAATAGTGAAGATGCAATGATCCTATAAATGATGCAATTGTTTGAGATGATGTCGTATGCAAATATCCATGGAGGATGTAAATGTAAAGGTAAAATGCAGACGTTTATGGAATAGTTCCAATGCAAATACCCATGAATGATGCAAATGCTTGCCGACACTGTGCAGATGCAAAAGCTCAATAAATTGTTGAGTGCTTATGATGCAAATGCCCCCGATTGTTTTTCTAGATTTTGGCTTAGCCTTTCAAATTCATTTTTTCCTTTTCAAATCAGAGTATATCTTCAATTCATTTTGGCTATTCTCTTTGCCCCAACAGTTTTCAAACTCTCAATGGGTTCTATTTCTTCTTCTCATGTCTGAAAGTCAAAACCTATCCTAGTACTTCTATACCTTTGGGTTAGAAAAACCCTTGTCTCATGTCAACATCAAAAATGGGTATTTCAAAAAAATATCTTTATTTGTTTTCTCATTTTGAAAACTTCTGAACAAAAAATATTAACCCTACAGTGTGTGATGTACAAATATTTTGAAAACTGATGATCGCTGTTAGAAATTTCTTTAAGTGTCAATCTGGGTTTTTTTCAACTGGGATTGGCAAGGCTTGGTATAACAAGATTCTGGCTTTTCTAGGAAAACTTTATAACAAAAATGTATACCCCATTTAGGCTCACAAATGGAACAGGTTTTATAAATCATGAATTCGTTGAGAACCAAACAAATTCAACATTCTTTTAGTTTCCATATCAAGGCATTTTGACAAGTGTCAAGATTAGCCGAAATGTTTAAACGGGAAAGTTTAATCTTGGAAGGAAAAAGTCTCAGTTTTTGAAATCAATCCTCCGAATGAGAGCTAACAATTTGGGAGGTTTAGGAATTCCTAGATGTTCCTTGATGACCACTTCTTCCATTTCACTCTAGACCGCCCATTTTTGGGTTTTCGCTCTAGAGTCCCATTCTTTCCATTTTTTCTTTCTTTTTTGTTGTTCTACCATGCATTTGAGAATTTTAAATTCTTTTTTAGTGAAATAATAATTCAATGAGATTAGATAAAATCTGAGGAAGAACCTTCAAGTTAAATATTCATGCTTGATCAAAATGAACTTTTAAAGCACGTAACGTAGGCCATGGTTCAGGGTTCAGAAAGAAAGGATAAATAGGCCCAAAATATGTGTTTGAGGGTAATCAGATCAAGGATCATTTCTTGCGGAGGATTCTCTTTGAAACATTTATCCCATTTGGACTTTTTATTCCTTTTTTTACTTTTGCTTTTTTTCTTCCTCGCTTTTGGCTTTCATTTGCCATACTTTTTTACACTTTTTTGTTTTTTTTTGTTCTTGGCTTCCATTTTGCCATCTTTTCCTTTTTCTTTACTTCGACAGAGTGAGCTCGTATTTATTCGGGGCACAAATTGCTTTATATCTGTCTTTGAGCTAGGACTCATTTTTTCGTGATCTTTGAGAAGAACTTTCTTCGCATTTGCTCCCCAATGTAGAGGGTGATCCTTGATCAGGGTTCAAAGAAGAAATAATTCTTTTAGCTCAAAAGGGGTGACTATGGATAATTTCTTTGTTGCGAAAGGGATATGAAAGATGGCCATTCATCATAGCAAGCCCGAATATTCTCATTGAAAAGCAATCCCCAGGGGAATAGATAATCAGAATTTCATTTTGCACTTTGGAATCATCTGAATTCTCATATGCATGATGTCAAAATTTTTCTTTTTTCTTTTTCTTCTTTTTTTTTTTTTTTGCTCTTTTTTTTACATGCCCCACTAGTTCATGCATTAGTTCCATCCTTTTTCATCATGTATCCATCATTTTCACATATGATGCCCCAATTTGATTAACCATGAGGATTTGTATCATTGCGAGAAACATCGCAAGTCTAGGTCTGTACTTAAAAGAATGAGTTTCAAACTTAGGTTTGTTTGAAGTGACAAGGAAAATATGACCCATAAAACGGGTTTTTTCTAGGACATGGGATAATCTAGTTTAATCATTGTGCCCCAGGGTGTCAATAATGAAGTGATGTTTGGGAAATTAGTGTTTTGTGGTTTGTTGGAAATGACATAAATGATTTTGGCACAACCTTGACACACACCAAATTACCAATGATCTAAATTCTTGAAAGAATGTCTCATTTGTTTGAATTTGAAGAGTTCAAATTTTTTTCAAAAAGTTCATTCCTTTGTTCATAGCCTAGACTAGGATTTACATCTTTGCTTATTCTGCAATGACAATGGTTTATAAAGTTTAATCAATCATATTCTTTGACGCATTAGGTCTTTCAAGTGGACTCGGTTCAAGGGATTTAGGCATAGAAAAGCCTAAAAGAGAGAGGGAAAGCGTTGGGTCATTTCTAACAATGATCATCAATATTCTCGAGACTGTCCATTATTTCATGTGAAAACCCCTTATTATTGTTTACCACAAATTTTCATGAAGTTTCATTTTTTGCAAGTTCAAATTATTATTAAAACATAAAGAACACAAAACATTTAAATTCAAAATTTATTTATTTCATGTAGATGTCAACATGAGACAAGTGCTTTCATCATCACAGTGTATAGAACTACATGCATCGGAAATCCTAATATGATTATGCACCCTGTTTCTTATGACACTTGGTTTTCCCATCTTCAAAACTTGTCGAACCAGCCTTGATGAGATCCCTGACCTTGTACTTCAAAGCAGGGCAGTTCTCTGTTGAGTGACCTTGATTGCCAGAATGATAACCACAACACTCATTAGCATCATACCAGCTCGGATAAGGGGGCTTCAGAGGCTCTAATTGCATGGGTGTCACAAGGTGATTCTGGATGAGTTGAGGTAGTAGCTCACTGTATGTCACAGGAATTGGGTCAACCTGATTTCTTTTTCTCTTTTTATGCCCCTTCGATTATTCCCAAGGGTGTTAGATTGATAGACAGATTTAAATTCTGACGTGGTTGCAGGCATTGGTTGGTAAGGATAAGCACCTTGAGAGACATTGTTCAGGGTAGGGTAGAATGGCTGATACGAGGAGAATTGGGGAGGTGGGGCAAAGTTTTCCACAACTTGGGTACTTTCCTATTTTTTTGCGGATGCCCCATTTCTCTCGGTATTGATTGTTCTTTCTCCTTCAATTTTCCCATCCTTAATAGCATTCTCAATCATCTCTCCTAAAATTACCATGTCTGAAAAATTCTTCGTGGTGTTGCCAACAAGTCTATCATAGTACGGGGCCTGCAGTGTATTCACAAAAAGGACAGTAATTTTTTTCTGAGTTAAGGGCGGTTATACTTGGGCGGCCAGGCTCATCCACCACTGCGTATATTCTTTGAAGCTCACAGTAGCTCTTTTCTTCATATTTTGCAAGGTGAGACGGTCAGGCGCCATGTAGGTCATATGCTTGTACTGGTTTTGAAAAGCCCTAGCCAGATCATTCCAAGAGCGAATCTGATCTTTGCTCAACTGACTATACCACCTAATTGCGGACCCGTTGAGGCTTGTCGTAACCGAAAAAATAACAAGTCTCATCGGGAGACTTTATATTCGTTAAGCATGACATTAAAAAAAACATAGGAAAAGATGACTTAATTCCTCTTGAAATAAATGAAGGTTTGAAAATGACCTCGAAAAAGATATGCAGTCGCCACCAATCTTTTTTGGCTAGGTGTGATCGGCCACCTATTAAAACCGGTTTTGTAAAATATTTTAAAATTAATTAAAACATTTTTGAAACCAATTTCAAGTCTGCGTTTTAAACCAGAGAAAATTGAATAAGCGGGTTCGGGACTCGGTTACGTGCAGGGAAGGATTAGCACCCCCACAACGTCCGTATAAAATGGCACCTTATTAATCGTGTGTTATCTCAAGTCTCGGTAAAAAGTCAGTTTTTAATTTAGTATTTCAAGTTAATTCCCAATTTAAATAATTCCATTTTTAACTGAAAATGATTCGGAATTTATTAATTCAAAATTTTCCTATATTCCCCGACAAAATCGACAAAATATAAAAATATTTATTTATTTGAAAAATTTTCCGAATCATTCTCGTTTTTTGAAAGAAAGATATTCCTTTATTAATAATAATTGATGATATTCTCCCCAGAAAATCCGGTAGAGAACTCATGAATTATTTTAACTCAGGAATAACTTTATTTTATTAAAAATCATTATTTTTTTCAAAACATTAAAAAAAAATGAATATGAACATGTGTGACATAATTAAAATGACATAGCAAAGTCTAGATAATATAATGCAACCTAAATGATATGATATAATTTAAATGGCATAGTATATTCTAGATGAAATTAAATATCCTATGTATCATGGTATATTCTAAGTGAAATGAAATATCCTAAATGAAATGTAATATCTTAAGTGACATAATATATTCTATATGAAATGAAATATCTTAAGTAACATGATATGTTCTAAATGAAATGAAACAAATTAAATAACATGGTATTCTAAATGAAATGATATGATTTAAATGACATGATTTTCTAAATGAAATGATATGATTTAAATGACATGGCAAATTTAAATAATATGGCATATTTTAAATACATGGTATATTCTAAATAATATAATCTAAATGAGATGAAATAACATGAAACATAAAATAATGCTATCATGTAATATGCATGAAAATAAAAATAAAATAATAATGCATGAACATAATATATGCTAAATAATGTGACAAAAATAAATAACTAAATAAAAAGCATAGGATAACATGTAATATTCAAAACCATATAACAAACAACATAACACCATAAAATAAATCAAAATAATAATAATATCATAAAAAGCATAGGAACGGGCACCAACCCTCCACCTTGTTTACAACCATTTTTAAACTGTCACCATCCTCCACCATTCCCGTTTTTACCATTTTGACCTATACTTTTATCATTGGGGTCTTAACTTCACTGACATATTTTTTCAACCTTCTCTCTGCCACTGTCAATATTGTATTTACTCGGCTCTCAGCATGATCGGATAATGGATTTCCTACTACATTCGGCTCATTCTTTGTCCCAAACTTCACCAAACCAGTATTAATCAAACTTTGGACTTTCTTCTTAAAGGCAATACAGTCCTCAGTCAAATGCCTTTGGATCCCTACATGATATGCACAGCTAACATTTGCGTTGTACCACCTTGGATATGGTGGTGTCAGAGGTTCGAGGTATACAGGTGCAATAAGTTGACTCTGCAACAGTTTAGGATATAGCTCACCATAGGTGGTAGGAATCGGATCAAATTGGGGTTTCTGATCATTCCTTGGTGAACGTTGGTCATTGCGTCCAGCACCTTGGGTGTTTGAGACAGTATTTCGGGGAAGATTTATCTGTAGGTATGTGCCAGTTGGAGAAGGCTATTGTGGTATATTGGTATAGGGAAATGGATTTTGGGTAAGATGATTCACATTGGGATAGTAAAGCTTATACCCCGGATAAGATGTGTAGGGTGTAGGAGGTGCATAAGATGTAGGAGGAGTATAGGGCCTGGGAGGTGTGTATGGTGTAGGAGGTGCATAGGGTATTCATTGAAGCTGACTGTATATGTCTCCTCCTTCTTTTTTGCAGCGAAAATCCTCTTCGAGGTAGCAGACTCACCCCCTTCCATTTTCTCGTTCTTAATGGCCGACTATATCATCTCCCCGAATATTACCATATCTGCAAAGTCCTTGGTGGCACTCCCTACCAATTTATCATAATAAGGTGCTTTCAGGGTATTGATGAAAAGCACTGTAGTTTTCTTTTTGGTCAAAGGAGGTTGTACTTGTGTAGCCATGTCTCTCCATCTCTGAGAATATTCTTTAAAGCTTTCAGTAGCTTTCTTTTCCATGTTTTGCAGAGTTAGACAGTCAGGCACCATGTCCGTCACATGCTTGTATTGTTTTATGAAAGCTTTGGCTAGATCCATCCAGGAACGGAACTTAGTACGGGTAAGCTGGTTCTACCATCGAGTTGCGGACCCTATCAAGCTATTCTGAAAACAATGGATAAGCAATTTTTCATCTTCATCATGTTCGGTCATCTTCCGGTAGTACATTGTCAGATGCGCTGATGGGTTGGTAGTTCCGTTATATTTTTCAAAGTCTGGCATTTTAAACTTTGGAGGAATCACCAGACCGTGTACTAAACTCATTTCTTTGGCATCGAGACTGCCAAATAGCTACACCCCTTCAACTGCCCTCAATCTTTCCTCCAGCAGCTGATATTTTTTCTGGGATTCTACTGTTTCAACCCTCTTCAGCTCAGTCATCTTTGCCCTTTCCTTTTCAGTCAGTTCCTCTAAGTCTGGAACGTCCACATCAATTGGATCAACCCCAATATTACCCTTTTTAGGACCAAAATTCTATGCTTCAGCCGTTGGTTGGATGTAAACATAGGATGCTGCCCCAGTTGGAAGTTCATTTCCCACATGCTGGGATGCCTGGCCATTCTGCTGTACCACCTCTGGTCGGCCTTCCTGGTTTACTGCTCCCATTCCTGTAGCTGAATTTTCCCCTGGCCATTTTTGCCTCATCATGGTATTCATCATCTCCATGAGTTTGGCCATTTGTTCCCGTGACTCCTCTTGAGACTTAGCTAACTGTTCCTGCAGTTCCCTTTGAGTTCTTTCCATCCTTTCAATTCTAGCAAGCTGATCGTTCTCCATAGCTCTGGCTTGAGATCTTGTATTGTAAGGGTGTCGAAAATCTGATTCTTTCTGAGTGCGACCAATTGTACCTTTAGTTTTAAAAACCATGAATTAGAAATTATTGACACATTTTTTATTTTATAAAAATGAATGAATGATTAAATGTTAATGAATGAACAAATAAGTAAATGACTAAGTGTATGAACATGAATGAATAATTATAAAGAATAAATGGATGGACAAATAAATAAATGACTAAGTGTATGAATAATATATAAAGAATAAATGAATGAATGATTATAAATATAAATAAATGAATAAACAAACAAAATATATAAAGGAAAGAGCAAATGAATGACGAATGCATTTAAAAGTGTTGGCCCCGGGATAATTCCAACCAAACGGTCTTTTATTGATTTCCTGGAACTAAATACATCAAAGATAAAAGATCATTGTTTAAGACAATCTGATAATCTATCTATCCTAATTCAAAAATGCTATTACAAAACACCGGTCCTATAGTAACTCCCTCGGATCTTGGACCTTTTTTACTGCCTTGCTCTTCAATCTGACCCCTACTTGTTCATGGCCCTTTGACATGTCAGCAGAAGCATCACTGTCTAAGCTTTCCTTAGCTTGTTTCTCCAGTTGATTGGCTCGGGCTTCATTCTGCTTTGCTCTCTCTTTCCAATAGTTATTCTCCTTCTTGAGGTTTTTGAGCTCTTGCTCCCATTCCCCAGAAGTCTTGAGGGTTCCCTCAAATCTGAGCTCGAAGCGTTACCTCTTGTTCTCCAAGTTTAATTCCTGAAGATCGCTCTTAGCAGTGTCCCTTTCTCTCTTGATCTTTTCCTTTTCTCTTTCTTGAGCTGATTCCCTATTTTTCATGTCCTCAAGCTCTTCTTGCAGCCGGGAAATCTCTTTGCTCATCTGGGCCTTTTCTTTTTCGAATTCTATCCTTGCAATTTCTAACTCTGATGGTGTTTCCTTAGGTGGTGGACGTATGAATTGGACCTCTTTTCCATTTGATGTCAACAACCTATCATTAACCCTCAATTCCCTTCATACCAGGTAATCAAGTGTGGCGATGTCGGCTTATCTAGCTACCTCCACTCGATGAGTTTCCTTCCATGCTACTACAATCTCACGTACCTTTCCCGAGTATCCATCTTCTTCGTAAGCAAATTCTAAATCACTAAGGTCATGGGTCGTTAGAGTAAACTGACGGGATTTCGATTGTTTTAGTACCAGCAGTGGTGCATAGCTCACTCCTCCCCATACTCCCAATAATGGAACAGAAGCTTTATCTCCACATTTGTACAACGTCTGCATAGGAGCTATCTATGGAGCCCTCCAAATTATCATCTCAACCTTGATATTTCAGAATATGTTGATCCATTGTTCCTAAGTCCTATTTTCAAGCCAATCCCTCTTAAGAAATTCACCAATTGGTGCAAAAGACTTTCAATACGAGCGAAGAGGGAAATTCTCCTGTTTACAAAAATGACTCTGAACCCATATGTAAAGAAGCTGTATACAACCTATAAAATGCCCTTTTCCTTCCCGTCTACAGAAATTCAGAGATCGGATTGTTTTTGCTATAATTTCCGGGGCTGGGTTTATCCTCTGCTCAAGCCTCTCAAAAACATCAAATACCGCCACATCTACATACCCTAATATCTTTGGGAAGATAACTAAAGCATAGATAGCCAAAGCAAAAATATTCTTAACTATCTCCTTACTTGAATGACTGTGGATTAAGGTCCATAAAATATCCAATGATATATAGTAGCTTACCCCTTTTCGGACAAATGGCTTTCGACCCAATTTCTTTCCACTCCTAAAATTTTAGACACCTTTTTCTTGAAACCCAGCATCTTTGTATCCTTCAAATAAATACGGTCGGGAATAACGTTCTCAATATGCAACAAGGTTGAATATTCCTTTATGGTTGGAGCCATATCCTCTCGGTTGAAAGTAAAACACCGATAAGCGAGATTCCAGAATTGCAGCACAGCCCGGATCACCTTACCACTGACCTTAACCTGAACTAATAGTGCTATGTCCCCATAAGTCTGAGTGAAGGCTTCTTTTTCTGATATGTTCCATTGATTCCAAATATCCATCAATTCTCGAAGATCATTTTTCCTGATTGTAAGATCAACCTCGACTGGAAATATTGACACATATCTCATTTTAAAACAATCCCCATTATCCTGCTGACCTTTCTCAGACTGTTTCTTAACCTCTAAATGCTTCTCGACCACTGAGACATTCTGACCCTCATGGAAGCCCTTTTGGTTGAATATTATTCCGAGACCAATAACCTTTCCATGTGCAAAAGTGATGATAAGAATGCAAAAAAAAAAAATGAATTAGTAACGGGAATAAATTCGAATAATACAAAAAACATATAATTCAAAACAATAATTATCCTTGAGGATGCCAACAAAATTTAGGCATTATAACACCCCTAGGACGAAAACCAACACTTATTATGGGCATTGTGATGTACGTTCATCATTGTCCGATTTTCAAAAATAAACTTATTCGGAATGTAGAATAGAAGGTAAAAGGATTGGAAATATTCCTCCATGTGTTTATAACATCGGGATATCTAATTGGAAATCCGGCATGGCTTCGCCTAGGTTTACTATATGAAGATGAATTAGTTCTAAAAGCCCCGAATTGTTCCTCACCGTCGCCGATGAAGGCTAGTAAGGCACCCCGATAAAAGCAGGTTCAATTCGTTAGAGTCTATTTCTCTAGCCCATGCGGATTGTTAATCACGAAGGCTTAGGTAATTTAGTACTCCGGAAGTGTTTCACTAGCCCATACGGATTGTTAATCACGAAGGCTTAGTTACTTTGCTCCCACCTAAAAGGACGGAACCCAGGTATAGGGCTCATGATATGCAAATGCACGTGTAGTGTGTGAGGAGAAATAACAAACCTTTCACCACCTATTCTACATCCCTTATTCTAAATGCCCCAACAAGATTAAACAACATAAATCATCAATTAATCAATAAATGAATGAATATATGCACCAAAATAACCAGAAAACAATTATAATATGTGTAGACACCTAATTTTGTCCGGACCCCTAAATCAGGTACAATTTCTTCCCAAATTGATGTTTCTCAATGCTAAAAGGCTTTTCTCATCTTGCAGGTGGTACTCCGAGGCTTAGTCTAAGAAAGCAGACAGAAAAGGCAAACTCAAAAGAAGTCAACCTCGGAAAAAGTCAACCCCAAAAAAATCAACTACTGAAAAAATCAACCCACTTTCAAAATCAAGATTTGAGGTTCAATTGAAAAACGGTGAAAGAATTTTGATAATCCGAGGTCTACATTGAAAGATATGGAGTTCGAAAGTTGGGTTACGAGATTCAGTAGAAAGGAAACCCTAATTCAGGAAATTTGGGGAAAAGTGCTTAAACAATCAAATTGGTTGGAATTGAAGGTCTCAAATGAAATATAAGCACTGACTACGGGTAATGGAGAAGCCATTTGGAAGAATAACTGATAAAAAAACTCAATTCGGAAGAAAATCGAGGATTAGGGTTTTTTGGTGGATTTCGGTGAAAGCTGGAAAAATTGCAGAAATGGCCCAATTCGGAAGATCTAAAGTCTTTGATTGATGAAAAATGATTAAAAAAGGATAGCCCAAGGCTCAATTTGAAGAAAATCTGAAAATTGGACTTGTTTTGAGCAAAATCGGGTTTCAAAGGCAAAATGGTAAAATTGGAAAATATGGGAAAAATAGCAAATGAACTCCAAAAATTCTAAAAATTTTCAAATCTCATTCGTAAATCATTTGGAAGATATTGGAAAAAGAAAATCTTGATTCGGAGTTCGTTTGCAAAATTGCCAAATATCGGTCCCCTATGTAGTAATTGAAGCAGATAAATCCCGAAAAAATAGCAAATGAACTCCAAAAATTCTGAAAATTTGCAAATATCATTTTTAAATTATTTGGAAGATATTGGCAAAAGAAAATCTTGATTCAGAGTTCGTTTGCAAAATGGCCAAATACCAAGTCCCCTATGTAGTAATTCAAGCAGATAAATCCTGAAAAAATAGCAAATGAGCTCCAAAAATTATGAAACCTTTCAGATCACATTTTTAAATTATTTGGAAGAGATTGGTGAAGAAAAATCTGGATTCGGAGCTCGTTTAAAAAATGGTAAATTCGAGTGCATAAAAAGGGTAATTTCGAAAATAAATCCGAAATAAATAGAAAATGGACTCAAAATTTTTTTGAAAACTTCCAGAATTAAATTTTTTATTATTTTGGAATTATTGAAAAAATAAAATTCGAATTTGGAGTCCGTTTGCTATTTATTTAAGTTCGGGGGGCAAAAAGGTCATTTCACCAAGGAAACCAAAAAAAGGGCAAATTGGTAATTGAAGAAAATATGAAAGATGAAGGAATTGCTGGGATTTTTTCTTCCTTTGGTCAGACAACATAGAGGAGAAGAAGAAAGCTTGAGCAATTTAATTCCCTAGTTACTATCATGCCACATGCTATAACTAACACCTTGCAAATGGTCCCTCCTTCATCCAATGGCTTAGGTGCCTTGTAGGAAAGTTGAATGCACCATCCAATGGCCAAGTTTAAATGTCAAAATGACATTTTTATTTGTCATAAAAGAATGCTCATCTAATGGCCAAGAATGGAAGAAAAAAGATGAGCACAATTCATCCAAGGGTGAGCATCAATTCGGTTGAGCAAGGGAGTGCATGGGATTATCCCTTTTCATCCAATGGCTTAGGACATCTACAAGGGCTGAGTACACATGTTGAGTGCTGGATTTAATCTACAATATATCATTTTTATGTTGGCTTCATCCAATGACCAAGAATGGAAGAGCACAACTCATCCAAGGGTAGGCATTCAAGAGGGGCAAGCAAGTGAGTGCATGGGATTGGTCCTCTTTTGCATCTAATGGCTAAAGTTAATCCAAGAGCTGAGTACACATCTTAAGGGCTGGAATAATTTGGCAAGATGACATTTTATGTCATCAAAATATCTACATCTAATGGCCAAGATTGGAGGAGAAAAAGTGCAATTCTCATCCAATGGTTAAGGGGGGATTTGGCCAAGGCTAAAGGGAGAGGGGGAGTTTCATTTTTTCATAGGTTTTTTGGCTGGAAAACAGTAGCTAACTTGGCAAGAAAAAAGTTTTTGAAAGAAAGAAAAAAAGGGTTCATTAGAGAGTTTGAAGGTAGTCATCTCTACCAAGTTCTAGTCTAGTTTTCTTCTTCATTTTCATGGTGTTTTCTTGGTTTTTCTATCATGTTTTCCTACAACATTTTTCTTAGAAATAAATTTTCTTAATGTTTATTCAGGTTTTCATCTTCTCCTTCTTCTTTTAAATGGTGGAAACAAATTTTTTCTTAGAGTTTCATGCCATGGCTGAATGGCTCTTTTTTTTGCCTTTTTTTTTTCTTTTTTTTCTTCCTTGCATGTTGTTGTGAAAAAATGATTTATATAAGTTTTTTTAAAGTATTATAAGGTTCTTATTTTTACAAAATATGAAGCAAAAAAGGTTGAAATGGCTACATGATCTTGGCTAGACCAAGTGAATATGGTTTGGTGAGAGGCTATGCCCATTTGACACCATCCATGAAGCTTACCTTATTTTCTGTTTTACGTGGTTTATTTTCTATTTTGATGAGATGGGAAGGCTTCATGATCTTGGCAAGACCAAGTGATTATGGTTTGGTGAGAGGCTATGCCCATTTGATACCATCCACGGAGCTTAACTTTCCTTGTTTTTACTTGTTTTACTTATAATTTCTGCATGTCTATGTTAAATCTTGTGTATACATTTTCTTTACATTATTTTCTATGCTATGTTTGTTATATTTCATTTCCATACTTGGTATTGCATCCTTGCATATTCAGCCTTTGTTGTTCTTATATCCATATTGTGCATTTTTTTTATGTACCATGTATTACATGTTTTCATTCTCAATAGTTTTGCATTCATGCATATTCTGCCATTCCATTTTGTGTGCCTTGTATGCATATTTTTCTTTTCCTTCTTAGCTTGTTTATTTCTCCATGTCATGAACTTGCATATTCTGATTTTAGTATGCCATGTGCTCATGAAAATGCTATGATAAAAATGCCATCATTATGATCCATGACCATTCGGCAATACCATGTTTGTTTGCCTTGCATGTGCATTTTTCTTTTGTTCCTTAACTTGTTTGGATTTCCATGCCATGAGCTTGTGCATTTTGATTTTGATTTTGGTATGTTATATGTTATTGAAAATGTCATAACATTATGCATTTTAATATGGTTTGTCATGTACTTATGTCATTTACTAAATAGGATTGCATTAGAGCCTTATATGATCATTTGGCCTCTTCATGCATTCATTGCCTTGTCATGCATTTGATTTTTTGTTTAGGTAACATGCTTTGCATTGTCATATCTTGAAATTGTGTATTAGCTACTGTTTATTCCAACATTGACATTAATTTCATGAGTCATTATATGTTCATAGTATTGCTATGCATGCTCACTACATTTTAGGTCTAGGCCATATTGGTATTGCCATGCATATTGAGTCTTAAATCACATTGGTATTTTCATGCATTAATATGCTATTTAGGTCTTAGGTCACATTCATTTTCATGCATATTTATAACATATTAGGTCTTAGTCACATTTACATTATCAAGCATTGCATGCATATAGAGTTAGGATAGCATTTATTGCCATGCAAATTCATGCTAGGCATTTAGGTTGCCATGAATTGTCATGCATTTCCTTTACCATTTAGACCTTTAGACCATGCATTTCATACATTTCATTTTCTGTATGTTCATGCATTCCATGTCATTTCCACTTGATTTGTGACTTAGGCCAATTAATGGCTCAAAGTCACGCTCTCTAGAGCATACTTGTGGAAAATTAAGGAATTGTCAAATTGATCTTTCTAACTTTGTGATTTTCTTTTACTTAGCCAATTTTGTCCAAGATTTTTAAAATTTTTAGCTACTGTCCTTAGGTCTTTAGGATGATTTCCAACAATTTCCACTTTGGTTTTTGAATGAATTTATCAAAGGCAAAAAAATGTGTTTTCACAAACAGTTTTTTTCACCCAGTACTCGAACATCTCCAATTTTTATGGTAGTCATATTTAATCATAAAATTAAGCCAATTTGCTCTCCTATATATTTGCATGTTTTGAGTCTTTATTATTTTTTTTTAGAATTTTTAGAATTTTTAAAAATAGGCTAAAAAATCGTGTGGAAAAACCGGACAGTAGAGGCAGATTTGAAATCAAAAGAGGAATAAGGGTTGAATTTGGCTAAGGCATTTAGAGGGGGTTGGGTAGAAGTTTTAGCTACTGTCTTAGGGTGGTTTCTAAGCCTTTTTAAACATTGAAAATGATTTTATAAATCTCGGGTTAAAGGTAGTTAAGTCCGGGACTTTAAACTTAGGAAATTAGAGCCATTTTAAAAAGGTTTGGTGAGGGTTTTAATTTTTATTCAAAATTTTCTTCTAAATTATTTTCAAGCAATGACAAAGTTTCATTTTTTTTAGAAAATCTAATTTGACATATTTTCCTAAGGTAGCCGGATATCTTTTTAGATATACGGATTTCTTTAATTAAAGGAAAAAATACATTTTTCATCATTGCATTTTCCATGTTCATGCATTTTATTTAAATATGTAATTTTTGCTATGATATTTTCCATGATATTGTTATTATTTTAATTCACATTTTATGATCTTATATTTGTTTTCCATATGATTTTTAATGTTTCATGATATCCTATGCTTTTTATTTAGTTATTTTTGTCACATTGTTTAGCATATACTATGCTCATGCATTATTATTTTTATTAGTATTTTCATGCATAATATATATTAGCATTATTTTAATTCCATGTCATTTCTTGTCATTTAGATCATATTCCATGTCATTTAGGTTATTTCATATATAACATGTCATGTCATTTAAAATATGCCATATCATTTAGAATTGCCATGTCATTTAAATCATTTTATCTCATTTAGAATATACCATGATACTTAGGATTTTTTCTATTTTACCTAGAATATACTATGTCATTTGAATTATGTCATGTCATTTAGGTTGCATTATATTATCTAGATTTGCCATGTCATTTTATTTATGTCATACATGTCCATGTTCATATTTTTAAAATGTTTTGAAAAAGATATGATTTTCAATAAAAAATAAAGATATTCCCAAGTTAAAATAATTCATGAGTTCTCTACCGGGTTTGCTGGAGGGAATATCATCAATTATCATTAATAAAGGAATATCTTTCTTTCAAAAAACGAGAATGATTCGGAAAGTTTTCCAAATGAATAAAAATTTCTTTATTTTGCCGATTTTGTCGGGGAATATAGACAAATTTTGAATTAATAAATTCCGGATCATTTTCAATTAAAAATGGAATTATTTTTCTTAAAATTGGGAATTAAATTGAAATACTAAATTAAATACTAACTTTTTACCGATACTTGGGATAACACACGATTAATAAGGTACCGGTTTATATGGGCGTTGCGGGGGTGCTAATCCTTCCCCGCACGTAACCGACTCCCGAACGCAGACCTGAAATTGGTTTTAAAAAAATATTTTAATTAATTTTAAAATGTTTTACAAAACCGGTTTTAATAGGTGGCCGATCACACCTAGTTAAAAAAAGATTGGTGGCGACTCCATGTCTTTTTACGAGGCCATTTTCATACCCTCGACCTTTTATTTTTTAGAGGAATTAAGTCGACTTTTTCTCTTTTTTTAATGTCACGCCTAAGGAAAACGAATAATAAAGTCTTGCAATGAGACGTTGTTAGGGTTGTATTTCATTTTTTAGGGTTGCGACAGCTTGGCGACTCCGCTGGAGACGTTTTTTAGAGAGTCAGGCCTAGAATTAGTCGTGTGTTATTTAAGTCTCAATTTTGTTGGTTTAATTGGTATTTAATTTTAATTCCCATATTTTTAACATAAAAGAGAATTTTGAAAATAATAAAATATTTTAAATATGTCCATCGTCATGTGCATTCATATTATTATTTGTTCTCTGGTTATTTTGTTGCGTATATTTATATGTTTGCTTGACTGATGCTTTACATTGTTTGGTTTTAGTGGGGTATATAGAATAAGGGGTGTAGAATAGGTGGTGACAGGTTTGTTTTGTTCCTCCGCACACACTGTATTTGCATTTGCATAACATGAATCCTCTACCCGGGTTCCGTCCTTTTAAGTGGGAGTAAAGTAACTACGCCTTTGTGATGATCCTCCTTATGGGCTAGTGCAACACTTTCGGAGTATAAAGTACCTAATGCCTTCGTGATAATCCTCTGTACGAGCATAGGAAAATATACTCTAACGAATTGAACCCGCTTTTATCAGGGTGCCTTACTAGCCTTCATCGGCGACAGTGAGGAAAATTTTGGGGCCTTAGAACCGATTAACCTTCATATAGTAAACCTAGGCGAAGCCATGCCAGATTTCTGTTAGATACCCGAAGTTTAAGAACACATGGAGGAACATTTCCAACCTTTTACCATCTTTGTATATGTTAGATTTTACAAATTGGGTGATGATGAACGAGCATCATGTTGCTCGTAATAAATTTTTTATTTTGTCCCAAAGGCGTCGTAATGCAGAAGCTCTGTTTAAATTTTCGGGACATTTTTTAAAGCATGTTGTTATTTATTTTATATTTGTGAATTCATTTCTTTACTAATCTATTTCTTTCTGTTTTCTTTTCTTTGACATGCATCATAGACATCATCATACACCTGGAGTTTATTGGCCTCGGGATAGTCATCAACCCAAAGGACTTTCATGGAGTGTCAGGTTATTTCAGTGATAGAAGATCATGGAGTAGTCAGGGCACGGTCAGAAAAAGATCAGAGGGAGGATGGTGATTGCCTGAAGAAAGATTATGTGTTAGTATTGCCGGAAAGGGTCAAAGTGGATTCTAGACAGAATAATCTTCGAGGGTTAGCCAAAATTTGGAATCAGTGGAATGTATCAGAGAAAGAAGCCTTCACTCAGGAATATGGAGATATAGCACTCTTAATTCCGATTCGGGTCAATAGTGGGTTGATTCAGGCTATGGTACAGTTTTGGAATCCCGCTTATAGATGTTTCACTTTTAACAAGGAAGATATGACACCACTGATCGAAGAATATTCAGCACTGTTACGTATTGAATGTCCTAATCCTGATCGGGTATATTTGAAGGAAGTGAAATCTTCGGGTTTTATGAAGAAAGTGGCTAGGATCACAGGAATGGATACAACATGGGTTGAGAGTCATGTGGACACAAAGCAAAAAAATGGGTGCATTCCGTGGGAAACTCTCCGACAGTTGATATTGGGTTGTTCCGACAAAGAAAAAGCCAGGGGCATCTTCGCTCTAGCCATCTACAGGTTAATCATATTCCCGAAGATATTGGGTTATGTAGATATAGTCGTGTTTGATTTATTTGAAAAGTTGGAATAGAAGATCAACCCATCTCCGGCCATCATAGCTGAAACTATCTGATCTTTGAATTTTTGCAAAAGGGCAGGACAAGGGAGAATCAAGGGGTGTGTACAACTCCTCTATATTTGGATTCAAAGTCACTTTTGGAAGATAGAAAAGGTTTCCTTCAAACCATACATGAAGTCTTTAATTTCGATCAAGGAATTCCTTCAAAATGATTGGCCTGAAGACGGGGATGAAGAGAAATGGGTCAACATGTTCCGGAATCTAAAAGGGGAGATGGTGACTTGGAGAGCTCCATGGATGGTTCCTATGCCGATTATGTACAAATGTGGGGACAACCCGGGAGTTCCATTACTCAGAATTTAGGGGTCTGTGAGTTATGCGCCTCTGTTGGTGCAAAGATAGATTGAGTCTCGGCAATTCGTACCCGTGACTCATAACCTAGGATCATCAGAGTTCACTTATGAGGAAGATGGATATTCTGGGAAGGTATGGGCAGTGATTGAAGCATGGAAGAAAACTCATCGGATAAAAGTGGCCAGATATGCCGACATCGTCACACCTGATTACCTACTATGGAGGGAATTAAGGGTTAATGATAGGCTGTTGACATTAGATGGGGAAGAGGTCCAGTTCATGAATCCGCCACCGAGGGAAATGCCATCAGAGTTAGAAATCGCAAGGGTGGAATTTGAAAAAGAAAAGGCCCGGATAAGCAAGGAGATTGCCCGACTGGAAGAAGAGCTTGAGGACATGAAAAATAGGGAATCAGCTCAGGAAAGAGAAAAGGAACAGATCAAGAGAGAAAGGGACACCGCTAAGGACGATCTTCGAGAATTACATTTGGAGAACAAGAGGTACAACTTTGAGCTCAGATTTGAGGGGACTCTCAAGACTTTCGGGGAGTGGGAACATGAGGTCAAAAAACCTCAAGAAGGAGAATAACTACTGGAAAGAGAGAGCGAAGCATGAGGAAGCCCGAGCCAATCAACTGGAGAAGCAAGCTAAGGAAAGCTTACACGGTGATACTTCTGCTGACGCGTCAAGGGGCCGTGAACAAGTAGGGGTCAGATTGAAGAGCAGGGCAATCAAAAGGAGACTGTGAAAGAAAGTCCAAGATCCGAGGAAGTCACCATAGGACTAATTTTGTAATAGCACTTTGGAAGGCAAATTACGGATTTATCTTAGGCAGTGATCTTTTTATTCTATCTATGATGTATTTAGTTTCAGGAAATCAATGAAAGACCGTTCGGTTGAAATTATCCCGGGGCCAATATATTCAAATGCATTAATATTTGTTATTGCATTTATAATCATTCATTTTTTAAATTCGTTTATGTTCATACACCTAACCACTTATTTATTCCTTTTACTTGTTCATTCATTCATATTCATACACTTAAACACTTATTTGTTCATTCATTTATTTTTTCATAGTCATATACGTAGTCATGTAATTATTCATTTTTATTTGATTGATTCATTCATTCACATTTAGTCATTCATTCATTCATTTTTTATAAAAAAAAAAAAGATGTGTCAATAATTTCTAATTCATGGTTTTCAAAACTAAAGGTATAATTGGTCGCACTCAGAGAGAAACAGATTTAAGACACCCTTACAATACTCTATCTCAAGCCAGAGCTATGGAAAACGATCAGCTTGCCAGAATTGAAAGAATAGAAAAAACTCAGAGGGAACTACAGGAACAGTTAGCTAAATCTCAAGAGGAGTCTTGAGAACAAATGACTAAGCTCATAAAAATGATGAGTGCCATGATGAAACAAAAAGGGCCGGGAGAGAACTCGGTCACTGGGAAAATGGTGGTAGTTGAAGAGGATCAGCCTGAAAACATACAGCAAAAGGGCTAAGAGGTGCTAATTGGGGCAGCCTCCTATGTTTACATCCAGCCAACTGCAGAGCCACAGAACTATGTTCCCGGAAAGTGTAATGTGGGAGCTGACCTAAATGATGTTAATGTTCCAGACTTTGAGGAACTAGCTGAAAAGGAAAAAGCAAAGATGGCTGAGCTGAAAAAGATCGAAATGGCAGAACCACAGAAATAATATCAACTGCTGGAGGAGAGGTTGAGGGTCGTTGAAGGGGCAGAGTTATTTGGCAGTCTGGATGCCAAAGAGATGAGCTTAGTACATGATCTGGTAATTCTCCCAAAGTTCAAAGTACCAGACTTTGACAAATACAATGGGACTACCAACCCATCAACACATCTGACCATGTACTGTAGAAGGATGACGGGGCATGATGATAATGAGAAACTGCTTATCCATTGTTTCCAGGATAGCTTGATAGGGTCAGCAACCCGCTGGTACAATCAGCTGAGTCGTTCCAAGATTCGTTCATGGACGGATTTAGCCAGGGCTTTCATGGAATATTATAAGCATGTGTCTGACATGGTACCTGATAAGCTATCGCTACAGAACATGGAGAAGATGTCTAATGAGAGCTTCAAAGAAAACTCGCAAAGATGGAGGGATCTGGCCACACAAGTGCAACCCCCTTTAACTAGCAAAGAAACCACAGTGCTTTTCATCAACACTTTGAAAGCACCATTTTATGATAAATTGGTGGGGAGTGCCACCAAAGACTTTGCAGACATGGTAATATCTGGGGAGATGATAGAATCGGCCATTAAGAATGGGAAAATAGAAAGGGGTGAGCCTTCTATTCAGAAAAGGTATTCCCTTCCAGGAAGAAAGAAGAGACCCATGTAGTTAGTATCAACCAATACCCATATGTACCTCCCACACCACATACACCACCAAGGCCCTATACTCCTACCACATCTTATGCACCTCCTACACCCTACACACCTTACCCGGGGTATAGTCCTTATTACCCCAATGTGAACCACCTTACCCAAAATCCCTTCCCTTACACCAATATACCACAACAGCCATTTCCAACTGGCATATCCCCATAAATAAACCTTCCCCGAAACACAATCCCAAACACTCAAGGAGCCGGGCGTAATGACCAACGTTCACCAAGGAACGATCAAAAACCCCAATTTGATCCGATTCCTACCACCTATGGTGAGCTATATCCTAAACTGTTGCAGGGTCAACTTGTTGCACCCGTGTACCTCAAACCTTTGACACCTCGATTTCCAAGGTGGTACAATGCAAACACTAACTGCGCATACTAGCAGGAATTCAAGGACATTCGATTGAAGATTGCCTAGCTTTTAAAAAGAAAGTCAAAAGCCTGATCAATGCCGGAGTTGTGAAGTTTGGGGCAAAGAGTGGGCCGAATGTAGCAGGGAACCCGTTGCCAGATCATGCAGGGAATCGGGTAAATGCAGTATGGACCGGGGAAGCCAGAAGATTAAAAAGGGATATTAGGGAAGTCAAGACTCTGATGTTGATAGTATGGGTTGAAATGGTCAAGGCAGGAATGGTGGAAGATGCAGACAGTCTGAAAATGATTGCAAAACGGGTGCAGATTAGTGCCCCTTCCATAAGTGTGGAGGCCATGTCATACAGGACTGCGGAGATTTTCTGGTTAAAGTCCAAAGAATGATGGATAATGGGGAGGCCCAATTTTATGAAGAGACAGAGGAGGAAATAGGAGTTATTGAAAATGCAGCTGGCTACGGGATAGGAAGACCCTTGATCATCTATTATGATGAACCGAAGGAGCAAGTTATGCCAGTCATTGAGGAAAGTGCATCCAATTTAATCATTGATTTGCCTGTTTCCTTTTCATACAAGGAAAACAAGGCTGCACCATGGAAATACGACTGCAGCATGGTTATGCCTGGGTCTTCGAGTCAGCAAGATATCATAGGTGTGGGGCACTTAACACGAAGTGGAAGGTGTTATGCTCTTGAGGCTGTTGAACAGGGGTCAACAGGGAAAGGAACAGACAAAGGGAAGAAAGCAGCTGAACCAATCCATATTGAGATGGATTTGTCAAAAGAAACAGAAAGGGGATCAGCCCCGGTTAACAGAATAAAAGAGCCAGTAAGTGAGAAGGAAGCCTGTGAGTTCTTAAAATTCATAAAGCATAGTGAGTATAGCGTTGTTGAGCAACTGCAACGTCAACCAGCTAGAATTTCAATCTTATCTTTGCTTTTGAACTCAGAGCCACATAGAAATGCCCTATTGAGAGTGTTGAATTAGGCATATGTGGCTAACAATATATCAGTAGAAAAATTGGACAGGCTAGTAGTAAACATCACGGCAGATAACCATATATATTTCAGCTATGAGGAGATACCACCCAATGGTATTGGGTCAACAAAAGCTCTCCATATAACTACCACTTGTAAAGGGCACATATTACCAAGGGTCCTTTTGGACAATGGTTCTTCATTGAATGTGATGCCTTTAGCAACCCTATCCAAATTGTCAGTGGATATTTCTTATATGCTGCCAAGCTACACGGTGGTCCGAGCCTTTGATGGTACCAGGAGAGATGTGATGGGAACTATTGAGGTTCCTTTGGAGATAGGCCCATATACCTATACAGTGAGCTTTCAAGTCATGGATATTAATCCGTCCTATAATCGCCTGCTGGGAAGGTCGTGGATATATTCAGCAGGGGCTGTACTTTCGTCTCTCCACCAAAAGCTGAATTTTGTAATAGAGGGGCGTCTAGTCACTGTATCAGGAGAGGAGGACGTGATAGCCTCTACATCTACTGAATCACCTTATGTTGAATCCAATGAAGATGCTGTAGAATGTTCCTTTCGGTCTTTGGAATTCGTAAATGCAGTTTTCGTCGCTGAAGGATGAAGAATTCCAAAACCAATGCTGTCCAAGAATACAAGGCTGGGGGTAAGAACTACCACGGAAAAAGGCTGTAGGGTTGGAAAAGGTCTCGGGAAATATCTTCAGGGGATGGCTCGAGCAATGAAAGTAATAGAAAAGAAAGATAGGTTTGGCCTTGGGTATCTTCCGAAGGCCCATGAGAAAAGGAAACAAGTTGAAAGGAATCGACAAAGGAGGATAACCCGTCTTGTGGGTATGGATATTGAATGGGAGCCTATGACATTCCCACCTATCCTTCACAGCTTCTGCTCAGCCGGTTCTCTATTCACAGAAAAGAATTCTGATGATGTGTTCGTAATGATAGAGCAAGGCTTCGAGAGATTCCAGGTGAATAGGGATGAGCAGATGTATGATGTGGAGATCTGCACGACTAAGGAAGAAAGAATTGAAAGAGAGAATGCTAATTGGATGGTGCGACCTTGTCCACCAGGATATAGACTGACCAATTGGAGCGCCATCGAGCTACCCATAGTTTTTAGGTCTATTCCAACGTAATGCTTTTAAACAAATCTTAAATATCTTTGCCCGAAGATATTAAGAATTTCTTTTGTAATGGGCTTTGTCTAAAAGTTTTCATCCAATAAATAACAAACATGATGCATTTCCTTCATATTGATGTGTCCATATTCTTTCATTTATGCTATCTATTTTGCTTCGATTGTATATATGTTTTCCTATATTGTTTCTTTCCCACCTATTTACAGGTGCACGGATGCAGAATATGAGGACCTTCCTGGCAGTAATTCTGAAATTGATTTTGAGAGGCCCATTTGCATAGGTGATTTTGAGGCCGACGAAGATATTGAGGATTATGGTCTACCTCTGGACTTATTAAGAAAAATAGAACAAGAAGAGAAACAAGTACTTCCTCATGAGGAGCTATTGGAATTGTTGAATCTGGGAAGTAGTGAGGAGATAAAAAAGGTTAAAATCGGCACTATATTGTCGTCGTCAATAAAAGTGAACTCATAGCCTTGCTCCGGGAATATGTAGATGTATTTGCATGGTCATACCATGACATGCTGGGTTTGGATCCAGACATTGTCGTTCATAAGCTCCCTTTAAGGCCAGAGTGCAAGCCCATTCAGCAAAAGTTGAGAAGAATGAGGCCAGACGTGCTGTTAAAGGTAAAAGAGGAGGTGAAGAGGCAGTTTGATGCAGGATTCTTAAAGGTGGAAAAATATCCGGAATGGGTGGCAAACATTGTTCCAGTACCAAAAAAAGATGGCAAGGTGCGTATGTGTGTCAATTACCAAGATTTGAACAAAGCCAGTCCCAAAGATAATTTCCCTTTGCCTCACATTGATACTTTGATGGATAATACGGCGAAGAGTTCTTTGTTTTCTTTCATGGATGGATTCTCGGGATATAATCCGATTAAGATGGCACCTAAAGATATGGAGAAAACCATATTTGTTACAATATGGGGAACATTCTGCTACAAGGTAATGCCGTTTGGGTTGAAGAATACTGGGGTAACGTATCAGAGAGCCATGGTGACCTTGTTTCATGACATGATGCATAAGGGAATTGAGGTTTATGTTGATGATATGATTGCAAAGTCACAAGGAGAAGAGGAGCATATTGTGAATCTTAGAAAACTCTTTGAAAGACTAAGAAAGTTTCAACTCAAGCTAAACCTGGCAAAATGCACTTTTGGTGTTACCTCGAGAAAATTGTTGGGTTTTGTTGTTAGCAAAAGGGGAATTGAGATTGATCCGGATAAAGTGAAGGCCATCCAGAATTTGCCACCTCCACGTACGCAAAAAGAAGTAAGAGGTTTTCTGGGGAGATTGAATTACATTGCTCGATTTATTTTTCAGTTAACCGACAAATGTGATCCAATATTTAAGTTACTTCAAAAATGTGATCCAAGAGAGTGGGATGAAGGGTATCAGATTGCTTTTGAAAAGGTTAAGCATTATCTATCAAACCCACCAGTATTAATGCCACCCGTTTCGGATAAACAGATGATACTGTATCTATCAGTATTTGAGAGATCCATGGGTTGTATTCTGGGGCAGCTTGATGAGACTGGAAAGAAAGAACAGACAGTTTACTACCTCAGCAAGAAGTTCACAGATTATAAGTTGAAATACTCGTTGGTAGAAAAGCTGTGCTGTGCCTTAGCTTGGACTGCTCGGAGACTCAAACAATACATGTTGTACCACACAACATGGTTGATCGCCAAGCTAGATCCGATCAAGTACATGTTAGAAGCACCTTCTTTGTCAGGGAGGACGACAAGATGGCAAGTTTTGTTGTCAGAATACGACATTGCATACGTAAGTCAGAAGGCTATCAAGGGCAACGCAGTGGCTGAATTCTTAGCAAGTCGAGAAGTGGAGGATTATGAACCGTTGAACTTTGATTTCCCAGATGAAGACTTGATGTACGTTTCGCAAGAGAATGAGGCTCCCTTGAAGAAGAAAGTATGGAAGATGTACTTTGATGGGGCATCCAATGCCATGGGGCACGAAATCGATGCAGTGCTCATATCCCCAGAAGAAGATTATTATCCCTTCACTGCCAGATTGGATTTCAATTGTAAAAACAATACGACTGAGTATGAGGCGTGTACTATGGGCCTTCGTGCAGCAGCAGACAGAAAAATCAAAGTTTTGGAATTTTTGGAGACTCAGCCTTAGTGATATACCAGTTACGGAGAGAATGGGGAACCCGGGATACAAAGTTAATCAGATACAGAAAACTCATACTGAGTTTATTGGAGGAGTTTGAAAAAGTAAGTTTCAATTACTTCCCCCAAGAAGAAAACCGAATGGCGGATGCTCTGGGTACTTTGTCATCAATGTTTAAAGTGAATGAAGGGGCAAAAGTTGTGCCAATCAAGATGAGCATATATGAGTCTCCTGCCCACTGCTTGAGTATTGAAGAAGAAGAAGCAGATGGTCTCCCTTGGTATAATGATATCTTACAGTACATCAAGAGTCAACAGTATCCAGAACAGGCAACAGAAAACGACAAGAGAACTCTAAGAAGACTAGCAATGGGTTTTGTTCTAGATAGCGAGATTCTCTGCAAGAAAAGGAAAGATCAAGTCCTATTGAGATCTGTCGGGTCTGCTGAAGCTCGAAGAATCATAGAGGAAGTCCATGAAGGGATATGTGGCACCCATGCTAATGGTTACATGCTTGCTAAGCAGATTATGAGGCCAGGGTATTATTGGTTAACGATGGAAGTAGATTGTATCAGTTATTCCCGGAAGTGCCATAAATGCCAGATCTATGCGGATAAGATTCATGTGCCGTCGTCGCCATTGCATGTCATGATCTCACCATGGCCGTTTTCAATGTGGGGGATGGATATGATTGGGCCTATTACCCCGAAAGCTTCAAATGGACATTGTTTCATCCTTGTGGCCATAGACTATTTCACAAAGTGGGTGGAAGCTGCTTCTTATGCGAATGTAACGAAGTCAGTAGTATACAGATTTGTTAAGAAGGAAATCATATGCCGATATGGATTGCCAGCAAGAATTATTTCAGATAATGCTCTCAATTTGAATAATAAGATGATGAAAGAGGTATGTACTCAGTTGAAAATCACTCATCACAATTCGGCACCTTATCGTCCGAAGATGAATGGGGCAGTAAAAGCAGCCAACAAGAACATCAAGAAGATTGTTGAGAAGATGACTGATGTGTACAAGGATTGGCATGAGATCTTACCCTTTGCTCTTCACGCATATCACACTTCAGTTCGCACATCTACAGGGGCAACACCATTTTCTTTGGTATATGGTATGGAAGCAGTGTTTCCTATTGAAGTTGAGATTCTTTCAATTCGTGTTTTGATGGAGGTTGGCCTAGAAGAGGCAAAATGGGTTAGAGCTCGTTATGAATAGCTGAATCTCATCGAAGAGAAAAGATTGAAGGCAATTTGTCATGGGCAGTTATATCAGAAAAGGATGATTCAAGCGCATAATAAGAAGGTTCGACCTAGACAGTTTCGAGAAGGAGAATTGGTGTTGAGAAAAATTCTCCCCATAGTGAAGGATCCGCGAGAAAAATGGGCTCCAAATTGGGAAGGACCCTATATGGTAAAAAGAGCTTTTTCTGGAGGAGCATTGATTCTAACTCGGATGGACGGGGATGATTTTAGACATCCCATGAATGCTGATGAATTGAAGAAGTATTATGCTTAAAAAAAAAAAAGAGTGATGCTATGCACATGGCAATTCGAATGATTCCAAGTGTAGAAATGGAAATTCTATATATCTACCTCCCCTGAGAATCATTTTTCAAAGAAAATATTAATGCTTGGTGTGATAAATGGCCATCTTTCATATTTCCTTCACTAAGAAGAAATTATCCCTAGTCACCCCTTTGAGCCTTAGGAATTATTTCTTTCGTTGAACCCTGATCAAGGATCACCCTTTACACTGGAGGGCAAATACGAGGAAAAATAATCAAAATCATGGTAAAAAAGAGAAGCCATTGGAAAATGTGAAATCAAAGAATGGGAAATGAAAGCCAGCAATGAGTAATAAATAAAAAAGAGAGAAAAAGAGAAAAGTCCAAAAAAACGGAACAAATGTCTCAAGAATGAATTATCCTCAGGAAATGATCCTTGGTCCAATTATCCTTAAGCACATTTTGGGCATATTTTATCCTTTCCTTCTAAACCCGAACCTTGGCCTACATTACATACTTTAAAAGTCCATTTTGATCAAGCATGGGTATTTAATTTGAAAATTTTTCTCAAAATTCATCCCATCTTTTGAATTGACATTTTCACCTGGGAAGCATTTGAATTCTCAAATGCATGGTAGAATATAAAAAAAAAAAGGGAGAGGTTTAAGCCGAAAACCCGCAAAGGGCGACTTAATACCCAATGGGGGACACTTGAGTTGAAAACCCACAAAGGGCGGCTCAAGTACTAATTGAGGTTTGAATCGATGCTTCGTGTAAAGGGGGAGAAAGTATTTGAAAATCAGAGAAAAGAGGAACGACTCAGTCTGACGTAACTACGAAAGCCGAAGGATTACCTAAGTAAATTGACCGTTAAAGAGAAATTTCAGATGATTTGAAAAATGAAGGGTCCAAGATATTCCGCATCCGGAGCATCAACAACCTATAACTTTACATTTGTTTCTTATATCCTTGATATCCATTTTTATCATTTTAGAACATTTTGTTGCAATAAATTTTTGTTACCCCTTTTTTATGACAATTGCTTGTTTCATACTTTCTTTCATACATTTTCGAAATTGCATTTTGTTTGTTATTAAAATTGAATGATGATTAGTAAACCTAAATTTTTTAATAAAAATGAGTTTAAAGATATCACTAAGGAATAGAACTAAATCTTAGAAAAGGTTTGGAAACCACTAATCCTGATGGAAAATTCACCGAGTAAAGGAAAACAGTGAATGTGTTGGAGACTCCGTCATGAAGTCAGAAATTTGTGAATTTCAGCAAAGTCAAAAACTGGGACTGTTTGACAAATTATCTTGAGTAAAAAGGTTTTTTTAAGTGGGGCATCAGTGAACAATTGAAGACCCCGTCATGAAGTCAGATAATCTGTGAACCTCAAAGAAACCATGGATTAGAAATCATGACACAATCAGTTGATTGCATTCATCATCAGGAAACATATAAGCATTAGCAAAGCATGTCATGCTCATCATTGCATTTAGCTAACATTGCAGGAATCAAGAAAACTTTGGATTCCCAAATCGAACTCGTTCTGCTTCTCAAATAAGTCGAGCCTCGAGACCACCGTCGAAGAATTTTCTTTTGTTTTAAATCGAATTCATTCTGTTTTATCAAATGAGTCGAGCCTTGAGACCGTCGTCAAGGTATTTTAATCATGGGTAAGACCTTCGGGCACCATTTTTAAAGACCTTCGGGTACCATTTTTAAAGACCTTCGGGCACCAGTTTTAAAGACCTTCGGGCACCATTTTAAAGTCCTTCGGGCACCACTTTTAAAGACCTTCGGGCACCATTTTTAAAGACCTTCGAGCACCATTTTGAAGGCCTTCGGGCACCATTTTAAAGACCATCGGGCACCACTTTTAAAGACCTTCGGGCACCATTTTTAAAGACCTTCGGGCACCCATTTTAAAGACCTTCGGGCACCATTTTAAAGACCTTCAGGCACCATTTTAAAGACCTTCGGGCACCAGTTTTAAAGACCTTCGGGCACCATTTTTAAAGACCTTCGGGCACCATTTTAAAGACCTTCGGCACCATTTTTAAAGACCTCCGGGCACTATTTTAAAGACCTTTGAGCACAATTTTAAAAACCTCCGGGCACCATTTCTAAGACCTTCGGGCACATTTTTTTCTTTTGAAATCGAACCTGTTTCCTGAAGACGGGTCGAGCCTTGATTAGTCAGGGAATTCAATTTAAGGACAAAATCTTCAATTTACAGCTTTTTCAAATGAAAAAAATGAAAAAAAAAATGAAAAAGAAAATAAGAAATAAAAAAGAAAACCCCTCCCTTTCCTTCACATAGGATTTCACTAACCGTACAAAATTAGTGTTTGTTTATCTTTGCCTGATTCCTGAGTCTCAGCAATAGCCAAAGAGGGGCAACTGTAGACACCTAATTTTGTTCGGACCCCTAAATCAGGTACATTTTCTTCCCAAATAGATGTTTCTCAATGCTAAAAGGATTTTCTCATCCTGCAGGTGGTACTCCAAGGCTTAGTCTAAGAAAGCAGATAGAAAAAGCCAAACTCAAAAAAAGTCAACCTCGGAAAAAGTCAACTCCAAAAATGTCAACTACTGAAAAAATCAACCCACTTTCAAAATCAAGATTTGAGGTTCAATTGAAAAAAGGTGAAAGAATTTTGATAATCCGAGGTCTACATTGAAAAATATGGAGTTCGGAAGTTGGGTTACGAGATTCAATAGAAAAGAAACCCTGATTCGGGAAATTTAGGGAAAAGTGCTTAAACAATCAAATTGGTCAGAATTGAAGGTCTCAAATGAAATATAAGCACTGACTACGGGTAATGGAAAAGCCATTTGGAAGAATAACTGAAAAAAAGTCAATTCGAAAGAAAATTGAGGATTAGGGTTTTTTGGTGGATTTCGGTGAAAGCTGGAAAAATTGCATAAATGACCCAATTCGGCAGATCTAAAGCCCTTAATTGATGAGAAATGATTAAACAAGGATAGCCCAAGGCTCAATTTGAAGAAAATCTGAAAATCAGACTTTTTTTTAGCAAAACCAGGTTTCGAAGGCAAAAGGGCAAAATTAGAAAATATGGGAAAAATAGCAAATGAACTCCAAAAATTCTGAAAATTTGCAAATCTCATTCTTAAATCATTTGGAAGAGATTGGAAAAATAAAATCTTGATTCGGAGTTCGTTTGCGAAATGGCCAAATACTGGGTCCCCATGTAGTAATTCAAGCAGATAAATCCCAAAAAATAGCAAATGAACTCCAAAAATTCTGAAAATTTGCAAATCTCATTTTTAAATTATTTGGAAGAGATTGACGAAAGAAATTCTTGATTCGGAGTTTGTTTGCAAAATGGCCAAATACCAGGTCACCTATGTAGTAATTCAAGCAGATAAATCCCAAAAAAATAGCAAATGAGCTCCAAAAATTATGAAAACTTCTAGATCACATTTTTAAATTATTTGGAAGATATTGGTGAAGAAAAATCTGTATTCGGAGCTCGTTTAAAAAATGGTAAAGTTCGGTGCATAAAAGGGGTAATTTCGGAAATAAATTCGAAATAAATAGCAAATGGACTCGGAAAATTTTGAAAACTTCCAGAATTCAATTTTTTATTATTTCAGAATTATTGAAAAAAAGAAAATTCGAATTTGGAGTCCGTTTGCTATTTATTTAAGTTCGGGGGGCAAAAAGGTTATTTCACCAAGGAAACCAAAAAAATGGCAAATTGGTAATTGAGGAAAATATGAAAGATGAAGGAATTGCTGGGACTTTTTCTTCCTTTGGTCAGCCAACATAGAGGAGAAGAAGGAAGCTTGAGCAATCCCTAGTCACTATCATGCCACATGCTATAACTAACACCTTGCAAATGGTCCCCCTTCATCCAATGGCTTAGGTGCCTTGTAGGAAAGTTGAATGCACCATCCAATGGCCAAGTTTAAATGTCAAAATGAAGTTTTATTTGTCATAAAATAATTCTCATCTAATGGCCAAGAATGGAAGAAAAAAGATGAGCACAATTCATCCAAGGGTGAGCATCAATTCGGTTGAGCAATGGAGTGCATGGGATTATCCCTTTTCATCCAATGGCTTAAGCCAACTACAAGGGATGAGTACACATGTTGAGGGCTGGATTTATCTACAAGATATCATTTTTATGTTGGCTTCATCCAAGGACCAAGAATGGAAGAGCACAACTCATCCAAGGGTAGGCATTCAAGAGGGGCAAGCAAGTGAGTGCATGGAATTGGTCCTCTTTTGCATCTAATGGATAAGGTTAATCCAAGATCTGAGTACACATCTTAAGGGCTGGAATCATTTGGCAAGATGACATTTTTATGTTTTCATCGAAATATCTACATCTAATGGCCAAGATTGGAGGAGAAAAAGTGCAATTCTCATCCAATGGTTAAGGGGGGATTCGGCCAAGGCTAAAGGGAGAGGGGGAGTTTCATTTTTTCAGAGGTTTTTTGGCTGGAAAATAGTAGCTAATTTGGAAAGAAAAAAGGTTTTGAAAGAAAGAAAAAAAAAGTTTTCATTAGAGAGTTTGAAGGTAGTCATCTCTACCAAGTTCTAGTCTAGCTTTCTTCTTCATTTTCATGGTGTTTTCTTGGTTTTTCTATCATGTTTTCCTACAAAATTTTTCTTCGAAATAAAGTTTCTTAATGTTTATTCATGTTTTCATCTTCTTGTTCTTCTTTTAAATGGCGGAAACAAATTTTTTCTTAGAGTTTCATGCCATGGCCGAATGGCTCTTTTTTTTGCCTTTTTCTTTTCTTTTTTTCTTCCTTGCATGTTGTTGTGAAAAAATGATTTATATAAGTTTTTCTTAAAGTATTCTAAGGTTCTGATTTTTAAAAAATATGAAGCAAAAAAGGTTGAAATGGCTACATGATCTTGGCTAGACCAAGTGAATATGGTTTGGTGAGAGGCTATGCCCGTTTGACACCATCCATGAAGCTTACCTTATTTTCTATTTTACATGGTTTATTTTCTGTTTTGATGAGATGGGAAGGCTTCATGATCTTGGCAAGATCAAGTGATTATGGTTTGGTGAGAGGCTATGCCCATTTGATACCATCCATGGAGCTTAACTTTCCTTGTTTTTACTTGTTTTACTTATAATTTATGCAAGTCTATGTTAAATCTTGTGTATACATTTTCTTTACATTATTTTCTATGCTATGTTTGTTATATTTCATTTCCATACTTGGTATTGCATCCTTGCATATTCGGCCTTTGTTGTTCATATATCCATATTGTGTATTTTTTTATGCACCATGTATTACATGTTTTCATTCTCAATAGTTTTGCATTCATGCATATTCGGCCATTCCATTTTGTGTGCCTTGTATGTATATTTTTCTTTTGCTTCTTAGCTTGTTTACATCTCCATGTCATGAACTTGCATATTCTGATTTTAGTATGCCATGTGCTCATGAAAATGCTATGATAAAAATGCCATCATTATGATCCATGACCATTCGGCAATACCATGTTTGTTTGCCTTGCATGTGCATTTTTCTTTTGTTTCTTAACTTGTTTGCATTTCCATGCCATGAGCTTGTGCATTTTGATTTTGGTATGTTATATGTTATTGAAAATGTGATGACATTATGCATTTTAATATGGTTTGTCATGTACTTATGTCATTTACTAAATAGGATTGCATTAGAGTCTTATATGATCATTTGGCCTCTTCATGCATTCATTGCCTTGTCATGCATTTGTATTTTTGTTTAGGTAACATGCTTTCCATTATCATATCTTGAAATTGTGTGTTAGCTACTGTTTGTTCCAGCATTGACATTAATTTCATGAGTCATTATATGTTCATAGAATTGCTATGCATGCTCACTACATTTTAGGTCTAGGCCATATTGGTATTGCCATGCATATTGAGTCTTAAATCACATTGGCATTTAGGTTGCCAGGAATTGTCATGCATTTCCTTTACCATTTAGACCTTTAGACCATGCATTTCATACATTTCATTTGCTGTATGTTCATGCATTCCATGTCATTGCCACTTGATTTGTGACTTAGGCCAATTAATGGCTCAAAGTCATGCTCTCTAGAGCATACTTGTGGAAAATTAAGGAATTGTAAAATTGATCTTTCTACCTTTGTGATTTTTTTTTTACTTAGCCAATTTTGTCCAATATTTTTAAAATGTTTAGCTACTGTCATTAGGTCTTTAGGATGATTTCCAACAATTTCCACTTTGGTTTTTGAATGAATTTATCAAAGGCAAAAAAATGTGTTTTGACAAACAGTTTTTTTTCACCCAGTACTCGAACATCTCCAATTTTTCTGGAAGTCATATTTAATCATAAAATTAAGCAAATTTTTTATCATGTATATTTACATGTTCTGAGTCTCCAATATTTGTTTTATAATTTTTAGAATTTTTAAAAATAGGCTAAAAAATCGTGTGGCAAAACCGGACAGTAGAGGCAGATTTGAAATCAAAAAAGGAATAAGGGTTGAATTTGGCTAAGGCATTTAGAGGGGGTTGGGTATAAGTTTTAGCTACTGTCTTAGGGTAGTTTCTAAGCCTTTTTAAACATTGAAAATGATTTTATAAATCTCGGGTTAAGGGTAGTTAAGTCCGGGATTTTAAACTTAGGAAATTAGAGCCATTTTAAAAGGGTTTGGTGAGGGTTTTAATTTTTATTCAAATTTTTCTTCTAAATTATTTTCAAACAATCACAAAGTTTCATTTTTTTTAGAAAATCTAAATTGACATATTTTCCTAAGGTAGCCGGATATCTTTTCAGATATACGGATTTCTTTAATTAAAGGAAAAAAAATACATTTTTCATGTATTGCATTTTCCATGTTCATGCATTTTATTTAAATATGTGATTTTTGCTATGATATTTTCCATGATATTGTTATTATTTTAATTCACAATTTATGATCTTATATTTATTTGCCATATGATTTTTAATGTTTCATGATATCCTATGCTTTTTATTTAGTTATTTATGCCACATTGTTTAGCATATACTATGTTCATGCATTATTATTTTTATTAGTATTTTCTTGCATATTATATGTTAGCATTATTTTAATTCCATGTCATTTCTTGTCATTTAGATCATATTCCATGTCATTTAGGTTATTTCATTTATAACATGCCATGTCATTTAAAATATGCCATATCATTTAGAATTGCCATGTCATTTAAATCATTTTATCTCATTTAGAATATACCATGATACTTAGGATTTTTTCTATTTTACCTAGAATATACTATGTCTTTTGAATTATGTCATGTCATTTAGGTTGCATTATATTAACTAGATTTGCCATGTCATTTTATTTATGTCCTACATGTCCATGTTCATATTTTTTAAATGTTTTGAAAAAGATAATGATTTTCAATAAAAAATAAAGATATTCCCGAGTTAAAATAATTCATGAGTTCTCTACCGGGTTTGCTAGAGGGAATATCATCAATTATCATTAATAAAGGAATATCTTTCTTTCAAAAAACGAGAATGATTCGGAAAGTTTTCCAAATGAATAAAAATTTCTATATTTTGCCAATTTTGTCGGGGAATATAGGAAAATTTTGAATTAATAAATTCCGGATCATTTTCAATTAAAAATGGAAATATTTTTCTTAAAATTGGGAATTAAATTGAAATACTAAATTAAAGACTAACTTTTTACTGAGACTTGGGATAACACACGATTAATAAGGTACCGGTTTATATGGGCGTTGTGGGGGTGCTAATCCTTCCCCGCACGTAACCGACTCCCGAACCCGCTTCTCTGATTTCTATGGTTTATAACGCAGACCTGAAATTGGTTTTATAAAAATATTTTAATTAATTTTAAAATGTTTTTACAAAATCGGTTTTAATAGGTGGCCGATCACACCTAGTTAAAAAAAGATTGGTGGCGACTCCATGTCTTTTTACGAGGCCGTTTTCATACCCTCGACTTTTTATTTTTTGTGAGGAGTTAAGTCGACTTTTCCTCATTTTTTTAATGTCACGCCTAAGGAAAACGAATAATAAAGTCTTGCGATGACACGTTGTTAGGGTCGTATTTCATTTTTTAGGGTTGCGACAATATGTATGCACATGAATATGGACATATTTAAAAACATTTTATTATTTTCAAAAATTCTCTATATTAAAAAATGTGGGAATTAAAATTAAATACCAATTAAACCAACAAAACCGAGACTTTGATAACACACGACTAATTCTAGGCCTGACTCTCTAAATTCCCCAGTAGAGTCGCCAAGCTGTCGCAACCTAAAAAATAACAAGTCTCATTGCGAGACTTTATATTCGTTAAGCGTGATATTAAAAAAAAACAGAGGAAAAGATGACTTAATTCCTCTTGAAATAAATGAAGGTTTGAAAATGACCTTGAAAAAGACATGGAGTCGCCACCAATCTTTTTTGGCTAGGTGTGATCGGCCACCTATTAAAACTGGTTTTGTAAAACATTTTACAATTATTTAATAAATTCTTAAAACCAATTTCAAGTCTGAGTTTTAAACCAGAGAAAATCGAATAAGTGGGTTCGGGACTGGGTTACGTGCGGGGAAAGATTATCACCCCCACAACGCCCGTATAAAATGGTACCTTATTAATCGTGTGTTATCTCAAGTCTAGGTAAAAAGTCATTTTTTAATTTAGTATTTCAAGTTAATTCCCAATTTAAAGAAAAATAATTCCATTTTTAATTGAAATGATCCGGAATTTATTAATTCAAAATTTTCCTATATTCCCCGACAAAATCGGCAAAATATAAAAAAAATTTATTTATTTGGAAAAATTTTCGAATCATTCTCGTTTTTTGAAAGAAAGATATTCCTTTATTAATGATAATTAATGATATTCTCCCAGCAAACTCGGCAGAGAACTCATGAATTATTTTAACTCGGGAATATCTTTATTTTATTGAAATCATTATCTTTTTCAAAACATTTAAAAAAAATTAATATGAACATGTGTGACATAAATAAAATGACATAGCAAAGTCTAGATAATATAATGCAACCTAAATGATATGATATAATTTAAATGGCATAGTATATTCTAAGTGAAATGAAATATCCTAAGTATCATGGTATATTCTAAGTGAAGTGAAATATCCTAAATGAAATGTAATATCTTAAGTGACATAATATATTCTATATGAAATGAAATATCTTAAGTAACATGATATGTTCTAAATGAAATGAAACAACTTAAATAACATGATATTCTAAATGAAATGATATGATTTAAATGACATGATTTTCTAAATGAAATGATATGATTTAAATGACATGGCAAATTTAAATAATATGGCATATTTTAAATGACATGGTATATTCTAAATAATATAATCTAAATGACATGGAATATAATCTAAATGGCATGAAATGAAATGACATGAAACATAAAATAATGCTATCATGTAATATGCATGAAAATAAAAATAAAATAATAATGCATGAACATAAGGTATGCTAAATAATGTGACGAAAATAAATAACTAAATAAAAAGCATAAGATAGCATGTAATATTCAAAACCATATAACAAACAACATAAAACCATAAAATAAATCAAAATAATAACAATATCTTAGAAATTATCATAGCGAAAATCACATATTATATAAAATGCATGAATATGGAAAATGTAATGCATGAAAGTGTATTTTTTCCTTTAATTAAGGAAATTCATATATCTAAAAAGATATCTGGTTACCTGAGGAAAATATATCAAATTAAATTTTCTAAAATCAAAATACTTTGTGATTTGTTCGAAAACAATTTTGAAAGAAACTTGAATGAAGATTGAAACCCTAGCCGAACCCTTTAAAAATGGCTCTAATTTCCTAAGTTTAAAATTCCGGACTTGACCACCCTTAACCCGAGGTTTATAAAATCATTTTTAGAATTTAAAAAGGCTTAGAAATTACCCTAAGATAGTAGCTAAAGTTTCTAACCAATCCCCTCTAAATGCCTTAGCCAAATTTAACAATTGTTTTTCTTTTGAATTCAAATCTGCATCTACTGTCCGTTTTTAAAACACGATTTTATAACCTATTTTTAAAAATTCAAAAAAATCTAAAAATAAATACTGGAGACTCAGAACATGTACAACTACATGAGAAAATATTGGCTTAATTTTCTGATTAAAGATGACTGCCCAAAAAAATCGGGAAAGTATGAGTACTGGGTGAAAAAATTGTTTTGCCAAAACATATTTTTTTGCCTTTGATAAAGTCATTTAAAAATCAAAGTAAAAATGTTAGAGACTCTCCTAAAGACTCACAAACAGTAGCTAACACTTTCGAAAAGTTAGGCAAAAATTGGCTAAGTAAAAAAAAGTCACAAAGGTAGAATAATCAATTTGACAACTCTTTAATTTTCCACAAGTATGCTCAAAACGAGCATGACTTTGAACCATTGATTGGTCTAAGTCATAAAGTATGTGGCCATGACATGAAATGCATGAAAATACAGTAAATATGATGTACGAAATGCATGATTTAAAACCAAAATGACATGAAAAATGCATGGAATCAATAAAATACCTAGACCTAACATGAACTTACATGGCATTTAATGTAACCTAGGTCTAAAATGCATGACAAGCATGATAATGCAAGCACAACCTAAAGCTAAAAAATGCATGGCAAATACACAAACATATAGCATACTTAAACAAAATACACAACAATATATCATGGAAATGAAAACCTATCAACTAGCATAATAAAAATGCACACATAAAGCATAAGAGAGGGGGTAGCCGAATGGTCTATATGGACATGGCATTTTCACAAACACTTAACACACTAATATGTATAGCTAAAGAATAATACTTAAATCATGTAAATATAAAAATAAAGGCATGAAAACCAATAGGCATTTTCACAAACACATGGATTAACAAAATGTAAATCATAAACAAACTTAAACACTTGGAAAACAGAAAATCAAAAATGTAAGACAAGTAAAGTAAACATGATAACAAGATAATAAACTCAACAATAGAAACAAGCAAGCTACCAAATCAAAACAAGCTTCATATTTATGTATTGGAAGAAGATTTAAAGCATCAAACTTGCTAAATATCACTAAGAATATGAAATAAAAAAACAAAAACAGCAACTACACAAAAACAATGGGCCATTCGGCTACCCCTCTAAATCATGAAAAAAAATTTCCAAAGCTTTTTCCAAGAAAGTATAAAGAAGAACTTAAAGGAGAAACTTAAAACCACTTATTTTAAAAAGGAAAATCAAAAGAAACTCACCAGAATAGCAATAAAAATAGCAAATCAAGAATAGAAAATCAAGGAAAGTGTCAGAGTATGGTGCTTAAAGCAACCTCTATAAGCTATATTGCAAGCTTTTTCTCTTCTAACTTTCTTTTCTTTTCTAAACTTTTCTTTTTTCCTTTCAAAAATGGAGAGCATTCAGCCCAAAATCAGAATGTGAATAGAGTGTATATGAAAGAAAAAAAAAACCCTCCCCCCTTTTAGTGGCCGGCTAGCCCCTTGGAAGAACCTAGGAGGTTCTAGAATTTTTTTTCTACAAATTTGATCCTATGGCCTTCAATCCAAGATGCCTTCTATGTAGTATTCTCACCCTTAGATTAGAATCATCAGCCCTTGAGTTATTATGTCATAAAGATTTCATAAACATATTCTCTCTCCAACCATTGGTCCATGTGTTGCAAATTCAAAGGCTTGATCACAAAAATAACTACCTTCCTCTTCATTGTTGGCCTTTTGATTAAAAATCAGAAACTATCTGCCCACCATTGGGCCTTGGCCGGCTGACCCCTCATCTTCCAGCCCATGCTTCATTTTTTTAAAAGCAAGAAAAGCCCTTTTCTGTTTCTTGCGTAAAATGACCTTTTTGCCCCCCGAACATAAATAAATAGCAAACGGACTCCAAATTCAAAAATTTTTTTAATACTTCTGAAATAATAAAAAATTGAATTCTGGAGGTTTTCAAAATTTTCTGAGCCCATTTGCTATTTATTTGGATTTTTTCTTCCAAAATTGCCCTTTTGTGCTCCCAAACTTTACCATTTTTTAAACGAGCTCCAAATCCAGATTTTTCTTCACCAATCTTCCAAATAATTTAAAAGTATGATCTGGAAGTTTTCATAATTTTTGGAACTATTTGGTATTTTTTCGGGATTTATCTGCTTGAATTACTGCATAGTGGGCCCGAGATTTAGCCATTTTGCAAACGAACTCCAAATCGAAATTTTATTTCACCAATCTCTTCCAAATAATTTAAGAATGAGATTTGCAAATTTTTAGAATTTTTTGAGCTCATTTACTATTTTTTCGGGATTTATCTTCTTGAATTTCTACATAGAGGACCCGGGATTTGGCCATTTTGCAAACGAACTCCAAATCCGGATTTCTTAACCAATCTCTTTGAAATGATTCAAGGATAAGATCTGCAAATTTTTACAATTTTTGGAGTTCATTTGCTATTTTTCTCAAATTTTTCAATTTTGCCCTTTTTGCCTCCGAAACCCAGTTTTGCTCAAAATAAGTCCGATTTTCAGATTTTCTTCAAACTGAGCCTTAGGGTATCCTTGTTTAATCACTCCTCATCAATTAGGGGCTTTAGTCTTACCGAATCGGGCTATTTCTTTAATTCTTCCAAATTTCACCAAAATGCACCAAAAATCCTAATTCTCGATTTTTTTTTTCGGATTGACTTTTCTTTCAGTTTTTCTTCCAAGTAGCTTTTCCATTACCCATAGTCAGTGCTTATCCTTCATTTGGAACCTTCAATTTTGACCAATTTGATCGTTTAAGCACTTTTTCCCAACTTTCTCGAATTAAGGTTTCTTTTCTACTGAATCTCCGTGACCCTACTTTCGAACTCCGTATCTTTCAATGTAGACCTCGGATTATCAAAATTCTTTCTCCATTTTTCAATTGAACTTCAAATCTTGATTTTGAAAGTGGGTTGACTTTTTTAGTAGTTGACTTTTCTAGGGTTGACTTTTTATGCTCGCCTTCTTAGACTAAGTCTCGGAGTACCACCTGCAGGATGAAAAAAAATCTTTTTACATTCTAAAACATCAATTTAGGAAGAAAACATACCTGTTTTAGTATTCCGGACAAAATTAGGTGTCTACAAGGCTATCTTGAAAGCAGTGAATCAAAAGCTTATCATTATGTACATGACTCGTCATCTTCCGGCAGAACATAGTGATGTGGGCTGACGAATCTGTTATCCCATCATATTTCACAAAGTCAAGAATCTTGAAATTAAGAGGAATGACTAAATCGAGGACCAAGCATCGTTCTTTCGCATCCATACTCCCGAATACATCTGTGTTTTCTACTGTCCGAAGCCTTTCATCTAACAATTGATCATTCTCTTGGGAATCTACCAACTCAACCTCATTTACCGCAACCATTTTCAACTTTGCCAATTCAGCTGGATAATCTTAGTTTAGGACGTTGACGGGATTAACTGTGTTCTGGCCACTAATCATTACTAACTCATTTAGATCCCTTTGTATCCCCAACTCTTCTTTGGTGGTCAAGTTCTCAGTGTATCCCTTTTCCCTTGATTGCGGACATCAGCTCCATCAATTTAGTCATCTGATATTTAGATTCTGCTTCAGATTTTTCCATATTTTCTCGCAATTCTTCCTGTGCCCTTTCCATTCTTTCCATTCGGGCAGCTTGTTCATTCTCCATAGCTCTAGCCTGTATCAAAAAGGTGCTCAGTACAGCTTATACCTCTGATTTGAAATGGAAATTCTTTCAATTTTTGTTTTATCCCCGCAAGTGCGTGTTATGATGAAGGAGCCACGAATGCAATTTGATGCATGTGGAGCCTAAACAATGTGATGTATGGACATGTACAGTGGAACATGCTGACCATATATGTAATAAATGCAATCACGATGCCAACATGCTGCAAGCAAAGAATACACAAATCATGAATATATGCAATGAATGACTATGTATGTTCCAGATGCATTTTCCGATAATTGACCCTAGGAATGCAACACGATATCAATATGATGCATGTAAAGAATAGACAAATGAACATATACAGAGAAATCATGCTGACTATGAATACCACCTGATGCTACCAAGATGCATGTATGAATGTATGGTATGAAAAATAATTGATCGGATGCAAAAAAAAAATGCAAAGGGGAAAGATATCATGAAGGAAATAAGAATCTGAGGAACTTAATCATCAACATCTCATAAATTTGAAGCATAACCAATTCATTCCCATATCAACGTTCACAATGGTATAAACCATGTTTTACAAAATCTGAGCAGTGGTTAAAACTGTCTTTTACAAGCACTTTATTCTTCCTAGCATCCTAGGCTATTAGAGCCGGCTACTGAAAAAGTGAAATCCTATTACATCATTTAAGACTGAAGTCTTTCCACATCATTGCTGTAAATCTCCCAATCCTAATTACCCTTTTCCAATCCTCTATCAATCAATGTCACTGGATCCAACCACTTGGCATCTATAAGAGATTGCACTTTCCTTTTGAAGGCTATACAGTCTTTAATGCTATGCCCAGTAATTCCGCAGTGATAATCACATCTTGTATTTGGGTTATACCCCTTGTGATATGGTGGTAACAGGGGTTTCAACGGCATATAGGAAACCATGTGATTTTGGACCAGTATAGGGAAAAGCTCTCGGTAGCTGATTGGAATGGGTTCATACTGCTCTTGAGTCTTGTTCTTGGGTTGTTTCTTAGTCACACATAGCCTAGGAGATGGGACACTTAATGGTGGCACTAAGGTTCGAACCAAAGTGCTTACATGGAAAGGTGGCGGAACAGCATGGTAAAGGTATGGATTTGGACACGGGACCCTTGGAGGTTGTACATAGTTCGAGGTTCCTATCTCGGATGCTTGATAAGGTGCTTGATGAGGGAAGAAATATGAACTGCCAATTGGTGGTGATGGAGTGGGATTCAGGGGTCCCGTAGTGATCATCCTAGTGGACAATTGGGCTATAGTAGGGTGAGGATACTGGTTTGGACCTAAGACCAATTGCGGGGATTGTTTGGGATTTGGGGTTTCTATCCTTGGTATCAGACTCTCAGGTTTAATCATTTTCACGATTTTGTCCATAATTTCATCAGGGTTGCAACCTTTGTTGCATTGACAAGCGCAGGATCCAGCAAGGATTGTATGTTCTGGACCTAATGGTTTTGGTTGACCCGAAGACAATGAAGAGTCCTGAGAAAGTTTCCTCTTACCCTTACTCATATCCTTAAACATTTTCATCAATTTGGCGAGCTGTTCTTTCACCTCCCGGATTTCATGTCCAAATTCCTCCTAAATGCATTCCAAAGCACTCAATCGTTCCTCCGGTTCTTTCCTCATATCTCGAACCCCTTTCATGCAAATGAAAATGTCATGAGATCAAGAATATAATTATGAATGTACATGCTCTATTCCTATATGCATGAATATACTAATGATTAATGCATGAGCATATACAGAGAAATTATGATGACTATGTATGCCATGGATGCAATCTAATGCCAACATGATGCATTTAAAGAATGAATAAATTGATGTATAGGTATATACAGAAAAATCATGCTGACTATGAATGCATGAATGCAACCTGATGCCAACATGATACATTTAAAGAATGAATAAATTGATGCACAGGTATATACAAATAATGACCATGCATGTCATAAACGTATTCTACAATGAATAACCATGCATGCTATGACTGTAACATGATGTCAAAATGATACATGTAAAGAATAAATAAATTAACACAAAGGTATATACAAAGAAATTAACCAATGATTAAACGAAATTGGTCGGACCTAAATCTTGAGTATTCAAAAATCTCATTATGCAAGATTTGCCTCCAAATTTAATCTATGATTTTTTGAAACATGTTTCCTCCAAAAAAAATCAACATGTTATTTTTTCAAAAGAATTTCGGGGTAGTGGATCCTACTATGGTACAATGTTCATTCAACACTACCGGTCTACAATTCTTATTCAACCAATGAATGTTTATGAAATCATCAAATGAGATTATTATTACCATCCGTTTATTGCAAAAAAAAAATGAGATCAACAATAAAACCATAAATGTACATGCTCTATTCACACATGCATGAGATGTGCAAAATGCAAAAATGTTTGAAAAAGAATGTGATATTTTCAATGTTAAAAAGTTTATGAACACTTGCCCCAACAGTACTTCGGGGCGGGTTATTTATACTTATTACGGGCGATGTACGTACATCGTTGCCCAATCTACAATGCTTATTCAGAATATAAAATAGGCAATAAAAGGTTAAAAATGTCCCTCCATGTGTTCCTAATTTTGGTATATCTATCAAAAATTCGACAAAGCTTCACCCATGTTGGCTCTATGGTTCACTATATGTGGGTGAAAGAAGTTCTAAAAGGCCCTGAATTGTTCCACACTGTCGCCTGTGAAGGCTAGTAAGGCACCCCGATAAAAGCGGGTTCAATTCGTTAGAGTATATTTCCCTAGCCCATGCAGAGGATCATCACGAGAGCTTAGGTAATTTATACCGCGAAAGTATTTTGCTAGCCCATGCGGAGGATCATCACAAGAGCTTAGCTATAACTTCCACTTAAAGGGACGGAACTCGGGTATAGAGCTCATGTTATGCAAATGTAAGTGCAATGTGTGTGGAGGAACAAAACAAACCTTTCAAAACCTATTCTATAATCCTTATCCTAAGTATCCCAACAATTTATTAAAACAAAGATCAAGAATAGTGTAACGCATTAACCAACCAAAGAGCAATAATAAAATGCATTCAAAAAACCTTTTGTTAAAACTTATTATGGGCGATGTGCGTTCATAATTGCCCGATTTACAAAGGTAAACTTATTCGGAATGTAGAATAGAAAGTAAAAGGATTAGGAATATTCCTCCATGTGTTCCTAGCTTCGGGATAACTAATCAAAAATCTGGCATGGCTTTGCCTAGGTTCACTATATGAAGGTGAATCAGTTCTAAAAGCCCCGAATTGTTCCTCACTGTCGCCGGTGAAGGCTAGTAAGACACCCCGATAAAAGCAGGTTCAATTCGTTAGAGTCTATTTCCCTAGCCCATGCAGATTGTTAATCACGAAGGCTTAGGTAATTTAGTACTCCGAAAGTGTTTCACTAGCCCATGCGGATTGTTAATCACGAAGGCTTAGTTACTTTGCTCCCACCTAAAAGGACGGAACCCGGGTATAGGACTCATGATATGCAAATGCACGTGTGGTGTGTGAGGAGGAACAACAAACCTTTCACCACCTATTCTACACCCCTTATTCTAAATGCCCTAACAAGATCAAACAATGTAAAGCAACAATTAGGCAAAGAATAACTATATACAACAAAATAACCAAAGAACAATAATAATATGTATGCACATGAATATGGACATATTTAAAATATTTTATTATTTTCAAAATTCTCCTTATTTTAAAAAATATGGGAATTAAAATTAAATACCAAATAAACTAACAAAAAACAAGACTTTGATAAGACAGGACTAATTCTAGGCCTGACTCTCTAATTTCCCCAGTGGAGTCGCCAAGCTGTCGTAACCTAAAAAATAAAAATTCTCATCGCAAGACTTTATTACTCGTTAAGCGTGACATTGGAAAAACAGAGGAAAATACGACTTAATTCCTCTTTAAATAAAATGAGGGCTTGAAAATGACCTTAAAAAGACATGGAGTCGCCACTAATCATTTTTGGCTAGGTGTGATTAGCCACCTATTAAAATCGATTTTGTAAAATATTTTAAAATTAATTAAAACATTTTTAAAACCAATTTCAAGTCCACATTTTTTACCAGAGAAATCAAAGAAGCGGGTTTGGGACTCGGTTACATGTGGGGAAGGATTAGCACCCCCACAACGCCCGTAAAAACGATACCTTATTAATCATGTGTTATCTCAAGTCCCGGTAAAAAGTCGGTTTTAAATTTGGTATTTCAAATTAATTCTCAATTCTAAGAAAAATAATTCCATTTTTAATTGAAAATGATCCGAAATTTATTAATTCAAAATTTTCTTATATTCCCCAACAAACGTGGCAAAATATAGAAAATTTTATTAATTTGGAAAATTTTCTGAATCATTCTCGTTTTAAAGAAGATATTCCGTTATTAATGATAATTGATGATATCCTCCCCAGCAAACCCGGTAGAGAACTCATGAATTATTTTAACTCGGGAATATCATTATTTTATTGAAAATCATTATCTTTTTTCAAAACATTTTAAAAAAATATATGAATATGAAGTCTTGATAATATAATGCAACCTAAATGATATGATATAATTTAAATGGCATAGCATATTCTAGATGAAATGAAATATTCTAAGTAAGATGATATATTCTGTATGAAATAATATGATTTAAATGACATAGCAAATTTAAATGACATGGCATATTTTAAATAATATAATCTATATGACATGGAATATAATCTAAGTGACATGAAATGATATGAAACATAAAATAATGTCATCACGAAATATGCATGAAAATAAAAATAATAATACATGAACATAGTATATGCTAAATGATGTGACAAAAATAAATGATTAAATAAATAGCATAGGATAGCATGCAATATTCAAAACCATATAACATCAAAATAATAGCAATACCATAGAAATCATCATAGCAAAAATCACATATTATATAGTATGCATGAATATGGAAAATGCAATGCATGAAAGTGTATTTCTTCCTTTAAATAAGGAAATCCGTATACCTAAAAAGATATCCGACTACCTTAGGAAAAGACATCAAATTAAATTTTCTAAATTCAAAAATACTTTGTGATTGGTTTGAAAACAAATTTGAAAATTCTTGGATGAAAATGAGCCATAGCCGAATTACCCTTTTAAAATAGCTCTAGTTTCCTAATTTTAAAATCCCGAACTTGACCACCCTTAACCCGAGTTTTATAAAATCATTTTTAAAGTTTAAAATGGCTTAGAAACCACCCTAAGACAGTAGCTAAAGTTCCTAATCAACCCCCTCTAAGTAACTTAGCCAAAACAGAAAAATAAATTTCCCTCAAATTCAAATCTGACTCAACTGTCCAGTTTAAAATCACGATTTTTTAACCTATTTTTAAAATTTCAAAAAAATATAAAAAAAAAAAATAGAGACTCAGAACATGTAAAACTACACGGGAAAAAATTGACTTAATTTTCTGAATAAAGATAACTTCCCAGAAAAATTGGGAAAGTCAGAATACTGGGTGAAAACTGTTTTGTCAAAACACATTTTTTTGCTTTTGATAAAATCATTTAAAAATCAAAGTAAAAATATTGGAGACTCTCCTAAGGACCTACAAACAGTAGCTAAAACTTCTAAAAATTTGGACAAAAATTGGCTAAGTAAAAAAAAAAATCACAAAGGTAGAATAATCAATTTGACAACTCTTTAATTTTCCATAAGTATGCTCAAGTGAGAATGTCTTTGAGCCATTGATTGGCCTAAGTCATAAATCAAGTGGCATGACATGAGATGCATGAACATACAGCAAAATGAATGCATGAAATGCATGATTTAAAACCTAAATGACATGAAAAATGCATGGCATAAAGAATATGGCCTAGACCTAACATGAACTTGCATGGCAATAAATGCAACCTAGGTCTAAACATGCATGAAACGCATGGCAATGCAAATGGAACCTAGACCTAAAGAATGCATGTCAATAACACAAACACATAGTATGCTAAATCAAAATACACAAAGTCATGGCATGGAAATGCAAACAAGTCAACAAGCAAGATGAAAATGCACATACAAAGCAAAGAAAATGGAAGTGGCCGAATTGTCATAGACTCAAAATGGTGATTTTCTATCATGTCATTTTTGCAAACATATGGCATACTAAAATGCAAGGCTAAAAAGAAATATGTTAAACCATGCAAACATGATGTAAAGGCATGAACAAGACTAGTCATTTTCACAAACACATAGTATATTAAAATGCAAATAATGAACAACTCAAACATGTTGAAAACAGAAAAATAAAAATGGTAGACAAGGGAAGTAAACATGAAAACAAGTTGATAAAATCAAAAATGGAGGTAAGTAAGTAAGTAAGTAAAAAGATCAAAGCAAGCTCCATGTTTTTGTTATTTGAAGAAAATATAAAACATCAAAAACATGCTACACCTCACAAACAACATGAAATAAAGATCAAACACAATCCAAAACCAAAATAAGGCCATTCGGCCATCTCTAAAAACATGGAGGAAATTTGTTTTTTCAAATTTTTTTCAAGAAAGTATAAAAGAAGAACTTGAAGAAGAAGCTTAAAAACACTTATTTCAAAATTAAAATCAATAGAAACTCACCAAAATATTAAATGAAAATAGCAAACCAAGGATGGAAATGCAAAAAAAAGTGCAAGAGTATGGTGCTTTTAGCTACCTCTAAAGGCTATATTGCAAGCTTTTCCTCTTCTTACTTTCTTTGCCTTTCTAAACTTTCTATTTGCTTTTCAAAAATGGAGAGTATTCAGCCAGGAAGAAGATGAAAAATGAAGAGACCCCCCTTTGAAATGGTAGTGGTCGAATGGTCTATAGAGTGTAGGAAAAGTTGTCATTTTTTACACCAATTTTGATCCAATGGCCCTCAATCCAAGATGTTTTCTATGTAGAATTCTCACCCTTAGATTGGAATAATCAGCTCTTAAATATGATGTCATGAAGATGATGTCATAAATAGGATGTAATAAATATGACATCATCCCTCTCCATCCATTAGTCCATGTGTTGCAAATTCAAAGGCTTGATTAAGAAAAATAACTATCTTCCTCTTCTCTCTTAGCACTTAGATGAAAAAATCAGAAAATATCCACTCCTCCATGGGTCTTGGCCGGCTACTCTTTCACATTCCCAGCCCACACTTCATTTCTTAATTGCAAGAAAAAGCCCTTTTTCGGTTTCTTCGATAAAATGACCTTTTTGACCCCCGAACCTAAATAAATAGCAAATGACTCCAAATTCAAATTTTATTTTTTCAAAACTTCCAAAATAATAAAAAACTGAATTCTACAAGTTTCCAAAAATTTTCAAGCACATTTGCTATTTTTTTGGATTTTTTCTTCCAAAATTGACCTTTTGTGCACCCGAACTTTTACCATTTTTAAACAAGCTCCGAATCCAGATTTTTCTTCACCAATCTCTTCCAAATAATTTAAAAGTGAAATCTGGAGATTTTCATAATTTTTCGAGCTCATTTGCCATTTTTTCAGGATTTATCTACTTGAATTTCTACATAGTGGGCCCAGGATTTGCCATTTTGCAAACGAACTCCGAATCCAGATTTTATTTCACCAATCTCTTCAAAATAATTTAAGAAAAAGATCTGTAAATTTTCAGAATTTTTGGAACTCATTTGCTATTTTTTCGAGATTTATCTTCTTGAATTTCAGTAGAGTGCGCCTGGGATTTGCCATTTTGCAAACGAACTCCGAATATGGATTTTGCTTCGCCAATATCTTCCAAATGATTTAAGAATGAGATCTTCAAATTTTTAGAATTTTTGGAGCTCATTTGGTATTTTTCTCGAATTTTCCAGTTTTGCCCTTTTGCCTCCGAAGCCCGATTTTGTTGTCCGAAAATGCCCAATTTTTACAATCAAATTCCCCTCCTATTTGATTTTTCCTTTATTCACTGTCGAGAATGTCCCCATTTTTTCATTTTTCTCCAATCGGCTTTTTTCTCGAAAGTTCTTTAAACTAAGCCTTGGGCTATCCTTGTTTACTCACTCCTCATCAATTAGGGGCTTTAGTTTTATCAAATCGGGGCATTTCTGTAATTTTCCCAATTTCACCAAAATCCACTAAAAACCCTAATTCTCGATTTTCTTGCAAATTGACTTTTCCTTCAATTTTTCTTCCAAGTAGCTTCTCCATTACCCGTAGTCAGTGCTTATCTTTCATTTGGAACCTCCAATTTTGACCAATTTGATCGTTTAAGCACTTTTCCCCAAATTTTTTGAACTAGGGTTTCCTTTCTACTGAATCTCTGTAACCCAACTTCCGAACTCCATATCTTTCATTGTAGACCTCGGATTATCGAAAAATGACGGGACATGATGAGGATGAAAAGCTACTCATTCACTGCTTCCAAGATAGCTTAACAGGTTCTACAACCCATTGGTATAATCAGTTAACTCGAACTAAGATCCGCTTTTGGATGGATTTGGCCAAAGCCTTTATGGAACATTACAAGCACGTATCTGATATGATACCTGACAGATTATAGCTGCAAAACATGGAGAAAAAACCTACTGAGAGCTTCAAGGAGTATTCTCAAAGGTGGAGAGATCTGGCCACTTAGGTGCAACCCCCTCTGACCAGTAAGGAAACTACGGTTCTTTTCATCAACACTTTAAAGACACCGTACTATGAAAAGTTGGTAGGTAGCGCCACTAAGAATTTTGCGAATATGGTCATATCTGGTGAAATAATATAAACTATCATTAAGAGTGGGAAGATGGAAGGTGGAGAATCTGCTACTCCAAAGAAGACAATCCCATCCAAAAATAAAGAAGAGGAAACTTATGCAGTCAGTTATAACCACCATCCCTATACACCTCATGCACCTTATACACCTTACCCGGCATACAATCCCTACTACACTGTCGTGAACCACCTTACCCAAAACCATTTTCCCTACATAGCCATACCTCAACAACCATACCCAACTGGCATATCCCTGCAAATAGTCATTCCCCAAAACACCGTACCAAACACCCAGAATATTATTCGCAATGACCAAAGACCACCAAGGAATAATCAAAAGCCTCAATTTGATCCTATTCCTACAACCTATGGTGAGTTATACCCAAAGCTGTTACAGGGGCAGCTCGTTGCACCAGTATACCTCCAACCTCTGAAACCACCGTATCTAAAATAGTATAACGCAAATGCTAACTGCGCATATCATGCGAGAATTCAGGGGCATTCGACCGAGGACTGGATCGCCTTTAAATGAAAGGTTCAAAGCTTGATTGATACTGGGGTCGTAAAGTTCGGATCTAAGAACGAGCCTAATGTTGTGGGTAACTCATTGCCCAATCACATAGAGGCCAAGGTGAGTGCGATTTTGTCATGTGAAGTTGGTAGGGTAAAAAGGGATATCAGTGAGGTGAAGACGCAATGATAAAAGTATGGTTTGAAATGGTCAAGGCTGGTTTAGTTCAGGATGAAGCTAGTTTGAAAATGGTTGCGAGCAAGACAAAGGATTTTTATCCGTTTCACAAATGTGAAGGTCACATTATACAGGGGTGTGAAGGTTTTTAGCCAAGGTTCAAAAAATGATAGATGAGGGCGAGGCCCGATTCTATGAAGAAATAAAGGAAGAGGTAGATACTACCGAGAATACAGCTGGTTATGGGGTGGACAGACCTTTGGTTATATATTATGATGAGCCGAAAGAAAAGGCTATCTCGGTTGATAAAGAAACCACGCCAAAGTTGATTATAGAGTTACCATTTTCTTTTCTATACAAGGAGAATAAGGCCGCACCTTGGAGATACGACTACAGTATGGTAACGTCGAGCTCTTCAAGTCAGCAAACAACAACCGATATAACAGGTATAAGACATCTAACTCGTAGTGGTAGATGTTATGCCTCCAGAATCGTTGAACAAAGTCCGATGCAAAAGGTAGGGGGATTTGGCAAAGGTAAAAGAATAGCAGAACCAGTCCATACAGAGATGTCAATCAAAGGGAATGGAGAAAAATTCAACCCTGGTTAACAAGGTAAAAGAGCCGCTGAATGAGAAAGAGGCTTGCGAATTCTTGAAGTTTATAAAACACAGCGAGTACAGTGTGGTAGAACAACTGCACCGTCAACCAGCAAGGATTTCGGTCCTTTCACTGTTACTAAACTCAGAGCCGCATAGAAATACCCTACTAAGGATTTTGAATTAAGCATACGTGGCCAACAACATATCAGTGGAGAAGTTAGATCGGTTGGTGGGGAACTTCATGGCAGATGACCACATTTCCTTCAGTTATGAAGAGACACCACCTAACGGTGTAAGATATACTAAAGCCCTTCATATCACAACTATCTACAAGGGGCACATTCTGCCACGAGTACTCTTAGATAATGGTTCTTCTTTGAATGTGATGCCCTTGGAGACCTTTTCCAAACTACCGATCGACATGTCCTACATGCTACCAAGCCACACTATAGTCAGAGCCTTTGATGGCACCCGATGGGAAGTGATGGGAACTATTGAAGTCCCACTTGAGATAGGTCCCTGTACCTATAAAGTTGATTTCCAAGTTATGGACATTACCCCGTCTTACAATTATTTATTGGGAATGCCATGGGATCCCTTCTGCTGGGGCAGTACCATTATCTCTTCACCAGAAATTGAAGTTTGTAATGGAAGGACGCCTGGTCAGCGCATTGGGAGGGGAGGACATCATAGCCTCTGCGTCCACTGACTCCCCTTACGTAGAACCGAATGAGGATGCTGTAGAATGCTCATTCAAGTCACTGGAATTCATTAATGCTGTGTTCATTACTGAAGGACATAAAATTCCAGAGCCGAAGCTGTCCAAGAATACCAAGTTGGGGGTAAGAACTACAGTAGGGAAAGGCTGTAGAGCAGGAAAGGGACTAGAAAAATATCTCCAGGGGATAGCCAGAGCAATTGAAGTAATAGGGAAGTAAGACCAATCGGTCTCGGATATCTCCCAAAAGCTCACGAAAAGAGGAAACAAATGGAGAAAAATCGAAAGAGGTGGATGGCCCGTCACTCGGGTGTGGATATAGAATGGAAGCCCATTACTTTCCCACCAATCCTTCACGTCTTCCGTTTGGCTGGCTTTGAATTTGGGGAGAAGAATTCCTATGATGTGTTAGTAATGATAGAACAAGCCTTTGAAAAGTTCTACATGAGCAAGGAAGAACAGATACAAGAAATGGTAATTTGCATGGCCGAGGAAAAAGAAATGGGAAATAAAAATGCAAGTTGGATGGTCTGCCCATGTCCACCGGGTTATGAATTAACAAACTGGAGTGCGACTGAGCTTCCTATAGTTTTTAGGTCTACTCCAGAGTAATACTCTGAAACAATCTTAATTATCTCTGCCCAAGGACATTAAGAATCTTTCTGTATGGGCTTATGTTTAAAACTCTTCATTTAATAAATAACAATCACGATGCATTTTCTTCATATTGATGTGTCTATATTCTTTCATTTTTGTTCTTTCATTTTCTTTCATTGTTTATATGCCTTCCTATATTGTTTCTTACTCACCTATTTACAGGTGCACGGATGCGGAATATGAGGACCATCTTGTCAATAATTCTGAAATTGATTTTGAAAGACCCATTTGCACGGGTGATTTTGACGTCGACGAAGATGTCGAAGATTATAGTCTGCCCCCGAATTTATTAAGAATAATAGAACAAGAAGAGAAGCAAGTATTACCTTATAAGGAGCCGTTAGAAGTGATAAACCTGGGAAGTGGAGAAGAAATAAAGAAGGTCAAAATTGGGACCTCAATGTCACCATCAACAAAGTGTGAACTGATAGCCTTACTCCGAGAATATGTCGATGTATTTGCATGGTCATACCAAGACATGCCAGGGTTGGATCCCGATATTGTGGTTCACAAGCTCCCTCTAAGGCCAAATTGCAAGCCAATTTAGCAAAAATTGAGAAGAATGAGACCTGACATGCTGTTAAAGATAAAAGAATAGGTGAAAAAACAATTTGATATCGGGTTTGGAAGTGGTAAAATATCCGAAATGGGTAGCGAATATTATCCAGTTTCAAAGAAGGATGGCAAAGTACGGATGTGCGTCGATTACCAGAATCTTAATAGGGCCAGTCCTAAAGATAATTTCTCTTTGCCTCACATTGATACCTTGGTGGATAATACACCAAAGAGCTCTATGTTTTCCTTCATAGATGGATTCTCAGGGTACAATCTGATTAAGATGGCATCGGAGGATATGGAGAAAACCACGTTTGTGACGATGTGGGGAACATTTTGCTATAAGGTGATGCCGTTTGGATTGAAAAATACCGGGGCAACATACCAGAGAGCCATGGTAACTTTGTTTCATGATATGATGCATAAGGGGATCGAAGTCTATGTTGATGACATGATCGAAAAGTCACAAGGAGAAGATAAACATGTAGCGAATCTTAAGAAGCTCTTCGAAAGATTAAGAAAGTTTCGACTCAAACAAAACCCGACAAAATGCACTTTCAGAGTCACTTCGGGGAAGTTGTTAGGTTTTGTCGTCTGTAAGAGGGGGATTGAGATTGATCCAAACAAAGTAAAGGCCATCCAGAACTTGCCACCACCTCGTACTCAAAAAGAAGTGAGAAGCTTTCTATGAAGATTGAATTACATTGCTCAAATTATTTCACAGCTAACCGATAAATGTGAACCAATATTTAAGCTACTTCAGAAGTGTGATCCAGGAGAATGGGATGAAGGGTGTCAGATCGCTTTTGATAAAGTTATACACTATCTATCCAACCCAGCAGTGCTAATGTCGCATGTTCCGGAGAGACCAATGATACTGTATTTATCAATATTTGAGAGATCTATGGGCTGTGTATTGGGGCAGCATGATGAGACCGGGAAGAAAGAACAAGCAATTTATTACCTCAGCAAGAAGTTCACAGAGTATGAGCTAAAGTATTCATCGGTGGAAAAGCTTTGTTGTGCCTTAGCTTGGACTGCTCGAAGGCTCAGACAATACATGTTGTACCACACGACGTGGTTGATTGCCAAGCTAGATCCCATCAGGTATATGTTAAAAGTACCCTCCCTATCGGGAAGAACGGCAAGATGGCAAGTTTGTTGTCAGAATATAACATTGTGTATGTGAGTCAGAAAGCTATAAAGGGCAGCACAGTAGCCGAGTTCTTAGCAAGTCGTGCGTTTGAAAATTATGAGCCTTTGAACTTTGATTTCCCTGATGAAGACTTGATGTGTGTCTCGCAAGAAGACAGGATTCCCCTTAAAAAGAAAATTTGGAAAATGTACTTTGATGGCTCATCTAATGCCATGGGGCACAGGATCGGCATAGTGCTCATATCCCTAGAGGATGATTATTATCCTTTCACTACCAGATTGGATTTTGATTGTACAAATAATATCGCTGAATATGAGGCATGTACTATGGGCCTTCGTGCTGTCGTAGACAGAAAGATCAAAACCCTGGAAGTTTTCAATGATTCAGCCCTAGTGATATACCAACTACGAGAAGAATAGAAAACCCGAGATGCAAAGTTAATCCGATATCGAGAGCTTATACTGAGTCTGATAGAGGAATTCGAAAAAGTGAGTTTCAACTACTTCCCCCGAGAAAAAAATCGAAGGGCGGATGCTTTAGCCACTTTATCGTCCATGTTTAAATTAAATGAAGAGGCCAAAGTTGTGCCAATAAAGATGGGCATATACGAGTCTCCTGCCCACTGCCTGAGTATCGAAGAAGAAGCGAATGGCCTCCCTTGGTATTACGACATCTTGCAATATATCAAGAGTCAATGGTACCCTGAACAAGCAACAGAAAATGATAAGAGGACTATGAGAAGATTGGCAATGGGTTTTGTCCTAGATGGTGAGATTCTCTACAAGAAATGGAAAAATTCAGGTTCTATTGAGGTGTGTCGGGTCTGCCGAAACTCGGAGGATTATTGAAGAAGCCCACGAAGGGATATGTGGCACTCATGCCAATTGTCACATGCTTGCTAAACAGATTATGAGAGCAGGATATTATTGGCTAATGATGGAATGAGATAGCATTAGTTATTCCCGGAAGTGCCATAAATGTCAGATATATACAAATAAGATTCATGTGCCTCCATCACCATTGCAAGTCATGACTGCACCATGGCCATTTTCGATGTGGGGAATAGATATGATCGGGCCTATTACCCCGAAAGCTTCAAATGGACACTGTTTCATCCAAGTGGCCATAGATTACTTCACAAAGTAGGTGGAAAGTCGCTTCTTATGCTAATGTAACGAAGTCAGTGGTATGCAGATTTATCAAGAAGAAAATTATATGTCGGTATGGATTGCCAGAGAATCATTTTAGACAATGCTCTCAATCTGAACAATAAGATGATGAGAGAAGTGTGTACTCAGTTCAAGATCACGCATCATAATTTGGCACCTTATCGTCTAAAAATGAATGGGGCAGTAGAAGCAGCCAATAAGAATATCAAGAAGATCATTGAAAAGATAACCGATGTGTACAAAGATTGGCAGGAGATCTTGCCTTTTGTTCTTCATGCATACCGACCTCCCGTACGTCTACGGGTGCCACGCCATTTTCTTTGGTATATGGAATGGAGGCAGTGTTACCTATTGAGGTTGAAATCCCTTCCCTTCGTGTTTTGATGGAGGTTGGTTTAGAAGAGGCAGAGTGGGTTAGAGCCCGCTATGAACAGTTGAATCTTATCGAAGAAAAAAGGATGAAAGCAATTTGTCATGGGCAGATGTATTAGAAAATGATGATTCGAGCCCACAACAAGAAGGTTTATCCCAGGCAATTCTGAGAAAGAGAGTTGGTACTAAGAAAAGTCCTCTCTATAGTGAAGATTCCGTGAGGGAAATAAGTTCCAAATTGGGAAAGGCCCTAAGTGGTAAAGAGAGCTTTTTCCGGAGGAGCATTGATTCTAACTTGGATGGACGGGGATGACTTGAGAAATCCCGTGAATGTTGGCGAATTGAAAAAGTACTATGCTTGAAGAAGAAAAGGAAGAAAAGAAAAGAAAAGTGTGATACTGTGCACATGGAAATTCGAGTGATTCCAAATGTAAAAATGAAAATTCTATATATCTATTTCCCCTGAGGATTGCTTTTCAATGAGAATATTCGTGCTTGATATGATAAATGGCCATCTATCATACTCCTTTCAGTAAGAAGAAATTATCCCTAGTCACTCCTTTGAGCCTTAGGAATTCTTTCTTTCTTTGAACCTTGATCAAGGATCACCCTCTAAACGGGAGGGCAGATGCGAGGAAATATAACCTCCCAAAAATCATGGCGAAAAGAGCCATCAAAAAATAGAAAAATAGAAAAAAAGAAAAAAGTATGAAATCAAAGAATGGCAAATGAAAGCCAAGAATGAAAGAAACAGATTCCAAAAAAGAAAAGGAAAGTCAAAAAAGGACGAATGTTTCAAGAATGAATCCTCCTCATGAAATGATCCTTGATCGAGTTACCCTTAAACACATTTTGGGCCTATTTACCCTTTCTTTCTAAACCCGAACCTTGGCCTACATCACGTGCTTTTAAAAGTCCATTTGATCAAGCGTGGATATTTAATTTGAAAGGTTTTTTTCTAAAAATTCATCCTATCTTTTGAATTGACATTTTTACCTTGGAAGCATTTAGAATTCCCAGATGAAAGGTAGAACACAAATGAAAAAAAAATGAAAATGAAAAATGAATGTAAAAGGAGAGGTTTAAGCCAAAAACCCGCAAAGGGTGACTTAATACCAAATGGGGGACACTTGGGTTGAAAACCCGCAAAGGGCGGCTCAAGTACTGATTAAGGATTGAATCAATGCTCCATGTAAAGGGGTAGAAAATATCGTAAAATCATAATAAAGGGGAAAAACTCAGTCTGGCGCAACTACGGAAGCCGAGAGATTACCCAAGTAAATTGCTCATTCAAGAGAAATTTCAGATGAATTGAAGAAGGAAGGGTCCAAGATATTTCGCATCTAGGGCATCTATAACCTACAACTCTATATTTGTTTCGTGTATCCTTGATATTCACCTCTGTCATCTAAAACATTATTGAAATAAATTATTGTTATCCCTTTATGACATTTGGTTGTTTCATACCCTCTTTCATACATTTTGTGATGCATTTTGATTGTTATTAAATTGAATGATGTTTAGTAAACAAAAAAAAAAATCCTTAAACAAAAGGATTTCAGTGTATTACTGAGTAGATTTAAATTTTAGAAGAGGTTTGGAAATCACTAAAATTTGGAAACATAACAGCACATCATGATTGGAAAATTCACCAAGTAGAGGTAAACAGTGAATATGTTGAAGACTCTGTCATGAAGTCAAAAAATTTGTGAATTTCAGTGAAGTCATAAACTGGGACTTTTTGACAATTTATCTTGATTGAAGACTCCTCAAGTAGGGGCATTAGTGAAAAGTTGAAGAATCCGTCATGAAGTTAGACAGTCTGTGAACCTCAAAGAAATCATGGATTAGAAATCATGACACAATCATTTGATTGCATTTATCCTTAGGAAACATACATCCTACAAGCATTTGCAAAACATGTCATTTTCATCACTGCATTCGGCTAACATTGCAGGAATCACGAAAATTTTGCTTCCCCAAATCGAACTCGTTCTACTTCCCAAACGAGTCGAGCCTGAGACCACCGTCGAGGTATTTTATTTTTAAATCGAACTCGTTCTACTTCTCAAATGAGTCGGACCCTGAGACCACCGTCGATGTATTTTGTTTTTAAATCAAACTCGTTCTGCTTCTCAAATGAGTCGAACCCCGAGACCACCGTCGAGGTATTTTCTTTTGTTTAAATCAAACATGTTTTTAAAAAAAAAAAAAGAAAAAAAGTCGAGCCCTAAGACCGCCGTCGAGGTATTTTGTTTTCAAATCAAACTTTTTTCCTAATTGAGTCGAACCCAAGATTGACATTAAGGCATTCCTTTTGGTTTTAAATCGAACTCGTTCTGCTTCTCAAATAAGTCGAGCCCCGGGACCACCATCGAGGTATTTTCTGTTTAAACCCAACACGCTGACACCAAGGCAAGATAGGGCCCCGAGACCACCGTCGAGGTTCTTCTCTTGCAAATCGAACTCGTTTCCTTAAGACGGGTCAAGCCTTGATTAGTTAAGGAACTCAATTTAAGGACAAAATCTTCTATTTACAGCTTTTTTCAACAAAAAAAATAAAAAAAAATGAAAAATTATGATGAAATAAATGGAAATGAAGAATAAAGAAAACTCTCTTTCCTATTTTTTACATGTGATTTCACTAACCGGACAAAATTACTGTCTATTTATCTTTGCCTGATTCCTGATTCTCAGCAATAGCCAAAGAGGGGCAGCTATAGACACCCAATTTTGTCCGGGTCTCCTAAACCAGGTAAATTCTTTCTTGTACTTTTTAGAATGCAAAAAATCTCTTTTCATATTGCAAATGGTCCTCCAAGACTTGTGACATGGAGTTCAGCATGAAAAATCAATCCAAAAAAAGCCAACTTCGAAAAGTCAACCCCAAAAAGTCAACCACTAAAATAGTCAATCCTTAGTCAAAATCAAGATTGGAAGTTGAATTGAACAATGGTGAAATAATCTTGATAATCCGAGGTCTACAACGAAAGATGTGGAGTTCGGAAGAGGGATTGCGAAAATTTCAGTGTAAGGGAAATCCTAATTCGACAACTTTGGGGAAAAGTGCTTAAACGATAAAATTGGTCAAAATTGGAGGTTCCAAATGGAATATAATTAATGACTACGGATATTGGAAGGGCCAATTGGAAGCAGAACCAAAGGAAGAGTCAATTTGAAAGGAAAATTGAAAATTAGGGTTTTGGTTAAAATGGGTAAATTTTGCAAATTTGGGGAAAACTGTAAAGATGACCCAATTCGGTGAAATTAAATCCCCCAATTGATAAAGAATGAGTAAACAAGGATAGCCCAAGGCCCAGTTTGAAGTGAATCCAAAGGAAGAGCCGATTAGAGCAAAAACGAAAAAACGAGAAAATTCCCGAGTTTGAAAAGGGAAAAACTAAATCGAAGGGGAATTTGATAGTAAAAATTGGGCATTTTCGGACCAACTCAAATTCAATATATGAGAAAGGCAGTAGAAAGAGAAAATCCATAAATTAGACCCGTTTCGAGTAAAAACGAGGCTTTAGAGGTTGAGGGGCAATATTGGAAAATCCCAATGATAATTTTGCGAAAAATAGCAAATGAGCTCTAAAAATTCTGAAAACTTGTATTTCTGAGTTTTATAATTTTTGGAAGAGATTGGTGAAGAAAAATCCAGAATCTGAGCTCATTTGAAAAATGGCAAAGTTCGGGTGCACTAAGCCGAAATTCCAGAAGATAATTTTGGAAAAAATAGCAAATGAGCTCGAAAAATTTTGAAACTTGAAGTTCTAAGTTTTATAATTTTAGGAAGAGATCGGCGAAGAAAAATCCAGAATCGAAGCTCATTTGAAAAATGGCAAAGTTCGGGTGCACTAAGCTGAAATTCCAGAAGATAATTCCGGGAAAAATAGCAAACGAGCTCCAAAAATTCTGAAAACTTTTAGATCTGAGTTTTATATTTTTTTGAAGAGATTGGTGAAGAAAAATTAGGAACCGAAGTTAAAATGAAAAAGGTGAATTTTGGGTTCCACTAACTGGAAAATCCAAGAGAAAATTCGGGAAAAAATAGGAAACGAACTTGAAAAATTCTGAAAATCTCCAGATCTTAATATTATACTTATTTGGATGGATTGGAGAAAGAAAAACTGGATTTGGGGTCCGTTTGTAATAAAATCAAGTTTGGGGGGCCAAAATGCAATTTTACCGAATAAACTAAAAAGGCCAATTTTGCAAAATTAAAATGTGAAACAAAATGAAGGAAATTCTAAAACATACCAGGCCTTGTCCGGCCATGCATAGAGGAAGGGTTCAGATTTAATTCACTTCATCAAGTGGTCAATATCAAGCTACAAGATGTCATTTTTACTATATTGAAATGTCCTTGCTCATCCAATGGCCTAAGTACCTTGTAAAAAGATGAGTACATCCTTGAATACCCAAGATCTAATTGCAAGATGATATTTTTATTGTCATGAAAATGTCCTCATCCAATGGCCAATATTGGTGGAAGAAAGATGAGCACAAGTTATCCAATGGTTGGAAATGCATGTAGCTAAATGAAATGTCCTTGCTCATCCAATGGCTTAGGTACCTTATGAAAAGATGAGTACATCCTTGAATGGCTAAGATCAATTTGCTAGATGGCATTTTTATTGTCATGAAAATATCTTGGTCCAAGGGCTTAGATGGTGTAGGACAATTAAATGAATTAAACCATTCACCAACAAAGGGGGGTTCGGCCAAGCCTATTCAAGGGGAGGGATTTTCATTTTTTGAATACAAGTTGGCTGATTTGAAAAAGAGGCAGTAGCTAAAACCTTTGAAAAAAAGATTTTTGAAAGATAATAAAAAAAGTTTTTGCTAAGGTAGCCATTCCTCTTTGGTTCGTACATTTTTTCCTTCTTCTTCTTCTTCTTCATGTTATTCTTTATTTTTTCCATGTGATTTCCTACCATTTTCTTTGCTTAATAAAAGTTTTATGAAAGCTTTTTTTGTTGTTCTTGCTTTTTCAAAATAAATAAAATAATGGTTAGGCTTCATGATCTTGATGAGAATCAAGTGATAATGGTTAGGGTGGACTTTGTCCAATATACCAACCATGGAGTTCATTTCCATTTTTTTTTATTTTTTTATTCATTTGCTACTTTAACTTGCTTATTTCTATTATTGTTTATTTTTTATATGTATTTATTATTCTTGGTAACCATTTTGTTCTTTTGGTTCATGCCTACCTATGCATCTTATGGCTATTTGTCATGTAGTTTAGATTTTTTTTTTTTTTTTTTTGCCATGCTCTATAGGCTATTCGGCCAACATACATCTTTTAGGCCTCTAGGTCATTTTTCATAACATCTAGGCATCTATGTCATTTTACATTTCATTTAGATATTTACGCCATTTTCATATGCTATGTCATTTTACATTTCATTTAGACATTTAGGTCATTTTCATATGCTATGTCATTTTACATGTCATTTAAGTTTTATGTCCTTTTTATCATCTATGTCATTTTACATTTCATTTAGACATTTAAGCCATTTTCATATGCTATGTCATTTTACATTTTATTTAGACATTTAGGCCATTTTCATATGCTAGGTCATTTTACATTTCATTTAGACATTTAGGCCATTTTCATATGCTATGTCATTTAAGCTTTAGGCCATTTTCATATGCCATGTCATTTTACATGTCATTTAAGCATTAGGTCGTTCTCATTATTCCATGTCATTTGCCATGTCATTTTAGACACTAGGTCTGCATATTTCATGTCATTTATTTCATGCATTTTGGCATTTCCCACTTGATTTTTACTTAAGCCAATCAATGGCTTAAAGCCAAGCTTAAATGAGCATACTTGTGGAAAATTAAGATTTGTCAAGTTGGATTTTCTAACTTTATGATTTCTTTTCTCATTAGGCAACCCTTGTCCAAATTTTTAGAAATTTTTACCACTGGTTATAGGACCTTAGAGGAGTCTCTAATATTTTTATTCTGATTTTTGGACCTTTTTATCAAAGGTTTAAAAATGTTTTTTTGTTAAGCGGTTTTTTACCCAATATTCTTTCTTTCATGAATTTTCGGGTAGGTCATCCTTAGTCTAAAAATTAAGCCAATGTTTTTCCATAGAGGTCTACATGTTTTAAGTCTCCCATAATTTTTTCAGATTTTTTTGAAATTGTTAGAAGGGTAAAAAAATCGGTTTCCAAAACTCGTCAGTAAAGTCAGATTTGTTTTTAAGAACTAATAGTTTTATGTTTTGTTTAAGGAACTAAGAGGGGACTGATTTAAAACATTAGTTGCTGTCTTGGGTTAATTTCCAAGTCATTTTAATTAAAAAAAATTTTGAATTTTTTAAAAGTCGGATCAAGATTGGTCAACCCTAGATTCCAAAACTAGGAAAAATTAGAGCCTTTAAAAGGGTGTTTTCGGCCAAGTGTTATTTTATCCAAAAATTCTGATTTTTTTAATCTGAGTCCAAAATTCGAGTTAGAAAATCCAACTTACGTCTCTTCCAAAGGTAGTCGGATGTCTTTTTAGATATACAAATATTCTTATTTTGTGGGAGAAATACATTTCCATGCATTTTCATTTTTCATATTCATGCATATTTTATGACATTTAATTTTTGCTATTTTGGTTATATAAATTCCATATATATGTGAATATTCCATAGTGATGTCATTGTTTTGATTTAGATTTTATGACATGTCATATAGATTCTAATATGTCATCTAGGTTTTATCATGTCATTAATTCTTGCCATTTAATTTAGATTTTTGCTATGTCATATAGATTTTTAATATGTCATTTAGGTTTTATTATGTCATTAATGCTTGCCATTTAATTTAGATTTTTGCTATGTCATATAGAATTCTAATATGTCATCTAGGTTTTATCATGTCATTAATTCTTGTCATTTTATTTAGATCTTTTCCATGTCATTTAGATTATGCCTTGTCATCTAGATTTTTTCATGTCAAGTATGTCATGTCATTAATCCATATGCCATATCATTCACTCACATGCCATGTCATTTGTAATGATGTGCATATTCATAATTTTTTTAAAATGTTTTCTAAAAGATCATGCTTTTTAACAAAAAAGGATATTCAGTTAAAATAATTCATGAGTTCTCTGTCGGGTTTGTTGGAGAGGATATCATCAATTATCATTAACAACGGAATATCTTTATTTCAAAAAAATGAGAGTGATTAGGAGATTTTCTAAATAAATAATTTTTTTTATATTTTGCCAGGTTTGTCGGGGAATATAGGAAAATTTTAAGTTAATAAATTTCGGATCATTTTAAACTAAAAATGAGATTATTTTTCTTTATATGGGAATTATTTTAAAATACTAATTACAAAACCGACTTTTCACCGAGACTCGAGATAACACACGATTAATAAGGTACCGTTTTATACGGGCGTTGTGGGGGTGCTAATCCTTCGAAATTGGTTTAAAAAAATATTTTAATTAATTTTAAAATATTTTATAAAATCGGTTTTAATAGGTGACCGATCACACCTAGCCAAAAAAGATTGGTGGCGACTCCATTTCATTTTCGAGATTGTTTTCAAACCCTCATTTTATTTCAAGAGGAATTAAGTAGTTTTTTCCTCTGTTACCCCAATGTCACACTTAACGAGTAATATCTTGCGATGAGACTTATTATTATTTTTTAGGTTGCGACAGCTCGAATTTTTTTTGACATTTTTATTAAAGCCTGGCCTGGGCTAGTTTGCGAGCTCGAATTACTGTTTAAATTTTTTATATAGTAATATTTATATATTTTTATAATTAAATTTAAATAAAAAAATTATTAATAAATAGTAATTCGAGTCGGATCGGATCGGATCGATTCCATTCGAATTAAAAAAATCCCTATCCAAGTCTGGCCGAATACGAGACAGGTCAGGCCTTGGACAAGCACCCGGCCCTTGGACCAGTTTTCTTCATTTCAAGTATAAGATTTTTTACTATGATTCTTGTGGATTTTGCTTAACATCTGTAGTAGTTTTTCCTCGAGTTGATCGAAGATTGAAAGTTCGTGAAACCTCCGGCCAAAATCCTAGAGTCACTTTGCGTTTTACAAATTAGGTAACTAGCACCAACATTTGGATGGTTGGAGTGGTTAGTGGCTCCAACCCCCTAGATGAGAACCAAGGTTCGAATCTTGGAAGTCTCCAATGTTGGGAGGGCTTTACCATTACACTCCCGGCTCGATAGGGATTAGGCTTCCATCAACCATAAAATGGGGATGGGAGGACACCCTAGGTTTACACAAAAAAAATAGGTAACTAGCTGGTAATTAAATTTCATTGTATTTTATTATGTTAATTTTAAATTATCCAACAATAATAAATAAAAATTAATTAAAAATGAAAATTTAGAAATATAATGAACAATAATATTCATTTTTATCAGTTAAAAAAATTCTCCATATCTATAATTTTATATATATTCTAGATAAATTATACATTATAGATATAGATATAGATATAGATTATTCTCACACAAATATAATTTGATTTTAAATTCTTAATAGTAATTCAATCATGAATTGGAGTTTATAAGTTGAACTATTGTATTAGTCAAAGTAAGCAAATATGGTAGAATTTACAGGAGATTTTTTCTTTATGATATCTTTTATGTGATTTTTAGCACCATTTAGAAATCATATCTTGTTTTTCTTCCTCAGATTTTCTAAAGAAGTCTGGTATAAGATTCTTATGTATGCCCCAGATACATGTTATGAATGAATGCACGCATACGATATACGTAATATGAGTGCAATCAGTTAACAGGATGCATGAGATGTATATAGATGTATGCATGATGGTTGACAAATGCAATACATAAAAGCAAACATTTTTCCATGCATATTCATAATATGATGCATGTAAAAGGAGAAAAAGAAACCAGTTAGTATAAGAGATTGTACAAAAAAATTACAAAAATAATCAAGCTAAACACAAAAAGAACAATCTATAAAAGTGTCTCATAAAAATGAAATAGGGTCCAAACATTTTGTTTTTTTCAAACATGGCTTTCCCCTTAAAAATTGAATTTTAGCCAAAAAAAATTAAACAAAAATTTTTCGTCAAGAATTTTGTGTAGGTGTTACAACACCCTTAGGGTAGTTGGTCTATCCTATCAGGGTATCCAGGTGTTTATTCAACATGACCTGGTCTACTGTCTTTATTTGATCATAAAATAAGAAGTGAATGGTAAGAAGCATTTCTTTATGTATCCCTAGTAGGGTGACCTCTAAAAATTTCGGTATGGCTCTAGTTTAGGTTAGTTCCTTACGGTTAATTACATAAGGTTTAGATTGACTCGGATCTAAAGGTTCCCAAGTTGCTCCTCACTATCATCCACTAGGACTAGTAAGGCATCTCGATCCTCACCCATTACAGGATTTAAGAGAAAAAAGTTCAATTTGAGTGAAAATATTTTCCCGACTTATGCGGAGGTTATCACCTCACGAAATCGTAGGTACTTTACCCCCTCCTAAAAGATTAGAGACTTGCGACAGGCTTATTTTATGCAAATGCATGTATTAGGTGTGTGCGAAGGAACGAACAAACTTTTGACCACCTATTCTATAACCCTTTTCCTAAATGCCCCAACAATTAATTATGAGCAAATAATGTAAGACAATAAACAAATATCATGTACAAAGGAATGATAACAAAATCATAAATGCAAATGAATTTCTTTGAAATTTTTTTCTATTTTGCTAAAAATCTTATTTTTTATTTCCAAAAAATGGGAACTAGATTTAAAAAGCAATTAGAACCATCAAATCAAGATTTAAGACAATACATGATTAATCTATAGCCTGACTCTCTTAAAAATTTTCCAGTTGAGTCACCAAGTTGTCTTAACGATCTTGCGACCGCCTCGATGTTTGGGGGATGATAGAATGTTTGGAAAATGGGTTTTCTGAAAATCACTAAAAAAAAAAAGTCGTCACCAATCTTTTTTGGCTAGCTGCGATTGGCCACCTATAAAAATTTATTTTTGTAAGAAATCATAAAATTAATTAAGTTTCATTAAAAAATAATTTTGTAGTCTGCATTAAAACCAGGTTACAATCGGGTTCAAGAGTCAGTTACGTATGGGAAAGGTGTTAGCACCCCGTCCCACCCGAAAATCGGTACAAATTAATCATGTATTTTCTTTAGTTTTACCCCAAATGATTCTAATTATAGTATTTAAATATAATTATCTCAATTAAATCATGTGGTTAATTTGAAAGATTATTTGTGAGCAGAAATAGTTTGGAGAAATCTTCCTATGTCCTTTGGGAAAACGTAGGAATTTTTGGTATTAAAATTCCATCTCATTTTTAAAGAGGATATTCCTTTGCGAAAGTTAATTATTGGAATTCCCTCTAGATATCTCCACTTAGGATATTGTCTCATTTTATAAAAACGAAATGACTCCATGAGCAATGGCATGAATGCAAGTGTCGAGATAATGATCATGGCAATCGCAAATAGGAAGGAGAATAAATTATATAACATTTTTTACTTGAGATTGTTTTGAAAATATTTTTAGTACATGTTGAAAAACAAAAGAGTTAAAAAGGATTTTAGCCTATTTCCTCTTCAATGTTTGAATCTATTTTGCTTTCCCTAGTCTTAAATAGAAATACCAAATCAACCAAAGATTCATTGTTTGAATCTTGGTTTAGATTTTACTAGGGACTTTTGAAAATATTTTTAACTTTTGGCTTGGTAATGGATTAATAAAATCTGTAACTGAGTAACCCAATGGATCATTGTTACAAACATTAAAAGAATAAAGCACAAGGAATAGCATTAGGATCTCATCTCTATGGAATTTTGTATTTAAACCAATCCCAAACGAAGATTTCATTGACCCATCATTTTCAAATGCAAGAGGAAATTAAACATGAGAAAGAAATGCAAGCAAGCAATGGATTGGGGCTTTCTTTTCATGATCTATCATGTTTAGGATATCATCATAGGAAGAAATCACTAGCCTTTCATCTCATACACAATAAAGTATGATGCTAGAAGAAAAAGGAAAGAAAAAGAAAAGCAAAAGGAAATCACCTTTCAAAGAATACTCTATTTTCCTCTCAAAACTATTAGATTATTTCTAGATTTTTTTGCCCATATTTCAGATTATGGAATCCAAGAAAATGTTCTTCTCCTTTTTTTGTGTGTGTTGTACTTCCCCTATTTTATAGCTCAATGATTGGCCATCATATAAGCCCTTGGATTCTTTGATCTAAGGGCTTTTGCTTTTCCAACAAAAGCCCCTCATTTCCTTTTATTTTTATTCTCTCTTTCTAAAAACCTTTGAATTCCTCAAAATAGGTGGACAAGATTAAAATATCAAAATGAGAAAAGGGTAATGTCCAAATTACCCCTTATTCTTTTTCCGTTAGAAATATTTTTTCTTTTTTTTTAATTAATTTTTCAATTTAATTTTTTATATTTTCAAAACCACTTAATAAAATCTTCTCCAAAGAGGCATTTAGGCTCTAAATTAGTTATTCCAAAAATTAATTTTTGATTTTGAGGAATTCAAAAACAAAAAAAAAATCAGGCCCAAAATCAATGAAATATTTTGGTGAAATTATTGCTAATTGAGTCCGGCCAAAATTCGGTGTCTATAACTATTACTTTAATATTGTATTGAGAGCTATTTTGAAATTATATAAACGTCTCATTAGATTACTTGATGAGTCAACTCCTCTTGAAATAAGAAACAACCCAAGATTTTACCTGTACTTTAAAGATTGTGTGAGAGCATTAGATGGAACTCATGTTCATGCATCTGTTCCACTTGACATTTAAGGAAGATTTCATAGCCGTAAATGAGAACAACACAAAACGTATTGGCTGCCATCACTTTTGATTTCAAATTTCCGATGTACTAGTTGGTTGGGAAGGTAATGCACATGATTCTCGTATTTTAAATGATGCACTTGCATGTCCAAGAGGATTTAGAACTCCAGAAGGTAACAATTAAGATTAATGATTCATAGTACTTTAATTAAACTCATAATGTATTTAGCAATAATACATCTTGCAAACTTGTAGGTAAGTATTACCTTACTGATGCTGGATATACCATCTAGAATGGAATTATTTCTTCATATCATGGTGTTCGATATCATTGAAAAGATTTAATGATCATCGTCCAGAAAATGCAAAGGAACTCTTTAATCTTTGTCACTCATCATTACGAACTACTGTTAAGCGAGTCTTTGGGATTTTTGAAGAAACGTTTTCGTGTGTTAGATATTGAACCATTTTGGGATTTTCAAATATAAGTACATATAGTTTTAGGATGGTGTATCATTCATAACCATATATCGGAGTTAATCCTAATGATTCAATCAATCAAGGATCATTTGAGGAAGCCGAGTGTAATTGTTTAAGATCAACTCTTAAAGAGCGAGAAGAAAGAGAAGAAACTAGAGAATGGACTGCTAAGAGAGAGGAAATTGCACAAACCATGTGGAATGAGTATATGGCTAGAAGCATTAATTTCGTTTAGGACTTAAGGTTTAGCATTTCAATGTTAAATGCTGTTATGTTTCAAGGCTTTCTCAAGTTTTCTATTTATTGGATATTGAAATTATTTTTATATTTGAGTTAATTGTCGAGGTTAATGTTATGTCCCAAGACTTTTACTGTTTACTTTGTTGTTGTTTATATATTTGCTTCTATTAATATAATTACTATTGTAGCAATGGGTAAATCAAAGAAAGAAGTGGGCACATCAAAGCAATTCAGGTGGACAGAACCGATGAAGCGCATTTTTCTTGAAATACTTGCAGAGGAGACTCAAAAAAGAAATAAGCCATCTAATACTTTAAAAACAACTGCACTTAATCAAGCCGCTGCAACTATTTTTAAGAAATTCAAAGTCGAATGTGAGACTAATCATGTGGAAAATCACCCGAGGATAGTAAAAAATACATGGCAAATTATATGTAAAATTCGAGAGGATAGTGGATTTGGAAGGGATGATAATTTGAAGATGATAACATGTGATAGTAGAACGTATGATGAAGCAGTGACGATAATCTTTATAAACTCTTGTTTTAATATATTAAACATGCATTATACTAGCTATTCTTATTGCACATCCGAAGTATAACAATTTTTGAACAAAAAACTCGAGTTGTATATGAGATGGCTTTGGTTGTTGGCAAAGATATGGTAATTGGAAGTTTTGCCAAAACATTTATTGATATTGATTTGGAAGATACTAATGAGGTTGACTCGATACTTGTAGACTTCAGACTGAAGTTAATGAGGAGGTTAGACCAAAAGCATTTTCATCAATTGGAACTTCACAATCAAAGTCGAATCGTAAAAGAAAAAATGTCCAAGAAAGTGTCAATGATGAAAAACTTGAGAATATGGCAAAACAACTTCGTGAGATTGCTAACGCCATAAAAAAGTTCACTAAGGATCAAGTTCTCACATCACATCTTTATGCGGAAGTTATGTTGGTGGAGGGATTTGATGAGGAATCTCTTAATGCTGCCTTTGATTATCTAGTGGAGTATGAGAAGCAAGCCAAAGCATTCATGATTAAAAATTTAGAATCTTAAAAAAATTTATCTTCAAAAGTTCTTATATAATTGCAGAGTTAGAGATAATACTTTACACCACAATGATTATTTTCATGTGGTTAGTAGATTGGAATACATAATGCTTGTGGACAATATTGTATGAACAATGTGGTTGTGGTTTGTAGCTCTTATTATGGTTATTATATTATGGACAATATTGTAGGATTATGTTGTGGTATGAACAATATTGTAAGATTATATTATTATGTGTTGAATCTAAAATTGTGTTTAATGATTACTCAATGGATGTGAACAGCCTTTCAAACTCAGCAATGGGACCCCCAGTGGCTATCTGAATAGCTTCAGATGCCATTTGTGCCCTATAGGCATCATTCAATGCCTTTGATATCTTGTTTAAACGAGTTGCAACTACTAATAAGTTTTGTTCTTTTCATCAATCAAGAAATAGCCCTATTGGTTGTTTTCATTTTCATTTACACAAGCATTTAGATTCCTCAATTTTTTTATTACGGTTCCTATTTTCAAGAGAATTAATTGCATGTCTTGAATCCTTCCCGATCTTACAAAGTGTTAATTGGGAAGAACAAAGGTTTGATCCCTTATTTAGGGGATCGATCATTTCTTTACAAATGAAAACTTTCTTTTTGTGGTGAAGAACAAAGGATTGATTCCTTTTTTAGAAGATCGATCATTTCTTTACAAGTATAATTTTTTTTTTTTTTTGGAAATTTTGTTAAATAATGGAAAAAATTTATGATAAATCATTCAAATAACATAAAATATCAATCTTTTCAAAAAAATAAATTTATTTTTCAAAAATCATTTTTTGAAATTTATTTTTTACGAACGGACCCTAACCAATGAAAAACTCTCTCCTCGAGAGAAAAAAGGTTTCACTAGAAAAACCATTGTCCCTGCATAAAAGCAGCTTTAACAAGAAATCCTATAAAAAGATATGGAACTTGGTTCTCTCTTTCTGGATGATCTGGCATAGTTCCATTGGGATGCAAAGTCAACTACTGTTCCTGCTTTCTAAGTTAATCTTTCTTTTCCTTTTTCCTGTCTGCCTGATCTTATTATTCTTTTACTTTCCACTATGGTTTTCAGAATGCCACCTCCTTTCTTAAAATTTGCAAAGTTTCTTGCCAAGACAAACGAAAATTGAAGCAGAACCATTCCTAAAGAAGAGTACAAATGCACCAGTTGTTACTACAGGTTTATAAAAACTGTAAATGATTTTCACTAGAATAGCAGCAATATGATCACAATGGCCCTATGTTTTTTTCAGTTACTATGCAGCCTGGGCCCTGGAATTTGTCAAAAACCAACAACTTACAAGATTTAGGACTAATCAAAATAATCAGCCTAGTCCTTTGAAGATCTCAGGATTACTGATCACTTCCCTTTCTTAATTTTGACATTAATAGTTATCCTGTCATAAAGAAGATTAAACATTTCTAAAGCCGAGTGGATGATGGTTTGAAATATTTTGACATGAAAGATTTAAACAAAAAGAATCGACATAACATCAAACAAGTAATTGCTTCATGTTTTCGATTGTATTCTCTGTTTTTGTTAATAACATACCCTCTAAGGTTCAATGGAGATGGTTACATCAGATTTTTCATCATCATGGAAGAGTGGTGGATGTTTTCATACAAAAAAAAAAGTGCCAATGGTAAGAAATTTGGTTTTGTTAGATTTGCTTGTATTCAAGATGCGAAAAGAGCTGTAACAGATTGGATGGTACTTGGCTATTAAACCGAAGAATTCGGGTTAACCTTGCTAGATTCAATCAAAGATACTCTTATTGGAAAAGAGTGCAAAGTGGAGACTCCTTACGGAATAATGACAGCTTTGAAGGTATGAAAAGGGCAAATAGAAGCTACAGGCAAGCTGTGCTAAATGAAGGGGTGGACGGTCTCTCTGATATCAAAAACATGGTTGTAGACTCTACGAGGTCTATATAAAAGCCACAGAGGAAATATTGTGTGTTAACAATGGAAGATGAAGCTTTACATAATCTTGAAAATTGTGTCATTGGTAGAGCTAGGGGACTTTTTAGTGTGGAGTGGCTTCAAGAGAATTTTAGGATGCAAGGAATTTTCAATATATCAGCAAAGAAAATCTCTGCCCGACATTTTTTAATTGAATTTGATGATCTGGAATCTTTTAACTCTATGAAACAAGATAACTGGGATTGGCTCAATCAATGGCTGGTTGATATTGTCCCTTGGTCGAAAGAGCTTCAGTTCATCTTCACAAAAACTTTTGTAGATTATTTTGGCCTGCCCCTTCACGCTTGGAATGATAGTTCTTTCAAGAACATAGCAAACTTATGGGGTGAGTTGGTTGATGTAGAGAAAGATCTGTGGCTGAATAATGATTTCAGTTGTGTTGTGTTCTCCATCATCTGATCATGTTCAAACAATTGATGAGATCATTAATATTGAATGTGGTGGTATTTCTTTCCCTATTAGAGTTTCCGAAACTGGTTGATTTTCAGGTTCCTTGCTTCAATACGGAACCATGGTCAATTAGATGAAAGAAAATCTTTGTTCTCGTTCAGAACCTGGTAACAATAGCAGAGATTACAGGGTGGATGCTGTAAGGGATGTAGATGAAACGACATCAACTGTAGGTGTTACTGTTAGTAGAATTATGAAGGAGTCTGACGTAGTTGATTCCAAGGAGGCTTGCATGGCTAAGGACAGTAAAAGTAATGATGGAAGATTTAAAGAGATCACTGATGCAGAGAGTCCCAAGACATCTCCTTCTTTATCGATTTTTTAATTGGAAAGATTTGAAGTTTATCCTGTCTTTAAGCCTTCATCCCCTTGTTCTAATGGGTCTATAGATGTTATAGGAGATCAATCTCACCTCGGGTCTTCAGGGCCTAACGGAATAGCAAATGAAAACTTGTCCGCTGATCTGGGTAAGGAATCTAATCCTATTGGGCCTTCTTCTATTAACTTGGGCGACATATCTTCTTTTCCAAAATTCGGCCCGCGTAAAATCAAATCTCTTGAAGACATTGAAGAAGCATTATTAGAAAAAGTTGCTAAGAAAACTGGGAAGAAAGAAGGAAAAGCAAAGAGAAGAGGGAAGACACCGGGAAAGAACAAGACACAAAGGTATGTTAACGAGTCTTTATCTGATAGTGATTTTAGGAACAGGACTAGAATTCTCAGACTAGAGGCTCAAGAAACTTGGAATTTGGGGAAAATTTTAGGGTGCTATGCTAATTATGATGATGATGAAATTGTGGATAGCTTAATAGCTTTAGAAGAAAGGAATTGAGGGCGTTATTTGAATTGGTATTTTTTTTCTCAGAGCCTTGACGGTGCAGTGATGGGTGGTTTTATTGTTTCGATCATTGGGGTATGTCTTTCAAAGTAGAAGGGGTGAATGGTAAATGATCAAATGATTAATATTGAAACTGTGGTATGTTATGTTTTTCTATGGGAGATATGGATTAGGGAGGTTGCCGTTGATATTTTGATGGAATTGATGGCACGAGATTGAGTAATTGATGGCTCGAGGTTGTCTTTTTTTATTTGCTCTCCTGTTTTTTCTTTTTTATTTGGTTCATTGAGTGTTTGTGTTGTTGTGTACAACTGGGTGATTGCTAGAGTTGGTGGTTGTCTTGGATCTTAGAGGCTTTGAATGTATGGTTAAGTGTTGCTTTTTGTTATCTAGACTTTATTATTGATTGAGAAGGTATTGGTTTGTGGTATCAAACGGTTTTGGTTGGAAGTTCGTGATGTTACTTGCTAATATCCCTAGTTTTGCTTCTAATAGAGGATAAGTCAGAATCATTTTGGTGTGTTTATGGCACTGATGGCTGGCCTTTGTTCACTGCTTGGTGGTGAATCCTCCATTGTGATGAATATTTCTCTGGCTTTGGGAAAAAAGTGAATAATATTTGGTGAGATGGGGGAGATGCTGACCATGTATACATGGAAGTGTTATTTGGTTGCTTGAATCGGTGTTGGCAGAAGATGTACTTGTTGTTTACAGCTCATATCATACTAGATGAACATTATGATGAGTGATGGTGAAGTTCAAATTTTATCAAGGATTTCTTCTTTCTTGGTGGATGCCTATTTTCATTGACTGTATAACATCTGCCATGAGTGCTATTCATCTAGACTTTCTGTGGAGCATGTGGAAAACATGGGGCTTCACATATACCAAGCACTTAGATAGTGGAGAAAGTATTTCCTGGAGAATAGCAGAGCTTGAGCCGAGGCTCTTCTATCTGCTAAATAGTTTTTCAAAGTTGAGAATTGGATTTGAGGAGGTGATGGCAAAGTTTGTTCTGTGATTTTCTGGTGTGGCTTTCTTTTCAAGGAGGATAGTTAACTAGAATGAGATAAGTTTGGATTAAAAACTAGTGATGGTAGGTGAAACTTTAAGATTGGTGATTATCCTTGAAATTTTGGTTTTTGATGAGAACTTTTTCTTTATTTTTTGATGTTGAAGTGTTCAGCTTTTAATTCATAAACAGGGAAGCAATTGGGTTGGGCTTGTTCTGGTGTTTTTAGAAAAGTGGGTAAAACATGGTGGTAATGGATGTGTTGGACATCTGTTGTTTGTTTTTTGTTAGGATTGGTTTGGTTTTTCTGTTTCTATATGATATTTTCGTGAGTTTGTGAGAATGTTTATCATTCTTGCACTCACTTTCTAATAAAATTTTCATTGACTTGGCGAAAAAAAAAAAAAAAAAAAAGATTTAAACAAAAGCGAAGTTGAGATGTTCCCTCCTGGATTTTTGGTGTGACATAAGGACTCTCTAAGTGTGTTAATGTTATTGCAAATGCATAACATTGACCACATGAGAGTTTCCAGCCCATAAGAGAGCCCAGCCATAGGGACAGTGACCCTTCAAAGGGGCCAGACCTGCCCATCAATAAGACAGATAAGGACACCTCAAAAGCGCACCACCTTGCTCACAGTAGCAGTAATCAAGCACAACTGGAGCCAAGCCAAACACTATTTTATGACATTGCCCAAATGAGAGATATGGAGAAGAACAGTGACATCTCAAATGTGCAAACTGAAAAGTAAAAGCCGAGGTTTTACACGCTCAAATAAGAGATTTCGCGTTTAACAAAATCATCATGATTTTATTAAGTGATGTGTTTCTTCTTTGAGAAAAAAAAAAAAAAAACCAAGGGCCCTCTCTTTGAGACTATTCCATCTTCTATTAGAGCTCAAATATTGCACATTAACATATAAAGTTGGTCCCAGCTCTGTAGGGCAACTGGGCAAGTAAGGAGAACATCAGCTGTGGTTTTAAATTATCCAACATTTTGAAAGTTGAAACACTGGTGAAATTGGGAGTATTGACTCAGGGAAAATCTTTCACTACCATTCTAGTGAAGCTTAGAGAGACCACCTTAAAAGAAGAAGGAAAGATTATATATACATAAAACATAGATACATATGTACACAATTGTTTTTTTTTTTTTTTTTCATATAAACTTGTTTAACTTAATAAAAAAAAGTCATCTTATTCTTTTAATTTTCAAAAATACCGTTAAAAAACAGTTATGTATACTATATACATATGTGTATATAGTATTGTCTTAAAAAAATAAGGACAATCCAAGGTATAGGTGTTCATGGGTTGGATCAAATAGGATTCAGGTCGGGTCAAACCGGAGTCAAACAGGATTCAGGCCGAGTCTAGATCCCATATTAACAAATGTTTTGTTAGTTCAGATCCGATCCGATCCAAAATATGGATAAAAAATTCTGTCCAGACCCGACGTGATCACATAAATGGATCAATCCCTATATAAAAAAAAACTAATCCCTCAAAAATCTATATTAGTAATAGTAAAACTAGTAGGGTTAAATCCGGTCTAGGCAAAAAATATCATATCCAAGACTCGCCATTTTTAGGCCCAATATTTCTATCCAAGCTCTTTCAAATATTAGATGAGGCTTTCGATTTTGACAGATAACCCAATTCTTAAACAGATTTACTTAAAACAGTGGGCATGAAGCTAAAGCCACACACACACACACATATATATATATATATATATATATATATATATAAACTAAAACCCATAAAACATATATTCTAGCTATAGATCATTTTCATGTCGCAATCAATCGAAGTCCATATGTTTCGCATTTTAAATTCTTCAAAATTCCAAAATAGAGAACTGCCCAATTGGATATTATTCTACCGACATAAGACATGAAACTCATAACCAATAGCCATCAAAGGAAAACAGAATATATTACAGACACCATATATGCATACTCTAAAGTCTAAACTGATCGAGTTTGCCAAACTGCGTTCCTTGTGAAACATGAATGCCCAACAATTTAGATCTAACTACAATTCCTTCCTAAACCGCAACCTCTCACCTAAATACGATGTGAAATCGCCCAAAAATCAAGTCCAAAAAAACCCCAAAAACATATTATAAAAAAGAAAGAAATAAAAGGCGACTTGCTCGGCCAGTTCTTCAGGGGAATACATTCTTCTATGCCTATGGGCCAAATGCAAGTCCGTAAGAGCAGATAGACGCATAGCCCAACATGATGGCATTGGCAGGGCAGCCCTCCTTCCCAAGTATATCACAATATCAGTTGCCAGCAGCTAGCTTTCATGGAGGAGCGGTTCCTTTGAACGTTGATGAACCTTATTCAATCGTCTGCCAAACAAAGCATATAATTAATAAATGAGTTAGTAGCTCTTAGAACTTCGTAAACTCAAACCCAGTACTATTATAAGACAGATATTTACTTTGTTTTTGATAAAATGGAGCAGTAATTAAGAACAATTATATATATATATATATATATATATATATTTGTGATCTGATGTGATGACTTGCTAATTTACATCGTCCGTGCGTGATACACACATGCAAATCTTACACATAAATGCAGTGCGTGTCGCGCATGGACGACCAAAATTTAACAGTCATTGCTTCACTCGACCATCCATGGTGTAAGGCTACCCTTGTTCCCTAACCTTATATATACCGAGGAATTTGCTAAATGAATTTTCATATTGAATCAATGATTTGTATGACTTTAAACGTGCACTTCTTGCGATTCGACATCCAAGGGTAAGTTCAACATCTAAAAAAGTGCTATACAGTGACAAGGGTGAGACAATGGGGTCCCCATCTTTGCAAATAGCAATCCTTTTGTACGAGATAAATATATATATATTTTTTTTATCATGTGCACACACAAAAACTTATAATTAAGGTGTGGGAGTCACAAGCAAGTGATGTATTTAGCATAGTTTTGAAATTTGTTTTCAATTTGACAGAATTGATCAAACATTATTATAAATGTTTATATCTAAATCTAATATCATTTTCATTTGAGCATGATATTACTCAAATTAGTTAATTTAAAATTTAAAAAAACTTATCTCATATATTATCATTAAAGTTTTTAAGTTTCACCGCTAATGTTAAAGGATTATCAAATACCCTTTTAAGATATATTAAAAAATATAATTAATAAATTATACATGCCAATTTTTTAATACTGTTTGTTGAGTTTAAAAGTTTTATTGACGGTGTACAAAAAATGAATTCATAAAATTTTTCTTTGACATTGTATATACTTTGATGGCTGGTTAGTTCAATTGGAAAAGAGAGGATCTCTTTTTTCTTATCATGTTTGATTTTGTGGGAAACATTGTGGGAGAAATCTTAAATGTATTAGATTGATATCCCTTGAGATCGTTTCAGAAAATATTAAATCCAAGCAAATCTAAAGTACAAAAAAAAAAAAAAATTGAAATATGTTATATGTTGTGTTATATATATATATATATATATTTGAGATTGTTAAAATTTGATATTTGATCATTAAAATTAAGAATCCAACATTCTATCAACATACCACACAATTGTTGACTTATATATATATATATATATATATATATATATATATAGCTTCGATCTCTTATATTTATGCATTATTTTCGTTTTCAGGGGAGAGGAGATAATTTGATTTTTTTTATTTAAAAACTTTACCAGCAGTATATTGAAAACATTTCCATTACCCACAAATATAAATGTTTATTTATTAATTAAATATATCTATATTATATATAAAAATCTTGATTGAATTTGATATCACGAGTCCGGTGATAGAAAATTAGTTAAATGCCACATAATAAAATAAAAGATATATATTTCTAGAGACATCTTAATTTTTTTATTTTCAAAATTGTTTTTTATTTTATTTTTTCTTAATAATAAATTATTTATTAAATAATTTTTAAAGACAATTAGAGTTTTTTTTTTTTGGTTTTATGTCGTTGTAGGAAGTTTAGAAAAGAAAAGTATGCGGTAATGCTTGAAAGTGTTATACAATTGACTCGCATCAGCACATTCACATGGAGAAAGCGGACCTCTCAAATCTGAAGACAAAAATTTAAAGGATGTCAGGAAAATCTTTGCATTTCTAACACTTTGATTAGTCATTTTAGGGATAGGGACATCTGCTATTTTCAAAAATAAGATTCATGCTTCTTTGGGACAAGAGATTGAAAGAACTTATTTTTTATTTTTTTTAAAAACCCTAGGTTTTGAAATGCAGATCCAAAAGAAACGGAAATTAATAAACAGTTTTCTCAATATCTTTTTTTTTTTTTTTAATCAATACAATCAAAAACATCAAATTATCCATTTCAATCAAATTTGAAGATGTGTACATGTGATTTAATCATTGAAGTCGACAAAATTTTCCAATTATTTATGTAACTCCAATGTGTCTAAATGTTCTTTTCACAACCCAATTATGACACTAACATATCCACATTCATTAAGTGGATGAAATAGATAAAAAATAATTATTTAGATAAATATTAAAAGAATAAAAAAAATTATAATTATTTTTAACTGTAAAAGAGAAAAAAAAAACTCGAATAACTGTACATGCATGTTTTTAAAATGAAGAAAATAGTATAAGTGATTTTTGAAAGGGATAAATTATACGTTTAGTAACCCAACTTTAGACGATCTTTTATATTGATCAACTAAATATAAAAATTTACAATTTAATTATTAACGTTTGTGAATTTTTTTTTTTATTTACCCATAATGGCATATTTACGTGGCAATTTGTTAGATGTTATGTGGCATTATCATCATCTGACAGGTCACATGACATTATTGACATGTCATTATACATTTTGAAAAAAAAAATTCTAAAAAAAAAAATTAAATTAAAGTTTCGATCGCTTAACTTTTTGAGAATTTTTATTTTGATAACTCAACTTTAAAAATTTCACAATTTGATCATTAATGTTTGTGAAATTTATTAATATTTTGGTTTCCATTGTCAACAACTCATTGTTATGGATTTATAGTGATTTGGTCACGACATTTGTGGACTTTAATATAATAAATTATTTTATTATTTTTATTATCTATATTGAAATATTTTGGAATAGTACTCAAATAAATCATCGAACTTTATAAAAAAATATAAATAAGCATTTGATATTTTTATTGCATGAAACTAAACTATGCTGAGAAAAAAAAAAAACTAAAATTATGAATTTTTATTGTAATTATACTTTTTAAATTTGAAAAATATATTAATAAATCCAAATTCCCAAATTATTAAAATAACATTACTTTAATTATTTGTCATTAGACCTGCTAATGGCTCGGTCGGGCCGCGGCTCAGAAGTTTTTTTCCTTGCCCAGGACCAACCCTGGGGGGCCCGGGTTACTATTCATGGGTTTTCTTGTTAGGCTAGGCTAAAAGATATGGCAGTCAAAGAAAATAGATATATCAATTAGGCACAAAGAGGGAGATTAAAGATATTCATATATATGCAAGCTAGAAAGGCTCAAACGATCCAAAGATAGCCTAAATCACTTTCTCAACTTAGTGTTATCTAGGATTTCACCTCGAGATAGAATCAAACAAATTCTAAGCTTCTTGACCAAATTGCAATTCATATCAACAGAAGCAGTCTTCAAATAAGTAAAGCAAATTTAAACAAGAGATCAAGTGTTCAATTATTGGAAATCATATCCTAACAATGAGACTAACAAAAAATTTAACATAAAATCAAATCATGCATATGCTTTCGCAAGAGTCAAGATAAATGAATAACTAAATTTCATCATTGGATAGGGGACTCATCATAATAAGTGCACAATATCTCAAGTAATTTTTAAATAAATAAATAAATAAATAAAGACTCCTAATCATAAACATAGACAATAAACTAAAACGGCACACAATCTTAATAAGCATAGTAAAGAAAAGATAATAAAACAGATAAACCCCTCCAAACTTAAACAGAACATTGTCCCCAATGTTTGAAAATAAAAGAGTAAGCATAAGAAAACTCCCCTGTCATTGAAGAAAACTTAGGAGAGCTCTAATCTTCCTATTCCTCTTCTTCATCATCTGCATCAAAATTTGTTGGTGGTTGTGGCATAGTTGGAAATCATGTCATGTCGGCGCCCATATGACTAGCATAGAAGTGGAACATTTGCTCATCGGCTTTGTTGCACTCAATCTGATAGGCATGATATGCAAGATGTTGAGCATTTTGAATTTCAAGTAGTTCCATGCGCTCCGTCATGGTTAGAGTGCAAGGTTGAGTATGCCTAGGTGGTGGAGCTGGCTGTGAAATAGCACCGACTCCTGAGGGTTGATCATCCAATCCTTTGATCAATCTACCAATAATTGTTCCATTAAGAGGACCTTTCGGATGCAATACTCTTTCACTGCCTGCCCATTGCACTCCAGCTTGGCCACACAATGCCGTTATCAAAGATGGAAACCATAGACCTCGAGAGGAGCGGGCAGTTTGATTAATGGCAACAAATATAAGTTGGCCAATGTCGATGGATTTACCAGTGAGAATCGCATAGAGCAAGATTTCTCTATCTTTAGTCACGTCACTAATATGCTTTACTGGAAGCATCTTGGTTGCCACAAAATGCAACCACACCTTTGCTTCTTGATCCATGGTGTTGGCTTTGAACGAAATTGGTTCCCCCTTGGAGTGTCGATCCCATGAGGAACTGTTACCAAATTCGTTAAGTACTAAAATTATAACAACTTAATCTTATTCAAACAAACGATTAAAAATTGTAAACTAAAAACTAAATAAAAGAAAATAATAAATAAAGAAGATAAATTAAAACTTAGATTAAACAATTAAGAAAAGCCTAGGATTACAATTCCCCTCAACACTTCGTATGAACCTCTCCTACCCTCTTAACTTGACTAATGTCATTGAGATGTTAACCTAGAATTCTAATTTATTTATAAGTATCTTCCGATAGTCTTATAAAAGTATCATTCTTAACCAATTAACTATATTCGTATGAAAATTGAATTAAGGAGAAACTCATTAAGCTTAGACTCTAAAATTGGTTACACATGACACGTAAGTATATTTCTACCCTACATGCAACTCAATTCATCATAATAAATGAATCGAAACATGTGTTATTCAATCCATATCTAACACTAAACTCCCTTTTCCAAGTTGTATCTAGGTTACCAAATCAATCTAATTGGTAGTTAAGCAATTAGAAGCATTAAGCACAAAATTGAATAAACAACTAAAATATCATTAAATCAAGAAAGAGAGTAAAATAATCCAAACTACATGTTGAGTTCCATTGCAATCCTAGAAAAAAGAAATTTAGTTCATGCTTACTAATGAAAACACAAAACAAAGGAGTTTCACCATCATTTATTACAAGAAAGTAAAAGAAGAGTAAAGGAAAAGAGAAAACTAAGGTTTGCAGGGTCTTTAGTCTTCAAGTCTCCAAATTCTCTTTAGCTCCTTGTAAACTTGTGGTGACTACTCTCCTCTTAAGAAAACTAGGTTTAAGAAAGCTAAAATATATGTACAAGCTAATAAGGTGTAAAAGCTAAGAAGAAGTGCATAATAAAGTTCTGAAGGGTTCCTATTTATAGAGCTACAAACGTCTGAAGAATGAAAACTTTGTGGGTAAGTAACAGCTTCCAGCTTGGATTTTTCATATATGAACTGATATTCTCCTTCTTGCTTTAGGACTCTACAAAAATACAAAAGACATTAAATTAATAACTAATTTAAACATAAAATAAATAAATAAAAATATTCTAAAAACAACTAGAAATAATTAATTAAGAGTTTAAACTACAAGGACTTAGCTAATTTAAATGCACAAAATATGGTAAAATAAATCTATTTCATAGAGTTATCAGCGGGACGGAGCGGAGTAAGTATTTACCAAAATCATCCCGCTCCACCCCGGCCCCGCTTTTGTTATTTATAAAAAGAAGTCACCATTTGGAGCGGATCGGTACAAAATTCATTGATCGGATTGAATTTTGCCATCCCTGATTGATGAGAGACATGCATATGTTATGTTTAAATATTTCAAACATGAATTGCTGTGTTTTTTATTTTTAAGCAAAACATGAGTAAAACTTACGAAAACATGTAGAAGTGGAATATAGGCTATATTGAGGATAATTTTAGGCACATTATTCTTAATATAAAAGACTAATATAAAAGACTGATGAGAAATAAAAAATTTTAAAAAATTATATTTAAAAAATTGAATAGTTTTTTAATATAAAAGACTAATGATTATATTATTTTAATATTTTTCAATTTTTCAATTTTTTTAAAAAAATAATTAACTGGTGACATCAACTCGAACTTTAAATATAATATAAATATTAAAACTCAATACTCCTTTCACTATTCATCCACTCACAAGCTACTATTTTCAAAACAGTAATTAAAAATTGTGTTTTCCATGATTAGTCAGTGTCATAAACTTGTTTGACATGATCGACATGAATAGAATTTTTATAGTTTCGATTGATTTGATTTTGAATTATTATTTAATCAATAAAAATATTTTTATATAATTTTAATTATAAAATATATAATATAAAAATAATATTTTAATATATTTTAAACAAAAACAAACTTTCGAGTCAAGTTAGAGCTGATCAAATAAATTTTTTATTATTCAAACCTGACCTAACTCGATTCATAAGCACCTCTAATGTCAAATGCCACGGATTTTATTTATATTCTCAAAATGAATATATGTACGTACATTGTTTGCTTTGTTTTTTAGAACAATGTTTCCTTTATATTTGTATATATTTTTTATGAACAATAATATCTATTTCTTATTCCTTATTTATTTCTTTTATTACACTCGAGAAAGAAAGAACTATTAAGATCTTTTTGGTACAAATAAGTAAGATAATTATTTTCAACTATTGTTGAAAGTAAGATTAAAAAAATCGGATCGAAAGTCAAATCGATATGATATCCATTATCGGTCAAATCGGTTGGATCGGTCGGTTTGAATTAAGATAATTTAAATGTTAAAAAAATATATTTTTAATGTTAAATAAGTAAAAAATATAGTAAATAATTGATAAGAACATGTATTTTGGCTTAATGGTATGGTCTTTAATATAAATTTAAGAGGTTATGGGTTCAAATCTCATCACTTACAAAAATATTTTTAAGAAAATAAAATAAAAAATCGATTTTTTCCTGATTTTCTCTTATTTTACCTGTTAAACCGGTTTTAAGCTAGTTCAAGCAACACCCAATTCTATGTATAGCACTGACCGAAAGACTTTCGATTTTCGATTGAATCGGTCCGACCAGTCGATCTGAACCGTTTTTTCATCACTGGTTGAAAGTGAACTGTTATGTTCTTCTCTAACATCTCTCTCATATATATATATATATATATATATATATATTATTTTATCACTTTTTATAACTCACTTTTTTTTTTTTTCCTTTTGATAGGATATATAATAATTTGATTGTATGGTATTAGAATATATACATAAAGAGTTTCATTATAAGATTAAAATTTAATCAATATGCTTAAAAGGAGAAACATTTTCTCTCAAGCAATTCTCTAAGTGGTGAAAGGAAGAAAGGTTGAATGAGGCGCACCATTTTACAATCCAAGAGTGGAGAGTGCGACTAGGCACAAAAAACTGTTTTTATACTCCACACAATGTAAAGTGCGGCTAGGGCATGTTTTATAGAGAAAACAATTTTCTCTTCTCATAATTAAAGGTAATGTGCGGCGAAGCATAGGTTATATACCCATGCCTTGGCTGAAACCCTAGTGCTAGGATTTCTATAAATCTTATTTTAGCCCCTTGAATTTAATTAAATAATTTAATTAAATTCTTATACATTTAAGCTTTTGTTCAATCAATTCATACTTAATTGAATCTCAATTTTAATCCGAAAATATGATTTAATGTGTGTGACCCACTAGACTTACAATATGTTGGCAATGAATATAAATTATAATTTAAGATTAACAAAGATCAACTAATTTATATTCAAGATCATGAGCGACATCTAGCAAAACATCATGACCACCCAACTATTGGAGAGTCAAGATAATCTCAACAAAACATTTCAGTGTCTAGTCTATCAATGTAATTCGATCCTTTCACCTTATATCCTAGAAAAACTATGAACATGGTGCAATGTTTATTCATGAAATCTTTCCATATTAGTTATTTTATCTTATAGTTAACATTATGAACTTAGAAAACGCTTTCTCTTAAATTCATCTTGCTCTGGCCAAAGTGTTTATCTAGTTAACTTAATCCAAGAACAAATGAGATATGTCTCTTCACTATCACTTGGAGTAGTGAATCCTCTTTGGGCTACTCATTTATCTTTGCTTGCTTCATGCAATACCCAAAATCACCCTACAATAAACATCCCTTCTTGGGACCCGTTCAGATGAAATCAAAGTACGACAATCAGAGGACTACTTACACAACTGATACATGAGAATATTTTCATAGACACTTAAGTGAACTACCAAATGGAGTACTCATAGAGGGTCATGTTTAGTGAACTTGTTCTCATAACAAGAACCCACATGCTATCCCCAAGTATCCCTATACTTCAAACTATAAGATCGGTTGCTTACATCACAAGTAAGGAGGTTTAACATATACTAGTATTTGAGCATTGTTAATGCCTTATCTTGACAATATAATGACCAGGAAAGGTTTTAGGATCATGGCTTTGATGCATAAGGATCTCATAATTATAACTCTTTATAATTTCTTTGAAATGCCTTTATGTTACATAGGCTTCATTCAATTAGTACATAATAAATCTTTATTTTGTTTACTAACAATGAAGGAAAACCTTTATCACTCATTGTATAAGTGATTAGTATGCATTATTTATAGTATTTCCCTATCCAATCCGATTGGCTCTAGGGCATACTCCAACATTCTATTTATGCCTAAGGAAAAGATAAGGAGTGTAAAGGTTATGCCTTGTCCTAGAAAAAGTAGCAATTCAAGATAGTGAATTGAGAACTCCTTAGCAATGAAGGCTAAAGGAGAGGACATATGCATATTATGGAGAAGGATCGAACCTCTATAAATTGCTTGTGTTTGATCTTTTTTCCCTACTCTTTTAATTGCTTTATTTTCTTATCATTTGTTTTACTTTTTTTTTTTTTCAATTTTTCGTACTTGTATTTCAATTCTCTATTAATTTTTCTAGAAATTAATTCACTCCCTCTTAATTTTATTACTACTTTGAGCTAACAATTGGTATTAGAGCTTTGGTCTCTTTTGTAGGTCTGAAAATCTTAAGGAAAAAAATCATTTTTTAAAGCTTAAAGAATAATGCAAAATGGTGACAAGATCCTTAAAGCTCTAAAGTTGGAAAAACATGAGTTTTTGGCATAGAAATTGAGTATAAAAGCATTTTTTATGGCACATGATATTGGTTTGGTTGATTGTTGAAAATGACTTGGAGCTTACACTAATGATGAAAAATTCATGATGAGATTGCAAGAGGATGTAAAGGTCCTGAACTTTCTTTATGAAGCACTTAATGATCAGAACCTTAATTTGGTCTCTACTTGTGTTATCTCTAAGGAAATATGAAAAAAAATTGATGAACTCTATGGACACAAGAAGAAAGAGGAAGAAATTGCAAAAAATCCTTGTGAAAGTCAATGTTCAATAAGTGAATAGACAAATAGAGATGAGGAATCAAGTGGAAGCCACTCCTCAAACCAAAATGTGCCACGTCTCATGGCTCTTGAAGAGTCCAAGATAGCATCTAACTCTTGTGATTCAACTCCATATACATTTGATGAATTACAAGATGCTTTTGATGAGTTAGTTATAAATTTGAGGCAATGAGTTTGAAATACAAGAAATGATTTCAAGATTAAATGTTGAAAATGAATTTTTGATTAAAGAAAGGATGATTTGGAAAGGTAAAATGAGAAATTTAAAATGAATTTTAAAGCTTGCCAAAAGAAAAATAAAATTTTAGAAAAAAGAGAAATTAGATTTGAAAATGAAGTTTGAGGAATTGATAAATGAAAAACATAAAGTTTTAAATAATTCCTCATATGCTAAAATGACCAAATGCAATCATTGTTATTTACATGGTCATACTTCAATCAATTATCCCTAAGAAGAAACCTTCCATTTAGATTTAAGTGTGGGTTCCAGAAGGAACAAGATATTTTGACACTAACTCTTAAGGATCTAAAGCAATTTGGGTACCAAATTCAAATTATTGTCTCTTGTAGCTGTGCTAGAGTAAGGAGGAACAAAATGCTTTCTTGAAGATTGGAAGCTCTAGACACACAATGAAAGATGGGTAACCTCTAAGACAAATAGTTATTTGAAGTGAACTTAAAATTTTGGTTGCTATTCTTACTTGATTTCTAAATGCCAAATTCTTTGTTTAATTTTCCTTTGTACTAAATTGATATATCTTGTTGATGCAAAGTGTTTTAATGTAATACATGTTTTGAGAGATATCTTGAAGGAAGTATGAGCTTACATTGAATATGCCTTTTATCTTGAATGTTTATATATCTCTATGATTAGTGAAATTGATATTGTGTTTAACTTCTTGAGGTATATTTATACTTGAAATTGGATTCTATGAGTTTAAGCATGACTTTATGCATAAATGTTTGATTTGATGGTATCATGATTTATGAAATTGTAAATTCTACTTTCATGATTGAATGCTATTTATGCTCAAACTTAGAGGGAACATACAAAACTTAATGATTCCGAGATTTCAAGTTTTAACTTTGAATTTTTTTTTTTGAAGTAAAGCTTTAAATACAAAATACTTTTGAATATCTTTAGTTCTCTGTTTTTGGAATGCTCAAAAGATGAAATTTGATTAACTTGCAATGGTTTATTTTCTTAAAGTTCTAAATCAAAGTTTTGAAAGATTTTTAGAACTTAGAAAGAAAATTCTTAATTTTGATCATATATGGGTATAAAAACTATTTGGACAATTTGAAATTGTGTTATAAAACTTTTCTAAATGGTTGATAGAACTTTAAATGTTTTCCTAATATTTTTACCTATTGTAATTGTTATTTTCAAGGAAATATGAGGTTTCAAGAAATGACTTTTTAGAGCTTAACAAGTTTTGACTTTTTACAACGCTTATTTTTCAAGTGAAAATAATGTTTATGGTATTTTAAATCTAAAATCTTGAGTATATTAAGTTTTAAATGATCTATTCTATGTATTTTTGGATTAATAAAATTGTTTGAATGAATTTGATGCTATGAATGTGACTTTAATAGACTTTATGCCTTTTGAATAATATATGTTGAAATTTGACTTGTTTGAGGCTTAAAGTGTTTGGTTAAAAAATTTGCTCTTATTGAATATGCTTTTATAATTTTGACAAGCTTATTGGTAGAGGTGGCAATTGGGCGGGTTCGGGCGGGTTCGGGTCGGGTTCATTCGGGTTCGGGTTTATTCGGGTTCGGGCTCATTCGGGTTCGGGCTCATTCGGGTTCGGGTCCATCCGGGTTCGGGCTCATTCGGGTTCGGGTCCATTCGGGTTCGGGCTCATTCGGGTTCGGGCTCATTCGGGTTCGGGCCCATTCGGGTTCGGGCCCATTCGGGTTCGGGCTCATTCGGGTTCGGGCCCATTCGGGTTCGGGTTCGGGTTCGGTCTGGGTTCGGGTTCGATCTGGGTACGGGTATGTTTTACATTATTTTATTTTATATTAGATGTAATCATTTTTACGTAATTTAAATATTTATATCTAAAAACAAATTATTAATTTTTTATTATTATTATTTTTATTTTTATACTTTTGCTATTATATGATATTTTTAATTATATTTATTTTTTAAAATTAATATTTGTTAGCACCAAAAGAATAAGAAATTAATTTGTTATATAAAATCAAATTTTGAAATAATTTATTATAAAAAATATGATATATTATAAATTAATATATTGATATTTAAAATAATTGATTTGATGAGCTCGAATTTCAAAATATAAATACATTATAAATTATATTCACTATAAAATAAAAAACTTTTAAAAATAAATCCTGGCCTTCATCTATTCGTTTATATACTTATAAAATGTAAAAAATTTATGCTTATAGTCAAGATATATATATATATATATATATATATATATCGAGTACTTATATTTTTTTCATCAGTATAAAGTATAAATTATAAAGTAGTACTAAAAAATATAATTTATATTTAAATTATACGTAATAAATATATAATTAATATGATTATTTATTAATATATAATAAATATACCCAAAACCAAAAGGCCATAAAACCCAAAACCCCATTAAATCCACCCGCTAAAATAAAATCACATGAAAGCCATAATCCAATTAAACCCACCCTAACCTAACCGCATAAGTATAACTAGAGCTGCTTATGGGCCGGGCCGCGGTCCAGTTTTTTTTTATTTTCTCTGCCCAGGCCTGGCCCTGGCCCTGGGTCGGCCCGGCCCGCCCGTTTAGGCCCGAAACACTGTTCATTGGAATAAAAAAATAATTTTTTTTATTTTTTTATAATTAAAATTAAATAAAATAATATTATAATAAAAATTACTGTTCCGGGCCGGGCCGGCCCGGAACACAAAACATCCTGCCCAGGCCCGGCCCGTGAGCAGGTCTAAGTATAACCCAAAAGGCCAAAATAATTGAATTATTGTCAATTTTTTTACCCTTATAGATTAATTGAATTATTGTCAAATTTTTTTTCACATCTTTAAAATTTTCAAGAATTTAAAATATTTAGATTGTAAATTCATCATGATATGAGACGTTAAAGTTATAACTTATAAGTACAAAATATAATTTACTTTTTGATAAAATTATTATTTCATCATATATATATATAATATTTTAAATTTTAATTAAATTATTAAAAAAAATTAGAATAAAATTAATAATTAAAGTTATTGCTTTGTAAAAAAAAAATAATTGCAATTTGTTTATTTTTATTTTTAGTATTAAATTCGGGTTCGGGTTCGGGCCGGTCTCGGGTTCGGGTCCATTCGGGTTCGGGCTCATTCGGGTTCGGGCTCATTCGGGTTCGGGCCCATTCGGGTTCGGGTCCATTCGGGTTCGGGTCCATTCGGGTTCGGGCCCATTCGGGTTCGGGTCCATTCGGGTTCGGGCCCATTCGGGTTCGGGCTTTTTCGGGTTCGGGTTTTTGACTTTTTGGTCAAATCGGGTTTGGGCGGGTTCGGGTTCGGGTTTTCCTGGGCGGGTTTTCGGGTTCGGGTTCATTTTGCCACCTCTACTTATTGGTTATTGAATATGTTTGTGAACTTGTTTCAATAACATTTCGTATCAATGAATATTGAATATGTTGTTAGGAACTATTTATTTATACATATTGGTTTTGAATTACTGAAAACTTGATATATGTGTATTTGATGGATATTAGGACTGTAAATGAATAGGGCTTGAACAAACAAGCCTCTGTTCGTGTTCGTTTGTTTATGTCTAAAGTTGTTTATGTTCGATTTGTGTTCGTTAAGGATTTTTAAAATTGTGTTAGAGCTTGGCTCGTATAAATTAAACTAACATGTTCATGAACAATTAATCGATCCGTTCATGAACAATAAACAAAAAAAAAAAAAAAAAAAACAAAAACAAATACTAATAACAAAATTAACTTAAACTAAACAAAATCACTAACAACTAAAATGCGATTTCAATTCCAGACTCCATAAACATCTTACATTAAGAGCATGTCCGGAAACAAATACAACAAAGGAGCATCCATAAACATATTTCAATTGTAACAAACTCCATAAACATCCTACTTAAAAAGCATTTCCAGAAACAAATATAACAAAGGAGCATCCAACAACATCCTTCAATTGTTAAAAGACTCCATAAATATCCTACATAAAGAGTATCCAAAAACAAATATAACAAAAAATAAAGAAAAGTTCCTCCATCAAACTTCATGGTTGGTACCATACAAAAAAAAAAGAAAAGTTCCTCCACCAAACTCCAAAATGCCAAATGAGAATTCTGTTTCACCAAAAAAAAAAAAAAATTAAATGGCAAAAAAAAAAAAAAAAAAATCTAAGGAGCAAAATTAAGGATTTAAAATATTAACATTAAAAAGTTGAGATTAATTAAATACCTTGAAGGTTCTTCAAAATCCAAAGTAGAGAAATCTCTTTAATTTCTACTGTACTCTATATAAGAAATTAATATTAGATGAAAAACTTTATAAAATTTTAAATATATAATAAGTAAAAGGACTACATGAAAGTTACTTATTTTTGCTTTCTTTTTTAGACCATAGAAGTTTTGATACTAATCACTGCCAGAAAATAGCATTTTCACTGTATTCAGTTCTGAAAGATGAATGATATACAACAATGACTCTATGACCAGCACTGAAAGTTAATTCTGAAGTCACCTTGGTAATAGGGATAGACAAGATTTCACAAATTATTTTTTATGAAATTTGAAACTTGAGGTTATTCGTCTTCCAACACTCTAAGGCATTATTCACCAAGATTTTTTTTATAAATGAACACCCCTTCTTCTAAGTATGTAACTAGTTCAGACTTAATATTATGAATTGTATCAACATTCGTAATATAATTCTCGTACTTTGACCTCCCTGTCATAGCAACTTTTTCATTGACTATTCTACTAGTGGCGTTAACATTAATGGTGGTACCACTTTCTTGCACATCAATTTTCATGGATTTGTCAACATTATTTGTTGCATAACATATTCTTTATAAAGCTCATATAAGCTTTCACGCATAATATGAATATGTTTAGGAGCTTCCTCCTTGGAATAGATAACATGAAAAGTAAAGTCAATCAATGTCATTTTATTTTTAAGATCTAGCACAACAACAATGAAGATCAACAAATTACATTCACTCCAATTTTTATAAAATTTTCTTAGTATTTTCCTTGCCATTACTTTCATCCGTAACAATTCTTTAATACTTCAAAGCTTAGAAAGCTATAAATTTGATGCTGTATATTTAAAACCTAATATTTTATATATAAATAAAAAAAAAATTAAATTGAATGACATAAATGTATAAGATAAATGAGAAAAATAAAAGACTTGATATGTTTAATTTTTTTTTACCTGAGATAATGTAGGTAACTTCATTAAAAAGTGTCAAGAATGAACAAATTTTCTCAACTCTCACTTATTCCTCCTCACTTGGTAAGTGTTTATTTCATTGTTGATATTGTGAAATATTTGCTTGAATTTCAATGCACAATACAACATAACATATGTTGCATTCCACCACGTGCAACAATCTAAAATCAATTTCTTATTAGGAAACTGAAGTTGTTTGATGATATCACTGAACATAGTCAAACGTAAAGTTGATGTATGATTTGCTTCACACTTTCCCTTATATTTTCAATTATATCTTGAATCTCAAAAAGACCATTATGAATCAAAATATTTAAGATGTGCACACAATAACAAACATGAAACAATTTTTCATTCAAAAAAAGCCTTTTATGAAAAGAAAGGCGATCTTTCAACATCTTTACAGCTAAATCATTATAAGAACCATTGTCCACAGTAACTGAGCATATTTTTTCTTTAATACAAGTCTTGTAAGCATTTATACAAATTATCATAAATTAGAAGTCCATTATGTGGAGAAGTCACATCAACAAAGTTTAAAATCCTATCTTGTAACTTCTGAGTCCACAAAATAAGCAGTCAAGACCATGTATTGAATCTTTTGACTTGATTTCTACATATCAATTGAAATGCTAATTCTATCAAGTGTTTTTAGTCATCCATTTAATCCTTTTCAACCTTATAACTTGTCCAACAATTAGCTTTGGTTGTCGCACGAGAGATCCTTTAATAGTAAGGATTTGCAGGCTTCATCAACAAAGTGAAAAGATCATATTCAGTAAATGCAAATGGCAACTCATGAACCATTATCATGTGAGAAACAACCTCTCTTATCTTTTCTTGATCATAGTTTCAAGTCTGGATACAAATCACACTATCAGATCTAGGTGTTTGTAGTTGTAGATAAAGAGTGTTTTTCCTCTTTACAGACATTTGACATAACCATCTAAATGTCTCTTGTATTGTGTAATTGTACCATTTTTATTCTTGGTAAGCTTAATCTTGCAATGATTACACTGCACTTTTCAGCCCATCAGCAAGTTTCACTATGGTAAATTCTTGCCAAGCAATTGATGTCTTCTTTCTTTGCCTCTTCATATAATTAGTAGATTCAGTTTCATCAGAACCCTCACCCTCCTTTGGGGTTAGTCTTTGAAGAGCAGTATCTCCTTCAATATTGATTGTTTCATTTCCTCATCAACAGTTATATGTATTGATGATGAACCAACAGAAGAATAGAAAGAATGGAAACTTTCCCAAGTAATTTAGAAGTTGGATTTGGACTAAAATGCTTTGGTGAGTTACAAGACATACCTAACAAATACAAAAATGAATAAGTTTCAATGGAATCAAATATTACTCAACAAATATAGATACCAACAGATGTTATTATTTAGCAACTTTACTTCTATATATAAATAAAAAATGTAAAAAGAAGCTTTGGACCTTTGTTAATTATCTTGCATATAAACAAAGTATATCACTAAACTATAGAAGAACACAACTATTAATAGCCAGAATATGGATTCTTAACCCGTCATATAAATAAATAAGTTCTAACTCATTCAAGTTTCACTTACAATATAACTTTAAAAAGCATCGATACTATGAAATTTGGACATGCAATTCTTTAATTTAAGTACATGCTATTCTGGTTTCAAGACACCAATATTAATTAAGTTATATTCATCACATCCATATAATCTAACCAATCTAAGTTATTACTGTAGCATACATATATCTGTGTAAGAGGGAGGAAAACGATATTAAATTTTAATCTTATATAAATAAAAGCAAAAGCAAGCATAGTCATGCTTTTTCTATGTGTCAGTTATCAATCATCAATTGCATGCTATTTGACATTTTCCCATGACTATGATTTTGCTATTCATCTGTTAGGTTTACTACCATCTGTTATAGTAGATGGCTAAGAAAGACAATAGATTGTCATGCTAGTCCTAACTCTTTTAAATCTCACTAATTTCAAAAGGGGCAACTGCCATTTAAGTACTTGATTTGTTTATTTTTCACTTAATAAAGGTCTCTTATAAAGATAAAGCAATTCTAACTTTTAACTCCCTTGTCTTGGAATTACTTGGAGTTGGAGACATGGGAAGCCCCTCTTCACTTGGCCTACCCTCCTCATAATAGTATATAAAATAAGCATCAATTAAAAAAAATTATCCCTAAAATTAAAAATAAGGAAATAAAGACAAACTGAATGAAGGTGAATGAAGTTTTTGTGTATTTTTTCGCTGATCCTACGTCAGTAGGAGACTTGCTTTAGCCAGCTCAACCAGACCTGTTATTCTCTCAGTAAAAACAAGGGATTGATTTATAAGTAAATCATATTTAACTTCAAGGCTATAAAAGTCATTAAATATTGTCTCAGTCCTAATTTACTGGTTTAGCAGATTTCTAAGTAAAACGTGAAATAGTTTCAGATAAAAAACAAAAAGAAAAAAAAACCAAAATGCTACGAAAGGAAAGAAAAAATTAGGACATTGTCATAACGTGCCAAATACGAATTCTGCATGCTAGACGCAAATCATGGAGTTGCCACTAATCATCTTTGCTAGGTGTGATTAGTCACCTATATGAATCTATCCTTTTCAAAGTAATCCTAACCTTGACTAAGGCACTCTAAAAAGAATAGGTTATGGTCTACTTATCAGAACTAGGTTAAAGAGTTCGGTTACGTGTAGGGAAGGATTAGCACCCCCACAATGCCTATCTAAAGATAGTACCTAATAATTCGTGCGATCCTAAAAGGTCTTAACTAGATGGTCTTTATTTATCCTAACTTCATTTTAATTTGTTCAATTTAAAAATATCGAAAATAATTTCTAGGTATCCCTTCAACCATTCTGGAGAGATTGCTAAAAAAAGTTTCCTCACCTTGAGAGTATTCAAGAGAAACCATTCTTTCCCCTGAAGAGGCTCCGTCATCGGAAAAGTTAAATTTTATGAGAAAGACACTTAAACCTAAGTCTAATCTTCAAAATTAATGACTCATCAAAATCTCATATTTTAATTATGTTCTTTCAAAAAATAAATCTTGACTTTAATATCGAAAATTATCCCTCAAAATCCTTTCACCGTTCTAGAGAATTTTTAAGAGAATTTTCTCACCTAAAAATTTCTCAGAAATCACCCATTCGTGACCCCCTTTAGTTTCATTCTTGGAAAGATCTTAATTTATTTTTTGATTTAAATTAAGCATCAATTATGAAAAATTATCCCTTAAAACCAATTATTGAAAATTAATTATTTCAAAAAATAAATCTTGATCTTTTTGGTATCAAAAATTATCCCTCAAAATCCTTCCACCATTCTAGAGAATTTTTAAGAGAGTTTTCTCCCCTAGAAATTTCTCAAAAGTCACCCATTCGTGACCCCCTCGAATTTCATCATTGAAAAAGATCTCAATTTATTATCTGATTCCTTTAATTATCAATTACGAAAAATTCAATTAGTAAAAAAAATAAAAAATAAATAGATATCAATATATAAATATTTACACAAAATAAAAAAATCAAATAAAAAGTTATTCATAAATATGTAACTGCAATAATCAAGCAAAAAAAAGTTAACAATAAAATAAGGATAAATTTAATTAAAAATAAAAAATTATATGCAATAATGAAAATAATAAATTAATATTAAAGATAAATATTAAACAATAAGACAATAATTAAAATAATAATATGAATCATAACATAAACATATAAAAACGAATTACATAAAAAAACATAAAAGAAAATAGAAACTGAAAATACCAAGAAAAAGAAAAGAGAATGAGCCACATCCGTGTCGGGGGGCTCCACGACCCGACCCGGATACAACCCTTTAAAATCTTTTTTTTTGAAATCAGATTTTACCCTTTTTTTTTTTTAAAATTAATCTCTTTCGTCTTTCTCCTTCTCCTCAAGAACAGCCGCCTCATTTCTTAAAAAAGTTCTAGATTTCAGTGAGTTTTCGCCGTGCCCATCGCCACTGCCGTCGGTCGTTGCCTAGAAAAATCCAAAAATTTCCACAAATCCTCCTTTCAGCCTTCTGAACTCCAAAATCAAATTAGATTCCTCAAAATCAATCTCGAAAATCCTAGATCTAGGTTTAGATCTAGCAGCCTTTTTCCCTTCGATCTCCTCTTGTAATCGTCAGATGGTCCCCAAACTCAAACCGTGTCTACCGATGACCCTTCTTTAGATATTTACCGTTCAAATTTTTGGAACAACAAATCGAAGTCAAAATCCCAAAAATTTCAAAAATTAACTCTCTCAAAAAATTTCCTCCTTATTCTTTTGCTATTGTTTTTCTCTGATTGTGTTTAATCTTCTCCCTGTTTTTTGTGTTCCTTCTGTTGCTGAGTCTAAGGCCAGTTATATAGGGAAAATTCATGAGAGTCCTAGTGTGCTTCGGTTTGGAATTCTCTCCATAATCAAACTCTAATCTTAAGCCAGATAAAAACTCTTTTCTGGACATTTATCTTAAATTCCAGAGTTTAATCTTAATCCAAGAAGTAGTTTGGATTTGAGCCAAACTTTCTTTTTTTATTTTCTTTTTTTCTTTTTCGGTTTTTTTCTTCTTTTTTTATTAATTTCGAAAATAAAAACTAAAAATTAGGAATTAATATTAAAATTAAAATCAAAGTTAATAAACAAGCACCCAGACAAAAATGGGTGTCTACAACTGCCCCTCTTTGTACATTTCATGAGAATCAGCGGATGTGCAAAGACATAAACACCTTATGTGTTCTCAAAAATTAAAAGAAAATAAACACTAAAGCAAATCCCATCGTAGAAATGCTCCTCTAAACGAGGTATAAACTTTAAATAAACAAAACTTGAAAATATACTCCTCCACTGAGGCTTCAACGTTAAATACCAAATGGGAAAAAAACTCCTCCCAACGAGTCATCAACTTTAAATACCCAATGAGAAAAACTCCTCTCGACGAGGCATCAACTTTAAATACCAAGCGAGAAAAACTCTTATCGATGAGGCATCAACTTTAAATACCAAATGAGGAAAACTCCTCTTGGGGCGAGGCCTCAACTTTAAGAACTAAACGGGAAAAACTCCTCTTGACGAGGCATCAACTTTAAATACCAAATGAGAAAAACTCCTTTTGACGAGGCATCAACTTTAAATACCCAACAAGAAAAAACTCCTCTTGATGAGGCATCAACTTTAAATACCCAGCGAGAAAAACTTCTCTTGACGAGGTATCAACTTAAAAAACCCAACGGGAAAAACTCCTCTACCGAGGCATCAATTTTAAATGCCAAACGAAGAAAAACTCCTTCTAACGAGGCATCAACTTTAAATACCAAACGAGAAAAATTCCTCATATTGAGGCATCAACTTTAAAGATTATGAAAAACTACTCCACCGAGGCATCAACTTTAAAGTTACCCCACGAAATTGGCAAATTCTCAAATAGAAATACCTTCCTTCAAAAGAAATTTCAAGAATTTTACCTTGAATCGCAAGACGATTGCCTATTCTCTTACATATTAAAATTCCAAATCATAATTCCTGTCCACATTATGCTGAATATCTACAATAGTCCTTATTGTATGTGATGCATGAATGCGATGCAATACATGAAAGTCATGAATGTAATGCAGATGTATACCATGCAATGAATGTCATGAATGCAATGTATGAATAGAACCAACTCCTTGAATCTCTAATTAAGATATAAGGTTCTCAAGCTCATTGTTCATCTCCTTATCCTCTACTGGGTTTCAAACTGCTGAATTGAATCTTACTATTCTCTTTGCTTCTTGAAAATTAGCTTCTTCCTAAAGATTTCCTTCTCAATCATCCCAAACTATTAATCATTCCACATTCCATGTCTCACCTTATCTCAAACAAGGTCCAAATTCATTCTGAAATTGTTTTTCTAAGCTGAAGCTTAAAATCTCATTTGAAAAAGGTTTTCCTCAAGCGAGGATTAAGATCTCACCAAAAGTTTTTCTTAATCGAGGTTTAAAATTCCAACAAAAATTTTTATCCCCTAATTGAATTCCTTCAAAAATCAAAATCTTTTTCTCTCTTATATACTGAATGCATGCATTGAATGCCATGAATACAATAAAATGTAATGAATGTCATGAAATGCAATGTATAAAATGAATGTCTTATGATAGAATACAAACTAATATCATGAATCTTTCATTGTGACAAAAGGATACTCAAGCTTATTGTGTCATCATTATTCAACTTCCAAACGCTCAGACTTAGAAATGGGTTGACCTCCATCAATTTCATCAATTGATCAAAGCCATCTCTTTATATTCCAAGGCTTTGAACAGATATATTTTCAGACTTTTTCATTGTTCTCATCTCTTTTCTTTTGACCATTCACTTTAAATACCAAAAGGGAAAATTCCTCTTAACGAGGCATCAACTTTAAATACCAAACAGGGAAAAACTCCTCAAAACGAGGCATCAACTTTAAATATCAAACGAGAAAAACTCCTCTTAACGAGGCATCAACTTTAAATACCAAACAGAAAAAAACTCCTCATAACGAGGCATCAACTTTAAATATCAAACGGGAAAAAACACATCATAACGAGGCATAAACTTTAAATACCCAACGGGAAAAAACTTCTTTTAACGGGGTATCAACTTTAAATACCAAACGATAAAAAACTCCTCATAACGAGGCATCAAATTTAAATACCAAACGAGAAAAAACTCCACTTAACAAGGCATCAACTTTAAATATCAAACGAGAAAAACTGCTCAGATGTACCCGGAGGTTTTGAAAAATGATTCCCGAAGGTTTTGAAAATCGATTCGCGGAGGTTTTGAAAAATGATACCTTGAGATTTTGGACAAATCAAACAAAAAATACCTTGAGGCTTTGTAAAATGATTCACTAAGGTTTTCAAAATGATTCTCGAAAGTTTAAAAAATGATACCCTAAGGTTTTTAAAATGATACCCTGAGGTTTTGGACAAATCAAACTAAAGATACCTTGAGGCTTTGTAAAATATTCTCGAATGTTCTGAAAAATTATTCCCGGAGGTTTTGAAAATGATACCTTGAGGTTTTGAAAAATGATTAAAGATACCCTAAGCTTTTGAAAAAAACATACTAAAGATAGGTTCTTAGAAAAACTAATACTAAAGATACCCTGAGGTTTTGGTAATAATACCCTGAGGTTTTGAAAAGGATACCAGGGGTTTTGAAAATGCTACCCGAAGGTTTTGAAAGATAATACCCGGAGGTTTTGAAATGATACCTGAAAACTTGAAAATTTATACCCGGAGGCTTCGAAATTTATACTTGGAGGCTTTGAAAAATGATACCCCAAAGGTTTTGGAAAAATCATACTAAAATTACCTTGAGGTTTTGATAATCATGCCAAGAAGTCTTAAAAACCATACCTCAAGGCTTTTAACAATCATTTATTGGAAATAATATCTTTGAAAAATATCACTTTTTATGCTTTCCTCAACTGAATGCTCAAAATTTTATCTTAAATAAGTTCAAAACTTAAATTCCATGAAAGTTCTCAATCCTTTTTACTAAGTTCAAATTTGTAATTCAAAGTCTAAACTCTATCTTTTTTATGAATTCCAAAATGCAATGCTTGACTGCAGCTGTAAAGAATGTCATGAATGAAATGCAAATGCCAAATAAAATCAATCCCCATAGGTCTCAAACTGGGATAAAAAGATTCTCAAGCCTATCACTTCATCTTCTTATCCTTCTTCGACTTCCAAACATTCAGCCCTAGAACTCGATAACCTCCTATCGATTCATCAATTGATCATAACACTTTTTCTTTCTTGAAAAGACATCTCTTTAATTCCAAGGCTTTGGACACACATATTTCCAGACTGTTTCATTGTTTTCATCTCATTCTTTTTTCCTCCCAGAATGTCATCTTCAAGCGTATTCATATTTCAAACGAAAAATCTTCAATAACAATGATGCAAAAGGGTCTACTGTGCCATTCATTGACTCAATAGATCCCATTCTTGAAAACCATTCCTCTCATCATTGTAAAAAGCCTTCTCAGCATTCTTTTTGCCCCCAAAAATGTCACTCTTATCATCCTGGGTCAAAACTCAAATATGCATCATTCCAAACCTAAATGTTTTCATGTTTTGTTTTTTGAAAATTCTTTGAAAAGAAAGAATTTATCCAAAAATCATTTTTCAATCATGCCTCATGGTAAATGAAAATTGCCCCACATCACTGTTATCCATGTTCAAAAATCAAGTTTCTATTTTCTAAACAAAAATGCAACTTTGAATCTCTTAAAAATTGGTGATTACTTCCAAGAATGGACAAGGTGAATCATAATTTGGCTCATTCAAATGAATTGGGTATTTCAATTTGTCAAGGTTTCGATCATCAAAAAAGACATTATCATATAAAGGAAGATCAATGTTTCTTTATCTAAACTCACAATGATTTTTTTGCAATAATCAGGTTTTCACAAAAAGATTTGTTTTGAAAACACAATCCATTTTGGCACCCTCTCTTAGTTTCTTAATATATAGCATTTCAACAAATGTGAAGACTATCTATGATGGGTTCAAAATTTGGATAAGAAAGGAAAAATGTTTTCAATTTTTGGCTAAGTCATCCAAGTGATGTTGACCTTCTTAAGTTTCTCAAGAGTGTTCGGTGGTCCTTGGTGGGTTCAAGATATCATTTCTCTTGTACTTCTTGTTGGGCCTTAGCACAGTCATGCAGAACTGCTTTCATATTTTCGATTTTTGCTCTAGACTAACCGTTTTTTGGTTTTCACCCTAGAGCTTCATTCTTTTTCTTTTTTTTACTAGTTGTTCTACCATGCATTTGAGAATTTGTTTTCTAATTAAAAATTATTTGAGTTGTGAAATTTTTTTCTTTTAATTTATTTTTTGAAAGAAATAATGCATTAAAAAAGGGTGTTAATTTAAAAAAAAAATTAGAATAGATAATTCTCTAACTGAGTTAGTGTAGTTGACTCGTGAACCAATTTAATTTTATAACCGTATAAATACATATAGGTATTTTAAGATTATAATAATAATAATTTTTTTTTTTTTTTAAAATAGTGAGAATCTCTATTTTAAAATGGGTAAATTACACATTTAGTCATCCAACTTTAGATGATTTTTTATTCTAGTCATCTAACTTTGAAAAATTACATTTTGGTCATTAATGTTTATGAAATTGATTTTTTGTCACCCAACTGTTAGAGCATGTTGATGTGGCTTATCATGTCATCTTTCAGGCATCACGTGGTATTGTCATGTCATTTGACATGATAAATTTTGACATATGACATGTCATGTGACATTATAAATTTTGAAAAAAATAATTTTTGTAAATTAATAAAAAGACAAAAACATCTTTGGTAACTTAATTTTCGAGAACTATTTTGGTCACTCAATTTTAAAAATTTCATAATTTGATCATCAATGTTTGTAAAATTATTAGTATTTGGATCTCACCATCAACCTAGCTTTATAATGCTTTAATCACAACGATTTATAATAAATTATTTTATTACTTTTGTTATCTGTATTTTTAATATTTTATTGTATGGAATTAAGATTATGAATTTTCATTATAATTAGAGTCTTGTCAATAAAAAATACTTACTTCAATTTCTTTGGGTGAGGTGGATGACAAATAAACCTGCTCATAGGTCGGGCAGCCCCAAACCCATATTGGGTCGGGCCTGGGTAGAAGTTTTGATGATCTGGGTTGGCCCGACCAGGATCACTGTTTAAACATTTAATTTTTTTTTAAATTTAGTTATAAAAATATATAAATATTAGTATAAAAATAAGTTTTTAATTTTTTATTAATATTATGAATAAATTCGTTCATGATAATTCAAAGAGATGGAACGAAGCCTGAGGAAAACTCTTCAAGTTAAATATTCACACTTGATCAAATGGACTTTTAAAGCTTGTAATGTAGGCCAGGGTTTTGGGATTATGAAAGAACGGATAATTAGGCCCAAAAATGTGTTTAAAGGTAATCAAACCAAGGATCATTTTTTCATCTCAAAATAATAATTCATATCTTTCTCTTCACTTTCAAGGTAATGAAACCATGGATCATTTCTTTCCATGAAGATTTTCATCCTTTGAACTTCTCAAAACATTTCACATCTTTCTTTTTACTTTTTTTTTTAAATTCTCATTCTTCTTTATTTTCATTTTTTCTTCATTTTCATATTTTTTTTGTTCTTTTTGTTCTTTTTTTTTTTTTTTTTTTTTTACCGTCGAAGTGAGTTCAAAAATTTTAGAACTCAATTTTATTTCAACATTTTCCCCTTGACATAAGGCACTTTTCCAAAGCTTAGAAATAGGATTCAATCACTCACATGATCCTTCCTCATACTTGACCCTCAGTGTGAAGGTTGATCCTTGGTTAGGGTTTATTTCAAGAAAGAATTTAATAGGCTCAATAGGGGTAGCAAAGGATAATTTCTCATTTTGTGAAAGGAAAGTGAAAGATGGCCATCTCTCATGTCTAGTATGGATACTTATATTGAAGAGCAAACCTCAAGTGAGGTAGATAATCATAATCTCATTTTTTCTTTAAAATCATTTGAATATCTCATATGCATGATGTCACAATCAATTTTTTTTTTCCTTTTTTGTTTTTTTGCAACTCATGACCAAAATTATCATCTCAATATTCCGTTCACGTGAAGGCCCAATCCAACAGTCTACTCAAGAAGAAGGGATTTTGCATGAGTCAAAATTGTGCACAAGGATATTCAAAACCAATAGGCAATTGAGTTTCTTTGCAATCTTGCCCCAAGATGTGGGCAAAAGAATTGGATATTTCTCAAGATATTAAAAATGCCAGAAAATATGGTATTTTAGTAATTTTGCCCTAGATGCAGGCAAAGGACAACATTTGGGAAAGGAAGAGAAAAGTTCAAGCATGGTGAAGGAACTTTAGAGGTAATCTGTTTGAAACTCTAGATAGCTTTGACACTTATCTAATTACCAAAATCCAAATTCTTTCAAAAGAGTGCCTTATGTATTGATTTTCAAAAATGTTTTTGCACATTAATACAACCATTTCATTGTTCATTGCTCAGATGAAGATAATTGACCTTAGTGAATTCATTTCATGGCCAAATGGAAAAGAAAGTTCATCAAATTTCAAACTTATACGATCAAGGGAATCATGCTTTTTGAGTGGTTTGATTTGAAACTAAACTAGACATGGGAGTGGGTTGCAAAGTTCATTCCTGAGAAATAATCACCATTTTTTTAAGATCCAATATATTTTCCATTTGAACTTAAAAAATAAGTCATGCAACATAAACAATTTCCAACAAAATTGAAAGGGAACAAAACTATCAAACACCTAATTAATGCTTAAAATGTCATGCCTATGAAAACATCACAAATTTGAAATTATCCAGACTGAGTATTTGAGGTGATATTCCCCATATTCAAACTCCAGATCTCCATTGTTCCAAAACATCCAAACTCAAGGTACTGTCATTAATGAGATCCTCAATCTTTTTTTTCAACTACCTGCATTTTTTCGTTGAATGCCCAATTGCCTCCATATGATAATCGCACTTGCTGCTAGAATCATATTTCCTTGCTGATGGATTTGTAATTATCTTCAAAGGCATAGGCGTAAGATACTGGTTTTTTTATCAAGAAAGGCAAAAGATCATAAATTGGGATCAAAATTTTTTCTTGACTGTTTCTTGGTCTTCTTTGGGGAACATGCCTAGATGCAGGTATAGGTGTAGGGCTAGGCATAGGAATAGGTGTTCAAGGGTAAACGTTTGGCTAAAAAGTTGGTTGTGGTACTGGTGGATAAGGGTTTGTGCAACATTACTTATAGTAGGGCAATAATGTTGGTACATGTGGTATGGATGATATGGGGAAAACCTCTTACCTTTTGCCCTCCATAAGTCACAGCTTGGACATCTTCTTCTTTCTTTTTAGATGTCCCATCTCTCTTTTCATTGGATATTTCTCCGGCTTCAAGCTTCCCACTCTTTATAACATTTTCAATTATCTCCTCGAAGATTACAGTCTGTAAAATTCTTGGTGGCATTCCCGATCATCCTTTCATAATATGGTGCTTTTAGAGTATTAACAAACAAGACTGTAATTTCCTTCTCAGTGAAGGGCGGTTGGACTTGGGCAGCAATGTCTCTCCATCTCTGGGCATATTCTTTAAAGCTTTCAGTAGCTTTCTTCACCATATTCTGCAAGGTTAAACGATCTGGAGCCATGTCAACAATGTGTTTGTACTGAGTGATGAATGCCCTTGATATTTCATTCCATGAAGGATGCGGGTTCTGTCCAATTGGACATACCATCTTGCAGCGGACCTCGTGAGAGTATCTTGGAAGACATGTATCAACAACTTGTCATCACGTGTGTGAGCAGCCATCTTTCTACAATACATGGTGACATGAGTTATTGGGCATTTGGTCCCATCATATTTCTCAAAATTTAGGGTCTTGAACTTGGCGGAATGACTATGTCAGGCACCAAGCAAAGCCCAGCATCGTCCATAAAGCCATAGAAGTACATCCCCTCAATAGCCCGGAGCCTTTCCTCTATAAGACTCATTTTGTGAGAAGCATCATCTACCTTTATCTCATGAACAATTGCCTTTAGCTTCTCTTATTCCTTATGGTCATCCAAATCAGGGACTTGGATAGGATCTGATATTTTTTCCCGGTGCAGGAATGGTGTATCTTGGGAATTGATGTTGAGTAGTTGCTGATGTCACTGGAATCCCTGTTTGAGTTGTTTGAGCTTGGAGTGGACCCAAACCAGGCATATAAGTAGGATCTTTATCATCTAGTTACTGACTCTTTTCTTGAGTAATAACTTCTTCTACTCCTTTCTGCTTGTTCAAATTCATCATCAAGTCCATCATCTCAGCCAACTATTCCTTAATTTTTTTCCTGCACTGTTTCAATTTCATTCATCTTAGCAGCCTGTTCCTCTGCCATTGCTTTAGCCAGTGAATGAGTGTTGTATGAATAGATCATTAACTATTTGTGCTATCCTTGAACCCTTCATTACCATAATTTTCAAAATTTAAGTCCCATGTTTTCATGAAATGCACATGTATGCATGCTGAATATGCAAGAAAATACTTAAATGATGCGAATGCATGAAAGAATAAAGTTAATTCAAAATGATAGTCATACAAAAAAATCAAAAGGTTTAATACAAGAAATTCAAATTAAGTTAAATACAAGTAAAAACTTAGCTCAAATTCACAAAATATAAAAAAGTAAAACACAAAAAAGGCAAGAACATTCCTTCATGTGTCCTGACTTGGGTTAATTTATATACAAGGGTTGGCTTTATCCTAAAGTTGGTCACTTAAATGTTGTCTATATGTTGGGTCTAGGATATTTGACCAAGCTAAAAAGGTCCCCAAATTACTCCTTAACTTCATCCATGGAAGATGAGTAAGGCACCCCAATTCTTGCCCATTTTAGGTTCCAACCAGAAAGGGTTCAATTCGGGTGAGAGTATTTCTTATAGCTGTTGCGGAGGTTATCACCTCACAAAAGCTTTGGTACTTTACACCCTGAGAGTGTTTCGCTAGCCCATGCGGAGGTTATCACTTATCACCTCACGAGAGCGTAGGTACTTTACCCTCTACTAAAAAGGGACGAGCTCGAGTATAGGGCTTGTGAAATGATTGTGTAGTGTGTGCGAAGGAACATACAAACCTTTGACTTTTTCCCACACCAAAAGGAAACATAAGTTGTTAGCAAAATGCAAATTCAAAATTAAAACAAGTAAAGACAAAAACTAACCATTTTTTAAGACCATTTATTAGGACCTAAAGTATCACTAGACTAATCTATGGCTCGACTCTCTAAAGTCTCCAGTGGAGTCGTCAAACTATCATAACGTGTCAAATACGAATTCAACATGCTAGACGCAAACAGGGAGTTGCCACTAATCATCTTTGCTAGGTGTGATTAATCACCTATATGAATATATCCTCTTTAAAGTAATCCTACGCCTGACTAAGGCACCCTAAAAAGAATAGGTTCTGGTCTACTTATCAGAACTAGGTTCAGGAGTTCGGTTATGTGTGGGGAAGGATTAGCACCCCTACAATGCCTATCCTAAAGATAGTACCTAACTCGTCTTGTGATCCTAAAAATTCTTAACTAGGTGGTCTTATTTATTCTAACTTCATTTTAATTTGTTTAAGTTAAAAATATCGAAAATAATTTCTAGATCTCCCTTCCACCATTCTGGAGAGATTGCTAAAAACGTTTCCTCACCTCAAGAGTATTCAAGAGAAATCATTCTTTCCCCTGAAGAAGCTCTGTTGTCGAAAAAGTTAAATCTTATGAAAGACACTTAAACCTAAGTCTATCTTCAAAATTAATTACACATAAAGAACCCATATTTTATACATGTTTTCTCAACAAATAAATCTTGGCCTTTAATATCGAAAATTATCCCTCAAAACCCTTCCACCATTCTGGAGAATTTTTAAGAGAATTTTCTCACCTAAATTTTTTTTTTCAGAAATCACCCATTCATAACCCCCTTGAATTTCATCCTCGGAAAGATCTTTATTTATTTTTTGATTTTAATTAAGCATCAATTATGGAAAATTCAATTAGTAAAAATAAATAATTGGATAATCAATATACAAATATTTACACAAAATCCCAAGATTAAATTTTAAAAAAATCAAAATAAAGTTAATAAAAAACATATTCACAATAATCAATCAAACAAATATAATTAATCAAGAATCAAAATAAAAAAAATTGACTTGGACCTAAAACATGAAATTAATAAATAATGTTAATAAATAAATAATATATAATAACACAAAATAAATAAAAATGTTATACATGCATGTGGTGGATGACTAGATTAGGATGAATGCATATGGTGAATGAATTAGATTAATTATTATGTACATAATAATTATGGTACATTGTATTGAGAAATGTATTCTCCATTTCCTGATGATTCTTGGAGACCTATATAAGGATGAGTTTGTATCCAAGAAGAAGTAATAGAAAAAGCCTTGGTGACATAGCTAATTCCTGAAGAACTAAACTTTGAAAGTTCATATTTTCCTTTTTTTTTTTAAGATTCTCAATGTCCACCTGACTTTGGATTTTTTATTTGTTATATCAAATGTCTTTACAATGAAAAATCTCACGAAGTTTGAATTCTCTGCTCTTGTTATTTATAGAAGAAATTATTTGTCATGATGCTGATATTCATCTTGAAGCTATGAATCTTGACAATACTATTGAAGAAGGAAACAAAGCATCTCTATAGGATTGCACGAAAGAAATGATTTTCCTTCGATACCATTTACACGAAGAATTGAAAACTAAGTACTTTACTATTAAAAACCCATTAGCCCTTTGGAATAACTTAAAGAACAGATATAAACACCAAAAAATGGTGATTCTTCCAAAACTCGATATGAGTGGATACACTTACGGCTACAAGATTTCAAAACCGTAAGTGAATATAATTCAGCCTTGTTTAAGATAAGCTCTCAATTATAATTATGTGGAGAGAATATTACTAATGAAGATATGTTGGAATAAACATAATCAACTTTTCATGCCTCGAATATGCTCTTGCAGAAGCAATATCGAGTGCATAGATTCACAAAATATTCTGAACTAATTTCTTGTTTACTTGTGGCTGAACAAAACAATGAGCTTTTGATGAAAAATCATCAATCTCGTCCTACTGGCTCAACACCATTCCCTCAAGTGAATGTGGCATTTTCTCAAAATTGTGGATGAGGTCATGGTTTTAAAAGAGGTTGTGGTAGAAAAAAATTATTGGACCCGTGATAATCATCATTCAAGTTCTGAAAGCGAAGGTGCTAAATGGAATCAAAAGAAGTGGGTCAAAAATGAGAAAATTCCAGAAAAGAGTAATAAAGTGCAAGACAATGACAATATTTGCTATAGGTATGAAATAAAAGGTCATTCTTTAAATATTATAAATTTCATTAATTTTGTATATGTCGGACTCCAAAACATGTAGTTGATCTTTACAAAGCATCACTAAAAGAAAAAAAAATGTTGAAGTAAATTTAGTTGAACCTGTTGATCCTACTTATGATAATGAATCTTCTCTAAATATTGATTTTGATGTTTCTGATTTTTTCGAAAACCTTAATAGTAAAACTGGTCATTTGATTGGGGATGAAAATGTCTACTAATGAGATATATTTATGTTTATATTATTTTAAAGGTTGTCTTATGTTTAGTGGATAGTGGTACAACTCAAACAATTCTTCGTGAAAGAAAATATTTCTTGAAAGTTAACATTAGTTGAAATTAATGTTAATACAATATCTGGTTCTACAAATGTAATAGATGGCTCTGGAAGAGTCCACATTATGTTTCCAAATGGAACAAAATTATATATTGATGATGCATTATAGTAGGTCCCGAAGAAATCTACTAAGTTTCAAAGATATACGTCGCAATGGGTATCATGTTGAAACAAAAAAATAAATGAGATGTGGAATATCTTTATATTCCTCTACAGTTTTGAACCAGAAGTTCATATTAGAGAAACTTTCGAATTTCTCATATGGCTTTTATTTCACAAAATAAGGATGGTTGAATCAAATTTTATGCATCGGAAGTGCTTAGATCCTAAAACTTTTATACTTTGGCATAATCGTCTTGGCCATCCAGGTTCAACCATGATGCGACGTGTCATTGAAAATACACATGGACACCCATGAAAGGATCATAAAACTCTTTTTCCTGATGATTATTTTTGTTCTTTTTATGCTCAAGGTAAATTAATTGTTAGACCTTCTCCATCTAAATTATCTTTTGAGTCACCTACTTTTCTACAAAGAATACAAGGAGGTATTTGTGGCCCAATTCATCCATCTTGTGGATCATTCCGGTATTTCCCGATTTTAATTGATGCTTCCTCACGATGTTCACATGTTTGTTTGCTTTCATCTCGTAATATTGCTTTTGCTAAATTCATTGCTTATATTATAAAGGGATAATGTCATGAATGGCCCCTGAAATTTATCAAATTTGTCAATGTAGTACCTGTACATTAAAAATGTCTATTTTGGTACTTAAAGTTTACACTCCGTGTGCTATTGTAGTACCTGTCAGTAACAACGTTAAAAATTGATGACGTGGCTTTTGTATCCAATGAAAACATGACACGTGGCACCATATGACGATGCCACGTGTACTAACTAAAAAATTATTAATTTAATTTTAAAAATCAAAAAAATATTATTTTAAAAATATAATGATGACACGTGACATCATATAATGGTGCCACGTGTATTAACTTAAAATAAAAAAAAATAAAATAAACAAAATTTTAAATTTTAAAAATTTTAAAAATTTTAAAATTTGAAAAATTTTAACTAATTAAAAAATTTCAAAATTTCAAAAGTTTAAAAAAATTTAAAAAAATTAATTTCATATTTAATTTTTTAATAAATATTTTTTAAAAGAATAAAAATAATTTCATAATTTAATTTTTGTAATTTTCAAAAATAACTTTTTAAATTAAAAAAAAAATAGATATTATAAATGATTTAATATTTAATTTTAAAATATTTTATATTTTAAAAACAATTTTTGTTAAATATTTTAATTTTGTTATTTTTTAAAATTTTGAATTTAAAAAATAGAATTTAATTTTAAAAATATAATTTTAAATTTTATTATTATTTTAATATATTTTTTTAAGTTTTTTTTTAAAAAGTAGATATTAATTTTAAAATATTTTTTATTTATTTTATTCTTTTTTTTTTTTACAAAAATTTAGATATTAATTTCTAAAAAATCAGGTGTTGCCACGTGTCATCACCTGATTGGTGAATGCCACATCATCATCTATATTTAACGGTGTTAAGTCAAAGTACCACATTGATACACGGTTTGATAGTACAGGTACCACATTGAACATTTTTAAAGTCACATTGACAAATTTGATAAACTTAAGGGGCTATTCATGACATTATCCCTATTATAAAGTTAAGATCAAGTTTTCCTGACCATTCTATTAAGACAGTTCTTTTAGATAATGCAGGAGAGTTTACTTCAAAAACTTTTTATGATTATTGCATGTCTATTGGAATTAGTGTTGAACATTCCCTTACACATGTTCATACTAAAAGTGGTTTAGCAGAATCTTTCATTAAATGTTTATAATTGATTGCTAGACCTATGCTTATGAGATCAAAACTTCATGTATCTGCTTGGGGACATGCTATAATACATGCTGCATCTTTAGTTCGTATCCAACCATCTACATATCACAATCTTAGAATTTTTGGTTGTCCTATATATGTCCCTATTGCAACCACTCAACGAACTAAGACGGGCCCCTAACGACGTCTTGGAATTTATGTTGGTTTTGACTCTCCATCTATCATTAGATATCTTGAACCTTAACAAGTGATCTTTTTAGAGCAAGATTTTTAGATTGTAAATTTGATAAATCAATTTTCCCATTATTAGGGGAAGAAAAAGGTAAAAAATCTAATGCACAAGAAATTTGTTGGTATACACCAATATTGTTCAATCTTGATACACGCACAAATCAATGTGGACTTGAAGTTCAAAGAAAAATTGATTTGCAGAATGTTGCAAATCAATTACCAGATATTTTTACTGACACCCAACAGGTCTCTAAATCGCATTTACCCGGCTGCAAATATTCCTGCACGTTTAATTGTCCCTGCAGGACATCTTATGGATATGGCAGCCAGTGAATCCAAAGTACGCCAGAAGCATGGTAGACCTTTTGGTGCAAAGGATTACGTTCCTCGAGAGAAAAAGAAAATGAAAACACTTCAAAATGACTCTCTAGAATAAGCCAAAGATAATATAGATCAACAACCTCATTTTTCTAAACAAGCAACCCTAGAAGTGGTTCCGATACCGATAAATTATGAGATCTCATTAAAATCTGGAAATATCTGGGGAAGAAATGAAGTTTTTGTTGATAATGTGTTTGCATATGCAATTGCTTCTAATATTGAATGGTCAAAATGGAAAGAAGCAATAAAGACTGAGCTAGACTCATTAACCAAACGTAAAGTATTTGGACTAGTACTCCAGACACCTGAAGATGTCAAACCAGTTAAGTATAAATGGGTCTTTGTATGTAAAAGAAATGAGTTAAATGAAATTGTGAGATACAAGGCATGACTTGTAGCACAAGATTTTTCACAAAAACCTGGTATAGATTATGAAAAGACATATTCTCCTGTTATGGATGCAATTACTTTTAGATTTTTGATTAATTTGGTAGTCTCTAAAGGACTTGACATACATCTAATGGACGTGGTGATAGCTTACTTGTATGGGTCATTAGATAATGACATATACATGAAAATCCTGAAGGATTTAAGATGCTTGGAGCATATAATTCAAAACCTCAACAAATATCCCATGTTAAACTACAAAGATCCTTGTATGAGTTAAAGCAGTCTGAACGTATGTGGTACAATAGTCTAAGTGAATATTTATATAAAAATGAATATGAAAATGATGCCATTTGTCCTTGTTTTTTCATCAAGAAAATAAATTCTGGATTTGTTATAGTCACGGTGTATGACTTAAACATAGTAAGAACTTCATAAGAGATCTCAAAGACTACTGACTACCTAAAGAAAGAATTTGAAATGAAAGATCTTGGGAAGACAAAATTTTGTCTTGGATTTCAAGTTGAACATTTGAGAAATGGGATTCTTATTCATCAATCATCTTTTATAGAAAAGATTTTGAAACAATTTCACATGGATAAATCTTACCCATTAAGCTCTCCAATGGTTGTTTTCTACTTAATGTAAAAAGAGATCTTTTTCGTCTACGAGAAGATGATGAAGAAATTGTTGGTTTTGAAGTATCATATCTTAGTGCAATAGAAGCACTTTTGCATTTGGCAAATTGCAGTAGACCAGACATAACTTTTGCTGTCAATTTTCTAGCAGTTTTAGTTTTGTACCAACACGAAAAGATTGGAATAGATGAAACATGTTTTTCGTTATCTCCGTGACACGACTGATATAGTTTGTTTTACCCAAATGGAGTAAAGTCGGAATTAATGGGATATGTTGATGCTAGATACCATTTTGAACCTTACAAAGCTCACAAACAAGTTATGTCTTCACATGTGGTGATACTGTTATCTCATGGCGGTTAGTTAAACAAACAAAGACTGCTACCTTAGCAAACCATTCAGAAATATTGGTTATTCATGAAGCAAGTCATGAATACGTGTGATTAATAACTATGATTCAACATATTAGAAGAGTATGTGGATCGTTCGTGGAAAATGACAAGTCAACTATATTGCATGAGGATAATGCAACACGCATTATACAAATCCAAGGTGGCTACATAAAAGGTGATAGAACTAAACATATTTCACCAAAGTTCTTTCACACATGAACTCTTGAAGAAAGGTAATGTTGATACTTGCAAAATTCGCTCAAGTAACAACCTAGCAGATCTATTCACAACGGCATTGCCAACTTCAATTTTCAAGAAGCAACATAACATTGGAATGCGTCGGCTTAAGTTCATTAAATAATTGATTTTATTTTTGAGGGGAAGTAAGTTTCCTATGAATATTGTACTCTTTTCCTTGATAAGTTTTTCTCCCATTGGGTTTTTCTTAGCAAGGTTTTAATGAGGCATATTCATAGTGAATAGTCATCCAAGGGGATGTGTTACACATGCATGTGGTAGACTAATGCATGTGGTGGATGATTAGATTAGGATAAATGCATATGGTGAATGAATTAGATTAATTATTATGTAAATAATAATTATGGTACATTGTATTGAGAAATGTATTATCCTTTCTCTAATGATTCTTGGAGACCTATAGAAGGATGAGTTTGTATCCAAGAAGAAGTAACAGAAAAAGGCTTGGTGACATAGCTAGTTCCTGAAGAACTAGACTTTGAAAGTTCATATTTCTTTTGTCTTGATCTCTCTTTATTTAATCTTTTTATTTTATTTATAACAAAAAGAATGATATATAAATTATTGTAAAATAAATAAATAAATAAATAAATAAAATACATAAAAATATATAAAAAAATCAAATATATAATCAATAGATAAATATAAAAACAAATCATCATGTAATCATGTATCTAATCATGCCTTTATCATAAAACAATCATATAATAAATAAATAAAATCATCATCATGTAATCATGTATCTAATCATGTAGTGATCATATAATAAATTAAATAATAAAAACAAATTAAAAAACATAGATTCAAAAAAATAAACAAAACAAACAAATTTAAAAGGATAAAAAAAAAAAAAAACAGATTTGAGAGAAACAAGAAAGCAAACAGATTTGAAAGAATAAAAAAAGAACAAACAGTTTTGAAAGAGTAAAAAAGAACTAAAAGATGCAAAAGGAAAACATGTTCATGAGGATCGGGTCCACGCGCGGACCTACGTGTGGGTCCCATGGCTCGACCTGCATGTAAGTTTAAAAGCATTTTTTTTCTTCAGATCATTTGTACACTTTTTTTTTTTTTTAAATTCTACCTCTCAAGAAAACTTTGAACTTGGATGAATAGCAGCCTAAATCCCAGATTCCGATGCTGTCACCGTCGCGTGTCACCTTATGCTGCTATATGCCGGTGTTGGAAAAAGCAAAGGTCGTCGAAAAAATCAAAGAGCCCCAGAAATAGGTAACTAAAAATTCAAACCTCGCTGAAAAAATTAAACTCGCCTAAAAAGATCTCCAGAAAAATTTCGAAAAAACCTAAAGCTACCCTCTTTTGATTTCCCAAACAAAACTGCAAAAACTAAACTGCCAAAAACTAAACTCCAAATCTAAGAAAACCCGAAAATTCTTCTAAGAAGAAAAGCCAAGAATTTTTTTTGAATCTCTTTTTATTTTTTCCTTCTGAATTCTCTGTGTTCTTCTTAGAAATTGTGTGTTGAATGCTGGGGGTTTGTGTCTATATATAGGGGAAATCACCTAAAGTCTTAGAGTGATTAAGGTTGGAGTTATCTTCAAGATCAAAGTCTTCTTCCAATCCAGATAAAACTCTTTCAATATTATCCCAAAAATTTCCAAAATTTAATCCTAATCCTAGAGTGTTTAGTTTTAAACGAACTTTGTTTTTTTTTTTTTTTTCTTCTTATCTTATCGATTTTCCAACTTTTTTTATTTTTTATTTTCTGATTTTTTATTTTATTTTCTTAATTATCCAAAAATTAAAACTAAAATACAAATGACACCCATACACAACTGGGTGTCTACACTTAATAATGATAGTTTGGTAATAAAAAGTTAAATTTGAAGATCTTTTCAAGTCAAGTACCGATGCTTCTTAATATGTTCTCTACATAACTTTTTCATTTTCCATTTTCCAATTATTACCTATATATATACATAGTTTTCTCCATCGGTCATACCAACTCATCAAACTTTTTTGAATATTATACCATTCAAAGTGGATTAATTGAATTTTCTCTATCAATGTTGAGGTGATATCCTTGAGAGTTTGAACAATTTTCCTCTCTACATATAGAAAAAAGTAGATATGTTTTAAGACAAAACTATGAAAATTTTAATTTACAAAAATAACAAAATATAAGTGATCAAATTATCCAACAAATTTGTTGGTAAGAAATTTAAACCGAAAACCTAATTAAAGGGAACTGATAATTAGTTAAATATATAAGAATAAATAGTATTTTAATTAAATAAAACAAATATATGTTTGTGATTTAGCAAATAATTAAATGCATAAAATAATAGCAGCAAAAAAAACAAAAAAAAAACAAGAGAAATCATGGAAATGAAAATACAAAAGAACTGACAAACTATAGTAAAAATGTCAAGTAATATCAACATATTTCTTTGTTTTTATATAAGAGAAAGAAATTTAAAAACTAAAATCTAAAGTAAGTCATGTTATAAAACAACAATAATTTTACTATCTAATTAAAAAGAATTTTTCTATCAGCGTTAAAGGGTTTTAAGCCTAAATCCAAACCCAGATCTTGTGCTAATAGATAGAGATGACTTAAGCCCTACACAATATAAAAACAAAAAATATGAGTACAGCTGTTAGATAATAAATGGGAATCATTTATCAACTATATACACTAATGACATATATTGTAGATAAATTGAAATTGACAAAGTTTATTAACCAAATAAAGCAGAGTATGTCAAGAATATTATAATTACTTGGGTCGAGAAGAGAAGCTAAGCAAAAAAGAACTGGTAACTAATGCCAAATTTCATGAAAACTGTAATATATATTTTCATTTTTAAGTAAATGACTTGATGAGAAAAATTAATCAAGTTTGAAGAATATTATTTTTTTATGGTTAAATATGAAATATTTCAGAGGTGAGACATTTTTCATCAAGCATGGCCAAATAAATAGATATAAAACTAAAAAAAAAAAAAAAGAAGAAGAAGAAGAAGAAGAAGAAGTAAATTAATGGGTATGTAAATAGATATTTTCGCTTTTAAGCATGACCCAACAATATACCAAACTCTAAGTTTTAAATTGAGAAACTTTAAGGATGAAAAGCTCAAAGAACCAAGAGAGGCACACACCTATTTATAAGGGTGTGATTTAAGATTTAATATTTAATGTATTCTATTTTGAGAAATTATAAAATTGAATTTGAATATTAAAAAATTATACTGATAAGAGATTAAAAAAATTCAAAAACTAAATTGAACATTAAATCTTATATTTTTTAAGATTTAATTTTTGTCTAATAATAAATAAAAATTCAAGCATTTATATTTACTTTTTAAAAAGTTCCTCCCAACACTTTTGGTGGAATTTTGAAAATCTTTACACCTAAAAATTTTAAAAAACTTGTCACTTGCAATTTTGAAATTTTATAATCCGTTGAATTTAAAAAAAAAAAAAAAAAAATTGTTATAAAAAGGAATTACTTAAAAAGATATAGTCTAAAGAGTTGATAATGTTAGATTTTATTTTTAAATTTTGAAATTTGATGAGGGTAGGTGGAGATAAATAAGATATAACCTTATTTAAACTTATCTTTCGTGTCATCAAGAGAAGATGTCCACGTAAGCTTCCATGTCAACAATGCTTGCCAAGTAAACATGTACCTTGTTATATTATATATACTAGTTCGAGACCCGTACGATGCACGATTATTATATATATATATATATATATATATATATATATATATAAACATAAATAGATGATCTTCATAATATATATATATATATATATATATATGCAAACACAAAGGGGGATCAAGTTATATTAGTGTAAAATTCATTAGTTTTATATTTTTTAATGATTTCATGTATTATTTATATTTTAACAAATCAACTGTTGGTTTTAAAAATGTACTCGTACATATCATGCATATAAAGTTTCAAATCAATCTGATATCTTTACTATATGGATCGTGATATATATTTAATAGTTGAAATTTTATTATATCAAACAATTATATATTTTTAACTTACTTGAAATTGATTATGCATAATTTTCACAAATACATGAATAAAGCTTGAAATTTATTAGATTAACCAAATATAAATCATATGAAAAATTATGAAACAGTGTAAAATTAAATTAATTTAGTGAATCTCTCCTCTATATATATATATATATATAAAATATAATTGATAATATCATAAAATATCTTTTAATTTTTTTGGAATTTATTAATACCAAAAATCTTTTCATGTTTCCCGGCAAACCCGGCAAAACATAGAAAGTTTTATTTATTTCAAAATTTTCCGAATCATCTTTGTTTTAGAAAAGGGTATTCCTTCGTTAATAATTGATGATATCCTCTCCGGCAGACCCAGCAGAGAAAATCAAGAATTGTTTAAACTTGGGAACATTGCCTTAAAAATGTTATGAATAGCATAGCATGATAACAAACGTCATGTGAATGGAATTGACATAGCAAACAAAATGATAAGCATAATGACATGACAAACCAAATGACATGGCATGAAAATGAATGTCATGTGAGTGAAATCAACATGGCAAACATGAGCTTAGCATACTAAATGACATGGCAAAAAATATGCTATGTGTCATAACGTGCCAAATACGAATTCAGCATGCTAGACGCAAATCAATGGAGTCATCACTAATCATCTAATCTAGGTGTGATTAGTCACCTATACGAATCTATCCTATTTAAAGTAATCCTAAGCTTGACTAAGGCACCTTAAAAAGAATAGGTTCTGGTCTACTTGTCAGAACTAGGTTCGGGAGTACGGTTATGTGTGAGGAAGGATTAGCACCCTCACAACGCCTATCTAAGAGATAGTACTTAATTAGTCTTGTGATACTTAAAAGTCTTAATTAGATGGTTTTATTTATCCTATTTTCATTTTAATTGTTAAAGTTAGAAATTTCGGAGATTATTTTTTAGGTCTTCCTTCCATTCATTATGGAGAAATTACTAAAAAAAATGTTTCCTCACCTCGAGAGTATTTAAAAGAAACCATTCGTTCTATTGAAGAGGCTCCGTCGTCGGAAAAGTTAGATTATTCAACAAAATTATTTCTATTCATTTAATCTTCCAATATTAATCTACCTTTTATTAAGGTTTGTTCGAAAAATAAATTATGATTTTTAATATCGAAAATTATCCCTTAAAATATTCTTCCATTCGTCCTGGAGAATTTCTAAAAGAATTTTTCTCACCTAAAAATTTCTTAAAAGTCATCCATTCGCGACTTTCTTGAATTTCATCATCGAAAAAAATCTTAATTTATCATTCGATTTAATTAAGCATTTATTATGGAAAATCAATTTGAGAAAAAGATGCTGAAAATTAATTAATCTTTAAAAAATAATAAAATTTTGATTTTTATTGGTATTGAAAATTATCTCTTAAAAAAAATTCTTCCATTCATTCTGGAGAATTTTTAAGAGAATTTTCTCACCTAGAAATTTCTCAAAAATCAACCATTCGTAATTTCTTTGAATTCCATCATTGGAAAAATCTCAATTTATTAATTTAAAAATAACTAATCTTCGATTAATTATTTAAAAAATCTTAATTAATTACAATATTTTTTTTATCAATAAATAAATTCGTGGTTAATAATACTAAATAAATATAATAATTAATAATATAATATAATATAATATAAAATATAGTATAATGTAGAATAATATAATATAATATAATAATAATTAATAATAATAGTTTCTAAAACAAATAATAGTTTTCTTATAAAAAATTAATTAGTTAATAAATATTTAAATAATAATTAGTAAATAGTTAACCTGTAAAAACTTAAAATAATGTTAGTAAAAAAAATACAGAAAATAATTAATAAGTAAAAAAAAAAGAAGAAAAAGAAAAAGAAGAAGACACGCGGGTCGGGCCCAGGCGCGGGTCATGCACGGACCGCCTGACCCGACCCGCTGTCACTTAAAACCAATTTTTTTTTGTATTCATTTCCCTTACCTGATTAAAAAAAAAAATCCTCTTTTCTCTGATTTTTTGATGAACACCAAGCCAAAAACCCAGAAAATTCCAGATTTCGATCAAACTCCACCGTCGTCGCAGCACCGTCGTCGCACCGTCGCCGTCGACCGCCGGTCACTGGGCTCCAAAAATTCCCAAAAAATCACCAAAAATTCCTTTTGATCTCCTCTATCCAAAAATCAACTTAGTTTTTCCCGAATCTAATCCGATAATCCTAGATCTGAGTTTGAAAGTCAAAACTTCAACCTCTTTGATCTCCTCCATTAGCCGCTGAACGATCACCAAACTTCAACCTAAGCTTCGTCTAATTAAAACCCAAATTTTCACTCTTAAACACTCTTTGAAACAAAGCCGAACACTACCATTTTCGAAAATCACTCAAAGAAGAAAATATTTTTTTTATTTCTTGCCCCTATATTTCAAAATTTTGTATGCTTTCTGCCTATGATTTCCGATCTCTGATCTCTGATGTGTGTTGTGTGGTTCTTGATTGTGATCCTTGGGTTCTTTAAATAGAGGAGAAATTAAATTCTACTCTAGTTAGGAATCCTAACCTGATCAGGAAGTGTATTTTGTATCAATCATGTATTTCAGAGTCCCACTTCAATCCAAAGAAGAGATTTGTTTCAACCCAAATGTGTTTTCTTGATTTTTTTTTTATTAATTTTGAATTTATCTCATTATTTTTTGTTTTTTTCTGATTTTTTTTTTAATTCGAAATTATCCTTTTTTCCTTTTTCTTTTGTTTTCTGATTTTTTGATTTTTCTGATTTTTTTTATTTAATAATAAAAATTAGAGCCCGGATAAAATTCGGTGTCTACAGTTGCCCCTCTTTGTGCATTCCCTGAGAAACAGGGGATGTGCAAAGACGTAGACACCCTACTAAGTCCTATGTACTTAAAGAAAATCCTATTGTAGAAAAGCTCCTCTAAGCGAGGCGCAAACTTTAAATAAACTCACCATAAAAACATACTCCTCCACCGAGGCTTCAACTTTAAAATAAACCTAACATGAAAATATACTCCTCCCCCGAGGCTTCAACTTTAAAAGAAAACAATACTCCTCCACCGAGGCTTCAACTTTTAAAAAGAAAACAAAAGTCCTCCACCGAGGCTTCAACTTTAAAAGGAAAACAATACTCCTCCACCGAGGCTTCAACTTTAAAAGAAAAACAATACTCCTCCATCGAGGCTTCAACTTTAAAAGAAAACAATACTCCTCCACCGAGGCTTCAACTTTAAATGAAAATAAATACTCCTCCACCGAGGCTTCAACTTTAAAAGAAAACAATACTCCTCCACCGAGGCTTCAACTTTAAAAGGAAAACAGTGAAATTTGCAAATTCTCAAACGTAAATGTAGACTTCAAAAATCTTACCTTGAATCCCAAAAGAAATCGCTAACCTTGCAAATTAGCATCCCAAATTCATGTCCAAATCATACTGAATACCTGAAATAATCTTTCTTGGGTGCAAATACATAAATGCAATGCAGTACATGAATGCCATGAATGCCGATGCATATCGTGCAATGGATGTCATGAGTGCTCTATAATAAACAATGTCAACTCCCTGAATCTCTTAATCAAAATAAAAGGTTCTCAAGCTCATCATTCATCTCTGTTTGTTCTTGGCTTCAAACTTATAGAATGAATCTTACTATCTATTTTCTTTTTCAAAATCTTCTGAATATGAAAAAATTTCTTTCTTCAAAAATTTCAAAACACTAATCATTCTATATCTCATCTTATGCTAGCTTAACTGGACTTAACATTCCATCATGGAAATTCTTATCTTCAAGGATTCTCACTTTTAAAAATCAGATCTCATCTTCTCTCCTGACTTTTCTGTTCAATTATTCGTAGATTTCTCATAAAAATAAATGCAGGGATCTCTTAAGATTATATTCCAATTTATCAATCATTATTCTAATTTCATAGCAAATGCAATGCATGATGCATCCCCTCTATTCAATGCAAAGGTATAAAATTGAGAATAACAAATGGAAGGCAAAATGAGCTGGAAAGAAAGTTCTTTATTAAGAAAATAAGGAAAAGAATTCATCTCAAGGAATAAAAGAGCATCTCAAAAGGTTTATCACAAAGGTGTTAGGATAACAAAACAGTATCCAAACAATGAATACCTAGACAACCTTAATAGTTCATTCAAAATTCTCATCTAAAAACCAATCCCAATCGATGTCTTCAATCCTTCAGAGTTCATCAAACTAGACATTGTCCCCATTTTCATGAAATTTTCTGAACGACGCTGATCCTCCTCATATCTAAGCCGCCCTTTCAGGTTTTCAACTGAGACAACCCCCATTGACCCAAACCGCCCTTTTCGGGTTTTTAATTTGAGTCCTCCTTTTTGTTTTTTCTTTTTTTCTCTTTTTCTTTTTATTTTTTTAAGCATAATATTTCTTCATAGCGTCCGAATTAATTGGGTTTGGCAAAACATCTCCATCCATCTCAGTCAAAATCAAAGCTCCACCTAAAAAAGCTTTTTTCACCACATAAGGTCCTTCCCAATTCGACGTCCACTTCCCTCGATGATCATGCTGATATGGAAGAATCTTTTTCAAGACCAACTCTCCTTCTCTGAAATGTCTGGGACAGACTTTCTTATCATGCGCTCGCATCATTCGCTTCTGGTATAACTGACCATGGCACAACGCTGCAAGTCTCTTTTCCTCAATGAGATTCAACTGCTCAAAACGATCCCGTACCCATTCTGCTTCTTCCAGATCAACCTCTTTCAGTACCCTTAAAGAAGGGATTTCTACCTCGACTGGTAATACAGCCTCCATTCCTATACCAATGAAAACGGGGTTGCCCCTATGGATGTGCGAATCGAAGTTCTATAAGCATGCAATGCGAAAGGTAACTTTTCATGCCAATCTTTGTAAACATCAGTTATCTTTTCTACAATCTTTTTGATGTTCTTATTGGCTACTTCCATTGCTCCCATTCATCTTCGGACGATACGGCGCTGAATTGTGATGCTTGATCTTGAACTGTTCACAAACGTTTTTCAACATCTTGCTATTCAGATTACGAGCATTATCAGAAATGATTCTCTCTGGTAGTCCATATCGACAAATTATCTCTTTCTTTATGAACTTACAGACCACTGCCCGTGTTACACTTGCATACGAGGCTGCCTCTACCACTTTGTGAAATAATCGATCATCACGAAAATGAACCGATGCCCATTCGTCGCCTTTGGGGTGATAGGTCCAATCACATCCATGCCCCACATTGAGAAAGGCCACGGAGGTGCCAAAACATGCAACTCATTCGGAGGAGCATTGATCTTATCCGCATAGATCTGGCATTTATGACATTTCCAAGCGTAGTCAATACAGTCTTTCTCCATCGTCAGCCAATAATAACCCGCCCTCATTATCTGCCTAGCCATCATGTGACCATTGGCATGTGCCCCACAGATTCCATCATGCACTTCCTCCAATCTCCTCTTTGCTTCTATGGCGTCAACACACCTCAAAAGCACCATATCTCGGCCCCTCTTATACAATATTTCTCCGTCAAGGAAGAAACCCATAGCTAATCTTCGGATGAGCCATTTATCATTATCCGAGGCGTATTCCGAATATCGCTGATATTTGACGTATTGCATGATGTCAAAATACCAAGGCTGACCATCAATTTCTTCTTCAACATCTAAACAATGTGCCGGAGATCCTTTCACTCCCAACTTGATTGGTTGAATTTTGGCTTTTGCATCCAGCTTAAACATCGCAGCTAAAGTAGCTAAAGCATCAGCCATCTGATTTTTCTCTCGGGGCAAGTGTTGAAATTGAATCTTCTCAAATTGCTTGATCAATTCAGTTGTGTATTTCTGGTACAAGATCAACTTTGAATCCCTTGTTTAGCATTCTCCTTTCAACTGATAAATTACCAAAGCTGAATCACCATATACCTCCAACACATCAATCTTTATTTCAATCGCTGCTTGCAAGCCCATGACACATGCCTCATATTCAGCAATGTTGTTGGTGCAATTAAAATCCAATCATGCAGTAATCGAATAATATTGACTATCTGGGGATATCAAGACTACTCCAATTCCATGCCCAAAAGCTTAAAAGCCCCATCAAAGAACATCTTCCAAGGTTTTTCTTCACCTTCTTCATCATCTCCTCTTGAAATAGCCATCAAACCCTCATCCAAGAAATCAAATTGCATTGGCTCATATTCTTCAAAAGCCCGATCCGCCAGGAATTTAGCTATCACACTTCCTTTTATTGCTTTCTGAGTCACATAAACAATGTCATACTCAGATAAAGTGACATGCCATCTTGCAATTCTTCCTGATAATGACGGCTTCTCAAAAATGTACTTTAGAGGATCCAGCTTTGCTATAAGCCATGTTGTGTTGTATAACATATACTGTCTGAGTCTATGAGCCGTCCATGCTAGAGCGCAACACATCTTTTCTAGCGATGAGTATCTAGATTCTTAGTCAGTAAACGTTTTACTCAGATAGTAGATGGCATTCTCTTTTTTTCTCGCCTTATCTCGTTGCCCCAGAACACATCCCATGGATTTCTCGGACACCGTCAAATACAGAATCAATGGCTTTCCCAGAATCGAAGGAAATAACACCGGTGGATTCGACTGTTACTCTTTAACTTTATCAAAATCTTCCTGACATTCTCCAATCCATTCACCAGTATCCTGTTTGCGAAGAAGCTTGAGGATAGGATCACATTTGAAGGTGAGTTGGGAGATAAAACATGATATGTAATTCAGCCTTCCCAAGAAACCTCTCACTTCTTTTTGAGTATGAGGGGGAGACAGATTCTGAATCGACTTTATTTTATCTGGATCCACTTCAATTCCTCTATCACTAACCACAAAACCCAACAATTTGCCAGATTTGACACCGAACGTACACATGGCAGGATTCAATCTTAGCTGAAACTTTCTCAATCTTTCAAACAACTTCCTGAGGTTGACCAAATGATCTTCATCTTCACGGGATTTTGCTATCATGTCATCCACATAAACTTCAATCTCTTTATGCATCATTTCATGAAACAGAGTTACCATTGCCCTTTGGTAAGTAGCTCCGGCATTTTTCAACCCAAAAGGCATGACCTTATAACAGAAGGTCCCCCACATTGTAACAAATGTGGTTTTCTCCATATCATCTGAAGCCATCTTGATCTGGTTGTACCCTGAAAAATCGTCCATGAACGAAAACGTGGAATGTCTAGCAGTGTTATCCACCAAGGTGTCAATATGAGGCAAAGGAAAATTATCCTTTGGACTTGCCTTGTTCAGATCTCGGTAATCCACACACATTCTCACCTTCCCATCTTTCTTAGGAACTGGGACGATGTTGGCTACCCAGTCCGGATACTTAGCTACCTCCAGAAAGCCTGCATCAAACTGCTTTTTTACTTCTTCTTTAATCTTCAACAGCATCTTTGGTTTCATCCGTCTTAACTTTTGTTGCATTGGCTTCCATTCTGGCCGCGATGGCAATTTGTGCTCTACAATATCTGTATCCAAACCCGGCATGTCTCTGTATGACCATGCGATCACATCCACAAATTCTCTGAGCAAATCTTCTAATCTCTTCTTTTGAGCAGGTGGCAATAACGCGCCAATTTTTACTTCTTTCTTATTTTCCTCATCTCCCAAATTGATCATCTCAGTAACCTCTTGATGTGGTTCAATCGATTTCTTTTCCTGTTCCATTAATCTCAATAAATCTGGAGACAAAGTATAATCCTCTGATTCCTCTTCATTATCAAATTCATCAACATGAACTGTGTTTTCAAAATCGAATCCCGAATTATTATTAAGATTGTCTTTGTATTCATTACTTGGAATCCTGAAATTGAATGGAATCGAAAGAATATATATTGGTATACGAAGAAAGAATGACAATAATGAAAGAAAGGAAAAATGACAACCATGAATGAAAGAGGGAATGAAAATGCATCTTGTTCCTAATTTATTAAAATAATAACGAATAAACTAGCCCATACATAAAAGACCATCCCTAATGCCCTTGGGCATGAGCAAATAGGGACTTGACTCACTGCATTACATTTTATGAGATTCAAGGATAATCGACAACTTTGTCACTTTCCAATTACCCAACTCCATTCCAGGTGAGCACGGGTACACCAACAACTCTTCCTCAACATAAGATTTCATTCCTGCTTTCTCCACCATTTGAATAGAAAGCTCAGAAAACGCTACTTCTAGATTTGGTGGAGGTGCATCGGGATAAATACATCCTCCCAAACGAAAAGTGGAATAAAGATAAGGAAAGACCATCTTCCTCAGCTCCCACTTGTACCCCTTCACATGAGCCAATCTTTTCTTCCTCTTCTCGAACTCGACCATCTCCCAATCCCTCCTGGTTGGCCTGTAGCCCAACCCAAACCTTTCTCTGTTTTCTAGTATCTCTGTCATCTCCCTGATCCCCTGAAGATGATTTCCCAATCCAAAACCAACTCGCCAACCCATCCCAATAGTCTGCTTGAACAACATGCCAACCGTTCAAGAGAAATGTGGAGCAGGCACTTTCAACCCTTCACCAACATATGTCGCATTGATGAACTCAAACGATCTGAAAGAACACTCCAATGCTTCATCAGCTACCTCGACAAAAGGCGTGGTTGGGGACTTGGTTACCAACAAATCTTCTTCCCCGTTAACACATACCAGATAACCCTCCATAACAAACTTGATTTTCTGGTGCAACGATGAGGGAACTGCTCCTGCCATGTGAATCCATGGCCTTCCCAACAGACAACTGTAAGATGGTGAAATCTCCATAACCTGAAACTTTATCTTGAAAGTACAAGGCCTAATCTGCAGAGGCATCTCAATATCTCCCAAGACCGCCCGACGGGTCCCATCAAAGGCTCTCACAATCATGTGACTAGGTTGAATATGAGACACATCTATCGAAAGCTTGGACAATGTAGTCATCGGCATAACATTAATGGAAGAACCATTATCAATAAGCAACTTAGCCATAACATGACTTTTGTACTTGACCGTGATATGAAGGGCCTTAGTACTGCCCCTGCCTTCCGGCAGAATCTCATCATCATTGAAAGTTATAAAATTGGTAGCCACCAGATTTCCTGCAATATGTCCCACATTCTCCACGGAAATATTATGAGGCACATGTGCCTTGTTCAAAACTTTCAGTAAAGCTTCTTTATGAGGCTCGAAATTCAATAACAGTGACAACAGTGAAATCTGAGCTGGCATTTTATTCAACTGTTCAACCACACTATATTCGCTGTGTTTGATTAGTTTCAAAAATTCACAGGCTTCTCTCTCAGTCACAGGCTTCTTTAATTCTGTATCCCGAACCACCAATGGGTTCGTCTTGCTTTCTGGCTCTTCATTCTTTTCCTCTTCCGCTGCTTTTCCTTTCCTGTCCCTATCAAGTATTTCAGGAGAATAACAACGCCCACTCCGAGTCATTCCCCCTACTCCAGTTAAATTGGCAGCTTCAGAATTAATCACGACTAAACTACCAAGCATTTCTCGGGTTATGACGTCACATCCATATCTCCACGGTACTGCTTTATCATTTTGATATAGAAATGGACTAGGGACACTGATCATAATAACGGGATTTTTGATCCCCACTGGTTTCTCATCCTCGAATTGACTCATCTTTTTCTCATAAAAGAATATGATCGGTTTCACAACAAGCATCGAAGATTCTCCAATTACCACATCAATTTCATCTGCACCAAACTCTGTGTAAAATTCAATCCGGGACAGATCCATCAGTTTTTGTAACTCCTGCAAACCAAATCTCCAATCCATCAACAGCATATGGATAGTCTTTTATCAGTAGGCGAAGACCATTTGGTGAATTCTTATCATCAATTGCAACTCCTCTGAAAAAAGAAAAATGGAAGAATGTCATTTATATAAAACAATAACTAAATGTACCACACAAAAAAAAAATCTAATTAAAATCTTTATATTTTAGGTTAATTAAGACTTAAAACCACTCTGAATCAATATCCAATGGATTTGTTAGACTAATTACTTGTCAACTATGAAGCACGGACACTTATGTCAAGGGAGTGTCTAAGTGTCGGACATGTATAAGACATGGACATGGTTTCGACACAGCAGAATACGTGTCGGACACGTCAAAAAAATAAGAATAAAATCGGACACGATCAAAACATCGTCAAAACATGGCTAGACACCTACGGACACGCAAAAAAAGCATATTTTTTTTTGTTGCATTTTTCTCTAAAACATGGAATCAACAATGAGCAATTTGATTCTAATGGATTTTTTAAAGTTCAAATTTTTAAATTCAAAAATAATTTTAAAAAATTAAAAAGCTATTTGCACGATAATATTTAATTGAAAAGTATCAATTTTACATTTTTATTTTATATTATTATATAAAAATATATTTTATTACCGTGTCCTAATTTTTTAAAAATTCCCATGTAGCCGTGTTTGTGTTGTATCGTACCCGTATTACGTGTCCCTGCTTCCTAATTTGTCAATTAGTCTCTGAATTTATATTTGAATCTGATCTAGAATCATATTTGAACCATGAATTTGTCACTACTTAGCTGCAGGAAGATTTACCTTTTCTTGAGATCTGTGGGAAGTGCCTGGTCAAGCAAATTCCAATCCTTATATATTACTGAAGACATTTCCATAGAATATTTTGCAGGGAAAACTGTTAACTCTAGTAGTCCACCTCCATTAATCAGAATCTGACGTGCGAATGCATTTATGTTCATTGTGTCACGAAAGTGAGGTTGAAGAAGCTTATGAATTGGATGAACCACACTAAGCTGCCTATTTGTCGCAATCACAAATGGCTCGATCACCGCATGAGTGTTCAACCTGTGTAATCAAATTAAAAACCATATATATACATAAACCCCCCTCTCAAATTGAAGCTAAAACCAACGTATAATTGCTATTGACATTTTTAAGCCTTCCATGGCAGATATCCATCACTGAAAACAGATTTATTGATGATGGAATTCAACACAACCTTGCACCGAATGGCCAACTATACCTCGGTGATATTTACAAATCTTGCTTGGATCATATTCACCAAGATAGCTATCTAAATTAGCCTGCATAGGACTAATCGTGCTAGCTTTGACCAGGACATCGAAAATGTAATCCATTGATGTCATAACCTTATCCACTTTTCACTTGATTATGGTAATCTTGCCGTCTCCCAAAGCATTTACCGCTGGTCTTGCATGGTTTGGTAAAGGATTACCGTTGACGTTCTGACCACCCTTCTCTTCAAAATTTATCAACCCAACCTTAATCAAACTTTGCACCTTGTACTTCAAAGCTGTGCAGTTTTCGGTGGAGTGTCCCACGTTTCCCGAATGGTAGTCACATCGGGCATTAGGATCATACCACTTAGGGTATGGAGTTTTCAAAGGTTCCAAATGTACCGGTGCAACCAGATGGCTCTTGATAAGATCTGGAAGCAAGTCTGTATAGGACATGGGAATCGGATCAAAAGATATTCTTTCCTGGCTGGCTCGTGGTCCCCTTGGATTAATTGGGGGTTGATTGGCTTGTACGGGTGGCCCAACTGGAGGAACCAATGGTCTTGGGTGGAAATTAGGTTGGAACGTCTGCGGAGGTGCAGGTGGATAAGCATATGAAGCCGGATTGATGGCATTGGTATTCGGGTAGTATGGCTGGTACACGGATTGTGGGAAGTGCGGGACGTAACCTCCCATTTGTTGCTCTCCATATGCAACAGTCTAGACATCGACTTTCTTCTTTTTTGTCACGCTATTCCTCTTTACAACAAATTCTCCTCCTTCAATCTTGCCATTCTTGATGGCATTTTCTATGATTTCACCAAAAATCACCATAGTGGCAAAGTTCTTTGTGGCGTTCCCAATCATCCTGTCATAGTACGGAGCCTTAAGAGTACTAACGAATAGCACCGTATTCTTTTTCTCAGTTAGAGGCGGCTGGATCTGGGCAGCAATTTCCCTCAATCTCTGGGCGTAGTCCTTAAAACTTTTAGTGGACTTCTTCTCCATATTTTGTAGAGACAAACGGTCCGGAGCCATATCAACAATGTGTTTATACTGGCTGATGAATGCCTTGGCCAATTCTTTCCAAGTACGAACCCGATTCCTATCGAGTTAAACATACCACCTAGCAGCAAACCCCATAAGACTGTCCTGAAAGACATGGACAAGCAGCTTGTCATTTCTGGTATGGGCTACCATTTTTCGGCAGTACATGGTGATATAAGTTATGGGACACTTGGACCCATCAAACTTCTCGAAGTCAGGAGTCTTGAACTTAGGCGGGATCACTATATCTGGCACTAAGCAAAGCCCTTCAGCATCCATAGAACCATAGCAGTCTAACCCCTCAACAGCTTGGAGCCTTTCTTCAATCATCTTCATTTTTTGAGACTCGATCTCTTCTACCACTTTTAGCTTCTCTAACTTTTTGGGATCGTCTAAATTTGGAACTTGGACTGGGTCTATCTTTGTCCCAAGAATAGGAAAAGTGAACCCCGAGATTTGGCCGTGTGGGTAAGTGAATCCTTCCATGTAGGGCATCTGCTGTAATTGTTCATGTTGCGCTTGAGGTCGAAAGCCAGGCGGACATAAAGATTCACCTATATTCTGCTCTTTCCCTTGAGAACCAGATTCATTTTCCTTATTCTTCCCTTTCAGACTTTTCATCATTTCCAACAAAGAACTTAACTGCTCTCTAATCTCATCCTGAGCTTCTTCTACCTTATCTATCCTTGAGGATTGCTCTTCGGCCATTTCTCTAACTCTTGATCTGGTGTTATAAGAGTGACGAGAAGACTGTCTCAAAGATTCTGACTGTCGAGCTATCCTTGAACCTTTAGCAAAATTTCTTAAATCAGGATGATATGCTTAAAATTTAAAACTAAATTGATGATGCTTATGCACATATGGATGAAATGTTTATGAAAGAACACCAGCCACATAACAAATGTAGATAAAAAGAAATTTATAAAATTACCAAATCCATAGAAATCTTAAAAACCAAAGCGATCCTAAAAACATAAAAAATAAAACTTCAACTGGTCCTAAAGCATAAAAAAAATGAAAATTCTTACAAAGAATACTAAAATCATAAATCTAAAAATCCTAACGCCTCCAAAGGAAGTTGACAATCTGACGGTAGTGAGACTGAGCTTCATCCAAAAGTTCGTATATGAGCTGGCCGTTTTCATGGAATGGATGTACTTTTGCCTTAATCTCCATGATTCTGTCATACATGTCTTCTGCCTTGCGGGATGCCACATCGAAATGATCAAACATATTCTCTAGAAGATTCTGCTTTTTAGAGTCCGCGTCTCGGAGTTGAGAACATTCTTCCTTCAACTTCATTAATTCGATAACCAATTCTTGGCAATCCGCTGTTTTCCTTTCTTGATCAAACAACAATTCCCTATTTTCTTCCTTTAGGCGTCCGACCTCAGTAGTCAAAAGCGAATATTTCTTCTCCATACCTGTCAAGGATTCCTTCAAAGTGTCACCATCTTCGGTAAGTTTCTGAACAATGCCATCTCTTTCCACTAAACCGTTCCCCAACTTTCAAACTTTTAATCGAAGCTTCTTGGACTTGCTTTTTTCTTTGTTCAAGCCCTTTTCTAACTCTTCTACTCTTGATTGCAGTTTTTGATTTTCTTCTCCCAATTCATCTTTTTCTTCTTGTAGTTCCTCTTAGCCTTTTCTATCCTCAGCATAGGATCCGAGGCTATAACCTTGGTTGAACCGTCTGGACTTCTTTTGCAAGGAATCACAACATCTTTTGCTCTCCTGGCCTGCCACACAGAATATTCAGGAGTAGTGTTCCATGAGATACTACCCCCTTCAACTCTAACCGTTAATTTCCAAGCTTTCGTGAGTTCTTCTATCCGCTTGATAACCCCTATATCTGAATAAGAGAAATCCACCTTGTTAAGTCCGTGAGTCATCGGTATGAACTACTTATACCCCGCCTGTCTCCGTACCATGATGGGAGAGTAGCTAACGACAACCCAAAGTCCCAAGAGAGGAACCCAAGGTTGATCACCACAGCTAAATAACATAAGTCCATGAGGCATCCATGGTGCTTTCCAAATCACTTGTCGGCTTGTAAGTTCTCGCAACATCACTACCCATTCTTCTTTTGACCTTGATTCAGTCCATGTGCTTTCACAGAACTCCTTGATAGGGATGCTAGTGGTGAAGTATGGCTTTCAGAACTTTGACTCTTGGCACTTAAAATGACTTTTCATCCAGATGTAGAGCAACTGTAAACATCCAATGAAATGCCCCTTTCCATTTCTCCTGCAGTGATTTAGTGACCTGATAGACTCGGCTAATATAGCTGGAGCCGTATTGATCTGGTATTGAAATTGGTCCATGAAATTCACCACAGTTGTTTCAATATGTCCCAATATCTTCGGGAAAACCACAAGTCCGTAGATTGCCAAAGCTGTCACTTCCAAACCTTTATCATCATCTGGGTGTTTGACAATGAAGTTTCGGAGAACATTCTATGGAATACCAGTGCTCTTACCCTTTGTCTTCACAATTTTGTCAACTTCTATCAAGCTGATTCCCATGATCTTGGCTAACTTCTTTCGATAACCTGTCTTGTTCTTCCAGTAGACTTTGTCTGGATTAGAAGGGTCCAAATGAAGCAGTGCTGAATACTCTTCTATAGTTGGAACCATATCTACTTCATTGAACACGAAGCACCTATATGATGGGTCCCAAAACTGCATCATGGCTCTTACCAAGTTATTATCGACTTCGACAGATAGGAGCAAAGGCAGATCCCCATACTTTCGTCTGAATGTTTCTTGTCGAGTTCCATCCCAAGAATGCCAAATGCTGATCAGATCTTCAAGGTTGTTCTGTGCCAGATCCATGTGAACTTTCTCGGGGAGAGTAGAGATATACCTGACTAGAAGACAATCTCCATTACTTTGCTGGATTGCTTCAGACCTAAGCTTCAAACTACTGGTAGACTCACGCTTGGCGACTGTCAGGTTTTCCATGGATTTAGTGGCCATTCTTTTTATCTAGACCGTTATGTGGCAAGATGACTTTATGAAGACGCATGATGTATGAAAAGAAAGAAACAAACAGTTAGATATTATGTCAACAAACTTATGAAAAGATAAAAGTACAACAAAATGTATAAGCGCTACATCATCATGGTGGGCATATCAGCAAGACAAATGTGTCAGGTAAACAAGCATCATGTTAACGAAAAAGTATAGGGAAAGAAGTGTCTCTTCATGTGCCCTAAGTTCGGGTTCTCCTTTATATAAGGTTGGACATGGCTCTATCTTAAAGTTTGGCCACTTAAGTATTGTTTATATGTTGGGTTTAGGATACTTGACCAAGCTAAAAAGGTCCCCAAATTGCTCCTTAACATCATCTATGTAGAATGAGTAAGGCACCCCATTCTTCACCCATTACAGGCTTCAACCGAAAGGGTTCAATTCGGGTGAGAGTATTTTCCAAAGTTATGGCGGAGGTTATCACCTTTCAAAAACTTTGGTACTTTACACTCTGAATGTGTTTCGCTAGCCGTTGCGGAGGTTTTCACCTCTCGAGGCGTAGGTACTTTACCCCCTCCTAAAAGGGACGAGTCCGGGTATAGGACTTTATGATATGCAATGTGTCGTGTGTGCGAAGGGACATTCAAACCTTCCTTTACCCACAAATGTACAATGAAACAAAAGTTGTTAGTACAAATAACAAAATCAAAAATAAAAATAAATAAACAAATAAATGAATACATAAAAATTAAACACTTAAAGACCAATATTTCAAACCTAAAGTATCACAAGACTAATTTATGGCTCGACTCTCTAATTTCCCCAGTGGAGTCGCCAAACTGTCATAACGTGCCAAATACGAATTCAGCATGCTAGATGCAAATCAATGGAGTCGCCACTAATCATCTAATCTAGGTGTGATGAGTCACCTATACGAATCTATCCTATTTAAAGTAATCCTAAGCTTGACTAAGGCACCTTAAAAAGAATAGGTTCTGGACTACTTGTCAGAACTAGGTTCGGGAGTACGGTTACGTGTGAGGAAGGATTAGCACCCTCACAACGCCTATCTAAGAGATAGTACCTAATTAGTCTTGTGATACTTAAAAGTCTTAATTAAATGGTCTTATCTATCCTATTTTCATTTTAATTGTTAAAGTTAGAAATTTCGGAGATTATTTTTTAGGTCTTTCTTCCATTCATTATGGAGAAATTACTAAAAAATGTTTCCTCACCTCGAGAGTATTCAAAAGAAACCATTCGTTCTATTGAAAAGGCTCCGTTGTCGGAAAAGTTAGATTATTCCATAAAATTATTTCTCTTCAATTAATCTTCCAAAATTAATATACCTTTTATTAAGGTTTGTTCGAAAAATAAATTATGATTTTTAATATCGAAAATTATCCCTTAGAATATTCTTCCATTCGTTCTGGAGAATTTCTAAAAGAATTTTTCTCACATAGAAATTTCTTAAAAGTCATCCATTCGCGACTTTTTTGAATTTCATCATCGAAAAAAATCTTAATTTATCTTTTGATTTAATTAAACATTTATTATGGAAAATAAATTTGAGAAAAAGATGTTGAAAATTAATTATTCTTTAAAAAATAATAAACTTTTGATTTTTATTGGTATTGAATATTATCTCTTAAAAAAAATTCTTCCATTCATTCTGGAGAATTTTTAAGAGAATTCCCTCACCTAGAAATTTCTCATAGATCAACCATTCATAATTTTTTTGAATTTCATCATTGGAAAAATCTCAATTTATTAATTTAAAAATAACTAATCTTCAATTAATACATTAAAAAATCTTAATTAATTACAATATTTTTTTATCAATAAATAAATCCATGGTTAATAATACTAAATAAATATAATAATTAGTAATATAATATAAAATATAGTATAATGTAGAATAATATAATTTAATAATAATTAATAATAATAGTTTTTAAAACAAATAATAGTTTTCTTATAAAAAAATTAATTAGTTAATAAATATTTAAAATAATAATTAGTAAATAATTAACCTGAAGAAACTTAAAATAATGTTAGTAAAAAAAATACAAAAAATAATTAATAAATAAGAAAAAAAAAACAAACAAAACAAAAATAAAATAACATAAAATAAAATAAAATAAAGAAGAAGACACGCGGGTCAGGCCCAGGCGCGGGTCATGCGCGGGCCGCCTGACCCGACCCGCTGTCACTTAAAACCAGTTTTTTTTGGTATTCATTTCCCTTACCTGATTAAAAAAAAAACTCCTATTTTCTCTGATTTTCTGATGAACACCAAGCCAAAAACCCAGAAAATTCCAGATTTCGGTCGGACACCACCGTCACCGTCATACCGCCGCTGCACCGCCGACCGCCGATCATCGGGCTCCAAAAATTCCCAAAAAATACCAAAAATTCTTTTCGATCTCCTCTATCCAAAAATCAACTTAGTTTTTCCTGAATCTAATCTGATAATCCTAGATCTGAGTTTGAAAGTCGTAACTTCAACCTTTCCGATCTCCTCCGTTAGCCGTCGAACGATCACCAAAATTCAACCTAAGCTTCGTCTAATTAAAACCCAGATTTTTCACTCTTAAACACTCTTCGAAACAAAGCCTAACACTACCAATTTCGAAAATCACTCAAAGAAGAAATATATATATTTTTTATTTCTTGCCCCTATATTTCAAAATTTTGTATGCTTTCTGCCTATATTTTCGATCTCTGATCTCTGATGTGTCTTGTGTGTTTCTTGATTGTGATCCTTGGGTTCTTTAAATAGAGGAGAAATTAAATTCTACTCTAGTTAGGAATCCTAACCTGATCAAGAAGTGTATTTTGTTTCAATCATGTATTTCAAAGTCCCACTTCAATCCAAAGAAGAGATTTGTTTCAACCCAAATGTGTTTTCTTGATTTTTTTTTTATTAATTTCGAATTTATCTCATTTTTTTAATTCGAAATTATCCTTTTTTCCTTTTTTTTTTTGTTTTTTTGTTTTTTTGTTTTTTTTTTGTTTTTTGTTTTTTGTTTTTTGTTTTCTGATTTTCTGATTTTTCTCTTTTTTTTTGTTTTTTTTATTTAATAATAAAAATTAGAGCCCGGATAAAATCCGGTGTCTACACTATGGAATTAAATGTTATGGCATAAAAACACTATGACATGTAGGAAATATCATGGTGGCCGAATGGTCATGGTAATGGCATGTGAATGGCCGAATACATGGTGATGGCATATGGATGGTCGAACGGCATGAAATGATAACATGGCATGGACGACATGGCATGAAAATGCACCAAGACTATAAATGGCATGGCAAATGACATGATATGACATGGCATAAAATGACATGGCATGGCATGACATGTTGTAAAATGAATGACATGGCATGAAATGATGACATGGCATAAAATGATGACATGGCATGAAATCATGACATGGCATGAAATTATGAAATGGCATAAGTGACATGGCATGAAATGATGACATGGCATAAAATGATGACATGACATCAAATGATAACATAGAAAGTGACCTAAGATTGCATGAATAGCTACATGACCTAAGATGCATGACATAGGCAAATATAATGCAAAGCATGACCTAGACCTAAAATGCATGGGAGGGCCGAATGTGATGCAAGATGTATCATGGACACAACATGCTAAAATGACATAGCTAGATAACCTAAGATGCATGACATAGGCAAATATAATGCAAAGCATGGCATGAACACAAAGTGCAAGGGCTGAACGAAATGCATCTATAGCATATTATGAACACAAAATGCAAGAGAACATAACGACATGACCTATAATACATGATACAACCCAGTATGATGCAAGGCATGATATGAACCAAAAATCAAGAGATGGCCAAATGATATAGAGAACTTATTACAACATGAAAATGATGTAAAAACTAATGTGACATAAAAATGATGCAAAAAACATGACCAAAATATGTATAGACATGCAAGGGAGTAATAAGGAAAACAAGTGAACAAAGAACAAGGAAAGTTGAGCTCCATGGTTGGTACAAATGGGCATAGCCCTCCCCTAACCATAATCACTTGATATTATCAAAATAATGAAGCCTTTCCAACTCATAAATCAGAAAATAAACCAAGCTATATAAAAAAAATGGTTGGTACAATGGGCATAGCCCTCCCCTAACCATGGTCAGTTGTTTTTTATCAAGATCATGTAGCCATTCAACCTCATTTATTTCATTTATTTTGAAAAATCAGAACATATATAAAAAAAAAAACTTCCACAATCATGTTTCCCACAACAAACATGCAAAAGAAAATCAAGGCAAGCACAAATAAGGCATTCAGCCATGTTAAAAAAAATGTGAAGATTTGTTTTCTTCCATTTTTGATGAAAAGGAAAAGATGAAAGCTTAAATGAACATTTCAAAACTTTTATTTTCATAAGAAAAGAAGTAGAAATCACATAGAAAATAAAGAAAAACACATGAGACTGAAGAAGAAAATCATGATAGAGCTAGGTAGGAATGGTTACCTTCCAAGCTTTTTGGTGAACCCTCATACCTTCCAAGAAGTATGGTGACATAGCATTACTTCTCCCGATCTAGATAGATGAGCAGTTGATCAGGTAGTGGTATAGTTTTAGGATCCCTTATACCGATGCTTCACGTTTAATCGGGAAGATATGACACCCACCATTGAGGAGTACTCAATCTTGCTTCGTATCGAGTCATCTACCCCTGATAAGATATATTGCTAGCAGCAAAAGATAGTTAGCTTTCGGAGGAAGCTATCCTACTTATTGGGTATGCAGATTTCGATCAATTCCCCGAATATTAGAAAGAAGAGTTCGAGTGCTTGTATCCCATGGGTATTCTTGCGAGACTATATCATGAACAATCCGGGGAGTGATCTTGTGGTGGATTTTTTGCCTTCGTGATCTATGGTTTGGTGATATTTCCAAAGATCTTGGGGCACATTGAGATGGTCGTAGTGGATTTTTTTGAGTGCCTGGGCAAACAAATTGGTCCTGCTCCTGCTATCCTTGCCGAGACGTTTAGATCACTCAGTTTCTATTGAAGAAAAGGCGAGGGAAATTTCGAGGGATGTGCACAGCTTCTGTATGTTTGGATCCAAAGTAATTTTTGGGGAAATGATAAGGAAAAGCTTCGTCCCTACATAAAGACTTTCATTCCTCTTAAGGAATTCTGCAAGAAAGAGTGGCCGAGAAAGGGAGATAAGAAACAATGGATAATGACTCTTTGTTGCTTAGCCCGAGAGGACGTCACTTGGAGAGCTCCATGGATGCTGATGGGATCCATTCTGTATAGTTGTGGAGACAAACCATGGGTTCCGTTAATGAGAGTTTGGGGAGCTATCAGCTATGCGCCACTCCTAGTACGAAGACAGTATGGGTCTGAGCAATTCATCCCGATGGCTCATTTGCTCACTTTGGTAGATTTCGCATATAATGGGCCCGGGTACATGAAGGAAACACGTGAGCTCATCAATGCGTGGAAGAAGTTGCACCAATCCGAATTGGGTAGATATTCATTATTATGCCATGTCATCCATGCCATGTCATCATTTTATGCCATGTCACCCATGCCATGTCATCAATTTATGCCATGTTACCTATGCTATGTCATCATTTTATGCTATGTCATCCATGCCATGTCACCTATGCCATGTCATTCATGCCATATCATCATTTTATGCCATGTCATCCATGCCATGTCATCATTTTATGCCATGTCTGTCAATACGTGATCCTCCGAGGTGAGGAGAACCCGCTCTAGTGAGAGGAAAAACAGGCAGAGGAAAAGACGACCTAATTCCTCTTAAGTTAAAGGGTTGAGGGTGTGAAAACGGCCTCGAAAAAGAAATGGAGTCGCCACCAATATTTTTTTGGCTAGGTGTGATCGGCCACATATTAAAACTGGTTTTTATTAAATATTTTAAAATTAATTAAAATATTTTGAAAACCAATTTTATAATCTGCGCTTGAACCAGAGAAAAACAAGTGCGGGTTCGGGAGTCGGGAGTCGGTTACGTTTGGGGAAGGATTAGCACCCCCACAACGTCCATATAAAATGGTACCTTATTAGTCGTTTGTTATCTCGAATCTCGGTAAAAAGTCGATTTTAAAATTGGTGTTTGTAAATAATTCCCTTAAAAATTTATATTTTATTTGGAAATGATCCGGAATTTACTTATAATAAACTTTCTCATGTTTTTCGACAGACTCAGCAAAACATGGAATTTTTCTTTGATTTTGAAATTCTTCGAATCATTTTCATTGAAAAAGATATTCCATTATTAACGATAATTGATGACATCCTCCCCGACAGACCCAACAGAGAATTTATGAATTATTTTAACTCGAGAATAATTTTGATTTATAGAAATATTATTCATTTTCCATGTGTTTGAAAATTTATTTAAATAACCATGAATATGCAAACATGTTGCTAAGACTAAAATTAAATAGGCATGCGTATTTATCATGGCATGGTAAGCAGAGTGACATAGCATAAGAATGAATGTCATGTGAATAAAATCGACATGACAAATAAAATGGCATGGCGTGAAAAATGGTGTGGTATAAGAATAAATGTCATGTGAATGAAATCGACAAGGCATACATAATGACATGGCATGAAAAATGGCATGTGAATGAAATCGACATGGCATACATAATGACATGGCATGAAAACTGGAATGTAAAATGAAATCGACATGGCATACATAATGACATGGCATAAAGAGAATGTCATGTGAATGAATTTGACATGGCATACATAATGACATGGCATATGGATGACATAAATGACATGGCATGTGACATGGCATAAAACGACATGGCATGTGACATGGCATAAAATGACATGGCATGTGAATGAAAACGACGTGACAATCAAGATGACATGGCAAGCAAGATGACATAAAATGACATGGCACAAAATGACATGGCATGTGCATGAAATTGACATGGCATACATAATGACATGGCATGTGGATGACATAAAATGACATGGCATGTGACATGGCATGTGAGTGAAATTGACATGGCAAATAAAATGGCATGGCATGTGACATGGCATGTGAGTGAAATTGACATGGCAAATAAAATGGCATGGCATATGGATGACAAAAAAATGACATGGCATTTGATATGGCATAAAATGACATGGCATGTGAATAAAATCGACATGGCATATTGATGACATAAAATGACATGTCATGTGACATGGCATAAAATGACATGGCAATGGATGACATAAAGTGACATGGCATGTGAATGAAATTGACATGGCAAGCAAGATGACATGGCATATGGATGACATAAAATGACATGGCATGTGACATGGCACAAAATGACATGGCATGTGAATGAAAATGACATGACAAGTAAGATGACATGGCATAAAGTGATGACATGACATAAGATGACATGGCATAAGATGACATGGCACAAAATCATGACATAGCATAGATGAATTTATTTGAGAATGACTCAGAATTTATTAATACCAAAAATCTTTTCATGTTTCCCGGCAAACCCGGCAAAACATAGAAAGTTTTATTTATTTTGAAAATTTTCGAATCATCTTGTTTTAGAAAAGGATATTCCTTTGTTAATAATTGATGATATCCTCTCTGACAGACCCAGCAGAGAAAATCATGAATTATTTGAACTTGAGAATATTGCCTTAAAAATGTTATGAATAGCATAACATGATAACAAATGTCACGTGAATGGAATTGACATGGCAAACAAAATGATAAGCATTATGACATGACAAACCAAATGACATGGCATGAAAATGAATGTCATGTGAGTGAAATCAACATGGCAAACATGAGCTTAGCATACTAAATGACATGGCAAAAAATATGCTATGGAATTAAATGTTATGGCATAAAAATACAATGACATGTAGGAAATATCATGGTGGCCGAATGGTCATGGTAATGGCATGTGAATGGCCGAATACATGGTGATGGCATATGGATGGTTGAATGGCATGAAATAATAACATGGCATGGATGGCATGGCATGAAAATGCACCTAGACTATAAATGACATGGCAAATGACATGATATGACATATTATATGGATGACATGGCATAAAATGACATGGCATGACATGTTGTAAAATGAATGACATGGTATAGGTGATATGGCATGAAATGATGACATGGCATAGGGGTCATGGCATGAAATGATGACATGACAAATGACATGGCATGACATGATGACATGGCATAAAATGATGACATGGCATATGTGACATGACATGAAATGATAACATGGAAAGTGACCTAAGATTGCATGACATAGCTACATGACCTAAGATGCATGACATAGGCAAATATAAAGCAAACCATGGCATGAACTCAAAGTGCAAGGGCTGACCGAAATGCATGTAAAGCATATTCTGAGTACAAAATGCAAGAGAACACAACTAGATGACCTAAAATACATGATACAACCAAGTATGATGCAAGGCATGATATGAACCAAAAATCAAGAGATGATCGAATGATGTAGAGGACTTATTACAACATTAAAATGATGTAAAAACTAATGTGACATAAAAATGATGCAAAGAACATGAGCAAAATATGTATAGACATGCAAGGGAGTAATAAGGAAAACAAGTAAACAAAGAACAAGGAAAGTTGAGCTCCATGGTTGGTACATATGGGCATAGCCCTCCCCTAACCATAATCACTTGATATTATCAAGATCATGAAGCCTTTCCAGCTAACAAATCAGAAAATAAACCAAGCTAACTAAAAAAAATTGAGGTGAGCTCCATGGTTGGTACAATGGGCATAGCCCTCCCCTAACCATGATCACTTGATTTTTATCAAGATCATGTCGCCATTTAACCTCATTTACTTCATTTATTTTGAAAAATCGGAACATAAAAAAAAAAAAACCTTCCACAATTATGTTTCCCACAACAAACATGCAAAACAAAATCAAGGCAAGCACAAATAAGGCATTCGGCCATGTTAAAAAAATTTGTGAAAATTCGTTTTCTTCCGTTTTTGATGAAAAGGAAAAGATGAAGGCTTAAATGAACATTTGAAAACTTTTATTTTCATAAGAAAAGAAGTAGAAATCACATAGAAAACAAAGAAAAACACATGAGAATGAAGAAGAAAATCATGCTAGAGCTAGGTAGGAATGGCTACCTTCCAAGCTTTTTGGTGAACCCTCTCTTCCTTTCTTTCAAAAAACCTTTTTCTTGCCAAATTAGCTACTGACTTCCCCTCACAAATGACTAGCCAACTTACGGAAATAAAACATTCCCCTCTCCTTTTCTTATTTGGCCGGTTTGCCTCCTCCATCATAGGATAAAAAGTACTCATTTTTTTCACCAATCTTGGCCATTGGATCTTTTCATGATAAATAAAAATGTCATGTTGCAAATTGATCTTGGCCCTTGAAAGGTGTATTCATCCTTTACAAAGCACCTAGGCCATTGGATGACACAAGGACCACTTGCATGCTCCCCTTGGTCGAAACTCTCCTCACCATTAATGGATCGATTGTGCTCATCTTTCTTCCACCAATCTTGGCCATTGGATGAGGATCTTTTCTTGACAAATAAAAATGTCATCTTGCAATTTGATCTTGTCCATTGAAGGGTGTACTCATCTTTTCTACAAGGCACCTAGGCCATTAGATGAGTGGGACCATTTGCAAGGCAATAAAGATAGTATTTTTTAGCTTGATAATGACCATTGAATTAAATTGATCAAACCTCTCCTTCTCCCCTATGCATGGCTGGCCAAGAACAGGAATATTCAATAATTTCCACCATCTTTCATATATTTCTTAATTGCAAATTAGCCCTTTTCAATTTTTTCGATAAAATTACCTTTTTGCCCCTCGAACTTAATTTAATTACAAATGGACCCCAATTTTGGATTTGTCTTTTTTCAACTCATCCCATTCAATGTAAAACTTGATTTTGGAGGTTTTCACATTTTTTCGAGCTCATTTGCTATTTTTTCCGGATTTATCTCTAAAATTTTGGTTTAGTGCCTCCCAAATTAAGCTTTTTCAAATGAGCTTCGATTTTGGATTTTTCTTCACCGATTTCTTCCAAAAATTATAAAGCTCAGGTATGGAACTTTTTATAATTTTTTGAGCTCGTTTGCTATTTTTCTCGGAATTATCTTTTGGAATTTCGGGTTAGTGCACCCAAACTTTGCCATTTTTCAACGAGCTTCGATTCTGGATTTTTCTTCATCGATATCTTCCAAAAATTATAAAACTCAGATCTGGAAGTTTTCATAATTTTTCGAGCTCGTTTGCTATTTTTCCTAAAATTATCTTTTTGAATTTCGGGTTAGTACACCCGAACTTTGCCATTTTCAAATGATCTCTGATTTTGGATTTTTGTTAACTGATCTCTTACAAAAATTATAAAAATCAGATCTGGAAGTTTTCATAATTTTTCGAGCTCGTTTGCTATTTTTCCCGAAATTATCTTTTGGAATTTCGGGTTAGTGCACCTGAACTTTGCCATTTTTCAAATGAATTTCGATTCTGGATTTTTATTCACCAATCTCTTCCAAAAGTTATCAAAATTAGATCTGGAAGTTTTCATAATTTTTCGAGCTCGTTTGCTATTTTTCCCGAAATTATCTTTTGGAATTTCGGGTTAGTGCACCCGAAGTTTGCTATTTTTCAAATGAGCTCCTATTATGGATTTTTCTTCACCGATCTCTTCCAAAAATTATAAAACTCAGATCTGGAAGTTTTCATAATTTTCTGAGCTCGTTTGCTATTTTTCCCAGAATTATCTTTGGGATTTTTTGAGATTGCCCTTCAACCTCCGAAACCTCGGTTTTACTCAAAACGAGTTCGATTTCTGGATTTTCTTTTTCTACTTCCTTCTTCATATATTGAATTTGAGTTGGTCCAAAAATGTCCAATTTTTACGATCAAATTCCCCTCCAATTTAGTTTTCCCCTTTTCAAACTCGAGAATTTTCTCGTTCTTCCATTTTTGCTCTAACCGGCTCTTCCTTGGGATCCATTTCACATTGGGCCTTGGGCTATCTTTGTTTTTCCATCGTTTATCAACTGGAGGGTTCAATTTCACCGAATTGGGCCATCTTTGCAGTTTTCCCCAAATTTACTGGATTAGGTCTTCCCATACACTGAATTTTCGCAACCCATCTTCCAAACTCCATATCTTTCATTGTAAATCTCGGATTGTCAAATTTTTTTTGACATTGTTCAATTTAACTTCAAACCTTGATTTTGACTGGGAGTTGACTTTTTAGGGTTGACTTTTTTGGAGTTAACTTTTTTGGAGTTGACTTTTTGTGCTGACCTTAAAAACAATGTCTTGGGGACCCATCTATGGGATGGTGGAAGTCTCTTTGCGTTTCATGGAGTTGAAAAGGATGATCTACCCTGTTTAGGGGGCCTAGACAAAATTAGGTGTCTACAGCTGCCCTTCTTTGACTATTGCTGAGAATCAGGAATCAGGCAAAAATAAACTAGACAATAATTTTGTCCCGCCAGTGAAATCAAGATAAGAAGGGTAATTTCCATTTTTTTTTGCATTTTTTATTTATTTTTCATTTCTTGTAAATAGTAAAATAAAATAAAAGAAATTTGTCCTTAAATTGAGTTTCTTGACTAATCAAGGCTCGACCCGTCTTAAGGAAATGAGTTCGGTTTGCAAGAAAAGGAAATACCTTGACAGAAGTCCCGGGGCCTTATCCCATCTTAGTGAAGCTTGGTCAAAACAAAAGATTTGTCCTTAAATTGAGTTCCCTGACTAATCAAGGCTCGACCCGACTTAAGGAAACGAGTTCGATTTGCAAAACTGGGTCCTGTCCGAAAATTCTGGTTGTCTTGTCCAGGAAAATTTGGATGTCTTGTCTGAATAGTCTAGTTGTCTTGTCCAAGAAAATTGGATGTCTTGTCCAAAAAGTCTGGTTGTCTTGTCCAAGAAAATATGATGTCTTGTCTGAGAAATCTGGTTGTCTTGTCCAGGAAAATTGGATGTCTTGTCCAGGAAAAAATATGGATTGTCTCGCTTCCTATTGTGCTAGCTGTGTTGAACTTAAGAAAGAAAACTTTCCATTATTTATGCAATGTTAGTCAAATGCAGTGATGCTGATGACAGGTTTTGCAAATGTTTGTGTCGCAACCTAAAAAAAATAACGACGAGTCTCATCGCAAGACTTTATTATTCGTTAAGCGTGACATTAAAAAAAACCGAGGAGAAGTCGACTTAATTCCTCTAGAAAAATGAAGGTTTTGAAAATGACCTTAAAAAAGACATGGAGTCGCCACCAATCTTTTTTAGCTAGGTGTGATCGGCCACCTATTAAAACCGGTTTTATAAAATATTTTAAAAATTAATAAAAACATTTTAAAAACCAATTTCAAGTCTGCGTTTTAAACCAGAGAAATCAAAGAAGCAGGTTCGGGAGTCGGTTACGTGTGGGGAAGGATTAGCACCCCCACAACGCCCGTATAAATCGGTACCTTATTAATCGTGTGTTATCTCAAGTCTCGGTAAAAAGTTGGTTTTAAATTTAGTATTTCAAGTTAATTCCCAATTTAAAAATAATTCCATTTTTTATTGAAAATGATCCGGAATCTATAAAGTCAAAATTTTCCTATATTCCCCAACAAACGTGGCACAATATAGAAATTTTTATTAGTTTTGGAAAACTTTCCGAATCATTCTCTTTTTTTGAAAGAAAGATATTCCTTTATTAATGATAATTGATGATATTCCCTCCAGCAAACCCGGTAGAGAACTCATGAATTATTTTAACTCGGGAATATCTTTATTTTTATTGAAAACCATTATCTTTTGCAAACATTTAAAATAAATGAATATGTATATGCATGACATAAATAAAATAACATAGTAAAGTCTAAATAATATAATGCAACCTAAATGACATGACAAATATGAATGGTATGGCATATAATTTAAATGACATGGAATAAAATAATGCTATCATATAATATGCACGAAAATAAAAATGCAATGCATGAAATGTATTTTTTTCCTTTAATTAAGGAAATCCGTATATCTAAAAAGATATCCGGCTACCTTAGGAAAATATGTCAAATTAAATATTCTAAAACCAAAATACTTTGTGATTGTTTGAAAACAATTTTGAAAAGCTTGAATTAACAATAAAAACTGGGCTAAAAATTTTTAAATGGTTCTAATTTCCTAAGTTTAAGAAATCCGGACTTGACTACCCTTAACCCGGGATTTGAAAAACCATTTTTAGAGTTTAAAAGGCTTAGAAATCACCCTAAGTCAGTAGCTAACCCTCCTAATCAGCCCACTCTAAGTAAATTAACCAAAACAGAAAAATGGTTTTTCTTTAAATTCAATTCTGACTCCACTGTCCAGTTTTAATCCACGATTTTTTACCCTATTTTTAAAAATCCCAAAAATTCTAAAAAAAATACTGGAGACTCAGGACACGTAAAAATACACGAGAAAAAATTGGATTAAGTTTTTGATCAAAGATGAATTCCCAGAAAAACCAGAGATGTACGAGTTTTTGGAGGAGAAAAAACTGCTTTGTTTTTCTTTAAATTCAATTCTGACTTCACTGTCCAGTTTTAATCCACGATTTTTTACCCTATTTTTAAAAATTCCAAAAATTCTGAAAAAATTATTGGAGACTAAGGACATGTAAAAATACACGGGAAAAAATCGACTTAATTTTCTGATCAAAGATGAATTCCCAGAAAAATCGGAGATGTACGAGTTTTGGGTGGAAAAAAACTGCTTTGCCAACATATTTTTTTTGTCTTTGATAAAATCATTTAAAAACCAAAATAAAAATATTTGAAACTCATAGAATGACTTGAAGACAGTAACTAGGACTTTTTGAAAGTTAAATAAAAATTGGCTAAGTAAAAAAAAATCACAAAGGTAGAATAATCAATTTGACAAACTTAATTTTCCACAAGTGTGCTCAAGAGAGCATGACCTTGAACCATTAATTGGCTCAAGTCATTATTCAAGTGGCATGAACATGAAATGCATGAAACAATGCAGCAAACATAATGCATGAAATGCATGGATCTAAACCTAAATGTAAGGAAAATGCATGACATAAATAATATGGCCTAGACCTAACATGAACTTGCATGGCATTTAATGTAACCTAGACCTAAGACATGCATGGCATTTTCACAAACACAAGGCATGCTTAATTCAAAAATCCAACCAAATATCATGCAAATGCAAAAACCTAACAACTAGCATGACAAAAATACAACACACAATGCAAAACACATGGAGTAGCCAAATGGCCCCAAGCTTCAACAAGCATGGCATTTTCACAAACACTTGGTATGCTAGCATGAAAAACTAAGTCATAACACAAAAATCACACAAGCATTTTCACAAACACCTAATATACCAAATCTAAAACATGCTCACTAAGATATAAAACAAGAATCATGCAAAGAATCACACAAGCATTTTCACAAACACTTAATATGCTAACTCTAAAACATGCTCAAATTTAAACAACATGAAAACAGAAAATTAAAAATGCAAAAACATGATATCTAAGACATAAATGGCAACAAACAAAGCAACCAAATTAAATATGACTTAAGAACATGAAATAACATAATATTTAAAACATCAGAAATAAAGAAAATAGCATAAACAATATGGTAAAATGAATCAAAAACAACAACTTAAAATAAATAATGTAGGCCATTTGGCCATGGTGAGTTTATTGTAAAAACAAAATGTAAGAAAAATATACTTAAGAAAGGAAATGAAGGAAGAACAAGAAACATTATTTTAAAATGAAAACTCACCAAGTAGCTTTTGAACGGATTAAGCTATAAACCCTCAGAGTAGCTTTTGAACGGATTAAGCTACAAACCCTCAGAGTAGCTTTTGAACGGATTAAGCTACAAACCCTTAGAGTAGCTTTTGAACGGATTAAGCTATAAACCCTCAGAGTAGCTTTTGAACGGATTAAGCTACAAACCCTCTCAACAAAAACACTATGACTCACCACCCGGATAATCCTAATACAACTGTATAGACTATCTCACAAGGGGTAGTGGGTGATCTCAACCAAAGGCCAAGACTCCTTATTTATAAGGTGAGCACCTCCTTGGCTTGACATTACAAACGGGTGTGGGATTGGGACTTAGGCTCAAAAATGAAAATCTCTAACTTAACTCTTGATTTTTAATCACTTGATTGAAAAAATCCTAAGCTTCCTCCTTCCTTTGGGCTTGGGCAGGCCAGCACTTCTCTTTTCCAGCCCAGCTCTGATTTTTGAAAGGCCCAAAGAAGCCCTTTTCGGTTGCTTGGGTGAAACGACCATTTTGCCCCCCGGATGCAAAATAAATATCAAACGGGCTCCAAATTCAATTTTCCTTTCTTTAATACTTCCAAAATAATAAAATATTGAGTTCTGGAAGTTTTCAAAATTATCCGAGTCCGTTTGCTATTTATTTGGATTTTTTCTTCCCAAAATGTCCTTTTATGCCCCTACTTTTTACCATTTTTTAAACGAGCTCCAAATCAAGATTTTTCTTCACCAATCTCTTCAAAATAATTAAAAAGTGTGATCTGGAAGTTTTCATAATTTTTGGAGCTCATTTGGTATTTTTTCGGGATTTATCGGCTTGAATTACTACATAGGAGGCTCGGGATTTAGCCATTTTGCAAACGAACTCGGAATCAAGATTTTCTTTCGCCAATCTCTTCCAAACAATTTAAAAATGAGATTGACAAATTTTTCAGAATTTTCGGAGTCCATTTGCTATTTTTCCCAAAATTTTCCAATTTTGCCCCTTTAACCTCCGAAACCCGGTTTTGCTCAAAACAAGTCCGATTTTCAGATTTTCTTCAATCTGAGCCTTGGGCCATCCGTTTTAATCATTTCTCATCCATTGGGGGCTTTGGTCTTACCAAGTCGGGCCATTTCTGTGATTCTTCCCGATTTCACCGAAATCCACTAAAAACCCTAATTCTCGGTTTTCTCCCGGATTGACTTTTCTTTCGGTTTTTCTTGCAAGTGACTTCTCCATTACTCGTAGTCAGTGCTTATCTTTCATTTGGAACCTTCAATTTTGACCAGTTTGATCATTTAAGCACTTTTCCCCAAATTTCTCGGATTAGGGTTTCTTTTCTACTAAACCTCCAAATCCCAACTTCCGAACTCCATATCTTTCAATGTAGACCTCGGATTATCAAAATTCTTTCTCCATTTTTCAATTGAACTTAAAATCTTGATTTTGAAAATGGGTGGACTTTTTCAGTAGTTGACTTTCTGTGGTTGACTTTTTTGGGGTTGACTTTTTCGGGGTTGACTTTTTTTCAAGTTTGTCATTTTGTGCTCGCCCTCTTAAACTAAGTCTTGGAGTACCACCTGCAGGATGAAAACAGTCTTTTTATACTCGGAAACATCAATATGGGAAGAAAACATACTTGTTTAGTGGTCCGGACAAAATTAGGTGTCTACAGCTGCCCCTCTTTGGCTATTGCTGAGAATCAGGAATCAGGCAAAGATAAACCGACACTAATTTTGTACGGTCAGTGACATCACATGTGAAGGAAAGGGAAAGGGGTTTCTTTTTCATTTTCATTTTTTCATTTTCTATTTTTCATTTTTTTCTTCTTTTTTCATTTTTTTTCCTTTTTTCTATTTTCTCTTTTTTCATTTTTTTTATTATTTTTTTTAAACAATAAATTGAAGGTTTTGTCCTTAAATTGAATTCCCTGCCTAAACAAGGCTCGATTCGTCTTAAGGAAACGAATTCGATTTTCAAAAGAAAAATTTATGCTCAAAGGGCTTTAAAATTGGTGCCCGAAGGTCTTAAAATGGTGTCCGGAGGTCTTAAAAATTGGTGCCCGGAGGTCTTACCCCTGAAAAAAGTTATGCCCGGAGGTTTTAAAGATGTTGCCCGGAGGTCTTACCTGTGATTTGAAAAAAATTAAGCCCGGAGGTCTTAAAAATGGTGCCCATAGGCCCTACCCCTGAAAAAAAAGTTATGCCCAGAGGTCTTAAAGATGTTGCCCGGAGGTCTTACCTGTGATTTGAAAAATTATGCGCTGTATGCGACTTTAAAAATGATGCCCGGAGGTCTTAAAAATGGTGCCCGGAGGCTTTACCTGTGATTTGAAAAAAATATGCTGTATGCGACTTTAAAAATGATGCCCGAAGGTCTTAAGAATGGTGCCCGGAGGCCTTACCCGTGATTTGGAAGAAATGCGCTGTATGCGACTTTAAAAATGATGCCCGGAGGTCTTAAGAATGGTGCCCGGAGGCCTTACCCCTGAAAAAAAAGTTATGCCCGGAGGTATTAAGAATGGTGCCCGGAGGCCTTACCCATAATTTGGAAGAAATTCGCTGTATGCGACTTTAAAAATGATGCCCGGAGGTCTTAAGAATGGTGCCCGGAGGCCTTACCCATAATTTGGAAGAAATTCGCTGTATGCTACTTTAAAAATGATGCCCGGAGGTCTTAAGAATGGTGCCCGGAGGCCTTACCCGTGATTTGAAAAAAATGCGCTGTATGCGACTTTAAAAATGATGCCCGGAGGTCTTAAGAATGGTGCACGGAGGCCTTACCCATAATTTGGAAGAAATGCGCTGTATGCGACTTTAAAAATGATGCCCGGAGGTCTTAAGAATGGTGCCCGGAGGCCTTACCCATAATTTGGAAGAAATTCGCTGTATGCGACTTTAAAAATGATGCCCGGAGGTCTTAAGAATGGTGCCCGGAGGCCTTACCCATAATTTGGAAGAAATTCGCTGTATGCTACTTTAAAAATAATGCCCGGAGGTCTTAAGAATGGTGCCCGGAGGCCTTACCCGTGATTTGAAAAAAATGCGCTGTATGCGACTTTAAAAATGATGCCCGGAGGTCTTAAGAATGGTGCACGGAGGCCTTACCCATAATTTGGAAGAAATGCGCTGTATGCGACTTTAAAAATGATGCCCGGAGGTCTTAAGAATGGTGCCCGGAGGCCTTACCCATAATTTGGAAGAAATTCGCTGTATGCGAGTTTAAAAATGATGCCCGGAGGTCTTAAAAATGGTGCCCGGAGGTTTTACCCGTGATTTGGAAGAAATGCGCTGTATGCGACTTTAAAAATGATGCCCGGAGGTCTTAAGAATGGTGCCCGGAGGCCTTACCCATAATTTGGAAGAAATGCGCTGTATGCGACTTTAAAAATGATGCCCGGAGGTCTTAAGAATGGTGCCTGGAGGCCTTACCCCTGAAAAAAGTTATGCCCGGAGGTCTTAAAGATGTTGCCCGGAGGTCTTACCTATGAATTATGAAATTATGCCCGGAGGTCTTAAAAATGGTGCCCATAGGCCTTACCCCTGAAAAAAGAGTTATGCCCGGAGGTCTTAAAGATGTTGCCCGGAGGTCTTACTTATGATTTGAAAAATTATGCCCGGAGGTCTTAAAGATTGAAAATTATGCCCGGAGGTCTTAAAAATTGGCGCCCGGAGGCCTTACCCCTGAAAAAAGAGTTATGCCCGGAGGTCTTAAAGATGTTGCCCTGTGATTTGAAAAATTATGCGCTGTATGCGACTTGAAAAATGATGCCCGGAGGTCTTAAAAATTGAAAATTATGCCCGGAGGTCTTAAAAATTGGCGCCCGGAGGCCTTACCCCTGAAAAAGTTATGCCCGGAGGTCTTAAAAATTGTCTTTGAAGAATTGTTGAAAATTAACCTAAAGATTTTGAGAAGATGCGAATGCTTTTTGATGCAAATGCATATGTTGAATAAGATACGAAATGACTTAAACTGGTGCAAACGTCTTTAATGCAAATGTAAATGACTTGGATTGATGCCCATGTTTCATGATGCAGATGCCCCTACTAATTGTGTTCATGTAACTGGTTTATGAATGGTGTAACTACAATTACCACACATTAATGAAAATGCAATGATTCTAGAAATGATGTAATTGTTTGAGATGACACAAATACGAATTCCATGAAGAATGTAAATGTAAAGGTAAATTACAGATGCTTATGGAATAATGCCAATGCAAATACCCATGAATGATGCAAATGCTTGCCGAAACTGTGTAGATGCAAAAGCTCGATAAAGAGATGAGTGCTCATGAGTGATGCAAGTGCCCCCGGCTGTTTTTCTAGACTTTGGCTTAGCCTTTCAAATTCATTTTTCCTCTTCAAATCAGAGTATATCTTCAATTCATTTTGGCTATTCTCTTTGCCCCAACAATTTTCAAACTTTCATCAACAGAGATCTGAACCGGGTTCTATTTCTTCTTCTCATATCTGGAAGTCAAGACCTATCCTGGTAGTTCTATACCTTTGGGTTAGAAAAACCCTTGTCTCATGTCAACATCAAAAATGGGTATTTCAAAAATATTTTTATTTGTTTTCGCATTTTGAAAACTTCTGAACAAAAAATATTAACCCCACAATGTGTGATGTACAAATCTTTTGAAGACTGATGATCGTTGTTAGAAATTTCTCTAAGTATCAATCTGTTTTTTTTTCAATTGGGATTGGCACGGCTTGGTATAACAAGATTCTGGCTTTTCCAGGAAAACTTCATGACAAAAATGTATATCCCTTCTAGGCTCACAAATGGAACAGGTTTTATAAATCATGAATTCATTGAGAACCAAACAAATTCAACATTCTTTTAGTTTCCATATCAAGGCATTTTGTCAAGCATCAAGATTGGCTGGGATGTTTAAACCGGAAAGTTTAATCTTGGGAACAAAGTTTCAGTTTTTGAAGACAATCCTCCGAATGAGAGCTAACAATTTGGGGGGTTCAGGAATTCCTAGATGTTCCTCGATGACCACTCCTTTAATAAGATCTTTTCTTTTGAGGTATCGGCACTATCATCGATGGCATCGAAAATTCCCATTCTACTCTAGACCGCCCGTTTTTTGGGTTTTCGCCCTAGAGTCCCATTCTTTTCAAATTTTTTTTTTTTACCATGCACTTGAGAATTCTAAATTCTTCCTTAGTGAAATGAAAATTTGATGAGATGGGATAAAATCTGAGGAAAACCCTTCAAATTAAACATTCATGCTTGATCAAAATGGACTTTTAAAGCACGTAATGTAGGCCATGGCTCAGGGTTCAGAAAGAAAGGATAAATAGGCCCAAAATATGTGTTTGAGGGTAATCAGATCAAGGATCCTTTCTTGAAGAGGATTTTCTTTGAAGCATGTCCCTTCTTGGACATTTCTTTCCTTTTGACTTTGCTCTTTTTCTTCCTTGCTCTTGGCTTTCAATTTGCCATGTCTTTCACACACATTTTCTTTTTCATTGTGTTTTTCATTGTGTTTTTCTTTTGTTTTTCTTGGCTTTCATTTCACCATCTTTTTCTCTTCTTTTTCTTTGACAGAGTGAGCCCGTATTTATTCGGGGCTCCATTTGCTTTCTGTATGTCCTTGAGCTATCACTCATTTCTCAATGATCTTTGAAAAGATCTTTCCTCGCATTTGCCCCCCAGTGTAGAGGGTAATCCTTGATCAGGGTTCAAAGAAGAAAGAATTCTTTTGGCTCAAAAGGGGTGACTACGGATAATTTCTTTTTGTGTGAAAGGGATATGAAAGATGGCCATTTCTCATGTCAAGCACGAATATTCACTTTGAAAAGCAATCCCCAGGGGAAATAGATATTCAGAATTTCATTTTGCACTTTGAAATCATCTGAATTCTCATATGCATGATATCACAAATTTTTTCATTTTTCATTTTTCATCGCATGCCCCAACGATTCATGCGTTTAATCCATCCTTATTCACCATGTATCCATCATTTCCACATATGATGCCCCAATTTGATTAACCTTGAGAATTTGTATCAACGAGGAACATAGCAAGTCTAGGTCTATTTTGAAAAGGCTGAGTTTCCAATCTGAGTTCTTTGAAGAGACAAGGAAACCATGACCCAAAAGCAGGTTTTCTCTGGGACAAGGGATAATCTAGTTTAATCATTGTGCCCCAAGGTGTCAATCATGAAGTGATGTCTGGGCAATTAGTGTTTTGTGGTCATTGGGAAAGGTCATGAATGGTTTTAGCACAATCCTGACACACACCAAATTATCAAAATCTGGATTCTTGAAAGAATGTCTCATTTGTTTGATTTTCAAGGAATTTGAAAATTTTCAAAAAGTTCGTTCCTTTGTTCATAGCCTAGACTAAGATCTAAGTCTTTGCTTATTCTGTGATGACAATCATTTTATGAAGTCAAATCATTCATATTCCTTGAAGCATTAGGTCTTTCAAGTGGTCTCGGTTCAAAGGATTTAGGCTTAGGAAAGCCTAAAAGAGAAGGCTGAAGGTATTGGGTCATTTCTAACAATGATCATCAATATTCTCAAGATTGTTCATTATTTCATGTGAAAACCACTTATTTATTGTGTACCACAAATTTTCTCAAAGTTTCATTTGTTTTTTTTTTTTTTTTTTTTTTTACAATTTCAAATTTATTGCTAAAATAAAATGAACACAAAATATTAAAATTCAAAATTTATTTATTTCATGTAGATGTCATCATGAGACAAAAGCTTTCATCATCAAAGTGTATAGAAAAATATGCATCAGAATGCTCCTATTGACATGCTTTCAAAGATAACAAATCTTATCCTCAAAATTCTTCAAGAGGAAATCAATCTATGGTAAAACAGATTTCCAATGTTCGATAAGCTCTGGAATCCAAATGCCATTGTGGACAAGACCCTAAATTCTTTCCTTCAGTTTTCTGCATTTTTAGTCGAATGCCCAATTACCCCAATATGATACTCGCACTTGCTGTTGGGGTCATAGCTTTTAGCTGACGAAGAAAACTCTTCAAAGCTAAGCCAATTTCTATTTCATCTTATTAATGTGTTTCATGATGAATGAGCTATGAATGTCATGAGTGCAATTTGATGCATGTGAAGGATAAACAAAGTTATGTGTGGTCATATACAGTGGAAACATGTTGACCATGTATGTTATAAATGCAACATGATGCCAACATGATGCATTTAAAGAATAAGAAAAACCAATGCATGGATATATGCAATGAATGACCATGTATGTTCCAAATGCATTTCTCAATGAATGATCATATACACTATGAATGCCACACAATGTCAATTATGATGCATGTGAAGAATAAATGATTGACACAGAGTATATACAAAGAAAGTCATGCTGGCCGTGTATGTCATGAACGCAACCTGATGCCAATATGACAAATTAATGCATGAGCATATCATGATGACTATGTATGCCATGAATGCACCCTGATGCTAACATGATGCATGTAAAGAAAGAATAAATTGATATATGAATAGATACAGAAATATCATGCTGACTATGAATGCATGAATGCAACTTGATGCTACCATGATGCATATAGAGAAAGAATAAATTGATACATAAGTATATACAAATAATGACCATGCATGTCATAAACGTATCTTACAATGAATGACCATGCATGCTATGACTATAACATGATGTCAAAATGATACATGCAAAAATAAATGAATTAACACAAAGGTATATACAAAGAAATCAATGATTACACGAAATTGGTGGGACTATTCAAAAATCTCATTATGCAGGATTTGCCTCCAAATTTTTTTTTTTTTTTGATTTGTTTTTTGATTTGTTTTTTTGATAAACCAATCACATCATTTTCAAAAGAATTTCAGGGTGGATCTTACTATAGTACAATATGCAAATGTTCATGTGACACTACCGGTTTTATGAAATCATCAAATTCAATTACCAACTGTTTATTGCAAAGAATGAGATCAATAATACAACCAAAAATGTACATGCTCTATTTACACATGCATGAAATGTGCCACATGCAAAAATGCTTGAAAAAGGAATTTTTTTTTTTTTAAAAAACAGCTAATGAACATCTGCCCCAGCAATATCTGCTTATTTAGGCATCACGATGCCTTCGAGGCGGAGTATCACATTTATTACGGGCGATGTACGTACATCGTTGCCCGATCTACCACACTTATTCGGAGTGTAAAACATGTAACAAAAAGTTTAGAAATGTCCCTCCATGTGTTCCTATTTTTCGGTATATCTAACGGAAATTCGGGATGGCTTCGCCTAGGTTCACTATATGAGGGTGAATCGGTTCTAAGGCCCCGAATTGTTCCTCACTGTCGCCGGTGAAGGCTAGTAAGGCACCCCGATAAAAGCGGGTTCAATTCGTTAGAGTATATTTTCCTATGCCCGTACGGAGGATTATCACGAAGGCATTAGGTACTTTATACTCCGAAAGTGTTTCACTAGCCCATACGGAGGATCATCACGAAGGCGTAGTTACTTTACTCCCACTTAAAAGGACAGAACCTGGGTAGAGGATTCATGTTATGCAAATGCACGTGTAGTGTGTGTGGAGGAATATCAAACCTTTCACTACCTATTCTACAAACCTTATTCTAAATGCCCTAGCAATTAAAACATTCAAGAATAGTGTAACGCATTAACCGACAAGCAATTATAATACACAACCTTAAATAACTAGAGAACAACAATAAAATGCATGCACATGAGAATGAACAGATTTAAAAACATTTTATTATTTTCAAAATTCTCCTTATTAAAAAAATATGGGAATTAAAATTAAATACCAATTAAACCAACCAAAACCGAGACTTTGATAACACACGACTAATTCTAGGCCTGACTCTCTAATATTCCCCAGTGGAGTCGCCAAGCTGTCGCAACCTAAAAAAAATAACGACGAGTCTCATCGCAAGACTTTATTATTCGTTAAGCGTGACATTAAAGAAAACCGAGGAAAAGTCGACTTAATTCCTCTAGAAAAATGAAGGTTTTGAAAATGACCTTAAAAAAGACATGGAGTCGCCACCAATCTTTTTTAGCTAGGTGTGATCGGCCACCTATTAAAACCGGTTTTATAAAATATTTTAAAAATTAATAAAAACATTTTAAAAACCAATTTCAAGTCTGCGTTTTAAACCAGAAAAATCAAAGAAGCGGGTTCGGGAGTCGGTTACGTGTGGGGAAGGATTAGCACCCCCACAACGCCCGTATAAATCGGTACCTTATTAATCGTGTGTTATCTCAAGTCTCGGTAAAAAGTTGGTTTTAAATTTAGTATTTCAAGTTAATTCCCAATTTAAAAATAATTCCATTTTTTATTGAAAATGATCCGGAATTTATAAATTCAAAATTTTCCTATATTCCCCAACAAACGTGGCACAATATAGAAATTTTTATTAGTTTTGGAAAACTTTCCGAATCATTCTCTTTTTTTGAAAGAAAGATATTCCTTTATTAATGATAATTGATGATATTCCCTACAGCAAACTCGGTAGAGAACTCATGAATTATTTTAACTCGGGAATATCTTTATTTTTATTGAAAACCATTATCTTTTGCAAACATTTAAAATAAATGAATATGTATATGCATGACATAAATAAAATAACATAGTAAAGTCTAAATAATATAATGCAACCTAAATGACATGACAAATATGAATGGTATGGCATATAATTTAAATGACATGGAATAAAATAATGCTATCATATAATATGCACGAAAATAAAAATGCAATGCATGAAATGTATTTTTTTCCTTTAATTAAGGAAATCCGTATATCTAAAAAGATATCCGGCTACCTTAGGAAAATATGTCAAATTAAATATTCTAAAACCAAAATACTTTGTGATTGTTTGAAAACAATTTTGAAAAGCTTGAATTAACAATAAAAACTGGGCTAAAAATTTTTAAATGGTTCTAATTTCCTAAGTTTAAAAAATCCGGACTTGACTACCCTTAACCCGGGATTTGAAAAACCATTTTTAGAGTTTAAAAGGCTTAGAAATCACCCTAAGTCAGTAGCTAACCCTCCTAATCAGCCCACTCTAAGTAAATTAACCAAAACAGAAAAATGGTTTTTCTTTAAATTCAATTCTGACTCCACTGTCCAGTTTTAATCCACGATTTTTTACCCTATTTTTAAAAATCCCAAAAATTCTAAAAAAAATACTGGAGACTCAGGACATGCAAAACTACACGAGAAAAAATTGGATTAAGTTTTTGATCAAAGATGAATTCCCAGAAAAACCAGAGATGTACGAGTTTTTGGAGGAGAAAAAACTGCTTTGTTTTTCTTTAAATTCAATTCTGACTTCACTGTCCAGTTTTAATCCACCATTTTTTACCCTATTTTTAAAAATTCCAAAAATTCTGAAAAAATTATTGGAGACTCAGGACATGTAAAAATAAACGGGAAAAAATCGACTTAATTTTCTGATCAAAGATGAATTCCCAGAAAAATCGGAGATGTACGAGTTTTGGGTGGAAAAAAAACTACTTTGCCAACATATTTTTTTTGTCTTTGATAAAATCATTTAAAAACCAAAATAAAAATATTTGAAACTCATAGAATGACTTGAAGACAGTAACTAGGACTTTTTGAAAGTTAAATAAAAATTGGCTAAGTAAAAAAAAATCACAAAGGTAGAATAATCAATTTGACAAACTTAATTTTCCACAAGTGTGCTCAAGAGAGCATGACCTTGAACCATTAATTGGCTCAAGTCATTATTCAAGTGGCATGAACATGAAATGCATGAAATAATGCAGCAAACATAATGCATGAAATGCATGGATCTAAACCTAAATGTAAGGAAAATGCATGACATAAATAATATGGCCTAGACCTAACATGAACTTGCATGGCATTTAATGTAACCTAGACCTAAGACATGCATGGCATTCTCACAAACACAAGGCATGCTTAATTCAAAAATCCAACCAAATATCATGCAAATGCAAAAACCTAACAACTAGCATGACAAAAATACAACACACAATGCAAAACACATGGAGTAGCCAAATGACCCCAAGCTTCAACAAGCATGGCATTTTCACAAACACTTGGTATGCTAGCATGAAAAACTAAGTCATAACACAAAAATCACACAAGCATTTTCACAAACACCTAATATACCAAATCTAAAACATGCTCACTAAGATATAAAACAAGAATCATGCAAAGAAACACACAAGCATTTTCACAAACACTTAATATGCTAACTCTAAAACATGCTCAAATTTAAACAACATGAAAACAGAAAATTAAAAATGCAAAAACATGATATCTAAGACGTAAATGGCAACAAACAAAGCAACCAAATTAAATATTACTTAAGAACATGAAATAACATAATATTTAAAACATCAAAAATAAAGAAAATAGCATAAACAATATGGTAAAATGAATCAAAAACAACAACTTAAAATAAATAATGTAGGCCATTTGGCCAAGGTGAGTTTATTGTAAAAACAAAATGTAAGAAAAATATACTTAAGAAAGGAAATGAAGGAAGAACAAGAAACATTATTTTAAAATGAAAACTCACCAAGTAGCTTTTGAACGGATTAAGCTATAAACCCTCAGAGTAGCTTTTGAACGGATTAAGCTACAAACCCTCAGAGTAGCTTTTGAACGGATTAAGCTACAAACCCTCAGAGTAGCTTTTGAACGGATTAAGCTATAAACCCTCAGAGTAGCTTTTGAACGGATTAAGCTACAAACCCTCTCAACAAAAACACTATGACTCACCACCCGAATAATCCTAATACAAGTGTATAGACTATCTCACAAGGGGTAGTGGGTGATCTCAACCAAAGGCCAAGACTCCTTATTTATAAGGTGAGCACCTCCTTGGCTTGACATTACAAAGGGGTGTGGGATTGGGACTTAGGCTCAAAAATGAAAATCTCTAACTTGACTCTTGATTTTTAATCACTTGATTGAAAAAATCCTAAGCTTCCTCCTTCCTTTGGGCTTGGGCAGGCCAGCACTTCTCTTTTCCAGCCCAGCTCTGATTTTTGAAAGGCCCAAAGAAGCCCTTTTCGGTTGCTTGGGTGAAACGACCATTTTGCCCCTTGGATGCAAAATAAATATCAAACGGGCTCCAAATTCAGTTTTTCTTTTTTTAATACTTCCAAAATAATAAAATATTGAGTTCTGGAAGTTTTCAAAATTATCCGAGTCCGTTTGTTATTTATTTGGATTTTTTCTTCCCAAAATGTCCTTTTATGCCCCTACTTTTTACCATTTTTTAAACGAGCTCCAAATCAAGATTTTTCTTCACCAATCTCTTCAAAATAATTAAAAAGTGTGATCTGGAAGTTTTCATAATTTTTGGAGCTCATTTGGTATTTTTTCGGGATTTATCAGCTTGAATTACTGCATAGGAGGCTCGGGATTTAGCCATTTTGCAAACGAACTCGGAATCAAGATTTTCTTTCGCCAATCTCTTCCAAACAATTTAAAAATGAGATTGACAAATTTTTCAGAATTTTCGGAGTCCATTTGCTATTTTTCCCAAATTTTTCCAATTGTGCCCCTTTAACCTCCGAAACCCGGTTTTGCTCAAAACAAGTCCGATTTTCAGATTTTCTTCAATCTGAGCCTTGGGCCATCCTTTTTAATCATTCCTCATCCATTGGGGGCTTTGGTCTTACCAAGTCGGGCCATTTCTGTGATTCTTCCCGATTTCACCGAAATCCACTAAAAACCCTAATTCTCGGTTTTCTCCCGGATTGACTTTTCTTTCGGTTTTTCTTGCAAGTGACTTCTCCATTACCTGTAGTCAGTGCTTATCTTTCATTTGGAACCTTCAATTTTGACCAGTTTGATCATTTAAGCACTTTTCCCCAAATTTCTCGGATTAGGGTTTCTTTTCTACTAAACCTCCAAATCCCAACTTCCGAACTCCATATCTTTCAATGTAGACCTCGGATTATCAAAATTCTTTCTCCATTTTTCAATTGAACTTAAAATCTTGATTTTGAAAGTGGGTTGACTTTTTCAATAGTTGACTTTTTTGGGGTTGACTTTTTCGGGGTTGACTTTTTTTCAAGTTTGACATTTTGTGCTCGCCCTCTTAAACTAAGTCTCGGAGTACCACCTGCAGGATGAAAACAGTCTTTTTATACTCGGAAACATCAATATGGGAAGAAAACATACCTGTTTAGTGGTCCGGACAAAATTAGGTGTCTATAGTTTGTAAGATGCATGTTCCCTAGGTATGAATGCAATTACATGATGGTTATGAGTTTAATCCATGATTTCATTGAGGTTCATGAATCTGTTCAACTCCACTGTTTGCTCTACTTGATGAGCTATTCCCTATGTCTTCACCGTGATCTACAAGTTTTGGCTTTGACAGTATCTCCACTTTATCTCTGATTTGCCCTACTTGATGATCTTTTCTCTGTACCTTGGATTGTCGTGTTTAGCGCATCTAATGTTTGCCCTACTTGATGGTTTCTCAGCATTATGGGTTGTCTCGATTTTCTTCAAACTTTAGTGGTTTCCAAACCTCTTCTAAAATTTAGATCTACTCCACAATAATGCAAAGAAAACCATTTATTTAAAGATTTTGATGTTTACTAATCATCATTCAATTTGATAACATCCGAAATGCATCACAACATGTATGAAAGATGGTATGAAATAGCCAAATGCCCTGAAAGGGCCAATAATGAGTTTATTGCCAAAAGTTTTATATAACAAAGATGAATATCGAGGTTTAAAAGGAAAATGAAAAGAAGAAGGTGTAGATGCCCCCAGAATAGGAATATCCTGGACCTTTCCTGTTTTAATTCCTCTGAAATGTCTTTTAAGCTTGCCATTTGCTTGGGTAACTTCTCGGCTTTCGCTATTTCTTCAGACTGAGCTTTTCCCATTTTTTTGATTTTCTGATATTTTATCCCCCTTTACACAGGGCATTGATTCAATCTTTGATTAGTACTTGGGCCGTCCTTTGCAGGTTCCCAACCTAAGTGTCCCCGTACGGTTTTAATTTGCCCTTTTCAGGTTTTCGGCTTAAACCTCTTCTTTTGTATTTTTTTTTTTGCTCTCTTTTTTCTTGTGTTCTATCATGCATTTGAGAATTCTAAATGCTTCCAAGATAAAAATGACAATTCAAAAGATGGGATGAAATCTGAGGAAAACCCTTCAAGTTAAATACCATTGCTTGATCAAAATGGACTTTAAAAGCACGTAATGTAGGCCATGGTTCGGGTTTAGAAAGAAAGGATAAATAGGCCCAAAATGTGTTTGAGGGTGGTTGGATCAAGGGTCATTTCATGAGGAGGATTCATTTTTGAATCCTTTGTCCTTTTTGGACTTTTCTCTTCTTTCTGAATTTGTTTCTTTTCATTCTTGGCTTTCATTTTCCACTCTTTGGTATCACACCTCTTTTTTTTTTTTTTTTGTGTGTTTTTTTTGTTGGCTCCTTTTGCAATGATGATTTTTGTTTTTGATGGCTTTTTTTGGCATGATTTTTTTTGAAAGAGGATTTTTCCTCGAATTTGTCCTCCAGTGTGGAGGGTGATCCTTGATCAGGGTTCAGAGAAAGAAAGAATTCATAAGGCTTAAAGGGGTGACTAGAGATAATTTTTTCTTAGTGAAAGGAATAAGAAAGATGGCCATTTATCATATCAAGCATGAATATTCTCATTGAAAGAAAATCCTCAGGGGAAAATAGATATATAGAATTTCTATTTTTACATTTGGTGTCACTCGAATCCTCTCATGCACAGTACCACACTTTTCTTTTTCTTTGTTTTCTTTTTCTTTTCTTCAAGCATAGTATTTCTTAAACTTATCGGCATTCACGGGATTTCTCAAGTCATCATCGTCCATCCGAGTTAAGATTAATGCTCCTCCAGAAAAAGCTCTTTTCACCACATAGGGTCCTTCCCAATTCGAATTCCATTTTCCACGAGGATCTTTCACAATGGGGAGAACCTTCTTCAGTACCAACTCTCCTTCTCGAAACTGTCTAGGGCGAACTTTCTTGTTATAGGCTCGGATCATCCTTTTTTGATACATCTACCTATGGCAAATTGCCTTCAGCCTCTTTTCCTCAATGAGATTCAAATATTCATAGCGAGTTCTAACCTATTCTGCCTTTTCTAGGCCCACTTCCATCAAAACACGAAGTGAAGGGATTTCAACCTCAATAGGCAGCACTGCTTCCATCCCTTATACCAGAGAAAACGGCGTGGCCCCTGTTGATGTGCGAACCAAAGTATGATATGCATGGAGAGCAAAAGGCAGGATCTCATGCCAATCTTTATACACATCAGTCATCTTTTCAATAGTCTTCTTGATGTTCTTATTGGCTGCTTCTACTGCCCCATTCATTTTTGGACGATAAGGTGCCGAATTATGATGCTTGATCTTGAACTGGATACATATTTATCTCATAATCTTATTGTTCAGATTGATAGCATTGTCCGAAATTATTTTTTCTGGGAGTCCGTACCGGCACACAATCTCTTTCTTGAGGAATCTACACACCATTGACTTTGTTACATTGGCATAGGAAGTTGCTTCTACCCACTTTGTGAAGTAGTCTATAGCCACCAGGAGGAAACGATGTCCGTTAGAAGCTTTCAGGGTAATGGGCCCGATCATATCCATTCCCCACATTGAAAATGGCCACAGAGCCGTCATGACATGCAGTGGCGATGGCGGCACATGAATCTTGTCTACATATATTTGGCATTTATGGCACTTTCGAGAATAATTAATACAACCCCCTTCCACGGTTAGCCAATAGTATCCTGCCCTCATAATATGTTTAGCTAGCATGTGGCCATTGGTGTGAGTGCCGCACATCCTTTCGTGGACCTCTTCGAGGATTCTCTGAGCTTCAGCAAAAACAACACACCTTAACAAAACTTGGTCTTTCTCTTTCTTGTAAAGGATTTCATCGTCCAAGACAAAACCCATCGCCAATCTTCTCAGGGTTCTCTTATTGTTTTTTGTTGCTTGCTCAGGGTATTGTCGACTCATGATGTATTGCAAGATATCGTAATACCAAGGGTGATCATAAGCTTCTTCTTCGATACTCAAGCAGTGGGCAGGAGACTCATATATGCTCATCTTGATTGGCACAACTTTAGCCTCTTCATTCACTTTAAACATTGAGGATAAAGTGGCTAGAGCATCCACCATTCGGTTTCTTCTTGGGGCAAGTAATTGAAAACCACCTATTGAATTCTTTAATCAAGCTCAGTATAAGCTATCGATATCGGATTAACTTTGCATCCTGGGTTTCCCACTCTTCGTGCAGTTGGTATATCACCAAGGCTGAATCTTCGAAGACCTTTAGTGTTTTGATCTTTTTTTCTATGGCGACGCAGAGACCCATGGTACATGCTTCATACTCAGCGGTATTATTTGTACAATCAAAATCCAATCTAGCAGTGAAAGGATAGTAATCTTCCTTAGGGGATATGAGCACTGCCGATTTCGTGCCCTATGGCAATAGATGCGCCATTAAAATACATTTTCCAGGTTTTCTTCTCAGAGGAAGTCCTTTTTTCTTGTGAGATACACATTAGTTCTTCGTTAGGGAAATCAAAGTCTAGAGGCTCGTAATCCTCCACCATTCGGCTTGGTAGGAATTCGACGACCGTGCTACCTTTTATAGCCTTTTGGCTAACATAACAATATCATATTCGAAAAGCAACACTTTCTATCTCGCCGTTCTTCCTGACAACGAAGGCACCTCGAATACGTATTTGAGGGGATCTAGCTTCGCAATCAGCCATGCCAGGTGATTCCGAAAATACATTTTGCCAGGTTGAGTTTAAGTTGAAATTTTCTCAACCTTTCAAAGAGCTTCTTAAGATTTGCAATGTGTTTGTCCTCTTCTAGCGACTTTGCAATCATATCATTGACATAAACTTCGATCCCTTTGTGTATCATGTCATGGAACAAAGTTACCATGGCTCTTTGATATGTTGCCCCAGCGTTTTTCAACCCAAATAGCATCACCTTATAGCAAAAGGTTCCCCACATAGTCAGGAATATGGTTTTCTCCATATCCTCCGATGCCATCTTAATCTAATTATACCCTGAGAACCCATCCATGAAGGAAAACAAGAAATTCTTGGCGGTGTTATCGACTAGGGTATCAATGTAAGGTAACGGGAAGTTATCCTTAGGGCTCGCTTTGTTCAGATCTCGGTAATCAACACACATCCGTACTTTGCCATCTTTCTTTGGAACTGGGATAATGTTCGCTACCCACTTCGGGTATTTTGCCACTTCCAAGAATCCGGCATCGAATTGCTTCTTCATTTTCTCTTTCAATTTTAATAGCATTTCGGGCCTCATTCTTCTCAGTTTATGCTTATTCGGCTTGTAATCTGGTTTCAAAAGAAGTTTGTGAACCACGATATCAGGGTCTAACCCAGGCATGTCTTGGTACGGCCATGCAAACACATCCACATATTCCCGGTGCAGACTTATCAAATCTTGCTTTATCGATGGTGAAATGATAGTCCCTATCTTGACTTCTCTTATTTCTTCTCCATCCCCCAAATTTATCACTTCCAACTGCTTCTTATGAGGCAATACTTGTTTCTCCTCTTGTTCTATTATTCTCAACAAATCTGGAAATAAATCACAGTCCTCGACATCTTCGTCAGCGTCGAAATCACCTATACATATGGGTTTTTTTTTAAAATTAATTTTAGAATTATTGACAGGATGGTCCTCATATTCCATATTCGGGCACCTGTAGATAGGTGAGGAGGAAACAATATAGGAAGGCATATAGGCAATAATAATGAAATAATGAAAAAATTGAAAGAATGTGGACATATCAATATGAAGAAAATGCATCATGGTTGTTATTTATTAAATGATAATTTTTAAACATAAGCCTGTACAAAAGATTCTTAACGCCTCCGGGCAAAGGCAATTAAGGTCGATTCGAGCATTACACTGGAGTAGACCTAAAAACTATGGGAAGTTCAGTCATGCTCCAATTGGTTAGCTCATAACCCATAGGGCAAAGGCACACAATCCAAATAGTGCCATCCTCTCTTTGTTCCTCTATTTCAGCCATACTGACCATCATTTCATATGGTTTTTTGTCTCCAACTCCATAGAGCTTCTCAAAAGCCTGCTCCAGCAGGACCATCACATCCTCGAAATTTTTACTCCTAAACTCAAATCCAGTCGAGTGAAATACGTGAAGGATTGACGGGAAAGTCATGGGCTCCCACTCCACTCCATACCAGCAAGACGGACAATCCTCCTTTTACGGTTCTTTTCAATCTATTTCCTTTTCTCGTGAGCTTTAGGGAGATATCCGAGATCGAATCAGTCTTTCTTCCCGGCCACTTCTATTACTTTGGCCATCCCCTGGAGATACTTTTCTAGTCCTTTTCCAGCTCTACAGCCTTTTTCCACCGTTGTTTTGACCCCCAACCTGGTATTCTTGGAGAGCCTTGGCTTTGGAATTTTATATCCCTCAGTGATGAACATGGCATTGACGAATTCCAGCGACCTGAATGAGCTTTCGACATCATCGTCTTTTACCTCTATGTAGGGGGTATCTGTAGATGTAGAGGCGATGATATCCTCTTCTCCTGACACGCTGCCCAAACGCCCCTCCATTACAAATTTTAGCTTTTGGTGGAGAGATGACGGCATAGCCTCGGCAGAATAAATCCATGGCCTTCCCAGCAAGCAATTGTTAGATGGGGTGATGTCCATCACTTGAAAATCAACAGAGCATTTCGGTGTGGCTTTGAGTTTAACAGCAGTAAAAGTACTGAAATCCTCGCGGTTGGTGGTGCAACTATTCTACCACGCTGTACTCGCTGTGCTTGATGAATTTTAAGAGTTCACAGGCTTCTTTCTCATTTACTAATTCTTTTACCTTACTAGCTGGAGCTGGATCTTTTTCAACTTCAACGGATTGTTCTACCTCCATAGGGTCTGGTCCCACTGCTTTTTTTTCTTTGTCTTGTCCCACTGTCTTTCTAGGTTCAACTGTCTCCGGGGTATAATATATGCCACTTCGGGTTAGGTGCTCTACTCCGGTTACATCCACGGTCGCTGCCTGATGGCTCAAAGATTCTGGCATTGCCATACTGCATTCATAGCCCCATGGAATCGTCTAATCCCTTTTGAAAGAAAAAGGTGACGACAATTCTATGATCATTTTCGGAATGGGTCTCTCAACTATGGGAAAAGTCTTTACCTCAGGCTCGTTATAGTATATAATCAGAGGTCTATCCATCCCATAATCGGTCTAATTCATACCAATTTTAGGCTCCTCTATCTTTTCAGAAAATTGGGCCTCGCCTATATTCATCATCTTTTGCACTTTTGCTAAAAACTCTTCACAGTACTGAATGGCATGCCCTTTGCACTCATGATATTGGCAAAAGTCCTCCACCTATATGACTATCTTCTTCATATCTGATTTCAGCTTAACCAACCCCGCTTTGACCATCTCAAACCAAACTCTGATCATAGGCGTTTTTACTTTCCTGACATCCCTTTTTACCCTTTCAACCTCCCCTGACATGATGGCCTTGACCTTGGCCTCCGTAACGGGTTTCCCATAAAATTAGGTCCATTTTTTGACCCAAATTTCAAGATTCCTGCATCAATTAGGTTTTGAACTTTGCACTTAAAAGCAGTGCAAGTCTCGATTGAGTGTCCTTGGATGCTCGCATGGTACGCGCAGTGAGCTTTGGAATCGTACAACTTGGGATAAGGAGGTTTTAGAGGTTGAAGATAAACAGGTGTAACAAGTTGGCCCTGTAGGAGCTTTGGGTATAACTCACTGTAAGTAGTAGGGATAGGGTCATAATAAGGCTTTTGGGTATTTCTCATTAGCCTTTGATCATTTCGGGGACTGTTTTGCATGTTTGGGGTAGTGTTTGGTGGAATAGCTATCTGGGGAGATATACCAGTCGGATTTGGTTGCTAAGGGATAGTCGTGTAAGGAAAAGGGTTCTTAGTGAGGCTGTTTATAGCTGGATAACAAGGGTTGTAGGTCAGGTAAGGTGTATAAGGTGTTGGAGGTGAAAAAGGTCGGTTATTGAAACTGATTGTGTGAGCCTCCCTTCCTTTTGCTTGGTAGGAGTTGTTTTCTTAGGGTCGACTTGTTCCCCGCTTCCCATCTTTTCGCTTTTGATCGCGGTTCAATCATCTCTCCAGATATGACCATATCTGCAAAAAATTTAGTGGCATTACCCACTAATTTCTCGTAATATGGTGCCTTCAGGGTGTTGATGAAGAGAATTATAGTTTCTTTATAAGTCAGGTGTGGCAGCACCTGGGTAGCCATGTCTCTCCATTTATGGGCATATTATTTAAAACTTTCAGTATCTTTCTTCTCCATGTTTTGTAGGGGTAATCTGTTAGGTACCATGTCAGAGACATGCTTGTATTGTTCCAGGAAGGCCCTAGCAAAATCCGTCCATGATCGAATCTTGCTGCGGGTAAGTTGATTGCACCATCGAGTGGCAGACCTGGTGAGACTATCTTAGAAATAGTGGATAAGTAACTTCTCATCACTATCATGTCCTGTCATTTTCCTACAATACATTGTCAAATGTGTTGAAGGATTGGTGGTCCCATTATACTTCTCAAAATCCTGGCGTCTTGAACTTGGGCGGGATCAATAAATCGGAGACCAAACTCATCTCTTTCGCATCGAGGCTTTCGAACAATTCTGCCCCTGCCTTCATCCTTTCTTCCAATAGCTGATAGTTCTTTTGTGATTCAGCTGTTTCAACCCTTTTCAGTTCCGCCTCCTTCCTCTTTTCTTATTCGACAAGCTCATCCAGGTTTGGGATATCAATAGGATCTGTCGGGATTGCCCTAATATTTACCCCAACTGGCATCTGTTTCTATGCCCCTGGGTTGGGCTGAAGATACACGAAAGGCATTTCAGCTGTCGGTGGTGGAATTTTTGTATTCTGTGCAAGTTGGCAGTTTCTCAGTACGGCTTCTTGCTGCCCCTCTTTTCCCTTTTGATGTCCTAATTCTAATCCCAGGGCTAAATTCTCCATGTGTCCGTTTTCTTTGATTTCGGCGGACACCAGTTCCATCAACTTAATCATCTGATCCCATGATGCAGCCTAAGACTTGGCCAATTGTTCCCTCAACTCATCCTTAGCCCTTTCCATTCTCTCCATTTGTTCATTCTCCATGATCCTGACTTGTTATCGAGTATTATACTGATGTGGAGTGCTTATCTCTGGGAGTTTCGATGGGTGCCCAATTTTTGAACCTTGGTATAAATACCACATATTAGAATTTCATGGCATATTATTCTTTTTATTAATTAAATGTGTGCAAGGATGAATGACTAAATCAATGCATGATTGATCAAACTAATATATGAATGAATGTATACTTCTTTAATTGTATGAAATGAGATGATGCAAATAATAGTATTTGCCTTAAGATCAAATTCCAACACAAAGGTTTTTCATTAATTCATGGGAAATTGTTACATATCCTCTCTCACTCTCGGGTTACATAAAAAGACCGTATCTGCTCATACTGGTCTTGAGCCTCCTCCAGGAAATTCAACAGTTGCTGTCCATGCTCCCCTATCTGGTTAACATCACGCCTAAGAGTCTTTACCTTCTCCAACATCTCTTTGGCCTTAACCACAACCTTGCGGGTTTGTCTAGTCAGGTGGTCTATATATACTGCTGCCTCCCTAAGGTCTCGGTCTTCCACCTCGAGCTAGCATCTAAAGCTAAATATTTTCCTGGCTCCATTCAGTCTTCCTCTCTCTGTATTCTCGAATGATGGCAGAAATGTCAGGGTTTTGGACTTGCAACTGATGCTCTAAGGTCTGAATGGTCGCATGGAGTGTTCATTCTCCTTGAGAAGCATGGATGTCCTTTCCCTCTCATTTCCCAACTTTGCTTTCAATAGCTCATTCTTTTACAGGCGTCTTTCTAAATTATTCGAAATCAGTGACCGGGCATCACCCTAATTTTGTCGCTCATGAGAAAATCGGGACTTCTTTTCCTTGTTGTCCTTAGCCTTACCCTTCCAGAAGTCCAATTCTTTTTGAAGCTTTTCTATCTCTTTCTCGTGGGCGCTTAGAGACCTACTAGTTCCAGTGAATTGTCCCTTGGTTCTTAGCCTCGTGTTCTCTTGATGCAAGTCCTGTATATCGGAGTCAGCCGTGTCTCGCTCTTTAACCAACCTCCGTGTCTTGGCCTCTTAGATCTCAAGGTCGATCCTCAAATCTTTAACTTACTCCTGAAGCTTATCATACTCACGCTTCAGTTTCCCTTTTTCCTTTTCTAATCCTTGCCTGACAAGCTCAATCTCTGAGAGTACTACTGGTTCTGGCTGAAAGATTACCATATAAACAGAGGCATCATTGGCAGGGAGCACTATGTCGTGGATCCTCTTGGCTCTCCAAACCAAGTATCCGAGAGTAGCGTTATCGATATATCTACCCAATTCTGATAGGTGCAACTTCCTCCATGCTTTGATGAGCTCACGTGTTTCCTTCATGTACCCTGGCCCATTGCAAAATCTACCAAGGCGAGCCCATGAGTTATCGAGATGAATTGCTCAGACCCATACTGTCTTCGTACCAAGAGTGGTGCATAGCTGATAGCTCTCCAAATTCCTAATAACGAAACCCACGGTTTGTCTCCACAACTATACAGAATGGATCCCGTCGGCATCCACGGAGCTCTCCAAGTGACATCTTCTCGGGCTAAGCGATGAAGAGTCATGATCCACTGTTTTTTATCTCCCTTTCTCGGCCACTCTTTCTTGTAGAATTCCTTAAGAGGAATGAAAGTATTTATGTAGGGATGAAGCTTTTCGTTATCCTCTCCCCAGAAATTGCTCTGGATCTAAACACACAGAAGCTGTGCACATCTCTCGAAACATCCCTTGCCTTTTCTTCGACAGAAATTGAGTGACCTAAACTTCTCGACAAGGATAGTAGGAGCCGGATCATTGTGTTTGCCTAGACACTCAAAGAAGTCTACTACGACCATCTCGATGTGCCCCAAGATTTTTGGAAATATCACCAAACCATAGATCGCCAAGGCAAATACATCCACCATACGATCACTCTCCTGATTGTTCATGCTATAGTCTCGCAAGAACACCCATGGGATACAAATACTAAAACCCTTCTTCTTAATATCCAGTAAGTCGACCGGGATCTCCATACCCAGTATGTCGGATAGATTCTCTCGAAAACTAATTGTCTTTTACTGCTTGCAATATATCTTATCAGGGGTGGATAACTCAATAAGGAGCAAAACAGAGTACTCCTCAATGGTGGGTGTCATATCTTCTCGAGTGAGGGGAAAACAGGCAGAGGAAAAGATGACTTAATTCCTTTTAAGTTAAAGGGTTGAGGGTGTGAAAATGGCCTCGAAAAAGAAATAGAGTCACCACCAATCTTTTTTTGGCTAGGTGTGATCGGTCACATATTAAAACTGGTTTTTATTAAATATTTTAAAATTAATTAAAACATTTTTAAAACCAATTTTATAGTCTGCGCTTTGAACCAGAGAAAAACAACTGCGGGTTTGGGAGTCGGTTACGTGTAGGGAAAGATTAGCACCCCAAGAACGCCCATATAAAACGATACCATATTAGTCGTGTGCTATCTCAAATCTCGGTAAAAAGTCTATTTTAAAATTGGTGTTTGTAAATAATTCCCTTAAAATTTTATATTTTATTTCGAAATGATCCGGAATTTACTTAGCATAAAATTTCCCATGTTTTTCGACAGACTCAGCAAAACATGGAATTTTTCTTTGATTTTGAAATTCTCCGAATCATTTTCATTGAAAAAGATATTTTGTTATTAACGATAATTGATGATATCCTCCCCTAAAGACCCAGCAAAGAATTCATAAAATATTTTAACTCGAGAATAATCTTGATTTATAGAAATATTATTTATTTTTCATGTGTTTGAAAATTTATTGAAAATAACCATGAATATGCAAATATGTTGCTAAGATGAAAATTAAATAGGCATGCGTATATATCATGGCATGGTAAGCAGAGTGACATAGCATAAGAATGAATGTCATGTGAATGAAATCGACATGGCAAATAAAATGGCATGGCACGAAAAATGGTGTGGTATAAGAATAAATATCATATGAATGAAATCGACAAGGCATACAAAATGACATGGCATGAAAAATGGCATGTGAATGAAATCGACATGACATACATAATGACATGGCATTAAAATGGCATGTGAATGAAATCGACATGGCATCATAATGACATGGCATGAAAAATGGCATGTGAAATGAAATCGACATGGCATACATAATGACATGGCATAAGGAGAATGTCACGTGAATGAAATTGACATGGCATACGTAATGACATGGCATGTGGATAACATAAAATGAAATGGCATGTGAACGAAAAGGACATGACAAGCAAGATGACATCGCATAAAATGACATGGCATGTGAATAACATTGACATGGCAAGCAAGATGACATAAAATGATAGAAAATGACATAGCATGTGACATGGCACAAAATGACATGGCATGTGCATGAAATTGACATGGCATACATAGTGTGGATAACATAAAATGACATGGCATGTGACATGGCATAAAATGACATGGCTTGTGAGTGAAATCGACATGGCAAATAAAATGACATGGCATATGGATGACAAAAAAATGACATGGCATGTCATATGGCATAAAATGACATGGCATGTGAATAAAATCGACATGGAAAGCAAGATGACATGGCATATGGATGACATAAAATGACATGGCATATGGAAGACATAAAATGACATGGCATGTGAATGAAATCGACATGGCAAGTAAGATGACATGGCATATGGATGACATAAAATGACATGGCATGTGACATGGCACAAAATGACATGGCATGTGAATGAAATCGACATGGCAAGCAAGATGACATGGCATATGGATGACATAAAATGACATGGCATGTGAATGAAAACGACATGACAAGCAAGATGAGGCATAAAATGACATGGCATGTGAATGAAATCGACATGGCAAGCAAGATGACATAAAATGACATGGCATGTGACATGGAACAAAATGACATGGCATGTGAATGAAAAAGACATGACAAGCAAGATTACATGGCATAAAGTGATGACATGACATAAGATGACATGGCATGGCATAAAATGATGACATAGCATAGATGAATTTATTTGAGAATGACACAAAATTTATTAATACCAAAAATATTTTCATCTTCCCCGGCAAACCTGGTAAATCATAGAAAGTTTTATTTATTTCAAAATTTTCCGAATCATCTTTGTTTTAGAAAAGGGTATTCCTTCGTTAATAATTGATGATATCCTCTCTGGCAAACCCAACAGAGAAAATCATGAATTATTTAAACTTGGGAACATTGCCTTAAAAATGTTATGAATAGCATAACATGATAACAAATGTCACGTGAATGGAATTGACATGGCAAACAAAATGATAAGCATAATGACATGACAAACCAAATGACATGGCATGAAAATGAATGTCATGTGAGTGAAATCAACATGGCAAACATGAGCTTAGCATTCTAAATGACATGGCAAAAAATATTCTATGGAATTAAATGTTATAGCATAAAAATACAATGGCATGTAGGAAATATCATGGTAGCCGAATGGCATGGTAATGGCATGTGAATGGCCGAATACATGGTGATGGCATATGGATGGTCGAATGGCATGAAATGATAACATGGCATGGATGGCATGGCATGAAAATGCACCTAGACTATAAATGACATGGAAAATGACATGATATGACTTGTTATATGGATGACATAGCATAAAATGACATGGCATAAAATGACATGGCATGACATGTTGTAAAATGAATGACATGGCATAGGTGACATGGCATGAAATGATGACATGGCATAAGTGACATGGCATAAAATGATGACATGGCATAGGTGATATGGCATGAAATTATGACATGGCATAGGTGACATGGCATGAAATGATGAAATGGCATAAGTGATATGGCATGAAATAATGACGTGGCATAAGTGACATGGCATAGGTGATATGGCATGAAATGATAACATGGAAAGTGACCTAAGATTGCATGAATAGCTACATGACCAAAGATGCATGACATAGGCAAATATAATGCAAAGCATGACCTAGACCTAAAATGCATGGGAGGGCCGAATGTGATGCAAGATGTATCATGGACACAACATGCTAAATGACATAGCTAGATGACCTAAGATGCATGACATAGGCAAATATAATGCAAAGCATGACCTAGACCTAAAATGCATGGGAGGGCCGAATGTGATGCAAGATGTATCATGGACACAACATGCTAAATGACATAGCTGATGACCTAAGATGCATGACATAGGCAAATATAATGCAAAGCATGGCATGAACACAAAGTGCAAGGGTTGATTGAAACTCATGTATAGCATATTATGAGCACAAAATGCAAGAGAACACAACTACATGACCAAAAATACATGATATAACCTAGTATGATGCAAGGCATGATATGAACCAAAAATCAAGAGATGGCCGAATGATGTAGAGGACTTATTACAACATGAAAATGATGTAAAAACTAACGTGACATAAAATTGATGCAAAGAACATGACCAAAATATGTATAGACACGCAAGAGAGTAATAAGGAAAACAAAGAACAAGGAAAGTTGAGCTCCATGGTTAGTAAAACTTGGCATAGCCCTCCCCAAACCATAATCACTTGATATTATCAAGATCATGAAGCCTTTCCAACTCATAAATCAAAAAATAAAACAAGCTAACTAAAAAAATAAAGGTGATGTTGTTGTATGCCCTAGAGCCAATCAGATTGAGCTTGGGATACACAGTCAATGAAGCATACCATTCACTATGATTATAGTGATACAAGATTTTCCTTCATGTTAGTACAATAATAAGGAGTTATTAAGTACTAATCGGATGAAGCCTATGGAACATAATGGCCTTGCAAAGAAATTATAAAGAGTTATAATTATGAGATCCTTATGCATCAAAGCCTTGTTCCTCAAACTGTTCCTGGTTATCATATTGCTAAGACGGGGCATTGGCAATGTTCAAAGACTGGTATATGTTAAGCCTTCTTACTTATGAAGTAAGCAACTGATCTCATACAGGTTGAAGTATGGGATACTTAAAATAACATATAGGTGCTTGTCTATTGAACAAGTTCACTGAACATGGCCCGCCAAGAGAACTTCATTTGGTAATATATCACTCTAGTGTCTATGATAATGTTCTCTTACTACCAGTCATGTAAATTAGTCCTCAGACTTGAGATACCAGGTCATCTTGTATGGAGAGTGTCATACTTAGATTTCATCACGAACGGGTCCCAATCATGAGGATGATTAAAGTAGGGTCTTATTGGGTATGACATGAACCATACAAGATGAATGAGTGATCTAGAGAGGATTCACCACTCCCTGTGATATTGGAGACATATCCCATTTGTTCTTGACTACGATTAACTTGATTAAGTCTTTGGCCAAAACATAATGGATTTAGGAGAAAGTTGTTCCTCTAAATTCATAAGGTTAATCATGAGTAGACACTGCACCATTCTCATGCGCTATCCGGGATATATGGCGAAAGGATCGTATTACACCGACAAGTTGGTTGCTAAAAGGTTCTAAAATGGTCAAGCTGAATTCACAGTATTTGGGTGGTCATGATGGGTTGCTAGAACCCGCTCTTGATCTATGATAACAAGTTAATAAGATTAACTTATAATCGTTGCCAACATATTGGGAACCTAGAGAGTCACACATATGAGAACATATATGAATGGATTAAACATGTTATTCTATTAAGGTAAAACTTAATGGAATAAAATATTTATATTAAGGACTCAATTGAAAATTTTCAAATGAGATGAATTAAGACATAATTGAGATTGAGAAATCCAAGGACAATGTCTTAATGAGATAAGAGGAATCAAGAAGTCTTAACTAGTGTAGTAGTCGACTTTGACATATAGATGTGCAAAGTGAAGTGCGATTGACTATACTATATTGGAATAATATCATGGGATGATATTAATAGATTAATGACATGAATTGATTCATTAGGAGAAAAAAAATTTAATTGAGAATTAAATTACTTTCGTGTAGAAATTAATCTATCCCATAAATAAGCATGACAAAATTAGAAAGGGTCCAAAACGACTATTCTAATTTAGGACTGTCCACTAAGGATGGTTGGCCCATCTTAAGGCATTAAGATTGTTGGACCATTATTATTATTAGATATTATAATGGGCCTATTGATCTATCTTAGGATTAAATAGTTTACGTCCAAGTGGATTAATGAAAATCTTGTGCAACAAGTAACACATGGCCGACCAAGTATAGGGAGATAGGGATTAGGGTGTGCGCCACTATATAATCATATTTAGAGGTTGTATCCGCCCAAGATAGCTCTATTCTACTTGTGATTTTCTAATTTTTCTTAGGAAAAGGTTTGGTTTCAAGAAGAGAACTCTAACTTAGCAAAAAGCTGAAATCGCAGCCTCCTTAACTCCCTAAGGCTTGCTGCAATTCCTCCTATCTTGGTGTTCTTCTTGCCGCTTCTTCACATAGTTGAGTGAGATTGATTAAGGGAGAAAGATACAAGAATATAGATTTTTTTATTGTGATCTTATGATCAACTTGCTAGCACAAGTGAATCACCATACCTTAGAGAAGGATCCATCTGCTGTTCGTGTGGACTAGCTCTAGAAGAAGGACAATTGTGCTTCTTGTGGTCTTCAACGAGTTAGAAGCTTTGTAGATCTTGGATTTGAGATAAAGATCTGCAACTTAAGGTTATGATATCTTAAGTAGGTAACTTCTAAATCATATGGGTGATTTAATTGTTTTTGAATGTAGCAAACCTATACAAATACAAGCCTAAGATCTTGTTGTACTTCGGATGCTTCTTTGTTTATTTCCGCTGCACTTTGATTATCATGTTTTTGCATGAGCCTAAAAAGTCTGTATTTCCCAACAGTGGTATCAGAGCCCGAGTTATGTTGTTTAAATAAGTTTTATGCATGTCAATTCTTGGTGATATACAAGTTAAAGTGTTGTGTATTGATTTTGGCATGATTTCGGTTCCTATGTTTAAAAGAAATATTATTTTTTTTTTTGTTAAATCTGGACAGCAGCTATATAATGACTTTAATCATGTTTTATAATGTTTAAATAATATATTAAAATTAATTTTAATCAACAAGGATTAAAGCCATGACATGTCTTATTAAACCCGACAAGTTTTGATGTCAAAAACATAGTTTTGAGTCAAGTTTTGTAAGCTGATTTGGAGATAATATAAAATTGATTTTATAGATGTTTTAGATCTGAAAATTTTATATTATATGCTGCCATTGATGTTACAAAATTTATTTGAGCTTAAAACGTTTAAGCAAAGTTGTTTTTGGACATGAAACATTGTTACTACAATGCTGAAATTTTTTGGACTATTTTATAGGTGTTTGCATGCCATAAAATTCGAGCATGAGTGTGAAAACATTCCACATGTTTTCTAGGAGTTTTGGACAGCATCTAAGGTGAATATGATTCATCTATGATGGCTGGTTTAGGCATAGAACATGACTGGACAAGGTGGCAATTGTTGCTACATGCTAGTAAGGCCGAACCAAAACACCAAGGAGGTAATTGTTTCCGAATTGAGTACAGTTATTAGGGGCAGTCATTAGGCTCTTTTGAGGATCCAGTAACCACATGAAGATTGCATACAATAGGCTGATCATAGGCTGGCAGCGGCCATTCGATGGCCAAAGATATTACCTACGCCTAGGACACTAAGAGTTAGAGTCCTACTCTAACAAAGAAACTGTTTCCTAGTGGGAGTGTGAATCCTAAAGGTTAGGAGAAACATGTAGTATGATTAGGTAAGAGTTATCTAATAAGACTTTAAGTTCCTAAAGAGTTAGGATGGATAGTAAACTTAAAGATCTGGTATAAGACAAAAATAGAAGTCCTAAAAGGTTTAGGATTTTGAGCATGCTATAATGTTTTGTCCTAATTAAGACAAGCAACCTAAAAGTTAGGTAAAGTCTGATTTCAAGATATCCTTCTTAATTGTTAAGATGTTAGTAAAAGTGTTTTAATAGTTGGAACCGAAATTGCTAGAATGATTTGATAAATTGTCTCATATTTATTTAGTGACATTTTATGTAAATAGTACACAAGTTTACCAGATGATATTGACTATGCATGTTTATATTTCATGCTTATAATAAGATTATGTATGCATGAAGGATGGTTATGGACTAGACCTTAGTATGACTAGGGAATGTATGGTTGAATTTTCTTATTGGTATTTTATAAATAGGGTCTCCGCACCCTGTCTTCTCTTTTTCATTTCGGAGTTGTAAATTCTCTTCTCATCTAACTCCCCTCGAATGTAACTTGAGGTTTCTGATAAAGCAATGTAACTGTTATATTCTTTATAGATTTAGATTTAGGATAGGAAGTAGAATTTATGTAAATTCCAAGTTTGTAAGAAGAAATGGGGCCAAGAAGAAGCAACCAAGGAGATTACCAACAAAGCTTTTGAAGACTATGTATGGTATCCCCTAGGAATTTGACCAACTAGTTTCCTAATGGCTCAAGGAAACTAGATTAGAATAAAGTCCATAATCATCCTAGTAGATTGCATGTGATAGACTTATTTTGAATTATATATATGCGATGTATGTAATTGAATGAATGTTATGCATGTCAATCAAGTATGAAATCAATGAGACCTATATAAAAATTAAATGAAATCCCTCATTAAATTATATTGAGTCCATGTTACGCATGATAAGTTGCCTTCCACCATCATAACAAGATAACCAGAGTTCTTCCATTCGGAGACTTGTTGAGTCACTCAAGGTCAAACTTATGTACGAACATGCTTGAGTTATTGAATGTGGGTCTTACTCAACTAAGTGTTATGTTATCCGTATGCTTTCAAACTTGATCACATGACATTTAGAGGCAAAGTTAGGCGAAATGCATATGATGTATTTAGGCAAAGAGTTGTCACCTAACTGGATCTAGGAGTTGCATAGAGATGTAATTGGTAAGTTAAGTTACCTACTCAATCAGTTTCAACATAGCTTGTTGAGTCACTCAAGGTTATGCTGGAATGAAAGGGGTCCTAGCTCATTAAGAAGTTTAAAAGTTAAATTTCTTGAAATAATAGTAGAGGGCTATTATTTTGTTAAAATAATGAAAAAAAATCATTTAATTATTAAAGCCTGAAATAAATGATTACTACTTGCTATTTATTGACTGTTAAATTGTTTTGATTCATATAGGATATGAACGCTAAAATGACAAATGCATTATCACTGAGAAGTATACTTGATGCTAATAACTTAACTGGACCGAACTTTGTTGATTGGTTTCGCAATGTTAAGATTGTCTTGAGACAGGAAAAGAAAGCTTATGTTCTTGATGAGCCCATCCCAAATGAGTCTGTTGCTGATGCAACTGAGGAGGAAAGGGTGGCCTATAGAGTTCATAGAGATGATCTCGTACAAGCAACACGTGTGATGTTGGCTAGTATGGCACCCGATCTCCAAAAGCAGCATAAGGCTATGAATGCTCAGGATATCATCCTTAACCTTAGAGAACTGTTCTCTAAGGAGAATCGCATTGAGAGATTTGACATCTCAAAGGAATTGTTCCAAACAAATATGTCAGAAGGAAGCGCACGTGCTTAAGATGATAGGTTATATTACCGGATTGGAGCAGATAGGATAGGTTAGTGGATCATGATCTAAGCATTGATCTAATTCTTTCTTTATTACCTGAGAGCTATTTGCAGTTTGTGTTGAACTTCAACATGAACCATTTAGAGGAAACCCTTTCTGGGTTATTGAATACGCTCACACAGGCCGAGCAAACCATTGTTAAGGACAAGTCATCTGTCCATTTAGTCTCTTCCTCTAAACCGAAAGGTAAGAAGAAAAGGAAGACTAGATGGGATGTACCTCTTGCTTTAAAGAGTTTGAAGCCTGATGATGGTGTTGCAAAGGAAGCAAAGGATAATGCTAATAAAGCTTGCTTCCATTGTGGGAAAACTGGTCATTGGAGGTGCAATTGCAAGGAGTACCTTGAGTCTAACAAGGGAAAGAAGCTGAAAGGAGTTTCAACTTCAAGTATAATTTGATTCACTCCTTTTGGTATATGATACCTATAATTTGGTACTAAATATGTATGACATATTGTAGGGACCAAAGGAATGAGTAGTGAAGCTGGACCATGAAGATGGCAACCGAGTTTGATACTGCATCAGAGCTTGCCGATCTTATGGGTTTTTCAATAAGACTATTTAATTAGGATTTATTTAGAAATATTTGATGTTTTCATTGGCATTATAGGCCAATGTTGAGGATGTTTTATTTATGTTTTCGAAACATATTATTTTGCTGGCATAGGATACCAAGCTTATTTAGTTTCCTCTTAAATAAATCGGTTATAGAATAATTCTATAACTTAGTCTTATATATTATACAACTTGCAAAGTAATTTGAATACCATTTAGCTTAGTGATATGGAATTCGAATTGTTTCTGAATTAATCCCTTAACATCTACATATGTAGGATTTAGTGGGAGCTATTAATAACTTTTTGAATGATTAAATGTTATGATAAATTGCCATTTTTGAAAAATGCAATTAGTAGGAATCGTTCCATACTTGAAAAGATTGCATGTTTATATTAAATGTTTTTAAGACTAACTCTTTTGTTTCGGCTTGCAAAAGGAGTTATATTTGGATTATTAGCTACTAGCTAACAAGTAGATTCCAATAGTTGTTTTAGATGCAACTCAGCCATATGAATGGAATCTAGGTCTCGTTGCGATCCGAATTATTAACCTTGATAATGAGATTATCATATATATATATGACAAATCATATTATCGATGCACTTAAGCTATGTCTTTGTAGAGACACAATTACTAATCAAAAGAGTTCGGCATTGGATGTGTTAGTGATTGGCTTAGTGCAAGTAGGAGATTGTTGGTGTATGCCCTAGAACCAATCAAATTGAGCTTGGGATACACAGTCAATAAAGCATACCCTTTACTATGATTATAGTGTTACAAGGTTTTCCTTCATGTTAGTACAATAATAAGGAGTTATTAAGTACTAATCGGATGAAGCCCATGGAACATAATGGCCTTGCAAAGGAATTATAAAGAGTTATAATTATGAGATCCTTATACGTCAAAGCCTTGTTCCTCAAACTGTTCCTGGTTATCGTAATGCCAAGACGGGGCATTGGCAATGCTCAAAGACTGGTATATTTTAAGCCTTCTTACTTATGAAGTAAGCAACCGATCTCATACAGGTTGAAGTATGGGATACTTTGGATAACATATAGGTGCTTCTCTGTTGAACAAGTTAATTGAACATGGCTTGCCAAGAGAACTTCAATTGGTAATATATCACTCTAGTGTCTATGACAATGTTCACTTGGTACTAGTCATGTAAATTATTCCTCAGACTTGAGATACCAGGTCATCTTTTATGGAAAGTGTCATACTTAGATTTCATCACGAACGGGTCCCAATCACGAGGATGCTTAAAGTAGGGTGTTATTGGGTAAGACATGAACCATACGAAGATGAATGAGTGATCCAGAGAGGATTCACCACTCCTTGTGATATTGGAGACATATCCCATTTGTTCTTGACTATAATTAACTTGATTAAGTCTTTGGCCAAAGCATAATGGATTTAGAAGAAAGTTGTTTCTCTAAATTCATAAGGTTAATTATAAGTTGCAAAGAACTAATATGGATTGATCATGAGTAGACACTGCACCATGCTCATGCACTATCCAAGATATATGGTGAAAGGACCGTATTACACCGACAGGCTGGTTGCTGGAAGGTTCTAAAAGGGTCACGCTGACTTCACTGTATTAGGGTGGTCATGATGGGTTGCTAGATCCTGCTCTTGATCTATGATAACAAGTTAATAACATTAACTTATTTAATATTGCCAACATATTGGGAACCTAGAGGGTCACACACATAAGAACAAATATGAATAGATTAAACATGGTATTCTATTAAGGTAATACTTAATGGAATAAAAGATCTATATTAAGGACTCAATTGAAAAAGTTCAAATGAGATGAATTAAGACATAATTGAGATTGAGAAATCCAAGAACAATGTCTTAATGAGATAAGAGGAATCAAGAAGTCTTATCTAGTGTAGTAGTCGACTTTGACATATAGATGTGCAAAGTGAATTGCAATTGACTATACTATATTGGAATAATATCATGAGATGATATTAATAGATTAATGACGTGAATTGATTCATGAGGAGAAAAAAATTTAATTGAGAATTAAATTACTTTCGTTTAGAAATTAATCTATCTAATAAATAAGCATGACAAAATTAGAAAGGGTCCAAAGCGACTATTCTAATTTAGGACTGTCCACTAAGGATGGTTGGCCCAACTTAAAGCATTAAGATTGTTGGACCATTATTATTATTAGATAATATAATGGGCCTATTGATCCATCTTAGAATTAAATAGTTTAAGTCCAAGTGGATTAATGAAAATCTTGTGCAACAAGTAACACATGGCCAACCAAGTATAGGGAGATAGGGATTAGGGTATGCGCCACTATATAATCATATTTAGAGGTTGTAGCCGCCCAAGCTAGATCTATTCTACTTGTGATATTTTGATTTTGCTTAAGAAAAGGTTTGGTTTCAAGAATCGAACTCTAACTTAGCAAAAAACTGAAATCTCAGCCTCCCTAAGCTCCCTAAGGCTTGCCACAATTCCTCCAATCTTGGTGTTCTTCTTGCCGCTTCTTCACCTAGTTGAGTGAGATTGATTAAGGGAGAAAGATACAAGAATACAGATCTTTTGATTGTGATCTTATGATCAACTTGCTAGCACAAGTGAATCACCATACCTTAGAGAAAGATCCATCAGCTGTTCGTGTAGACTAGCTCTAGAGGAAGGACAATTATGCTTCTTGTGGTCTTGAACGTATTGGAAGCTTTATAGATCTTGGATTCGAGATAAGGATCTACAACTTAAGGTTATGATATCTTAATTAGGTAACTCCTAAATCATATGGGTGATTTAATTGTTTTTTAATGTAACAAACCTATGCAAATACAAGCCTAAGATCTTGTTGTACTTCGGGTGCTTATTTGATTATTTTCGCTGCACTTTGATTATCATGTTTTTGCATGAGCCCGAAGTAGTCTGTATTTTCCAATAGGTGAGCTCCATGGTTGGTACAATGGGCATAGCCCTCCCCTAACCATTGTCACTTGATTTTTATCAAGATCATGTAGCCATTCAACCTCATTTACTTCATTTATTTTGAAAATCAGAACATAAAAAAATAATAAACCTTCCACAATCATGTTTCCCACAACAAACATGCAAAAAAAAAAATCAAGGCAAGCACAAATAAGGCATTCGGCCATGTTAAAAAATTTGTGAAAATTTGTTTTCTTCCATTTTTAATGAAAAGGAAAAGATGAAAGCTTAAATGAACATTTCAAAATTTTTATTTTCATAAGAAAAGAAGTAGAAATCACATAGAAAACAAAGAAAAACACATGAGAATGAAGAAGAAAATCATGCTAGAGCTAGGTAGGAATGGCTACCTTCCAAGTTTTTTTGCGAACCCTCTCTTCCTTTCTTTCAAAAACCTTTTTCTTTCCAAATTAGCTACTTACTTCCCCTCACAAATGACCAGCCAACTTAAGGAAATAAAACATCCCCCTCTCCCTTTCTCATTTGGCCGGTTGGCCTCCTCCACTATAGGATAAAAAGTGCTCATTTTTTTCACCAATCTTGGCCATTGGATGACGATCTTTTCATGACAAATAAAAATGTCATCTTGCAAATTGATCTTGACCTTTGAAAGGTGTACTCATTTTTTACAAAGCACCTAGGCCATTGGATGACACAAGGACCACTTGCATGCTCCCCTTGGCCGAAACTCTCCTCACCATTGGATGGATTGTGCTCATATTTCTTCCATCAATCTTGGCCATTAGATGAGGATCTTTTCATGACAAATAAAAATCTCATCTTGCAATTTGATATTGGCCATTGAAGGGTGTACTCATCTTTTCTACAAGGCACCTATGCCATTGGATGAGGGGGGACCATTTGCAAGGCAATAAAGATGGCATTTTTTAGCTTGATAGTGACCATTGAATTAAATTGATTAAACCTCCCCTTCTCCCCTATGCATAGCCGACCAAGACCTGGAATATTCAAGAATTTCCTCCATCTTTCATATTTTTCTTAATTGCAAATTGGCCCTTTTTGATTTTGGGTAAAATTACCCTTTTGCCCCCCGAACTTAATTTAATTGAAAATGGATCTCAATTTTGGATTTGTCTTTTCCAACTCATCCTATTCAATGTAAAACTTGATTATGGAGGTTCTCACATTTTTTCGAGCTCATTTACTATATTTCTCGGATTTATCTTTGAAATTTCAGTTTAATGCCTCCCAAATTTAGCCTTTTTCAAATGAGCTTCTATTCTGGATTTTTCTACACCAATCTCTTCCAAAAATTATAAAACTCAGATCTAGAAGTTTTCATAATTTTCTGAGCTCGTTTGCTATTTTCTCGGAATTATCTTTTGGAATTTCGGGTTAGTGCACCCAAACTTTGCCATTTTTCAAATGAGCTCCGATTCTAGATTTTTCTTTAGTGATCTCTTCCAAAAATTATAAAACTCAGATCTGGAAGTTTTCATAATTTTCCAAGCTCGTTTGCTATTTTTCCCATAATTATCTTTTGGAATTTTAGGTTAGTGCACCCGAACTTTGCCATTTATAAAATGAGCTCCGATTTTGGATTTTTCTTCACCGATTTCTTCAAAAAATAATAAAACTCAGATCTGGAAGTTTTCATAATTTTCCCAGCTCGTTTGCTATTTTTCCCAGAATTGTCTTTTTGAATTTCGGGTTAGTGCACCCGAACTTTGCCATTTTTCAAATGAGCTTCGATTCCAGATTTTTCTTCATCGATCTCTTCCAAAAATTATAAAACTCATATCTGGAAGTTTTCATAATTTTTCGAGCTCGTTTGCTATTTTTCTCGAAATTATCTTTTGGAATTTCAGGTTAGTGCACCCAAACTTTGCTATTTTTCAAGTGAGCTCTGATTCTAGATTTTTCTTCACCAGTCTCTTCCAAAAATTATGAAACTCAGATCTGGATGTTTCATGATTTTTTGAGCTTGTTTGCTATTTTTCTCAAAATTATCTTTAGGATTTTTCAAGATTGCCCTTCAACCTCCGAACCTCGGTTTTACTCAAAACGGGTCCGAATTTTGGATTTTCTTTTTCTACTTCCTTCATCATAAATTGAATTTGAGTTGGTCCGAAAATGTCCAATTTTTATGATCAAATTCCCCTTTGATTTAGTTTTCCCCTTTTCAAACTCGGGAATTTTCTCGTTCTTCCATTTTTCCTCTAACCGGCTATTCCTTGGGATCAATTTCACATTGGGCCTTGGGCTATCTTTTTTTATCATCCTTTATCAACTGGGGGCTTCAATTTTACCGAATTGGGCTATCTTTGTATTTTTCCCCAAATTTGCCGGATTAGGTCTTCCCCTACATTGAATTTTCGCAACCCATATTCCGAACTCCATATCTTTTGTTGTAGATCTCGGATTGTCAAAATTATTTTTCCATTGTTCAATTCAACTTCGAACCTTAATTTTGACTGGGAGTTGAATTTTTCAGTGGTTGACTTTTTGGGGTTGAATTTTTCGAAGTTGACTTTTTGAGTTGACTTTTTGTGCTAACCTCCAAAACAAAGTCTTGGGGACCTATCTATGGGATGGTGGAAGTCTCTTTGTGTTTCGGGGAGTTTAAACGGAGGATCTGCCATGTTTAGGGGGCCTAGACAAAATTAGGTGTCTACAATATCACCTATGCCATGTCATCATTTTATGCCATGTCATCCATGCCATGTCATCATTTTATGCCATGTCATCATGTATGCCTGGTCCTTATGTATGCCATGTCGATTTCATTCACATGATATTCATTCTTATGCCATGTCATCCAGGCCATGTCACCTATGCCACGACATCATTTTATGCCATGTCACCTATGCCATGTCATTTTGTATGTTTTGCCAGTTTCATTCACATGACATTCATTCGTATGCCATGTCATCCCTATGCCATGTCATCATCTATGCGAGGTCTTTTTGTATGCCATGTCGATTTCATTCACATGATATTTATTCTTATGTCATGTCCTCCAAGCCATGTCATCATTTTATGCCATGTAACCTATGCCATGTCATCTATATGCCATATCATTTTGTATGCTGTGTCGATTTCATTAACATGACATTCATTCTTATGCCATGTCATCCATATGCTGGGTCATTATTTATGCCATGTCGATTTCATTCACATGACATTCATTCTTATGCCATGTCATCCGTATGTCCTGTCATTTTGTAGGCCATGACGATTTCATTCACATGACATTCATTCTTATGCCATGTCATCCATATGCCATGTCATTTTGTATGCTGTGTCGATTTCATTCACATGACATTCGTTCTTATGCCATGTCATCCACATGCCATGCTACTTTGTATGCCATGTCGATTTATTTCACATGTCATTATGTATGACATATCATTTGCCATGTCATTTTTTTTACTAGGTCTTAATAAAATGTTTGTCATATCATGATAAATGAGCATGTTCATTTCATTTTCATCTTAGTAACATTTTGGCATACTTGTCGTCATTTTTTGAAATATATGAAAAACAAATGATATTTTTTATAAATCAAGATTATTCTCGAGTTAAAATAATTCATGAGTTCTCTGCTGGGTCCTCGGAGAGGGTATCATCAATTATCATTAATAATGGAATATCTTTTTCAAAAAATGATTCGGAGAATTTCAAAATTGAGGAAAAATTCAATATTTTGCCGAGTCTGTCGAAAAATATGGGAATTTTATGCTAGTAAATTCTGGATCATTCTCAAATAAAATATGAATTTTTAAGGGAATTATTTACAAACACCAATTTTAAAACCGACGTTTTACCTGGACTCGATATAACACACGACTAATATGGTACCGTTTTATACGGGCGTTGTGGGGGTGCTAATCTTTCCCCGCACATAATCGACTCCCGAACCCGCACTTGTTTTTTTTTTCTCTGGTTCAGAGTGCAGATTATAAAATTGGTTTTAAAAATGTAGTAATTAATTTTAAAATATTTTATAAAAACAAATTTTAATAGGTGGCCGATCACACCTAGCCAAAAAAGATTGGTGGCGACTCCATTTCTTTTTCGAAGTCGTTTGCATACCCTCGACCTTTAATTTCAAGAGGAATTAAGTTGTCTTTTCCTCTGCCTGTTTTGTTTTTCCTCACCTTACTCGAGTGGGTCCCCACGACAGGATCACATATCGACAGTGGTGTTGGGCAAAATGGCCATGTGATTTCTAGCCCATGGAGGATTTTATTCATAATCCTGATTCTTTTGTGTTAGCAAAAAAGAATAATAAGGTCAAAAGTTCTATACAGTGGAAAGCGCCAAAAGTAAATTGGTAGAAGTTTAATGTGGATGCATCGGTTGTTGGGAAGCCTGGACTAGTTGGTATTGGAGGAGTATTAAGAGATGATAGAGGTATTGTTCTGGCTATGTTTTCAAAGTCTGTGGGGGTGATGGAGTCAAATGAAGCAGAAATGAGAGCTACAAAGAAAGCTTTTGTGATTATAGAATCGAAACAGCTTTTAGCCATTAACCTGGAGGTTGAAAGTGATTCTACGACTACAGTCGCTTGGTGCAAGTCTAGCAATTTAAGACCTTGGCATCTAAACTAGATTTTTATGGTGATTGATAGGATAATGAAAATTTTAAATGGTTGCAAGGTGGTAGACAAGGGGCGTTCAGCAAATTTTTTTGCGGACGCATTGGCGAGGCAAAGAGTTAGTAGAGAGACGGATATGTTGGCATGGATTAATGAGTAAGAGTATGGTGGGGGGGGTCGGCAATAAGTGATGAGAGTGTTCTGTGTTTAACTGACATTTTGTTTAATTTTGTAGGCATAGGTACATAAGACATATTGATTTTGGTGGTATATGCGCTTACAGTCAGTACCGCGGGATTTTCAGCATTACAAATTGACCAAGTGAAACTTTTTGCAGAATAAGGGATCTTGTATGTTTTTTGCAAGTTGGGTAATTATATTCTAGGCATCTTTTATATTATATGTTTTTTGGGGTTGGTAGGGAAAAAAACACTTTTGGCTTGATGGGTAGAATATTGTAGGTTTTGTTCTAATATTTGTACTTGGTCTTCGCTATTAATGTATTCATAAAGGGTCTCTGGGGTATCAAGTCCATTTCAGGCTTGAGGGGTAGAGTGTAATAGGTTTTGAGTCTTGCAATGCCACTACATTCTGTAACGTGAATTCTGGTTGCATACCAGTCTCGAACAACATCAATTTTTGGTCACAATGCAGATTCACTACTGTTTGCGAGTTGCGCATATTACGGTTTTTTGTCTCAATCGGTCAACAAAGGCAGGTTCAGTTTGGCTGCATTTTGTTCATCAATACAGGGTTTTTGAATGGAGGTTGAGACTGGTTTACACATAACAGTCAAACAGGTTCAATCAAAGGCAGCATTCGGTAACTTGCAGTTTCAACATTAGCTGCAATTTGGTCACCTTTTAGCATTATTGGAATTGCGATTCATACTTTAATTTGTCAAATAAGGACATCTTCAGTATAATGTCTAGTGGTTGTGATTTGTTTTTTATTTTTTCTTTCAATTGTGGGTTTCTGTAAGCTTTGTCTTGTTCACAAGGATCCATCAGGGGTTCAAGCTTTGAAAGCTTGAAAGGTAGTCAGTTAGGAAAACACATATTTCGTTGTTTTGTAAGGTGTAGGCTTAATAGGGATCAGGTATACTGCTTGAAGGGTAGATTCTCTTTTAGGGATTTCGGATATTCTTGTGAATTTTTAATTATTTCAATAAAATAATACATTGCTGTTCAAAAAAAAAATAATAATAATATCACTAACAATATATAATAAAACCAATGGGCCGGTCAAATGACTCCAAGATCCGATAATTGCAAATTCGGATAAGCTTGATGAACTCAGATCTTAAAGCCCAGCAATTCGAAACCTATTGACCGGTCCAAACTCAAATCCAAAGTCTAATAAAATCTGATAACAAATAATTTTGTGATACCAAATACAATATCGGTTTAAAAAGGATCCAGATAAAATCGGGTATCTACAGTTGCCATTATTTGCGCACTTTCTGTGAAACAAGAATTGTGCAAAGACATAGACACCCATCACATTTGAATTTTTGAAGAATTTTAAAAGGAATGTACTCCTCCACTGAGGCATCAACCTTGAAAGAAAATTTTTCTCCACCGAGAATCTTAAAAAGGAAATATCCTCCACTGAGGATCCTAAACGAGAACATTCCTCCACTGAGGACCTTTAAAAAAGAAATATTCCTCCATTGACCAAGGATCTTGAAAAGAAATTTTCTTCCATCTAAGATAAAAATAAAATACTCCTCCACCAAGGATCTTTAAAAACTCTCTTCCATTGAAGATATTAAAATAAAATATTCCTCTACCGAGGATCTTAAAACAGAAACTCTCTTCCACCGAAGATCTTAAAATAAAACATTCCTCCATTGAGGATCTTAAAAACTCTCTTCTACCAAAGATATTAAAATAAAATACTCCTCCACCTAGGATCTTAAAAAGGAAAATATTCCTCAACGGAGGTTTATTTTGAAGAAAATTCCCATAACAGAGGTTCAAAAATTTTATTTGGAAAAGTTTCCTCAACTGAGGTTCAAAGTTTTATCTTGAAGAAGATCCCTCAATCGAGGTTTCATTTTGAAGAAAATTCTCTCAATCGAGGTTTAAAATTTCATTTGGAAAAGTTTCCTCAACTGAGGTTCAAAGTCTTATCTTGAAGAAGATCCCTCAACCAAGGTTTCGTTTTGAAGAAAATTCCCTCAATCGAGGTTTAAAATTTCATTTGGAAAAGTTTCCTCAATCGAGGTTCAAAGTCTTATCTTGAAGAGATCCCTCAACTGGGGTTTCATTTTGAAGAAAATTCCCTCAATCGAGGTTTAAAATTTCATTTGGAAAAGTTTTCTCAACTGAGGTTCAACCAGGTTCACAAGACCTTTTTCAATTAGCTTAAAGAAATTTCCTTCAGTAGGGATTCAAAATTTATTTTGAAAATGCACTCCTTAATCAAGGTTCCCTATTTCTTGAATTTTAAACCAATCATCATTCTTTTATCGATTTAAGACTCAAAACCATAGAATGCATGCCATGCATGAATGTTATGAATACATGAATATCATGAATGCATGAATGTCATGAATGCAAATTAAATGTATGCATAATAAATGTACTTAAACTACGAATGCAATATCTGCATGAATATCATGAATTACAATTAATGTCATGAATGTAATGTATGAGATGACTAACATGCTATGCAAATGCAACAAATGTAATCATCATTTATCTTCAATTGTGGTAAAATGATCCTTAAGCTCATCATTCCATCTTCTTCATCTCTTTCTTTTCAATATCTTTAAAGTCGATAAAATGCAATGATCAATGATGCAAATATCTCAAATGATGTTGCAAATGCCAATGTCTTTTAACACGCAGATGCAAACGTAAAGTCATGATGCTATGAACGCAATGCATGAAATGAACAAAGGTCATGAATGCAATGTACATGCAAACAATGTCATGATGTCATGAACACAATGCATGAAATAAACAAAGGTCATAAATGCAATGCATATGCAAGGAGTTTCACAATGCATGTCCTCAGATCAAGCATGTAGCATAAAAGATTCTCATCATTTCTTATATTCTCTCGAGCAAGTTCTATCAACTAGATTGATCCTTTTGCTCGTTCCATCATTTTTAAGAAAGTGATTTTTTTTTATTCCTAAGCTTTGAACATCTATAGATTTCCAAATCTTTCATCTTCAAACATATTCTTGTAAAATCTTCAATGTCAATGCCCCAAGAGGTATTTACTCGATCATTCACTGACTCAATACTTCTCATTCTTGAAAACCATTCCTCCAAAAAACTTTCTCAGCATAGTTTTTGCCCCGAAAATGCCACTATTTGTTATATTGGTCCAAAACTCAAATAAATCATTTCAAATTTTCATGTTTTTGAAAATCAATTGAAAAGGAATGAAGTTGTTTAAAAACTCTTTTCATTTGCTCCTATATCAAATGAAAAATTGCCCCACATCACTATTTCCATATTCCAAAAAATCAAGTTTTCATTTTTAACAAAATATGAGATTTGAATCTTTCAAAAACTGGTGATTATTTTCAAGAATGGATAAGGTGAATCATAATTTGGTTCTTTCAAGCAAATTGAGTATTGCAATTTGTCAAGGTTTCAATCCTTAAGAAAGACTTTGTCATATACGGCTAAATCAATGTTTCTTCATCTAAACTCACAATAAATTTTCTGAAATAATCAGGTTTTCACAAAAAAGATTTGTTTTGAAAACACAATGCATTTTGGCACTCTCTCTTAGTTTCTTGATCTATAGCATTTCAACAGATGTCAAGACTGGATAGGATAGGTTCAAAATTTGGGAAAGAAAGGAAAAAGATTTTCAAATTTGGTCCAAGCGATGTTGACCTTCTGAAGTTTCTATAGAGTGTTCGGTGTTCCCTGATTGGTTCCAGATGTCATTCCTATTGTTCTTCTTGTTGGATTTTGGCACAATCATGCTGAGTTGGCCTTTTTTTTTTTGCTCTAGACTGCCCTTTTTTGTGGGTGTGGACACTTAATTTTGTCCAGGCCCCCTAAACAAGACAAATTCTCTTTTTCAACTTCCCGGAACGCAAAGAGACTCCCACCATTCCATAGATGGATCCCCAAGACTTTGTTTCGGAGGTCAGCACAAAAAGTCAACTCAAAAAAAGTCAACCCTAAGAAGTCAACCATAGAAAAAGTCAACTTTCAGTCAAAATCAAGATTCGAAGTTGAATTGAACAGTGGCAAAAGAATTTTCATTATCCGAGGTCTACAATGAAAGATATACAGTTCGGAAGATGGGTTACGAAAATTCAATGTAGGGGAAGACCTAACCCAGCAAATTTGAAGAAAACTGCAAAGATGGCCCGATTCGGTGAAATTGAAGCCCCCAACTGATAAAAGATTAATAAAAAAAAATAGCCCAAGGCCCAGTTTGAAGTGGATCCCAAGGAAGAGCCGGTTAGGGCAAAAACGAAAAAACGAGAAAATTCTCGAGTTTGAAAAGGGGAAGACTAAATCGGAGGGGAATTTGATCGTAAAAAATGGGCTTTTTGGACCATCTCAAATTTGATATATGATAAAGGAAGTGGAAAAAGAAAATCCATATCTGAGTTTTATATTTTTTGGAAGGCATTAGAGAAGAAAAATCCAGAATCGGAGCTCATTTGAAAAAAGGAAAAGTTCTGGTGCACTAACCCGAAATTCCAAAAGATAATTCTGGGAAAATAGCAACGAGCTCGAAAAATTATGAAAACTTCAAGATCTGAGTTTTATAATTTTTGGAACAGATTGGTGAAGAAAAATCTAGAATCTAAGCTCATTTGAAAAAAGGCAAAGTTCGGGTGCACTAACCCGAAATTCCAAAGAAAAAATTTCGAGAAAAATAGCAAATGAGCTCAAAAAATTATGAAATCTTCCAGATTTGAGTTTTATAATTTTTGGAAGAGATTGGTGAAGAAAAATCTGAGATCGGAGCTAATTTTAAAAATGGCAAAGTTCAGGTGCACTAACCTAAAATTTCAAAAGATAATTTCAGGAAAAATAGCAAACGAGCTCGAAAAATTATGAAAACTTCCAGATCTGAGTTTTATAATTTTTGGAAGATATTGGTTAAGAAAAATCCAGAATCGGAGTTCATTTGAAAAAGGGCAAAATTTTGGTGTACTAACCCGAAATTCCAAAAGATAATTTCGGGAAAAATAGCAAACGAGCTATGAAAAATAATGAAAACTTCCAAATCTGAGTTTTATAATTTTTGGAAAGTATCAGTGAAGAAAAATCCGAAATTGGAGCTCAAATGAAAAGGGCTAAATTTGGGAGGCACTAAAACGAAATTTTAGAGAAAAATCCGAGAAAAATAGAGAATGAGCTCGGAAAAATGTAAAAACCTCCAGAACCAAGTTTTATATTGGATAGGATGAGTTGGAGAAGACAAATACGAAATTGGGGTCCATTTGCAATTAAATTAAGTTTGGGGGCTAAAATATAATTTTACTGAAGAAACCGAAAAGGGCGAATTTGCAAAATTAAAAAATAAAGGAATTTTTGGAATATTCTAGGCCCTTGGCTGGTCAGCTCATGGGAGAAGGATGGATATTTGATGAAATTTCATCCAATGGTCAATATCAAATTGCAAGATGTCATTTTTAAGTGTGCTTGTTCATCCAATGGCCTAGGTGTTTTGTTAAAAGATGAGTACATCCTTCAATAGCCACTATAAAATTGCAAGATGTCATCTTTATTGTCATGAAAATATCTTTGATCCAATGGCTTAGATTGTTGGAGAAAAGATGAGCACATATCATCCAAGGGCAAAGGATGTTGGAGGAGCATGGGGAACATGTCTTAGTAAAACAAAGCACACACTCTGTAATATTTAGAGAGGCAGCCGACCATCACCATGAAAAAAAAAGGATTTCATTTTTTTCATTATGGCACTTCATTCTTGAGATAAAAGAGAGAGGAAAAAGAAAAGAGAAAGAAAAAAATTTGGCAAACTTTGATTTGGAAAGCTATAGCTAGGTAGCTATCTCTTCTTTTATTCTCCTTTAATGTTTTTCCTTGATGTTGTGATTCTTTTTATTCTCTTTGTGTTCATGTGATTTGCAAACTTTTCGATGAATAAAAAGGTTTTCAAAAATAAATTTTAAATGTTTTCTATCCTTTTTCCTTCATGCTTTATCAAATAACCAAGTTGACAAAATTTCTCTACATGTTTCATGCCATAGCCGAAACCTCTTTGAAGATTTTGCGCTTGTTCTTGCTTGATTTTTCTTATTTGCTTGGTTGTGTTCATGCTCTTGACTCGTGCTTGATCTATTGTCATATGTTTGGTTGGCTGAAAATCATGCATTTCATACCATTTCAACTAGGTTTTTGGCCAAGATCAACCAATGATCTCAAGCAAAAAACCCTTTGCCTCTACTAGTTGAGAGATTAATATTTTAGATTGGGTATTCTGACTTTAGGAATTTGTTTCACTACTCATCGGTGGTCAAAATAAATTGATTCTTTTACCACATGCATTAGCCATTTAGGGGATGCCATGGTATTTTTCTCATGATTTTTAGATTTTTTTTTTATCATGGTTGAAAAAATAGATTTTGACAAAGCATTTTTTAACTCACTGTCTTGATTTTGGTAAAATTCGGTCATAATATCCATGCTCCAAAATATAAGCTGATTTTTTTTCCATGGAGATCAACATGGTCTGAGTCTCCTCTAATTTTTTTAGATTTTTCTGAAATTTTTTAAATGGGAAAAAAATAGGTTATCAAAACTGATAGAGAGGGTCAGATTTGTTTTTTAAGAAATACTAATTTTCTGTTTTGGTTAGGATATTAAGAGGGGGCTGATTTGGGGCATTAGCTACTATCTTATATTAATTTACAAGTCATTTCAATCATAAAATTTGATATTATAAAAGTCAGGTCAAGGGTGGTCAACCCAGATTTCAAAACTAGGAAAATAAGGCCTTTTCAAATTGGGGGTTCGACCAAGACGCCATTTTCATCCAAAAATTCCATCTTTCTTAAATCCGAGCACAAAGTCTTTTGATTTTGAAAATCCCATTTAAGTATATTCCTAAGATAGTCAGATACTTTTTTTAGGTATACGGATGTCCTTAATTCAAGGAAGAAATACATTTCCATGCATTGCATTTTAAAAATGTTTTTACTTAACTTGTCATAAAAATGTATTTTTCGGTTTATTAAACATTTGGCGAGAATTAGTTCCCAATATTTGTCGGGTTTGTCAGGGAGGTTAGAAAATTATTCAAAGCATGTGTTTATGGAATCGAAACGTATGGTTTTTGTTTTACTCGGAACCACGTAAAATATCATATGAAATAATTATTTTCCAAGCTTTGCAGGGTTTGCCGGGAAGCACGGTAATATTTTCTAACATATGCTATTTATATGATTCCTCACATGAATAATTCATTTCAAATAATGATGTGTACATGTGATCATGATGTGATTATGAATATTTTATGATGATGCCATATTGTTGATTTTGCCATGTCATTCATATGCCATGTCATTCATTATTCCATGTCATTCATTATAATATGTCATTAATATGCCATGCCATGTCATTCACATAACATGTCATTCATTATGCCATGTCATTCACATGCCATGTAATTCATATGCCATGTCATTTATTTGCCATGTCACTCATATGCCATGTCATTCACATGCCATGTCATTCATTATGCTATGTCATCATTATGCCATGTCATTCATATGCCATGTCACTCATTATGCCATGTCATTCATTATGCCATGTCATTCATATGCCATGTCATTCATATGCCATGTCATTCATATGCCATGTCGTCCACATGCCATGTCATCCACATGCCATATCATTCACTATGCCATGTCATTCATATGCCATTTCATTCATTATGCCATGCCATTCATATGCCATGTCATCCACATGCCATGTCATTCATTATGCTATGTCATTCATATGCTGTGTCATTTTGTTTGCCATGTCGATTTCATTCACATGACATTCATCATTATGCCATGTCATTCATATGCCATGCCATTCACATGTCATGTCATTCATCCACATGCCATGTCATTCATATGCCATGTCATTCACATGTCATTCATTCATTTGCCATGTCATTTATTCTGTCATTCATTCATATGCCATGTCATTCATTATTGCCATGTCATTCATATGCCATGTCATCCATTCACATGCCATGTCATCTAGATTATGCCATGTCATTCATATGCCATGTCATATTTGCATGCTATGTCGATTTCATTCACATGACATTCATTCTTATGCCATGTCATTCATATGCCATGTCGATTTCATTCACATGACATTCATTCTTATGCCATGTCATTTATATGCCATGTCATTTATATGCCATGTCATTTATATGCCATGTCATTTTGTATGCCGTGTCAATTTCATTCACACGACGTTCATTCTTATGCCATGTCATTTCGCATGCCATGTCAATTTCATTCACATGACATCTCATTCTTGTGCCATGTCATTTTGTTTGCCATGTCGATTCCATTCACATGACATTCACTCTTATTCCATGTCATCTTTTGCCATATCATTTTCATGCCACGACATTCATCCTCATGCTATGTCATAATTTCTTGTACTATGTCATAATAAAATGTTTTTCATACCATGGTAAATATGCATGCTCATTTAATCTTTATCTTAGTACCATTTTTGCATATTCATTATCATTTTCTATGATTTTCGAAATACATGAAAAACAAATAACATTTTTTTTAAAATCAAGACTATTCCCGAGTTAAAATAATTCATGAATTCTCTGCTGGGTCTACCGGGGAGGATATCCTCAATTATAATTAACAACGGAATATCTTTTTTACAAAAACGAGGATGATTCAGAGAATTTCAAAATCAAGGAAAAATTCCATATTTTGCTGAGTCTGTCGAAAAATATGGAAAATTTTATAAATTCTGGACCATTTTCAAAATAGAATATGATTTTTTATATATATATATATAGGGAATTACTTTCAAAACACCAAATTTTAAAATCGACTTTTTATCGAGACTCGAGATAACACACGACTAATAAGGTATCGTTTTATACGGGCGTCGGAGGGGTGCTAATCCTTCCCCGGGCGTAACCGACTCCCAAAGCCGTACTTGTTTTCTCTGGTTCAAAGCGCAGACTTCAAAATTGGTTTTAAAAAATCTCTTAATTAATTTTAAAATGTTTATTTCAAAACCGATTTTAATAGGTGGCCGATCACACCTAGCCAAAAAAGATTGGTGTTTTTTGTTTGAGGTCGTTTTCATAACCTCCTCCATCTTTAATTTCAAGAGGAATTAAGTCATCTTTTCCTTTGCCTGTTTTGTTTTCCCTCACCTCACTCGAGCGGATCCCCCACGACGGGATCACGTATCGACAGCTTGGCGACTCCACTAGGGACTTTAGAGAGTCAGGCCTAGAATTAGTAGCGTGTTATCGAAAGTCTCGGTTTGTCGAGTTTAATTGGTGTTTAATTGTAATTCCCATTTTTTTTTAAATAAGGAGAATTTTTAAAAATAACAAAATGTTTTTAATATGTTCATATGCATGCTGGTTATTTAGTCTTGTACATTATTATTGTTCTTCAATTACTTAACCTTATATATTATTACCGCCCTCTGGTTGGTTAATACGTTACTCTATTCTTGATCTTTGTTTTAATAAATTGCTGGGGCATTTAGAATAAGGATTGTAGAATAGGTGGTGAACGGTTTGTTTGTTCCTCCTCACACACTACACGTGCATTGGCATAAATGAGCCCTCTACCCGGGTTCCGTCCTTTAGGTGGAAGTAAAGTAACTACGCTCTCGTGAGGTGATAACCTCCGCATGGGCTAGCAAAACACTCCCAGAGTAGGTAGACTGCCTACGCTTTCGTGGGGTGATAACCTCCGTATAGGCCTGGGAAATACACTCTAACAAATTGAAGCCGCTTTTATTGGGGTGCCTTACTAGCCTTCATCGGCGACAGTGAGGAACAATTCGGAGCCATTTTAACCTAATGCAACCTCATATAGTGAACCTAGGCGAAGCCATGCCGAATTTCCGTTAGAGATACCGAAGCTAGGAACACATGGACGAATGCTTCTGATCTTTTTCCATTTATTTTTGCATTCTGAATAAGCATTGTAGGTCGGGCAACGATGAACGGACATCGCCTGCAATAAATTTGTTATGCCGCCCCAAAGGCATCGAGATACTTAAATAAGTTGATATTGATGGGGCAAATGTTCATTAACTCTTTTTTTTTTTTAATTTGAAAATATAAAAATTATTTTTCAAATTTTTTGCATTTTGCACATTTCATGCATATATGAATAAAGCATGTATATCCATGGTTTTTTTATCTCGTTCTTTTCAATAAACGGATGGTGATAACAATCTCATTTGTTAATTGCATAAACATTCATTGGTTGAATAAGAATTGTAGATTGGTAGTGTTGAATAAACGTTTGGATATTGTACCATAGTAGGATCCACTACCCCGAAATTTTTTGAAAGATAATATTTTGATTTTCGCGAGAAAACATGTTTCAAAAAAATCATCATGGGTTAAATTTTGGGGCAAATCAAGATTGGTCCCACCATTCCAATTTATTTTGTACATGTATTCATATTTTACATGCATCATGTTGACATCAGGTTGCATTCATGGCATGATTTCTCTGTATATTTCCATACGTGGATTTATTTATTCTTTACACACATCATTTTGAATCAGGTTGCATTCATGGCATACATAGTCATCATGATTTCTCTGTATATGCCCATGCATTAATTTGTCATATTAGCATCAGGTTGCCTGCATGACATACATGGTCAGCATGATTTCTTTGTATATACTATGTGTCAACCATTTATTCTTTACATGCATTATAATTGACATCGTGTTGCATTCATAGCGTATAAGATCATTCATTGGGAAATGCATCTGGAACAAACATGGTCATTCATTGCATATATCCATGCATTGATTTTTCTTATTCTTTAAATGTATCATGTTGCATTTATAACATACATGGTCAGCATATTTTCTCTGTATATATAAATAGATAAACTAATCATATATAACTTTTTTTTTTCAAAACTATTTTTTACATAATTTTTTTCACCCAAAAATGTGGATGTGAATATTTCTAGTATCTCTGTATGTCTTTCACTTCTAATTTTGCAAAAGACTTAGCCAAATAAGAAATTTACCAAATTCCGAGTTCTTAAAATGTGACATTTGGGATTGTCGCATTCCTAGATTCTTCAAAATTTAAAATCCAAACGCATGGTAAAACTTTGTTCCCCATAGGTCCATGTCTGATCAACCATCATAGTGCTATTCTCTTTTATTATATTGTTTTTTTTTCCTTGAATTATCTTCTATGTTATTATATATATGTTCTCACCATCATCATTTCAACTCTTTTTTTCATAGTCTTTATTTTATTGAAATTTTAGGGAAACATCATAAACATGTAAGCAGGGACGAAATTAAAAATATTGACAAGAGGGACCGAGATATACGTATAAATATTTAATGTAAAAATAAAAATTGTGTATGAAATAAACTTGTTTAAGGACAGGGTTATCGGTCGGCTCGAATCGAGCCGGGCTTTGGGCAAGTAAATTTTTTTGTTATGTGGGCCTGACCCGACCCGGTACATGAACAACTCTAGTATGAAATTATTAAATTTAAATATTATATACAATATATAAATTCCTTCTAATGATTTTTTTTTAATTTTAAATATTATAATTGCATATGAAAAAAAATTAATAAGAATAAAGTCTCAATGCCAAAAAAAAATCTATTGTCTAATTAAAATATGCATAAAATTATTTCATATTATAAAAGAAAATCATAAGATTAAATATATTTAGAAAAAACAAAATAAGTTAAATGCACTATTCGTATTAAATATTGTAATGGTTTAACTTTCTTTATTTATTTTTCTCTTATGAAAATAGAATGAAAAATATTAAACACAATAATTAATGTAAATGTATTTATTTAATTGATTGAAAAAGTAAATAGAGAGAATTAAGTTAATAATCAATGGGGTTTAAACTAAAAGTGTTACCAAATTTATTATATCAAATAAATTATATAAATGGGGCCAAATTGAAAAAAAAAAAATTTGAAGGGACCAAACATGATTTTACTTTATTTTCAAGTGATGATGTAAAGTATTTCAAAAGTCTTAAAAAATTTACGGGGAGCCAAGACCCCAACCTGTCCCCCTTCGCCCCTGCATGGAAGGTAAAGACACCTAATTTTGTCCGAGCCCCCTAAACCAGGCAAATTCTCCTTTTCAACTTCCCGGAACGCAAAGAGACTCCCACCATTCCATAGATGGGTCTCCAAAACTTTGTTTCGGAGGTTAGCACAAAAAATCAATCCCAAACAAGTCAACCACTAAAAAAGTCAACTCTCAGTCAAAATCAAGATTCGAAGTTGAATTGAACAATGGAGAAAGAATTTGATAATCCGAGGTCTACAATGAAAGATATAGAGTTTGAAAGATAGGTTGCGAAAATTCAATGTAGGGGAAGACCAAATCCTGCAAATATGGGGAAAACTCCAAAGATGGCCCGATTCGGTGAAATTAAAGCCCCTAGATGATAAAGGATGAATAAACAAAATATACCAAAGCCCAGTTTGAAGTGGATCCCAAGGAAGAGCCGGTAAGAGCAAAAACAGAAAAACGAGAAAATTCCCGAGGTTGAAAGGGGAAAACCAAATCGGAGGGGAATTTGATAGTAAAAATTGAACATTTTTGGACCAACTTAAATTCAATATAAGACAAAGGAAGTGGAAAAAGAAAATCTGGAAATCGGACCCTTTTTGAGTAAAATCAAGGTTTTGGAGGTTGAAGGGCAATCTCGAAAATTCCGAAAGAAAATTTCAGAAAAAATAGCAAACGAGCTCGGAAAATAATGAAAACATCCAGATCTGAGTTTCATAATTTTTGGAAGAGATTGGTGAAGAAAAACCAGGAATCAGAGCTCATTTGAAAAATGGCAAAGTTTGAGTGCACTAACCCAAAATTCTCAAAGATAATTTTGTGAAAAATAGCAAACGAGCTCGAAAAATTATGAAAACTTCCAGATCTGAGTTTCATAATTTTGGGAAGAGATTGGTGAAGAAAAATCCAGAATCGAAGCTCAAATGAAAAAGGTGAATTTTGGATGCACTAATCTAGAAAATCCAAAAGAAAATTTCGGAAAAAAATAGCAAACGAGCTCAAAAAATTATGAAAACTTTCAGATCTGAGTTTCATAATTTTTGGAAGAGATTGGTGAAGAAAAATCCAGAATCGGAGCTCAAATGAAAAAGGTGAATTTTGGGTGTACTAATCCGAAAATTCCAAAAGAAAATTCTGGAAAAAATAGCAAACGAGCTCGAAAAATTATGAAAACTTATAGATCTGTGTTTTATAATTTTTGGAAGAGATTGGTGAAGAAAAATCCAAAATCGGAGCTCATTTGAAGAATGACAAAGTTCGAGTGCACTAACCCAAAATTTTTGAGAAAAATTCGGGAAAAATAGCAAATGAGCTCGGAAAAATGTCTAAACCTCCAGAACCAAGTTTTATATTGGATGGGATGAGTTGGAAAAGACAAATCCAAAATTGGGGTCCATTTGCAATGAAATTAAGTTTGGGGGGCAAAAAGGTAATTTTATCGAAGAAACCGAAAAAGGGCCAATTTGCAAAATTAAAAAGTGAAAAAATGAAGGAAATTATGGAACATTCCAGCCCTTGGTCGGCCAACAAAGGAGAAAGGATGGAGATTTGATCAATTTAATCCAATGGTCACTATCAAGCTACAAGATGCCATTTTTATTACCTTGCAAATGGTCCTCCCTCATCCAATGGCCTAGGTACTTTGTACAAAAGATGAGTACACCCTTCAATGGCCAAGATCAAATTGCAAGATGACATTTTTTTTTGTCATAAAAATATCCTCATCCAATAGCCCATATTATTGAAGAAAAGATGAGCACAATTCATCCAATGGTGAAGAGAAGGGTTCGGCCAAGGGAGAGCATGAAGGAGTGGTCTTTGTTTCATCCAATGGCCTAGGTGCTTGTAAAGGATGATTACACCTATGAAGGTCCAAGATCAAATAGGAAGATGATATTTTTATTGTCATGAAAATATCCTAATCCAATGGCCTAGATTGTTGGAGAAAAATGAGCATATTTCATCATATGGTGGAGAGGCCAATCGGCCAAGGGAGAAAGAGAGGGGAGAAAGTTTTTTTTCCTTAAGTTGTCTAGTTATTTGAAGAGAGAAGTCAGTAGCTAATTTGGCAAGAAAATGGTTTTTGAAAGAAAGGAAGAGAGAGTTGTCTAAGAAAGCTAGGAAGGTAGCCATTCCTACCTTGCTCTTGCATTGTTTCTTCTTCATTTTCATGCTTTGTTCTTTGTTTTCCATACGATTTCTACCTATTTTCATGTTAAAATAAAAGTTTTCAAAAGTTTTTACGCTTTCATCTTTTTCTTTTATCAAAAAAAAAAAAAAAAAAAAAAAGAAAACAATCTTTACAAATTTTTTTACCATGGATGAACGATGCTTGCTTGCCTTCATTTTTTGTTTTGCATGTTTGCTATGGGAAACATAATTATGGAAAGTTTATACTTCATTTATGTTCTATTTTTAACAAATAAATGAAACAAATGAGGTTGAAAGGCTTCATGATCTTGATAAAATCAAGTGATCATGGTTAGGGGAGGGCCATGCCCATTGTACCAACCATGGAGCTCACCAACATCTTTTTAGTTAGCTTGATTTATTTACTGATTTTTGAATTGGAAAGGCTTCATGATCTTGATAAAATCAAGTGATTATGGTTAGGGGAATCACTTTCCTTGTTCTTTGTTTACTTTTTTTTTTATTACTTCCATGCATGTCTATGCATCTTTGGTCATATTCTTTGCACCATTTTCATGCTATATTAGTTTTTGCATCATTTTCATGTTGTGATAAGTTCTCTACACATTCGGCCACCTTATGTATTTTGTGTTAATGCCATGCCTTGCATCATATTTGGTTGAGCCATACATCTTAGGTCATGTAGCTATATTCATTTAGCGTTTTGTGTTCATGATATATTTTTCATGCCATTCGGCTTTCCCATGAATTTTAGGTCTAGGTCATGCCTTGCATTATATTTGGTTATATCATGCATCTTAGGTCATATATCTATGTCATGCATCTTATCATATAGTTATGTCATTTAGCATTTTGTGTTCATGATATATCTTGCATCACATTCGGCCTTCCCATCCATTTTAAGTCTAGGTCATGCCTTGCATTATATTTGATTATGTCATGCATCTTAGGTCATATATCTATGTCATGCATCTTAGGTCACTTTCTATGTCATTTAGAGAATAGGTCATTTTCAACATTTCCATGTCACATATGCCATGTCATCCATATAACATGTCATGCCATGTCATTTATCATTTAGGTGCATTTTCATGCCATGGCATTCATGCCATGTCATCATTTCATGTCATTCGGCCATTTACATGCCATCACCATGTCATTTGGCCATCATGACATTTTATTTATGATCTAAGTCATTTTATGCCATATCATTCATATAGTATGTCATTTGCCATGCCATTTAGTGTTTGAGCCCATTTCATACCATGATTAAGCATGTCATGCCATTCATGTCACTACCATGACCATTCGGTCACCATGACATTCCATTCATGTCATTCTATTTTCATGACACAATATTCTCATGCCATGTCATTTGCCATGTCATTGTGTTTATCTCATTTTGGTTTGTCATGTCGATTTCATTCACATGACATTCATTACTATGCTACATCATCTTATGCCATGTCATTATCTCATCTTCCATATTACAATAAAAATGCTTATCATGTTTTGGTAATCATGCATGCCTTAATATCAATTTGCATATTCATAACATTTTAATAAATATGGCAAAATTCCCGAGTTTAAATAATTCATGGCTTTCTCTGCTGGATCTGCCGGAGAGGATATCATTAATTATTATTAACAAAAGAATACCCTTTTCTAAAAAAAAATGATTCGGAAAATTTTGAAATAAATAAAACTTTCTATATTTTGCCGAGTTTGCCGGGGAACATGAAAAGTTTTGGTGCTAATTCCGAGTCATTCTCAAGCAAATTCATTCTCATGCTATGACACTTGTCCACATCATTGATATACCATGTCATTTTACTTGTCATGTTGTTTCCATTCATGTCATTCATATGTCATGCCATTCATTCACATGTCATGCCACTCATGTGCCATGTCATTCATTCATATGTCATGCCACCTAGATTATGTCATGTCATTCTCATGCTATGTCACTCTTATGTCATTCATATTTCATGCCATATCTATTTCATTCACATGACATTCATTCATTCCTATGACATGCCATCATTTTATGCCATATCATCTATGCCATGTCATCATTTTTATGCCATGTCACCTATGCCATGTCATCATTTTATGCCATGTTCATCTATGCCATGTCATCAATTCTATGCCATGTTCATCTATGCCATGTCATCAATTCTATGCCATGTGATCTATGCCATGTAACCTATGCCATGTCATCATTTTATGCCATGTAACCTATGCCATGTCATCATTTTATGCCATGTTACCTATGCCATATCATCATTTTATGTCATGTCACCTATGCCATGTCATCCATATGCCATACCATTTTGTATGCATTGTCGACTTCATTCACATGAAATTCATTTTATGCCATGTTATCCATATGCCATGTCATTTCCTATGCTATGTTGATTTCATTCACATAACATTCATTCTTATGCCATGTCATTTTGTATGCTATGTCGATTTCATTCATATAACATTCATTCTTATGCCATGTCATCCATATGCCATGTCATTTTGTATGCCATGTCGATTTCATTCACATGACATTCCTTCTTATGACATGTCATCTATATGCCATGCCATCCATATGCCATGTCGATTTTATTCACATGTCATTTTGTGTGCTATGTCAATCATTTGCCATGTCATTATTTATTTTATTAGTTCATAATAAAATGTTTGTCATATCATGATAAATATGCATGCGTATTTAATTTTTATCTTAGTAGCAATTTTGCATATTCATGGTCATTTTCTTAAAATACATTGAAAAACAAATGATATTTATTATAAATTAAGATTATTCCTGAGTTAAAATAATTCATGAATTCTCTACTGGGTCTGCCGGGGAGGATATCATCAATTATTATTAATAACTTAATATTCTTTTCAAAATGAGGATGATTCAGAGAATTTTAAAATCAAGGAACAATTCCATATTTTGCCGAGTCTGTCGAAAAATATGGAAAATTTTATGCTAGTAAATTCCATATTATTTTCAAATAAAATATGTCTTTTTAAGGGAATTATTTTCGAACACCAAAATTTAAAATCGATTTTTCACCGAGACTCAAGATAACCCATGACGAATAAGGTACTGTTTTATACGGGCGTTGTGGGGGGTGCTAATCTTTCCCCACACGTAACCGAGTCCCGAACCTGCACTTGTTTTTCTCTGGTTCAAAGCGCAGACTACAAAATTGGTTTTAAGAATGTTTTAATTAATTTTAAAATGTTTTATAAAAACTGGTTTTAATAAGTGGGGGATCACACTTAGCCAAAAAATATTGGTGGCGACTCCATTTCTTTTTCGAGGTCGTTTTCATACCCTCGACCTTTATTTTAAGAGGAATTAAGTCATTTTTCCTCCGCTTGTTTAGTTCTTTTCCTCTCCTCAAGTCGAGCGGGTCCACACGACGAGACCACGCATAGACAGAAGGTTGTGTTAGTAATTTAGAATATCGGTGGATTGATAATTTTTTTAAATAATTTTAGTGGATTAATAAGTATTTCATAGTGATGACAAAATTCTAGTTAGTTTTCATAAAATATAAATTATGAAAATATATATTTATCCATCAAGTGAAAAGTAGTATTTGTTCATCAAGAATATTAATGTTTAATTATTAATGAAATATTATGTTTGTTCATCAAGAATTATCTTATGAAGTGACATATGCTTTCATTAAAATGACATGTTTTTATTAATTATATAAAGAACTGTTTTATAAAATTATTTTTAGTATTATGCTCGGAGTGTTTAGTGATTTGTTATATCCTGGAGGCATTTTAAAGCATTAAATAAAATGTTTTGCATGCCTAAAAATTATCTTAATTTCTTACTTTATTTTTTTCTTGTTTCATTCTCTAGTTTTCTAATAGATTGCTTTCGGGTTAGAGGTGTTCATTGATCAGTCGGATTTATACATGGTCTCAACACCTTACATACTTGTCCAAGTACTGCCTGACCCAATAGTTTAGACTCTAAATTCTATCCAGGTCCACCCAAATAAGATTTTTTTTTTCTAAAAAGCATTAAAATATATATATATGGTATTTTTTATTTAATCTTTAGTCATTTTGTTTTTTTCTTTTATTAAGTTTTAAAATATGGATACCTTAACATAATTTGTAATATTTACACTGCAATATTATATATATTTATCTATTATATAAAATAAAATAAATTATATAATATATAAAAATAAAATAAAATATTATATTATATTATATAATTGAAAAATGGATCGGGCTAGACCTAACGCGAACCATGAATGTTAGAGCTAAGGTCCAACTAGTTTTTTTTTTAACTGACCTCATTTTTTTCCCTAAACTCGTTTAACGGGTTTAATATTTTTGTTAAAATCCTTTCAAATATCAGACAGTCCTTTAGACTTGGATAAATAAATTGACCCTTGGACAAGTTTACTTTGTATGTGGTCTAATTTCAATTTTTGTTCCTTGCATCTATCACCTCTTGAGGATAAAACTAAATGCTCTTACATATGGGACATCAATAGGGCAATTTAGGGATAAAAGAAAATTTGTTGAATATTTTCATACTTGATTATTTTTAGATATTTGATGATGTTATGGATTGTTTACTAGTCACTAGAACTAAGAGTCTAGTACTCTATCAATATAGCCACGACTCTCGATAGAAATATTTTTTCTTGATAGTGCTTCAAGTTGTATTTATTGATTTATTTTAATGATTAACTAGCATGCAAAAGAGGCAAAAAAAAAAAAAAAAAAAAAAAAAAACTAGCATGCAAACCGCGCTTCATGTCAAGTGTTGTAATTTATGTTAGAAAAATTACAAAATGAAACCAAAAAAAAAAATTAAGGTTAAGAAATTAAGATGACTTTGAGGCATGTAGAATTTTTTTTAGGGTTTAATATGCTTCCAATTTCCAGATACAACAAAATCCAAAATACTCCAAACAGAATAGTGAAATTGGTTGCATAGAAGAGTTTTTCATGTAGTTAATGAAAACACATTTCATTTCATAACACAACTTTTGATGAACAAATGTAATATTTCATCAAAGATTAAATATAACTATTTTTGATAACTAGACCTGTCTATTGGGCAGGTTGGTTAGTTTCGAGTTTTGTCAATTCAGATTTTAAAATTTTTAGGTCATTTTCGGGTTCGGGTCGCTTTAGATTCGAGTCATTGTTTATTCTGATCGTTTTGGGTTTGGGTCATTTCGGGTCGGATTATTTGAGTTTGACACTCGGGTTATTCTGGTTAAGATTATTCGGGCTTATTTTTTAATTTTAAAATCAAATCAGACCAAATTTAAACAAATTATTTTATCGAGTCAGATTTAGTTAGAATTTTATATTGAAATATAAAAAATATGTAATAAATAATATATTTTTTAAAAATATAGACATTGTAATTTTTAATTTGAAAATAAATATTTATCTAATCCATTTTTTTTGGATTCGAGCATAATCCGGTAATTTTTCAAATTCGAGTATCTGTTTTACTCAAACGAGTATTATTGTATACCTGAAATCATTATCCAATTCTATTTACATATTTGTAAATGTATTGTTATAACTAGACTTGCTCACTAAAAAAACATTCCCTTACCCAGGCCCGGTCTGGATCATTGTTCACAAATATAATAAAAAAAATTAAATTTTTTTATTAATATTTATATATTTTATAATTAAATTTTTTTTAAATATAAATTTTTTTTTATAGATGATCAGTGATTTAGGCCGGTCGGGTCAGCACAAATCACAAAAAGTTTTGCCCAGGCCCGACCTAATACGAGTCGGGTTCTTCCCGGTCGGGCGGGTTATCTGGCCCATTAGCAGGTCTAGTTATAACGCAGTGTACAAATCATTACAATACACACATCAATGACCTCTGTTATATACTTTTAGAAAATCACATGATAAGACTTAAAAGATTATACATTTAAAATAAATATAAAGATTATATAATTTGATCTAAACTATATGATAAGGTATTGTTATAACATAACGTACAAAATCATTATGATAAAATGCACGTATCATTATTAGCGATCTATTTTATATACTTTATTCTAAATTACAATAGAATTGATTATACTTTTAAAATAAAAATAATACCTTTATTTTAATTATAACGATAAAAAATGTTATAAGATTATCATAAGTATATCCATGATAATTAAAATATATAATTTATTTTAAATCTTATTATAAATTATCATAATTGAAATAATGTTTTATTATTTATTTAAGAGATTATTATATATTTAAGAGATTATTTTAGTCTTTGAACAATTATCTTGAAGTCTTGAGCAATTATTTTAAGAAGGTTATTATGGTAATAATATAACAAACTTACTATTTATCCAATCCAATGGTTTGATTTAAAATAAAGATATTAAGATTGATTTACAACCGATTGATTAAAATTTTAATTCCTAATATCCTAACACTATATATAATAATACCAAGCTTCTTTTTTATTTTCAAATTTTTCTCACAATCACTGCCTGCATAGTGCAAACTTTATCATACTTAAAAATGGTAATTACAAGTTATAAAATTAAGATAAATTAATAATTTATGTTATAGTTATTATTTTCATTAAATTAATGTTTTAAAATAAAATTATACTTAATTTAAGTTCGGGTCATTTTCGGTTTTGGATTGGATCGGGTTCGGGTTGTTGACTTTTCTTATCAAATCGGGTTGGGATTCTGGGGACTTGATCGGGTTTTTCGGGTTTTTCTTATCAAATCGGGTTGACAAGTCTATTGATAACTAATAGATGTGAAAATAATAAAATGCAACAATATTACTTTTTTATTAGAAAGAGTAAGAAATTTAAGTAACTAAAAGATGTAAAGATAATAAAATGTAGTAATGTTACTTTTTATTAGAAGTAAGAAATTAAGCAATTTGATAACTAATAGATGTAAAGATAATAAAATACAGTAATTTTATTTTTTATTATATATAGTAAAAAAATTAAGTAATTTGATAACTAATAGATGTAAAGAAAATAAAAATGTACTAGTATTACTTTTTATTAAAAAATAAAAATTTAGTAATTTGATAACTAATAAAGTAAAGATAATAAAATACAATAATATAACTTTTTTATTAAAAAGAATAAAAAATTAAGTAATTTGATAATATGTAATCACACATAGACACACACACATATATATATATATATATAATATAACAAGGTACATGCTTACTTGGCAAGCATTGCTGACATGGAAGCTTACGTGGACATCTTCTCTTGATGACACGTAAGAAAAGTTTTAATAAGGTTATATCTTATTTATCTCCCACCTACCCTTATCAAATTTCAAAATTTAAAAATAAAATCTAACATTATCAACTCTTTAGATTATATCTTTTTAAGTAATTCCTTTTTATAACAAAATTTATTTTTAAATTCAACGGATTATAAAATTTTAAAATTGCAAGTGACAAGTTTTTTTTAAAATTTTTAGGTGTAAAGATTTTCAAAATTTCACAAAAAGTGTTGGGAGGAATTTTTTAAAAAGTAAATATAAATGCTTGAATTTTTATTTATTATTATACAAAAATTAAATCTTAAAAAAGATAAGATTAGATGTTCAATTTAGTGTTTGAATTTTTTTAATCTCTTATCAGTAGAATTTTTTAAAATTCAAATTCAATTGTATAATTTCTCAAAATAGAATACATTAAATATTATAGGTGTGTGCCTCTCTTGGTTCTTTGAGATTTTCATCCTTAAGATTTCTCAATTTAAAACTTAGAGTTTGATATATTGTTGGGTCATGCTTAAAAGCGAAAATATCTATTTACATACCCAATAATTTACTTCTTCTTCTTCTTCTTTTTTTTTTTTTTTTTACAGTTTTTATATCTATTTGTTTGGTCATGCTTGATGAAAAATGGCTCAACTCTAAAATATTTCATATTTAACCATAAAAATAATATTCTTCAAACTTGATTAATTTTTCTCATCAAGTCATTTGCTTAAAAATGAAAATATATATTACAGTTTTCATGAAATTTGGCTTCAGTTATCGGTTCTTTTTTGCTTAGTTTCTCTTCTTGACCCAAGTAATTATGATATTCTTGACATACTCTGCTTCATTTGGTTAATAAACTTTGTCAATTTCGATTTCTCTACAATATATTTTGTTAGTGTATATAATTGATAAATGATACCTATTTGTTATCTAACAACTATAATTTTTTTTTTTATATGTGTAGGGCTTAACTGATCTCCATCTCCTATTAGCACAAGATTTGGATTTGGATTTAGGCTTAAAACTCTTTAATGCTGATAGAAAAATTCTTTTTAATTAGATAGTGGAATTATTGTTGTTTTATAACATCACTTACTTTAGATTTTAGTTTTTGAATTTCTTTCTCTTATATAAAAACAAAGAAATATGTTGATACTATTTGACATTTTTACTACAGTTTGTCAATTCTTTTGTATTTTCATTTCCATAATTTCTCTTCTTTTCTTTTTCTTTCCGCTGCTATTATTTTATGCATTTAATAATTTTCTAAATCTCAAACATATATTTGTTTTATTTATTTAAAATACTATTTATTTTTATATATTTAACTAATTATCAGTTCCTTTAATTAGGTTTTCGGTTTAAATTTCTCACCAACAAATTTGTTGGATAATCACCTATATTTTGTTATTTTTGTAAATAAAATTTTTCATAGTTTTGGCTTAATACATATCTATTTTTTTTTTCTGTATGTAGAGAGAAAAATTGTTCAAGCTCCCAAGAATATTACCTCAACATTGATAGAGAAAATTCAATTAATCCACTTTGAATGGTATAATATTCAAAAAAGTTTGATGAGCTGATATGACCGATGGAGAAAGCTATGTATATATAGGTAATAATTGGAAAAAAATAATAATCAATTCAAATTCAAATAACAAATGGTAATTGTCACAACCGATCTTTTCGCGGGATCCGTCAGGCGACGTTGAAAAATTAAATAATGATACGTGTGGGGAAAATAGAGGAAAATACGACTTAATCTCTCTTGAAATAAAAGGTTGAGGGTATGAAAACGACATCGAGAAAGAAATGGAATCGCCACCAATATTTTTGGCTAGGTGTGATACGCCACCTATTAAAACCGGTTTTTATAAAAATATTTTAAAATTAATTAAAACATTTTTTAAAACCAATTTTGAAGTCTGTGCTTTGAACCAAAGAAAACAAGTGCGGGTTCGGGAGTCGGTTACGCGTGGGGAAGGATTAGCACCCCCGCGATGCCCGTATAAAATGGTACCTTATTAGTCGTGTGTTATCTCGAGTCTGGGTAAAAAGTCGGTTTTAAATTTGGTGTTTGAAAATAATTCCCTATAAAAAAAGTTCATATTCTATTTTGAAAATGATCTGGTAATTTATTAACATAAACTTTTCCATATTTTTTGACAAACTCGGCAAAACATGGAATTTTTCTTTAATTTTGAAATTCACCGAATCATCCTAATTTTTGGAAAAAACATATTCCGTTGTTAATAATAATTGATGATATCCTCCCCGGCAGAACCAATAGAGAATTTATGAATTATTTTAAATCAAGAATAATCTTGATTTATAAAACTATTATTCGTTTTCCATGTATTTGAAAAATTATTGAAAATAACCATGAGTATGCCAATGTCACTAAGATAAAAATTAAATGAATATGTGTATTCATCATGGCATGGTAAGCATTTTATTATGGCATGGTAAAATAAATAATGACATGCTAGACATGGAAAAAACTTAAATAACATAGCATAAGGAAATGAATGACATGGCATAATTCGAATAATGACATGGCATAGTTTAAATAATATGGCACATGAAAAGACATGATATGTGAATGAGTGACATGGCATAATCTAGGTGACATGGCATGTAAATGAATGACATGGCATGACTGAATGAATGACATGGCATGTAAATTAATGACATGGCATGGCATATGAAATACATGGCATAATGAATGACATGTCGTAATGAATGACGCGTAATGAATGACATGACATAATGAATGACATGGCATATGAACATGGCATAATGAATGACATGGTATGTGAATGACATGGCATAATGAATTACACGACTTGTGAATGACATGGCATGTGAATGACATGACATTATGAATGACATGGCATGTGAATGACATGGCATGTAAATTACATGGCATGTAAATGACTTGGCATATGAATGACATGGCAAAATTAACAAAAATGGCATCATTATAAAATATTCATAATCACATTATGATTACATGCACATATCATTATTTGAAATGAATTATCCATGTGAGGAATCATATAAATTGCATATGCCAAAAAATATTACCGTACTTCCCGGCAAACCGGGCAAAGCTATGAAAATAATTCTTTCATATGATATTTATATGGTTTCGAGTAAAACGAAAACCATAGGTTTCGATTCTATAAACATGTGTGTTGAACAATTTCCTAACCTTCCCGGCAAACCCGACAAAGATTGGAAATTAATTCTCGCCAAATGTTTAGAAAACCGAAAAATACGTTTTTCTGACAAATTAAGTAAAAACATTTCTAAACATGCAATGCATGAAAAGTATTTCTTCCTTGAAGTAAGGACATCCGTATACCTAAAAAGGTATCCGACTATCTTAGGAAGAGACTTAAATTGGATCTTCAAAATCTAAATACTTTGGGCTAGGATTTAAACAAAATCGGAAATTTTGGGATGAAAAAGGCCTCATGGCCGAACCCCCTTTTTAAAAAGCTCAATTTTTCCTAGTTTTGAAACTCGGGTTGACCACCCTTGACACGACTTTTATAAAATCAAAATTTATGATTGAAATGACATGGAAATTAAGCTAAGTCAGTTGCCAATGTCCCAAATCAGCACCCTCTTTGTATCCTAACAAAAATAGAAAATTACTAGTTCTAAAAAACAATTATGACTCCCGCTGGCAGTTTTGAAAATCTATTTTTTTTGCCCTTCTAAAAAATTTCAGAAAAATCAGTAAAACTTAGGGTAGACCTAGAACATGTTGACCTCGATGGGAAAAAATCAACTTAATTTTTGGAGCAAGGATACTATGACCGAATTTGCCAAAATCAAGATAGTGAGTTAAAAACTGCTTTGTCAAAATTCATTTTTTCAACCATGATAAAAAATCCTAAAAATCATGAAAAAAATATCATGGCATCCCCTAAATGACTACTGTATGTGGTAAAAAAACCATTTTATTTTGACCAAGGATGAGTAATGAAAAAAACCCGAAGTCATAATACCCAATTTAAGCTATCAATCTCTCAACTAGTAGAGACAAGGGATTTTTGGCTTGAGATCATTGGTTGATCTTGGCCAAAATTCTAGTTCAAATGTCATGAAATGCATGGTTTTACAACCCACAATCATATGGAAATAGATAAATCATGAGTGAAAAATATGAACACAACCAACCAAACAATCAATATCAAGCAAGAACAAGCACAAAAACATTTCCAAGTTTTGGCTAATGCTAAGAAAACATGTCAAAAATTTGTCAACTTGGTTATTTGATAAAGAATAAAGAATGAAATATGGAAAACCTTTAAAATTTATTTTTGAAAACCTTTTTATTCATCAAAAAGTTTACAAATCACATGAACAAAAAGAGGAGAAAAAGAATCACAACATCAAAGAAAAACATTAAAGAAGAAGAAGATAGGTGATAGCTACCTAGCTATTGCTTTCCAAATCAAGATTGCCAAAATTTTCTCTTCTCTTCTCTTCTCTTCTATTCTCTTTTCTTTTTCTTCTTCCTTTTCTCTCAAGAGTGAAATGCCTTAAGAAATCAAATGAATCCTCCCCCTTTTCTAGCTTGGCCGACCCTTGGTGTTCTATAGGGAGTGTGGCTTTTATTTTTTTACCCTTGTCATACTTCCCATGCTCCTCCAACATCCATTGCCACATGGCTAAAAATGTTCTCCCTAGCATCGTTTTTTCCTTAAAAATAGGGAGCTTGTACCCTATTTGCATGGTGCTTCCCTTAAAAAAAGGGTTTCCTAGCCTCCCATGGCTAACAATGCCACCTAGATTATTCTTGTCCCCTTGTCTCTAAAAAATATCTTGGCCACTTGTGAAGATCATATGGCCTCCTATTAAAATATCTTCCTAGGTGGCATTTTTAATCCTACTTGGCACCATCTCCTCGCTTTCACATGCTCTTCACATGACATTCACATGGCTTTGCAATTTGGAGCCCTCCTATTGGTTCAAAATGCCATGTAGGCAAAGTAGTGGAGAATCTTGTTCTTTTAAAAACGTCATCTTGCTATCCATCCTTGGCCATTTGATCCATGATGATCACACTCCCTCCCCTTGATCAGCTGCTGGCCGAAAATGGCCTAGAAATTTCCAGGCCATTCATCTTTTTTTTATTTGCAAATTGACCCTTTTCGATTTCTTTGGTAAAATTGTATTTTGGCCCCCAAACTTAATTTAATTGCAAATGGACCCCAATTTCAGATTTTTATTTTCCAACTCATCCCATCCAATATAAAACTTAGATCTGGAGGTTTTCACATTTTTCCGAGCTAATTCTCTCTTTTTCCCGGATTTTTCTCTAAAGTTTTAGTTTAATGCCTCCCAAACTTTGTCTTTTTCATTTAAGCTCTGATTCCATATTTTTCTTCTCCAATACCTTCCAAAAGTTATAAAACTCAGATCTGGAGGTTTTCATATTTTTCCGAGCTCGTTTCCTATTTTTTCGGATTTTTCTCTTGGAATTTCGGAATAGTGCACACGAACTTTGCCTTTTTTCATTTGAGCTTCGATTTTGAATTTTTCTTCTCTAATACCTTTAAAAAAAATAAAACTTAGATCTGAAGGTATTCATATTTTTTTCGAGCTCGTTCCTTATTTTTCTCGAAATTTTCTATTGGAATTTCGGTTTCGTGCACCCGAACTTTGCCCTTTTTTATTTGAGCTCCGATTTCGGATTTTTTTTTTCTCCAATACCTTCCATAAAATATAAAATTCAGATCTGGAAGTTTTCATAATTTTTTGAGCTCGTTTTCTATTTTTCCCAGAATTTTCTTTTGGAATTTCGGATTAGTGCACCCGAACTTTGCCTTTTTTTCATTTGAGCTTCAATTCCGGATTTTCTTTCTCCCATAAAAGGTAAAACTTAGATCTGGAAGTTTTCATCATTTTTCGAGCTCATTCTCTATTTTTTTCGAAATTTTCTTTTGGAATTTCGGATTAGTGCACCCGAAGTTTGCCTTTTTTCATTTAAGCTCCAATTCTGGATTTGTTTTCTCCAATCCCTTCTATCTGATATAAAACTCAGATCTGGACGTTTTCATAATTTTTCCAGCTCAGATTCTATTTTTTTTTTGAATTTTCCAAGATCGTCTTTTAACCCCCGAAACATCTGTTTTACTCAAAACGGGTCCGATTTTTGGATTTTCTTTTGTCCACTGTCTTTGTTATATATTGAATTGGATTTGGTCTGAAAATGCCAAATTTTTATGATCGAATTCCCTTCCGATTTAGTTTTCCCCTTTTCAACACTGAGAATTTTCTTTTTTTTTTTCGTTTTTCCTCTAACCGGCTCTTTCTTGGGACCCACTTCGAACTGGGACTTAGGATATTTTTGTTTATTTGTCCTTTATCAACTGGGGGCTTCAATTTCACTGAAACGGACCATCTCTGCAGTTTTCCCCAAATTTGTGAATTTCTTTTTAATTAATTAAATCCTTATTTTTTTTTCTCTTCAAACCAATTATTCTTTAAACTCCGCGTCAAAATTGGACCTTCCAATATTCATAGTTACAGATCTTATTCCATTTGGGACCTTCAATTTCGTCCAATTTGATTGTTTCCGCACTTTTCCCCAACCAAATTAGGTATTTTTGAATTTCAGCAACCCGTCTTCCAAACTCTGTATCTTTCATTGTAGACCTCGGATTATCAAAATTCCTTCACCATTGTTCAATTCAACTTCAAATCTTGATTTTGATTGAGGGTTGACTTTTTTAGTGGTGACTTTTTGAGGTTGACTTTTTTGGGATTGACTTTTTTCGAGTTTACTTTTTATGTTGACCTCCGAAATGAAGTCTTAGAGACCCATCTGTGGAATGGTGGAAGTCTCTCCACGTTCTGGGAAGTTGAAAAGAGAATTTACTTGGTTTAAGGGGCTCAGACAAAATTAGGTGTCTATAGTAATGAAAAATTTATGTAGAGATCACATTAAGAAGCATCGATACTTGACTTGAAAACATATTCAAATTTAACTTTTATTACGAAACTATCATTATTAAGGAAAAATAAATTTGAAATTTAGGAAATAAAATATATTAAATACATATTAGTTTCATGCTAAAAGATGAAATTAAAAATAAATTGAAAACATGGGCATGAAATGATGAAGGGACGGTGGGGGAAAGAAAAAAAAGTTAGTTTTGAACGTGATTAATTTGCCAAAGCATAGGCATAGCATTACATACATGAACGTTGTTACATTTATTAGCTGTAACAAGGAAAAAAAATATTAAAATTGTTAATTATGTTATCACTTAAAATTTGATCATCAACTCATCGTGTCTAATGTGTACATCATAATTATGCTTATATTTCTTTTGATTTAATCAATGATGCAATAACATATGAGGGAGACAGGGAGGGTATCTAAATTAACTTGCATATAATATATTGATCTTAATGTACTATAAAAAAATTAATCTTAAGAAATATTAAATGAAGAATATTTTCAAAATTATGAACAAATATGTAATAATAAATCGAATTTTCTTTATTGAATTTTTTCTTTCAAAAATCAAAAGAGTTCATGTAAAAACTTTAAACATTTGATATAAATCTGATGTACTATGATATTTTTGAAATTCCACATATATGAGAATTGAGTTATTCTTATAATTCTAACATATAAAATTAACTTACCTTTAATTGATTGAAATAAACGTAAAAGGTATATTGATATTTTTACAAAACAAAAAGACATTGAATAATGAAACAACTTTTAATCGATCCAAGATTTTATCTCAACATATTGATTTTTTTCTTTAATACCAAATAAATTCTAAAATAAATTCATCTATGCTATGTCATCTTGTTTGTCATGTCATTTTCATTCACATGCCATATCATTTTGTGCCATGTCACATGCCATGTCATTTTATGCCATCTTGCTTGCCATATTGATTTCATTTGCATGCCATGTCATTTTGCTTGTCATGTCGTTTTCATTCACATGCCATGTCATTTTGTGCCATGTCACATGTCATGTCATTTTATGTCATCCATATGCCATGTCATCTTACTTGCCATGTCGATTTCATTCACATGCCATGTCATTTTATGCCATGTCACATGCCATGTCATTTTATGTCATCCATATGCCACGTTATCTTGTTTTCCATATCGATTTCATTCACATGCCATGTCATTTTATGTCATCCATATGCCATGTCATTTTATGCCATGTCACATGCCATGTCATTTTATGTCATCCATATGCCATGTCATCTTGCTTGCCATGTCATTTTATGCCATATCACATTCCATGTCATTTTTTTCTCATCCATATGCCATGCCATTTTATTTGCCATGTCGATTTCACTCACATGCCATATCACATGCCGTGTCATTTTATGTCATCCACATCCACATGCCATGTCATTATGTATGCCATGTCAATTTCATGCACATGCCATGTCATTTTGTGCCATGTCACATGCCATGTCATTTTATGTCATCTTGCTTGCCATGTCATTTTATGCCATGTCATCTTGCTTGTCATGTTGTTTTCATTCACATGCCATGTCATTTTATGTCATCCATATGCTATGCCATTATGTATGCCATGTCAATTTCATTCACGTGACATTCTCTTTATGCCATGTCATTATGTATGCCATGTCGATTTCATTTCACATGCCATTTTTCATGCCATATCATTTTGTATGCCATGTCGATTTCATTCGCATGTCATTTTTCATGCCATGTCATTATGTATGCCTTGTCGATTTCATTCACATGACATTTATTTTTATACCACACCATTTTCCGTGCCATGCCATTTTATTTGCCATGTGGATTTCATTCACATGACATTCATTCTTATGCTATGTCACTCTGCTTACCATGCCATGATAAATACACATGCCTATTTAATTTTCGTCTTAGCCACATGTTTGCATATTCATGGTTATTTTCAATAAATTTCCAAACACATGGAAAATAAATAATATTTCTATAAATCAAGATTATTCCCGAGTTAAAATAATTCATGAATTCTCTACTGGGTCTGTCGGGGAGGATATCATCAATTATCGTTAATAACGGAATATCTTTTTCATTGAAAATGATTCGAGGAATTTCAAAATCAAAGAAAAATTCCATGTTTTGCTGAGTCTGTCGGAAAACATGAGAAATTTTATGCTAAGTAAATTCGGGATCATTTCCAAATAAAATATAAAATTTTAAGGGAATTATTTACAAACACCAATTTTAAAATCGACTTTTTATTGAGATTCAAGATAACACAGGACTAATAAGGTACCGTTTTATACGGGCATTGTGGGGGTGCTAATCTTTTCCCACACGTAACCGACTCCCGAACCTACATTTATTTTTCTCTAGTTCAAAGCGCAGACTATAAAATTGGTTTTAAAAATATTTTAATTAATTTTAAAATATTTAATAAAAACCAGTTTTAATAGGTGGCCGATCACACCTAGCCAAAAAAATATTGGTGGCGGCTCCATTTCTTTTTCGAGGCCGTTTTCACACCATCAGCCCTTTAACTTAAGAGAAATTAAGTCGTCTTTTCCTCTGCCTGTTTTCCCCCTCACTCAAGCGATTTCTCCTCACCCCGGAGGATCACGTATCGACAGACATGGCATAAAATGATGACATGGCATGGGTGACATCGCATAAATGATGACATGGCATGGATGACATAGCATAAAATGATGATATGGCATAGGTGACATGGCATGAAATGATGACATGGTATGGATGACATGGCATAAAATAATGACATGGCATAGGTGACATGGCATAAAATGATGACATGGCATAAAATGATGACATGGTGGATGACATGGCATAAAATGATGACATGGCATAAGAGTGAATGCCATGAATGAAATCGACATGGCATAAAAAATGACATGTTAATGACATGGACAAGTGTCACAGCATGAGGATGAATTTATTTGAGAATGACTCGAAATTTATTAATACCAAAAATCTTTTCATGTTCCCCGGCAAACTCGGCAAAACATAGAAAGTTTTATTTATTTCGGAACTCTATGAATTTTAGAATAGGGTATTCCATGTTAATAATAATTAATGATATCCTTCCCGGCAGACCCAGCAGAGAAAACCATAAATTATTTAAACTCGAGAATATTGTCTTATTTATTAAAAATGTTATGATTAGCATAGCATGATAATAAATGTCATGTAAATGAAACGACATGGCAAACGAAAGATAGATAAGTGTAATGACATGGAAAACCAAGTGACATGGCATGAGAATGAATGTTATGGCATAAAAATACAATGACATGTATGATATATCATGGTGGCCGAATGGTCATGGTAATTGCATGAATGATATGACATGCATAGGGATGGCATATGATTGGTCGAATGCATGTTAACATAGCATAAAATGATGACATGGCATGAAAAGAATCTAAGCTTTAAATGACATGGTAAATAACATGGCATAGAATGATGACATGGCATAAAATAACCTAGACTTTAAAAGACATGGAAAATGACATAGCATGAAAATGACATGACCACTAGAATGACATGGAAAAACCGATAATGACCTATTCTCTAACTAACATGGAAAATGACCTAAGATGCATGACATAACCAAAATATGATGCAAGGCATGACATGAAACAAAAAACATGGGCTGGCCGAAATGTATGCAAAGCATATTATGAGCACAAAATCCAAGGAGACATAGCTAAATGACTTAAGATGCATGAAATAACCAAATATGATGCAAGGCATGACATTAAACAAAAAATATGGGCTGGCATAAAATGATGACATGGCATAAAATGATGACATGGCATGGGTGACATGGAATAAAATGATGACATGGAATGGCTGACATGGCATAAAATGATGACATAGCATGGCATAAAATGATGACATGGCATGGGTGACATGGCATAAAATGATGACATGGCATAGGTGGCATGGCATAAAATGATGACATGGTAAAAGAATGAATGTCATGTGAATGAAATCGATATACCATACAAAATGACATGGACAAGTGTCACAGCATGAGGATAATTTATTTGAGAATGACTCAGAATTTATTAATACCAAAAATCTTTTCATGTTTCCTGGCAAACCCGACAAAACATAGAAAATTTTATTTATTCCGAAACTCTTCGAATCACCCTTGTTTTAGAATAAGGTATTCCTTGTTAATAATAATTAATGATATCCTCCTCGGTAGACCCAGCAGAGAAAACCATAAATTATTTAAACTCGTGACTATTGCCTTATTTATTAAAAATATTATGAATAGCATAGCATGATAATAAATGTCAGGTGAATGAAAACAACATGGCAAAGCAAAGATAGATAAGCATAATGACATGGCAAACCAAGTGACATGGCATGAGAATGAATGTTATGGCATAAAAATACAATGACATGTATGATATATAATGGTGGCCGAATGGTCATGGTAATGGCATGAATGATATGACATGCATGGAGATGGCATATGATTGGCCGAATGCATGGTAACATAGCATAAAATGATGACATGGCATGAAAAGATTCTAAGCTTTAAATGACATGGAAAATGACATGTTATAAGGATGAGATGGCATAAAATGATGACATGGCATAAAATGACCTAGACTTTAAATGACATGGCATGAAAATGACATTACCACTAGAATGGCATGGAAAAACCGAAAATGACCTATTCTCTAAATAACATGGAAAATGACCTAAGATGCATGACATAACCAAAATATGATGCAAGGCATGACATGAAACAAAAAACATGGCTGGCCGAAATGTATGCAAAGCATATTATGAGCACAAAATGCAAGGTGACATAGCTAAATGACTTAAGATGCATGAGATAACCAAATATGATGCAAGGCATGACATTAAACAAAAAATATGGGCTGGCCGAAATGTATAAGAGCTAAAGTGTCATGAAGATGATATTTAAATTAGTAAGGCATGAAGATAATGTAAAGAAACATGATCAAAAATACATACACAAGCATGGAGGTAATAAAAAGATAAGCAAACAAAGAAGAAGGAAAGTGAGCTCCATGGTTGGTACAATGGACATAGTCCCCCCTAACCATTATCACTTGATAATTCATCAAGATCATGAAGTCTTTCCAACTCAAAAATTATAAAATAAACTAAGCAAATTAAGAAAAATGGAGGTGAGCTCTATGGTTGGTACAATGGGCATAGCCCCCTAACCATAATCATTTGATTTTTATCAAGATCATGAAGCCTTTCAACCTCTTTTTAGTCATTTATTTTTTAAAATCAGAACATAAAAAGAAATATAAACCTTCCATAATCATGTTTCCCACATCAAACATGCAAAACAAAAATCAAGGCAAGCAACAAGCATAGGATTCGGCCATGGTGAAAAGCTTGTAAGCATGGTTTTCTTTGGATTTTTTTATGAAAAGGAAAAGATGAAAGCTTAAGAAAATTTCAAAACTTTTATTCTCACAAGAAAAGCTGTAGAAATCACATGGAAAACAAAGAAAAACACATTAGAATGAAGAAGAAATAATGTTAGAGTAACGGAGGAATGGCTACCTTCCAAGCTTTCTTAGGTAACTCTATCTTCTTTTCTTTCAAATTCTTTTTTTTTTTTTTTTGCCAAATTAGCTACTGCCTTCCCCTTCAAAATGGCCAGCCAACATAATAAAAAAAATTATCCCCCTCTCCTTTCTCTTTGGCCGAATGGCCTCTCTACCGTTGGATGACATTGTGCTCATATTTTTACCAATAATCCTAGCCATTGGATGAGGATACTTTCATGACAATAAAAATGACATCTTGCAATTTGATCTTGGCCATTAAAGGGTGTTTTCATCTTTTACAAAAGAACCTAGGCCATTGGATGAGCAAGGACATTTGTAAGGCATTAAAAATGACATCTTGCGACTTGATAATGACCATTGGATGAGATGAATTAAATCTCCACCCTTCTCCTATGCTGGCCGGCCAAGGGCCTGGGATATTCCAGAATTTCCTTCATTCTTTCATATTTTAATTTTGCAAAATTGGCCATTTTCGGTTTCTTTGATAAAATTACCTTTTAGCCCCCCGAACTTAATTTAATTGCAAATTGACCCCAATTTCGGATTTGTCTTTTCCAACTCATCCCATTCAATATAAAACTTCGTTCTGGAGGTTTTCACATTTTTTTGAGCTTATTTACTATTTCTCCCGGATTTTTCTCTAAAATTTTGATTTTGTGCCTCCTAAATTTAGCCTTTTTCAAATGAACTCCGATTCCAAATTTTTCTTCATCGATCTCTTACAAAAATTATAGAACTGAGATCTGGAAGTTTTCATAATTTTTCGAGCTCGTTTTCCATTTTTCTCGAAATTTTCTTTGGGATATTTTGAGATTGCCCTTCAACCTCCGAAACCTAGGTTTGACTCAAAACGGGTCCGATTTTCGGATCTTATTTTCCACTTCCTTTGTCTTATATCGAATTTGAGTTGGTCTGAAAATACCCAATTTTTATGATCAAATTCCCCTCCGATTTAGTTTTCCCCTTTTCAAACTCGAGAATTTTCTCGTTTTTATGTTTTTGCTCTAACCGGCTCTTCCTTGGGATCCACTTCAAACTGGGCCTTGGGCCATTTTTGTTTATTCATTCTTTATCAACTGGGGGCTTCAATTTCATTGAATCGGGCCATCTTTGCAGTTTTGCCCAAATTTTCCGGATTAGGTCTTCCCCTACACTGAATCTTTGCAACCTATCTTTCGAACTCTATATCTTTCGTTGTAGACCTCGGATTATCAAAATTCTTTCTCTATTGTTCAATTCAATTTCGAATCTTGATTTTGACTGAAAGTTGACTTTTTCAGTGGTTGACTTTTTCAAGGTTGACTTTTTTAGTTGACTTTTTGTGCTGACCTCCAAAACAAAGTCTTGGGGACCCATCTGTGGAACGATGGAAGTCTCTTTGCGTTTTGGGGAGTTGAAAAGGAGAATCTTCCCGGTTTAGGAGGCCCGGACAAAATTAGGTGTCTACAACCACCATGCTAACCTACTTTTGATCAAGAATAACAAAGTATTGACTTCTATGACCTTATCTTTGAACACCACACCATTTCTCCATAACCATATAGTCCATAACAAGACTGCAAATAACATAAACCATACCTCCTCATTGGCAGAACTCGGCAATAGCCCTATCAACTGTGAGAACCAATCGTTGATTATTCTCGATTGCACCATACTTATCCTCCACCATTCAATGACAAGTGACCATACTATCCAGACACATCTGCACCACAAAAATAGATGATCTTCTGTTTCCATAGCATCCTTACACAAGGGGCATAATAGATTATTAACTGATAAGATATTGCAATTATACAAATACATGTAAACAGGCAATCTATATTGGAGTAAAATCCATGAGAAAATCTCCACCTTTGGTGGTATTAAACCACGCCATTTTACAAAATCAAAGGAGCCTACTACTGATATATTTCCTTCCACTGCTCGTCTAACAACTTCGTTTTGTAACGACCATTCAGAGCATGTTTCCAAATCAATTTGTCCTTCATGTTTGCATCCAGCTACATACTATTGAGCAAACCTAACAAATGCTGCCATTGTGTAGCTTCCCAACAGAAAATTGCCCTATGTAGAGTGATTTTCCAAATCCAAGTATCACCATCCCATCACCTGGACTTGTTTATCACTAAATTCTTAAACACAGATAAAGAAGTGTTAATCTGTGGCTGAAGTCTAGGAATGAGTTCACTTACATCCATTCTATGTTTTGCGCATATCACCCTTTTCCAGCTGCTGTCATGTTCCTCTGAGAATCTGAATATCCATTTGTTGAGTAAGGCTCTGTTTTGGACTTCAATCGGTATTATGCCTAATCCTCAACTATTCACACTTCAACAGACAATGGGCCAACTTACTAGGTGCAGCTTGTGTCTGTCATTGTTCCCATCCCAGAAAAAATTTCTCTGAATCTTCTCAATCCTCTTGACCACAGAAATCGGGGCTTTAAACAATGATAGAAAATACAACGACATGCTCCCCATCATCGACTTTATCAGAGTTAATCTTCCACCAGTGGATACATAGAGGTTTTTTTTTTATCAACTCCTAAAGGCAATCCTAGATACTTTAAAGGCTAGTCCACTATACGACAAGCCAACATGTTACCCCACTCCACCAGTTCCTCAAGTCAACATTGATTCCAACCATGCAGCTTTCATTAAAGTTAATGGACAGACCTGACATGATCTCAAAGCATCTAATTGTGCGCTTACATTTCTCAACGAACTACCAACTGCCTCACAAAAGATTATCGTGTCATCAGCAAACTGTAGGTGAGTGATTTCAATTCCATGACAATCGGTCATTGGTCCTCTGAATAAGTTTAACTCGTTCGCTTTGCGCAATAGCACACTGAGATTTTATACTACCATATTAAAAAGAAAAGGAGATAATGGACAACCCTTTCTTAATCCTCTCTTAATGTCAAACTGAGCTGTCGGTGATCCATTTACCAAAACATATAGTGGCACCGATTGAATGCAATCCTTCATCCAACGCCTCCATTTGCCTCCAAAACCCATCCTACCCATTATGTAGTCAAGGAAATACGATTGCACAGAGCCGTATGCTTTGGCAAAATCTAATTGCACAATGCAAGTTCTTTGTTTCTCTTTCCTTGCCCAGTCTACTATTTCATTTGCAATTAACGCGCTTTCAAGAATATGATGCCCACCTATAAAAGCTGACTATGATTCCCCAATTATCTCTTCCATTACTTGTCTCAATCTATTAGCCAGTATTTTTGCTACTATTTTGTACAAACACCCTACCAAGCATATCGACCAAAAATCTGACACTACCGACTAAGGCTGTACTTTTGGGATTAAGGCGATAAAAGATGCCTTAACGCATCTGGCCATGACGCCAGTCCTCCAGAACTCAAAGACAAAATTAAGGATGTCGTCTTTCAAGATATCCCATTTTTGTTTTATGAAACCCATGTTGAAACTGTCGCAACCTAAAAAATAACAAGTCTCATCGCGAGACATTACTCTTTAAGTGTGAAAAAATTAGGAAAAAACAGAGGAAAAGATGACTTAATTCCTCTTGAAATAAAATGAGGGTTTGAAAACAACCTCGAAAAAGAAATGGAGTCGCCACCAATCTTTTTTGGCTAGGAGTGATCGGACACCTATTAAACCGATTTTGTAAAACATTTTAATATTAATTAAAACATTTTTAAAAACCAATTTCAAAGTCTACGCTTTCAAACCAGAGAAATCAAAGAAACGGGTTTGGGAGTCGGTTACTTGCGGGGAAGGATTAGCACCCCCACAACACCCGTATAAAACGGTACCTTATTAATTGTGTGTTATCTCAAGTCTCAGTAAAAAGCCGATTTTAGGTTTGGCATTTTAAAATAATTCCCAATTTAAAGAAAAATAATTCCATGTTTAATTCAAAAAAATCCGGAATTTATTAATTCAAAATTTTCCTATATTCCCCGACGAACGCGACAAAATATAGAAATTTTTATTTATTTAGAAAATTTTCCGAATCATTATCATTTTGAAAAAAAAAAATATATTCTGTTATTAATGATAATTGATGATGTCCTCCTCGGCAACCCGGAGGAAAACTCATGAATTATTTTAACTCGAGAATAACTTTATTCTATTTAAAATCATTATCTTTTTTAAAAACATTTTCAAAAGATGAATATGAACATGTATAACAAGGTAAAGAGGACATAATATAATCTAAATGTCATGATATAATCTAAGTGACATGGTATACTCCAAATGACATAATATAATGTGAGTGACATAGTATATTGTAAATGACATAATATAATCTAAGTGAAATAGTATATTCTAAATGACATAATATAATCTAAATGATATAACAAAATCTAAGTGACATGGTATATTCTAAATGACATGGCAAATCTAAATGACATAGCAATAGAATTAATAACATGAAATGATATGAAACAAAAATAATATTATCATGAAATATGCATGTGAATAATAAAAAATTAATGCATGAACATAATAAACCTAAAATATATGGCAAAAAAAATAGAATAACATGAAATATACAAAACCATATAACAATCAATATAACATCATGAATTATAAATCAAAACAATAACATAGCCATAGAAATATTCATAGCAAAAATCAATTATCATATAATATGCATGAACATGGAAAATGCAATGCATAAAAGTGTATTTTTTCTTTCAAATAAAGAAATTCGTATATCTAAAAAGATATCCAACTACCTTAGGAAAAGACATCAAATCAGATTTTTCTAAATCAAAAATACTTTGTGATTGGTTTGAAAATAATTTGAAAATTTTGGATGAAAATGGCACATGGCCGAAATTCCCTTTCAAAAATGCTCTATTTTCCTAACTTTGAGAATCCGGACTTGACCACCCTTGACCCGACTTTTATAACATCATTTTTTAGGATTAAAATGACTTAGACATGAACCTAGGACAATAGCTAAGGTTCTAAATCAGCCCCCTCTTAATGCCTTAGCTAAAACAGAAAATTATTTTTTTCTTGAAATCAAATCTGACTTTTCTGTCGAATTTTAAAATGTGATTTTTTACCTATTTTTAAAATTTCAAAAAAATCTGAGAAAAATATGGGAGACTCAGAACATGTCGAACTATATGGAAAAAAATTGGATTAATTTTTAGACTAAGGATAACCTATCAGGAAAATCACGAAAGTCATAACACTTGTTTAGCCAAAAACCTTTTTTAAACCTTTGATAAAATCACTCAAAAATCAGAATAAAAATGTTGGAGACTTCTCTAAGGACCTACAAACAGTAGTAAAAATTTCTAAAATTTTGGACAAGGATTGCCTAATAAAATAAAAAATCACAAAGGTAGAAAATCCAACTTGACAATTTCTTAATTTTCCACAAGCATGCTCAGGTGAGCTTGGCTTTGAGCCATTGATTGGTTTAAGTCAAAAATCAAGTGGGATAATAAGAAATGCATGAACAAACAGCAAGTTAAATGAATGAAATGCATGGCCTAATGCCTAAATGACATAGAAAATGCATGGCATAAAAGATGACCTAATGCCTAACATGAAATTGTGCATGGCAATAAATGCAATCCTAGACCTAATGTGCATGAAAATGCATGGCAATACAAAGATGACCTAGAGCATGAAAATACATGGCAATACCAATATGACCTAAAACTTACTAAACATGAAAATATGCATGGCACTACAAAGATGGCCTAATGCCTAAAATGTCATGAGAAGATGCATGACAATATAGCATGACCTAATACCTAACATGAACATGAAACATGCATGGAAATAACATGAACATAAGATGACTAAATGAACATAACAATAATGCATGAACATGGCACAACAAAATTCACAATAACATAGCATAATGATGCAAGGCATGAGTGAAGGGATGGTAATTACATACTCAAAATGAAGATGCAAATGCACAAGTCAAAAAACATAGTAGTAGCCGAATGGACATGAGCATGTGTAAGGAAATGTAGCAAAGCAATACCGCAAACATATGGCATGGAAAGTCAAATAAAGAATAACATGGCATAATGATGCAAAGCATGAATGAAAGTATGGTAACTAAACAAGATGAAAATGCACACACAAGGCAAAAATAAGCATGGAAACCGAATAGACCCTTAATGGAATGTGAGATCCTAGCATGGCAATAACACAAACACATGGCATGGTAGACATGCAAAACATAAATGGAAGCATGATAGCCAAACAATCATAATGCAAATGCAAAGATGTAGCTAGGCAAATACAAAAACACATAGTATGGCAATAACATAAAGCATGAACAACTTAACATAGTGAAAACAGAAAATTAAAATTAGTAAACAAAGTAAAGAGACATGAAAATAAATGATAAAAATAGCAAAATAAGAACAAGTAAGTAAAGAAAGTTAAAAATAAGCTCCATATCTTCATTATTTTAAAAAGATAAAACATTAAAACATCTAATATACCACAACCAACATAGAAAATAAAATCAAACACATCACAAGCATACCAATGACCATTCAGCTTCTTGGAAAAGGGAGTAAAAAAATTTTGTTTTTGATTTTTTCATGAAAACATAAGATAGGAGCCTTAAGAAGAAGTTTAAAAACCTTTATTTCTTAACAAAAACAACAAGAAATCACAAAATCTCAAGGAAAATTAGCAAATTAAGCATGGAAAAAGAAAGAAAATACAAAAGTTAGGTGCCAACAGGCTACCTTTCAAAGCTATCTTCCAAGCTTTTCTTCTCTTCTAAATTTTCTTTGCTTTTCTACACTTAGCTATTGCTCCAAAAATGAAAACTGATCAGCCAAAGAACCCTTGTGAAAATGAAAACCCCTCCTTATGAAGGCAGCCGAATGGTCAAAATTGGTGCAATGATGTTGTCATTTTTTTCCTAGCTAATTTGATTAAAAGGCCACTAATCAAAGATGCTAAAACTGTGAATTTTCCACCCTTAGATTAAGTCATCAGCCCTTAACAAGTACAGCTATTCTAAAATATGTAACCATAATGTTGACATCCTTCCTCTTCATTCATTTGACCATGTGGCAAAATCACAAAGGCTTGATAAAAAAATAACCATCTTACTATCCAATTTTGGCCTTTGGATGAAAGAACTCAGAAAAATTTATTCTCTTAATGGGCTGGCCTAATGGCCCTTCAAAATTCCAGCCATCTCCCTATTTTTTTAAATTGCAAAAATGGCCCTTTTCTGTTTATTCGATAAAATTACACTTTAGTCCCCCAAACTTGATTAAATAGCAAACGGACTCCGAATCCAGATTTTCTTTTTTTAATACTTTCTAAATAATATAAAATTGAGTTATGAAAGTTTTCATAATTTTTCGAGCCCTTTTCTATTTTTTCCGGATTTATCTTCCAAAATTGCCCTTAGTGCACTTGAACTTTTTCCATTTTTCAAATGAGCTCCGATTCTGGATTTTTCTTTGCCAATCTCTTCCAAATAATATATAATTGAGATCTGGAAGTTTTCATTATTTTCTGAGCTCATTTGCTATTTTTCTCGGATTTATCATCTGGAATTTTAGCTTAGTGGGCTCGAAATTTGCCATTTGTCAAACGAGCTCAGATTTTGGATTTTTCTTCGTCGATCTCTTCCACATGACATAACATTGAGATCTGGAAGTTTTGGTAAATTTTTGAGATCATTTGCTATTTTTCCCGGATTTTCCAAGATTGCCCTTTAACCTCCGAAGCCTCGATTTTACTCAAAACAAGTCTGATTTCCAGATTTTCTTTTTTCAGGCCTTCGTTATATATTGAATTGGAGTTGGTCCAAAAATGCCCAATTTTTACGATTACATTCCCCTCCGATTTGATTTTTCCTTCCCCAATATCAGGAATTTTTCGTTTTTTTGTTTTCCTCTAACTGGCTATTTTCTCAGAATTACTTCAAACTGAGCCTTGGGCTATCTATGTTTACTCACTCCTCATCAATTAGGGGCTTTAATTTTACCGAATTGGGCCATTTCTACAGTTTTCCCCAATTTTGCCAAAATTCACCAAAAACCCTAGTTTTCGGTTTTCTTCCAAATTGACCCTTCCTTTGGTTTTGCTTCCAAATGGTCTTTCCAATACCCGTAGTCATTGATTTTATTCCATTCGAAAACTCTAATTTCGACCAATTTGATCGTTTAAGCACTTTTCCCCAAATTTATCGAACTAGGATTTCCTTTCCATTGAATCTCCATAACCCATCTTCCAAACTCCATATCTTTCGTTGTAAACCTTGGATTATCAAAATTCTTTCACCATTTTTCAATTAAACTTTGGATCTTGATTTTGAATAAGGGTTGACTTTTTAGTGGTTGACTTTTTGAAGTTGACTTTTTTGGAGTTGACTTTTTAAGATTGATTTTTCATACTTGAGCTCTTAAACAACGTCTCGGAATACCAGTTGCAGGATGAGAAGAGCTTTTTTGTATTCTAAAACATCACAAGGAAGAAATTTAGCTGATTTAGGGTTCGGACAAAATTAGCTATCTACAGAAACCATCTGGCCCTGGCGCCTTTGAACTGCCACAATCCTGCACTACTCACCACACTTCTTCCTCTATCACGTATTTTTTATTTATTAAATATTTAGCATGATTTTATTTATTTTTGTTAATTAATTAGATTTATTTTATTTCACATAATATATTTTCATAATTTTCTCTAATTAACAAATTGAGATTTACCGACAATGGAATCTTGAAAATTGCGAATGGTCGATTTTTGAGAATTTCTAGGTGAGGAGAATTTTTAGTTATCTAACCCGAATGGTGGAAAGTAACCTAAAAATTTTCTAATAATTTAAATCTTCAATTTTTTAATTCTTAGTTTTAAAAATTAAATTTACATAAAATAAAATATTTAATCCCAACGACGGATTTTCATAAGAACGAATGGTTTCTATTAAAATTTTATGAGGTGAGGTGGATTTCAAAAATCAATCCCGAGTGGTGGAAAGTATTTTTGGAATCTTTCCAATATTTTTAATTTAAATAATTTAAAAAAATAATTTAATTTAGGATTTACAATTATCTTTCTTCCATAAAATACTTAATAAATTTGACGAAGGAGCCTCTTCATAGAATGAACGGTTTCTATTGAAGACTCTTGAGGTGAGGTGGATTCCAAAAATCAGTCCCGAACGGTGGAAAGCATTTTTGGAATCTTTCCAATATTTAAATTAAAGACCATTGATTAAAACCAAATTTAGGGCAATATAAGACTAATTAGGTACCGTCCTCTTGAATGGGCGTTGTAAGGGTGTTAATCCTTTCTCACACGTAACCGTACTCCCGAACTTAGTTCTAGTAAAGTAGACTAGGACCTATCCTTTTTATGTGCCTTCGTCAAGCTTAGGATTACAATAAATTTGATAAATTCTCATAGGTGACTAATCACACCTAGCAAAGATGATTAGTGTCGACTCCATAATTTTCGTCTAGCATGCCGAATTCACATTTGGCACGTTACGACAATGTCATTTATTCATATGTCATGTCATTACGATTTTGCCATGTCAAGCATGCCATGTCATTCAAATTTTGCTATGTCAAGCATGCCATGTCATTCATGTGTTATGTCATTCAAAGCATGCCATGTCATTCATCCATGCGCCATGTCAATTAGAGTTTGCCATGTCAAGCATGCCATGTCATTCATTTTTTTTGCCATAAAATGTTTGCCATGCCTTGTTAAATATGCATGTTGCTTAATTTTTATCTTATTAATACTTTGTACATTCATGATCATTTAAATTTTTTAAATTGATTTTTTTAATAAATAAGGCAATATTCCCAAGTTGATATAATTCATGAATCCTCCTCCAGGTTGCCGGGGAGTCTTCATCAATTATTATTAACGAAGAAATATCCTTCTAAAAGAGGATGATGCAGAGATTTTCATAAACAATAAAAATTCTATATTTTGCTAGTTTGCCGGAGAATATAGAAAGTTTTTGCAATAACAAATTCCGGATCATTTCCAAACAAAAATAGGATAGTTTTTAAAATGGAAATTATTTTCAAATACCAAATCTAAAACCGACTTTTCACCGAGACTCGAGATAACGCATGACTTATAAGGTACTGTTTTATACAGGCGTTGTGGGGTGCTAATCCTTCCCCACACGTAACCGACTCCCGAACCCGCACTTGTTTTCTCTAGTTCAAAGCGCAGACTTCAAAATTGATTTTAAAAAATGTTTTAATTAATTTTAAAATATTTTATAAAAATCGGTTTTAATAGGTGACCAATCACACCTAGCCAAAAAAGATTGGTGGCGACTCCATTTCTTTCACAAGGTCGTTTTCATACCCTCAATTTTTATTTTTAGAGGAATTAAGTCGTCTTTTTCTCTATTTTTTCCAATGTCACACTCTTAACGAATGACCGATTGTCCCACGATGGGGCAAATTTTTCGGACCTTTGTCAAAAAGAGGTTGCGACAATGTTGAGGTGATATCCTTGAGAGTTTGAACAATTTTCCTCTCTAAAAAAGTAGATATGTTTTAAGCCAAAACTATGAAAATTTTTATTTACAAAAATAACAAAATATAGGTGATTAATTATCCAAAAAATTTGTTGGTAAGAAATTTAAACCGAAAACCTAATTAAAGGGAAATATATAAGAAGAAATAGTAGTTTAATTAAATAAAACAAGTATATGTTTGAGACTTAGCAAATAATTAAATGCATAAAATAATAGTAGAAAAAAGAAGAAAAAAAGATAAATCATGAAAATGAAAATACAAAAGAACTGACAAAATATAGTAAAAATGTCAAGTAATATCAACATATTTCTTTGTTTTTATATAAGAGAAAGAAATTCAAAAAATAAAATCTAGAGTAAGTCATGTTATAAAACAACAATAATTTTACTATCTAATTAAAAAGAATTTTTCTATCAACATTAAAGGGTTTTAAGCCTAAATCCAAACCCAGATCTTGTGCTAATTGGAGATGGAGATGACTTAAGCCCTACACAATCTAAAAACAAAAAATATGAGTACTGTTGTTAGATAATAAATAGGAATCATTTATCAGCTATATACACTAACGACATATATTGTAGAGAAATTGGAATTGACAAAGTTTATTAACCAAATAAAGCAGAGTATGTCAAGAATATTATAATTACTTGGGTCGAGAAGAGAAACTAAGCAAAAAAGAACTGGTAACTAAAGCCAAATTTCATGAAAATTGTAATATATATTTTCATTTTTGAGTAAATGACTTGATGAGAAAAATTAATCAAGTTTGAAGAATATTATTTTTTTTATGGTTAAATATGAAATATTTTAGAGTTGAGATATTTTTCATCAAGCATGAGCAAACAAATAAATAAAAAAAACTATTGAAAAAAAAAAAAAAAGAAGAAGAAGAAGTAAATTAGTGGGTATGTGAATAGATATTTTTGCTTTTAAGCATGACCCAACAATATATCAAACTCTAAGTTTTAAATTGAGAAATCTTAATGATGAAAATCTCAAAGAATCAAGAAGGGCACACACCTATCTATAAGGGTGTGATTTAAGATTTAATGTATTCTATTTTGAGAAATTATCCAATTGAATTTGAATTTTAAAAAATTCTACGAGATTAAAGATTTAATTTTTGTTTAATAATAAGTAAAAATTCAAGCATTTATATTTACTTTTTAAAATGTTCCTCCCAACTCTTTTGGTGGAATTTTGAAAATCTTTACACCTAAAAATTTTCAAAAAACTTGTCACTTGAAATTTTAAAATTTTATAATCCGTTGAATTTAAAAATAAAATTTGTTATAAAAGGAATTACTTAAAAATATATAGTCTAAAGAGTTGATAGTGTTAGATTTTATTTTAAAATTTTAAAATTTGATGAGGGTAGGTGGGAGATAAGTAAGATATAACCTTACCTAAACTTGTCTTACGTGTCATCAAGAGAAGATGTCCACGTAAGCTTCCATGTCAACAATGCTTACCATGTAAATATGTACCTTGTTATATTATATATACTAGTTTGAGACCCGTGCGATGCACGATTATTATTATATATATAAACATAAATAGATGATCTTCATATAATATATATATATATATATATGCAAACACAAAGGGGGATCAAGTTATGTGTAAAACTAATTAGCTTTATATCTTTTAATGACTTCATGTATGATTTATACTTTAACAAATCAACTGTTGGTTTTATAAATGTACTCATACATATCGTGCATATAAAGTTTCAAATCAATTCGATATATTTACTATATGGATCGTGAAATATGTTTAATAGTTGAAATTTTATTATATCAAACAATTATATATTTTTAATCTACTTGAAATTGATATGCATAATTTACATGAATACATGAATAAAACTTGAAATCTATTAGATTAACCAAATATAAATCATATGAAAAATTATAAGAAAGTGTAAAATTAAATTAATTTAGTGAATCTCTCTCTCTCTCTCTCTCTCTCTCTCTCTCTCTCTCTATATATATATATATATATATATATATATCAAACTGATAATATCATAAAATATCTTTTAAATTTTTTGGAAAAAAATTCAAATATTCTATGAACAATGTTATTAAAGAAAAAAATCAATATGTTGAGATAAAATCTTGGATCGATTAAAAGTTGTTTCATTATTCAATGTCTTTTTGTTTTGTAAAAACATCAATATACCTTTTATGTTTATTTCAATCAATTAAAGATAAGTTAATTTTATATGTTAGAATTATAAGAATAACTCAATTCTCATATACATATTCGTTTTGTGGTATTTCAAAAATATCATAGTACATCAGACTTATATCAAATGTTTAAAGTTTTACATGAACTCTTTTGATTTTTTAAAGAAAAAATTCAATAAAGAAAATTCGATTTATTATTACATATTTGTTCATAATTTGAAATTTTCGTTATTTAGTATTTCTTAAGATAATCTTTTTTAATAATACATTAAGATCAATATACCATATGCAAGTTAATTTAGATACCCTCCTTGTCTACCTCATGTGTTATTGCGTCATTGATTAAATTAAAAGGAAAATAAGCATAATAAGTGATGTGCTTATTCGACATGATGAGTTGATGATCAATTTTTGAAGTGATAACATAATTAATATTTTTTCCTTGTTACAGCTAATAAATGTAACAATGTTCATGTATGTAATGCTATGCCTATGATCACATTCAAAATTAACTTTTTTTTTTCTTTCCCCCACCGTCCCTTCATCATTTCATGCCCATGTTTTCAATTTATTTTTAATTTCATCTTTTAGCATGACATTAATATATTAGTATTTATTCTATTTTCTTACCTAAATTTCAATTTTATTTTTCCTTAATAATGATAGTTTGGTAATAAAAAGTTAAATTTGAATATGTTTTCAAGTCAAGTATCGATGCTTCTTAATGTGATCTCTACATAACTTTTTCATTACCATTTGTTATTTGAATTGATTAATTTTTTTTTCCAATTATTACCTATATATACATAGTTTTCTCCATCTGTTATATCAGCTCATCAAACTTTTTTGAATATTATACCATTCAAAGTGGACTAATTGAATTTTCTCTATCAATGTTGAGGTGATATTCCTGGGAGTTTGAACAATTTTCCTCTCTACATATAGAAAAAAGTAGATATGTATTAAGTCAAAACTATGAAAAATTTTATTTACAAAAATAACAAAATATAGGTGATTATCCAACAAATTTGTTGGTAAGAAATTTAAACCGGAAACCTAATTAAAGGGAACTGATAATTAGTTAAATATATAAGAATAAATAGTATTTTAATTAAATAAAACAAATATATGTTTGAGACTTAGCAAATAATTAAATGCATAAAATAATAGCAGCGAAAAGAAAAGAAAAAAAAAAGAAATCATGGAAATGAAAATACAAAAGAACTGACAAACTATAGTAAAAATGTCAAGTAATATCAACATATTTCTTTGTTTTTTATAAGAGAAAGAAATTCAAAAACTAAAATCTAAAGTAAGTCATGTTATAAAACAACAATAATTCCATAATATAATTAAAAAAGAAATTTTCTATCAGCACCAAAGAGTTTTAAGCCTAAATCCAAATCCAGACCTTGTGCTAATAGGAGATGGATATGAAGATGACTTAAGCCCTACACACACACATATATATATATATATATATAATGAGTATAGTTGTTAGGCAACAAATAGGTATCATTTATCAACTATATACACTAACGACATATATTATAGAGAAATTGAAATTGACAAAGTTCACTAACCAAATGAAGCAGAGTATGTCAAGAATATCATAATTACTAGGGTCGAGAAGAGAAATTAAGTGATAAGCTCATAAAATATACATTTTATGCCTTTCTAACTTTAGTTTTTGTTATGTTTTTGATCTTTATCTTGTTTACTTATATTATATTTTTGAATTTTAGGTAAAATAAGCAGAATGAAGTCAAAAGATGTTAATAATGATGGTAAAGAGCTTATAAAGTCACAATCATAAGATGGAAGAAGACTTGAGAGTCAAAAAATCAAATTCTTAATGCTAGATGATCAGGTAGATCTGACCTCCGGATCTTGTTGCAAGGAAATCATTATGTTAAATTCATTATTTGAAGAAACTTCCTTCTTGACTTTTGAATCTGACTTGAATATCTTTCCAACAATAGTTTACACGCCTAAATCAAACAACGTATGGTCATCCAAATCAGCCGACGAAGTGCGAGACAGTGCAGCAGTCGTGAAACCGACGTCAGAGAGCAAAAACGTGCAAATCAGTGTACTCGGCATCGCGGTGCCAACCTTACTGCCTCCAAAACCGAGAAAAACTGCAAAACTCGTAAAACTTGCCTATTTTGCACTCCTTTGACTTCTAGCTTCCTTGATCAGCAAGAAAGGGTTTCCAAGACTTTAAAACTCTATAAATACTATCTTTTGAGCCACAAACTATCATTATCTTTGGGAGGAGACTCAAAGATCATCATTATTATTCTTCATCTTCGTTTTTTTTATTTTTAGTTTTATGTATATATTATTTATGCTTATGTTAGGCTAAACTCCTTTTTGGTTAAGGGTGATTTCAAAGCCCTAGACATGTTGTGTAATTGATTTTGAGATTTTATCTATCATTAGTTTTCTATCAAAGTTGCTTGTGTTCTTCCATAAGAATTGTTTATGATTTTTATCTTGATTTTTTTAGGATGCATACTAGATAGATCTTGATAATTATCTATTTCTAGTTTAGGAATCTTGATTCGTGTAATTGTCTTGATTTCCTATTCATAAGTGGCAATTTGTGATTAATGATTATGTTAAAGTTTTAGCTAATTGCGAAGTGGAACATAACCTAAATTAAACAATTCATGTTCATGCTTTTGTTGCTTGGATCAACCTATCTTTCTCATCATAAAGCTACTGTCAAATTAAATTTATAGATGTTTATCCTAGGTTGTTTGATAGTTAGAGATTAAGTAGTGGTATTCGTCCTGCTTAACGATGAACTAAGGAAGGATTGGGGTAATACGGGATGTTGTTATATACTGTTGTTAACTTTGATAGCTAATTAATGTTGATAGATATGAAATTGATTTTCAATGACGTCTAGTGGTGGAGAATGAAACCTTAACCATACTTCTCTTATATTTGATTTCATCTTATTTATTTGCTTCGTATTTTTCTTATTTATTTTAGTTTTAAATTATTTCAAAAACCCCATTTTCTTTTATTGTTCTTGAATTTAAGTTTTTAAACTAGTAATTTATAAACTAGACACCAATCATGTGGATTCAACCCTTGCTAACTACTATACTTATAATTGATCTTTTTATTGCAAGGTTAAATAAGATACACTCTTTTGGGTGCATCAAGTTTTTGGCGTCGTTGCCGAGGATTGCTTTATTTAGTTTATTAGTTATTTGATTTATTCTTATTTTCAGTTGTAATTAATTTTATTTTTCTTGTACATACAAGTTTTTCTTTTCAAATTTGGAGCAAAACACGATGGACTTGAGCAATCTAACACTTGAAGAGTTGGTGGCATACATAAACATGGAAAACCAACCAGCCAATCTCACCTCCCCAGTTCAACAATTAGCCATGGGTAATGTGCAACAATCAAGGCAGTGTGGAGTGTGTTTCATGATGGATCATCCAACCAATTGGAGACCTATACTACCAAAAAGATAATTTTGAGCCAACCTATGATTTAGGAGGATACCAAAGCCAACAAGGGTTCCAAGAACAACAGTATGATCCTTACTCAAACACTTACAATGAGGAATGGTGGGATCATACTAATTATGGCTACTCGGGAAATTATCAAGAAATAGATCCTTATGCCAACTACAATCATCCATCGGGCTTTAATCAATCATGGGAAAAACATCAAGATCTTCTTGAGCCACCACATGTGACTCGCAACTCAGGTACTTCGTTAGAAGATCTTATCAATTCCCTTACTACTAACCAATTGCAAATGCAACAGGACATAAGGGAAACAAACAGGCAAATGGCAACAAGGATAAGTCAATTAGAGACTCAAATAAGCCAATTGGCTAATGGTGTGGTACGACGGGTAGAAGAAGGATCTAAGGAACTACATGAACAACTCCTTTCCCAAACTATGATTGATCCAAAGGAGAATGTTAGTGCCACACAACTTGAGGATGAATCAAAAATCCAAGGGAACCCGAGGATGAGAAAGAACTTGAGATGGATTTACTTCTTAAAAATAATGAAGCTTCAATTCCAAAATAGAGTACTTCGGCACTTGAGGTAACGTTTAAGGTTTCAATTTTTACTAATGTTTCTTCTCCACCTTTTCCTAGTAGATTCGTAAATTTCAAAGAGGAGGAACATGAACAACACATGCCGAAAACCTTAAAAAGATTGTTTGTGGATGCCATTCAACAAGTACCAAAATATGCTCCATTTCTCGATGAGCAATGCACTACAAAGGATGATGGAATAATACTTGTAATGGAGAATGCATCCACTTTTGTGCAAAGAAAGCTTCCTATCAAACACACAAATTTGGGAAGTTTCATGTATGAGCCTGACAAGCCTAAAAAGCCAAGAAGGGGTGTTGGTTAGGCTGGACAACTTAACTCAAGTACTAATTGGGAAAGCAGCCCAATTAATGAAGAAATTGCCAACCTGCCAAACCAGATTTGTTTTCTCTCTTTCATGCTTTGTTTTAATTTCTTTTATATTTTCTTTAGTTATTTTTCTACTTTTATTTAGTAGTTCTTTTCTCTTACATATAATTCTTGCATATGGGGTGATAGTATTACATTGAGAAAAATGTAAGAATTAAGTGTGGGGGGAAGAATTTAGGATTTCTTAGTTTAGGTTGTCAAATTTTTTTGATTTTGAGTCTTTTTAATTTGTTTTTAGTGTGTTTTAGTTCTTTTCAATACAATGATGAGACATGAATTGCATAGGTCTAAAACTGGTTATCAGTGAGAAGATTTTCATGAGAATTCAGTTTGATACTATTTTTTTATGAGCCAATGTTGATTGAGAAAGAAGCATGTTTAGACTTAATATTGATTTGTATTGACTTGTATAATCAACCTTGTGAGTTTTGAGCCTATATGATTGATGCATTATACATATCAATCTAATTTCTTTCTTGAGTGCTCTTGTGACACCCTGTCCGGATAATCTACCAAAAATCCGGCAGAGTTTCCTTCCTATCTTAACTATAACCATCTTGCAAATGACATTCAATTTATATCCTCAGCAAGCAATATTTCTCAATACAGTTTATCACATTTATACATGCATATTCAAATATTATCCATGATCAATCTATATTTAAGTCAATACATATTGGTTCATTGTCTCATAACTTCAAATATATACAGTTTATCTAAAAGTAAACCTATCTCAAAAAGGTTTGCTAGATAAAGACATCAAAAGAACAAGACTTCTAGAAAGATTTAAGTACGATTCCCACCACGTCAAAACACTATTAGAAGCGGAGAGTGGAGGAAGGCAGCAATTCCGACACCTAACTATAACCTGAAAATGAGAAACATGAAAAGGTGAGATATATGAATATCTATGTGAGTAGACAACTTTTTAAAACATTTTGAAAACTATGACGATAACTTTAAAAACATAATAAACGTTTCCAAAATAAATAATAGTAAAACTATAATGAATAATTCAAAGGTATAGTGAAGTTTTCAAATGTATAACAGTATTATAATAACAAATCAATAAATAAAATTTGTAGAGTAAATCAAGTTTCATATAATTGGGCTCCAACTTACTGTCATGCATAAGATTTATCCATACATCCATGTAAAAACCAGGTAATATCCATGTAGGCATACTAGTAGCCAACTCCAAAGACCAATATCACCATAGGATGCCCCAAAGGCATATGTGTCGCTATGATGTGCCCCCAAAAAGCTAATATAACAGGATAGGGACTCTGGAGGTAGCTCCCACCACAAAGACGTAGCACGCAGCTCCCATACCCCAGTCTAATATCACGAAATTGGGACTCTGGAGGTTGCTCCCACCACAAAGGCGTAGCACGCAGCTCCCGTATTCCAATCAAGAGTAGAATCTCATACATTAAGTCAGGTGGAGCCAAAACCATGTATGTTAAAATCTATGTATAATCATATTTTATAAATCATACAACTTGCTCGATATAACATTTCTTAAAATACATGCACATTAATAACCAAATCAATTCATATGTTTATATATCGCATATATCTTTAATACGTAAAATAAATATCATACTAAATAAATTATAATTAAAGAAACTCCAGATAACTATAGTTATAGTCTACTCACAGTCCTTGAGATGATCTCCCTATACGCCTCGGTCTGTAACCTCGGGATCCTCGAGTGACGTTGGATCTACGTGACCTAGAGATTAACGATAATTGGTATTTATACATACTCAAAGCATTATGTAATTATGAATGCAACCTAAGTCCCATTAATCTATCCCAAAGTCAATACTAATTTCTCATACTCAAAACAACATATCCTTAATTTTTAATATCATTTCCATAATCATTTTCTCCATAATTCAACTCCATATTAATGTCCTTATCAAATTCCTTTCTAGTACTCCATGCCTTAGAGATTTCCATAATCCATAATCATCATTTAGTACTATATTTCTCTTAAGCAATGAATTCCTTATCAAATTCCTTTGTGGTATACAGTGATGTCGATGCACAACCGTAAAGATCCATCTTTTTTCCTTACAAACAAAATCGGTGCTCCCGACGGTGAGGCATTAGGCCGAATGAAACCTCTGTCAACTAGATCTTGCAACTGCTCTTTCAATTCCTTTAGCTCCAAGGGTGCCATTCTATAGGGTGCCTGAGAAATAGGAGCACTAGCAGGGATTAAGTCGATAGTAAACTCCAATTCCCTGTCAGAAGGTAAACCGATCAATTCTTCAGGAAAGATCTCAGGAAACTCTTTGACCACAGGTATGGTTTCCAACTTTTCCTCATGCATGTCCTTGTTAATCACATAAGAAAGGTAAGTAGAATACCCTTTCTGCAAGTATCTATTGGCTGCCATCGTAGAGATAAGGCAAGAGGATAAAACTTTTCTTTCTCCTTGAATGGTGAACTCTAAGTCTCCCGACTTCTTAAAAGTCATAGTTTTGGAAAAGTAATCTATGACTGCATTATGCTTAGACAACCAATCCATTCCCAGAATCACATCAAAATTATACATTCCTAATGGAAACAGATCAACTGGTAATTCATGCTCCTGAACCATAACGATACAACCCGGATAAACCATATCAATCTTCAAAGTTTCACCCACTGGGGTACTAACAACCAAAAGAATGTCTAAACTCCTAGACTCTCTACCAAATGCATGACATATGAATTAGCAACGAAAGAATGAGTTGTACCCGAATCTATTTAGATTCTAGCATCTGCCTTAGAAACTTAGAGAATACCTGTAACTACTTCAAGAGTAGTCTGAGCCTGCTATTGGGTCATAGCATAAATTCTGGCTACAGTTCGGGGCCTGCCAGGCTGTCCACTCTGTCGAGGACTAGTAGATGAACCAACTTGAGATTGTGCCCCATTTCTATCTCTAACTACTACTGGCTAAGGTGTAGCAGTAGGTTGGGTCATTTCCCTTTGACCCGCTAATAACTGACTGGTAGGTCCTTTGTTCCCTAGCTTGGGACAATCCCGTTTCATGTGTCCCGGTTCTTTGCAGTGAAAACATACACCCTGTAGTCTCCAACATTCACCAGGATGATTCCTCCCACAGTAGGGACACTAAGAATAAGTCAAGGTCCCAGGTCCTCCTAGGTAGCGATCCAGTCTGCTATTGAGGTCCAGTGGTAGGTCTACTAGAAGCACCACTAAAAGGTTTTCTGTCTGATCCCCCTTGCAATTTTAAGGGTTTGTAACTACTGGTACTGCTCTCTAAATAGCTTTTTTCAAGCCTCACGTCCTCACTGGAGGACTGCTCTTTTTTTTCTGAACTTCTCTTCTCTGTCTTTCATTTGTTTCAGATTCTGTTCAGCTTTGATTGCCATGTTAACCCATTTATTAAAGTCATCTGTATCCAAAGTCGCCAGCCTATCCCGAATACTAATATGTAGCCCATATTGGAATTTCTTGCATCTGTCAACATCGTTGGCTACTACCGTTGGAGCAAATTCTGATAGCTCACTGAATTTTTGCTCATACTCTGCTACTGGCATACTACCCTTTGCATTGTAGTTTTCCACCATGTGTATGCATGATCTTCCAAGAATTGCACCGTACATGGCAACCTCATGGGCTCAGGAATCTAAAGAGTAATGGAAGTAGTCTCAATTTTCTGTAGCCATGTCGAAGCTAAGTCTGATTCCAAAGATCCCATAAAAATCTTGCAACCCATATTCTTCAGGTCTTACAATAATCAACTATCCCCTTTTCAACAAGGGCAGTCAAAGTGGGAATCACTCTTGCCAAGGCCGCAACTGCCTCAGCTAAATTAAAGTCAGCTACTGGGGGTACCGCTGGGGGTGCAGCAATAGAAGATGAACCAGCAGCTGAAGCTTCTGCTTCAACTTCCTCATCAATATTCTCATTTCTATTGGGCCTTCCTCTTCGACGTGGTGGCATCGTGTCTGATTTCTTGCACAAGTGACAATCTTTTAATACTTCAACAAACAGTTTCTAAGTCTACATGACCTATATCCTATGCTCTGATACTAAGTTGTGACACCTTATCCGGATAATCTACCTAAAACCCGACAGAGTTTCCTTCCTATCTTAACTATAACCATCTTGCAAATGACATTCAGTTTATATCCTCAACAAGCAATATTTCTCAATACAGTTTATCATATTTATACATGTATATTCAAATATTATCCATGATCAATCTATATTCAAGTCAATACATATTGGTTCATTGTCTCATAACTTCAAATATATACAATTTATCTAAAAGTAAACCTATCTCAAAAAGGTTTACTAGATAAAATACATCAAAAGAACAAGACTTCTAGAGACATTTAAGTACGATGCCCACCACGTCAAAACACTATTAGAAGCGGAGAGCGGAGAAAGGCAGCAATCCCGACACCTAACTATAACCTGAAAATGAGAAACATGATAATATGAGATATATGAATATCTCAGTGAGTAGACAACTTTTTAAAACATTTGAAAACTATGACGATAACTTTTAAAACATAATAAAGGTTTTCAAAATAAATAATAGTAAAACTATAATGAATAATTCGAAGGTATAGCGAAGTTTTCAAATGTATAATAGTATTATAATAACAAATCAATAAATAAAATTTGTAGAGTAAATCAAGTTTCGTATAATTGGGCTACAACTTACTGTCATGGATAAGATTTATCCATACATCCATGTAAAAACCAGGTAATATCCATGTAGGCATACTAGTAGCTAGCTCCAAAGGCCAATATCACCATAGGATGCCCCAAAGGCATATGTGTCGCTATGATGTGCCCCCAAAAGGCTAATATAACGGGATAGGGACTCTAGAGGTAGTTCCCACCACAAAGGCGTAGCATGCAGTTCCCATACCCAGTCTAATATCACAGAGTTGGGACCCTGGAGGTGGCTCTTGCCACAAATACGTAGCACGCAGCTCCCGTATTTCGATCAAGGGTATAATCTCATGCATTAAGTCAGGTGGAGCCAAAACCATGTATGTCAAAATCTATGTATAATCATATTTTATAAATCATCCAACTTGCTCGATATAACATTTCTTAAAATACATGCACAATAAACCAAATCAATTCATATGTTTATATATCGCATGTCTTTAATATGTAAAATAAATATCATACTAAATAAATTATAATTATAATTAAAGAAACTACAGATAACTATAGTTATAGTCTACTCAAAGTACTTGAGATGATCTCCCTATACGCCTCGGCCTGTAACCTCGGGATCCTCGAGTGACGTTGGATCTATGTGGCCTAGAGATTAACGATAATTGGTATTTATACATACTCAAAGCATTATGCAATTATGAATGCAACTTAAGTCCCATTAATCTATCCCAAAGTCAATACTAATTTCTCATACTCAAAACAACATATCCTTAATTTTTAATATCATTTCCATAATCATTTTCTCTATAATTCAACTCCATAGTCATGTCCTTATCAAATTTCTTTCTAGTACTCCATGCCTTAGAGATTTCCATAATCCATAATCATCATTTAGTACTATATTTCTCTTAAGCAATGAATTCCTTACTATCAAACTAGATTAGAAAAATTATAACTTGAGTTTGGTAAGGAATTTTGAAGTGATTCCAATTGGTTTATCTCAGCCAATAAGTCTAATTTATGAAGAAAATAATTAACTTAGACAATTAAAAGAAAATCTTGATCAAGTTTGATAAATCCCGAAACTATGCCAAAACAGGGGTCAAAATAAGACAGCCAACTCCACCGAATTTTATCTTTTTAACCACTTATTGGTTTTGGGTGATTCAAAAACTGAAATTCTTGTATTGAAGTTTAGTTTCTAGGAAAAATATCAGAAAAATACAAACCCAGCTGCACCAAACCCAGAAAATCAAAACAGAAGGCATGGTCAATTCCCCTGTTTTGCTCTTTTCTTCCCATTTTCTTGTTCATGCTTTCAAATCCTTTTAATTCTTACTAAGGGAAAGTAAAACTCATACTTAACAGATGAAATTCCAGACTTTAACATGTTCATGGAGTTAAAATCTTAGCATATTCATGTAGAAAATCTAGAGAAAAGGAAAAATTAATCAAGAAACTAACCTTGGATGTGATTATTGATGAAATTTTGGTGGAAGATGCTTGAAGAAAATTTTGAGAGAATGAGAAGAAGAAAGGTCGGATGCTACTTGAGGAATAAAATGAAAAATCTATAGTTTTCAAGAGAAAAAATGAACTTAAAAGATATTTTTAAATTTTTGGTATAATTGCACATTGGTCCCTCAACTTTTCATAACTAACCATTAAGCCCTTAAACTTTTAATTTGTTCAATTTGATCCTTTCTTCTTTCATTTTTCTTCACTTATAACTTCTTACCAATTACCATTAAGTCTTTAGTGGTGATAGCCAAAGCCTCTGGTGGAAGTATCCATAGTTTTACAGTTTAAAAAAGGAGCGAGTCTTTGGTCGTGATAGCCGAAGTATCCATAGAATTTTAAATACAGCTTAGCACAATACAGGATAAGACCCCGAATACCATCTTCGAGGTATTTTCTTCTCTTGCAAATTGAACCCGTTTCCTTAAGACGGGTTGAGCCTTGATTAGTCAGGGAACTCAATTTAAGGACAAAATTTTCTATTTACAGCTTTTAATCATTAAAAAAAATGAAAAAAATGAATGAAAAATGAATGAAAAATGCTGAAAAAATGAAAAATGAAAAATGAAAAAATGAAAAAATGAAAAAATGAAAAAAAAAATGAAAAAGAAAAGAAGAAAAAAATGAAAACCCCTTTCCTTTTCTTCACATGTGATTTCACAAATCGGACAAAATTAGTGCTTATTTATCTTTGCCTGATTCCTGATTCTCAACAATAGCTAATTTTGTCCGGACCCCTAAATCAAGTATTTTTCTTCCTAAAATGATGTTTTAGAATGCAGAAAAGCTCTTCTCATCCTGCAGGTAGTACTTCGAGACTTAGTTTAAGAAGCCAAGCATAAAAAGTCATCTTGAAAACGTCAACCTCGAAAAAGTTAACTTCAAAATGTCAACCACTAAAAAGTCAACCTACTTTCAAAATCAAGATTCAATGTTTAATTGAACAATGGTGAAAGAATTTTGATAATCCAATGTCTACAATGAAATATATGGAGTCTGGAAGATGGGTTACGAAGATTCAGTGGAAAGGAAACCCTAGTTTGAAAAATTTGGGGAAAAGTGCTTAAACGATCAAATTGGTCGAAATTGGAAGTTCAGAATGGAAGATAAGCAATGACTACGGGTAATGGAGAGGCCATTTGGAAGCAAAACCGAAGGAAGAGTTAATTCGAAAAAAAATCGAAAATTAGGGTTTTTGGTGGATTTTGGCGAGATTGGGGAAAATTGCAGAAATGGCTCGATACGGTAAGATGAAAGCCCCTAATTGATGAGAAGTGAGTAAACAAGGATAGCCCAAGACTCAGTTTGAAGTAATTTCAAGAAAAGAGCCAATTGGAGGAAAAATGGAAAAACGAGGAAATTCTCGATATTGAAAAAAGGAAAAATCAAACCAGAGGGGAATTTGATCGTAAAAATTGGGCATTTTCGGACCAACTCCAATTCAATACATAACAAAGGAACAAAAAAAGAAAATCTAGAAATCGGACTTGTTTTGAGTAAAACCGAGGCTTTGGAGGTTAAAGGACAAATTTGGAAATTTTGGAAAAAATAGCAAATGAGCTCGAAAAATTACCAAAACTTCTAGATCTCAATATTATGTCATTTGGAAAGGATTGGCGAAGAAAAATCCGGATTCGAAGCTCGTTTGGCAAATTTCGGGCCCACAAAGCTGAAATTCTAGAAGATAAATCTAGGAAAAATAGCAAATGACCTCAAAAATTTATGAAAACTTCGAGATCTCAATTTGAAATTATTTGGAAGAGATTGGCGAAGAAAAATCTGGATTCAGAGCTCGTTTGCAGAATGGCAAATTTTGGGCCCACTAAGCTGAAATTCCAGAAGATAAATCCCGAAAAAATAGCAAATGAGCTTGGAAAATTATGAAAACTTTCATAACTCAATTTTAAATTATTTGGAAGAGACTGGCAAAGAAAAATCTGAATCGGAGCTCTTTTGAAAAATGGTAAAAGTTGGAGTGCACTAAGGGGCAATTTTGAAAGATAAATCTAGGAAAAATAGCAAATGGACTTGAAAAATTATGAAAACTTTCAGAACTCAATTTTATATTATTTAGGAAGTATTGAAAAAAATAAAATTTGGGTTTGGAGTCCGTTTTCTATTTAATTAGGTTCGGGGGCCAAAAAGATAATTTTATCAAAGAAACCGAAGAGTTAAAAAAATAAAGATTGGGCTGGAATATGAAGGGCCATTCGGCCGAGCCCATGAGGAGAGTGATTTTTTCTGAGCTATTGCATCCAAAGGCCAAAAGTGGATAGTAAGGTAGTTATTTTTTTTTATCAAGCCTTTGTAATTGTGCCACATGATCCAATGCATGAAGAGAGAGGATGTCAACATGATGGCTTCATATTTTTGAACAGTTGTATTAGTTAGGGGCTGATTACTTAATCTAAGGGTGGTAATTTCACATTTGAAGCATCTGGGATTAGTGGCCTTTGGATCAAATTGGCTAGGAAAAAAATGACAACATCCTACACCCATTGAAGACTATTCGACTACCACACATTGAGGGGGGTTGGGATTTTTCATTTGGGTTTTGGGGGCTAATCATAGAGAAGGCAGTAGCTAAAGGGAGAGAAAAAAAGAAAAGAGAAAGAAAAAAGAAGGGTTTTCTTACTACTTTTTGATTTGGAAAGCTAAAGCAAGGTAGCTATTTTCTTTCATGCTATCCTCCAAACTTTGTTCATATGATTTTATTATTTTCATTGTTATTATATTTTCTTTCATGAAATAAAATTATTTTTCAAAACAAGTTCTTAAAGCTCCTATCTCATGCTTTCATGAAAAAAATCAAAGAAAAAACAATTTTTTTACCTACTTTCTATGTTGGCCAAAATCCCCTATGTTTGTGCATGGTTTGTGTTTGATCTTTTTTCCATGTTGGTGTGATGTTCTAGCTTGTTTTGATGTTCTAACTTTTAACAATAATCAAGTTATGAAGCTTGTTTTTTAACCTTCTTTACTTACTTACCTTTATTTTTGCTGATTTTATCATGGTATTTTCATGTCTCCTTACTTTGTTTGCCATTTTTAATTTTCTGTTTTCACCATTTTAAATTGTCCATGCTTTGTGGTTTTGCCATACTAAGTGTTTGTGTATTTGCCTAGCTACAACTTTGCCTATGCATCATGTTTGTTTAGTCTAACATGTTTCCTTTCCAGTATTGCATATACTATACCATGTGTTTGTGTTAATGTCATGCTAGGATTTCACCATTTAAATATGTGTCCATTTGGCTTCCCTATTGTTCTTTGCCTTGTGTATGCATTTTCATCTTGTTAGTTGACATGCTTGCATTTCTATGCCATAATATTGTGTATTTGATTTACGATGCATGTGTTTGAGTTATTTCCATGCATTTCCATGCTCATTAGGTCTAGGTTACATTTGCATTGCCATGCCTTTCATGCATGTTTAGGTCTAGGTTGCATTTATTGCCATGCAAGTTCATGTTAGACATTAGGTCATTTTTATGCCATGCATTTTCTATGTCATTTAGGCCTTAGATCATGCATTTCATGCATTTAACTTTCTGTTTGTTCATGCATTTCATATCATACCACTTGACTTTTTACTTAAGCCAATCAATGGCTCAAAGCCAAGCTCACATGAGCATGCTTGTGGAAAATTAAGAAGTTGTCAAGTTGGATTTTCTACCTTTGTGATTTTTTTTCATTAGGCAATCCTTGTCCAAATTTTTAGAAATTTTTGCTACTGTTTATAGGTCCTTAGAAGACTCTCCAATATTTTTATTATGATTTTTGAATGATTTTATCCAAGGCTTAAAAAATGTTTTTTGGCAAAACTATTTTTCACCGAGTGTTCTGACTTTCGTGATTTTTCTGGTAGGTCATCCTTAGTCTAAAAATTAAGAATATTTTTTCTCATATATTTCGACATGTTCTGAGTCTCCCATAAGTTTTTTAGATGTTTTTGAAATTTTAAAAGTAGGTTAAAAATTCACGTTTTAAAACTGGACAGTAAATCATATTTGATTTCAATGGAAAAATAATTTTCTGTTTTGACTAAGGCATTAAGAGAGGGCTGATTAGAAATCTTAGCTACTGTTCTAGGTTGATTTCTAAGCCATTTTAATCCTAAAAAATAATTTTATAAAGCTCGGGTCAAGGGTGGTCAAGTCCGGGTTATCAAAGTTAGGAAAATAGAGCCATTTTTATAAAGGGGTTTCGGCCATGTGTCATTTTTCATCCAAAAATTTTCAAAATTGTTTTTAAACCAATTACAAAGTATTTTTGATTTTAGAAAATTTAATTTTATGTCTTTTTCTAATGTAGTCAGATATCTTTTTAGGTATTCGGATTTTCTTATTTAAAGGAAAAAATACACTTTCATGAATTGCATTTTCCATATTCATGCATATTTTATGATATATGATTTTTACTATGAATATTTCTATGGTAATGTTATTATTTTGATTTATATTTTATGGTAATATATTGTTTGTTATATGGTTGTAAGTATTCTATGTTATCCTATACTTTTTGCTTAGTCATTTATTTTTGTCACATCATTTAAGATTTACTATGTTCATGCATTGTTATTTTTTTATTTTCATGCATATTTCATGATAATATTATTTTATGTTTCATATCATTTCATGTCACTTAGATTATATTGCCATGTCATTTATATTATATTATGTCATTTAGAATATGCCATGTCATTTAGAATATATTATATCACTTAGGTTATATCATTTCATTTAGAATACATTATGTCACTTAGGTTATATCATTTCATTTAGAATATACTATGTCACTTAGGTTATATCATTTCATTTAGAATATATTATGTCACTTAGGTTATATCAAGTCATTTAGGTTATATTATATCATTTATGGTATCTTTATTATGTCACACATGTTCATATTCATCTTTTTAAAATGTTTTAAAATAAGATAATGGTTTTCAATAAAATAAAGATATTCCCGAGTTAAAAATAATTCATGAGTTCTCTGTCGGGTTTGTTGGGAAGATATCATCAATTATCATTAATAAATGAATATCTTTCTGTAAAAAGAAAACTAGAATGATTCGGAAAGTTTTCCAAATAAATAAAAATTTCTAAATTTTGCCTCGTTTGTCAGGGAATATAGGAAAACTTTGAATTAATAAATTTCGGATCATTTTCAATTAAAAATGGAATTATTTTTCTTCAAATTGGGAAATAATTTAAAATGCCAAATTTAAAACCGACTTTTTACTGAGACTTAAGATAACACACGATTAATAAGGTACCGTTTTATACGGACGTTGTGGGGGTGCTAATCCTTCCCCGCACATAACCGAGTCCCAAACCCGCTTCTTTGATTTCTCTGGTTTAAAAATGCATACTTAAAATTGGTTTTAAAAAATGTTTTAATTAATTTTAAAATATTTTACAAAACCGATTTTTAATAAGTGGACGATCACACCTAGCAAAAAAAGATTGGTGGCGACTCCATGTCTTTTTTTGAGGTTGTTTTTCAAACCCTCATTTTATTTCAAGAGGAATTAAGTCGTCTTTTCCTCTGTTTTTTTCCAATGTCACACTTAACGAATAAAGTCTCGCGATGAGACTTGTTATTTTTTAGGTTGCAACAGTTCATTTATGTTGTTTGGGCTGAAGTTTGACTTGGTTTTTATTATGTTTTGAAGAATGAGTTGCAAGTTTTTACTGTTAAAAAGATCCAAATTTTTTTATTTAATTTTTTTTTTTTTGTATATCTTAACTAATGTAATCATATATATTTTTTTTAATGGCAATGCAATATTATATGAATGAAATAAAAGACAAAAGTCTGCCAAAAAAATCCGAATATCTTAAAAGATAGTCTACCCTTCTAGCAATAAGCTTGAAACCTATTTAACCCACTTATTACAAAAAAGTATAGAGTAATAATCTTACCGACTACCTTTCAAGCTAAAGATAGCTTGAAACCCTAATATAACCCTATGATACACAATAAAAGCACCTCTAAATCCTTCTTATTACATAGAAGCACGATTCTGATAAAATGAGTAGAACCTATCACAGCCAAATAAAACAACCAAAGATGAAAATGTCCTTCCTTGACCAATACTTCGTAAATCGCAATTCCAAATAGATTGTCGAAAAGCACACCAAAATTCGAACTTGTTTTAACCAAATTCTCCTTTGTTGAGACCTGTTAAACAATGTGAAGCCTAGAAAACGCAACCAAAAGCAAATAGATCAATTTACAACCATACACTGATCTTGACCTAAGTGAAAACAAAAAAAATTTGAACAAAAACCAATTTGACCAAAGACACTAACATTGATGAAACGCATTACACCAAAAATAATACACATTCCGAAAATATACGTAACATGACTGAAAACCTATATTAAAACTACCCCTCAAAGCAAAAAAAAAGCTTGATATCCCAAATAACCCTCCATAAAGAAAAGAAATACCAAGTGCAAAAATAGAGAAAAACCTACTGATATTCTACCCATCAAGTAAAAAATGTACTTGTCCCAACCATCCCCCAAAAAACATTATACATGAAGAATACCTATAACGTAACTACCTTATCTTGTATATGAAATACAAGATCCCTATTTTCCCAAACTTCACTTGGTCACTAATAAAAAACTGAGAGTTTTACCATACTTGCTAAGCCTTGTCCTTTTTTATCACTGATTTGCTGATAGACATCCAATTTATCCGTCAAACCTGTAATAATAGCAATTAAGATAAGACCCAAATACCCAATCTGTCCCATTAAAGCAACTCACAAAAACCGCAATGATCAATCAACAAATGCAATACATGATTCCCTCTAAACCTCTAAACAAGATTCTTTCGATGACCAGTGACCTATAGTAGAAAAAAACCTGCAATGTTCAATCCAATTCAATACAGTATCTTGCACCTAGTTCTTTCCCAAAAGAAATTAGTAAAAAAAAATACCTATAATGTACTAACCTTATTGAGTAATAAATCAAGAACCCCTTTGATCCCCAAATTGTCACATGGCCATAGTAGAAAATTTAAGACAAACTATTTAACATAAAGGACAGATGTTAAAATCCACGAAAACCTGCAAAAAACACAAAACAAAATCATCAATGTTTTCGCCCCTGTTGCTTCCTTAATTCCACCTATGCATGATTAGTCATTTACCCAAGCCAACAAATTTGTTTCTCTGTGAACACCTTGTCTTGCAAGAGCATCCACAAAACAATTAGCCGACCGCCCCATATGTATTACTCTACACCCATTAAGATTCCTCCTTATTCTATCTATCACCATAAATAAGGAATTAAGACGCCAAGGTCTTATTTTGCTACTCTGACACCATGCAACTGCTGTCAACGAATCACTTTCCACAACCAAATTGATTTTTAAATCTCTTTTGATTGGATCATCTCAAATGTTTCTTTTATTGCTCTCGTCTCTACCTTATTCGAATCCATTACCCCCACAGATTTAGAAAACATAGCCAACATAATTCCTTCTTCATTCCTTAGACCCCACCTATTCCAGCTGATCCTGGTTCTACATTAAACTTCCACCAATTAGCTACAGGAGCTATCCACTCTAAAGAAACTTTTGCTTTTGCTTTTGCTTTCGCTTTCGCTTTCGCTTTCTTATTAGTCACCATAAAGGATTTTGGATCATTGATGAAATCCCCCATTGACTGAAAATCATTTGGCCATTTTGCCCAACCCTACCAAGCTAACCTGTTTTTAATCATAAACATCAAAGACTGCATTCCGATTTCTTTCTCCTTAGAAACCACACCATTCCGCCATAACCATATCGTCCATAAAACATCGACAAATAACATAAAGCATACCTTCACATTCGCCTTTCATAAAAGATCTATCCACTGTGTAAACCAGTGATGTCAAGGCGCATGCCTAGGCGCTAAGGCGCAGCACCAAACACAAATAGCGCTTCTCATCTCTCCAGGCGGGGCCTTTTTAGTGAAGCGATCGACTTGTGCGCCTAAGCACGCTATGTATCGAAATTTAAACGCAAAGAAAGGCGCGCCTCAGTAAAACTTAATGTTCAGTGGATTTTTTTTTTTAATTTTAGTTTTTATTTTAAAAGTAAAAATAACCCACATGTAATATAATAGAGCCACAGGCAGCCACCAAAGTTTATTAGGTTAAATTTTTTTTCAAACAATCTGGCTCTCGACTTTACTTTCTACTATTTTCTTCTTTTTTCTTCTTTTTTCTTCTATGCTATTCCTTCAATAAACAGAAGATTATTGTTTGATTATGAATGAAAAGTAGAGCAACTCTTGCTCTGTTTTGGTGTTCAAAAACAGAGCAAGAGTTGCTTTGTTTCTGTGTTTAAAAACAGAGCAACTCTTGCTCTGTTTTTGAACACCAAAACAGAGCACGAGTTGCTCTTCTGTTTCCTTTATAATCAAAACATCTTTTTCATATATTTTTTAGTTTTTATCATGATCCTTCAAGCAGTAAACGAGATATGCGAGATGGGTGAGAATTATAAAAAAGATAGTTTTTATCTTATAAACCAGGTTATATGATATTGAATGACAACAGTTGAAAGTGTCGGTCACAACTTAGTCATAAAAAAAAAAGACACGTCTTCTTTTTTCCTTGTATTATACATATGCAGGATCCCACTTAATTTTAATAATAAAAATGACCTTGTAAAGTTGCAATGCAGTCATTCTGCCATAATATTACTTTTTTATTTTTTTATTTCAGTGATTAAGTATTTCATTTATAGTAAAATTTTAGTTCTCTTTTATTATATTAAAGTTCTTTTTTTTTTATTTGTTACAGAAAGTTTTAAACTATAAAAATACTAAAGCATGTTTCAAGATTCCAGAAAATGTTAAAGATGAGTTTTTGTCTTACATGAATGAGAAAAAAAATAAAAAATCTAGTTTATTAGTTATTACAAATAATACAATTTATTTGATATATTATATATGTATTTATATATATGCGCCTTACTTCGCTCAGGCGACCGCTTTTTTTGCGCCTTGCGCCTCGAGCGATATAAAAGTCCTAGCGCCTAGAGTGCTCTTTGCGCCCTTGACAACACTGGTGTAAACCATTCATTAATTGTCTTCGGCTGCACTATGCTCAACTTCCACCATGCACAGATTGTCGTCCATACAATCCAAGCACATCTGCACATCAAGAATAAATGATCGACAGTTTCAATATCATCCTTACACAAAGGACACTTGAGGTTACCATCTATTACAATATTGCATCTGGATAAATAAAAAGAGACAGGTAATCTATTTCTGAACAAAGTCCATAAGAAAATCTCCACTTTTGGCGGAATGAGTCCGCACCACCTGTGAGTATCTATATTTATCCCCTCTGATGCATTTCCTTCTACAACAAGTCTGAAACTTTTCGACTTATAGAATCTATCCAATGAAGGCTTCCAAATCAGTCTATCTTTCTTAGTAGCATCCAATTGAACAGTGTTAAGAGAAACAAACAATTGATGCCATTGTTCTATTTCCCAATCAAAGATTTCCCTGCGCATTATTATCCTCCATCTCCAAATTTCACCATCCCACCAACCAAATTTGTTGACCACTGCATTTTTTTCCACTGATAGTGTAAAAATTCTCGAGAATTTCTCTCTCAACACCTCCTCATTTAGCCATCTATCTTCCCAGAACCAGAGTGAACCTCCATCCCCAGAAGCACACCAACATTCTCAGATAAATTACTATTAAATCTACCCCATCACCCAAAGGTTCAATAATCCCCTTCCATATAGTAGAAGTCTTAGTCCGTACCTGAGAAGTTGGTACAAGTTCAGAAGCATCTATTCTGTATTTAGCACAAATTATCTTTTTCCAGCTGCTATCGTGTTCCTCCAAGATTGAAAAGTCCATTTGTTGAGTAAGGCTCTATTTTGTACTTCAACCGATATAATGCCCAGACCACCATTTTTCAAACTACGGCATACTTTTGACCAATTGACTAGATGCAACTTGTGTTTGTCCTTATTCCCATCCCAGAAAAAATCTCTCTGTATCTTCTCTATCTTTTTAACAACTGCTGCTGGTGCTTTAAACAACGAAAGGAAATATAATGGCATACTTGACATCACTAACTTAATCAAAGTTAACCTTCTGCCTAATGATAAATATATCTTCTTCCAATGCCCCAACCTGGGACTCAATCCTCTTTATTACTAGCTCCCACATTGTAGTATTTCTGGTGTCCACCCTTAAAGGTAGCCCAAGATACTTTAGAGGCCAATCCACTATGCAAAAAGCCAACATGTCCCCCATTCCTTGAGATCCTCTGAATCAACATTGATACCCGCCATGCAACTTTTGATAAAGTTGATTTTCATACCTGACATTAACTCAAAACATCTGAGGGTTCGCTTTATGTTTCTCAAAGATGTACCCACTGCCTCACAGAAGATTATCATATCATCTGCAAATCGTAGATGTGTTATTTCAATGCCTTCATTCCCAACAACGGTCCTCTAAATAAATTCAGTGAATTTGCTTTACGCAACAACACACTTAAGCTCTCCATGATCATATTAAACAGGAAAGGAAAAAGTGGGCACCCCTGTCTAAGACCTCTCTTCATTTCAAATTGAGTCGTTGGTGATCCATTTACCAAAACTGACAGTGGAACAGATTGAATACAACCCTTAATTCAGTTTCTCCATTTTTCACCGAAACCCATTCTGCCCATGACGTAATCAAGGAATCCCCACTGAACATAGTTATAAGATTTTGCAAAGTCTAATTGCATAACACAAGCTCTCTGTTTCTCTTTCGTAACCCAATCAACTATTTCGTTTGCTATTAAGACACTGTCCAAGATCTGTCTGCCACCTATGAAAGCGGATTGGGATGGCCCAATAATCTCTGCCATTACGAGTCTCAATCTGTTAGCCAGAATTTTAGCAACTATTTTGTACAAACACCCCACCAGGCAAATAGGCCGAAAATCTAACACAACCGTAGGAGATTGTGTTTTTGGAATTAATGCAATAAAAGAAGCCTTTACACAGCGGGACATAACACCAGTCCTCTAAAATTCGAAAATAAAATTGAGGATATCACCCTTTTGAATTTCCCATTTTTGCTTAATGAAATCCATATTGAAGCCATCCGGTCCTGGCGATTTAGAACTTCCACAATCTTTCACTGCCATCCACACTTCTTCCTCTGACACATTACATTCCAAAAATCGTCGAATGTCGGAAGATAGCGATTTAAAATCATAGCCTGGCATTGTAATATTCAAATCTGTCACATCAGCACTAAAATGATTCGAGAAATGATCAAAGACAGCCTTCCGAACATCCTGTGTTTCGGTTACTAATTTACGTTATGCAACAGCTTCTCCACATTGTTGTGCCTCTTCCTCATTCTTGCAGTAGAGTGGAAAAGTTTTGTGTTTTTGTCACCACATTGAAACCAAGTTAGTCGCGACTTCTGCTTCTATTGCATTTCTTCCATTCTGAACAAACTCCACAATTTGGAAGTCAACAAAATTTTACTCTCTTTGTCTTCCTCAGTCACCACCCCTTGTACCTACTTAGCATCAATCTCCTGTAAATCCTTCTCAACAATTTCAATGCGATCTTTTAGAGTGTTTTTTTTACTTCTATTCCAGTCCTTTATTACCATCTTTAATTTCCTAAATTTTGCCCTGCACTACTTGATTTCTCCTTCTCCCAAGCATCTGTTATAACTTTGTCAAAACCATTTTCTAAAAACTAGTGATCATAGAAACGGAAAGGCAAATGACCCTAATCTATATTTTATGACATCAAGCAAATAGCATTGTGATCCGATAAATAGTTAGGCAACCTCAACAATGAAACATCCGAGAAATAATGCATAAAATCCGGGGTAAATAAAAAGCGATCTAATTTGCTCCACGAAACTATTTCCTTTACAGAACATGTAAAATTACCTCCTCTCATAAGGACCTCAATCAAACCAGCTTGAGCAACAAAAGATTGAAAATCAGACATTGCTCTCAAGTTACAATGCAAACCAGTATGTTCCTCAAGTACAAAATTGCATTGAAATCTCCCCCAAATAACCACGGCCCCGAAAAATTTGTCATCTCACCCATCAGTACCTCCCATAATTCCCGTTTGCCCTCATCATTGTTTGGCGCATAAATATTCACTATCGCCACCTTTGTGTTCAAATGGTTGATAGTTCCAATTAAAATCAAGAATCTAAACTTTTTAATAACCTCAGAAATCGTGAACATACTCTCATCCCACACCGATAACAACCCTCCCGAACAACCCTCTGAAGAAACCGATTCCATCAGTCCATTACCATTGTATCAAATCTGCCTAAGCAAATTTTGCGTAAAGTTTTCCAACTTTGTCTCCTGCAGCAATAAAAACCAAGGTTTGTTTTTGTTTGTCAATCCCCTAACCATTCTCACCTTTTCCTTCTTACCCAAACCTCTGGCATTAAAAGAAATGATCTTCATAACAAAAATGAATCACCCTTGTTTTAGCAAAGACCCTATCTTAGTCTGTCCTGGCTTCACGCATCATCTCCGCGTCTCGCTCTTCCATATCTGTTATTCTTTGTACAATCTCGCTGTCGTTCCCAATACTTTCTAACCCCATTTGCTTTGTGACCATGTCAACTGTCTTTCACTGAGAAAATCCCTTCCCACTGGTGCATTCGAAAGCCCTGTATCTGTATTTACAGCTCCACTCGAAACTCTGGCATCATTATCAGAAAGTCCCCTAGATCGAGTTCTCGGATAACTCCTGATCTTCGTATTCAAAGACAGTGACCCCAATTGTTTTCTTGGCCGTCCTCGTTTCCTCTGCGTGACCACTACATCAATCTGCGCCTCCTCACAATTACCAACTACAACTACCCCCTTATTCTCATCCAACTCAGTCTCCAATTCCTGACCAACAATACTCTTCATCTGGTTGTTTGGAATAATACTGTTGTCTTGTTCTACCGCAATCTCCTCGACACTTTTAGCACTGTTATCCATATTAAAACAAGGTTCCTCAATGTTCTCTAAATCTATTTCCTGATTTCTGTCTTGTATATCAGACCCCCCACTATCACTTATCTCCCAATATTGCTTAAAATCATTCGGATACTGAATCTATGAAGAAAAGTCTCCAGAAATCTGTAGTAGAAATTCCTCTCCATTAATAACACAAGGGCACACACATTAAAAGAGTAAGGTTTTGAACATGAAATTAAAATCCTGGCCACATCGAATCTCTCTCTAGAAAGAGTTTTATCATCAACAGCAATGAACACTCCCCAATGTTCCGCCATAGATTTGAAAAATTCCAAATTCCAATACATCAATGGAATTCTTTCCACCCGAATCCATACGAAATAATTTTCAGCCGCATCCTTCGGTATCCAGGCACGTACCTTCTCAAACCAGTCACCTCTCCATTTTTGTTCCAAATCTAAAAACTTAACAAGGTCTTCCTTATTTTCAAAAGAGATGAGCACCCGCTTAAGATCAATAATGGCAACCTTACAGCCAAGAAAACCTTGACCACAAAAATAGTCCTCCAAAATTCTTGGATTAGTAAATTCATGTAAAACAGAGACCACGGACAATTTTAACCATTCATCTGATTTTATGACATCTCCTAATTCAATTGAAACTGAATTGGAAAAGTTTACCTGAGACTCCATATTTAGCTTCGGAAGTGTTGGCTTTTCAACATGTGAAAGTTCCTTCTCCATTAACAAATCCTGCCTCATTAAAGATTCCTTCCCTGCTGATAGCGACTGCACTACCTCATGACATGATCTTCCCTCGGCTAAACTTGGTTCCATTAACAACCCCGATTCTAATGCTTCTGTATCAGCTGCTCTTGTCTTCATGATTTCTGTCTGCATACTGTCCGCCTCTGCTGCAGTGCCATGACACTGCAAATTATCACCTATCACGTTTCTGTTGCTGCCAAAACCATTGAGAATCCTTTCCTCCTTGGAACTTCTGTCCACCACGGCTGTAACCCCATGTTTTTGCACTGCCTCAGTTGTCGATACACCACCGTAACTCTTACCATCAGCTCGTCCTTTTACGATTTGTTGTGTCCGGATCTTGGCCACATCGACATAAGATCTTCCATCTCTGACAGCATGCCATGCCACTGTTCGCTGCACCCTTTGTTTCTGTGAAACATCCTCAAGCCTTGGATGTAAAATCCTTTTCGATCTCCTCTCAATACCGAATCTTGCCCTGGACAACATGATCCTTCTTCCCATGATGTAGTCTCCGTTGCACTTGATCATTAACCTTCTTGCATCTGCACCAACCACACGTAAAAAACCAAAAAGATCTGATCTGTAAGGTCTCCTTTTCTTGGAGATAAACATATCAAAAACCCTGACCACCCTTTTGAAATAATCCAAAAGAGGTTTGAACATAACCCTAGAGCCTAGATCGTCAATAAAGATTGAAACAATCTCATTATCATCCACGTTCCACACTTGTTGGATCGAAGGTTTTGCCATGAAATCATGGCTGCGTGAAAACCTACCAACCGCCTCTCTCATAGTGTTTTTTTCACTTACGTTTTTTTTTTTTTTAATGTCTAGTCACATTAAGTAACACTAATGTAATCATATTTAGTTAATAATGAAAATTATAATAATAATAAAATAAAATTAAAGTTATGAAAATTAAATATATCTAAAGTAATTATTAATAAAATATATAATATATATCATAATCACATTTGTTAGGGAGATTGATATGCATTTCACTTTGTTTAAATATTTATATTTTATTTTATAATCTATACTTATCTACACTTATTCATTAAAAAAATCCCCTAATTGGGTTAGTGTTTGATCAAGCTTCATTGGCTTGATAGGTGGCATTTTTTTTTTTTTAATTTTAGTTTTTTTGTTTATATTAATTTATTTTATTTTTAAATGATGTATTTAAAGGGATCGGTCCGCACGTTGATTCACGGATTGATTTAGGATCCGTACCCGATCTACTTGAAAAAAAATAATAATAACAAAATTTGTTGCTAACCAGTGTGAGAAAGCCGAAAAAAATCCCCTAATGGGCACGTGGCTATTTTTTTTATTTTAGATTTTTTTTTAGTTTTAGTTTTTATAGTTTTATAAGTTTTTTTTTTTTAGTTTTTTTAGTTTATATTAATTTATTTTATTAATTATTTTTATTTTATTTTTAAATGGTATTTAAAGGGATTGGTCTGAACGTTGACTTGTGGTTTGATTTAGGATCCGTACCCGACCCGCTCGAAAAAAAGTTAAAAAAAAAATGAGCTTACTGCTAACTAGAGTGGAAAGTTGATCAATCGAGTTAAATATAAACCATAATTTTATTTTAGTTCTTTTTATTTGAATAATTAAATATGCAAAATAAAATATAAAAATTAGTTAATAGTTCATTAATTTAACAAAAAAAAGAAAAGAAAAAAATGAACTTATTGATAACTTATGTGAGAAAGTCGACCCAATGAGAGAATAAAATACAAACTATACTTTTATTTTGTTATTTTTCATTTATTATTTTTTACTTCTTATAAAAAAAAATATACACTATACAATAAGATCTAAATATTTTTTAAAAGTGCATATAAAAAACAATTTAAAGTGCATTTGTATTACATAATTTATAAATAAACAATTTTCATAAATTTATTTTTTATAACTTACAAAATATAATTATATTAATATTATTAAAATTTTAAAATTAAAATTAAAAAATTATTATTTAATAAAATTTAATTTTTTTTATTTATTAGTTTTCACCTCTTATATATAAAAATATACACTATACAATAAGATTTAAATATGTTTAAAAATGCATATAAATAACAATTTAAAATGCATATGTATTACATAATTTATAAATAAATAATTATCATAAATTTAATTTTTATAATTAAAAAATATAATTATATTAATATTAATATTAAAAAATTAAATAAATAATAGTTATTTAATAAAATTTATTAATTAATTAATTAATTACAAAAAAAATTAAAAAACCCCAGTGAAAGGTTAATTCTAGTTTTAGTTAAAAGGATTGGCAACGTTTTTTTAATTAGTTTGAGCTTATATTTAATGAAATATATGCCTTTTATTTTTAATTTAGTAAGTGAGAGTTTTTTAAGTCATTCTTTTCAAGCAATTTATACAATAAGCGGTGATAAAAATTTTAAAGAAATTTTTTTAATACATATACATGTTTTGATTTTAAATTTTTAATATTTAGTCATTATTTATTGGTTTTGAAAGCATTGTTTGAATTCACAATAGGTTAAATCAACTTCTCTAATTGGTTTATGTCTTTCAATTAAGAATATCTCTTTGTAGGGTTAAATATAAAGTTAGCTTAATAACACCAATAATTTCCAAACTTTAGACTATATTTTATATTGGTCCCCAAATTTTAAAACATATCAATCAGATTCTTGATCTTATAATTTTATATCAATGTGGTCCTTCCATTAGCAAAATCGTTAGAATATGCGTTAAATGAAAGATGGCATGTGACATGTAAATTACAAAAATGTCATCATGTGATGTGGTCCTTCTTTTTGTCTTTTTTTTTTATTCCTTTATTCTTTATTTTTTTTCAAATTTTATATTTTCTTTTCTCTTTTTTTATAAATAAATAAAAATAATAAAAATAATTTATATAATAATTTAAATTAATTTTTAAAAAATATAATTAATTTATAAACATATAAAATATTTAGTTAAATTAATTTTATAAAAACATAATAATAAAATACTTTATATTTTATTTCTTCTTTATTATATTTTTCTTTTTTCTCCTCTTTATAAATAAAAATAAAAAATTATTATATTATAATTTAAATTAATTTTATAAAAAATAATAATTTATAAAAATATAAAATATTTATTTGCATTAATATTATAAAAATATTTTAAGTTTTTTTTTTACTTTTTTCTCTTTTTTTCCTTTTCCCTTTTTCTTCTTTATAAATATATAAAAATAAAAATAATTTATATTATAATTTAAATTAAGTTTTCAAAAATAAAATAATTTATAAAAAATATAATATATTTATTTAAATTAATTTTATAATAAAAAATAATTTTTATTTTTATTTTTCTTTTTTCTTTTTTCTTTTTCTAAATAAATTATTTTTAAAAAATTAAATAATTTATAAATATAAAATATTTATTTACATTTATTTAATTAAAATTTTATATTTTTTATGTCGACTCCGACACTGAAGTTGAGGCGGCAACTACCTTGACCGAATCTGCCATAAAGCGTCAAATTGGACCCTCCTCGATTTAACGCGAGGGATCAAATTTGGCCTCTTGCAATGCCTATCGAGCATTATGAATGGCAGTCTGATCCTTCGCAAGATCGGACTGACGGTGGGGATTCAAATTTTCCTTTTCGATCTACGAGAGTTAGGTGGAGAGAATAGAAAGAAAAAAAAATGAAAGAAAAAATAAAATTTATTTACAAAAAAATTTATGTAAATTATTTAATCTTTTACTTAGAGAATTTAGTACTACTTCTTCCAATTTAGTACTTAGAGAATAAAATTCCTAATTATGCACTTCTACTTTAATTTAGTCAAGCAAGTTGGCTCTTTGCACTAACACCATTAAATGACTGATATGACAATAACATCCAATAAGATCATGACACGTGGAAAAAATATTACGTCAATGCCACATCTATGATGCCATGTCATCATTAAAAATATATTAAAAAATCCAACATAAAAAATTCAAAGATTAAAAAAAAAATGAAATTTTTCAATTTTTTTTTTTAAAAATTATGAAAATTCAAAATAAAAAAGAAAAATTCAAAAAATTATTTTTAATTCAAAGTTTAAAAAGATTTAGAAATTTAAAAAATATATAAAAAATAAAATTGAAAATAAAAAAGAGAAAAATTAAAAGAGAGAGAGGGGGGAAGAATCGAGGAGAGAGAAGGAAAGGGAAGCGCCGACCGACCGGGGCGAATTTGCCTCGATCTGGGCAAAACGACGTCGATCTACCAGATATGGGACAAATCAGCCCTGGGCTGACCAATCAGCAATGCCGGTCGATGCCTCCCCTTCTCTCTCCTCGATTCTTCCCCCTCTCTATTTTTTTTATTTATTTTGAGTTTCAATTTTTTGATTTTTATATTTTTAAATTTTCCATATTTTCTTTAAATTTTGAATTTAAAAAAAAAAATTAATTTTTTTGATATTTTTTATTTTAAAATTTTTTTTTATAATTTTTGAATTTTTTATTTTGAATTTTTATATTTTTACTCTTTTTGAGTTTTTGAAAATTTTTCTTTTAACGATAATGTGGCACAATTGACGTGACATTTTTGTCACGTATCATGATCTTATTAAATGTTATTGTCACATCAATCATTTAATCTTTTAATCAATCATGCCATATTTCATGATAATATTATTTTATATTTCATATCATTTCATGTCACTTAGATTATATTGCCATGTCATTTAGATTATATTATGTAATTTAAAATATGACATGTCATTTAGAATATATTATATCACTTAGATTATATCATTTCATTTAGAATACATTATTAGAATCTTTAGAAAATTCACCAATTTAGCAGGATTTTGAATGGAGATTTGAGGTCTCCAATTCCACGCTTAAAACTCTTAGTAAAACTTTCAAATTTCTCCTTCAAATTGTCAAATAAGTCGGTTGATTATTAGAATCTTGAAAACCCTAATTGAAATGAAATTACTCTTTCAACTTTTTTATCCAAACAAACCCTTAATTGATACCAGCAGTAGCTTAATACAAGCTTCCTCCACATGCCTTATCTCCCCTACCAAGTATCAAGGTAACTAAACTAAGGAAATTATCTCACACCAAAAAGCAAAAAGGCCGTAAGTTCTTCATGCATTTATGATTTATTTATGGTACATGAAACTAGTAGAGGACTATATGACTATACTAGAATCATAAATCATACGAACAATCAAAGTACTCTATTACTTTTTTTAACAAATTTTTTTTTTTTTTTTTTGCCTTTTCAAGGAAAAAATGTTGTTACCTCCCCCTTATGGAAGAAGGATAATTTGCAAATATTCACTGTTAAAGGTGACAGAAGTAAATAATACTAGTTAAACAATATTCTGGCATATAAATTAGACCTGATAATTTTAAGCACGATACGATAACACAACACGAATATGATACAAGATTTAAGGTATTTAAACACAAGACACGATAATTTACATTTAAACACGCTTAAAAAGAACACGACACATGATATGGATAGACAAATTGTCTAGTCTAATATGAATAAAGCAGGAAGGATCATACTTTTTCCTATGAAAGTAAAATAATAAATTCTGAACATGTAGAAGCACAGAGAATTGAATGCTAAGGAGCACAACATTAAAGTGGGACTAAAAGTATAATGAAACTTTATTGCATGAGTGACAATAACTTAAAATCCGAAGTACATGGGCTATAAGCTGTGCCGGATAGCTGTAGATATACAGCATCAGTTCGCAAAGCACCTTATCATAATGCCAAATTATAATGTAACAAACAAGAACACCTGGTGAGGAATGAAAAGGATAAAACGTGTGGAAAGAGGCTGCGTTAAAGACAAAAATTGTAATTATAAAGTAATTCTGGACCATGTCACCCATGAGAATGCAGAGATCGCTTCAGAGGCTTAAGTTATGATTCTTACTTTGACAGTCCCCCAATAAAGCTTTTCCTGTTGGGTGCAAAGACATATTTTATCAGTGAGTCCTTGATAGACAATATCTCAGGGAACTCCTCCTTCAGCTTAGATGCATCCAATTCATTATTGCTCCTGGGTGCAACAATAACCTTGGCCTGTTCTTCTAAGGTGAAATTAACCCAGTTGAAATTTGGGTCAATATAGTCCTTGTACATTTGCAGAATCTCATTGTGACTCACAACACCAGGATTTGTAAAGTTCCATATTCCCCTCAAGTTCCTTTTGGCCATCTCAACTGAAATGGGTAGAAGCTCATCCAATATGGTCATGCTGTTCGGAATGTCAACCACCTTGTTATATCGAGTAATCTTCGTGATAAAGTTCCGTGGATTGTTGAGATCTGATGATATAGGCATCCGGACTCTGAGAGTGCAAACATTGTCAAATTCCCTCAGAAGCTCTTCAACCTGGCACAAGAAGGGGAAAAAAACAAAATTCAGTTTGCAGCTAAATAGAAAATTTTCAGAATATCAATAGATATCAAAGGAAGTAGATTAATATACCATGGCTTTGGTTTTGGAATAGAAAGAACCAGTAAAATTGGGCTTGTCTTCCTCCTTGAACCCGATTCCTGTTCCTAGAGGATGTTTAGCATCATACTCAAAGATACAACCAGTAGCATAATTAATCATTAGGAGGTCATGTTCCCTGCAGATGTCTGCCAAGGTTAATGTACCAACAACATTGGTTCTAATTGTTTCAGGCTTATGAGTTTCACACCAATCCACATTTGGTCTACCCGTCACTCCGGCTGCATTGAAAACATGGGTTGGCTTAACAGTTTTGATATCAGCCAAAAGCTGTGAACGTTGCTCCAAACGCCCTTTTCCATACTCAAAAGGTATGCCTTGTTTCTCACATATCTTCCCAAGAAGCCCCCCTAGCCAACCTGTTCTGCCATAAATCAAAAACTTAAGGGATGGCTTTTGAGAAGGTAAATTGTTCTTTGGAGCTGGAACCAACATCCTGCTCTGACTGAATTTGTTTGTCACAGGAGCAGAATCAGAATCGCTCGTATCAGGGGCATTAAATTGCCTTTCAATTCCAGGCACCATGAGCATCCTTGGATGGGGTAGAAGTGCTCCAGAAACATCACCCCACCAATTAGGATTGCTAACATACCATTCCATAGTCTTCTTAAGACCCTCCTCCCATGTGGTCCTTTCATACCATCCCAAGCTTTTCAGCTTTTGATCATCCAAGAAATATCTCTGGTCATTGAAAGGACGATTCTCCACAAACTTAATCTGGGTGTCTGGTTCCAAGTTAAAAAGCCTGCAAATATCCCTGGCCACATCAATCACTCTCCTTTCTTTCTTTGTGCCTATGTTGTAGACATGGCCTACTTCACCTCTGTGTAGAATGACTTCAAAGGCCTCTGCAACATCCTCACAATAGAGATAACTCCTTACATTTGATCCATCCCCATGAATTGGAAGAGGCTTTCCTTTCATGGCCAATAGGATAAATTTGGGAATCATCTTTTCTGGGAATTGATTGGTCCCATAAACATTGTTTCCCCTAGTAGTTATCACAGGCAGCCCATATGAGCGCCCATATGCCATCACCAGCATCTCTGCTCCAGCTTTAGTGGCAGAATATGGGTTTGTTGGAAGGAGCTGAGAAGCTTCATGATTTCCCACCACAGCATCTTCATCCGTCTCCCCATAAACTTCATCCGTGCTTACATGGATGAACCGCTTTACTTGGCCAGTGACTTTGCAGGCTTCTAGGAGAACATGGGTTCCATAAATGTTGTTTTTTGTGAACTCAAAACTGTTACCAAAGGAGTTGTCAACATGAGTCTGGGCTGCAAAGTGCATGATTGTATCGATGGACTCAGTCTGTAGGATAAAGTGAACCAGATCAGCACTTGCAATGTCTCCCTTGATGAACTTAAAGTTGGGAGATGACCGTGAAGGGTTGAGGTTCTTTAGGCTTGAGCAGTAATCAAGCTTGTCAAGGACTACAATTTTGTAGTCTGGATAGTTCCGGATGAGTCGGTTGCAGACATGGGATGCAATGAAGCCAGCAGCTCCAGTGATGAGGATGTTCTTTGGTGTGTATCGATTAGCCATCTATAATAGTTTCTACAATATTATCATCAAACAACATAAAGCAATAGAACATCATCATTTCATTAGCAAGCAGCACATCAAATTCGAAATGAAAGATTTTTAGACTTTAAAAATTAAAATATAAAAGCCAGTCATATACTTACCAAATAGTACAAACACAAATATAAACAAAAAAAAAAAAAGAAGGGGGGGGGGGTCAAATTTGGATAAAAAAAAAAATCAATTACAACAGCAAAGAACTGAATGTTGGGAGGTGGTGAGCACTCACAAAGTGTAAGCAACGAAGAAAGAAAAGGGAAGAGGAAGCACTTAGAATGTTTAGAACTTGATTTCAATAGACTTGCTTGAACGTGTTGAATTATATAAATATTTATATTACTCAAAAAAAATGATTCTAGACTCAAGACATTAAACACAAATGACTCTTGAAATTCGATACGTTCAGCTGCCATTAAGTTGATTCATGGATAATTAGATTCATGAATACAATGCTTCAAGTTTAATATCCAACACTGAAAAACAGCATAAATGGGGGAAAAGGAACTCTTGTTTGTTACCACAATGTAGAAACTCAACGACAGATCTGTTGAAAAGGGTGTCTAAATCCACAAGAAATCAACCAAAAAGCCAAATGAGTAAACGAAAAACTACAATAATCCATGTTAAAATGCTTTAAAACATTTGGAGAAACAAAATTTAAAGAACCAACAAAAGAAGAAGAAAATTTAAGCAGAATAATGAAGAGTGGAGTAAGAAAACTTACGGAAAGTTTGGAGTTAGAAGCAAAGGGAAAAGGGTTTTCTTTTCTTAGGCACTTCTCTGAAGCTTCAGTCAGAGGAAGAGAGAAACGCAAAGAAAAGAAAGAAGAGAGAAATCTGTGAGGAGTGAAGGTTAGTTGATGTGAGCTATTTATACCATGCGTGACTTTAATTTTTATTTTTTTTAATATTATAGTATGAAAAATTATATTAAAAAGAGAGGGTCATATATCATATTTTTTAAATTAATATATATTTTTTTATTTTTTTAAATATACTTAAGGGATATGTGTCACTTTCTTAATTTGATTTGTGGAGTTTAAAAATTTCACGGGTAAATCAGATAACTTTTTTTTAAAAAATAAAAATTAATTAAAAAAATAAAATATATGATAATCTTATAACTTCGCTTATAAAATTAAAAAATCTTACGGTCAATTTTTTTAAAACAAACTCTTAAATTTTATTAGTATTATAATTCTTTTGTTTTTATTTTATTCGTAATTATTAAAAAAATAGATATTTTTTTTAAAGGAACAGGAAAAATTAAATAAGGAGTGGGGCACCCTTATTTTGGTACATCAAAAATGCAACATGTTACTCGTTTCTTAGCACTTCTATTTTACATATCACCTTATTTTTAAGAGACAATCACTTTCACGTGCCATCAAATTTTTCTCCATTTCTTTCTCTTTCTTTTTCATTAGATTAAGACTATTTTAATTTAGTATATTATTAATTACATTCTTTTAATGTAATTTTATACCATTTAATATGAAAGCAACTTAATTAATTTGAAGAGAATATATTAGAAGAATAACATAGTGTTGATTATGGTATATAATTTATAAGAATTAAATTTGGGGTGTGATTAAGGCAAGAATACATTGGGAGATAGTCAACCTTAATTTTTGGCTTTGAATAAGGAGATGGTAAATGGTGAAATGGAAAGAAATAAGGAGAAGACTATAATGAATAACAAGCAAGACTGAAAATTTGCATTAGATTTTCATCATCGCTATTAAAACACGATTTCTTAATGGCCAAAATGAACTTTATGTTCGGTACAAATCAGGAATAGAGAAAGGAAAAAAAGTTGAGAGTTTGCTAAAGTAGTTTATGGGTTGGGTCGGATCAAGTTCGGATAATAAAAAAATTATTTGTTTAATATTTAATCCGTCGGATTCAAAATACCCGTTTTATTATTTAAAATATTTAGTTTAATAATTAAAAATAAAATAATTAATTTAATAAATTATTAAAAACATATGTGTCATTCATTATTTATAATTTTGAAGTTTATACTTTTATATATAGTATTGATTTATGATTCTTATTAGACCTACTCATGAGCCAGGTCGCGGCCCGATTTTTTTTCATTTTCTTTGCCCAAGCCCGACCCTGGGTCGGGCCGGGCCGACCCGGTAGGCCCGAATGCACTGTACATTGGATTAAAAAAATAAATTTTTTTTTTTAATATTTTTATAATTAAAATTAAATAAAAATAATATTATTATAATAAAAAATACTATTCCGGGCCGAGCCGGCTCAGAAAAAAAAAATCCTGCCCAGGCCCGACCCAATAGGGGTCGGGTCGGGCCGGGCAGGCTGCCCGGCCATGAGCAGGTCTAATTCCTATAATGTTTAATTTGATTTACAATTTTAATATCTATGCAATGTTGATCATGCATTAATTGATTTTCTCTCTTACTTAATTTGGCTTAAATATTTTCTCCCTTATTTTACCATTATAATTAATAAAATTACTAGTGTTTGAATTCTCGCGTTGTTTCGGTTTTATTGTCATTGATAATACATTAAATACGATTATGACACAAAAAAAAAAGAATTTAGAGTTAAAATTAAATTATTATGACAAACTATACAAAAAATTCCAACTTGAGGACAACTTTTAAAGTAAGGTATAAATATAAAATAATACAAATACATTACGAATACACGAATCTAATACATTATATGTAAAAAAAATTAAGATTGATATTAAAATTTAATTTATTTAGATTATATTAATATCCATCATTTATATTCATATTAAGAAATAAAAAAATAATAAAATATAAACCTAACAACTATCATACAATAACTCATAACTTATAATATCATTTAACATAGTTTTTTTTTTACTATTTAATCATCATAATATATATATATATATAAATTACTTACATCAACCCATCTCATATTATTATTCAATATTTTAATTTTTACTTATAATTTATCAATACAATAATTTTTTATTCAATAATATAAAAATTAAGAAATTAATATTACCTTATTTTTCAAAAAAAAAAAATCATTATACAATGACACAAAATTAGGAGTTATTTAAATAGTGTCACACACGAACATGACATAAAAAATAACTAAAATACGACACGAAAAAATAACATGACCACGACATGAATACACGAACATGTCAAAATTTATATAAAACAAACTTGACACAAAATTAGAAATTATTTTAATATGCCAATTAGACCTGACAATTTTGGACACCGACACAAATACGACACGAAAAAATAACAAAAACACAATACAACACTAAAAAACAACACTAACACGACACGAATGCACAAATGTATCAAAATCTATATAATACAAATTATTTATCGATACAGTAATTTTTCATTCAATAATATAAAAACCAAACAATTAATATGATCTTATTAAAAAAAATTAAAGAACCAATCATTATATAACACGTGACACAAAATTAGGAGTTATTTGAATAGTGCTAATTAGACGTGACAATTTCAAGCACAATATGATTATACGACAAGAACACGACACGAAAAAAAATAACTAAAATACGACACGACACGAATACACGAACGGGTCAAAATTTATATAAAACGAATTGTTAACGTGTCAAAATTTATATAAATATATAATAATTTGAATACAATTATAACACAAAAATAACACAAACACATGAAATTTTTCTCTCTTTTTCTTTTTCTCTTTCTCTTTCTCTTTCCTTTTTCTCTTCTCTTCTCTCTTTTCCTTTCCTTTCCTTCTTTCTCTTTCTTTCTTCCTTTCATCTATTACAATCTCAAAAAAAAAAAAAAGAAAAAAAAAATGACAACACTGCTTAAAGAATTATCCTCAATTGGATAACTAATTGAAAAATTATTTCTCAATTGGATAACCAATTGAGGGGATTACTTTTATTTATTATATATATATAAAGGAAGGGAGGTTTCTGGGGTCAACAGCATAGAAAATCAAGGTAAGGAGATAGGACCACATTTCTTGGGGAATAAAGACAAGATCGGTGGACTCTTAGAAGGGGAATTAGAGGAAGGAATTAAACAAAAAGATCGTGAGATCATTAGTAACAAAAATGGAAAGACACAATCAAGATGGAAAAAAACATGCAAGACATGCCAATGATGAAGGAAGCAGCCATGTCGTGGAGATGGGAAAACGGAAGAACAGGGATGATGAGTCAAACAGTAACATTATGCAGGTGGATAATGTGGAGAAGAAAATTAAAGATGGACATGGAGAGAATGGAAGAACTGATAACTTATGGGCGGAGTCTGGTTACCAGCTTCGCCGTTCACAATGAAAACATTAAGTTGGAACTGTGACGGGCTTGGGAACTTGTGGACAGTTCGAGCTTTAAAAAAGCTCATCCATAAACAAGATCCCGTAGTGGTTTTTCTCTACGAAACCAAATTAACAAAAGTTGAATTTGATAGAGTTCGCAGGAGAAGTAATATGGATAACTGTTTTGTTGTGGATTGTAATGGTAGGCGAGGGGGTATGGCGTTGATGTGGAAAGAGGAGGTTACACTTCATCTTAAGAGTTACTCAAATAACCACATTGATATGGAGGTATGGGAGAATAATCAAGTTATACAAAGACTCACAGGTTTTTATGGCCAGCCAGATGTGACGAGGAGAAGCAATTCATGGGAATTACTGAGAAGACTTGCAGGGCAGTCAAACTTACCTTGGGTTTGTATTGGAGATTTCAATGAAATTTTAAATGGAAGCTAAAAGAGTGGAGATCGAAGGCCTTTAGAGATGTGGTTAAAGATTGTTCGTTTTAGGATGTTAGATACAAGGGGGGGGTATGGTATTCATGGAACAACAACAGGAATGATGGATACATTTATACTACTCAAAAAATGACTCTTGAAATTCGATACATTCAGCTGGATACATTTATCTACCATTAACTTGATTCATGGATAATTAGATTCATGAATACATTGCTTCAAGTTCAATATCCAACACTGAAAAACAGCACAAACAGGGGAAAAGGAACTCTTGTTTGTTACCACAATGTAGAAAGTAGAAACTCAATGACAGATCTGTTGAAAAGGGTGTTTAAATCCAACAAGATATCAAACCAAAAACCCGAATCAGTGAACGAAAAACTACAATCTACGTTGCATGGATACGGGTACGGTACCGGTACCGGTACGGATACGGGTACGAGATACGGTAATTTTTTAAAAACTAAGGTACGGGTACGTTAATATTATATATATATTTTTATAAAAAAACTGAAATTTCACATGATAAAATATGACACAACATAATATAAAAGATAAAACACACAAATTTCAACATGACAACATCTCAAATTAAGAAACTACAGTACTTAAATTGTTCAACATGACAACATCTAAACATGACTATGAAAATCAAACTCTAACAGTGTTTATCTCATTATTTCCTTGCCCATCTTCAGTGAAAAGAACAGTCTCCAAATATGTTTTAAGACATACTAATGCTATTGATAATGAAAAGAATGGAAGGAAAATATGCTTTAGGGCATTAAAATGCTGAGTTTTAGTGTAAAATTTGGCCAAGCCGTACCCAAGCTGTACCCATTCTTATTCTTTTTATAAAAAAAAATTGGTACGTACCCGGTACGTACCCAGCCGTACCCGATGAGTACCAGTACCCGGTACGTACCCGGTACGGGTACTCATGCTTCAAAGCCGTACCCATGCATCAGAGACTACAATAATCCATGTTAAAATGCTTTAAAACATTTGGAGAAAAACAAAATTAAAAGAACCAACTAAAAAAGAAAAAAAGTTAAGCAGAATAATGAAGAGAGGAGTAAGAAAACTTACGGAAATTTTGGAGTTAAAAGTAAAGGGAAAAGGGTTTTCTTTTCTTGGGCACTTCTCTAAAGCTTCAGTCAAAGAAAGAGAGAAACGCAAAGAAAAGAAAGAAGAGAGAAATCTGTGAGGAGGGAAGGTTAGTTGACGTGAGGTATTTATACTATGCATGACTTTAATTTTTAAATTTTTTAATATTATATGAAAAATTATCTCAATCACTAACATATAAAATTTTAAGGCAAATAGAGTTAGTGAGTGACACATATTTTTAGATTATGTTAATAAAAAAAAATTTGTTTTTAATACATTAACAGTCACATGTTTTTTTAAGTTCACGAGCGAAACTAAGACATTGGTATATGTTTTATTTTTAAATTTTTTTAAAAATATATACCTTTCTAATTAAATTTGTAGAGTTTAAAATTTTCAATGGTGATAGATGAAATAATTTTTTTAAATAAAAAATTAATTAAAAAAATATGTAATAATTTCGTAACTTGACTTATAAAATTTAAAAAAAAAAAAAAAATCAACCTCAATTTATCTATAACAAACTCTTATATTAGTATTATAATTTCTTTTGTTTTTATTTTATTCGAAACTATTAAAAAATAGAAAATTTTTTAAGAGGGACAGGAAAAATTAAATAATGAGAGTCACATGTTTTTTTAAGTTCACGAGCGAAACTAAGACATTGGTATATGTTTTATTTTTAAATTTTTTTAAAAATATATACCTTTCTAATTAAATTTGTAGAGTTTAAAATTTTCAATGGTGATAGATGAAATAATTTTTTTAAATAAAAAATTAATTAAAAAAATATGTAATAATTTCGTAACTTGACTTATAAAATTAAAAAAAAAAAAAAAATCAACCTCAATTTATCTATAACAAACTCTTATATTAGTATTATAATTTCTTTTGTTTTTATTTTATTCGAAACTATTAAAAAATAGAAAATTTTTTAAGAGGGACAGGAAAAATTAAATAATGAGTGGGGCACCCATATTTTGGTACATAAAAAATGCAACATGTTACTCGTTTCTTAGCACTTCTATTTTACATGTCAATTATACAACTCACTTACCTTATTTTAAGAGTCAATCACTTTAACGTGCCTTCAAATTTTCTCCATTTCTTTCTCTCTTTTTTTCATTACATTAAGACTATTTTAATTTAGTATTAGTCTTGAATCCTCACAATACTTCGATTTTATTGATGTTGATAATAAATTAAATAAAATTATGAAATCGAAAAATAAGACGAATTTAAAGTTTAAATTGATTCACTACGATAAATTATGTAAAATATCTTACTTGAGAACAACTTTTAAAGTAATGTAAAGATATCTAAAATTATCAAATTTAATCTCGATAAACAATACCTCTCAATCATTATACGATACGCCACACAAAAATTGAAGTTATTTGAATAGTATCAATTAGACTTGGCAATTTCGGATACAATTTGATTATATGACACGAACACAATATCGAAAAAATAATTAAAAACGACACGAAAAATAATATAAACACGACACAGATAGACTAACGTGTCATCCCGATAACTCATGGGCTCGCCTTGGTAGATTTTGCATATAATGGGCCCGGGTACATGAAGGAAACACGTGAGCTCATCAAAGCATGGAGGAAGTTGCATTGATCAGAATTGGGTAGATATACCGATAACACTACTCTCAGATACTTGGTTTGGAGAGCCAAGAGGGTCCACGACATAGTGCTCATTGCCAATGATGCCTCTGTTTATCCGGTAATGCTTAAGCCAGAACCGGTAGTACTCTCAGAGATTGAGCTTGTCAGGCAAGAATTAGAAAAGGATAAAGGGAAACTGAAGCGTGAGTATGATAAGCTTCAGGAGGAAGTTAAAGATTTGAGGACCGACCTTGAGATCCAAGAGGCCAAGACACAGAGGTTGGTTAAAGAGAGAGACACGGCGCACTCTTATATACAGGACTTGCATCAAGAGAACAAGAGGCTAAGAACCAAGGGACAATTCACTGGAACTAGTAGGTCTCTAAGCGCCCACGAGAAAAAGATAGAATAGCTTTAAAAAGAATTGGACTTCTGGAAGGGTAAGGCTAAGGACAGCAAGGAAAAGGAATTCCGATTTTCTCATGAGCAGTAAAAGTGGGGAGATGCTCGGTCATTGATTTCGACCAAGTTAGAAAGATGCCTGCAAGAGAATGAACTATTGAAAGCAAAGTTGGGAAATGAGAGGAAAAGGACATCCATGCTATGCAAGGAGAATGAGACACTCCATGCGACCATTCAGACCTCAGAGCATCAATTGAAAAGTCCAAAAAGCTGACATTTCTGCCATCATTTGGGAATACAGAGAGAGAAAGATCGAATGGAGCCAGGTGAATGACTTAGCTTTAGATGCTAGCTCAAGGTGGAAGACTGAGACCTTGGGGAGGCAGTAGTATATAGACCACCTGACTAGGCAAATCCGCAAGGCTGTGGTTAAGGCCAGAGAGATGTCGGAGAAGGTAAAGACTCTGAGGCGTGATGTTAACCCGACAGGGGAGCATGGATAGCGCCTGTTGAATTTCCTGGAGGAGGCTCAAGACCAGTATGAGTAGATAAGATCTTTTTATGTAACCCGAGAGTGAGAGAGGCTATGTAACAAGTTCCCATGAATTAATGAAAAACCTTTGTGTTGGAATTTGATCTTAAGGCAAATACTATTATTTGTATCATCTCATTTCATACAATTAAAGAAGCATACATTCATTCCTCTATTTGTTTGATCAGTCATGCATTGATTTATTCATTCATCCTTGCACACATTTAATTAATAAAAAGAATAATATGCCATGAAATTCTAATCCATGGTATTTATACCAAGGTTCAAAAATTGGGCACCCACCGAAACTCCCAGAGAGAAGCACTCCACATCAGTATAATACTCGATCACAAGTCAGGATCATGAAGAATGAACAAATGGCCTGAATGGAGAGAATGGAAAGGGCTCAGGATAAGTTGAGGGAACAATTGGCGAAGTCTCGGGCCGAATCAAAGGATTAGATGATTAAGCTGATGGAATTGGTGTCCGCCGCAGTCAAAGGAAAGGGACACATGGAGAATTTAGCCTCGGGATTAGAATTAGGACATCAAGGGGGAAAAGAGGGGTAGCAAGAAGTCGTACTAACAAATGGCCAACCTGCACAGAATACAAAAATTCCACCACCGGCAGCTGAAACGCCTTTCGTGTATATTCAGCCCAACACAGGGGCACAGAAATAGATGCCAGTTAGGGTAAACCTTAGGGCAATCCCGACAGATCCTATTGCTATCCCTAACCTGGATGAGCTTGCCGAACAAGAAAAGAGTAAGGCGGCGAAACTGAAAAGGGTTGAAACAGTTGAATCACAAAAGAAGTATCAGCTACTGGAAGAAAGGCTGAGGGCCGTGGAAGGAGCAAAATTGTTCGGAAGCCTCAATGCCAAAGAGATGAGTTTGGTCTTCGGTTTAGTGATCCTGCCTAAGTTCAAGACGTCGGATTTTGAGAAGTATAATGGGACCACCAATCCTTCAGTACATTTGACAATGTATTGCAGGAAAATGGCCGGACATGATAGTGATGAGAAGTTACTTATCCACTGTTTCCAAGATAGTCACACTGGGTCTGCCACTCGATGGTACAATCAACTCATAGCAAGATCTGATCATGGACGGATTTGGCTAGGGCCTTCCTGGAACACTACAAGCTTGTCTTTGACATGGTACCTGAGAGATTATCCCTACAAAACATGGAGAAGAAAAATACTGAAAGTTTTAAACAAAATGCCCAGAAACGGAGAGACATGGCTACCCAGGTGCAGCCACCCCTGACTGATAAAGAAACTACAGTTCTCTTCATCAACACCCTGAAGGCACCATACTATGAGAAATTGGTGGGTAATGCCACTAAAAATTTCATATATATGGTCATATCTGGAGGGATGATTGAACCTGCGATCAAAAGAAAAAAGATGGGAAGCGGGGAACAAGTCGCCCCCAAGAAAACAACTCCTACCAAGAGAAAAAGAAGGGGAGGCTCACGCAGTCAGTTTCAATAACCGACCTTTTTAACCTCCAACACCCTATACACCTTACCCGACCTACAACCCTTACTATCCAGCTATAAACAGCCTCACTCAGAACCCTTTTCCTTACACGACTATCCCTCAGCAACCATATCCGATTGGCATACCTCCTCAGATAGCCATTCCACCAAACACTACCCCAAACATGCAAAACAGTCCCTGAAATGATCAAAGGCTAGTGAGAAATACCAAAAGCCTCAATATGACCCTATCCCCACTACTTACAGTGAGTTATACCCAAAGCTCCTACAGGGTCAACTCGTTGCATCTGTTTATCTTCAACCTCTAAAACCTCATTATCCCAAGTGGTACGATTCCAAGGTTCACTGTGCGTACCATGCGAGCATCCAAGGACACTCAACCGAGACTTGTACTGCTTTCAAGCGCAAAGTTCAGAGCCTAATGATGCAGGAATCTTGAAATTTGGGTCAAAAAGTGGACCTAATATTGTGGGAAACCCGTTGTCTAATCATACAGAGGCCAAGGTCAACGCCATCATGTCAGGGGAGGTTGAAAAGGTAAAAAGGGGTATCAGGAAAGTAAAAACACCTATGATCAGAGTCTGATTTGAGACGGTCAAAGCTGGGTTGGTTAAGTCGAAATCAGTTGTGAGGAAGATAGTCAGCCAGGTGGAGGACTTTTGCCAATATCATGAGTGCAAGGGGCATGCCATTCAGTACTGTGAAGAGTTTTTAGCAAAAGTTCTAAAGATGATGAATATGGGCGATGCCCAGTTTTTTTGAAAAGATAGAGGAGCCTAAAATAAGTATGAATGAGATAGGTTATAGGATGGCTAAATCTCTGATTATATACTATAACGAGCCTGAGGTAAAGACTTTTCCAGTAGTCGAGGGACCCACTCCGAAAATGATAATAGAATTGCTTTCATCTTTTCCTTACAAAGGGGATAAGACGATTCCATGGGGCTATGATTGCAGTATGGCAATGCCAGGGTCTTTGAACCATCAGGCAGCGACCGTGGATGTAACCGGATAAGGCACCTAACCCGAAGTGGCAGATGTTATGCCCCGGGGACAGTTGAACCTAGAAAGACAGGGGGACCTGACAAAGGAAAAAGAGCAGTGGGACCAGACCCTATGGAGGTAGAACAATTCGTTGAAGTTGAAAAAGATCTAGCTCCAGCTAGTAAGGTAAAGGAACCAGTAAATGAGAAGGAAGCCTGTGAAATCTTAAAATTCATCAAGCACAGCTAGTACAGCGTGGTAGAACAGTTGCACCGCCAATAGCTGAGGATTTCAGTACTTTCACTACTGTTAAACTTAGAGCCACACCGAAACTCTCTACTGAGAATTTTGAACCAAGCTTATGTAGCCAATAACATATTAGTGGAGAAGTTAGATCGATTGGTGGGGAACATCACAGTAGATGATTACATCTCCTTCAGTTATGATAAGATACCGCCAAATGGAATAGGATCCACCAAGGCCCTTCATATCACTACTACTTGCAAAAGGGCATATTCTACCCCGAGTACTCCTTGAGAATAGGTCTTCTCTGAATGTGATGCCATTGGCTACCTTATCAAAACTGCCAATTGATATGTCCTACATGCTACCGAGTCATACCGTTGTCAGAGCCTTTGATGGCACTCGTCGGGAAGTGATGGGAAACATTGAGATCCCACTTCAGATAGGTCCTTGTACCTATAAGGTTGATTTTGAAGTGACAGACATCACCCCATCTTACAATTACTTGCTGGGAAGGTCGTGGATTCATTCTGCTGGGGCTGTACCGTCATCTCTCCACCAAAAGCTGAAATTTGTAATGGAGGGAAGTTTGGTCAGCGTTTCAGGAGAAAAGGATATCATCGCCTCTGCATCTATAGATACCCCCTACATAAAGGTAAACGAAGATGCTGTCGAATGCTCATTCAGGTTGCTAGAATTTGTCAACGCCGTGTTCATCACTGAGGGATATAAAATTCCAAAGCCAACGCTCTCCAAGAATACCAAGTTGGGGGTAAAAGTAACGGTGAGAAAAGGCTGCAGAGTTAGAAAAGGAATAGGAAAGTAGCCAGAGTAATAGAAGTGGTCGAGAAGAAAGATCGATTCGGTCTCGGATATCTCTCTAAAGCTCACGAGAAAAAGAAACAGATTGAGAAGAACCGTAAAAGGAGGATGGCCCATCTTGTGGGTGTGGATATGGAGTGGGAGCTCATGAATTTACCGCCAATCCTTCACATCTTTTGCTCAGTTGGATTTGAGTTTGGGAGTAAGAATTCCAAGGATGTGATGGTCCTGTTGGAGCAGGCTTTTGAGAAGCTTTATGGAGTTGGAGACAAACAACCATATGAAATGATGGTCATTATGGCTGAAATAGAGGAACAGAGAGAGGATGACACTAGTTGGATGGTGCGCCCTTGCCCTCCGGGTTATGAGCTTACCAATTGGAACGTGACTGAACTTCCCATAGTTTTTAGGTCTACTCCAGTGTAATGCTCGAATCAACCTTAATTGCCCTTGCCCGAAGGCATTAAGAGTCCTTTTTACGGGCTTATGTTTAAAACTTATTATTTAATAAATAACAACCATGATGCATTTCCTTCATATTGATGTCTCCACATTTTTTCTTTCTTTCATTGTCTATATGCCTTCCTATATTGTTTTTTCCCCACCTATTTACAGGTGCCCGGATACGAAATATGAGGATCGTCTTGTCAATAATTTTGAAATTGATTTTGAAAAACCCATCTGTACGGGTAATTTCGACGCTAATGAAGATGTCGAGGACTTTGATTTGCCTCCAGACATGTTGAGAATAATAGAACAAGAGGAAAAGCAAGTATTACCTTACAAAGAGCCGTTGGAAGTGGTAAATTTGGGGAATGGAGAAGAAATAAGAGAAGTCAAGACTGGGACTGCCATTTCACCCTCAATAAAGAAAAATTTGATAAGTCTACTCTGGGAATATATGGATGTATTTGCATGGTCATACCAAGACATGCCTGGGTGGACCATGACATTGTGGTTCACAAACTCCCATTGAGACCAGATTGCAAGCCGATTCAGCAGAAATTGAGAAGAATGAGGCCCAAAATGCTGCTAAAAGTGAAAAAGGAAGTAAAAAAGCAATTCGATGCTGGATTCTTGGAAGTGGCAAAATACCCGAAATGGGTAGAAAAAATTGTCCCAGTTCCAAAGAAAGATGGCAAAGTCTGGATGTGTGTCGATTATCGGGATCTGAACAGGGCAAGCCCTAAGGATAACTTCTCGTTGCCTCACATCGATACTCTAGTCGATAATACCGCAAAGAATTTCGTGTTTTCCTTCATGAACGGGTTCTCAGGGTATAACAGATTAAGATGGCACCAGAGGATATGGAGAAAACCACATTCGTGACGATGTGGGGAACCTTTTGCTATAAGGTGATGCCATTTAGGTTGAAAAACGCTGGGGCAACATATCAAAGAGCCATTGTAACTTTGTTCCATGACATGATGCACAAAGGGATCGAAGTTTATGTCAATGATATGATCGCAAAGTCGCAAGGAGCAGACGAACACATTGCGAATCTTAAGAAGCTCTTTGAAAGATTGAGAAAATTTCAACTTAAACTCAACCCGGCAAAATATACTTTCGGAGTCACTTCGGGAAAACTACTGGGTTTCATGGTTAGCTAGAAAGGAATTGAGATTGATCCTGATAAAGTGAAAGCTATTCAGAGCTTGCCTCCACCTTGTACTCAGAAGAAAGTAAGAAGTTTTTTGGGTAGGCTGAATTATATCACTCGATTCATTTCACAATTGACCGATAAGTGCGACCCGATCTTCAAGTTACTTCGAAAGCTCTATCCAGAAGAATGGGATGAAGGATGCCAAATATCTTTCGATAAGGTCAAGCATTATCTATCAAATCCACCAATAATAATGCCACCAATCCCAGGGAAGATGTTGATACTGTACTTGTCAGTATTTGAAAGGTCCATGGGGTGTGTGTTGGGGCAACATGATGAAACTGGAAAGAAAGAACAAGCCATCTACTAACTCAATAAGAAATTCACTGAGTACGAGTTGAAGTATTCATTGGTAGAAAGGCTTTGTTGTGCCCTAACTTGGACTGCCCGAAGGCTCAGACAGTACATGTTGTATCACCCGACATGGCTGATTACGAAGCTAGATCCCCTCAAATACGTATTCGAGTTACTTTCGTTGTCAGGAAGAACTGCGAGATGTCAAGTGTTTCTTTCTGAATATGATATTGTGTATGTGATCCAAAAGGCTATAACAGGTAGCACGATAGCTGAGTCCCTAGCAAGCCGAGCGGTGGAGGATTATGAGCCTCTAGACTTTGATTTCCCTGACGAAGACCTAATGTGTATCTCACAAGAAAAAGGGACTTCCTCTGAGAAGAAAACCTAGAAAATGTATTTTGATGACGCATCTAATGCCATGGGGCACGGAATCGGTGCGGTGCTCATATCCCCTGAGGAAGATTACTATCCTTTCATTGCTAGATTGGATTTTGATTGTACAAATAATATCGCTGAGTATAAAGCATGTACCATGGGTCTCCGCATCGCCATAGAAAGGAAGATCAGAACACTAGAGGTCTTCGGAGATTCAGCCTTGGTGATATACCAACTGCGTAGAGAGTGGGAAACTCAGGATGCAAATTTAATCCGATATTGACAGCTTATACTGAGCTTGATTGAGGAATTCGAAGAGGTGGTTTTCAATTACTTGTCCCGAGAAGAAAATCGAATGGCGGATGCTCTAGCCACTTTATCCTCAATGTTTAAAATGAATGAAGGGGCTGAGGTTGTGCCAATCAAGATGAGCATATATGAGTCTCCTGCCCACTGCTTGAGTTCGAAGAAGAAGCATATGTTCACCCTTGGTATCACGACATCTTGCAATACATCAAGAGTTGGCAGTACCCTGAGCAAGCAATGGAAAACGATAAGAGAACCCTGAGAAGATTGGCGATGGGTTTTGTCTTAGACGGTGAAATCCTTTACAAGAAAGGGAAAGACCAGGTTTTGTTAAGGTGTGTTGTTTCTACTGAAGCTCAGAGAATCCTTGAAGAGGTCCATGAAGGGATATGCGACACTCACGCCAATAGCCACATGCTGGCTAAATAGATTATGAGGGCAGGATACTATTGGCTAACCATAGAAGGGGGTTGTATTAATTATTCCTGGAAGTGCCATAAATGCCAAATATATGTAGACAAGATTCACGTGCCGCAATCGCCACTGCATGTCATGACGGCTCCGTGGCCATTTTCAATGTGGGGAATGGATATTATCGGGTCCATTACCCCGGAAGCTTCGAACGGACATCGTTTCATCCTACTGGCCATAGACTACTTCACAAAGTGGGTAGAAGCAGCTTTCTATGCCAATGTAACAAAGTCAGTGGTTTACAGATTTTGCAAGAAAGAGATTGTGTGCCGGTATGGACTCCCAGAAAAAATAATTTTGGACAATGCTCTCAATCTGATCAATAAGATGATGAGAGAAATATATACCCAGTTCAAGATCAAGCATCATAATTAGGCACCTTATCGTCTGAAAATGAATGGGGCAGTAGAAGCAGCCAATAAGAACATCAAGAAGATTGTTGAAAAGATGATTGATGTGTAGAAAGATTGGCATGAGATCCAGCCTTTTGCTCTCCACGCATACCGTACTTCGGTTCGCACATCAACGGGGGCCACATCATTTTCTCTTGTATAATGGAAGCAATGCTGCCTATTGAGGTTGAAATCCCTTCACTTTGTGTTTTGATGGAAGTGGGCCTAGAAGAGGCGGAATGGGTTAGAACTCGCTATGAACAGCTGAATCTCATCGAGGAAAAGAGGTTGAAGGCAATTTGCCATGGGCAGATGTATCAGAAAAAAATGATCCGAGCCCATAACAAGAAAGTTTTCCCCAAGCAATTTCGAGAGGGAGAGTTGGTACTAAGAAAAGTTCTCCATATCGTGAAAAATCCTCGCGAAAAATGGGCTCCAAATTGGGAAGGACCCAATGTGGTGAAAAGAAATTTTTCTGGAGGAGCATTGATATTAACTCGGATGGACGGTGATGACTTGAGAAATCCCGTGAATGCCGACGAATTGAAGAAATACTATGCTTGAAGAGGAATGAGAAGAAAAAAGATTAGAAAACAAAAAAGAAAAGTGTGATACTATGCATGAGAGGATTCGAGTGACTCCAAATGTAAAAATGAAAATTCTATATATCTATTTTCCCCTGAGAATTGCCTTTCAATGAGAATATTCATGCTTGATATGATAAATGGCCATCTTTCTTATTCTTTTCACTAAGAAGAAATTATCTCTAATCACCCCTTTGAGCCTTAGGAATTCTTTATTTCTCTAAACCCTAAACAGGGATCACCCTCCACACTCGAGGGCAAATGTGAGGAAAATTCCTCCTTCAAAAAATCATGGCAAAAAGAGCTATCAGAAACAAAAATCATCATGGCAAAAGGAGCCCTAAAAAAAAGTGTGATATCAAAGAGTGGCAAATGAAAGCCAAGAATGAAAAGGAACAAATTAAAAAATGAGAGAAAAGTCCAAAAAGAACAAAGGATTCAAAAATGAATCCTCCTCATGAAATGATCCTTGATCTAATCACCCTTAAACACATTTTGGGCCTATTTATCCTTTCTTTCTAAACCCGAACCATGACCTACATTACGTGGTTTTAAAGTTTATTTTGATCAAGCATGGGTATTTAACTTGAAGGGTTTTGCTCAGATTTCATCCCATCTTTTGAATTGTCATTTTTACATTGGAAGCATTTAGAATTCTCAGATGCATGGTAGAACATAAGAAAAAAGAAAGAAAAAAGAATGCAAAAGGAGAGGTTTAAGCCGAAAACCCAAAAGGGCGACTTAAAATCGAACAGGGGACACTTAGGTTGAAAACCTACAAAGGGCGGCCCAAGTACTGATCAAAGATTGAATCAATGCTCTGTGTAAAGGGGGAGAAAATATCAAAAAATCAGAGAAAAAGGGTAAAGCTCAGTCTGAAGCAATAGCGAAAGCCGAGAAGTTACCCAAGCAATGGCAAGCTTAAAAGACATTTCAGAGGAATTAAAACAGGAAGGGTCCAGGATATTCCGCATCTAGGGGCATGTACACCTTCTCCTTTTCATTTTACTTTTAAACCTCAATATTCATCTTTGTTATATAAAACTTTTGGCAATGAACTCATGATTGGCCTTTTCGGGGCATTTGGCTATTTCATACCATCTTTCATACATGTTGTGATGCATTTTGGATGTTATCAAATTGAATGATGATTAGTAAACATAAAAATCTTTAAATAACTGGTTTTCTTTGCATTATTATGGAGTAGATCTAAATTTTAGAAGAGGTTTGCAAACCACTAAAGTTTGAAGAAAATCGAGACAACCCATAATGCTGAGAAACTCATCAAGTGGTGCAAACATTAGATGCGCTAAACACGACATAGAGAAAAGCTCATCAAGTAGGGAAAATCAGAGATAAAGTGGAGATACTGTCAAAGCCAAAACTTGTAGATCACGGTGAAGACATAGGGAAGAGCTCATCAGGAAGAGCTCATCAGGTAGAGCAAACAGTGGAGTTGAACAGATTCATGAACCTCAATGAAATCATGGATTAAAACTCATAATCATCACGTAATTGCATTCATCTCTAAGGAACATGCATCTTACAAACATTTGCAAAACCTGTCATCAGAATCACCGCATTTGACTAACATTGCATAAATCATGAAAAGTTTTTTTCTTAAGGTCAACACAACTAGCACAAAAGGAAGTGAGACAATCCAAAATTTTCTTGGACAAGACAATCAGACTTTTCGGATAAGACATCCAATTTTTTCTTGGACAAGACAACCAAATTTTTCGGACAAGACATCCAATTTTCCTGGACAAGACAACCAGATTTTTCGGACAAGACATCCAATTTTCCTAGACAAGACAACCAGATTTCTCGGACAAGACATCCAATTTTTCGGGACAAGACAACCAGACTTTTTGGACAAGACATCCAAATTTTCATGGACAAGACAACCAGACTTTTCGGACACGACATCCCAGTTTTGCAAATTGAACTCGTTTCCTTCAGACGAGTCGAGCCTTGATTAGTTAGGGAACTCAATTTAAGGACAAATCTTTTGTTTTGACCAAGCTTCACCAAGATGAGGTAAGGCCCCGGGGCTTCTATCGAGGTATTTCCTTCTCTTGCAAATCGAACTTATTTCCTTAAGACGGTCGAGCCTTGATTAGTCAAGGAACTCAATTTAAGGACAAATTTCTTTTATTTTACAATTTATAAGAAATTCAAAAATTCAAAAAATTCAAAAAAATTTAAAAAATTCAAAAAATGGAAAAAATGGAAATTGCTCTTGTAGACACCTAATTTTGTCCTGACCACTAAAACATGTATGTTTTCTTCCTAAATTGATGTTTCCGAATGTAAAAAGACTTTTTTTTATCCTGCAGGTGGTACTCCAAGACTTAGTTTAAGAGGGCGAGTATAAAAAGTCAAACTTGAAAAAAGTCAACCTCGAAAAAAAGTCAACCCCGAAAAAAGTCAACCAAAAAAGTCAACTAATAAAAAAGTCAACCCACTTTCAAAATAAAGATTTTAAGTTCAATTGAAAAATGCCAAAAGAATTTTGATAATTCGAGGTCTACATTGAAAGATATGGAGTTCGGAAGATGGGATTTGGAGATTCAGTAGAAAGGAAACCTTAATCCGAGAAATTTGGGGAAAAGTGCTTAAACGATCAAATTGGTCGAAATTGAAGGTTCCAAATGAAAGATAAGCATTGACTACGGGTAATGGAGAAGTCACTTGCAAGAAAAACCGAAAGAAAAGTCAATCCGGGGGAAAATTGAGAATTAGGGTTTTTAGTGGATTTCGGTGAAATCAGGAAGAATCACAGAATTGGCCTGACTGGGTAAGACCAACCCCAATAGATGTGGAATGATTAAAAAAGGATAGCCCAAGGCTCAGCTTGAAGAAAATCTGAAAATCGGACTTGTTTTGAGCAAAACCGGGTTTCGGAAGCAAAAGGGCAAAATTGGAAAATTTGGGAAAAATAGCAAATGGACTCCTAAAATTCTAAAAATTTGTCAATCTCATTCTTAAATCATTTGAAAGATATTGGCAAAATAAAATCTTGATTCGGAGTTCGTTTGCAAAATGGCCAAATCTCGGACTTCTAATGTAGTAATTCAAAAAGGAAAATCCCAGAAAAATAGCAAATGAACTCCAAATCTTCAGAGATTTTGCAATTCTCATTTTTAAATTGTTTGAAAGAGATTGGTGGAAGAAAATATTGATTCAGAGTTCGTTTACAAAATGGCCAAATCCCGGGCCTCCTATGCAATAATTCAATAAGGAAAATCCCTAAAAAATAGCAAATGAGCTCCAAAAATTCTGAAATTTTACAAATCTCATTTTTAAATTATTTGGAAGAGATTGGCAAAACAAAATCTTGATTCAGAGTTCGTTTGCAATATGGACAAATCCCGAGCTCCTATGCAGTAATTCAAGCTGATAAATCTCGAAAAAATAGCAAATGAGCTCCAAAAATTATGAAAACTTCGAGATCACACTTTTTAATTATTTTGAAGAGATTGGTGAAGAAAAATCTTGATTTGGAGCTCGTTTAAAAATTGGTAAAATGTAGGGGCATAAAGGGCATTTTTGGAAGAAAAAATCCAAATAAATAGCAAACGGACTTGGATAATTTTGAAAACTTGTAGAACTCAATATTTTATTATTTTGGAAGTATTAAAAAAATAAAAATTGAATTTGGAGTCCGTTTGATATTTATTTGCATCCAGAGGGCAAAATGGTCATTTCACCCAAGCAACCGAAAAGGGCTTCTTTGGGCCTTTCAAAAAATCAGACTTGGGTTGGAAAAGAGAAGTGCTGGCCTGCCCAGGCCCAAAGGAAGGAGGAAGCTTCTGATTTTTCAATCAAATGGCTAAAAATTAAGAATTAGTTAGAGATTCTCTTTGATCAAGCCATGGTGATTAAGCCACATAGGCCAAGAGAGATGTCAACATTATTCTTGAACAGCTGTAATTTGGGACAGCTGATATGCTAATCTAAAGGTGGTAATTTCATGATTTTTTCACCTTGAATTATTAGCCATTTGATGGAAAATTGGTTACAAAAAAATGACAACATCTTGGAGCATTTTAAGGGCCATTCGGCCAGCATAGGGAGGGGTTCAAAATTTGCAATTTTCATCTTCATTTTGCTGAGTTCTTTTGGTTTTTACTTGGTTTTTCTCTCATTTGTTGAAAGCAAAAAAGAAAACTTTAGAAAAAAAAGGAAAGTTTGAAGAGATAAAGCTTGTAATATAGCTTCTTGACGTTGCTCTTGAGCACCGACTCTTGCACTTTCTTGATTTTTCATTCTTGTTTTTGCTATTTTGATTATTATTTGGTGAGTTTCTATTTTAAATAAATGTTTTTTTTTTATTGTTCTTCCTTCATCTCTTTCTTAAATATATTTTTAACAATTTTTTTTATATTATACTCACCATGGCCGAATGGCCTACATTATTTATTTAAGTTGCTGTTTTGGTTTATTTTACCATATTGTTTATGTTATTTTTTTTGATCTTGGTGTCTTAAATGTTATTTTACTTCATATTCTTGAGTTATATTTTAATTTGGTTGCTTTGTTTGTTGCCATTTATGTTTTAAATATCATGTTTTTGCATTTTTAATTTTCTGTTTTCATAATGTTTAAATTTGAGCATGTTTTAGATTTAGTATATCAAGTGTTCGTGAAAATGCTTGTGTGGTCTTTGCATGATTTGAGTTTTATATCTTAGTTGAGCATGTTTTAGATTTAGTATATTAAGTGTTTGTGAAAATGCTTGTGTGGTTTTTGCATGATTTGAGTGTTATATTTTAGTTGAGCATGTTAGTATACCAAGTGTTTGTGAAAATGCCATGCTTGTTGGAGCTTGAGGCCATTTGGCTACTCCATGTGTTTTGCACTGTGTGTTGCATTTTTGCCATGTTAGTGGGTAGGTTTTTGCATTTGCATGACATTTGATTTAATTTTGCATGCTAGTATACCAAGTGTTTGTGAAAATGCCACGTTTGCTAGTTACATTATTCCATTCGGCCACTCCTTGAATTTTTGCATTTTATGTGCATTCTTGCCATGTTAGTTGATAGGTTAGCATTTGCATGATATTTGTTTGAGTTCTTGGTTTAAGCATGCTTTGTGTTTGGGAAAATGTCATGCATATTTTTGTTATTAAGTTAGGTTTATTTGCCATGCATGTTCATGCATTTTAGGTCTAGGTTGCATTAAATACCATGCAAGTTCATTTAGGTCTAAGTTACTTTATGAATGCCATGCATTTTTTCATGACATTTAGGTTTAAGCTCATGCATTTCATGCACTATGTTTGCTGTAATGTTTCATGCATTTCATGTTCATGCCACTTGAATAATGACTTAGGCCAATTAATGGTTCAAAGTCATGCTCTCTTGAGCACACTTGTGGAAGATTAAAGTTTGTCAAATTGATTATTCTACCTTTGTGATTTTTTTTTTACTTAGCAAATTTTTATCTAACTTTCAAAAAGTCCTAGCTACTATTTGTAAGTCATTTTATGAGTTTCAAATATTTTTACTTTGATTTTTAAATGATTTTATCAAAGGCAAAAATGTGTTTTGACAAAACAGTTTTTCACCAGTACTCGTAAATTTCCGATTTTTCTGGGAATTCATATTTAATCAGAAAATTAAGCCAATTTTTTCCCGTGTAGTTTTACATGTCTTGAGTCTCCAGTATTTTTTTTCAGAATGTTTTGAATTTTTAAAAATAGGGTGAAAAATCGTGGCTTAAAACTGGACAGTGGAGTCAGAATTGAATTTAAAGAAAAATCATTTTTCTGTTTGGGTAAGTTACTTAGAGTGGGCTGATTAGGAGGGTTAGCTACTGACTTAGGGTAGTTTCTAAGCCTTTTTAAACTCTAAAAATGGTTTTTGAAGTCCCGGGTTAAGGATAGTCAAGTCCGGATTTTTAAACTTAGGAAATTAGAGCTATTTAAAAAAGATTTAGCCCAGTTTTTACTTTTAATTTCAAGCTTTTCAAAATTGTTTTCAAACAATCACAAAGTATTTCGATTTTAGAATATTTAATTTGACATATTTTCCTAAGGTAGCCGGATATCATTTTAGATATACGGATTTCCTTAATCAAAGGAAAAAATACATTTCATGCATTGCATTTTTCATATTCATGCATTTTATATAATATGTGATTATTGCTATAATAATTTCTATGATATTGTTATTCTTTTGATTTATATATATATATATATATATTTTTATGTTATATGGTTTATTATGTGGCTTTGAATATTCATGATATCCTATGCTTTTATTTAGTTATTTTTATTTAGCATATACTATGTTCATGCATTATTATTTTTATTTTCATGCATATTATATGATAGCATTATCTTATTCCATGTCATTTAAATTATATGTCATATCATTCATATTTGTCATGTCATTTAAATCATTTCATTTCATTTAGGATATATTGTGTCATCTAGATTATTTTATTTCATTTAGATTATATCATATGACTTAGGATATTGCATTTCATATAGAATGTATTATGTTACATAGGTCATTTAATTTCATTTAGAATATATCATATAACTTAGGATATTTCATTTCTTTTAGAATATGCTAAGGCATTCAAATCATGTCATGTCATTTAGGTTGCATTATATTATTTAGATTTTGCTATGTCATATTATTTATGTCATGCATATACATATTCATTTCTTTTAAATGTTTTCAAAAAAAGATAATGGTTTTCAATAAAAAATAAAGATATTCCCGAGTTAAAATAATTCATGAGTTTACTACCGAGTTTGCTGGAGGGAATATCATCAATTATCATTAATAAAGGAATATATTTCTTTCAAAAAAAGAGAATGATTCGGAAAGTTTTCCAAAACTAATAAAAATTTATATATTTTGCCATGTTTGTTGGGAAATATAGGAAAATTTTGAATTTATAAATTCCGAATCATTTGCAATTAAAAATGGAATTATTTTTCTTTAAATTGGGAATTAACTTGAAATACTAAATTTAAAACCGATTTTTTACCGAGACTTGAGATAACACACGATTAATAAGGTACCGTTTTAGACGGGCGTTGTGGGGGTGCTAATCCTTCCCCACACGTAACCGACTCCCGTACCCGCTTCTTTGATTTCTCTGGTTTAAAACGCAGACTTGAAATTGGTTTTTAAAATCTTTTAATTAATTTTTAAAATATTTTATAAAAATGGTTTTAATAGGTGGCCGATCACACCTAGCTAAAAAAATATTGGTGGCGACTCCATGTCTTTTTCAAGGTCATTTTCAAAACCTTCATTTTTCTAGAGGAATTAAGTTGACTTTTTCTCGGTTTCTTTTAATGTCACGCTTAACGAATAATAAAGTCTTGCGATGAGACTTGTTATTTTTTATGTTGCGACAGCTTGGCGACTCCGCTGGGGGCAATTAGAGAGTCAGGCCTAGAAATTAGTCGTGTGTTATCAAAGTCTCGGTTTTGTTGGTTTAATTGGTATTTAATTTTAATTCCCATATTTTTAAAATAAAAGAGAATTTTGAAAATAAAAAAATATTTTAAATATGTCCATCGTCTTGTGCATTCATATTATTATTTGTTCTCTGGTTATTTTGCCGTGTATATTTATATGTTTGCTTGACAGATGCTTTATATTATTTGACAGATGCTTTATATTGTTTGATTTTAGTGGGGTATTTAGAATAAGGGGTGTAGAATAGGTGGTGACAGGTTTGTTTTGTTCCTCCGCACACACTATATTTGCATTTGCATAACATGAATCCTCTATCCGGGTTCCATCCTTTTAAGTGGGAGTAAAGTAACTAAGCCTTCGTGATTGATCCTCTGAATGGGCTAGTGAAACACTTTCGGAGTATAAAGTACCTAATGCCTTCGTGATAATCCTCCGTATGGGCATAGGAAAATATACTCTCACGAATTGAACCCGTTTTTATCGGGGTGCCTTACTAGCCTTCATCGGCGGTAGTGAGGAATAATTCAGGGCCTTAGAACCGATTCACCTTCATATAATAAACCTAGGCGAAGCCATGCCAGATTTCCGTTAGATATACCTAAAATAGGAACAAATGGAGGGACATTTCTAAACCTTTTGTTACCTATTTTACACCGTGAAGAAGTTTTGTAGATCGGGCAACGATGTACATACATCTCCCGTAATAAATGTGATAATCCGTCCCAAAGGCACTGTGATACCTATATAAGTAGATATTTGTCGGGGCAAAATATTCATTAATCGTTTGAAAAAATAAACATTCTTTTTCAAACATTTTTGCATTTTGCACATTTCATGCATGTGTGAATAGAGCATGTACATTTTTGATTGTACTATTGATCTCATTCTTTGCAATAAACAGTTGGTAATTTCATTTGATGACTTCATAAAACCGGTAGTGTTACATGAACATTTGGATATTGTATCATAGTAGGATCCACTACCCCGAAATTCTTTTGAAAATAATATGATTGGTTTTTCATAAAAAAAAACATGTTTCAAAAAATCATGAATTTGGAGGCAAATCTTGCATAATGAGATTTTTGAATAATCAAGATTTAGGTCCCATCAATTTCGTGTAATCATTGATTTCTTTGTATATACCTTGGTGTTAATTCATTTATTCTTTATTTGTATCATTTTGACATCGTATTACAGTCCTAACATGCATGGTTATTCATTGTAGAATACATTTGTGATTACATGGTCATTCTTTGTACCTACCTTTGTATTAATTCATTTATTCTTAGCATGTATCATTTTGACATCATAGCATGCATGATCATTCATTGTAGAATACATACATGGTCATTATTTTATATACTTGTGCATCAATTTATTCATTTTTTTAAATGCATCATGTTGTCATTAGATTGTATCCATAGCATATATAGTCATCATAATTTCTCTGTATATGTTCATGCATTAATCATCGGTATATTCATGCACATAGGAATAGAGCATGTACATTCACAATTGTATTCTTAATCTCATGACTTTTTCATTTGCATGAAAGGGGTTCGAGATATGAGGAATGAATCGGAGGAACGATTGGGTGCTTTGGAACGCAATCAAGAGGAGTTTAGACATGAAATCCGGGAAATGAAAGAAAATCTTGCCAAATTGCTGAAAATGGTTGAGGATATGGGTAAGAGTAAAGAGAAACTTTCTCATGGCTCTGTATCGTTGATAACTCGTATAATTATATAGTTTTTAGTTATGTTTTATTATTGTTTTGTGTCAAATACGAGTTATTATTGCTTAGTCTAATTGTGTTTATGATCTTTTATATTTTTATGTAATTTGGTGTTTTTTTACGAGTTTCTTTGAGTGATTTCAGATTACTAGGTTAAATCAAGAATTAAGGGCAAATCCAGTTCAGTTCCAGTTCCGACACCTTTTGCCATATCAGCTATATCTGGAGTTTCACTGAAGCAATAAGGCTGAAATTTCAACCGTGCAAAGTTAAGAGGCATATCTAACTTTTTCATGTTTTACACTTCTTGAAACGGAGTCGTTTTCCCTAGCGAAATCGACCATCAAGTTGGCTGATGTGCAATGACGTCTGTGCTGACCTGTTTTGGTATTTTGCCCATATCTTCTGATCCACATCAGCAAATGAGTTGATTCCAACGGCTATGGATCACTAACTGATAGAGGAACATTTTTCTAGAAGACCATGTGATCAGATCAAGCTTCCAATATTGAAAAAATCGACCATCAAGTTGGCTGATCAAAATTGTCATACAATATGACGAAAATTGTTAGAAAAATGGACCCACCTATTATACCTACCTTTGAAATTTGTAAAGCTTGTCTCTTGTCATTTAGTCCTCCAAAATGTGTATAAATAGAGGGCCTTGGATGATTGTATGAGACATTGTACATTGGTAGGATATTAGCCATTGTAATAAAATTCTCTAAGTTTTCTTCTTCTTTCTTTTCTCTAGTTTTCTTTTTTCTTTATTTTCTTCTTCTTCTTTCTTTCTTTTATTTCCTTCTTAGATTCTCTTTAATTTTATGTTTATGTTTACAATGCCTATGCTAGGCTAAACTTCTATTTGGTTAAGGGTGATTTCAAAGCCCTAGACATGTTTTGTGATTGATTTTCAGATTCTATCTATCATTAATTTTCTATCAAAGTTGCTTATGTTCTTCTACAAGAATTGTTCATGATGTTGTCTTGATTTATTTAGGTGTACAACTAGATAGATCTTGATAATTATCTATTGCTAGTCTAGGAGTCTTGATCCGTGTAATTGTCTTGATTTCCTATTCATAAGTGGCAATTTGTGATTAATGATTATGGTCAAGTTTTCAATAATTGCAAAGTGGAACATAACCTAAGTTGAACAATCCGAGCTTATGTGTTTGTTGCTTAGATCAACCTATCTTTCTCATCATAAAGCTGCCATTAAATTGAATTTAGAGAGCTTATTCTAGGTTGTTTAATGGTTAGAGATTAAATAGAGAGCTTGTTCTATTTAACGACAAACTAAGGAAAGATTGGGATAACAGAGCTTGTTGTTATCTACGGTTGTTAACTTTGATAGTTGGTTGATATTGATAGATCTAAAATTGATTCTTAATGATGTCTAGTGGTGGAGAATGAAACCTTAACCATATTTTTCATATTTGATTCTTCTTACTTACTTGTTTTCTTACTTTTCTAGTTTGCTTATTTTTAAAAGTATATTTATTTTTATTGGCTGGTTATACCGGCTAATTTGTATATTAACTTTGTTTTATTTTTATTGGCTGGTTATACCGCCTAATTTAGTATATATATTTTTATTGGCTGGTTATACCGCCTAATTTAGTATATATATTTTTATTGGCTGGTTATACCGCCTTGCATCTTATTCTTATTATTTACTTTAGTTTAAATCTGGCTTCAAAAACCCTTTTTCTTTTATTGTTTTCTTTGAACGTAAGTTATAAACTAATAACTCATAGATTAAAACCCAATCCCTGAGGACTCGACCCTTGCTAATCATTATACTTACAATTGATCTTTTTAGTGCAAGGTTAAATAAGATACACTCTTTTGGGTGCATCAATCGTCTTCGGATCAACCAAAATCATTAGGTCCAGAACATACAATCCTTACTGGATCCTGCACTTGTCAATGCCACAAAGGTTGCAATCCTGATGAAATTGTGGACAAAATCGTGAAAACGATTAAACCTGAGAGCTTGATACCAAAGATAGAAACCTCGGATCCAGTACCATACCTAAAAATTGTTCTAGGTCCAAACAAGTATCCTCACCCTACTATGGTCCAATCATCCATTGGGATGACCACTGTGGGATTCCTGAATCCCACTCCATTTCCACCAACTCCCCGTTCATATTGCTTCCCTCATTAATCACCTTATCCAGTACCTGGGATAGGAACCTCGAGCTATGTACAACCTTCAAAAGCCCCGTGCCCAAATATATACCCTTACCATGTTGTTCCGCCATATCTCCATGTAAACACTCTGGTTCGGACCTTAGTGCCACCACCAAGTGCCCCAACTCCTAGGTTCAGTGTGACTAAGAAACGACCCCAGGATAAGACCCAAATGCATTTTGATCCCGTTCCAATCAGCTACCAAGAGCTGCTCCCTATACTGATCCAAAATCACATGGTTGCCTGTGTCCCATTGAAACCCTTGTTACCACCATATGCAAGGTGGTATAATCCAAATGCAAGATGTGATTATCACTGTGGAATTGTTGGCCATAGCATCGAAGACTGTATAGCATTCAAAAAGAAAGTGCAAACTCTTATAGATGCCAAGTGGTTGGATCCAACGACACTGATTGATAGAGGACTGGGAAAGCGTCATTAGGATTGGGAGATTTACAGCATTGAGGTGGAAAGACTTCGGTCTTATATGAATAGGATTTCAGTTATTCAGTAGCCGGATCTTATAGCCTTAGGATGCTAGGGAGAATAAAGTGCTTGTAAAGACAGTTTTAACTATTGCTCAGATTTTATAAACATGGTTTATACCATTGTGAACGTTGATATGGGAATGAATTGACTATGCTTCAAATTTATGAGATGTTGATGATTAAGTTCCTCCGATTCTTATTTCCTCCGTGATATCTTCCTCTTTTGCATTTTGCATCCGATCAATTATTGGTCATACCATACATTCATACATGTATCATGTTAGTATCAGGTTGCATTTATGCATTCATAATCAGCATGATTTTTCTGTATATATCCATGCATCAATTTGGTTATTACATACATCATGTTAGCATTAGGTCGCATTCATGACACACATGGTTAGCATGATTTTCTTTGTATATACTCTATGTCAATCATTCATTGTTTGCATGTATCGTAATTGACATCGTGTTGCATTCATAGTGTATATGATCATACGCTAAAATGTACATGATTATTCATTGCATATATCCATGCGTCGATTTGTTTCTTCTTTGCTTGCAACATGTTGGCATTGTGATTGCATTTATTACATACATGGTCAGCATGTTTCCACTGTACATGTCCATACATCATATTGTTTAGGCTTCACATGCATCAAATTGCATTCATGGCTCATTCATCATGATATGCATTTGGGGGAAATAAAACAGAAGTTGGCTTGGCTTTAGGAGTCTTTGAAAGAATTTCCATTTCAAATCAGAGGTATAAGAAGTATTGAGTACCCTTTTAATACAGGCTAGTGCTATGGAGGATGACCAAGTTGCCTGAATGGAAAAAATGGAAAGGGAACAAAAAGAATTGCGAGAACAGCTGGCAAAGTCTCAAGCAAAATCTAAGGATCAGATGACTAAATTGATGGAGCTAATGTCCACCGTAATCAAGGGATACACTGAAAACTTTGTCGCCAGGAAAGGGTTAGAGGCACAAAAGGATCAGAATGAGGTCGTAATGATTGATGCCCAGAACACAGTTAACCCGGTCATTGTCCTAAACTCAGATGATCCAGCTGAACAGGCAAAGTTGAAAATGGTTGCAGTAAATGAGGTTGAGATGGTAGATTCCCAAGGGAAATATCAGTTGTTAAATGAAAGGCTCCGGGCAGTAGAAAGTACAAATGTATTTAGGAGTTTAGATGCGAAAGAACGATGTTTGGTCCTCGATTTATTCATTCCTCCTAAGTTCAAGATCCGTGACTTTGTGAAATATGACGGGACGATCGATCCATCAGCCCACATCACTATGTTCTGCCGGAAGATGACAAGTCATATAGATAATGATAAGCTTTTGATTCACTGCTTTCAGGATAGCCTCAGCGGGTCCGCAATTAGGTGGTATAGTCAGTTGAGCAAGGATCGGATTCACTCTTGGAATGATTTGGCTAGGGCTTTTCTAAACCAGTACAAGCATATGACCGACATGGCGCCTGACCGTCTCACCTTGCAAAATATGAAGAAAAGAGCTACTGAGAGCTTCAAAGAATATGTGCAACGGTGGATGAGCCTGGCCGCCCAAGTACAACCGCCCTTAACTCAGAAGGAAACCACTGTCATTTTTGTGAATACACTGCAGGCCCCGTACTATGATATACTTGTCGGCAACACCACGAAGAATTTTTCGGACATGGTAATTTCAGAGGAGATGATTGTGAATGCTATCAAGGTTGGGAAAATTGAAGGAGAAAGAACATCCAATATCAAGAAAAATGGGGCATCTGAAAGAAAATGAAAGATATCCAAGTCGTGGAAGACTTTGCCCCACCTCCCCAATTCTCCTCGTATCAGCCATTTTACTCTACCCTGAACAATGTCTCTCAAGGTTTTTATCCCTACCAACCAATGAATGCAACTACACCAGAATTTACATCTGTCTATCAATTGAACACCTTTAGGAATAATCGAAGGGGGCATAAAAAGCAAAAAAGAAATCAGGATGACCCAATTCCTGTGACATACAGTGAGCTATTACCTCAACTCTTCCAGAATCACCTTGTGACACCCATGCAAATAGAGCCTCTGAAGCCCCCTTATCCGAGCTGGTATAATGCTAATGAGTGTTGTGGTTATCATTTTGGCAATTAAGGTCACTCAACAGAGAACTGCCCCGCTTTGAAGTACAAGGTCAGAAATCTCATCAAGGCTGGTTCGATAAGTTTTGAAGATGGGAAGCCAAGTTTCATAAGAAACATTGTGCATGATCATATTAGGTTTTTGACGCATGTAGTTCTATACACTGTGATGATGAAAGCACTTGTCTCACATTAACATCTACATGAATTAAATGAACTTTGAATTTTAAATGCTTTGTATTTGTTGTGTTTTAACAATAACTTGAATTTGCAAAAACAATCATTAAAGAATTTTTAATAATGGATAGTCTCAAAAAGATTAATGATCAGTGTTACAAATGACCCAATACCTTCTCCCTTCTCTTTAGGTTTTCCTAAGCCTAAATCTCTTAAACCAAGAACACTTGAAAGACCTAATGCTTCAAGGAATATGAATGATTTGACTTCATAAAACCATTGTCATTACAGAATAAGCAAAGATGTAGATCTTAGTCTAGGCTATGAACAAAGGAACGAACTTTTTGAAAATTTTCAAATTCCTTGAAATTCAAACAAATGAGACATTCTTTCAAGAATCTAGATTTTGATAATTTGGTATGTGTCAAGATTGTGCTAAAACCATTCATGACCTTTCCCAATGACCAAAACACTAATTGCCCAAGCATCACTTCATGATTGATACCCTGGGGCACAATGACTAAACCAGATTATCCCATATCCCAGAGGAAACCTGTTTTTAGGTCATAGTTTCCTCGTCACTTCAAAGAACTCAGATTTGAAATTCAGTCTTTTCAAGTACAGACCTAGACTTGTTATGTTCCTCGTTAATACAAATTCTCATGGTTAATCAAATTGGGGCATCATATGTGGAAATGATAGATACATGGTGAATAAGGATGGACTAATGCATGAATCATTGGGGCATACGATGAAAATGAAAAAGGAAAAAAAATTGTAATATCATGCATATGAGAATTCGGATGATTCCAAAGTGCAAAATGAAATTTTGATTATCTATTTCCCCTGGGGATTTTCAATGTGAATATTTGTGCTTGACATGAGAAATGGCCATCTTTCATATCCCCTTCGCACAAAAAGAAATTATCCATAGTCACCCTTTTTGAGCCAAAAGAATTCTTTCTTCTTTGAACCCTGATCAAGGATCATCCTCTACACTAGAGGGAAAATACGAGGAAAGATCTTTTAGAGAACATGGAGGAATGAATCCTAGCTCAAAGACATATGCAAAGAAAATGGAGCCCCGAATAAATACGGTCTCACTTTGTCGAAAAAAAGGGGCAAAATGAAAGCGAAAAAAAAAAGTGAAAGACATGGAAAATTGAAAGCTAAAAGCAAAGAAGAAAAAGAGCAAAGTCAAAAGGAAAGAAATGTCCAAGAAGGGGCAAATGTTTCAAAGAGAATCCTCCTCAAGAAATGATCCTTGATCTGATTACCCTCAAACACATATTTTGGGCCCATTTATCCTTTCTTTCTGAACCCTGAGCCATGGCCTACATTATGTGCTTTAAAAGTCCATTTTGATCAAGCATGAATATTTAATTTGAAAGGTTTGTTCTCAGATTTTATCCCATCTCATCGAATTATCATTTCACTAAGGAAGAATTTAGAATCCTCAAGTGTATGGTAGAACAAAAAAGACACCCAAAAAAAAAAGAAAAATTGGAAAGAATGGGACTCTAGGGCGAAAACCCAAAAATGGGCGGTCTAGAGTAAATTTGAAAATTTTTGATGCCATCGATGATAGTGCCGATACCACAAAAGAAAAGATCTTATTAAAAGAGTGGTCATCGAGGAATATTTAAGAATTCCTGAACCTCCCAAATTGTCAAATCTCATTCAAACGATTGTCTTCAAAAACTGAAACTCTTTCTTTCCTCCAAGATTAAACTTTTCGGTTTAAACATCCCGGCCTTTCTTGACGCTTGTCAAAATGCCTTGATATGAAAACTAAAAGTATGTTGAATTTGCTTGGTTCTTCTTGAATTCATGATTTATAAAACCTGTTCCATTTGTGAGCCTAGAAGGGATATACATTTTTGTCATGAAGTTTTCCTAGAAAAGCTAGAATCTTGTTATACCAAGCCTTGCCAATCCCAGTTTATAAAAACCAGATTGACACTTAGAGAAATTTCTAACAATGATCATCAGTCATCAAAAGATTTGTACATCACACATTGTGGGGTTAATATTTTTCTGTTCAGAAGTTTTCAAAATGAGAAAACAAATAAAGATATATTTTTTTGACATACCCATTTTGATGTTGACATGAGACAAGGATTTTTCTAACTCAAAGGTATAGAATTGCCAAAATAGGTCCTGACTTGCAGATATGAGGAAAAGAAATAGAACACAGTTCATATCTCTGTTGATGAAAATTTGAATACTGTTGGGGCAAAGAGAATAGCCAAAATGAATTGAAGTTATACTCTGATTTGAAGAGGAAAAATGAAAGGCTAAGCCAAAGTCTAGAAAAACAACCGGGGGCATTTGCATCACTCATGAGCACTCATCTTTTTATCGAGCTTTTGCATCTGCACAGTGTCGGCATGCATTTGCATCATTCATGGGTATTTGCATTGGCATTATTCCATAAAGCATCTGTATTTTACCTTTACATTTACATTCTTCATGGAATTCGCATTTGCGTCATCTCAAGCAATTACATCATTTCTAGAATCATTGCATTTTCATTATTGTGTGATAATCATAAACAATTTACATGAATACAATTAGTAAGGGCATCTGCATCAAGAAAATTTGCATCAATCTAAGTTATTTGAATCTACATCAAGAAGCATTTGCATCAATCTAAGTTATTTACATTTGCATCAAAGACATTTGCACCACTCTAAGTCATTTGTATCTTATTCAACATCTGCATCTGCATCAAAAAGCATTGGCATCTTCTCAAAATCTTTAGGTTAATTTTCAACAATTCTTCAAAGACCATTTTTAAGACCTCCGGGCATAACTTTTTTTCACGGGTAAGGCCTCCGAGCACCATTCTTAAGACCTCCGGGCATAACTTTTTTTCACGAGTAAGGCCTACGGGCACCATTTTTAAGACCTCCGGGCATAACTTTTTTTTTCACGGGTAAGGCCTACAGGCACCATTTTTAAGACCTCCGGGCATAATTTTTCAAATCATGGGTAAGACCTCCGGGCACCATTCTTAAGACCTCTGGCTATAACTTTTTTTCACGGGTAAGGCCTACGGGCACCATTTTTAAGACCTCCTGGCATAACTTTTTTTCATGGGTATGGCCTACGGGCATCATTTTTAAGACTTTCGGGCATAACTTTTTTTTTACGGGTAAGGCCTACGGGCACCATTTTTAAGACCTCCGGGCATAACTTTGTTTCACGGGTAAGGCCTACGGGCACCATTTTTAAGACCTCCTGGCATAATTTTTCAAATCACGGGTAAGACCTCCGGGCACCATTCTTAAGACCTCCAGGTATAACTTTTTTTCACGGGTAAGGCCTACGGGCACCATTTTTAAGACCTCCGGGCATAACTTTTTTTCACGGGTAAGGCCTACGGGCACCATTTTTAAGACCTCCAGGCATAATTTTTTAAATCACGGGTAAGACCTTCAGGCACCATTCTTAAGACCTCCGGGCATAACTTTTTTTTCACGGGTAAGGCCTACGGGTACCATTTTTAAGACCTCCGGGCATAGTTTTTCAAATCACGGGTAAGGCCTCCGGGCACCATTTTAAAGACCTTCGGGCACCATTTTAAAGACCTCTGGGCACCATTTTAAGACTCCGGGCACCATTTAAAAGACCTCCGGGCACCATTTTAAAGATCTCCAAGCACCATTTTTAAGGCCTTCGGGCACCATTTTAAAGACCTTCGGGCACAATTTTTCTTTTGAAAATCGAATCCGTTTTCTTAAGACGGGTCGAGCCTTGATTAGTCAGGGAATTCAATTTAAGGACACATCTTCAATTTACAGCTTTTTCAAAAAAAATAAAATAAATAATTTTGAAAAGAATGATAGAAGAATGAAAATGAAACCCCTTTTCCCTTTCCTTCACATGATTTCACTGACTGTACAAAATTAGTGTTGGTTTATCTTTGTCTGATTCCTAATTCTCAGCAATAGCCAAAGAGAGGCAGCTGTAGACACCTAATTTTGTCCTGACCACTAAAACAGGTATGTTTTCTTCCTAAATTGATGTTTCCGAATGTAAAAATATTTTTTTTATCTTGCAGGTGGTACTCCAAGACTTAGTTTAAGAGGGCGAGTATAAAAAGTCAAACTTGAAAAAAGTCAACCTCGAAAAAATTGAACCCCAAAAAAAGTCAACCCAAAAAGTCAACTACTAAAAAAGTCAACCCCCTTTCAAAATCAAGATTTTAAGTTCAATTGAAAAAGGGAGAAAGAATTTTGATAATCCGAGGTCTACATTGAAAGATATGGAGTTCGGAAGATGGGATTTGGAAACCCTAATCCGAGAAATTTCGGGAAAAAGTGCTTAAACGATCAAATTGGTCGAAATTGAAGGTTCCAAATGAAAGATAAGCACTGACTACGGGTAATGGAGAAGTCACTTGCAAGAAAAACCGAAAGAAAAGTCAATCCGGGGGAAAACAGAGAATTAGGGTTTTTAGTGGATTTCAGTGAAATCGGGAAGAATCACAGAAATGGCCCGACTGGTTAAGAAAAAAGCCCCAATGGATGAGGAATGATTAAAAAAGGATAGCCCAAGGCTCAGCTTGAAGAAAATCTGAAAATCGGACTTGTTTTGAGTAAAACCAGGTTTCAAAGGTAAAAGGGCAAAATTGGAAAATTTGGGAAAAATAGCAAATGGACTCCGAAAATTCTGAAAATTTGTCAATCTCATTCTTAAATCATTTTAAAGAGATTGGAAAAATAAAATCTTGATTCGGAGTTCGTTTGCAAAATGGCCAAATCCCGGGCTTCTTATGTAGTAATTCAAAAAGGAAAATCTTGAAAACAAAAGCAAATGAACTCCAAATCTTCTGAGATTTTGCAAATATCATTTTTAAATTATTTTAAAGAGATTGGAGAAATAAAATCTTGATTCGGAGTTCGTTTGCAAAATGGCCAAATCCCGAGCTTCTATGCAGTAATTCAAGCCGATAAATCCCGAAAAAATACCAAATGAGCTCCAAAAATTATGAAAACTTCCAGATCACACTTTTTAATTATTTTGAAGAGATTGGTGAAGAAAAATCTTGATTTGGAGGTCGTTTAAAAAATGGTAAAATGTAGGGGCATAAAAGGGCATTTTTGGAAGAAAAAATCCAAATAAATAGCAAACGAACTCAGATAATTTTGAAAACATCTAGAACTCAATATTTTATTATTTTGGAAGTATTAAAAAAATAAAATTTGAATTTGGAGTCCGTTTGATATTTATTTGCATCCGGAGGGCAAAATGGTCATTTCAACCAAGCAACTGAAAAGGGCTTCTTTGGGCCTTTCCAAAAATTAGACTTGGGTCAGAAAAGAGAAGTGCTGGCCTGCCCAGGCCCAAAGGAAGGAGGAAGCTTCTAATTTTTCAACCAAATGGCTAAAAAGTAAGAGTTAGTTAGAGATTCTCTTTGATCAAGCCATGGTGATTAAGCCACATAGGCCAAGAGAGATGTCAACATTATTCTTGAACAGCTGTAATTTGGGACAACTGATATGCTAATCTAAAGGTTGTAATTTCATGATTTTTTCACCTTGAATTATTAGCCATTTGATGGAAAATTGGTTACAAAAAAATGACAACATCTTGGAGCATTTTAAGGGCCATTCGGCCAGCATAGGGAGGGGTTCAGAATTTGCAATTTTTATCTTCATTTTGCTGAGTTCTTTTGGTTTTTACTTGGTTTTTCTCTCCTTGGTTGAAAGCAAAAAAGAAAAGTTTAGAAAAGAAAGGAAAGTTTGAAGAGATAAAGCTTGAAATATAGCTTCTTGAGGTTGCTCTTGAGCACCAACTCTTGCACTTTCTTGATTTTCCATTCTTGTTTTTGCTATTTTGATTATCATTTGGTGAGTTTCTATTTTAAATAAATGTTTTTTTTATTGTTCTTCTTAAGTTCTTCCTTCATCTCTTTCTTAAATATATTTTTTACAATTGTTTTTATATTATACTCACCATGGCCGAATGGCCTACATTATTTATTTAAGTTGCTTTTTTGGTTTATTTTACCATATTGTTTATGTTATTTTCTTTGATCTTGGTGTCTTAAATGTTATTTTACTTCATATTCTTGAGTTATATTTTAATTTGGTTGCTTTGTTTGTTGCCATTTATGTTTTAAATATCATGTTTTTGCATTTTTAATTTTTTGTTTTCATAATGTTTAAATTTGAGCATGTTATTTAGTATATCAAGTGTTTGTGAAAATGTTTTTGTGGTCTTTGCATGATTTGAGTTTTATATCTTAGTTGAGCATGTTTTAGATTTAGTATATTAAGTGTTTGTGAAAATGCTTGTGTGGTTTTTGCATGATTTGAGTGTTATATTTTAGTTGAGCATGTTAGTATACCAAGTGTTTGTGAAAATGCCATGCTTGTTGGAGCTTGAGGCTATTTGTCTACTCCATGTGTTTGCATTTGCATGACATTTGATTTAGTTTTGCATGCTAGTATACCAAGTGTTTGTGAAAATGCCATGTTTGCTAGTTACATTATTCCATTCGGCCACTCCTTGAATTTTTGCATTTTATGTGCATTCTTGCCATGTTAGTTGATAGGTTAGCATTTGCATGATATTTGTTTGAGTTCTTGGTTTACGCATGCTTTGTGTTTGTGAAAATGCCATGCATATTTTAGTTATTAAGTTAGGTTTATTTGCCATGCATGTTCATGCATTTTAGGTCTAGGTTGCATTAAATACCATGCAAGTTCATTTAGGTCTAAGTTACTTTATGAATGCCATGCATTTTTTCATGACATTTAGGTTTAAGCTCATGCATTTCATGCACTATGTTTGCTGTAATTTTGCATGCATTTCATGTTCATGTCACTTGAATAATGACTTAGGCCAATTAATGGTTCAAAGTCATGCTCTCTTGAGCACACTTGTGGAAGATTAAAGTTTGTCAAATTGATTATTCTACCTTTGTGATTTTTTTTTTACTTAGCCAATTTTTATCTAACTTTCAAAAAGTCCTAGCTACTGTTTGTAAGTCATTTTAAGAGTTTCAAATTTTTTTACTTTGATTTTTAAATGATTTTATCAAAGGCAAAAATGTGTTTTGACAAAACAGTTTTTTCACCAGTACTCGTACATTTTCGATTTTTCTGGGAATTCATCTTTAATTAGAAAATTAAGCTGATTTTTGCCCGTGTAGTTTTACATGTCCTGAGTCTCCAGTACTGTTTTCAGAATTTGTTGAATTTTTAAAAATAGGGTAAAAAATCGTGGCTCAAAACTGGACAGTGGAGTCAGAATTGAATTTAAAGAAAAATCATTTTTCTGTTTTGGTTAAGTTACTTAGAGTGGGCTAATTAGGAGGGTTAGCTACTGACTTATGGTAGTTTCTAAGCCTTTTTAAACTCTAAAAATGGTTTTTCAAGTCCCAGGTTAAGGATAGTCAAGTCCGGATTTTTAAACATAGGAAATTAGAGCCATTTAAAAAAGATTTAGCCCAGTTTTTACTTTTAATTCAAGCTTTTCAAAATTATTTTCAAACAATCACAAAGTATTTCGATTTCAGAATATTTAATTTGACATATTTTCCTAAGGTAGCCGGATATCTTTTTAGATATACGGATTTCCTAAATTAAAGGAAAAAAATACATTTCATGCATTGCATTTTTTATATTCATGCATTTTATATAATATGTGATTCTTGCTATAATAATTTCTACGATATTGTTATTATTTTGCCTTATATTTTTTTTTTGATGTTATATGGTTTATTATATGTCTTTGAATATTTCATGATATCCTACGCTTTTATTTAGTTATTTTTATTTAGCGTATACTATGTGCATGCATATTATATGATAGCATTATCTTATTCCATGTCATTTAAATTATATGCCATATCATTCATATTTGTCATGTCATTTAAATCATTTCATTTCATTTAGGATATATTGTGTTATCTAGAGTATTTTATTTCATTTAGATTATATCATATGACTTAGGATATTGCATTTCATATAGAATGTATTATGTTACATAGGTCATTTAATTTCATTTAGAATATATCATATAACTTAGGATATTTCATTTCATTTAGAATATGCTAAGGCATCCAAATCATGTCATGTCATTTAAGTTGCATTATATTATTTAGATTTTGCTATGTCATTTTATTTATGTCATACATATACATATTCATTTCATTTAAATGTTTTCAAAAAAAGATAATGGTTTTCAATAAAAAATAAAGATATTCTCGAGTTAAAATAATTCATGAGTTCTCTACCGGGTTTGCTGGAGGGAATATCATCAATTATCATTAATAAAAGAATATCTTTCTTTCAAAAAAAGAGAATGATTCGGAAAGTTTTCTAAAACTAATAAAAGTTTTTATATTTTGCCACGTTTGTTGGGGAATATAGGAAAATTTTGAATTTATAAATTCCGAATCATTTTAAATTAAAAATGGAATTATTTTTCTTTAAATTGGGAATTAACTTGAAATACTAAATTTAAAACCGATTTTTTATCGAGACTTGAGATAACACACGATTAATAAGGTACCATTTTATACGGACGTTGTGGGGGTGCTAGTCCTTCCCCACACGTAACCGACTCCCGAACCCGCTTCTTTGATTTCTCTAGTTTAAAACGCAGACTTGAAATTGGTTTTTAAAATTTTTTAATTAATTTTTAAAATAAAACAGGTTTTAATAGGTGGCCGATCACACATAGCTAAAAAAAGATTGGTGGCGACTCCATGTCTTTTTCAAGGTCATTTTCAAAACCTTCATTTTTCTAGAGGAATTAAGTTGACTTTTCCTCGGTTTCTTTTAATGTCACGCTTAACGAATAATAAAGTCTTGCGATGAGACTCGTTATTTTTTAGGTTGCGACAGCCCTTCTTATCTTGATTTCACTGACTGAACAAAATTATTGTCAAGTTTATCTTTGCCTGATTCTTGATTCTCGGCAATAATCAAAGAGGGGCAGCTATATACACCTAATTTTGTGCAGGCTCTTTAAACAAGGCAGATCCTCCTTTTCAACTCCCTGGAATGCAAAGAGACTTCCACCATTCCATAGATGGGTCCCTAAAACCTCATTTTGGAAGTCAATGCAAAATGTCAAGTCCAAAAAAGCCAGCCTCGAAAAGTCAACCATTGAAAAAGTCAACTCCCAGTCAAAATCAAGGTTCGAAGTTGAATTGAACAATGGAGAAAGAATTTTGACAATCTGAGATCAACAACGAAAGATATGGAGTTCGAAAGATGGGTTGCGAAAATTTAGTGTAGGGAAAGACCTAACTCGACAAATTTGGGGAAAACCGCAAAGATAGCCTAATTCGATAAAATTGAAGCCCCCAGTTGATAAAGGATGGACAAACAAAGATAGCCCAAGGCCCAATGTGAAATGGATCCCCAAGGAAGAGTCGGTTAGAGCAAAAATGGTAGAACGAGAAAAATCTCAAGTTGGAAAAGAGGAAAACTAAATCGGAGAGGAATTTGATCGTAAAAATTGGGCGTTTTCTGACCAACTCAAATTCAATATATTAAAAAAGCAGTAGAAAAAGAAAATCCATAAATTGGACCTGTTTCGAGTAAAAAGGAGGCTTTGGATGTTAAAGGGCAATACCGAAAAATCCCAAAGAAAATTCCAAAAAAAATAGCAAACGAGCTCGAAAAATTATGAAAACTTCCAGATCTGAGTTTCATAATTTTTGGAAGAGTTTGGTGAAGAAAAATTTGAAATTGAAGCTCAAATGAAAAAGGTGAATTTCGGGTGCACTAATCGAGAAATTTCGAAAGAAAATTCCACGAAAAATAGCAAACGAGCTCAAAAAATTAAAAAAACTTCCATATCTGAGTTTCATAATTTTTGGAAGAGATTGGTGAAGCAAAACCCGGAATCGGAGCTCAAATGAAAAAGGTGAATTTCAGGTGCACTAATCCGAAAAATCCAAAAGAAAATTCCAGGAAAAATAGCAAACGAGCTCGAAAAATTATGAAAAATTCCAGACCTGAGTTTCATAATTTTTGAAAGAGATTGGTGAAGAAAAATCCAGAATCGGAACTCAAATGAAAAGGTGAATTTCAGGTGCACTCATTCAAAAATTCCAAAAGAAAATTCTGTAAAAAATAGCAAACGAGCTCGAAAAATTATGAAACTTCCAGATCTGAGTTTTATAATTTTTGGAAGAGATTGCTGGAAAAAAAAATGGAATCAGAGCTCATTTGAAAAGCATAATTTGGGAGGCACTAAATCGAAATTTCAAAGATAAACCAAGGAGAAATAGAAAATGAGCTCGAAAAATGTGAAAACCTCCATAATAAAGTTTTACATTGAATGGGATGAGTTGGAAAAGACAAATCCAAAATTGGGGTCCATTTGTAATTAAATTAAGTTTGAGGGGCAAAAAGGTAATTTTATCAAAAAACGGAAAAGGGCCAATTTGCAATTAAGAAAAATATGAAAGATGGAGGAAATTCTTGAATATTCCAGGTCTTGGCCGGCCATGCATAGGGGAGAAGGGGAGGTTTGATCAATTTAATTCAATGGTCACTGTAGACACCTAATTTTGTCCGGACCATTAAAACAGGTATGTTTTCTTCCTAAATTGATGTTTTAGAATGTAAAAAAACTTTTTTCGTCCTGCAGGTGATACTCCGAGACTTAGTTTAAGAGGGCGAGCATAAAAAGTCAAACTTGAAAAAAAGTCAATCCCGTAAAGTCAACCTCGAAAAGTAAACTACTAAAAAAGTCAACCCACTTTCAAAATAAATATTTGAAGTTCAATTGAAAAATGAAGAAAGAATTTTGATAATCAGAGGTCTACATCGAAAGATATGGAGTTCGAAAGTTGGGTTATGGAGATTTAGTATAAAGGAAACCCTAATTTGGGAAATTTGGGAAAAAGTGCTTAATCGATCGAATTGGTCAAAATTGAAGGTTTCAAACGAATGATAAGCACTGCTACGGGTAATGGAGAAGCCACTTGAAAGAAAAGCTGAAAGAAAATTCAATCCGGGAGAAAACCGAAAATTAAGGTTTTTGGTGGATTTCGGTGAAATTGGAATGAATTACAGAAATGGCCCGACTTGGTAAGACTAAAGCCCCTAATGGATGACGAGTGATTAAAAAAGGATAGCCCAAGGCTGAGTTTGAAGAAAATCTAAAAATCAGACTCGTTTTCAGTAAAACCGGGTTTCGAAGGCAAAAGGGCAAAGTTGGAAAATTTGGAAAAAATAGCAAATGAACTCCAAAAATTCTAAAAAATTTCAAATATCATTCTTAAATCATTTGGAAGAGATTGGCGAAAGAAAATCTTGATTTGGAGTTCGTTTGCAAAATGGCCAAATCTCGGGTCTCCTATGCAGTAATTCAAGAAGATAAATCTAGGAAAAATAGCAAATGAACTCCAAAAATTCTGAAAATTTGCAAATATCATTTTTAAAATTGGCGAAATAAAATCTTGATTCGGAGTTCGTTTGCAAAATGGCCAAATCCCGGGCCTCTTATGTAGTAATTCAAGAAGATAAATCCCGAAAAAATAGTAAATGAACTCCAAAAATTTTGAAAATTTTCAATTCTCATTTTTAAATTATTTGGAAGATATTGGTGAAAGAAAATCTTGATTCGGTGTTTGTTTGCAAAATGGCCAAATCCAAGGCCCCCCTATGTAGTAATTCAAGCAGATAAATCCCAAAAAAAATACCAAATGAGTTCCAAAAATTATGAAAACTTCCAGATCACACTTTTTAATTATTTGGAAGAGATTGGTGAAGAAAAATCTTGATTTAGAGCTCGTTTAAAAAATGATAAAATTTTGGGGCATAAAAGGGCAATTTTGGAAGAAAAAATCCAAATAAATAGCAAACGGACTTGGAAAATTTTGAAAACTTCCAGAATCCAATTTTTTATTATTTTGAAAGTATTGAAAAAATAAATTTTGAATTTGGAGTCTGTTTGCCATTTAGTTGCATTCAGGGTGCAAAAAGATCATTTTACCCAAGAAATCGAAAAGTGCTTTTCCTGCTTTTCAAAAAAATCAAACTTGGGATAAAAGAAGGAGGGCTGGCCAGCCAAGCACAAGGAGGGGAAGGAGGTTTCTGATTTTTTAATCAAGAGGCGAAAAATGAAGAGTTAGTTAATGATTTTTTGATCAAGCCTTTGCAAATAAGCCACATGGACCAATGCATGAAGAGGGAGAGTGTCAACATAATGGTTTAAGATACTTGAACAGCTATAATTATGGATAGCTGATGGCCTAATCTAAGGGTGATAATTTCATGTTTTAAACATCTTGGATCAATAGCCCTTGGATGAAAATTGGTTGGAGGAAAGATGACAACATCCTAGCCTATGAGAGAGGGGGTATTCAGCCACTACAAGGGAATGGTTCTCTTTGATTTTCAGCACACTCTCATTCTCTATTCTCTCTTGGTTTTGGCTGATTTTATCTCCATTGTTGAATAGCAAAAAGAAAAGTTTAGAAAAGAAAAGAAAGTTAGAAGAGAAAAAGTTTGAAAGATAGCTTCTAGAGGTTGCTTTTAGCACCATACTCTTGCACTTTATTTGATTTTCCATTCTTGATTTGCTGTTTTGATTATTATTTTGGTGAGTTTCTTTTGAATTTTTTTTTTAAATAAGTGTTTTTAATGTTCTTCTTTAAGTTCTTTCTTCATCTTTTCTTAGAAAAAGTTCTTGAAATATTGTTTTCCTTGATTCTTTGACATGGCCGAATGACCCATTTTTTTGTGTTAGTTGCTGTTTTACTTTGATTTTGCATGTTATGTTTGATATTAAATAAGTCTTGATGCTTTAAATCTTCTTCTACTACATATACTTCAAGCTTGTTTTAATTTGGTTGCTTGTTTATTTCTATTTATGAGTCTATTATCATGTTCTTGCATTTTTTATTTTCTGTTTTCAAAATGTTTAAGTTTGTTTATGTTTTATATTTTGAAATCCATGTGTTTGTGAAAATGCTTGTTAGTTTTCATACCTCTACTTTATATTTGTATGATTTGAGTGTTATGTTTTAGTTAAGTATGTTAGTATATCAAGTGTTTGTGAAAATGCCATGCTCACTTGGAACTTGAGGCCATTCGGCCACCTCATTTATTTTGCTTTGTATGTGGATTTTTTTTATGTTAGTTGATAGGTTTGCATTCTCATGACATATGATTGAGTATTTGGTTTAAGCATGCCTTGTGTTTGTGTTATTGCCATGCATATTTTAGATGTTAGGATTGGTTTGTTTTTCCATGCATATCCATGCATTTAGACTTAGGTTGCATTAAATGCTATGCAAGTTCATTTAGGTCTAGGTCATTTTATTGATGCCATGCATTTTTCATGACATTTTGGTTTAAGCTCATGCCTTTCATGCATCATATTTGCTGTATTTTTCATGCATTTCATGTACTTGCCACTTGACTTATGACTTAGGCCAATCAATGGCTCAAAGTCATGCTCTCTTGTGCATACTTGTGGAAAATTAAAGAGTTGTCAAATTGATTATTCAACCTTTGTGATTTTTTTTTACTTAGCCCATTTTGACTAACTTTTTAAAAGTGTTAGCTACTATTTGTGAGTCATTTAGAGAGTCTTAAATATTTTTACTTTGATTTTAAATGATTTTATCAAAGGCAAAAATGTGTTTTGACATAACAGTTTTTTCACCCAGTATTCGTACTTTTTCGATTTTTCTGGGCAGCCATCTTTAATCAGAAAATTAAGCTGATTTTTTCCCATGTAGTTTTACATGTCTTGGGTCTCCAGTATGTTTTTTAGATTTTTTAGAATTTTTAGAAATAGGGTAAAAAATCGTGGTTCAAAACTAGACAGTGGAGTCAGAATTGAATTTGAAGAAAAATCATTTTTCTGTTTTGGTTAAGTTGCTTAGAGGGGTTGATTAGGAAGTTTAGCTACTGACTTAGGGTAATTTCTAAGCCTTTTTAAACTCTAGAAATCTTTTTTTAAGTCTTGGGTTAAGGGTGGTCAAGTCCGAGATTTTAAACTTAGGAAATTAGAGCCATTTAAAAAAGGGTTTATCTAAGTTTTTATTTTTAATCTAAGCTTTTCAAAATTGTTTTCAAACAAAGTATATTTTGGTTTTAGAATATTTAATTTGGTATATTTTTCTAAGGTAGCCGAATATCTTTTTAGATATACGGATTTCCTTAATTAAAGGAAAAAATACATTTCCATGCATTGCATTTTCCATATTCATGCATTTTATATAATATGTGACTTTTGCTATGATGATTCCTATGGTATTGTTATTATTTTGATTTATATTTTTTTGGTGTTATATTGTTTATTATATGGTTTTGAATATTTCATGATATCCTATGCTTTTTATTTAGTTATTTTTTGTCATATTATTTAGCATATACTATGTTCATGCATTATTATTTTCATTTTTATTTTCATGCATATTATATGATAGCATAATTTAATTTTTCATGTCATTTAAATTATATGCCATATCATTCATATTTGCCATGCCATATCATTCATATTTGCCAAGCTGCACGGTGGTCAGAGCCTTTGATGGTACCAGGAGAAATGTGATGGGAACTATTGAGGTTTCTCTGGAGATAGGCCCATGCACCTATACAGTGAACTTTCAGGTCATGGATATTAATCCGTCCTATAATTGCCTGTTGGGAAGGCCGTGGATACATTCAGTAGGGGCTGTACCTTCATCCCTCCACCAAAAGCTAAAATTTATGATAGAGGGGAATTTGGTCACTGTATCAGGAGAAGAAGACGTAATAGCCTCTATATTTACTGAATCTCCTTATGTTGAACCCAATGAAGATACCGTAGAATGTTTCTTTCGATCTTTGGAATTCGTAAATGCAGTTTTCATCATTGAAGGACGAAAAATTCCAAAACTGAGGCTATCCAAGAACACAAGGCTATGGGTAAGAACTACGGTGGGAAAAGGCTGCAGGGCTGGAAAGGGTCTCGAATATATTATGTTACCTAGGTTATTTCATTTCACGTAGAATATATTATGTTACCTAGGTCATTTCATTTCATTTAGGATATATTATGTCATTTAGGATATTCTATTTCATTTAGAATATATCATATGACTTAGGATATTAAATTTCATATAGAATATATTATGTTACCTAGGTCATTTCATTTCATTTAGAATATATCATATAACTTAGGATATTTCATTTCATTTAGAATATGCTAAGACATTTAAATTATGTCATATCATTTAGGTTGCATTTTATTATTTAGACTTTGCTATGTCATTGTATTTATGTCATACAAATTCATATTCATATTTTTTTTAAATGATTTCAAAAAAGTGATGATTTTCAATAAAATAAAGATATTCATGAGTTAAAATAATTCATGAGTTCTCTGTCAGGTTTGCTGGGGAGGATATCATCAATTATCATTAATAACGGATTTTCTTTAAAATGAGAATGATTCGGAAAGTTTTCCAAACTAATAAAAATTTCTATATTTTGCCACGTTTGTTGGGAAATATAAGAAAATTTTGAATTTATAAATTCCGGATCATTTTCAATTAAAAATGGAATTATTTTTCTTTAAATTGGGAATTAACTTGAAATACTAAATTAAAATCGACTTTTTTTTCTTTTTACTGAGACTTGAGATAACACACGATTAATAAGGTACCATTTTATATGGGCGTTGTGGGGGTGCTAATCCTTCCACACACGTAACCGAGTCCCGAACCCGTTTCCTTGATTTCTTTGGTTTAAAACGCAGACTTGAAATTGGTTTTAAAAATGTTTTAATTAATTTTAAAATATTTTATAAAATTGGTTTTAATAGGTGGCCGATCACACCTAGCTAAAAAAGATTTGTGGCGATTCCATGTCTTTTTCAAGGTCATTTTCAAAACCTTCATTTTTCTAGAGGAATTAAATCGACTTTTCCTCGGTTTTTTTTTTATTTCACGCTTAACGAATAATAAAGTCTTGCGATGAGACTTGTTATTTTTTTAGGTTGCGACAGCTTGGCGACTCCACTAGGGAATATTAGAGAGTCAGGCCTAAAATTAGTCGTGTGTTATCAAAGTCTCAGTTTTGTTGGTTTAATTGGTATTTAATTTTAATTCCCACATTTTTTTCAAAAAATAAGGATAATTTCAAAAATAATAAAATATTTTAAATATGTCCTTATTCATGTGCATACATATTATAATTGTTCTCTGGTTATTTTGGTGCATATATTCATTTATTGATTAATTGATGATTTATGTTGTTTAATCTTGTTGGGGCATTTAGAAAAAGGGATGTAGAATAGGTGGTGAAAGGCTTGTTATTTCTCCTCACACACTACACTACACTTGCATTTGCATATTATGAATCCTATACCCGGGTTCCATCCTTTTAGGTGTGAGCAAAGTAACTAAGCCTTCGTGATTAACAATCCGCATGGGCTAGTGAAACACTTCCGGAGTACTAAATTACCTAAGCCTTCGTGATTAACAATCCGCATGGGCTATGAAACACATCACAACGCCCGTAATAAGTGTTGGTATTTCATCCCAGGGGTGTTATAATGCCGAAATTTTGTTGGCATCCTCAGGGATAATTATTGTTTTGAATTATATGTTTTTTTGTATTATTCGTATTTATTCCTGTTACTAATTTATTTTCTTTTTCTTTTTGTTGTTGTTTTTTGTTTTTTGCATTCTTGTCATCATTTTTTGCACATAGAAAGTTATTGGTCTCGGGATAATATTCAACCAAAAGGGCTTTCATGGAGGGTCAGAGTGTCTTAGTGGTCTAGAAGCATTTAGAGGTTAGGAAACAGTCCGAGAAAGGTCAGTAGGATAATGGGGATTGTTTGAAGATGGGATATGTGTCAGCATTGCCAGCCGAGGTTGATCTTACTATCAAGCAAAATGATCTCCGAGAATTGATGGATATATGGAATCAGTGGAACATATCAGAAAAAGAAGCCTTCACTCAGACTTATGGGGACATAGCATTGCTAGTTCAGGTTAAGGTTAGTAGTGAGGTAATCCGGGCTATAGTGCAATTTTGGAATCCCGCTTATCGGTGTTTTACCTTCAACCGAGAGGATATGACTCCAACCACAGAGGAATATTTGACCTTGCTGCATATTGAGAACGTTATTCCTAACCGTATTTATTTGAAGGATACAAAGATGCCGGGTTTCAAGAAAAAGATGTCTAAAATTCTGGGAGTGGAAAGAAATTGGGTCAAAAGCCATGTTGTCCGAAAAGGGGTAAGCTACTGTATATCATGGGATATTTTATGGACCTTAATCCATAGCCATTCAAGTAAGTAGACAATTAGGAATATTTTTGCTTTGGCTATCTATGGTTTAGTTATCTTCCCAAAGACATTAGGGTATGTGGATGTGGCGATATTTGATGTTTTTGAGAGGCTTGAGCAAAGGATGAACCCAGTCCCGGCAATTATAACAGAAACAATCCAATCCTTGAATTTCTGTAGACGGGAAGGAAAAGGGTGTTTTCTAGGTTGTATACAGCTCCTTTACATATGGGTTCATAGTCATTTTTGTAAACAGGAGAATTTCCCTCTTCGCTCGTATTGGAAGTCTTTTGCACCAATTGGTGAATTTCTTAAGAGAGATTGGCTTGAAAATAGGACCGAGGAACAATGGATCAACATATTCCAGAATATCAGGGCTGAGATGATAATTTGGAGAGCTCCATGGATAGCTCCTATGCCGACATTGTACAAATACGGAGATAAAGCTTCTGTTCCATTATTGGGAGTTTGGGGAGGAGTGAGCTATGCACCACTGCTAGTGCTGAGACAATCAGAATCCCGTCAATTTACTCCTATGACCCATGACCTTGGTAATTTGGAATTTTCATATGGAGAAGATGGATATTCTGGAAAGGTACGTGAGATTGTAGTAGCATGGAAGAAAACTCATCGAGTGGAGGTAGCTAGATATGCCGACATCGTCACACTTGATTACCTGACATGGAGGGAATTGAGGGTTAATGATAGGTTGTTGACATCAGATGGGGAAGAAGTCCAACATTTGAGTTCGCCACCCGAGGAAGCACCATCGGAGTTAGAAATTGCAAGGGCAGAATTCGAAAAAGAAAAGGCCCAAATCAGCAAGGAAATTACCCATTTGCAAGAAGAGCTTGAGGATATGAAAAATAGAGAATCAGCCCAAGAAAAAGAAAAAATTAAGAGAGAAAAGGACACTGCTAAAAGCGATATTCAGGAATTACACTTGGAGAACAAGAGGTACCGTTTCGAGCTCAGATTCGAAGGGACTCTCAAGACTTCAGAGGAATAGGAACAAGAAGTCAAAAACCTCAAGAAGGAGAAGATCTATTGGGCAGAAAGAGCAAAGTATGAGGAAGCCTGAGCAAATCAACTGGAGAAACAAGCTAAGCAAAGCTTATAGGGTGATGCTTCTGCTGACATGTCAAAGGGTCGTGAACAAGTAGGGGTAAGATGGAAGAGCAAGGCAGTCAAAAGAGGACAGTGAAAAAGGTTCAAGATCCGAGGGAGTTACTATAGGACCAGTATTTTGTAATAGAATTTTTTAGGAGAGATAGATTATCATATTGTCTTAAGCAGTGATCTTTTCTTTGATGTATTTAATTCCAGGAAATCAATGAAAGACCGTTTGGTTTGAATTATCCCGGGGCCAATACTTTTAAAAGCATTCATCATTCGTTTGTTCTTTCTTTTATATATTTTATTTGTTCATTCATTTATATTCATAATCATTCATTCATTTATTCTTTATAAATTGTTCATACACTTAGTCATTTATTTCTTTGTCTATTCATTTATTCTTTATAATTAGTTATTTAGGTTCATACACTTAGTCATTTACTTATTTGTTCATTCATTAACATTTAGTCATTTATTCATTCATTCATTTTTATAAAATAAAATAAGAAATGTGTCAATAATTTTTAATCCATGGTTTTTAAAACTAAATGTACAATTGGTCACACTCAGAAAGAATCAGACTTTCGACACCCTTACAATACTCGATCTTAAGCAAGAGCTATGGAGAACGATCAGCTTGCTAGAATTGAAAATATGGAAAGAATTCAAAAAGAATTGCAGGAACAGTTTGCTAAGTCTCAAGAGGAGTCACGAGAACAAATGACCAAACTCATGGAGATGATGAGTACCATGATGAGGCAGAAGTGGCCAGGAGAAAATTCAGTTATAGGAATGGGGGTAGTGAACCAAGAAGACCGACCAAAGATGGTACAGAAGAATGGTTAGACATCCTAGCCTGTTGGAAATGAACTTTCGACTGGGGCAGCATCCTATATTTACATCCAACCAGCGGCCGAAGCACAAAATTTTGGTCCTAAAATAGGTAATATTGGGGTTGATCAAATTGATGTGGAAGTTCCAGACTTTAAAGAAATGGCTGAAAAGGAAAGGGAAAAGATGAATGAATTGAAGAGGGTTGAAACTGCTGAATCCCAGAAAAAATATTAGCTGCTGGAAGACAGGTTAAGGGCAGTTGAAGGGGCAGAGTTATTTGGTAGTCTGGATGCTAAAGAAATGAGCTTAGTACACGATCTAGTAATTCCCCCAAAGTTCAAAGTACCAGACTTTGAAAAGTATAATGGGACTACCAATCCATCAGCACATCTGACCATGTACTGCAGAAGGATGACGGGGCATGATGATAATGAGAAACTGTTTATCCATTGTTTCCAAGATAGCTTGACAGGGTCAGCAACCTGATGTTACAATCAACTGAGTCGTACCAAGATTCGGTCATGGATGGATTTAGCCAGGGCTTTCATGGAATATTATAAGCATGTGTCTGACATGGTACCTGATAGGCTGTCGCTACAAAATATGGAAAAGAGGTCCAATGAGAGCTTCAAAGAGTACTCGCAAAGGTGGAGGGATCTGGCCACACAAGTGCAACCCCCTTTAACCAACAAGGAAACTACAGTGCTTTTCATCAATACCTTGAAAGCGCCTTATTATGATAAATTGGTGGGAAGCGCCACCAAGGACTTTGCAGATATGGTGATATCTGGGGAGATGATAGTGTCCGCTATTAAGAACGAAAATATGGAAGATGGTGAGTCTGCTACCCCGAAAAGAGTTTTTCCTGCAAAGAAGAAGGAGGAGACACATGCAGTCAGTTTTAATCAATACCCCTATACACCTCCTACACCATACACACTTCCCAGGCCTTATACTCCTACCACATCTTATGCACCTCCTACACCTTACACACTTTTCCCGGGGTATAATCCTTACTACCCCAATGTGAACCACCTTACCTAAAATCCATTCCCCTATGCCAATATACCACAACTGCCGTTCCCAACTAGTATATCCCCACAAATAACCCTTCCTTGAAATACTATCCCAAACACTCAAGGTCCCGTACGCAATGACCAATATTCACCAAGAAACGATCAAAAACCCCAATTTGATCCGATTCCTACCACCTATGGTGAGCTATATCCTAAATTATTGCAGGGTCAACTTATTGCACCCGTGTACCTCAAACCTCTGACACCTCCATATCGAAGGTGGTACAATGCAAACACTAACTGCGCATACCACGCTGGAATTCAAGGACATTCGACTGAAGATTGCTTAGCCTTTAAAAAGAAAGTCCAAATCCTGATCAATGCCGTAGTTGTGAATTTTGGGGCAAAGAATGGGCCGAATATAGTGGGAAACCCATTGCCTAATCATGCTAAGAATCGGGTAAATGCAGTATTGACAGGGGAAGTCAGAAGGTTAAAAAGGGATGTCAGGGAAGTCAAGACTCCGATGTTGACAATATGGGTCGAGATGGTCAAGGCAAGAATGGTGGGAGATGCAGACAGTCTAAAAATGGTCGCAAAGAGGGTGCAGAATTGGTGCCCATTCCATAAGTGTGGAGGTCATGTATACAGGACTGCAGAGACTTTCTGGTTAAAGTCCAAAAGATGATGGATGATGGAGAGGCCCAATTTTATGAGGAGACAGAGAAGGAAATAGAAGTTATTGAGAATGCAGCCGGCTACTGGATAGAAAGACCCTTGATCATCTATTATGATGAACCAGAGGAGAAAGTTATGCCAGTCGTTGAGGAAAGTGCACCTAAGTTAATCATTGATTTGCCTGTTTCCTTTTCATACAAGGAAAACAAAGCTGCACCATGGAAATACGACTACAGCATGGTTATGCCTAGGTCTTCAAGTCAGCAAGATATCACAGGTGTGGGGCATTTAACATGAAGCGGAAGGTGTTATGCTCCTGAGGCTGCTGAACAGGGGTTAATAGGAAAAGACAGAGGAGCAGACAAAGGGAAAAAAGCAGCTGAACCAATCCATATTGAGATGAATTTGTCAAAAGAAGTAGAAAAGGGATCAGCCCCGGTTAACAGAATAAAAGAATCGATAAGTGAGAAAAAAGCCTGCGAGTTCTTAAAATTCATAAAGCACAGTGAGTATAGCATGGTTGAACAACTGCAACGTCAACCAGCTAGAATTTCAATCTTATCTTTGCTTTTGAATTCAGAGCCACACATAAATACCCTGTTAAGAGTGTTGAATCAGGCATACGTGGCTAAAAACATATCAGTAGAAAGGTTAGACAGGCTAGTGGAAAACATCGCTGCGGATGACCATATATTTTTTAGTTATGATGAAATACCACCTAATGGTTTTGGGTCGACAAAAGCTCTTCACATAACAACTACCTGCAAGGGGCATATACTACCAAGGGTGCTTCTGGACAATGGTTCTTCATTAAATGTAATGTCCTTGGCAACCCTGTCTAAGTTGCTAGTGGATATGTCTTATATGGTACCAAGTTGCACAGTAGTCAGGGCTTTAGATGGTACCAGGAGAGAGGTAATGGAAACTATTGAGCTTCTTTTGGAGATAGGCCCATGGACTTATACGGTGAATTTCCAGGTCCTGGCTATTAATCCGTCTTATAATTGTTTGTTGGGAAGGCCATGGATACATTCAACAGGGGCTGTACCCTCGTCTCTCCACCAAAAGCTAAAATTTATGATGGAGGGCCGTTTGATCACTATATCAGGAGAAGAAGACATAATAGCCTCCGCATCTACTGAATCTCCTTATGTTGAACCCAATGAAGATGCCGTAGAATGTTCTTTTTGGTCTCTGGAATTTGTAAATGTGGTTTTCGTCGCTGAAGGACGAAAAATTCCAAAGCCAAGGTTATCCAAGAACACAAGGCTGGGAGTAAGAACCACAGTGGGAAAAGGCTGCAGGGCTGGAAAAAGTTTGGGGAAATATCCATAAGGGATGGCCCGAGCAAAGGAAGCAGTGGGAAAGAAAGATCGGTTTGGCTCGGGGTATCTTCCGAAGGCCCATGAGAAGAGGAAACAGGTTGAAAGGAATAGACAAAGAAGAATGGCCCGTCTCACTGGTATGGATATTGAATGGGAACCCATGACTTTCCCAACAATCCGTCACAACTTCTGTTCTGCTGGTTTTCTATTCGGGGAAAAGAATTCAGAGGATGTACTTGTAATGATCGAGCAAACTTTTGAAAAGTTCCATGTGAATAAAGGGGGGTAGATTCAGGATATGGTGATTTGCATGATCGGGAAAGAAGGGATGGAAAGTGACAGTGCAAACTGGATGGTGCGACCTTGTCCACCAGGATATGGACTAACCAATTGGAGTGCGACTGAGTTGCCCATAGTTTTTAAGTCTATTCCAACGTAATACTTTAAAAAACAATCTTAATTATCTTTACCCAAAGATATTAAGAGTTTTTTCTGTAATGGTTTTTTTTTTAAAACATTTTCATTCAATAAATAACAAGCACAATGCATTTTATCCATATTGATGTGTCTTTATTCTTTCATTTTTGTTATATGTTTTCCTATATTGTTTCTTCTCCACCTATTTACAGGTGTACGGATGCAAAATATGAGGACCTTCCTGTCAGTAATTCTGAAATTGATTTTGAAAGACCCATCTGCACGGGTGATTTTGAGGCTAACGAAGATACTGAGGATTATGGTCTACCTCCGGATATATTAAGGAAAATAGAACAAGAGAAGAAACAAGTACTTCCTAATAAGAAATTATTGGAAATTATAAATCTGGGAGATGGTGAAGAGATAAAGGAAGTCAAAATCGGAACTTCATTGTCATCATCAATAAAGGGTGAATTGATAGCCTTGCTCTAGGAATATGTGGATGTATTTGCATGGTTTTACCAAGACATGCCTGGGTTGGATCCAAATATTGTGGAACATAAGCTCCCTTTAAGGCCAGAATGCAAGCCAATTCAGCAAAAGTTGAGAAGAATGAGGCCAGACATGCTGTTAAAGATAAAATAGGAGGTCAAGAAGCAATTTGATGTTGGATTCTTAGAGGTGGCAAAAAATCCAGAATGGGTGGCAAATATTGTTCCAGTACCAAAGAAGGATGGCAAAGTGCCAATGTGTGTTGATTATCGAGATTTGAACAAGGCCAACCCTAAAGATAATTTTCCTTTGCCCCATATTGATACTCTGGTGGATAATACGATGAAAAGTTCTTTATTTTCTTTCATGGACGGATTCTCAGGATACAATTAGATCAAGATGGCACCGGAAGATATAGAGAAAACCACATTTGTTACAATGTAAGTAACCTTCTGCTACAAGGTAATGCCATTTGGGTTGAAGAATTCTAGGGTAACATATCAAAGAGCCATGGTGACCTTGTTTCATCATATGATGCATAAGGAAATTGAGGTCTATGTTGATTATATGATCGCAAAATCACAAGGAGAAGAGGAGCATATTGCGAATCTTAAGAAGCTCTTTGAACAATTAAAGAAGTTTAGACTTAAGCTAAATCCGGAAAAATTCACTTTTGGAGTCAGCTCGGGGAATTTGTTGGTTTTGTCGTCAGCAAAAGAGGAATTGAGATTGACTTGAATAGAGTGAAGGCCATTCGGAATTTGCCACAACCTCGTACTCAAAAGGAAGTAAAAAGCTTTCTGGGAGATTGAATTACATTGCTCAGTTTATTTCTCAGTTAACCGACAAGTGTGATCAATATTTAAGTTACTTTGAAAACGTGATCTAGGAGAACGGGATGAAGGTTGTTAGATTGCATTTGAAAAGGTTAGACATTATCTATCCAACCCACCAGTATTAATGCCACCTATTTCGGATAAACCAATGATACTGTATTTATCAGTATTTGAGAGATCCATGGATTGTGTTTTGGGGTAGCTTGATGAGACTGGAAAGAAAGAATAGGCAGTTTACTACCTCAGCAAGAAGTTCACAGATTATGAGTTGAAATATTCATCGATAGAAAAGTTGTGTTGTGCTTTAGCTTGGACTACTCGAAGACTCAGACAGTACATGTTATATCACACAACGTGGTTGATTGCCAAGCTGGATCCAGTCAAGTACATGTTGGAAGCACCTTCTTTGTCAGAGAGAACGGCAAGATGGCAGGTTTTATTGTCAGAGTACGACATTGTATATGTAAGTCAAAAAGCTATCAAGGACATTGCAGTGGCTGAATTCTTAGCAACTCGGGCAGTGGAAGATTATGAGCCATTGAACTTTGACTTCCCGGATGAAGATTTGATATATGTTTCATAAGCAGATGAGATTCCCCTGAAAAAGAAAGTATGGAAAATGTACTTTGATTGCGCATCTAATGCAATGGGACATGGAATCTGTGCAGTGCTTATATCCCCAGAAGAAGATTATTATCCTTTCATTGCTAGATTGGATTTTGATTGTACAAACAATACTGCCGAGTATGAAGCGTGTACTATGGGCCTTCGTGCTGCAGTGGATAGAAAGATCAAAGTATTAGAAGTTTTCGAAGACTCAGCCTTAGTGATTTACCAGCTACGAGGAGAATGGGAAACCCGAGATACAAAGCTAATCCGATATTGAGAACTCATACTAAGTTTATTGGAGGAATTTGAAGAAGTGAATTTCAATTACTTTCCTCGAGAAGAAAACCAAATGGCAGATGCTCTAGCTACTTTGTCATCAATGTTTAAAGTGAATGAAGGGGCTGAAGTTGTACCAATAAAGATGAGTATATATGAGTCTCCTGCTCACTGTCTGAGTATTGAAGAAGAAGCAGATGGCCTTTCTTGGTATAACGATATCTTGCAGTATATCAAGAGTCAACAGTATCTAGAACAAGCAACAGAAAATGACAAGAAAACTTTGAGAAGGCTAGCAATGGGTTTTGTTCTAGACAGTAAGATTCTCTACAAGAAAGGAAAAGACCAAGTCTTGTTGGGATGTGTCGGATCTGCAGAAGCTCAGAGAATTATAGAAGAGGTCTATGAAGGGATATGTGGCACTCATGCTAATGGTCACATACTTGCTAAACAGATTATGAGGGCAGGGTACTATTGGTTGACGATGGAAGGAGATTGCATCAGTTATTCTCGAAAGTGCCATAAATGCCAGATATATGCAGATAAGATTCATGTGTCACCATCACCATTACATGTCATGACTGTACAGTGGCCCTTTTCAATGTGGGGAATGGATATGATAAGGCCTATTACCCCGAAAGCTTCAAACAGACATCGTTTCATCCTGGTGGCCATAGATTATTTCACAAAGTGGGTAGAAGCTGCTTCCTATGCGAATGTAACAAAGTCAGTGGTATGTAGATTCATTAAGAAAGAAATCATATGCCGTTACGGGTTGCCAGCGAGAATTATTTTGGATAATGCTCTCACTTTGAACAATAAGATGATGAGAGAAGTGTGTACTCAATTCAAGATCACACATCATAATTCAGCACCTTACTGTCCGAAGATGAATGGCATAGTAGAAGCAGCTAACAAGAACATCAAGTAGATTGTTGAGAAGATGACCAATGTGTACAAGGATTAGCATGAGATCTTGTCTTTTGCTCTTCATGCATATCGTTCTTCGGTTCGCACATCTACAGGGGCAATGTCGTTTTCTTTGGTATACGGGATAAAAGCAGTGCTACCTGTTGAAGTTGATATCCCTTCACTTCGGGTTTTGATGGAAGTTGGCCTAGAGAAAGCAGAATGGGTTAGAGCTCTTTATGAACAGTTGAATCTCATTGAGGAGAAAAGATTGAAAGCAATTTGTCACGAGCAGTTGTATCAGAAAAGGATGATTCGAGCCCATAACAAGAAAGTTCGTCCTAGATAGTTCCGAGAGGGGAAGTTGGTACTGAGGAAAATTCTCCCTATAGTGAAAGACCCGAGAGGAAAATGGGCTCCGAATTGGGAAGGACCCTATGTGGTAAAGAAAGCTTTTTTTGGAGGAGCATTGATTTTAACTAGAATGGACAAGGAGGATTTCAGAAATCCTGTGAATACTGATGAACTGAAAAAGTATTATGCTTAAAAAAAAATGTGATGCTGTGTACATGGAAATTCGAATGATTCCTAGTGTAAAAATGGAAATTCTATATATCTATCTCCCCTGTAAATTGCTTTTCAAAGAGAATATTCATGCTTGATATGATGAATGACCATCTTTCATATTCCTTTCACTAAGAAGAAATTATCCTTAGTCACCCCTTTGAGCCTTAGGGATTATTCCTTTCTTTAAACCTTGATCAAGGATCACCCTCTTCATTGGAGGGAAAGTGCGAGGAAAAATAATCAAAAATCATGGCAAAAAGAAAGCCATCGGAAAATATGGCAAATGAAAGGCAACAAAGCAAAAAAAAAAAATAATAAAGAAGAAAAGAAAGTCCAAAAAAGGGACAAATGTTTCAAGAATGAGTTCTCCTCAGGAAATGATCCTTGATCCAATCACCCTTAAACACACTTTGGGCTTATTTTATCCTTCCTTCCTTTCTAAACCTAAACCTTGGCCTACATTACGTGCTTTAAAAAGCCCATTTTGATCAAGCATGGATATTTAATTTGAAAGGTTATTCTCAGAATTCATCCCATTTTTTTGAATTGACATTTTTACCTTGGAAACATTTAGAATTCTCAGATACATGGTATAATATAAAAAAAATGGAAATGAAAAAAGAATGTGAAGGAGAGGTTTAAGCCGAAAACCCGCAAAGGGCTACTTAATACCGAATGGAGGACACTTGAGTTGAAAACCCGCAAAGGGCGACTCAGGTATTGATTAAAAGTTCGAATCAATGCTCCAGGTAAAGGGGGAGAAAGTATTTGACAATCAGAAGAAAAGGGAACAACTCAGTCTGATGTAACTACGGAAGCCGTGAGGTTACCCAAGTAAATTGCTCATTCAAGAGAAATTTCAGATGGTTTGAAAAAAAGGGGTCCAAGATATTCTGCATCCGGGGCATCTACAACCTATAACCTTACATTTGTCTCTTATATCCTTGATATTTATTTTTACTATTTTAAAACATTTCTTACAGTAAATTCTTGTTATCCTTTTCATGACAATTTTTGCTTGATTCATATTTTCTTTCATACATTTTGAGATGCATTATGATTGTTATTAAATTGAATGATGATTAGTAATAAAAAAATCTTTAAATAAAAGGATTTCAAAGTATTACTAAGGAATAGATTTAAATCTTCGGGAAGGTTTGGAAAGTTCACCAAGTAAAAGAAAATAGCAAACGGGACGGAGATTCCATCACGAAGTCAGAAAATCTGTGAATTTCAGCGAAAGTCAGAAACTGAGACTGTTTAACAAGTTATCTTGAGTGAAGGATTCCTTAAGTGGGGTATCAATGAACAATTGAAGACTCCGTCATGAAATCAGAGAATCTGTGAACCTCAAAGAAACCATGGATTAGAAATCACGACACAATCATTTGATTGCATTCATTCTTAGGAAACATACAAGCATTTGCAAAACATGTCATTCTCATCATTGCATTTAGCTAACATTGTAGAAATCAGGAAAACTTGTACTTACCCAAAGTGAGCTCGTTTTGTTTTTCAAACGAGTCAAGCCCCGAGATCACCGTCGAGGTATGTTTCCTTTCCAAATCGAACTCGTTTTGCTTCTCAAATAAGTAGAGCCCCGAGACCGCCGTCGAGCTATGTTCCTTTCATTTTCAAGTTAAATTTATTTTTTTCTAAATGAACCAAACCTAGAATCGTTCTTAGTATTTCTTTTCGTTTTAAACCGAATTCATTCTGTTTTATCAAATGAGTCGAACCTTGAGACCTCCGTCGAGGTATTTTCTTTTTTTTTAAATCGAATTCATTCTGTTTTATCAAATGAGTCGAGCCTTGTGACCTTCGTCGAGGTATTTTTTTCGTTTTAAACCGAATTCATTCTGTTTTATCAAATGAGTCGAGCCTTGAGACCACCGTCAAGGTATTTTCTTTTGTTTTAAATCGAATTCATTCTGTTTTATCAAATGAGTCAAGCCTTGAGACCACCGTCGAGGTATGTCCTTTTGTTTTAAATCGAATTCAGAGTTGAGCCTTGAGACCACCGCCGAGGTATTTCCTTTTGTTTTAAATCGAATTCATTCTGTTTCATCAAATGAGTCGAGCCTTGAGACCACATCGAGGTATTTCCTTTTGTTTTAAATCGAATTCATTATCTTTTATCAAATGAGTCGAGCCTTGAGACCGTCGTCAAGGTATTTTCGAATCACGGGTAAGACCTCCGGGCACCATTCTTAAGACCTCTGGACATCATTTTTTTTAAAGCCGCATACAGCGCATTTTTTTTTCAAATCACGGGTAAGGCCTCCGGGCACCATTCTTAAGACCTCCGGGCATCATTTTTTAAAGCCGCATACAACGCATTCTTTTTCAAAATCACGGGTAAGGCCTCCGAGCACCATTCTTAAGACCTCCGATAATAATTTTTCAAATCAAGGCTAAGGCCTTTGGGCACCATTTTTAAGACCTCCGAGCATATTTTTTTCCAAATCGAACTCGTTTCCTTAAGACGGGTCAAGCCTTGATTAGTCAGGGAATTTAATTTAAGGGCAATATCTTCTATTTACCGTTTTTCTAAAAAAAAAACTGAAAATGAAAAATGAAAAAGAAAACCCCTTCTCTTCACATGTGATTTCACTAACCGGACAAAATTAATGTTTTTTTATCTTTGCCTGATTCCTGATTCTCAGCAATAGCCAAAGAAGGGCAGCTGTAGACACCTAATTTTGTCCGGACCATTAAAACAGGTATGTTTTCTTCCTAAATTGATGTTTTAGAATGTAAAAAAAAGACTTTTTTCATCTTGCAGGTGGTACTCCGAGACTTAGTTTAAGATGGCGAGCATAAAAAGTCAAACTTAAAAAAAGTCAACCCAGAAAAGTCAACCTCGAAAAGTAAACTACTAAAAAAGTCAAATCACTTTCAAAATCAATATTTGAAGTTCAATTGAAAAATGGCGAAAGAATTTTGATAATCCGAGGTCTACATCGAAAGATATGGAGTTCGAAAATTGGGTTATGGAGATTTAGTAGAAAGAAAACCCTAATCAGGGAAATTTAGGGAAAAGTGCTTAAGCGATCGAATTAGTCATAATTGAAGGTTCCAAATGAAAGATAAGCACTGACTACGGGTAATGGAGAAGCCACTTGAAAGAAAAGCTGAAAGAAAAGTCAATCCGGGAGAAAACCGAGAATTAGGGTTTTTAGTGGATTTCGGTGAAATTGGGAAGAATTACAGAAATAGCCCGACTTGGTAAGAATAAAGCCCCTAATGGATGATGAGTGATTAAAAAAGGATAGCCCAAGGCTCAGTTTGAAGAAAATCTGAAAATCAGACTCGTTTTGAGCAAAACCGAGTTTCGGAGGCAAAAGGGCAAAATTGGAAAATTTGGGAAAAATAGTAAATGAACTCCAAAAATTCTGAAAAATTGAAAATATCATTCTTAAATCATTTGGAAGAGATTGGCAAAATAAAATCTTGATTCGGAGTTCGTTTGCAAAATGACCAAATCTCGAGTCTCCTATGCAGTAATTCAAGAAGATAAATCCCGAAGAAATAGCAAATGAACTCCAAAAATTCTGAAAATTCACAAATCTCATTTTTAAATTAATTGGAAGATATTGGAAAAATAAAATCTTGATTCGGAGTTCGTTTGTAATTTAAGAAGATAAATCCCGAAAAAATAGCAAATGAACTCCAAAATTTCTGAAAATTTGCAAACCTCATTTTTAAATTATTTGGAAGAGATTGGAAAAAGAAAATCTTTATTTGGAGTTCATTTGCAAAATGGCAAAATCTCGGGCCCCCTATGCAGTAATTCAAGCAGATAAATCCCGAAAAAATACCAAATGAGTTCCAAAAATTATGAAAACTTCCAGATCACACTTTTAAATTATTTTGAAGATATTGGTGAAGTAAAATCTTGATTTGGAGCTCGTTTAAAAAATGGTAAAATTTATGGGCATAAAAGGGCAATTTTGGAAGAAAAAATCCAAATAAATAGCAAACAGACTCGAAAAACTTAGAAAACTTTCAGAATTCAATTTTTTATTATTTTTAAAGTATTGAAAAAATAAATTTGAATTTGGAGTCCGTTTGCCATTTATTTGCATTTGAGGGGCAAAAAGGTCATTTTATCCAAGAAACCGAAAAGGGCTTTTCTTGCCTTTCAAAAAAAATCAAACTTGGGCTGGAAGAAGGAGGGCTGGCCTGCCAAGGCCCAAGGAGTGGAAGGAGGTTTCTAATTTTTTAATCAAGAGGCCAAAATTGAAGAGTTAGTTAATGATTTTTTGATCAAGCCTTTCCAAATAAGCCACATGGACCAATGCATGAAGAGGGAGAGTGTCAACATAATGGCTTAAGATTCTTGAACAGCTATAATTATGGATAGCTGATGGCCTAATCTGAGGGTGATAATTTCATGTTTTAAACATCTTGGATCGATAGCCCTTGGATGAAAATTGGTTGGAGGAAAGATGAAAACATCCTAGCCTATAAGAGAGGGGGGATTCGGCCATTACAAGGGAATAGTTCTCTTTCATTTTCAGCACACTCGCATTCTCTATTCTCCCTTGCTTTTGGCTGATTTTCTCTCCATTGTTGAATAGTAAAAAGAAAAGTTTAGAAAATAAAAGAAATTTAGAAGAAAAAAGCTTGAAAGATAGCTTCTAGAGGTTGCTTTAAACACCATACTCTTGCACTTTCTTTGATTTTCCATTCTTGATTGCTGTTTTGATTATTATTTTGGTGAGTTTCTTTTGATTTTTTTTTATTTTAAATAAGTGTTTTTAATGTTTTTTAAGTTCTTTCTTCATCTTTTCTTAGAAAAAGTGCTTGAAATATTTTTTTCCTTGATTCTTTGACATGGCCGAATGGCCCAGGTTTTTTGTGTTAGTTGCTGTTTTGCTTTGATTTTGCATGTTATTTTCTTATATTAAATAAGTCTTGATGCTTTAAATCTTCTTCTACTACATATACTTGAAGCTTGTTTTAATTTGGTTGCTTGCTTATTTCCATTTATGAGTCTATTATCATGTTCTTTCATTTTTTATTTTCTGTTTTCGAAATGTTTACATTTGTTTATGTTTTATATTTTGAAATCCATGTGTTTGTGAAAATGCTTGTTTGTTTTTAGACCTCTACTTTATATTTGCATGATTTGACTGTTATGTTTTAGTTAAGTATGTTAGTATATCAAGTGTTTGTGAAAATGCCATGCTCACTTGGAAATTGAGGCCATTCGACCACCTCATTTATTTTGCTTTGTATGTGCATTTTTGTTATGTTAGTTGATAGGTTTGCATTCTCATGACATTTGATTGAGTATTTGGTTTAAGCATGCCTTGTGTTTGTGTTTTTGCCATGCATATTTTAGATGTTAGGATTGGTTTGTTTTTCCATGCATATCCATGCATTTTAGACTTAGGTTGCATTAAATGCTATGCAAGTTCATTTAGGTCGAGGTCATTTTATTGATGCCATGCATTTTTCATGACATTTAGGTTTAAATTCATGCATTTCATGCATCATATTTGCTGTATTTTTCATGCATTTCATGTCCTTTCCACTTGACTTATGACTTAGGCAAATCAATGGCTCAAAGTCATGCTCTCTTGAGCATACTTGTGGAAAATTAAAGAGTTGTCAAATTGATTATTCTACCTTTGTGATTTTTTTACTTAGACCATTTTTGTCTAACTTTTTAAAAGTGTTAGCTACTGTTTGTGAGTCATTTAGAGAGTTTTAAATATTTTTACTTTGATTTTTAAATGATTTTATCAAAGGCAAAAATGTGTTTTGACAAAATAGTTTTTTCACCCAGTACTCATACTTTTCTGATTTTTCTGGGCAGTCATCTTTAATCAGAAAATTAAGATGATTTTTTTCCATGTAGTTTTACATGTCCTGAGTCTCCAGTCTTTTTTTTTCTTTTTAGATTTTTTAGAAGTTTTAAATATAGGGTAAAAAATTGTGGTTCAAAACTGGACAGTGGAGTCAGAATTGAATTTGAAGGAAAATCATTTTTCTATTTTGGTTAAGTTACTTAGAGGGGGCTGATTAGGAAGTTTAGCTACTGACTAAGGGTAGTTTCTAAGCCTTTTTAAACTCTAAAAATGTTTTTTTAAGTCTCGGGTTAAGGGTGGTCAAGTCTGGGATTTTAAACTTAGGAAATTAGAGCCATTTAAAAAATGGTTTAGCTAAGTTTTTATTTTTAATCTAAGATTTTCAAAATTGTTTTCAAACAATCACAAAGTATTTTGGTTTTAGAAAATTTAATTTGATATATTTTCCTAAGGTAGCCGAATATCTTTTTAGATATACGGATTTCCTTAATTAAAGGAAAAAATACATTTTCATGCATTGCATTTTCCATATTCATGCATTTTATATAATATGTGATTTTTGCTATGATGATTCCTATGGTATTGTTATTATTTTGATTTATATTATTTTTATGTTATATTGTTTATTATATGGTTTTGAATATTTCATGATATCCTATGCTTTTTATTTAGTTATTTTTTGTCATATTATTTAGCATATACTATGTTCATGTTTCATTTTTATTTTCATGCATATTATATGATAGCATTATTTTATATTTCATGTCATTTAAATTATATTCCATATCATTCATATTTTCCATGTCATTTAAATTATTTCATTTCATATAGAATATATTATGTTACCTAGGTCATTTCATTTCATGTAGAATATATTATGTTACCTAGGTCATTTCATTTCATTTAGGATATATTATGTCATTTAGGATATTCTATTTCATTTAGAATATATCATATGACTTAGGATATTACATTTCATATAGAATATATTATGTTACCTAGGTCATTTCATTTCATTTAGAATATGCTAAGACATTTAAATTATGTCATATCATTTAGGTTGCATTATATTATTTAGACTTTGCTATGTCATTTTATTTATGTCATACATATTCATATTTTTTTAAAAATGTTTTCAAAAAGGTAATGATTTTCAATAAAATAAAGATATTCCCGAGTTAAAATAATTCATGAGTTCTCTGCCGGGTTTGCTGGGGACGATATCATCAATTATCATTAATAACGGAATATCTTCTTTAAAATGAGAATGATTCGAAAAGTTTTTCAAACTAATAAAAATTTCTATATTTTGCCACGTTTGTTGGGGTATATAGGAAAAGTTTGAATTTATAAATTCCGGATCATTTTCAATTAAAAATGTAATTATTTTTCTTTAAATTGGGAATTAACTTGAAATACTAAATTAAAACCGACTTTTTTTTTTTTTTTTACAGAGACTTGAGATAACACACGCTTAATAAGGTACCATTTGATACGGGCGTTGTGGGGGTGCTAATCCTTCCCCACACGTAACCGAGTCCCGAACCCGTTTTCATGATTTCTCTGGTTTAAAACGTAGACTTGAAATGGGTTTTAAAAATGTTTTAATTAATTTTAAAATATTTTATAAAACCGGTTTTAATAGGTGGCGGATCACACCTAGCTAAAAAAGATTGGTGGCGACTCCATGTCTTTTTCAAGGTCATTTTCAAAACCTTCATTTTTCTGGAGGAATTAAGTCGAATTTTCCTCGATTTTTTTATGTCACGCTTAACGAATAATAAAGTCTTGCGATGAAACTTGTTATTTTTTTAGGTTGCGACAGTCACTATCAAGCTAAAAAATGCAATCTTTATTGCCTTGCAAATGGTCCCCCCTCATCCAATGGCCTAGGTGCCTTGTAGAAAAGATGAGTACACCCTTCAATGGCCAAGATCAAATTGCAAGATGACATTTTTATTTGTCATGAAAAGATCCTCATCCAATGGACAAGAGGTGGGAGAAAGATGAGCACAATCCATCCAATGGTGAGGAGAGGTTGGCCAAGGGGAGCATGCAAGTGGTCCTTGTGTCATCCAATGGCCTAGGTGCTTTGTAAAGGATGAGTGCACCTTTCATGGGCCAAGATCAATTTGCAAGATGACATTTTTATTTGTCATGAAAAGATCCTCATCCAATGGCCAAGATTGGTGAAAAAAAAATGAGCACTTTTTATCTTATAGTGCAAGAGGCCAACCGCCCAAATGAGAAAGGGAAAGGGGAATGTTTTATTTCCTTAAGTTGGTTGGTCATTGGTGAGGGGAAGTCAGTAGCTAATTTGGCAAGAAAAAGTTTTTTGAAAGAAAGGAAGAGAGGATTCACCAAAAAGCTTGGAAGGTAGCCATTCCTACCTAGCTCTAGCATGATTTTTTCTTCATTCTCATGTGTTTTTCTTTGTTTTCTATGTAATTTCTACTTCTTTTCTTATGAAAATAAAAGTTTTGAAATGTTCATTTAAGCTTTCATCAAAAATGGAAGAAAACAAATTTCCACAAATTTTTTTAGCATGATCGAATGCCTTATTTGTGCTTGCCTTGATTTTGTTTTGCATGTTTGTTATGGGAAACATGATTGTGGAAGGTTTATTTTTTTTTTATATATATGTTCTGATTTTTTAAAATAAATGAAGTAAATAAGGTTGAATGGCTACATGATCTTGATAAAAATCAAGTGACCATGGTTAGGGGAGGGCTATGCCCATTGTACCAACCATGGAGCTCACCTCCATTTTTTTTAGTTAGCTTGGTTTATTTTCTGATTTATTAGTTGGAAAGGCTTCATGATCTTGATAATATCAAGTGATTATGGTTAGGGGAGGGCTATGCCCATTTGTACCAACCATGGAGCTCAACTTTCCTTGTTCTTTGTTCACTTGTTTTACTTAATACTCCCTTACATGTCTATACAAATTTTGGTCATGTTCTTTGCATCATTTTTATGTCACGTTAGTTTTTACATCATTTTCATGTTGTAATAAGTCCTCTACATCATTCGGCCATCTCTTGATTTTTGGTTCATATCATGCCTTGCATCATACTTGGTTGTATCATGTATTTTAGGTCATGTAGTTGTGTACTCTTGCATTTTGTGCTCATAATATGCTATACATGCATTTTGGTCAGCCCTTGCACTTTGTGTTCATGCCATGCTTTGCATTATATTTGCCTATGTCATGTATCTTAGGTCATCTAGCTATGTCATTTAGCATGTTGTGTCCATGATACATCTTGCATCACATTCGGCCCTCCGATGCATTTTAGGTCTAGGTCATGCTTTGCATTATATTTGCCTATGTCATGCATCTTAGGTCATGTAGCTATGTCATGCAATCTTAGGTCACTTTCCATGTTATCATTTCATGCCATGTCACCTATTCCATGTCACTTATGCCATGTCATCATTTCATGGCATGTCACCTATTCCATGTCATCATTTCATGCGATGTCATTTGTCATGTCATCATTTCATGCCATGTCACCTATGCCATGTCATTCATTTTACAACATGTCATGCCATGTCGTCCATATAACATGTCATATCATATCATATCATTTTCCATGTCATTTATAGTCTAGGTGCATTTTCATGCCATGTCGTCCATGCCATGTTATCATTTCATGCCATTCGACCAGCCATATGCCATCACCATGTATTCGGCCATTCACATGCCATTACCATGACCATTTGGCCACCATGATATTTCCTACATGTCATTGTATTTTTATGCCATAACATTTAATTCCATAGCATATTTTTTGCAATCTCATTTAGTATGCTAAGCTCATGTTTGCCATGTTGATTTCACTCACATGACATTCATTTTCATGCCATGTCATTTGGTTTGTCATGTCATTATGCTTATCATTTTGTTTGCTATGTCAATTCCATTCACATGACGTTTGTTATCATGCTATGCTATTCATAACATTTTTAAGGTAATGTTCCCAAGTTTAAATAATTCATGATTTTCTCTGCTGGGTCTGCCGGAGAGGATATCATCAATTATTAACGAAGGAATACCCTTTTCTAATACAAAGATGATTCAAAATTTTTTGACATAAATAAAACGTTCTATGTTTTGCCGGGTTTACTGGGAAACATGAAAAGAGTTTTGGTATTAATAAATTACAAGTCATTCTCAAATAAATTCATCTATGCTATGTCATCATTTTGTGCCATGTCTTCATTTTATGCCATGTCATCTTATGTCATGTCATCACTTTATGCCATGTTATCTTGATTGTCATGTCGTTTTCATTCACATGCCATGTCATTTTGTGCCATGTCATTTTATGTCATCTTGCTTGCCATGTCGATTTCATTCACATGCCATGTCATTTTATGCCATGTTACATGCCATGTCATTTTATGTCATCCATATGCCATGTCATCTTGATTGCCATGTCGATTTCATTCACATGCCATGTCATTTTATGCTATGTCACATGCCATGTCATTTTATGTCATCCATATGCCATGTCATCTTGCTTGCCACGTCGATTTCATTCACATGCCATGTCATTTTATGTCATCCATATGCCATGTCATCTTTCTTGCCATGTCGATTTTATTCACATTCCATGTAATTTTTTTGTCATCCATATGCCATGCCATTTTATTTGCCATGTCGATTTCACTCACATGTCATGTCATTTTATGCCATATCACATGCCATGTCATTTATGTCATCCACATGCCATGTCATTATGTATACCATGTCAATTTCATGCACATGTCATTTCATTTTGTGCCATGTCACATGCCATGTCATTTTATGTCATCTTGCTTGCCATGTCGATTTCATTCACATGCCATGTAATTTTATGCCATGTCATCTTGCTTGTCATGTCATTTTCATTCACATGCCATGTCATTTTATGTCGTCCACATGCCATGTCATTATGCATGCCATGTCAATTTAGTTCACTTGACATTCTCCTTATGCCATGTCATTATGTATGCCATGTCAATTTCATTTCACATGCCATTTTTCATGCCATGTCATTATGTATGCCATGTCGATTTCATTCACATGACATTCATTTTTATGCTATGTCACTCTGCTTACCATGCCATGATAAATACGCCTGCCTATTTAATTTTCATCTTAGCAACATATTTGCATATTCATGGTTATTTTCAAACACAAGGAAAATAAATAATATTTCTATAAATCAAGATTATTCCCGAGTTAAAATAATTCATGAATTCTCTACTGGGTCTGCCGAAGAGGATATCATCAGTTATCGTTAATAATGAAATATCTTTTTCAATGAAAATGATTCGGAGAATTTCAAAATCAAAGAAAAATTCCATCTTTGCTGAGTATGTCGAAAAACATGGGAAATTTTATGCTAAGTAAATTCTGGATCATTTCCATATAAAATATAAAATTTTATGGGAATTATTTACAAACACCAATTTTAAAACCGACTTTTTATCGAGATTTGAGATAACACACGACTAATAAGGTACTATTTTATACGGGTGTTGTGGTGGTGCTAATCCTTCGCCACACGTAACCGACTCCCGAACCCGTACTTGTTTTTCTCTAGTTCAAAACGCAGACTATAAAATTGGTTTTAAAAATGTTTTAATTAATTTTAAAATACTTAATAAAAACCAGTTTTAATAGGTGGCCGGATCACACCTAACTAAAAAAAAGATTGGTGGCGACTTCATTTCTTTTTCGAGGCCGTTTTCACACCCTCAACCCTTTAACTTAAGAGAAATTAAGTTGTCTTTTCCTCTGCCTGTTTCCCCCTCACTCGAGCGGGTTCTCCTCACCTCGGAGGATCAGGTATCGACAAATATTTTAACAACATTGTGAAGAACATTAAACATTTCGGTTTCACATATAATGTTTGATTTTTCATTATAAATGTTTTTGTCTTTTTGAACAATCTACTTTTATATTAAAATGCAATGTAACCTCCATTTTAGTTTCAGTTTCAAAATTGTAGAAACAACTATATTTAAATATGTATATATGCATTACCTTACTAGATTACTGTTGTCGAATTTAACCACGCAAGTGCACGTATCATTAACAAGTAATATAATGAAGAGTAGAATATCGATCCCACGAGGAATTGTTACCAAATTCGTTAAGTATTAAAATTAAAACAACTCAATCTTAAAAGAATGTAAATTAAAAACTAAATAAAAGAAAATAATAATTTAATCAATGGAGAAAGGCCTAGGATTACAATTTCCCTCAACACTTTGTATGAGCTTCTCTTACCCTCTTAACTTGAATAATGACCTTGAATTGTTAATCTAAAGTCCTAATCTATTATAAGTATCTATCGATGGTCTTATAAAAATATCCCTCTTAACCAATTAACTATATGTCTATGATAACTGAATTAAAGAGAAACTCATTAAGCTTAGACTCTAAAATTGGTTACACATGACACGTAAGTATATTTCTACCCTACATGCATATCAATCCATCATAATAAATGAATATGAAACATGTATCATTCAATCCATGTCTAACACTAAACTCCCTATGTCTATTTGTATCTAGGTTACCACATCAATCTAATTGGTAACTAAACAATTAGAAGCATTAAGCACAAGATTGAATAAACAACTCAAATATCATTAAATTCAAGAAAGAGAGTAAAATAATCCGAACTACATGTTGAGTTCCATTGCAATCATAGAAAAAAAAATAGTTCATGCTAAATAATAAAAAAATAAAACAAAGGAGTTTAACCATCAATATTACAAGAAAGATAAAAAAGAGTAAAGGAAAGAGAAAACTAAGGTTTGTCCGGTCTTCAGTTTTCAATCCTCCAAAATCTCTCTGAGCTCCTTGCAAATCTTTGATGGCTACTCTCCTTAAGATAAATTAGATTTTTAAAACTTTATTCCCCTTTATTTGAGCCTTAAAAGGTCTTATTTATAGAGCTTTAGATCCCATAGAGTCAAAAACTTCGCGTGCAAGCAACAGGTGAGTCATTTTTCATCTTTTTTAATTTTTTTTATAGCTGCACGGGCGCCGCGACGCCAACTTTCTGCCTGCTCCAGATTCTGTCATCTTCAAGAACTTTGTCAGCTGATTTGGATAGGCATATTTTGTCTGATTTGGATGAGTAAACCACTGTTGGAAAGATATGGAAGTCAGCTTCAAACGTCAAGAAGGAAGTTTTCTTAAATAAAGACTTTAAGATCATGTTTTGCTAGCAACAAGCTCCAGAGGTCAAATCTGTCTATACGTTGCTTTGCACCAATTTTCATCTTTTCGCACCGCGAAGCTCCTTCTCACTTTCGACCTATAAAAATACAAAAATGCTAATTTAATAACTAATTTAAACATGAAATAAATAAATAAAAATAATCTAAAAATAATTAATTTCGAATAAAAACTTCAAAGACTTAGCCGCTTTGAATGCACAAAATATGGTAAAATAACTATATCTCATAGAGCTATCAAACTCCCAAACTTAAAATTTTGTTAGTCCTCGAGCAAAACAAAACAGAACAAAACAAAACAAAACAAACTAAATAAAATGAATCAAAACACAACTCAAGATAAATGCACTTAAATAATGATTCCCTTAATTGTCCTCAAAAGTTATCTCAAAATCTTGACTCAAAGTAGAACACAAACATAATCCAACTTTATGATTCAATTCAATCATATACCTCATGCTTGAATGGATTTTCAGTGTGTGTGTGTATATAATCTCTTTGCAAATCATTACATGCAATCTAAATAAGTTTATGCCAATGCAAAATACAAATTAGTACTAGATTCTTATATGTTTGCTTTTCATCTCCCTCTCCACTAATGTAGACTAACACTTCGTCAAGGATCAAGTAGGTCTTTATTAAACTTGTAATGTAAGGCTAGGGTCAAGGTAGGATAAAGATATATTTCGGTTTAAGTCACCCATAAACATTTTACATTTTTATCAGGATTTTTGAGAGCCATAGTCTTTTCCTTAAATTAGATACTTCATTCTTTGAATGTATCTACCTTTTCTTCACCACTTTATTCTTTTTTTTTTCTTTCCGGTTCTTTGTTTTCGAAGCATCATAATCTTTTTTTTTTCTTTTTTTTTTTACATCATCATTTCACCCTAATTTGCATGGCTCGTAATTATTTTCTGTATATCATACACATGCCTATGTAGTGAGGGTTAATCATGGTATTTCTTATTTGGCTAGGCTAAAAGATGTTGCAATCAAATAAAAGATGTATATCAATTAGGCTCAAAGAGGTAAACTAAGGATATTAATATATAAAGGTAGGCTTGTAAGGCTCAAACGATTCAAAGATGGAATAAATCACTTCCTCAACTTAGTATTGTCTAGGATTTCGCCTCGAGAGAGAATCAAACAAATTCTAAGCTCTAGACATAATCGCAATTCACATCAACATAAGCAGTCTTTAAATAAGCAATGCAAATCTAAGTAAGAGATCAAGTGCTCAATTATTGAAAATCACATCCTAACAATGAGACTAACAAAAGAATTTAACATAAAATCAAATCATGCCTATGTTTTCCCAAAATTCAAGATAAATCAATAACTAAAATTCTCATCATTGGGTAAGGATTCATGATGATAAAGTGCAATATATCTCAAGCATTTTTTATTTTTTATTTTTATAAAAACACTTCTAAACATAAACATAGAAAATAAACTAAAAGGAAAACACACAAACTAACTAAAAAAATAAAAAAAATCACACAAAATAAAAGAAATCGATAAACCAAAGACCAATACCCCCAAACGTAAAACAAACATTGTCCTCAATGTTTAGAAATTAAAAAAGTAAGAACAAGAAAACTCCCCTATCGATGAAAACAAAGTAGGAGAAGCTTTAGTTTTCCTCTTAGACCTCTTTATGCTTGTCCAAGTTTGGGTGAGTGCCTACTACAAAAGAAAACAAATTAAAAAGAAATTAATAAGAATATCCTAAAAAAATTAAAATTCAAAATTAAAGAAAAGAAAAGAAAAGAAAAATTAGAACTTGGGTTGGTTCCCAAGAAGCGCTTGATTTATAGTCATCGGCTTAACCATCTCATTGTTCATCATCCTGTATCCAACCACTTGGTGATTTTCGATTCATGCCATTTGGCTGTTCTTTCTTTGAACAACTTCGCTTTCTTGCAGGCTTGAAAGCAAAATTCGTCCCTTTCAGTGGGTTACACTGACTCCCATCTTCTTGGGCTTTCACAAATTCTTCAAGAGGTTCAGTTGGCAATTCAAGATTCTTGCTATCCTCATCTATCTCTTGTTCGTTACTGAGTGTGATTTCATTGCAATGCTCATCTTCACCCAATCTGGAATTAGATTCAGTGTCATCTGAAAGAGTTTATTGAGGGCAATTGTTAATAGCATTGGCAAGTTGGCTCATTTGCGTCTCAAGATTTCTAAGTGACATTGTTTGACTTTGAAGTAATTCTGAAGGATTCTAATTGGTCACTGCTTGACTTGCCATGAATTGCATAAATACCTCTTCCAATTATGGTTTTTTTTTTTTGGGCCAGGTGCTTGTGCAGATGGTGGAAACTCAAAAGGATATGATTGATTGTCTGAATAGGAGGACCATTGCTTGTTGTTCCATGAAAATTTTTGGTGATCTCCCCAACCTGGGTTGTAGTCGTTGCAATAAAAATTATTTTGATGCATATTGTAGCTTCCAACATATTGCATTGATTCACCATTGGTTGGGCACCAATCACTATGATGTCCTTCCCAACATAATTCACAAGTTAAGAATGGACTTTGGACAACATGTATACCCAAGTGTCAACTTTCTTGTTAAGTGCAGATAAAGCATTGATTGCATCCCGTTTATAATCCCACATAGTGCACCCCAATCAACAGAACCTGAAAATAAAGAAAAAAAAATTAAAATTTGAATTAAGATTAAGATTGCTTGGTATTAATATGACCAAAAATAGTAAAACAATTCCCCGGCAACGGCGCCAAAAACTTGTTGTTGGATTTAACCACGCAAGTGCACGTATCGTTAATCAGTAATATAATGAAGAGTAGAGTGTTAATCCCACGAGAAATTGTTATCAAATTCGTTAAGTAATTAAAATAGCTTAATCTTATTCAAACAAGTAGTTAAAGAATGTAAATTAAAAACTAAATAAAAGAAAATAATAATTTAATCAATGGAAAAAGGCCTAGGATTACAATTTCCCTCAGCACTTTGTATGAGCTTCTCTTACCCTCTTAACTTGATTAATGACCTTGAATTGTTAACCTAGAGTTCTAATCTATTTATAAGTATCTGCCGATGGTCTTATAAAAATATCCCTCTTAACCAATTAACTATATATCTATGATAATTGAATTAAAGAGAAACTCATTAAGCTTAGACTCTAAGATTGGTTACACAAGAGACGTAAGTATATTTCTACCCTACATGCAGATCAATCCATCATAATAAATGAATATGAAACATGTGTCATTCAATCCATATCTAACACTAAACTCCCTATGTCTAGTTGTATCTAGGTTACCACATCAATCTAATTGGTAGCTAAGCAATTAGAAGCATTAAGCACAAGATTGAATAAACAACTCAAATATCATTAAATTCAAGAAAGAGAGTAAAATAATCCAAAATACGTGTTGAGTTCCATTGCAATTCTAGACAAATAAATTAGTTCATGATAAATAATAAAAATATAAAACAAAGGAGTTTCACCATCATCAATATTACAAGAAAGATAAAGAAGAGTAAAGGAAAAGAGAAAACTAAGGTTTGTCAGGTTTTCAGTCTACAATCATCCAAAATCTCTCTTAGCTCCTTGCAAATCTTTGGTGGCTACTCTTCTTAAGATAAATTAGGTTTTTAGAACTTGATTCCCCTTTATTTGAGCCTTAAAAGGTCTTATTTATAGAACTTTAAACCCCTAGAGTCAGAAACTTCACGTGCAAGCAATAGGTGAGTCATTTTTCGTCTTTTTATTTTTTTCATAGCAGCACGGGCGTCCCGGCGCCAACTTTCTGACTGCTCCGGATTCTGTCATCTTCATGAACTTCGTCAGTTGATTTGGATAGGAAAATCTTGTCCGATTTGTATGAGTAAACTACCGTTGGAAAGCTATGGAAATTAGCTTCAAACATCAAGAAAGAATTTTTCTTAAATAAATATTTAAGATCATGTTTTGCTAGCAACAAGCTCCGGAGGTCAAATCTGCCTATACGTTGCTTTGCATAAATTTTCGTCTTTTCGTACCGCGAAGCTCTTTCTCACTTTGGACCTATAAAAATAAAAAAAAAATGCTAATTTAATAACTAATTTAAACATGAAATAAATAAATAAATAAAATTAATCTAAAAACAATTAAAAATAATTAATTCTGAATAAAAACTTCAAGGACTTAGTCGATTTGAATGCACAGAATGTAGTAAAATAACTATATTTTATAGAGTTATCAATTACCTACATTACTTACTTTCAACATTCAAAAATAGAACCGCAGTAACGCACGAAACTCACACTAGTAAATATTAAAACTCAATACTCCTTTTACTGTTCATCCACTCACAAGTTACTTGATAAGTGCGTAACTGTATACATTTTCATGTATCATTTCCTTATACTTTGGGCCTTAATTCTTAAGTTCCTTGACAAATTCTTATATTTTTATAAATTATAGGTATTTTGGAAGAGATGAAGTCAAAACATGTCAATAATGATGGTAAAGAGCTTACAAAATGACAATCACAAGATGGAATAAGACTTGGAGTCAAAAAGATCAAATTCTTAGTGCTAGATGATCAGGCAGATCTGACCTCGGAGCTTGTTGCAAGGAAATAATTATGCTAAATTCAATATTTAAAGAAACTTCCTTCTTGACTTTTGAATTTGACTTGAATACCTTTCCAATGATAGTTTACACGTCTAAATCGGACATGGGATGCTATCCAAATCAGCGAACAAAGTGCGAGATAGTCCAGCAGTCGCGAAACCGACGTCAGCGGACAAAAAGCCACAAGTCAGCCTACTCGGCGCCGCGGCACCGACCCTACTGTCCTCAAAATCGAGAAAAATAGCAAAACTCAAAAATCTTGACTATTTTGCACTCCTTTGACTCCTAGCTTCTTTGATCAGCAAGAAAGGGTTTCCAAGACTTGAAAGCTCTATAAATACCATATTTTGAGCCACCAACTATGACATGCTATTGATTATTTATCAATCTTCTTCTTCTTCTTCTCTTAGTTTTATTTTATTTTTCTTCTTAGTTTCTTTGGAATATTCATGTTTATGTTAACTATGCCTATGCAAGGCTAAACTTTTACTTGATTAAGGGTGATTTCAAAATCCTAGACATGTTATGTAATTAATTTTCAGATTCTATCATATATTAGTTTTCTATCAAAGTTGTTTATGTTCTTCTACAAGAATTGTTCATGATATTGTATTGATTTGTTTAGGTTGCAAACTAGATAGATCTTGATAATTATCTAATGCTAGTTTAGGAATCTTGATCCCTGTAATTGTCTTGATTTTTATTCAATAGTGGCAATTTGTAATTCATGATTATGTTGGGTTTTTAGGAATTATGAAGTGGAACATAACATAAGTTGAATGAATCCATGTTTATGTGTTTGTTGCTTAGATCAACCTATCTTTCTCATCATAAAGCTGCTATCACTCTGAATCTAATGATGTTTATCTTAGGTTATTTGATAGTTAGAGATTAAGTAGTGGCGTTCGTCCTGCTTAACGACAAACTAAGGAAGGATTGGGGTAACGCAGGATGTTGTTATCTACGGTTCTTAACTTTGATAGATAATTGATATTGATAGATCTGAATTTGATTCTTAATGATGTCTAGTGGTGGAGAATGAACCTTTAGCCATATTTCTCACATCTGATCACTTCTTATTTATTTGCTTTCTTACTTTTTATTGATTGCTTTATTTTTAAACTGGTTTCAAAAACTCCATTTTTATTTTGTTTTCATTGAATTTAAGTTTAAACTAATAATTCTTAAACTAAACACCAATCCTTGTGGACTCGACCCTTGCTAATCATTATATTTTACAATTGATATTTTTAGTGCAAGGATTAAATAAGATACACTCTTTTGGGTGCATCAAGTTTTTGGCACCGTTGTCGGGGATTGCTTTCTTTAGTTTATTAGTTATTTGGTTTAATCTTATTTTCTGTTTTAATTAGTTTATTTTCTTGTTTTCTTTTTCAGTGAATGTCCCAATCTCCCAAGAAGAAGAACCTTGTAGACACCTAATTTTGTCTGGACCCCTAAATCAGGTACATTTTATTCTTAAATTGATGTTTCAGAATGCTAAAAGGCTTTTCTCATCCTGCAGGTGGTACTCCGAGACTTAGTTTAAGAAAGCGGACAGAAAAAGTAAAACTCAAAAAAGTCAACCCCGAAAAAGTCAACCCCAAAAAGTCAAACCCAAAAATTCAACTACTGAAAAAAGTCAACCCACTTTTAAAATTAAGATTTGAGGTTCAATTGAAAAACAATGAAAGAATTTTGATAATCCGAGGTCTACCTTGAAAGATATGGAGTTCGAAAGTTGGGTTACGAGATTCAGTAGAAAGAAAACCTTAATTCGGGAAATTTGGGAAAAAGTGCTTAAACGATCAAATTGGTCGGAATTGAAGGTCTCAAATGAAAGATAAGCACTGAGTACGGGTAATGAAGAAGCCATTTGGAAGAAAAACTAATAGAAAAGTCAATTCGGAAGAAAACTGAGAATTAGGGTTTTTGGTGGATTTCGATGATATTTGAAGAAATTGCAGAAATGGCTCCACTTCAAACTGGGCCTTGGTTTTTTTATTTTTTATTCATCCTTTATCAACTGGGGACTTAAATTTCACCGAATCGGGCCATCTTTGCAGTGTTCCCCAAATTTGCTAAATTAGGTCTTCCCTACACTGAATTTCTGCAACCCATCTTTCAAACTCTATATCTTTCATTGTAGACCTCAGATTATCAAAATTCTTTTTCCATTGTTCAATTCAACTTCGAATCTTGATTTTGACTGGAAGTTGACTTTTTTAGTGTTGACTTTTTGAGGTTGACTTTTTCGAATTTGACTTTTCCCGAGTTGACTTTTTGTGCTGACCTCCGAAACAAAGTCTTGGGGACCCATCTATGGATTAATGGAAGTCTCTTTGCATTCCGGGAAGTTGAAAAGGAGAATCTACTTGGTTTAGGGGGCCCGGACAAAATTAGGTGTCTACAGCTGTCTCTCTTTGACTATTGCTGAGAATCAGGAATCAGGCAAAGATAAACTAGACAGTAATTTTGTCCGGTTAGTGAAATCACATGTGCAAGATAAGAGGGAGGATTGATTCATTTTTCCTTTTTTGTTCATTTTTTATTTTTTTCATTATTTTGTAAATTGTAAAAGAAAAGAAAAAAAAAAGAAATTTGTCCTTAAATTGAGTTCCTTGACTAATCAAGGATCGACCCGTCTTAAGGAAACGAGTTCGATTTGCAAGAGAAGACAATACCTTGACGGAAGTCCTAGGGCTTTACCTCATCTTGGTGCAGCTTTGTTTGAAACCTACGATTTGTCCTTAACTTGAGTTCCATGACTAATCAAGGCTCAACCCATCTTAAGGAAATGAGTTCGATTTGCAAAAGAAGAAAATACCTCGGCGGAAGTCCCAAGGCCTTATCTTATCTTGGTGTGAAATTATATAAATGGCATGTGTCGGGATATTTCGCTGAACTCCCCGGCAACTCGGCAGATCTTTAGAAAAATATCTTTTCACATGACATATATACAATTTTGGGATGAAATTACAATTAGATGTCTACTCCAGAAGCTTTGGTTATCACCGCCAAAGACTTGTTCATTTTTAAAATTGTGAAATTCTAGATATCTCCTCCAGAAGCTTCGGCTATCACCACCCAAGACTTGTTCATTTTTAAAAAACAGTAAAATTCTGGATATCTCCTCCAGAAACTTCGACTATCACCACCAAAGTAAAATTTTTGATGTCTTTTCAAAAGCTTCGCCTATCACCACCAAAGTAAAATTTTAGATTTTAAAAAAAAAAAAAGCTTCGGCTATCATCGCCAAAGTAAAATTTTAGATGTCTTTTCAAAGATTTCGGCTATTACCACCAAAGTAAAATTTTAGAAGTTTTTTCAAAAGCTTCGGCTATCACCACCAAAGTAAAATTTTAGAAGTTTTTTTTTCAAAAACTTCGGCTATCACCACCAAAGTAAAATTTTAGATGTCTTTTCAAAAGTTTCGGCTATCACCACCAAAGTAAAATTTTAGAAGTTTTTTCAAAAGCTTCGGCTATAACCACCAAAATAAAATTTTTTTATGTCTTTTCAAAAGTTTCGGATATCACCACCAAAGTAAAATTTTAGAAGTTTTTTCAAAAGCTTCGGCTATCACCACCAAAGTAAAATTTTAGAAGTTTTTTTCAAAAGCTTCGGCTATCACCACTAAAGTAAAATTTTAGATGTCTTTTCAAAGATTTCGGCTATTACCACCAAAGTAAAATTTTAGAAGTTTTTTCAAAAGCTTCGGCTATCACCACCAAAGTAAAATTTTAGAAGGTTTTTTTTTCAAAAACTTCGGCTATCACCACCAAAGTAAAATTTTAGATGTCTTTTCAAAAGTTTCAGCTATCACCACCAAAGTAAAATTTTAGAAGTTTTTTCAAAAGCTTTGGCTATAACCACCAAAGTAAAATTTTAGAAGTTTTTTTCAAAAGCTTCGGCTATCACCACTAAAGTAAAATTTTAGATGTCTTTTCAAAAGTTTCGGCTATCACCACCAAAGTAAAATTTTTAGAAGTTTTTTTGAAAAGCTTCGGCTGTCACCACCAAAGTAAAATTTTTGATGTATTTTCAAAAGTTTCGGCTATCACCACCAAAGTAAAATTGTAGAAGTTTTTTTCAAAAGCTTTGGCTATCACCACCAAAGACTTGTTCATTTTTTAAAATTGTAAAATTCTGGATACCTCCTCCAGAAACTTCAGCTATCACCACCAACGACTTGTTCATTTTTAAAACTATAAAATTCTAGATATCTACAGCAAAGGCTTCTGCTATCACCACCAAAAGTAAAATTTTAGATGTTTTTTCTAAAGCTTCGGCTATCACTACCAAAGACTTGTTCATTTTTAAAACAGTAAAATTTTAGATGTCTTTTCAAAAGTTTCGGCTATCACCACCAAAGTAAAATTTAAGATTTTTTCAAAAGCTTCAGCTATCATCACCAAAGACTTGTTCATTTTTAAAATCTGGATATTGGTTCTTGAAAACGTGTTGAAAATTATACCCAAAATCTTTGAGAGAGGATGCAAATGCTTCATGATGCAGATGAAAATGTCTTTAACAAGATGAACATGCTTCTTGATGCTAATGCAAATGGCTTGGATTGATGCAAATGCTTTTGGGTGCAGATGTATATATTGAATAAGATGCAAATGCTTCATGGTGCAAATGCAAATGTCTTAGATTGATGCAAATGTCTTTACAAGATGCACATGCTTCATAGTGCAAATGCAAATGTTTTGGATTGATGCAAATGCTTCCTGACATGGTGCTAGTGCAAAGCTTAATATAGAGGTAAGTGCTTATGCATGATGCAAATGCCCCCGATCGTTTTTTCTAGACTTTGGCTTAGCTTTTCTTTTTCATATCAGAGTGTATCTTGAACACTCGTGCCTCATAAGAGATCATTCCCTTTTCAGTCTTTGGCTATTTCCTTGCCCTAACCGTTTTCAAACTCTTATAAATAGAAGCCTACTTGTCAAGTTCTATTTCTTCTTCTCATATCTGGAAGTCAAGGTCAACCCTAGTAGTTCCATACCTTTGGGTTAGAAAAACCCTTGTCTCTTGTCAACATCAAAAATGGTTATTTCAAAAATATTTTTATTTGTTTTCCCATTTTGAAAAAAATTTGGTCATTTAATGAAAACTTTTGAGCTAAAAATATTAACCCCACAGTGTGTGATATACGAATCTCTTGAAGACTGATGGTCACTGTTAGGAATTTTCTGAATGTCAATTTGGGTTTTTCAACTTGAATTGAACGGCTTCATACAATAGGATTTTGGTTGATTGAAGAAAACTTCACAACAAAAATGTATGTCCCTTCTAGGCTCACAAATGGACACAGGTTTTATAAAACATGAATTCCTTGAGAACCAAACAAATTCAATATTCTTTTAGTTTCCAAATCATGGCGTTTTGACAAGCGTCAAGATTAGCCAGGATATTCAGGGTTAGAAAGTGAATTTTGGAGGAAAAAAAGTTTTAGTTTTTGAAGTCAACCCTCCAAATGAGAACTGGCAATTTGGGAGGTTCAAGAATTCCTAGATGTTCCTCGATTTCTTCAAGATGACCTTCTCTTTTTTGTTGTGGCATCGGCACTGACATGGATGGCATCAAAAATTTTGATTTTACTCTAGACCGCCCATTTTTGGGTTTTCGCCCTAGAGTTCCATTCTTTCCATTTTTTCTTTCTTTTTTTTTTCTTCTACCATGCACTTGAGAATTCTAAATTCTTCCATAGTTAAATGATAATTTAATGAGATGGGATAAAAACTGAGGAAAAACCCTTCTAGTTAAATATTCATGCTTGATCAAAATGGACTTTTAAAGCACGTAATGTAGGCCAAGGTTTGGGGTTTAGAAAGAAAGGATAAATAGGCCCAAAATATGTGTTTGAGGGTAATTAGATCAAGGATCATTTCTTGAGGAGGATTCCCTTTGAAGTATTTGTCCTTTTTGGATTTTTCTTTCCTTTTTTGACTTCTCTCCTTTTCTTCTTTGTTCTTGGCTTTCATTTGCCAAACTTTTTCACACATTTTTTTGTATGTTTTGTGTCTTCTCTTTTGTTTTGTTCTTGGCTTCCGTTTCATCATCTTTTCCTATATCTTTGTAGACACCTAATTTTGACAAGACCACTAAAACAGGTATGTTTTCTTCCTAAATTGATGTTTCGGAATGTAAAAAGATTTTTTTATCCTGTAGGTGGTACTCCGAGACTTAGTCTAAGAAGGCAATCATAAAAAGTCAACCTCAAAAAGTCAACCTCGAAAAGTCAACTACTAAAAAAGTCAACTCATTTTCAAAATCAAGATTTGAAGTTCAATTGAAAAATGACGAAAGAATTTTGATAATTCGAGGTCTATATTGAATGATATAGAGTTCGGAAGTTGGGTTACGGAGATTAAGTAGAAAGAAAACCCTAGTTCGATAAATTTGGGGAAAAGTGCTTAAATGATCAAATTGGTCAAAATTGAAGGTTCCAAATGAAAGATAAGTACTGACTACGAGTAATGGAGAAGCTACTTGGAAGAAAAACTGAAAGAAAAGTCAATCCAGAAGAAAATCGAGAATTAGGGTTTTTAGTGGATTTCGATGAATTTTGGAAAAATTACAGAAATAGCCCGATTCGATAAGACTAAAGACCCTAATTGATGAGGAGTGATTAAACAAGGATAGCCCAAGGCTCAGTTTGAAGAAAATCTAAAAATCGGACTTGTTTTGAGCAAAATCGGGTTTCAGAGGCAAAAAGCCAAAATTGGAAAATTTGGGAAAAAAATTCTGAAAATTTGCAGATCTCATTCTCAAATCATTTCGAAGAGATTGGCAAAATAAAGTCCGGATTCGGAGTTCGTTTACAAAGTGGCCAAATCCCGGGTCCCCTATATAGAAATTCAAGAAGATAAATCCCAAAAAAATAGTAAATGAGCTCCAAAAATTCTAAAAATTTGCAGATCTCGTTCTTAAATTATTTAGAAGAGATTGGCGAAAGAAAAATCTGGATTTGGAGCTCGTTTAAAAATGGTAAAGTTTGGGAGCACAAAAGGGTAATTTTGGAAGAAAAAATCCAAATAAATAGAAAATGGGCTCAAAAAATTTTGAAAACCTCCAGAATTCAATTTTTTATTATTTCAGAAGTAGTAAAAAAATAATTTTTGAATTTGGAGTCCGTTTACTATTTATTTATGTTCGAGGGGCAAAAAGGTCATTTTACCAAATAAATCGAAAAGGGCCTTTTCTTGTTTTTAAAAAATTGAAGCATGGGCTGGAAGAGGAAGGGTCAGCCGGCCAAGGCCCAATGGTGGGTAGATATTTTCTTATTTTTAATCAAAAGGCCAACAATGAAAAGGAAGGTAGTTATTTTTGTGACCAAGCCTTTGAATTTGCAACACATGGACCAATGGTTGGAGAGAGAATATATTTATGATATCTTTATGAAATCATAATTCAAGGGCTGATGATTCTAATCTAAGGGTGATAATCCTACATAGAAGGCATCTTGGATTGAAAGCCATAGGATCAAATTTGTTGAAAAAAATTCTAGAACCTCCTAGGTTCTTCCAAGGAGCTAGCCGGCCACTACAAGGGGGGAGGGGTTCTCTCTTTCATATTCACTCTATTCACATTCTGATTTTTGCTGAATGCTCTCCATTTTTGAAAGGCAAAAAGAAAAGTTTAGAAAAGAAAAGAAAATTAGAAGAGAAAAAGCTTGCAATATAGCTTCTAGAGGTTGCTTTAAGCACCATACTCTTGCACTTTCCTTGATTTTCTATTCTTGATTTGCTGTTTTGATTGCTATTTTGGTGAGTTTCTTTTGATTTTCCTTTTTAAAATAAGTGTTTTTAAATTTCTCCTTCAAGTTCTTCTTTATAATCTCTTGGAAAAAGCTTTGAAATGTTTTTTTTTTCATGATTTAGAGGGGTGCTCAAATGGCCTATTGATTTTGTGTAGTTTCTATTTGCTTTTTTATTTCATGTTATTCCTGGTATTTAAAAGTTTTGATGCTTTAAATCTTCTTAAAATACATAAATATGAAGGTTGTTTTGATTTGGTTGCTTGCTTGTTTCCATTATTGAGTTTTTTTTTTTTTCATCTTGTTATCATGTTTATTTTTTTTGTCTTGCATTTTTGATTTTCTGTTTTCAAAGTGTTTAAGTTTGTTTTACATTTTGTTAATCCGTGTGCTTGTGAAAATGCCTATTGGTTCTCATGCCTTTACTTTATATTTGCATGATTTAAGTATTATTCTTTAGCTATACATGTTAGTGTGTTAAGTGTTTGTGAAAATGCCATGTCCATATGGACCATTCGGCTACCCCTCTCTTATGCTTTATGTTTGCATTATTTTTATGCTAGTTGATAGGTTTTCATTTCCATGATATCTTGTTGTGTATTTTGTTTAAGTATGTTATATGTTTGTGTATTTGCCATGCATTTTTTAGCTTTAGGCTATGCTTGCATTATCATGCATTTTAGACCTAGGCTACATTAAATGCTATGCAAGTTCATGTTAGGCCTAGGTCGTTTTATTGATGCCATGCATTTTTCATGTCATTTAGGTTTTAAATCATGCATTTCATACATCATATTTGTTGTATTTTCATGCATTTCATGTCATGGCCACATGATTTATGACTTAGACCAATCAATGATTCAAAGTCATGCTCATTTTGAGCATACTTGTGGAAAATTAAAGAGTTGTCAAATTGATTATATTACCTTAGTGATTTTTTTTACTTAGCCAATTTTTGCCAAACTTTTCAAAAGTGTTAGCTACTGTTTTTGAGTCTTTAGAGGAGTCTCTAACATTTTTACTTTGATTTTTAAATGATTTTATCAAAGGCAAAAAAATGTGTTTTGGCAAAACAGTTTTTTCACCCAGTACTCATACTTTCTCAATTTTTTTGGGCAGTCATCTTTATCCAAAAAATTAAGCAAATTTTTTCCCGTGTAGTTTTACATGTTGTGAGTCTTCAGTATTTCTTTTTAGAGTTTTTTGAATTTTTAAAAATAGGTTAAAAAATCGTGTTCTAAAACTGGACAGTGGAGTCATATTTGAATTTAAGGAAAATCATTTTTCTATTTTGGCTATGTTATTTAGAGAGGGCTGATTAGGAAATTTAGCTACTGTCTTAGGGTAGTTTCCAAACCTTTTTAAACTCTAAAAATAAATTTATAAACCTCGGGGTTAAGGGTGGTCAAGTCCGGGATTTTAAACTTAGGAAATTAGAGCCATTTAAAAAAGGTTTAGCTAGGTTTTTATTTTTTAATCTAAGTTTTCCAAAATTATTTTCAAACAATCACAAAGTATTTTGATTTTAGAATATTTAATTTGATATATTTTTCTAAGTTAGCCGGATATCTTTTTAGATATATGGATTTCCTTAATTAAAGGAAAAAAATACATTCTCATGCATTGCAATTTCCATATTCATGCATACTATATAATATGTGATTTTGCTATGATAATTTCCATGGTGTTGTTATTATTTTTTATTTATATTTTTTGATGTTATTTTGTTTATTATATGGTTTTGAATATTTCATGATATCCTATGCTTTTTATTTAGTTATTTTTGTCAAATTATTTAGCATATACTATGTTCATGCACTATTATTTTTATTTTTATTTTCATGCATATTATATGTTAGCATTATTTCATGTTTCATGTCATTTCATATCATTTCGATTATATGCCATATCATTTATATTTTCCATGTCATTTAAATCATTTTATTCCATTTAGAATATATTATGTGACTTAGGATATTTCATTTCATTTCATATAGAATATATTATGTTACCTAGGTCATTTCATTTCATTTAGAATATATTATGTTACCTAGGTCATTTCATTTCATTTAGAATATACCATGTGAGTTAGGATATTTCATTTCATATAGAATATATTATGTTACCTAGGTCATTTCATTTAGAATAGATTATGTCACTTAGGTCATTTCATTTCATTTAGAATATATTATGTCACTTAGGATATTTCATTTCATTTAGAATATATCATGTGATTTAGGATATTTCATTTCATATAGAATATATTATGTCACTTAGGACATATCATTTCATTTAGGATATTTCATTTCATATAGAATATATCATGTTACTTAGGTCATTTCATTCCATTTAGAATATATCATATGACTTAGGATATTCTATTTCATTTAGAATATGCTATGACATTTAAATTATATCATACCATTTAGGTTGCATTATATTAGCTAGACTTTGCTATGTGATTTATGTCACACATATTCATATTTTTTAAAAAAATATTTTGAAAAAGGTAATGATTCTCAATAAAATAAAGATATTCCCGAGTTAAAATAATTCATGAGTTCTTTGCCGGGTTTGCTAGGGAGGATATCATCAATTATCATTAATAACGGAATATCTTCTTTAAAACGAGAATAATTCGGAAAGTTTTCCAAACTAATAAAAATTTCTATATTTTTCCACGTTTGTTGGGGAATATAGGAAAATTTTGCATTAATAAATTCCAGATTATTTTCAAATAAAAATGGAATTATTTTTTTTTAAAAATTGGGAATTAACTTGAAATACTAAATTTAAAACCAACTTTTTTATCGAGATTTGAGATAACACACGATTAATAAGGTACCATTTTATACGGGCGTTGTGGGGGTGCTAATCCTTCTCCACACATAACCGAGTCCCGAACCCGCTTATTTGATTTCTCTGGTTTAAAACGCAGACTTGAAATAGGTTTTAAAAATATTTTAATTAATTTAAAATATTTTATAAAATTAGTTTTAATAGGTGGCCAATCACACCTAGCTAAAAAAGATTGGTGGCGACTCCATGTCTTTTTCAAGGTCATTTTCAAAACCTTCATTTATAAGAGAAATTAAGTCGACTTTTCCTCTGTTTTTTTTAATGTCATGCTTAACGAATAATAAAGTCTTGCGATGAGACTTGTTATGTTTTAGGTTACGACAGCTTGGCGACTCCACTGGGGACATTTAGAGAGTCAGGCCTAGAATTAGTCGTGTGTTATAAAAGTCTCGGTTTTGTTGGTTTAATTGGTATTTAATTTTAATTCCCATTTTTTTTTAAAAAAAATAAGGAGAATTTTGAAAATAATAAAATGCTCTTAAATATGTTCATATTCATGTGCATACATATTATAATTGTTCTCTGATTATTTTGGTGCATATATTCATTTTGATTAATTGATGATTTATGTTGTTTAATTTTATCGAGGCATTTAGAATAAGGATTGTAGAATAGGTGGTGAAAGGTTGTTCTTCCTCACACACTACACGTGCTTTTGCATAACATGAGCCCTATACTCGGGTTTCGTCCGTTTAAGTGGAAATAAAGTAGCTACACTCCCGTGATTAACAATCCGCATGGGTTAGCAAAATATTTTCAGACTATAAATTACTTAAGCTCCCGTGATTAACAATCCGCATGGGCTAGGGAAATATACTCTAACGACTTGAACCCGCTTTTATCGGGATGCCTTACTAGCCTTCACCGGCGACAGTGAGGAACAATTCGGGGCCTTTAGAACTTTGTTCAACCACATATAATGAGCCGTAGAGCCAACATAGGCGAAGCCCTGCTAAAGTTTTATAGATATACCGAAGTTAGGAACACATGGAAGGATATTTCTAACCTTTTGTTACTTATTTTACATTCCGATTAAGTTTTGCAAAATCGGGCGGTGATGAACGTACATCGTTTCTCCTGTAATAAGTTAAATACCCCGTCCCAAAGGTGTCGTAATGCTGAATTTTGATTGGGATATTTGTTATATTATTTTGTTATTATTTGGTTTCTTCACCTTTACTGACTTGTTTCTTTTTCATGCATTTTTTGTGTCATCATAATGCATAGGGAAAATTATTGACCTCGGGATAATCTTCAACCAAAAGGGTTTTCATGAAGGGTCAGGCTAGTTCGATAGTGGAAGAACATGCAAGGGTACAACAGTGGTCGGAGTCAGAGCAGCTAAGAGATGGGGATTATTTAAAGGAGCGATATATATCAGTATTGCCAGAAATGGTAGATTTAGTTTACCGACAAAATGATCTTCGGGGGTTGATGGATATTTGGAGTCAATGGGATGTGCCAGAAAAGAGGATTTTCACTCAGATATATGGACACATAGCATGGTTGATGCCGATTTTGATTAACAGTGAGTTGATTTGGGCTATGGTACATTTCTGGAATCCAGCATACCGATGTTTCCCTTCAACAAGGAAGACCTGACACCGACCATAGAGGAATATTCGGCTTTGTTACGTATTGAGGATGCTATCCCTGATCGGATTTATTTAAAGGATTCAAAGACATTAGGGTTTAAGAAGAAATTAACTAGGATCGTGGGAATGGATAGCAAATGGTTCGATGCACATGTGTTTAAAAAAGGGAAAACTGAGTGTATTCCTTGGGATGCTCTCCAATCTTTGATCCGAAGTCACCCAAATAGAGAGACTGCTAGAGATATTTTTGCTTTACCTGTATATGGTTTGGTAATTTTCCTAGGACACTGGGGCGTGTCGAGTTGGCCATGGTTGACCTTTTTGAGAAGTTAAGGCATAAGATAGATCCGTCTCCAGCCATCCTAGCAAAAACTATTCGGTCTTTGAATTTTTGCAAAAGGGAAGGAAAAGGAAGATTCATGGGATGTATGCAGCTCCTCTATGTTTGGATTCAGAGTCATTTTTGGAAGAGGGAGGATGTTTCCTTCAAACCATATTTGAAAACCGTAGTACCAATCAATGAGTTCTTTAAGATAGATTGACCCGAATACAGAAATGAAGAGCAGTGGATCAACCTGTTCCAAAATCTTAAGAGTGAATTGATAACTTGGAGAGCTCCATGGATGATTCCTATGTCGATATTATACAAATGTGGAGACAAGTCAGGGGTTCCACTACTCAGGATCTGGGGAGCCGTGAGCTACGTACCTCTGGTGGTGCAAAGACAGGTTGAGTCTCGGCAGTTCACACCAGTGACTCATGGACTGGCTCTATTAGAGTTCACCTATGGAGAAGAAGGTTACTCAGGAAAGGTACGGGAATAATTGAAGCATGGAAAAAGACCCGTCGAATAAAGGCAGCCAGATATGCTGACATCATCACACCCGACTACCTAGCATGGAGAGAAAAGAGGATTAATGACAGGTTGTTGGCATCTAATGGGGAAGAAGTTCAGTTTTTGAGTTCTCCACCGAAGGAAGTGCCATCAGAGCTAGAAATTACAAGGGCGGAATTCGAAAGAAAGAGAAAAGGAAAAGATCAAGAGAGAAAAGGGACACTGCTAAGAGCGATCTTCAAGAATTACACTTGGAGAACAAGAGGTACTGCTTCGAGCTCAGATTTGAGGGGACTCTCAAGACTTCTGGGGAATGGGAGTAAGAGGTCAAAAACCTCAAGAAGAAGAACTATTGGAAAGAGAGAGCAAAGCATGAGGAAGCCCGAGCCAATCAACTAGAGAAACAAGTTAAGGAAAGCTTACACGATAATGCTTCTACTGACATGTCAAAGGGCCATGAACAAGTAGGGGTCAGATTGAAGAGCAAGGTAATCAAAAGAGGACAGTAAAAAAGGTCTAGGATCCAAGGGAGTTAACATAGGACCAGTGTTTTGTAATAGCATTTTTGAATTAGGATAGACAAATTATCAGATTGTCTTAAGTAGTGAGCTTTTATCTTTGATGTATTTAGCTCCAGAAATCAATGAAAGACCGTTTGGTTTGAATTATCTCGAGGTCAATACTTTTAAATGCATTCATCATTCATTTGTTCTTTCCTTTATATATTTTGTTTGTTTGTTTGTTTGTTCATTCATTTATTTATATTTATAATCATTCATTCACTTATTCTTTGTAAATTATTCATACACTTAGTCATTTATTTATTTGTCCATTCATTTATTCTTTATAATTATTCATTCATGTTCATACACTTAGTCATTTACTTATTTGTTCATTCATTAACATTTAGTCATTTATTCATTCAATCATTCATGGTTTTTTAAACCTAAAGGTACAATTGGTCGCACTCAGAAAGAATCAGATTTTCGACACCCTTACAATACTCGATCTCAAGCCACAGCTATGGAGAACGATCAGCTTGCTAGAATTGAAAGGATAGAAAAAACTCAAAGGGAACTGCAGGAACAGTTGGCTAACTCTCAAGAGGAGTCACGGGAACAAATGGCCAAACTCATGGAGATAATGAATACCATGATGAGGCAGAAATGGCCAGGGGAAAATTCTGTTATAGGAATGGGGGCAGTAAACCAGGAAGGCCGACCAAAGGTGGTACAGCAGAATGGCCAGGCATCCCAGCATATGAAAAATGAACTTCCAACTGGGACAACATCCTATGTTTACATCCAACCAGCAGCTGAAGCACATAATTTTGGTCCTAAAAAGGGTAATATTGGGGTTGATCCAATTGATGTGGACGTTCTAGACTTTGAGGAACTAGCTGAAAAGGAAAAGGCAAAGATGACTGAGCTAAAGAGGGTTGAAATGGCAGAATCCTAGAAAAAAATCAGCTACTGGAGGAAATATTGAGGGTAGTTGAAGGGGTAGAGCTATTTGGCAGTCTGGATGCCAAAGAAATGAGTTTAGTGCACTGTCTGGTGATTCCTCCAAAGTTCAAAGTACTTGACTTTGAAAAATATAACGAAACTACCAACCCATCAGTGCATCTGACCATTTACTATCGGAAGATGACCGGACATGATAAAGATGAAAAATTGCTTATCCACTATTTTTAGGATAGCTTAACAGGGTCCGCGACTCGATGGTATAACCAGCTTACCCGTACTAAGATCCGTTCCTGGATGGATCCAGCCAAAACTTTCATGGAACAATACAAGCATGTGATAGACATGGTGCCTAATCGTCTAACTCTGCAAAACATGGAAAAGAAAGCTACTGAAAGCTTTAAAGAATATTCTCAGAGATGGAGAGACATGGATGGCTACACAAGTACAACCTCCTTTGACCAAGAAGGAAACTACAGTGCTTTTCATCAATACCCTAAAAGCACATTATTATGATAAATTGGTGGGGAGTGCCACCAAGGACTTTGCAGATATGGTAATATCCGGGGAGATGATAAAGTCTGCCATTAAGAAAGGGAAAATAGAAGGGGGTGAGTCTACTACCCCGAAGAAGGTTTTCCCTGCAAAGAAGAAAGAGGAGACCTATGCAGTTAGCTTCAATCAATACCCCTATAGACCTCCTACACCATACACACCTCCCATGCCATATACTCTTCCTACATCTTATGCACCTCCTACACCCTACACACCTTATTCGAGGTATAATCCTTACTATCCCAATGTGAACCACCTCACCCAAAATCCATTCCCCTATACTAATATACCACAACAGCCTTTTCCAACTGGCATATCCCCATAGATAAATCTTCCTCGAAACACTATCCCAAACACTCAAGGTGTTGGATGCAATGATCAACGTTCACCAAGGAATGATCAAAAAACCCAATTTGATCTGATTCCTACCACCTATGGTGAGCTATATCTTAAACTGTTGTAGTGTCAACTTGTTGCACCTGTATACCTCAAACCTCTGACACCACCATATCCAAGGTGGTACAACATAAATGTTAGTTGCGCATATCACGTAAGGATCCAGGGGCATTCGCTGAGGACTATATTGCCTTTAGGAATAAAGTCCAAAGTTTGATTAATACTAGGGTGGTGAAGTTCGGGACAAGGAATGGGCCAAATGTAGTAGGAAATCCATTACCCGATCATGCTGAGAACCGGGTAAATGTAGTATTGACAGGGGAAGAAAGAAGGTTGAAAAAACATGTAGTGAAGTCAAGACCCCATTGATAAAAGTGTGGGTCGAAATGGTAAAAGCGGGAATGGTGAAGGATGGTGATAGTTCAAAAATGGTTACAAATAGGGTGGAGGATTGGTGCCCGTTCCATGGATGTAAAGGTCATATCATACAGGAATGTGCGAACTTTCTAGCTAAAGTCCAAAAGATGATGGATGAGGGGGAAGCCCAGTTTTATGAAGAAATAGAGGATGAAGTAGAGGTTATTGAGAATGTGGCTGGCTATGGAATAGGAAGACCTTTGATCTCTATTATGATGAACCAGAGAAGACTACTCCGCTGTTGAGGAAATTACACCTAAGCTAATCATATATTTGCCTTCTTCCTTTTCATACAAGGAAAACAAAACTGCACCATGGAAATATGACTGCAGCATGGTTATGCCCGGATCTTCAAGTCAGCAAGATATTACAGGTGTGGGGCACTTAACACGAAGTGGAAGGTATTATGCCTCTGAGGTTGTTGAACAGGGATCAGCAAGAAAGGATGGAGGAACGGACAAAGGGAAGAAAGCAGCTGAACCAATTCATATTGAGATGGATTTGTCAAAAGAAGCAGAGAGGGGGTCAACCCCGGTTAACAAGATAAAAGAGCCAGTGAATGAAAATGAGGCTTGCAAGTTTTTAAAAATCATAAAGCATAGTGAGTATAGTGTGGTTGAGCAATTACAGCGTCAGCCAGCAAGAATCTCTATCTTATCTTTGCTATTAAACTCGAAGCCACACAGAAATGCCCTATTGAGAGTGTTGAATCAGGCATATATGGCTAACAACATATCAGTAGAAAAATTAGACAGGCTGGTGGGAAACATTGCAACAGACGACCATATATATTTTAGTTATGAGGAAATACCACCCAAGGGTATTGGGTCCACAAAGGCTCTTCACATGACAACCACCTGCAAGAGGCATATACTACCAAGGGTGCTTCTGGATAATGGTTCTTCATTAAATGTAATGCCCTTGGCAACCCTGTCTAAATTGCCAGTTGATATGTCTTATATGTTATTGAGTTGCACAGTAGTCAGAGCTTTTGATGGTACCAAAAGAGAGGTAATGGGAACTATTGAGGTTCCTCTAGAGATAGACCCATGTACCTGATAGAGACTCAATTAAGAGTTGTAAACCCAAGTGCAGGTTATGTTCAAGTAATAAATTCTCGGGTGTCCGAGGTCGAACCACAGGGAAGCGTATTAGTAAGTATAAGTTTATAAATATATAAGAAAAAGAAAATAAACAAGATATTATGGAATCAATAACAAAGAAAGTAAACAAGATATTAGAGAACAAAATAAACAAAATAACATAAAAGCAATTAAACAAGATATAAAAAAAACAATAAGAAAAGATGTTGAGGTTAGAGAATCCACTCTTGGTGTTATGCTAAGATTAATCTTGTTTTATTACACAATTGAAATCCACACATAAGGGAGGTTCCAACCGGAAGGTTTAGCAATTCAGTCCAAATTGTCCAACGTCCATAGCATATGATATTATGTTCATTTGGTGTCCTCAAAACTCACAAAAAGAGTCCAAGCATTCCTTATGCCAAGGTATATGTCTACAACAAATCAAGGTTATGAAACCAAGCATTTACTGTGCCATTTTCATTGTCAATAATGAATCAAGATCTCTACTTTGCAAGTATGATTTTAAACCAAAAGAAAATATTATCTATACTAGTGTTTATAAATGATGATTCATTTTAGCTCATGTTTAAGAGACTAACCTTAGCATTTACCAAGAGCTTCACCTCATCACCTCAACAATATGATTAGCAACACATACTAGATATGAATAAAATGAAAAGAAATGTAAGAAGCATAAGTAAATAAAAAAAGAAAACTAGAGAAAGGAAAGAAGAAGAAAACTTAGAGAATTTTACTACAAAGGCTAATATCCTTCCAATGTATAATGTATCCCAATACTCATCCAAGGCCCTCTATTTATACACATTTTGGAGGGCTAAATGACAAGAGACAAGCTTTACAAATTTCAAAGGTAGGTATAATAGGTGGGTGCATTTTTCTAACAATTTTCGTCATATTGTATGACAATTCTGATCAGCCAGCTTGATGGTCGATTTTGTCAATGTTGGAGGCTCGATCTGATAAAATGGTCTTCTAGAAAAATATACCCCTATCAGTTACGGATCCATAGCCGTTGGAATCAGATCATTTGCGCACGTGGATCGGAAGATATGGTCAAAATACCAAAACGGTGCAGAACAGACGTCATTGCACATCAGCCAACTTGATGGTCGATTTCGCTAGGGAAAACGACTCCGTTTCAAGAAGTGTAAAACATGAAAAAGATAGATATGCCTCTTAGCTTTGCAGGGATACAAAGTTCAGCCTTATTGCTTCAGTGAAACTCAAGATATAGCTGATATGGCAAAAGGTGTCGGAACTGGAACTGAACTGGATTTGCCCTTAATACTAGTAATCTGAAATCACTCAAAGAAACTTGTGAAAAACACCAAATTACATAAAAATATAAAAGATCATAAACACAATTAGACTAAACAATAATAACTCGTATTTGACACAAAACAATAATAAAACATAACTAAAAACTATATAATTATACGAGTTATCACACCCCCATACTTAGATTGTTGCTAGTCCCTAGCAACGACTCAATAAAAATAAAATAAGAAAATCTAATCTAATCCATTTTCGTAGGAAATCACGGTGGCACTTAGCATGTGACACAAGCCTTTAAACCCCTAGGTGTCCCTAGTGGACGAGTTTAGTCTCGTGAGGGTTTACTAGGACGATACCCACAAACATTGAAGAAATAAGAAAAACTAAAAATAATAATTATAACTAATCCTTCCAATATAAATTAGAGATAATCATTGGACAAGTCTTAAAAACTAATCAATAGCTTAAAGAAATTCACAAAAAATCTTGCTTGAATGTAAATAGTTTGAGTTAAGCCAATAATAACATAACATATTTCAATCAAAATAGTGTATATTCAAACTTAATCTCAACTTCTCACATGGGATACTCTCTTGATTTTCACTCTTTAAAGTAGTGGTAAAGTGTTTACACTCAATCAATCTCATGAAAACACTTCTACCATATGCTTGCTTGTCCACCTATTCTCCACTATTTAGATCATACAACTTCATAAATCAAGAGGTCTTTATTCAAGGTTGTAATGGGGCCAAAGGGTTATAATGTGGTTAAAGAACAAAAGGATAAAGATATCACAAAGGTTCCAAACAGTTCATAGATTTTAGAGACATAATAAGATCATACAAATAAAACTTCTCAAAACTCTTATAAAGCACATAATAACATAGGCTAAATATTCATGTTGAGCCTTTGCATCATTCTAACCAACTTTGTAACATCTTTTTCTAGAAGTTCAAGAGAAGATTTTTTTTTTTTTTTTTTTTTTTTTTTTAATATGGGAATGTATTTGACAATGATCCCTTTCTTTTTCTCTTGACTTTTTCTTTTCTTTTCTTCCCCCACACTTATCTTTTGTTTCTAACCCAAATTTTCAAATAAAAATATCCCTTGTTTTTTTGCAATATGTCTCAAAATATAAAATTCATCTTTAGAACAAGGGTAAGGATATAAGTATATTTAGGCTAGGTGTAAGTTGTGGTTACCAATAAAACATCATATTTAATGTAGGCTCAAATTGGCTCACTAGTGGGGATGTTCTCGTAGAACATTAATAATGGATGGCTGTTTGGCTCTGGTTATAATCCTAATGCCTCTATCATATTCATGTTGTCACATGTATCAATATAGTCTCAAACGGTTTAAAGCAAGTTCTAGAGAATCATGTAATCATAAGAGCACTCAAGAAAGAAATTAGATTGATTTGTATAATGCATCAATCATTATAGGCTCAAAAACTCACAAAGATGATTATACAAGTCAGATTAAGTCTAAACATGCTTCTTTCTCAATCAACATATCATATTAACATTGGCTCATAAAAAGGTTGACATCAAGCTCAATTCTCATGAAAATCTTCTCACTAATAAATCTGTTTTAGACTTATGCAATTCATATCTCATCATTGTATTGAAAGTAACTAAAAAAAAAAAAACACACTAAGTCTAAACATGCTTTTTTTTTTTTGTTTTTTTTGTTTTTTTTGTTTTTTTTGTTTTTTTGTTTTTTGTTTTTTTTTGAAGAAGAAGATTAAATCAAACTGACAAGGTATGTCTCAAGTCTCCCTTACTCAGACCTTGTTCAGAATGAATACTTCTAAATGTCTTAAAACACAACAAATTTTTTTTTTTTTTTTAGCAAAATATGTCCCTTACCCCCTACTAAAATATGACATTGTCCCCAATGTCAAATTTTAAAGGTAGAATTTAGGAGATATTACCTGCAGAGGTTGCTAACCACTTATTATAACTGAGACACAACAAACAAAATGTTAGATAATGTCACAAAGACAAAGTGCAATCCACTCCTTGCTCGTCCATATCTCTTTTTCTTTTTCCGAGCGTTTGCGAAACAACCGTAGCAGATAAACACTCATAAGCTTGTAGCTTTTTGAGTAAATCTTCAATGGTTGTAGTAGAAATTATGGTTCTCCTTGCCTCTGAAAACATGAATCCATTATCCACAGCATTATCTAAATATGAAAGTAAATTACTAAAATAACCATTAATATTAAGCAAACCAATGGGTTTCTTATTTGTGACCAAAGATGACCAAGAAGCCACGCAAGCTATTTCTTCCAATGTACCCAGACCTCCTGGTAAGGCAATGAATGCATCGGCAGAATGGTACATGATTGTTATCCGTTCAGGGATACTCCAGACTTGTATTTCCTTACCCACGGTAGGTCCACAAAAGTCTGTGAATAGTTTTGGCACGATTCCTAGAACTGGACTTCCTCCGGCGTGTGCTGCTGTAGCGACTGCTCCCATTAAACCCGTACTACCGCCTCCATAAATCAAGTGGATCTTTTGTTGGGCAAGTATTACTCCAACTCTTATGGCTTCATCAGCGAATATGTTATTTTTCCCTGGATAAGCACCTCCAAAGACACAAATTTTTTTAATGCGCTGGGACGAAGTGCTTTCGATTTTTTTTCTTTTTCGAGTGCCTGAAAGAGAATGAGTACATGGTGTAATATATAGAGGACTGAGTAGTGAATCAGACAAGAGTAATAATGTCGCCGAAAGTGTATTTGACCTGTCAGAAGAAAATGTTAACCTAACAAAAGATTTTTGCGTGATTTCAGGAAGAAAATCAAAAAGAGAAGAAAAATCAACCGTAAAAGACCAATGCAAAAAAAAAAAAAAGAATAATTACACAAATCGAACAACACGTAAACTAAACCGAAATAAAATTATTGCAAATCAAACCAAAAGCTGAGAAGTCATTTATTGTAGTTGTGATTGTGGCTCACATCTTCCTCTGGTTTTACGTCCAGAAACGGCTTAAACGCCTTCTATGAGTCGAGGATATGCTTCCCATCCAGTTTTCTTACAAGCTGGCAAACAGGGTCTTTTAACATCAGATTCCCAAGATGTTGCCATTCCCTTTGGAATTGCGGCCATAAATCAAGAATTTCTCTTTGTACGTCTCCACTAGGATGCGTCTCAAGAGAAAGTTGGATATTACCCAAATTCTCCTTACTCAGTCCATCCTTAATGAATTCAATTTTATCATCTCGATTAGAGGACGGAATCCCAATAGAACGACATTTACCGTTACACGTCCATCGTGCACACTTGTGGCAATTTGAACTCATGCGCTTTGCTCGTCGCTTCTTTGCATAAGTGCTTCTACCTGTACCTGGTAAATGCAAAACAGGAAGATATTCATCTTCACATACCTTGGCTTCAATTATCCAACGTATGTCTTCAGGAATCCCTTTGTTCATAAGCATTCTTAATCTTTCAAATCGAACTTGGTAAAGCTTCAGTAAAATATTCCGAGGAAAAGGAGGAAATCGTTTCTGCAATCTTTTGAGAATATCATCCATCCTGAAAAAAAAAATGAAATAAAATAAAATGAAAGAGAAATTTATATACAATATCAGTTTTGTGGGTAGCTGATGGAACCGACTTAAATAATCACGGAGTACCGTTATCCGCCATTTAACCGGGGTTAAAAAAAAATTATATTTACATCTAGTTATTTTCAAAACAAGGATCAGAAAGAAAAACAACCTCTTCTTGAGTAACATGATTTTCCAAAAAGAGTTTGAGTCTTTGTCCATTTACCTTGAATACGTTACCATTTTGAGGATTCTCAATGTCAACTGCTCCATAATGATACACATGCTTAACCACAAATGGGCCAGTCCATCTTGATCTCAACTTACCAGGAAATATGTGAAGTCTAGAATTATAAAGTAGAACTTTTTGCCCAACATTAAATGTTTTTCTTGAAATTAACTTGTCATGAAAGGCTTTAGTTCTTTCTTTATGAATTTTAGAATTCTCATATGCATCATTTCTGAGTTCCTCAAGTTCATTTATTTGTAATTTTCGTAAATTAGAAGCGTCATCAAGGTTTGAGTTGAACATTTTAATGGCCCAATATGCTTTATGCTCAAGTTCCACAGGTAAATGACAAGGTTTTCCATAAACTAGCCTATAAGGAGACATGCCCAATGCTGTTTTAAAAGCTGTTCGATAGGCCCATAATGCATCGTTAAGTCTAAGAGACCAATCTTTGCGATTTGGATTAACTGTCTTTTCCAAAATTTGTTTAATCTCCCTATTTGCTAATTCTACCTGTCCATTTGTCTGCGGGTGATAAGGGGTTGCAACTTTGTGTGTAATGGCATATTTCTTCATTAATGTTTCAAAAACCTTGTTGCAAAAATGTGTTCCCCCATCGCTTATGATAGATCGAGGAATTCCAAATCGACTCAAAATATTTTCTTTTAAAAATTTAATCACTGTTTTGTGATTATTATTTCGACATGGAATTGCCTCTATCCACTTTGAAACATAATCTATTGCTACTAAAATGTATAAGAAACCAAAAGATGGTGGAAATGGTCCCATGAAATCAATACCCCAACAGTCAAAAATTTCAATTACAAGAATTGGGTTCAAAGGCATCATGTTTCTTTTCGAAATGGAACCTAATTTTTGACAACTTTCACATGACTTGCAAAAATTATGTGCATCTTTGAACAAAGTTGGCCAGTAAAATCCACACTGTAAAATTTTTGCAGCAGTTTTCTTTGATGAAAAATGACCACCACATGCCTCGGAATGACAAAACTTAATTACACTACTTACCTCATTGTCGGGAATGCATCTTCGAAAAATCTGATCAGGACAATATTTGAACAAGTAAGGGTCATCCCAATAGAACTTCTTTACCTCATTCAGAAACTTCCTTTTATCTTGGGTGCTCCATTGAGAAGGAATTTTTCCTGTAGCAAGAAAATTAGCAATGTCAGCAAACCAAGGTGTCGTGGAGACAATTAGAAGTTGTTCATCAGGAAAAGTATCATTTATTGGTGAGGTTCCAAAAGATTCATCACAAACAAGTCTTGATAAATGATCAGCCACCACATTTTCTACTCCTTTTTTATCTCGAATGGTGATGTCAAATTCTTGCAGCAAAAGGATCCACCTCAGCAACCTAGGTTTTGCATCCTTCTTAGAGAGAAGATATTTTAAAGCTGCATGATCACTAAAGACAACAATTGATGATCCAACAAGGTAAGATCTGAATTTATCCAATGCAAAAACAACTGCAAGTAATTCTTTTTCTGTAGTGGAATAATTCATTTGGGCTCTATTTAAAGTTTTACTTGCATAGTAAATTACATGTGGTTTATGATCTTTCCTTTGTCCTAACACAGCACCAACAGCATAGTCACTAGCATCACACATTATTTCAAATGGTAAAGACCAATCAGGAGATCTCATAATAGGAGCAGTAGTGAGCATATTTTTGAGTTTTTCAAAAGCATCTTCACAATCTTTAGTCCATTCAAATGCAGTGTCTTTCATTAAAAGATTACATAGAGGTTTAGATATCGTGCTAAAATCTTTTATGAATCTTCTATAAAAACCTGCATGTCCCAAGAATGACCTAATGTCCTTTACTGTCTTTGGTGTGGGTAGATTAGCAATCAATTCAAGTTTTGACTTGTCTACCTCAATCCCTTTTGCAGAAACAATGTGACCTAGTACAATACCTTTAGTGACCATGAAATGACATTTTTCCCAATTAAGAACAAGATTTTTTTCTTCACACCTAATCAATACATTTTTCAAATTGGCTAAGCAATCATCAAATGAATCACCAGAAACAGAAAAATCATCCATGAAAATCTCAAGATTACGTTCAATCATGTCACTAAAAATGCTAAGCATGCATCTTTGAAATGTGGCAGGGGCGTTACATAATCCAAATGGCATTCTACGATATGCAAAAGTACCAAAAGGACATGTAAAAGTGGTTTTCTCTTGGTCCTCAAGTGCAATGGCAATTTGATTATACCCAAAATATCCATCTAGAAAACAATAAAACTCATGCCCTGCAACTCTTTCTAAGATTTGATCTATGAAAGGCAAAGGGAAATGATCTTTCCTCGTCACTGAGTTAAGTTTCCTATAGTCAATGCACATGCGCCAACCAGTAACAGTCCTAGCTGGAATTAATTCATTGTTTTCATTTTTAACTACAGTAACTCCAGATTTCTTAGGTACGACTTGAGTAGGACTTACCCATTTGCTATCAGAGATAGGATAAATGATTCCATTATCTAGAAGTTTAATGACTTCATTTCTCACTACTTCTTTCATATTAGGATTAAGCCTTCGTTGCATTTGTCTAGAGGGTTTAGCATTTTCCTCTAAATAAATATTATGTGTGCAGATTAATGGGCTTATTCCCTTTATGTCAGCTAAGGTCCATCCTAATGCATTTTTGTGCATCTTCAAAAGTTGTAACAACTTACCTTCTTGTAGTTCATCAAGATGTGAAGAAATTATGACTGGAAAAGTTTCACTCTCACCCAAAAAGGAATATTTTAGCTCGGATGGCAATGGTTTTAACTCCAGCTTGGGTGGTTCAATAGTTGATGGTACAGTGACATTTGTAAGTGATGGAAGTTCCTCAAACTTTTGTTTCCAACAATGCTTATCCTGAAAAGATTTTAACAAAGAATCAGTGTGTGAAATTTCTGAAGCATTATCAAACTCATATTCAATTAAATAAGCTTCTAAAGGATCATGGAATGTGGTAGTGGTGAGATGTTCATGAACAAGTTCTTCAATGAAATCCACTTCATGTACTTCTGAATTATCACCAGGTTGCTTGCAAATGTTGAACACATTTAATTCTAAAGTCATATTTCCAAAAGAAATGTTCAACATACCATTCCTGCAATTTATCAGAGCATTAGAAGTTGCAAGAAATGGACGGCCTAATATAACAGGAATTTGAACATTTGGATTTGAAACAGGATGTGTGTCCAAAACAATAAAATCAACAGGGAAGTAAAAATTATCAATTTGAACCAAAACATCTTCAACTATCCCTCGAGGAATTTTTACAGAACGATCAGCTAGTTGAAGTGTAATAGGTGTTTCCTTGAGTTCACCTAAACCTAACTGTTGATAAACAGAAAAAGGCAAAAGATTAACACTAGCACCAAGATCAAGCAATGCACGTTCTATTCTAGTGTTTCCAATGATGCATGAGATTGTTGGACATCCAGGATCTTTGAATTTTGGTGGAGTAAGGTGCTGAATGATTGAGCTCACACTTTCCGTCAAAAATGCTTTCTTTTGTACATTATGTTTCCTTTTAACTGTGCACATGTCCTTCAAAAATTTAGCATAAGATGGAACTTGTTTGATTGCATCCAATAAAGGAATGTTAATCTTAACTTGTTTGAAAAGTTCATAAATTTCTGCATTTTGATTCAAATTCTTTATTGTTTGCAACCTTTGAGGAAAAGGAGCAGGATGCATACCTTTTTCTTTGTCCAAATTTTCAAGAAGTTCAGACTTACCATCATCCTTACCATTACTTTTCGGAGGGGAAAGAGGATCTTGGTCTTTTGATGGAATGTTTTTGTCAATTGCCTTTCCACTTCGAAGAGTTGTGATAGAACTGGCATTTTCCTGTTGAGTTTCATTGGAGCAAGAAACAAGACATTGAGTAGAAGGGTTAGGCTGAGGTTGAGCAGGAAACTTACCTTTTTCTTGAGTGCGTAATGAAGCTGTCAATGTGGACAAGGTGTTTTTGATCTCATTGATGTCCTGTGAAGTCCGGTTATTCACATTTGCTTGTGTTTGCATGAATGCTTGCAATGTCTCTTCCAAGGTTTGTACACGTGAAGGTTGATAGGAAAAAGTGTTGCCCGGCTTTTGAGATTGTGGTACCTGAACATGATTATTATTCCGCCAACTGAAGTTGGGATGATTTCTCCATTCAGGGTTATACGTTTCAGAGTAAGGAGAAGGAAAAGGCTTTTTAAATGTGTTTATGGAATTTACTTGATCATGCAACGCTTCTTTAAGAATGGGAATGTTTGGACATTCAGAAGTGGGGTGTCCCATGATTTCACAAATTCCACAACTTTCTTCATTTTTAACCGTTTTGACTTCTTTTACTTCTCTAAGTTCCATGGCTTCAATCTTTCTAGCCAAATTAGCTACTTTAGCTTTTATCTCATCTTCTTGACTAAAATGATATTTACCTCTGTTAGAAACAAGATTAGATCTATTGGAACTTTCAGAGGAATTATCTGTGTGCCAGGCTTGAGAGTTATCTGCCAAATGGTCTAAGTAGTCAAAGGCTTCTTCAGGTTCTTTTTCTAGAAACTCACCGTTACACATTGTTTCAACAAATTGTTTAGTTTCGGGAGTTAAACTTTCATAAAAGAAACTAATAAGACGCCATTTTTCAAAACCATGATGTGGACAAGAACTTAACAAATCTTTAAAACGATCCCAGCACTGAAAAAATGCTTCATTTTGATTTTGATTGAAATTTTGAATCTGTCTTTTCAAAGCAGTAGTTTTATGTGCTGGGAAAAATTTCTTTAGAAACTCAGTTTGTAATTCTTGCCATGTGCCAATTGACCTTGGTTTTAAATTATGAAGCCAAATTTTTGCTTTATCTTTTAAAGAAAAAGGAAATAATTTTAGCTTGACAATTTCATTTGTACATTGTTGGTCATTAAAGGTGACACATACATCTTCGAAGTCTTTTAGAAACGAGTAAGCACTTTCCGATTCCAACCCATAGAAATTTGGAAGCAAAGCTATCATACCTGGTTTAAAACGAAAGTTGTTTGCATTGAGAGGAAAAATAAAACAAGAGGGTGATGAGCTTCGAGTTGGTTGCAAGTAGTCACGCATGGTGCGTACTTGTCTGTTCTCATTTTCAGCATGAACACTTTCATTGTCAGCCATGGTAGGAATTGTATTAGAAAGATTACCTGAAAAAGTTTCACAATAAAATCTAACTAAACGACGAGATCTAAAATCACGTCGCCAAACAAGCATAAAACAAAGTTAATATACAAAATTAGGCGGTATAACCAGCCAATAAAAATAAATATAGGCGGTATAACCAGCCAATAAAAATAAATATACTTATAAACTTATATACTTAGTATTGCCTCCCCGGCAACGGCGCCAAAAACTTGATGGTAACTCAATTAAGAGTTGTAAACCCAAGTGCAGGTTATGTTCAAGTAATAAATTCTCGGGTGTCCGAGGTCGAACCACAGGGAAGCGTATTAGTAAGTATAAGTTTATAAATATATAAGAAAAAGAAAATAAACAAGATATTATGGAATCAATAACAAAGAAAGTAAACAAGATATTAGAGAACAAAATAAACAAAATAACATAAAAGCAATTAAACAAGATATAAAAAAAACAATAAGAAAAGATGTTGAGGTTAGAGAATCCACTCTTGGTGTTATGCTAAGATTAATCTTGTTTTATTACACAATTGAAATCCACACATAAGGGAGGTTCCAACCGGAAGGTTTAGCAATTCAGTCCAAATTGTCCAACGTCCATAGCATATGATATTATGTTCATTTGGTGTCCTCAAAACTCACAAAAAGAGTCCAAGCATTCCTTATGCCAAGGTATATGTCTACAACAAATCAAGGTTATGAAACCAAGCATTTACTGTGCCATTTTCATTGTCAATAATGAATCAAGATCTCTACTTTGCAAGTATGATTTTAAACCAAAAGAAAATATTATCTATACTAGTGTTTATAAATGATGATTCATTTTAGCTCATGTTTAAGAGACTAACCTTAGCATTTACCAAGAGCTTCACCTCATCACCTCAACAATATGATTAGCAACACATACTAGATATGAATAAAATGAAAAGAAATGTAAGAAGCATAAGTAAATAAAAAAAGAAAACTAGAGAAAGGAAAGAAGAAGAAAACTTAGAGAATTTTACTACAAAGGCTAATATCCTACCAATGTATAATGTATCCCAATACTCATCCAAGGCCCTCTATTTATACACATTTTGGAGGGCTAAATGACAAGAGACAAGCTTTACAAATTTCAAAGGTAGGTATAATAGGTGGGTGCATTTTTCTAACAATTTTCGTCATATTGTATGACAATTCTGATCAGCCAGCTTGATGGTCGATTTTGTCAATGTTGGAGGCTCGATCTGATAAAATGGTCTTCTAGAAAAATATACCCCTATCAGTTACGGATCCATAGCCGTTGGAATCAGATCATTTGCGCACGTGGATCGGAAGATATGGTCAAAATACCAAAACGGTGCAGAACAGACGTCATTGCACATCAGCCAACTTGATGGTCGATTTCGCTAGGGAACACGACTCCGTTTCAAGAAGTGTAAAACATGAAAAAGATAGATATGCCTCTTAGCTTTGCAGGGATACAAAGTTCAGCCTTATTGCTTCAGTGAAACTCAAGATATAGCTGATATGGCAAAAGGTGTCGGAACTGGAACTGAACTGGATTTGCCCTTTATACTAGTAATCTGAAATCACTCAAAGAAACTTGTGAAAAACACCAAATTACATAAAAATATAAAAGATCATAAACACAATTAGACTAAACAATAATAACTCGTATTTGACACAAAACAATAATAAAACATAACTAAAAACTATATAATTATACGAGTTATCAGTACCTATACGGTGAACTTTCAGGTCATGGATATTAATCCATCCTATAATTACTTGTTGGGAAGGCCATGGATACATTCAGTAAGGGCTGTACCCTTATCTCTCCACCAAAAGCTGAAATTTGTGATGGAGGGCCGTTTGGTCACTGTATCAGGAGAAGAGGACATAATAGCCTCTGCATCTACTGAATCTCCTTATGTTGAACCCAATGAAGATGTTTTAGAATGTTCTTTTCAGTCTTTGGAGTTCATAAATGCAGTTTTCGTCGCTAAAGGACAAAAAATTCCAAAACCAAGGTTGTCCAAGAACACAAGGTTGGGAGTAAGAACTACAATGGGAAAGGGCTGCAAGGCTGGAAAAGGTCTTGGAAAATATCTTCAAGGGATAGCCTGAGCAATGGAAGTAGTGGGAAAGAAAGACCGGTTTGGCTTAGGGTATCTTTCGAAGGCCCATGAGAAGAGGAAACAAGTTGAAAGGAACCAACAAAGGAGGATGCCCCTTCTCGCGGGTATGGATATTGAATGAGAACCTATGACTTTCCCACCAATCCTTCACAACTTTCACTCTGCTGGTTTTCTATTCGGAGAAAAGAATCAGAGGATGTACTCATAATGATCGAGCAAGCTTTTGAAAAATTCCATGTGAATAAAGGTGGGCAGATTCAGGATATGGTGATTTGCATGACTGGGAAATAAAGAATGGAAAGTGACAATGCGAACTGGATGGTGCGACCTTGTCCACCAGGATATACTGACCAATTGGAGTGCAACTGAGTTGCCCATAGTTTTTAAGTCTATTCCAAAGTAATACTTTAAAAAACAATCTTAATTATCTTTACCCAGATATATTAAGAGTTTTTTTTCTGTAATGGGCTTTTTGTTTAAACATTTTCACTCAATAAATAACAAGCACGATGCATTTTATTCATATTGATGTGTCCATATTCTTTCATTTTTCCTATTTATTTTGTTTTCATTATATATATTTTCCTATATTGTTTCTTCCCCACCTATTTACAGGTGCACGAATGAGGAATATAAGGACTTTCCCGTCAGTAATTCTGAAATTTGTTTTGACAGAACCATTTGCACGAGTGATTTTGAGGCTAACGAAGATACTGAGGATTATGGTCTACCTCCGGATCTATTAAGGAAAATAGAACAAGAGAAGAAACAAGTACTTCCTCATAAGGAATTATTCGAAATGATAAATTTAGGAAATGGTGATGAGATAAAGGAAGTCAAAATCGGGACTTCATTGTCATCATCAATAAAAGGTGAATTGGTAGCTTTGCTCTGGGAATATGTGGATGTATTTGCATGGTCTTACCAAGACATACCAGGGCTGGATTCGGATATTATGGTTCATAAGCTCCCTTTAAGGCCAGAGTACAAGCCAATTCAGCAAAAGTTAAGAAGAATGAGGCCAAACATGCTGTTAAAGATAAAAGAGGAGGTGAAGAAACAATTTGATGCTGGATTTTTAGAGGTGGCAAAATATCCAGAATGGGTGGCAAATATTGTTCCAGTACCAAAGAAGGATGGCAAGGTGCGGATGTGCATTGATTACAGAGATTTGAACAAGGCTAGCCCCAAAGATAATTTCCCTTTGCCCATATCGATACTCTGGTGGATATTATGAGAAAGAGTTTTTTATTTTCTTTCATGGATAGATTCTCGGGATATAATCAGATTAAGATGGCACCGAAAGATATGGAGCAAACCACATTTGTCACAATGTGGGAAACATTCTGCTACAAGGTAATGCCGTTTGGGTTGAAAAATGTTGGGGCAACATATCAGAGAGCCATGGTGACCTTGTTTCATGATATGATGCATAAGGGAATTGAGGTCTATGTTGATGATATGATTGCGAAGTCACAAGGAGAAGAAGAGCATATTGCGAATCTTAAGAAGCTTTTCAAACGACTAAGAAAGTTTCGACTCAAGCTAAATCCGACAAAATGCACTTTCGGAGCCACCTCGGGAAAGTTGCTGGTTTTTTTGTCAGCAAAAAGGGGAATTGAGATTGACCCGGATAAAGTGAAGGCCATTCAGAATTTGCCACCCCTACGTACTCAAAAAGAAGTAAGAGGCTTTCTGGGAAGATTGAATTACATTGCCCGATTTATTTCTCAGTTAACCGACAAATGTGATCCAATATTTAAGCTACTTCGAAAATGTGATCTAGGAGAATGGGATGAAGGTTGTCAGATCGCCTTTGAAAAGGTTAAACATTATCTATCCAACCCACCAGTGCTAATGCCACCTATTCTGGATAAACCAATGATATTGTATTTATCAGTATTTGAGAGATCCATGGGTTGTGTTTTGGGCAGCTTGATGAGACTGGAAAGAAAGAACAGGCAGTTTACTACCTCAGCAAGAAGTTCATAGATTATGAGTTAAAATATTTGTCGGTAGAAAAGTTGTGTTGTACCTTAGCTTGGACTGCTCGAAGACTCAGACAGTACATGTTGTACCACACAACGTGGTTGATTGCCAAGCTAAATCCAATAAATTACATGTTGGAAGCACCTTCTTTATCAAGGAGAACAGCAACATGGCAGGTTTTATTGTCAGAATACGATATTGTATATGTAAGTCAGAAAGCTATCAAGGGTAGTGCAGTGGCTGAATTCTTAGCAAGTCGAGCAATAGAAGATTATGAGCCGTTGAACTTTGACTTCCCAGATTAAGATTTGATGTATGTTTCGCAAGCAGATAAGGCTCTCCTGAAGAAGAAAGTATGGAAAATGTACTTTGATGGTGCATCCAATGCCATGGGGCATGAAATTGGTGTAGTCCTCATATCCCTAGATGAAGATTATTATCCTTTCACTGCTAAATTGGATTTTGATTGTACAAACAATGCTGCCAAGTATGAAGCATGTACTATGGGCCTTCGTGCTGTAGTGGATAGAAAGATCAAAGTATTGGAAGTTTCGGAGACTTAGCCCTAGTGATATACTAGCTACAGGGAGAATGGGAAATCGGAGATACAAAGCTAATCCGATACCGAGAACTCATACTGAGTATATTGGAGGAATTTGAAGAAGTGAACTCTAATTACTTCCCTCCAGAAGAAAACCGAATGGCAGATGCTCTGGCTACTTTGTCATCAATGTTTAAAGTGAATGAAGGGCTGAAGTTGTACTAATAAAGATGAGTATATATAAGTCTCCTGCCTACTGTCTAAGTATTGAAGAAGAAGCAGATGGCCTCCCTTGGTATAACGACATCTTGCAGTACATCAAGAGTCAACAGTATCCAGAACAAGCAACATAAAATGACAAAAGGACTCTAAGAAGGCTAGCACTGGATTTTGTTCTAGATAGTGAGATTCTCTACAAGAAAAGAAAAGACCAAGTCTTATTGAGATGTGTCAGATCTGCCGAAGCTAGGAGAATCATAAAAGAGGTCCATGAAGGGATATGTGGCACTCATGCTAATAGTCACATGCTTGCTAAGCAAATTATGAGGGCAGGGTATTATTGGCTGACAATGGAAGGAGATTATATTAGTTATTCCCGGAAGTGCCATAAATTCCAGATATATGCAGATAAGATCCACGTGCCGCCATCGCCATTGCATGTCATGACTTCACCATGGCCATTTTCAATGTGGGGAATGGATATGATTGGGACTATTACCCCGAAAGCTTCAAATGGACATCGTTTCATCTTGGTGGCCATAGATTATTTCATAAAGTGGGTAGAAGTTGCTTCCTATACGAATGTAACAAAGTCGGTGGTATGCAGATTTGTTAAGAAAGAAATCATTTGTCGTTACGGATTGCCAGCAATAATTATTTCAGATAATGTTCTCAATTTGAACAATAAAATGATAAGGGAAGTGTGTACTCAGTTCAATATCACATATCATAATTCGGCACCTTACCGTCAGAAGATGAATGAGGCAGTAGAAGCAGCTAACAAGAACATCAAGAAGATTGTTGAGAATATGATCGATGTGTATAAGGATTGGCATGAGATCTTGCCTTTTGCTCTTCATGCATATCGTTCCTCAGTTCGCATATCTACAGGGGCAACGCCATTTTCTTTGGTTTACGGGATGGAAGCGGTGCTACCTATTGAAGTTGAGATCCCTTCACTTCGGGTTTTGATGGAGGTTGGCCTAGAAGAGGCAGAATAGGTTAGAGCTCGTTATGAACAGCTGAATTTCATTGAGAGAAAAGATTGAAAGCAATTTGTCATAGGCAGTTGTATCAGAAATGGATGATTCGAGCCCATAACAAGAAGGTTCATCCCAGACAGTTCTGAGATAGGGAGTTGGTACTGAAGAAAATTCTCCCTACAGTGAAGGACCTGCAAGGAAAATGAGCTCCGAATTGGGAAGGACCCTATGTGGTAAAAAGAGCTTTTTCTAGAGGAGCATTGATTCTAACTCGGATGGACGGGGAGGATTTCAGAAATCCCATAAATGCTGATGAACTCAAGAGGAAAAAAAAGTGTGATGCTGTGCACATAGAAATTCGAATGATTCCAAATGTAAAAATAGAAATTCTATATATCTATCTCCCCTGTGGATTTCTTTTTAATGAGAATATTCATGCTTGATATGATGAATGGCCATCTTTCATATTCCTTTCACTAATAAGAAATTATCCTTAGTCACCCATTTGAGCCTTAGGAATTATTTCTTTCTTTAAACCTTGATCAAGGATCACCCTTTACACTGGAGGATAAATGCGAGGAAAAATAATCAAAAATCATGGAAAAAAGAAAGCCATTGAAAAATGTGAAATCAAAGAATGGAAAATGAAAGCCAACAAAGCAAAAAAGAAAAAAAAAAGTTCAAAAAAGGGACAAATGTTTCAAGAATGAATTCTCCTCAAGAAATGATCCTTGATCCAATCACTCTTAAACACATTTTGGGCCTATTTATTTTTTTCTTTCTAAACCCGAGCCTTGGCCTACATTACGTGCTTTAAAAGCCTATTTTGATCAAGCATGGATAATTAATTTGAAAGGTTATTCTTAGAATTCATCCCATCTTTTAAATTGATATTTTTACCTTGGAAGCATTTAGAATTCTCAAATGCATGGTAGAATACAAGAAAAAAAAGAAAAAAAATGAAAATGAAAAAAAATGTAAAAGGAGAGGTTTAAGCCGAAAACCCGCAAAGGGCCACTTAATACCGAAAAAGGGACACTTGAGTTGAAAACCTGTAAAGGGCGGCTCAAGTACTGACTAAGTTTTGAATCAATGCTCCCTGTAAAGGGGGAGAAAGTATCTGAAAATCAGAGGAAAGGGGAACAACTCAGTCTGACGTAACTACGGAAGTCGAGTGGTTACCCAAATAAATTGCTCGTTCAAGAGAAATTTCAGATGGTTTGAAAAATGAGGGGTCCAAGATATTCCGCATCCGGGGCATCTACAACCTATAACATTACATTTGTTTCTTATATCCTTGATATTCACTTTTACAATTTTAAAAAACATTTGTAGCAATAAATTCTTGTTATCCTTTTCATAACATCTTGCTTGTTTCATATTTTCTTTCATACATTTTTTAAATTGCATCTTATTTGTTATAAGATTGAATGATGATTAGTAAGCATAAAAGTCTTTAAATAAAGAAATTTAGAGTATTACTAAGGAATAGATTTAAATCTAAGAAAAAGTTTGGAAACCACTAATCTTGATGGAAAGTTCACCAAGTAAAAGAAAACAGTGAATGTGTTGTAGACTCCATCACGAAGTCAAAAAATTTGTGAATTTCAACGAAAGTCAGAAGCTGAGACTATTTGACAAGTTATCTTGAGTAAAGGATTCCTTAAGTGGGGCATCAGTGAACAATTGAAGACTCCGTCATCAAGTCGGATAATCTGTGAACCTCAAAGAAACCATGGATTAGAAATCATGACACAATCATTTGATTGCATTCATTCTTAGGAAACATACAAGCATTTGCAAATCATGTCATTCTCATCATTGCATTTAGCTAATATTGCAGGAATCAAGAAAACTTTGGCTTCCCCAAATCGAACTCATTCTGCTTCTCAAATGAGTCGAGCCTTGAGACCACCGTCGAGGTATTTCCTTTTGTTTTAAATCGAATTCATTCTGTTTACCAAATGAGTCGAGCCCTGAGACCACTGTCGAGATATTTCCTTTTGTTTTAAATCGAATTCATTCTATTTATCAAATGAGTCGAGCATTGAGACCATCATCGAGGTATTTCCTTTTGTTTTAAATCAAATTCATTCTGTTTTATCAAATGAGTCGAGCCTTGAGACCACCGTCGAGGTATTTCCTTTTGTTTTAAATAGAATTCATTTTGTTTATCAAATGAGTCAAGCCTTGAGACCACCGTCGAGGTATTTTCTTTTGTTTTAAATTGAATTCATTCTGTTTTATCAAATGAGTAGAGCCTTGAGACCATCGTCGAGGTATTTCCTTTTGTTTTAAATCGAATTCATTCTGATTTATCAAATGAGTCGAGCCTTGAGACCATCGTCAAGGTATTTCCTTTTGTTTTAAATCAAATTCATTCTGTTTATCAAATGAGTCGAGCTTTGAGACTGTCGTCAAGGTATTTTCATCATGGGTAAGGCCTCCGGGCACCATTTTTAAGACCTCCAGGCATAATTTTTCAAATCACGGGTAAGGCCTCCGAGCACTATTTTTAAGGCCTCCAAGCACCATTTTTAAGACTTTCGGGCACCATTATTAAGACCTCCAGGCACAAGTTTCCAGATTTTTTACAGTTTTAAACAATGAACAGGTCTTTGGTGGTGATAACCAAACACTCTAATGAAGATATCCAGAGCTTTTCAGCTTTAAAAGTGAACAAGTCTTTGGTGGTGATAGCCAAAGCCTCTGGTGGAGATATCCAGAGTTTTACATTTGCTTGAGCAAGTCTTTGGTGGTGATAGCCGAAGCTTCTGGATGAGATACCTAGAATTTTAAACACAGCTTAGCACAAGACAGGTTAAGCCCCCGAGACCATCGTCAAGATCTTTTATTCTCTTGAAAATCGAACTCCTTTCCTTAAGACGGGTCGAGCCTTGATTAGTCAGGGAATTCAATTTAAGGAAAATATCTTCTATTTACAGGTTTTTTTTTATAAAAAAAAAATGAATGAAGAATGGAAGTGAGTGAAAACCTTTTTTCTTCACATGTGATTTCACTAACTGGACAAAATTAGTATTTGTTTATCTTTGCCTGATTCCTGATTCTCAGCAATAGCCAAAGAAGGGCAGCTGTAGACACCTAATTTTGTCCAGACCAATAAAACAGGTATGTTTTCTTCCTAAATTGATGTTTCGGAATGTAAAATGATTTTTTTTATCATGCAGGTGGTACTCCGAGACTTAGTCTAAGAAGGCGAGCATAAAAAGTCAAACTTGAAAAGTCAACCTCAAAAAGTCAACCTTAAAAAGTCAACCTCAAAAAGTTAACTACTGAAAAAGTCAACCCACTTTCAAAATCAAGATTTGAAGTTCAATTGAAAAATGGCGAAAGAATTTTGGTAATCTGAGGTCTACATTGAAAGATATAGAGTTCGAAAGTTGGGTTTAGGAGATTCAGTAGAAAGGAAACCCTAGTTCGAGAAATTTGGGGAAAAATGCTTAAACGATCAAATTGCTCAAAATTGAAGGTTCCAAATGAAAGATAAGCACTGACTATGGGTAATGGAGAAGCTACTTGGAAGAAAAACTGAAAGAAAAGTCAATCCAAAAGAAAATCGAGAATTAGGGTTTTTGGTGGATTTCGATAAAATTTGGAAGAATTATAGAAATGGCCCGATTCGGTAAGACTAAAGCCCCTAATGGATGATGAGTGATTAAACAAGGATATCCCAAGGCTTAGTTTGAAGAAAATCGGGTTTCGGAGGTAAAAGGGCAAAATTGGAAAATTTGGGAAAAATAGCAAATGAACTCCAAAAATTCTAAAAATTTGAAGATCTCATTATTAAATCATTTTGAAGAGATTGGAGATAGAAAATCCGGATTCGGAGTTCGTTTACAAAGTGGCCAAATCCCGGGTCCCCAATGTAAAAATTCAAGAAGATAAATCTTGAAAAAATAGTAAATGAGCTCCAAAAATTCTAAAAATTTGCAGATCTCATTCTTAAATTATTTGGAAGATATTAGCAAAATAAAATCCGGATTCGGAGTTCGTTTGAAAAATGGCCAAATCTCGGGCCCACTAAGCAGTAATTCAAGCAGATAAATCCTGAAAAAATACCAAATGAGTTCCAAAAATTATGAACACTTCCAGATCATACTTTTAAATTATTTAAAAGATATTGGTGAAGAAAAATCTAGATTTGGAGCTCGTTTAAAAAATGGTAAAGTTTGGGAGCACAAAAAGGTAATTTTGGAAGAAAAAATCCAAATAAATAGCAAATGGGCTCGAAATTTTTTGGAAACCTCCAGAATGAAATTTTTTATTATTTCAAAAGTATTAAAAAGGAATTTTTTAATTTTGAGTTCGTTTGCTATTTATTTATTTTCAGGGGCAAAAAGGTCATTTTACAAAAAAAACGAAAAGGGCCTTTTCTTGTTTTTAAAAAATTGAAGCATGGGCTGGAAGAGGAAGGGTCAGCCAGCCAAGGCCCAATGGTGGGAAAATATTTTCTGATTTTTAATCAAAAGGCCAACAATGAAGAGGAAGGTAGTTATTTTTGTGATCAAACCTTTGAATTTGCAACACATGGACCAATGGTTGGAAAGAGAATATATTTATGACATCTTTATGACATCATAATTCAAGGGCTGATGATTCTAATCTAAGGGTGAGAATCCTACATAGAAGCCATCTTGGATTGATGGCCATATGATCAAATTTGTTGAAAAGGGTTCTAAAACCTCCTAGGTTCTTCCAAGGGGCTAGCCGGCCACTACAAGGGGGAAGGGGTTCTCTCTTTAATATTCAATCTATTCACATTCTGATTTTTGCTGAATGCTCTCCATTTTTGAAAGGTGAAAAGAAAAGTTTAGAAAAGAAAGAAGAGAAAAAGCTTGCAATATAGCTTCTAGAGGATGCTTTAAGCACCATACTCTTACACTTTCCTTGATTTTCTATTCTTGATTTGCTATTTTAATTGCTATTTTGGTGAGTTTCTTTTGATTTTCCTTTTTAAAATAAGTGTTTTTAAGTTTCTCCTTTAAGTTCTTCTCTATACTTTCTTCGAAAAAGCTTTGAGAAATTTTTTTTCATGATTTAGAGGGGTGGCCGAATGGCCTATTGATTTTGTGTAGTTGCTGTTTGCTTTTTTATTTCATGTTATTCATAGTATTTAACAAGTTTTGATGCTTTAAATCTTCTTAAAATACATGAATATGAAACTTGTTTTGATTTGGTTGCTTGCTTGTTTCCATTATTGAGTTTTTTTTATCTTGTTATCATGTTTATTTTATTTGTCTTGCATCTTTGATTTTCTGATTTCAAAGTGTTTAAGTTTGTTTTACATTTTGTTAATCCATGTGTTTGTGAAAATGCCTATTGGTTCTCATGCCTTTACTTTATATTTGCATGATTTAAGTATTATTCTTTAGCTATACATGTTAGTGTGTTAAGTGTTTGTGAAAATGCCATGTCCATATGGACCATTCTGCTACCCCTCTCTTATGCTTTATGTGTGCATTTTTATTATGCTAGTTTATAGGTTTTCATTTCCATGATATATTATTGTGTATTTTGTTTAAGTATGCTATATGTTTGTGTATTTGCCATGCATTTTTTAGCTTTAGGTTGTGCTTGCATTATCATGCATTTCATGCATTTTAGACCGAGGCTACATTAAATGCCATGCAAGTTCATGTTAGGTCTAGGTCATTTTATTGATGCCATGCATTTTCCATGTCATTTAGGTTTTAAATCATGCATTTCATACATCATATTTGCTGTATTTTCATGCATTTCATGTCATGGCCATATGATTTATGACTTAGACCAATCAATGGTTCAAAGCCATGCTCATTTTGAGCATACTTATGGAAAATTAAAGAGTTGTCAAATTGATTATCTACCTTTGTGAATTTTTTTTACTTAGCCAATTTTTGCCTAACTTTTCAAAAGTGTTAGCTACTATTTGTGATTAGGAGAATCTCTAACATTTTTACTTTCATTTTTAAATGATTTTATCAAATGCAAAAAAATGTGTTTTGGCAAAAAAGTTTTTTCACCCAGTACTCGTACTTTCCCGATTTTTCTGGGTAGTCATCTTTAACCAAAATATTAAGCCAATTTTTTCCCGTGTAGTTTTACACGTTTTGTTTTTAGATTTTTTTGAATTTTTAAAAATAGGTTAAAAAATCATGTTCTAAAACTGGATAGTGGAGTCATATTTGAATTTAAGGAAAATCATTTTTCTATTTTGGCTAACTTATTTAGATAGGGCTTGTAGACACCTAATTTTGTCTGGACCCCTAAATCATGTACATTTTCTTCCCAAATTGATGTTTCTGAATGCTAAAAGGCTTTTCTCATCCTGCAGGTGGTACTCCGAGGCTTAGTCTAAGAAAGTGGACAAAAAAAGCCAGACTCAAAAAAAGTCAACCTCAAAAAAAGTCAACCTTGAAAAAGTCAACCCTAAAAAAGTCAACTACTAAAAAAGTCAACCCACTTTCAAAATCAATATTTGAGGTTCAATTGAAAAGCGTTGAAAGAATTTTGATAATCTGAGGTCTACATTGAAAGATATGGAGTTCGGAAGTTGGGTTACGAGATTTAGTAGAAAGAAAACCCTAATTCGGGAAATTTGGGGAAAAGTGCTTAAACAATCAAATTGGTCGGAATTGAAGGTCTCAAATGAAAGATAAGCACTAACTACGGGTAATGGAGAAGCCATTTGGAAGACTAACTGATAAAAAAGTCAATTCGGAAGAAAACCGAGGATTAGGGTTTTTTCAATGGAATTTGCTGAAATTTGGAAAAATTGCAGGAATGGCCCAATTCGGAAGATCTAAAGCCCTTAATTGATGAGAAATGATTAAACAAGGATAGCCCAAGGCTCAATTTGAAGAAAATCTGAAAACCGAACTTGTTTTGGGCAAAACCGGGTTTCGGAGGCAAAAAGGCAAAATTGAAAATATGGGAAAAATAGCAAATGAACTCCAAAAAATCCGAAAATTTATAAATCTCATTCTTAAATCATTTTGAAGAGATTGGCAAAAGAAAATATTGATTCGGAGTTTGTTTGCAAAATGGCCAAATACCGAGTCTCATATGTAGTAATTCAACAGGATAAATCCCGGAAAAATAGCAAATGAACTCCAAAAATTATGAAAATTTTCAAATCTCATTTTTAAATTATTTGGAAGATATTGGAAAAATAAAATCTTGATTCGGAGTTCGTTTGCAAAATGGCCAAATACCGGGTCCCCTATGTAGTAATTCAAGTAGATAAATCCCGAAAAAATAGCAAATGAGCTCCAAAAATTATGAAAACTTCCAGATCACATTTTTAAATTATTTGGAAGAGATTGGTGAAGAAAAATCTGGATTCGGAGCTCATTTAAAAAATGGTAAAGTTCGGGTGCATAAAAGGGGTAATTTCGGAAATAAATCCAAAATAAATAGCAAATGGACTCGAAAATTTTTGAAAACTTCCAGAATTCAATTTTTTTATTATTTCGGAAGTATTGAAAAAAGAAAATTCAAATTTGGAGTCCGTTTGCTATTTATTTAAGTTCGGGGGGCAAAAAGGTTATTTCACCAAGGAAACCAAAAAGGGCAAATTGGTATTTGAGGAAAATATGAAAGATGAAGAAATTGCTGTGATTTTTTCTTCCCTTGGTCAGCCAACATAGAGGAGAAGAGGGAAGCTTAAGCAATTTAATTCCCGAGTCACTATCATGCCACATGCTATCACTAACACCTTGCAAATGGTCCCCCCCTTCATCCAATGGCTTAGGTGCCTTGTAGGAAAGTTGAATGCACCATCCAATCGCCAAGTGTAAATGCCAAAATGACATTTTTATTTGTCATAAAAGAATTCTCATCTAATGGCCAAGAATGGAAGAAAAAAAATGAGCACAATTCATCCAAGGGTGAGCATCAATTCGGTTGAGCAAGGGAGTGCATGGGATTATCCCTTTTCATCCAATGGTTTAGGCCATCTACAAGGGATGAGTACACATGTTGAGGGCTGTATTTAATCGACAAGATATCATTTTTATGTTGTCTTCATCCAATGACCAAGAATGGAAGAGCACAACTCATCCAAGGGTAGGCATTCAATAGGGGCAAGCAAGTGAGTGCATGGGATTAGTCCTTTTTTGCATCTAATGGCTAAGATTAATACAAGGTCTAAGTACACATCTTAAGGGCTGCAATCAATTGGCAATATGACATTTTTATGTTGTCATCAAAATATCTACATCTAATGGCCAAGATTGGAGGAGAAAAAGTGCAATTCTCATCCAATGGCTTAGAGGGCATTCGGCCAAGGCTAAAGGGAGAGGGGGAGTTTCATTTTTTCAGAGGTTTTTGGCTGGAAAATAGTAGCTAATTTGGCAAGAAAAAAAGGTTTTGAAAGAAAGAGAAAAAAGGTTTTCATTAGAGAGTTTGAAGGTAGTCATCTCTACCAAGTTCTAGCTTACCTTTCTTCTTCATTTTCATGGTGTTTTCTTTATTTTTCTATCATGTTTTCCTACAACATTTTTCTTAGAAATAAAGTTTTTTAATGTCTATTCATGTTTTCATCTTCTTCTTCTTCTTTAAAATGGTGGAAACAATTTTTTTCTTGGAGTTTCATGCTATGGCCAAATGGCTCATTTTTCTGCCTTGTTTTTTTCTTTTCTTTCTTCCTTGCATATTGTTGTGAAAAATTATTTATACAATTTTTTTTTAGTATTCTAAGGTTTTGATTTTACAAAATATGAAGCAAAAAAGGTTGAAATGGCTACATGATCTTGGCTAGACCAAGTGATTATGGTTTGGTGAGAGGCTATGCCCATTTGACACCATCCATGAAGCTTACCTTATTTTCTGTTTTACATAGTTTATTTTCTGTTTTGATGAGATGGAAAGGCTTCATGATCTTGGCAAGACCAAGTGATTATGGTTTGGTGAGAGGCTATGCCCATTTGATACCATCCATGGAGCTTAACTTTCCTTGTTTTACTTACTTGTTTTGCTTGTAATTTCTGCATGTCTATGTTAAATCTTGTGTATACATTTTCTTTACATTATTTTCTATGCTATATTTGTCATATTTCATTTCCATGCTTGATATTGCATCCTTGCATATTCGGCCATTATTGTTCATATATCCATGTTGTGCATTTTTTTTATGTACCATGTATTACATGTTTGCATTCTCATAGTTTTGTTTCATGCATATTCGGCCATTTCATTTTTTTATGCCTTGTATGTGTATTTTTTCTTTTGCTTCTTAGCTTGTTTGCATCACCATGTCATGAACTTAAATATTCTGATTTAGTATGTCTTGTGCTTATGAAAATGCTATGATAAAAATGCCATCATATTGATCCATGACCATTCGGCAATGCCATGTTTGTTTGCCTTGCATGTGCATTTTTCTTTTGTTTCTTAACTTGTTTGCATTTCCATGCCATGAGCTTGTGCATTCTGATTTTGGTATGTTATATATTATTGAAAATGTCATGACATTATGCATTTTAATATGGTTTGTCATGTACTTATGTCATTTACTAAATAGGATTGCATTAGAGTCTCATGTGATCATTTGGCCTCTTCATGCATTCATTGCCTTGTCATGCATTTGTATTTTTGTTTAGGTAACATGCTTTGCATTATCATATCTTGAAATTGTGTATTAGCTACTGTTTGTTCCATCATTGACATTAATTTCATGAGTCATTATATGTTCTTAGTATTGCTATGCATGCTCACTACATTTTAGGTCTAGGCCATATTGGTATTGTCATGCATATTAAGTCTTAAATCACATTGGTATTGTCATGCATTAATATACTATGTAGGTCTTAGGTCACATTCATCTTCATGCATATTCATAACATATTAGGTCCTAGTCACATTTACATTATCAGGCATTGCATGCATATAGAGTTAGGATAGCATTTATTGCCATGCAAATTCATGCTAGGCAATTTAGGTTGCCATGAATTGTCATGCATTTCCTTTACCATTTAGACCTTTATACCATGCATTTCATACATTTCATTTGCTGTATGTTCATGCATTCCATGTCATTGCCACTTGATTTGTGACTTAGGCCAATTAATGGCTCAAAGTCATGCTCTCTAGAGCATACTTGTGGAAAATTAAGGAATTGTCAAATTGATCATTCTACCTTTGTGATTTTTTTTTACTTAGCCAATTTTGTCCAAGGTTTCTAAAATGTTTAGCTACTGTCCTTAGGATGACTTCCAACAATTTCCATTTTGGTTTTTGAATGAATTTATCAAAGGCAAACCCAGTACTCGAACATCTTCAATTTTTCTAGGCAGACATATTTAATCAGAAAATTAAGCCAATTTTTTTCGTGTATATTTACATGTTTTGAGTCTTCAATATTTTTTTTAGAATTTTTAGAAGTGTTAAAAATAGGCTAAAAAATCGTGTGGAAAAACCGGACAGTAGAGGCTTTTTGAAATCAAAAGAGGAATAAGGGTTGAATTTGGCTAAGGCATTTAGAGGGGGTTAGTTAGAAGATTTAGCTACTGTCTTAGGGTAGTTTCTAAGCCTTTTTAAACTCTAAAAATGATTTTATAAATCTCGAGTTAAGGGTAGTTAAGTCCGGGATTTTAAACTTAGGAAATTAGAGCCATTTTAAAAAGGTTTGGTAAGGGTTTTAATTTTTATTCAAATCTTTCTTCTAAATTATTTTCAAACAATCACAAAGTTTCGTTTTTTTAGAAAATCTAATTTGACATATTTTCCTAAGGTAGCCGGATATCTTTTTAGATATACGAATTTCTTTAATTAAAGGAAAAAATACATTTTCCATGCATTGCATTTTCCATGTTCATGCATTTTATTTAAATGTATGATTTTTGCCATGATATTAATATTATTTTAATTCATATTTTATGATCTTATATTTGTTTTCCATATGATTTTTAATGTTTCATGATATCCTATGCTTTTTATTTAGTTATCTTTGTCACATTATTTAGCATATACTATGTCCATGCATTATTATTTTTATTAGTATTTTCATACATATTATATGTTAGCATTATTTTAATTCCATGTCATTTCTTGTCATTTAGATCATATTCTATGTCATTTAGGTTATTTCATTTATAACATGCCATGTCATTTAAAATATGTCATATCATTTAGAACTGCCATGTCATTTAAATCATTTTACCTCATTTAGAATATACCATGATACTTAGGATTTTTTTATTTTACCTAGAATATACTATGTCATTTGAATTGTGTCATATCATTTAGGATGCATTATATTATATAGATTTGCCATGTCATTTTATTATGTCATACATGTTCATGTTCATATTTTTAAAATGTTTTTGAAAAAGATAATGATTTTTCAATAAAAAATAAAGATATTCCCGTTAAAATAATTCATGAGTTCTCTACCGGGTTTGCTGGAGGGAATATCATCAATTATCATTAATAAATGAATATCTTTCTTTCAAAAAACGAGAATGATTCGGAAAGTTTCCCAAGTGAATAAAAATTTCTATATTTTGCCGATTTTGTCGAGGAATATAGGAAAATTTTGAATTAATAAATTCCGAATCATTTTCAATTAAAAATGGAATTATTTTTCTTAAAATTGGGAATCAACTTGAAATATTAAATTAAAAACGAACTTTTTATCGAGACTTGGGATAACGCACGATTAATATGGTACCGGTTTATACGGGCGTTGCGAGGGTGCTAATCCTTCCCCGCACGTAAATGACTCCCGAACCCGCTTCTTTGATTTCTCTGGTTTATAACGTAGACCTGAAATTGGTTTTAAAAAAAATATGTTTTAATTAATTTTAAAATGTTTTTCAAAACCAGTTTTAATAGGTGGTCGATCACACCTAGCTAAAAAAGATTGGTGGCGACTCCATGTCTTTTTACGAGGCCGTTTTCATACCCTCGACCCTTTATTATTTCTAGAGGAATTAAGTCATCTTTTCCTCTACTTCTGTTTCCCCTCACTCGAGTGGTTCCCCGCGATCCGGGATCATGTATCGACACCTTCATTTTTTTTAGAGGAATTAAGTCAACTTTTCCTCATTTTTTTAATGTCACGCCTAAGGAAAACGAATAATAAAGTCTTACGATGAGACTTTTGTTATTTTTTTTAGGTTGCGACAGGGCTGATTAGGAAGTTTACCTACTGTCTTAGGGCAGTTTCCAAACCTTTTTAAACTCTAAAAATAATTTTATAAACCTCGGGTTAAGGGTGGTCAAGTCCGGGATTTTAAACTTAGGAAATTAGAGCCATTTAAAAAGGGTTTAGCTAGGTTTTTATTTTTTAATCTAAGTTTTCCAAAATTGTTTTCAAACAATCACAAAGATTCTGATTTTAGAATATTTAGTTTGATATAATTTTCTAAGGTAGTCTGATATCTTTTTAGATATACGGATTTCCTTAATAAAAGGAAAATATACATTCTCATGCATTACATTTTCCATATTCATGCATACTATATAATATGTGATTTTGCTATGATAATTTCCATGGTGTTGTTATTATTTTTTATTTATATTTTTTGATGTTATGTTGTTTATTATATGGTTTTGAATATTTCATGATATCCTATGCTTTTTATTTAGTTATTTTTGTCATATTATTTAGCATATACTATGTTCATGCATTATTATTTTTATTTTTATTTTCATGCATATTATAAGTTAGCATTATTTCATGTTTCATGTCATTTCATATCATTTAGATTATATGCCATATCATTTATATTTGCCATGTCATTTAAATCATTTTATTCCATTTAGAATATATCATGTGACTTAGATTATTTAATTTCATATAGAATATATTATGTTACCTAGGTCATTTCATTTCATTTAGAATATATTATGTTACCTAGGTCATTTCATTTAGAATATACCATGTGACTTAGGATATTTCATTTCATATAGAATATATTATGTTACCTAAGTCATTTCATTTAGAATATATTATGTCACTTAGGTCATTTCATTTCATTTAGAATATATCATGTCACTTAGGACATATCATTTCATTTAGGATATTTCATTTCATATAGAATATATCATGTTACCTAGGTTATATCATTCCACTTAGAATATATCATATGACTTAGGATATTTCATTTCATCTAGAATATGCTATGACATTTAAATTATATCATACCATTTAGGTTGCATTATATTATCTAGACTTTGCTATGTCATTTATGTCACACATAATCATATTCATATATTTTTTTAAATATTTTGAAAAAGGTAATGATTTTCAATAAAATAAAGATATTCTCGAGTTAAAATAATTCATGAGTTCTTTGTCGGGTTTGCTGGGGAGGATATCATCAATTATCATTAATAACGGAATATCTTCTTTAAAACGAGAATGATTCGGAAAGTTTTCCAAACTAATAAAAATTTAATATTTTGCCACGTTTGTTGGGGAATATAGGAAAATTTTGAATTAATAAATTTTGAATTATTTTCAAATAAAAATGGAATTATGTTTCTTTAAATTGGGAATTAACTTGAAATACTAAATTTATAACACACGATTCATAAGGTACCGTTTTATATGGGCATTGTGGGGGTGCATCCTTCCCCACACGTAACCGAGTCCCGAACCCGCTTATTTGATTTCTCTGGTTTAAAACGCAGACTTGAAATTGGTTTTAAAAATATTTTAATTAATTTTAAAATATTTTATAAAACCGATTTTAATAGGTGGCCGATCATACCTAGCTAAAAAAGATTGGTGGCGACTCCATGTCTTTTTCAAGGTCATTTTCAAAACCTTCATTTTCTAAGAGGAATTAAGTCGACTTTTCTTCAGTTTTTTTAATGTCATGCTTAACGAATAATAAAGTCTTGCGATGAGACTTGTTATTTTTTAGGCTGCGACAATCATCATTTCGACAGAGTGAGCTCGTATTTTTTTGGGAGCTTAATTTGCTTTGTATCTGTCTTCGAGTTAGAACTCATTTCTCAGTGATCTTTGAGAAGACTTTTTCTCGCATTTGCCCCCAATGTAAAGGGTGATCCTTGATTAGGGTTCAAAGAAGAAAGAATTCTTTCGGCTCAAAAGGGGTGACTATGGATAATTTCTTTTTGTTGAATGGGATATGAAAAATGGCCAATTCTCATATCAAGCACAAATATTCTCATTGAAAAGCAATCTCCAAGGGGAATAGATAATCAGAATTTCATTTTACACTTCAATATCATCCGAATTATCATATGCATGATATCACAAATTTTTTTTTCTAGCATGCCCTAATGATTCATGCGTTAATTTTCCCCTATCCACCATGTATCCATCATTTCTACATATGATGCCCCATTTGATTAACCATGAGAATTTGTATCATTACGAGGAACATCAAAAGTGTAGGTTTATATTAAAAAGGTTGGGTTTCAATCTTGGGTTTGTTTGAAGTGACAAGGAAAATATGACCCAAAAACAGGTTTCCACTGGGACAGGGGATATTCTGGTTAGGTCATTGTGCCTCGAGGTGTCAATCATGAAGTGATGTTTGGGCAATTTTGTGGTTATTTGGAAAGGATGTGAATGGTTTTGACACAACCTTGACACACATCAAATTACCATGATCTAGATTCTTGAAAGAATATCTCATTTGTTTGAGTTTCCAAGGAGCTCGAAGAATTTTCAAAAATTTCGTTCCTTTGCTCATAGCCTAGAATAGGATCTACATCTTTGCTTATTCTGCAGTGACAATGGTTTATGAAGTTCAATCATTCATATTCCTTGAAGCATTAGGTCTTTCAAGTGGTCTTGGTTCAAGGGATTTAGGCATAGGAAAGCCCAAAAGAGAGGGGAGAGTATTGGGTCATTTCTAACAATGATCATCAATATTCTTGAGACTATCCATTATTTCATGTGAAAACCCCTTATTATTGTTCACCAAATTTTTTCTCAAAGTTTCATTTTTTTTTTGCAAATTCAAATTATTGCTAAAATATGATGAACACAAAACATTTAAATTCAAAATTTATTTATTTCATGTAGATGTCAACATGAGATAGGTGCTTTCATCATCACAGTGTATAGAACTACATGCATCAGAAATCCTAATATGATCATGCACCATGTTTCTTATGACACCTGGCTTTCCCATCTTCAAAACTTATCGAACCAGCCTTGATGAGATCCCTGACCTTGTACTTCAAAGCAGGGCAGTTCTCCGTTGAGTGACCTTGATTGCCAGAATGGTAATCGCAACACTCACTAGCATCATACTAGCTCGGATAAGGGGGGCTTCAGAGGCTCTAATTGCATGGGGGTCAAAAGGTGATTCTGGATGAGTTAAGGTAGTAGCTCACTATATGACCCGAGAATCAGGTCAACCTGATTTCTTTTCGCTTTTTACGCCCTCTTCGATTATTTCCAAGGGTGTTTGATTGATAGATAGATGTAAATGCTGGCACAGTTGCAGGCATTGATTAGTAAGGATAAGAACCCTGAGAGACATTGTTCAGGGTAGAATAGAATAGCCGATACGAGGAGAATTGGGGATATAGGGCAAAGCCTTCCATAACTTGGGCATATTCCTCTTTCTTTTTCAGTGTCTTGTTTCTCTCAGCACTAAGCGTTTTATCTCCTCCGAGTTTCCCAGTCTGGATAGCATTCTCAATCATCTGCCCTGAGATTACCATATTCGCAAAATTCTTCACAGCATTATCAAGGACGATGGTTTCCTTCTGTAACAAAGGCGATCGTACTTGGGCGACCATTTCCATCCACCACTGAGCATATTCTTTGAAGCTCTCAGTAGCCATTTTCTCCATATTTTGTAAGGTGAGACGGTCTGGCGCCATATCGATCACATGCTTGTATTGACTTAAAAATGCATTAGCCAAATCAATTCAAGAGTGAATCTGATCCTTGCTCAATTGACTATACCATCTAATTGCAGATCCGCCGAGGCTATCCTGGAAGCAGTGGATCAAAAGCTTCTCATTATCTGTATGGCCCATCATTTTTTCAGCAGAATACAGTGATGTGGGCTGACGGATCGGTTGTCTGATTTCTCAAAGTTGGGAACCTTGAATTTAGGAGGAATGACTAAATCGGGGACCAAGCAACGTTCATTCGCATCTACACTGCTAAATATATCTGTGTTTTTTAATGCTTAAAGCCTTTCATTTAATAGCTGATATTTTCCTTGGGAATTTGCCGACTCAGCCTCCTTTAATTCAGCCATTTTCAATTTTGCCTGTTCAATTCTTCTTGAGATTTTGCCAACTGTTCTCACAATTCTTCCTATGCCTTTTCCATTCTCTCTATCCGGGCAGCTTGTTCACTCTCCATAGCTCTGGCCTATTTTATAAAGATGCTCAGTACTTCTTATACCTCTGATTTGAAATGGAAATTCTTTCAAAGACTCTTAAAGCCAAGCCAACTTCTATTTATCCCCCCAAATGTATGTCATGATGAATGAGTCATGAATCCAATTTGATGCACGTGAAGAATAAACAAAGTGATGTATGGACATATACAGTGGGAACATGCTGACCATGTATGTTATAAATGTAACACGATGTCACTATGATGCATGTAAAGAATAAACAAAGTGATGTATGGACATATACGGTGGGAACATGCTGACCATGTATGTTATAAATGCAACACGATGTCACTATGATGCATGTGAATAATAAACAAATCAATGCATGAATTAAATGTATGATAAATAATTGATCGGATGCAAATACAAAGGGAAGATACCACGGAGGAAATAAGAATCGAAGGAACTTAATCATCAACCATCTCATAAATTTGAAGCATAACCAATTCATTCCCATGTCAATGTTCACAAGATATAGCCAAGTTTACAAAATCTGAGCAGTGGTTAGAACTGTCTTTACAAGCACTTTATTTTTCCTAGCATCCTAAGGCTATAAGAGCCGGCTACTGCTAAAAACGAAATCCTACTACATCATAAAAGACCGAAGTCCTAATACATCATTGCCATAAATCTCCCAATCCTAATTGTCCTTTCCCAATCCTCTATCAATCAGTGTCATTGGATCGAACCACTTGACATCTATGAGAGATTGCACTTTCCTCTTGAAGGCTTCACAGTCTTTAATGCTATGCCCAGCAATTCCGCAGTGATAAGCACATCTTGTATTTAGGTTATACCACTTAGGGTATGGTGGTAGTAGGGGTTTCAACGACACATAGGCAACCAAGTGATCTTGGATCAACATAGGGAAAAGATCTTGGTAGCTGATTGGAAGGAGATCATAATGCCTTTGGGTTCTATTCTTAGGCTGCTTCTTGGTCACACACAGCCTAGGGGTCGGGGCATTTGATGGAGTCACGAAGACTCAGACAGGAGTGTTGGTATAGAGAGATGGCGGAACAGCATAGTAAGGGTGTGGATTTGGACACGGGACCCTTACAGGTTGCTCACAGTTTGAAACTTTTATCCCAGATGCTTGATGAGACGGTTGATGAGGGACAAAAGTATGAATTGCAGTCAATTTGTGGCGATGGAATGAAAATCAGAGACCTCATGTCGATCGTCCCAGCAGACGAAGGGGTATTAGTAAAGTGAGGATACTGATTAAAACCTGGGGCAGTTTGCAAGGTGGTACAGGATCCGAGGTTTCTGTCTTTGGCATCTGGCTTCCTAATTTAACCACTTCCACCACTGCATCGAGGTTCAATCCTTTTTGGCACTGACAATTACAAGATCCAGCAGGGATTGTATGATCTGGACCTGGTAGTTTTGGTTGATCTGAAGGTAATAAAGAGCCTTGAGAAAGTTCCCCCTTACTCTTACTAAGATCCTCAAACATCTTTATCAATTTGGCGAGTTGTCTTTTCACCTCCCGGATTTCATGTCCAAATTCTTCTTGATTGCACTCCAAAGCATACACTCGTTCCTCTAATTCATTCCTCATATCTTAAACCCCTTTCATGCAAATGAAATTCACATTATTATCATGAGATCAAGAATACAATCATGAATGTACATGCTCTATTCTATATGCATGAATGTAATGATGATTAAGGCATGAAATGTACAAAATACGAAGATGCTTGAGGAGATGAATTTTCATATTTACAACTTCACAAATAATATGAATGTTATGCAAAATGCAATGAAAAGATCGAGGAAATGAAGATCCTAATATCTCTCTTTATTTTTGATTTTTTTCATTTTTTTTCTTTTTTTTCTAAGAAAAAAAAATTCATGGAATAAAGGCTCTTTTTTTAAGAAATACCTAAAAAGGTACAGGAATAAAAAGAAGAATTTTCAAAATAACCTAAAAACACTAGGTTTGGGTATTATTATAAATGATGTGTGAAAAAAAAAAGCAAAGCAAGTAAAAGGGTAAAATCATCCATGCAAAGTGAGAAAATTAATGAACATGTGCCCTAACAGTATCTACTTATTTAGGCATTACGATGCCTTTTGGGCAAAAATTTAAATTTATTACGGGCGATGCGATGTACGTTCATCATCATCCGATTTATGAATCTTGTTCGGGACATAAAATAGATAGCAAAGGGTCAGAAATGTTACTCCATGTATTCCTAGCTTCGGTACCTCTAACAGAAATTCAGCATGGCTTCGTCTAGGTTCACTATATGGGGTTGCATTAAGTTCTAAAAAGGCTCCAAATTTCTCCTCACTGTTGCCGGTGAAAGCTAGTAAGGTATCCCGATAAAAGCGGGTTCAATTTGCTAGAATACATTTCCTAGGCTTATACGGAGGTTAACACCTCACGAAGCGTAGGTAATTTGTATCCCGAGAATGTTTTGCTAGCTTATGCAGAGGTTATCACCTCACGAAGCATAGGTACTTCATTCCACTTAAAAGGACGAAACCCGGGTTGAGGGCTCATGTTATGCAAATGCAAGTATAGTGTGTGAGAAGGAACAACAAACTTTTCACTACTATTTTACAACTCATAATTTAAAAACACCCTAACAATGTATTATAATAAAAAAACTGAATTAATAAAAGAAAGCATTAATCAATCAAAGAATAATGATAATACACAACACTTGAATAAACATAGCACAATAATAATATGTATGCTCTTGAAGATGAAAAGAAAAATTTTGTTATTTTCAAAATTCTCTTTATTTTACAAAAAAAAAAAAAAATTGGGAATTATAATTAAATACCAATTAAAATCGACCAAACCGAGACTTTCGATAACACGCGACTAACTCTAGGCCTGACTCTCTAAAGTCCCCAGCAGAGTCGCCAAGCTGACGATACGTGATCATCCTCGGGGGGAGGACACCCCGTTCGAGTGAGGGGAAAAAAACAGGCAGAGGAAAAGACGACTTAATTCCTCTTGAAATCATTGGGAGCTTTTGAAAACAACCTCGAAAAAGAAATGGAGTCGCCACCAATCTTTTTTGCCTAGGTGTGATCGGCCATCTATTATAATCGATTTTTATTAAAAATATTTTAAAATTAATTAAACCATTTTTAAAACCAATTTTGTAGTCTACGCTTTGAACCAGAGAAAACAAGTGCGGATTTGGGAGCTAGTTACGTGTGGGGAAGGATTAACACCCATACAACGCCCATATAAAACGGTACCTTATTAGTCATGCGTTATCTCGAGTCTTGGTGAAAAGTCGATTTTAGATTTGGTATTTGAAAATAATTCCCATTTTAAAACAAACCTATTTTTGTTCAAGAATGATCCGGAATTTGTTATTGCAAAATTTTTCTATATTCCCCGGCAAACCGGTAAAACATAGATTTTTATTAATTTTAGAAATCTCCGCATCATACTTTTTTTAAAAGGGTATTCCTTCGTTAATATAGTTGATGAAGACTCCCCGGTAACTCGGAGGAGAATTCATGAATTATAATAACTCAGGGATATTGCCTTATTTTATTAAAAAAAAAATATCAAATTTTAAAAAGTTGGATGATCATGAATGTGCAAATTAAAATTAAAACTTGAAGGTATAACATGCATGATTAACATGGCATGGCAAACAAGTTATTATGACATGACAAATTTTAAATTACATAGCCAAAGAATAAATGACATGAAATATGAATGACATGGCATAAGAATGAATGTCATGTGAATGAAATCGACATGGCATATGAATGGCATGGGACATGAATGAATGTCATGTGAATGAAATCGACCTGGCAAACAAAATGACATGGCGTACGAATGATATGGCACATGAATGAATGTCATGTGAATGAAATCGACATGGCAAATAAAATGACATGGCATGAGAATGAGAATGAGTGTCATGTGAATGAAAACGACATGGCAAGCAAAATGACATAGCATATGAATGACATGGCATAAGGATGACATAGCATGGACATGAATGAGTGACATATACATGACCTAATCTATGGATGACATGACACAAATGACATGGCATGATCAAATGGTGACATGGCCGAATGAACATGGCATACTAAATGAATGACATGGAATAAACTAAATATCATGACATGTGAATGACTAACATGACATAATCTAGACGACATGACACATGAATGAATGACATGGCATGGCATGTGAGTGAATGACATGGCATAATCTAGATGATATGGCATGTGAATGAATGACATGGCATAATCTAGATGACATGGCATGTGAATGAATGACATGGCATAATCTAGATGACATGGCATGTGAATGAATGACATGGCATGTGAATGAATGACATGGCATAATCTAGATGACATTACATGTGAATGAATGACATGGCTCTTGAATGACATGGCATAATCTAGATGACATGGCATGTGAGTGAATGACATGGCATAATCAAGATGACATGGCATGTGAATGAATGACATGGCATAATCTAGATGACATGACATGGCTCTTGAATGACATGGCATAATCTAGATGACATGGCATGTGAATGAATGACATGGCATAATCTAGATGACAAGACATGTGAATGAATAACATGGCACATGAATGAATGACATGGCATGCTAGACATGGTAAAATCTAATTAAGGCAACATGAACATAAAATGACATCAACATGGAATATTCATGGACATATAATTTTCATGTGAGGACTCATACAAATAGCATACATCGGAAAATATTACCACACTCTCCAGCAAACCCAGCAAAGCTCAGAAAATATTTCTTCCTTACGATATTTATATGATTCCTAATAAAACAAATTCCAATATCTTTCAATTTCATAAACACGTGCGTTGAAGAATTTCCTAACCTCCCCGACAACCCGACAAAGATTAAGAACTAATTCTCTCCAATTGTTTAGGAAATCGAAACACATGTTTTATGTCAAATTAAAATTTAAAACATTTTAAAATTGCAATGCATGGAGATGTATTTCTTCCTTAGAGTAAGGATATCTGTATACCTAAAAAGGTATCTGACTACCTTTGAAAGAGACTTAAATTGGATTTTCAAAATGGAAAGACTTTGGGCTCGGATTAAAAAAAATTGAATTTTTTTTTTTATAAAAATGGCCTCATAGCCGAACCCCCTCTTTAAAAGGCTTTATTTTCCTAGTTTTAAAATCAGTGTTGACCACCATTGACCCAACTTTTATAAAATCAAAATTTATTATTGAAATGACTTGGAAATTAACATAAGGCAGTAACGAAGGTCCCAAATCAGCCTCATCTTTGTATCCTAACAAAAACAAAAAATCATTATCACTTAAAGAACAAATCTGACCCTCACTGTCAATTTTGAAAACGTATTTTTTTTTCCTTCTAAAAAATTTTAGAAAAACCTAAAAAAATTATGGTAGACTTAGAACATGTAGACCTTCATGGTAAAAATACAGCTTAATTTTTGGAGCATGGATACTATGACCGACCAAAATCAAGACAGTGAGTTAAAATTTGCTTTTTCAAAATCTATTTTTCCACCCATGATAAAAAAAATCTAAAAATCATGAGAAAAATACCATGGCAGCCTCTAAATGACTACTGCATGTGGTAAAAAAATCAATTTATTTTGACCATGGATGAGTAGTGAAAAAAAATCTCAAAGTCAGAATACCCAATCTAAACTATCTCTCTTTCAACTAGCATGGCCCAAGGATTTTTGGATTGAGATCATTAGTCGATCTTGGCCAAAAACCTAGTTGAAATGTCATGAAATGCATGATTTTAAGCCAACCAAACATATGACAATAGATCAAACATGAGTCAAAAGCATGAACACAATGAAGCAAGAAAAAAAAATATCAAGCAAGAACAAGCACAAAGCCATCCTACACCATTCGGCTATTGCATGAAACATGTAAATTTTTTTGGCAAACTTGGTTATTTGATAGAGAATGAAAAACAAAGGATAAAAAACCTTTAAAATATAATTTTGAAACCATTTTATTTATCAAAAACTTTACAAATCACATGAAAAAAGAAGAAGAACAAGAATCACAACATCAAAGAAAACATTAAAGAAAAAGAAAGGAAGAGATATTCACCTATCTTTTGCTTCCAAATCAAAAGCTCTCAATTTTTTTCTCACTTTTCTTTCTCTTCTCCTTTTTTTCCCTCCCCTTTCTCTCAAGAATAAAGTGCCTTTTAAAAATATCAACTCCCTTTTTTCCTCTCCTCATGGATGGCTGCCGTATATTAATGGAGAGTGTATGCTTTTCATTTTTTCACCCTTCATGCCTCTCCAACTTCTTTTCTCCATCAATCTAAGCTATTAGATCAAAGATATTTTCATGACAATAAAAATGACATCTTGCCATTTGATCTTGGCCATTGAGGGATATACTCATCTTCCTACAAAGCACCTAGGCCATTAGATGAGCAAGGACACTTAAAAATGACATCTTGCAATTTGATAGTGACCATTGGATGAAGTTCATCAAATCTCTCCCTTCATTCCTCATGAGCTGACCAGCCAAGGGCCTGGAATATTCCAAAAATTCATTCATTTTTTAATTTTTAATCTTGCAAATTGGCCTTTTTTCGATTTCTTCGGTAAAATTACCTTTTAGACCTCCCGAGCGTAATTTAATTGTAAATGGACCCCAATTTCAGATTTGTCTTTTCCAACTCATTCCATCCAATATAAAACTTGGTTCTGGAAGTTTTCATAATTTTTCGAGCTCGTTTGCTATTTTCCCATTATTATCTTTTGAAATTTCGGGTTAGTGCACCCGAATTTTGCCCATTTCAAATGAACTCCTATTCCAGATTTTTCTTCACCAATGCCTTCCAAAATATATAAAACTCAGATCTGAAAGTTTTCATAATTTTTCGAGCTCATTTTCTATTTTTCTCAGAATTATCTTTTGGAATTTCGGGTTAGTGCACCCGAATTTTGCCCTTTTTCAAATGAACTCCGATTCCGGATTTCTCTTCACCATTGCCTTCCAAAAATTATAAAACTCAGATCTTGAAGTTTTCATAATTTTTCGAGCTCGTTTGCTATTTTTTCCGAAATTATTTTTTGGAATTTCGGGTTAGTGCATCCGAGTTTTGCCCTTTTTCAAATGAACTCCGATTCTGGATTTTTTTTCACCAATGCCATCCAAATATTATAAAACTCAGATCTGGAAGTTTTCATAATTTTTCGAGCTCGTTTGCTATTTTCCTAGAATTTTCTTTGGAATTTTCTGAGATTGCCCTTCAACCTCTGAAACCTCGGTTTTACTCAAAACGGGTCCAATTTTTGGATTTTCTTTTTCTACTTCCTTTGTCCTATATTGAATTTGAGTTCCAAAAATGCCCAATTTTTACGATCAAATTCCCCTCCAATTTAGTTTTCCACTTTTCAAACTCGAGAATTTTCTCGTTTTCCGTTTTTGCACTAGCTGGCTCTTCCTTAGGATCAACTTCAAACTGGGCCTTGGACTATTTTTGTTTATTCATCCTTTATCAACTGGGGGCTTCAATTTCACCGAATCGAGCCATCTTTGTAGTTTTCCCCAAATTTGCCAGATTAGGTCTTCCCCTACACTGAATTTCTGCAACCTATCTTCCGAACTCCATATCTTTCATTGTAGACCTCGGATTATCAAAATTCTTTCACCATTGTTCAATTCAACTTCGAATCTTGGTCTTGACTGAAAGTTGACTTTTTTAGTGGTTGACTTTTTGGAGTTGACTTTTTTGGAGTTGACTTTTTGTGCTGACCTCCAAAACAAAGTCTTGGGGACCCATCTATTGAATTGTGGAAGTCTCTTTGCATTCCGGGAACTTTAAAAGGAGAATCTGCCTGGTTTAGGGAGCTCGGACAAAATTAGGTGTCTACAAACCTAAGAGATGAATAGAAAAATCGTAGTCACGGGAAAATGTCGAATAGCATGCAATTGATGATTGATAACTTGACACATAGAAAGACCATGACTCTACTTGCTTTTGCTTTTATTTATATAAGATCAAAATTTATCACCTTCCTCCCTCTTACACAGATATATATGTGTGCTACAGTAATAACTTAGATTGGTTAGTTTATATGAATGTGATGAATGTAAGTTAAATAATAATGGTGTCTTGAAACCAAAAAAGCATGTACTTGAATTAAAGAATTGCATGTCCAAATTTCATAGTAGTGATGCTTTTTAAAGTTATATAGTAAGTGAAACTTGAATGAGTTAGAACTTGTTTATGTATATGACGGGTTAAGAATCAATATTCTGGCTATTAATAGTTGTGTTCCTCTATAGTTTAGTGATATACTTTTTTTATATGCAAGATAATTAATAAAGGTCCCAAGCTTCTTTTTACATTTTTTATTTATATATAAAAGTAAAGTTGCTAAATAATAATATATGTTGGTATCTATATTTGTTGAGTACTATTTGGTTCCTTTGAAACTTATTGATTTTTGTATTTGTTAGGTATGTCTTGTAACTCAATAAAGCATTTTAGTCCAAATCCAACTTCTCAATTACTTGGGAAAGTTTTCATTCTTTCTATTCTTCTATTGGTTCATCATCAATACTTATGACTGCTACAGAAGGAAATGAAACAATCAATATTGAAGGAGATACTGCTCTTCAAAGACTAACCCCAAAGGACGGTAAGGGTTCTGATGAATCTGAATCTACCAATTATATGAAAAGGCAAAGAAAGAAGACATCAATTGCTTGGCAAGAATTTACCATAGTGAAACTTGCTGATGGGGCTGAAAAGTGCAGCGTAATCATTGCAAGATTAAGCTTACCAAGAATAAAAATGGTACAACTACACAGTACAAGAGACATTTAGATGGTTATATCAAATGCCTGTTGTAGACGCCTAATTTTGTCCGGCCCCCCTAAACCGGGTAGAGTCTCATTTTCGACTTCCTGAAATGCAAAGAAACTCCTACCATTCCATGATGGGTCCCTAAGACTTTGTTTCGGAGGTCAGCACAAAAAGTCAACTTAGAAAAGTCAACTTTGAAAAAGTCAACCCTAAAAAGTCAACCACTAAAAAAGTCAACTCTCAGTAAAAATCAAGTTTTGAAGTTGAATTGAAAAATGGCGAAAGAATTTTGACAATACGAGATCTACAACGAAAGATATGGAGTTTGAAAGATGGGTTGCGAAAATTCAGTGTAGAGGAAGGCCTAATCCGGCAAATTTGGGGAAAACCGCAAAGATGGCCCAATTCAGTGAAGTTGAAGCCCCCAGTTGATAAAGGATAGATGAAAAAAATAGCCCAAGACCCAGTTTGAAGTGGATCCCAAGGAAAAGCCGGTTAGAGCAAAAATGGAAGAACGATAAGATTCCCGAGTTTGAAAAGGTGAAAACTAAATCAGAGAGGAATTTGACCGTAAAAATTGGGCATTTTCAGACCAACTCAAATTCAATATATGAAAAAGGCAGTAGAAAAAGAAAATCCAAAATCGGACCTGTTTTGAGTAAAAACGAGGTTTTAGAGGTTAAAGGGTAATATCAAAAAAATCCAAAGAAAATTTTGAGAAAAATAGCAAATGAGCTCGAAAAATTATAAAAACTTCCAGATCTGAGTTTCATAATTTTTGGAAGATTTTGGTGAAGAAAAATCCAAAATCGGAGCTCGAATGAAAAAGGCGAAGTTCAGGTGCATTAACCCAGAAAATCCCAAAGAAAATTTCAGGAAAAATAGAAAATAAGCTCAAAATAATTATAAAAACTTTCAGAGTTGAAATTTATATTTTTTGGAAGAGATTGGAGAAGAAAAATCCGGAATCGGAGCTCAAATGAAAAATGACAAAGTTCGGGTGCCCTAACTTGAAATTCCAAGAGAAAATTCTGGGAAAAATAGGAAACGAGCTCGAAAAATTATAAAAACTTTCAGATCTCAATGTTATATTTTTTGGAAGAGATTGGCAAAGAAAAATCCAAAATCAGAGCTCAAATGAAAAATGACAAAGTTCGGGTGCCCTAACCCGAAATTCCAAGAGAAAATTCTTGGAAAATAGCAAACGAGCTCGGAAAATTATGAAAACTTCCATATCTGAGTTTTATAATTTTTGGAAGCTACTGGCTAAGAAAAATACATAATCGGAGCTCAAATGGAAAAAGGCTAAATTTGGGATAACCAAAATTTTAGAGAAAAAATTGGGAAAAAAATAAAAAATGAGCTCAAAAAAATATGAAAGCCTCCAGAACCAAGTTTTATATTGGATGGGATGAGTTGGAAAAGACAAATTCCGAATTGTGCTCCATTTGCAATCAAATTAAGTTTGGTGGGCTAAAAGGTAATTTTATCAAAAAATCGAAAAAGGCCAATTCGCAATTAAAAAAATATGAAAGATGGAGGAAATTTTGGAATATTCCAGGTCTTGGCCGGCCAGCATAGTGGAGAAGGGTGAGGATTAATTTAATCCAATGGTCACTATCAAGCTACAAGATGCCATTTTTATTACCTTGCAAGTGGTCCTCCCTCATCCAATGGCCTAGGTGCTTTGTAGAAAAGATGAGTACATCCTTCAATGGCAAATATCAAATTGCAAGATGACATTTTTATTGTCATGAAAATATCCTCATCCAATGGCTTAGATTGTTGGAAGAAAGATGAGCACAATTCATCCAAAGGAGGAGCATGGTTCGGCCAAGCAAGAGCATGAAGGGGTGTCCTTGTTCCATCCAATGGCCTAGGTTCTTTGTAAAGGATGAGTACACCTTTCAAGGGCCAAGATCAAATGGCAATATTACATTTTTATTGTCAAGAAAATATCCTAATCCAATGGCCTAGAATGTTGGAGAAAAAAGAGCACATTTTTATCCAATGGTGGAGAGTCCAACCGGCCAAGCATGAATGAGAAGGGGGGAATTTTTTTTCCTTAAGTTGGCTGGTCATTTGATTGAGGAGGTCAGTAGCTGATTTGGCAAGAAAGAGGAATTTGAAAAAAAGGAAGAGAGAGTTGTCTAAGAAAGCTAAGAGGGTAGCCATTCCTATCTTGCTCTTGCATTGTTTCTTCTTCATTCTCATGCTTTTTTCTTTGTTGTCCATGTGATTTCTACCTTTTTTCATGTTAAAATAAAAGTTTTGAAATGTTCTTTTAAGCTTTCATTTTTTCATTTTCATCAAAAAAAGAAGAAAACAATTTTTACTAATAATTTCCATCATGACCGAATGCTTGCTTGGCTTGCCTTTATTTTTTTTGTTTTGCATGTTTGATGTGCGAAACATGATTGTGGAAGGTTTATATTTGTTTTTATGTTTTTATCTTAAAAAATAAAAAATGAAACAAAAGAGATTGAAAGGCTTCATGATTTTGATAAAATTAAGTGACCATGGTTAGGGGAGGGCTATGCCCATTGTACCAATGATGGAGCTCACCTCTATTTTTTTTAGTTTACTTGGTTTATTTTTTGATTTGTGGGTTTGTAAAGGCTTCATGATCTTGATAATATCAAGTGATTATGGTTAGGGGAGGGCTATGCCCATTGTACCAACCATGGAGCTCACTTTCCTTATTCTTTGTTTACTTGTTTTTATTTACTTCCTTGCATGTCTATGCATCTTTGATCATGTTCTTTTCACCATTTTCATGCTATATTAGTCTTTGTATCATTTTCATGTTATGATAAGCGCCTATACCATTCGGTCATCTCATGCATTTTGGTCCATGCCTTGCATCATGCTTAGTTGTATCATGCATTTTAGGTCATGTAGTTGTGTTCTCTTGCATTTTGTGTTCTTGACATGCAACATATACCATTCGGCTAGCCCATATATTTTTCATGCCATGCCTTGCATCATGTTTGGTTATGTCATGCATCTTAGCTCATGTTTGATTATGTTATGCATCTTAGGTCATGTAGCTATGTCATGCATCTTAGGTCACTTTCCATGTCATGTAGAGAATAAGTCATTTTCGTCTATTCCATGTCATTCTAGTAGTCATGTCCATTTCATTCCATGCCACCTATGCCATGTCATCATTTTATGCCATGTCACCTATTCTATGTCATCATTTCATGCCATGTCACTTATGCCATGTCATCATTTCATGCCATGTCACCTATGCCATGTCATAATTTTATGCCATGTCACTTATACCATGTCATCATTTCATGCCATGTCATCATGTTATGCCATGTCACCCATGCCATGCCAGCATTTCATGCCATGTCACCTATGCCATGTCATCATTTCATGCTACGTCACCTATGCCATGTCATTATTTTATGCCATGTCACCTATGCCAAGTCATCATTCTATGTCATGTCATCTATGCCATGTCATCCATATAATATGTCGTGCCATGTCATTTTCCATGTCATTTACAGTTTAGGTGCATTTTCATGCCATGCCATTCATGCTATGTCATCATTTCATGCCATTCGGCCATCCACATGCCATCACCATGCATTCAACCATTCACATGCCATCATCGTGGCCGCCATGACCATTCGGCCACCATGATATTTCATACATGCCATTGCATTTTTATGCCATAACATTCAATTCCATAGCATGTCTTTGGCCATGTCATTTAGTATGATAAGCTCATGTTTGCCATGTCAATTTCACTCACATGACATTCATTCTCATGCTATGTCGCTTGGTTTGCTAGGTCATTATGCTTATCTAGCTTTGGTTTGCCATGTCGTTTTCCTTCACATGACATTTATTATCATGCATGCCTTAGTGTCAATTTACATATTCATACATTTTAATAAGGCAATATTCTCGAGTTTAAATAATTCTTGCTCTTCTCTGCTGGGTCTACCGGAGAGGATATCATTAATTATTAACAAAGGAATAGCCTTTTCAAAAACAAAAGTGATTCAAAAAATTTCAAAATAAATATAACTTTCTATGTTTTGCCGGGGAACATGGAAAGATTTTGGTATTAAAAAATTCTGAGTCATTCTCAGATAATTTCATCCTCATGTTGTGACACTTGTCCATGTCATTAATATGTCATTTTGTATGCCATGTTGATTTCATTCACATGACATTCATTCTTATGCCATGTCATCTATGCCATGTCATCATTTTTATGCCATGTCATCATTTTATGACATGTCATTCATGCCTTGTCATCATTTCATGCCATGTCACCTATGCCATGTCATCTTGCATGTCATGTCAATTTCATTCACATGATATTCGTTCTTATGCCATGTCATCCATATGCCATATCATCTTGCATGACATGTCGATTTAATTCACATGACATTCATTCTTATGCCATGTTATCTATATGCCATGCCATCCATATGCCATGTCAATTTTATTCACATGTCATTTTGTATGCTATGTCAATCATTTGTCATGTCAGTATTTCTTTTACTAGGTCATAATAAAATGTTTGTCATATCATGATAAATGAGCATGTTTATTTCATTTTTATCTGAGTAACATTTTGGCATACTTATGGTCAATTTCGATGATTTTCAAAAGATATGAAAAACAAATGATATTTTTTATAAATCAAGATTATTCCGAGTTAAAATAATTCATGAGCTCTCTGTTGGGTCTACCAGAGAGGATATCATCAATTATCATTAATAATGGAATATCTTTTTCAAAAAAATGATTCGGAGAATTTCAAAATCGAGGAAAAATTCCATATTTTGCCGAGTCTGTCGAAAAATATGGGAAATTTTTATGCTAGTAAATTTCGGATCATTTTCCAAATAAAATATGAATTTTTAAGGGAATTATTTCAAAACACCAAATTTTAAAATCGAATTTTTACCGAGACTCGAGATAACATAGACTAATAAGGTACCATTTTATACGGGCGTTATGGGGGTGCTAATCCTTCCCCGCAAGTAACTGACTCCCGAACCCGCACTTGTTTTTCTCTGGTTCAAAGCGCAGACTACAAAATTGGTTTTAAAAATGTTTTAATTAATTTTAAAATATTTTATTAAAACCGGTTTTAATAGGTGGCCGATCACACCTAGCCAAAAAAGATTGGTGGTGACTCTATTTCTTTTTTGAGGTCGTTTTCATACCCTCGACCCTTTATTTCAAGAGGAATTATGTCATCTTTTCATCTGCCTGTGTTTTTTCCTTCACCTCACTCGAGCGGCTCTTCGCGACGGGATCACGTATCGGTAGCTTGGCGACTCCGCTGGGGACTTTAGAGAGTCAGGCCTAGAATTAGTCATGTTTTATCAAAAGTCTCGATTTTGTCGGTTTTAGTTGGTGTTTACTTTTAATTCCCTTTTTCTAATAAAGGAAAATTTTTGAAAATAATCAAATGTTTTAAATGTGTTCATTCTCATGTGCATGCATATTTTTACTGTTCTCTAGTTATTTAATTTTATATTCATTATATTCTTTTTTTAAGTAATGCTTTACTTTGTTTACTTTGTCTTTATTAAATTGCTGGGGTTTTAGAATAAGGGTATAGAATAAGTGGTGAAAGGTTTGTTTGTTCCTCCTCACACACTATACTTGCATTTGCATAACATGAGCCCTCTATCCGGGTTCCGTCCTTTAGGTGGAATTAAAGTAACTACGCTCTCGTGAGGTGTTAACCTCCGTATGGGCTACCAAAACACTTTCGGAGTAGTAAACTACCTACGCTTCCGTGAGGTGATAACCTCCATATAGGCCTGGGAAATACACTCTAACAAATTGAACCCGCTTTTATAGGTGCCTTACTAGTCTTCACCGGCGACAGTGAGGAGCAATTTGGAGCCTTTTTAGAACCTAATGCAACCTCATATAGTGAACCTAGGCGAAACCATGTCGAATTTTCGTTAGAGGTACCGAAGCTAGGGACACTCAAAGGAACCTTTCTCACCTTCAGTTATTTATTTCGATATCACATTGATTTGATTATTATACCATTGTACTGACTCGTTTCCCTTTGTTTTGATTGTTTTGTTTTGTTTTGCCTTGTTTTCATTGCATGCATCATGATCACTTAGATGTGTTTGCCTTAAGCCAAATTCCAGTCAGAGGGGTTTTCGTTGCAGTCATGGAACACTGAGACCTTGCACCAATGATAGTTACTTCCAAGACATACCGAGAGGTCCGAATAGAGTCAGAGAAATATCAGGTTGACAAGGGAGACTGCTTGACTAGAAGCTTCGTGTCTATTATTCCCAAGTCGGTTCATTTAGATCCGGGTCAGAATGATTTGACAGAATTAAAGGAGATTTGGGGACGATGGGGAACTGCAAAGAAAAACGAGTTCACCAAGAAGTATGGCGACATAGCATTACTTCTCCCGATCCAGATAGATGAGTAGTTGATCAGGGCAGCGGTATAGTTTTGGGATCCCTCTTACCGATGCTTCACGTTCAATCGGAAGGATATGACACTCACCATCGAGGAGTACTCAATCTTGCTCCGTATCGAGTCGTCTACCCCTGATAAGATATATTGCAAGCAGCAAAAGACAGTTAGCTTTCGGAGGAAGCTATCTGAATTATTGGGTATGGAGATTCCGATCGACTCCCTGAATATTAAGAAAAAGGGTTCTAGTGCTTGTATCCCATGGGTATTCTTACAAGATTATATCATGAACAATCCGGAGAGTGATCATGTGGTGGATGTTTTTGCCTTGGTGATCTATGGTTTGGTGATATTTCCAAAGATCTTGGGGCACATTGAGATAGCCGTAGTAGATTTCTTAGAGTCCCTGGGCAAACAAATTGATCCTACTCTTGCTATTCTTGCCGAGACATTCAGGTCACTCAATTTCTGTCGAAGAAAATGTGAGGGACGTTTCGAGGGATATGCATAGCTTCTGTATGTTTGGATCCAAAGTCATTTCTGGGGAAATGATAAGGAAAAGCTTCGTCCCTACATAAGGACTTTCATTCCTTTTAAAGAATTCTGCAAAGAAAGAGTGGCCGAGAAAGGGAGATAAGAAACAATGGATAATGACTCTTCGTCGCTTAGCCCGAGAGGACGTCACTTGGTGAGCTCCGTGGATGCCGATGGGATCTATTCTGTATAGTTGTGGAGACAAACCATGGGTTTCGTTAATGGGAATTGGGGAGCTATCAGCTATGCACCACTCTTGGTACGAAGACAGTATGGGTCTGAGTAGTTCATTCCGATGACTCATAGGCTCACTTTGGTAGATTTCGCATATGATGCGCCCGGGTACATGAAGGAAACACGTGAGCTCATCAAGGCATGGAGGAAGTTGTACCGATCAGAATTGGAGAGATATACCGATAACGCTACTCCCGGATACTTGGTTTCGAGGGCCAAGAGGATCCAGTACATAGTGCTCCCTACCGAGGATGCCTCTGTCTATCCGGTAATCCTTTAGCAAGAGCCTGTGGTACCAACAGAGATCAAGCTTGTCAGGAAAGAATTAGAAAAAGACAAGGGGAAATTGAAGCGAAAATGTGATAAGTTTCAAGAGGATGTCGAGGATTTGAAGACTAGGCTAGAGATCCAAGAGGTCAAGACACTAAAAGTGGTCAGGGAACGAGACACGGGACAATCCGATATACAGGACTTGCATCAGGAAAACAAGAGGTTAAAAACCAAGGGAAAGTTCATTGGAACTAGCAGGTGTCTGAGCGCCCATGAGAAAGAGATAGAAAAGCTTCAGAATGAACTAGACTTTTGGAAGGGTAAGGCTAAGGAAAGCAAAGAAAAGAAAAGGAGTCCCCATTTTCTCATGAGGGCAAAAGTCGGAAGATGCACGGTCATTGATTTAGACCAAGTTGGAAAGATGCTTGCAAGAGAATGAGCTGTTGAAAGCCAAATTGGGAAATGAGAGGGAAAGGATATCCATGCTACGCAAGGAAAATGAGACACTCCATGCGACCATTCAGACCTTAGAGCATCAGTTGCAAGTTTAGAAGACTGACATCGATGCCATCATCCGAGAATACAGAGAGAGGAAGACGGAATGGAGCTAGGCAAATGACTTAGCTTTGGATGCCAGCACCAGGTGGAAGACTGAGACCTTGGAAAGGCAGCAGTATATAGACCACCTGACTAGGCAGATCCGCAAGGCTGTGGTCAAGGCCAAAGAGATGTTGGAGAAGGTAAAGACTCTAAGGTGTGATGTCAACCCGACAAGAGAGCATGGACAACGCCTGCTGAACTTCTTAGAGGAGGCTCAAGACTAGTATGAGCAGATCCGATCTTTTTATGTAACCCGAGAATGAGAGAGGATTTGTAAAAAGTTTCTATGAATCAATGAAAAACCTTTGTGTTGGAATTTGATCTTAAGGCAAATATTATTATTCGCATCATCTCATTCCATAAAATTATAGAAGCATACATTCATTCATCCATTTGTTTGAGAAGTCATGCATTGATTTATTCATTCATCCTTGCATACATTTAATAAGCTGATAATAATAATGTGTCATTCTAAGGTTTTAAATTGGGCGACCACCGAAACTCCCAGAGAGAAGCACTCTGCATCGGTATAATACTCGATCATAAGTCAGGATCATGGAAAATGAGCAGCTTGCCCGAATGGAGAGAACGGAAAGGGCACAAGATGAGTTCAGGGAACAATTGGCCAAATCTCTGGGCCGAATCGAGAGATCAGATGATTAAGTTGATGGAACTGGTCTCCGCCACAGTTAAGGGAAAGTGACACATGGAAAACTCAGCCCTAAGATAGAACCAGGAAGTCAGAGGGGCAAAGAGGGTTAGCAAGAAGCCGTACTGACAAACGGCCAACCTGCGCAGAATATAGAAACTCTACCTCTAGTAGCTGAAATGACTTTCGTGTATATTTAATCCAACGCAGAGGCACAGAAACATATGCCAGTTAGGGTAAACCTTAGGGCATCCCGATAGATTTTATCGATATCCGCGACCTGGATGAGCTTGCCGAACAAGAAAAGAGGAAGGCGGCGAAACTAAAAAAGGTCGTAACAGTTGAATCACAAAAAAAGTATTAGCTATTGGAAGAAAGTCTGAGGGCCGTGGAAGGGGCAGAATTGTTCGAAAGCCTCGATGCCAAAGAGATGAGTTTGGTCTCCGGTTTAGTGATCCCGCCCAAGTTCAAGACGTCAGATTTTGAGAAGTATAACGGGACCACCAATCCTTCAGCATATTTGACGATGTATTGCCAAAAAATGATTGGACATGATAGTGACATCCACTGTTTCCAAGATAGCCTCATCGGGTTTACCACTCGTTGGTACAATCAACTTACCCGCAATAAGATCCGATCATGGACGGATTTGGCTAGGGCCTTCCTGGAACACTACAAGCACGTCTCTGACATGGTACCAGACAGACTATCCCTGCAAAACATGGAGAAGCAAGCTACTGAAAGCTTCAAATAGTATGCCCAAAAATAGAGAGACATGGCTACCCAGGTGCAGCCATCGTTAACTGATAAAGAAACTACGGTTCTCTTCATTAAAACTTTGAAGGCACCATACTATGAGAAGTTGGTGGGGAATGCCACTAAGAATTTCGCAGATATGGTCATATCTGGAGAGCTGATTGAAACCGCGATCAAAAGCGGGAAGATGGTAAGCGGGGAACAAGTCGCCCATAAGAAAACAACTCTTGCCAAGAAAAAGAAAGGGGAGGCTCTTGTAGTCAGTTTCAATAACCGACCTTTTTCACCTCCAACACCCTATACACCTTACCCGACCTACAACCCTTACTATCTGGCAATAAAGAACCTCACTCAAAATCCTTTTCCCTACACAACCATACCACAGCAACCATATCCGACTGGCATATCTCCTCAGATAGCCATTCCACCAAACACTACCCCAAACATGCAAAACATTCCCCGAAATGATCAAAGGCCTGTGAGGAATACCCAAAAGCCTCAGTATGACCCTATCCCCACTACTTACAGCGAGTTATACCTGAAGCTTCTACAGTGTCAATTCGTTACGCCTGTCTATCTTCAACCTTTAAAACCTCCTTATCTCAAGTGGTACGATTCTAAGTGCGTACCATGTGGGCATCCAAGGACACTCAACCGAGACTTGCACTGCTTTCAAGCGCAAGGTTCAAAGCCTTAATGATGCAAGAATCTTGAAATTCGGGCCGAAAATAGACCTAATATTGTGGGAAACCCTTTGCCTAATCATACGGAGGCCAAGGTCAACGCAATCATGTCATGGGAGGTTGAAAGGGTAAAAAGGGATGTCAGAAAAGTAAAAACGCCTATGATCAGAGTCTGGTTTGAGATGGTCAAGACGGGGTTAGTTAATCCGAGAACAGATGTGAGGGAAATATTCAGTTAGACGGGGAACTTTTGCCAATATCATGAGTGCAAAAGGCATGCCATTCTGTAATGAGAAGAGTTCTTAGCAAAGGTTCAAAAGATGATTGATATGGCGAGGCCCAATTTTCTGAAAAGATAGAAAAGCCTAAAATTAGTATGAATGAGACCGGTTATGGGATGGACAGACCCTTGATCTTATACCATGATGAGCCCGAGGTAAAGGCTATTCCAGTAGTCGAGGGACCCACTCCAAAGATGATTATAGAATTACCGTCACCTTTTTCTTACAAATGAGACAAGACGATTCCATGGAAGTATGATTGCAGTATAGCGATGCCAGGATCTTCAAACTATCAGGCAGTAGCCATGGATGTAACCGGAGTGGGGCACCTAACCCAAAGTGGTAGATATTATGCCCCGAGGACAGTTGAACCTGAAAAGATAGGAGAACCTGATAAAGGAAAAAGGGCAGTGGGATCGGACCCTATGGAGGTAGAACAACTTGGGGAGCTAGGAAAGGATCCAGCTCCAGTTAGTAAAGGAGTCGGTGAATGAGAAAGAAGCCTATGAGTTCCTAAAGTTCATCAAACACAGCGAGTACAGTGTGGTAGAGCAATTGCACCGCCAACCGGCAAGGATTTTAGTACTTTCACTATCGTTAAACTCAGAGCCACACCGAAATGCTTTGCTGAGAATTTTGAACGAGGCTTATGTAGCCAACAACATATCAATGGAGAAGTTAGATCGTTGATGGGAAACATTACAGCGGATGATTACATCTCCTTCAATTATGATGAGATGCCACCGAATGGAATAGGATCCACCAAGGCTCTCCATATGACCACTACCTGTAAGGGACACATTCTACCCCGAGTACTCATTGACAATGGATCTTCTCTGAATGTGATGCCATTGGATACCTCATCAAAACTGGAAATTGATATGTCCTACATGTTGCCAAGTCGTACTGTTGTCAGAGCCTTTGATGGCACTCGTTGGGAAGTGATGGGAAATATTGAGATCCCACTTCAGATAGGTCCCTGTACTATAAGGTCGATTTTCAAGTGATGGACATCACCCCATCTTACAATTGCTTGCTGGGAAGGCCGTGGATTCACTTTGTCGAGGCTGTGACGTGCTTGGTCAGCGTGTCAGGAGAAGGGGATATCATCGCCTTATATCTATAGATACCCCCTACATAGAGGTAAACGAAGATATTGTAGAATGCTCATTCAGGTATTGGAATTTGTCAATGCCGTGTTCGTCACTGAGGTACATAAAATTCCAAAGCCAAGGCTATCCAAGAATACCAGATTGGGGGTGAAAACAACAGTTGGAAAAGGCTGCAGAGCAGGAAAATGACTAGGAAAGTATCTCCAGGGGATGGCCAGAGCAATAGAAGTGGCTGGGAAGAAAGAACGATTCAGTCTCGGATATCTCCCTAAAGCTCACGAAAAAATGAAACAAATCGAGAAGAACCAAAAAAAGAGGATAGCCCGTCTTGCGGGTGTAGATATGGAGTGGGAGCCCATGACTTTTTCGTCAATCCTTCACATCTTCCGCTCGGTCGGTTTTGAGTTTGGGAGTAAGAATTTTGAGGATATGATGGTCCTGCTGGAGCAGACTTTTGAAAAGCTCTATGGGGTTGAAGACAAACAACTACATGAAATGATGGTCGGCATGGTCGAAACAGATGAACAGAGGGTTGAAAGCACTAGTTGGGTTGTGCTCCTGTGCCTTCCGGGTTATGAGCTAGCAAATTGGAGCGTGACTGAACTTCCCATAGTTTTTAGGTCTACTCCAGTGTAATGCTCGAATCAACCTTAATTGCCTCTGGTCGAAGGCATTAAGAATCCTTTGAACAGGCTTATGTTTAAAACTTATCATTTAATAAATAACAATCACTATGCATCTTCTTCATAATAATGAGTCCACATCCTTTCATTCTTTCATTATTATTTCACATATGCCTTCCTATATTGTTTTCTTCCCTACTTATTTACAGGTGCCAGGATACGAAATATGAGGACTGTCCTGTCAATAATTCTGAAATTGATTTTAAAAAACCCATCTGTACGGGTGATTTCGACTCCAATGAAGATATCGAGGACTGTGATTTGCCTCCAAATTTATTGAGATAATAGAACAAGAGGAGAAACAAGTACTACCTTACAAAAAGTAGTTGGAAGTAATAAATTTTGGGGGATGGGGAAGAAATAAGAGAAGTCAAGATTGGGACTGTCATTTCACCATCGATAAAGCAAGATTTGATAAGTCTACTCCGGGAATATGCGGATGTGTTTGCATGGTCGTACCAAGACATGCCTGGGTTGAACCCTAAAATTGTGGTTCACAAACTCCCATTGAAACCAGATTGCAAGCTGATTCAGCAAAAACTGAGAAAGATGAGGCCCGAAATGCTATTAAAAGTGAAAGAGGAAGTAAAAAAACAATTCGATGCCGGATTCTTGGAAGTGGCAAAATACCCGAAGTGGGTAGAAAACATTGTCTCGGTTCCAAAGAAAGATGACAAAGTACGGATGTGTGTTGATTATCAAGATCTGAACAAGGCGAGCCCCAAGGATAATTTCCCGTTGCCTCACATTGATACTTTAGTCGATAATACCGCCAAAAATTCCATGTTTTCCTTCATGGACGGGTTCTCAGGGTATAATCAGATTAAGATGGCACCGGAGGATATGGATAAAACCATATTCGTGACGATGTGGGGAACCTTTTGCTATAAGGTGATGCCATTCGGGTTGAAAAACGCTGGGGCAACATATCAAAGAGCCATGGTAACTTTGTTCCATGACATGATGCACAAAGGAATCAAAGTTTATGTCGATGATATGATCGCAAAGTCGCAAGGAGAGGATGAACACATTACGAATCTTAAAAAGCTCTTTGAAAGGTTGACAAAATTTCAACTTAAACTCAACCCGGCAAAGTACAGTTTCGGAGTCAACTCAGGAAAGCTACTGGGCTTCGTTGTTAGCCAGAAAAAAAAAGAGATTGATCCAGATAAAGTGAAAGCTATTTAGGACTTGCCTCCCCCTCGTATTGATCCAGATACAGTGAAAGCTATTTAGGGCTTGCCTCCCCCTCGTACTCAGAAAGAAGTAAGAAGATTTTGGATAGGCTGAATTACATCGCTTAGTTCATCTCTTAACTTATCGATAAGTGCGACTCGATCTTCAAGTTACTCCGAAAGCGTGATCTAGGGGAATAGGATTAAGGATGCCAGATAGCCTTTGATAAGGTCAAGCATTATCTGTCAAACCCACCGGTACTAATGCCACCAGTCCCAGGAAAGTCATTGATATTGTATTTGTCAGTATTTGAAAGGTCCATGGGATGTGTGTTGGGGCAACACAACGAAACCGGAAAGAAAGAACAAGCCATCTACTATCTCAGCAAAAAGTTCACTGAGTGCGAGTTGAAATACTCATTGGTAGAAAGACTTTTTTGTGCCTTAACCTGGACCCCAAAGGCTTAAACAGTACATGTTGTATCACACGACATGGTTGATTGCAAAGTTAGATCCCTTCAAATACGTATTCGAGGCACTTTCGTTGTCAGGAAGGAAGGCGAGATGGCAAGTGCTACTTTTCGAATATGATATTGTGAATGTGAGCCAAAAGGCTATAAAGGGTAGCACAGTAGCCGAATTCCTAGCAAGTCAAGTAGTAAAGGATTACGAGCCTCTGGACTTTGATTTCCCTAACAAAGACCTAATGTGTATCTCAGAAGAAAAGGGGATTTCCTTTGAAAAGAAAACCTGGAAAATGTATTTTGATGGCGCATCTAATGCCATGGGGCACGAAATTGGTGTAGTGCTCATATCCCCTGAGGAAGATTATTATCCTTTCACTGCCATATTGGATTTTGATTGTACCAACAATACCGCTAAGTATGAAGTGTGTACTATGGGTCTTCAACCATAGAAAGAAAGATAAAAACACTAGAGGTCTTCGGAGATTCAGCCTTAGTGATATACCAACTGCGCGGAGAATGAGAAACCCGGGATGCTAAGCTAATCCGATATAAAGAGCTTATACTGAGCTTGATTGAGGAGTTCGAAGAGGTAGTTTTCAATTACTTCCCCCGAGAAGAAAACCGAATGGCGGATGCTCTAGCCACTTTGTCATCAATGTTTAAAGTGAATAAAGGGGCCGAAGTTGTGCCGATCAAGATGAGCATATACGAGTCTCTTGCCTATTGCTAGAGTATTGAAGAAGAATCAGATGGTCACCCTTGGTATTACGATATCTTGCAATACATCAAGAGTCAAAAGTACCCTGAATAAGCAACAGAAAATGATAAGAGAACCTTGAGAAGAATGGCAATGGATTTTGTCTTGGTTGGTGAAATCCTTTACAAGAAAGGGAGAGACCAGATTCTGTTGAGGTGTGTTGTGTCTGCGAAAAGCTCAAAGAATCCTCGAAGAGGTCCACGAAGGGATATGTGGCACCCACGCGAATGGCCACATACTGGCTAAGCAAATTATGAGGGCCGGATACTATTGGCTAGCCATGGAAGAGGACTGCATCAATTATTCCCGAAAGTGCCATAAATGCTAGGTATACACCGATAAGATTCATTAGCCGCCATCGCCGCTGCATGTCATAACGGCTCCATGGCCATTTTCATTGTGGGGAATAGATATGATCAGGCCCATTACCCAAAAGCTTCGAACGGACACTGTTTTATCCTAGTGGCCATCGATTACTTCACAAAGTGGGTAGAAACAGCCTCTAATGCCAATGTGACAAAGTCAGTGGTGTGCAGATTCGTCAAAAAAGAGATTATATGTCGATATAGACTTTCGGAGAAAATAATCACAAACAATGCTCTCACTCTGAACAATAAGATGATGAGGGAAATATGTACCCAATTCAAGATCAACCATCATAATTCGGCACCTTACCATCCGAAAATGAATGGGGCAGTAGAATAAGCCAATAAGAACATCAAGAAAATTGTTGAAAAGATGACTGATGTGTACAAAGATTTGCATGAGATCTTGCCTTTTGTTCTCCACGCATACCGTACTTCAGTTCGCACATCTACAGGGGCCACGCCATTTTCTCTGGTATATGGGATGGAAGCAGTGCTGCCTACTGAGTTTGAAATCCCTTCACTTCATGTTTTGATGGAAGTGGGCCTAAAAGAGGCAGAATGGGTTAGAGTTTGCTATGAAAAATTGAACCTCATCGAGGAGAAAAGGTTGAAGGCAATTTTCCATGGGCAGATGTATCAGAAAATGATGATTTGAACCCACAACAAAAAGGTTTGCCCCAGGCAGTTTCGAGAGGGAGAGTTGGTACTAAGAAAAGTTCTCCCTATTGTGAAAGATCCTCAATAAAATAGGCTACGAATTGGGAATGACCTTATGTGGTAAAAAGAGCTTTTTCTAGAGGAGCATTGATCTTAACTCGGATAGACAGTGATGACTTGAGAAATACCGTGAATGCCGGCAAATTGAAGAAATACTATGCTTGAAGAAGGATGAGAAGAAAAAAAAATAGAAAAGAAAAGTGTGATACTGTGCATGAGAGGATTCAAGTGACTCTAAATGTAAAAATGTAAATTCTATATAACTATTTCTCCCGAGGATTGCTTTTCATTGAGAATATTCATGCTTGATATGATAAATGGCCATTTTTCATATTCCTTTTAGTAAGAAAAAATTATCCCTAGTCACCCCTTTCAGCCTTAGGAATTATTTCTTTCTTTGAGCCTTGATCAAGGATCACCCTTTACACTGGAGGGCAAATGCGAGGAAATCCTTCTTAAAAAAATCATGGCAAAAAGAGCCATCAGAAACAAAAATCATCATGGCAAAAAGAGCCATCGAAAAAGAAAAAGAAGAAAAAACACACTTAAAAAAGGTGTGATATCAAAGAATGGCAAATGAAAGCCAAGAATGAAAAGAAACAAATCCAAAAAGGAGAAAAATCCAAAAAAGATGAATGATTCAAAAATGAATCATCCTCATGAAATGATCCTTGATCTGATCACCCTCAAACATGTTTTGGGCCTATTTATCCTTTCTTTCTAAACTCGAACCTTGGCCTACATTACGTGCTTTTAAAGTCCATTTTGATCAAGCATGTGTATTTAATTTGAAGGGTTTTTCTCATATCTCATCCCATCTTTTGAATTGTCATTTTTACCTTGGAAGCATTTAGAATTCTCAAATGCATGGTAGAACACGAGAAGAAAAAAAAAGAAAAAAAAAGAATGTAAAAGGAGAGGTTTAAGCCAAAAAATCGAAAAGGGCGACTTAAAACCAAGCAGGGAACACTTGGGTTGAAAACTAGCAAAGGGCGGCCCAAGTACTGATCAAAGACTAATTCAATGCTCCATGTAAAGGGAGAGAAAATATCAAAAAATCAGAGAAAAGGGGTAAAGCCCAGTCTGAAGCAACAACGAAAGCCAAGAAGTCACCCAAGCGAATGGCAAGCTTAAAAGATATTTCAGGGATATGACAACAGGAAGGGTCCAGGATATTCTGCGTCTGGGGCATCTATACCTTCTCCTTTGCTTTTTCCTTTTAATCCTTAATATTCATCTTTGTTATCCAAACCTTTTTGCAATGAACTCATATTGGCCCTTTCGGGGCATATGGCTGTTTCATACCATTTTTTGTATATGTTGTGATGCATTTTTGAGTGTTATCAAATTGAATGATGATTAGTAAACATAAAAATCTTTAAATGAAATGATTTCTTTGCATTATTGCGGAGTAGATTTATTTTAGAAGAGGTTTGGAAACCACTAAAGTTTGGAGAAAATCGAGCCAATCCATAATGCTAAGAAACTCATCAAGTAGAGCAAATCAAAGATAGATTGAAAACACCGTCACAAAGTCAAAACTTGTAGATCACAGTGAAAACATAGAGAGGAGCTCATCAAGTAGAGATTTGTGAACCTCAATGAAACCATGGATTAAAACTCATAACAATCATGTAATTGCAGTCATCACTAGGGAACATGCATCTTACAAACAATTGCAAAACCTATCATCAGCATCACTGCACTTGACTAACATTGCATAAATCATGGAAAGTTTTCTTTCTTAAGCCCAACACAGCTGGTACAAAAGGACAAGACATCCAAATTTTCCTAGACAAGATAACCAGACTTTTCGGACAAGACATCTATTTTTCCTGGACAAGAAAACCAGATTTCTCAGACAAGACATCCAATTTTCCTATACAAGACAACCAGATTTCTCAGACAAGACATCCAACTTTTCCTGGACAAGACAACCAGACTTTTCAGACAGGACATCCAAGTTTTGCAAATCAAACTCGTTTCCTTAAGACGGGTCGAACCTTGATTAGTCAGGGAACTCAAGTTAAGGACAAATTTTTGTTTTAGTCAAAGCTGCACCAAGATGAGGTAAGGCCCCGGGACTTCTATCGAGGTATTGTCTTCTCTTGCAAATCGAACTTGTTTCCTTAAGACGGGTCGAGCCTTGATTAGTCAAGGAACTCAATTTAAGGACAAATTTCTTTTATTTCAAATTTATTTTTTTTACAGTTTGCAAAAAAAATTAATAAATTAAAAAATGGAAATTCCCTTTCTTATCTTGCATTTATGATTTTAGTGACAAGACAAAACTATTCTCTAGTTTATTTTTGTCTGATTCCTGATTCTCAAAGAGGGCAACTGTAGGCACCTAATTTTGCTCGGGCACCCTAAATCGGGCAGAGTCTCCTTTCGACTTCCCGGAATGCAAAGAGACTCTCACTGTTCCACAGATAGATCCCCAAGACTTTATTTAGGAGGTCAGCACAAAAAGTCAACTCCAAAAAAGTCAACTCTGAAAAAGTCAACCCTAAAAAGTCAACCACTAAAAAAGTCAACTCCCTGTCAAAATCAAGTTTCGAAGTTGAATTGAAGAATGGAGAAAGAATTTTGACAATCCGAGATCTACAACAAAAGATATGGAGTTCGGAAGATGGGTTGCGAAAATTTAGTGTAGGGGAAAACCTAATCCGGCAAATTTGGGGAAAACCGCAAAGATGGCCCAATTCGATGAAATTGAAGCCCTCAGTTGATAAAGGATGGATAAAAAAATAGCGCAAGGCCCAGTTTAAAGTGGATCCCAATGAAGAGCCGGTTAGAGCAAAAACGGAAGAACGAGAAGATTCCCAAGTTTGAAAAAGGGGAAAACTAAATCGGAGGGGAATTGGATCGTAAAAATTGGGCTTTTTGGACTAACTCAAATTCAATATATGACAAAGGCAGTAAAAAAAGAAAATCTGGAAATCGAACCCGTTTCAAGTAATAATGAGGTTTTGGAGGTTAAAGGGCAATACCAGAAAATCTCGAAGAAAATTTGGGAAAAATAGCAAGTGAGCTCGAAAAATTACAAAAACTTCCAGATCTAAGTTTTATAATTTTTTGAAGATCTTGGTGAAGAAAAATCTGGAATCGAAGCTCGAATGAAAAATGCGAAGTTCAAGTGCATTAACCCGAAAAATCCCAAAGAAAATTCCTGAAAAAATAGCAAATGAACTCAAAAAAATTATAAAAACTTCCAAAGCTGAGTTTTATATTTTTTGGAAGAGATTGGAGAAGAAAAATCGGGAACCGGAGCTCAAATTAAAAATGACAAAGTTCGGGTGCCCTAACCTGAAATTCCAAGAGAAAATTCTGGGAAAATAAAAAAACGAGCTAAGAAAATTATGAAAACTTCCAGATCTCACTTTTATATTTTTTTGTAAGAGATTGGCGAAGAAAAATTCAGAATCGGAGCTCAAATGAAAAATGACAAAGTTCGGGTGCCCTAACCCGAAATTCCAAGAGAAAAAATTGGGGAAAATAGGAAACAAGTGCGAAAAATTATGAAAACTTTCAAATCTGAATTTTATAATTTTTGGAAGCTATTGATGAAGAAAATTCCAGAACCGAAGCTCAAATGAAAAAGGCTAAATTTGGGAGGCACTATTCCATGTCATCATTTTATGCTATGTCACCTATGCCATGTCATCATGTATGCCATGTCATCTTGCATGTCATGTCGATTTCATTCACATGATATTCGTTCTTATGCAATGTCATCTTGCATGACATGTCGATTTAATTCACATGACATTTTGTATGCTATGTCAATCTTTTGTCATGTCATTATTTCTTTTACTAGGTCATAATAAAATGTTTGTCATATCATGATAAATGAGCATGTTTATTTCATTTTTATCTAAGTAACATTTTGGCATACTTATGATCATTTTCGATGATTTTCAAAATACATGAAAAACAAATGATATTTTTTTATAAATCAAGATTATTCCCGAGTTAAAATAATTCATGAGTTCTCTGTTGGGTCTGCCGGAGAGGATATCATCAATTATCATTAATAACGGAATATCTTTTTCCAAAAAATGATTCGGAGAATTTCAAAATCGAAGAAAAATTCCATATTATGCCGAGTCTGTCGAAAAATATGGAAAATTTTATGCTAGTAAATTTTGAATCATTTTCCAATTAAAATATGAATTTTTAAGGGAATTATTTCAAAGCACCAAATTTTAAAACCGACTTTTTATCGAGACTCGAGATAACACACGACTAATAAGGTACAGTTCTATATGGGCATTGTGGGGGTGCTAATCCTTCCCCGCACGTAACCGACTCCCGAACCCGTACTTGTTTTTCTCTGGTTCAAAGCGCAGACTACAAAATTGGTTTTAAAAATATTTTAATTAATTTTAAAATATTTGTTAAAAATCGGTTTTAATAGGTGATCGATCACACCTAGCCAAAAAAGATTGGTGCCGACTCTATTTCTTTTTCAAGGTCGTTTTCATACCCTCGACCCTTCATTTCAAGAGGAAGTAAGTCATCTTTTTCTCTGCCTGTGTTTTTTCCTTCACCTCACTCGAGCGTGTCTCTTCGACGGGATCACGTATCGACACTTGTAAAGGGGAAAAACACTCTTTATCTACAACTACAAACACCTAGATCTGATAGTTTGAGTTGTATCCAGACTTGAAAGTATGATCAAGCAAAGATAAGGGAGGTTGTTTCTCACATGATAATGGTTCATGAGTTGCCATTAGCATTTACTGAATAAAATTATAAAAACTTCCAAAGCTGAGTTTTATATTTTTTGGAAGAGATTGGAGAAGAAAAATCGGGAACCGGAGCTCAAATTAAAAATGACAAAGTTCGGGTGCCCTAACCTGAAATTCCAAGAGAAAATTCTGGGAAAATAAAAAAACGAGCTAAGAAAATTATGAAAACTTCCAGATCTCAATTTTATATTTTTTTGTAAGAGATTGGCGATGAAAAATTCAGAATCGGAGCTCAAATGAAAAATGACAAAGTTCGGGTGCCCTAACCCGAAATTCCAAGAGAAAAAATTGGGGAAAATAGGAAACAAGTGCGAAAAATTATGAAAACTTTCAAATCTGAATTTTATAATTTTTGGAAGCTATTGATGAAGAAAAATCCAGAACCGAAGCTCAAATGAAAAAGGCTAAATTTGGGAGGCACTATTCCATGTCATCATTTTATGCTATGTCACCTATGCCATGTCATCATGTATGCCATGTCATCTTGCATGTCATGTCGATTTCATTCACATGATATTCGTTCTTATGCAATGTCATCTTGCATGACATGTCGATTTAATTCACATGACATTTTGTATGCTATGTCAATCTTTTGTCATGTCATTATTTCTTTTACTAGGTCATAATAAAATGTTTGTCATATCATGATAAATGAGCATGTTTATTTCATTTTTATCTAAGTAACATTTTGGCATACTTATGATCATTTTCGATGATTTTCAAAATACATGAAAAACAAATGATATTTTTTTATAAATCAAGATTATTCCCGAGTTAAAATAATTCATGAGTTCTCTGTTGGGTCTGCCGGAGAGGATATCATCAATTATCATTAATAACGTAATATCTTTTTCCAAAAAATGATTCGGAGAATTTCAAAATCGAAGAAAAATTCCATATTATGCCGAGTCTGTCGAAAAATATGGAAAATTTTATGCTAGTAAATTTTGAATCATTTTCCAATTAAAATATGAATTTTTAAGGGAATTATTTCAAAGCACCAAATTTTAAAACCGACTTTTTATCGAGACTCGAGATAACACACGACTAATAAGGTACAGTTCTATATGGGCATTGTGGGGGTGCTAATCCTTCCCCGCACGTAACCGACTCCCGAACCCGTACTTGTTTTTCTCTGGTTCAAAGCGCAGACTACAAAATTGGTTTTAAAAATATTTTAATTAATTTTAAAATATTTGTTAAAAATCGGTTTTAATAGGTGGCCGATCACACCTAGCCAAAAAAGATTGGTGCCGACTCTATTTCTTTTTCAAGGTCGTTTTCATACCCTCGACCCTTCATTTCAAGAGGAAGTAAGTCATCTTTTTCTCTGCCTGTGTTTTTTCCTTCACCTCACTCGAGCGTGTCTCTTCGACGGGATCACGTATCGACACTTGTAAAGGGGAAAAACACTCTTTATCTACAACTACAAACACCTAGATCTGATAGTTTGAGTTGTATCCAGACTTGAAAGTATGATCAAGCAAAGATAAGGGAGGTTGTTTCTCACATGATAATGGTTCATGAGTTGCCATTAGCATTTACTGAATATGATCTTTTCACTTTGTTGATGAATACTGCAAATCCTCACTATTAAAGGATCTCTCGTGCGACAACCAAACCTAATTGTTGGACAAGTTATAAGATATTAAATGGGTTACAAAAAACACTTGATAGAATTAACATTTCAATTGATATGCATTAGGTCAAAAGATTCAATACATGGTCATGACTGCTTATTTTGTGGACTCGAAGTTGCAAAATAGGGTTTTGAACTTTGTTGATGTGACTCCTCCACATAGTGGACTTCTAATTTATGATAATTTGTATAAATACTTACAAGACTATGTATTGAAGAAAAAGTATGCTCAATTACCGTGAAAAATACTTCTTACAATGATTCAGCTGTAAAGATGTTGAAAAATCGCCTTTCTTTTCATAAAAGGCTTTCTTTGAATGAAAAATTGTTTCATGTCCGTTGTTGTGCGCATATCTTGAATATTTTTATTCATGATGGTCTTTCTGAGATTCAAGATGTAACTGAAAATATAAGGGAAAGTGTGAAGCACTTCATACATCAACTTTACATTTGACTATGTTCAGTGATATCGTCAAACAACTTCAGTTTCCTAATAAGAAATTGATTTTAGATTGTTGCACACGATGGAATGCAACACATGTTGTACTGTTGTGAGCATTGAAGTTCAAGCAAATATTCCACAATATCAACAATGAGATACAAGTTACAAGCACTTACCAAGTGATGAGGAATAAGTGAGAGTTAAGAAAGTTTGTTCATTCTTGGCACTTTTTAATGAAGTTACCAATATTATCTCAAGTAAAAATAAACATTAAACATATCAAGTCTTTTATTTTTTCATTTATCTTATAAATTTATGTCATTCAATTTAAATATTTATTTCTTTTATAAATATTAAGTTCTAAATATACAACATCAAATTTATATCTTCCTAAGCTTTGAAGTATTAAAGAATTGTTATGGATGAAACTAATGGCAAATAAAATGCAAAGAAAATTTGAAAAATATTGAGGTGGATGCAATTTGTTGATCTTCATTGCGTTGTGCTAGATCTTAGAAATAAAATGACATTGATTGATTTTACTTCTCATGTTATCTATTCCAAAGAGGAAGCTCCTAAATATATTCATATTGTGCGTGAAAGCTTATATGAGCTTTATAAGGAATACGTGGATGCTTATGCAATAGATAATGTTGGCAAATCCATGGAAACTGATGTGCAAGAAAGTAGTACTACCACTAATGTTTCTACCACTAGTAAAATAGTCAAGGGAAAAGTTGCTATGACAGGGAGGTCAAAGTATGCGAATTATATTAGAAATCTTGATACAATTCATAATGTTAACTCTAAACTAGTTACATACTTGGAAGAAGGGGTGTTCATTTACAAGGAAAATCTTGGTGAATAATGTCTTAAGAGTGTTGGAAGATGAATAACCTCAAGTTTCGAATTTCATAAAAAATGGTTTGTGAAATCTTAATGTAGGATGTTTATGGAGTCTAGAACTAAAATCGCTTTTTAGTTGTTAGTAACTTTGTTTAGTTTAAGTTAATTTTATTGTTATTATTATTTTTTTTTTTTGTATAAATTCGTTTGTTTATTGTTCATGAACAATTTTTACTAGTTCAAAACCAATATGTGTAAATAAATAGTTCTTAACAACATATTCAATATTCATTGATACCAAATAATATTAGGACAAGTTCACAAACATATTCAATAACCAATAAGCTTGTCCAAATTATAAAAGCATATTCAATAAGAGCAAATTTTTTAACCAAGCACTTTAAGCCTCGAACAAGTCAAATTTCAACATATATCATAAAAAAAGGCATAAAGTCTATTAAAGTCACATTCACAACATCAAATTCACTCAAACAATTTTATTAATCCAAAAATACATAAAATAGATCATTTAAAACTTAATATACTCAAAATCTTAGATTTAAAGTGCCATAAACATTATTTTTGCTTGAAAGAGAGGCCTTGTAAAAAATCAAAACTTGCAAGCTCATTTTAACCACCTTGAATTATTCCAATAAGTTTCAAATGATAAAGTAAAATTATTCAAATGATCATTTGACCTTAAAAGAAAAAAAATTAAAAAGTCATTTCTTGAAACCTCATATTTCCTTGAAAATAACAATTACAATGGGCAAAAATATTAGGAAAACATTTAAAGTTCTATCAACCATATAGAAAACTTTTATAACACAATTTCATATTGTCCAAATAGTTTTTATACCCATATATGATTAAAATTAAGAATTTTCTTTCTAAACTCTGAAAATCTTTCAAAACTTTGATTTAAAACTTTAAGAAAATAAACCATTGGAAGTTAATCAAATTTCATCTTTTGAGCATTCCAAAAACAAAGAACTAAAGATATTTAAAAGTATTTTGTATTTAAAGCTTTACTTCAAAAAAAAAAATTCTTAAAACTTGAAATCTCAGAATCATTAAGTTTTGTATGTTCCCTCTAAGTTTCAGCATAAATAGCATTCAATCATGGAAGTAAAATTTACAATTTCATAAATGATGATACCATCAACATCAAACATTTATGCTTAAATAATGCTTAAACTCATACAATCCAATTTCAAGTATAAATATACCTCAAGAAGTTAAACACAATATCAATTTCACTAATCATAGAGATATATCAACATTAAGCACTCAAGATAAAAGGCATATTCAATGTAAGCTCATACTTCCTTCAAGATGCCTAACAAAACATGTATTACATTAAAACACTTTGCATCAACAAGATATATCAATTTAGTACAAAGGAAAATTAAACAAAGAATTTTGCATTTAGAAATCAAGTAAGAATAGCAACCAAAATTTTAAGTTCACTTCAAATAAATATTTGTCTTAGAGGTTACCCAATCTTTCATTGTGTGTCTAGAGCTTCCAATCTTTCAAGAAAGCATTTTGTTCCTCCTTACTCTAGCACAATTACAAGAGACAATCATTTGAATTTGGTACCCAAATTGCTTTAGATCCTTAAGAGTTAGTGTCAAAATCTCTCGTTCTTTTTAGAACCCATACTTGCTTAAATCTAAATGGAAGATTTCTTCTTAGGGACAACTGATTGAAGTATGACCATGGAAATAACAATGATTGGATTTGGTCATTTTAGCATATGAGGAATTATTTAAAACTTCATGTTTTTCATTTATCAATTCCTCAAACTTCATTTTCAAATCTAAATTCTCTTTTTCTAAAATTTTATTTTCTTTTGGCAAGCTTTAAAATTCATTTTTAATTTCTCATTTTACCTTTCCAAATCATCCTTTCTTTTATCAAAAATTCATTTTCAACATTTAATCTTGAAATCATTTCTTGTATTTCAAACTCATTACCTCAAATTTATAACTAACTCATCAAAAGAATCTTGTAATTCATCAAAAGCATCTCTATTTTGGTTTGAGGAGTGACTTCCACTTGATTCCTCATCTCTATTTGTCTATTCACTTATTGAATATTGACTTTCACAAGGATTTTCTTCAATTTCTTCCTCTTTCTTCTTGTTTCCATAGAGTTCATCAAGTTTTTCCCATATTTCCTTAGAGATAACACAAGTAGAGACCAAATCAAGGTTGTGATCATTAAGTGCTTCATAGAGAAAGTTCATGACCTTTGCATCATCTTGCAATCTCATCGTGAATTTTTCATCATTAGTGTAAGCTCCGAGTCCATTTTCAACAATCAACCAAACCCTAATATCATGTGCCATCAAAAATACTTTTATCCTCAATTTGTATGCCCAAAACTCATGTTTTTCCAACTTTGGGGCTTTAGAGATCTTGTCACCATTTTGCAATATTCTTTGAGCTTTAAAAAATAATTTTTTTCTTAAGATTTTTAGACCTACAAAAGAGACCAAAGCTCTGAAACCAATTGCTAGCTCAAAGTAGTGATGAAATCAAGAGGGAGTGAATTACTTTCTAGAAAAATTAATAAAGAATTAAAATACAAGTACGAAAATTGAAAAAATAAACAAGTAAAACAAATGATAAGAAAATAAAGCAATTAAAAGAGTAGGGAAAAAAGATCAAACACAAGCAATTTATAGAGGTTCGATCCTTGTCCATAAGATGCATATGTCCTCTCCTTTAGCCTTCCTTGCTAAGGAGTTTTCAATTCACAATCTTGAATTGCTACCTTTTCTAGGACAAGGTATAACCTTTACACTCCTTATCTTTTCCTTAGGCATAGATAGAATATTGGAGTATGCCCTAGAGCCAATCGAATTAGATAGCGAAATACTATAAATAATGCATACCAATCACTTATACAATAAGTGATAAAGGTTTTCCTTCATCGTTAGTAAACAAAATAAAGAGTTATTATGTACTAATTGGATGAAGCCCATGGAACATAAAGGCATTGCAAAGAAATTATAAAGGGTTATAATTATGAGATCCTTATGCATCAAAGCCATTATCCTAAAACCTTTCCTGGTCGTTGTATTATCAAGATAAGGCATTAACAATGCTCAAAGACTGGTACATGTTAAGCCTCCTTACTTGTGAAGTAAGCAACCAATCTCATAGTTTGAAGTATAGGGATACTTGGGGATAGCATGTGGGTTCTTATTATGAGAACAAGTTCACTAAACATGACCCTCTATGAGTACTCCATTTGGTAGCTCACTTAAGTGTCTATGAAAATGTTCTCATGTATCAGTTGTGTAAGTAATCCTCTGACTTGTGGTGCTAGATTATCTTGTATGTGAATTGTCATACTTTGATTTCATCTGAACGGGTCCCAAGAAGGGATGTTTATGGTAGGGTGCTTTTGGGTATTGCATGAAGCAAGCGAAGATAAATGAGTAGCCCAGAGAGGATTCACCACTCCAAGTGATAGTGAAAAAACATATCTCATTTGTTCTTGGATTAAGTTAACTAGATAAACACTTGGCCAGAGCAAGATGCAATTAAGGGAAAGCATTTTTCTAAGTTCATAATGTTAACTATAAGATGAAATAACTAATATGGAAAGATTTCATGAATAAACATTGCACCGTGTTCATAGTTTTTCTGGGATATAAAGTGAAATGATCGAATTACATTGATAGACTAGACACTAAAAGGTTTTGTTGAGATTATCTTAACTCTCCAATAGTTGGGTGGTCATGATGCTTAGCTAAATGCCGCTCATGATCTTGAATATAAATTAGTTGATCTTTGTTAATCTTAAATTATAATTTATATTCATTGCCAAAATATTGTAAGCCTAATGGGGTACACACATTAAATCATATTTTCGGATTAAAATTGGGATTCAGTTAAGTATAAATTGATTGAACAAAAGCTTAAATGGATAAGAATTTAATTAAATTGTTTAATTAAATTCAAGGGGCTAAAATAAGATTGATAGAAATCCTAGCACTAGGGTTTCAACCAAGCCATGGGTATATAACCTATGCTTGGCTGCCCGTACCTTTAATTATAGGAAGAGGAAATTATTTTCTCTATAAAACATGCCCTAGCCGCACTTTACATAACATAACATATGCGTGTCTCCCATTAATCAAGGATGGCAAAATCTGATCCGATCAATGGATTTTGTACTGATCTGCTTTGAATGGAGAGGTTTTTTTATAATTAAAAAAAAAAAACGGGGGTGGGGTGGAGCGAGGTGATTTTGGTAAATGCTTGCTCCGCTCCGTCCTGCTGATAACTCTATGAAATAGAATTATTTTACCATATTTTGTGCATTTAAATTAGCTAAAGTCCTTGTAGTTTAAACTCTTAATTAATTATTTGTAGTTGTTTTTAGATTATTTTTATTTATGTATTTATGTTTAAATTAGTTATTAATTTAACGTCTTTTGTATTTTTGTAGAGTCCTAAAGCAAGAAAGAGAAAATCAGTTCATATATGAAAAATCCAAGCTAGAAGCTGTTACTTGCTCACAAAGTTTTCCTTCTTTAGGCTTTTGGAACTCTCTAAATAGGAACCCTTTAGGATTTTATATTTACTTCTTCTTAGCTTTTACATATTCTTAGCTTGTACATATATTTTAGCTTTCTTAAACCTAGTTTTCTTAAGAGGAGAGTAGTCACCACAAGTTTACAAGGAGCTAAAGAGACTGAAGACCCTGCAAACCTTAGTTTTCTCTTTTCCTTTACTCTTCTTTTACTTTCTTGTAATATTTATGATGGTGAAACTCCTTTGTTTTGTGTTTTCATTAGTAAGCATGAACTAAATTTCCTTTTCTAGAATTGCAATGGAACTCAACATGTAGTTTGGATTAGTTTACTCTCTTTCTTGATTTAATGATATCTGAGTTGTTTATTCAATCATGTGCTTAATGCTTCTAATTGCTTAGCTACCAATTAGATTGATTTGGTAACCTAGATACAACTTGGAAAAGGGAGTTTAGTGTTAGAAATGGATTGAATAACACATGTTTCGGTTCATTTATTAGGATGAATTAAGTTGCATGTAGGGTAGAAATATACTTACGTGTCATGTGTAACTAATTTTAGAGTCTAAGCTTAATGAGTTTTTCTTTAATTCAATTTTCATAGGAATATAGTTAATTGGTTAAAAGGGATATTTTTATAAGACCATCGAAAGATACTTATAAATAAATTAGAACTCTAGGTTAACATCTCAATGACATTAGTCAAGTTAAGAGGGTAGGAGAGGTTCATACGAAGTGTTGAGGGAAATTGTAATCCTAGGCTTTTCTCAATTGTTTAATCTAAGTTTTAATTTTTCTTTATTTATTATTTTCTTTTATTTAGTTTTTAGTTTACAATTTCTAATCGTTTGTTTGAATAAGATTAAGTTGTTATAATTTTAGTACTTAACGAATTTGGTAACAATTGCTCATGGGATCGACACTCTACTTTTCACTTTATTACTTGTTACGATACGTGCACTTGCGTGATTAAATTCGACAACATGTTTTTGGTGCCGTTGTAAGGGGATTATTTTACTATTTTTGTTAATATTAATACCAAGCAATCTCAATCTTAATTCAAACTTTATTTTTCTTTATTTCCAGGTTCTATTGATCATTATATGCAAAGTGGTGCATTCTGTGGGATCATAAACTGGTTGCAATCAATGCCTTAACTACACAGGTGACTGCATTAACCAAAAAATTCGACACTTTGGGTATACTTGTCGTCCAAAGCTTATTTGTAATTTGTGAACTATGTGGAGACGGACATCATAGTGATTGATGTCAATATGTTTGAAATTACAATATGCAGCAGAATAATTCTTATACCAACAACTACAATCTAGGTTGGAGAAATCGCCCAAGTGTAATATGTGAACTATGTGGGGAAGGACATCATAGCGATTGGTGCCCAACCAATGCTGAATTAGAGCAATATGTTGGAAACTACAATATGCAGCAGAATAATCTTTATTCCAACGGCTACAATCCAGGTTGGGGAGATTACCCAAATTTTTCTTAGAACAACAATCAAGAGCCTTCCTATTCAGCCAATCAAGCATATCCTTTTGGGTTTCCATCGCAATGTCAAGTACATGTCCCAGAAAAGAAGCCATCATTGGAAAAGATGTTCACAGATTACATGGCGGAAGCCGATGCTATCATTCAAGGTCAATCAACTATCATTCAGAGTCAAGCGGCATCCCGTCAGGCTCTTGAGACACAAATAAGTCAGCTTGCTAATGCCATTAACAACCTTTATCAAGAAACCCTACCAAGTGATACGAAGACTAATCCTATGAGTGATGAAAAAGAGCATTGCAACACAATCACACTTAGGAGTGAAAAAGAGATAGAAGAGGATAGCGAGAACTCAGAATTGTCAACCAAGGCTATTGAAGAAGAAGTTGTGATGGAAAAAAAAGATGAAAAGGTTCATGAAGAGGAGACCCATTGTGAACTACCACCATCTTTTTCTCAATACATCCAATAGCCAAAGCTAACCAATGTGGTAGATAGTGCTACTAAAGAGGAATTCATAGAAATTTATCCCATTGATCAGCTTAAGGCATTATTGAATTCTACTTCTGAAAGGGATGAATTCCGCTTTCAAGGCTGCAACAAAGCTAAGCTGTTCAAAGAAAATACAAACAAATGACATGAACCGAAGATCATCAAGTGGTTAGATATAGGATGATAAACACGAGATAGTCAAGTCGATGACTATAAATCAAGCACTTCTTATCTTTAATTTTTATTTTACTAATTTTATCTTTTTTTTTACTTGTTTGCAAGTAAAATAAAATAAAAAAATAGGACGTCTAGTGCTGCAGTGTCAGACCCAGCGTTGGTGATGCACAGCAAAATATCGAGAGCATAGCGCTACAGCCCAAACAGCCAGTGCTGAGCATTGGCTCATTCATGTCCAGCCGAGGGCTTAGCGTTGCGGCGCTAGGAGGCTAGCTCCACAGCGCTGAGTGGTAACTTTTTTTCATTTTTATGGGGTTTCAACCCCAAACCCGACAACCCCCAACTTTTGACACATCCAACAGCCCCCAAAACCCTAAAACACCCTCCTATTCTCCAATTTTCTCTCCAACACACACCCTTCTTTCACTTCCAACCCCTTCTCACACCCACACCTCTCTCACAGCCACACTTTTCTCATACCCATATACACTACACCACCTCTCTTCACTCACATCTCTTCCCACAAACAACAAAACTACTCCTCTATCAAACACTCCTTCACCAAGGATCTTCCCGTGAGAATTTTTTTGAGTTGCTCATCATCAAAGTCACCATTATACAAGTAAGTGTTATTTTTGTTGAGGATTTTACATGTTTGATGGTAACTCAATTAAGAGTTGTAAACCCAAGTGCAGGTTATGTTCAAGTAATAAATTCTCGGGTGTCCGAGGTCGAACCACAGGGAAGCGTATTAATAAGTATAAGTTTATAAATATATAAGACAAAGAAAGTAAACAAGATATTAGGGAATCAACAACAAAATAAGATAAACAAGATATTAGAGAACAAAATAAACAAAATAACATAAAAACAATTAAACAAGATATAAAAAACAATAAGAAAAGATGTTGAGGTTAGAGACTCCACTCTTGGTGTTATGCTAAGATTAATCTTGTTTTATTACACAATTGAAATCCACACATAAGGGAGGTTCCAATCGGAAGGTTTAGCAATTCAGTCCAACGTCCATAGCATATGATATTATGTTCATTTGGTGTCCTCAAAACTCATAAAAAGAGTCCAAGCATTCCTTATGCCAAGGTATATGTCTACAACAAATCAAGGTTATGAAACCAAGCATTTACTGTGCCATTTTCATTGTCAATAATGAATCAAGATCTCTACTTTGCAAGTATGATTTTAAACCAAAAGAAAATATTATCTATACTAGTGTTTATAAATGATGATTCATTTTAGCTCATGTTTAAGAGACTAACCTTAGCATTTACCAAGAGCTTCACCTCATCACCTCAACAATATGATTAGCAACACATACTAGATATGAATAAAATGAAAAGAAATGTAAGAAGCATAAGTAAATAAAAAAAGAAAACTAGAGAAAGGAAAGAAGAAGAAAACTTAGAGAATTTTACTACAAAGGCTAATATCCTACCAATGTATTTTTGTATCCCAATACTCATCCAAGGCCCTCTATTTATACACATTTTGGAGGGCTAAATGACAAGAGACAAGCTTTACAAATTTCAAAGGTAGGTATAATAGGTGGGTGCATTTTTCTAACAATTTTCGTCATATTGTATGACAATTCTGATCAGCCAGCTTGATGGTCGAGTTTGTCAATGTTGGAGGCTCGATCTGATAAAATGGTCTTCTAGAAAAATATACCCCTATCAGTTACGGATCCATAGCCGTTGGAATCAGATCATTTGCGCACATGGATCGGAAGATATGGTCAAAATACCAAAACGGTGCAGAACAGACGTCATTGCACATCAGCCAACTTGATGGTCGATTTCGCTAGGGAAAACGACTCCGTTTCAAGAAGTGTAAAACATGAAAAAGATAGATATGCCTCTTAGCTTTGCAGGGATACAAAGTTCAGCCTTATTGCTTCAGTGAAACTCGAGATATAGCTGATATGGCAAAAGGTGTCGGAACTGGAACTGAACTGGATTTGCCCTTAATTCTAGTAATCTGAAATCACTCAAGAAACTTGTAAAAAACACCAAATTACATAAAAATATAAAAGATCATAAACACAATTAGACTAAACAATAATAACTCGTATTTGACACAAAACAATAATAAAACATAACTAAAAACTATATAATTATACGAGTTATCACACCCCCATACTTAGATTGTTGCTAGTCCCTAGCAACGACTCAATAAAATAAGAAAATCTAATCTAATCCATTTTCGTAGGAAATCACGGTGGCACTTAGCATGTGACACAAGCCTTTAAACCCCTAGGTGTCCCTAGTGGACGAGTTTAGTCTCGTGAGGGTTTACTAGGACGATACCCACAAACATTGAAGACATAAGAAAAACTAAAAATAATAATTATAACTAATCCTTCCAATATAAATTAGAGATAATCATTGGACAAGTCTTAAAAACTAATCAATAGCTTAAAGAAATTCACAAAAAATCTTGCTTGAATGTAAATAGTTTGAGTTAAGCCAATAATAACATAACATATTTCAATCAAAATAGTGTATATTCAAACTTAATCTCAACTTCTCACATGGGATACTCTCTTGATTTTCACTCTTTAAAGTAGTGGTAAAGTGTTTACACTCAATCAATCTCATGAAAACACTTCTACCATATGCTTGCTTGTCCACCTATTCTCCACTATTTAGATCATACAACTTCATAAATCAAGAGGTCTTTATTCAAGGTTGTAATGGGGCCAAAGGGTTATAATGTGGTTAAAGAACAAAAGGATAAAGATATCACAAAGGTTCCAAAGAGTTCATAGATTTTAGAGACATAATAAGATCATACAAATAAAACTTCTCAAAACTCTTATAAAGCACATAATAACATAGGCTAAATATTCATGTTGAGCCTTTGCATCATTCTAACCAACTTTGTAACATCTTTTTCTAGAAGTTCAAGAGAAGATTTTTTTTTTTTTTTTTTAATATGGGAATGTATTTGACAATGATCCCTTTCTTTTTCTCTTGACTTTTTCTTTTTTTTTCTTCCCCCACACTTATCTTTTGTTTCTAACCCAAATTTTCAACTAAAAATATCCCTTATTTTTTTTTTTAATATGTCTCAATATATAAAAATCCATCTTTAGAACAAGGGTAAGGATATAAGTATATTTAGGCTAGGTGTAAGTTGTGGTTACCAATAAAACAGCATATTTAATGTAGGCTCAAATTGGCTCACTAGTGGGGATGTTCTCTTAGAACATTAATAAGGGATGGCTGTTTGGCTCTGGTTATAATCCTAATGCCTCTATCATATTCATGTTGTCACATGTATCAATATAGTATCAAACGGTTTAAAGCAAGTTCTAGAGAATCATGTAATCATAAGAGCACTCAAGAAAGAAATTAGATTGATTTGTATAATGCATCAATCATTATAGGCTCAAAAACTCACAAGGATGATTATACAAGTCAGATTAAGTCTAAACATGCTTCTTTCTCAATCAACATATCATATTAACATTGGCTTATAAAAAGGTTGATATCAAGCTCAATTCTCATGAAAATCTTCTCACTAATAAATCTGTTTTAGACTTATGCAATTCATATCTCATCATTGTATTGAAAGTAACTAAAAAAAAAAAAAACACACTAAGTCTAAACATGCTTTTTTTTTTTTTGTTTTTTTTGTTTTTTTTTTTTTTTTTTTTTTTTTTTTTGAAAGGAAAGAAGAAGATTAAATCAAACTGACAAGGTATGTCTCAAGTCTCCCTTACTCAGACCTTGTTCAGAATGAATACTTCTAAATGTCTTAAAACACAACAAATTTTTTTTTTTTTTTTTTTTTTTAGCAAAATATGTCCCTTACCCCCTACTAAAATATGACATTGTCCCCAATGTCAAATTTTAAAGGTAGAATTTAGGAGATATTACCTGCAGAGGTTGCTAACCACTTATTATAACTGAGACACAACAAACAAAATGTTAGATAATGTCACAAAGACAAAGTGCAATCCACTCCTTGCTCGTCCATATCTCTTTTTCTTTTTCCGAGCGTTTGCGAAACAACCGTAGCAGATAAATACTCATAAGCTTGGAGCTTTTTGAGTAAATCTTCAATGGTTGTAGCAGAAATTATGGTTCTCCTTGCCTCTGAAAACATGAATCCGTTATCCACAGCATTATCTAAATATGAAAGTAAATTACTAAAATAACCATTAATATTAAGCAAACCAATGGGTTTCTTATTTGTGACCAAAGATGACCAAGAAGCCACGCAAGCTATTTCTTCCAATGTACCCAGACCTCCTGGTAAAGCAATGAATGCATCGGCAGAATGGTACATGATTGTTATCCGTTCAGGGATACTCCAGACTTGTATTTCCTTACCCACGGTAGGTCCACAAAAATCTGTGAATAGTTTTGGCACGATTCCTAGAACTGGACTTCCTCCGGCGTGTGCTGATGTAGCGACTGCTCCCATTAAACCCGTACTACCGCCTCCATAAATCAACTGGATCTTTTTTTGGGCAAGTATTACTCCAACTCTTATGGCTTCATCAGCGAATATGTTATTTTTCCCTGGATAAGCACCTCCAAAGACACAAATTTTTTTAATGCGCTGGGACGAAGTACTTTCCATTTTTTTTTCAAGTGCCTGAAAGAGAATGAGTACATGGTGTAATATATAGAGGACTGAGTAGTGAATCAGACAAGAGTAATAATGTCGCCGAAAGTGTATTTGACCTGTCAGAAGAAAATGTTAACCTAACAAAAGATTTTTGCGTGATTTGAGGAAGAAAATCAAAAAGAGAAGAAAAATCAACCGTAAAAGACCAATGCAAAAAAAAAAAAAAACGAAAATAATTACACAAATCTAACAACACGTAAATTAAACCGAAATAAAGTTATTGCAAATCAAACCAAAAGCTGAGAAGTCATTTATTGTAGTTGTGATTGTGGCTCACATCTTCCTCTGGTTTTACGTCCAGAAACGGCTTAAACGCCTTCTATGAGTCGAGGATATGCTTCCCATCCAGTTTTCTTACAAGCTGGCAAACAGGGTCTTTTAACATCAGATTCCCAAGATGTTGCCATTCCCTTTGGAATTGCGGCCATAAATCAAGAATTTCTCTTTGTACGTCTCCACTAGGATGCGTCTCAAGAGAAAGTTGGATATTACCCAAATTCTCCTTACTCAGTCCATCCTTAATGAATTCAATTTTATCATCTCGATTAGAGGACGGAATCCCAATAGAACGACATTTACCGCTACACGTCCATCGTGCACATTTGTGGCAATTTGAACTCATGCGCTTTGCTCGTCGCTTCTTTGCATAAGTGCTTCTACCTGTACCTGGTAAATGCAAAACAGGAAGATATTCATCTTCACGTACCTTGGCTTCAATTATCCAACGTATGTCTTCAGGAATCCCTTTGTGCATAAGCATTCTTAATCTTTCAAATCGAACTTGGTAAAGCTTCAGTAAAATATTTCGAGGAAAAGGAGGAAATCGTTTCTGCAATCTTGTGAGAATATCATCCATCTTGAAAAAAAATGAAAAAGAAATTGAAAGAGAAATTTATATACAATATCAGTTTTGTGGGTAGCTGATGGAACCGACTTAATTAATCACGGAGTACCGTTATCCGTCATTTAACCGAAAAAAAAATGTATTTTTTTTTTGAAGATTAGTAAAAATTATATTTACATCTAGTTATTTTCAAAACAAGGATCAGAAAGAAAAACAACCTCTTCTTGAGTAACATGATTTTCCAAAAAGAGTTTGAGTCTTTGTCCATTTACCTTGAATACGTTACCATTTTGAGGATTCTCAATGTCAACTGCTCCATAATGATACACATGCTTAACCACAAATGGGCCAGTCCATCTTGATCTCAATTTACCAGGAAATATGTGAAGTCTAGAATTATAAAGTAGAACTTTTTGCCCAACCTCAAATGTTTTTCTTGAAATTAACTTGTCATGAAAGGCTTTAGTTCTTTCTTTATGAATTTTAGAATTCTCATATGCATTATTTCTGAGTTCCTCAAGTTCATTTATGACTGGAAAAGTTTCATTCTCACCCAAAAAGGAATATTTTAGCTCGGATGGCAATGGTTTTAAATCCAGCTTGGGTGGTTCAATAGTTGATGGTACAGTGACATTTGTGAGTGATGGAAGTTCCTCAAACTTTTGTTTCCAACAATGCTTAACCTGAAAAGAATTTAACAAAGAATCAGTGTGTGAAATTTCTGAAGCATTATCAAACTCACATTCAATTAAATAAGCTTCTAAAGGATCATGGAATGTGGTAGTGGTGAGATGTTCATGAACAAGTTCTTCAATGAAATCCACTTCATGTACTTCTGAATCATCACCAGGTTGCTTGCAAGTGTTGAACACATTTAATTCTAAAGTCATATTTCCAAAAGAAATGTTCAACATACCATTCCTGCAATTTATCAGAGCATTAGAAGTTGCAAGAAATGGACGGCCTAATATAACAGGAATTTGAACATTTGGATTTGAAACAGGATGTGTGTCCAAAACAATAAAATCAACAGGGAAGTAAAAATTATCAATTTGAACCAAAACATCTTCAACTATCCCTCGAGGAATTTTTACAGAACGATCAGCTAGTTGAAGTGTAACAGGTGTTTCCTTGAGTTCACCTAAACCTAACTGTTGATAAACAGAAAAAGGCAAAAGATTAACACTAGCACCAAGATCAAGCAATGCACGTTCTATTCTAGTGTTTCCAATGATGCATGAGATTGTTGGACATCCAGGATCTTTGAATTTTGGTGGAGTAAGGTGCTGAATGATTGAGCTCACACTTTCCGTCAGAAATGCTTTCTTTTGTACATTATATTTCCTTTTAACTGTGCACATGTCCTTCAAAAATTTAGCATAAGATGGAACTTGTTTGATTGCATCCAATAAAGGAATGTTAATCTTAACTTGTTTGAAAAGTTCATAAATTTCTGCATTTTGATTCAAATTGTTTATTGTTTGCAACCTTTGAGGAAAAGGAGCAGGATGCATACCTTTTTCTTTGTCCAAATTTTCAAGAAGTTCAAACTTACCATCATCCTTACCATTGCTTTTCGGAGGGGAAGGAGGATCTTGGTCTTTTGATGGAATGTTTTTGTCAATTGCCTTTCCACTTCGAAGAGTTGTGATAGAACTGGCATTTTCCTGTTGAGTTTCATTGGAGCAAGAAACAAGACATTGAGTAGAAGGGTTAGGCTGAGGTTGAGCAGGAAACTTACCTTTTTCTTGAGTGCGTAATGAAGTTGTCAATGTGGACAAGGTGTTTTTGATCTCATTGATGTCCTGTGAAGTTTGGTTATTCACATTTGCTTGTGTTTGCATGAATGTTTGCAATATCTCTTCCAAGGTTTGTACACGTGAAGGTTGATAGGAAAAAGTGTTGCCCGGCTTTTGAGATTGCGGTACCTGAACATGATTATTATTCCACCAACTGAAGTTGGGATGATTTCTCCATTCAGGGTTATACGTTTCAGAGTAAGGAGAAGGAAAAGGCTTTTTAAATGTGTTTATGGAATTTACTTGATCATGCAACGCTTCTTTAAGAATGGGAATGTTTGGACATTCAGAAGTGGGGTGTCCCATGATTTCATAAATTCCACAACTTTCTTCATTTTTAACCGTTTTGACTTCTTTTACTTCTCTAAGTTCCATGGCTTCAATCTTTCTAGCCAAATTAGCTACTTTAGCTTTTATCTCATCTTCTTGACTAAAATGATATTTACCTCTGTTAGAAACAAGATTAGATCTATTGGAACTTTCAGAGGAATTATCTGTGTGCCAGGCTTGAGATTTATCTGCCAAATGGTCTAGGTAGTCAAAGGCTTCTTCAGGTTCTTTTTCTAGAAACTCACCGTTACACATTGTTTCAACAAATTGTTTAGTTTCGGGAGTTAAACTTTCATAAAAGAAACTAATAAGACGCCATTTTTCAAAACCATGATGTGGACAAGAACTTAACAAATCTTTAAAACGCTCCCAGCACTGAAAAAATGCTTCATTTTGATTTTGATTGAAATTTTGAATCTGTCTTTTCAAAGCAGTAGTTTTATGTGCTGGGAAAAATTTCTTTAGAAACTCAGTTTGTAATTCTTGCCATGTGCCAATTGACCTTGGTTTTAAATTATGAAGCCAAATTTTTGCTTTATCTTTTAAAGAAAAAGGAAATAATTTTAGCTTGACAATTTCATTTGTACATTGTTGGTCATTAAAAGTGACACATACATCTTCGAAGTCTTTTAGAAACGAGTAAGCACTTTTCGATTCTAACCCATGGAAATTTGGAAGCAAAGCTATCATACCTGGTTTAAAACGAAAGTTGTTTGCATTGAGAGGAAAAATAAAACAAGAGGGTGATGAGCTTCGAGTTGGTTGCAAGTAGTCACGCATGGTGCGTACTTGTCTGTTCTCATCTTCAGCATGAACACTTTCATTGTCAGCCATGGTAGGAGTTGTATTAGAAAGATTACCTGAAAAAGTTTCACAATAAAATCTAACTAAACGACGAGATCTAAAATCACGTCGCCAAACAAGCATAAAACAAAGTTAATATACAGATAATATATTTATATAAATATATACTTTACAATATAAATATAAATATATAGAACATTAGGCGGTATAACCAGCCAAAAAATATATATACTAAATTAGGCGGTATAACCAGCCAATAAAAATAAAACAAAGTTAATATACAAATTAGGCGGTATAACCAGCCAATAAAAATAAATATACTTATAAACTTATATACTTAGTATTGCTTCCCCGGCAACGGCGCCAAAAACTTGATGGTAACTCAATTAAGAGTTGTAAACCCAAGTGCAGGTTATGTTCAAGTAATAAATTCTCGGGTGTCCGAGGTCGAACCACAGGGAAGCGTATTAATAAGTATAAGTTTATAAATATATAAGACAAAGAAAGTAAACAAGATATTAGGGAATCAACAACAAAATAAGATAAACAAGATATTAGAGAACAAAATAAACAAAATAACATAAAAACAATTAAACAAGATATAAAAAACAATAAGAAAAGATGTTGAGGTTAGAGACTCCACTCTTGGTGTTATGCTAAGATTAATCTTGTTTTATTACACAATTGAAATCCACACATAAGGGAGGTTCCAATCGGAAGGTTTAGCAATTCAGTCCAACGTCCATAGCATATGATATTATGTTCATTTGGTGTCCTCAAAACTCATAAAAAGAGTCCAAGCATTCCTTATGCCAAGGTATATGTCTACAACAAATCAAGGTTATGAAACCAAGCATTTACTGTGCCATTTTCATTGTCAATAATGAATCAAGATCTCTACTTTGCAAGTATGATTTTAAACCAAAAGAAAATATTATCTATACTAGTGTTTATAAATGATGATTCATTTTAGCTCATGTTTAAGAGACTAACCTTAGCATTTACCAAGAGCTTCACCTCATCACCTCAACAATATGATTAGCAACACATACTAGATATGAATAAAATGAAAAGAAATGTAAGAAGCATAAGTAAATAAAAAAAGAAAACTAGAGAAAGGAAAGAAGAAGAAAACTTAGAGAATTTTACTACAAAGGCTAATATCCTACCAATGTATTTTTGTATCCCAATACTCATCCAAGGCCCTCTATTTATACACATTTTGGAGGGCTAAATGACAAGAGACAAGCTTTACAAATTTCAAAGGTAGGTATAATAGGTGGGTGCATTTTTCTAACAATTTTCGTCATATTGTATGACAATTCTGATCAGCCAGCTTGATGGTCGAGTTTGTCAATGTTGGAGGCTCGATCTGATAAAATGGTCTTCTAGAAAAATATACCCCTATCAGTTACGGATCCATAGCCGTTGGAATCAGATCATTTGCGCACATGGATCGGAAGATATGGTCAAAATACCAAAACGGTGCAGAACAGACGTCATTGCACATCAGCCAACTTGATGGTCGATTTCGCTAGGGAAAACGACTCCGTTTCAAGAAGTGTAAAACATGAAAAAGATAGATATGCCTCTTAGCTTTGCAGGGATACAAAGTTCAGCCTTATTGCTTCAGTGAAACTCGAGATATAGCTGATATGGCAAAAGGTGTCGGAACTGGAACTGAACTGGATTTGCCCTTAATTCTAGTAATCTGAAATCACTCAAAGAAACTTGTGAAAAACACCAAATTACATAAAAATATAAAAGATCATAAACACAATTAGACTAAACAATAATAACTCGTATTTGACACAAAACAATAATAAAACATAACTAAAAACTATATAATTATACGAGTTATCAATGTTCTTGAAGAATTTGTGCTTGTGATTAAGATTTGCTTGAGATATTTAGAAATTTGTGGATTTGGATGATATTGATTTTGAAAATTTGTGGAGTTAGTGACATTGTTAGTAAAGTTTGTGGAGTTGGGAGATTTTGATTGTGCAAGTTTATGCCCTTGGTTGATTTTGCTAGTAGACTTTGTGGATGTGGGTGCATTGATTGGTGAAAATTGTAGAGTTGGGTGATATTGTATTGAGAAGCCATATAAGTTAGTGGGTATTGTTTAGGAGTGGTTAATTGTTGAGGAGTAGTTGTAAAATGAGCTTGGTTGTTGAGGAGTGGTTGTTTGGTTGTCACAAGTTGGTTGTGTTTATTGTGCTTATTGCATATTCAAGTGAGAACTATTAAAAATGGCACCAAAAAGATAAAAAAGAATAAGGGTTGATACAGATCCAGGGTTTGATAATAGCAAATTTGTATCAATAGCGGCTAGTGGTATACACACACAATCACTAGTCCAGAAAACTCCAATTCCAGAATGAAGTTTTGATATCAATCCCACACTTGATCGAGAGATTCAAAATGTAATTGAGTCAAGGCATTGGCATCAGTTTTGTGCTCAACCAAAATCTGCAGTGATGCCTATTGTTAGGGAATTTTATGCCAACGCATATGAGCAAATAAGGGGGACCGTGTTTGTGCGAGGCTGTCAGGTACCATTTGACAGAAGAACTATCAATAGATTTTATCAAACACTTGACATTTTTGATTATGAGTATGGACAATATTTATCTGGGATGTTAACTTGGATGAGGTGACTGCAATTCTCTGTAAGAACGGCATTGCATGGAAATACTCCAAGGGGGAACCAATTTTTTTAACCATGGATCGAGAAGCAGAGATGTGGTTGCACTTTGTGGCAATCAAGATGCTTCCAGTCAAGCATATTAGTGACGTGACTAAAGATAGAGCAATCTTGCTCTATGCGATTCTCATTGGTAAATTCATCGACATTGGCCAACTTATATTCGCTGCCATTAATCAAACTGCTCGCTCCTCTCGAGAAAGTATATGGTTTCCATCTTTGATAACATCCTTTTGTGGCCAAGCCGGAGTGCAATGGGCAGGCAATGAAGAATTATTGCATCTGAAAGGTCCTTTTAATGGAACAATTATTAGTAGATTGATCAAAAAATTGGATGATCAATCCTCAGGAGTCGGTGCTAGTTCATCGCCAGCTCCACCACCCAGGCCTACTCAACCTTGCACTCTAACCATGACGGAGCGCATGGAACTGCTTGAAATTCAAAATGCTCAATATCTTGCATATCATGCCTATCGAATTGAGTGCAACAAAGCCGATGAGCAGATATTCCACTTCTATGCTAGTCATATGGGCGCCGACATGATACAATTTCCAACTATGCCACAACCACTAACAAATTTTGATGCAGATGATGAAGAAGAGGAAGATTAGAGCTCTCTCGAGTTTTCTTCAATGATAGGGGAGTTTTCTTATGCTTACTCTTTTATTTTCAAACATTGGGGACAATGTTCTGTTTAAGTTTGGAGGGGTTTATTTGTTTTATTATCTTTTCTTTATTATGCTTATCTTTTCTCTGTTTTATTATCTTTTCTTTTTCATGCTTATTAAGTTTGTGTGTCGTTTTAGTTTATTTTCTATGTTTATGATTAGGAGTCTTTATTTTTTTTTAAAAAAAACATTTGCTTGAGATATTTTGCACTTATTATGATGAGTCCCCTATCCAATGATGAAATTTAGTTACTTGTTATCTTGACTCTTGGGAAAACATATGCATGATTTGATTTTATGTTAAATTTTTCTATTAGTCTCATTGTTAGGATATGATTTTCAATAATTGAGCAGTTGATCTCTTGTTTAGATTTGCGTTGCTTATTTGAAGACTGATTATGTTGATATGAATTGCGATTTGGTCAAGAAGCCTAGAATTTGTTTGATTCTATCTCGAGGCTAAATCCTAGATAACACTAAGTTGAGGAAGTGATTTAGGCCATCTTTGGATCGTTTGAGCCTTTCTAGCCTACCTATATATATATATATATATATATATATATATATATATATATATATATATATATATATATATATGAATATCCTTAATCTCCCTCTTTGTGCCTAATTGATATAACTATTTTCTTTAATTGCCACATCTTTTAGCCTAGCCTAATAAGAAAAACCATGACTAACCCTCGTTACATAGGCATGTGTATGATATTACTAGAAATAATTATGAGCCATGTCTAATTTTGGTGGAATGGTGATGTTCAAAGAATAAAAATGTAAAAAAATATAAATGAAAAAAAAAAGCAATGCAATAAAGTGGTGAAGAAAAAGGAGATGCATTCAGAGGATGGAGAATGTAAATTGAGGTAAAGAATGATTCTTCAATAAATCCTGAAATAATGAAAAGTATCTATGGGTGAATTAAATCGAAATATATCCTTTATCATACCTTGACCCTAGCCTTTCACTACAAGTTTAATAAAATCCTACATGATCCTTGATGAAAGTGTTAGTCTACATTAGTGGAGAAAGAGAGAGAGATGAAAAGCAAACATATGAGAATCTAGTACTAATTCGTATTTTGCATTGGCATAAACTTATTTGGATTGCATGCAATAATTTGCAAAGAGATTATTCACACACACACTGAAAGTCCATTCAAGCATGAGGCATACGATTGAATTGAATTATAAATTTGGATTATGTTTGTGTTCTACTTTGAGTCGGGATTTTGAGATAACTTTTGAGGACAATTAAGCAAATCATTATTTAAGTGCATTCATCTCTAGGTTTGATTCGTTTCATTTTGTTTGTTTTGTTTTGCTCGAGGACTAGCAAAATCTTAAGTTTATGGGTATGATAACTCTATGAAATAGAGTTATTTTACAATATTTTGTGCGTTTAAATTAGCTAAGTCCTTGTAGTTTAAACTCTTAATTAATTATTTCTAGTTGTTTTTAGATTATTATTTTTTTTATGTTTAAATTAGTTATTAATTTAATGTCTTTTGTATTTTTGTAGAGTCCTAAAGCAAGAAGGAGAAAATCAGTTCATATATGGAAACTCCAAGCTAGAAGCTGTTACTTGCTCACAAGGTTTTCCTTCTTCAGGCTTTTGGAGCTCTATAAATAAGAACCCTTTAGGACTTTATTATGTACTTCTTCTTAGCTTTTACACCTTCTTAGCTTGTGCATATATTTTAGCTTTTTTAAACCTAGTTTTTTTAAGAGAAAAGTAGTCACCACAAGTTTATAAGGACCTAAGGAGATTTTGGAGACTTGAAGACTGAAGACCCTGCAAACTTTAGTTTTCTCTTTTCCTTTAATCTTCTTTTACTTTCTTGTAATATTTATAATGGTGAAACTCCTTTGTTTTGTGTTTTCATTAGTAAGCATGAACTAAATTTCTTTTTCGAGTATTGCAATGGAACTCAACATGTAGTTTGGATTATTTTACTCTCTTTCTTGATTTAATGATATTTGAGTTGTTTATTCAATTTTGTGCTTAATGCTTCTAATTGCTTAGCTACCAATTAGATTGATTTGGTAACCTAGATACAACTTGAAAAAGGGAGTTTAGTGTTAGACATGGATTAAATAATACATGTTTCAGATTCGTTTATTAGAATGAACTGAGTTGCATGTAGGGTAGAAATATACTTACATGTTATGTGTAACCAATTTTAGAGTCTAAGCTTAATGAGTTTCTCTTTAATTCAATTTTCATAGGAATATAGTTAATTGGTTAAGAGAGATATTTTTATAAGACCATCAGAAGATACTTATAAATAAATTAGAACTCTAGGTTAACATCTTAATGACATTAGTCAAGTTAAGAGGGTAAGCAAGGTTCATACGAAGTGTTGAGCGAAATTGTAATCCTGGGCTTTTCTCAATTGTTTAATCTAAGTTTTAATTATCTTCTTTATTTATTATTTTCTTTTATTTAGTTTTTAGTTTACAATTTCTAATTGTTTGTTTGAATAAGAAGTTGTTATAATTTTAGTTTTAACGAATTTGGTAACAATTTCTCGTGGGATTGACACTCTACTTTTCACTTTATTACTTGTTACGATACGTGCACTTACGTGGTTAATTAAATCCGACAACACCCGACCCACCTTTTGAAATTACTATCTTACCCCTTAAAATATTATATATTTTTTCTTATATTTTTAGTATATATATTAGATATATATATATATTAATATTTTTATATATATATACTTTTAGTATATATACGTATATTATACATATTAAATAAATTTATATATTAAAATTATGTTCACTAATACATTACAATATAATTTTTTATAGTATTAAGTTAAAAATAATTAATAAAAATTAGGATGTAGTGGAGTGGAGCATCGTGGAACAGTTATAGATGTAACCGACATCCATGGAGGTGAAAGTTTCCAACATCCATACAAGAATGTAACAGAGGTGGATAAAACAATCTCCGCCCCCACCCATTCGATTGCCATCCCTAGCATCAATGTCAAGCCTTTACCATTAAAATGTCCAATGTCTTGGATAACGTTGTTAAAAAAATCACCTCTAAAATGACTTGTTTCCATCCAATCAAATAGAATAACCAATAATTTTCTCTATCTAGAGTTGTCCATGAGTGGGTTGGATCAAATTTGGATAGAAAAAAAAATTATTTGTTTAAAGTTCAGTTCGGTTCAGTTTGTCGGATCTAAAAAATCTATTTTATTGTTTAAAAATTATTAAAATATTAAAATATTTTTATATTAATATTTATATATTTTAAAATTTTATTAATTAAACAATAATCTGGATCGAGCCAGGCCCAATCGGCCCGAATTGAAAATTCATTTTTACTAAACTCAATCTAATTTAAATCGAATTTATCGAATCAAACGAATAACCCGATCTTTAAACAGATCTACATAACCAAGTAAATGAAAACACTTGGTTGTTTGCATCCCTCACGGAAGAATCAACAGTTCTCCCTTGCACTCACCCTCCAAGAAACAAACCATAAACAAGAGTATGCATCCTTTTGTAAAACCTTTTTTTGAAGGAAGCTAACCTCTTTTTAAGGAAGAAAGCAGCAGTGTTCTTTCTTTTATCTTATAGCCACTTTAATACTTAAGAGATGTCTTATTGATTATTTCTAGTAGATTATATTAGTAAAAGTTAAAAAGAAAAAATAAATAGTAAAACATAAAATAATATAAGGTTAATAATTAAATGAAAATTATATTCTAAAAGAATATAAACTTCTAACTACTTGAGATTCTCAACACTTAACTCATCGAGAATATGTCATTTAAGTTGTTTCTAAGATGACTAATCAAATGCATTAAAAATTAAATCATTTAACATTTTAATTATTAAAATTTTGTAGTGATTTGTCAAACACCCTAAATTATTTTTTTAATAAGACACTACTTTAAATTTTAAAATTCAGTGGTTCTTGATTAAGATGAAGTTATCTCAAAATTGTAATAGAATTTTTTTTTGAAAGATTGAAGCCTAAGAGTGCATTTATTGCAAAGAAAAATGACAAGGACCAAGAAAATAGTTGGAATGAAAGCAAAGAATTAGGAAAACATTCCATCAACTTCTTGGTGTGACAAAAAATTTCTTTTATTTGTTTGGAAGAAAATAGTATAATAGAATGAAAACAAGTGAATTTAGATATTTTCTTATCAACACGATTTAATCCTTTAAGAAAAATTATATACACATAAAAACGTACATACGAATGTAATACGAATGTACATAAATTGATTTTTTCTCGTATCAACTTTTCTAACTTAATAAAAAAAGCCATCTTATAATTCTTTTATTTTTTACAAATGTCATTACAAAACAATTATATATACAATGTGTAACTTTTTTTTTTACAAAAAAGATCATAATCTAGAGATAGGAAAATAAATAAAAAGAAACTATTTCATTTTATGTAAGTTTTCATTACTATATGATTCACAAATCATATTCTTCTAATTTATTTGGTTTAAACTTCATTTTCTACCAAATATAGCTATTTGCATACATGTATACTAATTTTAGTACCAAGTACCAATAGTTATATACTCTCTTTATATGTCAATTTTTCCAATGATATGATCTTGTAAATAAAAAATTTACAAAATTGACTTGATAATGAAGAACAATATGTGTCAAAAGTTGTCATGTCATGTGTACATTTTTATCTAGTATGAAATTCAAGGTCATAATTTTTACTTCTCCAAAACTTATTTACACTATGTAAACGAATTATTTATCAAAATATTCTTTCACTAACAAATTTTACCTAAAAATCAATCAAACTAAAATATGAAATAAAATTAATAGAATTGAAATATAATATAAATTTAATAGTAAATCATAGTACAATGAAAAATTTAATATAATCCATAAAAATAATAATAAATAAAATAATAATAAAATTTATTTAGTACTACTATAAAACATATAAAATATCTTAATTTCTTATGTGTTAAAATCGGGCGCCCATAGTAGACAGTACTTGTTCCAATATAAACTTCAAGTTATAACATTTTGAAAAAATAACTCCCATGGGAAGTTATGCTTCATGTGGGGTTAAGAAAATTTAAAAAAAAAAAAGGAAGTTTATTTTTTTTGTTATGAACTTGTCAATAAAAAAATTAAGGTTTTTTTTATTAAAAAAAAAAAAAAAAACTCTTTAAAATATAACACCATGGAATAAAAAATCGGACCAGATCGGCCAATCGAACCGGTTGAATAAAATCGATGGTCCGACCGGTCCGATGCATGTTATAAAACCTTATTTTTTTTGAACCGCTAGAAAATCTGTTAAATTGGTAAAAAAAAAAAAAAAAATTCGGCAAAAACTCAAAAAAACCGGTTTTACGCTTGTTTTTTTCTATTTTTTATAAAAAAAATTATTGTATGTGATGAGATTTTGAACCTTTAACCTCTTGAATCTATATTAAAGACCATACCATTTAGCCAAATACATATTTTTATTAAATATTTATTATATTTAATACTTATTTAGTATTAAAATAACTTATTTAATATTTTTAAATTCTTTTTTAATACAATCGGTCGATTCAACCAATAACTGGAGGTCTCACCGGTTCGATTTCTGATCCGGTTTTTTCAACATTGAATAACACTAAAAAAAAATCTCTATAATTTGAGTGAAAAGGATTTAGGCTATAGAAACATGAACAATTTCTAACTTATGATTTTGTTTATGATCAACGAATCAAAACAATTTTTCTTCAAACCATCTTATAAGTTTTTTAAAAAAAAAATAAATCCTTTCATTAAATTAAATATTGATAGCATCATACATAATTTCTTGGTGAGTAAAATCTGGGTAATCCTCCATCCAAAACATATCATGATTTATTGATAAGCTAAACCTAGCAATGGTATAGGCAACATTATTCCCCTGTCTTCTAGTATGTTGGGTGAGGTAGTATTGAAAAGTTCTGATCCTTTCTCTTCCTTCTTCAATGAAAGGTCCCATGCTTGATAATTCCTCATCATCACTTAGCAGCTTCTTAGTAACCAATAAAGAATCACCTTCCAGTATCACTCTATAAAAAATCATTTGATGTGCCACCTCAAGTGCTTTAACAGCAGCCATAGCCTCGCAATTGCTGGCTTCATGGACTTTCTTGATTTTAACCGCTGCTCCTCCCATCACAAATCCTTCACTATCCCGTATTATAACTCTAATTCCTTCAATTTGATCTAGCTCAAGGAATGCACCATCAAAATTAAACTTATACAGATTTACTGGAGGTGGTTTCCAGTATATTCCAATCAGCCTAGCATGCAGGTTCAGCTTGGGTTCTTGAGCTTTCCTGTATTCGTTCAGTGTATTCTTGGTCTGTTCCATAATATTCCTGTCAATGCTCCTATGCTGGTTCTTTACTTCTGCATTTCGGGTATTCCACAAAGCCCATATAATCATCAAAAACAAATCAAAGTTGTCTGCCTTCAAACATTTAGCTGCTTCTTCCAATCAGTTAATACTGCTTTCCACTGGGTCATGCATAGAGTTGCTCATGGCCGGGCCAGGCCGGGTCGCGGCCCGGTTTTTTTTTATTTTCTCTGCCTAGGCCCGCCCGTTTAGGTCCGAAACACTGTTCATTGGAATAAAAAAATAATTTTTTTATTTTTTTATAATTAAATAAAATAATATTATTATAATAAAAATTACTGTTCCGGGTCGGCCCGGAACACAAAATATCCTGCCCAGGCCCGGCCCAATATGGGCCGGGCCGGGCGGACTGTCCGGCCCGTGAGTAGGTCTAGTCATGCACTAAACTATGTAGGAAATCACACAGTTGAAGGACTTTCTTTTTAGATGGTACACTCTTTGAGAGCATGAACATCCGTTTCTATATCACAACCACACCTAGAACATTTTACTTCAACCCCCTCAATTTTTGTAGCAAGCTTTGTAGCTGTTGGAAGAATCCCATTACAAAGTCTCCATCCAAACAGTATCACTTTATAAGGTACTTTTGCTTCCCACAACATCTCTCAAATTTTCCTTTGAGGTCCAAAACCTATCCCTTCCTTCCCTGATCAATTTATACCTACTCCGAACAGAATATTTTCCATCCTTGTTATGATGCCAAACTAGTTTATCAGGAGGTGCACTGCTATAGAGAGTAATGTTGCAAATGATATTGGCAATCTCATAACTAAATTCCTCTCTAATTAAATATTCATTCCATTGCATGGTATCCATCTGTATAAGATCCTCAACTTTGGCCGAACTGGGCAAGCTTCCATTGTTATAGCTAATCTGAAAAGAGTCTTTCACCGGAAGCCATGTATCTTCCCGTACATTTATTGATTTCCATCTCCAACCCTCCACCGAACCCCTTGCATCATTAAGGGCTTTGATGACCAGATGCTTCTCCAAATATATGATGGTTGTGCACCCAGCCTTGACTCAAGAAAATTCCCATGTGGAAAGTATTTGGCTTTCAGCACTCAATAGCTCAACGTATTACGGTCACTCAGGAGCTTCCATCCCTACTTACCCAACAGAGCCAAGTTTAAGGATTTTAATTCTCTAAAACCAAGTCCTCCCATATATTTCAGTGTACATAACCTCTCCCAATTTATCTAGTGAATTCCTCTTCCTTCTGCCTTTCTTCTCCACCAATACCTCCCTATGATTCATGTTAACTCATCACATAGAGTTTTAGGCAGCAGAAAACAATACATAGCATAAGTGGGCAGAGACTGTAAGACAGCTTTGATGAAGACCTCATTGCCCCCAAAAGATAATAGCCTCCTATTCCAGTTTTGGATTTTTGCTTGAAATTTTGGGACAACTTCTTTGAAGGCTCTATTCTTTTCCCTTCCAATCAGAGTTGGCAATCCCAAGTATTTTTCTGGGTTTGTTGCTACTTGAATTCCAAACAAACTTTGAAGATCAATCTTCTGGCTATCCGTGGTGTTCGGACTGAAAAAGAGTACTGATTTATCAAAGTTGATTTGTTGTCCCAAGCTTTTTTCATATATCTTTAGCATGCTTTTCATCTTTTAGCCTTCTCCTTTATTTGCTCTTGCAAACAGTAAACTATCATCAGCGAAGAAAACATGATTAACTTTAGGACCCCCTCTTCTTGCTTGGACTCCTTGTAGCTCTCCCGTAGATTGTGTCTTTGTAAATAATGCCGATAGGCCCTCTGTGCAAAACAAGGATAAATAAGAAGACAATGGATCTCCTTGTCGGAGTCCTCTCTTTGACTTAAAACTATCAATAATAACACCATTAAGAATGATGGAAAAAGAAACAGAAGTAACACATTTCATGATTAAGGAGATCCATTTGTCTACAAAGCCTAACCTAACCATAATTTTCTCAAGGAAAACCCACTTCACTCTGTCATAAGCTTTGCTCATATCAATCTTAAGGGCAAAACAACTATTTTTTTCCTTGTTTTTTTCAGTTTCAAAGTATGCACAAGCTCATAAGCAACAAGGATGTTATCAGTGATCCAAGGCCCAAGAACAAAGGCACTTTGATTTTCAGAAATACACAAAGGCAAAACTTTCTTCATCCTATTGAAAATCACCTTAGCAACAATTTTATAGATGACATTACACAGGCTAATAGGTCAGAAATGAGTTGTGTTTCAATTTTGGCTTTTTTGGGATTAACAAAATATGGGTATGATTTAACTTCCCAAGCGATGCATATTACCATTCAAAACATTTAAACATATAGAACTAATATCAGTCCTAATAATATGCCAATATCTTTGATAGAAAAGTACAGGCATACCATCATGTCCAGGTGATTTGGTGGGATGCATCTGTTTAAGGGCTGTCTCAATCTCCTCAATTCTGAACTCCGCAAGAAGTATTTGGTTTATCTCGTTCGTTATTTTTTGGTTCACTGCCTCAATAATTTCCTCCTTGATATGTGATCCTTGGGTCTCAAAAAGTGCCTTAAAGTAGTTGAGGGCTACACTTTGAATCCTTCATTCGATTCCCTCCATACTCCATTTTCATATTCAAGTCCCAAAATGAGATTTTTACGTCTCCTATAGTTTTCTTAGGCATGAAAATACGCAGTATTTCTATCTCCTTCTTTAAGCCATGTGATTCGATATCTTTGCCTCCAAAAGGTTTCCTTCTTCTCCAACAGGTCATTCAAGTTCCTCTTAGGGATCCTTTCTTGCTCAAGAGTAGCGTCATCTAGAGTCAAGTTTTGAAGTTCACTCAACCTGCTTTGCAAAGCTTGAATTTGTGTTTTCATATCCCCAATATTCTCCACATGCCATTTACACAGTTTACCTCCAACTTTTTCCACCCTCCTTTGAAAAGACTATCCTCGAGTTTCATTCCATAATTGATCTACCACTTCTTCACAATCTGTCTCTTTCGCCCATAAAGCTTCAAAGAAAAACCTTCTCTTCTTTCGACCATTGGGCCCATCTAACTGACTCCCAGTAGTCTCCAGAAACAATGGACAGTGATCTGATCTAGAACAAATCAAATGTTCCACTAAGTAATGTGGAAACATACAGTTCATTCTGTAGTTGCTAAAGCTCTGTCAAGTCTCTCACGAACTAGACTAACAACATTCCTGCTGTTGTTCCATGAATACCATACCCCCCTTGTATCTAACATCTTAAAACGAACAATCTTTAACCACATCTCTAAAGGCCTCTATTTGGTTGTCTGCCCTCATTCGATCTCCACTCTTTTCGCTTCCATTTAAAATTTCATTGAAATCTCCAAATACAAACCCAAGGTAAGTTTGACTGCCCTGCAAGTCTTCTCAGTAATTCCCATGAATTGCTTCTCCTCGTCACATCTGGCTTGCCATAGAAACCCGTGAGTCTTTGTACAACTTGATTATTCTCCCATACTTCCATATCAATGTGCTTATTTGAGTAACTCTTAAGCTGAAGTGTAACCTCCTCTTTCCGCATCAACACCATACTCCCTCGCCTACCATTACAATCCACAACAAAACAATTATCCATATTACTTCTCCTGCGAACTCTATCAAATTCAACTTTTGTTAACTTGGTTTCGTAGAGAAAGACCACTTCGGGATCTTGTTTATGAATGAGCTTTTTTAAAGCTCGAACTGTCTACGAGTTCTCAAGCCCACGACAGTTCCAACTTAATGTTTTCATTGTGAACGGCGGAGCTGGTAAACAGACTTCGCCCGATAAGTTATCAATTCTTCCATTCTCTCCATGTCCATCTTTAATTTTCTTCTGCACATTATCCACCTCCATAATGTTACTGTTTGACTCATCATCACTGTTCTTCCGTTTTCCCATCTCCACGACATGGCTGCTTCCTTCATCATTGGCATGTCTTGCATGTTTTTTCCATCTTGATTGTGTCTTTCCATTTTTGTTACTAATGATCTCACGATCTTTTTGTTTAATTCCTTCTTTTAATTCCTTTTCTAAGAGTCCACCAATCTTGTCTTTATTCCCCAAGAAATTTGGTCCTATCTCCTCACCTTGATTTTCTATGCTATTGACCCCAAAAACCTCCCTTCCATTATCTATATAAAATAAATAATAGTGATCCCCTCAATTGGTTATCCAATTGAGGGATAATTTCTCAATTAGTTATCCAATTGAGGGTAATTCTTTAAGCAGTGTTGTCATTTTTTTTTTTTTTGAGATTGTAATAGAAGAAAGGAAGAGAAAGAAGGAAGGAAAGGAAAGGAAATGAAAGGAGAGAAGAGAAGAGAAGAGAAAAAGGAAAGAGAAAGAGAAAGAGAAAAAGAGAGAGAAAAATTTTATGTATTTGTATCGTGTTTGCGTTATTTTTGTGTTATAATTGTATTCAAGTTATTATATATTTATATAAATTTTGACACGTTGATAATTCGTTTTATATAAATTTTGACCCGTTCATGTATTCATATCGTGTCGTATTTTAGTTTTTTTTTTCTTGTCGTATAATCATGTTGTGCCTGAAATTGTCAGGTCTAATTAGCACTATTCAAATAACTTCCAATTTTGTGTCACGTGTCATATAATGATTGGTTCTTTAATTTTTTAAAATAAGATCATAATTTTTGTTTGGTTTTTATATTATTGAATGAAAAATTATTGTATTGATAAATAATTTATATTATATAGATTTTGATACATTTGTGCATTCGTGTCGTGTTAGTGTTATTTTTTCGTGTTGTATTGTGTTTTTGTTATTTTTGTATCGTGTTTGTGTTGGTGTCCGAAATTGTTAGGTCTAATTGGCATATTCAAATAATTTCTAATTTTGTGTCAAGTTTGTTTTATATAAATTTTGACATGTTCGTGTATTCATGTCGTGGTCATGTTATTTTTTCGTGTCGTGTCGTATTTTAGTTATTTTTTCATGTCATGTTCGTGTGTGACAGTATTTAAATAACTTCTAATTTTGTGTCACGTATTGTATAATGATTGGTTTTTTTTTTTTTTGAAAAATAAGGTAATATTAATTTTTTAAATTTTATATTATTGAATAAAAAAATTATTGTATTGATAAATTATCGGTAAAAATTAAAATATTGAATAATAATATGAGATGGGTTGATGTAAGTAATTTTTTTTAAAACTTTTGGTGTTGAATCAAAAGAAAAAAAATATTATGATGATTAAATAGTAAAAAAAAAAACTATGTTAAATGATATTATAAGTTATGAGTTATTGTATGATAGTTGTTAGGTTTATATTTTCTTATTTGTTAATATGAATATTAATGATGGATATTAATATAATCTAAATAAATTAAATTTTAATATCAATCTTAATTTTTTTTACATATAACGTACATATAATGTATTAGATTCGTGTATTCGTAATGTATTTGTATTATTTTATATTTATACCTTACTTTAAAAGTTGTTCTCAAGTTGGGATATTTTGTGTAGTTTATCATAATAATTTAATTTTAACTCTAAATTCATATTTTTTGTTGTTGTCATAATCGTATTTAATATATTATCAATGACAATAAAATTGAAGCAACGCGAGAATTCAAACACTAGTAATTTTATTAATTATAATCAGTACTTGAGGTGGAAAAAAAAAAAAAAAAAAGGCAAGCTAGGGTAAAATAAGGGAGAAAATATTCAAGCCAAATTAAGTAAGAGAGAAAATCAATTAATGCATGATCTACAACATTGCATAAATATTAAAATTGTAAATCAAATTAAACATTATAAGAATCATATATCAATACTATATATAAAAGTATAAACTTCAAAAATATAAATAGTGAATGACACATATGTTTTTAATAATTTATTAAATTAATTATTTCATTTTTAATTATTAAAATAAATATTTTAATATATTTTAAATAATAAAACGAGTTTTTTGAATCCAACGGACTAAGTCTTGAACAAATAATTTTTCTATTATTCGAACTTAACCCGACCCAACCCATAAACAACTTTAGCAAACTCTCAACTTTTTTTTTCCTTTCTATATTCCTGATTTTTACCGAACATAAAGTTCATTTTGGCCATTAAGAAATCGTGTTTTAATAGCGATGATGAAAATCTAATGCAAATTTTCAGTCTTGCTTGTTATTCATTATAGTCTTCCCCTTATTTCTTTCCATTTCACCATTTACCATCTCCTTAATCAAAGCCAAAAATTAATTTTGACTATCTCCCAATGTATTCTTGCCTTAATCACGCCCCAAATTTAATTCTTATAAATTATATACCATAATCAACACTATGTTATTCTTCTAATTTATTCTCTTCAAATTCAATTAAGTTGCTTTCATATTAAATGGTATAAAATTACATTAAAAGAATGTAATTAATAATATACTAAATTAAAATAGTCTTCATCTAATGAAAAAGAAAGAGAAAGAAATGGAGAAAAATTTGATGGCACGTGAAAGTGATTGTCTCTTAAAATAAGGTAAGTGAGTTGTATTATATGATATCTAAAATAGAAGTGCTAAGAAACGAGTAACATGTTGCATTTTTGATGTACCAAAATAAGGGTGCCCCACTCCTTATTTAATTTTTCCTGTTCCTTTAAAAAAAATTCTTTTTTTTTTTTAATAATTATGAATAAAATAAAAACAAAAGAATTATAATACTAATATAATTTAAGAGTTTGTTTTAAAAAAATTGACCGTAAGATTTTTTAATTTTATAAGGAAAGTTATAAGATTATCACATGCTTTATTATTTTTAATTAATTTTTATATTTTTTAGAAAAATTATCTGATTTATCAGTGAAATTTTTAGACTCCACAAATCGAATTAAAAAAGTGACACATATCCCTTAAATATATTTAAAAAAATAAAAAATATATATTAATTTAAAAAATATGATATATAACCGTCTCTTAATTTTTCTTGTGAAATTAAGAAAAATTAATTTTCAATATATAAAAAACAAAAATTTTTAATATAATTTTTCATACTATAATATTAAAAAAAATTAAAAATTAAAGTCACGCATAGTATAAATAGCTCACATCAACTAACCTTCCCTCCTCACAGATTTCGCTTTTCTTCCTTTTCTTTGCGTTTCTCTCTTCCTCTGACTGAAGCTTCAGAGAAGTGCCTAAGAAAAGAAAACCCTTTTCCCTTTACTTCTAACTCCAAACTTTCCGTAAGTTTTCTTACTCCACTCTTCATTATTCTGCTTAAATTTTCTTCTTCTTTTGTTGGTTCTTTAAATTTTGTTTCTCCAAATGTTTTAAAGCATTTTAACATGGATTATTGTAGTTTTTCGTTTACTCATTTGGCTTTTTGGTTGATTTCTTGTGGATTTAGACACCCTTTTCAACAGATCTGTCGTTGAGTTTCTACACTGTGGTAACAAACAAGAGTTCCTTTTCCCCCATTTATGCTGTTTTTCAGTGTTGGATATTAAACTTGAAGCATTGTATTCATGAATCTAATTATCCATGAATCAACTTAATGGCAGCTGAACGTATCGAATTTCAAGAGTCATTTGTGTTTAATGTCTTGAGTCTAGAATCAATTTTTTGAGTAATATAAATATTTATATAATTCAACACGTTCAAGCAAGTCTATTAAAATCAAGTTCTAAACATTCTAAGTGCTTCCTCTTCCCTTGTGAGTGCTCACCACCTCCCAACATTCAGTTCTTTGCTGTTGTAATTGATTTTTTTTTTTAATCCAAATTTGACCCCCCCCCTTCTTTTTTTTGTTTATATTTGTGTTAGTACTATTTGGTAAGTATATGACTGGCTTTTATATTTTAATTTTTAAGTCTAAGATCTTTCATTTCGAATTTGATGTGCTGCTTGCTAATGAAATGATGATGTTCTATTGCTTTATGTTGTTTGATGATAATATTGTAGAAACTATTATAGATGGCTAATCGATACACACCAAAGAACATCCTCATCACTGGAGCTGCTGGCTTCATTGCATCCCATGTCTGCAACCGACTCATCCGGAACTATCCAGACTACAAAATTTTAGTCCTTGACAAGCTTGATTACTGCTCAAGCCTAAAGAACCTCAACCCTTCACGGTCATCTCCCAACTTTAAGTTCATCAAGGGAGATATTGCAAGTGCTGATCTGGTTCACTTTATCCTACAGACTGAGTCCATCGATACAATCATGCACTTTGCAGCCCAGACTCATGTTGACAACTCCTTTGGTAACAGTTTTGAGTTCACAAAAAACAACATTTATGGAACCCATGTTCTCCTAGAAGCCTGCAAAGTCACTGGCCAAGTAAAGCGGTTCATCCATGTAAGCACGGATGAAGTTTATGGGGAGACGGATGAAGATGCTGTGGTGGGAAATCATGAAGCTTCTCAGCTCCTTCCAACAAACCCATATTCTGCCACTAAAGCTGGAGCAGAGATGCTGGTGATGGCATATGGGCGCTCATATGGGCTGCCTGTGATAACTACTAGAGGAAACAATGTTTATGGGACCAATCAATTCCCAGAAAAGATGATTCCCAAATTTATCCTATTGGCCATGAAAGGAAAGCCTCTTCCAATTCATGGGGATGGATCAAATGTAAGGAGTTATCTCTATTGTGAGGATGTTGCAGAGGCCTTTGAAGTCATTCTACACAGAGGTGAAGTAGGCCATGTCTACAACATAGGCACAAAGAAAGAAAGGAGAGTGATTGATGTGGCCAGGGATATTTGCAGGCTTTTTAACTTGGAACCAGACACCCAGATTAAGTTTGTGGAGAATCGTCCTTTCAATGACCAGAGATATTTCTTGGATGATCAAAAGCTGAAAAGCTTGGGATGGTATGAAAGGACCACATGGGAGGAGGGTCTTAAGAAGACTATGGAATGGTATGTTAGCAATCCTGATTGGTGGGGTGATGTTTCTGGAGCACTTCTACCCCATCCAAGGATGCTCATGGTGCCTGGAATTGAAAGGCAATTTAATGCCCCTGATACGAGCGATTCTGATTCTGCTCCTGTGACAAACAAATTCAGTCAGAGCAGGATGTTGGTTCCAGCTCCAAAGAACAATTTACCTTCTCAAAAGCCATCCCTTAAGTTTTTGATTTATGGCAGAACAGGTTGGCTAGGGGGGCTTCTTGGGAAGATATGTGAGAAACAAGGCATACCTTTTGAGTATGGAAAAGGGCGTTTGGAGCAACGTTCACAGCTTTTGGCTGATATCCAAACTGTTAAGCCAACCCATGTTTTCAATGCAGCCGGAGTGACGGGTAGACCAAATGTGGATTGGTGTGAAACTCATAAGCCTGAAACAATTAGAACCAATGTTGTTGGTACATTAACCTTGGCAGACATCTGCAGGGAACATGACCTCCTAATGATTAATTATGCTACCGGTTGTATCTTTGAGTATGATGCTAAACATCCTCTAGGAACAGGAATCGGGTTCAAGGAGGAAGACAAGCCCAATTTTACTGGTTCTTTCTATTCCAAAACCAAAGCCATGGTATATTAATCTACTTCCTTTGATATCTATTGATATTCTGAAAATTTTCTATTTAGCTGCAAACTGAATTTTGTTTTTTTCCCCATCTTATGCCAGGTTGAAGAGCTTCTGAGGGAATTTGACAATGTTTGCACTCTCAGAGTCCGGATGCCTATATCATCAGATCTCAACAATCCACGGAACTTTATCACGAAGATTACTCGATATAACAAGGTGGTTGACATTCCGAACAGCATGACCATATTGGATGAGCTTCTACCCATTTCAGTTGAGATGGCCAAAAGGAACTTGAGGGGAATATGGAACTTTACAAATCCTGGTGTTGTGAGTCACAATGAGATTCTGCAAATGTACAAGGACTATATTGACCCAAATTTCAACTGGGTTAATTTCACCTTAGAAGAACAGGCCAAGGTTATTGTTGCACCCAGGAGCAATAATGAATTGGATGCATCTAAGCTGAAGGAGGAGTTCCCTGAGATATTGTCTATCAAGGACTCACTGATAAAATATGTCTTTGCACCCAACAGGAAAAGCTTTATTGGGGGACTGTCAAAGTAAGAATCATAACTATAAGCCTCTGAAGCGAACTCTGCATTCTCATGGGTGACATGGTCCAGAATTACTTTATAATTACAATTTTTGTCTTTAACGCAACCTCTTTCCACACGTTTTATCCTTTTCATTCCTCACCAGGTGTACTTGTTTGTTACATTATAATTTGGCATTATGATAAGGTGCTTTGCGAACGGATGCTGTATATCTACAGCTATCCCGCACAACTTATAGCCCATGTACTTCGGATTTTAAGTTATTGTCACTCATGCAATAAAGTTTCATTATACTTTTAGTCCCACTTTAATGTTGTGCTCCTTAGCATTCAATTCTCTGTGCTTCTACATGTTCAGAATTTATTATTTTACTTTCATAGGAAAAAGTATGATCCTTCCTGCTTTATTCATATTAGACTAGACAATTTGTCTATCCATATCATGTGTCATGTTCTTTTTAAATGTGTTTAAATGTAAATTATCGTGTTATTTGTTATGTTTAAATGCCTTAAATCTTATATCATATTCGTATTGTGTGTTATCGTATCGTGTCTAAAATTATCAAATCTAATTCATATGTCAGAAGATTGTTTAACTAGTATTATTTACCTTTGTCAACGGAGAATATCGGCAAATTACCTTCTTCCATGGGGGACTGATTTTTTAATTCATTTAAGCGATTTAATTTATGAGGTCATGCTTTTTGCAAAAAAATAGTAATAATACAGGTGTACAAAAAATATATGAGATCGCCCTCATAATAACCTTCTTCATGAGCAAGTTATAAATTGCAAAAGGGGGAGAGTAAGCTTCCACTATATCTGTCGGTGAGAATAATCTAAACATGATGGCCAAATCCGTAATTCCACCATAAAACGAAGCCCCTATCTGAAAAACTCCCACCAAAATAATCACATTGGCATTTGACACTCTCGCTATTCTGTACTATTACTACTATTTATAATTGCACACCAAAATAATGCAGCCAATTCTTTTTTTTTTTTTTGGTCCTCATCAAATTTTTATCTTATCTTTTTAAATCTTTTTTTCCCATTTGTAAAAATTTAATCAAAATTCTTTATTCTCAAGATTTCAATGCTAGTCTTCAGCAATGATCGAGTGGATCTTGTTTGTATTAAATGGAAGTGAGGAGAAACTGGAGGAAATTGACGGAAAATAATGAAGTTCTACATATCAACAACAGGGATAAAGAGGGTTACGATATCGAACTCGAGTGAAGGAGGAGGGAGCAAGGGAGCGACGGTGGCAGCAACGGGTGCCGCGGCGGCGCGTGGACGGCTATCGAGCCGGACGCTGTTGCCGGTGGTGTTGGTTTTGGGGATCGTTTTGCCTTTCCTTTTCGTTAGAATTGCCTTCTTGGTTCTTGAATCTGCTTCTTCGTCTTCTTGTTCTTCCCCTATCGGTAATTTCCTATTGTTTGCTCACTCCAATTCGTTTTAACTGAATCTTACTATTTTTGGTTTTTTTTTATTGGAAAATATATTTTTTGAGGGATTCTTGCTTGATGGTGTTGTACCTTTGCTTTGTGTCTGTTAATTTGTACTGTACTTTTTTACTTTTAAATACAAAAAAATACATACAATAATTGTTACTTTTGGGAGAATTGTCCAATGAGCTGCTTACATTATGCCCCTTCTTTTCTTTCCTTTTGGACTATTTTTTTATTTTATTTTTATTATACAGAAATGTTAGTTTTAAAAGTTGAAAATTTTAAATAATTTTAATTGCTACTTTAATTTTATTGAAAAGTAATTAATAGTTTATTTTAATGGGATTTGCAGATTGTAAAGGATGGAGGCTTTTTAGCGGGGGTCACATATCTCAGGTTACTAATAATTAGTATACAAATTATATATGGATGGATATGCCCTTTTATCAAGTGTATTTCTTTTTTTTTTTTTTTTAATTTTCTTTGGATTGAATTTATTTTTTAATTTTCACAAAATAGTACTAATAATAATACAAAAAAGCAAAGGAAAAGGACATAATCCGAATAAGTCAAGCTAGGCTGTAAGAGCAACTTGAACTACTAGATTGCCACGTGTACCATGGGGGGAGGGGGCAGGCTTGGAATTGGGCTTTTTGGTTTCTAGCATTTGGTAACATTTTGTTGTCATTGTCCACTCTTAGGATAATAATACGCAACAAATTTTATTTTTTTATATATTTTTAAAATAAAATATATATATATATATACCCACTTTCTGATTTTAAAATTGAATTTATATTTGATACACTGTCAGTATAAATCTATACATTAATAGTGAATTTTACAATGACATCTCATTAAAAAACTAATTTTTAATCCTAATCCTAATCTTAATTCTAATCCTAACCCTACAACTTAACTTTTAACACACTTCAATGTATACATTAAATATAAATCCTTTAAAATTTACCCATATTTTCATTTTAAAAGAAATCAAAATCAACTTTTTTTTTCTCTTCTTAAAAGGGTGTCCAATTATTCATCTATTCTTGCACAATGAGGATGGATACAGTAAAATAGTTTTTCTATTTTTTTTTAAAAAAAATAGAGAATATTACTGTTTGATCTATGATCTCTAAATTTTTCATCTCTTCCTTAAATATTCTTTTTTTTATTTATTTATTATAATTTAAACTTAAGTTATCCATTCAAATCTCATTTCTTTTTTGTCATTTTCTTTTTCATACACAAAGAAATATTGCGATAATAATATATAGATAATTGAGAAGCACATGCATCTGGACACTTGGCCACTTGTCCTGCCATCATCATCGTATTATTATACTCGTCCACTTGGACGAGAATTTTCCGCTGTCAATACTCTTTTTTATGCTTCCACTATGTTCTCAATGAAAACTAGCAAAAGGGTAGAACTTTTGCTTGGTTTGGAAGAAGTCAAAAGGAGTCTTGGCAACAGCTCATTTTGTTGATGTAACAACATTTTCATTATCTTTAGTCATCATATACGTCAACACGGTTTGGTGAAATCAACGATTTGAAAGGCTTGTAGTCTATGAAGAACGAACACTCCATGCAGAGCGCATACTAGTGTGTACCAATGTTGGATACGTGTTTGACATATTGGAATACATATTAGACAATGTATTAGACATGTGAAGATACGTTAAAAAAATAAAAATAAATGGAATATTTGAAAGGCTTGTAGTCTACAAACACTTCATGCAAGGGCGCGTATCAGTGTTAGATATGTATTCAACACGGATATGATTTTGACATGATAGAATAGGTATTAGACATGCGAGTACACGTCAAAAAAAAAAAATTTTTGAACACGTCAAAACATGATCAAGACATGTTTGGACATGTTCGAACACGGTTAGACACGTGACGGAAGTTTTTCTTTTGCATTTTTTCTCCAAATCTGGAATCAACAATGAGGAAAATCAAAATCTTAAAGAAGTCAGATGCTTGAAATCCATAAAGAAAAAAGAAAACACAAAGAAATAACAAAAATATAGAATTAAATGTAGGGCTGTAAACGAACAGAGCGTTCGACGAACCGTTTGTGAACAGTTCGATTTATGTTCGTTTATGTTCGTTTATTAAGCTAAATAAACGATTATGAATACAATTTTAATGTTCGTTTATTAAGCGAACCGAGTTCGAACAGATGTGTGTTCGGTTCGTTTATGTTCATGAATAAGCTCGTTTATCGTTCATTTAAAACTCGTTTATTAGTTTGTTTAAAGCTCGTTTATTTTATTTTATTTACTTATAATATAATTAATATTATTTAATAACTGAAATTTAATAATTTAATAATAAATTTAATTTAATTACGTTTGTATTTTATTATTTTATATTTAATAATAATAATTTAAAATTGATTTATTTTTTTTATTTGTTTGTTAAAATTGTTTAGATTTGTTTGTTTATTGTTTATGAATATAATTTTAATTGTTCGCGAACATGTTCGATTATATGTTCATGAACATGTTCATTTAATCTTCACGAACAAGTTCATTTAATTAATGAACTTGTTCATGAACATTAAATAAACGAACACGAACACACTTAATTTTAAACGAACAGAGCTTGAACACAATTTTAAAATCCTTAACGAACACGAACCGATCACGAACAAGCTCAAAAATAAACAAACGAACACAAACATAAACCTGTTCGTTCAAGTCCGATTCATTTACAGCCCTAGTTAAATGTTGGAAAGGGTGGAAGTAGAAAGCAAAACATCAATATAAATATGTTATAGGGACTGAGAATGACAAAAAAAGAAGACATAAACAGCACAAAATGAGACAAGTATGAAAAAAATTCCTTGTTATGATGATCTAGGGCCTTTGAGTTTGAGTTATTATCCGAATGATTTTTATAAGGGTAAAGTTTTAAATTCAAAACTGATTTTAAAAAATTGAAAAGTTATTTGCATCATTGCATGTTAATATTTGATTAAAAATATCAATTTTACATTTTTATTTTATATTATTATATAAAAATATTTATTATTATCAATTCCTGTCGTACCCGTGTCTTAATTTTTTTTAAAATTCCCGTATCTATGTATCATATCGTACTGTATTGCGTATCCTTGTCAGTGCTTTCTAGCTTGTAGTTGATCATATCTGATTTAGTTTATGATTTTGTCATGTTTATGCATGTACATATAGAAACTCAGAGAAGAACTGACAAGGGCACTAATGGAAGTGAAAGATGGCAACAATGTTGAAGGGGGAAAAGAGGGTTCATTGGAGTCATTCAATGAGCTTGTGAAGGAGATGACGTCAAAACAACAAGACATCAAGGCCTTTGCTTTCAAGACAAAGGCCATGGTAATTTACTCTTACTCATTTTATACTTGCATGTCCATTTCTGCTCTCAGTCATTAGTATCAATTTGTGTCCTTCATTGATAATATAATAATTGTTTCTTTTCTGAAGAAACTGTGGCTCAATTCTGCGAGCCCAAATGTTTTAAATAATAATGTTTTATTTTGTATAAGGTTGTAATATTCATTCAACATCCTAAGTAGTAATTTGAATTTATATTGTTATTATGCTTTTTTATTTTCATTTTAAATTGATGTGAATCAAAGCTAGGCTTAATATTTCACTCTCTACCTCTACCATAGTAATAAAAAATATGTAAGGAATTTTTAAGATTCTTAAAAATTACAGAACCTAGACTATAATCAGTCACTACGTGGCTGTCTTATGTGACTTTAGTAGTAAATATCACAGTTTAAATCGAAATAGAGGAGAAGAGAGAAATTGAAAATGTTCAAAAGATTGAAGTGTTAGCTTTCTTCAAGACAGAGGGGAGAAGGAAAAATGGAAAAGTTAGGCAATGAGAGTTATGAGTTCTACTCGTTTAGAAAAGTTTGAAAGAAACTATCAGTATAGTTTGAGACCAGATATTATTTTGTTAGTAGGTATATATGGAATAGGCACCTTGTGATTAAAATGGATGAAACTTGAGTGATGTTTCTGGGACCAGGCAATTGAGACATAGGGAAAATAGGGCAAGAAGGTAAGAGATAAAGGCATATGCATTACCAATACTTTACTGTAGGACACTAGGACATCATATGCCTGACAATTTTCAATGGATGTAAATTGTTAGATTGGCTTGTTGGAAATGCAGTTTTAAAGTAACTTCAGAAATTTTCTAAGAGCCAAAATCTTGTTTGATCATCTAAAAGTTATATCATCTCAGAAGTCAGCAATACTTTTTTAATTACCAAAACGATTATAGTTGTATTTTTCATAAAAAAAAAAAAAAAAAAAAAAAAAAAAAAAAAAAAAAAAAAATTGGTCATGTACTTTCAAACGGATTCAAACTTGAGTGATGCATCTCTTTCTTTTCCTGTGCAAGCAGGCAATATGTTTACTGAATCATACAAATATATCCACATGATTAAAGTATCCTTTTGATACTACTACCAGCTTTTCCTCTTGTAAAACTTAAACTAGCAATTTACTATATTTAATTTTGGATTTGTATAAAATTAACTAAAGACTATTTTTTCCTCTTGAAGTATTGTTCATAGGTTTCTCTGATCTAACGGTGTTTGGTAACCTTTTTAGCATGACTATTGCATTCTATTTCGTAGTTAATAATATAAAATTTCTTCGGGGGATTATGTTTATCTATTTGTTACTAACTTTTTATTTTTTTTTATTGTCAATTACTAATGCTTTTGATGGACCTGATTTCTTGTGCACAAATATGCCAGCTTTAAGTTAGCATTTTGATTTGTACTGAGGTTTTCTGTGTGGGTAAAGTTCATGTACATCTCACTAGCTTTTCTTTTATAGAAATCAACAAGTGTATTTGAAAACTTGTTTGTATTATTTGAAGGAAAGTCTCTTCTATTCAAAGTTAGAAATAACTAACTCAACCAGCAACTTGGATTATCCCATTATGCTAAATGGTTGAGTTAATTTTGGGTTTAAAAGGCTTTTATAGGGCACTGATGATGAGGCTTTTCTTTTTGGTATTAGTCAACTTGTGTGGCATCCGAATGTTTTACTCTAACTAGTTCTTATACGCCTCTGTTGATTTTTGTCAGTTTGAGACCGCATGTTCTAAGGTGCTTGACCTTAAAATGCATGACCTTACAGAAACTGCATTTAGTTACTAGGTTCATGTGCTCTGTGTCCTTGATTTCGGAAATAGCTGCAAACTTACCTGATCCTATTTGTTGCTGGCAATCCATCAAATATGATTGCATACAGTTTTCCTTGAATTTTTCTATTAAGTTGATATATTGTCTCTGACTCTGCATATTTTACTTTTCTGCGTGGACTATTATTGTTAAGGACTTGAGTATTAGATCACTAGTATGCCCATTTTTTTCCTGTTTCTGATACATCAATTAATTGTCTGTGCTTACACATGAATTACCAGGGAAATTTGATTATTGGTGTCTAGCAAGTAATTAGGAAAGAAAATAATAATAAAAAAGCACCTTGTTATTCTTGCCATTGATAAGATTCCCATCACCAAAGAAAGATCTAAAATGTGTATAAATGATCAGTGTTTACCTAGTGGAATAACATCAAGTATGTTCTATTTTCTCTTGAGAACTTGGTCGAAATACCTACATTTGTATTCAGTAAGAAGTGAGGGAATTTGTTATATGATATCATGCAACTAGATATATTTTTGTTTCATGCTTTCACTTCTTCTGTCTTAACTGTTTTACCCTTTAAGTATTCTTGAGTTAAATTTAGTGGCATCTGTTATACCTACTTTTCTTTGTTTAGTTGTTTGATGGACCCAAAGTGCATCCTTTTGAAGCTTTATGGGCATATATATATATATATATATATATATATATATATATATATATATATATATATATATATATTGTACAACTAATGGACAACAATATAGGGAGGAAACTCAACTCTGGCTAAAGGCCTTATGTCTTAGCTTTCTTCCAGGTGCCTTCAATGACATGGCGCATAAAGTAGGTACCAGTATGAAGTGGTAAAGTAACAGAGCCTCATTTTGTCATTGGCATACTATCTTGAGATTGCTGTGTAAAGGTTCATCTGAAGTTATTATTATTAAAAGTTTTGTGTGTTTGTCTGGATATTACTATGTTTTACATTATTTTGACTCTTTTTTTTTCCCCAAATAACGTCATAAACTTGCCCTTACTGTGTTCCACTTTCTCTTATTCTTAAAAGGAAGGAAAATAATATGTAATGAAATTATATATAACAATATCTTCATTAAGAGAAAAAACACCAACAACAAAAATTTCTTAAACTTACAAAATATTCTTTAGCTGCTACATCTTCTCTTCATCATGTAATTTAAACTTTTTTGACAAATATTAGCAGTTCGAAATTTTTGGGGAGAAAACCGTGATATATTTATGGTAGAGCACTATGCTTACCCAAAATTTTAAGTCGTCAACTGATGGGCACATCTTTATATTAAGTACTTTATTTTTGTTATTTAATAATGTGAGACAACCCTTTTGTCTGAACCTTAACTATGTCCCTCCATGTTTAATCTCTGAGCACATTAAGACCATCATCCTTCTCCCTTGTGTAACTCCTCTTCCACACTATCTACTGCACTGAGAGTATCACATCCACTCTGCATTATCCACTATGTTACTGAGAGTGCCAAATCAGACTACCTGAGTCTGGCCATTGGTATCAATTGGTTTTTTAAGTGGTGTCCAACTTGTATATGAGCTGCGGTCTTATGCTCCCGTTAGCTCAAAGTTTGATTTTTCTTCCTAGCAGCAATTCACAGGTTTCACTGGGCAAACTTACTATATAGGATTAATATATCATGGTAAAGGAACATGGACAGGGTTCTTGCTGGATGGGTATATTCTCAAAGGAACGATTGTCTCATGTGCTTTGGCATTTTTATTTCTATATCACTAAATTGGTGTAATTATTGTTGTTGAACTTTTCTTGTTCTTTTCAAATGTCAATTTGTTGCAAATAGTTTTGACTGCAATTTGTTCTTTCATTCTTCTGAATCATGATGAAGATGCCCAAGTGTTTTGCTAATTTTTTGCGCACTTATATATATTGCTTTCTAGTTGTGGGTAGTTTACAGATTTTCTTGTAGTTTGCATTTGCTTGTATGTGCTTATGCATGTATATGGAATGAATGCTTATTGTTACAATGAGTGGTATAAGAAACTGCTTTGTTTAATGAATGGAAACAACTGAAATGAGGTGTAATTGATAAATTATATATTTGGAGTCATTTGTTCAAATGTAACTTACAATACATGTATCTGCTTCAACATTCCTCTAATAAATCAGAGTACTTCATTTTTTTAATTTCCAGCTACTAGGTATGGAGCAGAAGGTCCAGTCAGCAAAGAAGCGTGAGTTAATGTACTGGTATTTAGCTTCACGGGGTGTCCCAACGAGCCTACATTGCCTCTGCCTGAAATTGGCTGAAGAGTATGCAGTAAATGCAATGGCCCGCTCTCGTTTACCTCCACCTGAACATGTTTCTCGCCTTGCTGACACATCCTTAAACCATGTTGTGCTTCTGACTGACAATGTCCTGGCTGCCTCTGTTGTCATATCCTCTGCAGTTGAAAATGCAGCAAATCCTGAAAAATTGGTGTTTCACATAGTAACAGACAAGAAAACTTACACCCCAATGCATGCATGGTTTGCAATAAATTCTCTCAAACCAGCAGCAGTGGAAGTTAAGGGTTTACATCAATATGATTGGTCTCAGGAGGTGAATGTTGGAGTTAAGCAGATGTTGGAAATACATCACTTGATTTGTAGTCATTACTACAATAATCTGAAAGAAGAAGACTTTGAATATGAAGGAGAGCATAAAAAAAATTGTTTGGAGGCTTTAGGCCCTAGCTGCCTGTCCCTTATGAATCATCTTCGCATTTATATCCCTGAAGTAATTACTCTAAAATTTGCATTGAATTTTCTGATAAGTGGTTTGTTCTGAACCTTAAATTTCAGTGGGCATTGATATGTTCTAACTTTCATGGGTTCCACAGCTGTTTCCAGATCTCAACAAGATAGTATTCTTGGACGATGATGTTGTAGTACAACATGATATATCAGCTTTGTGGACATTGGATCTCAATGGGAAAGTTATTGGCGCAGTTGTTGACTCATGGTGTGGGGACAACTGCTGTCCAGGAAGGAAATACAAGGACTACTTGAATTTTTCCCACCCAATAATTTCATCCAACCTTGACCAGGATCGTTGTGCATGGCTTTCTGGTATGAATGTCTTTGATCTTGAAGCTTGGAGGAGGACCAACATCACATCATCTTATCATAAATGGTTGAAACTTGTAAGTAAATTGTCTGCAGCTGATTCAAGTATTTGGCGATTAATGTTGCTTTAATGTCCATTTAATTGCAATCATCACCTACATTTTGAGTAGATAAGGAAAAATATTAGTTTCTATCTAGGGGTGTAAACGAGACACCTGTACTCGCAAGCTACTCGGGTTCGGTTCGAAAAAAACTCGAATTCGGCTCGGTCATTGTCGAGTCGAGCTCGAGCTATTGAGGGAGCCAAATTCGAGTATCCTAATACTTAACTCGAGTAGCTCGCGAGTCTAATCGAGTTATTTTATTTTTAATTAGTATTGAAAAATCTCAATTCGATCTTAAGCTCGAACACAAATAATCGAGTTTGAAGTCGAGTATGAGAATCGAACTAATTTTTTATTAGGTAAACGAGCCTAATCGAATGAGTTCGAGCAATTCCATTTTTATCTCGAATCGAGCTCACAGCTGTAAAAGTGAAACTCGATCGAGTCTGAGCTGAGTTTCGAGCCTCGAATTTGGAGTCGAGCTTGACCTCGAGTTTTTTACAGCTTGAGCTCGACTCGGCTCGATTACACTCCTATTTCTATCAGTGTCATTAGCTTTTGGAACTAGCAGAAGTGTAAAATTAAGTAAAAGTTTGTTGTAGTTATTTATAGACTTCAGGGTGTAATAGTATTTGCTTATCCTTATTGACACCTACTGCTTGGCAATACAAATTTCATACTGCATAATACAAGGGACATGATACTGCTTGGGTATGTGTATTAGTTCACTTGTAGAACACTTGTATCCTTGACAAATCACATATTTCTTCTTCATTATAAAATGAACTAATTCATTTTTGTTTGTTGCTGTAATCCTATATGTATCTTCTTACAGAGTCTCAAATCTGGGTTGACACTATGGCAACCAGGAGTGCTTCCACCAAGCTTACTTGCTTTTGAAGGACATGTGCATTCTATTGATCCTTTATGGCATGTGGCTGGTTTAGGCTATCGATCCTCATCTGCTCATGGAGAGATATTGGAGGCTGCTGCTGTTTTGCATTTCACCGGCCCAGCAAAGCCATGGCTCGAGATCGGGTCTCCACAAGTACGAAGCCTATGGAATAGACATGTAAATTTCTCGAACAGCTTTATTCGGAAATGTAGGATTTTGGGGTAGGAGGACAAAGTTCTCTCACTTTTTACATACTCATTTCAGAATCAAACCAGCAGTAACAGTATGGAACCAGAGGGAAGAAGGTTTTGCCTTCAGTCTCTGCTCATACTCTGCATTTCGATATTGGTAACTTTCATGTCCATAATAGAAAATAGATGAAGGTACTTCTTGATATACGATACAGTAATGATCTTCAACCTTCAATATATATATATATATATAATGATTATATCAATGTAGCTATTCACAACATTGTAAAATTACTCTAGTCAGTTAATTGAAATTACTTATATCCATGGTGAAACTCATTTATTATGTTTTTTTTTTTTTTTTCGTTTAGGGGTCCCTCTATTCGTAGTTGTATGAATCTTGCCGAAAAATAAAAGGGTTCAATTGCAGAAGAGGAAGGGTGTTTTCTCTTCACATTGAATGTATACTTGGTTGGAGACAACAGCATATGTTACTATTTTCTATTTTGTTTAGTTTAATATGATCTGGTACAGGTAGTGCGTCCACTTCACCGTACAGTAGCAGCTTTAAATAGAGCTGGTAAAGCAGGTCTGAATCCGAAAGTCCGCCCGAGCCAATCGGAGATCGAATTCGATCCGATCCGAATTGACTGAAAAAGTCAAAGGTCCGAACCCGAAAAAATCCGAATTAAAAAAATCTGAATCCGAAAAAAATCCGAACCCAAAAAAATTCGAATCCGAAAAAATTCGAACCCGTAAAAGCCCGAATCCGCTACGATCCGAGCCCGAGACTGATCCGATCTGAAACCCGTAAAAAACCGAATTTATAATCAAAAAAAGCTGAGCTATATTTATATGATTTTATTTAAAAAATAAATAAATGATAAATTTTTTCTTAAATAAAATATTTTATTTATGAAAATATATTTATAATTATTATATAATTATATCAAAAATGTATTATCAATAAAAATAATTAATAATGAATCTTTAAATTGGATTATAAAATAAAATTAATTTGAAACACATTAAATATAATATTAGATTTTAATGTTTTGTAGGATAAATTAGAGCACTCTTTGAAATTTATTATCATAATTATATATCTTAAGTTTACTTCATATGTATATACAGACACACATAGAAAAATACACACATATATATATATTGCGTTTTACTTCACTCAAGTGAGTGTTTTTTATGTCTTGCGCCTTAGACAATATAAGAGTTCTAAGGCTTAGAGTGGACCTTGCCCCCTTGACAACACTGATCAAAATAGTTTAATATAAACTAGTTTTTACACGTCATAGTATCTTAAAATTTCTAACTATTAAAGGCTAAGATAAATAATTGACCAATTATTCATATTAAATATTTTGTGTGAATGATAATCGATACTCTTTTTAATAATGTCTGATATTCAATATTATAATTAGATCATTATTATTCGATTATATAATTAATTGATTATATCTAATGTTAAAGTCAAAATGATCAAATATTAAAATTACATCAATTATTATATAAATTAATTTTGTATTAATTATTAAAGTTAAATCAATTAATTAATACTCTCTTAATATCTACTATTTAACATTTAATTGAACATTTGAAAATTTGATTTAGTGTTATTATGCTAGTATTTATAATGTTATTAAGGTTAAACCAATTAGTGTATACAATTAGATCTAATGTTATTATATTAGTATTTATAATTATGTCTAAATAAAAAATATAAATATAAAAATAAATTCTCGAAAATTTAAAATGTTATTAAAAAAATTATAATACAATGACTAAAAAACATAATAAAGCAAAAAAATAAAAATAAAAATTTATTGGATTAAGTGACTAAGAGACTAATGAGTTATTGGGTTAAGAGAAAAAATCATTTATATAAATGTTTAGTGGATTTTATATATAACTTCTTTTATTCTAATGATTTTTTTAAATGTAACCAAATGATTTTTAACTTTTATTTTTTTAACGTCACTTTATATTTATTTTAACTCATAAAACAAAAACAAAAAATTCTTATATAATCATTAATTATAGTATATTAAATATCAAATATAAAATATTAAAATTATATCAATGCTATATAAATTAGCTTTTATATATCATGGTTTCATAAAATTTTTAAGTGTTAATTATTAAAATTAAATCAATTAATTGGTATTCTTTTAGTATCTACTATTCATCATTTTATTTAAACATTTGGTCATTAGTGTATACAATTAGATCTAATGTTCTTATGTTAGTATTTATAATTATGTCCAATATATATATATATATATATATATATATATATATATATAAGAACAAATTCTTGAAAATTTAAAATCCTCTTAAAAAAAATTATAATACAAAAACCAAAAAACCTAATAAAATAAAATAAAAATTTGTTGGACTAAGTGACTATAAGAGTCCAATAAGTTATTAGGTTAAGGGTAAAAGTCATTTATGTAAATATTTAGTGGACTTTATTTATAACTTTTTTTTTTTTTAATGATTTTTTTTACATGCAGCCTGATTTTGTACTTTTACTTTTTTAGTGTTAATTTATATTTAATTTAACTCACTTATAAAATAAAAAAAAATCTTATAAAATCATTAATTATATTTATATTCAATACTAAACATCATAAAAATATAAAAATACAAGTACAATTGCAAAATAATAAGAAGTATCAAAATATACAAATTCTTTTTTATTTATATTATAAGTAAATATATCGAATTTATATATTTAGCTTTTATTTGAACTTTTGGACTAAAAAATAATAGAAAATATTCAAATATAAAATATTAATACTCAATTTATAAATAAAATTATTTTATTATTTATATTTATATAAATTTATATAAATTTTTAAAATTTTAATTTAAAATTTTTTAAAGTGAAATTAATCATTACATTCTAAATTAAAAAAAAATATATATATATTTATATCTTAAAAAATTCCAAAATTATTGAATCCGTCTAAGCCGGCCCGAACTCGAATCGATCCGAAATAATCCAAACCCGAAAAAAAGCCAGTATCTGAAATGGCCTGAGCCTGAGATAGCCCGAATCCGAAATTATCCGAACCCGAAAAAGCCCGAATCCGAAGTTATCCGAATCCGAAAATATCCGAGCCCGAGATGATCCGAATCCGAAATAAACCCGAATTCGAAATAGCCTGAATCCGATAACAGCCAGATCCGAACCCACCCGAACCGGCCCGTTTGCCACCTCTAGCTTTAAAGTAGAGGTGTCCATGAGTTCGGGCAAGGCCATGTATGGTATCAACACTATATATGCTTATTCAAGTCCGGCTCGAAATATTGGTCTCAAATTTTACCCAAGCCCGTCTATATTTATAAATGGAAGCCCAAGCCCGTTTAGGCCCATTCATATTATTTTTTCTAATTTTTTTAAAATACATATTATTTTTTATTTAATCTTTAATAATTTTTTATTTTTTTTCTTTTATTAAGTTCTTAAACATGGATAACTTTTTAACATATTTTTTAATGTTTACACAATAATATTATATATATTTAATCTTTATATGACATAAATTGCATAATATATATATCTAAATAAAAACAATATATTATTTAATTAGAAAACAGGTCGGATCAGGCCAGGTTTGGGCCTTGAATGTTGGAGCCAAGGTTCGGTCCATTTTTTAAATGGGTCTCATTATTTTGCCCAAGCCCATTTTTCGAGCCTAATATTTTTGTCCAAGCCCTCCCAAGTACGGGCGAGCCTTCGGGCTTGGGCGAGTAGCCCGACCCTTGGACAGATCTACTTTAAAGCAGCAAACAGGCTTATATCGAACTTCAATTGAAGATGATCAAAAATTTTGGTAAAGATTGTTATTTTACTCCTTATCTTTCTCATGTCTCACTTCCATGTTATTAGACGTAGCGTAAACGCAATCAAAGTCTACTTTCATCTAAGAAGATCAATAGATTCTTATGGCTCTGTTTAGCATTGATGTTGACACAGTTTTTGAAGTTAAAAGTTGCGTTGCACCATAAACGCAATGTTCAATTGGTAAAAATTATTATTGTTTTTTATTTTTACGGTTAAAATCATGATTTAGCAACCCAATTAAAAAGCTAAGAAAATGAAGTTTTTGCTACTTAGAAGCTAACTTTCGAATAAAATGATTTTATCATCCTCACATCTCACGACACTTTTTTTTTGACATTTTAATTTCTCACGATACTTTTTTTACAGCAATGTCAAACACTTAAAAGCTCTTAAACTATATTTTTCACCATATTTTTTTCAACCCAAACTTTTTTTAACCCAAATTTTTTTTTCAACCGCAATGTTAAATTAGCCCATAGGTTAATTAGATGCAAGAAAGCGAATGCTAAAAGTGGTAGAGGATGTAGGGTTAGAAGACTAATGGTCATGTGCGTGGAACTATAGAGCGAAAACAAAACTCCCACTTCTGTGAATAAACGTTATGGATTATGTTCTGGGATCTCGTTCTTTTACCCTCTTGGAGGAAGAAGGATTGCTAATGCATACTCAGAACTTCTTAGTTGTATCTATCTAATATATAAACATATATATCCCATTGCAGAATCCGAAACTTATACCAGTTAGTTCATGCAATCACTCATAAGAGATTATATCTAGCAAGTTTAGAGTTCAAATCACAGCACATACAATCTTTTACTTTATATTCAGATTACGACTTTCTTTATTAAAAAAAAAAAATCCCATTGCTATATATATTCTGTTGCTTTTGATTTGATGCTTTAATTTGGCCATTTTTTCTAAACTTTTTGAATCAAAGGCATGTGAGTCTTTCCATTCTTTGTAAGTTGGCCTTAGAGAATAGAGACAAAGTTATCATTTTCTTTTTTGAGTGATTGGTTGGTGGAAAGATTTCAAGGCAATCATACCAAATTTTGTTATCTCTAAACCAGATAATTAATGCTATCACATTCTACTTTTTTCTTTTTCTTTTTCTAGAAAAAATAATCCCATTCTACTTGAATGTGTATAAATTAGAAACATGCTTGTTATGATAATCTCTAATTGACTTTTTAGTAGGTGAATATTTGGGACTTCGACATTTTCCAAATGCGTGTGGGAAACAATCTCATATTAGAAAAAAATAAAGGGAAGAAAGTCTTTGCATAAAAGGAGTGCAAGTTCAATGTAATTGAACTAAAGTAGGCTAAGTGCAAGGATGGACCATAATTAGGCTTTTCTAGCTTTGTTTTGGTCTTGAATTGATTAAATAGTTAATATATATTATTATTTGAGTATGACTTTAATGTACAAACATATATTTATTTGTCTTTTTTCAATTTCTTTTATAATGTTTTGTTCAAAATTGAAGTTCATTGTACCTTTAAAGTTTATTACTTACAATATTTTTGCGCACCATCTAAATAATCGGTGAGGGTGAATAGTGAACAAAACAAAATAAAAATATTAATACACACCTTGAAATCTTTCTTTAATATTTACAATTTTCAAAACTGTCTTATAACACAACCAAAAATCAGGAACATATGATATTTTTTTAATCTTAATTATCAAATGCTTGCCAATAAATGTGGAGAGTGGATCTGTTCTTACATGTTCTTACATTAGGATATCATACAGCGAGAAGTAATTTTTGTCACACAAATAAACATATTCAGAGGGGAGAATCAAGTACAGTTTATATATATATATATATATATATATATATATATATATATATATATGGGAGAAGGGATTAACTTACATTGATGTAAAGTTAATTAGTTTTATATGTTTTCATAACTTCGTGTATGGTTGATATTTTAACAAATCGACCGCTAAATTTAATAATATAATTGCACTCGTCATGCACGTAATCAGATTAAACAAATATAAATTATGTGAAAAATTACGAAAGTGTATAAAAATAAATTAATTTGACATTAATGTAAGGATCTCTTTATATATATATATATATATATATATATATATATATATATATATATATTGCTTCCCCTTGAACTGTGCATTTACACAGCATGACAATTTAGTTCTCTAAGATTATTGGGATTGATTTATTTTTGCTGTTTCAGAAAAAAGCTTAATTTTTCTACATATATATGCCAAATCAAAGAACTAAGTGTCACAGCACTAGTCGATCTAGTTTTTGAGTTGAACAAATATTCGAAGTAGAATATAAGGGATGAAAAATCAAGCATGTTATCTAGAGTTTTAGAAGCATCTAATAATACAAGAATAATCCTTTCTGCAATAAAACAGTTAAAAGGAGTTCAGTACTGAAACCTAAGTTCCTTACTTTCATCACCAACAACTAGTTTTCAACTGTTTATATATAAACTATAATATATACTTCCATGGAGGCTTATATGCTTAGCCAGAGATAAAGTTGGTAGAACATTAGAGGCTGCTTGCATTTCAGCTGCACCAAAAAAAAAAAAAAAATCAGAATTAGACCGCTCACGGGTCGGACAGCCCGTTCGGCCCGTACTGGGCCAGGTATGGGCAAGGATTTTAGTGATCCGAGCCAGCTCGGCCTGGATCACTGTTCACCTAATAAAAAAATATAATTTTTTAAAAATATATAAAAAATAATAAAAAAATAAAAAATATATATTCTTTAATATAAAATGAACAATAATTTGGACCCACGGGCCGACCCTGGGCAAGGAGGTTGAAAAAATTTCGGACCACGGCCCGGCCATGAGCACTTCTAATCAGAATGTGAGCATCTTTTTTATGTACTACTTTATTTATGAATATGGAAAATGACCAACTGGGATTATTTATTCAATTGAAAAACAACAAAAAAATTTGAAAGAGATGAGGCAATCACCCTACACATTAGGCTGTTTAATTCTTCAAAGTTAATGGTTAAATAGCATATATATATATATATATATATATATATATATATATATATATATATCCTTTTCAACATTTTATATATGCCTGGGATGTTTCCAGGGGGGCAGAGACTGTTTCCCAATGTATCATTGTTTGGTCCAAACATAATCCGACTTAAGTTAAAAGAGTGTTATATTTTTAGTTTTCACCATATTATCATTTCCTTTGTGACTACTACATGCATATGTTAATATTATTCCATTCAATTCGCAGTTGTTGTCTTTATACTCCCACATTTTTACTTATAAGTCAATTTTATAGTATGATTCTATTATTTTATTGATATAGTTACAATGTCATTAAATTAATTTTATAATGAGGCTTTTTGTGTAAATAGAAGGGAGTATTTTACCTGCAATTCTTTTTATTACAATTCTGCAATTATCTAATTACAACACAGAATTATGTAGGATCCACCATTCAAAAATATGGGTTACACATAATATTTTGATGAGCCCTGTACAATTAAGGATTGTGATTGGTTAATTGTATATGCTCCCATAGAAGACTTAAAATGGTTTAAGTGAAAAGACCATCTTCTAGTATTACTAGACCTTGTCTTCCTCAACATTTGGACAAAAAGAAAAGAAAAAAAAAAAGAACAAAATAGAATAGAGGAGAAGAATAAATCTGGAAATTTTGAAGAGGGGTAAAAGATCAAAGATGGCATCATTATTAGGTAAATGGTAAGCCTTATTTCCCTTATTTGGTTGCATGCACATCAGAAAACTCAAAAAAAAAAAAAAAAAAAAAAAAAAAACACATTAAGCGCCCACCCAACTCCGGTCTCTTTTCTAGCGAGATTTTCGTTGTGCAAAACCACTTTTAAAAACGTCCCAACTTAAGGATTACAATGGAATAAGTTTCATTTGATTTGATTGTATAGGTTGAAAGTTAAGTTGATTTTAATTTCGAATTCGATAATGATAACAGTCAACTTTAGGCTACCATGGATTTGGTTCTATTCTTGGTTTGTTATTGTAGTATGAAATGTGATTTTTAATTTGTTCTTAGTGGCTTGATCTAGGGATTTATGTGTTAAGAGAATCTAACCTCTAAAGACAATCAAATGAACTGAAAACCCAAAAATATAGGCAAAACAATGTTGACTAGCCAACTTGTGACCATCGGAAAATGCTTTTTTGGTCACCATAGTTTCTGTCCCAAATTTTTATTTTGAAGTATGATATATAAGTTTAATTTTGGTATAGGGTACACCTCTTGATTGAATATAGGTTGGGAGTTTCATGAGCTCAAAATAGACTAAATGAACAAGAAATTTTAGAAAATGTAAAAAATATACTTTGAATGTTTTAAAAATTATTTTTGGTTAATACTTGATATGCTTTGTTATTAATTGCTGAATTTTTAATTATAGTGATCTTATTTAATTTTTCATAAATAATTAAGCCTTTTATGAACAATGACGACTTTTGATTAATCTTTTTAAATGTTGGAAAAGTATAGATAAAAGTATATAAGAGGCAGGGTAGTTTTAGGATATGATTGTGACCCACCTAAGTGAGCAAATTTGACTAATTTTAGTTAATTTGGAAGAAAACACCAGGTACATATGCATGAGAAAATTTAATTTTGGAATCTTGTGGTAATTGTGGATTATTTGGATTAATAGGTTATTAAATACACTTTGATTTGATTTTGGATTTATTAAACTCAGTTTACCAGGTAAGTGGCTTACCGAATCTTCCGTTGTTTTATAAATGTATAAGTATATATATGTTTGAAATAAACCCAATATGGTTTTATATATTTTTAAATAAAAATGAGTCTTAATGTCGATTATTTTAGAATTAATATTTTGTGATTAGAAAGTGATTTAGAAGTCATGATTGATAATTGTATTATGAGTTGAATGTGATTTTGTGAAATATTTTTTATTATCATGGTTTTGAAACTTATATGTGAAATAGATATGAATGGTTGCTTTTTCCGGATCTAGTTAAGTTTTGAACCTTGTCATTGGGGATAATATAAAGGTATTACATGTTAGGATTGTATTTAACCTTCTCGAAGTTAACATTTTGATCATGAACCTTGCCATTAGAATGAAAATGGTCGTACGTAACCCAATGAACTTAGATTCAAATATAAATATGTATACGAATATATTTATGAATTCATATGTGAATATGAATTTGAATATGTATCCATAACCATTCGCATTATTTGTTTTTCATGTTTTAATATTTGAACCTGAAATTAAATTGTTTACAAAAATTCAAATATTTAGAGATTAATGATTTTGTACAAAAGAATGCTTTCAAAACATATTTTCTGAAATTGTACATTTATTTCTTAAGAAGTTTTGTATCTATATATGTTTAACATATGATGACCCAGATGGAGGTCTGTTGCTTGCTGAGTTTTATATGCATTCCATTTCTTACTATTTTTCAGATGTTAGCCGTTATCTAGCTAATCTTGCTTAGGGAATTAAGATCAAGATATCATTGCTAGTACTTATGACATTTTGGAACTTTAGACTCATTATTTGCTAACACTTATGATACTTGGAGCTTTAGACTCATTATGTAGTATTAAGTAATTTGGAGACTACGATTCTAGTTTGTTGTATTTGAGGTTAAACTTCTTAGAACCTCTTATGAATTATCTATGAAGTTTTAAGACTTATGTGAAATTTGAAATTAATACATCTATATGGAATTTTTAAGTATTTGTTACAAGTTAAAATTTTAGAATCTGTAGCCTTACATTCTTGCAAAATGTATGTGACGGTTGCTACGTTTTGACTCAAGTCGGGGGTGTGACATTGTCAGAATACCATCCTCTTCCATAGTAACTAAGCAAATTAATGCATATTATCATTTATTTGATGTGCCAAATCTAATCTTGGTTAATGGTGATAGTGTCTAACCTTTAATTGTAGATGGAAGAGAGAACCTTATACAAGTTGGAGAGCAGTTTGGTCTTGGTTGGAGTAATCATTACTGGGTTCCAGGAGGTTTACAGGCAGAAAGTTCCGATTATAGGGTTGTGAAGTTGCAGTCTGGTAGACAGACCCTTGTATCAGGCTTGATTGCTGTTGCACTCTTTCATTTTCAGCTATCTGCATATATATATATATATATATATATATATATATATATCATCCAACATTGACATCTATGATTAACATTCAACTCCTCCATGCTATGTATAATTGAAAGAGGGCAAGAGAGAGAGGTATATACCTTTGCTCGCAGGTACATGTTATCATTCTGCAGCTCAACTTCCTAGAAAATATGCACTTACAATTGTTAATAAGAAGAGGATTCTGATTTAGCCATCAGCATTTGATCTATGCATCACAAGCAAAGCAACATAGAGTTCAATGTACTAGCAGATTTGAGCTATGTTACTCGGACTCAGGTGTGAGTGTCGGACAAGGGTATGTGTCTGACACGGGTATATTCAATTTTTTTTTAAGATTTTCATGTATTTGGTGGGTCCTTGGAGGATCATATTCTCATACCCATGTCCGGATATGCGTCGGACACGGGTATGTGTCCGACATAGGTATGTTCAATTTTTTTCAAGATTTTCATGAATTTGATCGGTCCTTGGAGGATCATATTCCTATATCATGTCCGAATATGTATCGGACACTTCAAAAAAAATAAAAAAAAGTCGAAGCAAGATAGGATCTGGGTCTCACAAGGATGTTCAATTCCATTTTAAGACTCAGAAACTAATTTATATATTAACATGTTTCAATTTCATCCTTCCATCTGAGTTTGTTTGTTACTCTACTAACATAGTAACTCAAAGCATAATTATGCATCCATCTTGAACATGGGGAGGCCAAGCCATGAACATGTCAAGTTTGGAACAGAGCTGTGAGTTAGTTATAACTGGTTAAAGTAATAAGGATGACCTAGGAGTTGCAGGATCATATACGAGACCAACCTGAAAGCCACTTGTATAAAATTAAATTGTAGTCATTTAGTGCACTTAAATCCTACGAAGAGTGTCATGGTTTGGCATAAATTGAAATTCATACTCTTTAACACTGTTTACAACTGGTTAATACTCAAAAGTTTTACCTTATGAATCCTAATTGTCAGTGCAGAAGTTGGCCGTGTATTTACAGCTAGTTAACACAATTTGGTACTACTTAGTATTATATAATCTAATAATTCGTGTTGTGTTTATGTATTTTTTCGTATCATAATCGTGTTTAAGGTGTTTTGTATTAATATAAATTTTGACGTGTTAATAATTTGTATTATATATATTTTGACACATTCTTATATTCGTGACGTCTTGTCCATTTTTTTCTATCATGTTTTAGTTATTTCTACCGTGTCGTGTTCAATATTACGAGGTCTAACTATATTCATACTTTGTAAAGTGCTATTTTATACCATTTGTGTCCTTTTATATATATATATATATATATATATATATATTTTTTTTTTTTCTGGCAAAAGATTCTGAAAGATGAAAATGCAATCTGTCAAATTAAAATTCTTGGGGTTTGATATCAATAAAGCTTCTATAACTGTTGAGTTTTAGAGTGTTGCAAGCCGCTGTATGGCTTCAAGATTCCATTAGAATACTTTTTCAAGCTAATGCTGGATGAATCAACAAATTCGAGATTGCTCTTAACCAGCTAATCTATACACAAGGTTTACGAGTTCTCTTTTGAATTACAAGTTTGAAATTAGGGCGCCAGCATCCTTCTTCAAGACTTAACTAGCATATACAACAATTAATATATAAAGATATAAAAGTAGGGATGAAAATTTACCCTCTTTTGCATGAATGCGATTTCTGCAAATAGTAATTCGTTCTGGTAGAGTTTAAGAATGTCAGTACTGAATAAGCAAATTTTATTCAATAAAATAAACAAATTAAGAGAGATAGAAGGAAAGGATGAAAGATTTTAATAAATATATTCTAACAAAACCTTTTTGGATCTGATTCTACAAATTCCTTTCTCCAGTCGTCCTTCCAGGTTCTTGAGTTCCTTAAAGGTCAAAGAGCTAAGAGCCTCACCAAGGATATGCCTGGAAGAAACATTATTGATGAAACATTTCCATCAATAGAATGTATAAGGAAATGAACAAGAAAAAGGGAAATTAAAAACAAGGAAACGAAACAAGCATGCCATGGAGAACATATCTTTGAGTGAGGTTGAAAACGAATTGATATATATACCCAGTGATGTTACCTGTTCATGTTCTGAACATCACGAATTTGTCGTCGGAGTTTCGTGGCTTCTTGCTGATAAAACTGAGTTGATTTATAAATAGAGATGATATCAGAGTTAAGTATCAATTTTTTGTATATATATATATATATATATATATATTAGTACTTGTTGACTGTGTGAATCTATTCACTTCTATATAAAATAAGTAGCAAAGTTATATTACCTAAAGCCATATATATGAAAGCGCAGATACTTTATTTTGGCGATTAATATTTTATTTTTTCATAATTCTTTAAAGTTGTCGCACTATCGCATACACAATGAAAGTAGCGAATGTAATTCAAAACAAATAATAAGGATGTTTGAATGAATGTTACTTCATAAAATAAATAAATATATATTTTTTTTACGTGTAAATCGGGATAGGTAACAAGATTGTTAAGATTGTTGCACTTAAAGTTGTTCAACTAAAAATGTTTTTCACAATTTCTGAAAGTTTTTTCATTGAGAATCATTTCACATAGAATGCTACACCGAATGTTATTTCACCGAAAAGAAGAGGAAATAATTTTGAAATATGGCAAGATTCTTGAACTAATTTCATTATTGAGATGTTGTGTAGAATTTGACTTTATAAATTAGATATGAAAATAATTAAAAAAATGTCATTTGAGAACAGGTACTGAACTCACATGTTCACTATTCACTATCATCAAAAGCTTATATTAGACAAAGCATTAACACATTTGTAATTATCAATTCCTACCATTATGTCTATTTAATACTCATGTTATGTAACTCCTATTTTTGAAACCTATATATAAGAGCGGATTTTTCTGGTAGATTGACAAACTCTCTCTCTCTCAAATCTTCTCTAGAATTTTGTCTTCCCTAGTTCCTTCCGCAATCTTATTCCCATTACACTCGATTGTCACATAATTTCATTTTTAAAATTTCATTTATTTATTATATATTACATGTGATAATTAAATGATAAATATTTATTTCAGTAAATTCATTAATGATATTTTGTTAAAAATAATTACGTGATATAATTTGAATAATATGTACATATTCTGACACGAAATAATTGTTTTGTAAAATTCTTTTCCTTTTAAAACATATAATAACACATCAATGGTGTTTAAAAATAATAAAAACATTTTCTTATTTTTTTAATACATTGCAGAAATATTACATTAACCTCACTTTCTTTTTTAATAAAGAGATCAAAGTCTAAAAGAATATATACAAGCATAAATATATACACATAATGCCCTGATTTAAGACAATGAGAAAAACACAAGACCATTTGTCACCAAGGATCCTCTGATGCCCATAATGCCCAATGAACATGATTGTTGAGTAACAAGATTAAGATATTATATATTTGCATACACTTGTAGGCTTTTAAGGTTAAATTTTCTTAATTTACCCTTTTCTTTTTTTCTGTTTTTGATTGATATAATTTCATTTTCGAAGAAGTTCTTGGTTTGGAAGCTATATAATGCACAGAATATTTTGCAGAAAAGGGTCCTAAAGGACGAGGTATACATAAGCTGTAAAAGAAGATTGTCAGAAAGGATGAAAGTAAAAAGCAGATTAAGATTTTCTTATGAGAAAAAAAAAGTGACAAAGTGAGCCATTTGTTTAATAGAAGACCATTTAATGTACTTTTGAACTTGCCTGAATGTTAGCTTCAGCAAAAGATCCTGGGCTTGATGCATCTGAACATGCTTTCTTGTATCTGTCAATTGTTGCTCTCACACTGCAAAATTATCAACACTAGTTCAAGTTATTTGAATGAGAATATTGTATACTGTTACTGTATGATCCCAAAAGCACCATTTTGTTCATCATGCTTAAACACCTTTCTAGCACTTGATATTCTTCGTTGCACATATGTAACAGATGAAAAAGTATTAGTCAAATATTATGAGTTCAATTTCCTAATATAATTTGAGGACAATATGAAGAGAAAAAAAAGCCCATTTTACTAAATGCTCGTGGTGGAAAAATAGCCCCATCAATAACCTATGTTACTCGGATTCGAGTGTGAGTGTCGGATATGGATATGTGTCCGACACGGGTATGTTCAGTTTTTTTTTTTTTTTTTTTTTTTTTTTTAAAGTTTTTCCATGTATTGGAGGGTCATATTCTCATATCTATGTCAGAATATGCATCAAACAAAAGTATCGAATAAAAATACTTTAAAAAAAATGAAAAGTCGGAACAACATAAATTAAAACTCTATGATCCAGCTATGGAATCTCGAATTCACTTGGAAATTTGAGTAAATTCTTTTACAAGATTATCTAAGAAAGATCAAAAGTGATTCCGAGGAATATAAATGATTACATACTTCTCAAACATTTTACAATTGTTTGTATATGCCATATTTTTACAAGTGGAAACTTTTGAAGACGGGCTTCTTATACAATAATAGCAAGATGGAATAAGAGTATATACCAGCACAATGGACAATTTTGTAGTGACTACTGATTATCTATCAGGCCTTTTTTGTCATGCAAAAAGGCCTACGAATTTCACACTCTCCAACTTAAAGGGTTGAAAGAGACAACTGCATGATCAGTACACTTTAGAAAACTTCAACTACTCTATATCTTATACATTTCTTATTTGAAATTCATACCTTAGAATGAGATGTAGAATTCATTCTTTAGGAAAATGTGAAGACATTTTTTGGGTATATAGACAAAAACCATATGCAAATGATGCAATATTTAGTATTTTTAGGGTACAACATCTCAAAAACCAAGATAGTTGGGGTCATAAGAGAAGGGGGAATATTATAATGAATGAGGCTAAAGAAACATGTAGACAGAGAATATGAAAGAAATAGTATCAATTGAGCATGCTTATCTATAGGAGTCAGGAGTTGTTTGCACCAGAATAAGTTTCTCTTTAGCCTTTGAAGATTCTTTATACTTCTAAAATACGGTCGTTATGTAAACGGAAATTAAAACTTTCGCATCGCATTTACCATTAAATAATGCCCGTAACATTATCAAATTTCTTGAAACACTATTAAATTTACGTCCGCGACAATCGCGATATATTACGTAATGCTCATGACACCACAACTGCATCCGCGATGAAATATACGATCGCTATTTAAAATTATGAGATTCTTCTATTTTGCCATTCATTTTGAAGCTAAATATAGCTCTTTTCTGTGTATTCAACTATCATCTCGGACTTACCACAACTTATATATCACTCTTTTTATAATCTTAATATATAACATATGTAAAAACACAAATGTTGATAGAACTTTTGACGATGAAAATGAATATTTATTTTCATTATGTTTTTAAATTGTCATTTTAAATGTATTTTATTTAAAATATTAATAAAATTTATTCAATTTATAAATAAAAATTCTATACTTTCATTAAAAAATATTTATTTGATAAATAAAAAAAGTTACAGTATTCTCAAAATAGTTATAGTTTACATTAAATTTCTTTAAGTTAGAGTTCGATTTTTACACTAACATTAAAAGCAATAGATTTTATATTAATATGATATATTTTGCACATATAACAAACCTTAGATGTTAATATACATTTTATTAATTTCAATTTGTGTAAAATATACAACTATTAGTTATTAAAAAGCTACAATATGCATTGAATTTTCATAACAATTAATATTTGTTGGTGCACTTAGTGTATATAAATCTACATAGTATGAGTGAATCAAAACTCTTTTTATTATAAATGTAAAATTTGAGGTGATAGTTGTAGTTAACTGGTCGTGTATAGAGGTATAGACTGAGATAAAATTTTCCTATAATCTAATATATTTAAATATCTTGCTAATTAAATAAGACATGTAGGAGAAGAGAATGACCTATTGATGTCTTACTAAAATAATGAAATACCTTATAACATTAAAAAACTTGTCATATATAAAGAAAGAGGAATCCACTTACACTTAGAGGTGTTCATGGGCGGCTTAAGTATGATATCTACACCATATACTTTTGGCCCAGTCCGGTCTAACCCGAAATATGTGTCTCAAATTCTGTCAAAGACCGCCCAAATTTGTAAATGGGTAGTCCAAAGCCGTTTAAGCCCGCCCATATTATTTTTTTTTTCTAAAAAAATTTAAGTAAATATTTTTTTATTATTTAATTTTAATAATTTAATTTTTTTATTAAGTTCTAAAACATGAATAACTTAACATATTTTTAAATGTTTACACTATAATATTATATATATTTATTTTTTATATGATATAAATTACATAATATATAAAATATAAAAGAATATATTATATTATATTGAAAAACGGGCCGAGCTTGAGCCTTAATTGTTGGAGCCAAGGCTCTACCCATTTTCTAAATGGGCCTCATTTTTTTTGCCCAGGTCTAATATTTTTGTCCAAACCCTCCAAAGTATGGGCGGACCTTCGGGCTTGGGCTGGTAGCCTGGCCCTTGACTAGGTCTACTTACACTAGTGTAAAGCTAAATTAATTTTATACAGTTTCTTAACTTTTTATACGATTTATATTTGTTTAATTCGACCATCGTATTTCATGTCTATTCACGTAAATCATGCACGTCGAGTTTTGAGTAAATTAAAAATGTCTAACTATTTGTTCGATGTAAAAAACTTTAAGCCGTTAAATATATTGAAAAGAATAGTGTTTTCGACCGATATGATAAAGATATCAGATCGATTCGAAACTTTATGTGTACAACGAATACACTTATATTGTTAAATCCAATGGTCGGTTTGTTAAAATATAAATCGTATAAAAAAATTATAAAAATGTGTAAAACTAATTTAGTTTTACACTGATATAAGTAGATATCTTTTCATATATATATATATATATCAACAATCTTAAGAAAAATTTTAGTCATTTATCTTTTCTTGATATAATGAAGAGGTCCTTGTAGTTGCAGCTTCTAAGATTCAAATAGTAAAACAGTTTCATGTACACTACATTAATGTGCACCATGTATAGGTTTAGTTCAACTTTATATTGATTTTATTTGATTTGTTTGTTTGATTAGTTTTTCTCTGTATGCTATTTGGTATATGCTAAAGTTATTTTCTTATAATTGAAATTTGTTTAAAGAAATTGCCAATTATGCCTCTTCGTTGCATAAATATTATCTTAATTTGATTTTTTTGTGAATTTTTTTTCAACTTTGGCCTTAGTTTTTTTCAAACATCTTATCAATTTAAAGTCTTAACAACATAAATAAAAACTACTCTATTAAAAAATAATTAGTATTTATTTTCCAAATAATTGTAACAAGTTGAAAATTAAAAAATGATAATTGATTAAAAAGAAAGTCAATCTAGGACATTATATGTGGGATGGAGTATGATTTTAACTAGCTAGCTTCACATCCTTAAATCTTATATGCAATTAACATATTTTAACATGTATTTCTACACTTAGAACGATATGGGGATCAAGGTTGTAGGAGAATAATAAGAGTAAAGATAATTATTTTAATAGTATAAAAAGTGCATTGAAAGAGAACTAGGGAAAATACTGGCCAAATGGCAAGGCAAGACCAAGCACTGCAGAACAAAGTAAAGAGGCCCTCTTTTTAGGCTTAATTTAGCATTGTTAAAAAAAAAATTGGTTGAAAAAAGTGTAGTGAAACAAATGTAGATTAAGAATTTTAATTGTTTAATATTGAAGTAAAAAATTATTGTGGTGAATTGAAATGTTCAAAAAAAAATGCATAAATTAATAAAAATTTATAGATATGAGAATAATAAAATTATTTTACCTTCAAAAAGTATAATTGAATCGCAAAAATCATAAATATTTTTACTTTTTATGATTTTAATAATATTTTTTTTTTTATCCGTTCATAATTTTTTACTTCAAAAGAAATGCGAACGGAAGATAGCCTTGCTCAAATAAACAAGGCAGCTGTTTCCTTAATTTTGTCGAGCTACTCTCTGGCACAAGATCCCCCCTGCCACTCTGGCACAAGATCCCCCAATATGATTGGCTGGAATCCTTTAACTTTATGTTATGTTTTGATGAAAAACGTCAGTAGTTTATAAGCCATTCCACAACATGTAATGACCAGAAAATCCTGAAATACCCAGAGATTAACCATTGTAGAACCCAAAAAAAATACTTTTAATATCCTTTCTTGGTTATACGGTACTAAATTAAAATAAGGTTTTTGTTAATTAGCGTTCTAAATGCGCATTTTAAAATTAGCATGTATAATAATTTTTTTATTTAATATATTAAAAATAATAAATAAAATTTTCAATTATTATATTTTATATAATATTATTATTATAAATAAATATATTAATTAATTAATTTTAAAAAAAATTCCTTAAAATATTCGTTAGTCAAACCTTAAATTAAATATGGCTGAAAATGCATGAAAATAATTTGTAACTTTGGGTGGCTGTGAAGTGTGAAGTATGAAACTATGAACTGAGTGACTGATTTGTAATAATCAGAGTGAAAACATAAGCAGCTGCAGTTGCAGGCAATGGCCAATGCTACACGCTCCAAGAAAGTGCAGAGAATCCCATTGGTTCGTACCCTTTGTTTTCCCCCATCTCCCCCTTCTCTCCATCACTTCAACTTTTTATCTCTCTCTCTCTCATCTTTCTTTTCTTTAGTATTTATCTTGCATAATAAAACAAATGCTTGACTTTTTGTTGATATTCTTATAGAATTTGTTGGTTATGTAGTCTAAAATTTTGAGATTTTGAGGGTTTCACCCTAAGATTTCATGGTCATTTTGATATGTGAACATTGTACACATGAAAACTTATCACACAAATGAATGAAAACTCCTCTTTTTTAGAGGTATTCAGTATTCGATTTTAATCGACTTGATCGATCGAAATTTTTTTCGATTCGGTTAATCGGTTAACCGAACAAAGTTCAGTTCGGTTAACGGTTAATACTTTTGAAATATTTCGGTTATCGGTTAATTCGGTTTGATACGAAAATAACCGAATTACATGAATTAACCGAAATTATAATAAATGACAATCCCCTTTCTGATTTAATTCTTATTTTTTTTAAAATTAATTTATAAATAAATAAAATATATAAAAAAGTATATATAAAACAAAAAACCTAACCTATAACTGCTTAGTTTGGCAGTGTTTCTTTATTTTGAGACTTATGTAATGTTCATTATGCTTTATCATGCTTTTTTAGTTATTTAGTATGTATAGTATCTTTGATATTTGGATTTTATAATAGTTTCATTATGCTTTACTTTTGGATTTTGGTTGGTTAGATTATTTGGATATAAAATCATGTATTAAAATAGGTTACAAAATAAATTAGGTTTTTATTTCGGTTAATTCAAAAATCGACCGAATTAACCGAAATAATTTCGGTTCGGTTAATTTACAGTTTTAACATTTCGGTTCGGTTAACGGTTAATGAAAAAACAAATTCGGTTAATGGTAATTCAGTTCGATTATTAATCAAATTAACCGTTTGAATATCCCTACACTTTCTTTCTCTCCTCTTCAACTGAAAAGTAAGGGTGGAAGGAAAGCAATGAAATCTGAGTTGAAGAAACTAGAAAAAGTGATCAAAGAATATTTAATTTTCACAGTTTGAGATTTTTTTTCTTTAAAAAAAAAAAAAAGAAAGAAAGGAACAGCAAGCAAAGAGATGAGAAAAAGAGATGCCAAATGAAAAATCTTGTCTGACAAGACCAAAGATTCGTATATTGTAAACATAAGGAAACCCTAGCCTTATGCACCCCAAAACGGTAAAGAAAAATGGAGGAAACCCATGATTTCTTTTTAATTTGTCAAAGAAATTCGTTTTTGGGGATTTAAGAATAGACAGTAGATACCCATCTGAGTTTTTAAAAACCCTAATCTTCAAATTTGATACTTTCTTTTAAGCTAATAAGAAGATTAATTGTTAGAGAAAGAGACCAAATCCAGGTATCCAATTAGTCTATGAACTTTACTTTTGTCTTTTTGACAGGCTAAGTTTAGATTTGTTGATTGAAAAACCCATTTGGGAAAAAACCCTAATCTAAGATCTGATTTTGAGTGACTGGTTTTTTCACAAATCCATTAGACCATTACCTTAAACTCTGTCAGCATATTGAAGTGTGATTTTTGATGACACTGAGTTTTGAAATCTGAGTTCATTTTCACTGTAGGTTTGTTTTACTTTTTAAAGAATTATTATATAATCCAATAACCCAAAAGACATGGAAGATATGAGGAATGGGCTAATGAGAGCTTGACACAGTTCTTGTTTGTAGCAGACTTTTCTGTAAGGTATGATAGACGACATGTGGAGAGAGAAAGAAAAAGAAAGAGTAAGAAAAGAGAGTCTGCTTTCAGTTTCACCCATCACTGCCTGCATATATCATTACAACCCTAATTTGTTGCTCTTTCAACTACTGTTATCACACCCATACTTCAGATCATCTGCCTATCTATCAAACAAAGAGAGATGAGAAGAGAGAAGTAGAGAAGAAAAAGGAAGAACAACCCCTAATTAAGTCTTAGAAAAGTACCACAAACAGAAATATAAGAAACCAGGAAGACTTTAGTAAATCTTTGTTAGAGGAACTAAATCTTTTAAGTTTAAGACCCAAGAAAAGAATTTTCTCAACTGCAAAACAAAAAGTCCATAAAAAGTTGTCTTTAATAGAATAGAAGCCTATAACCATTAGCATACCTAACTCAAAAAATGAAAAAGAAAAATCAACAAATTTGTTGATGAATTAACTGAAAATGGAAATAAAATAGATAGTTAAAACTTAGAAGAAGAAGAAGAAGAAGAAGAAGAAGAAGAAGAAGAAGAAGAAGAAGAAAGGGGTTGAAGCAAAAGAAAGAAGGAAACCTGTTGTTAGCATATTCATAGAGACGGCCACGGTTAGAAAAGACTATGAGAGCAACCTCAGCATCACAAAGCACAGACAATTCATAGGCCTTTTTCAGCAGTCCATTGCGGCGCTTACAGAAGGTGACTTGTCGATTAGTGGTGTTCTCGATCCACTTAATCTCAATTTTGCCTCTTCCCATTTTTTTCTGGGAAGAGCTTTCCGGTTCTTGATTAGGAAACTCCGTGGTTGAAAGCTGAAAAACAAAGCAAACCCCCAAATTTCTATAAACTTGATTTGCAAAGATAACATAACACCAGAAACGAACAAATTACACAACTTATACTAATTGGTTACGTTAGATTTTGGTTTATGGGCTCTAACCTGGTAAGGAAACCAACCAAGGAATTGAATTAGGAAGACAAAGGAAGGAAGGAAGGAGAAGTTCTTGAATTCCAACTCTTCTCCTTCTTTTGATGAATATAGTTTAAGTAGAGCAACAGTTTTGAGTTGCAAAGAAAAGGAAGTTTGCTGCTTTAGCCGATGGACATTTATGGACAGAAAATTGACCCTTTAACAATCACCCAACAAAGTTTTTTTTTTTCCTTTTGCTTTACTAGAGATATCTCTCTCTCTTAAAGGAAGCTATATATGTATGTATGTATATATATAATTTTCGTAGGTAAATTTGTATTGGAGAAGCAGAAAAAGAGAGAAAGGTGTGCACGGATGCTAAAGAAGGATGCTTGATGTTCATTTTGAGATTCCATTAACCGTCCATTTATTCTTGTATGGGAAAAAGAGAAGGGTATTTTGGAAAGTGACTAGCAATTGTCTTGAATGAGACCCTGTGCTTAGTTGCTCTCAGACAAAAAAAAAAAAAAAAAAGAAAAAAGAAATAGAATTCAATGTACTGCAGCAGAAAAATGCTATAAAAAACAAAATTAGATGGCCTCCCATGTTATAATTTGCCTTATGAAATTTTGGGGTTGGGCCCTTTTATTCTAGTTTTGTTATCTGACCTTCAACCTTACTGGTCGAAAGGTTTTCACCATTTCTTTGTGTCTCTCTCTACATTATTAGAATATATGTTGCTAAGGGTTGTTGTCGATACGTGATCCGTCCATCGTCGGGGGATTCGTTCGAGTGAGGTAGGAAAAACAACAGACAAAAAGACGATTTAATTCCTTTTAAAATATAGTGAGGGTTTATAAACAACCTCGAAAAAAGAAATGGAGTCGCCACCAATATTTTTTGGCTAGGTGTGATCGGCCACCTATTAAAACCGGTTTTGTAAAATATTTTAAAATTAATTAAAATATTTTTAAAAAAAATCAATTTTGAAATCTACGCTTTAAACCAGAAAAAATCAAAAAGCGGGTTCGGAAGTCGGTTACGCACGGGAAGGATTAGCACCCCCCGCAATGCCTGTGTAAAACGGTACCTTGTTAATCGTGTGTTATCTCGAGTCTTGGTAAAAGTCGATTTTGAAATTGGTATTTAAAAATAATTCTCGTTTTAAAGAAAAATAATTCCACTTGATTTGAAAATGATCCGGAATTTATTAATTCAAAATTTTCCTACATTCTCCGGCAGACCCGACAAAATATAATTTTTTTTTATTTGGAAAATTTTCCGAATCATTCTCATTTAAAAAAAAAAAAATATTCAGTTATTAATGATAATTGATGATGTCCTCCCCGGCAGCTCAGAAGAGAACTCATGAATTAATTTAACTCGGGAATAACTTTATTTCATTGAAAATCATTATTTTTATTGCATTAAAAAAACATTTAAAAGACAGAGTTATGAATATGCAAATTACTACTAATGACATGGTATATGAGTGAATGACATGACATATGGATTAATGACATGGCAAAATCTAGATGACATGGTAGAATCTAAATGACATGGCAAAGATCTAAATAAAATGGCAAGAACTAATGACATGATAAAACCTAGATGACATATTAGAAATCTATATGACATAGCAAAAATCTAAATTAAATGGCAAGAATTAATGACATGATAAAACCTAGATGACATATTAGAAATCCCTATGACATAGCAAAAATCTAAATTAAATGGCAAACATCATCATAGAATATTTATAATTATGTCATAATCAAAATGAAAACATAAAATCTAAATCAAAGCAATGACATCACTATGGAATATTCATACATATAGAATTTATATAACTAAGGTAGTAAAAGTAAATATCATAGAATATGCATGCATATGAAAAAGGCAAATGCATGGAAATGTATTTCTCCCACAAAATAAGGATATTCGTATTTCTAAAAAGACATCCGACTACCTTTGGAAGAGACCTAAGTTGGATTTTCTAACTTGGATTTAAAAAAGATTGGAATTTTGAATAGAAAATGGAGCTTTGGCTGAACATACCCCTTTTAAAAGCTCTAGTTTTTCCTAGTTTTGAAACCCGGAGTTGACCACCCTTGACCCGAATTTTATAAAAATCAAAATTTATGATTGAAATGACTTGGAAATTAACCTAAGACAGAAACTAATGTCCCAAATCAGCCCCCTCTTAATGGCTTAAACAAAGCAGAAAATATTAGTTCTCAAAAACAAATCTGACTTTTCTGACCAGTTTTGAAACCCGATTTTTTTACCCTTATAAAAAAATTCAAAAAAATCTGAAAAAATTAGAGAAAACCTAGAACATGTTGATCTCTATGGGAAAAAATCAGCTTAATTTTTAAACTAAGGATGACCTACCCGAAAATTCATGAAAGACAGAATAGTGGGCAAAAAACTGCTTAACCAAAAAACATTTTTAAATCTTTGATAAAAAGTCCAAAAATCAGAATAAAAAAAATTAGAGACTCCTCTAAGATCTTACAATCAATGGTAAAAAATTCTAAAAATTTGGAAAAGGGTTGCCTAATGAGAAAAAAAATCCTGAAGTTAGAAAATCAACTTTGACAAATTTTAATTTTCCACAAGTATGCTCATTAAAGCTTGGCTTTGAGCCATTGATTGGTTTAAGTCAAAAATCAAGTGAAAAATGTAAAAATGCATGAAATAAATGACATGGAATATGCATGACCTAGTGTCTAAATGACATGGAATAATGAAAATGACCTAATGCTTAAATGACATGGCATAATAAAAATGACCTAAAAGCCTAAATGACATGGAATATGAAGTGGCATATGAAAATGGCCTAAAACTTAAACATGGAAAATGACATGGCATATGAAAATGACCTAATGTCTAAATTGCATGGAAAATGACCTAAATGCCTAAATGGCATGGAAAATGACATGACATGCAAAAATGACATGGAAAATGACCTAGATGCCTAAATGACATGGAAAATGACATGGCATGCAAAAATGACCTAAATGTCTAAATGACATGAAAATGATCTAGATGCCTAAATGACATTGAAAATGATATGGCATGCAAAAATGATCTAAACCCTAAAATGTGGGCATGGCCGAATGACCTATGAAACTAGATGACATGAAAAATGACATGGCATGCAAAAATGACCTAAATGTCTAAATGACATGAAAAATGACCTAAATGCTTAAATGCCATGGAAAATAACATGGCATGCAAAAATGACCTAAATGCTAAATGACATAGAAAATGGCCTAGATGTCTAAATGACATGTAAAATGAAATGGCATGAAAAAATGACATAAACCCCTAAAATGTCCATGCATGGCCGAATATACAACATGGAGACCTAGCATAAAAAAATGGAGAACATGACATGCAGAAGGTTGGCCGAATGGTATAAGGCATGGTGTGAAAAATGTCATGAAAAATGACCTAGCTAAATGATATGGAAAATGATATGAAAAATCAAAATGACCTAACTAAATGACAATAGCCACAAGATGCAAAGGTATAGTATGAATCAAATGAACAAAATGGTTAGTAAGAATGCAAATAAAAAATAAAGAATAATAGAAATAAGTAAATTAAAGCAAGCAAATAAATAAAAAGGAGATGAGCTCCATAGTTGGTACATTGGATAAAGTCCCCCTAACCATTATCTCTTGATTTTCATCAAGGTCATGAAGCCTTTTCAATCTCAGAATCATAAAAATAACTAAGGTAAATATATATATATATATATATATATATATATATATGGAAATGAACTCCACGGTTGGTATATTGGACAAAGCCCACCCTAACCATTATCACTTGATTCTCATCAAGATCATGAAGCCTAACCATTGTTTTATTTATTTTTGAAAAGCAAGAACAACAAGAAAGATTTATTAATGATAACTCGTATAATTATATAGTTCTTAGTTATGTTTTATTATTGTTTTGTGTCAAATACGAGTTATTATTGCTTAGTCTAATTGTGTTTATGATATTTTATATTTTTATGTAATTTGGTGTTTTTCACGAGTTTCTTTGAGTGATTTCAGATTACTAGGTTAAATCAACAATTAAGGGCAAATCCAGTTCAGTTCCAGTTCCGACACCTTTTGCCATATCCGCTATATCTGGAGTTTCACTGAAGCAATAAGGCTGAATCTTTTACAGTGCAAAGTTAAGAGGCATATCTATCTTTTTCATGTTTTACACTTCTTGAAACGGAGTCGTTTTCCCTAGCGAAATCGACCATCAAGTTGGCTGATGTGCAATGACGTCTGTGCTGACCTGTTTTGGTATTTTGACCATATCTTCCGATCCACATGAGAAAATGATCTGATTCCAACGGATATGGATCCGTAACTGATAGGGGTATATATTTCTAGAAGACCATTTGATCAGATAGAGCCTCCAACATTGACAAAATCGACCATCAAGCTGGCTGATCAGAATTGTCATACAATATGACGAAAATTGTTAGAAAAATGCACCCACCTATTATACCTACCTTTGAAATTTATAAAGCTTGTCTCTTGTCATTTAGCTCTCCAAAATGTGTATAAATAGAGGGCCTTGGATGAGCATTATTATACATTTGGTAGGATATTAGCCATTGTAATAAAATTCTCTAAGTTTTCTTCTTTTTTTCCTTTCTCTAGTTTTCTTTTTCTTTATTTACTTATGCTTCTTACATTTCTTTTCATTTTTAGTATGTGTTGCTAATCATATTGTTGAGGTGATGAGGTGAAGCTCTTGGTAAATGCTAAGGTTAGTCTCTTAAACATGAGCTAAAATGAATCATCATTTATAAACACTAGTATAGATAATATTTTCTTTTGGTTTAAAATCATACTTGCAAAGTAGAGATCTTGATTCATTATTGACAATGAAAATGGCACAGTAAATGCTTGGTTTCATAACCTTGATTTGTTGTAGACATATACCTTGGCATAAGGAATGCTTGGACTCTTTTTGTGAGTTTTGAGGACACCAAATGAACATAATATCATATGCTATGGACGTTAGACAATTTGGACTGAATTGCTAAACCTTCCGATTGGAACCTCCCTTATGTGTGGATTTCAATTGTGTAATAAAACAAGATTAATCTTAGCATAACACCAAGAGTGGATTCTCTAACCTCAACATCTTTTCTAATTGTTTTTTCTATCTTGTTTAATTTCTTTTATATTTTGTTTATTTTGTTCTCTAATATCTTTTTTATCTTATTTTGTTGTTGATTCCCTAATATCTTGTTTACTTTCTTTTTCTTATATATTTATAAACTTATACTTACTAATACGCTTCCCTGTGGTTCGACCTCGGACACCCGAGAATTTATTACTTGAACATAACCTGCACTTGGGTTTACAACTCTTAATTGAGTCTCCATCAAGTTTTTGGCGCCGTTGCTGGGGAGGCAATACTAAGTATATAAGTTTATAAGTATATTTATTTTTATTTTTATTTTTATTGGCTGGTTATACCGCCTAATTTTCTATATATTTATATTTATATTGTATATTAACTTTGTTTTATTTTTATTGGCTGGTTATACCGCCTAATTTTCTATATTAACTTTGTTTTATGCTTGTCTGGCGACGTGATTTTAGATCTCGTCGTTTAGTTAGATTTTATTGTGAAACTTTTTTCAGGTAATCTTTCTAATACAACTCCTACCATGGCTGACAATGAAAGTGTTCATGCTGAAGATGAGAACAGACAAGTACGCACCATGCGTGACTACTTGCAACCAACTCGAAGCTCATCACCCTCTTGTTTTATTTTTCCTCTCAATGCAAACAACTTTCGTTTTAAACCAGGTATGATAGCTTTGCTTCCAAATTTCCATGGGTTAGAATCGGAAAGTGCTTACTCGTTTCTAAAAGACTTCGAAGATGTATGTGTCACCTTTAATGACCAACAATGTACAAATGAAATTGTCAAGCTAAAATTATTTCCTTTTTCTTTAAAAGATAAAGCAAAAATTTGGCTTCATAATTTAAAACCAAGGTCAATTGGCACATGGCAAGAATTACAAACTGAGTTTCTAAAGAAATTTTTCCCAGCACATAAAACTACTGCTTTGAAAAGACAGATTCAAAATTTCAATCAAAATCAAAATGAAGCATTTTTTCAGTGCTGGGAGCGTTTTAAAGATTTGTTAAGTTCTTGTCCACATCATGGTTTTGAAAAATGGCGTCTTATTAGTTTCTTTTATGAAAGTTTAACTCCCGAAACTAAACAATTTGTTGAAACAATGTGTAACGGTGAGTTTCTAGAAAAAGAACCTGAAGAAGCCTTTGACTACCTAGACCATTTGGCAGATAACTCTCAAGCCTGGCACACAGATAATTCCTCTGAAAGTTTCAATAGATCTAATCTTGTTTCTAACAGAGGTAAATATCATTTTAGTCAAGAAGATGAGATAAAAGCTAAAGTAGCTAATTTGGCTAGAAAGATTGAAGTCATGGAACTTAGAGAAGTAAAAGAAGTCAAAACAGTTAAAAATGAAGAAAGTTGTGGAATTTGTGAAATCATGGGACACCCCACTTCTGAATGTCCAAACATTCCCATTCTTAAAGAAGCGTTGCATGATAAAGTAAATTCCATAAACACATTTAAAAAGCCTTTTCCTTCTCCTTACTCTGAAACGTATAACCCTGAATGGAGAAGTCATCCCAACTTCAGTTGGCGGAATAATAATCATGTTCAGGTACCACAATCTCAAAAGCCGGGCAACACTTTTTCCTATCAACCTTCACGTGTACAAACCTTGGAAGAGACATTGCAAGCATTCATGCAAACACAAGCAAATGTGAATAACCAAACTTCACAGGACATCAATGAGATCAAAAACACCTTGTCCACATTGACAGCTTCATTACGCACTCAAGAAAAAGGTAAGTTTCCTGCTCAACCTCAGCCTAACCCTTCTACTCAATGTCTTGTTTCTTGCTCCAATGAAACTCAACAGGAAAATGCCAGTTCTATCACAACTCTTCGAAGTGGAAAGGAAATTGACAAAAACATTCCATCAAAAGACCAAGATCCTCCTTCCCCTTCGAAAAGTAATGGTAAGGATGATGGTAAGTCTGAACTTCTTGAAAATTTGGACAAAGAAAAAGGTATGCATCCTGCTCCTTTTCCTCAAAGGTTGCAAACAATAAAGAATTTGAATCAAAATGCAGAAATTTATGAACTTTTCAAACAAGTTAATATTAACATTCCTTTATTGGATGCAATCAAACAAGTTCCATCTTATGCTAAATTTTTGAAGGACATGTGCACAGTTAAAAGGAAACATAATGTACAAAAGAAAGCATTTCTGACGGAAAGTGTGAGCTCAATCATTCAGCACCTTACTCCATCAAAATTCAAAGATCCTGGATGTCCAACAATCTCATGCATCATTGGGAACACTAGAATAGAACGTGCATTGCTTGATCTTGGTGCTAGTGTTAATCTTTTGCCTTTTTCTGTTTATCAACAGTTAGGTTTAGGTGAACTCAAGGAAACACCTGTTACACTTCAACTAGCTGATCGTTCTGTAAAAATTCCTCGAGGGATAGTTGAAGATGTTTTGGTTCAAATTGAAAATTTTTACTTCCCTGTTGATTTTATTGTTTTGGACACACATCCTGTTTCAAATCCAAATGTTCAAATTCCTGTTATATTAGGCCGTCCATTTCTTGCAACTTCTAATGCTCTGATAAATTGCAGAAATGGTATTTTGAACATTTCTTTTGGAAATATGACTTTAGAATTAAATGTGTTCAACATTTGCAAGCAACCTGATGATGATTCAGAAGTACATGAAGTGGATTTCATTGAAGAACTTGTTCATGAACATCTCACCACTACCACATTCCATGATCCTTTAGAAGCTTATTTAATTGAATGTGAGTTTGATAATGCTTCAGAAATTTCACACACTAATTCTTTGTTAAATTCTTTTCAGGTTAAGCATTGTTGGAAACAAAAGTTTGAGGACCTCAAAAATGATGCATATGAGAATTCTAAAATTCATAAAGAAAGAACTAAAGCCTTTCATGACAAGTTAATTTCAAGAAAAACATTTGATGTTGGGCAAAAAGTTCTACTTTATAATTCTAGACTTCACATATTTCCTGGTAAGTTGAGATCAAGATGGACTAGCCCATTTGTGGTTTAGCATGTGTATCATTATGGAGCAGTTGACATTGAGAATCCTCAAAATGGTAACGTATTCAAGGTAAATGGACAAAGACTCAAACTCTTTTTGGAAAATCATGTTACTCAAGAAGAGGTTGTTTTTCTTTCTGATCCTTGTTTTGAAAATAACTAGATGTAAATATAACTTTTACTAATTTCCAAAAAAAAAAAAATACATTTTTTTTAACCCCGGTTAAAGGGCGGATAACGGTACTCCGTGATTATTTAAGTCGGTTCCATCAGCTACCCACAAAACTGATATTGTATATAAATTTCTCTTTCAATTTCTCTTTCATTTTTTTTATTTTTTTTATTTTTTTTTTCAGGATGGATGATATTCTCAAAAGATTGCAGAAACGATTCCCTCCTTTTCCTCAAAATATTTTACTGAAGCTTTACCAAGTTCGATTTGAAAGATTAAGAATGCTTATGCACAAAGGGATTCCTGAAGACATACGTTGGATAATTGAAGCCAAGGTACGTGAAGATGAATATCTTCCTGTTTTGCATTTACCAGGTACAGGTAGAAGCACTTTTGCAAAGAAGCGACGAGCAAAGCGCATGAGTTCAAATTGCCACAAATGTGCACGATGTACGTGTAACGGTAAATGTCGTTCTATTGGGATTCCGTCCTCTAATCGAGATGATAAAATTGAATTCATTAAGGATGGACTGAGTAAGGAGAATTTGGGTAATATCCAACTTTCTCTTGAGACGCATCCTAGTGGAGACGTACAAAGAGAAATTCTTGATTTAAGGCCGCAATTCCAAAGGGAATGGCAACATCTTGGGAATCTTATGTTAAAAGACCCTGTTTGCCAGCTTGTAAGAAAACTGGATGGGAAGCATATCCTCGACTCATAGAAGGCGTTTAAGCCGTTTCTGGACGTAAAACCAGAGGAAGATGTGAGCCACAATCACAACTACAATAAATGACTTCTCAGCTTTTGGTGTGATTTGCAATAACTTCATTTCGGTTTAATTTACGATTTGTGTAATTATTCTCGTTTTTTTTTTTTGCATTGGTCTTTTACGGTTGCTTTTTCTTTTCTTTTTGATTTTCTTCCTGAAATCACGCAAAAATCTTTTGTTAGGTTAACATTTTCTTCTGACAGGTCAAATACACTTTCGGCGACATTATTACTCTTGTCTGATTCACTACTCAGTCCTCTATATATTACACCATGTACTCATTCTCTTTCAGGCACTCGAAAAAAAATGGAAAGTACTTCGTCCCAGCGCATTAAAAAAATTTGTGTCTTTGGAGGTGCTTATCCAGGGAAAAATAACATATTCGCTGATGAAGCCATAAGAGTTGGAGTAATACTTGCCCAACAAAAGATCCAGTTGATTTATGGAGGCGGTAGTACGGGTTTAATGGGAGCAGTCGCTACAGCAGCACACGCCGGAGGAAGTCCAGTTCTAGGAATCGTGCCAAAACTATTCACAGATTTTTGTGGACCTACCGTGGGTAAGGAAATACAAGTCTGGAGTATCCCTGAACGGATAACAATCATGTACCATTCTGCCGATGCATTCATTGCTTTACCAGGAGGTCTGGGTACATTGGAAGAAATAGCTTGCGTGGCTTCTTGGTCATCTTTAGTCACAAATAAGAAACCCATTGGTTTGCTTAATATTAATGGTTATTTTAGTAATTTGCTTTCATATTTAGATAATGCTGTGGAAAATGGATTCATGTTTTCAGAGGCAAGGAGAACCATAATTTCTGCTACAACCATTGAAGATTTACTCAAAAAGCTCCAAGCTTATGAGTATTTATCTGCTACGGTTGTTTCGCAAACGCTCGGAAAAAGAAAAAGAGATATGGACGAGCAAGGAGTGGATTGCACTCTGTCTTTGTGACATTATCTAACATTTTGTTTGTTGTGTCTCAGTTATAATAAGTGGTTAGCAACCTCTGCAGGTAATATCTCCTAAATTCTACCTTTAGTAGGGGGTAAGGGACATATTTTGCTAATTTAAAAAAAAAAAAAAAGTTTGTTGTGTTTTAAGCAATTTAGAAGTATTCATTCTGAACAAGGTCTGAGTAAGGGAGACTTGAGACATACCTTGTCAGTTTGATTTCTTCTTTCAAAAAAAAAAAAAAGTTTGTTGTGTTTTAAGCAATTTAGAAGTATTCATTCTGAACAAGGTCTGAGTAAGGGAGACTTGAGACATACCTTGTCAGTTTGATTTTAATCTTTTTATGTTTACTTGTTAATTTTTGTTTAGTATTTTAGGATTATTTAGGTTGCATTAGTTTGTCTTGTTTTGAGTCTTAGTTATTCCTATTCTTATGTTATTAGTTCTTTTCTCTTACACATGATTCTTTCATTTGGGTTAATAGACTTACATTGAGGACAATGTAAGAATTAAGTGTGGGGGGAACGATTTAGGATTTCTTTTATTTTTGTCTACTATTTTTTTTATGAGTCTTTATTATTATTATTATTATTTTCTAGTGTGTTTTAGTTCCTTTTAATACAATGATGAGATATGAATTGCATAAGTCTAAAACAGATTTATTAGTGAGAAGATTTTCATGAGAATTGAGCTTGATGTCAACCTTTTTATGAGCCAATGTTAATATGATATGTTGATTGAGAAAGAAGCATGTTTAGATTTAATCTGACTTGTATAATCATCCTTGTGAGTTTTTGAGCCTATAATGATTGATGCATTATACAAATCAATCTAATTTCTTTCTTGAGTGCTCTTATGATTACATGATTCTCTAGAACTTGCTTTAAACCGTTTGAGACTATATTGATACATGTGACAACATGAATATGATAGAGGCATTAGGATTATAACCAGAGCCAAACAGCCATCCATTATTAATGTTCTAAGAGAACATCCCCACTAGTGAGCCAATTTGAGCCTACATTAAATATGATATTTTATTGGTAACCAGAACTTACACCCAGCCTAAATATACTTATATCCTTACCCTTGTTCTAAAGATGGATTATATATTTTGAGACATATTGCAAAAACAAGGGATACTTTTTGAAAATTTGGGTTAGAACGAAAGATAAGTGTGGGGGAGGAGAGAGGCAAAAGTCAAGAGAAAAAGAAAGGGATCATTGTCAAATACATTCCCATATTAAAAAAAAAAATCTTCTCTTGAACTTCTAGTTAAAGTAAAGAAAAAGATGTTACAAAGTTGGTTAGAATGAAGCAAAGGCTCAACATGAATATTTAGCCTATGTTATTATGTGCTTTATAAGAGTTTTGAGAAGTTTTATTTGTATGATCTTATTATGTCTCTAAACTCTATGAACTCTTTGGAACCTTTGTGATATCTTTATCCTTTTGTTCTTTAACCACATTATAACCCTTTGGCCCCATTACAACCTTGAAAAAAGACCTCTTGATTTATGAAGTTGTATGATCTAAATAGTGGAGAATAGGTGGACAAGCAAGCATATGGTAGAACTGTTTTCATGAGATTGATTGACTGTAAACACTTTACCACTACTTTAAAGAGTGAAAATCATAAGAGTATAGTGAGAAGTTGAGATTAAGTTGAATATGCACTATTTTGATTGAAATATGTTATGTTAATATTGGCTTAACTCATTTATTTACATTCAAGCATGAATTTTTGTGAAATTCTTTGAGCTATTGATTAGTTTATAAGACTTGTTCAAAGATTGTCTCTAATTTATATTGAAATGATTAGGAGTAAATATTTTTAGTGTATGTAGTTTACTTATATTTTAGTTTTTCAATGTTTGTGGGTATCGTTCTAGCAAACCCTCACGAGACTAAACTCGTCCACTAAGGACACCTAGGGGTTTAAAGGCTTGTGTCACATGCTAAGTGCCACCGTGATTTCCAACGAAAATGGATTAGATTAGATTTTCTTATTTACTTTTATTGAGTCGTTGCTAGGGACTAGCAACAATCTAAGTGTGGGGGTGTGATAACTCGTATAATTATATAGTTCTTAGTTATGTTTTATTATTGTTTTGTGTCAAATACGAGTTATTATTGCTTAGTCTAATTGTGTTTATGATATTTTATATTTTTATGTAATTTGGTGTTTTTCACGAGTTTCTTTGAGTGATTTCAGATTACTAGGTTAAATCAACAATTAAGGGCAAATCCAGTTCAGTTCCAGTTCCGACACCTTTTGCCATATCCGCTATATCTGGAGTTTCACTAAAGCAATAAGGCTGAATGTTTTACAGTGCAACGTTAAGAGGCATATCTATCTTTTTCATGTTTTACACTTCTTGAAACGGAGTCGTTTTCCCTAGCGAAATCGACCATCAAGTTGGCTGATGTGCAATGACGTCTGTGCTGACCTGTTTTGGTATTTTGACCATATCTTCCGATCCACATGAGAAAATGATCTGATTCCAACGGATATGGATCCGTAACTGATAGGGGTATATATTTCTAGAAGACCATTTGATCAGATAGAGCCTCCAACATTGACAAAATCGACCATCAAGCTGGCTGATCAGAATTGTCATACAATATGACGAAAATTGTTAGAAAAATGCACCCACCTATTATACCTACCTTTGAAATTTATAAAGCTTGTCTCTTGTCATTTAGCTCTCCAAAATGTGTATAAATAGAGGGCCTTGGATGAGCATTATTATACATTTGGTAGGATATTAGCCATTGTAATAAAATTCTCTAAGTTTTCTTCTTTTTTTCCTTTCTCTAGTTTTCTTTTTCTTTATTTACTTATGCTTCTTACATTTCTTTTCATTTTTAGTATGTGTTGCTAATCATATTGTTGAGGTGATGAGGTGAAGCTCTTGGTAAATGCTAAGGTTAGTCTCTTAAACATGAGCTAAAATGAATCATCATTTATAAACACTAGTATAGATAATATTTTCTTTTGGTTTAAAATCATACTTGCAAAGTAGAGATCTTGATTCATTATTGACAATGAAAATGGCACAGTAAATGCTTGGTTTCATAACCTTGATTTGTTGTAGACATATACCTTGGCATAAGGAATGCTTGGACTCTTTTTGTGAGTTTTGAGGACACCAAATGAACATAATATCATATGCTATGGACGTTAGACAATTTGGACTGAATTGCTAAACCTTCCGATTGGAACCTCCCTTATGTGTGGATTTCAATTGTGTAATAAAACAAGATTAATCTTAGCATAACACCAAGAGTGGATTCTCTAACCTCAACATCTTTTCTAATTGTTTTTTCTATCTTGTTTAATTTCTTTTATATTTTGTTTATTTTGTTCTCTAATATCTTTTTTATCTTATTTTGTTGTTGATTCCCTAATATCTTGTTTACTTTCTTTTTCTTATATATTTATAAACTTATACTTACTAATACGCTTCCCTGTGCTTCGACCTCGGACACCCGAGAATTTATTACTTGAACATAACCTGCACTTGGGTTTACAACTCTTAATTGAGTCTCCATCAATTAAGCAAAGAAAAATGGTAGGAAATCACATGAAAAAATAAAGAATAACATGAAGAAGAAGAAAGAAATAATGTAAGAACTAAAGAGGAATGGCTACCTTAGCAAAAGCTCTCTTCATTTCCTTTCAAAAAAATTTCTTTTGTTTTTTAGCTACTTCCCTAGATCAATATCAGCCAACCTCATTTTCAAAAATGAAACCCCCTTCCCTTTGAATAGCCTTGGCCAAACCCCATGGTCTTGGTGAAGGGTGGAGATTAATTCATTTAATTGTCCTACACAATCTAAGCCCTTGGATCCAAGATATTTTCATGACACAAAAAAAAAAAAACATGTCATCTTGGAAATTGATCTTAGCCATTCAAGGATGTACTCATCTTTTCATAAGGTGCCCAAGCCATTGGATGAGAAAGGACATTTCATTTGGCTACATGCATTTCCAACCATTGGATGACTTGTGCTCATCTTTCTTCCACCAATATTGACAATTGGATGAAGACTTTTTCATGACAATAAAAATGTTATCCAGCAATTTTATATTGGCCATTCAAGGATGTACTCATCTTTTCATAAGGTAATTAGGCCATTGGATGAGTAAGACTATCCAAGATAGTAAAAATGACATCTTGCCATTAGATAGTGACCATTGGATGAGGTTGATTAAATCCCCATTATCTCGCAATTTGATACCAGGCCATTAGCTAGGCCAGCCAAGGGCCTGGTATGTTCTAGAATTTCTTTCATTTTTTCACCTTTTAATTTTGCAAAATTGACCTTTTCCGGTTTCTTCGGTAAAATTGCATTTTGGCTCCCAAACTTGATTTTATTGCAAACGGACCCCAAATCCGGTTTTTGTTTCTCCAATCCATCCAAATAAATATAAAATTGGGCTCTTTTCAAAATTTTCAAAATTTTTTGAGCTCTTTTCTTATTTTTCCCGAAATTTTCTCTTGGATTTTTCAGGTTAGGGCACCCAAAATTCACCTTTTTCATTTGAACTACGATTCCGGATTTTTCTTCACCAATATCTTCCAAAAAATATAAAATTGGGATCTGGAAGTTTTCAAAATTTTTGGAGCTCGTTTGCTATTTTTCTCGGAATTATCTTCTGGAATTTTGACTTAGTGGACCCGAACTTTGCCATTTTCAAATGAACTCCGATTCCAGATTTTTCTTCACCAATCTCTTTCAAAAATTATAAAACTATGATTTGGAAGTTTTCATAATTTTCTTAGCTAGTTTGCTATTTTTCCCAGAATTTTCTTTTGGAATTTCCTGATTAGTGCACCCGAAATTCACCTTTTCATTTGAGCTCTGATTCTAGATTTTTTCACCAATCTCTTCCAAAAATTATGAAACTCAGATCTGAAAGTTTTCATAATTTTCGGAGATCGTTTGCTATTTATCCCGAAATTATCTTTGGGAATTTCGGGTTAGTGCACCCGAACTTTGCCATTTTTCAAATGAGCTCCGATTCTGGATTTTTCTTCACCAAACTCTTCCAAAAATTATGAAACTCAGATCTGGAAGTTTTCATAATTTTTCGAGTTCGTTTGCTATTTTTTCCAGAATTTTCTTTGGGATTTGAGAATGCCCTTCAACCTCCGAAACCTCGGTTTTACTCAAAACGGGTCCGATTTTGAAATTTTTATTTTTCCACTTCCTTTGTCCTATTTTGATTTTGGGTTGGTCCGAAAACACCCAATTTTTACGATCAAATTCCTTTCCGATTTAGTTTTCCCCTTTTCAAACTCGAGAATTTTCTCGTTTTTCCGTTTTTGCTCTCACCGACTCTTTCTTGGGATCCACTTCAAACTGGGCCTTGGGCTATTTTTCTTTATTCATCCTTTATCAATTGGGGGCTTCAATTTTACTGAATCGGGTGATCTTTGCAGTTTTCCTCAAATTTGTCGGATTAGGTTTTCCCTTATATTGAATTTTTGTAACCATCTTCTGAACTCTGTATCTTTCTTTGTAGATCTCGGATTATCAAAATTATTTCACCATTGTTCAATTCAACTTCGAACCTTGATTTTGACTGGAAGTTGACTTTTTTAGGGGTTGACTTTTTGGGGTTGACCTTTTCGAAGTTGTCTTTTTTCGAGTTGAGTTTTTGTGCTGACCTCCGAAACAAAGTCTTGGAGACCCATCTATGCAATGGTGGAAGTATTTCTACGTTCCGGGGAGTTGAAAGGGAGAATCGGCCTGGTTTAGGTGGCCCGGACAAAATTAGGTGTCTAGAGCTGCCCCTCTTTGACTATTGCTGAGAATCAGGAATCAGGCAAAGATAAACTAGACAACAATTTTGTCCAGTCAGTGAAATCATATGTGCAAGATAAGAAGGGGAAATTTTTATTTTTTTCATTCATCATTTTTTTGGTTTTTGATTTTTTCGAAAAAAGCTGTAAATAGAAGATTTGTCCTTAAATTGAGTTCCTTGACTAATCAAGGCTCGACCTATCTTAAGGAAACGAGTTTGATTTGCAAGAGAAGAAAATACCTCGACGGTGGTCTCAGGGCCTTATCTTGTCTTGGTGTCCGCTGTATTGGGTTTAAACAAAAAATACATTGAAGGTGGTCTCGGGGTTCAACTCATTTGAGAAACAGAATAAGTTCGATTTAAAAACAAAAGGAATGCCTTAGCGTCAATCCTGGGTTCGATTCATTTAGAAAGCAAGTTTGATTTGAAAAGTAAAATACCTCGACGGTGGTCTCGGGGCTCGACTCATTTGAGAAGCAGAACGAGTTCGATTTAAAAACAAAATACCTCGACGGTGGTCTCGGGGTTCGACTCATTTGAGAAGCAGAACGAGTTCGATTTAAAACAAAATACCTCGACGGTGGTCTCGGGGCACGACTTATTTTAAAAATAAGTTCAATTTAAACAAAAGAAAATACCTCGACGGTGGTCTCAGGGCTCGACTTATTTGAGAAACAGAACGAGTTCGATTTAAAAACAAAATACCTCAACGGTGGTCTCGGGGTTCGACTCATTTGAGAAGCAGAACGAGTTCGATTTTAAAACAAAATACCTCGACGGTGGTCACTACCAAAGCTAGTGCAAAATTTGTTTAAAATTCTGGGTATCTCCTCTAAAGCTTCGGCTGTCACTACCAAAGCTTGGTTTCTTTCTTTTGTTAAAATTCTGGGTATCTCCTCTAGAACTTTCGGCTATCACCACCAAAGACTTGTTCATTTTTAAAATTGTAAAACTCTAGATATCTCCACCAAAGGCTTGGACATCACCACCAAAGACTTGTTTATTCTTAAATCTGTACAACTCTGGATATCTCCACCAGAGGCTTCGGCTATCACCACCAAAGACTTGTTCATCAGAGGTTTCGGCTATCACCACCAAAGACTTGTTCATTTTTAAAACTATAGGTATTGGTTCTTGAAAACGTATTGAAAATTATACCCGAAAGCTTTGAGAGAGGATGCAAATGCTTCATGATGCAGATGCAAATGTCTTTAACAAGATGCACATGCTTCATGGTGCAAATGTAAATGGCTTGGATTGATGCAAATGCTTCTTGGTACAGATACAGAGGTTGAATAATATGTAAATGCTTCATGGTGCAAATGCAAATGGCTTAGATTGATGCAAATGCTTCTTTATACAGATGCAGAGGTTGAAGAAGATGCAAATGCTTCATGGTGCAAATGCAAATGGCTTAGATTGACGCAAATGCTACTTGATGCAGATACAAAGATCAACATTTTGCAAATGCTTCTGAATGATGCAAATGCAAAGATTAGCAGTGTGCAAAATGCTTCTAAGCGATGCAAAATGCAAAGATCAATAGTGATGTAAATGCTTCATGAAAAGATGCAGATGCCCCTACAAATCGTGTTCATGTGAGTGATCCATGAATGGTGTAATTGCAGTTACCACACAATAGTGAAGATGCAATGATCCTATAAATGATGCAAATTCTTGCCGACATGGTGCAGATGCAAAGCTTAATAAAGAGGTAAGTGCTCATGGATGATGCAAATGCCCCCGATTATTTTTTAGATTTTGGTTTAGCCTTTGCAATTATTATTTCTTTTCAAATCAGAGTGTATCTTGAATATTCATGCCCCATATATGATCATTTCCCTTTTAGTCTTTGGCTATTCTCTTTGCCCCAACAATTTTCAAACTCTTATCAACAGAAGTCTGAGCCGAATGTTCATTCCTTCTTCACATTTACAGGAGTCAAGATCTACCTCAGTAGTCCCATACCTTTGGGTTAGAAAAACTCTTGTCTTATGCCAACATCAAAAATGGGTATTTCAAAAATATTTTTATTTATTTTCCCTTTTGGAAAAAAATTGATTATTTAATGAAAACTTCTGAGCCAAAAATATTTACCCCATAATGTGTGATATAGAAATCTCTTGAAAACTGATGATCATCGTTTGAAATTTTTTGAATGTCAATTTGGGTTTTTCAAGTTGAATTGACAAGGCTTGGTACAACAGGATTTTGGTTGTTTTAGGAAAACTTCACAATAAGAAAGATGTAAATCCCTTCTAGACTTACAAATGGAACATGTTTTATAAAACATGAATTCGTTGAGAACCGAATAAATTCAATATTCTTTTAGTTTCCAAATCATGGCGTTTTGATAAGCGTCGAGATTAGCTGGGATATTTAAAGTGGAAAGTTAATTTTGGAGGGAAAAAGTTTCAGTTTTTGAAGTCAATCCTCCAAATGAGAGCTGACAATTTGGGAGGTTCAAGAATTCCTAGATGTTCCTCGATTTCTTCAAGATGACCATATCTTTTGTGGCATCGACACTAACATAGATGGCATCGAAAATTCCCATTTTACTTTAGACCGCCCATTTTTGGGTTTTTGCCCTAGAGTCCCAATCTTTCCATTTTTTTTTGTTCTACCATGCACTTTAGAATTCTAAATTCTTCCATAGTGAAATGATAATTCGATGAGATGGGATAAATTTGAGGAAAAACCCTTCAAATTAAATATTCATGCTTGATCAAAATGGACTTTTAAAGCACGTAATGTAGGCCAAGGTTCGGGTTCAGAAAGAAAGGATAAATAGGCCCAAAATATGTGTTTGAAGGTAATCAGATCAAGGATCATTTCTTGAGGAGGATTCCCTTTGAAGCATTTGTCTCTTTTGGACTTTCCTTTCCTTCTTTTGACTTTTGCTCTTTCTTTTTTTTTTTTTTTTTAGTTCTTGGCTTTCATTTGCCATACTTTTTCACACTTTCTTTTTTGTTTGTGTGGTTTTTCCTTTTTTTTTTTTTTGTTCTTGGCTTTCATTTTGCCATCTTTTTCCTTTTTCTTCTTTTTGTTTTGCTCTTGGCTTTCATTTTTCCAACTTTTCTATATTCTTCTTTTCAATATAGTGAGCCCCTATTTATTCGGGAGTACAATTTGCTTTGTATCTGTCTTCGAGTTGGAACTCATTTCTCCATGATCTTTGAGAAGATCTTTCCTCGCATTTGCCCCCCAGTGTAGAGGGTGATCCTTGATCAGGGTTCAAAGAAGAAAGAATTATTTCGGCTCAAAAGGGGTGACTATGGATAAATTTTTTTTGTGAAAGGGATATGAAATATGGTCATTTCTCATATCAAGCACAAATATTCTCATTGAAAAGCAATACCTAAGGGGAATAGATAATCAAAATTTCATTTTGCACTTGGAATCATCTGAATTCTCATATGCATGATATCACAAATTTTATTTATTATTATTTTTTTTAAATATCGCATGCCCCAATGATTCATGCCTTAGTTCTATCCTTATCCACCATGTATCTATCATTTCCGCATATGATGCCCCAATTTGATTAACCATGAGAATTTGTATCATTACGAGGAACATCGCAAGTCTAGGTTTACATTAAAAAGGCTAAGTTTCAATCTTGGGTTTGTTTGAAGTGACAAGGAAAATATGACCCAAAAACAGGTTTTCTCTGGGACATGGGATAATCTAGTTTGGTCATAGTGCCCCGAGGTGTCAATCATGAAGTGATGTTTGGGCAATTGGTGTTTTGTGGTCATCGAAAAGGCTGTAAATGGTTTTGGCACAACCTTGACACACACCAAATTACCATGATCTAGATTCTTGAAAGAATGTCTCGTTTGTTTGAGTTTTCTAAGAGCTCAAAATTTTTTCATAAATTTCGTTCCTTTGCTCATAGCCTTGACTAGGATCTACATCTTTGCTTATTCTGCATTGACAATGGTTTATGAAGTTCAATCATTCCTATTCCTTAAAGCATTAGGTCTTTCAAGTGATCTTGGTTCAAGGGATTTAGGCATAGGGAAGCCCAAAAGAGAGGGGGGAGGGTATTGGGTCATTTCTAACAATGATCATCAATATTCTTGAGACTGCCTATTACTTCATGTGAAAACCCTTTATTATTGTTTACGACAAATTTTCTCAAAGTTTCATTTGTTTTTGCAAATCCAAATTATTGCTAAAATATAATGAACACAAAATATTTAAATTCAAAATTTATTTATTTCACGTAGATGTCAACATGAGACAAGTGCTTTCATCATCAAAGCGTATAAAAGTACATGCATCAGAATGTTCCTATTGACATGTTTTCAAAGATAGTAATTCTCCTATTTAAAACCCTAAGAAGTTATTAGTTTATGGAAAAACAGACTTCCACTGTTCGATACGCTCTGAAGTTAAAATGCCATCGTGAAAAAGACCTTCAACCATTTCCTTCAGTTGTCTGTATTTTTCAGTCGTATGCCCAATTGCCCACATATGATACTCACACTTACTGTTATGGTCATAACTTATTGTTGATGGGTTTGGAGCTGATGCACAGGGGTAAGGTACTGATGTATTTGCATGGTCATACCAAGACATGCCAGGTTTGGATCTAGACATTGTGGTTCATAAGCTTCCTTTTAGGCCAGAGTGCTAGCCAATTCAGCAAAAGTTGAGAAGAATGAGGCCGAACATGCTGTTAAAGGTAAAAGAGGAGGTGAAGAGGCAGTTTGATGCTGGATTCTTAGAGGTGGCAAAATATCCGGAATGGGTGGCAAACATTGTTCCAGTACCAAAGAAGGATAGCAAGGTGCGTATGTGCATCGATTATCGAGATTTGAACAAGGCCAGTCCCAAAGATAATTTCCCTTTGCCTCACATTGATACTTTGGTGGATAAAACGATGAAGCGTTCCTTGTTTTCTTTCATGGATGGTTTCTCGGGATATAATCAGATTAAGATGGCACCGGAAGATATGGAGAAAACCACATTTGTTATAATGTGGGGAACATTCTGCTACAAGGTAATGCCGTTTGGGTTGAAGAATGCTGGGGCAACATATCAGCGAGCCATGGTGACCTTGTTTCATGACATGATGTATAAGGGAATTGAGGTTTATGTTGATGATATGATTGCAAAGTCACAAGGAGAAGATGAGCATATTGCGAATCTTAGGAAACTCTTTGAAAGACTAAGAAAGTTTCAACTCAAGCTAAACCCGACAAAATGCACTTTTGGAGTCACTTCGGGGAAATTGTTGGTTTTGTTGTTAGCCAAAAGGGGAATTGAGATTGATCCAGATAAAGTGAAGGCCATCCAGAATTTGCCACCTCCACGTACTTAAAAAGAAGTAAGAGGTTTTCTGGGGAGATTGAATTACATTGCTCGGTTTATTTCTCAGTTAACCGATAAATGTGATCCAATATTTAAGTTACTTCGAAAACGTGATCCAGGAGAATGGGATGAAGGGTGTCAGATTGCTTTTGAAAAGGTTAATCATTATCTATCAAACCCACCAGTATTAATGCCACCGGCTCCGGATAAATCGATGATATTGTATCTATCAGTATTTGAGAGATCCATGGGTTGTGTTTTGGGGCAGCTTGATGAGACTGGAAAGAGAGAACAGACGGTTTACTACCTCAGCAAGAAGTTCACAGATTATGAGTTGAAATATTCATCGGTAGAAAAGCTGTGCTGTGCCTTAGCTTGGACTGCTCGGAGGCTCAGACAGTACATGCTGTACCACACGACGTGGTTGATCGCCAAAGTAGATCCAATCAAGTACATGTTGGAAGCACCTTCTTTGTCAGGGAGGACGGCAAGATGGCAAGTTTTGTTGTAAGAATACGACATTGTATATGTAAGTCAGAAGGCTATCAAGGGCAATGTAGTTGCTGAATTTTTAGCAACTCAGGCAGTGGAAGATTATGAGCCGTTGAACTTTGATTTCCCAGATGAAGATTTGATGTATGTTTCGCAAGCGGATGAGGTTCCCTTGAAGAAGAAAATATGGAAGATGTACTTTGATGGGGCATCTAATGCCATGGGGCACGGAATCGGTGCAGTCATATCCCCAGAAGAAGATTATTATCCTTTCACCGCCAGATTGGATTTTGATTGTACAAACAATACTGCAGAATATGAAGCATGTACTATGGGCCTTCGTGCTGCCGTTGACAAAAAGATAAAAAAATTGGAGGTTTTCGGAGACTCAGCCCTAGTGATATATCAATTGCGCGGAGAATGGGAAACCCGGGATACAAAATTAATCAAATACCGAGAACTCATATTGAGTTTATTAGAGGAGTTTGAAGAAGTAAGTTTCAATTACTTCCCCCGAGAAGAAAACAGGATGGCGGATGCTCTGGCTACTTTGTCATCAATGTTTAAAGTGAATGAATGGGCGAAAGTTGTGTCGATCAAGATGAGCATATATGAGTTTCCTGCCCACTGCTTGAGTCTTGAAGAAGAAGCAGATGGTCTCCCTTAGTACAACAACATCTTGTAGTACATCAAGAATCAACAATACCTAGAACGAGCAACAGAAAATGATAAGAGAACTCTGAGAAGGCTAGCAATGGATTTTGTTCTAGATGGGGAGATTTTCTACAAGAAATGGAATGATCAAGTCCTGTTGAGATGTGTCAGATCTGCCAAAGCTTGAAGAATCATAGAGGAAGTCCATGAAGGGATATGTGGCACCCATGCCAATGGTCACATGCTTGCTAAGCAAATTATGAAGGCGGGATATTATTGGCTGACGATGGAAGGAGATTGTATCAGTTATTCCCGAAAATGTCATAAATGCCAGATCTATGCAGATAAGATTCATGTGTCGCCATCGCCATTTCATGTCATGACCGCACCTTGGCCGTTTTCAATGTGGGGAATGGATATGATTGGACCCATTACCCCGAAAGCTTCAAATGGACATCGTTTCATCCTGGTGGCCATAGACTATTTCACAAAGTGGGTGAAAGCTGCTTCTTATACGAATGTAACGAAGTCGGTGGTATGCAGTTTTGTTAAAAAGAAAATCATATGCCGATATGAATTGCCAGCAAGAATTATTTCAGATAATGCACTCAACCTGAATAATAAGATGATGAGAGAGGTATGTACTCAGTTGAAGATCATGCATCACAATTCGGCACCTTATCGTCCGAAGATGAATGGGGCAGTAGAAGCAGCCAACAAAAACATCAAGAAGATTGTCGAGAAGATGATTAATGTGTACAAGGATTGGCATGAGATCTTGCCTTTTTCTCTTCACGTATTTCGCACTTCGGTTCGCACATCTACTGGGGCAACGCCTTTTTCTTTGGTATATGGTATGGAAGCATTGTTACCTATTGAAGTTGAGATTCCTTCACTTCTGGTTTTGATGGAGGTTGGCCTAGAAGAGGCAGAATGTATTAGAGCTCGTTATGAACAATTGAATCTCATTGAGGAGAAAAGATTGAAGACAATCTGTCACGGGCAGTTGTATTAGAAAAGGATGATTCGAGCCCATAACAAGAAGGTTTGACCTAGACAGTTCCGAGAAGGAGAGCTGGTACTGAGGAAAATTCTCCCCATAGTGAAGGATCTGCGAGGAAAATGGGCTCCAAATTGGGAAGTACCCTATGTGGTAAGAAGATTTTTTTTTGGAGAAGCATTGATTCTAACTCGGATGGACGGGGATGATTTTAGACATCCCGTGAATGTTGATGAACTGAATAAGTATTATGCTTAAAAAAAATGTGATGCTATGCACATGGGAATTCGAATGATCCAAGTGTAGAAATGGAAATTCTATATATCTATCTCCCCTGAGAGTTTCATTTCAAAGAGAATATTCATGCTTGATATGATGAATGACCATCTTTCATATTCCCTTCACTAAGAAGAAATTATCACTAGTCACCCCTTTGAGCCTTGGGAATTATTTCTTTCATTGAACCCTGATCAAGGACCACCCTCTACACTGGAGGGCAAATACGAGGAAAAATAATAAATAAATAAAAAAGAGCCATAGGAAAATGTGAAATCAAAGAATGGCAAATGAAAGCCAGCAATGAAAAAAAAAAGTCCAAAAAGAGGACAAATGTCTCAAGAATGAATTCTCCTCAGGAAATGATCCTTGATCCAATCACCCTAAACACATTTTGGGCCAATTTTATCCTTTCCTTATAAACCTGAACCTTGGCCTACATTACGTACTTTAAAAGTCCATTTTGATCAAGCATGGATATTTAATTTGAAAGGTTTTCCTTAGAATTTATCCCATCTTTTGAATTGACATTTTTACCTTGGAAGCATTTAGAATTCTCAGCAATGAAAAAAAAAAGGAGAGGTTTAAGCCGAAAACCCACAAAGGGCGACTTAATACTGAATGGGGGACACCTGAGTTGAAAACCCGCAAAGGGTGGCTCAAGTACTGATTAAGGTTTGAGTCAATGCTCCGTGTAAAGGGGGAGAAAGTATTTGAAAATCAGAGAAAAGGGGAACAACTCAGTCTGACGTAACTACGGAAGTCGAGGGATTACCCAAGTAAATTGACCATTCAAGAGAAATTTCAGATGATTTGAAAAAGGAGGGGGTCCAAGATATTCTGCATCGAGAGCATCAACAATCTATTACTTTACATTTGTTTCTTATATCCTTGATATCCACTTTTATCATTTTTAAAATATTTTGTTGCAATAAATTTTTGTTACCCCTTTTATGACAATTGCTTGTTTCATACTTTCTTTCATACATTTTTGAGATTGCATTTTGTTTGTTATTAAATTAAATGATGATTAGTAAACATAAAAAAAAATTTAAATAAAAAAGAGTGCAAAATTATTACTAAAGAATAGATCTAAATCTTAGAAAAGGTTTGAAAACCACTAATCCTGATGGAAAATTCACCAAGAAAAGGAAAACAGTAAATGTGTTGGAGACTCCGTCATGAAGTCAGAATTTTTTGAATTTCAGCAAAGTTAGAAACTGGGACTGTTTGACAAATTATCTTGAGTAAAGGGTTCTTTAAGTGGGGCATCAGTGAACAATTGAAGACTCCATCATGAAGTCGGATAATCTGTGAACCTCAAAGAAACCATGGATTAGAAATCATGACACAATCATTTGACTGCATTCATCCTCAGGAAACATACAAGCATTTGCAAAGCATGTCATTCTCATCATTGCATTTAGCTAACATTGCAGGAATCAAGAAAACTTTGGCTTCCCAAATCGAACTCATTCTGCTTCTCAAATGAGTCGAACCCCGAGACCACTGTCGAGGTATTTTCTTTTGTTTTAAATCGAATTCATTCTGTTTTATCAAATGAGTCGAGCCTTGAGACCACCGTTGAGGTATTTCCTTTTGTTTTAAATCGAATTCATTCTGTTTATCAAATGAGTCGAGCCTTGAGACCACCGTCGAGGTATTTCCTTTTGTTTTAAATCGAATTCATTCTGTTTATCAAATGAGTCGAGCCTTGAGACTATCGTCAAGGTATTTTCATCACGGCTAAGGCCTCCGGGCACCATTTTTTAAGACCTTCGGGCACCATTTTTAAGACCTTCGGGCATAATTTTTCAAATCACAGGTAAGGCCTTCGGGCACCATTTTTAAGACCTTCGGGCATATTTTTTCAAATCACGGGTAAGGCCTCTGGGCTCCATTTTTAAGACCTTCGGGCATAATTTTTCAAATCACGAGTAAGGCCTCTGGGTACCATTTTTAAGACCTTCGGGCATAATTTTTTAAATCATGGGTAAGGCCTTCGGGCACTATTTTTAAAACCTTTGGGCATAATTTTTCAAATCATGGGTAAGGCCTCCGGGCACCATTTTTAAGACCTCCAAACATAATTTTTCAAATCACGGGTAAGGCCTCCTGGCACCATTTCTAAGACCTCCGGGCACTATTTTTAGGACCTTCGGGCACAATTTTCACTTTCAAAATCGAACCCATTTCTTTAAGACGGGTCGAGCCTTGATTAGTCAGGGAATTCAATTTAAGGACAAAATCTTCAATTTACATCTTTATAATTTTTCAAAAAAAATTATGATGATTGAAAACCTCTTTCCCTTTCCTTCACATGTAATTTCACTAACCGTACAAAATTAGTGTTTGTTTATTTTTGCTTGATTCCTGATTCTTAGCAATAGCCAAAAAGGGGCAGCTGTAGACACCTAATTTTTTCCGGACCCCTAAATCAGGTACGTTTTCTTCCAAAATTGATGTTTCAGAATGCTAAAAGGCTGACTTTTTTGGGGTTGACTTTTCCAAGGTTGACTTTTTGAACATTCAACCGTCTTTCAATGTAGACCTCTAATTCTTTCACCGTTTTTCTTCCAAAATTGGTGTTTCGAAAAAGTGCTTAAACGATCAAATTGGTCGGAATTGAATGTTCCAAATGAAAGATAATTACTAACTACGGGTAATAGAGAAGCCACTTGGAAGAAAAACTGATAGAAAAGTCAATTCGAAAGAAAATCAAGAATTAGGGTATTTTTGGTGGATGTTGGTGAAATTTGGAAAAATTACAGAAATGACCCGATTCGGTAGGACTAAAGCCCTCAATTGACGAGGAATGGTTAAACAAGGATAGCCCAAGGCTCAGTTTGAAGAAAATCTAAAAATTGGACTTGTTTTGAGCAAAACCGAGTTTCGGAGGCAAAAGGGCAAAATTGGAAATTTTGGGAAAAATAGCAAATGAACTCCAAAAATTCTGAAAATTTTCAAATCTCATTCTTAAATCATTTCGAAGAGATTGGCGAAAGAAAATCTTGATTCGGAGTTCGTTTGCAAAATGGCCAAATCCTGGTCCCACTATGTAGAATTTCAACAGGATAAATCCCGAAAAAATAGCAAATGAACTCCAAAAATTCTGAAATTTTTCAGATCTCATTTTTAAATTATTTGGAAGATATTGGATAAATAAAATCTTGATTCGGAGTTCGTTTGCAGAATGGTCAAATCCCGGGTCCCCAATGTAGTAATTCAAGCAGATAAATCCCGAAAAAATAGCAAATGAGCTCCAAAAATTATGAAAAATTTCAGATCACATTTTTAAATTATTTGGAAGAGATTGGTGAAGAAAAATCTGGATTCAGAGCTCGTTTAAAAAATGGTAAAGTTCGGGTGCATAAAAGGGGCAATTTTGGAAATAAATCCGAAATAAATAGCAAATGGACTCGAAAATTTTTGAAAACTTCCAGAATTCAATTTTTTATTATTTTGAAAGTATTGAAAAAATAAAATTTGAATTTAGAGTCCGTTTGCTATTTATTTAGGTTCGGGGGGCAAAAAGGTCATTTCACTGAAGAAACCAAAAAGGGCAAATTTGTAATTAAGGAAAATATGAAAGAAGAAGGAATTGCTGGGATTTTTATTCCCTTGGTCAGCCAGCATAGAGGAGAAGAAGGAAGCTTGAACAATTTAATTCCTTAGTCACTATCAAGTCACATGCTACCACTAACACCTTGCAAATGGTCCCCTTTTAATCCAATGGCTTAGGTGCCTTATAGGAAAGTTGAATGCACCATCCAATGGCCAAGTTTAAATGCCAAGATGGCATTTTTATTTGCCATGAAAGAACCCTCATCTAATGGCCAAGAATGGAAGGAAAAAGATGAGCACAATTCATCCAAAGGCGAGCATTCATTCGGCCAAGTAAGGGAGTGCATGGGATTGTCTCTTTTCATCCAATGGATTAAGCCATATACAAGGGCTGAGTACACATTTTGAGGGCTGAATTTAATCTACAAGATGTCATTTTTATGTTATCCTCATCCAATGACCAAAAATGGAAGAGCACAACTCATCCAAGGGTAGGCACTCAAGGAGGCAAGCAAGAGAGTGCATGGGATTGGTCCTCTTTTGCATCTAAGGCTGAGGTTACTAAAAGGGCTGACTACACATATTAAGGGCTTCTATCAATTGGCAAGATGACATTTTTATGTTGTCATCAAAATATCTTAATCTTAGGGCCAAGATTGGAGGAGAAAAAGTGAGATTTCATCCAAGGGTGAGAGGGCCATTCGGCCAAGCCATTAGAGGGGGGTTGGTTTCATTTTTTTCAGAAGTTTTTGGCTGAAGTCAGTAGCTAATTTAGCAAAGAAAAAGGTTTTGAAAGAAATAAAAAAAATTTTCAATAAAGAGCTTGAAGGTAGTAATCTCTACCAAGCTCTAGCATAGCTTTGTTCTTGTTTTCCATGGTGATTTCTTGATTTTCTATCTTGTTTTCCTTCTACATTTTTCATAGAAATAAAGTTTTTTAAATGTTTACTTAAGTTTTCATCTCTTCTTCTTCATCAAAAGGGTTGAAAACAATTTTTTTTACATAGCTCTTGCTTTGGCAGAATGTGGTATGTTGTTTGCCTTGGTCTTTTCTTTTTTTCTTCCTTGCATGTTGTTGTGAAAAAAATGATTTTTAGAAGGTTTATTTAATTATTCTAAGGTTCTGATTTTTTACAAAAGATGAAGCAAAAAGGTTGAAATGACTACATGATCTTGGCAAGACCAAGTGACCATGGTTAGGGGAGAGGCTATGCCTATTTTTACCTACCATGAAGCTCACCTTAATTTTGTTGTTTAACATGGTATATTTTCTGATTTTTTGAAATGGAAAGGCTTCATGATCTTGGCAAGACCAAGTGATTATGGTTAGGTGAGAGGCTATGCCCATTTGATAACGACCATGGAGCTTAACTTTCCTTGTTTTATTTACTAGTTTTGCTTGTTATTTGCTTTGCATGTCTATGTTTAATTTTTTATATGTTCTTTACATTATTTTCTATGCTATATTTACTTATATATTTCTATTACATGCTTAATAATTTTCCCTTGCATATTCGGCCATTGTGTTCATATGCTCATATTGTGCATTTTTTCATATTTCATGTCTTATAGTATACACATGTTTGCATTTTCATATTTTGTCATATGGCCATTCAGCTACTCCATGTTGCTATGCCTCACATGTGCATTTTCATCTTGCTTCTTGGCTTGTTTGCATCTCCATGCCATGAGTTAGCATATCTTGATATTTAGTATGCCTTACATGTGCATTTTCATCTTGCTTCTTGACTTGTTTGCATCTCCATTCCATGAGCTTGTGCATTTTGATTTTAGTATATCATATGCTTGTGAAAATGTCATGACATTATGCATCTTGATATGATTTGTCATATATTTGTGTCATTTACTAGATAGGAGTGCATTAGAGTATCATGTGACCATTCGGCCTCTTCATGCATTCCTTGCCTTGTCATGCATTTGCATTTTGTTTAGGTAACATTCTTTGCATTATCATATCTTGAAATTGTGTATTAGTTGCTGTTTGTTCCAGCATTAGCATCAGTTTCATTAGTCATTGTATGTTCATAGTATTGCTATGCATTTTCATTACATTTTAGGTCTAGGCCATATTTGTATTGCCATGCATATTGGGTCTTAAATCATATTGGTATTGCCATGCATTGCTATGATACTTAGGTCTTAGGTTATATTAGCATTTTCATGCATATTCATAACATATTAGGTCCAAGTCACATTTGTATTATCAAGCATTGCATGCATATTAAGTTAGGATAGCATTTATTGCCATGCAAAATCATGCTAGGCATTTAGGTTATTTTGAATTGTCATGCATTTCCTTTACCATTTATGCTTTACACCATGCATCTCATACATTTCATTTGCTGTATGTTCATGCATTCCATGTCATTTCAACATGATTTATGACTTAGGCCAATCAATGGCTCAAAGTCATGCTCTCTTAAGCATACTTGTGGAAAATTAAAGGGTTGTCAAATTGATTATTCTACCTTTGTGATTTTTTTTACTTAGCCAATTTTTGTCCAAGGTTTTTAAATGTTTTAGCTACTGTTTTTAGGTCTTTAGGATGGTCTCCAACATTTTTACTTTGATTTTTAAATGATTTTATTAAAGGCAAAAAAATGTGTTTTGACAAAACAGTTTTTTTTTTACCCAGTACTCGAACTTCTCTGATTTTTCTGGGCAGTCATCTTTAATCAAAAAATTAAGACAAATTTTTCTCGTGTAGTTTTACATGTTTTGAGTCTCCAGTATGTTTTTTATTTTTTTGAAATTTTAAAAATAGGCTAAAAAATCTTGTGTCAAAACCGGACAGTAGAGGCAGATTTGAATTCAAAAGAAAAACAATGGTTGAATTTGGATAAGGCATTTAGAGAGGGTTGGGTAGAAGCTTTAGCTACTGTCTTAGGATAGTTTCTAAGCCTTTTTAAACTTTAAAATGATTTTTATAATTATTGGGTTAAGGGTGGTCAAGTCCGGGATTTTAAACTTAGGAAATTATAGCTATTTTAAAAGGGTTTGGAAAGGGTTTTAATCTTTATTCAAGTTTTTCCTCAAAATTGTTTTCAAACAATCACAAAGTTTTGTTTTTTTTTCAAAAAATCTAATTTGACATATTTTCCTAAGGTAGCCGGATATCTTTTTAGATATACGGATTTCTTTGTTTAGAGGAAAAAATACATTTTCATGCATTGCATTTTCCATGTTCATGCATCTTATTATTATGTGATTTTTGATATGATATTTTCTATGGTATTATTATTACTTTGATTTACATTTTATGATGTTATATTGTTTGCCATATGATTTTGAATATTTAATGCTATCCTATATTTTTTATTTAGTCATTTATTTTTGTCACATTATTTAGCATATAATATGTTCATGCATTTTCATTTTATTTTCATGCATATTTTATGATAGCATTATTTTATGTTTCATATCATTTCTTGTCATTTAGATCATATTCCATGTCATTTAGGTTATTTATTTATAATATGCCATGTCATTTAAAATATGCCATATAATTTAAAATTGCCATGTCATTTAAATCATTTATGTCATTTAGAATATACCATGATACTTAGGATTTTTTATTTCACCTAGAATATACTATGCCATTTAAATTATGTCATATCATTTAGGTTGCATTATATTATCTAGACTTTGCCATGTCATTTTATTTTGTCATACATGTTCATTTTCATGTTCATATTTTTAAATGTTTTGAAAAAGATAATGATTTTCAATAAAATAAAGATATTCCCGAGTTAAAATAATTCATGAGTTCTCTACTAGGTTTGCTGGAGGGGATATCATCAATTATCATTAATAAAAGAATATCTTTTTTTTTTCAAAAAACAAGAATGATTCGGAAAGTTTTCCAAATAAATAAGAATTTCTATATTTTGCCGATTTTGTTGGGGAATATAGGAATATTTTGAATTAATAAATTTCAGATCATTTTCAATTAAAAATGGAATTATTTTTCTTTAATTGGGAATTAACTTGAAATACTAAATTAAAACCGGCTTTTTTACTGAGACTTGAGATAACACATGATTAATAAGGTACCGTTTTATACGGGCGTTGTGGGGGTGCTAATCCTTAACCGTACGTAACCGAGTCCCGAACCCAATTCTTCGATTTTCTCTGGTTTAAAACGCAGAATTTTAATTGATTTTTAAAAATGTTTTAATTAATTTTAAAATGTTTTATAAAATCGGTTTTAATAGGTGGTCGATCACACCTAGCCAAAAAATATTGGTGGTGACTCTATGTCTTTTTATGAGGCCGTTTTCATACCCTCAAACTTTTATTTCAATTTAGAGGAATTAAGTCATCTTTTCCTCTGCTTCTGGTTCCCCCTCACTCGAACGGGTCCCCCGCGATCCGGGATCACGTATCGACATATGTCATGAATGCAACCTGATGCCACTATGACAAATGAATGTATGAGCGTATACAGAGAAATTATGTTGACTATGTATGCCATGAATGCAACCTGATGCAAACATGATGCATGTAAAGAAAAAACAAATTAATGCATGGATATACAGAGAAATCATACTGGCTATGCTTGTCATGAATGCAACCTGATGCCAACATGATGCATGTGAAGAATAAACAAATCAATGCATGAACATATACAGAGAGATCATGCTGTTTATGTTTGTCATGAATGCAACCTGATGCCAACATGATGCATGGAAAGGATAAGCAAATCGATGCATGAACAAAGAAATCATGCTGACTATGTTTGTCATGAATGCAACCTGATGCCAACATGGTGCATGTAAGGAATAAGAAAATCAATGCATGAACATATACAGAGAAATCCTGATGATGCATGCAAAGAATAAACAAATTAATGCATGAACCGTGCAAAAATGCGAAGATGCTTGAGGAGATGAATTTTCACATTTACAACTGCTTGAATAATGTGTATGTTATGCAAAAAATGCAAATGAAAAGATCAAGGAAAAGAAAATCTTAATATCACTTTTTATTTGATTTTTTCTTTATTTTCTTTTTTCAAAGAAGAAAAATTTTCATGGAATAAAACTCTTTTTTTTTTTTGAAATATCTAAAAAGGTACATGTATAAGAAGAATTTTCAAAATAACCCAAAAACAATAGGTTTTGGTATTATCACAAATGATGTGTGGAAAAAAGAAGCAAAGCAAGTAAAAAGGGTAAAATCATCCATGCAAAGTGAGAAAATTAATGAACATGTGCCCCAACAGTATCTATTTATTTAGGCATCACGGTACCTTTGGAGCGGATTATCATACTTATTACGGGCAATGCACGTAAATCGTTGCCCGATCTACAATACTTATTCAGAATGTAGGAATAAATGACAAAAGATCATAAACATTCCTCCATGTGTTCCTAGCTTCGGTACCTCTAACGAAAATTCGGCATGACTTCACCTAGGTTCACTATATGAGGTTGCATTAGGTTCTTAAAAGGCTCCAAATTGCTCTTCACTGTTGCAGGTGAAGGCTAGTAAAGCACCCCGATTTAAGCGGGTTCAATTCGTTAGAGTACATTTCCCAAGCTTATGCAGAGGCTATTGCCACACGAAACTTAGGTAATCTGACACTCCGTAAGTGTTTCACTAGCTTATGCGGAGGCTATTGCCACACGAAGCATAGGTACTTTACTTCCATTTAAAAGGACAGAACTCGGGTATAGGGCTCATGATATGCAAATGCAAGTGTAGAGTGTGAGGAGGAACAATAAATCTTTCACCACCTATTCTACGACCACTATCCTAAATACCCCAACAATTTATTAAAACAAAGATCAAGAATAGTGTAATGCATTAACCAACCAGAGAGCAGTAATAATATGCATGCAAATGAACATATTAAAAAGATTTTGTTATATCCAAAAATTCTCCTTATTTGCAAAAAAAAAAAAGAGAATTACAATTAAACACCAATTAAACTTGACAAACCGAGACTTTTGATAACACACGACTAATTCTAGGCCTGACTCTCTATGCTCCCCAGTGGAGTCGCCAAGCTGTCGATACATGATCTGTCTGTCGCCGAGGGACCTGTTCGAGTGAGGTGGGGAAAATAACAGAGGAAAATACGACTTAATTCCTTTTGAAATATAATGAGGGTTTATTAACAATCTCGGAAAAAGAAATGGAGTCGCCACCAATGTTTTTTGGCTAGCTGTGATCGGCCACCTATTAAGACCGATTTTGTAAAACATTTTAAAATTAATTAAAATATTTTTTAAAAAACCAATTTTGAAATCAACGCTTTAAACCAGAGAAAATCAAAAAATGGGTTCGAAAGTCAGTTACGAGCGAGGAAGGATTAGCACCACCGCAACGCCCGTGTAAAATGCTACCTTGTTAATCGTGTGTTATCTCGAGTCTCGGTAAAAGTCGGTTTTGAAATTATTATTTAAAAATAATGCCCGTTTTAAAGAAAAATAATTCCACTTGATTTGAAAGTGATTCGGAATTTATTAATTCAAAATTTTCTTACATTCCCCGGCTGACCCGGCAAAATATAGGAATTTTTATTTATTTGAAAAATTTTCAGAATCATTCTCATTTAAAAAAAAAAAGATATTCCGTTATTAATGATAATTGATGATGTCCTTCCCGACAGCCCGGAGGAGAACTCATGAATTATTTTAACTCGGGAATAACTTTATTTTATTGAAAATCATTATTTTTATTGCATTAAAAAAACATTTAAAAGAGATAGTTATGAATATGCAAATTACTACTAATGACATGACATATGAGTGAATGACATGGCATGCTTGACATGGCAAAATCTAGATGACATGGCATAATCTAAATGACATGGTAGAATCTAAATGACATGGCAAAGATCTAAATATAATGACAAGAACTAATGACATGGTAAAACCTAGATGACATTAGAAATCTATATGACTATCAAAAATCTAAATTAAATGGTAAGAATTAATGACATGATAAAACCTAGATGACATATTAGAAATCCCTATGACATAGCAAAAATCTAAATTAAATGGAAAACATTATCATAGAATATTTATAATTATGTCATAATCAAAATGACAACATGAAATCTAAATCAAAGCAATGACATCACTATGGAATATTCATACATATAGAATTTGTAGTAAAAGTAAATATCATAGAATATGCATGAATATGAAAAATGCAAATGCATGGAAATGTATTTCTCCTACGAAATAAGGATATTCGTATATCTAAAATGACATTCGAATACCTTTGGAAGAGACTTAAGTTGTATTTTGTAACTCGGATTCGGACTCGGATTTAAAAAAGATTGGAATTTTGAATAGAAAAAGGAGCTTTGGCCGAACCTACCCCTTTTAAAAGCTCTAGTTTTTCCTAGTTTTGAAATCCAGAGTTGACCACCCTTGACCCGACTTTTATAAAAATAAAATTATATGATTGAAATTACTTGGAAATTAACCTAAGACAGCAACTAATGTCCCAAATCAACCCCCTCTTAATGGCTTAAACAAAGCAGAAAATTATTAGTTCTTAAAAACAAATCTAACTTTTCTGACCAGTTTTGAAACCCGATTTTTTTACCCTTCTAAAAAATTTCAAAAAAAATCTGAAAAAATTAGGGAAAACCTAGAACATGTTGATCTCTATAGGAAAAAATCAGCTTAATTTTTAGACTAAGGATGACCTACCCGAAAATTTATGAAAAACAGAATAGTTGGCAAAAAACTGCTTAACCAAAAAACATTTTTAAACCTTTGATAAAAACGTCCAAAAATCAGAATAAAAAAATTAGAGACTCCTCTAAGGTCCTAAAATCAGTGGTAAAATTTTCTAAAAATTTGGACAAGGTTTGCTTAATGATAAAACAATCCTAAAGTTAGAAAATCCAACTTTGACAAATATTAATTTTCCATAAGTATGCTCATTAAAGCTTGGCTTTGAGCTATTAATTGGCTTAAGCCAAAAATCAAGTGAGAAATGTAAAAATGCATGAAATAAATGACATGGAATATGCATGACCTAGTGTCCAAATGACATGGTAAATTACATGGAATAATGAAAATGACCTAATGCTTAAAAGACATGTAAAATGACATGGCATAATAAAAATGACCTAAAAGCCTAAATGACATGGAATATGACATGGCATAATAAAAATGACCTAAAAGCCTAAATGGTATGGAATATGACATGGCATATGAAAATGGCCTAAAACTTAAATGCCATGGAATAATGAAAATGACCTAATGCTTAAATGACATGTAAAATGACATGGCATAATAAAAATGACCTAAAAGCCTAAATGACATGGAATATGACGTGGCATATGAAAATGGCCTAAAACTTAAATGACATGGAATATGAAAATGGCCTAATGTCTAAATGACATGGAAAATGACCTAAATGCCTAAATGATGTGGAAAATGACACGGCATGCAAAAATGACCTAAATGTCTAAATGAAATGGAAAATGATATAGATGCCTAAATGACATGGAAAATGACATGGCATGCAAAAATGATCTAAACCCCTAAAATGTCCATGCATGGCCGAATGACCTATGAAACTAGATGACATGGAAAATGACATGGCATGCAAAAATGACCTAAATGCTAAATGACATGGAAAATGACCTAGATGCCTAAATGGCATCTAAAATGACATGGCATGCAAAAATGACCTAAACCCCTAAAATATCCATGCATGGTCGAATATACAACATGGAGACCTAGCATAAAAAAATGGAGAACATGGCATACACAAGGTTGGCCGAATGGTCTAATGCATGGTGTGAAAAATGTCATGAAAAATGACCTAGCTAAATGATATGGGAAATGATATGAAAAATGAAAATGACCTAACTAAATGACAATAGCCACAAGATGCAAAGGTATAGTATGAATCAAATGAACAAAATGGTTAGTAAGAATGCAAAAAAAAAAAAAAATAATAATAATAGAAATAAGTAAATTAAAGCAAGCAAATAAATAAAACGGAGATGAGCTCCATGGTTGGTACATTGGACAAAGTCCCCCCTAACCATTATCTCTTGATTTTCATCAAGGTCATGAAGCCTTTTCAATCTCAAAATCATAATAATAACTAAGGTAAATATATATATATATATATATATGGAAATGAACTCCATGGTTGGTATATTGGACAAAGTCCACCCTAACCATTATCACTTGATTCTCATCAAGATCATGAAGCCTAACCATTGTTTTATTTATTTTTGAAAAGCAAGAACAACAAGAAAGATTTATTAAGCAAAGAAAAATGGTAGGAAATCACATGGAAAAATAAAGAATATAATGAAGAAGAAGAAAGAAATAATGTAAGAACCAAAGAGGAATGGCTACCTTAGCAAAAGCTCTCTTCATTTCCTTTCAAAAAAAAAATTTATTTTGTTTTTTAGCTACTGCCCTAGCTCAATATCAGCCAACCTCCTTTTCAAAAATGAAACCCCCTCCCTTTGAATAGCCTTGGCCGAACCCCATGGTCTTGGTGAAGGGTGGAGATTAATTTATTTAATTGTCCTACACAATCTAAGCCCTTGGATCCAAGATATTTTCATGACAAAAAAAAATGTCATCTTGCAAATTTATCTTAGCCATTCAAGAATGTACTCATCTTTTCATAAGGTGCCTAAGCCATTGGATGAGAAAGGACATTTCATTTGGCTACAAGCATTTCCAACCATTGGATGACTTGTGCTTATCTTTCTTCCACCAATATTGACAATTGGATGAGGACATTTTCATGACAATAAAAATGTCATCTTGCAATTTGATCTTGGCCATTCAAGGATGTACTCATCTTTTCATAAGGTACTTAGGCTATTGGATGAGTAAGGACAATCCAAGATAGTAAAAATGATATATTGCTATTAGATAGTGAACATTGGATGAGGTTGATTAAATCCCCACCCTTTCTCCCCTATGCTGGCCGGCCCAGGACAGGTATGTTCTAGAATTTCCTAATTTTTTCACCTATCAATTTTGCAAAATTGGCCTTTTTCGATTTCTTCGATAAAATTACATTTTGGCCCCCAAACTTGATTTTTCTTTCTCCATTCCATCCAAATAAATATAATATTGAGATCTGGAGATTTTCAGAATTTTTCAAGCTCGTTTCCTATTTTTTCGGAATTTTCTCTTGGATTTTTTGGGTTAGGGCACCTAAAATTCACCTTTTTCATTTGAACTTTGATTTCAGATTTTTCTTCATTAATCTCTTCCAAAAATATAAAATTGGGATTTGGAAGTTTTCAGAATTTTTGGAGCTCGTTTGCTATTTTTCTCGGAATTATCTTCTAGAATTTCGGCTTAGTGGATTCGAACTTTTCCATTTTCAAATAAACTCCGATTCTGGATTTTTCTTCACCAATCTCTTCCAAAAATTATAAAACTCAGATCTGAAAGTTTTCATAATTTTCCGATGTCGTTTGCTATTTTTCTCGTAATTTTCTTTTGGAATTTTCGGATTAGTGCACCCGAAATTCACCTTTTTCATTTGAGCTCCGATTTTGGATTTTTCTTCACCAATCTCTTCCAAAAATTATGAAACTTAGATCTGAAAGTTTTCATGATTTTTCGAGCTCGTTTGCTATTTTTTCCGGAATTATCTTTGGGAATTTCGGGTTAGTGCATCTAAACTTTGCTATTTTTCAAATGAGCTTCGATTTCGGATTTTTCTTCATCAATCTCTTGCACAAATTATGAAACTCAGATCTGGAAGTTTCATACTTTTTCGAGCTCGTTTGCTATTTTTTTCTAGAATTTTCTTTGGGATTTTTCGAGAATGCCTTTCAACCTCTGAAACCTTTGTTTTACTCAAAACAGGTCCGATTTTTGGATTTTCCTTTTCCACTTCCTTTGTTCTATATTGAATTTGAGTTGGTCTGAAAATGCCCAATTCTTACGATCAAATTCCCTTCCAATTTAGTTTTCCCATTTTCAAACTCGGGAATTTTCTCATTTTTTTGTTTTTGCTCTCACCGGCTCTTCCTTGTGATCCACTTCAAACTGGGCCTTGGGATATTTTTCTTTATTCATCTTTTATCAATTGGGGGCTTCAATTTTACTGAATCAGGCTATTTTTGCAGTTTTCACCAAATTTTCCGGATTAGGTCTTCCCCTATATTGAATTTTCACAACCCGTCTTTCAAACACTATATCTTTTATTGTAAATTTCAGATTGTCAAAATTCTTTCACTATTGTTCAATTCAACTTCAAAGCTTGATTTTGATTGAGAGTTGACTTTTTTAGTAATTGACTTTTCGGGGTTGACGGACTCTATATCTTTCGTTGTAGATCTCGGATTGTCAAAATTTTTTCACTATTGTTCAATTCAACTTCGAACCTTGATTTTAACTGGGAGTTGATTTTTTTAGTGGTTGACTTTCGGGGTTGACCTTTTCGAAGTTGACTTTTCCCGAGTTGACTTTTTGTGATGACCTACGAAACAAAGTCTTGAGAACACATCTATAAAATGGTGGAAGTCTTTCTACATTCCGAGAAGTTGAAAGGGTTTGAAAGGGAGAATCGGACTGGTTTAGGGGGCTCGAACAAAATTAGGTGTCTACATATGTGAGCCACAACTGATGACGTAACTGAGGGTGATTGCCATGTGAAGTTCTGATCATTTTCTATTCTTGGGATTCATTTATGGTAAGAAAAGAAGAGACATTTCATAATTTTGCTGCACTTTATTTCGCCTGTTTGGTTTAAGGGAAATGTAGAAGTGTGGGTTCCTCCACTCCCACGGCCCAAATTGCCAGTACCCACTATCATTGTTGTATGCACGAAGCTCAAATCGTTTCTTTTTCAATCAACCTAAACTATTTACTATATATTAATCACTTGTTCTAGTAAATATCTAGATTCTAGCGATCTGGTGCATGTGAAAAATGTTTGTATGAGTGCATTTTGCCTGCATACTATGATTCTTTTCCTTCAATGTACCCAAGTAAAATGATCTTATACAAAGAACTTAAATTGCAGTTGGAGATATGTTTAGGGGTGAGTATTAGTCAAGTGAATCGATTAAATCGATTGAAACCAATTCTAATTGGTTTATTCGGTTCGATTTAGTCAATTTCGGTAAAATTCGATTATAAAAATCGGTTTAAATAGGCTTATTCGGTTGGTTTGCGGTTTTTTATTTTTCAAACCGAACCGACCGAACAAATCAATGCCTAATTAAAAAATAAATAAATTATATATTTTTATTTATATTAACCATATCCAACCCAATTATTCTATCCAACCCATAACCATATTATTCAATTTCATAAACCCAATTTCATAAGCTCAAAACAAAACTCAAACCAACATAACAGACCAAATCGAACCGATTAGTTTCGGTTCAGTTATTTTGGTTTCTTGTATAGAGTTTGACCGATTCGATCGATTTTTCAAGTTCGATCGATTTATTCAGTTTTCAGAATTTTAGAATCGAACCGACCGAATGCTCACCCCTAAATGCATTTTCATTGCGTCATTTTTATTAAGGTAGCGGACGTAATGAATGCTATTTCTGTCATTGCGATCATTTCAAATTCGATTTTTTTATTTTATTTTTATGCATAACTTATTGTAAAACATAATAATTTTAATTATAATCATAAAACAATAATGTTTTTTAAAATAGTTTATGACACTATAATTTTTTATGTATACTAGATAAGTGCCCACACTTCGTTGCGGGTATACCTGTTTATGGGTCGGGTTGCGACTTAGATTTTTTTTTCAACCTTACCCAAGTCCAGTCTTGCCAGCCCGCTGGCCCGTTTCACTGTTCATTTAATATTAAAAAAGCAAAAAAAATTATTTTTATATTTGAATTGATATTTTGTAATAATTTAGAAAAAATAATAACACCTATCCTTATAGGACACCTGATATAAAATTGAGAGTTATTTCAATATGGTCAATTAGATCCGCTAATTTCAGACACAACATAATTATACGATACGAACATAACATAACATAGAAAAAATAATTAAAACATGACGTGCCACAAAAAATAAGATAAACACGACACAAATACACGAATGTGTAAAAAATCTACATAAAACGAATTATTAACGTGTTAAAATTTATATAAACATATAATACCTTGAATCTGATTATGACAGGAAAAACAACATAAACATGACGACACGCGACACAAATTGGGAGTTATTTAAATAGTGTCAGTTAGACTTGATAATTTCAGGCACAACATGAGTATACGACACGAACACAATATGGTAAAAATAATTAAAATACGACAAGAAAACTAACATGAACACGACACAAATACACGAACGTGTCAAAATCTACATAAAACGTTATTAACATGTAAAAATTTATATAAATTTATAATACTTTAAACACACGATAAAATAATACGAAGATGTTACAAACATATAATTTTTTCTCTAAATTGAATTATTATGACAAATTATACAAAATATGGGATGAATTGAGACACGACACGAATACATAAAATTTTCTCTAAATTGAATCACCATGACAATCTATGCAAAATATTTAGATGAAATGAAACATGAAATGAACACATAGAAAAAATAATTAAAATAGGACATGACACGAAAATAGCATGAACACAATACAAATACACGAATGTGTTAAAATCTACATAAAACGAATTATTAATATGTAAAAATTTATATAAATTTATAATACTTTGAACACACGAAAAATAACATGAACACAACACGAAAATAGTATGAACACGATACGAATACCCGAACGTGTCAAAATTTTCATAAAATAAATTATTAACGTGTAAAAATTATATAAATTTATAATACTTTGAACACACACAAAAATAACACGAACACGACACGAATACACCAACATGTCAAAATCTACATAAACGAATTATTAACGTGTAAAAATTATATAAATTTATAATACGACACGAACACACACAAAAATAATACGAACACAAAAACGACATGAACATACAAATTTTTTTTTCCATCCATCCGTCGATCCATCCATCCATCCTTTCCTTTTTCTTTTCTTTCTATGTCTTTTTTTTTTCGTTCTTTATTAAAAAAATGAAAATACTTCAAATAATTCTCTCAACCCTCTCTCTAACAAAAAAAAATTAAAAGTGATTTTTCACTTCTGCCCAAAATCATGATTTTCCACTTCTACCCAAAATTATGGTTTAATGACAAATAATGTGGCAAATAATGGAGGTGTCTTAAAATCAAATTCTGCTTTGACAGTAAATTAGGGGACAGTTTTTAAAGTAAGTTATAGATATATAAAAAACTATTTACAAGTTGGAATTAAATCAATATACATATAATTCACAATTGTGAGTTTAAACGTTACGTACTATTAACCATTCATACCTTAATTATGATATATGTTGATGATGAAAAAAAGCCAAAAACACAAAATAACAATCATTAAACCGCATTACAATCGTTATTAAAATTTTGACTTGACATTTATATATATATATATATATAATCTCTATAATTCAAATTTGGATGGTCGGACCAATATGTTAAAGCCTTAGAATAGAGGTTCAGGCATTGATGGGGGATGGCCACGAGTAATCATTCCTTTTCTATGCAAGAAAATGTATCACTTCTTCTGTATATAGTGCATACTGCAAGCTAAATTAATGTGATATGTTGGTACATCGGAAACAATTAGATAGAACTTACAGCTCCATTGAAGAGTATATTAAGTTCTTTTTTTAATTAAAAGGAAAATGTTTAAAATAACCTTAATTAGATCCTAACCATATTTCCATATATCTGTTATTAAGAGAGTTTGAGATACTGAGTGTCATAACGTGCCAAATACGAATTCAGCATGCTAGACACAAATCAATGGAGTCGCCACTAATCATCTAATCTAGGTGTGATTAGTCACCTTTATGAATCTATCCTATTTAAAGTAATCCTAAGCTTGACTAAGGCATTTTAAAAAGAATAGGTTCTGGTCTACTTGTCAGAACTAGGTTCGAGAGTACAGTTACGTGTGAGGAAGGATTAGCACCCTCACAACGCCTATCTAAGAGATAGTACCAAATTAGTCTTATGATACTTAAAAGTCTTAATTAAATGGTCTTGTCTATCCTATTTTCATTTTAATTGTTAAAATTAGAAATCTTGGAAATTCTTTTTTAGGTTTTCCTTCAATTCATTCAGGAGAAATTACTAAAAAATGTTTCCTCACCTCGAGAGTATTCAAAAGAAACCATTCGTTCTATTGAAGAGGCTCCATCGTTGGAAAAGTTAGAATTATTTAATCAAATTATTTCTCTTAAATTAATCTTCCAAAATTAATCCATATTTTATTAATGTTTGTTTGAAAAATAATTCTGATCTTTAATATCGAAAATCATCCCTTAAAATATTCTTCCATTCGTTCTGGAGAATTTTTAAGAGAATTTTTCTCACCTAGAAATTTTTTAAAAGTCATCCATTCGCAACTTTCTTGAATTTATCATCGGAAAAAATCTGAATTTATCTTTCAATTTTAATTAAGCATTTATTATGAAAAATTATTTTGAGAAAGAGATGTTGAAAATTAATTATTCTTAAAAAAATTAAATTTTTGATTTTTATTGGTATTGAAAATTATCTCTTAAAAAATCCTTTCATTCATTCTGGAGAATTTTTAAAAGAATTCTCTCACCTAGAAATTTCTCAGAAATCAACCATTCGTAATTTCTTTGAATTTCTTCATTGGAAAAATCTCAATTTATTAATTTAAAAATAACTAATCTTCAATTAAAATTAATCTAAATTAATTAAAATATTTTTTTCAATAAATAAATCCATGGTTAATAACAAATAATATACAATTAATAATATAAAATCAATTAGTAATAAAATATAAGAATATATAATATAATATAATAATAATAATAGTAATAGTAATTAAAATAAATAGTAATTTTTTTTTATAAATAAAATGGTTAATAAAATATTTAATAATAATTAATAGTAGACAAATAATAGTAATAAACAAAATAAAAACCTGCAAAAAAAAATCCAATTAGTAATAATAATAAATAAATAATAAAACAAATAAACAAAACAAAATAATAAACCAAACAAAACAAAAAAAATAAAAATTAAAGGAGCCAGCTACAAGCGGGTCTTTGCCAGTTCAACAGGATAACAAATCACTCAAGCTAAAGAACGTGAAACCATGCCTGCAACTAACGGGACATATGGTGTCAAGATTGGAGCATTATTAGTTGTGAATTCTACCATTGAATTGCGGAAAATGTCATAGCAAGGCATGTAGATGCCAACAGTAGGCACAGCCAATGCTAAACTTGCATTTGTTCCTCTCCACAATCTGGCAAACCCTTCCTGACGAATGACTTTGTAGAAAACATCAAGTGTTCCTTTGTACCGATTACATTCAGGGGGCATACTGGTTCAGAGCCAATAAGTGAACGTGCACATGATTGAGAACTTCTCAATTCTGGAAACATCGTGTTAGTTTCAAAGCATGTTTGGTAAGGAACTCCAGCAGCCTGTGCTTGCAACCTTGTCTTGGCGACATCGAGGGGATTAACGATGACGGTGGAAAGAAAAGCGGCACCGGCGGCAGAGAAAGCCCTCTCACCAAAACTCAAATTCACGTCAGTTACAGGTATTGAGTTTTGGCTTATAGAACCGTCGTGGCCGTCTTTTAACATATTCTCAACGTTTCCTTTATAATCAACTCTGGTCGCTACTGCGGCGCTTATCCATGAAGGAATTCCCCGCCTCTTTTTGCTATCGTTAATGTATCTTTTTATAAAAAAATTATGATAGAGTTTTGATTGACTTAGGTTTAGAAATCTGATCTTAATCACAATTTTCAGAGGCTAATCCTGATCCAAAAAGAGTTTGGGCTTGAGCCGAACACTGTTTTTCTTTTCTTTTTTTCTTTTTTTTTTTCTTTTGTTTTCTGATTTATTTAATTAAATTAAGACATAAAATTAAACCCGGATAAAATGGAGTTTATTTAGCCATTCACTAAAATTATGCCATCTAGGAAAGATGAAATCTGATACGTCCAACAAATTCTATACCGATTCGGTTTGAAAGGAATTTTTTTTTTTTTTTTTGAAAAACGAGAAAGAGGTAGTGGGATGATTTTGATAAACGTTTATTCTATTTTGCCTCTTAGAACATTTTATATCTTACTTTCTATATACTTTTAGTGTTTATATATACTAGAAACCAACCCTCACTCTGCGTCGCGGTTTGTAATTTACAAATATATATATATAAGTATTTAATTAGTAAGTAATACAAAAGAACAATAAATAAATATTAACATTTTATTATTAAATTAAAGTGAATTTCAAGAGAATCATAAAAAAAAATGTACATATTACATATGAAACTTTAACAAAAAGTACATAGTCCATTTTAAGGGAAAAAAAAAATGAGAAAAGAGAACATTTTAATGCCCCTAGAGGTGGTCATGGGCCGGGCCGCGGCCCGGTTTTCTTTTTCCTCTGCCCAGGCTCGGCCCTGGGTAGCCCAAGCCCGCCCGTTTAGGCCCGAAACACTGTTCATTGGAATAAAAAAATAATTTTTTTATTTTTTTTTATAATTAAAATTAAATAAAATAATATTATTATAATAAAAATCACTGTTCCGGGCCGGGCCGGGTCGGCCCGGAACATAAAATATCCTGCCCAGGCCCGGCCCGATACGGGCCGGGCCTGCCGGGCCGGGCGGGCTGCCCGGCCCGTGAGCAGGTCTATGCCCCATCCGCAACTTATTTTTTAATCTGAAATCTCCAACATAATAAAATAAAATTAAAGACAATGACAAAATTAAGTAAAGAACTCTTACAATTTCATAATAAAATCCAACATTCATCCTCAGCTGAAAATCCAAATCTCACTCACCTCCAATCCAAAAAATTCAAGTGGAAAGTAAAAACCCAAGTGCAAACTTTCCTTTTCAATTTGGACAAAAAGTCAATTTATTTGAAATTTTTATTCAAAGAAATATCAAAAATGTCTATAAGGGTGTAATGAAAAGCAGTTTCATTTATTGAACTAAAAAAAACTTACATTTTTTTAATTCATGATTATTTTAATAATGACTATTTTCACCACTAATTTTCTTGTTGGCTTGAGCAAAAATCAAAGTTAACCATAATAAAAAGAAAGTTCTTGGTGATACTAACCAAATGAGATTATCGGCTACATTATGCTCATTCATATTGTTTGGCCCTAAGGCTGTTGCATTGTTTCCAGCTTGCAGGACATTATTCCAAGCCTCCTTAATATTTTCAACTTTGGCCTCCACTATCCTTAGAACATGAAAACCCCTCTGAAATGAGTCTAAAAATCCAACACTGAAGTTACCATAGGGAAAACATCTGCAAACACATTAATTATAGTAGCAGAAAAGATATTTGACTGAAAAAGTGCTTTTGTTTTTCCTTGTCCTCAGTTAAAATCAATTCTATGAGTTATTCCATCTCTAAGTTTCAATCATTTAAATAAAATATGTAAGAAGAATAAAAAAATAAAATCTAGCTTAAATTTCAAAGAGAATACATAGAAAAAATAATAGTACACAAGGAGGAGTCTTTTTTTGCTGCAGCCTATTTTTCCTTCTCATACAGTCTTGTCTAAGCATTCTTCTGTTGCTTGTATAGCTCCCAAATTGTTTCTTGAAGCTTCATTTAGGGGGGGGGGGGGAATGAAAATCAAAGAGTTGGATAAGGACATTTCAAAATTTAACTTCTATATAGTTCAAGTACTCAAATTCACTTCTAATATCTAGAAAGGGTGGTTTTTGGCTTACAAGTTACAAATGTAACTGAGACACACCATTAATTATTTGTTAAGAACTAAGGACACTTCAAAAACCATATGAAATTCTTCACTTGGAGGAGGAGCCTTCAATGGAAATGGTAGGCATCACAAAAAATTAACAACCAAAATAATATTGCTTCATCATTTCTCTAAGCTCATTCCAAGATCCAAAATGACTGCATGCATCTAATTTTTTTCTATAAAAATTACACAAAAGTTGCAAGAAAACTATTCATTTAATGAAAACTTATACTTTAGCAAAGAACACACACCAATAAGCTCGTAAGAGTCGTTATCTATTTCAATAAATGAAAATTAAAGCTAGTTCAATAAAATCATTTGATAAGTTATCAATAGTTTCAAAGATGAAATAATTGGATGCAACACATGAAGAAGATATCTCACAGTTTTCTAAAAATTTATTAGCAATTTTGTTTAAATTTATATTTACAAATAAATAGAAAGGAAAAAAAGCAATCTCTTTGAAAGGCTAGATCTCTTAATCTAAAAACTAAAAAAAAATCATCCAAGATAGCATGAAAGAAACACAAAAATTTGAACACAATTGCTAACACAAAAATCACATGATTAAAAAGTATGGCTGGGATGGCAATGGATAGTGCGGATTCGGATATTTATAATTATCCGATCTATTTTTTGAGGATTCGGAGCGGATGCGGATATGAAACCTCGGATATTCATTATCCGAATTCGCATTAGTTATATGGATAATGGATTCGGATATCCGAATTCGCTATTCGAATTTGCTTACTTTTGCGGATTCGGACTCGAATTCGGATATCCGAATCTATTATCCGTTTATTTGAATTTAAAATTATTTTTTGTTTGATTTTATATTTTTATTTAACTTTTTTTTTGACTTATTGAATTCGGATATTTAGCGGATTCGGATATTCAGCGGATAATGTTATTTAATTAGGATTCAGATAGTAATATTCGGATTTAATGCGGATAGTAACCGAATTCGAATTTTAAAGCAGTTTTGCGGATTCAGATTCGAATATTACAAAAAAAGAAAGATATACGACCAGCTGTCATCCCTACTCAAAATGATAGAAACTCTTGTAATTCAAAATGAGGTAAGAAAAAATTAATAATAAATATGGTCAAAGTACTTGAAAGGTCCCTGTACTATATCATCTAGTGCAAATTAGCTCATCTACTATAAAACTGAGTAATTTAGTCCTTATTCTTTTAAAATTGAAGCAAAAAAGTAAAATAACTAACTGGTGTAATGTGAACCGTTTAAAAAGCTGACGTGGTATTTAACCTGTGTTTAATTGATGACGTGGATGTCAAATGCTAACGTGGCATCAATGAATAATTTATTATCAATATTTGATGTGGCATTTTCAACAACTTGGTTATTTATTTTGTCCACGTCATCTTAAAATAATATATTTTATTGATGTCATGTCAGCATTTGTCATCCACGTCATCAATTAAACACAGGTTAAATACCAAGTTAGATTTTTTAATAGTTTACTTAGTGATTTTATCTTTTTGCTTCAATTTTAAAAGAACAAAGATTAAATTCCTCATTTTTATAGTTGAGGGGCTAATTTGCATTAGATGATATACTACAGAGACCTCCCAAGTACTTTGACCTAATAAATATAATAAGGTAGATTTAACAATTTAAACATTAACAGAGAAAAATTGACTGTAAAATCCATATAGTGAAAGCAAGCAAAGAGTACTCCTGAATAATAGAAGTACAAAACCAAATAATAAGAAACAGAAAATTAAAACTTTTAGTAATAATTTATACGTCAAAGATGAAATGTTTAAAAAAAAGTAGTAGAAACAAATGAAAACCATTATATATAAATCCTAAATATGAACAATAGAGCAAAAGACAACTTAAATAACAAAGCAAACAAAAAGTAAAGAACAAAAGGAAACTCAAAAATAGGATAACATATGCACCGCCATAAGCACAATGCTAGGATGCACAACACATATTCAGTAGATCACTGCTAAAGGTAAGAAATATGGCTTCGTTCGTTTTGCAAATATTCAAGACGCGAGAAGGGATGTCCATAATTTTAATGGTACATGGTTGCTTAATAAAAAATTATGGTCAATCTTGGAAGAAGGTGAAACCTGATGATCCTCCAAAGAATTTTGATGATTCAATAGAAGAGCCAAGTTTGAATAGAAGTTACAAACAAATTTTACTAAATGAAGGTGCCAAAAGTTACATGGTCTTTGATGTGAACTCGTGGGCTTGAACCCTTTAACTCCACTAACAATTTAGAATACCTAACCCAGAAAAGCCAAGATTCAGGCAATGGAACTTAAACCCGTAGAAGTCTTGTATCAAAGAACCTAGATTAGCTAAGCTAACTAAACCCCAAGAACACTTGTTTCTAGATCCTAAGTTTGATAGGAAGAACGCCACAAAAAAAGGAATTCTTTGATAAGTTCGCTAGTTCTATCAAGAACTAAAAAGAGTGAAACACTCACTTGAATAAAATCAACTCAATAGATTAATAATGGTTAAATTGAAATAGGCTGCTAGACCAATGTATTTATATCCTCCCTACTAAAGCCTAAGTCGGTTAGACCTAGAAATCCTAATCCTAATATGCCTTGGTCGGCTACCATAGTAATACAAAGTAAAATAGGCTGAACAACTCAAGCCCAAAACATAATAACTAAAATAGTTCCAACAAGATTAATGAAGTAGACCCCACAAGCCTATTGGACATAATACATAACATAGGCCCACATGCCTATGTGTTTTAATGAATTAAAACAAGCCCACTCTTGCTACATCAATTAATGAATTAGGATGGCCCCCACACATGCCATGTCAAGTAACGAAACAAAGTCAGACCCACTTCAATTCCCTCTTATGCCGCCACTTATAAAGCTTGGATCACATGGACCAAAGCTGGTTCCTCTTCATTTAAGCCCATCTTGAATGTCTTGACCTTGCTTAAAAGACTTGTAGATTCTACCCAAGTACTTTGCTGGCCTTTCTTCCTTGATTCAGCCCAAGTAGAAGCCTTGCTTAGCTTCTTGAAAACTTTATGGATCTTGGATCCCATCATTCCCCTTTTTCTCGAAAGGATTCGACCTCGAATCATGGCCTGCATAATAAGGAGGAAGATCAGAAACAATAAAAGTAGTAAAAACATTATACTAACCTTGAAGATCCACTTTAGAAGCATTATCGTGAATGTACTCAAGGATTTGGAAAGCTTCTCTTTGAAGAAAGCTATGAAACGTTCATCATGCAATTTAAAACCATCCTTATCCCTGTCGCATCACATTCAATCTTAAAAGCCTTATTAAAGTTAGGTAATGCTAACACAAGTGTAGAACATAACCTTTCTCTAATAGTAGCAATTGCACATAGTTCCCTAAAACACAAATCAGATTTATCATATGCCATGTATAAATAAGAAAATTCAATATCATTGGCATATATACCTTGCATATATTCGATACTAAGTATTTGAGCACTCTTATAAGCACGAAATACATACTTCATTGATAAAACATTAGAATCAATGTCCCTCTTACCTTGCTTGTAACAAGTAGCATAAGAAGTATATACCTTGCTTGTATCAATGTTAGGTAGTACAAAATCAATTGAATGCTCAATCTCAATTGGATGCCCAATGCCTTGTATGGAAGGCAACTCATTCGGCTTCCCCTTTGGAAATACATGCTTGAACACCTGCAATAAAGAGAAAGACAAACTAGGAAGAGGGTTGTTAGTTTGATTATTAGTAAAAACCACACTCTCTTTTGCATAGAAACTCTTCTTTGTCTTTTCTTTTCTCTCTTGTGACATCATTCTCTTTTTTTCAGCCACTTCTCTATTTTTCTCACTTTCTTTTCCTCTCCTTTTTCGACCTTTCTCTCATTTATCTATTCTCTCCTTTTTTTCCTCATGTGTTTCGGCCACACTCTCATCTTACTTCTCTCTCATGTTTCTTTCTTGTGTTTCGACCTCACTCTTTCTTTTTTGCTCACTCTCATTTTTCAGCTTCAATTTCAATTGGTCCTCATAGACCTGTTTTAGAGTTAAAGGAACAAGCTTGATTGTTTTTCCATCCTTTACAAAGATATACCTATTCCTAAACTCATCATGAATTACCTTCCTATCATACTATCACGGCCTCCCCAACAAAATATAGCTAGTATGCATAAGTACTACATCACAAAGCACCTCATCACTATAGCTCCCAATAGTAAAAGCTACAAAAACCTTCTTATTAACCTCTACCTCCCCACATTCAATCAACCATTACAACTTATAAGGTTTGGGATGTTCTAGTAAAGGTAAGCTCAACTTCTCAACTAGGATGGTATTAGCTATATTGGTGCAACTTTCCCCATCAATAATCATACTACATACCCTGTCATTTACAAAACATCTAGTACGAAATATGTTCTCTCTCTGTTGCTCCATATCATCTATATTAAATTACGTATTGAGAGAATATCTTGCAACAAGAGACTCACCTACCACAGAATCTTGTAGATTTTTGTTCACTACTTCTTGTTGACCCATCCTATCTCTCATCTCATCCAACACCAGTTTTAACCGTTCAGATTATTGTTGCATAGCATGCAACATAGAGGATACGCTATCCACCTTCTTCTTAGGTGTTGAGTCACTCTTGTGATACATCTTTGAAGTTGCTACAAAACAACTTGTTAGTGATAAAAATAATAGGTAAAAATAAACTCACACACTCCCTTAGTGTTTACACTCAAGTATGATATCACTCCAACTCTTGTTTGCACTCTTTTAGGCTTTTTCTTTAATAAACTTACTCACTCTTGCCTTTTACCACTCTATTTCCTCTTTCAAGCTCTTTAGGAACTATAAGAACTCTTCAAGAACTCCCTTGCTTAATTCTACCTAGCAAAAAGATTCAAGAAACAAGAAACCCAATTAGTAAAAGGTAAAAACAAGAACAAGATTACCAAGATTTCAATTCTTTCCCCTTTCTTGTGATCTTTTTCGAATGTTTCTTTCTTTTTTTGCCTATTCGAACAATCTTCTTCTTCTTCTTCTTTTCACTAGACTTTCTTGATGTTCTTGAAATCTTGGATCACTTTCTTTCTTTTTTTCTTGGACTGTTCGAATGCCCCTTCAAGTCCTTTTTTTTTTTTCAAGATTCGGATCAAGAGTCAACAAGAACAATTTTTAATAAATCAAGAATTCAAGAAATAAAATCTTGATTTAAACCAACTCTCAGAATGAAACCCCAAACTAAACTGCCTAAAAACTATAACCCTAGGACAAGAATGACTAAAGCTATAACCCAAAGACAAGAATATCTGAAACTCCAAAATCTTGGGAGATTGATAAAAAGGATATCACCCTAAACCCTGCAATATGGTAAAGAGAATAAAAAGATTAGACCTGATTGGACCCTTAGGCTCTGATACCAACTGATGTGAACCTGTGGGGTTGAACCCTTTGAACCCACTAACAATTTAGGATACCTAACCCAGAAAAGCCAAGATTCAGGCAATGGAACTTAAACCCGTAGAAGTCTTGGATCAAAGAACCTAGATTAGCTAAGATAACTAAACCCTAAGAACACTTGTTTCTAGAACCTAAGTTTGATAGAAAGAACACCACAAAGAAAGGAATTCTTTGATAAGTTTGCTAGTTCTGTCAAGAACTAAAAAGAGTGAAACACTCACTTGAATAAAATCAACTCAATAGATTAATAATGGTTAAATTGAAATAGGCGGCTAGAACAATGTATTTATAGCCTCCCTACTAAAGCTTATGTCGGCTAAACCTAAAAATCCTAATCCTAATATGCCTTGGTCGGCTACCATAATAATACTAAGTAAAATGGGCTGAACAACTCAAGCCCAAAGCATAATAACTAAAATAGGTCCAACAAGATTAATGAAGTAGACCCCACAAGCCTATTGGACATAATACATAAAATAGGGCCACATGACTATGTGTTTTAATGAATTAAAACAAGCCCACTCTTGCTACATCAATTAATGAATTTGGATGGCCCCCACACATGCCATGTCAATTAACGAAACAAAGTCAGACCCACTTCAATTCCCTCTTATGCCGCCACTTGTAAAGCTTGGATCACATGGACCAAAGCTGGTTCCTCTTCATTTAAGTCCATCTTGAATGTCTTGACCTTGCTTAAAAGACTTGTAGATTCTGCCCAAATACTTTGCTGGCTTTTCTTCCTTGATTCAGCCCAATTAGAAGCCTTGCTTAGCTTCTTGAAAACTTGATGGATCTTGGATCCCATCAGTCTTCAATCATCTTTCTGTCAATAGGGATCTCTATCCTTCGATCCTGAATAAAACTTTTCTTAAAAAATCTTGCGCATTGATGATGAAGCTCTTCACAAGAGATCTCAGAACAAAAGGAGTCTTCAATGTCTCCGCTAAAAAAAAAAATTGGCCTCCATTTTCTGATCGAATTTGAAGATGAAAAATCTTTCTTCACCATGAAAAATGATGTTTGGAAGTGGCTTAACGTATGGCTTGATGATATTGTTCCTTGGTCCGATGAGCTGTCTTCACTTCCAGATTTTCTTACATTGCCTGTTGGGGTCTTTCTCTTCATCTTTGGAATGATCGTTCTTTCAAGAATATTGCCAACTTATGGGGGGAATTTATCCCTGTTGTGTATGACTCATCATCGATCAATGACTTAAGTTATTGTGTTCTTAAAATTCTTACAGACCATTGATGAGTCCATTAATATCGAATGCAACAATAATACTTTCTCTATTAAAGTCTCTGAGATGTATTGTCCTTCTTATGCTGCATGCGCTCCACTATGGTCCAAAAGATTATGTTTGTTCTACCTACCTCTAACTCAACTCAAGACTCCATGCTTGTCTCCCATTTGGTGAAGATGAGAGAAAAGAAGATGAAAACTCTTGTTCAAAGGACATTGATTTTGGTGACTGCATGGATCATGGAATTGTGGCTTATGAGGAAATCACAGATTCTGAAGAGGTCTGCATGGCTCAGGACAATAATTTCAATGATGGTGCTGTTAATGCGATAACCAAGACTCATTCCTCCACTCCATGCATGTTTAGAAACTGTCTGTTGGTACTAGGGTCAACTTATTCAGAAATGATCCTGCTGACCATTATTTACCCACTCAAGATATTAGGCCTGCTGACATTGATAGTGACCCAAACCTACCTGCCTGGGCCTATATCATCGGCCATGAGAAGAAATCTTTTTCTTCATCTCATCTTCAGGGGCCAAGCATAGGATATTGAGGATGCCCTCTTAGTCAATTTAGCCAAGAAATCAGGAAGGAGGGGGAGGAAATCAAACAGGATTGGCAAGAAACAAGTTAATCTCAAATCTTCAAGCTTCGCCAATGAGTCCTTATCCGACAATGATTTCAGAAATAGAGCCAGAATCTTAAGGAAAAAAACTGAAGATACTTGGAAACTAGGGAAAATGTTGGGATTATCAGCCAATTGTGACGATGAGCAAGTTGTGAACATGCTGATCTCTCTTGAAGACAAATAGTTGAGTCGTAATAAGTCCTCATTGTTCTTTCTTTCTTTCTTAATTGGATGTTGCTTGATTATTTTGGATGTTTTTCTCTTGTCTGTTGAGGTTATTGTTCTGGGTGTTTTATCGTGTTGCTAAGCCAATCTCCACATTATGATGATGGTGATGTTTACCATAGGAAACTTGCTAAGGTTTATTAGGTGACTGTGTCTATGCCTAAAATAAAATAAAATTGGTGGTCTTAAATTATGCTTTTCTTGAGGAGATACATTTTGAGCGAAATTCTTTATAGAAAAGACTTATGGTGACCAAATATGGTTCAAACCTTCAAGATTGGGTGCCTTGTGTTGGAAAGAATAAAAAGATGTCTTTGTATGGAGAGAGTTTATATGCCTCGTTGCTAATCAAGCTGTCAAAAGGTTTATTAGTTTAGAAAATTACAGATGGTTGTGTGGGAGACATTGCTATGAGGGAGTTGATTTGCCTGAATGTTCTGTGCTCTCTTCTTGATGATCGCTTCTTGGTTTCCTCAAAAACAAATATGTGGGAATAAGACCAGTTTGATCCTGTGGCCTCTTGTCCCGATTTTATTTAGAGATCTTGTTGACCAATTCTTCCTGGTTTCTTCCTGAACTGGTTGTGGCAAGGTTTGTGAGGCACAAATTATAGGTTTTTTGTTTGGGTTAATGCAAAAATAGGTCCCTATACTATACTTCTTTTTATAATTTGATACCTAAAGAAAAAAATTTACAATTAAGTACTTGAACTTGTATTCCGTTAACCCTGTTACCCCAAATAATTAACGGTGCTGATGTGGCTTGATTTGACCAATAGAAAGCCGACACATGTCCAAGTCAATTCCATATCAACATTTCCACGTCAACAATTTTTTTTTTTTTAAATCAAATTAAATAAAAAAAATTATAGAAAAAAATCTTTTTTTTTTAATTTTTTAAAATAAAAATTAAAAATTAGATTAAAAAAATATGGAAAATAAATCTGAAAAAAAATATGGACAAAAAGCTGAATTTTTTTTTTTTCATTTTCTAAATTAAAAACTTAAAATTAGATAAAATAAATTTGGAAAATAAATCTAAAAAAAAAAAAAACTGGAAACTAAAAAAAAATGTGGAAAAAGTCTGAATTTTTTTTTCATTTTCTAAAATAAAAATTAAAAACTTAAAATTAAGATTAGATAAAAAAATCTGGAACATAAATTTGAAAAAAATAAAATCTAGAAACTTAAAAAAATGTGGAAAAAGTCTATATTTTTTTAAATTTTTTAAAATAAAACTTAAAAACTTAAAATTAAAAATTAAAATTTAGATAAAAATTTGGAAAATAAATCTGAAAAATAAAACAAATCTGGAAAAAAAGAAAGAAAAGGAAGAATGGAGAGAAAGAGAGGATGGCCCAGTCGATCGCCAATCTGCCTCGGGCCAACAAGATCGACGGTTGGTCGGGAAGAGAGAGGAAGAGAGAGAAAGAGAGAGGAAGAGAGAGAAAAGAAAGAAGGATAAAAAAGAGAGAGGAAGGAAGGACCGCCGACAACCGGTCTCCCTCAAGCAGCCCGACTACTAGCAAGTCAAAGAAGGGAGGGAAAAAGAGAGGAAGAGAAAGAGAGAGAAAGAGGAAGAGATGGAAGATAGAGAGAGGAAGAGAGAAGTTTTTCCTTTTTTTTTTTTTGAAATTAGAAAAAAAAAAAATTAATTTCAGAAAATATTATTTTTTATTTTGAAAAAAAAATTAATTGAAAAAAGTAAAACAAAAATTAAAATCTAAATTAAAAAAAATAAATTTTTCGAAAATGCTAACGTGGCATTGTTGACATGGAAAAATTGCCACATGTCACATTTTGATTGGGTAAAAATGCACATGTCAGCATGTCGTTAGGCAGTGGACCAACGTGCCTGACGGAATACAAGTTTAGATACTTAATCGTGATTTTTTTTTTTTTTAGGTATCAAATTGTAAAAGGAATGTATAATACAGGGGTCAATTTATGTATTAACCCTTTTTGTTTTCATCTTTTGTCCTTTGGGGTGCAGGATTCGAATATTGCTAATCTATTTACGTTTTAACTAGTTTGGAGATTTTATGAATTCTGACATGCTTGGAGGTCTGTGATTTTGTATTGTTTTTGTTCAGAGAGTGGAAATGTCAGATTGTTAAAAAAAAGTTGTGAAGCTATGGGATTGGTTGATTCATTTGATAAAGTAGGCGTTGTTGGAGAAGAGATGTTCATAATTTGGTGGTATCATGTTTTCTTTTTAGTCTTCTGCCAGTATCATTTTGATGTGTTCTTGTTTGGTTTCTTTTTTGTTACCTTGATTGCTGAAGGGCGTTCTTAGCTTTGTTGAACCTCTGATGTAATCTCTATCTTGATTTCAATAAAATCATGGCTTAGCAACAAAAAAAAAAAAAAATCAATAGAGCATGTAGAGGAGGGACGTGAACATATAGACATTAATAGGGATCTGCACAAAATCAGTGATGTCAAGGTGCTCGTCTAGGCGCCAAGGCACAGCGCCATAACAGTATCTCACTTCAGAACTTTCCAGGTGAGGCTTTTTCGGACTGTTCTACTGCAATCCCAAAGCCAAAAAGCACGTCTCAGTAAAGACTCCATTTTTTTTAATTCTAAAAGTCATACATACCATATTTATTCTTGATTTTCTTTAAAAATAAACTCAACCACTAATTTTATTAGGTTAAAACAAAGTATTCGAAGCGATCAGAACACTTTCAAGTCAGTTCAAGCTTGGTTGTTCACTGTTAACTACTTTTCCAGAAAAAGATACGTTATATTTTTTTACTTTTTTTCTTCTCTAACTCTACTCCCTTTTCTTCTTCATTTCTATTTTCTTTTTATTTATTCTTTTCTTCTTCTCTATTTTTTTTTTTTAAAATAGACTCTGCTTTTGTATTCTAAAATAGAGCAACGTTTGCTGTTTTTGAACAGATGACAGAGCAAACATAGCTTTGTTTTTCCTTAACAAATAAGATCATTGTTTTTTTTTTTTGGGTAAGTGATAAGACCATTGTTTCAGTGAAATTTAATTTTATTAGATAGCGAGATCACGTGGTTTACCTAATTTAATCATGTTTGATATAGAGATGTCAGGTTAGTTATTTAAGAGTCTCTAAAAATTATGTGAAAAAATTTGATCAAATTATAATAAATTTTTATTCTTTGAAAGAATTGTGGAATTACTATATTTATTTATGGACACCATGGCTCTTAAACTGTTACTATACATTTTTATTGCACAACAATGCATTCAAAGCACATGCCAGAATTTAGAATATATATTTTTTATTTCAATGTCAATTGTCAAAATATCAAATTAGGAGACATTGATGAAAGTAATGAGTGGTTGATAGGAAAGATGGGTGGACACTCTTCTAATAATGCAGAAGATGATTTAGTATACAATAATGATGGATTGGCATGGGGTGCGGTAGCAAATGCTATAGTGTGGAGAAGCAAGTTATTGTACTAGAATACAACCGAGATCTAGATCAAAGGCTTCAACTTCCCAACCTATTTTTGAAGAGGAAGATGACAATGAAAAAGTGCAAGATGTAGATGGTTATGATTCAAGAGATTATGGAATTGAACGAAACTTAGAGATGATAATGACTTTTAATTACATACTTATGGTGTTTTATCTTTGGAATAGATTAGGGAATTATTAGACTTAAAGCAATCTTTTTGAATTTATAAAATGAACTATACTAAAGTCTAGCTTATTAGTTACATATAATACGTAAATTTTATTTGATATATTATATACATTTATATATATGCACCTTATTTTGTTCGGATGATCGCTTTCTTTGCGCCTTACGCTTGAGGCAATGTAGAGGTCTTAGAGCCTAAAGTGCATCTTGAGCCTTTGACAACACTGCACAAAACTTTAAAGAAGTACGATCAAGTAGTGCACTTATAACATTTAAATCATAAATAAAAAGATAACTAAAGCCTTGGTAGATCAGAACAGAAAAGAAAAAGGAAACAAACATAAAGAAAATCTTGAATCAGTTAAAAGATAAGCACCTAAAAACTCAGATATAAAGTGTATAACACAAAAAAAGTCAAGATTCATGCATATCAAAGCAAAAGACAATTCAAATTACACAAAGAACAATATATCGTGTGTGGAAATAAGTGGGAAAAAAGTCATACAACAAATTAAAATCTAGAATTAATGGGAAGTAAAGCTCTTGATTTTAGTTTACCAATAAATGAAGTTTAAACACGTAGACACCTAATTTTATCCGGACCACTAAATCAGGTATGTTTTCTTCCTAAATTGATGATTCAGAATGCAAAAAGGCTTTTCACACCCTGCAAGTGGTACTCCGAGACTTAGTCTAAGAAATCAGACAGAAAAAGTCAAACTCGAAAAAAGTCAACCCCGGAAAGGTCAAGCTCAAAAAAGTCAACTACTGAAAAAGTCAACCCACTTTCAAAATCAAGATTTGAATTTCAATTGAAAGATGGTGAAAGAATTTTGATAATTCGAGGTCTACATTGAAAGATATAGAGGTCGGAAGTTGGGTTATAGAATCTCAGTAAAAGGATATCTTAGTTCGGGGAATTTAGGGAAAAGTGCTTGAACGATCAAATTGGTCGAAATTGAAGGTCCCAAATGAAAGATAAGCACTGACTACGGGTAATGGAGAAGCTACTTGAAAGAAAAGTCAATTCAGAAGAAAATCGAGAATTAGGGTTTTTGGTGGATTTCGGTGAAATTTGGAAGAATTACAGAAATGGCCCGATTCGGTAAGACTAAAGCCCCTAATTGATGAGGAGTGATTAAACAAGGATAGCTCAAGGCTCAGTTTGAAGAAAATATGAAAATCGGACTTAATTTGAGCAAAACCGGGTTTCGGAGGCAAAAAGGCAAAATTGGAAAATTTGGGAAAAAATAGCAAATGAACTCCAAAAATTCTGAAAATTTGCAGATCTCATTCTTAAATTATTTCGAAGAGATTGACGAAAGAAAATCTTGATTCAGAGTTCGTTTGCAAAATAGCCAAATCCCTGGTCTACTATGCAAAAATTCAAGCAGATAAATCCCGAAAAATAGCAAATGGGTTCCAAAAATTATGAAAAATTTCAGATCAGACTTTTAAATTATTTGGAAGATATTGGTGAAGAAAAATTTGGATTTGGAGCTCGTTTAAAATTGGTGAAAGTTCGGGTGCAAAAAAGGGCAATTTTAAAAGAAAAAATCCAAATAAATAGAAAATGGACTCGAAAAATTTTGAAAACTTCCAGAATTCAATTTTTTTTTTTTTATTTCAGAAGTATTGAAAAAAGAAAATTTGAATTTGGAGTCCGTTTGCTATTTATTTAGGTTCGGGGGTCAAAAAGGTCATTTTACCAAAGAAACCGAAAATGGCAAATTTGTGATTAAGAAAAATATGAAAGAAGAAGGAATTTCTGGGATTTTACCTTCTTTGATCAGCCAGCATAGAGGAGAAGAAGGAAGCTTGATCAATTTAATTCCTTAGTCACTATTAAGCTCACATGCTACCACTCGTACCTTGCAAATGGTCCCCCTTCATCTAATGGCTTAGGTGCCTTGTAGAAAAGTTGAATACACCATTCAATGGCCAAGAATAAATGCCAAGATGACATTTTTATTTTTCATGAAAGAACCCCCGTCTAATGGCCAAGAATGGAAGAGCATAACTTATCCAAAGGTGGACACCCATTCGGCCAAGCAAAGAAGTGCATGGGATTGTTCCTTTTCATCCAATGGCTTAGGCCATGTATAAGAGATGATTACACATGTTAAGGGCTGGGATTAAATACCAAGATGACATTTTTATGTTGTCATGAAAGAATCCTCATCCAATGGCCAAGAATAGAAGAGCACAACTCATCCAAGGGTAGGCACTCAAAGGGCCAAGCAAGGGAGTGCATGGGATTGGTCCTCTTTTTCATCTAAGGGCTGAGGTTATTACAAGGGATGAGTACACATCTTAAGGGCTGTTATCAATTGGCAAGATGACATTTTTATGTTGTGATGAAAATATCTTAATCTAAGGGCCAAGATTGGAGGAGAAAAAGTGCAAAAATCATCCAATGGTGGGCATGCCTACCGACCAAGAGGAAGGAGGAGAAGGAATGTTTGATTTTTTCCATATAGGCTAAGTCATTTTAAGAGCAAGTCCTGTATCTAATGGAGAAAATAAAAGGTTTTTGAAAAAAAAGAAAGAAAGCTTTTGTTAAAGTAGCCATTCTACCATTGCTACTACATTTTTTTCTTCTTCTTCCTCAAGCTTTATTTCTTGTTTTCCATGTGATTTCCTACCATTTCTTTTTACATCTTTCTTGTTGTTCTTTCTTTTCAAAAAATAACTAAAACAATGGTTAGGCTTCATGATCTTGATGAAAATCAAGTGATAATTGTTAGGGTGGGCTTTGTCCAATATACCAACCATGAAGCTCATCTCCATATTTTTTTACCTTAGTTATTTTTTATGATTTTGAGATTGAAAAGGCTTTATGACCTTAATGAAAACCAAGAGATAATGGTTAGGGGGGCTTTGTCGAATGTATCAACCATGGAGCTCATCTCTTTGTTATTTATTTGCTTACTTTAACTTGCTTATTTCTATTATTGTTTATCTTTATGTATATTTATATTCTTGCTAACCATCTTGTTCTTTTGACTTATGTCATATTTTTGCATCTTGGGGCTATTGTCATATAGTTTAGGCCATTTTCATTTTTCATATCATCTTCCATAGCATTTAGTTAGGTCATTTTACATGACATTTCTCACAACACTTTGGTTCCTAGGCCATTCGGCCATGTGTATTTTCTCTAAGCTTTAGGTCATTTTTCTAGGCCATGATATTTGCTATTTCATTTAGACATCTAGGTCATTTTACATGTCATTTAGCTTTAGTCCATTTTTATAATTCCATGTCATTTAAGTTTAGGTCATTTTATTATTCTATGTCATTTTACATGTCATTTATTTAGCTTTAGGCCATTTTCATATACCATGTCATTTTACATGTCATTTAAACTTTAGGCCATTTTCATATGCCATGTCATTTACCTTTAGGCTATGTTCATATACCATGTCATTTTACATGCCATTTAAACTTTAGGCCATTTTCATATACCATGTCATTTTACATGTCATTTAAACTTTAGGCCATTCTCATATGCCATGTCATTTTACATGACATTTAGACATTAGGCCATTTTCATATGCCATGTCAGTTCCATGTCATTTAGGCACTAGGCCATTTTCATTATTTTATGTCATTTTCCATGTCATTTAGACACTAGGTCATGCATATTAAGTTTGGATAGCATTTATTGTCATGCAAACTCATGCTAGGCATTTAGGTTATTTATGCCATGCATTTTCCATATCACTAGACTTTAAACCATGCATTTCACGCATTCACTTTCCTGTATTTTCATGCATTCCATGTCATGCCACATGATTATTGACTTAGGCCAATCAATGGCTCAAAGCCATGCTCACTTGAGCATACTTGTGGAAAATTAAAGGGTTATCAAATTGATTATTTTACCTTTGTGATTTTTTTTACTTAGCCAATTTTTGTCCAAGGTTTTTAAATATTTTAGTTACTATTTTTAGGTCTTTAAGAGGATCTCCAACATTTTTACTTTGATTTTTAAATGATTTTATCAAAGGCAAAAAAATGTGTTTTGGCAAAACAGTTTTTCACCCAGTACTCGTACTTTCCTGATTTTTCTGGGTAGTCATATTTAATCATAAAATTAAGCCAATTTTTTCTCGTATAGTTTTACATGTTTTGAGTCTCCAGTATTGTTTTTAGATTTTTTTGAATTTTTAAAAATAGGTTATAAATTCGTGTGTTAAAATCGGACAGTAGAGGCAGATTTGAATTCAAAAGAAAAACAATTGTTGAATTTGGCTAAGGCATTTAGAGGAGGTTGGTTAGAAGCTTTAGCTACTGTCTTAGGATAGTTTCTAAGCCTTCTTAAACTTTAAAAAATGATTTTATAAACCTCGGGTTAAGGATGGTCAAGTCCGGGATTTTAAACTTAGGAAATTAGAGCCATTTTTAAAGGGTTTGGTAGGGGTTTTAATCTTCATTCAAGTTTTTCTTCAAAATTGTTTTCAAAGAATCACAAAGTTTTGTTTTTAGAAAACCTAATTCGACATATTTTCCTAAGGTAGCTGGATATCTTTTTAGATATACGGATTTCTTTATTTAGAGGAAAAAATTACATTTTCATGCATTGCATTTTCCATGATCATGCATTTTATTTAATATGTGATTTCTGCTATGATATTTTTCATGGTATTATTATTATTTTGATTTACATTTTATGATGTTATATTGTTTGCCATATGGTTTTGAATATTTCATGCTATCCTATGCTTTTTATTTAGTCATTTATTTTTGTCACATTATTTAGCATATACTATGTTCATGCATTTTTATTTTATTTTCATGCATATTTCATGATAGCTTTTTTTATGTTTCATGTCATTTCATGTCACTTATATTATATTCCATGTCATTTAGATTATATTATTTAGAATATGCCATGTCATTCAAAATATGCCATATCATTTAATTTGCCCTGTCAGTTAAATCATTTTATTCCATTTAAAATATACCATGTTACTTCGGTTATTTCCTTTCATATAGAATATATTATGTCATTCAGGACATTTCATTTTATTTAGGATATCTCCTTTCATTTAGAATCATTTCATTTCATTTAGTATATGCTATGCCATTTGAATTATGTCATATCATTTAGGTTGCATTATATTATCTAGACTTTGCTATGTCAATTTATTTATGTCACACATGTTCATATTCATTTTTTAAATGTTTTTTTTTTAAAAAAAGGATAATGATTTTAAATAAAATAAAGATATTTTCGAGTTAAAATAATTCATGAGTTCTCTACCGGGTTTGCTAGAGAGAATGTCATCAATTATCATTATAAAGGAATATCTTTCTTTCAAAAAACGAGAATGATTCGGAAGATTTTCCAAATAAATAAAAATTTCTATATTTTGCCGATTTTGTCGGGGAATATAGGAAAATTTTGAATTAATAAATTTCGGATTATTTTCAATTAAAAATGGAATTATTTTTCTTAAAATTGGGAATTAATTTTAAACACCAAATTTAAAACCAACTTTTTACCGAGACTTGAGATGACACACGATTAATAAGGTACCGTTTTATACGGGTGTTGTTGGGGTGCTAATCCTTCTCCGCACGTAACCAAGTCCCAAACCCGATTCTTTGATTTTCTCTGGTTTAAAACGCAGACTGGAAATTGGTTTTAAAAAATGTTTTAATTAATTTTAAAATATTTTACAAAATCGGTTTTAATAGGTGGCCGATCACACCTAGCCAAAAAAGATTGGTGGCGACTCCATGACTTTTTTCGAGGTTGTTTTCAAACCCTCATTTTATTTCAAGAGGAATTAAGTCAACTTTTCCTTGGTTTTTTTATGTCACGCCTAACGAATAATAAAGTCTTGCGATGAGATCTTGTTGTAATTTTTTAGGTTGCGACAGCTTGGCGACTCCACTGGGGACTTTAGAGAGTCAGGCCTAGAATTAGTCGTGTGTTATCAAAGTCTCAGTTTTGTTGGTTTTTACTTGGTATTTAATTTTAATTCCCATTTTTTTAAAATAATATAGAGAATTTTGAAAATAATAAAATGTTTTAAATATGTTCATTTGTCATGTGCATGCACATTATTATTTGTTTTCTGGTTATTTTGTTGCATATATTTATATGTTTGCTTGACTGATGCTTTACATTGTTTGATTTTAGTGGGATATTTAGAATAAGGAGTATAGAATAGGTGGTGACTAGTTTGTTTTGTTCCTCCGTACACACTATATTTGCATTTGCATAACATGAACTCTCTACCCGGGTTCAGTCCTTTTAAGTGGGAGTAAAGTAACTATGCCTTCGTGATGATCCTCCGTATGGGCTAGTGAAACACTTCCGGAGTATAAAGTATCTAATGCCTTCGTGATGATCCTCCGTACGAGCATAGGAAAATATAATCTAACAAATTGAACCCGCTTTTATCGGGGTGCCTTACTAGCCTTCGCAGGCGACAGTGAGGAACAATTCGGGGCCTTAGAACCGATTCACCTTCATATAGTGAACCTAGACGAAGCCATGCCAGATTTCTGTTAGATACCCGAAGTTTAAGAACACATGGAGGAACATTTCCAACCTTTTACCATCTTTCTATATGTTAGATTTTACAAATTGGGTGATGATGAATGAACATCATATCGCTCGTAATAAATTTATTATTTTGTCCCAAAGGCGTCATAATGCCGAAGCTCTATTAAAATTTTTGGGACATTTTTTTAAAAGCATGTTGTTATTTATGTTATATTTGTGAATTCATTTCTTTACTAATCTATTTGTTTTTGTTTTCTTTTCTTTGACATGCATCATAGACACCATCATACACTTGAAGTTTATTGGCCTCGGGATAGTCATCAACCCAAAGGACTTTCATGGAGTGTCAGGGTATTTCAGTGATAGAAGATCATGCAGTAGTTAGGGCACGGTCGAAAAAAGATCAGAGGTAGGATGGTGATTGCCTGAAGAAAGATTGTGTCAGTATTGCCGGAAAGGGTCAAAGTGGATTTTAGATAGAATAATCTCTGAGGGTTAGCCGACATTTGGAATCAGTGGAATGAATCAGAGAAAGAAGCCTTCACTCAGAAATATGGAGATATAGCACTCTTAATTCCGATTAGGGTCAATAGTGGGTTGATTTAGGCTATGGTACAGTTTTGGAATCCTGCTTATAGATGTTTTACTTTTAACAAAAAGGATATGACCCCACTTATTGAAGAATATTCAGCACTGTTGCGTATTGAATGTCCTAATCCTGATTGGGTATATTCGAAGGAAGTGAAACCTTCAGGTTTTAAGGGGAAAGTGGCTAGGATCACAGGAATGGATACAACATGGGTTGAGAGCTATTTGGATAGAAAGCAGAAAAATGGATGCATTCTATGGGAAACTCTCCGACAATTGATATTGGGTTATTCCGATAAAGAAAAAGCCAGGGACATCTTCGCTCTAGACATCTACGGATTAATCATATTTCCGGAGATATTGGGTCATGTGGATATAGCCGTGTTTGATTTCTTTGAAAAGTTGCAACAGAAGATCAACCCATCTCCGGCCATCATAGCTAAAACTATCCGATCTTTGAATTTTTGTAAAAGATAAGGACAAGGGAGAATCAAGGGGTGTGTACAACTCCTTTATATTTGGATTCAAAGTCACTTTTGGAAGATAGAAGAGGTTTCCTTCAAACCGTACATGAAGTCTTTAGTTCCGATTAGGGGATTCCTTCGAAATGATTGGCCTGAAGACGGAGATGAAGAGAAATGGGTCAGCATGTTTCGAAATCTAAAAGGGGGGATGGTAACTTGGAGAGCTCCATGGTGGTTCCTATGCCGATTATGTATAAATATGGGGACAACCCGGGAGTTCCATTACTCGAAATTTGGAGGTCTGTGAGTTATGCACCTTTGGTGGTGCAAAGACAGGTTGAGTCTCGACAATTCACACCCGTGACTCATAAGCTAGGATCATCAGAGTTCACTTATGGAGAAGATGGGTATTCTGGAAAGGTGCGGGCAGTGATTGAAGCATGAAAAAAAACTCACCAGATAAAAGTGGCCCGATATGTTGACATCGTCACACCTGATACCTGGTATGGAGGGAATTAAGGGTTAATGATAGGTTGTTGACGTCAGATGGGGAAGAGGTCCAGTTCATGAATCCGCCACCAAAAGAAGTGCCATCAGAGTTAGAAATTGCAAGGGCAGAATTCGAAAAAGAAAAAGCCCAAATGAGCAAAGAAATTGCCCGATTGCAAGAAGAGCTTGAGGACATGAAAAATAGGGAATCGGCTCGGGAAAGAGAATAGGAAAAGATCAAGAGAGAAAGGGACACTGTCAAGGGAGATCTCAAGGATTTGCACTTGGAAAACAAAAGGTACCGCTTCGAGCTCAGATTTGAAGGGACACTCAAGACTTCCGGGGAATGGGAGCAAGAGGTCAAAAACCTCAAGAATGAGTGTAACTACTGGAAAGAGAGAGCAAAGCATGAAGAAGCCTTAGCCAATCAACTAGAGAATCAAGCTAAGGAAAGCTTACAAGGTGATGTTTTTGCTGACATGTCAAGGGGATGTGAACAAGTAAGGGTTAAATTGAAGAGCAAGGCAATCAAAAGGAGACTGTGAAAGAAAGTCCAAGATCCAAGGAAGTCACTATAGGACTAATTTTGTAATGGCACTCTGAAAGGCAAATTATGGACTTATCTTAGGCAGTGATCTTTATATTCTATCTTTGATGTATTTAGTTCCAAGAAATCAATGAAAGACCGTTCGGTTGAAATTATCTCAGGGCCAATACTTTCAAATGCATTCATATTTTATATATATTTTTTGTTCATTCGTACATTTACTTATATTTATAATCATTAATTTTTTAAATTCATTCATATTCATACACTTAACCACTTATTTATTCCTTTTACTTGTTCATTCATTCATATTCATAAACTTAACCACTTATTTATTCATTTCACTTGTTCATTCATTTATTCTTTCATGTTCATATACGTAGTCATGTACTTATTCATTTTATTTGATTCATTCATTCACATTTAGTCATTCATTCATTTTTAATAAAAAAAATTAAAAAAATTATGTCAATAATTTCTAATCCATGGTTTTTCAAAACTAAAGGTACAATTGGTTGCACTCAGAAAGAATCAAATTTTTGACATCCTTACAATACTTGATCTCAAGCCAGAGTTATGGAGAACAATCAGCTTGCTAGAATTGAAAGAATGGAAAGAACTCAAAGGGAACTGCAGGAACAGTTGGCTAAGTCTCAGGAGGAGTCACGAAAACAAATGACTAAACTCATGGAAATGATGAGTGCCATGATGAAACAAAAAGGGTCGGGGGAGAATTGGGTCACCGAAAAAAATGTGGTAAATGAAGAGGATCAACCTGAAAACATACAGCAAAAGGGCCAAGAGCTGCCAATTGGAGCAGCCTCCTATTTTTATATCCAGCCAGCTGCTGAGGCACAGAACTATGTTTCTAGAAAAGGTAATATTGGAGCTGACCCAAATGATGTTAACGTTCCAGACTTTGAGGAACTAGCTTAAAAGGAAAAGGCAAAGATGACTGAGCTGAAGAGGATTGAAATGGCAGAATCGCAGAAAAAAATATCAACTACTGGAGGAGAGGTTAAGGGCCGTTGAAGGGGCGGAGTTATTTCGAAGTCTGGATGCTAAAGAGATGAGTTTAGTACACGATTTGGTAATTCCCCCAAAGTTCAAAGTACCAGACTGTGAGAAATAAAATGGGACTACCAACCCATCAGCACATCTGACCATGTACTGCAGAAGAATGACGGGGCACGATGATAATGAGAAACTGCTTATCCACTATTTCCAAGATAGCTTGACAGGGTTTGCAACCCGATGGTATAACCAACTGAGTCGTACCAAGATTCGTTCGTGGACGGATTTAGCCAAGGCTTTCATGGAGTATTATAAGCATGTATCTGATATGGTACCTGATAGGCTGTTACTACAGAACATGGAAAAGAAGTACTGAGAGTTTCAAGGAATACTCGCAAAGGTGGAGAGATTTTGCTACACAAGTGCAACCCTTTTTAACTAAGAAATAAACTACAGTGCTTTTCATCAATACCTTGAAAGTACCCTATTATGATAAATTGGTGGGGAGTGCCACCAAGGACTTTGCAGACATGGTGATATCCGGGGAGATGATAGAGTCTGCCATTAAGAATGAGAAAATGGAAGGGGTGAGTCTGCTACTCCGGAGAAGGTATTCCCTGCTAGGAAGAAAGAGGAGACCTACGTAGTTAGTATCAACTAATATCCATATACACCTCCCACACCATATACACCACCAAGGCCCTATACTTTTACTACATCTTATGCACCTCTTACACCCTACACATCTTACCCGGGGTATAATCCTTACTACCCCAATGTGAACCACCTTACCCAAAATCCATTCCCTTATACCAATATACCACAACAGCCATTTCCAACTAGTATATCCCCATAGATAACCCTTTCCCAAAACATTGTCCCAAATACTCAAGGTCTCGCGCGTAATGACCAAGGTTCACCAAGGAACGATAAAAAACCCCAGTTTGATCCCATTCCTACCACCTATGGTGAGCTATATCCTAAATTACTACAGGGCCAACTTGTCGCGCCCGTATATCTTAAACCTTTGACCCCACCATACCCAATATGGTACAATGCAAATACTAGCTGCGCATATCACGCAGTAATTCAAGGGCATTCAACTGAGGATTGCATTTTCTTCAAAAAGAAAGTCCAAAGTTTAATCAATATTGGAGTTGTGAAATTTGGGTCAAAGAATGGGCCAAATATAGCAGGAAATCCATTGCCCGATCATGCTGAGAATCGGGTAAATGCAGTATGGACAAGAGAAGTCAAAAGGGTAAAAAAGAATATCGGTGAAGTCAAGACTCCAATGTTAACAGTATAGGTCGAGATGGTTAAGGCAGGAATGGTGGGGGATGCAGACAGTTTAAAAATGGTTGCAAAGAGGGTGTAGAATTGGTGCCCGTTTCATAAATGTAGAGGTCATATCATACAGGACTGCGGGGACTTTCTGGCTATAAAGTCCAAAAGATGATGGATAAGGGAGAGGCCCAGTTTTAAGAAGAAATAAAGGAGGAAGTAGAGGTTATTGAGAATGTAGCTGGCTACGGAATAGGAAGACCTTTGATTATCTATTACGATGAACCAGAGGAGAAAGTTATGCCGATTATTGAGAAAATTGCACCTAAGATAATCATAGATTTGCCTTGTTCCTTCTCATACAAGGAAAACACAGCTGCACCATGGAAGTATGATTGCAGCATAGTTATGCCAAGGTCTTCGAGTCAGCAAGATATCACAAGTATAGGGCACTTAACACGAAGTGGAAGGTGTTGTGCCCTTGAGATTGTTGAACATGGATCAACGAGAAAGGATGGAGGAATGGATAAAAGGAAGAAGACAGCTGAACCAATCCATATTGAGATAGATTCGTCAAAAGAAGTAGAGAGGGGGTCAGCCTCGGTTAACAAAATAAAGAAGCCAGTGAACGAAAAGAAAGCTTGCGAGTTTTTAAAGTTCATAAAGCATAGTGAGTATAGTGTGGTTGAGCAACTGCAACGTCAGCCAGCAAGAATTTCAATCCTATCTTTGCTACTGAATTCAGAGCCACACCGAAATACCTTGTTGAGAGTTTTGAATCAGGCATATGTTGCCACAATATATTGGTGGAAAAACTAAATAGACTGGTGGGAAACATTACAGCAGACGATCATATCTATTTAAGTTATGATGAAATACCACCCAATGGTATCGAAAAGCTCTTCACATAACAACCACCTGCAAAGGGCACATATTACCAAGGGTCTTTTTGGATAACAATTCTTCATTAAATGTGCTACCTTTGGCAACCTTGTCCAAATTGCCAGTTGATATTTCTTATATGCTGCCAAGTTGCACGGTGGTTAGAGCTTTTTGATGGAACTAGACGGGAGGTAATGGGAACTATCGAGGTCCTGATGGAGATAGGTCCTTGCACCTATAAGGTCAATTTCCAAGTCATCGATATTACCTCATCCTACAATTGCTTGTTGGAAAGGCCTTGGATACAGTCAGCAGGGGCTGTACCCTCATCTCTTCACCAAAGTTGAAATTTGTTATGGAGGGAAATTTAGTCACTTTATCGGGAGAAGAGGACATCATAGCCTCTGCATCTACTGGTTCCTCTTACATTGAGCCGAATAAGGAGGCTGTGGAATGCTCCTTCCGATCCTTGGAGTTTGTGAATGCAATATTGGTCGCTGAGGGACGAAAAATTCCAAAACTAAAGTGGTCCAAGAATACAAGATTGGGAGTGAGGACTACTGTAGAAAAGGGCTGCAGGGCTGGTAAAGGTCTCGGAAAGTATCTTTAAGGGATGGCTCGGGCAATTGAAATAGTGGGAAAGAAGGACCGATTTAGCTTAGGATATCTTCTGAAGGCCCAAGAGAAGAGGAAACAAATTGAAAAGAACCGACAAAGGAGGATGGCCCGTCTCGCGGGTATGGATATTGAGTGGGAGCCTATGACATTCCCACCAATCCTTCACAGCTTCCGCTCGACTGGTTTTCTGTTTGGAGAAAATAATTCAGATGATGTACTTATAATGATTGAGCAAGCCTTCGAGAGATTCCATGTGAATAGGGATGAGCAGATACATGATATGGAGATTTGCATGACCAGGGAGAAAAGAATTGAAAGTGAGAATGCTAACTAGATGGTGCGACCTTGTCCACCAAGATATAGACTTACCAATTGGAGTGCAACCGAGCTGCCCATAATCTTTAGGTCTATTCCAACGTAATGCTTTTAAACAAATCATAAATATCTTTACCCGAAGATATTAAGAATTTCTTTTGTAATGGGCTTTTGTCTAAAAGTTTTCATTCAATAAATAACAAACACGATGCATTTCCTTCATATTGATGTGTCCATATTCTTTCATTTATGCTATTTATTTTGCTTTCACTGTATATATGTTTTCCTATATTGTTTCTTCCCCACCTATTTACAGGTGTACGGATGTGGAATATGAGGACCTTCCTGTCAATAATTCTGAAATTGATTTTGAAAGACCCATTTGCATGGGTGATTTTGAGGCCGACGAAGATATTGAGGATTATGGTATACCTCCGGACTTATTAAGAAAAATAGAACAAGAAAAGAAACAAGTACTTCCTCATGAGGAGCTATCGGAATTGTTAAATTTGGGAAGTAGTGAGGAGATAAAAGAGGTTAAAGTTGGGACTACATTGTCGTCATCAATAAAGGGTGAATTGATAGCCTTGCTCCAGGAATATGTAGATGTATTTGCATGGTCATATTAAGACATGCCGGGTTTGGATCCAGATATTGTGGTACATAAACTCCCTTTAAGGCCAGAGTGCAAGCCAGTTCAGCAAAAATTGAGAAGAATGAGGCCGGACATGCTGTTAAAGTAAAAGAGGAGGTGAAGAGGCAATTTGATGTTGGATCCTTAGAGGTGGCAAAATAGCCGAAATGGGTGGCAAACATTGTTCCAGTACCAAATAAGGATGGCAAGGTGCATATGTGCGTCGATTACCGATATTTGAACAAGGCCAGTCCCAAAGATAATTTCCCTTTGCTTCACATTGATACTTTGGTGGATAATACAGCAAAGAGTTCCTTGTTTTCTTTCATGGACGGATTCTCGGGATATAATCAGATTAAGATGGCACCGAAAAAAATGGAGAAAACCATATTTGTTACAATGTGGGGAACATTCTGCTACAAGGTAATGCCGTTTGGATTGAAGAATGCTGGGGCAACATATCAAAGAGCCATGGTGACCTTGTTTCATGATATGATACATAAGGGAATTGAGGTCTATGTTGATGATATGATTGCAAAGTCACAAGGAGAAGAGGAGCATATTGCGAATCTTAGGAAACTCTTTGAAAGACTAAGAAAGTTTCAACTCAAGCTAAACCCGGCAAAATACACTTTTGGAGTCACTTCGGGGAATTGTTGGATTTTGTTTTTAGCAAAAGGGGAATTGAGATTGATCCGGATAAAGTGAAGGCCATCCAGAATTTGCCACCTCCACGTAATCAAAAAGAAGTAAGAGGTTTTCTGGGGAGATTGAATTACATTGCTCGGTTTATTTCTCAGTTAATCGATAAATGTGATCCAATGTTTAAGCTACTTCGAAAACGTGATCCAGGAGAATGGGATGAAGGGTGTCAGATCGCTTTTGAAAAGGTTAAGCATTATCTATCAAACCCACTAGTATTAATGCCACCTGTTCCGGATAAACCAATGATACTGTATTTATCAATATTTGAGAGATCCATGGGTTGTGTCTTGGGGCAACATGATAAGACTAGGAAGAAAGAACAAGCAATTTACTACCTCAGAAAGAAGTTCACAGATTATGAGCTGAAGTATTCATCGGTAGAAAAGCTATGTTGTGCCTTAGCTTGGACTGCTCGGAGCCTCAGACAGTACATGTTGTACCATACGACGTGGTTAATTGCCAAGCTAGATCCAATCAAGTACATGTTGGAAGCACCTCCTTTGTCGGGGAGAACGGCAAGATGGCAAGTTTTGTTGTCAGAATACGACATTGTATATGTAAGTCAGAAGGTTATCAAGGGCAGTGCAATGGCTGAATTTTTAGCAAGTCGGGCAGTGGAAGATTATGAACCGTTGAACTTTGATTTCCGAGATGAAGATTTGATGTATGTTTCACAAGCAGATGAGGTTCGCCCGAAGAAGAAAATATGGAAGATGTACTTTAATGGGGCATCTAATGCCATGGGACACGGAATTGGTGCAGTCCTCATATCCCCAGAAGAAGATTATTATCCTTTCACTGCTAGATTGGATTTTGATTGTACAAACAATACTGCAGAATATGAGGCATGTACAATGGGCCTTCATGCCGCCGTAGACAGAAAGATAAAAAAATTGGAGGTTTTCGGAGACTCAGCCCTAGTGATATACCAGTTACACGAAGAATGGGAAACCTGAGATACAAAATTAATCTGATATCGAGAACTCATACTGAGTTTATTGGAGGAGTTTGAAGAAGTGAGTTTCAATTACTTTCCTGAGAAGAAAATCGAATAGCAGATGCTTTGGCCACTTTGTCATCAATGTTTAAAGTGAATGAAGGGGCTGAAGTTGTGCCGATCAAGATGAGCATATATGAATCTCCTGCTCGAGTATCGAAGAAGAAGCAGATGGTCTCCCTTGGTATAACGATATTTTGCAGTTTATCAAGAATCAACAGTATCTAGAACAAGTAACAGAAAATGACAAAAGGACTTTGAGAAGGCTAGCAATGGGTTTTGTTCTAAATAGTGAGATTCTTTACAAGAAAGGGAAAGACCAAGTCCTATTGAGATGTGTCGGGTCTGCCGAAGCTCGGAGAATCATAGAGGATGTCCATGAAGGGATATGTGGAACCCATGCCAATGGTCACATGCTTGCTAAGCAGATTATGAGGGTAGGGTATTGGAGATTGTAGCAGTTATTCCTGGAAGTGCCATAAATGCAAGATATATGTAGATAAGATCTATTTGCCGCCATCGCCATTGCATGTCATGACCGCACCATGGCCATTCTCGATGTGGGGGATGAATATGATTGGCCCTTTTACCCGAAAGCTTCAAATGGACATCGTTTCATCCTAGTGGCCATAGATTATTCACAAAGTGGGTGGAAGCTGCTTCTTATACGAATGTGACAAAGTCGATGGTATGCAGACTTGTTAAGAAGGAAATCATATGCCGATATGGATTGCCAGCAAGAATTATTTCAGATAATGCTCTCAATCTGAACAATAAGATGATGAGAGAGGTGTGTACTCAGTTCAAGATCACGCATCACAATTCGGCATCTTATCATCCGAAGATGAATGGGGCAGTAGAAGCAACCAACAAAAACATCAAGAAGATTGTCGAGAAGATGACTGATGTGTACAAGGACTTGCATGAGATATTGCCTTTTGCTCTTCACGCATATCGCACTTCGGTTCGCACATCTACAGGGGCAACACCGTTTTCTTTGGTATATGGTATGGAAGCAATGTTACCTATTAAAGTTGAGATTCCTTCACTTCGTGTTTTGATGGATGTTGGCCTAGAAGAGGCAGAATGGGTTAGAGCTCGTTATGAACAGCTAAATCTCATTGAGGAGAAAAGATTGAAGGCAATTTGTCATGGGCAATTGTATCAAAAAAGGATGATTCGAGCCTACAACAAGAAGGTTCGTCATAGACAGTTCCGAGAGGGAGAGTTAGTATTGAGGAAAATTCTCCCTATAGTGAAGGATCCGCGAGGAAAATGGGCCCCAAATTAGAAAGGACCCTATATAGTAAAAAGAGCTTTTTTCTGGAGGAGCATTGATTCTAACTCGAATGGACGGGGATGATTTCAGAAATCCCGTGATGAATTGAAGAAGTTTTACGCTTGAAGAAAAAAAAGAAAAAAAAAATGTGTGATGCTATGCACATGGGAATTCGAATGATTCCAAGTGTAAAAATGGAAATTCTATAAATCTACCTCCCCTGAGAATTGCTTTTCAAAGAGAATATTCATGCTTGATATGATGAATGGCGGTCATCTTTCATACTCCCTTCACTAAGAAAAAATTATCCGTAGTCACCCCTTTGAACCTTAGCAATTATTTCTTTCGTTGAACCCTGATCAAGGATTACCCTCTACACTGGAGGAAAAATACGAGAAAAAATAATCAAAATCATGGCAAAAAAATAGAGCCATTGAAAAATGTGAAATCAAAGAATGGCAAATGAAAGCCAGCAATGAAACAAAAGAGATTGAAAAAAAAAAGAAAAAGAAAAAAGAAAAGTCCAAAAAAAAAGAGGGACAAATGTTTCAAGAATGAATTCTTCTCCGGAAATGGTCCTTGATCCAATCACCCTTAAACACATTTTAGGCCTATTTTATCCTTTCCTTCTAAACCCGAACCTTGACCTACATTACGTTCTTTAAAAGTCCATTTTGATCAAGATGGATATTTAATTTGAAAGGTTATTCTCAGAATTTATCCCATCTTTTGAATTGACATTTTTACCTTGGAAGCATTTAGAATTCTCAGATGCATGGTAGAATACAAAAAAAAAAAAAAAGAAGAGAAGAAGAAAAAGGAGAGGTTTAAGCCGAAAACCCGCAAAGGGTGACTTAATACCGAGTGGGGGACACCTGAGTTGAAAACCCGCAAAGGGCGGCTCAAGTACTGATTAATGTTTGAATGAATGCTCCGTGTAAAGGGGGAGAAAGTATTCGAAAATCAGAGAAAAGGGGAACAACTCAGTCTGACGTAACTACGGAAGCCGAGGGATTACCTAAGTAAATTGTTCATTCAAAAGAAATTTCAGATAGTTTGCAAAAAGAGGGGTCCAAGATATTCCGCATCCGGGGCATCTACAACCTATAACTTTACATTTATCCTTGATATTCACTTTTACCATTTTAAAAAATTTGTTGCAATAAAAAATTCTTGTTATCCTTCTTATGACATTTGCTTGTTTCATATTTTTCTTTCATACATTTTTGAGATGCATTTTGTTTGTTATTGAATTGAATGATGATTAGTAAACATAAAAATCTTTAAATAAAAGGATTTCAGAGTCCTAAGGAATGCATTTAAATCTTAGAAAAGGTTTGGAAACCAATAATCCTGATGAAAAATTCACCAAGTAAAGGAAAACAGTGAATGTGTTGGAGACTCCGTCATGAAGTCAGAAATTTATTAATTTCAGCAAAATAAAAAATTGGGACTGTTTGACAATTTATCTTGAGTAAAGGGTTCCTTAAGTGGGGCATCAGTGAACAATTGAAGACTCCGTCATGAAGTCAGATAATCTGTGAACCTCAAAGAAACCATGGATTAGAAATCATGACACAATCATTTGATTGCATTCATCCTTAGAAAACATACAAGCATTTGCAAAGCATGTCATTCTCATCATTGCATTTAGCTAACACTGCAGGAATCAAGAAAACTTTGGCTTCCCCAAATCGAATTCATTATGTTTCATCAAATGAGTCGAGCCCCGAGACCATCGTCGAGGTATTTCCTTTTGTTTTAAATCGAATTCATTCTGTTTTATCAAATGAGTCGAGCCCCGAGACCATCGTCGAGGTATTTCCTTTTGTTTAAAATCAAATTCATTCTGATTTATCAAATGAGTCAAGCCCCGAGACCATCGTCAAGGTATTTCCTTTTGTTTTAATCGAATTCATTCTGTTTTATCAAATGAGTCGAGCCCCGAGACCATCGTATAGGTATTTTCTTATGTTTTAAATCGAATTCATTCTGTTTTATCAAATGAGTCAAACCCTGAGCCCATCGTCGAGGTATTTTCTTATGTTTTAAATCGAATTCATTCTGCTTCTCAAATGAGTCGAGCCTTGGGACCGTCGTCAAGGTATTTTTTCCTTAAATCATGGATAAGACCTCCAGGCACCATTCCTAAGACCTTAGGGCATAGTTTTTCTTTTTAAATCATGGATAAGACCTCCGAGCACCATTCTTAAGACCTCCAGGCACAAGTTTCCAGAGTTTTACAGCTTTAAACAATGAAAAAGTCTTTGGTGATGATAACCAAAGCCTCTGATAGAGATATCAAGAGTTTTCAATTTTAAAAGTGAACAAGTCTTTGGTGGTGATAGCCAAAGCCTCTAGTGGAGATATCCAAAGTTTTACATTTGTTTGAGCAAGTCTTTGGTGGTGATAGCCGAAGCTTTTGGAGGAGATACCCAGAATTTTAAACACAGCTTAGCACAAGACAGGTTAAGCCCCCGAGACCATCGTCGATGTCTTTTCTTCTCTTGCAAATCGAACTCATTTCATTAAGACGGGTCGAGCCTTGATTAGTCAGGGAACTCAATTTGAGGACAAAATAATGAATTTATAGCTTTTTCAACCAAAAAAATGATGAAAAATGAAAATAAAAAAATGATGAAAAAATAATGATGATTGAAAACCCCTTTCCCTTTCCTTCACATGTGATTTCACTAACCGTACAAAATTAGTGTTTGTTTATATTTGCCTGATTCCTGATTCTCAGTAATAGCCAAAGAGGGGCAGCTGTAGACACCTAATTTTGTTCAGACCACTAAATCAGGTATGTTTTCTTCCTAAATTGATGATTCAGAATGCAAAAAGGCTTTTCTCACCCTGCAGGTGGTACTCCGAGACTTAGTCTAAGAAAGCATACAGAAAAAGTCAAACTAAAAAAATGTCAACCCCAAAAAAGTCAACCTAAAAAAGTCAACCCTAAAAAAGTCAACTACTAAAAAAGTCAACCCACTTTCAAAATCAAGATTTGAAATTCAATTGAAAGATGGTTAAAGAATTTTGATAATCCGAGGTCTACATTGAAAGATATGGAGGTCGAAAGTTGGGTTACGGAATCTCAGTAGAAAAGAAACCCTAGTTCGGGGAATTTGGGGAAAAGTGATTGAACGATCAAATTGGTCAAAATTGAAGGTCCCAAATGAAAGATAAGCACTGACTACGGGTAATGGAGAAGCTACTTGAAAGAAAACTGGAAGAAAAGTCAATTCGGAAGAAAACCGAGAATTAGGGTTTTTGGTGGATTTCTGTGAAATTTGGAAGAATTACAGAAATGGCCTGATTCGATAAGACTAAAGCCCTTAATTGATGAGGAGTGATTAAACAAGGATAGATCAAGGCTCAGTTTGAAGAAAATCTGAAAATCGGACTTGTTTTGAGCAAAACCGGACTCCGAAGCCAAAAGGGCAAAATTGAAAAATTTGGGAAAAATAGAAAATGAACTCCAAAAATTCTGAAAATTTGTAGATCTCATTCTTAAATCATTTCAAAGAGATTGGCGAAAGAAAATCTTGATTCGGAGTTCGTTTGCAAAATGGCCAATTCCCGGGTCCACTATGCAGAAATTCAATCAGATAAATCCCGAAAAATAGCAAATGAGTTCCAAAAATTATGAAAAATTCCAGATCACACTTTTAAATTATTTGGAAGATATTGGTGAAGAAATTTTTGGATTTGGAGCTCGTTTAAAATTGGTGAAAGTTTGGGTGCACAAAAGGGCAATTTTGGAAGAAAAATCCAAATAAATAGCAAATGAACTCGAAAAAATTTGAAAACTTCCAGAATGCATTTTTTAATTATTTTAAAAATATTGAAAAAAGAAAATTTGAATTTGGAGTCCGTTTTCTATTTATTTAGGTTCGAGGGTCAAAAAGGTCATTTTACCGAAGAAATCGAAAATGGCAAATTTGTAATTAAGAAAAATATGAAAGAAGAAGGAATTGCTGGGATTTTACGTCCTTTGATCAGACAGCATAGAGGTGAAGAAGGAAGCTTCATCAATTTAATTCCTTAGTCACTATCAAGCTCACATGCTACCACTAGTATCTTGCAAATGGTCCCTCTTCATCTAATGGCTTAGGTGCCTTATAAAAAAGTTGAATAAACCATTCAATGACCAAGATTAAATGCCAAGATGAAATTTTTATTTGTCATGAAAGAACCCTCATCTAATGGCCAAGAATGGAAGAGCACAACTCATCCAAAGGTGGACATCCATTCGGCCAAGCAAGGAAGTGCATGGGATTGTTCCTTTTCATCCAATGGCTTAGGCCATGTACAAGAGTTGAGTACACATGTTAAGGGCTGGGATTAAATGCCAAGATAACATTTTTATGTTGTCATGAAAGAATCCTCATCCAATGGCCAAGAATAGAAGAGCACAACTTATCCAAGGGTAGGCACTCAAAGGGCCAAGCAAGGGAGTGCATGGGATTGGTCATCTTTTTCATCTAAGTGCCGAGGTTATTACAAGGGCTGAGTACACATCTTAAGGGCTGTTATCAATTGGCAAGATGACATTTTTATGTTGTCATGAAAATATCTTAATCTAAGGGCCAAGATTGAAGGAGAAAAAAATACAAAAATCATCCAATAGTGGGCATGCCAACTGGCCAAGAGGAAGGAGGAGAAGGAATGTTTGATTTTTTCCATATAGGATAATTCATTTGAAGAGTAAGGTCAGTAGCTAATGGAGAAAAGAAAAGGTTTTTGAAAAAAAAAAAGAAAGCTTTTGTTAAGGTAGCCATTCTTCCATTGCTACCACATTTTTTTCTTCTTCTTCCTCATGCTTTATTTCTTGTTTTCCGTGTGATTTCCTACCATTTCTTTTTACATCTTTCTTGTTGTTCTTTCTTTTCAAAAATTAAATAAAACAATTTTTAGGCTTCATGATCTTGATGAAAGTCAAGTGATAATGGTTAGGGTGGGCTTTGTCCAATATACCAACCATGGAGCTCATCTCCATTTTCTTTTTACCTTAGTTATTTTTTATGATTTTGAGATTGAAAAGGCTTCAAGACCTTGATGAAAATCAAGAGATAATGGTTAGGGGGGGCTTTGTCCAATGTACCAACCATGGAGCTCAAATCTTTGTTATTTATTTGCTTACTTTAACTTGCTTATTTCTATTATTGTTTATCTTTATGTATATTTATATTCTTGCCAGCCATCTTGTTCTTTCGACTTATGTCATATTTTTGCATCTTGGGGCTATTGTTATATAGTTTAGGCCATTTCCATTTTTCATATCATCTTCCATAGCATTTAGTTGGGTCATTTTACAAGACATTTCTCACAACACTTTGGTTCCTAGGCCATTCGGCCATGTGTATTTTCTCTAAGCTTTAGGTTATTTTTCTAGGCCATGATATTTGCTATTTCATTTAGACATCTAGGTCATTTTACATGTCATTTAGCTTTAGGCCATTTTCATATACCATGTCATTTTAAATGTCATTTAAACTTTAGACCATTTTCATATGCCATGTCATTTTACATGTCTTTTAGCTTTAGGCCATTTTCATATACCTTGTCATTTTACATGTCATTTAAACTTTAGGCCATTTTCATATGCCATGTCATTTTACATGACATTTAGACATTAGGCCATTTTCATATGCTATGTCATTTCCCATGTCATTTAGGCACTAGGCCATTTTCATTATTCTATGTCATTTGCCATGTCATTTAGACACTAGGTCATGCATATTAAGTTAGGATAGCATTTATTGTCATGCAAACTCATGCTAGGTATTTAGGTTATTTATGCCATGCATTTTCCATATCACTAGACTTTAAACCATGCATTTCATGCATTCACTTTGCTGTATTTTCATGCATTCCATGTCATGCCACATGATTATTGACTTAGGCCAATCAATGGCTCAAAGCCATGCTCACTTGAGCATACTTGTGAAAAATTAAAGGGTTATCAAATTGATTATTCCACTTTTGTGATTTTTTTTTACTTAAGCCAACTTTTGTCCAAGGTTTTTAAATGTTTTAGCTACTGTTTGTAGGTCTTTAGGAGGATCTCCAGCATTTTTACTTTGATTTTTAAATGAATTTATCAAAGGCAAAAAAATGTGTTTTGACAAAATAGTTTTTCACCCAGTACTCGTACTTTCCCGATTTTTCTGGGTAGTCATCTTTAATCATAAAATTAAGCCAATTGTTTCTCGTGTAATTTTACATGTTCTGAATCTCCAGTATTGTTTTTAGATTTTTTTGAATTTTTAAAAATAGGTTGAAAAATCGTGTGTTAAAACCGGACAATAGAGGCAGATTTGAATTCAAAAGAAAAACAATTGTTGAATTTGGCTAAGGCATTTAGAGGAGGTTGGTTAGAGGCTTTATCTACTGTCTTAGGATAGTTTCTGAGCCTTTTTAAACTTTAAAAATGATTTTATAAACCTCGGGTTAATCATGGTCAGGTCCGGGATTTTAAACTTAGGAAATTAGAGCCATTTTTAAAGGGTTTGGTAGGGGTTTTAATCTTCATTCAAGTTTTTCTTTAAAATTGTTTTCAAACAATCACAAAGTTTTGTTTTTAGAAAACCTAATTTGACATATTTTTCTAAGGTAGCCGGATATCTTTTTAGATATACGAATTTCTTTATTTAGAGGAAAAAATACATTTTCTTGCATTGCATTTTTCATGTTCATGCATTTTATTTAATATGTGATTTCTGCTATGATATTTTCCATGGTATTATAATTATTTTTATTTACATTTTATGATGTTATATTGTTTGCCATATGGTTTTGAATATTTCATGCTATCCTATGCTTTTTATTTAGTCATTTATTTTTGTCACATTATTTAACATATACTATGTTCATGCATTTTTATTTTATTTTCATGCATATTTCATGATAGATTTTTTTATGTTTCATGTCATTTCATGTCACTTAGATTATATTCTATGTCATTTAGATTATATTATTTAGAATATGCCATGTCATTCAAAGCCATATCATTTACATTTGCCATGTCATTTAAATCATTTTATTTCATTTAGAAAATACCATATTACTTAGGTTATTTCCTTTCATATAGAATATATTATGTCATTTAGGACATTTCATGTCATTTAGGATATCTCCTTTCATTTAGAATCATTTCATTTCATTTAGAATATGCTATGCCATTTGAATTATGTCATATCATTTAGGTTGCATTATATTATCTAGACTTTGCTATGTCATTTTATTTATGTCACACATGTTCATATTCATTTTTTAAATATTTTTTTTTAAAAAAAAGGATAATGATTTGAAATAAAATAAAGATATTCTCGAGTTAAAATAATTCATGAGTTCTCTACTGAGTTTGCTAGAGAGAATGTCATCAATTATCATTAATAAAGGAATATATTCCTTTCAAAAAAACGAGAATGATTCGGAAGATTTTTCAAATAAATAAAAATTTCTATATTTTGCTGATTTTGTCGGGGAATAAAGGAAAATTTTGAATTAATAAATTCCGGATCATTTTCAATTAAAAGTAAATTTATTTTTTTTTAAATTGAAAATTAATTTAAAACACCAAATTTAAAATCAACTTTTTACCAAGACTTGAGATAACACACGATTAATAAGGTATCGTTTTATATGGGCGTTGTGGGGGTGCTAATCCTTCCCCGCACGTAACCGAGTTCCGAACCCGATTTTTCGATTTTCTCTTGTTTAAAACGCAGACTTGAAATTGGTTTTAAAAAATATTTTAATTAATTTTAAAATGTTTTACAAAATCGATTTTAATAGGTGGCCGATCACACCTAGCCAAAAAGATTGGTGGCGACTCCATGACTTTTTCCGATGTTGTTTTCAAACCCTCATTTTATTTCAAAAAGAATTAAGTCGACTTTTTTTCAATTTTTTTATGTCACGCCTAACGAATAATAAAGTCTTGCGATAACACCTTGTTGTTATTTTTTAGGTTGCGAAAAAACAAATAAAAGAAACTATTAACTTAAACCATTCTTAAGTACCGCTATAATAACAAATTTTAAACAAATGAGTGAGGACAATAACATAGAAATTTACAAGAATAAAAAAATGCAGAAAGAAAGAGAGCAGACAATAGTTCAAGTGAGAATTAAAAAGCCTAACAATGAATGGTAGAAAAAAATTAAACCTAATCTAAGAATATTAAAGTCGTTAATCAAATGAACTTTGAGTTCCTATTAAGAGTTCCTCTACTTCCATACAAAGTGTATCACACCAAAAATTCAAAATTCATGCATATAAAAGTTGAAAACAAAAGACAACTGAAAATAGCTAAAAGACCAATATGGAACCATGTGTAACATATGGAAACCAAGACAAAGAAACTAATAAACACCAAATCAAAATCAAAATTGATTAAAGTAAAACTCTTGAATATAATTAAAGAATCAATAAAATTTAATCAAATAATAACAAACATCAACTGAAATAATCCATAATAAGTAACACTAAATAATATTTTTTTAACAAATAAGTAAAATAGGTTAACTCCTAGGATATGTACCCCAGATTATTCTCCTTGGCTTTGGAAAAAGAAAAAGAGTAGTGGCAGTGGTAAACCATGTGGGGGAATGGATTTGCGATTTTGAAGACATTTATTCAAATGGTTGTCATTTCTGGATCATGTCTGTTGAGGTTTATGGTTTGCTGTGGTTTGTTTTTTTGGAAGACTTATAGAGAAGCCACTAGTAAGGGAGGTGCTTTTGTTACAGCATGGGTTTATAATGTTGGAAGTTTTTTGCTTGGCTTTGTTCCACTGGTTATTTTTTTCTGGTATGTGTTTTTGTCTTTTGTTGTTGATTGCAATGTAGGTAATTGTTGTTGTTGGGGTGTTTTCTGCCTTGTTTGTTCTGTCTTCGTTAACCTTTTGGATCTTAATAAATATATTGGTTAGCAATAAATAAATAAAAAGTAAAATGAGTTAACAAATAATGATAAAAAATGCAAATTCCAAAACTTATATCAAAAGCTATGAGATGTCAAAAAAAAAAAAAAAACATAATAATCCAAATGATAAAATAAACTCAAAGTATAACATTTTAAATAATAAAATAGAAAATAAAAATACAAATACAAATAAGTTTAACGTACCTGAATCATTATATTTGAATTATTACATTAAAAGTTACCTATGTAACTGTAAAAAACTAACATATAATAAAATTAAAGATATTAAAAATTCTATTTAAAAATATATAGATCAAGAAAATATATATATATATATATATATATATATATCAACAAAATCAATGACAAAGATACTTCTTTAATTACAGCTAAATATACACTGTAAGAAATGAGAAGAATTTAAGGATGTTAGAACTTAGAATTTACATTAAAATAAAATAAATCAACAAAAATAAAGTAAATTCCACATTTAATTAAAAACATTAAAGATAATAAAAAAAAAAAAAAAAGGAAAGATGAACAAAACCAAAAGGACAAACATATATTTTAAAATTAAATGAAATAAATATAGAAAATAAAGTACAAACCGAAAAAAACAGCAGATAAATACATGAGAGGAACGTAGAGACTGATAATCATGATAATCAACTCAATCTTATCAAATCTTATCCAAAACAATTTCTAATACTCAATTAGCTAAGGCCATGTGTCCTTAAAGAGATAAGGAAGAAAAACAAATGCAAAAGGCGGTATAGAAGCCTCGAGAATATATTAAAACATATTTTTTTGGATATTAAAATTAAAATGTTTTTACTTAAAAAGAATTTGAAAGGAAAAAATTTTAATTTAAAAAATAAATAAATAAAATTTGCTTTCCGTACTATATATTTTTCCTTCCTCAGAAGTCAAAACCAGTGAATGATGGCTACTCGAGTGAAGGGGCAAGATCTGACCCCTGTCCCTCTCTACCTATCATAGAATTTCTCAGGAAAAAAAATCATGCAAAAATCAACAAAAATCATAGTAATAATAAATAATAAAAAAATCAAGCAAAACTAAAGAATATCGACCGTGGAAATTGTGGGAGACCTTGAATATTATTGATGACTTGCTGGAGAGATCAAAGATGTCTAGATTATGAAGAGTTTCAGGGAAGCTAACGATATGAAAAAGGTATTAGCTAAGGTTGGGGTGGATCGGCTTGAAAATTTCCTAGCATGGTGGTAATTAATTCTTCCAAGATAGTTGTTGAGGGGTGAAAAGAAGTGTTCCTTTTTTTTTGGCCATCTAAAATAAGTGTTTCTGGGTGTATACTTGTTGGCTGTGTATTTATTTTCAGATAGTATGTTCTCTGTATGTTTTCTGGTGTTGTAATCTGGGATTTATCCTTTTTAATAAAATTATTGGCTTAGTAAAAAAAAAAAAACAACGTTCTTTCTATCATTTCTTTTCCTTTACCTTTTCTTTCCATTCCCCTTTCTCCTTTTTATTTTCTTGCATCATCGACTCTTTCCCTTTTCGGCCAGTACATGAAGGAGCCAATCTACTGCGACGACCGCCAGATCGATACGACAGGGTAAATCTCACCCCTCCTCCCTCTTTTTTCTTTCTTTTTCCCTCAAAATCTCCCCTTATTTGCCCTCCTTTGCTGCCGCAGGTTATGACTTCCCCCTCCCTCTTATGCTCTTTCGATTTTCACCCTCTCTCGAATAGATATCTTCTGTCCATTTTTTGTGTTCTTTTATTTGATAGATATTCATGATAAAATTAATTTTAATTTTAAATAATTAATTATTTTTAAAAGATGATATAATTATAATGAAGAGATACTAAAACAGATAAAAAATAAGGACAAAGGATATTTGTTTCTCTCATATATCTCCCTCTCTCTCTCTTCCTTTCACTCTCATTTCCCTGTTTTCATCTTTCCTCTCTCTTCCCCGACAGTGCTTTGCTTTTCTTCTTTCAATTCTATTTGATTGAATGCCATAAAAGTCTTTTAACAATAAAAGAAATTTCATCAATGTCTTAAAAGAGACATGCGTCAAGCAAGAAAAGAGTTATGTAGTGAAGATTATATATATCTAGATATTAGATATATATATTAATATTTTATATATATTTTTAATATATATATTATATATATATTAAAATTATGTTTATGAATAAATTATAATACTTTTTATAATATTAAATTTTAAAAAATTAATTAAAAAAAAAGTAAAGTTGGGTGGAGCGATAACTGACATTTATGGAAGTGAAGATGATAGTAATATTTCAACATTCATGTAAAAACGGGACAAAAGTGGACAATCATCGACAGCACCTCACTCCATTGTTATCTCATAATTGAAATATATTTAATTACTATTTTATGCCCACTCTCTTCAAATAACTCTCATTAGCTCATGATTAATTTATCTAAAAAAATATTCAACTTTAAGAAACCTAAAAGCTCTTAAATATTATCATGAAAATAGAAAACCAAAAAAAAAAAAAAAAAAAAAAACGTGTTTGTTAATTCTCATCATATAATTTCCTTTGTTCTTTGAGGATGAATCCTAAATGATTTCAGTTTGTCGGCATGGAATACTTTTTCAATTAACAAATGGGTTAATAATTGTTGTTTTTCATAATCTCAACCTTTTTTCTATTTTCATCAAAATACTTTTCAATTAACAAATGCTTAGTCAAAATTATCAAAGTGCAGCAGAAGTAAACAAAGAATCACTCGAAGTACAACAGGATCTTAGACTTGTGTTTAGCATAGGTTTATAGCATTCAAAACAATTAAATCACCCATATGATTTAGAAGTTATCTACTTAAGATATTGCAATCTTAAGTTGCAGATCCAAATCGCAAGTTGCTCTCAAGTCCAAGATCCACAAAGCTTTCAATTCGATCAAGATCATAAGAAGCACAATTGTCCTTCCTCTAGAGCTAGTCCACACGAACAGTTGATGGATCATTTTCTAAGGTATGGTGATTCACTTGTGCTAGCAAGTTGATCCTAAGATCACAATCAAAAGATCTATCTTTGGTGTTTAGCTCCCTAAAGCAATCTCACTCAACAAGGAAGAGAATTGGCAAGAACACACCAAAGGAAGAGGAATTGCGGCAACCAACAATTCTTGCAAGGAGGTGGCAATATTAGTTTTTTGCTGGGGTAAGGTTCTCTTCTTGAAACCAACTTATTCTCAAGCAAAAATCAAAATATCTCAAGTAGAATAATAAACCTTAGGTGCGGCTACAGCCTCTATATCACATATATATGTAGGCGCAAACCCTGACCCCCTCTCTCTAAGGCTTGGCCGGCCACTATAGCTTCTTGCACAAAATTTTCATTAATCCACTTGGACTTAAACAATTTAATTCTAAGATGAATCAATAGGCCCATTATATTATCTAATAATAATAATGGTCCATCAACCTTAATGCCTTAAGCTGGGCCAACTACCCTTAGCAGACAGTCTTAAATTAGAATAGTCTCTTTTGACCCATTCTAATTTCTCATGTTTATTATTATTGGATAGATTAATTGCTAAACAAAAGTAATTTAATTCTCAATTAAATTTCTTTCTCCTCATGAACTATTCATGACATTAATCTATTAATATCATCTTATGACATTAATCCAATATAGCATAGTCATTCGAAATACACCTTGCACATCACAATGTCAAAGTCGACTATACTAGTTTATTCAAGACTTCTTGATTCCTCTTATTTCATTAAAACATTGTCCCTGGATTTCTCAAATCTCAATTACGTCTTAATCTATCTTAATCCCTTGTTGGGACCCGTTCGTGATGGATCTATGTATGACACTCTCCATATAAGATGACCTGGTATCACAAGTCTGAGGACTAATTTACACGACTGGTACTAGAGAACTTTATCATAGACACTGGAGTGATATTACCAAATGAAGTTCTCTTGGCGGGCCATGTTTAGTGAACTTGTTCAACAGACAAGCACCTATATGTTATCCCAAGTATCCCATACTTCAACCTATATGAAATCGATTGCTTACTTCATAAGTAAGAAGGCTTAACATATACCAGTCTTTGAGCATTGCCGATGCCCCGTCTTGGCAATACGATGACCAGGAATAGTTTGAGGAACAAGGCTTTGATGCATAAAGATCTCATAATTATAGCTCTTTATAATTCCTTTGCAAGGCCATTATGTTCCATGGGCTTCATTTGATTAGTACTTAATAACTCCTTATTATTGTACTAACATGAAGGAAAACCTAGTATCACCATCTTCATAGTGAAGGGTTGCTCAATCTGATTGGCTCTAGGGCATATACCAACAATCTCCCACTTGCACTAAGCCAATCACTAACGCATCCAATGCCGAACTCTTTCGATTAGCAATTGTGTCTCTACAAGGACATAGCTTATATGCATTGAGAATATGTTTTGTCATATTCATGATAATCTCATTATCAAGGTTAATAATTCAAATCACAATGAGACCTAGATTCCATTCAAATGGCTCAGTTGTTTCTATAACAACTACTGGAATCTACTTATTAGCTAGTAGCAAATGATCAAAATATAACTCATTTTGCAAGCCAAAACAAAAGAGTTAGTCTTAAAAACCTTTAATATAAACGTGCAATCCTTTCAAGTTTGGAACATTTCCAACTAATTGCATTTTTCAAAATGACAATTTATTATAACATTTATCATTCAAAGAGTTATTAATAGCTCCCACTAAATCCTACATATGTAGATGCTAAGGGATCAATTCAATAACAATTTGAATTCTATAACAATTTGAATTCTATATCTGTAGACACCTAATTTTGTTCGGAACACTAAAACAGGTATGTTTTCTTCCTAAAGTGATGTTTTAGAATGCAAAAAGGCTTTTCTAATCTTGCAGGTGGTACTCTGAGACTTAGTCTAAGAAGGCAAGCATAAAAAGTCAAACTTAAAAAAGTCAACCTCGAAAAAGTCAACCCAAAAGGTCAACTACTGAAAAAGTCAACCCACTTTCAAAATCAAGATTTGAAGTTCAATTAAAAAATAGTGAAAGAATTTTGATAATCCGAGGTCTACATTGAAAGATATGGAGTTCGGAAGTTGGGTTACGGAGATTCAGTAGAAAGAAAACCTTAGTGCGGAAATTTGGGGAAAAGTACTTAAATGATCAAATTGGTTAGAATTGAAGGTTCCAAATGAAAGATAAGCATTGACTACAAGTAATGGAGAGGCTACTTGGAAGAAAAATTGAAGGAAAAGTCAACCCGGAAGAAAATCGAGAATTAGGGTTTTTAGTGGATTTTGGTGAAATTGGGGAAAATTGCAGAAATGGCCCGATTCGGTAAAACTAAATCCCCTAATTGATGAGGAGTGATTAAACAAGGATAGCCAAGGCTCAGTTTGAAGAAATTCCAAGAAAAGAGCCGATTGGAGGAAAAACGAGGAAATTCCCAATAGTAAAAAAGGAAAAATCAAATCAGAGGGGAATTTGATCGTAAAAATTGGGCGTTTTCGGACCAACTCCAATTCAATATATGAAAAAGGCCTAGAAAAATAAAATCTGAAAATCGGACTTGTTTTGAGCAAAACCGAGCTTCGGAGGCAAAAGGGCAAAATTGGAAAATTTGGGAAAAATAGCAAATGAGCTCCAAAAATTACCAAAATTTGCAGATCTCATTATTAAATCATTTTGGAGAGATTGGCAAAATAAAATCTGGATTCGGAGTTAGTTTGTAAAATGGCCAAATCACGGACCCACTATGTAGAAATTCAAAAGGATAAATCCCGAAAAAATAGCAAATGAGTTCCAAAAATTATGAAAACTTTCAGACCACACTTTTAATTTATTTGGAAGAGATTGGTGAAGAAAATTTTGGATTCGGAGCTCGTTTAAAAAATGGTAAAAATTCGGGTGCACAAAAGGGTAATTTTGGAAAAAAAATCCAAAAAAATAGCAAATGGACTCGGAAAATTTTAAAAACTTCTAGAATTCAATTTTTTTATTATTTCAGAAGTATTGAAAAAAGAAAATCTTAATTTGGAGTCCGTTTGCTATTTATTTAGGTTCGAGGGTTAAAAAGGTCATTTTATCGAAGAAACCGAAAAGGGCCTTTCTTGCAATGGAATTGGGCTGGATTTTAAGAGGGCAATCAGCCAAGCCCATGATGGAGATTGATTTTGCTGTGCCATTTCATCTAAGGGCCAAGAGAGAAGAGGAAGGTAGTTATTTTTGTGATCAAGCCTGTGAATTTGCAACACATGGACCAATGGTTGGAGAGGGATGATGTCATATTTATGATACTATTTATAACATCATATTCATGACATCATATATTTAGGGGTTGATTATTCCAATCTAATGGTGGGATTTCTACATAGAAAGCATCTTTGATCAAAGACCATTGGATGAAAATTGGTAGGAAAAATTCTAGAACCTACTACACCTTTCTAAGGCCATTTGGCCAAGCTATTGGAGGGGGGCTGATTTCATTTTTTCACAAGTTTTAGAGGATGGAAAAGAGGCAGTAGCTAGGGAGAAAAGGAGAGAAAAAAGAAAGGAAAAAGAGAGGATAAAAAAAGAGAAGGAAAAGAAAGGTTTCTTCTTGATTTGGAAAGCTAGAGCAAGGTAGCTATGTTCTTTCATGGTTTTTTCATATTTTGTTGACATGATTTTGCTTTTTTGATTGCTATTTTTTCCTTTTTATGAAATAAGCTTGTTTCTAAAGAGCTACTATTTTTTTTTTAAAAAGAAAATAAAAAAACAACAAGTTTTCATCCTTGTTTTTACAATGGCCGAATGGTTTCCTTGTTTTTAGATGATTTTCTTTTGGATTTTGTTCATGAGTTTTGTTGTGGTAGGTTAGCTTAGTTGTGTTAGATTTGATTTGTGGTAGGTTATCTTGATTGTGGTAGTTTAGCAATATACCATGCTATGTGTTTGTGGAAATACCATGCTAAGTCTATAAGACCATTCGGCCATGACATGTAGAAATTACCATGTATGTATTTTTTTTTTGTGTGTTAACTTGCTTAGTATTCTTCCAGTTATGTTTACATATTCAGACCATGCCATGTGTTTGTTATATTGTCATTGATATGTTCATGAGTTATGTTAGTCACTATATTTGCATTATTATCATGTTTGCTACCATGTGTTTGTGCTATTTGCTAGCTAGGATTATACCATGTTATTTGAGGACCATTCGGCCAACATGACCCTTTTTGCTTTGTGTGTGAATTTCATTTTGTTTAGTTGATAGGTTTGCATTTCATGCCATAACATTGTGTATTTTGATTTGGTTTGCCATGTGTTTGTGTTATTGGCTAAATAGGATTCCATTAGTTTGTTTAATGGCCATTCGGTTTCTTCATGTAATCCTTGCCTTGTGTATGCATTTGCATTTTGTTTAGGTACTATACTTTGCATTATTATGCCATGAGATTGTGTATTAGTTGCTGTTTGTTCATGCATTAGTATTAGGTTTATTGGTCATTATATGTTCATGACATTTTCATGCATTTGCATGACATTTTAGGTCTAGGCCATCTTAATATTGCCATGCATATTCCCATGCATATAAGGTCTAGAATCATATTGGTATTGCCAATCATTGCTATGCTATTTAGGTCTTAGGTCACTTTTTATTGCCATGCATTTCATATCACTTTAGGTCTAAATCTCATTTGCATTATTATGCATCTCATGCATACTTAGGTTAAGATTACATTTATTGCCATGCAAACTCATGCTAGGCATTAGGTTATTTTGTATTGCCATGCATTTCCCACATCATTTAGGTTTTAAATCATGCATTTCATGCATTCAATTGGCTGTATGTTCATGCATCTCATGTCATGCCACATGGTTTATGACTTTGGCCAATCAATGGCTCAAAGTCATGCTCACTTGAACATATTTGTGGAAAATTAAAGAGTTGTCAAATTGATTACTCTACCTTTGTGATTTATTTTTTTACTTAGCCAATTTTTGTCTAACTTTTAAGAAGTATTATCTACTGTTTGTAGGTCTTTAGGAGAGTCTCCAACATTTTTACTTTGATTTTTAAATGATTTCATCAAAGGCAAAAGAATGAGTTTTGGCAAAACAGTTTTTCACCCAATACTCGAACTTTCCTGATTTTTCTGGGAAGCCATATTTAATCAGAAAATTAAGCCAATTTTTTATCGTGTTGTTTTACATGTTTTGAGTCTCCAATACTTTTTTTATATTTTTTTTGAATTTTTAAAAATAGGTAAAAATTTTGTGATTTAAAACTGGATAGTAGAGGCAGATTTGAATTCAAAAGAAAACAATTGTTGAATTTGGCTAAGGCATTTAGAGGGGTTGGTTAGGAACTTTAGCTACTCTCCTAGCTTGGTTTTTAGACTTTTTTTAAACTTTAAAAATGATTTTATAAACCTCGGGTTAAGGGTGGTCAAGTCCGAGATTTTAAACTTAAGAAAGTAGAGCCTTTTTCAAAGGGAACTCAATCATGAATTATTTTTCATCCAATGTTTTCAAAATTGTTTTCAAACAATCACAAGTTTTTTTTGGTTTTAGAAAATTTAATTTGATGACTTTTCCTAAGGTAGCCGAATATCTTTTTAGGTATACGAATTTCCTTATTTAAAGGAAAAAATACACTTTCATGCATTGCATTTTCCATATTCATGCATATTGTATAATATATGATTTTTGCTATGATAATTTCTATGGAATTGTTATTATTTTGATTTATATTTTATGGTGTTATATTGTTTATTATATGTTTTTGAATATTTCATTCTATTCTATGCTTTTTATTTAGTCATTTATTTTTGTCACATTATTTAGCATATACTATGTTCATGTATTATTATTATTATTTTTTTCATGCATATTTCATGATAGTATTATTTTATGTTTCATGTCACTTAGGACATTTCATTTCATTTCATTTAGGATATTTTATTTCATTTAGAATATCATGTCATTTAAATCATATCATTTCATTTAGAATATACCATGTTATTAAGATTATTTCCTTTCATTTAGAATATATCATTTTACTTAGGTTATATTCATTTCATTTAGAATATCATGTTACTTAGGATATTTCATTTCATTTAGAATATATCATGTTACCTAGGTCATTTCAGTTAGAATCTATCATGATACTTAGGATATTTCATTTCATCTAGAATATGCTATGCCATTTAAATTATATCATCTCATTTAGGTTGCATTATATTATCTAGACTTTGTTATATCATCTTTACTATGTCACACATATTCATGTTCATATATATATATTTAAATATTTTGAAAAAGATAATGATTTTCAATAAAAAATAAAGATATTCCCGAGTTAAAATAATTCATGAGTTCTCTACCGGGTTTGCTGGAGAGAATGTCATCAATCATCATTAATAAAGGAATATCTTTCTTTCAAAAAAACGAGAATGATTCGAAAAGTTTTCCAAATAAATAAAAATTTCTATATTTTGCCAATTTTGTCGGGGAATATAGAAAAATTTTGAATTAATAAATTCTGAATCATTTTCAATTAAAAATGGAATTATTTTTCCTTAAATTGAGAATTAACTTGAAATACTAAATTAAAAATTGACTTTTTACCGAGACTTGAGATAATACATGATTAATAAGGTACCGTTTTATACGGGCGTTGTGGGGGTGCTAATCCTTCCCCGCACGTAACCGAGTCTCGAACCCAATTCTTCGATTTTCTCTGGTTTATAACGCAGACTTGAAATTGTTTTTAAAAATGTTTTAATTAATTTTAAAATATTTTACAAAACTGGTTTTAATACGTGGCCAATCATACCTAGCCAAAAAAGATTGGTGGTGACTCCATGTCTTTCTCAAGGTCATTTTCAAAACCTTCAATTTTCAAGAGGAATTAAGTCGACTTTTCCTTGGTTTTTTTAATGTCACGCTTAACGAATATAAAGACTTGCGATGAGACTTGTTATCTTTTAAGTTGCGACAATATCACTAAGCCAAATAGTATTCTCAATACTTTGCAAGTTGTATAATAAAAGACCATGACATAGAACAATTCTATAACTGATTTATTTAAGAGGAAATTAAATAAGCATGGCATTCATATGCCAGCAAAGCAATATGTTTCGAAAAAATAAACAAATATCCTCAACATTGGCCCACAATGCCAATAAAACATCAAATGTTTCTAAATAAATCATAAACAAATGTCTTATTAAATATCCATAAGATCGGTAAGCTCTGATGTAGCATCAAACTCGATTGCCATCTTAATGGTCCAGCTTCATTGCTCCTTTCCTTTGGTCCCTACAATATGTCATACATAATGTTAGGTATCATATACCAAGAGGAGTGAATCATATTATACCTGAAGTTGAAACTCCTTTCAGCTTCTTTCCCTTGCTAGACTCAAGGTACTCCTTGTAATTGCGCCTCCAATGACCAATTTTCCCACAATGAAAGCAAGCTTTATTAGCATTATCCTTATCCTTTGCATCCTTCACATTACCATCATCGGGCTTCAAACTCTTTGAAGCAAGAGGTACATCCCATCTAGTCTTTCTTTTCTTCTTACCTTTCAGTTTAGAAGAAGAAACTAAACGGACAGATGACTTGTCTTTTACAATGGTTTGCTCGGCCTGTATGAGCATATTCAGTAACCCAGAAAGGGTAGCCTCCAAGTGGTTCATTTTGAAATTCAACACAAACTGTGAATAACTCTCAGGTAGTGAAGTAAGGATTAGATCAATGCTTAGATCATGATCCATGACCCATCTAATCTGCTCCAAACCGGTAATATACCCAATCATCTTAAGAACATGAGGCCTCACTGGGCTTCCAATGACATCTTTGTTTGGAACAATTCCTTTGAGATGTCAAATCTCTTAGTGCAATTCTCTTTAGCGAACAGTTCTCTAAGGTTAAGGATGATATCCTAAGCATTCATGGCCTCATGCTGCTTTTGGAGATCGGGTGCCATACTAGCCAACATCACACATGTTGCTTGTACGAGATCATCTCTATAAACTCTATAAGCCACCCTCTCCTCCTCAGTTGCATCAGCAGCAGGCTCATCTAGAATGGGCTCATCAAGAACATAAGCCTTTTTTTCCTGTGTCAAAACAATCTTGACATTGCAAAACCAGTCAACGAAGTTTGGCCCAGTCAATTTATTAGCATCAAGTATGCTTCTTAGTGATAATGCATTTGCCATTTTAGCGTTTATATCCTATATGAATCAAAATATTTAATTGTCAATAAATAGCAAGCAGTAATCATTTATGTTAGGCTTTAATACTTAAATGATTATTCTCATTATTTTAACAAAATGATAGCCCTCAACTACTATCTTGAGTGTAAACACCTAATTTTGTTCGGACCACTAAAACAGGTATGTTTTCTTCCTAAATTAATGTTTCAGAATGTAAAAAGATTTTTTTCATCCTGCAGGTAGTACTTCGAGACTTAGTCTAAGAAGGCGAGCATAAAAAGTCAAACTTGAAAAAGTCAACCCTAAAAAGTCAACGACTAAAAAAGTCAACCCACTTTCAAAATCAAGATTTGAAGTTCAATTGAAAAATGGAGAAAGAATTTTGATAATCCGAGGTCTACATTGAAAGATATGGAGTTCGAAAGTTGGGTTACAGAGATGCAGTAGAAAGGAAACCCTAGTTCGAGAAAATTGGGGAAAAGTGCTTAAACAATCAAATTGGTCGAAATTGAAGATTCCAAATGAAAGATAAGCACTGACTACGGGTAATGGAGAAGCTACTTGGAAGAAAAACTGAAAGAAAAGTCAATTCGGAAGAAAATCGAGAATTAGGGTTTTTGGTGGATTTCGGTGAAAGTTGGAAGAATTACAGAAATGGCCTGATTCAGTAAGATTAAGCCCCTAATTGATGAGGAGTGATTGTCGCAACCTAAAAAATAACAAGTCTCATCGCAAGACTTTATTATTTGTTAAGCGTGACATTAAAAAAACTGAGGAAAAGTCGACTTAATTCCTCTAGAAAAATGAAGGTTTTGAAAATAATCTTGAAAAAGACATAGAGTCACCACCAATTTTTTTTTGGCTAGGTGTGATCGGCCACCTATTAAAACCAGTTTTATAAAATATTTTAAAATTAATTAAAATATTTTTTTTTAAAAACCATTTTCAAGTTTGCGTTTTAAACCAGAGAAATAAAAAAAGCGGGTTCGGGACTCGATTACGTGTGGGGAAGGATTAGCATCCCCACAACGCCCGTATAAAATGGTACCTTATTAATCGTGTGTTATCTCAAGTCTCGGTAAAAAGTAGATTTTTAATTTGATATTTCAAGTTAATTCCTAATTTAAAGAAAAATAATTCCATTTTTAATTGAAAATGATCCAGAATTTATTAATTCAAAATTTTCCTATATTCCCCAACAAACGTGGCAAAATATAGAAATTTTATTAGTTTGGAAAACTTTCCTGAATCATTCTTATTTTAACGAAGATATTCTATTATTAATGATAATTGATGATATCCTCCCCAGCAAACCCGGCAGAGAACTCATGAATTATTTTAACTCGGGAATATCTTTATTTTATTGAAAATCATTACCTTTTTCAAAATATTTTTTAAAAAATATGAATATGAATATGTGTGACATAAATAAAATGACATTGCAAAGTCTAGATAATATAATGCAAACTAAATGGTATGATATAATTTAAATGTCTTAGCATATTCTAAATGAAATGAAATATTCTAAGTCATATGATATATTCTAAATGAAATAAATGACCTAGGTAACATGATAATTCTATATGAAATGAAATATCCTAAGTCACATGATATATTCTAAATGGAATAAAATGATTTAAATGACATGGCAAATATAAATGATATGGCATATAATCTAAATGATATGGAATGAAATGAATTAAAATAATGCTAACATATAATATGCATGAAAATAAAAATAATAATAATAATGCATGAACATAGTATATGCTAAATAATATGACAAAAATAACTAAATAAAAAGCATAGGTTATCATGAAATATTCAAAACCATATAACAATTAATATAATATCAAAAATTTACACCATTATGAAAATTAACATAGCAAAAATCACATATTATATAGTATGCATGAATATGGAAAATGCAATGCATGAGAATGTATTTTTTCCTTGAATTAAGAAAATCCGTATATCTAAAATGACATCGGGTTACCTTAGGAAAATATATCAAATTAAATATTCTAAAACCAAAATACTTTGTGATTGTTTGAAAACAATTTTGAAAAGTTTAGATTAAAAATAAAAACTTAGCTAAACCCCTTTTTAAATGACTTTAATTTCCTAAGTTTAAAATCCCGGACTCGGCCACCCTTAACCTGAGATTTAAAAAATCATTTTTAAAGTTTAAAAAGGCTTAGAGACTACCCTAAGTTAGTAGTTAACTTCCTAATGAGCCCCCTCTAAGTAACTTAACCAAAACAGAAAAATAATTTTTCTTCAGATTCTATTCTGCCTCTACTGTCCTGTTTTAAAGCACGATTTTCTACCCTATTTTTAAAAATTCAAAAAAATCTAAAACAAAATACTGGAGACTCAGGACATGTAAAACTACATGGGAAAAAATTGGCTTAATTTTATGATTAAATATGACTGCCCAGAAAAATCGGGAAAGTACTAGTACTGGGTTAAAAAACTGTTTTGCCAAAACATATTTTTTTGCCTTTGATAAAATCATTTAAAAATCAAAGTAAAAATGTTAGAGACTCTCCTAAGACTCATAAACAATAGCTAACACTTTTGAAAAGTTAGGCAAAAATTGGCTAAGTAAAAAAAAAAAAATCATAAATGTAGAATAATCAATTTGACAACTCTTTAATTTTTCACAAGTATGCTCAAAATGAGCATGACTTTGAACCATTGATTGGTCTAAGTCATAAATCATGTGGCAATGACATGAAATGCATGAAAATAAAGAAAATATGATCCATGGAATACATGATTTAAAACCTAAATGACATGAAAAATGCATGGCATCAATAAAATGACCTAGACCTAAATGAACTTGCATGACATTTAATGCAACCAGGGTCTAAAATGCATGAATATGCATGGCAAAGCAAAGCAAAGCAAACCTAAACCTAAAGAATGCATGGTAATAACACAAACATATAGCATGCTTAAACAAAATACACAACCAAATATTATGAAAATGCAAACCTATCAACTAGCATGATGAAAATGCACATACAAAGCATACAATATGAGGGGTGGCCGAATGGTCCCATAAAAATGAGCATGGCATTTTCACAAACACTTAACACAATAACATGCATAGCTAAAGAATAATACTCAAATCATGCAAATATAAAGTAAAGGCATGAAAACCAATAGGCATTTTCACAAACACATGGATTAACAAAATGCAAAACATAAATAAACTTAAACATTTTGAAAACAGAAAATCAAAAATGCAAGACAAGTAAAATAAACATGATAACAAGATAATAGACTCAAAAATCGAAACAAGCAAGCAACGAAATTAAAACAAGCTTCATGTTTATGTATTGAAAGAAGATTTAAAGCATCAAAACTTGTTAAATATCACTAGTAACATGAAATAAAAAAGCAAGACAACAACTATACCAAACAATAAGCCATTCAGCTAACCCAAAAACAAAAGAAAAAAAAATTCTCAAAGCCTTTTTCCAAAAAAAAATATAAAGAAGAACTTGAAGAAGAATATTAAAAACACTTATTTTAAAAAGAAAAATCAAAAGAAACTCACCAAAATAGTAATCAAAACAGCAAATCAAGAATAGAAAATCAAGAAAAGTGCAAGAGTATGGTGCTTAAAGCAACCTCTAGAAGCTATATTGCAAGCTTTTTCTCTTCTAACTTTCTTTTCTTTTCTAAAATTTTCTTTTTGCCTTTCAACAATAGAGAGAAATCAGCCAAACAAGAGTGAATAGAGAATCCAAATGAAAGAGAGACCCCCTCTCCCTTGTAGTGCCCGAATGGCCCTCTCTATGCTAGGATGTTGTCATTTTTCTTTCAACCAATTTTGATCCAAAGACTATGAATCCAAGATGTTTAAAATGTGAAATTATCACCCTTATATTAGGCAATAAGCTATCCACAATTACATCTATTCAAGAATCTTAAGCCATGATGTTGACATTCTTCCTTTTCATGCATTAGTCCATGTGGCTCAATTACAAAGGCTTGATAAAAAAAATAACTACCTTTCTCTTCATTGTTGGACTTTTGATTAAAAATCAGAAAATATTTGCCCACCATTGGGCCTAAGCCAGCTGACCCCTCATCTTCCAGCCCAATTTCCATTTTTTCAATAGGCAAGAAAAGCCCTTTTCGATTTCTTGGGTAAAATAACCTTTTTGTCCCCCGAACATAAATAAATAGCAAACGGACTCCAAATTCAAATTTTATTTTTAAATACTTTCAAAGTAATAAAAAATTGAATTCTGAAGGTTCTCAAAAATTTTTGAGCCCATTTGCTATTTATTTGGATTTTTTCTTCTAAAATTGCCATTTTGTGCTCCCAAACTTTACCATTTTTTAAACGAGTTCCAAATCCAGATTTTTCTTCACCAATCTCTTCCAAATAATTTAAAAGTATGATCTGGAAGTTTTCATAATTTTTGGAACTCATTTGGTATTTTTTCGGGATTTATCTGCTTGAATTACTACATAGTGGGCCCAGGATTTGGCCATTTTGCAAATGAACTCTGAATCTGGATTTTCTTTCGCCAATCTCTTCAAAAAAAATTAAGAATGAGATCTGCAAATTTTTAGAATTTTTGGAGTTCATTTGCTATTTTTTCGGGATTTATCTTCTTCAATTCCTGCATAGAGGACTTGGGATTTGGCCATTTTGCAAACGAACTCCGATCCGGATTTTCTTTCGTCAATCTCTTAGAAATTATTTAAGAATGAGATCTACAATTTTTTCAGAATTTTTGGAGTTCATTTGCTATTTTCCCCAAATTTTCCAATTTTACCTTTTTGCTTTCGAAACCCGGTTTTGCTCAAAACAAGTCTGATTTTCATATTTTCTTCAAACTGAGCCTTGGGCTATCCTTGTTTAATCACTTCTCATTCATTAGGGGCTTTAGTCTTACCGAATCAGGCCATTTCTGTAATTCTTCCAAATTTCATCGAAATCTACCAAAAACCCTAATTCTCGATTTTCTTAATTGACTTTTGTTTCAGTTTTTTCTTTCAAGTAGCTTTCTCCATTACCCGTAGTCAGTGCTTATCTTTCATTTGGAACCTTCAATTTTGACCAATTTGATCGTTTAAGTACTTTTTCCCAAATTTCCCGAACTAGGGTTTTCTTTTTACTAAATCTCTATAACCCAACTTCCGAACTCCATATCTTTCGATGTAGACCTCGGATTATCAAAAATCTTTCACCATTTTTCAATTGAACTTCAAATCTTGATTTTGAAAGTGGGTTGACTTTTTTAGTAGTTGACTTTTTTGGGTTGACTTTTTCAAGTTTGACTTTTTATGCTTGCCTTCTTAGACTAAGTCTCGGAGTACCACCTGCAGGATGAAAAAAAATCTTTTTACATTCTGAAACATCAATTTAGGAAGAAAACATACTTGTTTTAGTGGTCTGGGCAAAATTAGGTGTCTACAGTAGCCCCTCTTTGGCTATTGCTGAGAATCAGGAATCAGGCAAAGATAAACAAACACTAATTTTGTCCGGTTAGTGAAATCACATGTGAAGAGAAGGGAAAGGGGGTTTCTTTTTTCATTTTCCATTTTTCATTTTTAATTTTAAAAAAAAAAAACTGTAAGTAAATGATATTGTCCTTAAATTGAATTCCCTGACTAATCAATGCTCAACCCATCTTAAGGAAACGAGTCCGATTTGCAAGAGAAGAAAAGACCTTGACGATGGTCTCGGGGTCTTATCCTGTCTTGTGCTAACCTTACTGGCATGGGTGAAACCAAAAATTAAAAAAGATCTGGATGAAACCAGGGATTGAAATGACATGGGTAAAACCAGAAATTTGAAAAAAGATCTGGATGAAACCAGAAATTGAAAAGCATGAGTGAAACCAGAAATTTGAAAATGATCTGGATGAAACCAGAAATTGAAAAGCATGGGTGAAACCAGAAATTTGAAAAAGATCTGGATGAAACCAGAAATTAAAAAACATGGGTGAAACCAAAAAAAGATCTGGATGAAACCAGAAATTGAAAAACATGGGTGAAACCAGAAAAAGATTCGATGAAACCAGAAATTGAAAAAACATGGGTGAAACAAGAAAAATATCTAGATGAAACAAGAAATTGAAAAACATGGGTGAAACCAGAAATTTGAAAAAGATCTGGATGAAACCAGAGATTAAAAAAGGCATGGATGAGACCAAAAATTTGAAAGTGATCTGGATGGAACCAGAAATTGAAAAACATGGATGAAACTAGAAATTGAAAAAGATCTAGATGAAACCAGAGATTAAAAAAGGCATGTATGAAACCAGAAATTTGAAAGTGATCTGTATAGAACCAAAAATTGAAAAGCATGGGTGAAACCAGAAATTTGAAAAAGATCTGGATGAAACCAGAAAATGAAAAACATAGGTGAAACCAGAAAAAGATCTGGAAGAAACTAGAAAAAATTAAAAGCATGGGTGAAACCAGAAATTGAAAAAGATCTGGATGAAACCAGAGATTAGAAAAGGCATGGATGAAACCAGAATTTTGAAAGTGATCTGGATGGAACCAGAAATTGAAAAGCATGAGTGAAACCAGAAATTTGAAAAAGATCTGAATGAAACCAGAAATTGAAAAACATGGGTGAAACCAGAAATTTGAAAAAGATCTGGATAGAATCAGAAATTGAAAAACATGGGTGAAACCAGAAAAAGATCTGGATGAAACCAGAAATTGAAATGGCCTGGAAATTAACCTGAAGGATTTGAGAGAGGATGCAAATGCTTAATGGTGTAAATGCAAATGTCTTGGATTAATGCAAGTGCATATGTCCTTACAAATCATGTTCATGTAAGTGGCTCATGAATGATGTAATTGTAGCTACTATGAAGATGCGACGATCCTAGAAATGATGCACTTGCTTGAGATGATGCGAATGCAAATATTTATGAAGGATATACTTGTAAAGGTAGAATGTAGATGCTCATGGAATAGTGCAAATGCAAATATCCATGAATGATACAAATGCTTGCGAACACGGTGCAGATGCAAAGCTTAATAGAGAGATGAGAGTTCATGAATGATGCAAGTGCCCCTAATCGTTTTTCTAGACTTTGGCTTAGCCTTTCCCATTCGTTTTTTATCTTCAAATCAGAATATATTTTCAACTCCTTTTTCAATCTTTGGCTATTCTTTTTGCCCCAATACTTTTCAAACTCTTATCAACAGAAATCTGCTTGCTGAGTTTTATTTCTTCTTTTCATATTTGGAAGTCAAGGTTATCCCTAGTAATTTCACACCTTTGGATTAGAAAAACTCTTCTCTCATGACAACATCAAAAATGGGTATTTCAAAAACAATTTTGCTTATTTAATGAAAACTTTTGAGTCAAAATTTTTAACCCCATAGTGTGTAATGTACAGGTCTTTTAAAGACTGATGATCACTGTTAGAAATTTTCCTAAGTGTCAATTTGGGTTTTTCAACTTGAATTGACAAGGCTTGGTACAGTATTATTTTGGTTTTTCCAGGAAAACTTCACGACAAAAAATATATGTCCCTTCTAAGCTCACAAATGGAATAGGTTTTATAAATCAAGAATTCCTTGAGAACCAAACAAATTCTATATTCTTTTAGTTTCCATATAAAGGTATTTTGGCAAGCGTCAAGATTGGCTGGGATGTTTAAACTGGAAAGTTGATTTTTGAGAAAAAAAGTTTCAGTTTTTGAAATCAATCATCCAAATGAGAGTTGACAATTTGGGAGGTTCAGGAATTCCTAGATTTCCTCGATGACCACTTTTTTAAGATGATCTTCTCTTTTGTGGTATCGGCACTATCATAGATGACATTGAAAATTCCCATTTTACTCTAGACCGCCTGTTTTTGGGTTTTCACCCTAGAGTCCGATTCTCTCCATTTTTTTCTTTTTTCATTGTTTTACCATGCATTTGAGAATTCTAAATTCTTCCTTAGTGAAATGATAATTAGATGAGATGGGATAAAATCTGAGGAAAAAACCCTTTAAGTTAAATATTCATGCTTGACCAAAATAGACTTTTAAAGCACGTAATGTAGGCCATGGCTCAGGGTTCAGAAAGAAAGAATAAATAGGCCCAAAATATGTGTTTGAGGGTAATCAGATGAAGGATCATTTCTTGAGGAGGATTCCCTTTGAAGCATTTGTCCCTTTTGGACTTTTCATTCCTTTTGACTTTGCTCTTTTTCTTCTTTGTCTTTTGGCTTTCATTTGCCATACTTTTTCACACTTTTTTTTTTGTTTTTGTTTTGCATCTTCATTTTGACAAAGTGATCCCATATTTATTCAGGCTCAATTTGCTTTGTATCTGTCTTTGAGTTAGGACTCATTTCTCAGTGATCCTTTCTCGCATTTGCCCTCCAGTGTAGAGGGTGATCCTTGATCAGGGTTTAAAGGAAAAATAATTCTTTCGGCTCAAAAGGGGTGAATATGGATAATTTCTTTTTGTGACAGGGATATGAAAGATAGCCATTTCTCATGTCAAGCACGAACATTCACATTGAAAAGCAATCCCCAGGGGGAATATATAATCAAAAATTCATTTTGCACTTTGGAATCATCCGAATTCTCATATGCATGATATCACATTTTCTTTCTTTTTGTCTTTTGTTTTTGTCGCATGCCCTACTGATTCATGCGTTAGTCCCATCCTTTTTCACCATATATCGATCATTTCCACATATGATGCCCCAGTTTGATTAACCATGAGAATTCGTATCAACGAGGAACATAGCTAGTCTAGGTCCATTTTAAAAAGGCTGAGTTTCAAATATGAGTTCTTTGAAAGGACAAGGAAAATACGACCCAAAAATGGGTTTCCTCTGGGACATGGGATAGTCTAGTTTAATCATTGTGCCCCAGGGTGTCAATGATGAAGTGATGTTTGGGCAATTAGTGTTTTGTGGTTATTGGTAAAGGTCATGAATGGTTTTAGCACGATATTGACATACATCAAATTACCAAAATCTAGACTCTTGAAAGAATGTCTCATTTGTTTGAATTTCAAGGAATTCCAAAAAATTTCAAAAAGTTCGTTCCTTTGTTCATGGCCTAGACTAGGATTTACAACTTTGCTTATTCTGTGATGACAATGTTTTTTCTTTTTTATGAAGTTCCATCATTCATATTCCTTGAAGCATTAGGTCTTTCAAGTGTTCTCGATTCAAGGGGTTTAGGCATAGAGAAGCGCAAAAGAGAGGGGGGAGGGTATTGGGTCATTTCTAACAATGATCATCAATATTCTCGAGACCGTCCATTATTAAAACTTCCTTAATGCTTTTTTTTTTTGCAAATTCAAATTATTGTTAAAACACAACAAACACAAAGCATTTAAAATTCAAAATTCATTTAATTCATATGAATGTCACCATAAGACAATTGTTTTCATCATGAGGTATGAAACTACATGCATAAAAAACTCCCCCTTGACATGTTCTCCCTAATTCAAACTGGCTACTCCTCGATACTCTTTTCGACCTTTCCATCTACTTCTCCCATTATGACATCCATAATGGTCTCATCATTCCCATTCAGTGGATTCTCCAAGCTGTCTGACCTTTGTTTCTTCCCCACATCTAACTGCCCTTTATTGATGAGTGCTTGAACCTTTCGTTTCAGACATAGGCAATTTTTCGTGGAATGTCCCCGAATCCCAGAATGATAATCACAATATGAGTTCTCGTCATACCAGCTCGGATATGGGGGTTGGATAGGCTCCATTGGAACTTTAGTGAGGAGTTGCTCTTCGACCAGCTGGGGCAATAGTTCAAAGTAAGACATGGGGAGTGACTCAAATTGATCTCTTTTTCGGATATTCTTCGATTTCCTCTGACTGACAAAAGGTTGAAAATTTACTGGATTCTGAGAGGCCATTGGGTATAAGTATGAACCCTGGGGTACATAGTTCATAGAAGGACAGTGTGGTTGGTATGAAGTAGTCGGAATATACGGGGCAAAGTCTCCCATAGCTTGGACATCTTCCTCTTTCTTTTTGGGCGTCCTATTTCTCTCTGCATTAAATGTTTTACCTCCTTCGAGTTTCCCAGCCTTGATAGCATTTTCAATCATTTCCCCGGAGATTACCATATTCGAAAAATTCTTCATGGTGTTGCCAACAAGTCTATCGTAGTATGGGGCCTATAGTGTATTCACAAAAAGGACAGTGGTTTCCTTCTGAGTTAAGGGCGGTTGTACTTGGGTGGCCATGTTCCTCCACCTCTGAGCATACTCTTTGAAGCTCTCAGTAACCTTTTTCTCCATATTTGGCAAGGTGAGACGGTCAGGTGTCATGTCGGTCACATGCTTGTACTGGTTTAGAAAAGCCCTGGACAAATCATTCCAAGAGTGAATCTGATCCTTGCTCAACTGACTATACCACCTAATTGCGAACACGCTGAGGCTATCCTGAAAGCAGTGAATCAAAAGCTTATCATTATCTATGTGACTTGCTATCTTTCGGCAGAACATGGTGATGTGGGTTGATGGATCGATCGTCTCGTCATATTTCACAAAGTCATGGACATTGAATTTAAGAGGAATGACTAAATTGAGGACCAAACATTGTTCTTTCGCATCCACACTCCCGAATATGTCTATATTTTCTATTGCCCGAAGCCTTTCATCTAGCAACTGATATTTCCCTTGGGAATCTGCCAACTCAGCCTCATTCGACTCAACCATCTTCAGTTTGCTTGTTTAAGCTGGATCATCCAAATTCAGAATGTTGCTGGGATTAACTGTATTCTGACCATTTAAAATCATGACCTCAATCTGACCCTTTTGTGCCTTTAACCCTTCTCTGGCGGCCAAGTTTTCAGTGTATCCCTTTCCCTTGATTACAGCGGACATCAGCTCCATCAATTTAGTCATTTGATCCTTAAATTTTGCTTGAGACTTTGATAACTGTTCTCGCAATTCTTCATGTGCCTTTTCCATTCTTTCCATTCAGGCAATTTGTTCATTCTCCATAGCTCTAGCTTGTATTAAAAGGATACTCAGTACTTCTTATACCTTTGATTTGAAATGTAAATTCTTTCAAAGACTCTTAAAGCCAAGCCAACTTCTATTTTATTTCCCCAAATGTATGTCATGATTAAGGAGCCATGAATGCAATTTGATGCACATGAAGCCTAAACAATATGATGTATGGACATGTACAGTGGAAACATGCTGACCATATATGTAATAAATGCAATCACGATGCTAACAAGCTGCAAGAAAAGAATAAACAGATCAACGCATGGATATATGTAATGAACGATCATGTATATTTCAGCGTATTTCCCAATGAATGATCGTATACTATGAATGCAACACGATGTCAATTATGATGCATGTAAACAATGAATGATTGACATAGGGTATATATAAAGAAAATCATGCTGACCATGTATGTCATGAATGCGACCTAATGCTAACATGATGTATGTATGAATGTATGGTATAACAAATAATTGATCAGATGCAAAATGCAAAGGGGACGATATCACGGAGGAAATAAGAATCGGAGGAACTTAATCATCAACATCTCATAAATTTGAAGCATAATCAATTCATTCCCATATCAAAGTTCACAATAATATAAACCATGTTTATAAAATTTGAGCAGTGGTTAAAATTGTCTTTACAAGCACTTTATTCTTCCTAGCATCCTAAGGCTATAAGAGCCAACTACTGAAAAAGTGAAATCCTACTACATCATATCAGATCGAAGTCTTTCTACATCATTGCCATAAATCTCCCAATCCTAATTACGCCTTCCCGGCCCTCTATCAATCAATGTTGTTAGATCGATCCACTTGATCTCTATAAGAGGTTGCACTTTCTTTTTGAAGGCTATACAGTCTTCAATGCTATGGCCAGTAATTCCATAGTGATAATCACATCTTGCATTTGGATTATACCACCTGGGATACGGTGGTAACAAGGGTTTCAGCGGGACACAAGCAACCATGTGATTTTGGATCAGTATAGGGAGAAGCTCCTGATAGCTGATTGGAATGGGATCATACTGCTCTTGAGTCTTGTTTTTGGATTGTTTCTTAGTCACACATGGCCTAGGAGTTGGGGTACTTGGTGGTGGCACTAAGGTTCGAACCGAAGTGTCTACATGGAGAGGTGGCGAAACAGCATGGTAAGGGTATGGATTTGGACACAGGACCCTTGGAGGTTGTACATAGTTCGAGGTTCCCATCCCGGATGCTTGATAAGGTGATTGATGATGGAAATAGTATGAACTGGCAGTTGGTGGTGATGGAGTGGGATTCAGGAATCTCGTAGTGGTCATTCCAATGGACGATTGGACCATAGTAGGGTGGGGATACTGGTTTGGACCTAGAACAGTTTGTAGGTATGGTAAAGGATCCGAGGTTTCTATCTTTGGTATCAGGCTCTCGGGTTTAATCATTTTCACGATTTTGTCCACAATTTCATCAGGATTGCAACCTTTGTGGCATTGACAAGCGCAGGATCCAGCAAGGATTATATGTTCTGGACCTAATGGTTTTGGTTGATCCGAAGGCGATGTAGAGCCCTGAGAAAGTTTCCCCTTACTCTTACCCATATCCTCAAACAATTTCATCATTTTGGCAAGCTGTTCTTTCACCTCCCGGATTTCATGCCCAAATTCCTCCTGATTGCGTTCCAAAGCACCCAATTGTTCCTCCGATTCATTCCTCATATCTCTAACCCCTTTCATGCAAATAAAAATGCATGAGATTGAAAATACAATTATGAAGGTACATGCTCTATTCTTATGTGCATGAATATACTAATTATTAATGCATGAACATATACAGAGAAATTATGATGACTATGTATGCCATGGATGCAATCTAATGCCAACATAATGCTTTTTTTTTAAATGAATAAATCGATGCATAAGTATATACAAATAATGACTATGCGTGTCATAAACATATTCTACAATGAATGACCACGCATGCTATGACTGTAACATGATGTCAAAATGATACATGCGAAGAATAAATGAATTAACACAAAGGTAGGTACAAAGAATGACAATGTATATCACAAATGTATTCTACAATGAATAACCATGCATGTTAGGACTGTAATATGATGTCAAAATGATACATGTAAAGAAAAATGAATTAACACAAAGGTATATGTAAAAAATGACCAATGATTACACGAAATTGGTGGGACCTAAATCTTGATTATTCAAAAATCTCATTACGTAAGATTTGCCTCTAAATTTAATCTATGATTTTTTTTTAAACATGTTTTCTCTATGAAAAACCAAACATATTATTTTCAAAAGAAATTCGGGATAGTGGATCCTACTATAGTACAATATGCAAATATTCATGTAACACTACGAGTTTATGAAATCATCAAATGTGATTATTATTACCATCCATTTATTGCAAAAAATGAGATCAACAATACAACCATAAATGTACATGCTTTATTCACATAGCATGAAATCTGCAAAAATGCAAAAATGTTTGAAAAAGAATGTTTTGATATTTTCAATTTCAAAAAGTTTATGAACACTTGCCCCAACAGTATCGACTCAATTAGGCATCACGATGCCTTTGGGACGGGGTATTAAATTTATTACGGGCAATGTACGTACATCGTTGCCCGATCTACAACACTTATTCAGAGTGTAAAATAGGTAATAAAAGGTTTAGAAATGTCCCTCCATGTTTCCTATCTCCGGTATATCTAACGAAAATCTAGCATGGCTTCGCCTAAGTTCACTATATGAGGGTGAATAGGTTCTAAAGGCCCCGAATTGCTCCTCACTGTTGTCGGTGAAGGGTAGTAAGGCACCCCGATAAAAGCAGGTTCAATTCGTTAGAGTTTATTTTCCTAGCCCATACGGATTATTAATCACGAAGGCTTAGGTAATTTAGTATTCCGAAAGTGTTTCACTAGCCCATATGGATTGTTAATCACGAAGGCTTAGGTAATTTAGTATTCCGAAAGTGTTTCACTAGCCCATATGGATTGTTAATCACGAAGGCTTAGTTACTTTGCTCCCACCTAAAAGGATCAAACCCGGGTATAGGGCTCATGATATTCAAATGCACGTGTGGTGTGTGTGGAGGAACAACAAACCTTTCACCACCTATTCTACAAACCTTATTCTAAATGCTCTAGCAATTTATTAAAAGAATATTCAAGAATAGTGTAACGCATTAACCAACAAGTAATTATAATATACAACCTTAAACAACTAGAGAACAATAATAAAATGCATGCACATGAGTATGGACATATTTAAAACATTTTATTATTTTCAAAATTCTCCTTATTAAAAAATGTGGGAATTAAAATTAAATACCAATTAAACCAACAAAACCGAGACTTTGATAACACACGACTAATTCTAGTCCTGACTTTCTAATAGTCCCCAGCGGAGTCGCCAAGCTGTCGCAACCTAAAAAATAACAAGTCTCATCGCAAGACTTTATTATTTGTTAAGCGTGACATTAAAAAAACCGAGGAAAAGTCGACTTAATTCCTCTAGAAAAACGAAGGTTTTGAAAATAACCTTGAAAAAGACATGGAGTCGCCACCAATCTTTTTTTGGCTACGTATGATCAGTCACCTATTAAAACCGGTTTTATAAAATATTTTAAAATTAATTAAAATATATATATTTTAAAAACAATTTCAAGTCTGCGTTTTAAACCAGAGAAATCAAAGAAGCGGGTTCGGGACTCGGTTACATGTGGGGAAGGATTAGCACCCCCACAACGCCCGTATAAAACGGTACCTTATTAATCGTGTGTTATCTCAAGTCTCGGTAAAAAGTCAATTTTTAATTTGATATTTCAAGTTAATTCCTAATTTAAAGAAAAATAATTCCATTTTTAATTGAAAATGATCACAAATTTATTAATTCAAAATTTTCCTATATTCTCCAACAAACGTGGCAAAATATAGAAATTATATTAGTTTGGAAAACTTTCTGAATCATTCTTATTTTAAAGAAGATATTCCGTTATTAATGATAATTGATGATATCCTCCCCAACGAGAACTCATGAATTATTTCAACTCGAGAATATCTTTATTTTATTGAAAATCATTACCTTTTTCAAAACATTTTTAAAAAAATATGAATATGAATATGTGTGATATAAATAAAATGACATAGCAAAGTCATATGATATATTCTAAATGAAATGAAATGACCTAGGTAACATGATGTATTCTATATGAAATGAAATATAAGTTACATGATATATTCTAAATGGAATAAAATGATTTAAATGGCATGGAAAATATAAATGATATGGCATATAATCTAAATGATATGAAATGACATGAAATTAAAATAATGCTAACATATAATATGCATAAAAATAAAAATAAAAAAAAATAATAATAATGCATGAACATAGTATATGCTAAATAATATGACAAAAATAACTAAATAAAAAGCATAGGATATCATGAAATATTCAAAACCATATAAAAATTAATATAATATCAAAATTTTAAATCAAAGACAATAACTCCATCATGAAAATTAACATAGCAAAAATCACATATTATATATTATGCATGAATATGGAAAATGCAATGCATGAGAATGTATTTTTTCCTTTAATTAAGAAAATCCTTATATCTAAAAAGATATCCGGCTACCTTAGGAAAATATATCAAATTAAATATTCTAAAACCAAAATACTTTGTGATTGTTTGAAAACAATTTTGAAAATCTTAGATTAAAAATAAAAACTTTGCTAAGCCCCTTTTCAAAATGGCTCTAATTTTCTAAGTTTAAAATCTCGGCCACCCTTAACCCGAGGTTTAAAAAATCATTTTTAGAGTTTAAAAAGGCTTAGAAACTACCCTAAGTCAGTAGTTAACTTCCTAATGAGCCCCCTCTAAGTAACTTAACCAAAACAGAAAAATGATTTTTCTTCAAATTCAATTCTGCCTCTACTGTCCAATTTTAAAGCACGATTTTTTACCCTATTTTTGAAAATTCAAAAAAATATAAAGAAAAATAATGGAGACTCAGGACATGTAAAACTAAACAAGAAAAAATCGACTTAATTTTCTGATTAAATATGACTACCCAGAAAAATCAGGAAAGTACGAGTATTGGGTGAAAAAATTGTTTTGCCAAAACATATTTTTTACATTTGATAAAATCATTTTAAAATCAAAGTAAAAATGTTAGAGACTCTCCTAAGGACTCACAAACAGTAGCTAACACTTTTGAAAAGTTAGGCAAAAATTAGCTAAGTAAAAAAAAAAAATCACAAAGGTAGAATAATCAATTTGACAACTCTTTAATTTTCCACAAGTATGTTCAAAATAAGCATGAATTTGAACCATTGATTGGTCTAAGTCATAAATCATGTGGCAATGACATGAAATGCATGAAAATACAGCAAATATGATGCATGAAATGCATGATTTAAAACCTAAATGACATGAAAAATGCATGGCATCAATAAAATGACCTAGACCTAAATGAACTTGCATGGCATTTAATGCAACCTAGGTCTAAAATGCATGAATATGCATGGCAAAGCAAAGCAAAGCAAACCTAAACCTAAAGAATGCATGGCAATAACACAAACATATAGCATGCTTAAACAAAATACACAACAAAATATCATGAAAATGCAAACCTATAAACTAGCATGATGAAAATGCACATATAAAGCAGACAATATGAAGGGTGGCCGAATGGTCCCATAAAAATGAGCATGGCATTTTCACAAACACTTAACACAATAACATGCATAGCTAAAGAATATACTCAAATCATGCAAATATAAAGTAAAGGCATGAAAACCAATAGGCATTTTCATAAACACATGGATTAACAAAATGTAAAACATAAATAAACTTAAACATTTTGAAAACAGAAAATAAAAAATGCAAGACAAGTAAAATAAACATGATAATAAGATAATAGACTCAAAAATGGAAACAAGCAAGCAACCAAATTAAAACAAGCTTCATGTTTATGTATTTGAAGATTTAAAGCATCAAAACTTGTTAAATATCACTAGTAACATGAAATAAAAAAGCAAAACAGCAACTATACCAAACAATAGGCCATTCGGCCAACCCAAAAACAAAAGAAAAGAAATTTCTCAAAGCCTTTTTCCAAAAAAGTATAAAGAAGAACTTGAAGAAGAATATTAAAAACACTTATTTTAAAAAGAAAAATCAAAAGAAACTCACCAAAATAGTAATCAAAACAGCAAATCAAGAATAGAAAATCAAGGAAAATGCAAGAGTGTGGTGCTTAAAGCAACCTCTAGAAGCTATTTTGCAAGCTTTTTCTCTTCTAACTTTTTTTTCTTTTCTAAACTTTTCTTTTTGCCTTTCAACAATGGAGAGAAATCAGCCAAACAAGAGTGAATAGAGATTCCAAATGAAAGAGAGACCCCCTCTCCCTTGTAGTGCTCGAATGGCCCTCTCTATGCTAGGATGTTGTCATTTTTCTTTCAACCAATTTTGATCCAAAGGCTATTAATCCAAGATGTTTAAAATGTAAAATTATCACCCTTAGATTAGGTAATCAGCTATCCACAATTACAGCTATTCAAGAATCTTAAGCCATTATGTTGTCATTCTCCCTCTTTATGCATTGGTCCATGTGGCTCAATTACAAAAGCTTGATCAAAAAATAACTACCTTCCTCTTCATTGTTGGGCTTTTGATTAAAAATCAAAAAATATTTTCCCATCATTGGGCCTTGGCTAGCTGACCCCTCATCTTCCAGCCCAATTTCCATTTTTTCAATAGGCAAGAAAAGCCCTTTTCGGTTTCTTGGGTAAAATGACCTGTTTGCCCCCCGAACATAAATAAATAGAAAACGAACTCCAAATTCAAATATTCTTTTTTAAATACTTTCAAAATAATAAAAAATTGAATTTTGGAGGTTTTCAAAAAATTTTGGGCCCATTTGCTATTCATTTGGATTTTTTCTTCCAAAATTGCCTTTTTGTGCTCCCAAACTTTACCATTTTTTAAACGAGATCCAAATCCAGATTTTTCTTCACCAATCTCTTCCAAATAATTTAAAAGTATGATCTCGAAGTTTTCAAAATTTTGGAACTCATTTGGTATTTTTTCGGGATTTATCTACTTGAATTACTACATAGTGGGCCCGGATTTGGCCATTTTGCAAACGAACTCCGAATCCGGATTTTCTTTTGCCAATCTCTTCGAAAAAATTTAAGATGAGATCTGCAAATTTTCAAAATTTTTGGAGTTCATTTGCTATTTTTTTCGGGATTTATCTTTTTGAATTCCTACATAGGGGACCCGAGATTTGGCCATTTTGCAAACGAACTCCGAATCCGGATTTTCTTTCGCCAATATCTTCGAAATGATTTAAGAATGAGATCTGCAATTTTTTCAGAATTTTTGGAGTTCAATTGCTATTTTTCCCAAATTTTCCAATTTTGCCTTTTTGCCTCCGAAACCCGGTTTTGCTCAAAACAAGTATGATTTTCAGATTTTCTTCAAATTGAGCCTTGGGCTATCCTTGTTTAATCACTTCTCATTCATTAGGGGCTTTAGTCTTACCGAATTAGGCCATTTCTATAATTCTTCCAAATTTCACCGAAATCCACCAAAAACCCTAATTCTCGGTTTTCTTTCGAATTGACTTTTCTTTCAGTTTTTCTTTCAAGTAGCTTCTCCATTACCCGTAGTCAGTGCTTATCTTTCATTTGGAACCTTTAATTTTGACCAATTTGATCGTTTAAGCACTTTTCCCCAAATTTCCCAAACTAGGGTTTTCTTTATACTAAATCTCCTTAACCCAACTTCCGAACTCCATATCTTTCAATGTAGACCTCGAATTGTCAAAATTCTTTCACCATTTTTCAATTGAACTTCAAATCTTCATTTTGAAAGTGGGTTGACTTTTTCAATGGTTGACTTTTTGAGGTTGGCTTTTTGGGGTTGACTTTTTCATGTTTGACTTTTTATGCTCGCCTTCTTAGTCTAAGTCTCGGAGTACCACCTGTAGGATGAAAAAAGTTTTTTTACATTCTCAAACATCAATTTAGGAAGAAAACATACTTGTTTTAGTGGTCCGGACAAAATTAGGTGTCTACAGTGATTAAACAAGGATAGCCCAAGGCTCATTTTGAAGAAAATTTGAAAATTGGATTTGTTTTGAGCAAAATCGGGCTTCGGAGGCAAAAGGGCAAAATTGGAAATTTTGAAAAAAAATAGCAAATGAACTCCAAAAAATCTAAAAATTTGCAGATCTCATTCTTAAATCATTTCGAAGAGATTGGCGAAGAAAAATCTTGATTCGGAGTTCGTTTCCAAATGGCCAAATCTCGGGTCCCTTATGCTGAAATTCAAGAAGATAAATCCTAAAAAAATAGTAAATGAGCTCCAAAAATTTTGAAAATTTGCAGATCTCATTTTTAAATTATTTGGAAGAGATTGGCAAAATAAAATCCGGATTTGGAGTTCGTTTCCAAAATAGCCAAATCTCGGGCCCTAGTAATTCAAGTAGATAAATCCGAAAAAATAGCAAATGAACTCCAAAAATTCTGAAAATTTGTATATCTCATTCTTAAATCATTTCGAAGAGATTGGCGAATAAAAATCTAAATTTGGAGCTCGTTTAAAAAATGGTAAAGTTTGGGAGCATAAAAAGGCAATCTTGGAAGAAAAATCTAAATAAACAGCAAATGGGCTCAAAAAGTTTTGAAAACCTCCATAATTCAATTTTTTATTATTTTAGAAGTACTAACAAAAATTTTGAATTTGGAGTCCGTTTACTATTTATTTATGTTCGGGGGGCAAAAAGGTCATTTTACCAAATAAACCGAAAAGGGCATTTTCTTGGTTTTAAAAAATTGAAGCATGGGCTGGAAGAGGAAGGGTCAGCCGACCAAGACCCAATGGTGGGCAGATATTTTCTTATTTTTAATCAAAAGGCGAACAATGAAGAGGAAGGTAGTTATTTTTGTGATCAAGCCTTTGAATTTTCAACACATGGACCAATGGTTGGAGAGATATACTATTTATGACATCTTTATGACATCATAATTCAAGGGCTGATCAGATCTGAACCAATGGCGAAAATTTTACATAGAAGGCATCTTGAAGGGATAGCCATTGGATGAGATAAAAAAAAAAAAAAACTACCTAGCTTCTAGAAGGAGGCCAACCGGCCACTATAGAGGGGAAGAGGCTCTCTCTTTCATTTTTCACTCTATTCACACTCTTGCTTGGCTGATTTTCTCTCCATTTTGAAAGGCAAAAAGAAAATTTTAGAAAAGAAAGTTAGAAGAGAAAAAGCTTGCAATATAGCTTCTAGAGGTTGCTTTAAGCACCATACTCTTGCACTTTCCTTGATTTTCTATTCTTGATTTGTTGTTTTCATTGATATTTGGGTGAGTTTCTTTTCATTTTCTTTTTTAAAATAAGTGTTTTTAAGTTTCTTCTTCAAGTCCTTCTTGAGACTTTCTTGTAAAAAGCTTTTTGAATTTTTTTCTCTTGATTTAAAGGGGTAGCCGAATGGCTCATTTTTTTGTATAGTTGTTGTTTTGTTTTTTTATATCATGTTATTAGTGGTATTTAACAAGTTTTGATGCTTGAAATCTTATTAAAATATATAAATATGAAACTTGTTTTGATTTGGTTGCTTGCTTGTTTCCATTGTTGAGTTTATTATCTTGTTATCATGTTTATTTTATTTGTCTTGCATCTTTGATTTTCTGTTTTCAAAATGTTTAAGTTTGTTTATGATTTACATTTGGTTAATCCATGTGTTTGTGAAAATGCCTATTGGGTTTCATGCTTTTACTTTATATTTGCATGATTTAAGTATTATTCTTTAGCTATGCATGTTATTGTGTTAAGTGTTTGTGAAAATGACCTTGTTCATTGGACCATTCGGCTACCCCTCTTTTTTTTAGCTTTGTGTGTATATTTTTATTATGCTAGTTGATAGGTTTGCATTCCCATGATATGTTGTTGTGTATTTTTTTTTAAGTATGCTATATGTTTGTGTATTTTCCATGCATCTTTTAGCTTTAGGTTGTGTTCGCATTATCATGCATTTCATGCATTTTAGACCTAGGTTACATTAAATGCCATGCAAGTTCATGTTAGGTCTAGGTCATTTTATTGATGCCATGCATTTTCCATGTCATTTAGGTTTTAAATCATGCATTTCATACATTATATTTGCTGAATTTTCATGCATTTCGTTTCATTGCCACATGATTTATGACTTAGACCAATCAATGGTTCAAAGTCATGCTCATTTTGAGCATAATTGTGGAAAATTAAAGAGTTGTCAAATTGATTATTCTACCTTTGTGATTTTTTTTACTTAGCCAATTTTTGCCTAACTTTTCAAAAGTGTTAGCTACTGTTTGTGAGTCTTTAGGAGAGTCTCTAACTTTTTTACTTTGATTTTTAAATGATTTTATCAAAGGCAGAAAAATGTGTTTTGGTAAAACAGTTTTTTCACATATTACTCGTAATTTCCCGATTTTTCGGGCCAGTCATCTTTAACCAAAAAATTAAGCCAATTTTTTCCCATATAGTTTTACATGTTCTGAGTCTCGAGTATGTTTTTAGATTTTTTTGACTTTTTAAAAATAGGTTAAAAAATTGTGTTCTAAAACTGGACAGTGGAGTCAGATTTGAATTTAAAAAAACTTTCCTTTTTCTGTTTTGGCTAAGTTACTTAGAGGGGACTAATTAGGAAGTTTATCTATTGTCTAGGGGTAGTTTCTAAGTCTTTTTAAACTCTAAAAATAATTTTATAAACCTCGGATTAAGGGTGGTCAAGTCCAGGATTTTAAGCTTAGGAAATTAGAGCCATTTAAAAAGGGTTTAGTTAGGTTTTTATTTTTTTTTAAATCTAAGTTTTCCAAAATTGTTTTCAAACAATCACAAATTTTTTCATTTTAGAATATTTAATTTGATATATTTTCCTAAGGTAGCCGGATATCTTTTTAGATATACAGATTTCCTTAATTAAAGGAAAAAATACATTCTCATGCATTGCATTTTCCATATTCATGCATACTATATAATATGTGATTTTTTTGCTATGATAATTTCCATGATGTTGTTATTATTATTATTTTTAATATTTTTGATGTTATGTTGTTTATTATATGGTTTTGAATATTTCATGATATCTTATGCTTTTTATTTAGTTATTTTTGTCATATTATTTAGCATATACTATGTTCATGCATTATTATTTTTATTTTTATTTTCATGCATATTATATGTTAGCATTATTTTATGTTTCATGTCATTTCATATCATTTAGATTATATGCCATATCATTTATATTTTCCATGTCATTGAAATCATTTTATTCCATTTAGAATATATCATGTGACTTAGGATATTTCATTTCATATAGAATATATTATGTTACCTAGGTCATTTCTTTTCATTTAGAATATATTATGTCACTTAGGATATTTCATTTCATTTAGAATATATCATGTGACTTAGGATATTTCATTTCATATGGAATATATTATGTTACCTAGGTCATTTCATTTCATTTAGAATATATCATATGACTTAGGATATTTCATTTCATATAGAATATATTATGTTACCTAGGTCATTTCATTTCATTTAGAATATATCATATGACTTAGGATATTTCATTTCATATAGAATATATCATGTTACCTAGGTTATTTCATTTCATTTAGAATATATCATATGACTTAGGATATTTCATTTCATTTAGAATATGCTGTGATATTTAAATTATATCATACCATTTAGGTTGCATTATCTTATCTAGACTTTGCTATGTCATTTTATTTATGTCACACATATTCATATTCATATATATTTTTAAATGTTTTGAGAAAAGGTAATGATTTTCAATAAAATAAAGATATTCCCGAGTTAAAATAATTCATGAGTTCTCTGTCAGGTTTGCTGGGGAGGATATCATCAATTATTATTAATAACGGAATATCTTCTTTAAAACGAGAATAATTCAGAAAGTTTTCCAAACTAATAAAAATTTCTATATTTTGCCACGTTTGTTGGGGGATATAGGAAAATTTTGAATTTATAAATTCTAGATCATTTTCAATTAAAAATTGAATTATTTTTCTTTAAATTGGGAATTAACTTGAAATACTAAATTAAAAACCGACTTTTTTACCGAGACTTGAGATAACACACGATTAATAAGGTACCGTTTTATACGGGCGTTGTGGGGGTGCTAATCCTTCCCCACACGTAACCGAGTCCCGAATCCGCTTCTTTGATTTCTCTGGTTTAAAACACAGACTTGAAATTGGTTTTAAAAATATTTTAATTAATTTTAAAATGTTTTATAAAACCGATTTTAATAGGTGGCCGATCATACCTAGCTAAAAAAGATTGGTGGTGACTCCATGTCTTTTTCAAGGTCATTTTCAAAACTTTCATTTTTCAAGAGGAGTTAAGTCGACTTTTTCTCGGTTTTTTTAATGTTACGCTTAACGAAAATAAAGCCTTGCGATGAGGCTTGTTATTTTTTAGGTTGCGACAGCTTGGTGACTCCACTGGGGACTTTAGAGAGTCAGGCCTAGAGTTAGTCGTGTGGTATCAAAGTCTAGGTTTTGTTGGTTTAATTGGTATTTAATTTTAATTCCCACATTTTTTTTAAAATAAGGAGAATTTCAAAAATAATAAAATGCTCTTAAATATGTCCATATTCATGTGCATACATATTAGAATTGTTCTCTGGTTATTTTGGTGCATATATTCATTTATTGATTAATTGATGATTTATGTTGTTTAATCTTGTTGGGGCATTTAGAATTAGGGATATAGAATAGGTGGTGAAAGGTTTGTTATTTCTCCTCACACACTACACGTGCATTTGCATATCATGAGCCCTATACCCGGGTTTCGTCCTTTTAGGTGGGAGCAAAGTAACTAAGCCTTCGTGATTAACAATTCGCATGGGCTGGTGAAACACTTCCGGAGTACTAAATTACCTAAGCCTTCGTGATTAACAATCCGCATGGGCTAGGGAAATAGACTCTAACGAATTGAACCCACTTTTATCGGTGTGCCTTACTAGCCTTCACCGGTGATAGTGAGGAACAATTCGGGGCTTTTAGAACTAATTCACCTTCATATAGTAAACCTAGGCGAAGCCATGCCGGATTTCCAATTAGATATCCCGAAGTTAAGAACACATGGAGGAATATTTCCAATTCTTTTACCTTCTATTCTACTTTCCGAATAAGTTTATTTTTGAAAATCGGGCAATGATGAACGTACATCACAATGCCCGTAATAAGTGTTGGTGTTTTGTCCCAATGGTGTTATAATGCCAAAATTTTGTTGGCATCCTCAGGGATAATTATTGTTTTAAATTATATGTTTTTTTGTATTATTCGAATTTATTCCCATTACTAATTCATTTTCTTTTTCTTTTTGTTCTTGTTTTTTGGTTTTTTTTTTCATTCTTGTCATCATTTTTGCACATGGAAGGTTATTGGTCTCGGGATAATATTCAACCAAAAGGGCTTCCATGGAAGGTCAGAATGTCTCAGTGGTCGAGAAGCATTTAGAGGTTAGGAAACAGTTCGAGAAAGGTCAGCAGAATAATGGGGATTGTTTGGAAATGGGATATGTGTCAGTATTGCCAGCTGAGGTTGATATTATTATAAGGCAAAATGATCTCCAGGAATTGATGGATATATGGAATCAATGGAACATATCAGAAAAAGAAGCCTTCACTCAGACTTATGGGGACATAGCACTGTTAGTTCAGGGTTAAGGTTAGTGATGAAGTAATCTGGGCTGTGGTGCAATTCTGGAATCCCGCTTACCGGTGTTTTACTTTTAACTGAGAAGATATGACTCCATCCATAGAGGAATATTCAACCTTGCTGCATATTGAGAACGTTATTCCCGACCGTATTTATTTGAAGGATACAAAGATGTCGGGTTTCAAGAAAAATGTGTCTAAGATTCTGGGAGTGGAAAGAAATTGGGTCGAAAGCCATGCTGTTCGGAAAGGGGTAAGTCACTGTATCTCATGGGATATTTTACGGACCATAATCCACAGCCATTCAAGTAAGGAGACAGTTAGGAATATTTTTGCTTTGGCTATCTATGGTTTAGTTATCTTCCCAAAGACATTAGGGTATGTGGATGTGGCGGTATTTGATATTTTTGAGAGGGTTGAGAAGAGGATAAACCCAACCCCGGCAATTATAGCAGAAACAATCCAATCTCTGAATTTCTATAGACGGGAAGGAAAAGGGCATTTTATAGGTTGTATCTTCTTTACATATGGGTTCAGAGCCATTTTTGTAAACAGGAGAATTTCCCTCTTCGCTCGTATTGGAAGTCTTTTGCACCAATTGGTGAATTTCTTAAGAGGGATTGGCTTGAAAATAGGACTTTGGAACAATGGATCAACATATTCCGGAATATCAGGGCTGAGATGGTGATTTGGAGGGCTCCATGGATAGCTCCTATGCCGACGTTGTACAAGTGTGGAGATAAAGCTTCTGTTCCTTTATTGGGAGTATGGGGAGGAGTGAGCATGTACCATTGTTGGTACTAATACAATCGGAATCCCGTCAGTTTACTCCTACGGCCCATGACCTTAGTGATTTGGAATTTGCTTATGGAGAAGATAATACTCGGGAAAGGTACGTGAGATTGTAGAAGCATGAAAGGAAACTCATCGAATGGAGGTAGCTAGATATGCCGACATCGTCACACCTGATTACCTGGTATGGAGGGAATTGAGGGTTAATGATAGGTTGTTGACATCAGATAGAAAAGAGGACCAGTTCCTGAGTCCACCACCTAATGAAGCGTCATCAGAGTTAGAAATTGCAAGGGCAGGATTTGAAAAAGAAAAGGCCCAAATGAGCAAAGAGATTGCTCGGTTGCAAGAAGAGCTTGAGGACATGAGAAATAGGGAATCAACTTGAGAAAGAGAAAAGGAAAAGATCAAGAGAGAAAGGGACACTACTAAGAGCTATCTTCAGGAATTACACTTGGAGAACAAGAGGTACCGCTTCGAGCTCAGATTTGAGGGGACCCTCAAGACTTCCAGGGAATGGGAGCAAGAGGTCAAAAACCTCAAGAAGGAGAATAACTATTAGAAAAAGAGAGCAAAGCATGAGGAAGCCCGAGCCAATCAACTGGAGAAACAAGCTAAGGAAAGCTTACACGGTGATGGTTCTGCTGACATGTCAAAGGGCCGTGAACAAGTAGGGGTCAGATTGAAGAGCAAGGCAATCAAAAGAGGACAGTAAAAAAGGTCCAAGATCCGAGGGAGTTGCTATAGGACTGGTGTTTTGTAATAGCATTTTGAATTAGGATAGACAGATTATCAGATTGTCTTAAGCAATGATCTTTTATCTTTGATGTATTTAGTTCCAGGAAATCAATGAAAGACCGTTTGGTTGGAATTATCCTGGGGCCAATACTTTTAAATGCATTCATCATTCATTTGTTCTTTACTTTATATATTTTGTTTGTTCATTCATTCATTCATATTTATAGTCATTCATATATTTATATTGTAAGATTATTCATGCACTTAGCCATTTATTTATTTGTCCATTAATTTATTTTTTATAATTATTCATTCATATTCATACACTTAGTCATTCACTTATTTGTTCATTTATTAACATTTATTTATTCATTCATTCATTTTTTTATAAAATAAAAAAAAACGTGTCAATAAATTCTAATTCATGGTTTTCAAAACTAAAGGTACAATTGGTCACACTCAGAAAGAATCAGATTTTCGACTACCTTACAATACTCGATCTCAAGCCAGAGCTATGGAGAACGATCAGCTTGCTAGAATTGAAAGGATGGAAAAAACTCAGAAAGAACTGTAGGAACAATTGGCTAAGTCTCAAGAGGAGTCACGAGAACAGATGACTAAACTCATGGAAATGATGAGTGCCATGATGAGGCAGAAATGGCTAGGGAAAAATTCAGTTACAGGAATGGGGGCAGTAAACCAGGAAGGCCAACCTGAGGTAGTACATCAGAATGGCCAAACATTCCAGCATATGGGAAATGAACTTCCAACTGGGGCAGCATCCTATGTTTACATCTAACCAGCGGCTGAGGTATAGAATTTTGGTCCTAAAAAGGGTAACATTGGGGTTGATCCAATTGATGTGGACGTTCCAGACTTTGAGGAACTGGCAGAAAAGGAAAAGGCAAAGATGGTCGAGCTAAAGAAGGTTGAAACGGCAGAATCCCAGAAAAAATATCAGCTGTTGGAGGAAAGGTTGAGGGCAGTTAAAGGGGCAGAGCTATTTGGCAGTCTAGATGCCAAAGAGATGAGTTTAGTGCACGATCTGGTGATTCCTCCAAAGTTCAAAGTACCAGACTTTGAAAAATATAACGAAACTACCAACCCATCAGCACATCTGACCATGTACTGCCGAAAGATGACCGAACATTATGAAGATGAAAAATTGCTTATCCACTGTTTTCAGGATAGCTTGACAGGGTCCGCAACTCGATGGTATAACCAGCTTACCCGTACTAAGATCCGTTCCTGTATGGATCTAGCCAAAGCTTACATGGAACAATACAAGCATGTGACAGACATGGTGCCTGACCGTATAACTCTGCAAAACATGAAAAAAAAAAGCTATTGAAAGCTTTAAAGAATATTCTCAGAGATGGAGAGACCTAGCTACACAAGTACAACCTCCTTTGACCAACAAGGAAACTATAGTGCTTTTCATCAATACCCTGAAAGCACCTTATTATGATAAATTGGTGGGGAGTGCCACCAAGGACTTTGCAGATATGGTGATATCCGGGGAGATGTTAGAGTCTGCCATTAAGAACGGGAAAATAGAAGGGGGTGAGTCTGCTACCCCGAAGGGGGTTTTCCTTGCAAAGAATAAAGAGGAGACCTATGCAGTTAGCTTCAATCAATACCCCTATGCACCTCCTACACCATATACACCTCCCAGGCCCTATACTCCTTCTACATCTTATGCACCTCCTACATCCTACACACCTTACCCGGGGTATAATCCGTACTACCCCAATGTGAATCATCTTACCCAAAATCCATTTCCCTATACCAATATACCACAACAGCCTTTTTCAACTGGCATATCCCCACAGATAAATCTTCCCTGAAACACTGTCCCAAACACTCAAGGTGTTGGACGCAACGATCAACGTTCAACAAGGAATGATCAAAAACCCCAATTTAATCCGATTCCTACCACCTATGGTGAGCTATATCCCAAACTGTTGCAGAGTCAACTTGTTGCACCTGTATACCTCAAACCTCTAACACCACCATATCCAAGGTGGTACAATGCAAATGTTAGCTGCGCATATCACGCAGGGATCCAGGGGACATTCGACTAAGGACTGTATTGCATTTAAGAAGAAAGTCCAAAGTTTGATTAATACTGGGGTGGTGAAGTTCGAGATAAGGAATGGGCCGAATGTAGCAGGAAATCCATTACCCGGTCATGTTGAGAACCGGGTAAATGCAGTATTGATAGGGGAAGAAAGAAGGTTGAAAAAATATGTCAGTGAAGTCAAGACTCCAATGATAAAAGTGTGGGTCGAAATGGTAAAAGCAGGAATGGTGGAAGATGGTGACAGTTTAAAAATGGTTGCAAACAGGGTGGAGGGTTGGTGCCCGTTCCATGGATATAAAGGTCATATCATACAGGGATGCGGGGACTTTGTGGCTAAAGTCCAAAAGATAATGGATGACGGGAAAGCCCAGTTTTATGAAGAAATAAAGGATGAAGTTGAGGTTATTGAGAATGCGACTGGCTACGGAATAGGAAGACCTATGATAATCTATTACGATGAACCAGAGAAGACTACTTCGGTTGTTGAGGAAATTGCGCCTAAGCTAATCATAGATTTGCCTTCCTTTTCATACAAGGAAAATAAAGCTGCACCATGGAAATATGATTGCAGCATGGTTATGCCAGGGTCTTCAAGTCAGCAAGATATTACAGGTGTGGGGAACTTAACACGAAGTGGAAGGTGTTATGCCCCTGAGGTTGTTGAATAGGGATCAACAAGAAAAGATGGAGGAATGGACAAAGGGAAGAAAGCAGCTAAACCAATCCATATGGAGATGGATTTGTCAAAAGAAGCAAAAAGTGGATCAATCTCGGTTAACAAGATAAAAGAGCCAATGAATGAAAATGAGGCTTGCGAGTTTTTAAAGTTCATAAAACATAGTGAGTATAGTGTGGTTGAGCAATTGCAACGTCAGCTAGCAAGAATCTCCATCTTATCTTTGCTATCAAATTCGGACACAGAAATGCCCTGTTGAGAGTGTTGAATCAGGCATATGTATCTAACAACATATCGGTAGAAAAATTAGACAGGTTGGTGGGAAACATTGCGGCAGACGATCATATATATTTCAGTTATGATGAAATACCATCCAATGATATTGGGTCCACAAAGGCTCTTCACATAACAACCACTTGTAAGGGGCATATACTATCAAAGGTGCTTCTGGATAATGGTTCTTCATTAAATGTAATGCCCCTGGCAACCCTGTCTAAGTTACCAATTGATATTTCTTATATGCTACCGAGTTGCACAGTAGTCTGAGCTTTTGATGGTACCAGGAGAGAGGTAATGGGAACTATTGAGGTTCCTCTGGAGATAGGCCCATGCACCTATACAATGAACTTTCAGGTCATGGATATTAATCCGTTCTATAATTGCTTGTTAGAAAGGCCGTGGATACATTCAGTAGGGGCTGTACCCTCATCTCTCCACGAAAAGCTGAAATTTATGATAGAGGGTCGTTTGGTCATTGTATCAGGAGAAGAGGACATAATAGCCTCCGCATCTATTGAATCTCCTTATGTTGAACCCAATGAAGATGTCGTAGAATGTTTCTTTCGGTCTTTGGAATTCGTAAATGCGGTTTCCGTCGCTGAAGGACGAAAAATTCCAAAACCAAGGTTGTCCAAGAACACAAGGCTGGGAGTAAGAACTACAGTGGGAAAGGGCTGCAGGCCTAGAAAGGTCTTGGAAAATATCTTCAAGGGATGGCCCGAGCAATGGAAGTAATGGGAAAGAAAGATCGGTTTGGCTTAGGGTATCTTTCGAAGGCCCATGAGAAGAGGAAACAAGTTGAAAAGAACCGACAAAGGAGGATGGCCCGTCTCGCGGGTATGGATATTGAGTTGGAGCCTATGACTTTTTCACCAATCCTTCACAGCTTTCGCTCTGCTGGTTTTCTATTCAGAGAAAAGAATTCAGAAGATGTACTCATAATGATCGAGCAAGCTTTTGAAAAGTTCCATGAATAAGGGTGGGCAGATACAGGATATGGTGATTTGCATGACTGGGAAGGAAGGAATGGAAAGTGACAATGCGAACTGGATGGTGCGACCTTGTCTACTAGGATATAGACTGACCAATTATAGTGCGACTGAGTTGCCCATAGTTTTTAAGTCTATTCCAAAGTAATACTTAAAAAAAAAAATCTTAATTATCTTTACCCAAAGATATTAAGAGTCCTTTTTCTGTAATGGGCTTTTTTAAAAAAATTTCAATAAATAACAAGCACAATGCATTTTATTCATATTGATGTGTCCATATTCTTTCATTTATGCTATTTATTTTGCTTTTATTATATATATTTTCCTATATTGTTTCTTCCCCACCTATTTACAGGTGTACGGATATGGAATATGAGGACCTTATTGTCAGTAATTCTAAAATTGATTTTGAAAAACCCATTTGCATGATGATTTTGAGGCTAACGAAGATACTGAGGATTATGGTCTACCTCCGGATCTATTAAGGAAAATAGAACAAGAGGAGAAACATGTACTTCCTCATAAGGAATTATTGGAAATGATAAATCTGGGAAATGGTGAGGAGATAAAAGAGGTCAAAATCGGGACTTCATTGTCATCATCAGTAAAGGGTGAATTGATAGTTTTGCTCCGGGAATATGTGGATGTATTTGCTTGGTCTTACCAAGACATGCCTGGGTTGGATCCGGATATTGTGGTTCATAAGCTCCCTTTAAGGCCAGAATGCAAGCCAATTCAGCAAAAGTTAATAAGAATGAGGCCGGGCATGCTGTTAAAGATAAAAGAGGAGGTGAAGAAGCAATTTGATGCTGGATTTTTAGAGGTGGCAAAATATCCAGAATGGGAAGCAAATATTGCTCCAGTACCAAAGACGGATGGCAAGGTGTGGATGTGCGTTGATTACAAAGGGAACAAGGTCAGCCCTAAAGATAATTTCCCTTTGCCCCACATCGATACTCTGGTGGATAATACGGTGAAGAGTTCTTTATTTTTTTTTCGTGGATGGATTCTCGGGATATAATCAGATTAAGATGGCACTGGAAGATATGGAGAAAACCATATTTGTCACAATGTGGGGAACATTCTGCTACAAGGTAATGCCGTTTGGGTTGAAGAATGCCAGGGCAACATATCAGAGAGCCATGGTGACCTTGTTTCATGATATGATGCATAAGGGAATCGAGGTCTATGTTGATGATATGATTGCAAAGTCACAATGAGAAGAGGAGCATATTGCGAATCTTAAGAAGCTCTTCGAACGACTAAGAAAGTTTCGACTCAAGCTAATCCGGCAAAATGCACTTTTGGAGTCACCTCGAGAAAATTGCTGGGTTTTGTCGACAGCAAAAGGGGAATTGAGATTGACCCGGATAAAGTGAAGGCCATTCAGAACTTGCCGCCACCTCGTACTCAAAAGGAAGTAAGAGGCTTTCTGGGGAGATTGAATTATATTGCTCGGTTTATTTCTTAATTAATCGACAAATGTGATCCAATATTTAAGTTACTTCGAAAATGTGGTCCAGGAGAATGGGACGAAGGATGCCAGATCACTTTTGAAAAGGTTAAGCATTATCTATCAAACCCACCAGTATTAATGCCACCTGTTTCGGATAAACCAATGATACTGTATTTATCAGTATTTGAGAGATCCATGGGTTGTGTTTTGGGGCTGCTTGATGTGACTGGAAAGAAAGAACATGTAGTTTACTACCTCAGCAAGAAGTTCACAGATTATGAGTTGAAATATTCGTCGATAGAAAAGTTGTGCTGTGCCTTAGCTTGGACTGCTCGAAGACTCAGACAGTACATGTTGTACCACACAACGTGGTTGATTGCCAAGCTAGATCCAATCGAGTACATGTTGGAAGCACTTTCTTTATCAGGGAGAAAAACAAGATGGCATGTTTTATTGTCAGAATATGATATTGTATATGTAAGTCATAAAGCTATCAAGGGTAGTGCAGTGGCTGAATTCTTAGCAAGTCGGGCAGTGGAAGATTATGGGCCGTTGAACTTTGACTTCCCAGATGAAGATTTGATGTATGTTTCGCAAGCAGATGAGGCTCCCTTGAAGAAGAAAGTATGGAAAATGTACTTTGATGGTGCATCCAATACCATGGGGCACGAAATTGTTGCAGTCCTCATCTCCCCAGAAGAAGATTATTATCCTTTCACTGCTAGATTGGATTTTGATTGTACAAACAATACTGCCAAGTACGAAGCGTGTACTGTGGGCCTTCGTGTTGCAGTGGACAGAAAGAACAAAGTATTGGAAGTTTTTGGAGACTCAACCCTAGTGATATTCCAGCTACGGGGAAAATGGGAAACCCGAGATACAAAGCTAATCCGATACCGAGAACTCATATAAGCATATTGGAGGAATTATGAGGAAATGAATTTCAATTACTTTCCTCGAGAAAAAAACCGAATGGCAGATGCTCTGGCTACTTTGTCATCAATGTTTAAAGTGAATGAAGTGGCTGAAGTTGTGCCAATAAAGATAAGTATATATGAGTCTCCTGCCCACTGTCTAAGTATTGAAGAAGAAGCAGATGGCCTTCCTTGGTATAACGACATCTTGCAGTACATCAAGAGTCAACAGTATCCAGAACAAGCAATAGAAAATGACAAAAGGACTCTAAGAAGGCTAGCAATGGGTTTTGTTCTAGACAGTGAGATTCTCTACAAGAAAGGAAAAGACCAAGTCTTATTGAGATGTGTCGGATCTGCCGAAACTCGGAGAATTATATAAGAGGTCCATGAAGGGATATGTGGCACTCATGCTAATGGTCACATGCTTGCTAAGCAGATTATGAGGGCAGGGTATTATTGGTTGACAATGGAAGGAGATTGTATCAGTTATTCCCGAAAGTGCCATAAATGTCAGATATATGTGGATAAGATCCATGTGCCGCCATCGCCATTGCATGTCATGACTTCACCATGGCCATTTTCAATGTAGGGAATGGATATGATCGGGCCTATTACCCTGAAAGCTTCAAATGGACATCGTTTCATCTTGGTGGCCATAGATTATTTCACAAAGTGGGTAGAAGCTACTTCCTATGCGAATGTAACAAAGTCGGTGGTATGCAGATTTGTTAAGAAAGAAATCATATGCCGTTACTGATTTCCAGCAAGAATTATTTCAGATAGTGCTCTCAATTTGAACAATAAGATGATGAGAGAAGTGTGCATTCAGTTCAAGATCACACATCATAATTCGGCACCTTACCGTCTGAAGATGAGTGGGGCAGTAGAGGCAGCTAACAAAAACATCAAAAAGATTGTTCAGAAGATGACTGATGTGTATAAAGATTGGCGTGAGATCTTGCCTTTTTCTCTTCATGCATATCGTACCTCAGTTCCCATATCTACAGGGGCAACGCCATTTTCCTTGGTATACGGGATAGAAGTGGTGCTACCTATTGAAGTTGAGATCCCTTCATTTCGGGTTTTGATGGAGGTTGGCCTAGAAGAGGTAGAATGGGTTAGAGCTCGTTATGAACAGCTGAATCTCATCGAGGAGAACAGATTGAAAGCGATTTGTCATGGGCAGTTGTGTCAGAAAAGGATGATTTGAGCCCAAAACAAAAAGGTTAGTCCCAGACAATTCCGAGAGGGGGAGTTAGTACTAAGGAAAATTCTCCCTATAGTGAAGGATCCGCGAGGAAAATGGGCTCCAAATTGAGAAGGACCCTATATGGTAAAAAGAGATTTTTCTGGAGGAGCATTGAGTTTAACTCGGATGGATGGGGAGGAAATCAGAAATCCCGTGAATGCTGATGAACTGAAGAAGTATTATGCTTGAAAAAAAAGTGCGATGCTGTGCACATGGAAATTGGAATGATTCCAACCGTAAAAATGGAAATTCTATATATCTATCTCCCTTATGGATTGCTTTTTAATGAGAATATTCATGCTTGATATGATGAATTTCCATCTTTCATATTCCTTTCACTAAGAAGAAATTATCCTTAGTTACCCCTTTGAGCCTTAGGAATTATTTCTTTCTTTAAACCTTGATCAAGGATCACTTTCTACATTGGAGGGCAGATACGAGGAAAAATAATAAAAAAATCATGGCAAAAAGAAAGCCATCGAAAAATGTGAAATCAAAGAATGGCAAATGAAAGCCAACAAAGAGAAAAAAAAAAGAAACTCTAAAAAAGGGACAAATGTTTCAAGAATGAACTCTCTTCAAGAAATGATCCTTGATCCAATTACCCTTAAACACATTTTGGGCCTATTTATCCTTTCTTTCTAAACCCGAGCCTTGGCCTACATTACGTGCTTTAAAAGCCTATTTTGATCAAGCATGGATATTTAATTTGAAAGGTTATTCTCAGAATTTATTCCATCTTTTGAATTGACATTTTTACCTTGGAAGCATTTAGAATTCTCAGATGCATGGTAGAATACAAGAAAAAAGAGAAAATGAAAAATGAAAAAAGAATGTAAAAGGAGAGGTTTAAGCCGAAAACCCGTAAAGGGCGACTTAATACTGAATGAGGGACACTTGAGTTGAAAACCCGCAAAGGGAGACTAAAGTACTGACTAAGGTTTGAATCAATGCTCCGTGTAAAGTGGGAGAAAGTATCTGAAAATCAGAGAAAATGGGAACAACTCAATCTAACGTAACTACAGAAGCCGAGGGATTACCCAAATAAATTGTTCATTCAAGAGAAATTTCAGATGGTTTGAAAAAGAAGGGGTCCAAGATATTCCACATCCGGGGCATCTACAACCTATAACATTACATTTGTTTCTTATATCCTTGATATTCACTTTTACAATTTTAAAAAAACATTTGTTGCAATAAATTCTTGTTATCCTTTTCATGACATTTTGCTTGTTTCATATTTTCTTTCGTACATTTTTGAGATGCATCATGATTGTTATTAAATTGAATGATAATTTGTAAACATAAAAATCTTTAAATAAAAGGATTTCAGAGTAGTACTAAGGAATAGATTTAAATCTTAAGAAAGGTTTTGAAAGTTCATCAAGTAAAGGAAAACAGTGAACGTGTTAGAGACTCCATCACGAAGTCAGAAAATTTGTGAATTTCAGCGAAAGTCAAAAACTGAGACTATTTGACAAGTTATCTTAAGTGAAGGATTCCTTAAGTGGGGCATCAGTGAACAATTAAGACTCCGTCATGAAGTTGGATTATCTGTGAACCTCAAAGAAACCATGGATTAGAAATCATGACACAATCATTTGATTGCATTCATTCTTAGGAAATCATACAAGCATTTGCAAAGCATGTCACACTCATCATTGCATTTAGCTAGCATTGAAGGAATCAAGAAAACTTTGGCTTCCCCAAATCAAACCCGTTCTGCTTCTCAAATGAGTCGAGCCTTGAGACCACCGTCGAGGTATTTTCTTTTGTTTTAAATCAAATTCATTCCGTGTTTATCAAATGAGTAGAGCCTTGAGATCATCGTCGAGGTATTTCCTTTTGTTTTAAATCGAATTCATTCTGTTTTATCAAATGAGTCGAGCCTTGAGACCACCGTCGAGGTATTTCCTTTTGTTTTAAATCGAATTCATTTTGTTTTATCAAATGAGTCAAGCCTTGAGATCACCGTCGAGGTATTTCCTTTTGTTTTAAATCGACTTCATTCTATTTTATCAAATGAGTCAAGCCTTGAGACTGCCGTCGAGGTATTTCCTTTTGTTTTAAATCGAATTCATTATGTTTTATCAAATGAGTCGAGCCTTGAGACCACCGTCGAGGTATTTTGTTTTGTTTTAAATCGAATACATTCTATTTTATCAAATGAGTCGAGTCTTGAGACCACCATCGAGGTATTTCCTTTTGTTTTAAATCGAATTCATTATGTTTATCAAATGAACCGAGCCTTGAGACCGTCGTCAAGGTATTTTCATCATGCGTAAGGCCTCCAAACACCATTTTTAAGACCTCGAGGCATAATTTTTCAAATCACAGGTAAGGCCTCTGGGCACCATTTTTAAGACCTCCAGGCACCATTCTTAAGACCTCCAGGCACAATTTTCTTCTTTTACAAATCGAACTCGTTTCCTTAAAACGGGTCAAGCCATGATTACTCAGGGAATTCAATTTAAGGACAATATTTTCTATTTACAACTTTTTCAAAACAAAAAAAAAATGAAAAAATAAAGAATGGAAGTGAGTGAAAACCCCTTTTCCCTTTTCTTCACATGTGATTTCACTAATCGGACAAAATTAGTATTTGTTTATCTTTGCCAGCTTCCTGATTCTCAGCAATAGCCAAAGAGGGGCAGCTGTAGACACCTAATTTTGTCCGGACCACTAAAACAAGTATATTTTCTTCCTAAATTAATGTTTCAGAATGTAAAAAGATTTTTTTCATCCTGCAGGTGGTACTCTGAGACTTAGCCTAAGAAGCCGAGCAGAAAAAGTCAAACTTGAAAAAGTCCCCCGAAAAATCAACTCCGAAAAGTCAACTACTAAAAAAGTCAACCAACTTTCAAAATCAAGATTTGAAGTTCAATTGAAAAATGGTGAAAGAATTTTGATAATCCGAGGTCTACATTGAAAGATATGGAGTTCGGAAGTTGGCTTACGGAGATGCAGTAGAAAGGAAACCCTAGTTCGAAAAATTTGGGGAAAAATGTTTAAACGATCAAATTGGTCAAAATTGAAGGTTCCAAATGAAAGATAAGCATTGACTACGGATAATGGAGAAGCTACTTGGAAGAAAAACTAAAAGAAAAGTCAATCCGACAGAAAACCGAGAATTAGGGTTTTTGGTGAATTTCGATAAAAGTTGAAAGAATTACAGAAATGGCCCTATTCGGTAAGACTAAAGCCCCTAATTGATGAGGAGTGATTAAACAAGGATATCCCAAGGGTTATTTTGAAGAAAATTTGAAAATTGGACTTGTTTTGAGCAAAACCGGGCTTCAGAGTCAAAAGGGCAAAATTGGAAATTTTGAAAAAAATAGCAAATGAACTCCAAAAATTTTGAAAATTTGCAGATCTCATTCTTAAATCATTTCAAAGAGATTGGCGAAGAAAAATCTTGATTCGGAGTTCGTTTGCGAAATGGTCAAATCCCGGGTCCCCTATGCAAAAATTCAAGAAGATAAATCCCGAAAAACTAGTAAATGAGCTTCAAAACTTCTGAAAATTTTCAGATCTTATTCTTAAATTATTTGGAAGAGATTGGAAAAAGAAAATCTGGATTTGGAGTTCGTTTACAAAATGGCCAAATCCCTGGCCCACTATGTAGTAATTCAAGCAGATAAATCCGAAAAAAAATAGCAAATGAACTCCAAAAATTTTGAAAATTTGTATATCTCATTCTTAAATGATTTCAAAGAGATTGGTAAAGAAAAATCTGGATTTGGAGCTCGTTTAAAAAATGGTAAAGTTTGGGAGTACAAAAGAGCAATCTTGGAAGAAAAAATCCAAATAAATAGTAAATGGGCTCGAAAAAATTTGAAAACCTCTAGAATTCAATTTTTTATTATTTCAGAAGTACTACAAAAATAATTTCTGAATTTGGAGTTCATTTGCTATTTATTTATGTTCGGGGGGCAAAAAGGTTATTTTACCAAAGAAATCGAAAAGGGCCTTTTCTTGTTTTTAAAAAATTGAAGCATGGGCTGGAAGAGGAAAGGTCAGCCGGCCAAGGCCCAATGGTGGGCAGATATTTTTTTATTTTTAATCGAAAGGCCAAAAATGAAGAGGAATGTAGTTATTTTTGTGATCAAGCCTTTGAATTTGCAACACATGGACCAATGGTTGGAGAGATATACTATTTATGACATCTTTATGACATCATAATTCAAGGGCTGATCAGATCTGATCCAATGCTGAAAATTTTTCATAGAAGGCATCTTGAAGGGATAGCCATTAGATAAGATAAAAAAAATAACTACCTAGCTTCTAGAAGGAGGCCAACCGGCCACTATAGAGAGGAGGGAGCTCTCTCTTTCATTTTTCACTCTATTCAAACTCTTGTTTGGCTGATTTTCTCTCCATTTTGAAAGGCAAAAAGAAAAATTTAGAAAAGAAAAGAAAGTTAGAAGAGAAAAAGCTTGCAATATAGCTTCTAGAGGTTGCTTTAAGCACCATACTCTTGCACTTTCCTTGATTTTCTATGCTTGATTTGTTGTTTTCATTGATATTTTGTTGACTTTCTTTTGATTTTTCTTTTTAAAATAAGTGTTTTTAAGTTTCGTCTTCAAGTCCTTCTTGATACTTTTTTGTAAAAAGCTTTTTGAATTTTTTTTTCTCTTGATTTAAAAGGGTAGCCGAATGGCTCATTTTTTTGTATAGTTGTTGTTTTGCTTTTTTATTTCATGTTATTAGTGGTATTTAACAAGTTTTGATGCTTCAAATCTTCTTAAAATACATAAATATGAAGCTTGTTTTGATTTGGTTTCCTTGCTTGTTTCCATTGTTGAGTTTATTATCTTGTTATCATGTTTATTTTATTTTTCTTGCATCTTTTATTTTCTGTTTTCAAAGTGTTTAAGTTTGTTTATGATTTACATTTTGTTAATCCATGTGTTTGTGAAAATGCCTATTGGTTGGCATGCCTTTACTTTATATTTGCATGATTTAAGTATTATTCTTTAGTTATGCATGTTATTGTGTTAAGTGTTTGTGAAAATGACCTTGTTCATTGGACCATTCGGCTATCCCCCCTTTTTTTTAGCTTTGTGTGTACATTTTTATTATGCTAGTTGATAGGTTTGCATTCCCATGATATGTTGTTGTGTATTTTGTTTAAGTATGCTATATGTTTGTGTATTGGCCATGCATCTTTTAGCTTTAGGTTGTGTTTGCATTATCATGCATTTCATGCATTTTAGACCTAGGTTACATTAAATGCCACGCAAGTTCATGTTAGGTCTAGGTCATTTTATTGATGCCATGCATTTTCCATGTCATTTAGGTTTTAAATCATGCATTTCATACATTATATTTGCTGTATTTTCATGCATTTCATGTCATTGCCACATGATTTATGACTTAGACTAATCAATGGTTCAAAATCATGCTCATTTTGAGCATACTTGTGGATTATTAAAGAGTTGTCAAATTGATTATTCTACCTTTGTAATTTTTTTTACTTAGCCAATTTTTGCCTAACTTTTCAAAAGTGTTAGCTACTGTTTGTGAGTCTTTAGGAAAGTCTCTAACATTTTTACTTTGATTTTTAAATTATTTTATCAAAGGCAAAAATATGTGTTTTGGCAAAACAGATTTTAACCCAGTACTCGTACTTTTTCGATTTTTTTGGGAAGTCATCTTTAACCAGAAAATTAAGCCAATTTTTCTCGTGTTGTTTTACATGTTCTGATTCTCCAATATGTTTTTTATATTTTTTTGAATTTTTAAAAATAGGTTAAAAAGTCGTGTTCTAAATCTGGACAGTGGAGTGAGATTTGAATTTAAAGAAAATTCATTTTTCTGTTTTGGCTAAGTTACTTAGAAGGGACTGATTAGGAAGTTTAGCTACTGTCTAGGGGTAGTTTCTAAGTCTTTTTAAGCTCTAAAAATAATTTTATAAACCTCGGGTTAAGGGTGGTCAAGTCCAGGATTTTAAGCTTAGGAAATTAGAGTCATTTAAAAAGGGATTAGTTAGTTTTTTAATTTTTTTTTTTAAATCTAAGTTTTCCAAAATTGTTTTCAAACAATCATAAAGTTTTTTGTTTTAGAATATTTAATTTGACATATTTTCCTAAGGTAGCCGAATATCTTTTTAGATATACGGATTTCCTTAATTAAAGGAAAAAATATATTCTCATGCATTGCATTTTCCATATTCATGCATGCTATATAATATGTGATTTTTTGCTATGATAATTTCCATGATGTTGTTATTATTTTTTATTTATATTTTTTATGTTATGTTGTTTATTATATGGTTTTGAATATTTCATGATATCTTATGCTTTTTATTTAGTTATTTTTGTCATATTATTTAGCATATATTATGTTCATGCATTATTATTTTTATTTTTATTTTCACGCATATTATATGTTAGCATTATTTTATGTTTCATGTCATTTCATATCATTTAGATTATATGCCATATCATTTATATATGCCATGTCATTTAAATCATTTTATTCCATTTAGAATATATCATGTGACTTAGGATATTTCATTTTATATAGAATATATTATGTTACATAGGTCATTTCATTTCATTTAGAATATATCATATGACTTAGGATATTTCATTTCATATAGAATATATCATGTTACCTAGGTTATTTCATTTCATTTAGAATATATCATAAGACTTAGGATATTTCATTTCATTTAGAATATGCTATGACATTTAAATTATATCATACTATTTAGGTTGGATTATATTATCTAGACTTTACTATGTCATTTTATTTATGTCACACATATTCATATTTCTTTAAAATGTTTTGAAAAAAAGGTAATTATTTTCAATAAAATAAAGATATTCCCGAGTTAAAATAATTCATGAGTTCTCTGTCGGGTTTGCTGGGGAGGATATCATCAATTATCATTAATAATGGAATATCTTCTTTAAAACGAGAATGATTCGGAAAGTTTTCCAAACTAATAAAAATTTCTATATTTTGCCACGTTTGTTGGGGGATATAGGAAAATTTTGAATTTATAAATTCTGGATCATTTTCAATTAAAAATGGAATTATTTTTCTTTAAATTGTGCATTAACCTGAAATACTAAATTAAAAACCGACTTTCTTACCGATACTTGAGATAACACACGATTAATAAGGTACCGTTTTATACGGGCGTTGTGCTGGTGCTAGTCCTTCCCCACATGTAACCGAGTCCCGAACCTACTTCTTTGTTTTCTCTGGTTTAAAACGCAGACTTGAAATTGGTTTTAAAAATATTTTAATTAATTTTAAAATGTTTTATAAAACCGGTTTTAATAGGTGGCCGATCACACCTAGCTAAAAAAGATTGGTGGCGACTCCATGTCGTTTTCAAGGTCATTTTCAAAACTTTCATTTTTCAAGAGGAGTTAATTCAACTTTTTCTCGGTTTTTTAATGTCACGCTTAACGAAAATAAAGTTTTGCGATGAGGCTTGTTATTTTTTAGGTTGCGACATCGAGAAATTTAACTCTTAAACTTCTTAATGAGCTAGGACCCCTTTCATTCCAGCATAACCTTGAGTGACTCAACAAGCCATGTTGAAACTAATTGAGTAGGTAACTTAATTTACCAATTACATCTCTATGCAACTCCTACATTCAGTTAGGTGACAACTCTTTGTCTAAATACATCATATGCATTTCACCTAACTTTGCCTCTAAATGTCATGTGATCAAGTTTTAAAGCATTTGGATAACATAAAACTTAGTTGAGTAAGACCCACCTTCAATAACTCAAACATATTCGTACATTAGTTTGACCTTGAGTGACTCAACAAGCCTCCAAATGGAAGAACTCTGTTATCTTGTTATGATGGTGAAGGCAACTTATCATGCGTAACATGGACTCAATATAATTTAATGAGGGATTTTATTTAATTCTTAGATAGGTCTCATTGATTTCATATTCGATTAGTGTGCATAGCATTCATTTTAATTACATACATCACATATATACATAATTCAAAATAAATCTATCACATGCAATCTACTAGGATGATTATGGACTTAATTCTAATCTAGTTTCCTTAAGCCATTAGGAAACTAGTTGGTCAAATTCCTAGGGGATACCATACATAGTCTTCGAAAGCTTTGTTGGTGATCTCCTTGGTTACTTCTTATTGGCGCCATATCTCTTTACAAACTTGGAATTTACATAAATTCAACTTCCTATCCTAAATCTAAATCTATAAAGAATATAACAATTACATTATTTTATCAGAAACCTCGAGTTACATTCAAGGGGGGTTAGATGAGAAGAGAATTTACAACTCCGGAATGAAAAGAGAAGGCAGGGTGCGGAGATCCTATTTATAAATACCAATAAGAAAATCCAACCATACATTCCCTAGTCATACTAAGGTCTAGTCCATTATCATCCTTCATGCATACATAATCATATTATAAGCATGAATAAAAAAAAAAAAAAAAAAAGCATAGTCCATATCACCTGGTGACCTTATACTATTTGCATAAATGTCATCAAATAAATTTGAGACAATTTATCAAATCATTCTAGCAACTTCGGTTCCATCTATCAAAACACTTTTAATAAAATCTTAACAATTAAGAAAACTATCTTGAAATCGAACTTTACCTAACTTTTAGGTTGCTTGTCTTAATTAGGACAAAACATTCTAGCATGCATAAAATCCTAAACATTTTAGGACATCTCATTGTCTTATACCGAGTCTTTAAGTTTTGCAATCCATCCTAACTCTTTAGGAACTTAAATCTCACTACGTAACTCTTACCTAATCATACTACAAGTCTCTCCTAACATTTAGGAATCACACTCCCACTAGGAAATGGGTTCCATGTTGAAGTAGGACTCTAACTTTTAGTGTCCTAGGCGCAGGCAATCTCTTTAGCCATCGAATGGCCGCTGCCAGCCCATGATCAGACTGTTGTACACCATCTACAGTGGCTATTGGATGCCCTAAACAGAGCTTGTTGGTCGCCCCTTACAGCTGCACTCAATTCGGCAACAATTGCCTCCTTGGTGCCGTAGTTTGGCCTGCTTGCATGCAATAATAGTTGCTGCTTAATCCAGTCATGTTCCATGCCCAAACCAGCCATCATAGATGAATCATACTCACCTTAGATGCTGTCCAAAATTCCTAGCAAACATGTGAAACGTTTCAATACTCATGCTCGAATTTTATGGCACGCAAACACCTACAAAATATTCCAGAAAATTTCAGCATTGTAGTAACAACGCTTCATGCCTAAAAACAACTTTGCTTAAACGTTTTAAGCTCAAATCAATTTTTTAACTTCAATCGTAGCATGTAACATAAAATTTTCAGATCTTAAACATCTAAAACATCAATTTTATAACATCCCCAAATCAGCTTACAAAACTTGACTCAAAATAAAGTTTTTGACATCAAAACTTGTCGGGTTTACTAAGACATGTCATGGCTTTAATCCTTGTTGATTAAAATAATTTTAATCTATCGTTTAAACAATTTTAAACATGATTAAGCTCATTTATAGCTGCTGTCCAGATTTAACAAAATTAAAGAAAACAACTTTTTTTTTTAAAATCCATAGGAACCGAAATCATGCCAAAATCAATATACAAAACAATAACTTGTTTATCACCAAGAATTGACATGCACAAATCAATATACAAAAAAATAACTTGTTAATCAAAATTATCTAAGTGCAGCGGAAGTAAACAAACAAGCACCCAAAGTACAACAGGATCTTAGGCTTGTGTTTAGCATAGGTTTATAGCATTCAAAACAATTAAATCACCCATATGATTTAGAAGTTACCTACTTAAGTTATCGTAACCTTAAGTTGCAGATCCAAATCGCAAGTTGCTCTCAAGTCCAAGATCCACAAAGCTTCCAATTCGATCAAGATCACAAGAAGCACAATTGTCCTTCCTCTAGAGCTAGTCCACATGATCAGCTGATGGATCTTTCTCCAAGATATGGTGATTCACTTGTGCTAGCAAGTTGATCCTAAGATCACAATCAAAAGATCTATATTTGGTGTTTAGTTCTCTAAAGCAATCTCACTCAACAAGGAAGAGAATCGACAAGAACACACCAAAGGAAGAGGAATTGCAGCAACCAACAATTCTTGCAAGGAGGTGGTGATATCAGCTTTTTGCTAGGGTAAGGTTCTCTTCTTGAAACCAACTTTTTCTCAAGCAAAAATCAGAATATCTCAAGTAGAATAATAAACCTTAGGTGCGGCTACAGCCTCTATATCATATATATATGTAGGTGCAAACCTTGACCCCCTCTCCCTAAGGCTTGGCCGACCACTGTAGCTTCTTGCACAAGATTTTCATTAATCCACTTGGACTTAAACAATTTAATTCTAAGATGGATCAATAGGCCCATTATATTATCTAATAATAATAATGGTCCATCAACCTTAATGCCTTAAGCTGGGCCAACTACCCTTAGCAGGCAGTCTTAAATTAGAATAGTCTCTTTGGACCCATTCTAATTTCTCATGTTTATTATTGTTGGATAGATTAATTGCTAAACAAAAGTAATTTAGTTCTCAATTAAATTTCTTTCTCCTCATGAACAATTCATGACATTAATCTATTAATATCATCTTATGACATTAATCCAATATAGCATAGTCATTCGAAATACACCTTGCACATTACAATGTCAAAGTCGACTATACTAGTTTATTCAAGACTTCTTGATTCCTCTTATTTCATTAAAACATTATCCTTGGATTTCTCAAATCTCAATTATGTATTAATCTATCTTAATTGAACTTCTTCAATTAAATCCTCAATATAGATCTTTTATTCCATTAAGTTTTACCTTAATAGAATACCATGTTTAATCCATACATTACTGTTCTTATGTGTGTGACCCTCTAGGTTCCCAATATGTTGGCAATAATATAAGTTAATCTCATTAACTTGTTTTCATAGATCATGAGCGGGATCTAGCAACCCATCATGACCACCCAAATATTGTGAAGTCTGTGTGACCTTTTAGAAACTTTTTAGCTACCAGCCTGTCAATGTAATACGGTCCTTTCACCATATATCCCGGATAGTGCATGAGCATGGTGCAATGTCTACTCATGATCAATCCATATTAGTTCTTTGCAACTTATGATTAACCTTATGAATTTAGAGAAACAACTTTCTCCCAAATTCATCATGCTTTGGCCAAAGACTTAATGAAGTTAATTGTAGTCAAGAACAAACGAGATATGTCTCCATTATCACGAAGGAGTGAATCCTCTCTGGATCACTCATTAATCTTCGTATGGTTCATGTCATACCCAATAACACCTTACCATAAGCATCCCTTGTTGGGATCCATTCGTGATGGAATCTAAGTATGACACTTTCCATACAAGATGACCTGGTATCACAAGTCTGAGGACTAATTTACACGGCTAGTACTAGAGAACTTTATCATAGACACTGGAGTGATATTATCAAATGAAGTTCTCTTGGCGAGCCATGTTCAATGAACTTGTTCAACAAACAAGCACCTATATGTTATCCCAACTATCCCATACTTCGACCTATATGAGATCGGTTGCTTACTTCATAAGTAAGAAGGCTTAACATATACCAGTTTTTGAGCACTGCCAATGCCCCGTCTTGGCAATACGATGACCAAGAATAGTTTGAGGAACAAGGCTTTAATGCATAAGGATCTCATAACTATAACTCTTTATAATTCCTTTGCAAGTCCATTATGTTCTATGGGCTTCATCCGATTAGTACTTAATAACTCATTATTATTGTACTAACATGAAGGAAAACCTAGTATCAATATCTTCATAGTGAAAGGTATGCTTTATTGACTGTATATCCCATGCTCAATCTGATTGGCTCTAGGTCATATACCAACAGATTGTTGGATTGCGCCCGTTATAAGGTATTGTCCGCTATGGAGGTCTAAAGATTGTCCTCACAATTTTGTCTTTTGAGAAAAGGTACCTCAATAGAGGAAGAGTGACCCTTACTTATAAAACAACAGTCCAATTATTGGCTAGTTGATGTGGGATTATTTCCCCCCTCAACACTAGCCTCCCTAGTCAAGGGTGTGGACTGTGTTGTTGCTGAGGGTTGATACGGATCTAGAACGGATTCTCACAGACCAATTGTTGATGGAATTTTAGGCTGGTGAGTGACTTCCTGGTGGAAGAAGGACTGTAGGCTGTAGAATAGGACTTGGAATTGAGACAGATGTCAGCAGGGCATCGGAGTTATGACTCCAGGACGCGCTCCAATGCTTAAGTCAGTAAGGATTCTACGGAGAAGAGAGCAGAGAGCAAGGTAGCAAGGAAGAAGATGAGCAAAGCAAAACGTAAGGGGCTTTTTGACTTATCTCACACCTTTTATACCTGAGGTCAGGGAGAATCTAGGGTTGTTCATTTGGTCTGCCCGCATGTGTTTTGTGTGACCAAGTTGTTTAGGAACAGGTGTCATTCCCTTTGAATAATGTAGCTGGTGGTCCTATGCTAATAAGCCTCTTAAGCCTGATTTGGCTTTGGGCCTTCGCCCAGTACAATATGAGTATAACAGGGTTAATGTATTTTTTATCAAACTTGAGAGAGATAAGAATGTATTTTTTTATCAAACTTGAGAGAGATAAGAGTGTATATATTTAAACTAAATGAGGGTATATGTATTTTCTATCAAGTCTCGTGTATTTTATCCTTTCCTTTTTTTTTCTCTAATAAAAATCTAATTTGATGTACCGTTTTTCATTTATCTACACTAGTTATGGGTAAAGGTATACAAAAATTTACTTATATATAGGAACATATAACAATAATCTACTTAGAGTTATTGTTCTTCTTTCTAGAGTTTTTTCCCATACCAAAAATTGTAAGTGACAACATTTTCAAATTTTTATAAAAATAAGTAATCCTAGGCCGTTACAAAAAAATGTTGGGAATCTCAAACATTATTTTTACAAAAAGCATTAATCCTACATATTTACAAAAGCATATAATAAAATGAATATGCAGTGATTAACATTGTAAATAAGTTGTCTCAAGCAAGTTTCATTATATTTGTGTATTCTGGTCCCTTAATTACACTTAAAATTACTTTCGTAACATACATTACATAACTTATAAATAATTTCTTTCAATATATATTTTTATTTTAATTTTATTTTATTATTAAAGTTATCATCATTAATGAAATATAATTATATTAATATTATATTATTAACATATATTAAGAATTCAAAATTTTATTTAAATAAAACAAAATATGCCCTACAACAATGTTCAAGGAAAAACTTAATAAGTTATTAAAAGAGCACAAGCAAATACAACATCACTTGAATTCGAAGTTTAGTCTAGTTATTTTATGTAATCACTTTTAAGAAATGACAACTAACATGTCTGAAATTCATATCTCAGCATTTAAAATCCTTTTTAAGAAAAGACATCTAGCATATTTAAAATTTGAATCTCAACATTTATAATTTTTTTTTTTCAAATTATGATCTCCTTTAAAAAAAAATTAATACAAGCTCACTTTACAATGTAATTAACACAAGCATTAACCTTAATAAAGAAGACAGGAAGTAATGCTTAAATAGTTAAACACTGTACAACTAATTCACTTACATCAGATTCAGAGCAGCCTAAAGATGGGAAATGATTTGGAGTTTGATATAATAACCCATAAAATTTCTTAAAATGACACAAAGAAGAAAGTAAGTTGTTGACACATAGCAGCTACACAAAAATGGTGCTAACCTCCCAGACTCCCCACCTTATCCTCTTTCCTTCCTTCCATCCAAACTATTTTATTTTTTATTTTTTAAAAAAGGGTGCTAGGAGGCCAGGGAAAACCTATGTTGCTCCGAACCTTTATTTTTTTTAAAGTACTCATGTTCGACACTCGTGTCCGATGCATATCTAGACATGAGTATGGAGATACAATCCTCCAAGAAATCTTGAAAACAAAAATTGAACATACCCGTGTCCAACATTCACCCGAGTCCGAGTAACATAGGGAAAAACTAACTCTCGAGTTCACTCCGTATCCAATCTTGTGAACACATCAGGGCTTGAATAGTAGTTCGAGGCAATGAGCTCCAATTATGATCAAGCACTCTTCCTCCAGTGTCAAATGCTGATTCTTCTGCAACTTTCGATATGGGAATTCCTAGAATATTGCGTGCCATCATAGACAGGATAGGATACCGTGGAGTGTGAACCTTCCACCAATTTAATATGTTGAAATCAACATTACGAGGAAAAAGAGGTTCCTCCAGGTACTTGTCTAAATCAGAATTAGAGCCTTCAGTCTGAGAAGTTTCATGAAGGAACTTGTCAAACCCCATCAACCTATCCCTTGAATCTTTTCCAGAACCAGGAATACCACTCGCTTGCCAATCCAGTCCCTGATCAAGGGAAGATGCTAATGGGGAGACGATAGAATGTTCGTCGTAAAGCGATTTAATACACTCAAAAACATCGTCAATAAGCTCCGAAGCACTATCGCCATATAATTGTGGGTAGTAATACTCCAAGAGCTTCATTTTGAATCGAGGATCTAACATAGCTGCAACTGCTAAACCCAAACTGCACTTATCCCAGTACTCTTCAAACTTCTTTCTCATCTTTACAGCCAGGGAACTGATATATTCATCAGGATTCTTGCACCATTCAATCAACTGCAAGTGAATATCACAGATCTCGGGGAAATATATATTTGCAGTTGGATACTTACTTCTTGTAAAAACATTAGTAACTTCAACAAACAGCTTTAAGAAGCTAGTAATGGCACTCAGTCTATCCCACTCCAAATCAGATAGGAGAAACTTCATGTTGACAGCGTTACGATCCCGCAGACAAGAGAAAACTTTCCTGTATTCTAAGGCAACTTCAAGCATAAAATATGTCGAGTTCCATTTCAATGGATTATCAATACATAAGCATTTTTTACTTTCAACCTGAACTTCGTGAACCAGCTCATTGAACATAGCGTGTGTTGCTTCTGAACTTTTAACATAGCAAATGCTTTCCCGAGTTTTCTGGGTAACTTCACAGAGAGATTCCAAGGCATCCTTAACCATGCGATTGAGAAGGTCTATGGCACAGCGAACATCAAATAATTGACCATTACAATAAAGGAACCTATTTTGCGACAGCCGATCTCTGATTCTATCAACAATGCTTTCACTGGTAAAACTATCGAATATCATAGAAAACAACTTACGATCTATATCCCAATCCATCAGACAAGTCATTATAACTTCCGAATGCATGTCTTCTGTAAAAGAAGGATCAACAGTAACAAAATTCAGAATCCTCTTTTTTAATTGCCAACCCTCATCAATGTAGTGTGCTGCCAAACTCAAGTATGCAGCATCATCTGAAGCAGTCCACACATCAGCAGTTACACTGATTTTTCCAGGCAACTTATCAAAAATTTCATACACCTTTTGCTTCTCCTTTGCATAGATTTCCATGCAATCAGCTTCAACTTTATTATATGTCACAAGCTCAAACAAGGGCTGTAGATTCCTGACAAACATCTTGAACCCGACATGCTCCACCATAGCCAATGGATAGTTATGCAATATGATCATGCGGGCAAGATCAAATTGGCTCCGCCTTTGATCCAAGCTATTACTACCAATGCCAACAGGCTCATTTTTAATCTGCTCTTGTTCATATCTAAGATTCACAAGACTAAGCACTTCATCCTTCTTCTGCTCTTGATCGATAGTTGCAAGGGCAAGAGAGCCTTCCTTTTTCTTCTCTCTAGCAGAAAAGTATTGAGCTACGCCATGATTAGATCTTCTCTGACACCTAATTAAATGGTTCCTCAGATGTGACGTTCCACTAGTACTTGATCCACTAAGTTTCTTCTTACAATGCCTACAAATAGCTACAAATGTGTCGCCCTTTTTAACCCTATCGAAGTCATTCCATACAATAGATTTCAATCTGCTCGAATTTACTATGACTGCATCAGACATATCCATCACATGAACCTGATATTTTGCAAATATCTGCACGTTAAAAGTAAACTCAGTACCTTATATCATTACTACAACTACCAATGAAGGAGAAAAAGGATTGCAGCCTACGTTGCATGGATACGGGTACGATACCGGTATCCAGTACGGATACGAGATACGACAATTTTTAAAAAACTAGGGTACAGGTACGTTAATATTATAAAAATATTATATATATATATATATAAGAAACTGAAATTTCACATAATAAAAATATGTTAATCGGACTCGGGTGTAAGTGTCGGACACGGGTATGCATCCGACACGGGTTTGTTTGATTTATGCTAAGTTTTTCCATGTATTTGGACGGTCTTTAGAGGATCATATCCCCATACCCATGTCCAGATATGCGTCGGATACGGGTGTCGGACACGAGTACTTCAAGAAAAATGAAGAGTCGGAGCAACATAGTAATAAAATATGACACGACATAATATAAAAGATAAAACACACAAATTATAATGAATTTTTTATTGAATCATAAATGGGCTTTCAAATATTATTGTACATTCCAATGTTTTTAAATGGGTTTTGACTTTAAAAACCATTAAAGACTGGGCCCAAACCCAAAGCCCTAAATCATTTTTTTACTCTTAACTAAAAACCCTAAACTTCCGATAGCCATTTGTTTTTATATTTTGATCTCTTTCATGAAGCGCGCCTCTTTTTTTTCTCTTTATTCCTGTATCTGCAATTTTTTAACAGCTACTCCCTTCTCCTACTCTTTACAGCACCACCAAAGTCAGCGGCTCATTTTTTCTTTTCATCTAAGTTCTCTCTTCATCTTGTTTCTCTGTTAAAGTGTCTAAGTTATTTTGCCATGTTTGACACGAATCCCATGTCGTGTCCCAGATCGTGTCGTGTTGACACGGGTACTCTTCCATTTTTGAAGAGTACGAACATCAGAGTTTTAATGCATTAAAATGCTGAGTTTTAGTGCAAAATTTGGCCAACCCGTACCCAACCCATACCTATTCTTAATTTTTTTGAAAAAAATATGGGTATGTACCCGAGGCATACCCGTACCTGGTACGTACCAGGTAAGGGTACGCCTTCACTTTTGGCGTACCCATGCTTCAGAGATTGCAGCCATGAAACCCCTAGAAAAAGCCACATTTGCTATAGAAACAAATAATAGAACGTACATAGAGGATGTCACAACAATTCACGATCCAAAATGATTTAAAACTGTAGAAATGTTCATAACTTTTTAAGAGGATGTGTTTGTGCAATACATCTATAAACAGAAACATAATTATAATTGTGTGTTTACATTTTCCTAGGTCCCATAAAATTAATAACAAAGTTCTCATACTTGGAGGCAATGGCAATCCCCACGGTTCTTTTTCTTTTTCTCGAAGATGCTAAAACAATTTCTAAAACCAAAATGGTTGAAAACAAGTAACTTGAAATAGCTTAACTCAGCAACGGCCTAAAACAAAGTCAACCATCAACAAGCGCTTATAATCTATATTCTAAGATAACAGAAAAAGATACTATGACAAGAAGGCAAAACAACTCAAAATGACTTAAGACCCTGAAATGCGAGAAACAAGTAAATGAATTTATAAGTGGTTGCAATCTGAAACAGAATGTTTATACTTACCCAATATTTGCTTGAGAACTTTCATGGAAGACAAGCATATTTGGTTATTATACAAAACATGATAAAGTAAAGGTGTAATAACTGTCCTTTTCATTTCCAGGATTTCACAATGCGTATATTTATTTATGTTAAACCTAAAACCAATTGATAACAGGTGGAGGGACCTAATTTTAATATAAGATCACAGAAAACCCAATACTTAATACATGTGGGATAACACTATTTAACAATTTAAAAAGAAAAAGAAGATAGAACCAATTTAGGGATAAGTTCAAAAAAATTTAAAATGGTCTGAACTAGCATAGAACATAAGCAACTCAATGTGGCCCAAGAAAAAATGAGCAAAACCCCAAAAATTTTCTGTAAGGAGCAGTGAAGAACCAAAAAATTTAATATTTCCTTGAAGCATACATGATTATCCATGCAAACAAACCTTGGAAATCAAGACAGAGCCAAGCTGATTTTGGTTGCATATTTGTCAATGATAAGCAGCTAAAGGCCTTGGAATTTGCTTAATTGCATAAAATATATGACAACAGATGCATTGAAATGAACAAAATTTGACATCTCTTAAACATACAACATAACAAGTTAATGGTATCACCAATGAGATGAATTTCAACACAAAACAGCAGTTTAATGGAACAATCAGAAAACATAGCACCTATGAAAGATTCAATAACTTCAAACTTCAATTTCAACTTCACCTACTCCTTTCCTATCCATAAAATTTTCTTTTATTTCTGTTCAGTGTATATATAAAATTAAAAAAAAAAAAAAAAAAAAAAAAAAACCATTATATAATCATACATCCCAGAATTTCAATAACAAATATAATTAATATACAGTTTAATTTGCTGCTTAATTTTCGCTTCTAAAAGTAAAGAAAGAAGAAGCAAAAACCACATTTTGGATATAAAATTGAATTTAAAAGGCAACAAAATAAATTCTTTTTCAATTTTTAGCAAGAAAGCAAGAATCATTAACAATTCTATTTCCATTTAAAAGATAATGTGTAAAAGAAAAACCCGCAAAATTACTGTTCATTTTATCTTGATAGAATGTATGAGAAAATGAAACTAATTAAAAGTTATATAAAAGCACAAAGCAAGCACATTTCTTTAATAACAAACAGAAATTCAAAATTAAATATGGAAGAAAAAAAAAATAGAGTAGAAGGTAATACCTGTATGGGGAACTGGTTTTTTTGGGTTTTGTTTGCGGGTATCGGATCGGGTCAAGTTAAAAATGGAAAAGGGCCGAAAAATGGGTTGTGACGTGAAGAGGGATCAGAGTGTGAGGGAAAGAGAGAGAAATAGAGTTACGCCGCCAAGAGACCTGGTTTTATGATACAGAACTTTTATAGCACTTTCGATCCAACGGCCAACATTCTCTTTTATTTGACGGTTAGGATAATTGTTTTTTAAATTATTATTCTTATAATCTATACCAATAGATTAAAACTATCCTCGGATCAGCTTATGACAGCTGTTTTTTTTTTTTTTTTAAGTAAAATTACAAAATAAGTTAATTGATTAAAAATATTTATAACACTTAGTTATTACAATAAATAATTATTAATAAGGAAATATATATTTTTTAATTTCTGTGATTCGATCCTTTTTTTCGATAAACATTAAAAATTAATCATTATTTTAAAATTTAATAAAAAATATAAAAGATTAAATAAAAAATTTAATCTTTTTTTTATTATTACTTTTTAAAATTCTCAGCGGGTCCAAACTATATCATTTAGTAATTGAGCAGGTTTGGGTAAATTTGAGGCCCAAATTGTTGGGTCGGGCCGAGTCAAGCTTACATAAGCATTTAAGGTATTTATACCATACCAAAGCTCGACTCGAACGCAGCCTGACTCGGTCCATGAATACTTATAATATATATAAGAAAATTATTCCATTTAACAACAATGAAATTTTTAGACTTTACAAGTGGTATTAGTATAATAATACATATCTCTCATTGTATATTAAAAATTATTAAAAAAATAAAACATATAAGAATTTCTTAATCCAATTTATGGAAGTTCACCTTTAGTATATGGGTTTAATTTGAATATTTGAGTATTTGTATATTTTTTTCATATCTTAATATATGTTAATTATATTTCCTTAATATGATGATTCTAATATTGAAATAAAATTAAATTTTAAGAAATTAAATACATTGAAAGCCTAATCTATAAACTACATAGTTTTATATCATGATGGTACTTATAAGCATGATTTACATTAAAGGTGGCAAAGGGGCCAGTTCAGACGGGTTCGGATCGGGTTGTCATCGAATTTGGGTTATTTCTTTCGGGTTCGGGTTTATTTCGGATTCGGATCATTTCGGGCTCGGATATTTTCGAATTCGGATAACTTCGGATTCGGGCTTTTTCGGGTTCGAATAATTTCGGGTTCAAGCTATCTCGAGCTCGGGCCATTTCGGATACGGGCTTTTTCGGGTTCGAATTATTTCAGATCCGGATTGGTTCGAGTTCGGGCCGGCCTAGACGGATTCAATAAATTGAATTACTATAACAAATTATACAAAATATCTCCAATTGAGGATAACTTTTAAAGTAAGGTATAGATGTCTACATAAAATACGAACACGACACGAAAACATGAAAGTGTCAAAATCTAAATAAAACGAATTATTAACGTGTCAAAATTTATATAAATATATAATACCTTGAAAACGATTATGACACGAAAAAGCAATTATACAAAATATCCCCAATTGAGGATAACTTTTAAAGTAAGATATAGATGTCTACATAAAACACGAACACGACACGAAAACATGAAAGTGTCAAAATCTACATAAAATAAATTATTAACATGTCAAAATTTATATAAATATATAATACCTTGAAAACGATTATGATACGAAAAAGTAACACACGTTCATCTATTCGTGTTGTGTTCATGTTATTTTTCATATCGTGTTTTAATTTTTTTCTATGTGTTCATGTTGTATAATCATGTTGTATCCGAAATTGTCATGTCTAACTGACACTATTCAAATAACTTCCAATTTTGTGTCATGTGTTATATAATGATTGGGAGTAGAGGTGGCAAAATGAACCCGAACCCGAAAACCCGCCCAGGAAAACCCGAACCCGAACCTGCCCAAACCCGATTTGACCAAAAAGTCAAAAACCCGAACCCGAAATAACCCGAACCCGAATGGGCCCGAACCCGAATGGACCCGAACCCGAATGGGCCCGAACCCGAATGGGCCCGAACCCGAATGAACCCGAACCCGAATGGGCCCGAACTCGAATGAGCCCGAACCCGAATGGACCCGAACCCGAGACCGGCCGGAACCTGAACCCGAATTTAATACTAAAAATAAAAATAATCAAATTGCAATTAATTTTTTTTTTTACAAAGCAATAACTTCAATTATTACTTTTATTCTAATTTTTTTAATAATTTAATTAAAATTTAAAATTTAATATATTATATATATAATATGATGAAATAATAATTTTATCAAAAAGTAAATTATATTTTGTACTTATAAGTTATAACTTTAACGTCTCATATCATGATGAATTTACAATCTAAATATTTTAAATTCTTGAAAATTTTAGAGATGTGAAAAAAAATTTGACAATAATTTAATTATTCTTAAGGGTAAAAAAAATTGACAAAAATTCAATTATTTTGGCCTTTTGGGTTATACTTATACGGTTAGGTTAGGGTGGGTTTATTTGGATTATGGCTTTCATGGGATTTTATTTTAGCGGGTGGGTTTAATGGGGTTTTGGGTTTTATGGCCTTTTGGTTTTGGATATATTTATTATATATTAATAAATAATCATATTAATTATATATTTATTAAGTATAATTTAAATATAAATTATATTTTTTTAGTACTACTTTATAATTTATACTTTATACTGATGAAAAAAATATAAGTACTCGATAGATATATATATATATATATATCTTGACTATAAGCATAAAAGTTTTGTATTTTATAAGTATATAAACGAATAGATGAAGGCTAGGATTTATTTTTAAAAGTTTTTTAATTTATATTGAATATAAATTATAATGTATTTATATTTTGAAATTCAAGTTCATCAAATCAATTATTTTAAATATCAATATGATTAATTTATAATATATCATATTTTTTATAATAAATTATTTCAAAATTTGATTTTATATAACAAATTAATTTCTTATTCTTTTGGTGCTAACAAATATTAATTTTAAAAAATAAATATAATTAAAAATATCATATAATAGCAAAAGTATAAAAATAATAATAAAATAATAATTTGTTTTTAGATATAAATATTTAAATTACGTAAAAATGATTATATCTAATATAAAATAAAATGATGTAAAATATACCCGAACCCAGACCAAACCCGAACCCAGACCGAACCCGAACCCGAACCCGAATGGGCCCGAACCCGAATGAGCCCGAACCCAAATGGGCCCGAACCCGAATGGGCCCGAACCCGAATGAGCCCGAACCCGAATGGACCCGAACCCGAATGAGCCCGAACCCGGATGAGCCCGAACCCGAATGAGCCCGAACCCGAATGAGCCCGAACCCGAATAAACCCGAACCCGAATGAACCCGACCCGAACCCGCCCGAACCCGCCCAATTGCCACCTCTAATTGGGAGTTATTATTTGTCTAGATTAAATTTGGTAATTTTAGACATCTATACCTTAATTTAAAAGTTGTCTTCATGTAAGGATATTTTGTATAATTTGTCATAGTGATTCAATTTAAATTTTAAACTATGAAAAAATAATAAGAACACAATATTAATACATAATTTTTTTTCTCTTTCTCATCATTTAAAAAAAGAAAAGAAAAATGGGTATATTTTTATGATGTTTAGTATTGAATATAGATATAATTAATGATTATATAAGTTTTTTTTTTTTTATAAGTGAGTTAAATTAAATATAAAGTAACACTAAAAAGTAAAAGTCAAAAATCATTGGGCTGCATGTAAAAAAATCATTAGAAAGAAACAAGTTATAAATAAAACCCACTAAACATTTACATAAATGACTTTTACTCTTAACCCAATAACTCATTGGACTCTTGTAGTCACTTAGTCCAACAAATTTTTATTTTTATTTTGCTTTATTAGGTTTTTTAGTTATTGTATTATAATTTTTTAAGAGGATTTAAATTTTCAAGAATTTGTTCTTATATTTATATTTTGTTGTTTGGACATAATTATAAATACTAACATAAGAATATTAGATCTAATTGTATACACTAATTGAACAAATGTTTAAGGAAAATGGTGAATAGTAGACACTAAAACAATACCAATTAATTGATTTAATTTTAATAATTAATACTTAAAATTTTTAAAAAACCATGATATATAAAAGCTAATTTATATAGTATTGATATAATTTTAATATTTTATATTGAATATACTATAATTAATGATTATATAAGAATTTCTTTTTTGTTTTATGAGTTAAAATAAATATAAAGTGACATTAAAAAAATAAAAGTTAAAAATCATTTGGCTACATTTTAAAAAACATCATTAGAAGGAAAGAAGTTATAAATAAAATCTACTAAACATTTATATAAATGATTTTTTCTCTTAACCCAATAACCCATTGGGCTTTTAGTCACTTAATCCAATAAATTTTTATTTTTAATTTTTTTTGCTTTATTAAGTTTTTTAGTCATTGTATTATATTTTTTTAACAATATTTTAAATTTTCAACAATTAATTTTTATATTTATATTTTTTATTTGGACATAATTATAAATACTAACATAATAACATTAGATCTAATTGTATACACTAATTGGTTTAACCTTAATAACATTATAAATACTAACAAAATTGTAGACACCTAATTTTGTCCGGACCACTAAAACAGGTATGTTTTCTTTCTAAATTGATATTTCAGAATGTAAAAAGACTTTTTTCATCTTGCAGGTGGTACTCCGAGACTTAGTCTAAGACGGCAAGCATAAAAAGTCAAACTTGAAAAAGTCAATCCCAAAAAGTCAGCCCTAAAAAGTCAACTACTAAAGAAGTCAACCCACTTTCAAAATCAAGATTAGAAGTTCAATTGAAAAATGGCAAAAAAATTTTGATAATCCGAGGTCTACATCGAAAGATATGGAGTTCGGAAGTTGGGTTACGGAGATTCAGTAGAAAAGAAACCCTAGTTAGGGAAATTTGGGGAAAAATACTTAAACGATCAAATTGGTCGAAATTGAAGGTTCCAAATGAAAGATAAGCACTGACTACGGGTAATGGAGAAGCTACTTGAAAGAAAAATTGAAAGAAAAGTCATTTCGAAAGAAAATCGAGAATTAGGGTTTTTGGTGGATTTCGTTGCAATTTGGAAAAATTACAGAAATGGCTCGATTCGGTAAGGATAAAGCCCCTAATTGATGAGGAGTGATTAAAAAAGGATAGCCCAAGGATCAGTTCAAAGAAAATCTGAAAATCAGACTTGTTTTGAGCAAAATCGGGTTTCGGAGGCAAAAGGGCAAAATTGGAAAATTTGGGAAAATTAGAAAATGAACTCCAAAAATTTTGAAAATTTGCAGATCTCATTCTTAAATCATTTCGAAGAGATTTGCGAAAGAAAATCCGGATTCGGAGTTCGTTTGCAAAATGGCCAAATCCCGGGTCCCTTATGTAGAAATTCAAAAGGAAAAATCCTGGAAAAATACCAAATGAGCTCCAAAAATTTTGAAAATTTGCAGATCTTATTCTTAAATTATTTCACATAGATTGGTGCAGAAAAATCTTGATTCGGAGTTTGTTTGCAAAATGACCAAATCCTGGGCCCACTATATAGTAATTCAAGCAGATAAATCCCAAAAAAATACCAAATGAGTTCCAAAAATTTTGAAAAATTCTAGATCATACTTTTAAATTATTTGGAAGAGATTGGTGAAGAAAAATATGGATTCGGAGCTAGTTTAAAAAATGGTAAAGTTTGGGAGCACGAAAGGGCAATTTTGGAAAACTTTCAGAATTCAATTTTTTTTTATTATTTTAGAAGTATTAAAAAAAGAATTTTTGAATTTGGAGTCCGTTTGCTATTTATTTATGTTCGGGGGGCAAAAAGGTTATTTTACCAAAGAAACCGAAAAGAGCCTTTTCATGTTTTTAATAATTTGAAGCATGGGCTGGAAGAGAAAGGGTTAGCCGGCCAAGGCCCATTGGTGGGCAGATATTTTCTGATTTTTAATCAAAAGTCCAACAATGAAGAGGAAAGTAGTTATTTTTTGTGATCAAGCCTTTGAATTTGCAACACATGGACCAATGGTTGGAGAGATATTCTATTTATGATATCTTTATGACATCATGATTCAAGGGGTGATCAGATCTGATCCAATGATGGAAATTTTACATAGAAGGCATCTTGAAATGATAGCCATTGGATGAGATAAACAAATAACCACTTAGCTTCTAGAAACAATAAGCCATTCGGCCACTAAAGGGGAGGGCGGTTCTCTCTTTCATTTTCACTCATTCACACTCCTGTTTGGCTGATTTTCACTCCATTTTGAAAGGCAAAAAAGAAAAGTTTAGAAAGGCAAGGAAAATAAGAAGAAGGAAAGCTTACAATATAGCTTTGGGAGGTTGCTTCAAGCACCATATTCTTGCACTTTCCTTGTATTTCCATTCTTGATTTTGCTTTTTTCATTAATATTTTGATGATTTTTTTTTTTGAAAATAAGTGTTTTTAAGTTTATTCTTCAAGTTCTTCTTGATACTTTCTTGTAAAAAGCTTTTTGAAATTTTTTTCTTGATTTAGAGGGGTAGCCGAATGGCTTGCTGTTTTTGTGTAGTTGCTGTTTCGTTTTCTATTTCATGTTATTAGTGATATTTAACAAGTTTTGATGCTTTAAATCTTCTTCAAATACATAAATATGAAGCTTGTTTTGATTTGGTTGCTTGCTTGTTTCCATTATTGAGTCTATTATCTTGTTATCATGTTTATTTTACTTATCTTGCATTTTTGACTTTCTATTTTCAAAATGTTTAAGTTGTTTATGTTTTACATTTTGTTAATCCATGTGTTTGTGAAAATGCATATTGGTTTTCATGCCTTTACTTTATATTTGCATGATTTAAGTATTATTCTTTAGCTATACATGTTAGTTTGTAGAGTGTTTGTGAAAATGCCATGTCCATATGGACCATTCGGCTACCCCCTCTTTTAAGCTTTATGTGTGCATTTTTGTTATACTAGTTGATAGGTTTTCATTCCCATGATATGTTGTTGTGTATTTTTAGTTTAAGTATGCTATATGTTTGTGTATTTGCCATGCATTTTTAGCTTTAGGTTGTGCTTGCATTATCATGCATTTCATGCATTTTAGACATAGGTTGCATTAAATGCCATGCAATTTCATGTTAGGTCTAGATCATTTTATTGATGCCATGCATTTTTCATGTCATTTAGGTTTTAAATCATGCATTTCATACATCATATTTGTTGTATTTTCATGCATTTCATGTCATTGCCACATGATTTATGACTTAGACCAATCAATGGTTCAAAGTCATGCTCATTTTGAGCATACTTGTGGAAAATTAAAGAGTTGTCAAAATTGATTATTCTACCTTTGTGATTTTTTTTACTTAGCCAATTTTTGTCTAACTTTTCAAAAGTGTTAGCTACTGTTTGTGAGTCTTTAGGAGAGTCTCTAACATTTTTACTTTGATTTTTAAATTATTTTATCAAAGACAAAAAAATGTATTTTGGCAAAACAGTTTTTTCACCCAGTACTTGTACTTTCCCAATTTTTCTGGGCAGTCATCTTTTATTAGAAAATTAAGCCGATTTTTTCTGTGTAGTTTTACATGTCCTGAGTCTCTTGTATTTTTTTTAAATTTTTTTTTGAATTTTTAAAAATAGGTTAAAAAATCGTGCTTTTATACTGTCCTAGGATATTTTCTAAGCCTTTTTAAACTCTAAAAATAATTTTTTAAATCTTGGGTTAAGGGTGGTCAAGTCCGGGATTTTAAACTTAGGATATTAGAGCCATTTGAAAAGGCTTTTGCTAAGTTTTTATTTTTAATCTAAGCTTTTCAAAATTATTTTCTAACAATCACAATTATTTTGGTTTTAGAATATTTAATTTGATATATATTCCTAAGGTAGCCGGATATATTTTTAGATATACGGATTTTCTTAATTAAAGGAAAAAATACATTCTCATGCATTGCATTTTCCATATTCATGCATACTATATTATATGTGATTTTTGCTATGTTAATTTCCATGATGGTGTTATTGTCTTTGATTTAAACTTTTGATATTATATTAATTGTTATATGGTTTTGAATATTTCATGATATCCTATGCTTTTTATTTAGTCATTTATTTTTGTCACATCATTTAGCATATGCTATGTTCATGCATTATTATTTTTATTTTTATTTTCATGCATATTGTATGATAGCATTATTTTATGTTTTATGTCATTTCATGTCATTTAGATTATATTTTTAGAATATGCCATGTCATTTAATATATGCCATATCATTTAATTTTGTCATATAATCTAGGTCATTTCATTTCATATAGACTATATTATGTTGCTTAGGACATTTCATTTTATTTAGGATATTTCATTTAGAATATCATGTCATTTAAATCATTTCATTTCATTTAGAATATATCATGATATTTAGGATATTGCATCTCATTTAGAATATGTTATATCACTTAGGTTATATTCATTTCATCTAGAATATGTTATGACACTTAGGTCATATCATTTCATTTAGATTATTTCATGTCATCTTTATTATGTCACACATTTTCATATTCATATTTTTTACAATGTGTATTAAATAAGATAATGATTTTCAATAAAATTAAGATATTCTCGAGTTAAAATAATTCATGATTTCTCTGCCGGATTTGCTGGGGAGGATATCATCAATTATCATTAATAACGGAATATCTTATTTAAAATGAGAATGATTCAGAAAATTTCCAAACTAATAAAAATTTCTATATTTTGCCACGTTTGTTGGGGAATATAGGAAAATTTTGAATTAATAAATTTCGGATCATTTTCAATAAAAAAAATGGAATTATTTTTCTTTAAATTGGGAATTAACTTGAAATACTAAATTAAAAATCGACTTTTTACCGAGACTTGAGATAACACACAATTAATAAGGTATCGTTTTATACGGGTGTTGTGGGGGTGCTAATCATTCCCCACACGTAACCGAGTCCCGAACCCGCTTCCTTGATTTCTCTGGTTTAAAACGTAGACTTGAAATTGGTTTTAAAAAAAAATATTTTAATTAATTTTAAAATTTTTTATAAAATCGATTTTAATGGGTGGCCGATCACACCTAGCCAAAGAAGATTGGTGGCGACTCCATGTCTTTTTCAATGTTATTTTCAAAACCTTCATTTTTCTAGAGGAATTAAGTCGACTTTTTCTCTTTTTTTTTTTTAATGTCACGCTTAACGAATAATAAAATCTTGCGATGAGACTTGTTTTTTTTTAGGTTGCGACAGCTTGGCGACTCCGCTGGGGACTTTTAGAGAGTCAGACCTAGAATTAGTCGTGTGTTATCAAAATCTCGATTTTGTTGGTTTAATTGGTATTTAATTTTAATTCCCACATTTTTTAAAATAATAAGGAGAATTTTGAAAATAATAAAATGTTTTAAATATGTCCATATTCATGTGCATACATTTTATTATTGTTCTCTAGTTATTTAATAATTGTATATTTTAATTGCTTGTTGGTTAATGCGTTACACTATTCTTGAATGTTATTTTAATAAATTGTTGGGGCTTTTAGTATAAGGGGTGTAGAATAGGTGGTGAAAGGTTTGTTGTTCCTCCTCACACACTACACGTGCATTTGTATATCATGAGCCCTATACCCGGGTTTCGTCCTTTTAGGTGGGAGCAAAGTAATTAAGCCTTCGTGATTAACAATCAGCATGGGCTAGTGAAACACTTCCGGAGTACTAAATTACCTAAGCTTTCGTGATTAACAATCCGCATGGGCTAGGAAAATATACTCTAACGAATGGAACCCGTTTTTATCGGGGTGCCTTACTAGCCTTCACCGGCGACAATGAGTAGCAATTCGGGGCCTTTAGAACCGATTCACCCTCATATAGTGAACCTAGGCGAAGCCATGCCGGATTTTCGTTAGACGCACCGAAGTTAGGAACACTTGGAGGAATGCTTATGATATTTTACCATGTATCTCTACATTCTGAATAAGCATGGCAGATCGGGCAACGATGTATGTACATCGCCCGTAATAAGTTTAATACCCCATCCCAAAGGCATCGTGATGCCTAAGTGAGTCGATACTGTTGGGGCAAGTGTTCATACACTTTTTTAAATTGAAAATGTCAAAACATTCTTTTTCAAACTTTTTTGCATTTTGCACATTTTATGCATGTGTGAATAGATCATGTACATTTATGGTCGTATTGTTTATCTCATTTTTTTTTGCAATAAACGGATAGTGGTAATAATTTAATTTGATGGTTTTTATAAACCGATAGTGTTACATGAACATTTGCATATTGTACCATAGTATGATCCACTACCTCGAAATTCTTTTGAAAATAATGTGTTTGGTTTTTCTTAAAGAAAACATGTTTCAAAAAATCATAGATTAAATTTGGAGGCAAATCTTGCATAATGAGATTTTTGAATAATCAAGATTTAGGTCCCACCAATTTCGTGTAATCATTGGTTAACTTCTTTGTGTATACCTTTGTGTTAATTCATTTATTCTTTGCATGTATCATTTTGGCATCATGTTACAGTCCTAACATGCATGGTTACTCATTATAAAATACATTTGTGATGTATATGGTCATTCTTTGTATCTAACTTTGTGTTAATTCAATTTTTTCTTTGCATTTATCATTTTGACACCATGTTACAGTCCTAACATGCATGGTTACTCATTATAGAATACGTTTGTGATGTATATGGTCATTCTTTATACCTACCTTTGTGTTAATTCATTTATTCTTTGCATCTATCATTTTGACATCATGTTACAGTCATAACATGCATGGTCATTCATTGTAGAATACGTTTATGATATGCATGGTCATTATTTCTATATACCTGTGCATCAATTTATTCAATTTTTAAATGCTTCATGTTGGTATTAGATTGCATCCATGGCATACATAGTCATCATAATTTCTCTGTATATGCTCATGCATTAATCATCAGTACATTCATGCATATAGAAATAGAGCATGTACATTCATAATTGTATTCTTAATCTCATGACATTTTCATTTGCATCAAAGGGGTTCGAGATATGAGAAAAGAATCGGAGGAAAGATTGGGTGCTTTGGAACGCAACCAAGAGGAATTTGGGCATGAAATCCGGGAGGTGAAAGAACAACTTGCCAAAATGATGAAAATGTTTGAGGATATGGGCAAGAATAAGGGGGAACTTTCTCAGGGCTCTGCATCGCCTTCGGAACAACCAAAACCATTAGGTCCAGAACATACAATCCTTGTTGGATTTTGCACTTGTCAATGCCACAAAGGTTGCAACCCTGATGAAATTGTGGACAAAATCTTGAAAAAGATTAAACCCGAAAGCCTGATACCAAGGATAGAAACTTCATATCCTAAACAGTCCCTGCAATTGGTCCTAGGTCCAAACCACCCTACTATGGTCCAATTGTCCACTATGAGGATTACTACGGGACCCTAACTAGCAGTTCGTACTATTTCCCTCATCAATCACCTTATCCAGCATCTGCGATAGGAACCTCGAATTATGTACAACCTCCAAGGGTCCCTTGTCCAAATCCATACCCTTGCCTTGTTATTCCGCCATCTCCCTATGTAAACACTCCGGTTCGGACCTTAGTGCCACCACTAAGTGCCCCAACTCCTAGGCCGTGTGTGACTAAGAAACAACCCAAAAACAAGACTAAAGAACAATATGATCCTATTTCAATCAGCTACCGAGAGCTTCTCCTTATACTGATCCAAAATCACATGGTTGCTTGTATCCCGCTGAAACCCCTGTTACCACCAGATCCAAAATGGTATAATCCAAATGCAAGATGTGATTATCACTGTGGAATTGCTGGCCATAGCATTGAAGACTGTATAGCCTTCAAAAAGAAAGTGCAATCTCTTATAGAGATTAAGTGGATCGATCTAACGACACTGACTGATAGAGGGCTGGAAAAGCGTAATTAGAATTGGGAGATTTATAGCAATTATGTAGAAAGACTTCGGTCTGATAAGCCGGCTCTTATAGCCTTAGGATGCTAGAAAGAATAAAGTGTTTGTAAACGCAGTTTTAACCACTGCTCAGGTTTTGTAAACATGGATTATACCGTTGTGACCGTTGATTTGGGAATGAATTGGTTGTGCTTCAAATTTATGAGATGTAGATGATTAAGTTCCTCCGATTCTTATTTCCTCCGTGATATCTTCCCCTTTGCATTTTACATCGGATCAATTATTTGTCATACCATACATTCATATATGCATCTTGGTAGCATCAGGTGGTATTCATGACAAACATAGCCAGCATGATTTTTTTGTATATGTCCATGCACTAATTTGCTTATTACATACATCATGTTAGCATTAGGTCATATTCATGACATACATGGTCAGCATGAGTTTCTTTGTACATACTCTGTGTCAATCATTCATTGTTTACATGTATCATATTTGACATTGTGTTGCATTCATAGTGTATACGATCATTCATTAGGAAATATGCTGAAATATACATGGTCATTCATTGCATATATCCATGTGTTGATTTGTTTATTCTTTACTTGCAGCATGTTGGCATCGTGATTGCATTTATTACATACACGGTTTAGCATGTTTCCACTGTACATGTCCATACATCATATTGTTTATGTTTCACGGGCACCAAATTGCATTCATGGCTCCTCCATCATGACATACATTTGGGGGGAAACAAAACAGAAGTTGGCTTGGCTTTAAGAGTCTTTGAAAGAATTTCTATTTCAAATCAGAGGTATAATAAGTACTGAGTACCATTTTAATACAGGCTAGAGCTATGGAGAATGAACAAGCTACCAAATGGAAAGAATGGAAAGGGTACATGAAGAATTGCGAGAACAGCTGGCAAAGTCTCAAGCAGAATCTAAGGATCATATGACTAAATTGATGGAGCTGATGTCCGCTGTAATTAAGGGAAAGGGATACACTGAAAACTTGGCCGCCAGAGAAGGGTTAGAGGCACAAGAGGGTCAGAGTGAGGACATGATGTTAAATGGCCAGAATACAGTTAATCCCAGCAATATTCTGAATTAAGATGATCCAGCTAAACAAGCAAAACTGAAGATGGTTGAGTCGAACGAGCCTGAGTTGGCAGATTCCTAAGGGAAATATCAGTTGCTAGATGAAATGCTCCAGGCAATAGAAAATACAGACGTATTCGGGAGTGTAGATGCGAAAGAACGATGCTTGATCCTCAATTTAGTCATTCCTCATAAATTCAAGGTCCCTGACTTTGTGAAATATGATGAGACGACCGATCCATCAACCCACATCACCATGTTCTGTCGAAAGATAGCAAGTCACATAGATAATGATAAGCTTTTGATTCACTGCTTTCAGGATAGCCTCAGCGGGCCCGCAATTAGGTGGTATAGTCAGTTAAGCAAGGATCAGATTCGCTTTTGGAATGATTTGCAGGGCTTTTCTAACCCAGTACAAGCATATGTCCTTCTATGAACTATATACCCCAGGCTTCATACATATACCCAATGGACTGTCAGAATCCAGTAAATTTTCAACCTTTTGTTAGTCAGAGAAAATCGAAGAATATTCGGAAAAGAGATCAGTTTGAGCCACTCCCCATGTCTTACTCTGAACTATTGCCCCAGCTGGTCGAAGAGCAACTCCTCACTAAAGTTCCAGTGGAGCCTATTCAACCCCCATATCCGAGCTGGTATGAAGAGAATGCATATTGTGATTATCATTCTGGGATTCGGGGATATTCCACGGAAATTGCCTATGTCTGAAACGGAAGGTTCAAGCACTCATCAATAAAGGGCAGTAGATGTGGGGAAGAAACAAAAATCAGACAGCGTGGAGAATCTACTGAATGGGAATGATGAGACCATTGTGGATGTCATAATGGGAGAAGTAGATAGAAAGATCGAAAAGAGTACTGAGGAATAGCCAGTTTGAATTAGGAAGAACATGTCAAGGGGGAGTTTTTTTTTATGCATGTAGTTTCATACCTCATGATGAAAACACTTGTCTTATGGTGACATTCATATGAATTAAATGAATTTTGAATTTTAAATGCTTTGTGTTTGTTGTGTTTTAACAATAATTTGAATTTGCAAAAAAAAAACAAGCATTAAAGAAGTTTTAATAATGGACGGTCTCGAGAATATTGATGATCATTGTTAGAAATGACCGAATACTCTCCCCCCTCTCTTTTGGGCTTCTCTATGGCTAAACTCCTTGAATCGAGAACACTTGAAAGACCTAATGCTTCAAGGAATATGAATGATGGAACTTTATAAAAAAAAAAAACATTGTCATCACAGAATAAGCAAAGTTGTAAATCCTAGTCTAGGCCATGAATAAAGGAACGAACTTTTTGAAATTTTTTCGAATTGTTTGAAATTCAAACAAATGAGACATTTTTTCAAGAGTCTAGATTTTGATAATTTGATGTATGTCAAGATTGTACTAAAACCATTCATGACCTTTACCAATAATCAAAAAACACTAATTACCCAAACATCACTTCATGATTGATACCCTGGGGCACAATGATTAAACTAGAGAAAACCCGTTTTTGGGTCTTATTTTACTTGTCCTTTCAAAGAACTCATATTTGAAACTCAGTCTTTTTAAAATAGACCTAGACTTGCTATGTTCCTCGTAATAATACAAATTCCCAAAGTTGATCAAATTCAGGCATCATGTGTGGAAATGATGGAGACATGATGAAAAAGGATGGAACTAATGCCTAAATCATTGGGGGCATGCAAAAATGGGAAAAAAAAAGAAAAATTGTGATATCATGCATATGAGAATTCGGATGATTCCAAAGTGTAAAATGAAATTTTGATTATCTATTCCCCATAGGGATTGCTTTTCAATGAGAATATTTGTGCTTAATATGAGAAATGGCCATCTTTCATATCCCTTTCACAAGAAGAAATTATCCATAGTCACCCCTTTTGAGCCAAAAGAATTCTTTCTTCTTTGAACCCTGATTAAGGATCACCCTCTACACTGGGGGAAAATACGAGAAAGGATCACTGAGAAATGAGTCATAACTCAAAGACAGATACAAGGCAAGTCGAGCTCCAAATAGATATGGGCTCACTCTATCAAAAGGAAAGGGAAAAGATGGCGAAATGGAAGCCAAGAACAAAACAAAAGAAGAACAAAAAAAAAAAATGTGAAAAAAGTATGGCAAATGAAAGCCAAAAGCAAAGAAGAAAAAGAGCAAAGTCAAAAGGAATGAAAAGTCCAAAAAGGGACAAATGCTTCAAAAGGAATCCTCCTCAAGAAATTATCCTTGATCTGATTACCCTCAAACACATATTTTAGGCCTATTTATCCTTTCTTTCTGAACTCTGAACCATGGCCTACATTACGTACTTTAAAAGTCCATTTTGATCAAGCATGAATATTTAATTTGAAGGGTTTTTCCTCAGATTTTATCCCATCTCATCGAATTATCATTTCACTTAGGAAGAATTTAGAATTCTCAAGTGCATGGTAGAACAAAAAAAAGAGAGGAAGGAATGGGATTCTAGAGCGAAAACAAAAAGACGGGCGGTCTAGAGTAAAATGGGAATTTTCGATGCCATCATGATAGTGCAGATACCACAAAAGAGAAGATCATCTTACAGAAGTGGTCATCGAGGAACATCTAGGAACTCCTGAACCTCCCAAAGTGTCAACTCTTATTCGGATGATTGATTTCAAAAACTGAAACTTTTTTTCTCCAAAATCAGCTTTCTAGTTTAAACATCCCAGCCAATCTTGACGCTTGTCAAAATACCTTGATATGGAAACTAAAAGAATGTTGAATTTGTTTGGTTCTCAATGAATTCATGATTTATAAAATCTATTTCATTTGTGAGCCTAGAAGGGACATATATTTTTTTATGTGAAGTTTTCCTGGAAAAACCAAAATCATGATCATCAGTCTTCAAAAGATTTGTACATTACACACTATGGGGTTAAAATTTTTTGACTCAGAAGTTTTCATTAAATAAGCAAAATTGTTTTTAAAAAGGGGAAAATAAAAGTATTTTTTTGAAATACCCGTTTTTGATGTTGACATGAGATAAGAGTTTTTCTAATCCAAAGGTGTGAAATTACTAGGGATAACCTTGACTTCCAAATATGAGAAGAAGAAATAAAACTCAGCAAGAAGATTTCTGTTGATAAGAGTTTGAAAACTGTTGGGGCAAAAGAATAGCCAAAGATTGAAAAAGGAGTTAAAGATATACTCTGATTTGAAAAGAAAAAATGAATGGGAAAGGCTAAGCCAAAGTCTAGAAAAATGATCGGGGGCATTTGCATCATTCATGAACACTCATCTCTCTATTAAGATTTGCATCTGCACCATGTCAGCAAGCATTTGCATCATTCATGGATATTTACATTTACACTATTCCATAAGCATCTGCATTCTACCTTTACAAGTACATCCTTCATAAATATTTGCATTCTCATCATGTCAAGCAAATGCATCATTTCTAGGATCATCGTATCTTCATTGTAGCTGCAATTACACCATTCATGAACCACTTACATGAACATGATTTGTAGGGACATTTGCATCTGCATTTAGAAACATTTGCATCAATCCAAGACATTTGCATCTGCATTTAGAATCATTTGCATCAATCCAAGACATCTGTATCATTTCAAGAAGCATTTGCATCAATCCAAGATATTTGCATTTACACCATCAAGCATTTGCGTCCTCTCTCAAATCCTTCAGGTTCATTTCCAGGCCATTTCAATTTATGGTTTCATCCAGATTTTTTTCTGGTTTGACCCATGTTTTTCAATTTCTGGTTTCATCCAGATCTTTTTCAAATTCCTGGTTTCACCCATGCTTTTCAATTTTTGGTTCCATCCAGATCATTTTTAAATTTATGGTTTCACCAATTTTTGGTTTCACCCATGCCTTTTTAATTTTTGGTTTCATCCAGATGTTTTTCAATTTATGGCTTCACCCATGCTTTTCAATTTCTGGTTTCATCCAGATCTTTTTTTGGTTTCACCCATGTTTTTCAATTTCTGGTTTCATCTAGATCTTTTCAAATTTCTAGTTTCACCCATGCTTTTCAATCTCTGGTTTCTTCCAGATCATTTTTCAAATTTCTGGTTTCACCCATGCCTTTTTTAATCTCTGGTTTCATCCAGATCAATTTCAATTTCTGGTTTCACCCATGCTTTTCAATTGTTGGTTCCATCCAGATCATAATCAAATTTCTGGTTTCACCCATGCTTTTCAACTTATGGTTCCATCCAGATCATTTTCAAAATTCTGGTTTCACTCATGCCTTTTCAATTTCTGGTTTCATAAAGATCTTTTTCAAATTTCTGGTTTCACCCATGTTTTTCAATTTCTGGTTTCATCCAGATCTTTTTCAAATTTCTGGTTTCACCCATGCTTTTCAATTTCTGGTTTCATCCAGATCCTTTTCAAATTTTTGGTTTCATCCATGCTTTTCAATTTCTGGTTCCATCCAGATCATTTTCAAATTTCTGGTTTCACCCATGCCTTTTTAATCTCTGGTTTCATCCAGATCTTTTTCAATTTATGATTTCACCCATGCTTTTCAATTTCTGGTTTCATCCAGATCTTTTTCTGGTTTCATCTATGTTTTTCAATTTCTGGTTTCATCTAGATCTTTTTCTGGTTTCATCCATGTTTTTCAATTTTTTGGTTTCACCCATGCTTTTCAATCTCTGGTTTCATCCAGATCATTTTTCAAATTTCTGGTTTCACCTATGCCTTTTTTAATCTATGGTTTCATCCAGATCATTTTCAATTTCTGGTTTCACCCATGCTTTTCAATTATTGGTTCCATCCAGATCATTATCAAATTTCTAGTTTTACCCATGTTTTTCAATTTCTGGTTTCATCCAGATCTTTTTTTTGGTTTCACCCATGTTTAACAATTTCTGGTTTCATCTAGATTTTTTTTCAAATTCCTGGTTTCACCCATGCTTTTTAATTTCTGGTTTCATCCAGATCATTTTTCAAATTTTTGGTTTCACCCATACCTTTTTAATCTCTGGTTTCATCTAGATCTTTTTCAATTTCTGGTTTCACCCATGCTTTTCAATTGTTGGTTCCATCCAGATTATTTTCAAATTTGTGGTTTCACCCATGCTTTTCAATTTCTATTTTCATCCAGATCTTTTTCAAGTTTCTGGTTTTACCCATGTCATTTCAATCCCTGGTTTCATCCAGATCTTTTTCAATTTTCGGTTTCACCCATGCTAGTAAGGTTAGCACAAGACAGGATAAGACCCCGAGACCATTATCGAGGTCTTTTCTTCTCTTGCAAATCAAACCCATTTCTTTAAGACGGGTGAGCCATGATTAGTCAGGGAATCCAATTTAAGGACAATATATTCAATTTACATCTTTTTCAAAAAACAAAAATGAAAAAGTGATAAAAAAAAGGTGAGTGAAAACCTCTTTCCCCTTTTCTTCACATGTGATTTCACTAACCGGACAAAATTAGTGTTTGTTTATCTTTGCCTGATTCCTGATTCTCAGCAATAGCCAAAGAGGGGTAGCTGTAGACACCCAATTTTGTCCGGACCACTAAAACAGGTAAGTTTTCTTCCTAAATTGATGTTTCAAAATGTAAAAAAACTTTTTTCATCCTGCAGCTTGTACTCCGAGACTTAGTCTAAGAAGGCGAGTATAAAAAGTCAAACTTGAAAAAGTCAACCCCAAAAAGTCAACTACTGGAAAAGTCAACCCACTTTCAAAATCAAGATTTGAAGTTCAATTGAAATATGGTGAAAGAATTTTGATAATCCGAGGTCCACATCGAAAGATATGGAGTTCGGAAGTTGGGTTACGGAGATTCAGTAGAAAGGAAACCCTAGTTCGAGAAATTTGGAGAAAAGTGCTTAAACTATCAAATTGGTCAAAATTGAAGGTTCCAAATGAAAGATAAGCACTGACTACGGGTAATGAAGAAGCTACTTGAAAGAAAAATTGAAAGAAAAGTCAATTCAAAAGAAAACCGAGAATTAGGGTTTTTGGTGGATTTTGTTGAAATTTGAAAGAATTACAGAAATGACCCGATTCGGTAAGGATAAAGCTCCTAATTGATGAGGAGTGATTAGACAAGGATAGCCCAGGGCTCAGTTTGAAGAAAATCTGAAAATCGGACTTGTTTTGAGCAAAACTGGATTTCAGAGGCAAAAGGTCAAAATTGGAAATTTTGGAAAAAATAGCAAATGAACTCCAAAAATTCTGAAAATTTGCAGATCACATTCTTAAATCATTTCGAAGAGATTGGCGAAATAAAATCCTAATTCGGAGTTCGGAGTTCGTTTGCAAATTGCCAAATCTCGGGTCCCCTATGTAGAAATTCAAAAGGAAAAATCCCGGAAAAATACCAAATGAGCTCCAAAAATTTTGAAACTTTACAGATCTCAATCTTAAATTATTTTGAAGAGATTGGTTAAGAAAAATCTTGATTTGGAGTTTTTTTGCAAAATGGCCAAATCCCGGACTCACTATTTAGTAATTCAAGCAGATAAATCCCGACAAAATACCAAATGAGTTCCAAAAATTATGAAAACTTCCAGATCATACTTTTAAATTGTTTGGAAGATATTGGTAATGAAAAATCTAGATTCGGATCTCGTTTAAAAAATGTTAAAGTTTGGGAACACAAAAGGACATTTTGGAAGAAAAAATCCAAATAAATAGCATGTGGGCTCAAAAGATTTTAAAAACCTCAAGAATTCAAATTTTTATTATTTCAGAAGTATTAAAAAAAATTGAATTTGGAGTCATTTTCCTATTTATTTATGTTCGGGGGGCAAAAAAGTTATTTTACCAAAGAAATCGAAAATGGCCATTTTTTGTTTTTAAAAAATTGAAGCATGGGCTGGAAGAGGAAGAGTCAGCCGGCCAAGGCCCATTGGTGGGTAGATATTTTTTTATTTTTAATCAAAAAGCCAACAATGTAGAGGAAGGTAGTTATTTTTTATGATCAAGCCTTTGAATTTGCAACACATGGACCAATGGTTGGAGAGATATTCTATTTATGACATCATAATGCAAGGGCTGATCAAATCTGATCCAATGGTGAAAATGTTACATAGAAGGCATCTTGAAATGATAGCCTTTGGATGAGATAAAAAAATAACCACCTAGCTTCTAGAACAATAGGCCATTCGGCCACTATAGGGGGGAGGGGGTTCTCTATTTCATTTTCACTCATTCACACTCTTGTTTGGCTGATTTTCTCTCCATTTTGAAAGGCAAAAAAGAAAAGTTTAGAAAGGCAAGGAAAATAAGAAGAAGGAAAGCTTGCAATATAGCTTTGAGAGGTTGCTTCAAGCACCATTTCTTGCACTTTCCTTGAATTTCCATTCTTGATTTTGCTACTTTCATTAATATTTTGGTGAGTTTTTCTTTTGATTTTGATTTTAAAATAAGTGTTTTTAAGTTCTTTCTTCAAGTTCTTCTTGATACTTTCTTGTAAAAAGCTTTTTGAAAATTTTTTCTTGATTTAGAGGGGTAGCCGAATGGCTTGCTGTTTTTGTGTAGTTGCTGTTTTGTTTTCTATTTCATGTTACTACTGATATTTAACAAGTTTTGATGCTTTAAATATTCTTCAAATACATAAATATGAAGCTTGTTTTGATTTGATTGCTTGCTTGTTTCCATTGTTGAGTCTATTATCTTGTTATTATGTTAATTTTACTTATCTTGCATTTTTGATTTTCTGTTTTCAAAATGTTTAAGTTGTTTATGTTTTACATTTTGTTAATCCATGTGTTTGTGAAAATGTCTATTGGTTTTCATGCCTTTACTTTATATTTGCCTGATTTAAGTATTATTCTTTAGCTATACATGTTAGTTTGTTGAGTGTTTGTGAAAATGCCATGTCCATATGGATCATTCGGCTACCCCTTCTTTTAAGCTTTGTGTGTGCATTTTTGTTATACTAGTTGATAGGTTTTCATTCCCATGATTTATTGTTGTGTATTTTTAGTTTAAGTATGCTATATGTTTGTGTATTTGCCATGCATTTTTAGCTTTAGGTTGTGCTTGCATTATCATGCATTTTAGACCTAGGTTGCAGTAAATGCCATGCAAGTTCATGTTAGGTCTAGGTCATTTTATTGATGCCATGTATTTTTCATGTCATTTAGGTTTTAAATCATGCATTTCATTCATCATATTTGCTGTATTTTCAAGCATTTCATGTCATTTCCACATGGTTTATGACTTTGACCAATCAATGGTTCAAATTCATGCTCATTTTGAGCATACTTGTGGAAAATTAAAGAGTTGTCAAATTGATTATTCTACCTTTGTGATTTTTTTTACTTAGCCAATTTTTTTCTAACTTTTCAAAAGTGTTAGCTACTGTTTGTGAGTTTTTAGGAGAGTCTCTAACATTTTTACTTTGATTTTTAAATGATTTTATCAATGGCGAAAAAATGTGTTTTGGCAAAACAATTTTTTCACCAGGACTCGTACTTTCCCAATTTTTTGGGCAGTCATCTTTAATTAGAAAATTAAGCTGATTTTTCCCGTGTATTTTTACATGTCATGAGTCTCCAGTATTTTTTTTAGATTTTTTTGAATTTTTAAAAGTAGGTTAAAAAATCGTGCTTTAAAACTGGACAATGGAATCAGAATTAAATTTGAAGGAAAATCATTTCCCTGTTTTGGTTAAGTTACTTAGAGGGGGCTGATTAGGATGTTTAGCTACTATCTTAGGGTAGTTTCTAAGCCTTTTTAAACTCTAAAAATGATTTTTTAAATCTCGGGTTAAGGGTGGTCAAGTCCGGGATTTAAACTTAGGAAATTAGAGCCATTTGAAAAAGGTTTAGCTAAGTTTTTATTTTTAATCTAAGCTTTTCAAAATTGTTTTCTAACAATCACAAAGTATTTTGGTTTTAGAATATTTAATTTGATATATTTTCCTAAGGTAGCCGGATATCTTTTTAGATATATGGATTTTCTTAATTAATGGAAAAAATACATTCTCATGCATTGCATTTTCCATATTCATGCATACTATATAATATGTGATTTTTGCTATGTTAATTTCCATGATGGTGTTATTATCTTTGATTTAAATTTTTGATATTATATTAATTGTTATATGGTTTTGAATATTTCATGATATCCTATGCTTTTTATTAGTCATTTATTTTTTTCACATCATTTAGCATATACTATATTCATGCATTATTATTTTATTTTTATTTTCATGCATATTGTCTGATATCATTATTTTATGTTTTATGTCATTTCATGTCATTTAGATTATATTTTTAGAATATGCCATATCATTTAATTTTTCCATATAATCTAGGTCATTTCATTTCATATAGACTATATTATGTTACTTAGGACATTTCATTTTATTTAGGATATTTCATGTAAAATATCATGTCATTTAAATCATTTCATTTCATTTAGAATATATCATGATATTTAAGATATTGCATCTCATTTAGAATATGTTATATCACTTAGGTTATATTCATTTCATCTAGAATATATTATGACACTTAGGTCATATCATTTCATTTAGATTATTTCATGTCATCTTTATTATGTCACACAGTTTCATATTCATATTTTTTAAAATATGTTTCAAAATAAGATAATAATTATCAATAAAATAAAGATATTCCCGAGTTAAAATAATTCATGAGTTCTCTGTCGGGTTTGCTGGGGAGGATATCATCAATTATCATTAATAACGAAATATCTTCTTTAAAACGAGAATGATTCGAAAAATTTCCAAACTAATAAAAATTTATATATTTTGCCACGTTTGTTGGGGAATATAGGAAAATTTTGAATTAATAAATTCCAGATCATTTTCAATAAGAAAATGGAATTATTTTTCTTTAAATTGGAAATCAACTTGAAATACTAAATTAAAAATCGACTTTTTACCGAGACTTGAGATAACACACGATTAATAAGGTACCGTTTTATACGGGCGTTGTGGGGGTGCTAATCCTTCCCCACACGTAACCGAGTCCCGAACCGCTTCTTTCATTTCTCTGGTTTAAAACGCAGACTTGAAATTGGTTTTACAAAAAATGTTTTATAAAACCGATTTTAATAGGTGGCCGATCACACCTAGCCAAAAAATATTGGTGGCGACTCCATGTCTTTTTCAAGGTTATTTTCAAAACCTTCATTTTCTAGAGGAATTAAGTCGACTTTTCCTCGGTTTTTTTTAATGTCACGCTTAACGAATAATAAAGTCTTGCGATGAGACTTGTTATTTTTTAGGTTGCGACAATGTTTTCAAATGTTCAACTAAATGTTGAATAGTAGACACTAAAATAATACTAATTAATTGGTTTAACCTTAATAATTAATACTTAAATTTTTATAAAATCTTGATATGTAAAAGCTAATTTATATAGTAATTGATATAATTTTAGTATTTGATCATTTTGACGTTAACATTAGATATAATCAATTAATCATATAATCGAATAATAATTATACAATTATAATATTGAATATTAGACATTATTAAAAAGAGTATCGATTATCATTCAGTAAAAATATTTAATATGAATAATTGGTCAATTATTTATCTTAGCCCTTAATAGTTACAAATTTTAGGATACTATGACGTGTAAAAATTAGTTTATATTAAACTATTTTGGTCAGTGTTTTCAAGTGTGCAAGGTGTACTCTAGGCCCTAGAACTCTTATATTGTCTAAGACGCATCAATGTTTAAAGTGAATGAAGGGGCTGAAGTTGTGCCAACAAAGATGAGTATATACGAGTCTCCTATCCACTGTCTAAGTATTGAAAAAGAAGCAGATGGCCTCTCTAGGTATAACGACATCTTGCAGTACATCAAGAGTCAACAGTATCCAGAACAAGCAACAGAAAATGACAAAAGGACTCTGAGAAGGCTAGCAATGGGTTTTGTTCTAGACAGTGAGATTCTCTACAAGAAAGGAAAAGACCAAGTCTTATTGAGATGTGTCGGATCTGCCGAAGCTCGGAGAATTATAGAAGAGGCCCATAAAGGGATATGTGGCACTCATGCTAATGGTCACATGCTTGCTAAGCAGATTATGAGGGCAGGGTATTATTGGTTGACAATGGAAGGAGATTTTATCAGTTATTCCCGAAAGTGCCATAAATGCCAGATATATGCAGATAAAATTCAGGTGCCGCCATCGCCATTGCATGTCATGACTGCACCATGGCCCTTTTCAATGTGGGGAATGGATATGATTGGACCTATTACCTCGAAAGCTTCAAATGGACATCGTTTCATCTTGGTGGCCATAGATTATTTCACAAAGTGGGTAGAAGCTACTTCCTATGCGAATGTAACAAAGACGGTGGTATGCTGATTTGTTAAGAAAGAAATCATATGCCTTTACGGATTGCCAGCAAGAATTATTTCGAATAATGCTCTCAATTTGAACAATAAGATGATGAGAGAAGTGTGTACTTAGTTTAAGATCACACATCATAATTCGGCACCTTACTGTCTAAAGATGAATGGGGCAGTAGAAGCAGCTAACAAGAATATCAAGAAGATTGTTGAGAAGATGACTGATGTGTACAAGGATTGGCATGAGATCTTGCCTTTTGCTCTTCATGCATATCGTACTTCGGTCCGCACATCTACACGGGCAACACCGTTTTCTTTGGTATACGGGATGGAAGCAGTGCTACCTATTGAAGTTGAGATCCCTTCACTTCGGGTTTTGATGGAGGTTGGCCTAGAAGGGGCAGAATGGGTTAGAGCTCATTATGAACAGCTGAATCTCATCAAGAAGAAAAGAATGAAAGTGATTTTTCATGGGCAATTGTATCAAAAAAGGATGATTCGAGCCTACAACACGAAGGTTCGTCCCAGACAGTTTCGAGAAGGGGAGTTGGTACTAAGGAAAATTTCCCTATAGTAAAGGACCCGCAAGGAAAATGGGCTCCGAATTGGGAAGGACCCTATGTGGTAAAAAGAGCTTTTTCTGGGGGAGCATTGATTTTAACTCGGATGGACGGGGAGAATTTCAGAAATCTCGTGAATGCTGATGACTGAAGAAGTATTATGCTCGAAATTGGTTTTTTTCACCCAAAAAAAAATGTGATGCTATGCGCATGGAAATTCGAATGATTCCAAGCGTAAAAATGAAAATTCTATATAACTATCTCCCCTGTGGATTTCTTTTTAATGAGAATATTCATGCTTTATATGATGAATGGCCATCTTTCATATTCCTTTCACTAAGAAGAAATTATCCTTAGTCACCCCTTTGCGCCTTAGGAATTATTTCTTTCTTTAAACCTTGATCAAGGGTCACCCTCTATACTGGAGGGAAAATGCGAGGAAAAATAATAAAAAATCATGGCAAAAAGAAAGCCATCGAAAAATATGAAAATAAAAGAATGGCAAATGAAAGCCAACAAAGCAAAAAAAAAAGAAAAAAGAAATCCAAAAAAGGGCCAAATGTTTCAAGAATGAGTTCTCCTCAGGAAATGATTCTTGATTCAATCACCCTTAAACACATTTTGGGCCTATTTTATCCTTTCTTTCTGAACCCAAACCTTGGCCTACATTACGTGCTTTAGAAAGTCCATTTTGATCAAGCATGGATAAATAATTTGAAAAGTTATTCTCAGAATTTATTCCATCTTTTGAATTGATATTTTTACCTTGGAAGCATTTAGAATTCTCATATGCATGGTAGAATACAAAAAAATGAAAATGAAAAAAAAAATGTAAAAGGAGAGGTTTAAGCCAAAAACCCGCAAAAGGCGACTTAATACCGAATGGAGGACACTTGAGCTGAAAACCCGCAAATGGCGGCTCAGGTACTGATTAAAATTCGAATGAATGCTCCGTGTAAAGGGGGAAAAAGTATCTGAAAATCAGAGGAAAGGGGAGCAACTTAGTCTGACGTAACTATGGAAGCCGAGAGGTTACCCAAGTAAATTGCTCGTTCAAAAGAAATTTCAGATGGTTTGAAAAATGAGAGGTCCAAGATACTCCGCATTTGGGGCATCTACACCCTATAACATTACATTTGTTTCTTATATCCTTGATATTCACTTTTACAATTTTAAAAAAAAAAAACATTTGTTGCAATAAATTCTTATTATCCTTTCCATGACATTTTTGCTTGTTTCATATTTTCTTTCATACATTTTTGAGATGCATCATGATTGTTATTAAATGAATGATGATTAGTAATAAAAAAACTTTAAATAAAAGGATTGCAAAGTATTACTAAAGAATAGATTTAAATCTTGGAAAGGTTTGGAAAGTTCACCAAGAAAAAACAGTGAACGTGTTGGAGACTCCATCACGAAGTCAGAGAATTTATGAATTTCAGCGAAAGTCGGAAACTGGGACTGTTTGACAAGTTATCTTGAGTGAAGGGTTCCTTAAGTGGGGCATCAGTGAACAATTGAAGTCTCCGTCATGAAGTCAGATAATCTGTGAACCTCAAAGAAACAATGGATTCGAAATCATGACACAATCATTTTATTGCATTCATTCTTAGGAAAAATACAAGCATTTGCAACGCATGTCATTCTCATCATTTCGTTTAGCTAACATTGCAGAAATCAGGAAAACTTGAACTTCCCCAACGTGAACTCGTTCTGCTTTTCAAACGAGTCGAGCACCAAGATCACCGTCGAGGTACGTTCCTTTCCAAATTGAACTCATTTTCCTTCTCAAATGAGTCGAGCCCCGAGACAGCCGTCGAGGTATGTTTTTTTCATTTTCACGTTAAATTTATTTTTTTTCAAAATGAACCAAACCCAGAATCATTCTTAGTATTTCTTTTTGTTTTAAATCGAATTCATTATGTTTCGAGCCCCGAGACCATCGTCGCGGTATTTCCTTTTGTTTTAAATCAAATTCATTATGTTTTATCAAATGAGTCGAGCATTGAGACCACCGTCGAGGTATTTCCTTTTGTTTTAAATCGAATTCATTCTGTTTTATCAAATGAGTCAAGCCTTGAGACCACCGTCGAGGTATTTCCGTTTGTTTTAATTGAATTCATTCTGTTTTATCAAATAAGTCGAGCCTTGAGACCACCGTCGAGGTATTTCCTTTTGTTTTAAATCGAATTCATTCTGTTTCATCAAATGAGTCGAGCCTTAAGACCATCGTCAAGGTATTTCCTTTTGTTTTAAATCGAATTCATTATGTTTTATCAAATGAGTCGAGCCTTGAGACCACCGTCGAGGTATTTCCTTTTGTTTTAAATCGAATTCATTATGTTTTATCAAATGAATCGAGCCTTGAGACCACCGTCAAGGTATTTCCTTTCGTTTAAAATCGAATTCATTCTGTTTATCAAATGAGTCGAGCCTTGAGACCGTCGTAAAGGTATTTTCAAATCAACGGTAAGGCCTCCGGGCACCATTTTTAAAGACCTTCGAGCGCCATTCTTAAGACCTCCAGGCATAAGTTTCCAGAGTTTTTACAGTTTTAAACAATGAACAAGTCTTTGGTGGTAATAATCAAAGCCTCTAGTGGAGATATCCAGAGTTTTACATTTGCTTAAGCAAGTCTTTGGTGGTGATAACCAAAGCCTCTGATGGAGATATCCAGAGTTTTTCAGCTTTAAAAATGAACAAGTCTTTGGTGCTGATAGCCAAAGCCTCTGGTGGAGATATCCAGAGTTTTACGTTTGCTTGAACAAGTCTTTGGTGGTGATAGCTGAAGCTTCTAAAGGAGATACCCAGAATTTTAAACACAGCTTAGCACAAGACAGGTTAAGCCCTCGAGACCATCGTCGAGGTTTTTTCTTCTCTTGCAAATCGAACTCGTTTCCTTAAGACAGGTCGAGCCTTGATTAGTCAGGGAATTCAGTTTAAGGACAATATCTTCTATTTACAGCTTTTTTCAACCAAAAAAATTGAAAAAATGAATAAAGAAACCCCTTTCCCTTCTCTTCACATGTGATTTCACTAACCGGACAAAATTAGTGTTTATTTATCTTTTCCTGGTTCCTGATTCTCAGCAATAGCCAAAATGAGGTAGCTGTAGACACCTAATTTTGTTCGGACCACTAAAACAGGTATGTTTTCTTCCTAAATTGATTTTCAGAATGTAAAAACAGGGAAAAGTGCTTAAACGATCAAATTAGTCAAAATTGAAGGTTCCAAATGAAAAATAAGCACTGACTACGGGTTATGGAGAAGAAACTTGAAAGAAAAATAGAAAGAAAAGTCAATTCTGAAGAATACCGAGAATTAGGGTTTTTGGTGGATTTCGATGAAATTTGGAAGAATTACATAAATGGCCCGATTCGGTAAGACTAAAGCCCCTAATTGATGATGAGTGATTAAACAAGGATAGCCCAAGGCTCAGTTTGAAGAAGCAAAACCAGGTTTCGGAGGTAAAAGGGCAAAATTGGAAATTATGGGAAAAATAGCAAATGAACTCCAAAAATTCTAAAAATTTGCAGATCTCATTCTTAAATCATTTTGAAGAGATTGGAGAATTAAAAACCGAATTCGGAGTTCGTTTACAAAATGGCCAAATCCGGGTCCTATATGCAGAAATTCAAGAAGATAAATCCCGAAAAAATAGCAAATGAACTCCAAAAATTCTGAAAATTTGCAAATCTCATTCTTAAATCATTTCGAAGAGATTGGAAAAATAAAATCCGGATTCGGAGTTCAGAGTTCGTTTGCAAAATGGCCAAATCTCGAGTCCCTTATGTAGAAATTCAAGAGGATAAATCCCGAAAAAATAGCAAATGAACTCCAAAATTCTAAAAATTTGCAGATCTCATTCTTAAATTATTTGGAAGAGATTGGCGAAAGAAAATCCGGATTCGGAGTTCGTTTGCAAAATGGCCAAATCCCGGGCCCACAATGCAGTAATTCAAGTAGATAAATCGTGAAAAATACCAAATGAGTTCCAAAAATTATGAAAAATTCTAGATCATACTTTTAAATTATTTGTAAGAGATTGGTGAAGAAAAATCTGGATTTGGAGCTCGTTTAAAAAATGGCAAAGTTTGGAAGCACAAAAGGGCAATTTTGTAAGAAAAAATCCAAATAAATAGCAAATGGACTCGAAAATTTTTGAAAACCTCCAGAATTCAATTTTTTTTATTTTTGGAAGTATTGAAAAATAAAATTTGAATTTGGAGTCCGTTTGCTATTTATTTACGTTCGGGGGGCAAAAAGGTCATTTTACTCAAGAAATCGAAAAGGGCTTCTCTTGCCTTTTAAAAAAATGGAGATTGTGCTGGAATTTAGAGGGTTAGTCGGCCAAGCCCATGTTGGAGAATGATTTTGCTGAGTTCTTGCATCCAAAGGCTAAGAGTGGATAGTAAGGTAGTTATTTTTTTGATTAAGCCTTTGTAATTGAGCCACAAGGACCAATGCATGAAGAGGGAGAATGTCAACATAATGGCTTAAGATTCTTGAATAGCTGTAATTATGGATAGCTGATTACCTAATCTAAGGGTGATAATTTCACATTTTAAGCACCTTGGATTAATAGCCTTTGGATCAAAATTGGTTGGAAAAAAAATGACAACATCCTAGCCATCTAGAAGGCCATTCGGCCACTACAAGGGGAAGGGGGTCTCTCTTTCATTTTGATCTATTCACACTCTTGTTTGGCTGATTTTCTCTCCATTTTTGAAAGGCAAAAAGAAAAGTTTAGAAAAGAAAAGAAAGTTAGAAGAGAAAAAGCTGCAATATAGCTTCTAGAGGTTGCTTTAAGCACCGTACTCTTACACTTTCCTTGATTTTCTGTTCTTGATTTTCTGTTTTGATTGCTATTTTGGTAAATTTATTTTGATTTTCTTCTTTAAAATAAGTGTTTTTAAGTTTCTCCTTTAAATTCTTCTTTATACTTTCTTGGAAAAAGCTTTGAAAATTTTCTTTTCTTTTGTTTTTTGGGTTGGCCGAATGGCTATTGTTTTGATATAGTTGTTGTTTGCATTTTTATTTCATGTTATTCATGATATTTACCAAGTTTTGATGCTTTAAATCTTTTTCAAATACATAAACATGAAGCTTGTTTTGATTTGGTTGCTTGCTTGTTTCCATTTTTGAGTCTATTATCTTGTTATCATGTTTATTTTACTTATCTTGCATTTTTGATTTTCTGTTTTCAAAATGTTAAAGTTTGTTTATGTTTTACATTTTGTTAATCCATGTGTTTGTGAAAATGCCTATTGGTTTTCATTCCTTTACTTTACATTTGCATGATTTGAGTATTATTCTTTAATCTTGCATGTTAGTACATCATGTGTTTGTGAAAATGCCATGCTCATTTTAAAGTATGGGACCATTCGGCCACCCCTCTTTTAAGCTTTGTGTGAGCATTTTTGTTATGCTAGTTGATAGGTTTACATTTTCATGATATTTGATTGTGTATTTTGTTTAAGCATGCTATATGTTTGTGTTATTGCCATGTATTCTTTAGGTTTAGGATTGGTTTGCCTTGCCATGCATATTCATGCATTTTAGACCTAGGTTGCATTAAATGCCATACAAGTTTATTTAGGTCTAGGTCATTTTATTGATGCCATGCATTTTTCATGTCATTTAGGTTTTAAATCATGCATTTCATGCATCATATTTGCTGTATTTTCATGCATTTCATGTCATTTCCGCATGATTTGTGACTTAGACCAATCAATGGTTCAAAGTCATGCTCATTTTGAGCATACTTGTGGAAAATTAAAGAGTTGTCAAATTGATTATTCTACCTTTGTGTTTTTTTTTACTTAGCCAATTTTTGTCTACTTTTCAAAAGTGTTAGCTACTGTTTGTGAGGCTTTAGGAGAGTCTCTAATATTTTTACTTTGATTTTTAAATGATTTTATCAAAGGCAAAAGAATGTGTTTTGGCAAAACAGTTTTTTCACCCAGTATTTGTACTTTCCCGATTTTTCTGGGTAGTCATCTTTTATCAGAAAATTAAGCCGATTTTTTCTCGTGTAGTTTTACATGTCTTGAGTCTCCAGTATCTTTTTAAAAAAAAATTTTTCAATTTTTAAAAATAGGGTAAAAAATCATGCTTTAAAACAGGACTGTAGAGGCAAAATTGAATTTGAAGGAAAATCATTTTTCTGTTTTGGTTAAGCTACTTAAAGGGGGCTGACTAGGAAGTTTAGCTACTGACTTAGGGTAGTTTCTAAGCCTTTTTAAACTCTAAAAATGATTTTTTAAATCTCGGGTTAAGGGTGGTTTAAACATAGGAAATTAGAGCCATTTAAAAAGGGTTTAGCTAAGTTTTTATTTTTAATCTAAGCTTTTCAAAATTGTTTCCAAACAATCACAAAGTATTTTGGTTTTAGAATATTTAATTTGATATATTTTCCTAAGGTAGTCGGATATCTTTTTAGATATACAGATTTTCTTAATTAAAGGATTAAAGGAAAAAATACATTCTCATGCATTGTATTTTCCATATTCATGCATACTATATAATATGTCATTTTTGCTATGTTAATTTTCATGATGGTGTTATTATCTTTGATTTAAATTTTTGATATTATATTAATTGTTATATGGTTCTGAATATTTCATGATATCCTATGCTTTTTATTTAGTTATTTTTGTTATATTATTTAGCATATACTATGTTCATGCATTATTATTTTTATTTTTATTTTCATACATATTATATGTTAGCATTACTTTATGTTTCATATCATTTCATATCATTTAGATTATATGCCATATTATTTATATTTGCCATGTCATTTAAATCATTTTATTCCATTTAGAATATATCATGTGACTTAGGATATTTCATTTCATATAGAATATATTATGTTACCTAGGTCATTTCATTTCATGTAGAATATATTATGTTACCTAGGTCATTTCATTTCATTTAGAATATATTAGGTCACTTAGGATATTTTATTTCATTTAGAATATATCATATGACTTAGGATATTACATTTTATATAGAATATATCATGTTACCTAGGTCATTTCATTTAGAATATATCATATAACTTAGGATATTTCATTTCATTTAGAATATGCTAAGACATTTAAATTATATCATACCATTTAGGTTGCATTATATTATCTAGACTTTGCTATGTCATTTTATTTATGTCACATATATTCATATTCATATTTTTTTTAAAATGTTTTGAAAAAGGTAATGATTTTCAATAAAATAAAGATATTCTCGAGTAAAATAATTCATGAGTTCTCTGTCGGGTTTACTGGGGAGGATATCATCAATTATCATTAATAACGGAATATCTTTTTTAAAATGAGAATGGTTCGGAAAATTTTCCAAAATAATAAAAATTTCTATATTTTGCCGCGCTTGTTGGGAAATATAGGAAACATTTGAATTAATAAATTCCGGATCATTTTCAATTAAAAAATGGAACCATTTTTCTTTAAATTGGGAATTAACTTGAAATACCAAATTAAAAATTGACTTTTTATCGAGACTTAAGATAACACACGGTTAATAAGGTATCGTTTTATACGGGCATTGTGGGGGTGCTAGTCCTTCTCCACATGTAACCGAGTCCCGAACCCGTTTCTTTGATTTCTCTGGTTTAAAACGCAATCTTGAAATTGGTTTAAGAAAAATGTTTTAATTAATTCTAAAATGTTTTATAAAACCGGTTTTAATAGGTGGCCGATCACACCTAGCCAAAAAAGATTAGTAGTGACTCCATGTATTTTTCAAGGTTATTTTCAAAACCTTCGTTTTTCTAGAGGAATTAAGTCGACTTTTCTTCCATTTTTTTTAATGTCACGCTTAACGAATAATAAAGTCTTGCGATGAGACTTGTTATTTTTTAGGTTGCAACAGCTTGGCGACTCCACTGGGGATATTTAGAGAGTCAGGCCTAGAATTAGTCGTGTGTTATCAAAGTCTCGGTTTTATTGATTTAATTGGTATTTAATTTTAATCCCATATTTTTTATAAAAAAAATAAGGAGAATTTTGAAAATACTAAAATGCTCTTAAATATGTCCATATTCATGTGTATACATATTATAATTGTTCTCTGATTATTTTGGTGTATATATTCATTTTTTGATTAATTGATGATTTATGTTGTTTAATTTTATCAGGGCATTTAGAATAAGGATTGTAGAATAAGTGCTGAAAGGTTTGTTGTTCTTCCTCACACACTACACTTGCATTTGCATAACATGAGCCCTATACCTAGGTTCCGTCCCTTTAAGTGGAAATAAAGTAGCTACACTCCCGTGATTAACAATCCGCATGGGCTAGGCAAATATACTCTAACGAATTGAACCCGCTTTTATCGGGGTGCCTTACTAGCCTTCACCGACGACAGTGAGGAACAATTCGGGGCCTTTAGAACTTCTTTAACCCACATATAATGAGCCGTAGAGCCAACATAGGCGAAGCCCTGCTGAATTTTTATAGATATACCGAAGTTAGGAACACATGGAAGGACATTTCTAACCTTTTGTTACCTATTTTACATTCCAATTACGTTTTGCAAAATCAGGTGGTGATGAACGCACATCGTTTCGCCCGTAATAAGTTAAATACCCCATCCCAAAGGCGTCATAATGCCGAATTTTCATTGGGATATTTGTTATATTATGTTGTTATTATTTGGTTTCTTCACCTTTACGAACTTGTTTTTTTTTTCATGCATTTTTTTGTGTCATCATAATGCATAGGGAAAATTATTGGCCTCGGGATAATTTTCAACCAAAAGAGTTTTCATGGAGGGTCAGGCTAGTTCGATAGTGGAAGAACATGCAGGGGTACGGTAGTGGTCGGAGTCAGAGCAGCGAAGAGATGGGAATTGTTTAAAGGAGGGATATATATCAGTATTTCCAGAACGGGTAGATTTAGTTTACCGGCTAAATGATCTCCGGGGGTTGATGGATATTTGGAGTTAATGGGATGTGTCAAAAAAGAGGATTTTCACTCAGGTATATGGAGACATAGCATTGTTGATGCCGATTAAGATTAATAGTGAGTTGATTCAGGCTATGGTACATTTCTGGAATCCAGCATATCGATGTTTCACCTTCAACAAAGAAGACATGACATCGACCATAAAGGAATATTCGGCCTTGTTGCGTATTGAGGATGCTATCCCTGATCGGATTTATTTAAAGGATTCAAAGACATTAGGGTTTAAGAAGAAATTAGCTATGATCATGGGAATGGATAGTAAATGGGTCGATGCACATGTGGTTAAAAAGGGGAAAAGTGAGTGTATTCCTTGGGATGCTTTCCAATCTTTGATCCGAAGTCACCCAAATACAGAGACTTCTATGGATATTTTTGCTTTAGCTGTATATGGTTTGGTTATTTTTCTATGGACACTGGGACGTATCGAGTTGGCCATAGTTGACCTTTTTTAGAAGTTAAGTTATAAGATAGATCCGTCTCCAGCCATCCTAGCAGAAACTATTCGATCTTTGAATTTTTGCAAAAGGGAAAGAAAAGGAAGATTCATGGGATGTATGTAGATCCTCTATGTTTGGATTCAGAGCCATTTTTAGAAGAGGAAGGATGTTTCTTTCAAACCATATTTGAAAACCTTAGTACCAATCAATGAGTTCTTTAAGATAGATTGGCCCGAAGACAGAAATGAAGAGCAGTGGATCAACCTATTCCTATATCTTAAGAGTGAATTGATAACTTGGAGAGCTCTATGGATGATTCCTATGCCGATATTATACAAATATGAGGACAAGTCAGGGGTTCCATTACTCGAGATTTGGGGAGCCGTGAGCTACGCACCTCTGTTGGTGCAAAGACAGGTTGAGTCTCGGCAGTTCACACCAGTGACTCATGGACTGGCTCTATTAGAGTTCACCTATGGAGAAAAAGGTTACTTAGGAAAGGTACGGGGAATAATTGAAGCATGGAAAAAGACCCATCGGATAAAGGTAGCCAGATATACTGACATTGTCACACCCGACTACCTAGCATGGAGAGAAATGAGGATTAATGATATGTTGTTGGCATCTAATGGGGAAGAAGTTCAGTTCTTGAGTTTGCCACCGAAGGAAGTGCCATCAGAGTTAGAAATTGCAAGGGTAGAATTCGAAAAAGAAAAGGCCCAAATAAGCAAAGAGATTTCCCGACTGCAAGAAGAGCTTTTGGGACATGAAAAATAAGGAATCAGCTCGAGAAGGAGAAAAGGAAAAGATCAAGAGAGAAAGGGACACTGTTAAGAGCGATCTTCAAGAATTATACTTGGAGAACAAGAGGTACCGCTTCGAGCTCAGATTTGAGGGGACCCTCAAGACTTCCGGGGAATGGGAGCAAGAGGTCAAAAACCTCAAGAAGTAGAAGAACTATTGGAAAGAGAGAGCAAAGCATGAGGAAGCCTGAGCCAATCAACTGGAGAAACAAGCTAAAGAAAGCTTACACGGTGATGCTTCTGCTGACATGTCAAAGGGCTGTGAACAAATAAGGGTCAGATTGAAGAGCAAGGCAATCAAAAGAGGATAATAAAAAAGGTCCAAGATCCGAGGGAGTTATTATAGGATCGGTGTTTTGTAATAACATTTTGAATTAGGATAGACAGATTATCAGATTGTCTTAAGCAGTGATCTTTTATCTTTGATGTATTTAGTTCGAGGAAATCAATGAAAGACCCTTTGGTTGGAATTATCCCTGGGCCAATACTTTTAAATGCATTCATCATTCATTTGTTCTTTCCTTTATATATTTTGTTTGTTCATTCATTTATTTATATTTATAATCATTCATTCATTTATTCTTCATAAATTATTCATACACTTAGTCATTAATTTATTTGTCCATTCATTTATTATTTATAATTATTCATTCATATTCATACACTTAGTCATTTACTTATTTGTTCATTCATTAACATTTAGTCATTTATTCATTCATTCATTTTTACAAAATAAAATAAAAAATGTGTTAATAATTTCTAATTCATGGTTTTTAAAACTAAAGGTACAATTGGTCGCACTCAGAAAGAATCAAACTTTCGACACCTCTACAATACTCGATCTCAAGCCAGAGCTATGGAGAACGATCAGCTTGCTAGAATTGAAAGGATGGAAAGAACTCAAAGGAAACTGCAGGAACAGTTGGCTAAGTCTCAAGAGGAGTCACGGGAACAAATGACCAAACTCATGGAGATGATGACTACCATAATGAGGCAGAAATGGCCAGGGAAAAATTCAGTTACAGGAATGGAAGCAGTAAACCAGGAAGGTCGACCAGAGGTGGTACAGAAGAATGGCCAGACATCCCAGCATGTGGAAAATGAACTTCCAACTGGGGCAGCATCCTATATTTTATCCAACCAGCGGCTGAAGCACAGAATTTTAGTCCTAAAAAGGGTAATATTGGGGTTGATCCAATTGATGTGGACGTTCCAGACTTTGAGGAATTGGCTGAAAAGGAAAGGGCAAAGATGACTGAGCTGAAGAGGATTGAAACGGCAGAATCCCAGAAAAAATATCAGCTACTGGAGGAAAGATTGAGGGCAGTTGAAGAGGCGGAGCTATTTGGCAGTCTGGATGCCAAAGAGATGAGTTTAGTGCACGGTCTGGTGATTCTTCCAAAGTTCAAAGTACCAGACTTTGAAAAATATAACAGAACTACCAACCCATCAGCACATCTGACCATGTACTGTCGGAAGATGACCGGACATGATGAAGATGAAAAATTGCTTATCTACTATTTTCAAGATAGCTTGATAGGGTCCGCAACTCGATGGTATAACTAGCTTACTCGTACTAAGATCCGTTCCTAGATGGATCTAGCCAAAGCTTTCATGGAACAATACAAGCATGTGACGGACATGGTGCCTGACCATCTAACTCTACAAAACATGGAAAAGAAAGCTATTGAAACCTTTAAAGAATATTCTCAGAGATGGAGAGACCTGGCTACACAAGTACAATCTCCTTTGACCAACAAGGAAACTACAGTGCTTTTTATTAATACCCTGAAAGCACCTTATTATGATAAATTGGTGGGGAGTGCCACCAAGGACTTTACAAATATGGTGATATCCGGGGAGATGATAGAGTCTACCATTAAGAATGGGAAAATAGAAGAGGGTGAATCTGCTACCCCGAAGAGGGTTTTCCCTGCAAAGAAGAAGGAGGAGACACATGCAGTCAGTTCCAATCAATACCCCTATGCACCTCCTATACCATACACACCTCCTAGGCCCTATACTTCTCCTACATCTTATGCACCTCCTACACCCTACACACCTTATCCGGGGTATAATCCTTACTATCCCAATGTGAACCATCTTACCGAAAATCCATTTCCCTATACCAATATACCACAATAGCCTTTTCCAACTGGCATATCCCCATAGATAAATCTTCCCTGAAACACTATCCCAAACACCCAAGGTGCTGGACGTAATGATCAATGTTCACCAAGGAATGATCTGAAACCCCAATTTGATCTGATTCCTACCACCTATGGTGAGCTATATCCTAAGCTATTGCAGAGTCAACTTATTGCACCTGTATACCTCAAACCTCTGACACCACCATATCCAAGATGGTACAATGCAAATGTTAGCTGCGCATATCACGCAGGGATCCAGGGGCATTCGATTGAGGACTGTATTGCCTTTAAGAAGAAAGTCCAATGTTTGATTAATACTAGGGGGTGAAGTTTGGGACAAGAAATGGGTCGAATGTAGCAGGAAATCCATTACCCGATCATGCCGAGAACTGCGTAAATGCAGTATTGATAAGGGAAGAAAGAAGGTTGAAAAAACATGTCAATGAAGTCAAGACCCCAATGATAAAAGTATAGGTCAAAATGGTAAAAGCGGGAATGGTGGAGGATGGTGACAGTTTAAAAATGGTTGCAAACAGGGTGGAGGACTGGTGCCCGTTCCATGGATGTAAAGGTCATATCATACAGGAATGCGCGGACTTTCTAGCTAAAGTCCAAAAGATGATGGATGAGAGGGGAGCCCAGTTTTATGAAGAAATAGAGGATGAAGTAGAGGTTATTGAGAATGCGGCTGGACATGGAATAGGAAGACCTTTGATCATCTATTATGATGAACCAAAGAAGACTACTCCGGTTGTTGAGGAAATTGCGCCTAAGCTAATCATAGATTTGCCTTCTTTCTTTTTATACAAGGAAAACAAAACTACACCATGGAAATATGACTGCAGCATGGTTATGCCTGGGTCTTCAAGTCAGCAAGATATTACAAGTGTGGGGAACTTAACACGAAGTGGAAGGTGTTATGCCCCTGAGGTTGTTGAATAGGGATCAACAAGAAAGGATGGAGGAATGGAAAAAGGGAAGAAAGCAGCTGAACCAATCCATATTGAGATGGATTTGTCAAAAGAAGCAGAGAGGGGATCAGCCCGAGTAAACAGGATAAAAGAGCCAGTGAACGAGAATGAGGCCTGCGAGTTTTTAAAGTTCATAAAACATAGTGAGTATAGTGTGGTTGAGCAATTACAGCATCAGCCAGCAAGAATCTTCATCTTATCTTTGCTAGTAAACTCGGAGCCACACAGAAATTCCCTATTGAGAGTGTTGAATCAAGCATATGTGGCTAACAATATATCAGTAGAAAAATTAGACAGGCTGGTGGGAAAATTGCGGCAGACGATCATATATATTTCAGTTACGATGAAATACCATCCAATGGTATTGGGTCCACAAAGGCTCTTCATATAACAACTATCTGCAAGGGGCATATACTACCAAGGGTGTTTCTGGATAATGGTTCTTCATTAAATGTAATGCCCCTGGCAACCCTGTCTAAGTTGCCAATTGATATTTCTTATATGTTGCCGAGTTGCACAGTAGTTAAGGCTTTCGATGGTACCAGGAGAGAGGTAATGGGAACTATGGAGGTTCCTCTGGAGATAGGCTCATGCACCTATACGGTGAACTTTCAGATCATGGATATTAATCCGTCCTATAATTGCTTGTTGGGAAGGCCGTGGATACATTCAGCAGGGGCTGTACCCTCGTTTCTCCACCAAAAGCTGAAATTTGTGATGGAAGGCCGTTTGGTCACTGTATCAGAAGAAGAAGAAGAAGATATAATAGCCTCTGCATCTCTTGAATCTCCTTATGTTGAACCCAATGAAGATATCGTAGAATGTTCTTTTCGGTCTTTGGAATTCGTAAATACGGTTTTAGTCGCTGAAGGACGAAAAATTCCAAAACCAATATTGTCCAAGAACACAAGGCTGGGAGTAAGAACTACAGTGGGAAAAGGCTGGAAAAGGTCTTGGAAAATATCTTCAAGGGATGGCCCGAGCAATGGAAGTAGTGGGAAAGAAAGATCGGTTTGGCTTAGGGTATCTTCCGAAGGCCTATGAGAAGAGAAAACAAGTTGAAAGGAATCGAAAAATAAGGATGGCCCGTCTAGCGGGTATGGATATTGAATGGGAACCCATGACTTTCCAACCAATCCTTCACAACTTTCGCTCTGTTGGTTTTCTATTCGGAGAAAAGAATTCAGAGGATGTACTCATAATGATCGAGCAAGCTTTTGAAAAATTCCATGTGAATAAGGGTGGCCAGATTCAGGATATGGTGATTTGCATGACTAGGAAAGAAGGGATGGAAAGTGACAATGCGAACTGGATGGTGCGACCTTGTCCACTAGGATATAGACTGGCCAATTGGAGTGCGACTGAGTTGCCCATAGTTTTTAAGTCTATTCCAAAGTAATACTTTAAAAAACAATCTTAATTATCTTTACCCAGAGATATTAAGAGTTTTTTTTTTTGGGTAATGGGCTTTTTGTTTAAACATTTTCATTCAATAAATAATAAGCACAATGTATTTTATTCATATTGATGTGTCCATATTCTTTCATTTTTGCTATTTGTTTTGTTTTCATTATATATATTTTCCTATATTGTTTCTTCTCCACCTATTTACAGGTGTATGGCTGCGGAATATGAGGACTTTCCTATCAGTAATTCTAAAATTAATTTTGAAAGACCCATTTGCACGGGTGATTTTGAGGCTAACGAAGACATTGAGGATTATGGTTTACCTCTGGATCTATTAAGGAAAATAAAACAAGAGGAGAAACAAGTACTTCCTCATAAGGAATTATTGGAAATGATAAATCGGGACTTCATTAGCATCATCAACAAAGGAAGAATTGATAGCCTTGCTCCAAGAATATGTCGATGTATTTGCATGGTCTTACCAAGATATGCCAGGGTTGGATCCAGATATTGTGGTTCATAAGCTCCCTTTAAGGCCAGAATGCAAGCCAATTCAACAAAAGTTGAGAAGAATAAGGTCGGACATGATGTTAAAGATAAAAGAGGAGGTGAAGAAGCAATTTGATGCTGGATTCTTAGAGGTGGCAAAATATCCAGAATGGGTGGCAAATATTGTTCTAGTACCAAAGAATGATGGAAAAGTGCGGATGGGCGTTGATTATCGAGATTTCAACAAGGCCAACCCTAAATATAATTTCCCTTTGCCCCATATCGATACTCTAGTGGATAATACAGCAAAGAGTTCTTTATTTTCTTTCATGGACGGATTCTCAGGATACAATCAGATTAAGATGGCACCGGAAGGTATGGAGAAAACCACATTTGTTACAATATGGGGAACCTTCTGCAACAAGGTAATGCCATTTGGGTTGAGGAATGCTGGGGCAACATATCAGAGAGCCATGGTGACCTTGTTTCATGATATTATGCATAAGGGAATTGAGGTCTATGTTGATGATATGATTACAAAGTCAAAAGGAGAAAATGAGCATATTGTGAATCTTAAGAAGCTCTTCGAACGACTAAGAAAGTTTCGGCTCAAGCTAAATCCGACAAAATGCACTTTTGGAGTCACCTCGGGAAAATTGTTGGGTTTTGTCATCAGCAAAAGAGGAATTGAGATTGACCCGGATAAAGTGAAGGCCATTCAGAATTTGCCACCACCTCGTACTCAAAAGGAAGTAAAAGGCTTTCTGGGGAGATTGAATTACATTGCTCGGTTTATTTCTCAGTTAACCGAAAAATGTGATCCAATATATAAGTTACTTCGAAAACGTGATCCAGGAGAATGGGATGAAGGTTGTCAGATTGCATTTGAAAAGGTTAAACATTACCTATCCAATCCACCAGTATTAATGCCACCTGTTCCAGATAAACCAATGATATTGTATTTATTAGTATTTGAGAGATCCATGGGTTGTGTTTTGGGGCAGCTTGATGAGACTGGAAAAAAAGAACATCCAGTTTACTACCTCAGCAAGAAGTTCACAGATTATGAGTTGAAATATTCGTCGTTAGAAAAGATGTGTTGTGCCTTAGCTTGGACTGCTCGAAGACTTAGACAGTACATGTTGTACCACACAACGTGGTTGATTGCCAAACTAGATCCAATCAAGTACATGTTGGAAGCACCTTCTTTATCAGGGAGAACGGCAAGATGGCAAGTTTTATTGTCAGAATACGATATTGTATATGTAAGTTAGAAAGCTATCAAGGGTAGTGCAGTGGCTGAATTTTTAGCAAGTTGGGCAGTGGAAGATTATGAGCCGTTGAACTTTGACTTCCCGGATGAAGATTTTATGTATGTTTCGCAAGCAGATGATATTCCCATGAAGAAGAAAGTATGGAAAATGTACTTTGATGGCGCATCTAATGCCATGGGGCACGAAATCGGTGCAGTCCTCATATCCCCAAAAGAAGATTATTATCCTTTCACTGCTAGATTGGATTTGGATTGTACAAACAATACTGCCGAGTATGAAGCGTGTACTATAGACCTTCATGCTGCAATGGACAGAAAGATCAAAGTATTGGAAGTTTTCGAAGACTCAGCCCTAGTGATATACCAACTACGGGGAGAATGGGAAACCCAAGATACAAAGATAATCCGATACCGAGAACTCATACTAGAGGAATTTGAAGAAGTGAATTTCAATTACTTCCCTCGAGAAGAAAACCGAATGGCAGATGCTCTGGCTATTTTGTCATCAATGTTTAAAGTGAATGAAGAGGCTGAATTTGTGCCAATAAAGATGAGTATATACGAGTCTCCTGCCCACTGTCTGAGTATTGAAGAAGAAGCAGATAGCCTCCCTTGGTATAACGACATCTTGTAGTACATCAAGAGTCAACAGTATCCAAAACAAGCAACATAAATGACAAAAGGACTCTAAGAAGGCTAGCAATGGGTTTTGTTCTAGACAGTGAGATTCTCTACAAGAAAGGAAAAGACCAAGTCTTATTGAGATGTGTCGGATCTGCCGAAGCTCGTAGAATTATAGAAGAGGTCCATGAAGAGATATGTGGCACTCATGCTAATGGTCACTGTCGCAACCTAAAAAATAACAAGTCACATCACAAGACTTTATTATTTGTTAAGCGTGACATAAAAAAAATCGAGGAAAAGTCGACTTAATTTCTTTTGAAAAATGAAGGTTTTGAAAATGACCTTGAAAAAGACATGAAGTCGCCACCAATCTTTTTTAGCTAGGTGTGATCGGCCACCTATTAAAACCGATTTTATAAAATATTTTAAAATTAATTAAAACATTTTTAAAACCAATTTCAAGTCTGCGTTTTAAACCAGAGAAATCAAAGAAGCGGGTTCGGGACTCGGTTACGTGTGAAGAAGGATTAGCAACCCCACAACGCCCGTATAAAATAGTACCTTATGAATCATGTGTTATCTCAAGCCTCGATAAAAAAGTCGGTTTTAAATATAGTATTTCAAGTTAATTCCCAATTTAAAGAAAAATAATTTCCTTTTTAATTGAAAATGATCCGGAATTTATAAATTCAAAATTTTCCTATATTCCCCAACAAACGTGGCAAAATATAGAAATTTTTATTAGCTTGCAAAATTTTCCGAACCATTCTCATTTTAAAGAAGATATTCCGTTATTAATGATAATTGATGATATCCTCCCCAGCAAACCCGGCAGTGAACTCATGAATTATTTCAACCGGGGAATATCTTTATTTTATTGAAAATAATTACCTTTTTGAAAATATTTAAAAAAAATATGAATATGCATGACATTAATAAAAGGACATAGCAAAATCTAAATAATATAATGCAACCTAAATGATATGATATAATTTAAATGTCTTACCATATTCTAAATGAAATGAAATATCCTAAGTTATATGATATATTCTAAATGAAATGAAATAACCTAGGTAACATAATATATTCTATATGAAATGAAATGTCCTAAGTCATATGATATATTCTAAATGAAATAAAATATCCTAAATGACATAATATATATCCTAAATGAAATGAAATAACCTAGGTAACATAATATATTCTACATGACATGAAATGAAATGACCTAGGTAACATAACATATTCTATATGAAATGAAATAATTTAAATGACATGGCAAATATGAATGATATGGCATATAATTTAAATGACATGAAATATAAAATGATGCTATCATATAATATGCATGAAAATAAAAATGAAAATAATAATGCATGAATATAGTCTATGCTAAATAATATGACAAAAAATAACTAAATAAAAAGCATAAGATATCATAAAATATTCAAAACCATATAATAAACAATATAACATATAGGAATTATCATAGCAAAAATCACATATTATATAAAATGCATGAATATGGAAAATGCAATGCATGAAAATGTATTTTTTCCTTTAATTAAGGAAATCCGTATATCTAAAAAGATATCCGGCTACCTTAGGAAAACATATCAAATTAAATATTCTAAAACCAAAATACTTTGTGATTGTTTGAAAACAATTTTGAAAAGCTTAGATTAAAAATAAAAATTTAGCTAAACCTTTTTTTAAATGGCTCTAATTTCCTAAGTTTAAAATCCCGGACTTGACCACCCTTAACCCGAGACTTAAAAAATCATTTTTAGAGTTTAAAAAATCTTAGAAACTATCCTAAGTCAGTAGCTAAACTTCCTAATCAGCCCTCTCTAAGTAACTTAACCAAAACAGAAAAATGATTTTCCTTCAAATTCAATTATGACTCCACTGTCCAGTTTTAAGCCACGATTTTTTACCCTATTTTTAAAAATTCTAAAAAATCTAAAAACAATACTGGAGACTCAGTACATGTAAAACTACATGGGAAAAAATCGGCTTAATTTTCTAATTAAATATGTACACCCAAAAAAATTGGGAAAGTACGAGTACTCGGTGAAAAAACTGTTTTGCCAAAACACATTTTTGCCTTTGATAAAATCATTTAAAAATCAAAGTAAAAATATTTAAGACTCACAAAATGACTCACAAATAGTATCTAGGACTTTTTAAAATTTAGACAAAAATTGGCTAAGTAAAAAAAAATCACAAAGGTAGAATAATCAATTTGACAACTCTTTAATTTTCCACAAGTATACTCAAGAGAGCATGACTTTGAACCATTAATTGGCCTAAGTCATTAGTCAAGTGGCATGGACATGAAATGCATGAAAAATACATCAAATATGATGCATGAAATGCATGATTTTAAACCTAAATATCATGAAAAATGCATGGCATCAATAAAATGACATAGACCTAAATGGACTTGCATGGCATTTAATGCAACCTAGGTCTAAAATGCATGGATATGCATGGCAAAACAAACCAATCCTAACATCTAAAATATGCATGGAAATAACACAAACACAAGGCATGCTTAAACCAAATACTAATCAAATTGCATGCAAATGCAAACCTATCAACTAACATAACAAAAATGCACACACAAAGCAAAATAAATAAAATGGCCGAATGGCCTCCTGTTCCAAATGAGCTTGGCATTTTCACAAACACTTGATATACTAACATACTTAACTAAAATATAACACTCAAATCATGCAAATATAAAGTAGAGGTATTAAAACTAACAAGCATTTTCACAAACACATGGATTTCAAAATATAAAACATAAATAAACTTAAACATTTTGAAAACAGAAAATCAAAAATGCAAAAACATGATAATAGACTCATAAATGGAAATAAGCAAGCAACCAAATTAAAACAAGCTTCAAGTATATGTAGTAGAAGAAGATTTAAAGAATCAAGACTTATTTAATATAAAAAATAACATGAAAAATCAAAGCAAAACAGCAACAACAAAAAAATCATGGGCTATTCGGCCATGTCAAGGAATCAAGAGAAAAAAAATATTGCAAGAACTTTTTTAAGAAAAGATGAAGAAAGAACTTAAAAAGAACATTAAAAAAACACTTATTTAAAAAGAAAAATCAAAAGAAAACTCACCAAAATAATAATCAAAACAGCCAAAACAAGAATGGAAAATCAAAGAAAGTGCAAAAGTTGGTGCTAAAAGCAACCTCTAGAAGCTATCTTTCAAGCTTTTTCTCTTCAAACTTTCTTTTCTTTTCTAAACTTTTCTTTTTGCTTTGCAACAATGGAGAGAAAACTCAGCCATAACAAGAGAGAAAATGAAAAATGAGAGTGCTGAAAATGAAAATGAGCCCTTCCTCTATGTAGTGGCCGAACCCCCCTCTCTCATAGGCTAGAATGTTGTCATTTTTCCTCCAACCAATTTTCATCCAAGGGCCATTAATCCAAGATGTTTAAAACTTGAAATTATCACCCTTAGATTAGGCCATCAGCTGTCCATAATTACAGCTGTTCAAGAATTATGTTGACACTCTCCCTCTTCATGCATTGACCCATGTGGCTTATTTGCAAAGGCTTGATCAAAAAATCACTAACTAACTCTTCATTTTTGGCCTCTTGATCAAAAAATCAGACTCCTCCTTCCCCTCCTTGGGTCTTGTCTGGCCTGCACTCCCTCTTCCAGCCCATGTTTGATTTTTTTGAAAGGCAAGAGAAGCCCTTTTCGGTTTCTTGGGTAAAATAACCTTTTTGCCCCCCGGATGCAAATTAATGGAAAACGGACTTCAAATTCAAATTTTATTTTTTTCAATACTTTCAAAATAATAAAAAATTGAATTCTGGAAGTTTTCAAAATTTTCCAAGTCCGTTTGCTATTTATTTGGCTTTTTTCTTTCAAAATTGCCCTTTTATGCCCCCACATTTTACCATTTTTTAAACGAGCTCCAAATCAAGATTTTTCTTCACCAATATCTTCCATATAATTTAAAAGTGTGATCTGTAAGTTATCAGAATTTTTGGAACTCATTTGGTATTTTTTTCGGGATTTATCTGCTTGAATTACTACATAAGAGGCTCGGGATTTGGTCATTTTGCAAACGAACTCCGAATTAAGATTTTATTTTTCCAATCTCTTCCAAATAATTTAAAAATGATATTTGCAAATTTTGAGAATTTTTGGAGTCCATTTACTATTTTTTCGGGATTTATCTTCTTGAATTACTACATAAGAGACCGGGATTTGGCCATTTTGCAAACGAACTCCGAATCAATATTTTATTTTGCCAATATCTTTAAAATAATTTAAAAATGAGATTTTAAAATTTTTAGAAGATTTGGAGTTCATTTGCTATTTTTTCGAGATTTATCTGCTTGAATTTCTGTATATGAGACCCGGGATTTGGCCATTTTGCAAAGGAACTCCGAATCAAGATTTTCTTTCGCCAATCTCTTTCAAATAATTTAAAAATGAGATTTGAAATTTTTCAGAATTTCTGGAGTTCATTTGCTATTTTTCCCAAATTTTCTTATTTTGCCCTTTTACCTCCGAAACCCGATTTTGCTCAAAACAAGTGCGATTTTCAGATTTTCTTCAAACTTAGACTTGGGCTATCCTTTTTAATCACTCCTCATCCATTAGGGGCTTTATTCCTACCGAATCGGGCCATTTCTTGTAATTCTTCCTAATTTCACCGAAATCCACCAAAAACCTTAATTCTCGATTTTCTCCCGGATTGACTTTTCTTTTAGTTTTTCTTTCAAGTGGCTTCTCCATTACCCATAGTCAGTGCTTATCTTTCATTTGGAACCTTCAATTTCGACCAATTCGATCGTTTAAGCACTTTTCCCCAAATTTCTCGGATTAGGGTTTTCTTTCTACTGAATCTCCATAACCCAACTTTCGAACTCCATATCTTTCGATGTAGACCTCGGATTATCAAAATTATTCCGTCATTTTTCAATTGAACTTCAAATCTTGATTTTGAAAGTGGGTTGACTTTTTCAGTAGTTGACTTTTTGGGGTTGACTTTTTGAGGTTGACTTTTTTCAAGTTTGACTTTTTATGCTCGCCCTCTTAAACTAAGTCTCGGAGTACTACCTACAGGATGAAAAAAAAGTCTTTTTACATTCTGAAACATCATTTTAGGAAGAAAACATACTTGTTTTAGTGGTTCGGACAAAATTAGGTGTTTACAGTCACATGCTTGCTAAGCAGATTATGAGGTTAGGGTATTATTGATTGACAATGGAAGGAGATTGTATCAGTTATTCCCGAAAGTGCCATAAATGCCACATATATGCGGATAAAATTGATGTACCGCCATCGCCATTGCATGTCATGACTGCACCATGGCCCTCTTCAATGTGGGGAATGGATATGATTCGACCTATTACCCCGAAAGCTTCAAATGGACATTGTTTCATCTTGGTGGCCATAGATTATTTCACAAAGTGGGTAGAAGCTGCTTCCTATGCGAATGTAACAAAGTCGGTGGTATGCAGATTTGTTAAGAAAGAAATCATATGCCGTTACGGATTGCCAGCAAGAATTATTTCGGATAATGCTCTCAATTTGAAGAATAAGATGATGAGAGAAGTGGGTACTAAGTTCAAGATCACACATCATAACTTGGCACCTTACCGTCCGAGGATGAATGGGGCAGTAGAAGCAGCTAACAAGAACATCAAGAAGATTATTGAGAAGATGACTGATGTGTACAAGGATTGGCATGAGATCTTATCTTTTGCTCTTCATGCATATCGTACTTCGGTCTGCACATCTACAGGGGCAACGCCTTTTTCTTTGGTATACGATATGGAAGCAGTGCTACCTATTGAAGTTGAGATCCCTTCACTTCGGGTTTTGATGGAGGTTGGCCTAGAAGAGGCAGAATGGGTTAGAGTTCGTTATTAACAGCTGAATCTCATCGAGGAGAAAAGAATGAAAGCAATTTATCATGGGCAGTTGTATCATAAAAGGATGACTCGAGCCCACAACACGAAGGTTCGTCCCAGACAGTTTCGAGATGGGGAGTTGGTACTAAGGAAAATTTCCCTATAGTAAAGGACCCGCGAGGAAAATGGGCTCCGAATTGGGAAGGACCCTATATGGTAAAAAGAGCTTTTTCTGGAGGAGCATTGATTTTAACTCGGATGGACGGGGAGAATTTCAGAAATCCCATGAATGCTGATGAACTGAACAAGTATTATGCTTGAAATTGGTTTTTTTCACAACAAAAAAATGTCATGCTGTGCACAAGGAAATTCGAATGATTCCAAGCGTAAAAATGAAAATTCTATATATCTATCTCCCCGGTGGATTGCTTTTTAATGATAATATTCATGCTTGATATGATGAATGTCATCTTTCATATTCCTTTCACTAAGAAGAAATTATCCTTAGTCACTCATTTGAGCCTTAGGAATTATTTCTTTCTTTAAACCTTGATCAAGGATCACCCTCTACACTGGAGGGCAAATGCGAGGAAAAATAATATAAAATCATGGCAAAAAGAAAGCCATCGAAAAATGTGAAAATCAAAGAATAGCAAATGAAAGCCAACAAAGCAAAAAAAAGAAGGAAAAAAATGTCCAAAAAAAGGAAAAATGTTTCAAGAATGAGTTCTCCTCAGGAAATGATCCTTGATTCAGTCACCCTTAAAAACATTTTGGGCCTATTTTATCCTTTCTTTCTGAACCCGAACCTTGGCCTACATTACGTGCTTTAGAAAGTCCATTTTGATCAAGCATGGATATTTAATTTGAAAAATTGTTCTCAGAATTTATTTCATCTTTTGAATTGATATTTTTACCTTGGAAGCATTTAGAATTCTCAGATGCATGGTAGAATACAAAAAAAATGAAAATGATAAAAAAAAGAATGTAAAAGGAGAGGTTTAAGCCAAAAACCCGCAAAGGGCGACTTAATACCAAATGGAGGACACTTGAGCTAAAACCCGCAAAAGACGACTCAAGTACTGATTAAAGTACGAATCAATGCTCCGTGTAAAGAATGAGAAAGTATCTGAAAATAAGAGGAAAGGGGAACAACTCAGTCTGACGTAACTATAGAAGCCGAGAGGTTACCCAAGTAAATTGCTCGTTCAAAAGAAATTTCAGATGGTTTGAAAAATGAGGGGTCCAAGATATTCCGCATCTGGGGCATCTACAACCTATAACATTGCATTTGTTTCTTATATCCTTGATATTCACTTTTACAATTTAAAAAAAAAAAACATTTGTTGCAATAAATTCTTGTTATCTTTTTCATGACATTTTTGCTTGTTTCATATTTTCTTTCATACATTTTTGAGATGCATCATGATTGTTATTAAATGAATAATGATTAGTAATAAAAAATCTTTAAATAAAAGGATTTCAGAGTATTACTAAATAATAGATTTAAATCTTGGGAAAGGTTTGGAAAGTTCACCAAGAAAAGATAACAGTGAACGTATTGGAGACTCCATCACGAAGTCAGAAAATTTGTGAATTTCAGCGAAAGTCAGAAACTGAGACTGTTTGACAAGTTATCTTGAGTAAAGGGTTCCTTAAGTGGGGCATCAGTGAACAATTGAAGACTCCGTCATGAAGTCGGATAATCTGTGAACCTCAAAGAAACCATGGATTAGAAATCATGACACAATCATTTAATTGCATTCATTCTTAGGAAACATACAAGCATTTGCAAAGCATGTCATTCTCATAATTGCATTTAGCTAACATTGCAGAAATCATGACAACTTGGACTTCCCCAAAGTGAACTCGTTCTGCTTTTCAAACGAGTCGAGCCCCGAGATCACCGTCGAAGTACGTTCTTTTCCAAATCAAACTCGTTTTGCTTTTCAAATGAGTCGACCCCAAGACCGTCGTCGACGTATGTTCTTTTCATTTTCAAGTTAAATTTATATTTTTCCAAATGAACCAAACCCAAAATCATTATTAGTATTTCTTTTTGTTTTAAATCAGATTCATTATGTATTATCAAATGAGTCGAGCCCCGAGACCATCGTCGAGGTATTTCCTTTTGTTTTAAATCGAATTCATTCTATTTTATCAAATGAGTCGAGTCTTGAGACCACCGTCAAGGTATTTCCTTTTGTTTTAAAATCGAATTCATTCTATTTTATCAAATGAGTTGAGCCTTGAGACCACCGTCGAGGTATTTCCTTTTGTTTTAAATCGAATTCATTCTGTTTATCAAATGACTCGAGCCTTGAGACCGTCATCAAGGTATATCCAAATCACGGGTAAGGCCTCTAGGCACCATTTTTAAAGACCTCCTGGCGCTATTCTTAAGACCTCCAGGCATAAGTTTTTAGAGTTTTTACAGTTTTAAACAATGAACAAGTCTTTGGTGGTGATAACCAAAGCATCTAATGGAGATATCCAGATTTTTACATTTGCTTGAGCAAGTCTTTGGGGGTGATAACCAAAGCCTCTGATGGAGATATCTAGAGTTTTTCAGCTTTAAAAATGAACAAGTCTTTGGTGGTGATAGCCAAAGCCTTTGGTGAAGATATCCAGAGTTTTACATTTGCTTGAACAAGTCTTGGTGGTGATAGCCGAAGCTTCTAGAGGAGATACCCAGAATTTTAAACACAGCTTAGCACAAGATAGGGTAAGCCCTCGAGACCATCGTCGAGGTCTTTTCTTCTCTTGCAAATCGAACTCGTTTCCTTAAGACGGGTCGAGCCTTGATTAGTCAGGGAATTCAATTTAAGGACAATATCTTCTATTTATAGCTTTTTTCAACAACAAAAAATTGAAAAAATGAAAAATGAAAAAAGAAAAAAGAAAAAAGAAAAAAGAAACCCTTTTCCCTTCTCTTCACATGTGATTTCACTAACCGGACAAAATTAGTGTTTGTTTATCTTTGCCTGATTCCTGATTCTCAGCAATAGCCAAAGATGGCTAGCTGTAGACACCTAATTTTGCCTGGACCATTAAAACAGGTATGTTTTCTTCCTAAATTGATGTTTCAGAATGTAAAAATACTTTTTTCATCCTGCAGGTGGTACTCCAAGACTTAGTCTAAGAAGACAAGCATAAAAAGTCAAACTTGAAAAAGTCAACCTCGAAAAGTCTACTGAAAAAGTCAACCCACTTTCAAAATCAAGATTTGAATTTCAATTGAAAAATGGTGAAATAATTTTGATAATTCGAGGTCTACATCGAAAGATATGGAGTTCGGAAGTTGGGTTACGTAGATTCAATAGAAAGGAAACCCTAGTTCGGGAAATTTGGGGAAAATTGCTTAAACGATCAAATTGTTCGAAATTGAAGGTTCCAAATGAAAGATAAGCACTAACTACGGGTAATGGAGAAGATACTTGAAAGAAAAATTGAAAGAAAAGTCAATTCGGAAGAAAACCGAGAATTAAGGTTTTGGTGGATTTCGATGAAATTTGGAAGAATTACAGAAATTGCCCGATTCAGTAAGACTAAAGCCCCTAATTGATGAGGAGTGATTAAACAAGGATAGCCCAAGGTTCAGTTTGAAGAAAATCTAAAAATCGAACTTGTTTTAAGCAAAACCGGGTTTCAGAGGCAAAAGGGCAAAATTGGAAAATTTGAGAAAAATAGCAAATGAACTCCAAAAATTCTGAAAATTTGTAGATCTCATTCTTAAATCATTTCAATGAGATTGACAAAAGAAAATCCAGATTCGGAGTTCGTTTGCAAAATGGCCAAATCCTGGGTTCCCTATGCAAAAATTCAAGAAGATAGATCTCGAAAAAATAGCAAATGAACTCCAAAAATTCTGAAAATTTGCAGATCTCATTCTTAAATCATTTCAAAGAGATTGGAAAAATAAAATTCAGATTCAGAGTTCGTTTGCAAAATGGCCAAATCCCGCCTATGCAGAAATTTAAGAAGATAAATCCCGAAAAAATAGCAAATGAACTCCAAAAATTCTGAAAATTTGTAGATGGTCATTCTTAAATTATTTGGAAGATATTAGCAAAATAAAATCCGGATTCAGAGTTCGTTTGCAAAATGGCCAAATCCCAGACCCACTATGTAGTAATTCAAGCAGATAAATCCCGAAAAAATACCAAATGAGTTCCAAAAATTATGAAAAATTCCATATCATACTTTTAAATTATTTGGAAGAGATTGGTGAAGAAAAATCTAGATTTGGAGCTCGTTTAAAAAATGGTAAAGTTTGGGAGCACAAAAGAGAATTTTGGAAGAAAAAATCCAAATAAATAGCAAATGGGCTCAGAAAATTTTGAAAACCTCCATAATTCAATTTTTTATTATTTTGGAAGTATTGAAAAAATAAATTTCAAATTTGGAGTCCGTTTTCTATTTATTTACGTTTGGGGGGAAAAAAGTCATTTTACCCAAGTAACCAAAAGGGCTTTTCTTGCCTTTTAAAAAAAATGGAGATTGGGATGGAATTTAGAGGGTCAGCCGGCCAAGCCCATGTTGGAGAATGATTTTTCTGAGTTCTTGCATCCAAAGGCTAAGAGTGGATAGTAAGGTAGTTATTTTTTTTATCAAGCCTTTGTAATTGAGCCACATGTACCAATGCATGAAGAGGGAGAATGTCAACATAATGGCTTAAGATTCTTGAACAGCTGTAATTATGGATAGCTGATTACCTAATCTAAGGATGATAATTTCACATTTTAAGCACCTTGGATTAATAGCCTTTGGATCAAAATTGGTTGGAAAAAAATGACAACATCCTAGCCATCTGGAAGGCCATTCGGCCACTAAAAGGGGAAGGGGGCCTCTCTTTCACTTTGAGCTATTCACACTCTTGTTTGGCTGATTTTCTCTCTATTTTTGAAAGGAAAAAAAAAAGTTTAGAAAAGAAAAGAAAGTTAGAAGAGAAAAAGCTTGCACTATAGCTTCTAGAGGTTACTTTAAGCACCATACTCTTGCACTGTCCTTGATTTTCTATTCTTGATTTGCTGTTTTGATTGCTATTTTGGTGAGTTTCTTTTGATTTTCTTCTTTAAAATAAGTGTTTTTAAGTTTCTCCTTTAAGTTCTTCTTTATACTTTCTTGGAAAAAGCTTTGAAAATTTTCTTCTTTTTTTTTTGTTTTTTGGGTTGGCCGAATGGCTATTGTTTTGGTGTAATTGCTGTTTGCATTTTTATTTCATGTTATTCATGATACTTAACAAGTTTTGATGCTTTAAATCTTCTTCAAATACATAAACATGAAGCTTGTTTTGATTTGGTTGCTTGCTTCTTTCCATTTTTTAGTCTATTATCTTGTTATCATGTTTATTTTACTTATCTTGCATTTTTTATTTTCTGTTTTCAAAATGTTTAAGTTTGTTTATGTTTTACATTTTGTTAATCCATGTGTTTGTGAAAATGCATATTGGTTTTCATGCCTTTACTTTATATTTGCATGATTTGAGTATTATTCGTTAATCTTGCATGTTAGTACATCATGTGTTTGTGAAAATTCCATGCTCATTTTAAAGTATGGGACCATTCGACCACCCCTCTTTTAAGCTTTGTGTATAGGTTTGCATTTTCATGATATTTGGTTGTGTATTTTGTTTAAACATGCTATATGTTTGTGTTATCGCCATGCATTCTTTAGGTTTAGGATTGGTTTGCTTTGCCATGCATATTCATGCATTTTAGACCTAGGTTGCATTAAATGCCATGCAAGTTCATTTAGGTCTAGGTCATTTTATTGATGCCATGCATTTTTCATGTCAATTAGGTTTTAAATCATGCATTTCATGCATCATATTTGCTGTATTTTCATGCATTTCATGTCATTGCCAAATGATTTATGATTTAGACCAATCAATGGTTCAAAGTCATGCTCATTTTGAGCATACTTGTGGAAAATTAAAGAGTTGTCAAATTGATTATTCTACCTTTGTGATTTTTTTTTTTACTTAGCCAATTTTTTTCTACTTTTTAAAAGTGTTAGCTACTGTTTGTGAGTCTTTAGGAGAGACTTTAACATTTTTACTTTGATTTTTAAATGATTTTATCAAAGGCAAAAAAATGTGTTTTGGCAAAACAGTTTGTTCACCCAGTACTCGTACTTTCTTGATTTTTCTAGGCAGTCATCTTTAATCAAAAAATTAAGCCGATTTTTTTTCGTGTATTTTTACATGTCCTGAGTCTCCATTATTTTTTTTAGATTTTTTTGAATTTTTAAAAATAGGTTAAAAAATCGTGATTTAAAACTGGACAGTAGAGGCAAAATTGAATTTGAAGGAAAATCATTTTTCTGTTTTGGTTAAGTTACTTAGAGGGGGCTGATTAAGAAGTTTAGCTACTCACTTAGGGTAGTTTCTAAGCCTTTTTAAACTCTAAAAATAATTTTTTAAATATTGGTTTAAGGGTGGTCAAGATCGGGATTTTAAACTTAGAAAATTAGAGCCATTTAAAAAAGGTTTAGCTAAGTTTTTATTTTTAATCTAAGCTTTTCAAAATTGTTTTCAAACAATCACAAATTATTTTGGTTTTAGAATATTTAATTTGATATATTTTTCTAAGGTAGCTGGATATCTTTTTAGATATACGGATTTTCTAATTAAAGGAAAAAATACATTCTCATGCATTGCATTTTCTATATTCATGAATACTATATAATATGTGATTTTTGCTATGTTAATTTTCATGATGGTGTTATTATCTTTGATTTAAATTTTTGATATTATATTAATTGTTATATGGTTTTGAATATTTCATGATATCCTATGCTTTTTATTTAGTTATTTTTGTCATATTATTTAGCATATACTATGTTCAAGCATTATTATTTTTATTTTTATTTTCATGCATATTATATGTTAGCATTATTTTATGTTTCATGTCATTTTATATCATTTAGATTATATGCCATATCATTTATATTTTCCATGTCATTTAAATCATTTTATTCCATTTAGAATATATCATGTGACTTAGGATATTTCTTTTCATATAGAATATATTATGTTACCTAGGTCATTTCATTTCATGTAGAATATATTATGTTACCTAGGTCATTTCATTTCATTTAGAATATATTATGTCACTTAGGATATTTTATTTCATTTAGAATATATCATATGACTTAGGATATTACATTTCATATAGAATATATCATGTTACCTAGGTCATTTCATTTCATTTAGAATATATCATATAACTTAGGATATTTCATTTCATTTAGAATATGCTAAGACATTTAAATTATATCATACCATTTAGGTTGCATTATAATATATAGACTTTGCTATGTCATTTTATTTATGTCACACATATTCATATTCATATATATTTTTTAAATATTTTGAAAATGGTAATGATTTTCAATAAAATAAAAATATTCCCGAGTTAAAATAATTCATAAGTTCTCTGCCGGGTTTGCTGGGGAGGATATCATCAATTGTCATTAATAACGGTATATTTTCTTTAAAATGAGAATGGTTCGGAAAATTTTCCAAAATAATACAAATTTCTATATTTTGCCACGCTTGTTGGGAAATATGGAAAAATTTTGAATTAATAAATTCCGGATCATTTTCAATTAAAAAATGAAATCATTTTTCTTTAAATTGGGAATTAACTTGAATACCAAATTAAAAATTGAATTTTTACCGAGACTTAAGATAACACATAGTTAATAAGGTACCGTTTTATACGGGCGTTGTGGGGGTACTAATCCTTCCCCACACGTAACCGAGTCCCGAACTCGCTTCTTTGATATATCTGGTTTAAAATACAAACTTGAAATTGGTTTTAAAAAATATATATTTTAATTAATTTTAAAATATTTTATAAAATCGGTTTTAATAGGTGGCCAATCACACCTAGCCAAAAAAGATTGGTGGCGACTCCATGTCTTTTTCAAGGTTATTTTCAAAACCTTCGTTTTTCTAGAGGAATTAAGTCTGACTTTTCCTCGATTTTTTTTATTGTCATGCTTAACGAATAATAAAGTCTTGCGATGAGACTTGTTATTTTTTAGGTTGCGACACAAAGACATCTCTATTACACAAAGCCCTTACTCATGGATAGACTTGTTCAAGAATCGAGTAGTTTGCTCGGCCTCACAGGCTCGACTTGTATTATTCCAAGCTCGAATCACTATTTAATTAATAAAAAATTTATTTATTTAAATTTAATTATAAAATATTAAAATATTAAAATAAAAAATATTTTTAATTTTTTATTATTTGAACAGTAAACTGGGTCGGCTGACCTGCCTAGGCCCGCCCAAGGCCGGGCCTGGTAAAGGAAATGGAAAATTTTCGAGCGGCGACCCATCTCGGCCCATGAGCAAGTCTACTCATGGATAGTTGTAAACTGGTAATTTGATCATTTTAATTTAAAAGTTGTATATTTATTTTTGAGGATTTTTAAATTTATTTATTTATAAGATGTCAACATATGATTAATTGACAAAATATAAAAAATAAAAAAAAAAAACAATACACCACAATATACTAGAGGTGGCAAAATGAACCCGAAAACCTACTTGAAAAACTCGAACCAAACCCGTCCAAACCCGATTTGATAAAAAAAGTCTAAGACCCCAACCCGAGAAAACTTGAACCTGAAATGACATGAGCCTGAAATAACCCGAGCCCAAAATGATCCGAACCCTAAATGATCCAAACCCGAAATGATCCAAAATCGAAACAATCCGAATTAGAGACCGACCTGATCATAAACTTGTTATAATAACATGAATTTAATACTAAAAATAAGAATGGTCGAATTTTAATTAAATAATTTTTTATAAAACAAAAGCTTTAATTATCAATTTTATTTTAATTTCTTTTTTATTTTTAAAAAATTAAAATTTAATATATATATATATAAGATAAAATAAAATAAAATAAAATAATAACTTTATCAAAAAGTCAATTATATTTCGTAATTGTAACTTACAATAATATTAAAACTATATGAATATAAAACAATTTGAATTATATAAACAAATCACTAAAATCATTTCAAACATTTTAAAAAACCTAATTTAATGTCAAAATAAATATTAAATAGAATGAAAAGAGAAGTGAAAAATCAAATGAATGACTGCCATCAATCTTGACAAAGTTGAAATTTACTTCATTCTACTAATTCAGAAAAAAAAAATCCAATGTGGACAGTAAAAAAAAAAAAAAAAAAACAAAAATTCTATCTCTCAAATAACATGCCATGAAAATACCAGCTAATCTATTCACTAGGTTATAAGATTCAAAGATAAAGGAAACATCAATAATATTGTCATGATTTTACAATGATCCCTTTTAGTACATCTAATCTCAATTTTATCAAAGATAAATATTTTACTCAAAACAAAGTTCAGTTAGTTGATTTTGGCATAAGTTTTATGTTTTATATTTCTCTTATCTAGCATATGATTCCAAGATGAATTAAATATTTATAAATTTTAATATATAATAAATCATTAAATCTTTATCTCTACTAGTGCTGAAAAACCAGACTAGTCTGTCGGACTGATTCAACCGAAGACCTGTTCGGTCCAATATATATCATAGAATCAGAGATTTTGCAAATTGGTGAAAAACCAGATGAACAGGTAAAAAACCGGTTTTAAGTTTTTTTTTTTAATTTTTTTATGTGAGATGAGATTTGAATCTTTAATCTCTTAGATCTATATTAAAGGCCATAGAATTGCATATTTTTTTTAAGTATTTACTACATTTAATATTTGTTTAATTTTAAAATTACTTATTTAACATTTAAATTCTTTTTCGTTAAACGGTCGGTTCAACCGATCGAACCAGTTGAACGGTGGTTGGAGGTCTCATAGATTTGACCTCTGATTCAATTTTTTAATATTGATCACTGCTCTATCTTCAGTTTTATCCAAAAATAGATAAACAGACATATAGGTTGGAAACGAGATAAAAGACAACTTGTTTGCTTCTGAAAATTCAAATCAAAATAAAAACATCTAATCTTGTCATTATAACATAAAATAAAAAATGATGTAAAATTTGACCAAACCCAAAATAACTTGAATCCAAAAAAATTCGAACAAAAAATAACCCAAATCTGACTGAACCCGCTCAATTACCATCTCTTTTATATATGAAGTGTGCATCCAATATAAACTCAAAAAATAAAGAATAAAGGATAATTGGTTTTTCTTTATTCCCTGTTCTTGAGAGATATAAAAAAAAAAAAAAAGGGGGAGGGGGGAGAAAAAGTTTGTCCGTACGGCAGTAAATGAATGAGTGTAGGAAATTTTGTGATTGGGAGACATTACATAATCTGATGAATCATGTTGATGTTGATGTGGTTGCACAAAGTAATCTAAGGCTTTTGGAGTAATTAAGGAATTAGGGGTACTCTTCATTATTTTAGACCACTCCCAAAAAATTAAAAGTATTTACCGTCTGTCCCAAATCGATTAGCCTTTTCCTTTTCCTTTACCATTTTCTGATTTGTTTGTTTTCTTCTACCTTCTTATTGTACAATGCACATGATCTTCACATCATCACATGAAGATGCATGCATTATCAATACTACTACTATCATCTTTTTCTTTTAATTTTATCTATCTATAGCTTCTTTTGCCAGAGAAAGGAATTGAAGTTTTTTTTTTCTCACACATTTTTTGGAATGTTTCAAAATTATATTCTTTTATTAACATAAATTTTTTAAAATTTTATATTCTAAAATTATTTTCATAGTTTTTATATATATATATATATATATATATATATATATATATATATCTTGGCATTGGGATGTTATCAGAATTAAACCGGATAGTCGGATATTAACCTGTTCAAAGTTTCGAGTCTCGGATCGATTGATTCAATTATTGGATCATTGTTAATGTTGGGTCAATAAAAATATAATAAATGAAATTATAAAATATATAAATATTTTTTGTAATAGTATAAACAAAAATTATGATAAAAGAAGTAGAAATATTCATTATCATTTAAAATATTTCGAAGAAAGCCAATTTGCAAATATATATTTTAATTTTTTAGTTTTTTTTTTATAATGTATTATCAATGTCATTTTAGAATTCTTTTAAGAAAAAATAAATTTTTAGTGAAAATATGAAAAAAGTCAATTAATTAGTCTGCAAAAATTAAATTAAATATAAAATTTTAAATCATTTCGAAGAATCATGTTTATTGACTCAGGCAAATAAAAATCCAATAGATCACGTATTTTTTTCATAAATTTGACGAGTTAATACAAGTTTTTGTCAGATCAATTGAATTAATAGTAAAATTAAAGAACCTACCCATATTAAGGGTTGGATCACCGGGCCAACTAGTCTTTAAAGAAAGTGGATGAAGATAGAATTATTGGTAATTGAACATGCAAATCAGAGGTATGTGCTGTTGGCAATCTTGTAAGTAATAAGCAATATTTCATTACTACTAAATATAAATTAAAAGATTAAAGAACAGATTACTTATCTGAAATTCCGGCAGAACAGCATAAAAAAAATACGAACAATCCAGAATGGAAAATTGACAACACTTACAAGTTAATCCGAATACAGAAAAAGGATAATCGAGTCAAGGTTGGACCTTTGACCTTAAGACGATTATTGCCTGTCTCTCAGGTGCTAACAGTATGTCGCAATTCGTCTCCCAGGTCTCCTCGATTACGTTGCAATCAAGAGCACACTTTTAGCAACACGGCGAACCAGAAAAATGTCGGTCTCTCTCACAGAAGACACGGGAAAAGACAAGAGCAGTATATAAAAATTAGGAGAAATTTTCGGTACTTTTAAAAAGAAGGCACTGCTCAGGTTTATATAGAAAAACAGATGACTTTTCGGAACGGACACATCATTTGGAACAAAACCTGTTCGGCCAAACAAGCAGCTTTGGAAAATAAAAAGGTTTTTCGTTTAAACCGAACAGACAAAACTTTTAACGAACAAAAAGGTTCGGTCCGAAAAGAAACTTCTTAAACAGACAAGTCTCTTGCTTGGAAAATACTGAACCGGTTCGGTTTGGACTGAATAAAAATATCGGTTGGGCAGAAAAAAATTAATTACTGCCCAAACCCAAACCCGACCCAGCCCGGCTCGGCGGCCCGTGTGTGGTCCAGCTCAAGTTGTGTAGGTCTTCATCCACCACAAAACTTGAGTGCCCCTTGGGGTCCAACCCCTAATGGAAACAAGGCTTATAAATACCACAAGCTTATGCCTTTGTTCATCCTATGTGGGGTTCCACACCAATCACTAACATCAACCAACTTTCTTCCTCTTCAAGTGGGTATAAAGAGATAAATTTCTCATTCAAACATGATATCAATTGTGCACATAAATTATGCACCGTGTATCTACTTACGACAACCTACGTATTAGAATACGTATTTTGTATTTATACACCAAATAATATATTGATATCCAACAATCCCCTACATGAATGGAAATTGTCTGATTAAAACGACGAACTGACTCAGAATATGAGAGAGTTAAACCTTGAAGAGTTATTGCATCAAGATAGGTAGCTTTTGGCTTTGAACCTTCCATAGTGAATAACTATCGGATTTACTCGGCTAACTAGTGAACATGATGTCTTGAACTATTCAGCCTTTCGTGTAAACCAAGACAATAGATATCACACAATTCCCCTTTGAACATCTTCGGTTCTCACGATTGTGTCCATTTTGGCCTCGGACACTGCCTGGTTTCTTATGAGTACTCTAGAGAATTTAGCCTGATCAATTCTCATAGAAGTGGCCACGTTTCTTACTCATAATAGGTGATTGCTCATTAAGAGTATCCTGCAATACCCCACTTGATTATTTATCAAGCTATAAGAATCATTAAAAGCATAGCTTATCCTACCTTGCAGGCAGCACTAAATCATCATAGGAATGGATAAGAGTGTTTAACTCTTTTAGTGCTTACACACAGTTACATAATTTAGTTGTCCCTTTTGAACCTAGATCTTGGGATCTCCAGTCAGCTAGGTTGGGTTTCCACTATGTAACTTTAATTTATAGGCTTAAGACCCATTCCCCTCGATGCTATACTTGCTCTCTTGTTAAAACATTTCGTAAGCGCGCTTCATTATCCTTTGATTTTTTCAAAATCAATAGTGATACTTTCATTTGAGAGCAACTGTCTAACGGTATTATGTCTTCGACGAATATGTCGAGATTTACCGTTATACAAACAACTTTGTGCCCTACCAATTGCAGATTGGTTATTGCAATGTATACAAATTGCAGGCACAAGTTTCGGCCATCTTGGAATATCTTCTAAACTTTTGAAGCCATTCCGCTTCTTCTTCAGCTTTATCTAAAGCTATAACTTCAGATACCATGGTAAATCTGGCTATTCACGTTTGTTTAGAAGATTTTCAAAACACTGCAGCTTCTCCAATAATAAAGATAAATCCGTTAGTGGATTTGAAATCTTTTGTTTTGAATATCCATTTTGCATCTGGATATCTTGTATAGTGCAATCCATAACTAGAGGTGTATCTTAAATATCTAAGTACCCCCACAATGGCCTTCCTGTATCCTTTCCAGGAATACTTGTAAATCTACTCAGTTTGCTAACTGAGTACGTTATGTCTTTACATTCATTTACAACCTAATGGTTTACTTTCAGGGTCCGTGCCACTCTTGGCACCATCAGGGATCACCGATCCCATGGACAAAGTCTCATCCTCCGCTTCACAATGGGGTAGTCATGGTAGCACCAAGGCATGCCGATACCATACCATGAAACTCTTCCCCACTTACTATGTCGATACCCTCATTGATGCCAAGATCACACCCAAGTACTCTTGTTACATAAAGTTGACATATTCTCACATGTCCTTCTCTTGCCCTCAAGGACTGGGTCATGATCCCTTCGGATGAGGCACCAAACATAGTTTTAGGTCCTATTATGACCTTTTAAGCCGGAGAAACTGATACCTTCGTAAGACACCCCCACACTTTCGTGTATTCATAGGATGGTCCTTAACCCTTCCATAATTCATACGGTGTCTTGTCTTATTTCTTGTGGGGTATATTTATTTAAAAAGTAAATAGCTATTAAAATAGCTTCCCCCCCACAAGTTCTGAGATAACCCTGAACTAATCAACAAAGCATTCATCATTTCTTTCAACATTCAATTCTTGCGTTTTGCAATACCGTATTGTTGAGGTAAATAAAGAGAAGTGGTTTGAATAATGATTCCATATTTTGAATAAAATTCATTGAATCATATTCACCACCTCTATCACTCTTTATTTTCTTGCTTAGTTGATTTTCGACCTCATTTTTAAAGAGCTTAAAAACTTCCAAGGCCTCGCCTTTGCTTCTTAGCAAATAGACATAACAGTATCTTGTGCAATCATCAATAAAAGTATTCGATACTTTTTACCGCCTCTAGTTTGCACAAACTTTAAGTCACATATATCAGTGTGAATTAAATCTAGAGGTTTACTACTTCTTTCTACCGAATAGAAAGGAGCTTTAGCCAATTTGGATTCCACACAAATTTCTCATTTGTGATTTTTATCAATAACAATTTGCGGAAGCAAATCCAAATTGTTGATTCTCTGCAAGGTCTTGTCCCACACATGACCTAATCTACCATGCCATAATTAGAGGACACCACCAAATAATCAAAAGAAATAATTTAATTATTATTCTTGTTCTTTGGCATAACATCCATAATATTGAGCTTAAAAAGCTCATCACATAGATATCCTCTACCCACAAACATGCCACATTTAGTGAGTACACATTTATCCGACTCAATTACAAGTCTAAACCCGTTATTGCTCAACATAGAGCTGAAAACCAAATTCTTACAAATTTCAAGAGCATGAACCACATTATTCAAAGTTAGTTCTCTAACAGATGTCATCTTGAGCACCACCTTATTCATGGCTTCGTACCGAAGAGTTTCTCATAAATATATATATATATATATTTCTTTATACTCGGAGAAACTCTTTCTATCAGAACAAATATGACAAGTGACATCGGTATAAACCCACCATGTCTTAGGGTTTTCTACCATGTTCACTTGTGACACTGCAACAGCGAGCTCAATCTCATTATCATCAACTAAGTTGGCTTGAGCTCTTTTCTTGTTCTGACGGTCGTCCTTTGCTCAATGACCTGGCTTGTTACATATGAAACAAGTTCCCGTGAACTTCTTGAAATCCATTCCCTATTAGCTTGGGAAGAGCTAGAACCAACAAATTTTCTCTTATTGGTCTTGTGCAAATGTTCTACAACATTTGCCTTGGCTTCCATGGTCTGAGCTTTAACCCTATTTTCTGAACCACAATTATCCTCCTCGATTCTTAACCGAATAATCAAGTCCTTTAAAGTTTCTCCTTTCTCTTGTGCTTTAGATAGTACTTGAAATTTTTCCACAAAGGTGGTAGTTTCTCTATCAAAGTCACCGTCTCAAATGATTCACTAAGAATCATTCCTTCGGCATCAATCTCATGGAGGATCAACTGATACTCTTAGACTTGACTAATCACAGTTTTCGAGTCCACCATTTTGAAATCCAGAAACCGGCCAACCACACATTTTTTTTTGTTTTGCCGGCATCCTCGGTTCTGTATTTTCTCTCTAAGGACTCCCACAGCTCTCTTGCTGTTTTTATGGGCTATACACGTTGGATAACGTGTTGTCCAATCCGTTGAGGATATAGTTCTTGCATAGGAAGTAAGAATGCTTCCATGCTTCCACCGAGGCTACAACCGTAGAATCGGTCTCTCCCTCGTTCAGAGTCGGAGCCTCCTCTCGTAAGAACCGGGCTAGGTTCAGAGTGGTCAAATAGAACAATTTCTTTTGTTGCCAACGTTTAAAGTCCAGACCATTGAATTTCTCGGGTTTCTCACTATGTGTATCATGTGATGGCAACGACGCTATAGATGCATTACCGGTAGATCATTTGGCCATCTGTTATTTAAAAATAACAGAACCAACTTTACGTATACAGAATATATATATTACATATATATATATCACAAACGTAACTATATATATGTTTAAAATATATATATATACCTTCAATATAACCTATCAATATATATAAAATAATATATATTATAACATATTACGATATAACAAATATTCAACTTATGCTATAACCACGTAAATATGTAGCAATATAATACAAACAGTAGTACTGTAAAGGTTATTGAACAATATAAATATTCAATATAAATATTATAACATACAACAATATATATAGCAAATATAACACCATATATCTATAAACTTTCAATATATATAAACTGGCCCAAAGTTTCTCATAAAGAATTTAACCCAGTAAAATAAAAGTTGGCAGATGGCCCAAGGGGTGGAGCCAAAAGTCATGTCCTTATGGAAGGACAAAAACGGTTTTGCCGATGCCAATTTTTTGAGCCTTTGCGAGCGGGTTAGATACACAGTTTCAAGATAGATATACATATATATATATATATCACAAAACAATTGCACATATATAAATATTACTAAACAGTAACAATACATATATATTATAACAAAAATATATATATGGTTAGTGTATATATATATTTAACTATATATATTCAACTTATATATATTATAACAAAAATATATGTTATAAAACAATATAACATAAGCATATATATATATATGTTATAAATCACGTAATGAAACACAATGCTGAGAAAAATATCCTTTTAACCAATCCTGTCTTTTAGGCCGGCTACAACTTATAAAAAGACAAGTTTTTTCATGCATGAAAAGTTACAAGAAAATACGTCTTAACAAAACATTCAGTATGAAACAATCATTACTAACATTACTGCAAAAAACATATATAAATAATATATATAATGGATTTGCGAAAAGCAATCAGTAAAGGTTTTATATAAACGTAAACAACGTGTATGCAGTAATGAAACAATGTAAAACAAAATTCACAAATAATCGTCTTAAGATTGTTGGCAATCTTGTAAGTAATAAGCAATATTTCATTACTACTAAATATAAATTAAAAGATTAAAGAACAGATTACTTATCTGAAATTCCGGCAGAACAGCATAAAAAAAATACGAACAATCCAGAATGGAAAATTGACAACACTTACAAGTTAATCCGAATACAGAAAAAGGATAATCGAGTCAAGGTTGGACCTTTGACCTTAAGACGATTATTGCCTGTCTCTCAGGTGCTAACAGTATGTCGCAATTCGTCTCCCAGGTCTCCTCGATTACGTTGCAATCAAGAGCACACTGTTAGCAACACGACGAACCAGAAAAATGTCGGTCTCTCTCACAGAAGACACAGGAAAAGACAAGAGCAGTATATAAAAATTAGGAGAAATTTTCGGTACTTTTAAAAAGAAGGCACTGCTCAGGTTTATATAGAAAAACAGATGACTTTTCGGAACGGACACATCATTTGGAACAAAACCTGTTCGGCCAAACAAGCAGCTTTGGAAAATAAAAAGGTTTTTCGTTTAAACCGAACAGACAAAACTTTTAACGAACAAAAAGGTTCGGTCCGAAAAGAAACTTCTTAAACAGACAAGTCTCTTGCTTGGAAAATACTGAACCGGTTCGGTTTGGACTGAATAAAAATATCGGTTGGGCAGAAAAAAATTAATTACTGCCCAAACCCAAACCCGACCCAGCCCGGCTCGGCGGCCCGTGTGTGGTCCAGCTCAAGTTGTGTAGGTCTTCATCCACCACAAAACTTGAGTGCCCCTTGGGGTCCAACCCCTAATGGAAACAAGGCTTATAAATACCACAAGCTTATGCCTTTGTTCATCCTATGTGGGGTTCCACACCAATCACTAACATCAACCAACTTTCTTACTCTTCAAGTGGGTATAAAGAGATAAATTTCTCATTCAAACATGATATCAATTGTGCACATAAATTATGCACCGTGTATTTACTTACGACAACCTACGTATTAGAATACGTATTTTGTATTTATACACCAAATAATATATTGATATCCAACATGTGCAACGAAATTTGAAAAATTCTCAATTACCAAAAGTCATAGATCATATTGATAAGGCACAATCCGGTCGTGCATGTTGAGCACTTACTTTGCTTTTTCGATGATGGCTAGCTGAGTGCACCGAGAAACTCAAATTTAGTTTTAACAAACCAACAGTTATCCAAGTATCCAACCTCTAATAGTAATCCACACGAACAAAGATGAAAAATCCTTTTCCAATGATGAGTAGTACTTAAGGTGAAATCCTATGCTAGTAGGATCTTCAATTGCTCTCATATTTTTTTCTCTCTATTTCTTCTCAATAAAAAGAAGAAAGAGTGTTTAATTGAATTGAATAGTCACTTAGAATAATCTGAATTATATGCTTAGAGGGGGGAGAATAGGCTCTTTAAATAAAGGCATGGGTAGCCAAAATCCTAATCCCATTAGGAGAGCAACTAGCATTCGGTTAGGCCAAGTCATAGTCTAACTTGAATGGCCGACCATGCCATAGTTCTATTCCAAATAGAATTCCTTTCACGACAGCCCTTTATGACCTATTGAATTAATTCAAGTAGTCCTTAATGAAATCCTTTATTTATTTCAATTAAATTCAACTTAAAATTAACTCAATTTAATTTCCACAACCATGTTCTATTGTGGGTCACTCATTAGGTTCCTTAACATGTTGACAATAAATATAAGCATTGTAATCCTATTAATTTGAAGATGAATTAGATGAGTCAAACAATTTAATTTCATCATTAATTCTGTAATTAATCAATTTCATATATAGATCATGATTGTCATCTAGTAATGAGTCATGATCCCTAATTGTTAAGGAAAAGTCAATGTGATTTGACTAACTTATATGTGCTTGATTTTTCAGTAAAATTAATATAATTTCATCACTTAATATCTCGGTTTAGCATTGAATATGGTTTAATGTCTACTCAATTTGGTTCAATCATTTTAAATCTTTGATTTAGTCATTAACTCAATAATAAATTTTTAAATTTTTTCTAAATCTTATTTCACTTTAGAAAATCTTTGGCCAAATTGCGAAGGTATGAATGCATTTATAGCTTCTCTTGTAAAAGAAAAGAAGACGTTATTGGAGTTTAATTGTTCGTTCACTTGAAGATGGAATTAAGAATGTCGTCCGCAACAATGAGCTTGAGGAAGATTACATAACTAGGCACACTAAGCCAATTAAAAGCCATCCTTTCAAGGAGATTGAAAAGCAAGCTGCGAGTGTTTGCACAAAAAGGTCATTCAACAAGTTCCAGATCTGCTGGCATCTACACGCATTATATTCTCATGAAAATCGCATACAATTAGACTCATCCACCAGGGTGCAGTAGACTTTGAGTCTTTGAGTAAGTTCAGAGAACCTTCCATGCAAATACGTGTGGAGTTTCATGAAGTTGATGAAAGCATAAAAATATTGAAACTAAAGGGATGCCATGTGCACCGGTCATTCAAATGATTAGGATGTAATTGAGTCGAGTCGATCTCAAGTAGTAAAAAGCTCGAGTTCGACTCGAAATTTGCGTTTCGAAACTCGGTTTGAGCTTGATTGAGTTTCATTTTTAAAGCTTAAGCTCGATTCGAGATAAAATTCGAACTGCTCGAACTTGCTTGATTAAGCTCATTTACCTAGTGAAAAACTAACTCGATTTTCATGTTCGACTTCAAACTCAATTATTTGTGCTCAAGCTCGAGTTCAAGTTCGAATTGAGATTTTTTATATACTAATTAAAAATAATAAAAATATATACTAAAAATAAAAAAGCTCGATTATGCTTGCGAGTTAATTCAAGCTGAGCATTAAAATACTTGAATTCGGCTCGTTCGATAACTTGAGCTCAGCTAGACAATGACCAAGCCGAATTCAAATTTTTTCGAGTTAAATCCAAATTTGTTAGCACAATTGTCTCATTTACACTCCTACATATGATGATATTGGAGCAATTTAATAAGATACTTATAATGAATAGAGGGAGGAGAAACGCCAAAGCCGATGCGCCTGCAACTTTTTACCAAAATGTCAAGCCTAAGTACACTATACCATGCTAGCTGCGTTATGCTTCCTCAAGCTCTAACTGTAGTAGCTTATGTTATATATGTGACATCTCAATTCGTTGAGACATTTAACAAAGCTAGCTATAGGAGTGAAATAGCTAATTTAACAATGCGCTTTGAAGAGATGTGCAAAGTTGATTATATGAAGGAATTCCAATACTCACAAAGCATGTTGATGCTCCTACTAGAGTTAAAACTAAGGGCAAAAATGGGTGAAAACCTGAAATTAAAAAAAAAAAAAAAAAAAAAAAAAAAAAAAAAAAAGAAAAACCTAGAAAATGTGGTCATTGCAAAATGGAAGGTCACACAAAGAATAAATGTCCATATCTTAAACTTACACTTTATAATAAATCTGTTCAACGGTCGGATTATTTGTCCAACCGGACAGGTTTGGTCCGTATTGATTCAAGTCTGAATTACTATTTATTAATAAATAAATAAAATATTTAAATTTAATTATAAAAATATTTTTTTAATATTTTTTAAATGATAATTCGAACTTACAAACCAATCTAAATCCGATCCGATCGAACTTAAATAAAGAATGTGAAAACAATTTGATCTACCGGCCAACCCATAAACACTTATATTTTGTACAATAGTGTCAAGCAATAGTTTTGATGATAATATTGATCCGGATACCGACAATTAGTAACAATGCAGCAGGCCCATCGCAAGTAGGTACAACAACTGGTGATTCTTCTTATGATGTAATTATTATTGAAAGGGTTTTGCTAACGAATATTTTTAGGATTCGTTTTTAAATTTAGTTAATATGTTATTTATAGTATTAACATCGTATTAAATGCAAAAGATAATAATTTTATTCATCATTTTTAATGCATTAGATGAAGATAATACTATATATAATAATTTTAAAAAGTGTCTTATGACACTTGTTAGTAAAATTATTATTAAAAACTAAAATGATGACCCCACTTTGCGTGGGTCATTTTTTGAAATAAAATTATATAATAAAAGTAAAAAAAAAAATGAGTAATTTCAAGTTGAACAATATATTATATATAGTACTATATTAATAAAAATTAATAAAAATATTTATTATAAAGAATTAAAAAATTTTAAAACTTTTAAGATAATAATGAAATGGCTATTACAAAAAAAATAAATCATTCTATTTGAACAATATAATAATAATTAGCATTATTTTTTAATATCATCATTATTATCTTCATAAAAATAATGAAAATATTACATTTTAATAAAAAATTCTCATATTATGAAACACTAATTTTATTTCAATTTTTTTTTAAATTAATTGATTAAAATGTTTTATTATATTTTTTCATTATTTTAAATTATTAAAAAAATAAAAAATATTGTAATATTAAAAATTTTAAAAATAATTTTAATTATATTTTTATTAAAATGAGTACTTATCTTTAATTATTTTTAAATTGATTGATAAAATGCTTGTATTTGATAAATTTTTATGTTGAAATGAAATTCTTTTATAAAGACATGCATAATAATATAATAAAATATAATTTCAACAACTATTATATAATAACTCATAACTTATAATATCATTTAATATAGTTTTTTTATCATTTAACCATCGTAATATTTTTCTTTTGATTCAATACCTAAATTTGTTTTTAAAAAAATTCACTTACATCAACTCATCTCATATTATTATTCAATATTTTAATTTTTACCGATCATTTAACAATACAATAATTTTTTATTCAATAATATAAAAATCAAAAAAAATAATATGACCTTATTTTTCAAAAAAAATAAATTAATTAAATAGCCGATCATTGTACGACACGTGACACAAAAATGAAAGTTATTTGAACAGTGCCAATTTGCCCTGACAATTTCAAATACGACACGAATAAAATAATTAGAACAGAATATGACACGAAAAAATGACATGAACATGACACGAATATGCAAACGTGTCAAAATCTATATAAAATGAATTATTAATGCGTCAAATTTTGTATAAATATATAATACCTTAAATACAATTATGACACAAAAAAATAAATACGACACGAATACATGAATCTTTCTCTCTTTTTTTCTTTCCTTCCCTCTTTCTTTTTCCCTCTTTCTCTTTCTATTTCTTTTATTTCTCTTTTCTTTCTTTATTAAAATAATAATAATAATAATAATAATAATAATAATAATAATACTTGCTACAAACTAGGGATGACAATGGATAGTGCGGATTTAGATATTGTGAATTCGGATAAATTTTTTTTAATATTATAATTACTATCCATTGCGGATTCGGAACGGATACGGATATGAAATCTCAGATATCCATTATCCGAATCCACATTACTTATACGGTTAACGAATTCGGATATCCGAATTCACTATCCGAATCAGCGTTACTTCTGCGGTTTTAGATTCGGATATTCGTATCCAAATCCATTATCCGTTTATTTGTAAAATGCATAAATTTATGCTCATAGAAAGAGTTGAACCTTGGCTTGCAAGGTTAATTATTAAAAACTTTAATAAGTGAGTTAATCTTGAATTTTGAAATAACTTGCTACTAAAATTAAATTATATTAAATATAATGAAATATAATAGTAATTTAAAAAAAATCCAAAATAAAATATAATTATAAAATTAAATTAAATTAATTATGTTAAATGCCTTTAAATTTTAAAGATGCATGGTACTTTTATAAAATAATATTTGTTGACTTAATCAACTTAATTAGTTAAATCACTCTAATGATAATTTTTATTTTATTTTATTTTTTACAAAATGATCTTTTAATAAAGTTATGTACTTATGTTAATTAAAATAAATATTAAAATATAAATTTTTTTTCTAATATGACATAAATATTTATATATATGTTTTTAAGTATAAATCTTAAAAATCAAACTTTTATTAGCTTAAAAAAGTTATACATAAAACTCCTTTTCATCTTTTATTTTTAATTTTATTGGACAATATAAAAGTATAATGACAAAATAATTATAAAATTAAATTAATTAATATATGTTAGATATTTATAAATTCTAAATATACATGATATTTTTATATAAATGTATAAACCTTAACAAATTATATACATATATATATATTTCTTTGGAATCTTTTACACGACATGAACATGACATGAAAAATAATTCAAACACGACATTAATACATGAACGTGTCAGAATCTATATAACACGAATTATTAATATGTTAAAAATTATGAGTGATTTTGAATTTAAAATTAATTTTTGTTTGACTTTATTTATTTATTTAAAAAAAAAATTGACTTACTGAATTTGGATATTTAGCGGATTCGGATATCCAATGGATAATGTTATTTAATTCGAACTCGGATTCGGATAGTAATATTCGAATTTAATGCAGATAATAAATGGATTCAGATTTTAAAATAAATATACTGATTCAAATATTATAAAAAAGATAGATATTCTATCCGTTATCATTTCTATTACAAACGTGACAAACAATTACAAATCAATTGCCCTTCAATTGCTTTAATATTATTCTTTATAAATATATTTGCATCTTCATACTTTTGATTATTTATAAAGAATTTATTTATTTTTTATTTTGCAGGAACAATGGATGTAGTTGATGAATTTCAACTATAACTTAATTGTTGAGGACTTTTTATTGACGTGTAAAATCCGTAGGGAAAAGTACTTCCAATCGTTTACATTTGGTATTTCAACTTCTTTGTGGAATGATGGTTCATGAAATAGAACCTCTAAATATAATATAATAAAAAAACATAAAATGTGATAATATTAAAAAGACTTATAAATAAAATAATAGATTACCCCTTGTTTGACAGCAGTCAATCTTCCATCATCATTTGACAATGGTAAAGAATCTAACACTTTAATAGCCTTCTCTCAAAAGTCAAGGATTAATAAATACCAATGAATGTTTCTATCATTCATTCAAAAAATATCTTAGCAATAAAAATCATAAAAAGAAAAAAAAAAGAACATAATAAAAATAAATAAATAAAAACCTATGTATTCAAACAAAATAAATATATCGATTGAGGAAAACAGAGATTTTGTAAATCAGCCATCGTTGTTTTTCTTTTATTATAGCTCAAAATGGAATTCTATCAAAATACATACAACTTATTATTCAAGCTGTTTTAGATACATGCATAAATAACTTTTTAAACAAATTGAATTATATAAATACAAAAAAATCATTATTGAGAACAAAAAATAGTAATTTAAGATCTCAGTAATAAATGACATAACATCGAGTGAAGATATTATTATATAATAAAATTAAAAAATACTTTTTAGATAAGGACGGCATAAAATAAACAAAATTGAGAGGGCAAACTAAATTTCATATAATAAATATTATATTTATAATACATCAAACAGAAAATATTATTATATTACTAATTTTAATATTTATATGTATATATATATATTCGAAATAACAAAAGTAATCTAAATAGACGATCTTTAAAAAATTTAACTCATTTTATGAAAATTGTGCTTTACGTTTTTTCATATTATTAAAATCATTTAAAATGGATTCGTAGACATCATAACAATTTTTGTTTCAATATAAACAATCAAGAAATTATTTAGAAATGATAAAATAAAAAATTAATATTAATATTAATAACTAATTAGTTGCACGTTTTTCAATTATAATTATAAATTAAATAATAAATCATAACACTTACATGATAAAAAAAAAGTTGATAAAAAATTTTCTATTTTGTTAAAACTATTCAAGAAAAAGAAGAATATGTTAAAATAATCTAATCTTTGTTGTTGGCTTGAAGTTAGAGACTTGAGTGCTGGAGGTAGACCTAAGAGACGAGTTATCCGCTCGGTTCGATAAGTTCAGTTTAAATTAAATTAGGTTTGATAAAGTTTTTTGTAATTCGAGTCGATTCGATTTAAATCGAATTATTATTTATTAAATAAAAAATATTTTTATTTAAATTTAATTATAAAATATATAAAAATATTAAGATAAAAATAATTTTTAATATTTTAATAATTTTTAATATTTTAATAATTTATGAACAGTAAACCGAATTTACGGGCCGATCCGGACCTGGCTCGAAACGGATTTAAACAAAAAAAAATTTGAATCCTAATCCGATCTGATCCATAAATAAATTTAATTGGAGGAGAGGGCAGTAAAAAAGTTGAAAAAAATACTGTACAAGTTATTTATTTATTAAATTTCACTCAATCTCAATAACTTTGACTTATTCTTAAAATAATGAAAGTTAAAAATGTAAATGAACCGAGCCAAACCGAGTTTTGCTTTTGTCAAGCTTAGCTCGATTAAATTTAATAAATTCAAGTAATTATCGAGCGTTTACCAAAATTTAAAATTTTTTATTCAAATTCAGTCCAGCTAAATTAACCAAGCTCCAAGTAGATATACTTTTGGGTCGGGCCAAGCCATGATTTAAAAATTTTCCATTTCTTGACACAATTTATTGTTAAATAATATTAAATTTTTTATATTTTATAATTAAATTTAAATAAAAATATTATTTTTATTATTTAAATAATGATTCGGACCGGATTGAACTGATTCGAATAAAAAAATACTCTACTTAAACACAATCCAATATGGACCAATAGATTATTCGACCCTTGAGGAGGTCATGTTCTTAGATGAACACAAGCTTTAATCAAGTTTCACTCATCTACTATAATGAAAACTGAGTCATGAGGGACTCAGTTTTCATTTTTAAAAAAGATTTTCTTTTTGTTTTGTTTGGTATTGAAGTAAAAAATAATTTAAGTTAAATGATTTGAAAAAAAAGGATTAATACACAAATTAGCCTTTGTACTATACTTTTTTTTTACGATTTGGTATCTAAAAAAAAATTTTCACGATTAAGTACTTGAACTTTAATTCCGTCATACACTTTAGTCCAATGCCTAACGGCATGCTGATGTCATGGGTCGAAACTTTAGCCTAGCGAATCGTGCGGCCTTAGACTGAAAATCACTTTCTTGTATGTCTAAGCCAGCCTGATAAGACTCAACAAGAGGGTCTGTGCCTAAGACGAACACTCCAAAAGGCTCAAACTAAAATAATAATAGTAGTTTATTTATCACTTTGAATTTATCAAATTAAATTTAAAAATATTAAAAAGAATTTTGTTAACAAGTGCCCTTAGGATACTTTTTAAGGTTAGTTAATATATTATTTATAGTAAAAGTATTGTATTAATTACAAAAATTGAAAACTGTATTCATTATTTTTAATGTATTGGGTGAAAATATTATCACATATGATAATCTTTAAAAATGTCCTTAAGGCACTTGTTAGCAAAATCATATTAAAAAATATAGAGGTTTAGAAAAAAAGAAATATTAAAAAATTAAAAAATATTAAATATTAAATATTTTATTTTAATTTATTTTCATTCATTTATATTTTTTAAAATAATTTTAATTTAAAATAATTTAAAATTACTAGTAAGTCATGAAAATTGACTCAAGACGCAACCTTAAAAAGTCAAAACCTTTTAAAGGTCTAAAAAACTAAAAAAGTAGACCACGCCATTGGCTAAAGGTTTAGGTGATGAAGGGTAATAAAGCCAAAAAGACAAAGCTATTTATAGGAAATGTCCCTCCCTCCCTCCCTGCCTTTTTCTTTTTCTTTTTGATGATGCCCTACCTGCCTTTAATCAAGCAATGTGAGATTCTTTAACTTTTTTTTATTGTCCATACATCTACAATAATATGTTTTAAAACATTATGAAAGATTTTTAATATAGGTTAAGTTTACTTTTCAATTATATTAATAGAAAATTGTTAAAAAAATATTTAAACATAAAGTAGTCAATTATAGAAGGAATAAAAATAAATTACAAACAAGTATTTATTGAATTTATTCATAAATATTAAACGAATGTATTCGTGAACAAAAATGAATTGAACATCTCTCTATTTGTGTTCGACTTATTTCATAAACGAATTTTAAAATCTTATTCAAACTCATTTGTTTAACTTATTAAACGAATATAAACAAATATAAATCCAACTTGTGCACGAAAAATTTACCAAATATTATGTTCATTTACAGCCTAATTAAAGTCCAAAGGTAAAAGAATAAACACACAAAAACCAAAATGGAAAAGTCCAATGCCAATAAAGAACAAAAGAAAAAGTTCAAAGGGCCAACAAATGAACTTTTAACATGTTTTTTCTTTATTAAAGAATCAGATATGATCGATCGGTTGAATCGAAATTTATAATCTGTTTGGTATGGTAAGTATATTAGAACCAGATTTTTACCAAATCGGTAAAAAACTGGTTTTTTTTTTTTAATTTTGTTTATAATTGATAAGATTTGAACTTTTAATCTCTTAATTTTATATTAAAAACCATACAATTAAATTAAATACATATTTTTATTAATTATTAACTCTATTTAATATTTACTAAATATTAAAAAATAGTTTTATCAAATCGGTAATCCAACTGATTGAATCGGTTGAATTCAAAATCAAAAGTCTGACCTGTTTGACCTTCAATCTTGTTTTTTTAACTTTGATATATAATATATGACTTAATTTCAAAAAGCTATGGGAGCCATGGCCCCTCTTTGCCCCTGGCTTTGTTTACTAGTTAGCAAAATTTTTTAAAAAATAATTAATCATTTAAAAGAAGTACATGTCCTTTTACTTTTAAAACATAAATTCTCATTTTAAAAAAAAAACTATCTATATATTTTAAATAATAATCTTTTTAAATCGTAATTTTTTTTTTCAAAATATTTTTTCACCCATAGAGTGGTGTATCAATTCTAGTACTAATAATAAAAGTACTGATTGAGTTGGTCTCACAAGTTAAATGGTACCAACTCAATAAAAGTAATTATAAAAATCAAATAAAAATATTATAAATATAAAAGTAAGGATGAACGTGTTTTTTTTTTTTTTTAAAATAACTATCCACTTAAAAAAATTACATGTCCTATTACTTTTAAAACATAACTACCCATTAAAAAAAACTACATAAATTTTTTTTCACCCACAATGGTGTACAATTCTACTACTAATAATAAAGTACTAATTGAGTTGATGTCACGAATCAAGTAACACCAATTCAAATAAAATAAAAAACAAGACAAATAAATCATAATATCATATAATACAACAAAAGATATTCATATCTTTCAATTATATATATATATATATTGAAAAGAATCATCAACTTATTTCTTAAAACACTATCTACTTCTTTCGAAAATACTACTCTTACATAATTTTTCTTTTCAAAATATTTTTTCCACATAATATTTTTTTCTTCCACCTACATAATGAATGTACATATATCTAGTCCATATTGTTTATAAAGTCTTTGATTGAATTTGGTGTTAGAAGTCAAATAGCATAAACTCACTTGATGAAAGTACAAAAAAAATCAAATAAAACATTAGGGTCATTTATGTACTTTTATATTTAAAAAAGTACTCACATATCTAAAAAGAATTATCCACTTTTCCTTAATAAACTACTTACTTATCATAAACCGCACTACATAACTTTTTTTTCTTTTTAAAATATATATTTTTTCAAGCCATTTTTTTTTCTTCGACATGTGGATGCATAATGTTTCTAGTTATTAATAATGCTCTTTATTGAGTTTTATGTCGTTAATCAAGTGACAATTAAAAAAATACATAAAAACCAAACAATAAAACAAATAATATATATTCATAGTATTATATTAATAATTTAATTTTTTAAAGAAAATAAACTATTTCTATTTTTAACACACTTCTCTCACCTTTTTCTCTCTTCTAAAAATTCTTCTTGCAATTATCTCAATTTTTTTTTTAATTCTCTCTAATTATTTCACTTTCAATTTTATATTTAAAAATAATTAAAATTTTTAATTTATTTTAATAATATATTATATAAATAGCTATTCATTAATTTTACTCAATAGAACTAATATCTTTTATATTGATTTTTGAGTCCTAAGAGATCCCATAGACATTCTTGAAATAGGACAAGGATAAATTTGTCCTATTTTATAATATACAATAAAAAAAATCTCGAATGAGTCTTACTTTACACGTGTTGAGTTCTTTTACTCGATACATGGCGAGCTATTTTTTTTAGATTGGTAGTTTTAAGTTTTTTTTTTTTAAATTATTTTTAAATGATTTATTTAAAGGGGTTGATATGCACGATAACTCACGGGTCAATTTAAGATCCGTACCCGATCCGTTCGAGAAAAAAATTAAAAATAAATTATTTTATTAATTATTTTTAGTTTTTTATTTTATTTTTAAATGAGTATTTAAAAGGGTTGGTCCTCATGTTGACTCGGGGGTCGATTTAGGATCCATACCCGAGCCGCTCGGGAAAAAAATAAAAAATGAAATTTATTTTATTAATTATTTTTAGTTTTTTATTTTTTTAAATGATGTACTTAAAGGGTTGGTCTGCACGTTGATTCGCGGGTCAATTTAGGATTCGTACTTGACCCACAAAAAAAAATATTAATTATTTTTTTAATTTTTTAATTTTTAAATGATGTATTTAAAGAGACTGATCCGTATGTTGACTCACAGGTCAATTTAGGATATGTACCTGATCTACTTGAAAAAATAAAATAAAAATTTATTTTATTAATTATTTTTAGTTTTTTATTTTATTTTTAAATAATGTATTTAAACGGGTTGGTCTGCACGTTAACTCCCGAGTCGATTTAGGATTTGTACCCTAGCCGCTTGAAGAAAAAATATTAAAATAAGAAATTTATTTTATTAATTACTTTTATTTTAATTTTAAATGGTGTATTTAAAGGGTTGGTCCATACGTTCACTAGCGGGTCGATTTAGGATCTATAATCAACCAGCTTGAAAAACAATTAAAAAATAATTTTATTTTATTTATTATTTTTAGTTTTTTATTTTATTTTATTTTATTTTTAAATAATGTATTTAAAGAGGTTGATCTGCACATTGACTTACGAGTCGGTTTAAGATCCGTATCCGACCCGCACATAAAAAAAGTGAATTTTTTTTATTTTATTAATAGTTTTTTATTTTATTTTTAAATAATGTATTTAAAAGGGTTAGTCCGCACGTTGACTCGTGAGTCGATTTAAGATTCGTACCTAATTGGCTCGGGAAAAAAGTTGAAAAAATTATTTTATTAATTATTTTTATTTTAATTTTAAATAATGTATTTAAAGGGATTGATCCGCACGTTGACTCGCGGTTTAGGATCCGTACCTGACCGACTTGGGGAAAAAAATTATTTTTTTAATTATTTTATTTTAGTTTTAAATGATGTATTTAAAGGCGTAGGTCCACACGTTGAGTCGCGGATCGATTTAGGATCCGTATCCAGTCCGCATGGAAAAAAAATAAAAAATAAAAACTTACTGTTATCATATGTGAGAAAATCGATCTACGAGAGAATAAAATATAAACCACAATTTTATTTTATTATTTTTATCTCTTACAAATAAAAATATATAGTATACAATAAAATCTAAATATTTTAAATATATATATAAATAATATTTAAAAATGCATTTATATTACGTAATTTATAAATAAATAATTATTATGAATTTAATTTTCATAATTAACAAAATATAATTATATTACAATTATTACAATTTTAAAATAAAAAATAAGTAATTATTATTTAATAAAATATAATTTAAAATTAATTTATTATTATTAATTAATTAAAAAATTTATAAAATTTTTTTTAAAGTATCCCGAAGAAGTGGGTTTTTTTTTTAGTTTATTATTAATTAAAAGTAAGTTGACCGGAATTTCTGTATTTTATAATAGAAACAGTAAAATGGATTATATTAGCTGTTACAAATCTAATGGTTATTATTCAATGACCTCAGAGTAAGGTCAAAAGTTTTAAACTTACTGTAGAAGTTCCCCTACACAACACGCATAAATTATGCCTAAACTAATTGACAAATAGTATTTGAGATAGTTAAATAAATAAATAAATAAATAACAAAAATAATGACAATGACAACAAAAAACTAATCTGCATTCCTCCCATCTTTATTTTAGAAAAGTAAAATCCAAAATAAAGAAATAATATGAAATCATCATCCTACCAATTAAACTGAGACATAAATATAGTTAACCTTACATTGAAATAGTGCATGTTTCACGACATATGATTACTGAAAATCTCAAGAAGAAAATGGTCAGTGAAACATATCTTCTAGCTAATGGTATCACTAAGAAGCATAAATCCAGTTTTTACAACATTAAATAAATTACAAATTCCAAGTACATATCAAACCTCTAATTAAAGAAAATAACTTTTTCTTTTTTCTTAGAAAAGAGGTTGCTCTTTATGTAATAATTCTTACTAATTGGAGCCGATAGCAAATGCATGAAAACTAAACTTCATCCTTTTACAATGATTCCTTGGAACTTCCAAGCAAAGAGAGCAGCCAAAAACAAACAAACAGTCCTTGTATTCTGCTGGGCTAGTAGACAGTCCTGTTACATTCACATGCACAATTTAAAAACCCTGGGGGATAAAAACTGAAACAGAAATTTACCTGAAAGAGGATTAAGACTTACTCCTAAAACTTATAAATCTTTGTTGATTTCTTCTGAGTCTCCAAAATGTTAACGCAGTCAGACACGGATGCAAAAGGGACAGTTGAATGGATCAACCTCGAGTTATCCTGATCCACAGTTTGGCTAGGTTTGAGGATGTGCTTCACGCCAGGACTTAGTTTAATAGGACCTGGTCTTGTGATACCATCAACTTTAGAAGAATCAATTCCAGCTGAAAGTTCAAACTCATTGCATTGAGACTCATTTGGCATCCATCCTACGAGGCTTGTTTCATTCCTGTCAGGTTCGATATCAAGTGACCCTGTGTTACATTGAATGTGGTCGATGAAATTTTTTCTTGTCAACTGAGTTGCAGCTCTTGGTTCATCTTGAATTCCTAGATTAGGTATCTTAATGGGCTTCGTTGGATAATCTTCTTTAGCTCCAGGCCTCTTCCTTGTCTTGTGGCGAATATCAGGGTCCTGAATGCTAACACATTTTGACTTCATTCTGTTCCTGTGGCTCATGTTAACAGAAGAAGTTGATTTGATTCCAGGAATGGCTGGGATGAGTGGAGAGTGAGCTATGAATGGCCTCCCAACTGAACTTTCCATCTGTGAGTGAGTTATCATTGGATTGTGATCATAAGAAACTATTGGCGAAGGAGGAACCAAGCGGTTGGCAAGAAAACTAGTTCGAGCAGTATGGGGATGACGTCTACCACACGCTTCAGGAAACGGTCGAGGTGTACTAGGTGCCTTCACTTGCTGTGTTGCTTGTAACAACCATGGAATCAGGCTCTTTGAGGAGCCCTGAAACCAAGACGGTTGGACATGTTCAACATGATCTGGGTGCAAAAAGGGAAACTTGAAAGACGATTTTCCAGCATTCAACAGATCATTCTGCTTGTTTTTGAGTTCAACAGAATTGCCATTTATATTCTGATAGTTTCTGTGTGAAGTAGATCCTGCAGGTAGTTGAGAGTTAACTCTTTCTTTTCTGGATATAAAAGGCTCCTGGAAGTCAGCTCCATTGTCAAAAATAGCATGGGAAGTGGGTGGATGAGCAAAATGGTGTGAGTTTGGATTAGGGTCTCTTGCAATTGTAAGGCTGCTTTTATGGAATTCTGGATTTGCTTGCCAGTTAAGGCCTGGCTGAAAAAAATTAGACTCAAGAGGCTTCATGAGTACATTGCTGGGAAAGGACTGATTGCTCTCTATTTCAAATCGTTGAACAGGAGTTTCTTTAAACTTTCCTGATGCTTGCTGAAAATGTCTATCAAAATAGGAATTCTGAAGGGCACAACTTTGAGGATGGTGCTCTTTTATGATTTCCTTATCAGTCCAGATCTTTCCATCTGCAAATCCTTGTCTCTCATCGCTATTTCGACAAATTGTAACATCTTTTCCCATCAACCGCATTGTTGGAGGGGGACTATTCAGGAACATCTTGTCTGCATTTTCCTTTGCATGAGTCATGCTTTTCTCCTTTTGGTTCTGAAACTGGTCATATTGCCCACATCCACTGAAAGAGATGTTCCTCAAATTTAGGTCCGAATCCATCAAGCAGACGGAATGGTTGCATGTCCTATCAGAATTTTCTTTCATGTGAGTCTGTGCAGGAAACAAACTTAACTGATTATTTGGAAGTGCACTTTCAATAAAATGCTTCCCTTTAATAATTGAATGGTCATCCATGCTCCTTGGCAAGAAAAGATTGTTAGTTCTGTTGGAAGAACCTGATGCTGGACTCGATTTCTTTAGCTGATTGAATCCTCCTTTTCCACTTGAATTGGCCTGTACTAGTTCACCATGTGAAGTAAGAGGCAAACCAAAAAATTCCTCATCCCTGTACTTTTCTCTAAAGTCAACTGTCTTCTGTTTCCATTCTGGAAAGGGACATAGCTTCCCCATCAGTTCAATAGGAGACAAACGATATAATGGCTGATGAGACAAAGCATGGCCTGAAACATTTTCTGATGCAAATTGTGATGTAAACGGAGCAGTTTCAATTGCATTTTTACTCAAAGCAAAACCAGAAGACGAAGGCTGCAAAGATGCCCTTGGATTTGCCGCAGAACTTATAGCAACTTCCGGGGTGTGATCTCCAAAATAATCAACAAACAGGGAACTGTAATTCAAATCCGTAGAAACACCACCACATACATGAGAATTGACAAAAGGATTTTGTAACTCTTTTACTGCAGAAAAGAGTCTAGGAACACTGGTATACGGAGGGCTATGAAATGCAGTTTGATTTCCTTGATTAGACATATGCAAATTACCAGAATCCAGTACAACTTGACCTGGGGGCAAAGATCTATCTGAAAATTTATTTTCTTTTTCTTGCTCTACCATACGTGGTCTGAGAAATTTTGGTATATCAACATTGTGATGAATATCAGGCAAATGTTGCTTCTCCATCATAGCTTGCACCCCAATTCCATTTTCTATGCTAAAAGAAACATCTTCATCATCACTTCTATTTATCTCTCTGACCGGGAATTCTTTACCACCTTCATTCTGGTGGCCTTTTTTTGAAAGCTTAAATGAATCCAAATCAATGTGGCAAATGCTTTTCTCAAATGAAGTAACATTTTTCTTATGTGGACCAAGAATGTCATCCTTACCTGAGAAACTGACATGCCTAACTGAATGTTGAATGCCGCAGGTACTTGCTTGAGTAGTGGCCCTCAAATTGCAGATTGCTGCATTTTCTCCAGAAATATTTATTGTGGGGTTCTTTAGAATGCCACGAACAGGCAAACTTGGCTTTTCATGATCTACCATTAGCTTGGATGCTGGAACAATCTTGCTTTTCTTCTTTGCAGACAAGCATTTGAGACTTGGTTTCTTTCTAAAGATAGAAACAGTGTTTGAGCCCCAGTTGCATAATGTATTATTTGGTTTTCTATTGAAATTGACTGGAGTTTGCAGCTTACGCTTGCTACCATTCTCCTGAGACAGGAAAAACAGAAGCACATGGTGTCAAGTTTTTCAAAAATTTTAAGACTTTTCAACTATTATTTAATTTAACTGTAAAAATAAATAAATTCTGGTAAAAAAACTGACAAACTTCCATAGTGTGTCATACTGCCATTCGAATTTGAAAGAACTTGAATCCTGTTAGAAACTTATCCTTTTCTAGTTAACTAGATTATAAAATTTGGATCTACCATAAATTCTACTACATGCATTCTACTTAATTTCTAATTGTTACAGACTGAGCCATAAATAAATCGGATTTGGTGAATTTACAGGCAGAGAAATTCAATTTTCGAATTTGAAGAATCCAGCCATATATTGGGGCTACATCCATGTCAAAAGTGCCAAATTGTAGAGTAGCAGTCAACTTGCAAAAAGACTATCCCAAAGGGGTTTTCCTATCCTACACCAAAAACTTCTTGTAGACTACCTTCACAATCTACATTGGCAATCCCATGATTATATATCAACTTTCAACAACATAATGTCTATACCTACTCGAACCATGTACATCACTATCCGCCGCTAGCTTGTCCAAGGAAGCACCAACATTTGCATATACCTTGCAGCCAGCTTAAGAAGTTAAATATTACTGACAGCAGGAATAGTCCCTAAGAGTTTACTGATTCAAGGCAAAGTTTTGTAGTTTAATACTAAATTCAGATCACATACCAAGTCCTTTTCCTATCACACGTTCTCATAATCCAGAGTTCGTAGTTTATTTCCTTATGTATTGATAGTGTTACATAGTAATCTGGATTTTGACAGTAAGGCATCCTTTTAACTCTCATTATGCTATGCAGACTACTATATTTAATTTCTATATATTTTCCCTCCCTGCTGTTTAAACCATTTGATGAAAACGTAGTATGTTACACATGCATGAACAATCATAATTTTTATCAAAATATTAACATAGTTTACACACTTTTAGTAGGAATTTGTGTGTGTGATTACAAAAAGTCTGCACATTGGTTAATATGACTTTCTGTAAGTAGTTCTTTAGCAGAAAAATGAAACTTCCACATAAATTTAAAATAAAATCGGAACGCCTATCATTAAGAAGAAAATACTATAAACTTCTGCAAATATAGCAGAAAAGTTTTTTCAGTGACAACGGGAAGATACCATACGACATCTAGCAGCTAAATTAGACAAGGAAATCGTCTGCCCAGGAAAGATTGAGGAATCATTATTCCGAACAAATTCTTCTAGTGGCTTTACTAGATAGGGTACCTAAAGGAACTCACTGGATCGTAACACTGATCTAGGGATTCTTAATTTCCCAGCATCAAAGATTGTTGAGTTTGTCCAAAGATACATGCAAAGCACACTGCTCTAGCATAAACTTCTGCATATGACCAAAATGAACACCTCTGGATACAACAAAGCTACAGTTGTCAAAGCATCTAAAAATTTGGGAAATCAAAAAAAGATAGGTTAATTGTATGTGAAACTAAAAATTACCAGTTACTTAAAAATGATCTGGAAAATGCTGAAGAGATTTTAGAAGGTCAAATTTCCTAAAGGTCCAATATTTCAGCTGTTCTAGTGGTTGTTAGTCCTAGAGATGTAAAGAACTGTTTTTTTCCCCCTCAATTTAGTTCATCTAAATCAGACATGTTTAGTAGCTGCTAGTAACCAGACAGATAGCTCTTTTACTCAATATTGTATCATAGATCAGTATTTCCATAAACGCATTCATTAAAACACTACCCTCTAACAAAAAACAAAGTAAAGATGCATGAATGCTCCTAGAAATCAGATAATTTTGTAACCAAGAACCAAAATATTAAGCTGCATGATATCAAATTGAGATACTAAATCCATTAACTAAAATTTCTACTACAAAAAAGAGTGCCCTTTTTTTTTCTTTAATAAAAAAAAAAAAAAAAAGAAAAAGGAAAGAGCTTTTCTCATTATTTGGGAGGATATGGGAGCACATAGAGGGCATATTTGTTGTCTAGATAAAAGGACATAACACTAGTCAAAGATACTTACCAAGTCACCTAGGTTTTTGTAACATCAGCTTTACCCAAATGGACATTCATGACCATCACTGGTTTTTATTCAATATCACATTAAAAGCTTGTTATAACTAACAAATACGATGAATAAACCTTGAAACATCAGAAGTAAATAAGAGGATTAGTACTGCCAACTGAAACCATTCGCATTAAGACATCACATTATCCTCATAAAGAACTGATGATTCATTTCTGAAACAGCATCTCAAGAGATATCACAGACATATTAAACCAGCATGATGAGAAAAAACATATTAAAAAGAACAAAAGGAAGTTCTTAATCCATTTCCTGATGGTCAGTAGGATTTTTTGGCCTCTATGATGAAAACTTCTCAAACAACAACCCATTGCATAACATTATTGTGCCAAAAGGAGACATAGTAAGTGAACTAGCTAGGTAGCAATCACATGGTATGGGTCATTATCTACTTGGAAGCACGTTCTTACATGTCGTATTAATTATTTATCAACAGAATGTTTCTCAAACCTTACAGAACAAGACTGAACAAGATACACCAGCATAATGCAAAATATCTTCACCAGCTTTTTGATATATATATATATATATATATATATATATATATATATATATATATATATATATATTTCTGGCAAAGATCTTTCATGCCTATAATTTGGGAAGTGATAACATCATAAAGGAAGTATCATCATTCCCCCATGCTCCTTATAGGAAGATACTTTGATTGGTACACTCCTCTCCAATCCAGATGACTTTCAAGGACCAGACAGTAACTTATAAAACAAATCAAGACTGCTCAAATTTTAAGCCATCATCATCATCATCTATAATAAACAAGTTTCCTGTCAATATTTTCATCCTAACAGTATCTTCTATAGCAATGCTCCTTTACTTTCCATCAACAAATTCTCATCAAGCCAAATGGAAAAGGCTTAAGGTCATGCTCATATCATACATAAAGCATTTTCCTGATAGTCACAAATTCCACCTATGCTAGGACTGAAGAATGTGCAAAATTCCATGCATGAGGGAATAAACATGACTTCCATCTCCAAACTATCAATAATCCACAATCCATGCTAATAAATCCTTGCCACCATAAACACCAAGATGGGTTCCTAAAATTGCAAGAGCCTCATAAAATATGAACAGTTTTGCAATTTCATCATGCAGCTGGTTAAGCATCTGATGACATAATATCCCATAGAACAGCAAAAGCAACGAACACTAAATCTCGCATCAAAATTTAGGACTATTCAACCATTCAGTTTCCCAAAAAATATGTGGTCCGCTGAAGAAAAGCTTTCAACCAGACAAGTATCAGAATTTGGCGTCACCCATCTACTTTCCTCTCCAACAAATGCAAAGATAGATTGCATAAACTAAATAGTTACCAGAGCTAGAACACATTTCTCTTCACAAGCTAGTCCATGAGATAACACCATATGTATGCCATTCAACGCAGAAACATTGCAATATAAGATACGAATCTCCATATCCTTTGTGGCAATTTTCCAGTCCACATTCTCATCAATCCGACCTTAAAGCTTAAAAAGTTCACCTGAAATTATTATTGAAGTCCTTCCATAGCGTCCATAATCTATCAATCTCAATGATGAGCAGCTCCGACAATATGATGAAACACTAGCCATTAGATCAAAAAATAAGACTGGCCCCAATATCTGAATGATTATTTTGGTTAGAAAAAATTATTGCAACAGTAGTTAAAAGAAAAGAACAGCATCGCTAATCTAGGATAGATCCAAGGTCAAAAAAACCCTATAAAATACCTCTCTGCCCAACCCGTACTGTACAGACTGGAGCACCACACCTCACCTAAGCTCCATAAACCTTCCCAAACATGAAAACCCCATCTCTTTCTTTTAACTTTTTATATTTTTTTTTCTCTTTATGCTGCTGTTGAGCCTCATTGCACACAACAAGTACAATTACAAGGCAAAATGCTCAGTGATCTCAGTCCTCAAAATGAATACAGTCTTTAACCAGCATCATCAGCAGTAATTTTATTAATCCGAAAGGAAAAGAAAGAAGCAAAAAGAAAAAACGCATATGAAGAACATAAATATCTACAAGTACTTTAACCAGCTCAAAATCCAATTGATCAACTACCCAAAGTTCACAAGCCCAAAGTTCCTAAGAATCAATGACAGTTTATGTTGACATGAACAATAATGAATTATAACCCTCATCAAATGAAAAATGTTGCTGCAACAAGTCTAAAACTATAGATAATAAAATCAAACAAGTCACAATCATAATAAAGCACATAATTAGCAATATTTTATGATGTAAATCACATACTTTGTTAGCAATCAGCCCATCTTGCTTGTTATTCTTATTCTTCTTCAGCTTTCTCTTTTTCTTCATCAACTTTTTCACAATTGCCACTTTCTTCTTCTTTGGCCTCTCAATCTTGCAATTCAACTGGTTGTCGAAACTTCCATTTTCATCTTCATCCAGCAAATTGTCATGATCAGCAGCATCAACCTTCTGGATCTGTGGAGCCGCAGCAAAAATCTCAATGATGGATCGTTTCTTGGGGGTTCTTGATTTTGTAGCTTTAATTGCTATCCTCATTTGGCGCCTCTCTTGTCTAGATGCTTGAGCAAGGCAGCTATCAACATGAGCATTCAACGCATTCACTGTGGAAGCAGCAAATGCCCCACAAACCGGACATTCCAACATGTCTAATCTTTCATCGGATTTCTCCCCAACATGAAGATTTACATGCAACAAATCACTTTGGTTTCTGGGTTGCGTTTCTTGAACCTTTTTTGTGTCCATGCCGCTGTTAGCTGATTCAGTTGATTTGAGAAGATCAAGCTCTTCGGACCACCAGCGGAATTTGGTGACTGTGATCGGAGGGAGAAGAGATTCCATGGTTTGTTTGTTTTTCTTACTGTTACCATTTTCACCATCTGAAGAAGAAGAAGAAGAATCTCCACTGAAGGGCCAGCATTTTACCACGTCGATGCTTCTCATTTTGGAAGCATACTCGCTATGCAAAAACAACAGATCAACAAAGTCAAACAATGCAAAACAAAAGATCAACAAAGTCAAACAACAACAAGAACAAAAAAGAAGAAGAAGAAGAAGAAGCCTTTCTAATTAACCATAAAGCAAACTTGAAAAGGAAAAAAAAGGCAAAAAAAGGAAACAACTAATTACCGGATGGAAAAACCTTCAAAAACAACCGCCATGCTAATTCTTGAAAGATGTACGTACCCAGAGAGAAATCAGTGTAAAAAACAAGCAAAGGAAAGAAGTTTGGGTAGTCGAAGTTAGACTAAAAAGGAAGGAGAAAAAAGAGAGACCCAGACCCAGATATGGAGAAAAGAGAAGATCGGAAACTAATGATAGTTGAAGAGGGGTGGATGCTTGGCTTGTTGCATCTATCTATCCATCCATCAATGGTGAAGTGAAGGGGTAAAACATCAGATGAAGTTATAGAAAGAGAAAAGTTTTTACATTTTTCCCGCTCGAAGAGAGAGACAAAGAAAGAGAAAGCGAGAGTATTTCATTTCATTTCATGCTTTACTTTTGATAGCTCAGCTCTCTTCCTTTCCCCTAATTTATGACTGACAGCGACGTATGAGACCGCAAGCGAACGCTAAAGTGTTTCACAGAATAACCAATTTTACCTTTCTTTATTCTTTCGTTTTTTACTTTTCCTTTTTTATTATTATTTTTTCAATCTTTTGTTTACTACTTGCTATTAGAAGAAGATGCAATTTTTGTTTATTCTAATTTTCTTCCCTTAAACACGCACTCGTGTACGCATAAAGAACAAAGATTCGCTGTAAGAAAAGTATCCATACGCGCTTATTTACTGCGCGTGGATACACGCTCCTTCTGGTGTAGGAAAAAATTAAGAGGGGGACTCAGTAGATCTGTCCATGACAGGACCGGATCGCGACTCACATTTTTTTATTTTTTTTTATTTTATGTTTAAGTTCATTCGGATTAGGTTTGAGTCGATCTGTATAAATTCGTTTTATTATTTAAATATATTAAAATATTAAAAAAAAAATTATTAATATTTATATATATTTTATAATTAAATTTAAATAAAAAATAATATTTTAATATTTAAACAGTGATCTGGATCGAGACAGATCGACTCAGATCATAAAAAATCATGTTCAGGTCCGGCCCAATACGGGTCGGGCCGAGTGGACTACCCGACCTATGGACAGATCTAGGTGGGAGTATATCTAATAACGATACCATTGTACGAGATAAAATAAAATATAAAATATGATATGATATAAAAAAAAATAATACGAATATGATATGAAAACATAACGTATTAAAATTTATATAACACGAATTATTAATATATTAAAATTTTTATAAGTATATTATATTTTAATAACGATTATAATACATGAAAATATACTAATTATCATGTAAAATTTTCTGCTAAAGAATAGTACTAAATTTGGAGTTAGGTTAGGTTCTTGCTATGGTATCAAATGCTGACACCATATTTGTTAAACATTTCATTCAATTAGTTTAGTTGTTCATGCAGTTCCCATTCACAGTGCCCAAAATCTCCTCACTCTTTCTTTTTACTTCAACATCTTTCATCTTTCATTTTTTTTTTTTATGAATTTAAATTATATTAGGATGTTCTTAAAAGTTAAATACTTTTTTAATCATTCAGTAATAATAAGTTATATTGTATTTTTTTAAGAGAAATTTAATTAATATCATGCACTCTCAATCATAAAATTAATTTCCCTTAATATTTTTTTTTGAAAAGATTTCCCTTAATATTTTTAATCTTAATTACCTTAAAAAGATTTATTTATATTAATTAAATAAAAAGTAAAAAATATATTTGTGCCAAAATACAAAACCCTATTTTCTTCTTCTTTCATCCTCACAGGTTTCAACTTTTTTTTTTTTGGAGAGAAATTCCTCTCATGCTTTTTCATTTTCATGTGCTACTAATTTTATCTAATCAAATTTTTGTGAGTGGAGGATTTTTTTTATTATTTATTTTATCAAATTTTTTTTTATTGATGGGCTAAACAAATCAAAATAGGAAGAAGCAAATAGAATGAAGGATTCCTTAAAAAATAGGGCATAACTCAAGGATCCAACAAAAATACTTCTATTCATCTTTAAAAAATGGTGAAGAATCCAACAAAAAAAGCACTTTATATATGACAGTTTTGCATTTTAATAATTAGTAATAATTTTTTATTTAATTATTAAGAAATAATATAATTAATCAGAGTTAATTTCCTAATAATAAGTGTATAGTATTAATTTAAACATGACATGACATGTTTTAAATAAAATCTTAAAAAATTATTTTTTAAGATTATTCTAATATAACTACTACATTTAAGTGTAGAAATTATATTTATTTATTTATTTGTAAAAATTTCATCCGGATAGGTTACTCCGATCTTTAGATTAAGATTTTTAAATATTAAAAATTTAACTTTAATACTAACAATCATATAATTTGTTGATAGAGTATTGAAATTTTAATTTCAGTGATCAAGAATCATGACAATCTCAATTATATATATATATATATATATATCTTTAATGATAATAGGCAAGACATGTGATTGACAAGGATCAAACCTAAGATTATTTAAGCCAGTTTGCTCGAATTAATTCAAGTAATTATGATTATGAAAATGTACTCCATCATCATCTTAAATTTATATGATATTGCCTGCCTATATATATATATATATATATATATATATATATATATATATATATATAAATGTTAATTTTCTTGCTTTCTGAAAGAAGAATATTGAAGAGTTTGTATAGAGGGAGTCGAGAGAAAATTTGGTTAAGACCAAGTGGTCCATGCATATATATATATATATATATATATATATATATATATATATATATATATATATATATATTAGCAGCTAGCAGAGAAAGACTGGAACTAACCCACATGCAGTTTCTGATGGCAAATCTTAAATTAGCTAGCCCTGAAGAAACTTTACATGCATCTGTAGTTGTCACCTCTGGCTCTAATTATCGACCAGCTGGTCTAGTTTTCGTAAGTGAAGATGTTACCTCTAATTTACCTTAAATAGCTATTAGGTTATCAATTAAACCCCCCACACTCACCTGCCCCATCTACATCATCTTTTTTCTTCTTTTTTATGATGAGAAAAATCTCTAAAACTTACTTGCAAGATACATACGAACATTAGGCAAATAACTAATTAAGTTTAATAATCCCATAGGGCATAGGAGACTTTTACTTACAAATTAAAAACAATAAAATTAAGATAAAAGAAAAGAAATAAAAAAAAAAGTTTTCATAGGATATATATATATATCCTCTATTATCCGAACTCAAGATGAGTGTCAGACAGGGGCTTAGCCTTGGCTTCCCTAAATTTTTTAAGGTTTGTTTATATACCTTACCTTATTATTTTAAAATAAGGTATATTAATGCTTTGGCCCTCCTAAATTTTTTAAGTTTTTTAGAATGCTTTGTATCATTATTTGAAAATAAGGTATATTTATGTTTGGCTCCTCCAATTTTTTTTTTTTTTAATTTGATCCTTTGCAAAATTTATAGTTTGATATGATAAATTTGGTAACACTTTTGCTTTAAACTTCATTCATTATTATTAGTTTAATTCTCTCTATTTACCTTTTCAATCAATCAAATAGATATATTTACGTTAATTATTGAGTTAGTATTTTTTGTTATATGCTTATAAGGAAAAAAAATAAAGAAAGTTAAATCATTACTACAATATTTAATACGAATTATACATTTAATTTATTTTAGTTTTTCTAAATGTATATGTAATCTTATGTTTTTCTTTTTTAATATCAAATAATTCTATACATATTTTAATTAGATTATAATTTTTTTTGACATTGAAACTTTAATTCTTATTAAATTTTTTACATATGCAACATGAATTATAATATTTGAAAATTGAAATTTTTTATTTTATTATAATGAATTCATATATTATTTGTAATTTTAATATTATATATAATATTTAAATTTAATGTTTTCATACTAAAGTTGTTCATGAATTATAATATTTAAATTTATATATAATATTTTTTAAATATTTTTTTAATATTAAAAAAATAAACTTTTTTATATTTTATTTTAAAAATGTTTTATAATTAAAATTAAATAAAAATATTTTTAAGTTAAAAAATAAACCCGAATCAAGCCCAGACTTTAAAAACCTATTCAGGTCGAATCTATCGAGTCAAATGAATAACTCGACTCTTGAACAGGCTTATTTCATAACAACTTTTATTTTATTTTAAATCTTTATATATATATATATATATATATATATTTCGACCCCCTCAACAATATTTTCTGGCTTCGCCCCTGGTGTCAGATATGGGTATGTGTCTCATATAAGTATATTCAATTAAAAAAAAATCATATATTTAGAAGATCATACTTTTATATTCATGTCCATATGTGTCGGATAAGAGAAAATAAAGAGTTCGGGTAATATAGCATATGTTATAAATATTTGTTTGCAAATGTCAACCGAACTAATGTTTGGATGAAAAGATGTATTGTAACCATCCATTGTATTGGTGGATGAAAGGATGCATGACCAATTGGTTGCTATGTTTTGTAAAGTCATGTACTTTAATTTTGAAAAAACATAAAGCTTTGATTGTGTCTTTTGATTATCTATAAATATCATACTCCATTGTTGAAGATGATAATAATTTTCAAGAGAAAGAAAATACAAGAATAAGAGATTACGGAATTCTTCAATATTGCTAATTGCAGAATTCATAAAATTTCGTTGTATCTTGGGAGTGTTATTGCCTTAACATGTTAGCAAACTTTGTGGGAGGGGGGCAAATAATTCTCTAAAGAAAGCGATTCATCGTGCCTCGAAGTTTTGATTCCAATTTCGTTTCTATCTATCCATCTAAAATATCCCCAATAATTTTAGAGAATTATTAGAGATGACCATAGAGACAAATACCACCTACATAGTGATGAATCAAGACTTTGTGAAATTGGATCGATTTGATGGCACTAAGATAAAGATGTTTCTTCTTACCATGTCGAACATCACTTATGTCCTAGATCCAAAATTGGAGGCAATAGATGATCCTGCCAACGATGCAAGTCCCGAGGAAAAGGAAAAAGTGATCACACTTAGAGACATCATTTCGAGGTTATTACACGAGCCACGTGGCTACTTTGGTGTTTTCTTTGATGGTGTGTTGCCTATAAAAAACACAACTTCATTGAAAGATATCATGGCATGAAAATTGAAATATCTATATATTTAGATAATAAATGTTTACATTATCATATAATGAATGGTCATGGTATACATATTCAAAGTGAACAACATAATATGTTAATTATTATTATTGTTATTGTTGTTGTTAATTCTATACCATGACTTGCGTTGTGAGTCTTCAAAAGATATTATATATACCATGAAAAAGATGAAATTATTATTAAATAAAAAAATAGTAATCATGTTATATATTCATTATTGTATAATAGTTATGATTATTGATTATACAACTATTGACTATAAATATATGAAACTTGAAAAGGTTAAACAATTAACTATAGCAAAGAGTAAAGTATAACGCATTTATGAATAAAGTTGGTAGTTCATGTTATTAAAGGGTTAAATAAAATTATAATTATATATTTATATTTATTTAACCAATTTTTTATTTGCCACAGAGATTAACGTCGACTTTATCATACAAAATGTTGGACTATTATACAAATTTTATTATTAATTTATAGAAGTGATTTTGACTAGAAAATGACAATAAATCATATGCTATTTACATGATTAATCTTTCTAGTCAAGGTAGAATAATGGAAAAACATAGTCTTACATAATGAAATCACTATTCGAATATGAAAGTAAAATCTTCTATTGAAAATGCGTTGTGATGGTCATATGTTTGGACCAAATGATGCCATAATCTTAATCACATTGTGCTAATTTACGATGGTGCACATGATTTCATTCATGACTTGTATAAATGATTTATCATCTCATGGTTCTATTAAAGTCTTGAGATGTAATGAAAGTTTATAATTATATTTACTTTGGAAGTCATGACTCAAAGATTTTGTGAATATATTTTTTTTAAAATAGGAAGATGAATGCTATTTGATCTATTTTGGTGGTGCAAATGGTTTTGGTGTCCATTATGAAATAAATTCATAGTAATTTATCCATCATATGATTTTACATGCAAATCTCAAAAAGAGACTATAGAAGCATGAATTTATAAAAGAAAAATAATTTTGAGAGTGATTGTATTTAACATCATACTTATTGATGTATACTTTCATATTGAGTTGAAATAAAAATTTTGAAACTTTTATAAAAGTAAAGATCAATATATAAAATATTTGCTAGTTGTCTTTTCACTAAGGATAAATAGTTGGAGGCCTCCTACTAAAATTATATATATAGTGAAAGGATAAATGAAAAGCAAATTGATTAATATAGGATATCTTGATAATTGAAAAGGGGCATTTTTTAATAAAAGAATGAATATCTTACACATAGTGGGGGTGTTGATTTCTTATAAATTATTAAGAAATAAAAAGGTCACTGTTGTGTAATAAGTTTTGGTATAATTTTACTATGCTTAAATTATACAAGCTAATAAGTTTAGTACAATTTATTAAAGAAGAGCCATTGGAAAGATCCTTAATCTTAAAAGGACTAAAAGTGATTGGCTTATTTATTTATTTTATCCAATTGTACAAGAAGTATAATTGTATTAAGGATGGATACAAGGTATGAAAATAGAATGGTTCAAAGTTATATTAATAAGTATAGAGTTGTGGTCACAACCAATACCAACTATTTCCTACAACTACAAAAATGAGACAACAATGTCTGAAACATATAGTAATATGTAAAATAGAAAGCCTAGACACATTTGCTTGAGATATGAGTATATAAGGCAATTAATAGGAGATGGTATAGTCACCATCACCTATGTTAGGTCAAGTAACAATTTAGCAAACCCATTGACCAAAGGTCTGTCAAGGGATATGGTAAAAGATAACGCTTCTAAAATAGGACTAAAACCTCTATTAAAATAGTCATTGGTGACGAGAACTCTACCTTATTCTAGCAAACGTTAGTTTTAAGGTTTAAAGGGTAATAACAAGTTACTTTAATGATTAGGCACTAAAAAGTTGGGATTTAATGCTGAATATATTAGGAGGATGAGTTAAACTCTTAATGGATCGATAATTATATTATCGTAGAATTTCACCTATATGAATATAGAAGTGGTGCCGCTTCTAACAAGAGTTCAAGATTTAACTCTTGTAAATATTTATGAAACCAGGATGAGCACATGGCCATAATAGTGCTAAACTAATACAAAACCTCTTATTCGAAATTAAATATGATTGTGTGTGTAATTTTTCCGATTCTAATTCTAGGGTACTGGTTTAAGCAATTAGCCACCAATTACTTTATTAGAACTTTGAAAAGTTTATACTAATGGAGGGTTTAAATCTAACGATACATTTCTTTATGCATAACTGTATAGTTTATACTAATATTCTGAAATTGACAATCTAGTGGGGGATTATTATAAATATTAGTTTGCAAATGTCAACCGAACTAATGTTTGGATGAAAAGATGTATTGTAACTATCCATTGTGTTGTTTGGATGAAAGGATGCATTGTAACCATCCATTGTATTGTTTGGATGAAAGGATGCATGACCAATTGGTTGCTATATTTTGTAAAGTTATGTACTTTATTTTGAAAAAACATAGCGCTTTAATTGTGTCTTTTGATTATCTATAAATATCATACCCCATTGTTGAAGGTGGTAATAATTTTCAAGAGAAAGAAAATACAAGAATAAGAGATTAGAGAATTTTTCAATATTGCTAATTGCAGAATTCATAAAGTTTCGTTATATCCTGAGAGTGTTATTGTCTTAACCCGTTAATAAACTTTGTGTGGGAATAAATAATTCTCTAAAAAAATGATTCGTCGTGCCTCAAAATTTTGATTCCAATTTTATTTCTGTCTATCCATCTAAAATATCTCCAATAGTATATATATATATATATTAAAGAGCTGTAGAAAGCCCAAAGAAGCAGTAGTAAACCCTTAATTTTCAGGTTTATAATAAGAATTAGGTTCAAATTAAGCCGTACGTCCAGTTGTGCTAGAGTAGACAAAAAGGATAGAACATAGGGAAAAAGTTTGTAGTGCTTCCAACCAATTCCAAACTGTAGAATATTAGTGCTCGATTCTATCAACAAAGATGGAATTTGAGATCAACTTTTTTTGAAAAGTTGGAAAGCAGAGTTTAGGTTTAATCATGATGATCATCAGACTTTCCCACACACACATATATATATATATATATATATTTATATTGCTTACTGTTTCTAATGCTTTCTAATCATGCAATGCGTTAATTAGCAAAGAATTGACTAAAAAGATACTTAGGCCTTTTTTATGTGATTTCATGCTGAAAACCAATTTAAAGCAGTGAAAATGAAATTTCTTCTGCAAAATTACTGAAACTTTAAGAATATTGCATTTATATATAATATAGATAAATATGTAGCTAGGACTAGGAGAAATGTTAGTATGGAACAAAGTATTTTTCCAGAAAATTTTACATTCAAAATTTAAGAAAGGCTACTTAAAAATAAAATTGATGAAAACTGAAAACCCATAAAAAATTTCTGCTTTGATAGCCATATGCTCAATATACATTTAAGGCATTAATTTGTAGCCAAGCCAAATTCTATAGGTTGCTTTAATTTCATATAAACGATCAGGTAATTATTCTTCAAGTCCACCCTATCAACTTCTTTAATTGCTCTCTTTTTCTTTAGCATGATAATAACCAAATCTATTTATATAATCACCTTTAAAAGGTGACATTAATAAATTTAAAATTTAAATTTCAATATTTATAATTTTTTTTTTTTATCTTTAGCTTGCGATTTTCAATCATAAGATAAATTAATTAGTTAAACAAACCAAATGATTTTATATATCACCAGTTGGATTATTTATTAATCTTTAATTAAGTGTTAAAATCATGTTTAATCCAAAATTTTGAAACATCAAAGAAGTCAGTGACACCATGATAAAATTTAAAGACACCTCTAATCGTATTATAAAATAAAGTTACAAAAATTCTTCAGTATATAGTTGAATTAAACATGTACCAAAGTAAAAAATAAAAAATAAACATATTATCATAAACAAAAAAGGATATATGCTAGATTTGTCAATTGGGTGAGTCGGATTGGTTTCGAGTCAGTTCAAGTCAGGTTTTAAAAAAATTTGATCATTTTTGGGTTCGGGTCGGTTTCGGGTCACTTTAGGTTTAGGTCATTCGGGTTTGACATTTGGGTTATTCGGGTTCTAATCATTCAAGTTCAATTTTTTAATTTTAAATTAAATCAAATAATATCAAATTTAAACAAATTATTTGATCGAGTCAGATTTAATTAGAATTTTATTGAAATATAAAAAATAATTAATAAATAACAAATAATATTTAAAAATAAATAAAGACATTGTAATTTTTAATTTAAAAACAAATATCTATCTAACCCGATTTTTTTGGATTCGAGTATAATCCTGTAATTTTTTAAATTCGAGTATCCATTTTACTTAAACGAGTATTATTGTATACTTGAAATTGTTATAACATAGTGTAAAAATCATTATAATACAATACACATATCAATGACCTATTTTATACACTTTTAGAAAATCACATGATAAGACTTAAGAGATTATATTTAATTTCATGTAATAAAAAATATATATATATATATATATTTTACTTTTTTAAAATTAAAATTTTTATTTAAATATTATTATGCTAAATAAAAGTTAGACCTGATTATCCGTATATTCTTTTCGTGTTCATGTTTTTTCTTTTATCATATTGTATTTTACCTCATTCATATTTTAGATCATTTTTTTTTCATTTTATATTATATCCAAAATTATCAAATTTAATAAAACTGACATTCTTTTACCACAATTTCATTCATTATTGAAACAAAGAGACCAAAATCCAAGTCATTTTTTTCCCATCAAATCCAAGTCATTTTGGATACTTTCTTGCAATTGCAATCAAGTTTATAGTTCGAATCTCAATATTTATAACTCCTTTTTTTTACTCTAGATTGTAGCTTTCTTTGTACAAAAATAATAATAATAAAAGCTAAATCCAAAGTGGGGTAAAAACTATAAAAAAAAAAAAAAAAAAAAAATCAACTGCGTGTTACTCAGTCACGCAACTAAAAATCTTGAAAAGGCAAAATTATTAATAAAAGAACCCTAAAAAAATCCAAAGACCAAAGGTGAGACAGTAGATCTATTCTAAAATCGGGTTTAGATAGAGATTTTTTAAATTTGAGTTGATCTGGTTTGAATTATTATTCATCGATAAAAAAAATATTTTTATTTAAATTTAATTATAAATATTAATATAAAAATAAATTTTAAATATTTAAATATTATTTTATTTAATAATATGTGTTTTCGAATTAATTTAAAGTCAATCCAACCTCAATTTAGATAAAAAAAAATTAGGTCACAATCCGATCCATTAACCGATCTAGGTGAGGGTGAGAGAGCAATGGATATCTTGAAACAAACATGTGTCCATAAGAATGAAGCGAGCAAATAGTTATTAGTTTGACTTTGAAAAGAGAAAAGAGTCCATATAAAGAAAAAACATTGGCTTCAAAGTACATATTAGAGATGACAGTCCGTCGGATATTTATTTTTTTTGTAATATCTGAATCCGCAAAATTGCTTTAAAATCTGAATCCGTTTATTATCCGCATTAAATCTGAATATTACTATCCGAATCCGAATTAAATAACATTATCCGTCGGATATCCGAATCCGCTAAATATCCGAATTCAATAAGTAAAAAAATAAAATAAAAATTAATTTTAAATTTAAATAAACGGATAATGGATTCGGATATCCGAATCCACAAAAGTAAGCGGATTCGGATAGCGGATCGGATATCCGAATCCGTTATATGCATAAGTAATGCGGATTTTAATAATGGATATAAGAGGTTTCTTATCCGCATCGGTTCCGAATCCGCTTTGGATAGTAATTATAATATCTGAATCCTCATTTTATTAAAATCCGTAATATCCAAATCCACACTATCCATTATCATCACTAATGTGATAAACATTAATTTTAGATACTATATAAAATTTTAATATTAATATAAATATATTTAATAAATATATTTAAAAATGATTAATATGTTAGATTTAATTTATATATTATATTTTAATTTTAACATATGTAATAATTTTTTTTATTTCATATTTATAAAAATGGTAAAAAGAATATAAAACACATAATTCGCCCACTGAAAATGACCAATGAATTTATACCTACTTTTGGAGGACACCTCCATCACCTTACTGACCACTAAAACCTTTTACATCATCATCATCCATTCATCTTCATCACTAGTTTTTCATGCATGTTTTTGCATGATGATGGATGTTATATATGTATGCATGCAATTGCAGCATGAATAGCATGCATGCATGGGTACATACATATGAGGTCAGAAGATGATGGAGACAAAAGCTCCATAGTGAGGATCGGCCCCACTTCTGCCTCAGCCTCAGTGTCACGGTCTGGCATCGGCATGCCTGGGTGCCACCATGACTACCCTGATGAGGAGCATCGGACGAGACCTTGCCAATGGGATAGGTGATCCCTGATGATGCCAAGAGTGGCACGGGCCTTGGAGCAGATCGGCTTGTGGGCACCTTGGAGCCGGTTAGCCTTGTGGACGCTCCCGGGTGAGCCACGTGCGGAAGCATTCGAGTGGGTTGGTGGAGTATTGAGATGGATGGTAGCAACGTTGGGATCAAAAGGAAGATCTTTGTGCTTGGAAGTGGGGCTTGAGTGGCCTTGAGTTGGCTTGAAGAAAAAGTGTCCCCATTTCAGACATCCCAACGGTTCTTGATGGTAGAGCTCTTAAAGCTCTTAAACTCTTTATAGGGGGACAATTGATGTTAGCTCTCCACCACCCCCTCACCTTGTAAGCGGGTGGGGCCTTGCTTGGTGCAAGTGAGCTACTCCTAAGCACATGTGGTGCTTAGGTGGGCGAGCATCGGGGCCAAAGAATGGCACGGTGTTTCTTCGGGATAAGGCAATCCCAAGGATGGTTCGAGGCCAGCGGGCCTCGTATCGTGCTAGTCGGTTGAAGTGCGGGGTTAGACCATAGCAATCGCTATGCCCCGCGAGCTCCTCCACCCAAGGTCTAGTGTTGCCTGGGATCATGCGATGGTGCTTGCGTAGGAGGGGCACCAAGACGAGATTGTGGGACAAGTGGGTTAATAGGCAGGCAAGCTGCTAGTCCCGTATGGCTTATCGATAGCTAACGTGCAAGTGTGTTGGAGCTAGGACAACACACTTGAGCTTAGACACTTGAACATGATGTTGGGTGTCCATCATGTGTGGAACTAGCCAAGAACAAGGCTAGGAGCTTGGCCTAAGAGTGGCCTTTGTGGGCAACTGAGTGGAGACTAGAATGGCTCTTGCTGGTGGCAAGCCAGCTAAGGAGTAGTGCCTCTTAGGTTCAAGGCACGAGAGCTTCGAGGCGTGCATGCGGACATGGTGTTGGTTTCTCACCATGCTAGGATTCAAGATCCTAAGAGAAGTGGGGCCGAGATCCCTCTTATGTGGGCTTGAAGGATCGGTGCTCGGGACCCTCATGTGGGTCGGGTGCTCGAGGCCACCTGCAGATCAACATGTTGGCTGCGTAACGGGAGTTGGTGTCCTCCCTAGATGACTTGACTATTGGGCGGATGGCCTTGAAGGGCCGATCCATGAAAGGCTCTCTCGAGAGTGTTGCTTAAGAATGTGGACTGTCCATGCGAAAAATGGACTTGATATAGGCTGACCTCAACTAGGAATAGTCTTGGTGTCGCACGGTCGTGTCGTTTTCGGTTTAGGGAACGCGCGATCCTTGACACGTGGTATCAGAGCGAAACTAGTCTCATCCTAGGCACTAGGATGATGACCCGAGCCTTAGTGAAACGTGGGAATTGAGACGATGATGGTTGGAAAAAAGCCATCGAGCCGAATGTGGGTTTTGGCTTGAAAGAAGCCATTGACGCGATAGTGTTGGCTTGAAAGCCATCGATGCGATTGTGCTGGCTTGACATAAGCCATCGATGCTAATGTTTGATGTTGGCTCAGAAGAGGGCCATTGATACGAATATGTGGGACTTGGCCTAAAGGCATAAAGCCTTTGAATGGGCTCGTAGTTAACAAGCGAGAGGGCATTGGATCCCAGCATCACCTATCGAATGGTGTTGGCTTGTTTGGGCATGTGATGCCACTCGACTTATGGTCGACTTGTGAGACCCAAATTGCGAAAGGGGCATACCTTGGAACGTTGTTGAGAAAGGCCATGCGGGCCGAATTGGTAAGGTCCCGAGAGGGACATGAGTTGAGTCGTAAAGCATTATTACTAATATATGCACTTTGTTGTGTGCAGGAGCCCTAATAGGGGTAGGAGTGGTGCTTGGAGCAAGTTGCAAAGAGACCACAAGAAAAATGGTAGGCCAGCGGGCCAAATGGGTCTAAGACGGCCAGCGGGCCAAAATGGGTCATGTTGGTCAGAGGACCACCCGAGCTAGAGTAAGGCGTCGAAGCCGCGTTGGTTGGACTTGGTCAGAGGACCAATCGAGTTGAGTAGGCCAATGGATAAGGCCATACGAGTTTGCGATACGGTCAGAGGATCTTTCGAGTTTGAGCAAGGCATGGAGTGCTTTTCGAGTTGAGCAGGACCGGGAGAAGCCTTCTAGTTTAAACCAGGTGAAGAGTACTATCGAGTTATGTATTGGCCAAATGGGATGGCCATTTGAGTTTGTGTGGGTCGGTGGACCCCTGAGCTATAACGGGTTAGCGAACCCTTGTATTCTGAGCAGGTCAGAGGGACTCTGAGTTTTGAGTCCAAATTGGATCAGCGGATCCTAGACCGTAGTGTGGACTAGGGATGCCCTTATTCGAGATTGAGCAGAGTGGGTTGCATTGGAGCAATGTGAGGCAGTTTGCAAGCTTCACCAGAGTAACGAGTCAGTTTGGCCGGTAGGCCTCTTGAGTTAAGAGTCACGATAGCAGTGAAGTCCGAGCTTGAGTAAAAGTGGAGGAGCACTTGTGTATGTACACCAAGGAACAGCAAAGCTTAAGCTTGAGCCAGAGTTGAGTACCTGAACAGAGTTTGGGAGAATGTTTGACATTCAAGGATGAGATCCAGTTCGAGCTAGTGTGAGCTGGTGCCGCATAGAGATGCGGTTGGCCAAGAGGGCCACACCCTGGTGGGGTGACCATGAAGGGGCTAAGAGGACCTAAGTTGGAGGATGACCAAAGTGTTTAAATGCCTACGTGCTGAGAACCCGTAAGTGTGGTGCTACTTGCGTGCGGTTGGCCAAGCACCAAGTCCAGAGGGGCGCATCAACGCGTGATGCTGGATGAGTGTGGTTGGTTGCGTTGGCCATAACTTGAGAGACGCATCATCGGGTGTCGATGACGTGGTGGTGTTCATTTGACTGAGGGTCATGTCCAACGAGGGTGCCTTGAAGCCGCAACTAGATGATCATTGAAGATCTTGAGCAGAGATAGATTTGAAGACCGTTCCAAGGTGGAACGGGTACAAGAGGTACCATGATACGGATTGAGTCAACATCAGCGAACGATAACTTTGTGCGATGCCTCATTAGATGGAGAGATCATGTCCCAGTCCTTAAGGGCAAGAGAAGGACATGTGAGAAATGTCAACTTTGTGCAACAAGGTAACTTGGGTATGATCTTGGGGTCGATGAGGGCATCGACATAGTAGCTGGGGAAAATGTCATGGTCTGGCATAGGCATGTCTTGGTGCCACCATGACTACCCCGATGAGGAGCATTGGACGAGACCTTTCCAATGGGATAGGTGATCCCTGATGGTGCCAAGAGTGGCACAGGCCTTGGAGCAGATCAGCTTGTGGGCACCTTGGAGCCGGTTAGCCTTGTGGACGCTCCCGGGTGAGCCACGTGCGGAAGCATTCGAGTGGGTTGGTGGAGTATTGAGATGGATGGTAGCAACGTTGGGATCAAGAGAAAGATCTTTGTGCTTGGAAGTGGGGCTTGAGTGGCCTTGAGTTGGCTTGAAGAAAAAGTGTCCCCATTTCAGACATCCCAACGGTTCCTGGTGGTAGAGCTCTTAAAGCTCTTAAGCTCTTTATAGGGTGACGATCGGTGTCAGCTCTCCACCACCCCCTCACCTTACAAGCGGGCTGGGCCTTGCTTGGTGAAAATGAACTACTCCTAAGCACATGTGGTGCTTAGGTGGGCGAGCATCGGGGCCAAAGAATGGCACGGTGTTTATTCGGGATAAGGCAATCCCAGGGACGGTTTCGAGGCCAGCAGGCCTCGTATCGCGCCAGTCGGTTGAAGTGCGGGGTTAGACCATAGCAATCGCTATGCCGCGCGGGCTCCTCCACCCAAGGTCTAGTGTTGCCTGGGATCATGCGATGGTGCTTGCGTAGGAAGGGCACCGAGACGAGATTGTGGGACAAGTGGGCTAACAGGCAGGCAAGCTGCTAGTCCCGTGTGGCTTATCGATAGCCAACTTGCAAGTGTGTTGGAGCTAGGACAACACACTTGAGCTTAGACACTTGAACATGATGTTAGGTGTCCATCATGTGTGGAACTAGCCAAGAACAAGGCTAGGAGCTTGGCCTAAGAATGGCCTTTGTGGGCAACTGAGTGGAGACTAGAATGGCTCTTGCTGGTGGCAAGCCAGCTAAGGAGTAGTGCCTCTTGGGTTCAAGGCACGAGAGTTTCGAGGCGTGCATGCGGACATGGTGTTCGGTTCTCACCATGCTAGGATTCAAGATCCTAAGAGAAGTGGGGCCAAGATCCCTCTTATGTGGGCTTGAAGGATCGATGCTCGGGACCCTCATGCGGGTCGGTGCTCGAAGCCACCTACAGACCAACATGTTGGCTGCTTAACAGGAGTTGGTGTCCTCCCTAGATGACTTGACTATTGGGCGGATGGCCTTGAAGGGCCGAGCCATGAAAGGCTCTCTCGAGAGTGTTGCTTAAAAAGGTGGATTGTCCATGCGAAAAATGGACTTGATATAGGCTGACCTCAACTAGGAATAGTCTTGGTGCCGCACGGTCATGTCGTTTTCGGTTTAGGGAACGCGCGGTCCGTGACACTCAGCCTCAGCCTTGTTGACAATGACTTGTTTCTATTGTAAAATCGAAAACATGGCTCGACTAGTTAAATTTATTTGGATAAATTGAATATCAAATACTAAAAATAATGCATTTTTAATAATTTTAATAAGTGAATTTATTCATCAAATTTTTAAATTTAAAAGATATAATTATAATAAAATAAAAATTTATATTTTTAATTCTATAAAAAAAAAATTGAATGCTTATTTATTATTTTTTATAAAGTTTGAATGCTGATTTATCTATTATCTCAAGATATTTTAATATAAATAACAAAAACAATAATAATTAATTTTAGTGAATTTTAAAATATTGATAATCAAATCGTTATAAAAGCTATGTTTATAACGAATCATTGACAATGAAGATCAAAATATTAGTAAAATAAGTTTTGATAAACGTTTGTAACCAAATTGTAAAATTTCAAAGTTGAGTGATCAAAATAAAAATTATCATAAAGTTTAGTGATCAAAAGTATAATTATTTTTTTTTTAATTTTCAAATTCAAGTTTTTCAAAATTCATAATGCCACGTGGTATCTAAAAGATGACATGGCAATGTCACGTGACATCTGACAAATGACATGGCAATACCATGTCATCTAACAATTAATCTCTAACGGTTGGGTGATAAAAAATATATATTTTTATAACGTGGGTGACAAAATTGGTATTTTTAATAGTTGAGTGACCAAAATAAAAAATATGAATAATTAGGTGACTATCTGTGTAATTTACCCTTTAATAAATTTCTAATTAAATTTGATTCAATCAAATAATTTGTTTAAATTTGAGTTGATTATAAAATTAAGAAATTGAACATGAATGATACGAATAATTCGAGTGTCAAATCCAAATGACCCGAACATGAATAACCCAAGTATCAAACCCGAATAAACCAAACTCAAATGACTCGAACCCAAAATAACTCGAATCTGAAATGATCCAAACTTAAAATAATCCAAATTCAAAAATAACTCGACTCGTTCAACTTGAAAAACCTGCATCTAACTAATATAGCAAATAATTTATGTACGCATAGAAGTTTTAGGCTAAAGAATAAGGTAGTCAGTACTGTGTTGGAGGGTGTATCATTTTTGTTCTGGTATTGATACGTATCGGTATCAGTGTGTTTCGATGTACCGTTTTGGAGTTATCGGTATTTTTCAGATATATATATATAATCTATTTTCAAGTTTCATAATAAAATATATATCATATACATATGCAAATATACCTCAATTATCTACATAAAATATATATTTATATGTATAAAATTTTAAATTTTAAATTTTAAATATTTAATATCTAAAATTTTTAAACATCAAATAAATAAAATAAATTTAAAAAAAATATAATAAATTACTATTAATTAAGTTCAATAAATTAATTTAATAAATATATTTATTTTTAAATGTAATTATAAAAAATAAAAATGATCATGATTGAGAAAATATTAGAAATTGATTTAAGATAATCAAATAAGTGAAAAATATTAAAAAATAAAAAAAATAATAATATCTTGTATCAACCGGTACGAACTGGTACATTCTGTACTGACCGATATTGATCAGTATAGATCGATACGATTGGTATAGACCGGTACAAAAACCGAAACTATACACTATTGGTATCGTTTTATTTTACCTTAAAAAGGATACGTACAGGTCGATACGACTGATACCGATACATATCGACCGGTACAACTGATATCGGTATGGTACTGACTACCTATTAAAGAACCTTATAGGAAGCATAACTGGCAACTAAATGTCTAAATATGATAATCAGCTTTTTTTTTTTCCTGAAGTATTCATCTATACTTTTTTTTTGTGGGTATAAGATGAGAGAAATGAAAAAGATTCAATTTTTAAGATATTTATAAGATGATTTGTTAAGTGTAACGTAATTTAGAATGTGTTATTTAAGTGATTGTCTCCACTCATATGTAAAAAAAAAAAATCTATTTTTCCCTTTTGGTAGGATATTAATAAACAAAAAAATTCTAGAGAAAAAAAAAATGAAAAAACTGCAAACAAAGGTGAAAGGAAGAAAGAATTACAAACTATGAATGATATCATCACATACTCCAACATATTAAATACCTAGGGAGAACTGAAGAAAATCATCTTGATTTACACGACTTTACAAAATTAAAAAAAGAAAAAGAAATGTAAGGCAGTATAATTAATATTTTTTTTTAATTCAATAAAAATAATATATTAAATGTATAAAAAAATTAAAATAATAAATAAATAATTTTTAATCAGTATTTATAGATACTATTTAAGCGAATCATAAAAAATAAAATAAAAAAATTGTAAGATTAACAAATTAAAGGATTGGAAAGCAAAATTAGATACCAATAAAATTTACTTAATCCTTTCCCAAAATAAAATCAAATATGATTTTTTTTTCTAACCTTTTCATTTTTTTTCTCTTTTCAAGTTCTTTCCTCCTCCTCACTTTCTTTTTTCTCTCTTTAATCTACGGCTTCTTCTATTTTTCTTTCTTCATTCTAACTGAAAAATCTCAAAGAAGTTTTTTTTTTAATATAATTAAGACTCTCGATTCTTCCTCTCCTTTTTAAAAGAAAAAATATATTTTTAAGTGCCAATCAAGGTCTATCACGTGTTTCCCACACTCCCACTCCTCCCTTTCTGATTTTTCTAAATGTTTTTTAATAAATTAATACCAAAACAAATTTAATTAACAAATAAATTTAAAATAATTAATTACGCACCCAATGAAAACTGACCAAATGTTAGTCATTTAATATAGGGGATCGTTTTAATTATACGGATAAATAGATTATAGATATTTTTTTACATCATAACCTTTGTTTTGTGTTAGCTGACATATGTACTTTCAACATCAAACCTACCCACCAACAAAAAAAAAAAAAAAAATTATTGTAGCATGCAAAAAACTATTAGCAGAAACAATTAATGATTCATAGAAGTTAATTTTAGGTTGTCTTTTGAACGGTCGATCTTAGAAAGAAACTCAACAGAAAAAAAAAAAAAAGTTGAATGTTGAAGGATGAAGGATGAAGGATGACCAGTACATGAAGAGAAACTGGTCTTAACTCTGAAACTTTTCAACTTTCGGTTCGTGTTTGGTCAATTTCATTTCTACTTTAATTTATGGTTATTAATTTTATTTTTTTATTTTTTTTTCCATTCCTTTTCACCATGTCTTTCCTTTATAAGATTGGGTTTGGCTTCTGTTTTGGGTCTAAGTTTTGACAAAGTCAGATAGAAATTGAAAGATACATTATATAGTTGGAATTGAGCAAACTGAAAATGGTCAATGATATGTTGCAGAAACAGCGGATATTTTTTAGGCTTTGAAGGGTGTTTTGATCTCTATTTTAAACGTGGATACCATACATATAATACAATACTTTAGTTACTTCGCTTTAAGAATAATTAAGTTTGCCTTCCTTAATTTACGAGATACAACAAATTTCAAATCTATTTTAGACATTTACCTTTGTTTCAAGAGCCAGCAGCCACACTATTTGTGAGAAAGAAGCGTCGAAATAAGTTTCCAAATTTCAAATACGATAATGCAAGCAAAATTGAAGCCTATTCCATCTAGACTATGGTTAGTTCTAACTCCAGACCATGCTTGGGAAACCCATGGCAACCATAGCATTTTGTTTTTCCTCCACGTCTGAAAATGGGAACGCCTGCTAGGTGGATCATGCAACTCATATCTGCATGTATATATATTTAGGCATGGCATCTTCATATATATATATATATATATATAATGATATATATATATATATAGCATTGGTAAGATCCGGTGATCTGTATATTCGTATTGTGTTCGTATATTTTTATGTCATAATCGTATTTAAGGTATTATATATTTATATAAATTTTGATATTTTAATAATTCTTGTTATATTATTTTTGACAGGTTCGTCTATTCGTATCGTGTTCGTATTATTTTTTTTATATTATATCATATTTTTTTTTTTCGTGTCATATAATCGTATCATATCCAAAATTATCAAATCAAGATATCATGGCTCAGTACCATTAGCAAATCTCCTACACAATAACCAAAAATAATGATATCTCTAGCAGCCCCAACCCAACTAGTCCTTGGTCAAAAAGAGTTGTAAGTTCCAATATCAATTTTAATTACAAGTTTATAACCTAATGTTAGAAACTCACTCATCTTATATTAATTAAAAGGAAACCTAAACTATGAATAAATTATTCATCATATATTTCATATAGTAGGTTTTCATAAAAATTACTCCAACTTATCAGACTTCCCCAGCAAAAGTACTGTCGGCAACAGAAAAGTACTGCTAAAACTTCAACAAACGTACATATATATATACAACATAATCTGTTAATGTACATCCCAATATTCTACTCCTTAATTAACCTTTTATTTTTTTTTAATTTTGACAATTCGTATATTCGTATTATATTTGTATTATTTTCATATATTATAATCATGTTTAAAGTATTATATATTTAATAAATTTTGACATGTCAATAATTAATGTTATATAAATTTTGACAAATTCATAATTCATATCGTATCATATAATTATGTCGTTTCCAAAATTATGATATCTAAATTTTCTAAAAACGATGAAGAAAACAAAAAGAGGTACGTATAGTTTAGACGTGTATGTATTATTAAAGTGTGACATCTGATTCTAGTTTTCTGCGGAAACGAGGTGTAGCTGTTGGGTATTATCGCGGCTGTCCGGTTTATCCGATGATTTATCATCTTTTTTTTTCTTTCTGTTTTTGGAACTTGGAAAGTTGAATTCAATATCCAGTACTTGGTAGATTCATTGGAATTAGGTTCACCCCTTTCTCATGCTTTTATTATTGTTTTTCCCGTTCGAAATGTTAAGCAGGGCCGTAATCTTTTACTTTTCGGGGTTTGTTTTAGGCTTGTTTAGCTTTTATATATGTTTCAACCATTGATTTTGGTTTTGAACGTGACCAATATTATTAATGTTGATTTTAGGTGCATAATATAGTATATTAGTATGCTCCTAAGAGAAATTAAATGGTTAGTACTGCTCGACTTTTTTATGTAGAGTCTGATTTTTTCTGTTTATGTGAGATAATTCGAATTGATTTATGATCCGACTCAATAAGATCATTAAGAATTTAAAATCAGATTTTTGGGAGATTTATTTCGTGGAGCAGAGGTGAGAATGAGAGTCAATTTTTGTGCTTGTTTTTTAATGCCTTCTGTTATTGGCCCGGTTATTTTTGGGATAATTTTAATGTTTGGTAGCATTGGTTAAATTAACCTTGTTGTAGTCACCGCATAGTGAGAAATTTTCTGCAGCTCCGTGAACCTAAACACAATTGACTGAATAACGTAATTCCTGTGTCTGATTTTTCTCTTTCGCAATTTTTATTCTCTATTATTATTGCTCACACGACAAGCACCACGGTAAAAAGGTAGTACTTAGTAAAAATCATCTCATGAACATCTAATACAATATTATCTTATACTTACCAATGCTAGAGTAGAAGTATTTATGGGTCAAGTTGATTATTTGATAAATTAAAAAATTTAAGATTTGAATTTTTTAATATTGAAATTTATAATTATTGAATTTACATTATAAAAATTGTTTCGCATATTATTAAAAAACAAATGTTGATTAAAAATATTTCGCTTGATAACCGTAAGTACTTAAAATTAATCATTTTACATTTTATTCGTTTTTGATGCACTATCAGTGTATAGATTCTATACACTGACAGTGAATCCTATACTGATACCTCATTAAAAAGTTAACCCCTAACCCTAACCCTAACCACTAACAACGAACCCTTAGCCCTAACTCTAAACCACTAACCCATAACCCAACAGGTGGCATCGTAGGATGCATTGTCAGTGTATAGCCCTATACACTGACATTGCATCAAATATAAATGGCTTAAATATAAAATTGCCCCCTGTACTACACCTCTTTTTCCACTTTGGTACCTAAAATTTTTTTGGCACATTTCGGGAACCTATAGTATAAAATTTCGGCCCGATTAGGTACCCCATTTGGACCCGATTGGGACAAAAAAATTATACTATAGGTACCTAAAATGGGCTAAAAATTCTTTAGGTACCAAAATGAAAAAAGAGGTATAGTACAGGTTTTTTTTTTTTTTATATATAAACCAATATAAATGCTATCTTTATTGTCATCACATTTTATATTATTGCAAATAAAATAAAAAATTTAATGACATTTTAGTTTGAATATAAATATGAAATATTGAAAAAATCTATTAAATAAAAAAATTCATAAATTATATATCATAAATAAAAAATATATATTAAGATTGTGTTTACCAAACAATATAAAAAAAATATTTATAAAAAAACATATCATAAATATGGTGGTTCTCTACTAGAAGAGAGAATGAGAACTATCATCGCAATTTCTACTGGATTCTTTGAAGCAAAAATAGGTTAAAATATTAAAAAAAACACCTAAATTATTTCATTTTTTAAAAATATTTTTTTATATTTTTATTGTATTTAAATAAGTTTTTATTTTTTTATTTTTATCCAAATAAACCCTTATTTCAAATGAATTAATAGTTTATTTAGGTATAAATGAAAGGTTATGGGCTTATTTGGGTACAATTAAAAGTTAAGAATTTATTTGAGTATAATAAAAGTATAAAGACTTACCAATATTTGGTTGGTTGGAGTGGTAAGCGACTCCAGCTCCCAAGATGAGAACAAAGGTTCGAGTCTTGGGAGTTACCAATGTTGGGAAGGCTTTACCATCACGCTTCCCAATCCGAAAAGTGATTAGTCTTTCATCAATCATAAATGAGGATGAAAGGACACCCTGAATTTAGATAACAAAAAAATATATAAAAACTTATTTAGATAAAATGATAAATATGATGGTAATTACTCCTGCTATTTTGTTTCAAACTCTAATTTGGGCGAGATTGTGACTTTTGAATAAAGGTTGACAATATGTACCCCAAAAAAATAAAGGTTGACAATGACTCTTCCAACTTCTCATATCCAAATACTGATTCGAACATTCCATGCCACAAGTGACAGCCTTCTTCACGTTTTCAATGGTCAAAGTATCTGAAAAGTCCCTATACTATATTATCTAATGCAAATTAGTCCCTCAACTATAAAACTGAATAATTTAGTCCCTGTACTTTTAAAATTGAAGGAAAAAGGTAAAATCACTAACTAGTGTAACGAAAACTGTTAAAAAAGCTGACGTGACATTTAACCTTTTGTTTATTTGATGATGTGGCATCAATAAAATATATTATTTTAAGCTAACGTGGACAAAAGAACAAACTAAGTTGGCAAAAAATAATTTGATGTGTCATTTTTGCCAACTTAGTTTGTTATTTTATCTACGTCAACTTAAAATAATATATTTTATTGGTGCTACATCAGCATTTGATATCCACGTCATCAAATAAACACAAGGTTAAATGTCACGTCAGCTTTTTTAATAGTTTTTGTTATACTAGTCAGTGATTTTATCTTTTTGCTTCAATTTTAAAATTACAGAGACTAAATTACTCAGTTTTATAGTAGATGGACTAATTTGCACTGGATGGTATAGTACAGTGATTTTACCTTCTAATTCATCATCAACCTCAATGCTCTTTACCAATATCCTCCCTTTTTTCCACAGTCTTCAACTTAGATTTCCCATCTTAAACTAACAGCACATTTGGTTCGTTGGAATGGAATAGAGAGGGGAATGAAATAGAAGGAGAATAGGTATTACATAATTTATTGATTGAATGGAATAGATAAGTAATAGTATTATATTGGTTGGTTGGTTAAAATGAAGTTAGGAATAGGTAAGAAATAAGAATAAAATGTTTATTTTATCCTTAAGTTAAATAATAAATATTTTATTTATAAAATTTAAATTATTTTGCAATTTGTAATAAAATATTACTAATATATGTATAAATATATTTTAAACTAGTTTGTAACTCATGCAATGCATGGATTAGTTTTACTTATTCAATATATGTGTTTATATATAAAAATTAGTATTTTTCCTTATAATTATTTATAAATTTTTAAATTTTATAATATATAAAAAATATATATCCAATATAACATGTCATAAGAAAATTAAACTTTACTATTATGATCATGATCAAAATTTTGAAGAAAAAAAATGAGAAAATTAGGAGATATTAGATGTGTATAAAAAGAAAAAAAAGATGAATATACAAACAAAAAAAAATTGTTTTTTAAAATAAGAACATAAAATTAATTTTTCAATGATCAATTAAATAATAAAATAAATATTGACATACCTTTTAATAAATTATGATCTTTATCAAAATACTGAAAAAATACAATATCAATTGTAAAATTTGTGACAAACCAAAAAAAAATTAATAGGAAAAAATAAAATCATAAAAGTAAATAAACTATAATATCACAAAAACAATAAACATCTTAAAGAAAAATTAAGTATTCAAAAAAAAATGTAGCACTGATAACTCAAAGAAATATAGTTATTTTGCCACATTTTATGCTTTTGAATCGGTTAAGTCCTTGAAGATTTTATTAGGATTTAATTAGTTTTAGATGTTTTTATATTTATTTTATTTATCCATTTTATGTTTAAAATAGTTATTTAGTTGTTATTTATGTGTTTTTATAGGTCCAAGGTGATCTAGAGCTTCGAGGTGCAAAATGATGAAAAACGGTGCATTCCAATGAGCAAGCAGATTCGACCTCTAGAGCTTCTTTCAAAAAAAACTCGATTTTAAAAACTTTAAACGAAAAAACTCCATCTTGACTTTTGAATCTGACTTCCATACCTTTCCAACGGTATAAGGTGCGTCAAAATCGAACAAGATTTGCCTAGTCAAAACAGCTGGCGAAGTTCAAGAAGACGACAGAACCTGCAGGCAGCAAACAGGGAGTTAGGGCTGCGGTGCCGGGAAGACAGAAAGTTGGCGTCGCGGCGCCGACTCGTGAACAGTACCAGCAAAAAAATGTAAAAAAAGCAAATAAACCTAACTTTTACCTGGTTGCTTGGGAACTAAGTTTTGGACTCCAAGAGGCCTTGGACACTTTAAATATGATTTTTTTAGGTCAAAATAAAGAGGATTAGACATCTAGAAACCTAATTCTCTCTCAAGAAGACAGCCACCATCAAATTCTCTCAAGAAGATTGGAAGATTGAAGACTCAAGAATTGACAACTCTTAGTTTCTTCTTTTTTCTTCTTTATTTTTCTTGTGTTGTTGATGATGATTAAACTATTTGAATATTTGTTTTCATTAATTATTATGAACTAATTTTCTTTTACTAGGATTTCAATGAAACTCAACATGTAGTTTGAATTTACTTTCTCTCTCTAGCTTGATTTAATGGTTTGTTGAGTTGTTTGTTCAATCTTGTTCTTAACGCTTCTAGTTGATTGGCCACCAATTAGATTGATTTGTTAACCTAAATATAACTTGGAAAAAGGAGTTTAGTGTTAGACATGGATTGAATGACACATGTTTCATATTCATTTATTAGGATGAATTGATCTGCAGGTAGGGTAGGAATACACTTACTTGTCATGTGTAACCATTGTTAGAGCCTAAGCTTAATGAGTTCTTCTTTAATTCAATTATCATAGGAATATATTTAATTGGTTAAGAGGGATATTTTTATAAGACCATCGGAAGATCCTTATAAATAAGATAGAACTCTAGGTTAACAATTCAAGATCATTAATCAAGTCAAGAGGTAGAGAGAGATTCAAGCGAAGTGTTGAGGGAAGTTGTAATCTAGGCTTTTATAATTAATTGAATTCAACCGTTTTAATTTACTTGCTCTTAATATTAGTTTCTTTTAATTTAGTTTTTAATTATATCTTTAAATTAGTTGTTTAGATAAGATTAAGTTGTGTTAATTTTAGTACTTAACGAATTTAATACAATTCATCGTGGGTTCGACACTCTACTTTTCATTATATTACTTGTCAACGATACGTGCACTTGCGTGATTAAAATCGACAACAAGCACATGTTATTATTTAAAGGCTTAAAGAGATATTTGTTTTTTGAAAAAGATGTGATTAGTAATATATTTAAAATAAAAAATTTTAAGTATATAGTAGATAAGGTGAATAGATAAAATTTATTAAATACAAACCTTGATAGCATTTAATAGCATTTTAAATTTAAGATAAGCTTGTTGATAGAATTTAAATGTTTTGTTTGTAATTTAAAACAAAATATATATTTTAAGATTAAGTGAAACTTAGATAAATATTTTTCGAAAAAATTTAATTTTAAAATAAATATAATAATAATTAAAATTAAGTTTGTCCTACGTGTGATCATCAAGAGGAGATATCCATATAAGCTGCCATGTCAACAGTGCTTGCCATGTAAACATGTACCTTGTTATATTATATATATATATATATGATTAATATTTTAAAATATTATATTAAAAATAATATTAAAATATATATTTATAAATTTATATTTAAAATAATATATAAATATATTTCAAATTAATACAAATATAATATTTTAAAATATCTCTGTTACATATTATATAAAATACAATATAAAAAGTTTTAATAATAATACTTTTATTTAATATATTTAAAAATATTAATATTATTTTTTAATATATTTAAAAATATGTTTAAAAATATCTTAAAATAATGTTTAAAATTTTTTTATATATATTTATTTTTTCGAAATTATATAAATACCCAAAAAAATTCCCTCATTTTTTCTCTCCCACTCTCTCTCTAACCTCTCTATCTCTCTATAAAACCTCTCCCTCTCTCTCTCTACAATTCATCTTCTCTCTCAAACCCTAAACCCAAAAAAAACCAAAAACTCAGTTTCAAGGCGGCAGCCGCGGCCCCATCGTCGCTGTCGACCAACCCAGAAATGTCCCAATTTTAACACACAACTTCCTCTCAAGTCCCTTTTTCTTTTTTTCCACTTGGTTTTTTTCTAAAAACCCATGAAAAAATCTAGATCTAAAAAAAAAAAGGCCGCGACAAAAACCTCCTAAAAACCACCTTTAGTTGCTCCCCAACTTCTGATTTTTTAATATGTTCTTTCCCTCTGATCTTAACCTTCCTCTACACCAAGTTTTAACCCATGAACCCTCCTTGATCTAACCCTAACCCGAAATCCTATTTTCTCTCTCCTTTTTTTGTTTTTCTTCTTCTCCAAATAATTTTCTAGACAACATTGTAGAGGCATTGTGTTGATTTTTTGGTGATTTTGTTGGGGTTTTTTATTTTTGTTTAGGGGTATATTGGGAACAAAAAAAATCTTATTCTGAGACTACCCGGAATAGTCATTCGAAGGGGGGAGTGCTGAATGGCTATTCCGAGACTTTGAGAAATAGCCTCGGAATGGCCATTTGGCCAACCAAACGCCCACTACATTGCAGCGGGCCGAATACACCCGGAATGAAATCCGGATTTATGCGAACCAAACATGACGTAATAGTTTTGAGATTGTTGGACAAGAATCTCAATCAATTTTGCAACATAAGTTTACAGTTTGGAGAATCATACTTAGGGATTTAAATTTGCGGTCAAGTCCATATTTTTGGTCGCTTTATATATTGCGATTACGGATGTAATAGTTGTTATTACGATCATCGCGATCGTAAGTTTTTTTTTTTTTGAAAAAATTTGCATAAATTATTGTAAAATATAACAATTATAGTTATAATCATAAAACATTTTTTAATGATGTTTAGAGTAGCTATTTTATAATAATTTATGATATTTTTTTTATAATTTTTTATTATAATAAATATTTATATTTAGAAAATACTCATTTTTATTTATGAATTTATACAAATATTAATACTGAACAAAAAAAGTTCGTAATTCGCTTTGTGATACGTAACAATAGCATTTTAAATGGATTTAAATAATGATTGCAACACGATATTACAATCGTTATTTTGTAGTTTTGGCCGATATTTATCGAAATTGATTGTGATAGCATTTGTTACATCCGCAATCACGATAACGTGACATGAAAAAAAAAAACATCCACGACCGCAATTTAAATCTCTGATTTTAATACTATGTAAACACTGCGTTCGTGCCATTTCTTCTTTACCATGTCAATTTTAGACCACTAATAGGAAGCTCATGAAAAGCACACTCATCAAAATTTCATAAACGGATGAAGCTGCTACGTAGCCCGTTCACTGCCCTCCCACCTTCTCCTCTTCACTCAAAAGATCATTAAAATCTCCTAACACAGACCGACCCATTAACTCACGTAACAACTGCCATGTCCACAAATAAAAACTAGTTAAAAGCCAAGAAACTTGGATATTACCATTTTCAATATGCGCATCAATGTGAGACATCGAAAATGAAAGAACACTAACATTCAAATGTCGTGACCCACAATAGACCTAACCTTCCAAGTCCAACACAGTCTTCAGTGAAACAAAAATCAGAACCCCATCTACTACTAACATCTGATTGTTGGGATTCAAGCTTTGATATACAACAGGTTGAACTTACCTACATTTTTGGGCAATCAGAAGATAGGTTGATTAAATTACTTCGGGGTATTAGGAGGAGAGGCAAACGACAGTGATTCTGAAGACTTTTGCAGTTTCTAGAACAATATCATGCTCCTTCAGTGGTATAGCTCTATCCAAGAATTGATGATGTGAACAAAGTAAATGAGGAGAGAATGAAAGCTTTTTATCCGAGTAAAAAAGGTTATATATGAATATGAGACTTTTGCCATTGTCTGTTGATAGGAAGGATCTTCAGCTGTTGCTTGGAGACTGCAATTAACTCTTGTTTTGGCTTGGGCTATAAACATTCACAAGTATCAGGGAATGAGTCTCGACCATTTTCATCATACTGATCTCTCTAGAGCTTTTGGGTCCCGTCCCGAAGCTTGGATGGCCTTCATCATCTATCTGGTTTCTCTCCCTCAAAGATTAAGGCTCACCCGAAGGTTTTGCAGTTTTAAAGTCGTTTTGGTCATGAACAAGAAAGGGAAGGTGGGGATGATGTTGTTGCTAACTAGAACCAAGATAGCAGTAATAACTTGCTCTCAGTTTCAGATAGAACAAGCACTGGAAAAAACATATTCTTTTTTTCTTAAAGAGTTCCTATTCTCACACGAGCGAAAGAAATTTTCTTTTTCTTTTTTGATAGTACGGATATAGAGTATTCTAACCCTATTTTTTTTGAACAGGGGAGCATGCATCAATCACTGAACCAAAGATTCGGATGCAAAAGATAATTCTTTTAAAAGAGTTTGTATATATTATCTCGCTATCATGTTTGCGAGAGAAATGAAAGGAACTTTCTTTGATTGCAACTTCTAATACTTGTTTATGCCCTTACCTTTAAGACCAGCTGTAATTAGAACCAGCAATTTTAAATACGATACGATTACACGAATATGAAAAAAATAATTAAAACTACAATACGAATAAATAATACGAACACGACACAAAATATAAATGTGTCAAAATTTATATAACACAAATTATTAACGTATCAAAATTGATATAAATATATAATACCTTAAACACGATTATGACACATAAAAATATACAAACACAACACAAATACACGAATTACCAAGTCTAACCGACCTCCCTAGCTCGGAGATCAGGAATAAACTGAAGTCTTGTGTACGTAAAAGAAAAAAGACATTGAAGGGTGAACAGACATCTATTTGGTTACTTTTTTTTCTTCTTCTTTTTTTGTCTATAGTTTTGGCCTTTGGGGGGAGGTGGAGGGGGAGACTATTTACTTAAAAAAGAAATTTCAAGTCAATGAAAATGCGCATGCACTTATGCACATGTATGAATGTTCTGTGACTTTCGTTCATGTTTATATTTGTTATTATAATTGCAAAAAATTGTTAAATTTAGAAATTTAACTCTCATGATATCGGTAACGAATGAGACCACTTGATCCACAAAGTTCACTGAAGGATTGACATAACATTCCAAAAATAAAGCTATCAAAAAGATTTCCCAAAATGCATGATCATTCTTTGAAAAAAAAAAAAAGGCAGTTTGTAGCGTACATAAACAGTCTAAAATCTTCATACTTCAGTTTCACACACTGAGATTCCATTCTCTTTTGCTCCTCTTCCTTATTTCTTGTACGACTTCCTTTTTTCGGCCTCTCTTTCCTAATCCAAAGGCTTCTAACTATTCAATTAGTTTAATTGTATATCTTAGCCCTTTAAAGGAAAGATGCACTCAACAGGAAATAATGACACACTAGGAGAACTAGAACGAAACACAAGCCAATATATATGCACATTTGTTGTTTGAAAGATAAAGAAAGCTTATAAAATTTATTATCTGATTGTGGAGTGAGATGAACGACTGCTAGGATTCAGACGATTTCTCTTCAACATATTCTCGAAGTTCTTTAGACACTTGAGCGGTCCAACCTGTATGATGGAAGAACACCACAGAAATTTATTGTAACACTCATCAAGCTAGCTAGCCCGAAGTTGCAATGAAGCACATACATATAAATATTATTAGTGATAATAGGAATGTAGGAAATAAACATGTCAATCATATCTAGCCACCTACAGGCTCCAGAAGACTCAATGCCAAAACTAGCTTAGACCGCGAAAGCCACCCAATGGCACCAGAAAAATGAAAAGCAAAAAGCAGCTGAGACCTTATATGAAGAAGGCAAACACGAGATACTGAGACAACTATGAACTCAAACTTTCACAGCCTAGGTACTCATGGTCCACTGGAGGCTTCTAAACGTCTTCTAAAATTCAAGCAACATGTTAATACAAAGATCTTCGTTGATAGACCAAGATATTGGATGCATAAAAGAAGGGGGAGGGGGGGAATGTCTTGCTCCTGATACCCACTTTTCTCGCTATCCTGCTGATATTCTGTCTTTATCATCACAAATTTTCCTTGCAAGAAAATTTTTGGCATAACCATTACAAAGAAACTCCCCAGTTCTGCCACTATTCCTCCAAATTTAGAATAACCACCCCAGAAAGCCCTCTTTTCTCAATGAAGAAATGCAGATACATTTCTATGCAGTATTTTGAAAGGCGAAGATACAACACAAAAAGACCACAAGAAGTTGGTTTATGCACAAAAATGCAGGCACAAGCCCATTTACATCCTGTGTATGTGTGTGTGTGTGAGAGAGAGAGAGAAAGATAGATAGAGAGAGAAATAAAGAGAGAGAGAGAGAGAGAGAGAGAGAAACCTTCCAACGCCCCTTATGTGCAAGTTGGTTATTTATGTGATCCAGCCTTGTAATTATCTGCCTGAATGGTGGTCTCCTGAATGGCTCCTCACTCCAGCATTCCTCAATTAACCTGCAGAAAACATGAGGGATTTACTTTAGTAAGAAAAGAAGAAAAATATATTAAGGGCTGCAATGAAGATCCTTTGACTTTCCTTTGGAAACTAATCACTAAATTTATGTTAAAAACAAAACAAGGGAGAGGACAAAAATAGCCACCTATGAATCCCCTATTACTTTTTTCTAGGTTACAGGAACAAAAGTAAATTTAAGGCTCAACAAAATGAAGCAGGAAGCCATACGGCTGTCAAGCAACACTTGATTTTCCTCTTCCACACCTGCCCCCCCTTCACCCCCGTCTTCTTCTCTCTGGCATTTCCAATTATAAGCAGTTAAAACCCAAATGGTGTCAGACATATGGCTAGGTTGCAGCAGTCTTGATCTTGCCAAGGTATATCTATCCATGTTCCTGATTTATTCGATATTAATTTCATGCTTTCTCGGATATTTTTTTAATTCAGCCATGCTGGCGAGCAGAGCGCCTAACAAGAGATACTACGCATTACAAGCTACAAACTTCAAATAGATACTCCAACAAATAATGTTTGTAGCAGCCCTAGAAATAGAAATTTTAGACAAGAACGAAAAAAAATCCCTTTCTTTTTTGGAGTTCAGATAAATTGGTCAAACATACAGGTAGTTCACATTATGCTTATCCAAGTACCAACAAGGCTTTTCTAAATTCATTGATGCATTCAGAAAGGATTTAAGAAGAAGAAAAGACAAGCATAGAGAAAACAAGGTCCAAAGAAGGACTTACTCTTTTAACCCATGAGCATAGCACTTTGCAGGAGCTCGAAAAGGTGGGCGCTCATTCGCAACATATGCTTTAGGGACTTCATATTCTTGCATTTTATGAAATGGTGGAAAACCTTCAATCATCTAGAGCAATGATAAATGACATATTACTGCAACCTCTACATGTATCATAGTCTTGATAAAATAACAAGTAGAAAGACACTCTATAGATCTTATGCATGCAACTAGACCTGTCAATTCTGATCTGAACCCGAAAAACCTGTCCAACTCGTCCGAATCCAAACCCGACCCAACCCGATTTGACCAGAAAAAGTCAACAACCCGAAACCGATCAACCCGAATTTTTTAAAAACAAATATTTGTTTGAACTTGAAAAAATATTACATCTGAATTTGTACGAATAGTCCGACCTGTGAACAGATCTAGTTAAAGTAATTCATTCTCAATTTAGTTGAAAAAAAAAAAAAAAAACTAAAATTTTTACTTGAAGAAAAGAAATTTGAATCCTAATATTTTAAAATAAAAAAGCGTGCATTAATTACTAAATTAGACGTTCAATGATAATGCGTATTTTATATATATATATATATATTTAAAATACATATAAAATAGATCACTAAAATGTGTTTTATTATAATGATTTGTATATATTATAATAATACTTTATCATGTAAGATATAATAAATTAATATTTTAACAAACTAACCTTTGGATTTAGAAATATAATTGTACTCGTCGTGCACGTAAAGTTTCGAAACGATCCGATATCTCTATCATATCGATCGAGAATACTGTCTTTTTCAATATATATTTAACGATTGAATGTTTTTTACATCGAACAAATAGTTGAATATTTTTAATTTACTTAAAACTTGACGTGCATGATTTACGTGAATAGAATATGAAATATGACAGTCGGATTGTTAAAATATTAATCGTATAAAAAGTTATGAAAATGTGTATACTAATTTAGTTTTATACTAGTGTAAGTGGACCACTCCTCTAATAAGAATTATACATTATACAAAAATATTATATATATCAGTACTTCAATAGGTTAAGAATTGCACCTTTGCTTATTATAAAATTTTTATTAATTTAATTTTATACATTATGTTTAAAATTTAAAAATATTTAGCATGATTAACTAATTTAATTTCATAACATTTATTATTATATTTTTATTTTGAACAAGCATTTATTATTATATTTCATTATACTTGATAATTAAACTTTTATGTAAAGTTCTTAAATATAATTTAATTTTAGTAGAAAATTATTTCAACTTCTAAGATTGGTTCACTTGGTAAAACTTTTAGTACTAAAGATTACTTATCAATGTTGGAACGTTTCAACAAATATAACATTATATATTTTTCAAATAACTAAATAGATTCATTTAACGATTTCAGATACACGATAATAGCTTATTTATTTTAAAATATAATTTATTTTTTATCTTTAAGAAAATTTTAATAAAATCTAAGTCGATCAAATAATCTATTTAAATTCAATCTTATTCGATTTTAAAAGTTAATAAATTGAATTCGAATAACCCGAGTGTCAAACCCGAAATGACCCAAACCAGAATGACTCAAACCCGAATAACCCAAGTGTCAAACCCGAAACAATCCGAACCAGAATGATCCGAATCCGATTAACCCGAGCGTCAAACCCAAATAACCAGAATCCGAAATGACCCGGACCCAAGATGACCCGAGCCAAAAATGATCCGAACCCGCCTGTTGAGAGGGGATAAAGTGCAGAGGTTCCAAAACACAATAAAAGCAAACGTGCACACACTTGACACACACAAACACAGAGAGATAGATTTAACAATAGTTTTAACTAATTATTACATTTCTATTATTGTTAATTTTATTTAATGTTCTTCAGTATGCTTAGCATAATTTATTTAGTAGTTATATAGTTAGACATAGTTTAGTTAGTTTAGAGTTCTAAAGAATATGACAATAAGAACAAATTTTTATTACCCTAATGCTTTTGTGCATAGCAAAGCAAATTCACATATTCATAGGAGATAAGCATTTAAATGTCAATATATTTCTGTGCCAAATGCATTTGTTCGAACCATAAAAGATCAAGAAAGTATATCTCCAATATATTTCACTTCTAATGTACAAAAACAGCAGTGATAAAGAAATAGAAAGCATTGGGAAAGTTCATCGACATAGATATGCGCACAAATGCACACACACACAAGCAGACACACACACACACACACACACACACACACACACACACATATATATATATATATATATATATATATATACATATATTTATATTTATATTCCAAGTTTGACAGAAAAGGAACTCCTTGTAAACATACAAGCATATTGATCAGAGATGAGGGTTTCTTGATGTTAGAAATTCTTCTACACATAACATGATTGTTTTCTCTTTAACCCCAAATGCTAAAAGCCTAAAACTGCACCGTGGGACAAAAGTCTTAAATCGAGATTATCACCACGTTAAGAACAGATATTACTCTGAGACATCAAGGATAAAGCAATCGTTAAATAAGAATGAACAAGAAAAGAGATTTTGAAAAATGAAAAGAAAGATTTATAGAAACTTTTACTAATGCTTTTAAATAAAAATAGATTTATAAATCCCTGCCATATTAAGTTTTGAATTCTGATATTCCCTTCAACCTTTGACATCATAATTAAATTTAAATTAGAATAAATATATTGCAGTTCTAACTCAAGTCTATCAAATTATTATATATTGTAGAAGGCTTCAAAGTTTTGGGACAATGAAATGAGCAAGCACAGGTGAAACCTTCTTATCAAGTCAATTATTAGAGGCCTAATCAATAATTTAAAAAAAAAAAAAAAAAAAAAAAGATCGCATAATTTTTCTTTGCCCAGAGTGGGACCAGTTTCCATGACTACCACTTGCACCCTGAGTTTAAGCTTAAAAGTTACATATGTATCAGCAACATTGCAACTTGCAAGATAAGCTTTTGAGTTGGGGGAAAAAATTCTAACCTCTTGTAATATCAAAGCAAACGAAAACACATCAACTTTAGTATCATATTCTTCATTTCTGTAAACTTCTGGTGCCACATATCGCCCTGCTCAGGAAGGATGGATGCATCATTATGTATTTTACCATTAAATGAAGGGATACTTAGCTTTTAAGACTTTGATTCAAATTAAAATCGCAAATTGCCAAAGCCGACATGAAACCAATATTTTTATTTTGTCATTTTAACACATTTCTCCAGTAAACAAGGTAATGCAAACCATTAATTAGGATCCAAAAGCACAAATCAGTCTACCTGCCTCTGACTTTCTCAACAAAGGCCAAATCAAATGGCTAGTCCAGTAATTCACAAGCAACCCCCCAAGTACTAATAGATAACGAATGAGGATACAGAGTTTTGCCCAATCTAGAAAACTTACAAGAAGTCTCTTGAGATGTCACAGGTCTGTCTTCTTTTACTGTGTTTGCAACTTTGAGCAGCTTGCTGACTCCAAAGTCTGCAACTTTCAGATGCCCAGAATCATCCCGCAGTATATTTCTGTTATCTTACTCATAAAACATTAACAAGCTTTAAGTAATTTTACCCATTTGGATAATAATAAAATGCATGTTCCATGCCCAAAAAGTTATGAGAAAAATTAAGGTAACCAACATATAAATTTAAGAAGGAAACCTACGAAGGCTCAAGATCCCGATGAATTATTGCTTCAGGTTTATGCTCATGCAAATAATTCAATCCCCTGCAATAGATAATAACATTCTATTAAGGTACCAGAAATCATCAAAATACAGCAGGCAATAATCAACTAAAATCCAGTAATAAGGATAAAAATTTTCAGAATTTGAAAAAAAAGAAAAGAAGCTTGCCCTTGAAATCCATTCTACTCAGTGGCAATACAACCTTTTTTGCTGATTCTAAATTCCTTAAGAGTCCTTGTTGAAAATCAGCCAAAAGTTGGAGAATAGATTTTCTATAGTAAACATTGTAGCAATCCACCATCTTTTTCTGTTTCTACAATAACATAGCAACAGTCTAAAAATCTTACTAGCTTTGTATATGTAATGACACTGACAACCTTCTAAAACTTATCGATACATGATTGTTGATACTTTTATTTTACCTGTTTGTCCCCATTTCTGCTGTCTTTAACTAACACACAAATCCTATTCGAGCAATTAATTAATTGCATATAGCATTAACAAACATATTTCAATCCCATACTCTGCAGTAACAAAAATGTCCTCACCTTCGCAGATAATTGTTTCCTTATACCACCAACACTACCTTCCTCCACTGTGACAGAGTTACAGTGATCCAAGCATATAATCTTTTTCACCATCTTCATGTTCATCAAATTACAAATACCTTTGCTACCACCAACTAATCCTAACAGAATTCATGGAAGTACCAACAGGCAACACCATCTTAGCATAATCCTTTCTACCTAATAATGCATGGTTCACGTGAACTAATTGTTTTTTTTTTTTAAGTAGAAGCTAATTGATATTTTAGTTAAACACTCAATTTACATGTTCGATAAAAATTTCAAGAGAAGTTTCAGATAATATGTCTAACTCCAAACGGCGTCCATGTAGTTTACTCCCAAGAATTATAAGAAATATGGACTTGGAAATTCCAATTTGACAAATCAACCTCATTTGAATGAAGCGGTGATCTAATAACATGCACATAAAAATGCTAATTAATATGAAACTTTGTGAAACTAGAGAGAGAGACCAGCCAATCATAAACTCATAGACGTATTCTCAACCACCTAACTAACCTAGCAATATCAAGTGCAAACTTAACAGCAAGTTTTAGCTTCAATGCGCCTTTTTGCTTCAAATATGCTCGAAGATCTCCCTGTAAAAAAATTACAAGAAAGAATAAACTTTTATGAATACCTGATGTGGTACAAAAGATAAATGAATATCAAATTGATTTGCAAAAGTAAAACAAGAAGATGTTAGTTATTCTTCCACCACAAAAAAAAAAAAAAAGATATTAGTTATTAGTCCAAGAACCAACACTAATTCCTTTCCTAATTTCTCCAATTCTGGTTTTCCCACATCCTACAGCGCACCGCGAGGGGTAAAAGAGAAGAAAGGACAGTGTGCTTAAGTTGGGAGATCATGAGATATTACCAGTAAATTAAATGAGGGGATCTTCTACTCCCTTATTTTGTTCAAACTAGTAATCTCAAATATGCAGTAATTGGACATTCTGGTAATCTAATATGCTGCCTAGAATTGAGAATTCTCCTCCCTCTCAAAGAGGTGGGAATCTAACATTCCAAGTTGATACAGATAAATGTGGGACAAAAATACCCTCAGTTATGACAAAAATCAAATTGTAAAAATTTAATAGAAATTTCATGTAATGGCCCCAAAACAGGTATCATACATATTCAGATATCCTATTACTGTTACTGGACAGAAAATATTTCTAAATTCCGTGTTCAGCATTTTCTTCCTAAAAGATTGGAAGTTAGATGCTTCTTAACCTAGGGTTTTCTAAATATGACATAAAGTTCTACTTTAATACAGATGCAGCAGCTTCAGAAAACTAAAAATAGAACACAAGTAAGATGTGAACATGACTACATAAATTTGAAATCTCAAGAAAATATTCATCACATTACAAAAGTGTACGTTATCTGAAAGTGGATAAAAAGGTATTAAAGAACCGTATGCAGTATTAAGAAATAACCAAAAGAAAGAAAAAAAAAAAGATGAATATCTCTCAATGTGATACTGAAATCTTTAGCCTGGGTATAACCATATTTCAGATGGGCTTAACACTGGTTCCAATCGAACAAATAGTCAATTACCAAACAAATAACTTGGTTGAGAGAAATGCCCCAAAGGCCATGCCTAAATTACCAAACTATTTCAAAATTTTAGGCGTAACTTTAACTTCTACTTCACTTTCATAAATTAAAGATTCACAAAGCCACAATGGTGATTTGCTTCGTTGTATACTAAGAATGGCTCCACCTTGCATTCGAAACTATTAAATAGAAAAGAGGGATAGGTTACAAAGAAGAAAACTAATATTTACTTTATAACTAATAAACTGCTGAATAGCAGTGAAGAAATATAGTTCACCGTTTCCTTAATAATGTTATATTTCATTAATTTAAAGAGCTATATGGGAATGACATACTAAGTTCTAGATATTAACAAAACCGAAACAAGAACACTAATATTTTCCTTTATCTATATTAAGAAAATTATGAAAATAACCAAATGCATTGTTTAAGGTACAAAGCAAAGAGCCAAATGCCAATCGACTAAATTACATTTCAAGATTTTATGGAACTAAAAGTGTAACTTGTTACCATTATATGATCAAACACCAAATTGTTAAAAAAGACAAAGTGACCAAACAAACTAATTGCTATTGTAGCAGTGCAGAACACAATCAAACCTTAGGTAAGTATTCTGTAACAATTATCATTGGACTGCTTTGGGTTACAGCACCCAAAAATTGGACAACATTTGGATGGCGTATCTTCTGAAGCAACGCAAGCTCATCTCTGAATGCCTTTCTGAAATCCCAACAAGACATCAAAACTCCAGAAACAAAAGGAACAATCAAGAACATTAAATCACAAATTGGAGATAGACCACCAACACTTAAATACAAAGAAAAGAACAAATGATGCTAAAACCAACCCACACTTTGTCCTCATCAGTAAAAACTTCCTCTCCAAGTGTTTTAACAGCAACTTTAATGCCCCTCCAAGATGCTACGCAAAAGGTTCCCTGTGTTAACATTCAACAATTAAATCTTTAGTGAGATGGCCTTCTTGATCCTGATCAATATAGTATTCCATATAAAAAGATTTTACCAAAGTGCATTCTAGACATAAAGATGGGGAAGCTTGTGCACGAATTCAAGACAGCATTACAGAAATACTCATCATTGTCCTCCTTTACTATTTCTACTTTTAAGTCTCTCAAGTGATTCAGAAATTACTCTCAATTTTGAATAAAGCTATGGAAATTCTTATTAGAATTGTAAAAGGACACATGTCTTAATGCATTAGGAGAAGAATAATCTCATTCTAGTGCATAAACAGTAAAGGTACCATAGTTTTCTGGACAAAGATAAAACCTAATACCTAACTCTAGCATGCAAACATAAAAATGTACTTCTCATCACAAGTTCAATTATAGTGTAAACAAGGGTAGAAAATAATGAAAAGTAATATCATAATGTATCAAAAAATACATTACAGAAATTGGCAGACAAAACAACAAGGTTCAGAGATTACCTTTGTGATATTGACACTGTTAGAAAAATCAAGCTCACTAGGATCAATCTCATACTCTGGCACTTCACGAGAATTTTGAACATGCATCGGAGCTATCTAAAATCAAAGAAAATAAAGACTTTTAAACATGAAACTACACTTGATCATGTAAAAACAAACTTGACAAATTTAAGAAAATATCAATAGCTGCAGGAACAAGGTCAATTAAATACCGGAGGCTTTGCACCATGCTTCTCCAAAAGCTTCATCACATCTTGGTGCTTATAGTAAACCGCATCTGCAAGTGGCTGTTTAGACAAAATCATCCATTCAATGATTCTATTTACCAAAGCACAGCATTAACCAAGTAATTCACATTTCAATGATTCTCCCAAAAAAGAAAAACAATAATTTGGTTAGCTTTTGATTATTGCTTTTACTACTTTGTTTTTTGAGAATATAACAAATGAAATAACAAAATGCATCATTTCACTATTTTAAAGAACAATTCTACTAGAACTATTATTTCATTTTAGACATTTGTTTGCTTTTTATTAATAGTAATTCTACTTTCTATTAGTTATTATTCATAGTAATTCCTTTTCAAGTAGCAAAATACATAAAAAAAAAAAAAAAAAATCTATAAAAAGGAAAGAGAGAGAGAGAATTACAGTGCTGCCCCAGCGATCTCGGGAATCGACGTCGGCGCCGCGATCAAGGAGCAACTGGACGACATCGGTAAGGCCCTGGCAAGCGGCGATGTGTAGAGCAGTGCGACCGTCGATATCTTCGAAGTTGACATTGGTTCCAGAGTCCAACAGCTCCTTAATCCCTTCCAAATCCCCCTCGTTAGCCATGTACATTAGCCTCACCCTCGGGTCTATCGCCGCCTCGAGGGCTCCGCCAGCCGATCCCTCCCGGTCCGGCGCCAGCGACGATTGCTTGCCCAGGGTGAATCGAGCTGGCGACTTGCAGCTGGAGCTGGAGTCCATTGAGTGCAATAGAAGTGTCGGTTTTCCTTCCTTTTTGGTAGTTGTTTGCTTAGTACTACTAGTAGGGATGGATTTGGAAAGAGAAGAAGAGGAGAATATTGGGATTTCAATTATTTGTTTTGTTTTGTTTTATTTTATTTTATTGCTATTTAATTATTATTATTATTATTTTATATTTTATATTCTATTATTGATAAGAATAAAGAATCTGGATTGCGCTGTTGCTTTCAAAGACAGAATGTGAGGTTGGGATTATGTAAAAGAGATGCTAACACAACTACTAGAAGGTAGATATTATTGAGTTCATAAAGTGATGACGTGGTACTGGATCTGACCGTTGATATTGGTTGTGCCAATTTATTTGTAAAAATTAGATATCAAATAAGAATTATTTAATTATAAATTTTTTTAAAATTTTTATTTTTATTATATTAAAAAATTAATTAAATAATTATATTTTTAATAAATATTATCTTAATTAGTGTTATTAGACACTTATTAATATTTTTCTATTTAATTTCTTTTAAAAATTATTTTGATTTAAGATATTTAATTAACAATTGTTATAACAGTTACATTAATACATCACTAATAATAAAAATTTTGACTGAATTTGATTTTACAAATCAAATCACATAATAAAATAAAAATATATAATTTTTAATCTTTTAAATTTTTTGAAAAAGTAGAAGTTAAGTTTAAATACTTTTAAGCTTATTATAAGTTTTTTTTCTCACTTCTAGAGTAACTAAACATAATAATTTTAATTAGTTTTGTTTTATTTTTAAAATTTTTACATATCCAATTAAAAAAACTACTCATTATATCATATATTTTTTCATCTATTTTTTCTCGTCTTTTTAGTTTTTCACCTATTTTTTTCACACACATAGTGGGTGTATCAAAATCTAGTTATTAATAATGTTTTTGATTGAGTGCGGTGTCACAAGTCAAGTGACATCAATTCAATTAATTGACAAAAAAAAACTTTAATTAAGTTTTAATAAACATATAAAATGATATATAAATATTATTTAATCTAAATATTTAAATATTTTTAATTAACTACAAATATGTCAGCCCACTATTTGGGTGTAAGAAAAAACATGTTTTAGAAAAGAAAAATAAATTATATATGGATATGTTTTTAAGAAGTTGTTTTTTAAGTAGTTAATTTTTTTTCAAAAAAGTATTATATAAAAAATTTAAAAGATATTAATATTTTTATTTTATTATTTGATATTATGAATTTATTTGATTTTTTTAAATTCACCAATTGAGTTGATGTTACTTGAGTTGTGACACTAAATTCAGTCAATTTTTTTTATAATTAGTATAGATTTTTTTTTTTTTTTTTAAATTTGCATTCATCCATTTAAAAAACTATTCATGTGTAACTTTCTATTTTCCTCACATTTTTTTTATCTATTTTTTCTTTTTCACTCGTGTGTAAATATTTTTTTTATACTAAAATTTATTACACCCATTTTGTAGGTGAAAAAATGTGCTTTCAAAAGAAAATTATTGTATTTTAAAAAGAATAATAAGTTTAAAAAATAAGTGAATAATTTTTTAGTGAGTAGTTATTTTTAAAATTAAAAGTTATTAAAAAAAGGGTGAGTAGGTTTTTAGTGGGTAGTTATGTTTTAAAAATTAAAATATCCATAATTTTATTTTATTATTATAACTTTAATTTAATTTTTATATAATTTTTTAATCGAGTTTGTATCATTTGATTCATAACACCAACTCAATCAAGAATTTATAATTAGTAAAAATTATATATAAAACAAGTGTGACTCAAAATCTCAAATCACTTGATAATACAAGCACTTCAAAGAATTAATCTACAAATCTATAAACTATATATTAAAGCACTCCCCTCAAATCGGGGCATTGCTTCCCTTGGGGCTGCCATTACGAGAAAGAAAAAAAAGAAAAGAGAAAAAAAATATATTTGTGTATTTTATTTTGTTATTTTTTCGTGTAATGATCGTATTTAAGGTATTATATATTTATTCAAATCTTGACACTTTAATAATTCGTTTTATGTAAATTTTGACATGTTCGTGTATCCGTGTCGTGACGTGTTTTAATTATTTTTTTTTCATGTTGTGTTCGTGTCAAATAATTATGTTATGTTCAAAATTGTCATGTCTAATTAACACTATTCAAATAACTCTCAATTTTGTATCACATGTTATCGTGTTCGTGTTACTTTTTCATGTCCTAATCGAATTCAAGGTATTATATATCTATTCAAATCTTGACACGTTAATAATTCGTTTTATGTAAATTTTGACATGTTCTTGTATTCGTGTCGTGACGTGTTTTAATTATTTTTTCCATATTATATTCATGTCAACTAATTATGTTATGTTCAAAATTGTCATGTTTAAAATGACATTATTCGAATAACTCCCAATTTTGTGTCACACATGTTCGTGTTACTTTTTCATGTCATAATCGTATTCAAGGTATTATATATTTATATAAACTTTGACATGTTAATAATTCGTTTTATATAAATTTTGACACGTTTATCTATTCGTGTCGTGTTCATATTATTTTTCGTTTCATGTTTTAATTATTTTTCTTATGTTGTGTTCGTGTCGTATAATCATGTTGTATCCAAAACCGTCAGGTCTAATTGACACTATTCAAATAATTCTCAATTTTATGTCACGTGTCATATAATGATTGGATCGCATTGTTTGTCTTAGATTAAATTTGATAATTTTAGACATTTATATCTTACTTAAAGTTGTCCCATGCTGGGAATATTTTGAAAACACCATTTCTTGATACTTTCATCTAAACTTAATAATTTTAGACATGATATGATAATACGATATAAACACAAAATAATTTAATAAATACAATACGACATATTTAAACACGATCAACATGATATTTTTAACACACATATCGTATTCATATTTAAAATTTTAACACATTTAATAATTTATATTTATATGATTGAAAAAAAATTATAATATAAATACGCAAATTACCGTATCTATTTTCACCTGTTAAGTGCTAATAACATCAACCATCCTCTTTTTGCTAGCTAGTTAACAAGTTTTTGCTTGCAATAAATCATAATGCACCTCATCTATCATAGCTAACAACTATGAGATTTAACATTATTATATATATATATATATATATATATGAAAATTGAGTTTTTAAATTCTATTGACGAGGTTAGAATATTATTATTTTTTTGTTCAGAAGGTTAGAATATTATTACGTGCTCATTTAATTATAATAAAAATGTTATAATTTCAAAAATAAATATTATAAGACACATATTAATCTTTTAAAATTTTAAAAATTTCACTTGACGTATAAAATAATTTTTTTATTAAATACCAAATATCCAATGGATGATTACTTCTTTAGCCTTTGAGTAAGAGTTATGGACTCCATATATAAAAGTCTAGAATGAGCTTGCTTTTGTGTATAAATCAGCCCTTTTTATATGGACTCCAAAGCCTGCAAGTAAAAGTAAAACTTTCAATTCAGCACAATACAAAATTGTGCAGACCCACTTGAATGGTTGCCTAGTCCAATATGGATTCTTTTTATTTGGGCCCAGCTCTAAAATTTTGCTCATAATTTATTGCAATTATTTTAGCCAGTTAGATTTTAAAAAAAATTATATTATCTACCGTCAATAAAATTTTTAAACTTTATAAATGGATTAGCAGAATGATACATACTCCTTAAAATACATTAAAAAAAATTTAAATAACAAATTGAAAAAGAAGTAGAATATGTGACAGATTCATAACATCGCTCGTGGAGTTAAAAAATTCGATCACCAATGTATCAAAAAACGAATTCTATTTTTATTACAATTCACGAGTTCTTTTTTGTGAACAAATTTTTAAAGAATAGAGAAAAGGAAACAAACTTTTGAAATGTGAAATTTAACATAAAGGTTCAATAAGTTGTATCTCTTTACAAATTAAACCATGAAGGTTCCAAGTTCAACATTTTATTTTTTTGCTAAGATTCTAAGGGTTTTAATTTAAAGGAAAAATTAAGAGCAGTGTCAGACATTATTACATACAAATAGTCAACAAATAAATATATAGGCAATAAATAAATAAATAAATAAAATATAGTTTTGCAGGCAATGTTGCTAGAGAAAGCTTGAGGATTGATTATTCAAGCTAGAGGCCGGATATAAAAAATAAAACAGGAAATGCAATAAAGGAAGCAGGTCATTAATTTTGGTGATGGAGATATTTTTGGGCATGAATCAATATCCTAAATGCCGGATATAGAAAACAAATTTGCCCCCATGTGCCCACTACACGAGACCGAGAGAGTACCCATTATCCTTTCTAGATTTGTCAATTTTGGATATGATACAATTACGCGAAACGAATATGATACAAAAAAAAAAATTAAAATATGACATGACACAAAAAAATAACATAGACACGATACAAATTAAACATGTTCAAGGACTGGATTACCTGTCCAAGTCCGAAGGCTGTCCGATATTTGGAAGGGTTTGGACAAAAATATTAAAACCGAAATATGAGCTTGGTAAAAAAATGAGACCCGTTTAAAAAATGGATCGGGCCTTGGCTTCAACAATCAAGGCCCGAGTCCGGCCCGACCAAGCCCTTTTTCATTTATATAATATATAATATATAATTTTTATATTTATATTTATATTTATATTATGTAATTTATATCGTATAAAAAATAAATATATATAATATTATAGTATAAATATTTAAAAATATGTTAAGTTATCCATGTTTTAGAACTTAATAAAAGAAAAAAAAAGATAAAATTATTAAAAATTAAATAAAAACAACATATTTATTTGATTTTTTTTTAGAAAAAAATAATACGAGCCAGCTTAAACGAGTTTAGACTACCCATTTACAAATATAGGTGGGTTTGGGCAGAATTTGAAGTCCATATTTCGGGCTGGACTTGGACAAGTATACGTGGTGTTGATACCATACTTAGGTCTCCTGTTGGATATCAATTGATTAATAAATGTGTATAAATACGAAATACGTATATGAATACATAGGTTCTCGTAAGTATATACACAGTATATAATTTTTTTTTTGAAAAGACACGGTTTATAATTAAGGTATACAATTGATATCAATATTGAATGAGAAATTAATCTCAAAAGCACCCATTTGTATCTATCATATATTAATATAAATATCATGTTCAAAAGTTACCAGTTGCATAGCGAGAGCATATTTTTATATTACTTAAAGTTTTCTTAATTAGTATATGGATATATCAATGTCAAGTTATCTACTCATATTAGGATTATACAAGGCATCGACCATTTTGCTTGATACTTGAGTTGTCCATAAATTAATTTGAAAACAGCAAAAAATGTGATTTTACGTCACGTGTCCTGCGCTGATTGATTGTTCATTTATTTTTTATTTTTTGATTTCAATTTTTTAACTCTAAATACTCAAAAAAATCATTAACACCAATAATTCAAATAAAAAAAAATCATTCAAAAGATCAATAACCATAATCCTAAAATCATTTTTTTAAAAAATAAATAAGACTTTTTTTATGTTCAAAAGAACATTTTTTATTAAGAGAAATTTTTCAAGATTTTATGAAGATAATACCCACAGCATAACGGGAATCACATTCTAATCTATTACTAACATTAAAAGCAATCCCCAAATGCATGAGAGACAAGAATTAATGATTTTGAATTTATACTTAGTTGACAACTAAGCATGGGTATTAAGGGGGTTGGGAGGTTAGTTTGGGTATTTTCAATTTTTTTTTATTAAGAAGGAAAAAAAGAAAGAAAAGAAAAGAAAAGAAAGGAAAAAAATGGAGAAAAAATTGTGTGTTTGTGTCGTTTTTGTGTTCGTGTTATTTTTTGGGTATTCAAAATATTATAAATTTATACAATTTTTACACGTTAATAATTCGTTTTATGTAGATTTTGACACGTTTGGATATTCGTTCATGTTCATATTATTTTTTTGTGTCGTGCTCGTGTTATTTTTTCGTATGTTCAAAATATTATAAATTTATATAAACTTTTACATATTAATAATTCATTTTATGTGGATTTTGACACGTTCGTGTATTTGTGTTCTGTTCATGTTATTTTTGTGTCATGTCGTATTTTAATTATTTTTTCATATGTTCGTATCATGTTTCAATTCATCCAACTATTTTACATAGTTTGTCATGGTGATTCAATTTAGAAAAAATTGTGTGTCTTCATGTCATGTCTCAATTCATCCCATATTTTGCATAATTTGTCATGATCATTTAATTTAGAGAAAAATTTGTATGTTCGTAACATGTTTGTGTTATTTTATCGTGTGTTTAAAGTATTATAAATTTATATAAATTTTTACACGTTAATAATTCATTTTATGTAGATTTTGACACGTTCATGTATTTTTGTCGTGTTCATGTTATTTTTCGTGTCGTATTTTAATTATTTTGTTCATGTTGTGTTCGTATTGTTCAATCATGTTGTGTCCTAAATTGCCAAGTCTAATTGACACTATTCAAATAACTCCCAAATTTATGTCACGCGTCGTCATGTTCGTGTTGTTTTTCTATATTTATATAAATTTTGACACGTTAAATAATTCGTTTTATGTAGATTTTGACACGTTCATGTATTTGTGTCATGTTCATGTTATTTTTTGTGTCATGTAGTTTTTTAATTATTTTTCTAATGTTATGTTTGCATTGTATAATTATGTTATGTCTGAAACTGTCGGATCTAATTGATCATATTCAAATAACTTTCAATTTTATACCAAGTGTCGTATAAAGATAGAAGTTACTATTTTTCTAAATTATTTTTACTCCTCTTGCTTTTTTATCTTTCAAATTTATTATAGAATATCAATTCAAATCCGATAACATGCCCGCAGTGAAACGTGGACATTTATCTAGTATTTCTTAAAGTAAAAGATTTATCAATTTTGATAGATGGTCAATCTTGGAATCATTAAAATGGATCATTAAATTGATAGAGTGAAACTATTGAACATTTATGTCTCCATTGTCAATGGGCTCTAGGTGTATGGTTGAAGGATGCTTTAGATAAATATTTTTTACTGTTAATTTTTAACTAAAAGTGTTCGCGTATGAGATTGGGTCGAGCCAAAACTAACGGAATTTCCTTGCCCCTTTTCATGCCTCCATCTCCTGCCTTCAATAGATGATTGCCATGTGTTTAAAACATCTTTCTTACAAACCAAGTTACAACAGTCAAGTTACTGTCTATTAACTCTGAGGTTTAGGGTTTTTTTTGTGGGACCAGTAACAAACAGAGAATTTGATTTGTTTACAAACCTCATGCCGTCCCTCAATATTCGTAAGAGAAAAAGTGATCTGCAAAACCCAAGGTAAACTTTTTTTTTTCATTCATATCATTTTCCTGAAGAGATATATGATTGACTTTAAAATCCTAAGTACTTTTTCTTTTGGCTTAATTACTTTATTAATATATATGCAATTGGAAAATGCCTTTCTCTGTTCAAGTAGTTAGAATTGAAACTGCTGAAAAAAAGTCAAGGCTTAGCATTTGCCAACTCCAGATTTAACCCCAGAAAGGTATGGAGTGTGAATGGAATGTCTATTATATAAACTCTATTCTTGGGCTACCTCTTTACAAAATTAGATGGTGGCCTTTATAAATTGAAATCCTGTGTTGCTGCAGCAACTTTTTCCCCCATCCCTTGCCTTTTCTTAGGAACGCCACTTTTCCTCGCGATGCCTTTGCTTCCTTTTTCGGCCTAATGTCTGCCAAAATTGTAAAATTTATAAGTTTTGAGAGTAACCTTGTTGAAATGTCAAGAAAGTTAGGCATCTAATTCTATCTGTGCATGTTTGGTGGTAACAATTATGTTCGAGAAAACAAGAATGCTTTAAAACTGTATGGAATGTGATGCGAAACGGTTTTACCTTGTATATTCTTTCTTGATTCGCGAAGAACATCCAAAATTGATTCAGCTGTGTACTTATCCTAAACTGGTTCATTGGCGTAAAATTTCTTTAAATGCCTAGTTTTATAAGGTCAATTTGCAACCTTATTCATGTGAGAAATCAGTTCCTAAACATAGACAAATAACACTTGTTTGATATTTTTATGAGGCAATTTGAATTAGTTAGTTTTGCAAGGATAATCCTCAGTGTAAGGTTATAGCATACTATGCAGAATGATGGCCCCAATATATTTTGTAATGATTATTATTTTTAGATTATTTATCTTAGTTTTTATTTACGTTAAAAATAACTTAATTTGTTCATGTTTTATTTTTTAGGTTATGGATGAAAACAATACAAATGCAATGGCTAAAAAGTTAATTGTGCCGAAGATTAGAATTTGCAGGAGTTGATATTGCTCCATCAATTGAACCACTGGAGGAACAAATTTCAGAGCAAGATAAATCTTCAAACGTGATTGACTCTTATACTAATTTTGTTACTTCAATTCATGCAAATTTGTCAGAAGAAAGTGTTCCAAAAGTTAGCATGCAATTTGATACGGAACAAGATGTTTATGATTTTTATAACAAGTATGCCAAAAAAATAGGATTTAGTATTCGAAGAAGTAAAGGGCACCAGGATAAGTTTGGCAACTGGGTAAACAGGGTTTTTTGTTGTTCTTGTCAAGGTACTCGAATAAAGGATAAAAGAGATGATGATGTCAAATGTCACCGTCCAGAAACAAGATTTGGGTGCGTAGCTGTATTAAAAGTTTCACGATTTAATGATAAATTGTGAGTTACAGAATTTATTGTAGACCTTACTCATGTATTGGCTTCTCCTTCTAAACGTATGTTTCTAAGATCTCAACGAACAATTAATCCTGCCCAAGCTGCTGAACTTGAAATTGCTGACCACTCTGGGCTAGCACAAAAAAAAAGTGTTGGATGTTTTGCTAGAAAAGTTGGTGGACTCGAGAATCTTGGTTTTATTCCTGAAGACTACAACAATTATTTACGTACTAGAAGAACAAAAGAAATGAAAGTTGGAGATATTGGCGGTGTATTGGAATATCTACAAAATATGCAGCATGATGATCCTAATTTTTTGTATACTATACAGGTTGATCTTGATGACTTCATAACAAACATTTTTGGACAGATGGTAGGATGAAATTAGATTATGAATCTTGTGGAGATGTGGTATGTTTTGATACAACATATTGAAAAAAATAAAGATGGTAGACCCTTTGCATTATTTATTGGTGTTAACCATCATAAGCAAAGTGTTATCTTTGTGCAGCATTGTTGTATGATGAAACATGCAGTACTTTTATCTGGTTATTTGATTATTTTTGAATGCAATGTCAGGGAAAAAGCCAATGACGATTCTTACAGATCAAGATACTGCAATGGCGAAAGCGCTTGCTTCACAATGGCCCGAAACATATCACCGATTATGTGCGTGGCATATGTATCAAAATGCAGCTAAGCACCTTAGTGATGGATTTGAGAGATTTAGTAGTTTTACTAAAGATTTTAGTAGTTGCGTTTATGATAATGATGAAGAGGAAGATTTTCTAAATGCATGGGATCAGATGCTTGCAAAATACAATTTGGAGAACAATAGTTGGTTGCAAAGATAATTCGAGTTGAGAGAGAGATGGGCTTTGGTTTATGGACGGCAAACCTTTTGTGTAGATATGTCCACTACTCAAAGAAGTAAGAGTATGAATAACCAAATAAAGATGTACATTGGTTATAATTGTGATTTACCACGTTTCTTTCATCACTTTGAAAGATTACTGGTTGCTAGATGATACGAAGAGTTGAAAGCTGACTACAAGGACAACCAAGGCAAGCCATCTCTGCCATATCCAGTGGAGATATTGAAGCATGCAGCAGATGTGTATACTTTAACAGTTTTTAAATTTTTTTCGAATGAACTTGGGTTTACTTGGGACTGTGAGATGCACACTAGTGAAAGTACATGGACTATTACTAGTTACAAAGTCATTCCTTCAAGAAAACCTCATCATCATACAATTATATTTGATTCGTCAAATTCTACAGTGACTTGTAGTTGTAAGAAATTCGAATTTGTTGGTATTTTATGTGCTCATGCTTTGAAGGTGCTTTCATTTCAGAATTTTAAACGAGTTCCAGATCAGTACATATTAAAAAGATGGACCAAAGAAGCGAAAATTGGAGTTGTGGTAAATTCTTCCACGTCTATTAGATCAAATGACCCTCAAGTAGATGTAGGTACCTGTTACAATGTTTTGCTTAGATGGTATTGTCATTTAGCATCACGAGCTGCAATGAGAAGCAATCATTTGATGTTGCTATGGGTGATAGAGAAAAGACATTATGCAAAGTTGAGGCAGCTTTGAAACAGTTATCAATTGAAGAGTCTTCGAACTTAGGTGGTGAAAAAAAGGTTTGTCAAGTTGATGAAAGTGGACAAAATGAGAAAAAATTCAAAGGAATCAAATGTAAACCTAAAAGGAAAGGATTTGGATCATCTCAGCAACCAAAAAGTGTATTGAAAAAAGTTAAAAAAAAAAAGAGAAATCGTCGAACTGATAAATCCGTAGAGACTCTACAAGTTGAAACTAGTGGATTGAATCAAAGTTCTCAATTTTTTCAAATTGTCCAGGTAATTAAAAATAATATACCAAAATTAAATTCAAGATCTATATTTTATTCTTTATACTACTTATATATTTGAATATTTGACAGCAAACACAAGTTGACACCCATCAATCAAATTTGAATATTTTGAATTCATGTGGTCAACCTACGGCATCTTTATTCACACTGGTACTTTAAGTTTCATGATCATATTTGAATTTGATAAAGATTATTATCATATATTTTATTTTTCTAACTTTTTGTGAAATTATAAGCAACAATGGGATTTCAATTTGGACACGACTATCATGAATAAATCTACAATCACAAGTATGGTGGATTTATTACAGGTAATTCTTAAATGTACTTTTCTCTTATTTTGATTATAATACTCATTTAATTTTATACTTGTATGTATGTAGGCTCAAATACCACAAACTCAATTGTCACAAAGAGAAAGTAAAAAACAAACGAAAATGATAGATGAAAGATTGGACTTCAATTTTTGCAACATTTTATTGAATTGAAGTGCTTAGTAAAATAGAAAGATAGATGTGTTGGTTTTTGTGGTGAAGTTTATTATATTTAGCAATATTGCAGAAGTTATAGCATGTGCATGCATTTTCTTGAGAGGAGCAGGTGTGGCTTTGCAATTTGTATTGACGTGGTTGGTTTTTGTGGGTTGGTACTTTGGCAGGACTGTGTTTTATGGGCAGTACAAATGCACCGAATCAGGAGCAAGCTTTGCCGGCAGGGTTTCATGGTCAAGAGAACTTACTGATGAGGAAGCCAAACCTTTTATTTCTCTTAGTTTCATTGATGGGTCTGAATGGATCAAATTATAAGCATCAAATTTATTTATTTATTTATGTATATCAACAAACAAAATAGTATTTTTTTTGATACTATTGAAGCCATGACCAAATCTTCATTTACTTTTTTTTTTTGGTACATAGGAGCTGAAAAATCCTCTAAAAATCACAAGCCTTGGACCTAATAACTCTATGACAATCCTATCCTATCAAGTGAATCCTAATCATATACACCTATTACAGTGGATATCGACGACGAAAAAAGCCGAAACCATAAAAGAACGACCGCTACATTGCATCGCGATCATTATCTAAATCCCTGATCATATATCATTTTATTTTATTTTAAAAAAAATTATTACTAGACTTCGAACTAGACTTGTTCAAGGGCCGACCCGTATTGCACCGGGATATTTTGAACTCAATCAGGACAGTTTAAATTACTATTCACCACTTAAAAAATAATTTTTTAAAATTGAATTATAAATAGTAATATAAAATAACTTTTTAATATTATTGTGAACAATGATATGAACTTTCGGATCGGCCCGGGCTTGAGTAAGAAAAATAAATTTTTTTCGGATCACGGCCCGACCCATGAGCACCTCTACTTCGAACTACAAATGCTAGTTCTCTCATACTTTATTTCTTTTTTTAAATTTAACTTTGATAAAATAAACTTTCAAATTGCACGTTATTTTAAAGTTGAACCACTATATATGTTGACTTGTAACATGTCTATAAATAGTGTAAGCAATTTATTCCATAATCAGATATTTCAACTACTCAAACATTATACCAAACTATAATAAATATATATAGATATATTCATGGAATTTACATCTTATGAGTTGTGAAACAAAAGAACTATTACATTCTTTAACAAAACTAAAATTTGTCAAAAACTTAATACAAACAGGAAATGTTGTTACATCAATCCCATCAACAACACGGTAGAGCCCAGGAAGAGTGAAAGCAATGTGACTCTCGTATTGGCCAAGAGTGTCTTTGCTGAAATCATGGAATGGCAACATTGTTAGGCTCTCAAATAGGTAGCCACATTATACAAGGCAATTATATGTAGTAAATTGGGAGATATATTACCTTCCAGCAATCTCTTGGAAGGTGCTGTGATGATAAAATCAGTATGGTTCATAGCAATAAGGTCAGCGATAAATTGACAGGAGAAGTGATACTTATTCTCGAGCTTTTTCCAGTTGATGTCTGAATCTGGGTACTTCGTCTTCTCAAGAGCATGAGCAATGGTGCACTGCATGAAACATCTAAGACAAATTTTTAGACTGAAAGGGAAAGATCTAAATAAAGTAAAAGAAACTTAGTCAATGAATTAGCTTTTAACATCAAATTTATGTGCCACCAAAGACCAACAATATTTCCATCACTGTAATTCCCAATAATCAGATCCGACTTGCCCTGAAACTTTTTGGTAATTTCAACTGCAACATCCTGAAAGCAAATAGAAACTTACTTGTAAAGAAAAATATTCTAAATAGTATCAATGCATACAAAAGGAAGGTTAACTTATGGGAGAAATGAACTAAAGAAGATGGATGTCCAGGGCATATGGTTCACCTCAGTGTAAGTCTCTAGGTAGGGCCAGACTTCAAATCTTGAGATCCACCTACGTACAATTCCCTTCTCTGTTCTGAAGGGTACTCGAAGAATATCAGAATACTTGGTTCCATACACTTTCTCAAGACGCTAACCACAAGTTGTTCCCACAGCATCAGGAAGGAGTCGAGTAATTGGTATAAAAACAGCCAGCATCAAACATACTGTTATAGAAAGAAAAAAAGAAAAAAAAAAAAAGAAAAAGAAAAGAATCACAACTATACAGAAACAACCATGAATAAGGAGATTTTCCACATAAGAACCAAAATCCAACGATTATTACATTTCACATAACATATCATCGGTCTAGAAGTTTAAAATATCCTACGTAAATTCATCATGGTTCTTCCCAAAAAGGAACAAATTACTAATATGAACTAAAGAAAACAAGCCAAGTTTGCCATAAAACACACAAAAAAAAAGGAAACCAAACCCACTTAAGAACTTCCATGGGCACTTGAATATTACACTTCTCAGATAATTTTGCCATGTTATCGAGCTTCGTAACTAAGGAATTCCTACAAAAACAACAGAAAAAATAAACCCATAATGAGATCAGCAATACTGCAAAAAATTAACTAAAATCCTGTAAAGAAAATAGATAGGGAGTTGAAGAGAAAAATTACACGCGTTGAAGGAGAGGGAGCTGCGAAGCGGCATTGAAAGAAGAGACGGTTATTTCCATAGACTTGTAATTTCTATAGGCATTGAGCGCTAACTAACCCACTCCCGCAGCTCCCTCCCGTCCCTAGTGTTGAAGCTTGTGACGAATCCATTTCTATAGACTTGTAATTTCTTCCTTTTCTTCTATGATTGATTCACTGTATTTAAAAAAAAAAAACTAATAATTAAATAAATTGATAGATAGTTTAAACTCTAAATAAACAGAGAAGAGGAAATTGAAGTCCATTATAAAGCCTTGAAATTGGCGCAAAGACTAAAATGTATTTAAGAACTTTGAGAGAGAGATTTCGAAGGAATTGAAATACCTTGATTAAGTGAAGAGATGGTATCTGTTTGTTGCTGGTCCAAAGGAAAAAAAATAAAAATAATAATAATCTTAAACCTCGACGTTAATAGACGGCTGTAACTTGATTTATTAAAAAGATATTTTAACGGATGACAAGCATCTTGAAGGAGTAAGAGATGGGACATGAAAAAGGGTGATTTTCGTTCCTATTTGATACCTTTAAAATTTAAGTATGAATTTGGTCTATTTATTTAGGACTAATTATGCTATCGGTCCCTGTGCATGTTAAAAATTTGAGATTTAGTCCCTATAGTATAATTCATAAACATTGAATCCTCGTACTATTGTAATTTAACAATGTTGATCCAATCAAAAACGGTGTTAGTTTTTTACCGTTTGTTACAAATGAGTTGGCATTTAATGATTAAAAAAAAAATAGCTGACGTGTATTTTTTTTCCACGTCAGATTTCTTCATTACTACCCTAAACCCAGTCGTCCCCCCTAAACCAAAAACATCCCCAAATTTGTATCGATCCTTCGAAAATTTGTGGAAAACCCTAACCCCAAATCAAAATCTTCATCCTGCATGATAGATTCGAAACCTTCATCCCAAATCTTAGTTCCAAGGTATAAACGTAACCCATAAACGTCAGATTTGTCATTACTACCGTAAACCCAGTCGTCCCCCCTAAACCAAAAACATCCCCAAATTTTATCGAGTTGCCGAAAATTTCTGGAAAACCCTAACCCGAAATCGAAAGCATATTCTCTTATGCTTGACCCAATCTAAAAAATTCCCATATTCTCTTAAGCTTAACCCATGAAAATCCGAATAGAGTGCTCGAAATCAACTGATTAAATTTGGAATCTTCGAATCGACAGAGAAATCTGCAGCTAGATGTTAAAGGAATCTGAGATAAGAAGGTGGAAACGAAATGAACTGATGGAAAAGTCAAAGAAATCGAAGGATTTTGGTAAGAAATGACAACATTTTTTTCGTTTGAAATATTTTGTTCTACAAACTGCTTAAAGTGCTTCGTTCTCCATGAAGAACCATTTAATTCTAGGTTGCTGCTTTTGTTACAAGGCCCTTGCTGTTGCCCCATTTTCTTTTCTGCTATCCATTTCGTCCCTGCAATTTTTATTCATTTCTTTTCTGAAGTGATATATTCAAATCAGTCGTTTAGAATCTGTCCTGGCATATACATTCAGATAAGGAGTGATTTGTCTGGTCTGTGTCTTAATGCATGTGCTAATGCAAGGTTTTATTCAGCTATTGTTCTTGATCTTTTTTCATGAACCAGTCTTGAACACTTGGTAGGATAGTCATTTTCAACATTAACAAGTGTAACATGGAGACCTTGGTTGTTCTGGAGACTAGAGTGTAGAGAAGCAAAGGCCTGGGTTCGTAGCTCTAGGGACTTGTTGAGTTGATTTCTTTTGTTGTGAATATTGCAAGGGGGTATGCTCTTGCTTTTTAGTTCTCACAATGAAGCAGAAAGCACTAGTTGTTTTGAGAGACGTAATGGTCAAAAGTTGCTAAATAGTACCTGACTTACGATTTCATTCCATTCTTGAATTTGTACAGGAAATATAATGTGCACTTACGATTATGGAGGTGATCCAGTGTACTGTTATTGCGGAAAGAAGGCTCCTTTAGTTACTTCAACAAGTGATGAGAATCCTGGAAGGAGATTCTTTGGCTGCAGTAACTATAAGGTATGCATACTGAACTTCATAATGGTTGTGCTTAGTGGTAAAAACAGTGACAGTATGTTTAGAGTAATGTGCTTAGTGCTTTGTGCTAAAAACACTTAGTGTTCTGATTTGGCAGGTTAATCGTTGTCGATTTTTTCTTTGGCATGATAGAGCAATTGAAGATCAACATTTCAAAACAGTGTTCATTTATTTAAGGGATGCCAATAGAGATTTGACAAGCGAGAATTCACTTTTGAAAGAGGGGAACAGATTATTAAGAAGAATGAATGCTGAGTTTAAAAGTGAATTTGAGTCTCAAACTACATTGTCTTCTACAACCAACACTGATGACCTATATGATGAAGTTGCTGTATTGAAAGCTGAGAATGAGGTGATACAAGAAAGATTGAAGAATAGTATTATAGATGCAAGAATGGAAGCAAAGGCAAAAAGGCTGTATAAATTGGTTTTAATATTTACTTTATTAATAGTATTATATTTTGTATTTGGAGTGGATGGTGATAATATGATGACTGCTGATTTATTGGCTCTGCCATGAAAAATAGGATATTATCATGTATGTTTGCTATTTGTAGTAATGAAAGGCAGTTAACACTATGTATGTTTGTTATTTGTAGTAATCAAATGCCATAATTTTCTTAGTAGCATAAGAAGTAAATTTTGTTTCAATTGTACCAACCAGCAAGAATAACATATTTAACAGAATATGTAGCAAAAAACACATATTTGCATTGCCAACCATTAAATACAATGTTGTGAAGATAAGATATTGAGAGAGCTTATGTACTTAAACACCAAACTGGTGTGATCTAAACCTGGTACTAGCAGGTACTAACAAAAAGATTCAAACCTAAGCATCCAGTTGGCCTACACCACATTCTAGTAACAAAACAAAAAAGAATTGTTTTTGCTTACAAAAAAGATTCAAACCTAAGCATCCAATAGGCCTTCAATCCACTTAGCTACTTGAACAAAAAGAAGTAAAGTATTGAATCTACTTGAGCTTGAACAAAAAGTTGTCTTCAATCCACTTAGCTAGTTGTCTTCAATCTATTTGAACTTTGTTGTGTAGAGACAGGTGTAGAGCCTCGACTGGTTGTCTTTTGGTTTTTGTGAAGCTTTTTGTTTCTTTGTGCCTAAGAACAAAAAATTGTAATAATATGTAAAATCTTAAAATTGTACAAGATATATGTAAAATAAATGTCAGGTTTATGGTTGTGAGTTTACCAGCAACTGATTTGTACTGATGTAATTTCCAGACATCATTCCTCCTCTTCCTATAATCAACTCACCAGGTCTGCCAGGCTGTTTTGGCATATTTATATCAAAATCCTGATATTTAAAAGTAAAGTAAGAGTAAATAAACTTCTGCTTACATTGAATATTGAGACTCCGGAGTCAGGATTTTGGTATAAACCAATCCCTACTTCACGTGACCTCTTTTTGGCTCTTCTTGAAGTATCAGCACTTGGTTGTTCAGTTGTTGCAAGATTTGTGGGAGACGTTCTTCTTTTCCTAGGTCTGGAAGTCTGACTTGTGGCCTACAGCATATGAAATAATTAATATAATAACAATTAATTATAATATATAATTATAAAGATTATAATAGTTGATCTTACATGTTTTTCTTTTTGCTTACATCTTAACTTGTTGTGTCCTTCTTCATGGCAATAAGCACATGTCATCTTCCTCCCTACCCTTGACATTTTGGTTTTGCTCTTTCCTTCAAGTGCTTCCCTTCTTCTTTTCTTGGTAGGCCTACCAGGCATCCTTTTTGCTAAAGGAGGCAAAATTGGTCCATCACTACTTTTGGGCCAAAACAGTCTTCCTTTCACTGGGTTCAACATGTGTTTGTATGCACATGAATATGTCTCTTTATTGAACCACGAGCTTAAATAGTGAAGAGGATCTGCTCCCTCATCCATGATTGCACTCATAGCATGCTGACAAGGAACTCCACTTATGTCCCACCTCCTACATGAACATGAATGTTGTTCTAATATGACAGTGAAACTCTCTCTCTCATGTGTACCACTATTATCCCAATAAACTTCATGTCTGCCACCCCCATTCCATTCAACCTCCCACTTAGCTGCAAGTCTTCTTGAATTTTCTAGCTTCTCTAGAATTCTAGGTCCATAATTAGTCTTCCACTTGCTGATAGACTCCTTTTTTGTCACCAATCTCTTCATCACGTAAAGCCTAATATCCTCTAGCATACTAATTATGGGCTTGCACCTAGCTTCCAAAATGACACCATTAAAAGTTTCACACATGTTGTTATCTATTAAGTCACATTTAATGATGTCAGCAAAGAATGCTTGGCACCATCCTTGAACAAGCCATTTTTCCAACAAATCTTCCTTTGCTTTCAACCCCCCAGTCATGCCAGCCATATATTCTAACTGTTTTTTCAACTCAGGTTGATTAGGAGACCTAGCACATATCCAAAACTGCAATTGTAGGTCTTTTCCCTTATGCTTTTTCCCCCACCTAGCATAAATATGCCTAGCACACATTCTTTGTTCAACTAAAGGCATGATTTCCTTAACCGATCTTATTAAACCCTACAGTAATGAGTAAGAAAAGACATTCAATTATTATGGTAAACACAAAGCATAAAAAATATATAATGAAAGTCAAGTAAAGTGAAGTTAAAGGAGAAACCTTTTGCATATCACTTATAACTGACCAACCCAGCCCATCTTGAATACCCAAATCATCACATAGTTGGTCTATAAACCATGTCAAGCTCTCAGTAGTCTCCCTTTCCACCACTGCCCAAGCAATAGGGAACATTTGGTTGTTCCCATCCCTTCCTACAGCCACAAGCAACTGCCCCTTAACCAGACCTTTAAGAAAACACCCATCAAGTCCAATAATGTGTCTACATCCCTCCAAAAAACTTTGCTTCAATGCTCCAAAACATACATATAATTTCTCAAATACAGGCACTGATTCAGGGGTTGGCTTCTTAGATGTCACGAAAATTGTGCTTCCTTCATTGGTTGAATTCAGCTCCTCAACATAATCATTCAACATATTAAATTTCTCCTTATATTTCTCTTCCATATCTTTTATCACACAACCTTTGGCTGCTCTGCACACATCATATGACACAGTAACCCCTAAATCTTTTCTCACTAATGCTCTCAAATGCCTAGGTTTGATGAAAGGCAAAGTACTAGTCTCTTCTCCATACCTTCTAGCAATCACAGAGGCTGTCACCCTTCTATTTTTTGAAGTGGCCAGGCATGAATGCTCAGACACATATGTTTTCACCATGTATGTCTTATTAGTACTGCACCATGAGCAAAGCACTGTCCACTTGCATCCTTTGCCACTACACACAGCTCTAACTCTTAATTTATCATTTTTTTTTGTACTTAAACTCAAATCTTTTCATTGTAGACAAATCACAAAGAACATTCTTAAACACCTTCAAATTTTCAAATCTAAGTCCAACCACAAAATCTTCTAACGGCGCTCTAGGATTATAATAACTATTGCTAGACTGCATTCTATGTGCATCATCTTCATCAGACCCATCACTAGTGTCTTTAAAACTGCCTGGGTCTGATGAATCAAAGTACTCACTCATGTACCCATCAACTTTCTCAGTTTCAACGTTTTCCCTAGAAGATTCAGCTCTTACATCTTCAGCACCATCATTTAAATCACCACCACCCTCACCATCAGCATCAGCATTTAAATCACCACCACCATCACCATCAGCATCAGCATCATAGACAACTTTTATCTTTTCAACATACACCCTCAAATTCTGCCTAGCAACCTCCAGTTCATCATCAATTTCTGAAACACCATTACAGTCAAACTCTGCATCCACCAACCTCTCATCATCATCTTCATTTGAATCATTCTCATTCTCATTGTCTTGCTCCATCTCAGATCTGTCATGCTCTACATTCAGGTTCTCTATCTCCTCGTCACTATCAAAATCAGCTAAGGTTGGTGTAGGGGGTCTATTAGGTTCACCAGATTGTTCAACCACAACATTATCAATTGGTTCTAGAAGAGCATTTGGAATTTCATTCTCAATTTTCCCATCCAAATGTTCTACATATATATCTATAGTCTGCCCCATCACTAATTGAGCAGCCAACTCTCTCACATTGGTATCCTCTTCTGTTAACAACTTCAAACCTGTGCTTACTGTTTTACCAGCCTCAACATAATAAATTTTGATCCTATTAGACAAATCATAACCTAAACTCTTAACTTTTCCTAGAATAGTCCAATAACAAATTCTATCTGGATCCTCATCAAATTCATTAACTGACTCATTCACATATCTAACAGTAGGAATCCTGGTGAACTTCCCCCCATGGTGGTACCTTGCTTTGCATAGTTCCCAAGTCATGCTAACATGTTATAACAGAAAAATGAACGTGTAAATAAATATATGTCCACCGTACAATTAAAAAATCAAATCAATTACTAAATACATATTTTTAACTTTACACAAACCAACAAACACAACAGACAAAGACAACAAACCCTTAAACCTAGACAACATATGACAAAGAGGGACCACACACCACTACTGTCGGTCTAAAAAGCATCGATCTTCAGTGTAAGAGGCAGGACCACACACCACTACTGTCGGTCTAAAAAGCATCGATCTTCAGTGTAAGGGGCAGGCATATTCAGAAAAGAATGCTTAAACATATAAATCAAAAAGACAATAACATTAATCTTTCCACTTCCCAGAATAGTCAATTCGAAATAAGTGAGGACACCCAGAATAGTCAATTCGAAAAAATCAGGATTCAAAAAATATATATTTTTAAAGTACATGTAACAGTGGCTACATATAAAACAAATTCAAAAATTTCACACAAAAAAAACATTTCAAGTTGTCGATCTAACCTGTCTTTTCTCCCCGTCCCTTTTGTTTAGTTTGCCCCTTCACTTTGCAGTCTTCGGTTTGGGGTTCGGTTGAGGCTTTGGTTTTGGGTTGATTTTCGGATATGGTTGATTTTAGGATGGAAAACCCTAATTGGGACAACGTTTCGACTCTCTCATGCTTTTGATTGGTGGAGTTAGGCAGGATGAAGGTTTCGAATCTGGATTTGGGATGAAGGTTTCGAATCTATCATGCAAGATGAAGGTTTCGATTTGGGGTTAGGGTTTTTCACAAATTTTCGGAAGATCGATCAAATTTGGGGATGTTTTTGGTTTAGGGGGGATGACTGGGTTTAGGGTAGTAATAAGAAATCTGACGTGGAAAAAAAAATACACGTAAGCTACTTTTTTTTTAATCATTAAATGCCAACTAATTTGTAACAAACGGTAAAAAACTAACACCGTTTTTGATTGGATCAACATTGTTAAATTAAAATAGTACGAGGATTCAATGTTTATGAATTATACTATAGGGACTAAATCTCAAATTTTTAACATGTACAGGGACCGATAGCATAATTAGTCCATTTATTTAACATTAGGTTATTATTAAAATTATATATATATTTTTTATATTTTTAATATATTTCTAAATTAAACTTTAATTAAAATATATTCTTATTAATATAAAATATTTTTCGATTGAGCATGAGTCTAGAACATCATGTTCAAGGTTGGAGACGACTAGAAAGAGGCTCATGACCCTGACAAGAAGTTTGATTTTGTGAACATCTCAACTTGATATTTACCAAATTAAAAATTATATCGGTAATTTTGCACCAATTTAAAGATTAATTTTAAATTTGATTCATCATCCTCTTAAGTATAATGATAAATTTTAACTTATCTCATTGGTCCGTCGATTGCCGTCGCCGAATTTTGAAAATTTGTTTGAAGGTGGCAGAGGAGAAGAAATGAGAAGGTAGAGAGAAGGAAACGGATGAAATGAGGATAATGATTTTTTTTTAATTTTTTTTTAAAACTTTTATAATAGCACAAAACGCGCCGTTGATATTGAAGAGATTCAACAGAAGGATCCGCATGTTGACCCGGGGAGGAACCCAACCCGTTTGTAACTAACTTTACCATCAATTGATCCGATCCGCCCCAGGCCTATTCCCATGATTTGATTGCAACAACCTTCAGCCCAAATTCAAGTCCAATCCGATTTTGGGTTATTAATTGCGTTAAGCTCAATTGTTTGGTAAATTCATTCATTTATTTAGATTTTATTTTATTTGTTTTGTTTTGTTTTGTTTGTTTGTTTGATTTATTTATTTATTTGATTGATTAATTGTTTAATTGTCTTTTTATTTTGGTCATGTATCTAATTGTTTAGTAACTTAATTGTTTATTTGATGATTTACTTATTTTACTTACTTACTTACTTATTTAATTACTTATTTATTTAATTAATAGTTTATTTGTTTGTTTGTTTGTTTATTTGTTAATTTATTTATGTTGATTATTTATTTATTTGATTAAATGCTGATATTTTTAGGATTGTTAGATTAGAAATTAATAATAAACTTTTCTTAACAAATGATAAAATATTTAGTCAAATTTAAAATTTAAACTTGATAAAATAAATTCTTTTGAATAATGAGTACTTAATAAAATATTGATGATAAATTTGGATTTTTCCAATCATGAAATTGAGGATCGCAAATAATCAATTTTTTAAAGAAATTTCTAAATGAAATTTTTTCTAAATTCTGACAGTATGATAGAGAGTTTAGGAAAAGATTTCAATATCAATAATCGATATTTATTTTAGAATAAATAATAATAAAAAATAAAGATAATTTTTTTTTGGAAATTGAACAAAATTGAATACTTTTTAAAGTTAGAAATTTCTTTCATCCAACATTCAAACAATTTCGACAATGGAGCCTTTTCAAGAAAAAAAAAATGATTTTTCTTCATTACTCTCGAGGTGAGAGAATTTTTTAAGAATCTCTCCAGAATGATGAAAAGAAACTTAAGAATTTTTCCAATATTAAAACACTTGATGAAACATAAAATCTGACGACGGAGTCTCTTCAAGGAGAAAATCAGTTCGCTTGAATGTTGAGGTGAGAAAATTTCTAAAGTTTCTTGTCAAATCAGTGAAAAAAATTTAAGAAAATTTTCAATATTTAATTAATAATAAACTAAAAATAATAAAAGATCATTTTTAAGACAACATAAGATTAATTATGTACCATCTTTTGGATGTGCCTTTTGGGTGCTAATTCTTCCTACACGTAATCAAACTTTCGAATCTAGTTTTGAAATATAGAATAGAACCTATTTTTTTTTAGAATGCTTTAATCAAGATTAGAATTATTTTGAAAATGATAAATTCATATAGATGAACTAATCACACCTAATAAAAAAAATTAGTGGTGACTCCTTTTTGTGTCTAACAGTTGAATCTTCGGAATTGCTTGTTATGATGATGTTGATGTGAATTTGCAATTTAGAGCTGCTTGAGATTGACAGTAGCTGGCTAAAAGGAAAGAAAAAAAGATTGACAATAAGGATGTAGACCATAATTGCTTAAAACTTGTAATTTTGAAAACATTAAGATTCAGATCTAAAAAGAAAGAGAATGGTAAGTATCAGCATCGTTAAATGATCTTATCACAAATGGATTTTGTTTATTTGACTCTTCTTTTGATCTTTTACAGAGGGCTGGATTAAGGGATATTGCATGCGTAGCAGATGCATTTTCGACTAGGGCGTCGACCTCCCACAACTCTTATCTTTTCCAATTTTCAAGGATCAGGATATTGCACATAATTGTTTGGGGGACCAAGTTGGTAGTCAAAGCAGGCACTCCACATATTGAACTTGGGAAAGAGGTTAGGCAAGGATTTAAATTAAGGATGCAAGATGCGTTTTCGATTGCGTGATTGCGGATGGTCTGATTTCTGCAAAATAGCCGCTGAGATTGGTTGATTTATTGCAGTTGAATCATGCTGAAAGTGATGTTGATCGTTCACCTGTTCAACCTCACAAAAGTGTTAGAGGAAAGCACAAAAATGATGACCATTTGCCAGGCCATGCATGCAAGTTGCAGTACATCTGGCAGGGTTGATGAAATACGTAAAGTCAAATCATGTTGATATATACTAAGGGTGATAATCTAGAGCCATTGGATCCAGGTAGCCTGGTCAATCAGTCTGAGCTTTTTCATGCAAGTGATACTGATATGAGTGTGCAGCAATGGCGCCATGGGAGTACAGTCAATGATTCACAACAATCTCAAGCAGCATGTGAAGGTGATAGCATGCAGCTTTCTCTTTCCACAAACAAGATTGATGAATTGAAACCTTCTGGTGCTCAGGATGAGGTTGATAACTCACAACAACTATTTCATGTTACTTGCGAGGTAAAGTTTGTCAGACACTGAAACAGCGGTGGAGTTCATTCCACAGTCATCTCTTAACTCATATATATAAGGATCTTGAGCAGGGAGAATAAGACAAAAGTACAACATGTCGTAGTACGTAGTCTTGAAGCATAGAATGAAGGCAATATTATATTTTGTGATAATATCTCACATATCAGAAAGAATAGGGTAAAAGAAAACAAAAGAATAAATTGTTGAACCTCTATGGAGAGATTAAGCTTCTGTGAGGGAGCCTTTGCCTTGTCATCAGTCAAGTTTATTATTTCCCCCGTTGAGGTTAATTTGTAAGGTTAAGTCTTCAGTTTTCTGATCAGAATTCATGAATTTTGTTTTTCCTATCTCGTAATGTATCACCCAGTTTTATATTACTAGCATGGCTGATGTGTGCAAGTTATGAAGGAAGATTTCTCACATGGAAACTGAAGGGAAATACTAAGATTTGAGTATGAAAAGATGACAAATGGAAACCTTCATCAGTTTGATTGGATCATTGTAAATAGTGAAGACTTTCAATTCTGTGTCCATTGAGGGCCACTCTATCTTTTGGAGATGTTTGAGGGATTCTGAGCAAGCATTCAATGTCTCTATCTTTTGCCATTACAGCCTTGCCTGTAGCTGGTTACACAGGACAGGGTTGCAGGGATAGGCTTAGCGATGCTTTGGTTCAACATTGGACTTCTTCAGCAGCTGATCATATACCCAACTGCAGAAAAGGTTTTGTTTTGAAAAAAAATGTGGTGCAAGTCAGATGAGTGTGAGCATGTGGCTGCAGATAATTTATCGGAGGGGCTTTGCAAATGTGTGGTCAACCTTTAGTTCCTTGAAATCTTAAATTCTTAGGTTATTATGTGAGTAAACCTGTGAGATATGCAGTAAAAACTATTGGCTGCTAGTGCAAATCGCAGGCTTGGACTCAGTGAACTTAATGGAATTGGTGAAGATTTAAAGATGGAACTACATACTTTGCGTACATGACAGTGAGAGGTGTGAGAGAAAAGGGTTTATAGATATGAGTTAATACTCATTGAAGGTCTGCATGGACAAATTGGAATTCTTTTAGGGGGTTTTAGGCTCAAATTGGGCATTGAGAAGGGATTAGTTGAGTGTATTACTTCTGTCTCTTACTTTATCCTTGTGAAGGGATCTCCATGAATCTCTTTTGCCTTCTTATATAAGGTCCTCTCCAGGTAACCTGCTATTGCCTCATTTATTACTTCTTAATTTCTGCTGAAGGGATTAGTCTGAGGTTTCTTCAGCCAGGAGTTAGATGCCATGAAATAGAATGAGATTAAAAGTTGTTGCTCCTTTTCTCAAAATTTCTCAAGAATGACAAACATTTGGGACTTCCTATTTTACCGGTGAACAAAGAAGGATGTATTTGAAATTTGAAGTTTAACTCATTGGTTTATGTAATAATTTTTAAAAAACGACATCCAATAATTTTGATATTCAAATGTCAACATCTTTAACCTATTCTCTTATCTCAAACTATAGTCTCTTTAATTTGTAAAAAAAAAAAAAAATGTATTAGCTGTGTTCCGATTCTTCGGAACATGGTTTATTGCTGGCTTCAACGACCAAATGGAACAACACTCTTTCGATTAAATTTTTTAAAAATTGCCAGGAAGCAAAGCAAGTAAAATAGTGAAAATCTTATATATAAATTTTGGAAGTTTTCAAGCTGGCTGTCCAAGTCGTTTGGACACTGTTCAAATTTTTTTTTTCCCGGTTGGTGGAAGGGTTAGTGGAAAAAAAAAGAAAAGAAAAAAAAAAGAAAGGAAAGGAGAGAAAAAAAGAAGAAAGAAAGGAAAGAGAAAAAAAATGATTTTTTTTTGTTGTATATTTGTGTTTTTTTTTTAAATATTTAAAGTATTATAAATTTATATAAATTTTTACACGTTAATAATTCATTTTATGTATATTTTTACACGTTCGTGTATTCGTGTTGTATTCATTTTATTTTTTGTTTTGTGTTTTAATTATTTTGCTTTATGTTTGTGTCGTGTCTCAATTCATCTCATATTTTACATCATCATGTGTCGTGTTATTTTTTTCAAAGTATTATAAATTTATATAAATTTTTATACGTTAATAATTTATATAAAGTACTATAAATTTATATAAATTTATACACGTTAATAATTTATTTTATTTATATTTTTACATGTTCGTGTATTTTTATCGAGTTTATGTTATTTTTTGTGTTGTGTTTTAATTAATTTTCTTATATTGTGTCTGTGTCGTGTCTCAATTCATTTTATATTTTATATAGTTTGTCATTGTGATTCAATTTAGAAAAATTTTATTTCACTTAGATTTATCTTTTAAGTTGACTGTATAAATTCTTTAGATTTTTAAATTGTTATGACAGTTCTCTTTTGCTATTTTATAAAATATTAATTTATTTTTTAATTATTAATTTTTATTTTTAAGAATATTGTCACTGTATATTTAACATTTGATTTTCGGGCATCGCGCGGATATCATTTTAAAAAAAACCTAATTAATGTCAGATGTATTTCTTGGAAGGACTGCCAAATTTGATTTCTCGTGCTCCAAACCTAGAACAACAAAGATAGCTATCCCTGGGAAGGGAAATATGTAAACAAAAGGACTCATGAATCTGACTACTAAAAGGGCTGCTCCAGGATCTACCCAATTCTTCAAACACTGTGAGATACTACAGATGAATTTTTTTTTTTTTTAAGGTAAGATTAGGGAAAACCGGAAAGGTGTCAATTTCGATGGATCGGGTCAAAGTTTGATTTTCGGTCATTCGAGTTGAAGAAAATTTAAATCATGTCAGATTCGATTTATTTTGAGTTTGGATCTTTTAAGTTTAATACTTGAATTATTTAGATTTAGATCATTTCAAATTTAAATTATTAAATTTTAAAATTAATTTAAATTAATTTTAATTCATTTCAAATTGTTCAAGAGTTTAAATGTTTTTGGTTTTTGATTTTTTAATCAAATTATTGAGTTGAATGCATTTTGGATGGGTTGAGCGTATTTTTTTTTTTTATCTCGGATGAGCTTTGTCAGCTCTAGAGTAGGGTAATTTTAGTTTTTAATTTTGACCTATAATTTTTTTAATCCTCACATAGTAAAATCTACACGAATTTTGGTGCTTATATTGGAATCAAGATTGGGTCAGAAGTTGATAGGAGTATATCTCTTAAATAAATATATCCTAATAATTTTTCTATAGATACACGTTATCTTATGTTATTTTGAAAAACCCTAATTAATGGTTGAATTGACTTAATGATTTTTTTTTTCTTTTTGAAGCAAATGACTTTATTTTATAATATTGGAATTAAAAACTCAAAATTTTAACCTTTTAAAATTGCATTGTACTTTGGGTCTTCAAACTTTGGCCCATCATAATGTTAGCTTTTTAATAAGAAGTAGGGTATCAACTATATTGAGAACTCTTTTGGTGGGAACCGTGAGAACCATTTTGTTTATAACCGTTAGATAGAGTTTATTATTTTGTAACCGTTGATATCTTCATGTCAATATTATAGAAGGAACCGATAACTTGCAGCAAGTATTTTTGAAGCAAGGCAAAATGTTAACTCTGTATGTTTGAAGCAAGATGCAAAATCTGAGCCTCGATTCTTGCCAATGAGAAATTGATTTCTACTTTGAAGCAAGAATAGGAAAATGAGAAAGAGTATCCAGAAATTTATCCTAATAGAAGCAAGAAATTGGGAATGGAGAGGAAGACAAATGGGTTAGCAAAAATAGAAAAAGGGCATAGATTGGCATGGAGAAAGAAGAGAAACGAGTCTGTAGAGGGAATTTGTTGTAAAAGAAATTTGGGCATTTGCTATGAATGAGGAACAAATAGAGGAAAAGGAGGAACAAAGAGTTTTCTATTGAGGAAAATATCAGAGCATAGCATTTGGCAACAACTCAGGTAAAATCCTAATTTTCAATTTTTTTTTCAAGTCATGGTTTATTTTGGTTTGTGTTTCTGGCTTTTTTGACATTGTTTTACAGGTTATCATTCGGTTTCTTTCTTGCTTTTTGGGATCGAAGTAAACATAGTAAACATCTGTTGAATTAAATTGAAATTTCAATACTGCAATCAGATTGTGATATATATATATATATATATATATATATGAAGAATTAAAAATTAAGAACAGATAACTAATCTGAATTAACCAGAATAAATTTATATGCGTATACGAACATTGCAAATGAACAAATACTCACTTGATTCTTAAAACACAAAAAACCAAGATTACATCAAGGTAGAATCTCTGACCTTAAGAGGAATATTGCCTATCTCTTATGTGCTTACAGAATGATGCAACTCGTCTCCCAGGTTTCCTCAATCACGTTGCTGTTGGGAGCACACTCAAAGGCAACACAGTGAATCAGAAAATGAAGTCGATCTCTCTTTGAAAAACACCAGAAAACCGAGAGCAGGGAGAAAAATTAAGTGAATGAAATAGACACTGCTCTCGGATATATATAGTAAACCAGAAGACTGTTCGGACAAGACACAACAGTTGGAAAGAACCGTTCGGAGAGACAAAACCTTTAGAACAGAAACGATTTAGTTTGGTCCGAACAGACATGTCTTAAATCAGACAAGTAACTTGGTCGGTACCGGTTCGGTTTGGACCGAACAAACATGCCTTAAACAGATAGGTTTAATTGGTTGGCTGGACAGTAAAAAATTAATTACTAACCCAAGCCCAAGCCCGGCCCGACGCATGCGCGTGTGTGTGGTCCAGCCCAAGTTTGTGTAGGTCCTCACCCTTCACAAAAATTTGGGTGCCCCTTGGGGCCCAACCCCACATTGAACCTAAGCCTATATAAACACAAGAAAAAGCTATTGTGTTTTCAATGTGGGATTCCACACCAAGCTAAAATCATCAACCAACTTCTTCTCTTCAAGTGGGTACCTATGAGATCAATTTCTCATTCAATATTGATATCAATTGTGTACATTAATAATACACCGTGTATCTACTTACGACAACTTACGTATTCATATATGTATTTCGTATTTATACACACAAATAAATCAATTAATATCCAACAACATCTGGAAACAAATAGTTTGTTAAGGAAAATAGCAGAGCATAGCATTTGGCAACAACTCAGATAAAATCCTAATTTCATTTTTTTTTAGTCATGGTATTGCAAGAAACAAATTTGAAAGTCTTCCTTCTTTCCCATTGTTTCTTTCTTTCTTAATGAGAGAAAACCACCCTATTTTTTTTTCTTTTTTAGTTTCCTGCTGTTCTTCTCTTACTCCTCTCGTTCAGTCTTGTGCTTGACAGATTAGCCTTTGTCACTCACTCTGCAAATAAGAACAAAAAACCTAGCAAGATAGGCTCCCTCTTCTAACTGTTATTTGAAACACATGCTCTCTTTCTCACTAGGTTCACGGTCATGGGTCCATTCTCTCCAGGCTAAACTGAGATGTGCAAGAAAAGGAAGGAAGAAAGTAAATCGAAAGTAGAGGCAGGGGTTGTGAAACTTTCAAAGGGCCCGTACATAATTTATAGTAAGGAGTTGAATACCATATTGCATAATTGTTTTTGAGTCCTTATATCGGATTGGAAATATAATTGCTTGCGTAGTTGTTAATTAAAAAGTACTTTGTTTGTTTCAGTGAAGGAAAAAACTCATGTTGCCTATGTTGCGAAATGGTCCAGGTATATACTTAAATTTCATAAACTATGAGTTGATGAAATGTAAACTAAATTTAATGATGTACATGGTTTTATTGTTTGAATTGTCTTTTTTATTATATAGGATGAATTAATACCTCTAATACAGACCGTGGAGTTTAGTATTAGAAGTATCAATGAAAAACTAGATGTATTTTGGCATATGGTTAATGATATTAATCTCTTCGAGTCACGAGAAAATGGAGTGGATGCAATGAACAAGAAGTTTGGAGTAACCAAATGTTTTGTTAATTGTAGAGTCCAAACTGAATCCATTTCAGAAATAGAAGATTGCTTTTTTTAGTTTAAAGGTATTTTTGTGTATGATTTAGGAAATGATGGTATTTTTTTGTCATGGGTTGAGGGATAGACATGATTTGTTTGTATAGGTGCAATATGGAAACACAACTTTTTGTATAATTTTGTATAGGAGCAAAGCTCATCAGAGCTCACATGTCTTGTTATACAATAGCAAACATGTCTTGTTAACTTGATTAATGATTTTGTATGAAAATAGCAAACATGTCTTGTTATACAATGACGTGCCAGACTACTCTGTTCTGTTTCAGGGTATTGTTTAAAAATTGGCTCTATATGATTTCATCCAATCTGAAATCTTAGGTGGAAATTTTCCCGCCCATTACTTGTATTCAGCAAATTGCAGTGATAATCTGAAATCCTGGAATGTTAAACGAAATAAACTAATTATTATATGTAAACTAGATCAAATGTTATTAAATTCATATTATTGACAATATTATTAGTATTATATTATTATAAATATTATTATATGTAGCCTTTTATTATTATTATTAAATTCATTACTTGTTAAATTGAGTGGGTACTGAATGTTATTAGATTCATATAAGTACTAATTGAGATTGATCATTACTTGTTAAATTAAGTGACTACTTAATGTTATTAGATTCATATAAGTACTAATTGAAATTGATCATTACTTGTTAAATTGAGTGACTACTTAATGTTATTAGATTCATATAAATACTAATTGGAATTAATCACTACTTGTTAAATTGAGTGACTAATTAATGTTATTAGATTCATATAATTAAGTACTAATTGGAATTGATCATTACTTGTTAAATTGAGTGACTACTTAATGTTATTAGATTCATATAAGTACTTATCGGAATTGAGTATTACTTATTAAATTGAGTGACTACTTAATGTTACTAATTGGAATTGATCATTGCTTGTTAAATTGAGTGACTACCCAATGTTATTAGATTAATATAAGTACTAATTGAAATTGATCATTACTTGTTAAATTGATTGACTATTTAATGTTATTATATTCATATAAATACTAATTGAAACTGATCGTTACTTATTAAATTGAATGGCTAATTATTATTATTAAATTGAGTGACTACTTATATTAGATTCATATAAGGAATCCCAACACTTTGGTTTAATAGTACACTTTATTTCAACCGTGGGGTAGCTGATGGTATCAAGCAAAACTTTAATAGACCCCTATTCCATTATGGGGTAGCTGATGGTATCAAGTCCCAATGTGGGGGGTAGATGTATTCCATTCTACAATTTAAAAAGCACTTATTCCCAAATTTGCATGAAAATAGCAACAACTTTCTGATGCCTTCATGAAGCTAGACTGTTCTACAAATTAGGTAGAATAGCAAACACCCTGTCAGATCACGTGCATGACTTATATTAGATTCAATTAGTTTATTCTTCCACTATGAATGAATTAAGTCAGACGGGTAGAATGCAAACTGGGTGGTCATACCAGCTTCTTCAACAAATTTATCATCTCCCACCTCCAATCTCTAGCGTCCAAAAAAAAAACTACCAAGAGTTCCATTGTTGAGTCCGAGATAGGTGGTCATGCCTGCTTCCTCAACTGATTTATCCTCCTACAAGTTGATTTCAACTGGACCAAATATTGAATGGTATTATGAAGGGGGCTTAGTTTATTGTTACTGTAACTTGAAAACACCAAGATAGGCTACATGGACCACGTTGAATCCCGGTAGAAGATTCTTCGATTGTCCTCAATACCAGGTTTGTAACTTGAAAACAGTTGGTGGTTGGTTTTTTGATGAGGGAAAATCGTTATATTATGAGTTAGCACTTCTTAATATCATTGGCATTAAGAAGATTTTGTCTATATTTCAGGAAGGTGGGTGTACATTTCGAGCCTGGCATGATCCTAAACACACCGCTCGTTCTAGGGAGCTGATATTGGAGTTGATGCACAAAGAAAGATTTTTGTTTTAGCATTTAACCATGTTAAAAAGATAAATTGATGGCTTCAGTGAAAGTTCTGTTGAGTTGGTTAGTACACAACTAATTGAAGAAAATAGAAACTCAAAAAATGAACTGAAGAATGTAAATATGCATTTTACAATGGCAACCATGGAATCTGCTTCATTGAAGTAACAAGTGCTAAACTGAAGATGGTTATGCTCATTATAATACTTATAGGAATCTGTTTTGTTATGTCTCACTTCTCCAGCTCTAAGTGGGAGGAAAAAAAAATCTACGTTGTAGCTTTGCCATAGTTGAATGTGTTTAGAGCTGACATTACTGAAAAAGTTGTTATTTCAATTGATCAAATTAACCATAAACTTGGTCGGCATTCAATCTGACGTTTTGCCTTTTACATATACAAACTGGTCTTAACATGCATATGAACACAAGTATGTTTATATTCATAAAACCAGCAAATTACATCCATAAATAAGTCTTGTAAATATGTTAATGAACAAAAGCATTTATTGCAACCACATATGAAAGCTTGTCCCGATAGGACCCGGTAATAACAAGAATGTGTTCTAAATATGTCTCCATGGAATAAGGTAGCTATATTTACAACAAAAACAAGATTTCAATTCCCATCTCCTGATTCCTAAAGCTTTTTATTTTTTAATTTATTGCTGTGGAAAACCAAATTGATTCCTAAATAAAGAAAAAATAATGAGAAGCTGTATTGAACAATAACAAACCAAACTGACCACTCAATAATGCCAATATTAAACATCTTTATCACCCTATCCTTTCTCTCTGAGCATCAAAAGCAGATTACCAATGCATATGACAACCATTACCAAATTGATTCCTATATACCCATTATGTATAGAGATCCTAATTAAGAAAGTAGAAGAAACATTACTTACATTTTGAAAGCAGTTTATCTAATAACTAGTCAACCATAATACACTCTACATCTAGTAACTTTTCTAGCATGTTCTTACTCTTAGAATCTAGTCATAGCATCCATAAGATAAATTGCTACAAAACAGGCATCTACAAAGCATGGGGCAGGGCATAAACATCATGACTACAGGTCTACAACAAGACAAAGTGAAATCAACTTCATGCCTGAATCCCTTTCATCAACAAGCTAGGCCAAAGTGACATCAAGAATTCAAAACTTATTCATCAATAGTTCCAATAAATGTCAAATTAAATAGTCATTACCAAACAAGAGACAACATGCACATGTATACCATTCATGAAACTAAAATCCTGACTAGTCTCAATCAAATTGAATCAAGCCCAAACAAGAAAGGAAAAAAAAGACAAGCAAATAATAATGCATTAATTAGTCATTGAATGAGTTATCATTAATTATTAATTAAAAACAATAACAAATTCCCAGCATCTTGATCTAGTTTGAATACAAAAAACATAATTTTTTGCAACTACAGGAACACGAATCCAAAAGGCCATTTTGTTGCCTGTTCCGAACGCAAATCTTGTACCCTATAAAAGGGACATGATAGTGCATATCAGAATTAACTTTAATTACAAAATTAATCTGTTATAATATAAATAATATAAGTTACAACCATAACATTGCTTGATAAAGACAACTTTTACTGTGTATGCATTGGCTTCAATATTTGATGGACCATGGGTATTTGATTCATTCATGGGCATGTTTAGAGAATAAGTTGAAAATTCATTTTCTTATTCTTGAGTATGTAACAAAGTGAATGCAAAATCATTAATAGAACCCACAATTCATACATATAAAGTTAATGGTTATCCTATAAATAGCATATGAATAAACTAATATATAAAAGCAAAACTATAAGCACCTCATCAGAATTTATATTTTCCCAAAAGCGTCCATTGTCACAAAGTTCATCATCTGATGAATTGTACTCATTGTCACTGTCCTCTGAGAAAATTTCAACATTGCTTCCTACAGGTCTGAAGAGATGACAAGTGCGATTATTATGTCCTACCATCCCACATTGTGAACAAGTATAATTCATTTTCTTGTGTTGTTCATCTTTCTTTACATTCTCGCTGGACCTCTTTGGAGGGTCCTGCACCGGTTCTGCTTCTTCCTTTTGACAGTTTGTTGTCCTTGCTTTTGAAATCTCATCCACCCTAACAGTTAAGTTAGCCAAAGCATTCTTTATCCCTTCAAAACCTTCTTTACTCTTGAATGCCGAATAGAATAACCTATTGAACATTGACACTAATGATGAATGACTCAATCTCTCCATTACATCATTTTCCAACTGTGAATTAATGGTTGGCATGGTATCTTCTCTAGCATTTATCATCCAATGACGCATGATGCAAGACTTCGGTATATACTTCAAATGCTCATTTTTCATAACAAAAAATTGTATGCTTGCAAGGAATGCCTTCAGTTTCAAACATAAGACAAGAACACTTGATGGTTTCATTTAATTCATTGTAAGTCACTCTTGTCTCTTCGCAAGGGCGTAAATATTGTATCAGAGTATATACTCTTGTGTGGTCATCCATCCATATAATATCTCCTTTCCTTTTGTAAACATCCTGACGCCTAAGCTCTTTCCTAAACCTCTTAAATGAATTACTGGTGAAAACTCGTCTAGCATGTTTTTCAAGTGGCTACATGTTGCTCGTAGGAACAAGTTCACTTTTCCTCTAATAAGTCCGCCTCTAACTCCAATCTACTCATATTTGAAATTGCATTCTCGATTGAATGTAGGAATTCAAGTAAGGTACCATTTCTCTTTATATATCTCTTTATATATGAGTTGCATCCTTCACAACAAGATGTTATTTCCATACCTCCAAAGAACTTACCTGTGAGAAACGCTTAAGCCCACATACACCTTATATTATATTTCTCATTGATCCAAGAATTCTCTTCAAGACTAAATGTTTGAACCAGATTGTTCCATGCACAATAAAATTCATCTTCGCTCTACCAAGAATTCATGCATCGTTTAAATCCCTGAGCAATTTCAATTTTGTGGAGATTTGAGGTAGCATTCCTTTGAATATGTCATACACAAAGCCTATAGTTAGCTTCAGGGAGAACAATTTTCAAAGCATTATGCGTTGCCTTGTCCCTATCAGTAACCACTGAAATAAGCTTTTTCTGGCTCATGCAACATAAGAACTCATTCAAAATCCAAACAATAGTCTCATGACTTTCATTCGATAGAATTGCAAATGAAAAAAATGCTTGTTTGATGGTGATTATTAATTCCTATAAATACCAGTAGAGGGAGATCATACCTATTCTTCTTGTATGTCGTATCAAATGCAATAACATCGCCAAAGTATGCATAATCTGACCGGCTATTTGAGTCTACTTAAAAAATATTCTTAAGACGGTTCTCATCATCCACAGTATATCTCATGTAAAAACTAGGATTAGGAGTTACTTTGGCCTCAAAATATACTAATGCAGCTTTTGCATACTGACTGCAATAGATTTCATCGACTCTGCGTGTAACATTTGCAAGATCCTTCCTTATGAACCCTACTTTGTCGAATCCCCATGCTTGGTCATCGAAGTATGACATTATTTGACATGGTCGGATTCCAGCTCTTTTCATTGCCATGGCTTCTGCCTTTGCATCCATTGGAACTACTTGATTCGATTTAATGAGAAACTTCTGTGAAGATTTCACCAATTCATGATTGTGTTCTTTATCAAATACGAAGACTACCCATCTCTGCGTACTCTTATTAAGCACCACACACATCTTCCGCTTACATCCTGTTCTGGTAATAGCTCCAGGCTCTCGGATCCTATATTCATTCTTCAACCATTTTTCCTTCCAAACTTCTTCTTTATTGCAAAGTAATTTCTTTCCTACCATATTCTAATGTTGATATTTCTTTGAACCTCCTATTCAAACACTGAATCTTATATTATGAGCATAGGTCATGTAAAATAACTATGCATCCTTCAGACAATTAAACTCTATACCTTCAAAATCTCTTGCTATTAATTGAAATGGATCTTTCTGGAAAAAAATCATCAGCCCAACAACTGTTCTTTCCAGAAGTTAAGTTTTCCATTTCGTTTGAAAGATGATTTGATGATTTTTTCCTCGAAGGCGGTTCACCATTCAAATCCATAATGAATCTTTTCCCATTTTCTCCCAAGTGGCCATCCAATTATCTAATTAATGTAAATAGATGCACAAAAGAAAACTCAATCACTACATTTTAAATTGATTGCGGCAGTGAGAGGAGCAAGAGAAGAGCAATAGGAAACTAGCTAAAAGTTGTTGCCAAGTGGTTTAACGCAAGTGAAGAAACTAAAACTTCACTGATAAAAGTTTAGGATGGGTTCTAAAATGAGCTCTGCTAAATGAAATGCAGAAGTTGCATTATTTTAGATGTATCTAGGCCATACATAATGTTCTAAGACTAATTGAAACAAAGCCAGAATTAAACTAATACACATTATGGAGTAAATCAAGATGGATATGGTGTATTCCACTAAAAAGAACTGACTTTTTCTGACAGAATTTTTCGTCAAAAAAAGTCAGCATTCCTACGGTAAAGACTTTTACAGACGAAAATTTTCATCAGAAAAATTCGACGGAAAGTATTAAGTTGGTGCTACTAAATCCGTCGGAAATAAAAATTCCCTCGAAAATAGTTATTACCGTCTGAAATATTTTCGATGAAATATTCCATCGAAAAAGAAATTTTCGACAAAATATTTTTTTCGACGGAATATTCTGTCGGTAGGAAAATACCTCGACTGGAATATTCTATCGGTAATGTTTTTGTCGACGGAATATTTCGTAGGTAATACTATTATCGATGAAATATTTTATCGATAGTAATCAGTTATCGATAGATTATTCCCTTGGTAATTAGTGTTTTATATTAAAAAAATAAATTATTAATATATTTATGAAAATATTTATGAAAATATATTATTATTTGACAAGAAAAATAAATTAAGTTATCTAATATTATAAATAAACAAAATATTTTAATTAATTACAATATTATTAAAAAATTTAATAATATTCAAATATTCAAGTCGAAAATAAAAATATGCATCACTGGTTACCGCTATCTTCGGCATCACTGTCTACGTCGGAACTGCCTTCAGCACCACCTCCGGCACCACTGCCTCCGACACCATTGCCTCCTATCCTCCTAATCCAGCTGCCAGTTGTGATTGCAGCAAAGGTGCGAACATCGTATTCTAGGTACTCATGAAATCCTGAATTTTTTCCATTTGCGTAAAGAGTTGCAAAATATCGGACCTCAATGCATTCAGCCTGCCCTCAGGATGAGCTGCTAGCGGCTGTTGTGCAGTACTAGGACCATATGGAGTGTAGCTGGTGCATCTGAACTGTGGCGACTACCGACTGAAAGGAAAATATGCCGACTCTTGGTTCTTGTTCCAAACCCATAAACATGCGTCCGAGTAGTCTCAATGCCCCCAATAGCTTCAGACCAGAACTGAGGATCGAAATCTGGTTATGAAGACGTATCATCCCCATATTTTTGCTACAATGAAGCAGTGTAGTTTTCCTACAATCACAAATATTTAAATATAAATAATTAATATGTGACACTATAATGAACACATACATAAATAATTTAGTAATATAATCAATTAATGTAATATAAAATATATTGATATAGCTAAATACTTACACTAACAGCTTTAGACTTGTTGTCTACGTAATCACCCTTATCCTTAGCACGTTTATGGGTTTTGTTAAACAGTTCCAGAAAAGTCACATCGCGTTGCAACTCTTCTGACTACAAATTGATAGAAATGTTCAAAATTATGTTAATAAAGAAAATATTCTAATATTTTATAGGATAGAACTTTTAAACAATAATTGCAAAGAAAATAAATCGTACCATCCTACGACTTGTAACTAGAAAGGAACTGATCCTCCAGTATGCTTGGTAATGCTTCCATCCTTTTCCGTGTTCCTATTACCTTTGGCCTTTTAGGACCTATTTTTCCAAGCGTTAGTACTCCAGATGTTGTCAATAAATTGATCCCAAATATCGACTGCTATCCAGTCACACTTGTAACCCTTGCAGTCTTCTATTCTCGTCGTCTGAAAGAAGGCCAAGGCATTTCCCTCTCATAATTTAACATGTCTTTGAATCGTTCCTTGCATGTGGTCTCCCATACTTTTCTAACCATTGGTGTTTGCTCGGGAGACCACAGTATGAATTAATATATAGTATTAAACATAATTAAATAATAATATGACCCTTAACCAAATCATACCTTAATAAAGTCCACATACAATGTTTCACGTCAGCAGAGATCTTTGTCCAAGTAGGCCACGGTCCGTAGTAATGTTGTTCGATCAACGAGACAATGGTCAATTTTACATAACTCTCCATGAAAGTCTTAAAAATAAATGATACATGTTATTCCACAATAATTAAATGTTACTCACAAAATGGAATTAGCATAATGTAATTAACGTACGTGTTTTGTACAATTAACAGTCAAAATCTGTCATTCGGATTACTCAGTATCGGTAACCCTTTCGTCCGATCCCTCTGCTCAGTGGGAGTACTGCGAGGCTGCAAAGGATCTGGTAAAGGTACCTTTGTCTCCTGCTCCGTTACATCATCAGCAAAATACATCAGTGGTGAGTTATTGACGAGATATCGCGTAATGTCATCTAGGGCTAGGGTAGTCAATGGTTCTGAGGGATCTGCCTGAGTCGTCGTATACGATGTCAGGGAGGGTTACTAAGGGACCTTGTGGGGAGAGAGCCGATGCCTAGGGATCTACTGGGGAGGAAGCTAGTGGCGATGGAGTCCGTGGGATAGAGCCAACCCAAGTGGCAACCATGGTGTAGAAGGCCCCTCGAACAATCCATGAGATGCTCTGAAAGCATTCCATACTGAACCGCGTGAGTTTTTTGCACTTTTACTCCCTCATCACATTTTATCTATAACATGAATAATATGAAATTTATTAGTAAATATATAAATAGAATATATTATTTCGATCATGCGCGTACAAAATGAATAAACAAAAATATTAACTTTCTAATCATCATCATTCTCGTCGTTCTCATCAGCATAATTGTTGTCGCTGTTATCATCATAATCTACTTCTACATCTTCATCTTCATCATCTTCGTCTTCCTCATTGTTTTCTTCTTCATTTGTTCTCACAACATTATTTACTTCTTCAAAATCACCATGAACCAAAAGTCGAGGATTGTCAAGATCCTCTGAATATGTTACAATGGTGGGAATAGACACATTTATTTGTTGATAGACCCCTTCGTTTAGATCAATTTTTTTCTCTTACACAAGATCCAATGTCAAATCTAATTCTAGCCTTTGTTTTGAACACAATTCATCAATCTCGACGTTCCATTCTATTCGATGGATAAGAACTGTAATACACTTGTTGACATTGATGAGCTAAAACAAAAGGTTCATTACTAGCAAGTATTGACCTATACTTTATTTCAACAAGCCCATTATGAGGATCTACCCTAATTCCTTTATCCGTATCAGATCATCGACATTTAAAAAGTACGACCCGAGTTCCCACACCAAAATATTCTAACTCCACAATATCTAACAATATTCCATAAAGTCAAGCGAAGAATCGTTATAACAGTTGCCTTTCACGCATACACCGCTATTCATGGTTTTTCGGTTTTGTCCATAATCTAATGTATGGAACTTGAAACCATTTAACGAAATATCCAAAATAACACTAACCCATACGTCCTGGACCATGAGATAACTCAACTATATGAGAGTTATGTTCAATTGAACCTTGCTAAACCTATGAACAATAACGAAAAATAATATCATAGATTATCAAATTGTATCAAACAATAGCAAACCATTATTTCTTTCACTTACATATTTCTTAAACCATTTTCTAAATCTAGATGCACAGACTTTCTCCAACTTTCCATCAGTAATGTTTTGCATCGATTTTCACTATCTCATCAAACACCTTGAAAATGAATTACCAAATGAGTTACAATATATTTATTATATAACGTAATATACAAATATATAATTAAGCAACGATAAATCTCTTACTTAATATAGGGTATGACTTCCTTGCAATTCATTAATACATATAATTCAGCTGCATCGTACTCATCGTGCTCTAAGTAAAGGGTCTTTATTTTTTTCGGACCAAAAGATTTCCCTGGATGTGTGAAAATTAAGAATCGTCCCATCGGATCGACATCTCCTCCATCATCATTTCAGGGCACCTGAGTAAATATTGTTTCAACATTTGGTTTAAAATATAAGGCGTAGAACGATGAAATTGCTTCCATTATATACGCCTCAACTATTGATCCTTTCACACATGCGAGATTTTTCACTTTTCTCTTTAGATGATATAAAAATCTAAGAATCATAATCGAATAATAAATTAGCAAATGTTCAATTCAATAGAGTAAATAATCAATAAATTACGTACATCCTTTAGTACCTTTCGAATGGATACATCTACCGATAATGGACCAGTCCACCAACTTTTACCTCATAAGGTAGGTGAATAGGTAAATGTTCTATTGAATCAAAAAATAAGGGAGGAAATATCTTTTTCAACTTGCAAATGGTCTCAACAATATTGGTTTCCAACAACTCCATCTGGTCGACATGAATTTATGTAGAGCATAAATCTCTGAAAAAATGAGACAGCTCCGTAATTGTATACCAAATTGTGTTAGGTACCAAATCTCGAAACGCAATTGGAAGCAGTCGCTACATAAAAAATATGACAATAATGACTTTTCATGCCATAAAACCTCCCATCAGCCACATTTGCACAATGCCCAATATTCAAGGCAAATCCATCAGGAAGTCGTAATTCTTTTACCCATGCACAAACTCTTTTTTGATCTTCCCTGTTTAATGTGTAACTGGCTTCAGGCTTGTATGTTTTTCCATTATTTTCCACCAATTCTAATTCCGACCTTCTGCAAAGCAACGATAAATCCATTCTAGCCTTTATATTGTCTTTTGCTTTGCCCTTAACATCCATCATTGTGTCAAACACGTTATCAAACACATTTTTCTCAATATGCGTCACATCCAAATTATGCCGAATGAGATTGGTATGCCAATAAGGTAACTCCCAAAAAATACTATTTTTTGTCCAGTTATGACATTCCCCAAATCCAATCAACTCCAGTTCACATAATTTACTCCCAAATGTGATATTCAGAATGCAATCTATCTTTCCACAATTGCCTCACTGGATAATCGCACAATTGGAGAGTCATGCTAAACTCTTCGACAAAATTTATCTCTTTGTCTTCTAAAAGGATGATTTAAAGGCAAGAACTGCTGATGACAATAAAAAAAACATGGTTTCTTGCCATAATACAATATGAAAGACTTAACTTCTTCCATACAATAAGGACAAGCTAATCTTCCATGTATGCTCCATCCTAATAAAATGCTGTAAGCAGGGAAGTCATTATTCGTCTATATTAATGCAGCCCTTAATACAAAATTTTCTTTTCTATGCCCATCATAAGTCAGAACACCATGATTCCACAATAATTTCAACTCATCTATCAATGTTCGGAGGAAAACATCACTGTTTTGTGATGGACTATTCGACCTGGAATTACCATATTAAGAAGCAAATGTGGTTGGTTCATACACATCCATAGTGGTAAATTATATACACAATAGCTATGTGATTATTTAGTTCACATGTCTCTTGTAGCTTATTCTCTCATTGGATTGTAGACACAAGAGTAACAAAACATGTAACTCAAGATAGACATGATTTGTAGATTACCATTGTGTACTTGTAGGTAGCCATTATCACTACAAAAAAAATAACCATTTACTGACGGTCTAAAATCCGCCGGTATAAACCCCAAAATTCATCGGTATAGACCCAAAATACCTTTACCGATGGAAGAAAAGGATATTCCAACAAAAAATTTACCGTCACTATAAGCCTTGTCGGTAAAGAGATTTACTGAAGGATTTTTTTCGTCGGCAAAGCCTTATGAGCCTATAGTGATGGCTATTCCGTTAATAAAATGATTCTCAATTTTCTTTATTACTACGATCTATCCGTCGGCATAGAGTTAGTGTCCGTCAGTAATATACTATATTTACCGACGCACTGTCCTTCGGTAAAAGTTCAATCTGTCAATTTTTTATCCGTCAATAATACACAATTTGTGCGTCGATATTTCTATGCCATTGGTATAAAATCTAGTGTTTAATTACTAAATATCTTTTCATTTCGTTTATACATTTTACGTTATTAAAATTCATTTTATTATAATTATAATTATAATTTTAAATTAGAAATATTAAATTAAAAATTTTAATATAACAATCTCTCATAAAAATAAAAAAGAAAGCAGTTGTCTTATAATTAATAAGGTATAGTCACAAATAATTAAATTATAACACAAAGTTTTAAGTTCAAATAAACATCAAAACATGTCTCCAAACATTAAACTACAAAGTCACCCCAAACCAATGTCAAACATAGATTTTCCAAATTTCTTACGAGTTATAAAACATGATCCAATCTTCTTACGGTGCATTCTTTGCATCCAAATAGACAAATATTTTATAATTAAAAGCAATAAAATAGATGAACCAATAAAGTTATATAGTACATAATGGCTGATGTAAATATGCCACACTGGAAATAACCTCTCCAAATGCACAAATCGGATTTAAAGTGAGACACAGAAAGTACAGAATAATTAGGGAAAAAAGAAAAATAGAGGGATGGTCAGATCGTATCAATTCATGTCTTTACTTTGTCAAAGTACAAACATTAGTCTCAGATGTGTGAATGCATAGATAGGAATTATAGCTTTGCAATTCAAGACAATTCAATGGTTTCATGGTTTCAGCCACATAGACAATGAAATAGTCCTCGTTCATAAAATTCTCCAGGACTAACTAACATTTAACAGTTCAAAAAAAATGATGAGAATGTAGTAACAACAGTAAAATAGAAATAATGAATAGCCAGGTTACCCGAATATAAGCTTTTGCCCAAGGATTCCAAACTCAGTATCATCAAGTTTACGGATCTGTATAATGTTAGAACATGTCAGTTGGATTATAAGTGATGAAGAAGAACAAATTCATGGAAAGGAGGTAGTGAAGTTTCTTTCTAAACCACTTACAACATATTTCATGTCATCATAATTGGTATAATCAACAATACCAAAAGTCCCTGAATGAACAGAGAGAGAGAGCGAGAAAATTAAAACTCATTCAAAATCATGAAGGCCTAAGAACAAAGCTAATTCAGTTGGAAAAATCATGAAGACACAATAACTATTTCAATCCATTCAAAAGATGAAGGGAACAACTCATAAAACAATCAGAATCAGATGCTCTATACAAGCACATAAAAGGGATGTAGCAGGAACAACTGATCTTGTAATTCTAAACATCACCCAGTTGGAACACCAAAAACATCCATACAAGTCTGCCCCTCATAAGGAGATAAGAATATCAAATTGCAACATTTTACAGCCAATTGAGTTAAAACAAGGTAAGATTCGATGTGTGAACATCAAATGAAAAGAGTAAAAGAAAAAGAAGAAACCAAGGGAGTAGCAAAGGTATAAGGTAAACTATGAATTGCAAATGCTCATAAGTAATATATACCCTTAGTTCATACCATCACTTCCACGCAAATTTCAGCAAAACACACATCGCCAGCTTTTCGCATGTGATCCTAAAAAGAATTTATAAAATAGGTAAGAATTACAGTAGAACTAACAAAGCCTAAAATTTGTTTTGATTTTAAAAGTTTTCTGTAACAACCGAGGTTAAGTACGATCGTGCAAAGTCAAACCTCAAATATTTTAAGGGCAAACTTGGAAATTGGTAGGAAGTTATAAGTGAAGGAAATAAAAGAAAAAAGGATCAAATTGAACAAATTAAAAAGTTTAGGGGCTTAATGGTTATTTATAAAAAGTTGAGGGACTAATGTGCAATTATACCAAAAATTAAAAAATATATTTTAAATTATCTTTATCTCTTGAAGATTTCTAGAAATTTTCTTCCTCTCCCAAGTAGCAGCCGGCCTCTCTTCTCCTTCCTCTCTCAAAATTATCTTCAAACAATTCCACCAAAATCTCATCAACAATCACATTCAAGGTTAGTTTCATGATTAATTCTTCATTTTCTCTAGATATTCTACATGAATATGTTAAGATCTTAGCTCTATAAACATGTTAAGGTCTGAAATTCCATCTATTAAGTATGAGTATTGCTCTCCTTTGGTAAGAATTAAAAGGATTTGAAAGCATGAACAAGAAAATGGGAAGAAAAAGCAAAATAGGGGAATTGAGCATGCTTTCTGTTCTGATTTTTTGGGTTTGGCACATTTGGGTTTGTATTTTTTTTTTGATATTTTTCTTAGAAACTAGACTTCAATACGAGAATTTTGGTTTTTGAATCACTCAAAACCGATAAGTGGTTAAAAAGATAAAATTCGGTGAAGTTGGCTGTCCTGTTTTAACCCCTGTTTTGGCATAGTTTCAGGATTTATCAAATTTGATCAAGATTTGTTCTAATTATATAAGTTAGTTATTTTCTTCATAAAGTAGACTTATTGGCTGAGATAAACCAATTGGAATCACTTCAAGATTCCTTACCAAACTCAGGTTATGATTTTTCTAATCTAGCTTGATAGTAAGGAATTCATTGCTTAAGAGGAATATAGTACTAAATGATGATTATGGATTATGAAAATCTCTAAGGCATGGAGTACTAGAAAGGAAATTGATAAGAACATGAATATGGAGTTGAATTATGGAGAAAATGATTATGGAAATGATATTAAAAATTGAGGATATGTTGTCTCAAGTATTAGAAATTAGTATTGATATTGGGGTAGATTAATGGGACTTAAGTTGCATCCATAATTGTATAATGCCTTGAGTATGTATAGATACTAATTATCGTTAATCTCTAGGCCACGTCGATCCAATATCACCTGAAGATCCTGAGGTTTCAGATCGAGGTGTATGATCATCTCAAGGACGGTGAGTAGACTATAACTATAGTTATCTGGAGTTTCTTTAATTATAATTATAATTTATTTAGTATGATATTTATTTTACGTATTAAAGACATATGCTATATATAAACATATGAATTGATTTGGTTATTAATGTGCATGTATTTTAAGAAATGTTATATCGAGCAAGTTGGATGATTTATAAATGATTATACATAGATTTTGACATACATGGTTTTGGCTCCACCTAACTTAATGTATGAGATTATACCCTTGATCGGAATACGGGAGCTGCGTGCTACACTTTTGTGGTGGGAGCCACCTATAGAGTCCCAATTTCGTGATATTAGACTGGGGTATGGAGTTGCGTGCTACGCCATTGTGGTGGGAGCCACCTCTAGAGTCCCTATCCCTTTATATTAGCCTTTTGGGGGCATATCATAGCGACACATATGCCTTTGGGGCGTCCTATGGTGGTATTGGCCTTTGGGGTCGGCTGCTAGTATGCCTACATGGATATTACCTGTTTATTTCATGGATGTATTCTTATGCATGACAGTAAGTTGGAGCCCAATTATACGAAACCTGATTTACTTTACATATTTTATACATTGATTTGGTATTATAATACTATTATACATTTAAAAACTTCGTTACATCTTCGAATTATTCATTATAGTTTTACTATTATTTATTTTGGAAACGTCTATTATGTTTTAAAGCTTATCATTATAGTTTTCAAATGTTTTAAAAGTTGTGTACTCACTAGATATTCATATATCTCACCTTTTCATATTCTCGTTTTCAGATTTCAGTTAGGTGTCGGGAGATAGGTTTACTTTTAGATGATTTGTATATATTTGAAGTTATGAGACAATAAATCAATATGTATTGGTTTGAATATAGATTGATCATGGATAATGTTTGAATATGTATGTATAAATGTGATAAATGGTATTGAGAAATATTGCTTGCTGAGGATATGAACTGAGTGTTATTTGCAGGATAGTTATAGTTAAGATAGAAAGGAAACTCTACCGGATTTTAGGTAGATTATCCGGATAGGGTGTTACAATTTGGTATCAAAGCAAGGTTATTGGTCCTGTAGACTTAGGAACTATTTGGTATTAAAAGATTTTCACTTATGTTGGAAATTAGACACGATGCCACCATGTCGAAGAGGAAGACCTAGAATCAATCTCCTTCCCCAAAATAGGGATAGGAATAAAAATGAGAATATTGATGAGCAAGTTGGAGCACAAGCTTCAGCTGCTGGTTCATCTTCTATTGCTGAACCCCCAGCGGCACCCCCAGTAGCTGATCTTAATTTAGCTGAGGCAGTTGCAGCCTTGGCAAGAGTAATTCCAGCTTTGACTGCCCCTGCTGAAAAGGGGATAGTTGATTACTGTAAAGACCTGAAGAATATGTATTATAAGATTTTTACGGGATCTTTGGAATCAGATCTAGCTTGGACATGGCTACAAAAATTTGAGACTACTTCCATTACTCTTCAGATTCCCGAGCCCATTAGATTACCATGTGCAGTGCAATTCTTGGAAGATCATGCACACACATGGTGGAAAAATACATTGCAAAGGTATACTAGACGTCCTGCCATAACCTGGGCAGACTTTCGACGAGAATTTGAAGAAAAATATTATTCTCGAGCTTTGAGGGAAAAGAAATACATTGAATTTATGAATCTAAAGTAGGGTAATATGACAGTAGCAGAGTATGAGCATAATTTAGTGAACTATCAGAATTTGCTCCATCAGTAGTAGCCAACGATGCTGACAGATGCAAGAAATTCCAAGATGGGCTACATGTTAGTATTCGGGATAGGTTGACAACCTTGGATACAGATGATTTTAATAAATGGGTCAACATGGCAATCAAAGCTGAACAGAATTTGAAAGAAATGAAAGATAGAGAAGAGAAATTCAGAAAAAAAAAAATGGCAGTCCTCCAGTGAGGACGTGAGGCCTAAGAAAAGTTATTTAGAGAGTAATACCAATAGTTACAAACCCTCAAGATTTCAAGAGGGATCAAACAGAAAACTTTGTAGTGGTGCTTCTAGTAGACCTGCCATCGGACCTCAACAGCAGACTAGATCACTGCCTGGGAGGTCAGAAGGACCTCGGACCTCGACTTATCCTCAGTGTCCCCATTGTGGGAAGAATCATCCTGGTGAATGTTGGAGACTACAGGGTGTATGTTTTTACTGCAAAGAACTGGGACACATGAAACGGGATTGTCCCAAGCTAGAAAACAAGGGAACTACAAGTTAGTTCTCAGTGGGTCAAAAAGAAAGGACCCAACCTACTGCTACACCTCAGCCAACTGCAGTTAGAGATAAAACTAGGGCACAATCTCAAGTTGGTTTATCTACTGGTCCTCGACAGAGTGGACAGCCTAGCAGGCCCCGAACTGCAGCCAGAATTTATGCTATGATCCAACAGCAGGCTCAGGCTACTCCTAAGTGGTTACAGGTATTCTCCCAATTTCCAAGGCAAATGCTAGAATCTTAATAGATCCGGGTGCAACCTATTCTTTCGTTACTAACTCATATGTCATGCATTTGGGTAGGGAGTTTAGGAGGTTAGACATTCCTATGGTCGTTAGTACCCTAGTGGGAGAAATTTTGAAAATTGATGTGGTTTATCCGAGTTGTATCATTATGGTTCAGGAGCATGAATTACCAGTTGATCTGTTTCCATTAGGAATGTATGATTTTGATGTGATTTTGGAAATAGATTGGTTGTCTAAGCATAATGTAGTGATAGATTGCTTTTCCAAAACTGTGACTTTTAAGAAGTCGGGAGACTTGGAGTTCACCTTTCAAGGAGAAAGGAAAGTTTTACCTTCTTGCCTTATCTCTACGATGGCAGCCAATAGATGTTTGCATAAAGGGTATTTTGCTTACCTTGCTTATGTGATTAACAAGGACATACATGAGGCAAAGTTGGAAACCATACCTATGGTCAAAGAGTTTCCTGAGATCTTTCCTGAAGAATTGATCGGTTTACATCCTGACAGAGAATTGGAGTTTACTATCGACTTAATCCCTGGTAGTGCTCCTATTTCTCAGGCACCCTATAGAATGGTACCCTCAAAGCTAAAGGAATTGAAAGTGCAATTGCAAGACCTAATTGACAGAGGTTTCATTCGGCCTAGTGCCTCACTGTGGGGAGCACCAGTTTTGTTTGTAAAGAAAAAGGATGGATCTTTACGATTGTGTATCAACTACCGACAACTGAACAAGGTCACCATTAAGAACAAGTATCTTTTGCCAAGGATTGATGACTTGTTTGATCAGTTGCAAGGTGCAAGTGTATTCTCCAAAATAGACCTAAGGTCGGGTTATCATCAATTGAAGATCAAAGAATCTGATATTCCAAAGACTGCTTTTAGAACTCGATATGGTCATTATGAATTCTTAGTTATGCCTTTTGGGCTAACTAATAAACCTGTAGTCTTTATGGATTTGATGAATAGGGTGTTTCGGCCCTAATTAGATAAGTTTGTCATTGTGTTCATCGATGACATTCTAGTTTATTCCAGGAATAAGGATAATCATGTAAGCCATTTGAGAACGGTGCTATAGACTATGCGTGAAAAGTAACTTTATGCTAAATTTTCCAAGTGTGAATTCTGGTTGGATAAAGTAGCATCCTTGGTCACGTAGTATCTAAGGAAGGGATCTTTGTAGATCCACAAAACATAGAAGCTGTAGGTTCTTGGGAAAGACCCACGAATGTCACAGAAGTTAGAAGCTTTCTCGGATTAGCAAGATACTAACGAAGATTCGCGAAAGGATTTTCCATGATTGCCTCTCCTTTGTCGAAGCTAACACGGAAGCATGCTAAGTTTGAGTGGACTGATGAATGTGAGCAAGCTTTCCAAGAGCTCAAGCGTAGATTGACCACATCACCAGTTCTTACACTACCATCAGGGACTGGAAGCTTTGTGGTATATAGTGATGCCTCGAGGTGTGGTTTGGGTTGCGTTTTGATACAACATGGGAAAGTGATATCTTATGCTTCTCGACAACTGAAATAGCATGAGCAGAACTATCCCACCCACGATCTAGAGTTGGCGGCAATAGTGTTTACACTAAAAATTTGGAGGCATTATTTGTTTGGAGAAAAATGTACAGTCTACATTGATCATAAGAGTCTGAAATATCTGATGGATCATAAGGAACTGAATTTGAGGCAAATGAGATAGTTGGAATTGATAAAAGATTATGACTGTGTAATTGACTACCATCCAGGAAAGGCCAATTTAGTGGCCGATGCTCTTAGTCGGAAGTCTTCTAGTTCTCTTACTCATATCTAACCGATTCAAAAATCTTTATAAAATGAGTTGAAGTCTTTACCTTTGGAATTGATGATTGATGAGAATGATGTTTACACTAAAAATTTGGAGGCATTATTTGTTTGGAGAAAAATGTACAGTCTACATTGATCATAAGAGTCTGAAATATCTGATGGATCATAAGGAACTGAATTTGAGGCAAATGAGATAGTTGGAATTGATAAAAGATTATGACTGTGTAATTGACTACCATCCAAGAAAGGCCAATGTAGTGGCCGATGCTCTTAGTCGGAAGTCTTCTAGTTCTCTTGCTCATATCTAACCGATTCAAAAATCTTTATAAAATGAGTTGAAGTCTTTACCTTTGGAATTGATGATTGATGAGAATGATGTCCTAATAGCCCACTTGAAGGTTAAACCGATTCATATTGATAGGATACGTGAAGCACAGAATAATGACCCTATGTTGGTAAAGTTAAAGCAAGAAGTAAAGGATGGTGTGAGGACTGACTTTCAAATAAAGGATGATGATGTACTGATAATAAGAAATAGGCTTTGTGTGCCTCAAGATGAAGAACTCTAGAAGGCAATTTTGGAGGAAGCTCATAGTGCACCATACGCGTTGCATCCCGGTAGTGTGAAATGTATCGAACTTTAAGAGAACACTATTGGTGGCAAGGTATGAAATGGGACATAGCTGAGTTTGTTTCTAGATGCTTGGTATGCCAACAAATTAAAGATGAGCATCAAAAATCTTCAGGGAAATTGAACCCCCTACCTATTCCTCAATGGAAGTGGGAAGATATTGCTATGGATTTCATTTCAGGACTGCCAAGAACGTAGTCTGGTTATGACAGCATTTAGGTGATTGTTGATCGTCTAACAAAATCAGCTCACTTTTTGCCAGTCAATAAGACTTTTTCCATGGAAAGGTTGGCTAAACTTTATGTGAACGACATTGTTAGGTTACATGGTGCCCTAGTATCGATTGTATCTGATCGAGACCCCCGATTCACATCTCGATTCTGGCCAAGTTTGCAGAATGCTATGGGCACTAAACTCAAGTTTTGTACTGCTTTTCATCCCCAAACGGATGGGCAATCTGAACGGGCAATTCAAATTCTGGAAGATATGCTCAGATCTTGTATTATGGAACTCAAAGGAAACTGGGATGAACACTTGCCTCTAGCAGAGTTTGCATATAACAATAGTTATTAGTCCAACATCGACATGGCTCCATTTGAAGCCTTGTATGGAAGAAAGTGTAGAACTCCAGTGTGTTGGGATGATACAGATGAAAGGAAATTGCTAGGTCCAAAAATTGTTATGATGACTGCAGACAAAGTAAAGGTAATCCGGGAAAAGATAAAAATAGCTCAAGATCGGCAAAAGAGTTATGTAGATAATCGGAGAAAATATTTAGAGTTTGAAGTTGGTGATATGGTGTTTCTGAAAGTGACTCCTAGGAAAGGAGTAATCTGGTTTCGAAGACGAGGAAAGTTGGGTCCTCGATATATAGGGCCGTATGAGATCATCGAAAGGATTGGCCCAGTTGCTTATCGATTGGCCTTACCGAAAGAATTCTCACGAATTCATAATGTGTTCCATGTTTTTATTCTTCGAAAGTACATTTTCGATTCTTCACATATATTGAAGGACTTTCCAATGGAAATTGAGAAAAATTTAACTTACGAAGAGCAATCGGCTCAGATTTTGGATAGAAAGGACCAAGTTCTAAGGACTAAGACTATTCCATTAGTGAAAGTTCTTTGGAGGAATCATTCAACCGGCTGAAAAATATCTTTTAAATTATCTTTATCGCTTGAAGATTTCTAGAAATTTTCTTCCACTCCCCAGTAGCAGCCAGCCTCTCATCTCCCCCCTCTCTCAAAATTCTCTTCAAACAATTCCACCAAAATCTCATCAACAATCACATTCAAGGTTAGTTTCTTGATTAATTCTTCCTTTTCTCTAGATATTCTACATGAATATGTTAAGATCTTAGCTCCATAAACATGGTAAGGTCTGAAATTCCATCTATTAAGTATGAGTATTACTCTCCTTTGGTAAGAATTAAAGGGATTTGAAAGCATGAACAAGAAAATGAGAAGAAAAAGCAAAATAGGGGAATTGAGCATGCTTTCTGTTCTAATTTTCTGGGTTTGGCACAATTGGGTTTGTATTTTTTTGATATTTTTCCTAGAAACTAGACTTCAATATGAGAATTTTTGTTTTTGAATCACTCAAAATCGATAATCGGTTAAAAAGATAAAATTCGGTGAATTTGGCTGTCCTGTTTTGATCCCTGTTTTGGCATAGTTTCGGGATTTATCAAATTTGATCAAGATTTGCTTCTAATTATCTAATTTAGTTATTTTCTTCATAAATTAAACTTATTGGCTGAGATAAACCAATTGGAATCACTTCAAGATTCCTTACCAAACTCAAGTTATGATTTTTCTAATCTAGCTTGATAGTAAGGAATTCATTGCTTAAGAGGAACATAGTACTAAATGATGATTATGGATTATGGAAATCTCTAAGGCATGGAGTACTACAAAGGAAATTGGTAAGGACATGAATATGGAGTTGAATTATGGAGAAAATGATTATGGAAATGATATTAAAAATTGAGGATATGTTGTCTCAGGTATGAGAAATTAATATTGATATTGGGGTAGATTAATGGGACTTAAGTTGCATCCATAATTGTATAATGCCTTGAGTATGTATAGATACTAATTATCATTAATATCTAGGCCACGTAGATCCAACATCACCTAAAGATCTCGAGGTTTCAGACCGAGGTGTATAGAGAGATCATCTCAAGGACGGTGAGTAGACTATAACTATAGTTATCTGGAGTTTCTTTAATTATAATTATAATTTATTTAGTATGATATTTATTTTACGTATTAAAGACATATGCTATATATAAACATATGAATTGATTTGGTTATTAATCTGCATGTATTTTAAGAAATGTTATATCGAGCAAGTTGGATGATTTATAAATGATTATACATAGATTTTGACATACATGGTTTTGGCTCCACCTGACTTAATGTATGAGATTATACCCTTGATCGGAATACGGGAGCTGCGTGCTACACCTTTGTTGCGGAAGCCACCTCTAGAGTCCCAATTCCGTGATATTAGACTGGGGTATGGGAGCTACATGCTACGCCTTTGTGGTGATAGCCACCTCCAGAGTCCCTATCCCTTTATATTAGCCTTTTGGGGGCACATCATAGCGACAAATATGCCTTTGGGGCGTCCTATGGTGGTATTGGCCTTTGGAGCCGGCTACTAGTATGCATACATGGATATTACCTGGTTATTTCATGGATGTATTCTTATGCATGACAGTAAGTTGGAGCCCAATTATACGAAACATGATTTACTTTACAGATTTTATACATTGATTTGGTATTATAATACTGTTATACATTTGAAAACTTCGCTACATCTTCAAATTATTCATTATAGTTTTACTATTATTTATTTTGGAAACGTCTATTATGTTTTAAAGGTTATCATTATAATTTTCAAATGTTTTAAAAGTTGTCTACTCACTAAGATATTCATATATCTCACCTTTTCATATTCTCATTTTCAGATTTCAGTTTGGTGTCGGGATTGCTGCCTTCCTCTACTCTCCGCTTCAAATAGTATATTGACGTGGTGGGCATCATACTTAAATTTCTAGAATCTTGATCTTTTGATGTCTCTTATTTAGTAAACCTTTCTGAGATAGGTTTACTTTCAGATGATTTGTATATATTTGAAGTTATGAGACAATAAATCAATATGTATTGGTTTGAATATAGATTGATCATGGATAATGTTTGAATATGTATGTATAAATGTGATAAATGGTATTGAGAAATATTGCTTGCTGAGGATATGAACTAAGTGTTATTTGCAAGATGGTTATAGTTAAGATAGAAAGGAAACTCTGTCGGATTTTAGGTAGATTATCCGGATAGGGTATTACATTATCAAACTTTCAAATCTTGCTAGGAAGCAGAAGAAGGGCCCACGCACAATAACTGCAGGACCAACAAAATGTGTGTACAACCATATGTTAGCATAAATAGAACCACATAGGTAATCACAAGATGACATTGTTCAACTACTAGACAGACCTCGATATTCAGAATGGCGTGAGATACCAAATTTAGCTGCACCCCCATCATATCCACCCCGATGATCCCTTGAAGATTGTCCTCTGCCACCATGAGCAAGCTCAACCTAAATCTTACAATGAAAATCCAATAAAAAAAGTTGCATATTGATAGAATACACATAAAAAGAACAAAAGCATCTTATTACCCTCAAACGACAACCATCAAAGACTCAAAGTTATAACCATCTCGACCCCTGATGGCATCTTCAGCATCCCTTGAATTCTCAAACTATGAAACAAACACAAGTAGTAAGAAAATATTACAGTTTACTTATGCACCATGGAAGGCGTGGCGGAATCTTCAATTTGATATTCAAAATACGACCATACTGTAAATGAGAAACACGTGTTATAAAACAACACCAGTAATCAACAAAAAGTAAATAGATTCTTCAAATACTTTAATGCTGTGGTTCATTAAATCAAAGTATAAGTCTAATATACATTCATTAAATCAAGTACAAGCCTAATGGAAATTCATTAAAATCAACCACAAGATTCAGAACACTTTAGGCAAAGGTTACATTTGTTCTTTCATATAATAAAAAAGGCTTTTGCAGAAAACTAAATTCGACACTTGCCTTGTAGAACAGATCTTCAACCTCCCATTCTCTAATATCAGAGGGTAGGTTGCCAACATAGATTGTGTGAGAGAATCGACCACTCATTTCTAGTACCAGAAAAAAAAATAATACAAATATCTCACTGCATTCACAAAAATAAAACCAAATTAAAATCGAAAGAAAAGTCCCAATTTAAAAATTAATGTAATTCTATCCGTACAGACATCCCATTATCATCAGCATCTACTCTGATGATAAGGAAAAGAGTTATTGCAAAACTGAAAACCATGTGTTACAGTCTAATTACTGTTATGAGCTATATAACAGCTAGTTATTTTAATTACTGGTATTTTCTATTTTAGCTGATATTTTTGTATTGCTGAGTCAGCAAGTTTGTTAGAAAATGATGGTGTGAGACGCTGAAATGAATATGAAATCATTCTACAAAGATTCTCTTCTCTCTCCTAAACCTTTTCTCTGGAATTCTTCTCCCATCCTTATTCTTATTTCTTCTTCTTCTTTCTTAAATTCCTCTGTTCTTACTCTGTGTTAATTGGAAGATAACATTGGTATTAGAGCCATAAATCCTAGCTATGGCAGATGGTGTGACAACTAGATTGCAGAAGGACTTCGGGGTTTTGCAGAAGGAGTTCGAAAAAATGGGTGTTGAGATGAGATCCAACTCAGATCAGCTGAGGGCTGAGATGCAATCAGGGCTCGAATCCATAGGCATCGAAGTACGTAAAATGTTTGAGAGGGTGATATTACAGATGCAAGGTTCCTCCAAAATGGTGGCTTGGGTGATGGAGAAAATACGAGAGTCTGAGAGAAATCAGTGCTTGGAAAGGCTCCTGAATCTCTACTGCTGACACCTAAATCAGTGGTACAGAGTGGTTCTTCTGAAACGCACAGAGTTCAGACTAAGTTGTCCAAGCTTGAGTGTCCCTATTTTGATGGCAATAACTTTCACGGCTGGTGGTTGAAGATTGAACAGTTTTTTGAAGCTGATCGGACCCCTGAAGAAGACAAGGTGAGAATAGTGATGATACATCTTGAGGGCAAGGCTCTCCAATGGCACCAACGTTTCATGAAAAACTAAGGAAAACTTTCGGAGGTAAGTTGGGATCAATATTCAGTAGACATGAGGACTAGGTTTACTGAAAATGAATTCACTGACCCAATGCTTGAAATTGTTAATCTTAAGCATGTTAATTCTGTGGATGAATATTATAAGCAGTTTGAAAGCTTGTTGAATTTGCTGCAATTGACTGATGATTATGCCTTATCTATTTTCATTGGAAATTTGAAACCAGAAATTTCTAAACCAGTACAGCTATTCTACCCCAAATCCTTGACTCATGCTTACCATTTAGCCAAACAGTTAAACTGTCTTATCTTTAACGTACCCCAAAAACCACCCACTATTTTTTATAAAACCAATTCTTCACATTCGGTGGTCCATAACATCAATCAACCTCCCCCACGATCAAACTTACCACCATTGTTACCTACACCAAGGAATATGTTTCCTACATACCAGACACAACCCAGGCCTCCTGCTTTAACAAACACTTTTAAACCTTTCACATATAAACCTGATCCAAACAGATTTACAACCAAAACACTTACCAGAGAAGAGAGGGAGGATCAAAGAAGGAAAGGGCTATGCATGTGGTATGGAGTTAAGTTTGCACTGGGACACACATGTGTGAGGCCTCAACTCTATCACATACTGGTGGATGACAGTGATGAAGTAACATCTGAACCTGAAGAGTTATTGGATTGTGTTGAATCTATCGAGGAGACTAGTAATGAGGATACAGAGAAGCTCAAACAGCATGTCATTTCTTTGCATGCTTTGGTTGGGATCGAAGGACCACAGGTGATGAGAATGTTGGGATGGATGAGAATGTTGGGATGGATGAAGAATCACAAGGTCATATTCCTTGTAGACTCAGGGAGCACACATAATTTCATTGACCAATCTTTGGTCAAGAGGTTAGGCAGCGGAACACAGAAAGTGAAAGGAGTTCAAGTGTTCATGGCTAATGGAGCTCAGATGTGTGCCCAGGAATTATGTAAGGGACTTTAATGGAATTCCTAAGGTTATTCACAGAGCACTGGTTTCCTAGTTTTGCCTCTCATGGGATGTGACTTGGTCCTAGGAGTGCAATGGTTAAAGGAGATAGGCCCTGTTTTGTGGGATTTCAATCAGCTGACTATGCAGTTTGCACTGGGAGATGTTAGTTACAATTTGAAGGGTATAGTAGCTGGGACAGTATCAATTGCCACTGGCAAGCAGCTCAGTAAACTTTCTAATTATTCTAGGAAGATTTGCACCTTATTGATGATTGAGGTTCAACAACCTGTGGTGGGAACTGAACAGGAAGTGACTATACAGCAAATCGAGCTGCCAGATGATCTTGTCAAACTGTTGGCAGACTATATGATAGTGTTTGAGATTCCTCAGGGACTTCCATCCACCCGAGCACAAGATCACATGATTCCCTTGAAGGATGAAACTTAGATGTTCAAACTCAAACTGTATAGATATATAACTATACAAAAGAATGAGATCGAGAGGTTAGTAGCAGAAATGATGGAAACTGGTATTATCCGGGACAACACTAGCTCATTTGCATCACCCGTAGTCCTAGTTAAAAAGAAGGATGGGTCGTGGAGGATGTGTATGGACTACAGGAAGCTTAATAAACTCACAATAAATGAAAAATTCCCTATTCCTTTGGTGGAGGAGCTGCTGGATGAGCTTGCTGGGGTAGGATTCTTTTCCAAATTGGACCTTTGGTCAGGCTATCACCAGGTAAGAATGCATGAAGATGATATTCATAAAACTGTTTTTAGAACTCACCAAGGACATTACGAGTTCTTAGTAATGCCCTTTGGGCTTACTAATGCACCTTCAACATTCCAAAGTATCATGAACAACATATTTCAGCCCTATCTTAGAAAATTTGTTTTGGTATTTTTTGATGATATCCTCGTATACTCTACTACTTGGTTTCTACACTTACAACATCTTGAGTTAGTCTTTGCTATTCTGCTCCATCATCAATTGTATGTCAAATTGTCTAAATGTGACTTTGGGGCCATAAAAGTTGAATATCTAGGGCATGTCATAAGTTCTCAAGGGGTGTCAGTGGATGTTAAGAAGGTTGATTGTGTTATCAATTGGCTTTTGCCTCAATCCATAAAGAAGCTAAGGGGATTCTTGGGGTTAACTGGTTACTACATGCGGTTTATCAAGGATTATGGCTCCATAGCACAACCTCTGACAGCTTTGCTTAAGAAGACTGCTTTTGTATGGAATAAACAGGCTACAACTTCTTGGAACAAGCTCAAAACAGCTATCATCAGTGCACCTGTTTTGGCCTTACCCAACTTTGATGTCTTTTTTATGGTCGAATCAGATGCCTCAAGTTCAGGTATTGGAGCTATGTTAACTCAAGGAGGACGACCAGTTGCTTACTTCAGTAAATGGTTATCTTTGAGGCATCAGGCCTTGTTGTGTACAAGAAGGAAATGTTGGCTATTTTGGCTGCTGTGAAGAAGTGGAACAGCTACTTGATGGGTAGACACTTTCAAATTAAGACTGACCATCATAGCTTAAAGTTTTTGTTGGATCAGAAAACCACTACCCCAGCTCAGCAACTTTGGGTTGTCAAGATGATGGGTTATGATTTTGAGTTAACTTTCAGGAAGGGAAATGCTAATGTAGTAGCTGACGCCCTTTCTAGACTGTCTCGGGTCGAACATAATGCTATATCAGTGTTGAACACTGACTTGCTAAATCAGATTAAGAATTCTTGGCTGCAAGATGCATCCTTAATGCACCTTATACATAAACTCAAGTAGGCTGCTGATACTCTTTCTAAATATACTTGGCATGCTGGACAGTTAAGAAGAAATGGTAAGCTTATGGTGGGAGTTGACCATGATCTTAAATAGAAACTCTTGAAATTCTTTCACAGTTCATCAATAGGTGGGTATTCTGGAGTTGATGCTACAATGAACATAATCACCAGTGTATTGTATTGGAAAGGCATGAAACGAGAGGTAAGGCAATTTATTCGAGAATGTTCCATATGTCAGACTTGCAAATATGATACATCAGCCTCTCCTGGTCTATTGCAGCCTCTTCCAATCCCTGATAAAATATGGACAAACATCTCTCTCAATTTTATTGAAGGCCTTCCTAAGTCAGGAGGTAAGGATACAATTATGGTGGTGGTTGACAGATTGAGCAAGTATGCTCACTTCATCACCTTATCTCATCCCTTCTCCACTATGGTGGTGGCTCAAGCCTTCCTCGACAACATCTACAAGTTACATGGTGTTCCAAGTAGCATTGTCTCCGATCGAGATAAGGTCTTTACCAGTATGTTTTGGAAGGAGTTATTCAGGTTACTTGGGACTGAATTGAAGATGTCAACATCTTATCATCCTCAAACGGATGGACAGACAGAGGTGGTGAATAGAACCCTTGAGACCTACCTTCAATGTATGACCAGGGAGAGACCTAAAGACTGGTCTAAATGGATTTCCTTAGCCGAATGGTAGTACAACACCAATCACCATACAACCACAAAGGCCACTCCTTATGAGATAGTTTATGGTCAGCAAGCTCTTACCCACATGCCCTATTTAACTGGGGATTCTAGGATTGAAGCTATCGATCGAAGTTTGCAGGCTCGGGAAGCTGCTATTCAACTCCTTAAGTTTCATCTATTGAGGTCCCAAAACAAAATGAAGCAATAAGCTGATAAGCATAGGTCTGACCGATAGTTTCAGGTTGGAGATTGTGTTTATCTGAAGTTACAACCATATCGGCAGAAAATAGTGGCTAACAGATCCTTATTGAAGCTCACTGCTAAATACTGTGGCCCTTATAAGGTATTAGCTAGAATGGGTACAATAGCCTATCACTTGGAGCTTCCTTCTGGATCTAAGATTCATCTAGTTTTTCATGTTTCACAATTGAAAAAACATGTGGGAGCCATTATTGCAGCTGCGATAACCTTGCCTAGTGTAGACACTGATGGATTGATAGCTAAAGAACCTATTACTATACTTGCAATGAGGCTCAACAAGAGGAAGGGTCAGGCAATCACTGAGGTTCTAGTGCAGTGGAGTAACTGTTTTCCTGAAGATACGTGTTAGGAGTGTCTATATAAGCTCCAGCAAGAATTTCCACAATTTGATCCTTAAGGACAAGGATCTTTTTCAAGGGAGGGGTATTTGTTACAGTCCAATTACTGTTATGAGCCATATAACAGTTAGTTATTTTAATTACTAGTATTTTCTATTTTAGCTGATATTTCTGTATTGCTGAGTCAGCAAGTTTGTTAGAAAATGATGGTGTGAGATGCTGAAATGAATATGAAATCATTCTACAAAGATTCTCTTCTCTCTCCTAACCTTTTCTCTGGAATTCTTCTCTCATCCTTATTCTTATTTCTTCTTCTTCTTTCTTAAATTCCTCTGTTCTTACTCTGTGCTAATTGGCAGATAACACCATGAAGCACACTAAGTGAGCAATTCTTCCAATAGAGAGAGGTGCTCCTCAAGCTCTATTGCTCATTTGCTCCAAAGATGTTCCAGAAGCTATAACAAGATTTGAAACTTAATTTGGTCTCCTCATCCTTCTATGATCTGAACAGACTTTACAGTTATTCTATTCGCCTAAACCCGTCGGTCGAAATGAATTAGGGCAATAGATTAAAAATCAAATGGCAGACAATAAACGACTATAAAGCTAAATTTAAATTAAACAGTAAAAAGCACAATAACAAACTTAAATTAAGTACCTGAATCAGAAGGAAGAGGAACTGAGTGCGATGAGGAGGATGGTGAGAGGAAGCAACCACTTGACAGTCGGGTGGGAGGGATAGAGATGGGCAAAATAGATAAAAATGGGCAAAAGAGATAAAACAAGTGAAAAGCCAATGAAAAATATAACCCAAGGTTTACCAACGGGGAAGCCCGTGTTGCTATAGTTTTTTAATAAAAATGAAATCCCGCCATTTAAAAAAGAGGCGTTTTTTTTAAGAGGACCTATATTGACGGATCATAAAATCCGTCAGTATAGATTATGCCTATATTGACGAATTTTTGTGATCCGTCAGTAAAGGTAAGATCTATATCGACGGCTAAATAGTCCGTCGGTATATGATTTATATATACCGACGATTTATAAAATCCATTTGGAAAGAACATTTATACCGACGAATTTTGACCTTCAGTATAGGTTGTTGTCAGTATATGAAATTTTTTTGTAGTGTATGTTATTAAAAGTAATAGAGACCAGGACAAGATCCTTGGTGTTGGAACTTACCAACTCAATTTGCGTAATGAGCACACCTTACTTTCACATAATGTGTTGTATACACTAACAACTCAATGTAATCTACTTCAATTTTAGCTTTGTTGAAGTTAAGTTTTTCTTGTTCTTTTTTTAGGAAAATCAGTTGGATCATTTAGGAACAAATTTTATGGTCATGGTCATTTGAACAATAATTTCTTTACACTGGATTTGCAATATAATAATAGCTATGCTTATTTTGTTGCATCTTCTTCTGATAATATATCTAATTCTATTACATGGCATAAAAGATTGGGTCATATTGTACAAGATAAGAGGACATGGTTCGATAAAGAAGCCTATTGGGGTTTCTTAAAAAAATATTAGCTTACCTATCGGTGTACTTTGCCTTGTAGGAAAAGTCCGCAGAAAATATTTTAGTAAGGCAAGAAGGGCAACTCAACCTTTGGATTTGGTCTATCTAGATATTTGTGGACTTATGAATGTGAAGGCACACCATAAAGCCTATTACTTTTTCACTTTGATAAAATAATTATTTGTTGTATGAGATTGAGAATAAATAATCAATTTCAAAGATTATGTAAGAAATAAGTAGCCAATTGACAATTCCTAACACTCCTTAACAAAATTTGTATAATAGAGTGGATAATTGTACATACTTTTCGACATGTTTAAAAGTTTTAATAGCAAAATTAATCTTTAAATTAGTTTTAGAGAGATGTTATTTTAATTGCAACATGCATCTTAAAACATATGTCTTTAAAGCATGTTCCTTCAACTCCTTATGAATTATGAAAATGTGAAAAATCTTATTTAGAGGTTTGAAACATTGGGGTTCGGTTGGTGTAAAGAAACAATTTATCTTTCACCTTAATTGAGAAAAAATTTAGCACATCTATTTTGTCTGTGTATTCTAATAATGGTGGAGAATATCAAACTTTATCTAAACTACTATCAACCATAGTATAACTCATCTTACCACTCCCTCTCACACACCTCAACATAATGGGACTGTTGAAAAACGACATATGTGTAATTGAAACTGGACTTTCTTTACTACATCATGCTTCTATGCCACTTATCTTTTGGTCACATGCTTCAAACAGTAGCTTACTTAATAAATGGGCATTGTACTCCAATTCTATTTCAAATCTCCTTTTGAAGCACTTTTTAATCATCCACCAAATTACACAAAATTAAATATTTTGGCTGCTTAGGATACCTTTGGCTTAAACCTTACAATCAGCACAAGTTACAACCCAAATCAAGACCATGTGTATTCTTAGGATATTCTACCAATCAGAGTGCTTACAAATGCTCTGATATCATGCAAAGAAACAATTAATCTGGTATTGAAACCTTAACTTTTCATTAACTGGTAATCAATATTTATAGGGTGAAACAATCTTATCTACAAGATTTAAATATAATTTTAAAAGGTAAAAGATAAACAATTTAAATTATTTTATTTTATCTACAAGATACTCATGATCACTTATCTCATTATCATGAAATTGGATGTTGATTTGCTAGCTTATCTCCTGAACTTATCAGCTTATCACTTATCTTCTTATCAGTTGGGTATGGGAGAATGAATGAAACAAAGTCTCAAGGTGTGGATTTCCTAGTCTTGATGAAGTTAAAATAGATCTTGAACTATACGGGTTGCAAGAAAATAAATAACTAACTCCTGAAGAAGCACTCCATATCCGGACAGGGTGGAGATTTAGAACATCATCCAATGAATACTTGTAATAATGGAAGTGATCATTTAGTAAGTAAGAGTAATCTCGAAGTTAGTGCGAGTATTCCTAACAAGGAAAGCTCTCAACATCCACGAAAGAGTAAGCATGAAGAAGTCCCTAAACGTCGTCTTAAGAGTGAAGAGTAATTTTCATGTTCTCACCTGTGGGTTGTGATGAACCAGTTTTCTTCTGGGAAGCTAAAACTTCACCAATTTCTAAAAATTTGATGGATGCAATCTATGGATAAGAATGAAGTATAAGAATTAATTGGTCTTCAACTTGTTCATAAAACTATGAGAAATAAATGGGTTTTCAAAGCAAGCATAATGAATCAATTGACAAATACAAGGTTCGGTTGGTGGCAAAAGGCTATACCCAACAAGAAAATAGTAGACTATGAGGAGATATTTTTCCCAATGGTGAAGTTTGCCTCTATTCATATCATCCTGGCAATTATTCCATATTTAGAATTAGAAATTATTCGAAATGAATGTGAAACCTGTATTTCTTAATGGAGAACTAGATGAAGATTTTTAAATGGATCAGCCAAAAGGCTTTGTGGTCAAAGGAAAATCGTCTAGATAATGATATTTTCATTTCCACAAGCTATTAATTGATCTGTTAGCTTTGAGATGATGGACGAGGACCATTGTGTGTTTGTCAAAAGAGTTGGGAAAAAGTTTATGATTATGTTACTCTATGTGGGTGACATTTTTTTAGCTAGGAATGTTATAAAATTGATAGTTGCCACTTAAGAGTGGTTGTCCTCAACTTTTAAGATAAAGGACATTGGTTAGGCTATTACACTTTTGGGAGTAAAGATCCAAAGGGATCATTCGAAGAGTCTCATAAGGCATACTTAAGAGTATCAAAACGCTTTCACTATAGGACACCAAACTTGTAGACACTCTAATGGATAAAAGGACAAATTCTTAGTGTTGATCAATGCCTTAAAATAGAATAAGAAAATAAACAAATGACTACTAATTCCTTATGCCATTAAAAAATCATTAATGTATGCTATGAGGGCATACTAAACCAAACATTTGTTTTGCTATTGGAATGCTTGGTAGATATTAAAGTAATCTTGAATCCTCATTGGACTATTGTTAAAAGGATTCTTCGATATCCTAGCTTACTTTTTATTGGAGTTATCATTACATAATGAGACAAATTGTCCATAGTTACATATATGGTTGCATATCTTGCCTTAATTGCCTTAGTCCTAGCCTATATTACGTGACTTGAAAAGTCCATTTTGATCAAACGTGGATACTGGAATTGAAGAGCTTTATCCATGCAAAATTATACATACTCATCACTTATCAGTGAGGTTTTGAGCAATTTTTGTTGTTAAAGATTTCTTTGGATATAATCAGTTATTGTCGAGAGAATTCTGAATACCCAGGTGCACGATGAAATTATCAATAATAATAAATAAAAAAAAAATAGAAAGGATGAGGTTCTAGGGTGAAAATCCTAAAGGATAGTCTAGAGCAAAGACCAAAATTCTTGATGCCATACAAGAGTCTTAAACAAGATGTTGCCAAGGCCACAACAAGAAGTAACAAAGGGAGTTCATTTGGAAACGACCAATGAGCATGGAAGATTCTTGAGAGATCAACACCAATTGAAGATTCAAGACCTAAAGTTTAAACCTTTTTACCTTCCAAATAAGCCTTCAAAATTTGAGCCTACAAATTAAGAGTTAGTCTTGACACATATCAGGATACTATGTTAAGAGACTAAGAAAGTGTTGAAATTGATTGGATTTGAAAATGAGTGCTTTTTAAAATGCATGATCCTAAAGGAATATATGTTTTTGAAAAAAATACTTGTTTCATTTGTGAGCCTAGATAAAGGAACTAATCATTTCCCCATCAAGTTGTGATTCTCGTGAAGCTTTGATGTTCAAGACCTTGATGTGTCAAACTATTCTACTTTGAACCAAACTGTCAGTCACCTCATTCGAGAATATTTCATATAGTGATCATCAATTGTCAAGAAATTCAAATGTCACATGTTTTTTGTTGCTTTATTACTCTTGATCATGAAATATAGTTATGTGGGATAATTTTGTTGTCATTTTGTTAAAATCCAAAAGTGTTCAATGATTAGGTAAGATTTTTTTGGAAAATAAATATTTTATTGAAAGGAAAATAAAATGTTTTTCAAGAAAAAAAATCAATTTTGAGAAGAATAAACAGCATCGTGCTAAAAGGAGTTCATGTGATTAGGAGGCATGAAATCTCTAAAATCAAAATTCAAATTGGCATAAATTGCATGAACTTAAGCTTGTTTTACTTTGGGCAGGAAAAAGGCTAAAAACACATGATCTTTAGTGAGAAACACACACATGTTTTCATTAAAACAAGAAGAATATGCCAAACCATATACAATTGAGAAGCAAATACAAAGAGCAAGAAAAGGAGAGGTTGAAGAAACGATTGGGACGAGAAGATTTGGAAGAGAGTGCATTTCTTTCCATGATGAAAATGTATAGATTAGTTCGAGGAGTAAGAGAAAAAGGGATGGTTTGTTTTCTTGAACTTTCCATGATGCATGCAGTTTGAGCTGGTCATGTGCATTTTTTATTGAAAAAATAAAGATCAAAGGAGATAAAAATTGGGAGTAAAGAAAAGTTGAGGAATCTTGATTGAGAAAAACTGTTAGAAAAGGAAATGGAAAAGAAAGAAAATAATTGTGGGAAGTTTTTGAAGAAAAGATTTGGAGAAAAAAGATAAAGAACTGAAGAGAAATTTGAAGGAAGAGAAAAAAAAGGAAGGTTGAAGAAAATATTTGATTAAGCATAGTGATTTTGATCGTTGCATTTGCATCGTGATAAGAGCATTTGCAATATTGGGATGGGTATTTGCATTTATATTTTGGTAAAAGCATTTGCATTATGGGAATAGAAATTTGCATTTGCACTTTGTATGGGGCATTTACATCATTGAAGAGGACATTTGCACTATCATTTTTGTAGAGTCATTTGCATCGTTAAGTAGAAGTAGATTGTTGCATCTGTATCTTTGTATGGAGTATTTGCATCATTGGAGTTGACATATGCATTTGCATCTTAATAAAAATCATTTGCATTTGTATTATTAGCATAGATCATCACGTCTGCATCTTTGTATCAGAGTGGATATGTGCATTTGCATCTTGATAGAGGTCATTTGCATTTGCGTTTTGGGAGAAATAACACTTGCATCTTTGAAGGGAGCATTTGTATCATTGTAGTAGATCATTGCATTTGCATTTTTGACGGGGGTATTTGCATCATCGGGGTAAATATTGTATTTGCATTGATCATTTGTATCATTACATCTGTGTCTTTGTAGGAACACACACATCATTCGCATAGATCATTGCTTTTGTAACTTATAAGAGCATTTGCATAGTTAGAATGGAAATTTGTATTTGCATCACTGTGGAGATAGACATTTGCATCAATATAAGAGACATGTACATTGATGTTCATTTAATGAAGATTTGCATGGAGATACGCATTTGCATCATTTTCAAGGACCAATATTGTCATGATATTATCTTGAAAAAATATCATTATTTATTAAATTTAATTGATACAAAATATTTGTATATAAAAAAATTTGAAATCAAATATAAAAATCAAACTCGTTTTTTAAGTAAACGAATTTAATCAAATGAGTACAAATAATTTTATTTTTATCTAAAATTAAACTTAAACTAAAAATATAAAATTCGATCAAATTTAAATCGAATTTTGAACTGACATCGAATTCGAGTTACTCACTATGTACTCTGGTCGGCTCGATTTCACCATGCATAGTAAAATTAGTGTAAAATTAAAGTGGATCCGAGTCCGACAAGGGAGCCAGCCAATTAATCAGGTGCCAAATTTCAGACAAAAGGCCAAGCAAAGCAAGCAGTGGGATCTGGGACCTACCTATTTAAACCCCACCCTCCTCTGTCACGTTCCAACAGAGAGATCAAAATCAGAATCAAAATCGAGATACCCAAAAAGAAAAAAAAAGTTACATCGCACAACAAAATTCATTCTTTGAACTTGGAACGCCGGCGGTGAAACTCCACTCTGTTTAGCGGTGACGACGTTCTCTCTCAGGTTCTCTTTCTTCCTCGATTTTTAAATTCTCCTTTAATTTCATTCAATCCCAATTTGGATCTCTATGTCGTTTTTTTTTAAGTAATTGATGATTTGATTTGGGCTGTTATTTGAGTTTTTGATTAGTGGAATTTTCGGTTTTATTAGGAAATTCGAAGGAAAATTTTCGTTTTCTAAGTAGAAAATTCTCGAATCTGGTTCCAATTTCAGTATTAAGGCTTGCATTTTCATAATTCAATTCAATTTAAAGCAAGAAGGTTTGATCATAAGTTAATTTTTTATTTTATTTTATTTTATTTTAAATTTAGCTTAATTGAAGCCTTACTGGAATTGAGTTCAATCAGTTCAATTCTTCACATGAGAGATTTCTCTCTCTGTACGCTGCCAGTGTCGCCATTGCACCTAGCATACGTCTCATTTTACTGGCAAAAACCAAAAGAAAGAATTTTTTTTTTCTTTTGCCCATGAATTACATTATAGGGGCAAATGATTCTATCTTTTTCATTTTTCTTTCGTTGGTCGGTTTCTAAATTTTATATGAGGATATCTTTGTGATTGGCGGTCCATTGAGTCCTAGTGTCTGATCATGAATCTTAGATACTCACTTTTGAGTCCTAGTGTCGGTCATGAATCTTAGATACTCACTTTTGAGTCCTTGTGTCGGTCATGAATCTTAGATACTCACTTTTGAGAGTGTCGAACATGAATCTTAGATACTCATGATCACTTGGTTTTCTGGTAGTGCTTTGGGTTTGTTCTAGTATTCTGGATTGGCTTTGTTTCTTTTCTACTCATGATTGGTTTCTGATTTTCCGTGTGATGCTGAATTATGAGAGGAATTTTGCTGAGTGGGTATTACTTGATAGGGTGGAATGAGCATAGACTAGATACTCATAAAGTATTGGGTGTTTCCTCCTCCTCTTCCTTTTTTTTTTTTTTTTTTTGAATTTTAGATTTTTATGGGCTTTGAGTTGGGTTTAACCTAGTATCGTGCAAATAGGTTTGAAATTTTGCTACCAAATCCTAAGTAGATACTTTGAACACACATGGGCAATCACTCACAAAGACAAAACATATATCTTTTAATTACTTTTCCTAACTAACTATCATGTTTGTATCGGAGAAGATCTGGTAAAGATATAAAAAAGATGTTTAGACTATTTAAATTTTGGAGAATAAACAGAAAAGAAAAGGCAAAATGTGATCGATATATGAAAGGGTTATTATAAAGGTAAACTAGCCATTGGAGGTGAATTACTTCCTGCTATACACAAAAGAAAGAAATAACAAATAAGGGCAAATTAGCTATGTTGGATATGAATATTGTACTAAATGTGCCTTTTGGGCTCCTGTCTACATAGGATGCCATAAATTTTTTGTCTAATTTACAAATTTGTTTGGTCTTGACTTGGATCTAATTGCTTGTGCAATCTAAGTGCTATGATAAAACTGTTAACTAAAGGTAAAGGGTTGATGATTAAGCTAAAGTTGATGATGTGCCTTTAAGATCGAAAAATTGTTAAGATTTGTATTTATTTCCTTCTGTTTGAAGGTAGGCTAAGCAACATTCTTTTTGTTATCTTTTTTTTTTTTTTGTTAATCCTATCGATATTTTCTCTTGGTTCAGATATCTGAAAGATGTCAGGTCAAACCCAGCGCTTGAATGTGGTTCCAACTGTTACAATGCTTGGAGTCGTGAAAGCTCGGCTTGTGGGTGCTACAAGAGGTCATGCACTTCTAAAGAAGAAGAGTGATGCCCTAACTGTACAATTTCGTCAGATTCTTAAGAAGATAGTCTCTACAAAAGAATCAATGGGAGAGATTATGAAAACCTCTTCGTTTGCCCTAACCGAGGCTAAGTATGTTGCTGGTGAGAACATCAAACACATTGTCCTTGAGAGTGTTCAAAATGCTTCTCTTAAAGTTCGATCCCGACAAGAGAATGTTGCTGGAGTGAAGCTTCCCAAGTTTGAATATTTCACAGAAGGTGAGACCAAGAATGATCTGACTGGTTTGGCCAGAGGTGGGCAACAGGTCCAACAGTGCCGTGCTGCTTATGTGAAAGCAATTGAGGTTCTAGTTGAGCTTGCTTCTCTTCAGACATCATTCTTAACACTTGATGAGGCAATCAAGACCACAAATCGTAGGGTTAATGCTTTAGAGAATGTTGTGAAGCCAAGGTTGGAGAATACAATAAGTTACATTAAGGGAGAGTTGGATGAGCTTGAAAGGGAGGATTTCTTCAGGTTAAAGAAGATACAAGGTTATAAGAAGAGGGAGATAGAGAGACAGCTTGCTGCTGCCAAGCAGTTTGCTGAGGATCAGTTTGCAGAGAAGGTTTCCTTGCAAAAAGGGGTTTCAATAAATTCAGCTCACAATTTGCTATCTGCAGCCATGGAGAAGGATGAAGATATTATTTTTTAATGGAGAGGTTAGTCTGTATGTTCTTTCCTAGGATTTCTATCTGGTGCTTGTTTGATGGTGGAAGATTCCTTTTATTATTTAGTGTTTTTCTGAATAAATGTTATATGTATGTCTCTATTTATTGTGTATGAGCAGACATTCACCATTTCGTTTTATGACAATAGACATACACCATTTCAAGGCTCTAAACTATGTTGCCTGAATGGTCTTTTGTCGACTACTGCAGTATTTTTTGTGGAAGCTCTCACAGCATGCATTTATGATATCATTGCTGTCTTTCACATACTGAGTCTGTCGGACCTACAACTTGGTTGTAGGAAAACAATTGATTGCAGGAAAACAGTTGCTTGGTGCCCATACAGTATGCTCAAGCGTGTGCAGCTGGGTGTATTTTATGTTTATTAATTTTCAGACAATACTTTCTATCTCACATGGATATTTTTTTTGGTTACTTTATCTAAAACCATTGTGCATTTTTACTTACATGGGTGGAAAATTATAGATTATCATAAAGTTTTTAATGCAATTAGTTTCTCATTATTACTTCAAAATGGGTTGTGAATTGCTCAGGGTGAACAAACAAGAGACTAAGGTCTTGTGCACTCATAGGTTAAGATTCGGGAGTGGTTGGATATATCCTAGCCCTAGTGTTTATGCAGCTTGGGCATATTGGTACTTGAATCCAGACCTTTCAATTCATGCATCCATATTGTGTTCGTGTTTTTTGTCGTGTTATAATCGTGTTTAAAGTATTTTATATTATATAATGTTTGATACGTTAATAATTCATATTATATAGATTTTGAGACATTTGTGTATTCGTGTATTCGTGTCATGTTTGTGTTATTTTTTCATGTCGTGTTGTGTTTTAGTTTTTTTTTTTCTGTATCGTGTTTGTATCGTGTCCAATATTACCATGTCTACTTGAATCATCCAGAAAAGTTTACAGGACATCCTATCTAGAAGGCACAGGTTTTAGATAATAAAAGGTATTTCAATTATCTGATTAAGTTTTGGAAAAATCTCATGGCTTAAGAATGTGGTTATTCCAAAAAGCCTCTAATTTTTAAGCCAAAACAAGTGCATCTTTCTTTCTAAGACAACTGCACTTGTGAAAGGCCTTCACTTAAGAACTTGAAGCTGGTTGCAGATATAGTACGAACAGAAGGAAGCTGCTTGACAATTAATAGGAACAGAGAGATTTATTTTTGGATCATACAGCAAAATAGTAGATATATTACCCATAAAAATTAAACCAGCTTTAGCATGAATCGAAATGGTTTTACATAGCTTTCTTGATTCATGGAAGATGGACTTATTAAAGACTGATTTCATCATTTTTGGATTTGGATTTATGTAACTAATAAATCAACAAAAATTAGAATTTTCTAAGTTGCCATATACTTTCTATCTTTAAATTTAGTAATTAACTTCCAGACAATCAAGACAGCAATAATACTTTGCTTTCACGAAAAAAAAAAAGTTGCAAGTTAAAATAAGGCCTTTTCCTGGCTTATAATTATATAAATAAAAGTTCTTGCATTTCAATCAATTAATTTATAAGCACATACATAGAGGGATGTGAGCTTAGGTTTTTGGTATATCTACTAGGTTTGATAATTTTGAACACAAAATACGAAATAAATATGATATGTTTAATACACTTGACATGATACATTTAAATACGATTAACACGATATTTTTAATATACATATCGTATTCATATTTAAAATTTTGACACATTTAATAATTTATATTGTGTTTATGTTTATACGGTTGATATGAAAAAAGATACAAAATACGATACACATATACGAATTATCATATTTAATATCTATTCATATATAACATTGCTAAATAAACTGAAAAAGCTAATTAATTTCAATTCAGATAAAAGGGTGTCCATTCATGCTTGATTCTCTAACCAGATTCGTTCTTCGTTGTAGTTCTCTGTTTGACACCGAGGACTTACCACACACGTTTTCCTACCTGTTTATATAAATTGGCCAACACCGTGTTCGCCTATCACATGAACGAAACGGCACGGTCCGATATCATGTTTGTTTGGTTTCATGTGAGGGCATTTGAATACCAAAATAAGATTTCCTTCCAATTGCAATAATGATAAACGACAAGTCTACAAATCATCTACAAATCAACTACAAATTGTACCAATTACCATATTTATCAAAACAATTCTCATAATGGGTCTTCATCAGAAGATTTTTTAGGGCACGTAGATAGACCAGATATGTCCTGAAAGCCCCTGAAATATGTAATATTTTATGAAAATTTCTAAGAATCCATCACACAGTTAGCGTGCCTTATCATTTTTTTCTAATTCATCAATTCCTAGCAATCTCCTATTCCACTATGGCTTCCAAAAACCAGCTGCATCAATTCACTTATTTGGCCTTGATAATCTTCATAGTTGGTGCTAATTTAGTTTGTGAAGCCACATCCCGCAGTACTCTTCAAGATGCATCAATGTATGAGAGGCGTGAACAATGGATGTCTGATATGGACGAGTTTACTAGGACAACAATGAGAGGCAGAAGCATTTCAAGATTTTCAAACAAAATGTGGCACGCATAGACTCTTTCAATAGCGCCAACGACAAGCCTTACAAGCTCGGTGTCAATCAATTTGCAGATCTAATAAACGAAGAGTTCACTGCTTCTCGAAATGGGTTCAAGGGCCATATGTGTTCCAACAAGGCTACTACTTTCAAATATGAAAATGCCACTGCATTACCTTCTTCTACTGTGGATTGGAGAAAGAAAGGAGCTGTCACACCTATCAAGGACCAAGGCCAATGTGGTATGCGCAAATTTCTTATACTAAGAAATATTACTAAAATATATATTAGTGTGCTTTCTGGTTTGTGTTCTAACTGTTGATGTAATGTTGAAATACAGGATGTTGTTGGGCGTTTTCAGCTGTGGCAGCCATGGAAGGGGTTACTAAACTAACAACAGGTAAGTTAATTTCCTTGTCTGAGCAGGAGCTGGTTGATTGTGACACCAAAGGTGAGGATCAAGGCTGTCAAGGTGGTTTAATGGGCGATGCTTTCCAATTCATCCGAAAAAACAAAGGCATAACAACTGAATCGAATTACCCCTACAAGGGAGTTGATGGCACATGCAATACCAACGAGGAAGCCAACCATGCGGCTAAGATATATGGATTTGAAGATGTGCCCGGCAATAGTGAAGTATGCATTACAGAAGGTGGTTGCAAACCAACCAGTTTCTGTTGCCATTGATGCTGGGGGTTTTGAGTTCCAGTTCTAGTTCTACTCAGGTGGTGTATTTACCTGGACCACGGAGTTACTGCTGTTGGGTATGGAGTGGGTGATGATGATGGAACTAAGTATTGGTTGGTGAAGAACTCTTGGGGCAATAGTTGGGGTGAGAGATGTTGATGCAAAGGAAGGCCTTTTGTGGCATAGCAATGCAAGCATCCTACCCTAAACTTCATTATAATTGCCTATGTTATATATGATCAGATTAGATGCTAGTACTGTATGTTAATGTACTATGAACAATGCAAACAAACACTATGAGGCTCATATATATGGGAACCCCCAATGTCTATTTTCAATATTTTATAGGTGTATTTTAAGGGATTCTCTGTTACTAAAGGGATGACTTACTATTCCTAAATCAAATGTCAATGACGATTTATTTTCCACTCATTTATTTTCAACAATCACATGTTAAAATTGGTGTTCATCTCAATATGAAATCTATTAAGGTTAGTTATATCTACTTTGCCCTTTTGTGATTTACAAGTCAATGACTTTATTAATTGATGCCGACTCTTACCGATCGGCCAAAACTACTTTGTTTAGTTTTTACTTCTAACTTCTAATATCTACTACTTCAATAGATTTGGGTTAAAGAGATTTCTACCTTTCTTAAAGGGAGGAATTTTGACAATATGACATTGGTGAGATCTGGAAACCATCACAGCAAAAAGATGAGGATGCTGATAAATTCTATGAGTGCTTTTAGGATCAAGACCATACAAATCATCAAACATTGACCTGGATTCGTGATCCATTACTCTTTAAATCAAAACTCAATTTGGGCATATTGGCACTGCAAAAGAGATTTGAGATTTTCTTGCCAAGAGATATTCTATTAAAAGGCATGTGTGAGCGAAGCGAGTGTCACCCCTAATGCTCTTGTAACATGTGGATCGTTTCAATTATGAGAGTTGTCACTTTTTAATTTATATATCAAAATTAAGACCCAATTCCAAAGCCTCCAGTCTCATCTTTACAAAAAAAATTTGGTTCAAAGATTTGGATACAAAATTAAGAGGAATCAAAATTCAAAACCCTGTCAGAGATAAGCCTAACATCTTTTTATCCATTTATCAAATTGTATTATATTATATCATTATCTCGACACAAAATGAAAAAAAAAAATACAATTTATAAATAATTTGTTTGTTCCGTGATGTCACGCATGTATTTAAAAGATACACTTATAACATTCATAACAATTAAAGAAAGTAAATAAAACATAAATTTTAATAAAGCATAAAATAAAGATAAATAACATAAATTAAAAGACTAAAAATAAACCTAATGTGTACATTCTAAATATAGAATACCTTAATGATAGGAATAAAAGTTCCTAATCTAGATGACATGCTATAGTGTAAATGCATGGTAAGCTCAATTACATAAAATTCTACACGACATACATGATAATTTTACATATATGCTAAATTAAACGTAACATGAAAATGCAACATAGATTTATTAAATTACTAATGTGAAGCATATAAAAATAAAATAAAGCAAACAAGCACATTATAAAAAATGAATTAAAGATTTTAGTTTTATCTTTATTACTAATAAAAAATGTTTCATGAAAAAGAAAAATATACTTACTCATCACTATGTCTATTTGAAACTAAAGTATAATTTACACATTATTCCTCAACTTATTATTCCTAAAGCATTTGATTTAAAACTAAAGCAAATTATTCATTCTTCCCCATAATAATTATCATGGGCTTTGATCCCTTTTGTACCAAAAGAATAAACATCATAAATCGATTAAAAATAGACAAATACTTTAAATGTAACATGACTTAATACACAAACTAGGCAACTAATCTATATAGTATGTACAAGTAAAACCTTACATTTTATTATATACAAAATTTTTCATATTTTATCTAGATATAATCTTTTTCTAAATATAATAAGTTTTTTTTTAAAAAGAAAATAAAATCATAAATTTGTATAGAACTTTATTTATTTGTAGATGTAGGACTACAAATCTAAGACAATGAGCTACAATCATACTAACATTATATTGTAGCTATTAATAATATAAAAAATAGCTAAATGGGTATAAAATTTAAATGCTTAAAAATATCTTTATATGCTTATTTAATAGGTAATTAGATGTCATAATTAAAAGTTTAAAATAATCATTATATGCTTATATTAAATTTAAATGAGTATAAAAACATGCTATCTGTCTTTTACATTTGTTAAACGTGTTTTTGTGTGATACAATTAACTTAAACGTGTCATTCTTACATGTTAAACATGTCAAACACGTGTAAGATATGAAAATTATCGTGTCACAATTCATATCAACATATCTAAACACAAGAAACGTTTTTGCCAAACCCATATACTATTTTTTCTATATTATTTTTTTATTGTATAACTGTATCGTACCAAAAATTGGCAAGTCTATCTCTAACAAGATTTAGACTCAATACTCCAACTTAACATTAGAACGAGCTAGAGTTGTCCTTTTTTTCTCCAAGAAATTAATAAAAACACCCTAAGAAAATACAGAACCAATTCTAAAATGGCTATTTAAATGTCTATCATTATAATCTCATTCCATCACGAAATTCTTCAAGTTCAAAAGTTGACAATGAAAAACTAACCCTTGTATCTTTCCAACAAATATCTTAATAGTTTAAACAAGCAACAAAATGAACTGTTTATGAATTGTGATGCTGTGGTAAATTAGTGGTCAAATTGTACAAGCAATCCCTCTACTTATGAGAAATGGCTTATTTAATTTTTATAAATTTATTTGTATAAATCAAATCCCTTTATTTTTATAGATTGTCAAATTCTATCCAATCATTAACACTGTAAATTTTTTTCGATTAAATTTGTTGATGTATACATTGACATTGCTAACATGTTGTTGACCATGCTAAACTGGCATTGTAGTGAAATATTAAAATCTAAAAAAATGATTTGGATTTTCAACCACACATGTTGTATTTGCTTTTATTTCTTCTTTTTCCAAAAATAAAAAACTCAAAAAAAGAAAACTAAAAATTACAGTCATGATCGCCGATCTGGTGAATTGCACTAGATCCAATGATCCTTCTCCTCTCAGTTCTCTCTTCCTCACTTGCTCTCTCTCTCTCCGAAGCCAAGCCTTGTCCCTTCTTTTTAGTAAACTTATTTGTCTGTTATCAACGCAAAGTTGTATCAAACTTATCCAATGCGTTTCTCTCTCTTTTTCTTCCATCCCTACACGTTACTCCATTATTGTCAGTTCAAAATGCCATGAAAATGAATCCTGAAAAACAAGAAAAAAAAAAAAAAAAAAAAAAACTCTTTAAAAACTAACCATCTCATCCATCATTTCAAGAACTCAAAAACTAGCGATGCATAAGATCCTTCACTTCAAATCTCGATTTCTTCACTTTAAGAACAATCTTTTCTTAAACTCGTTTTTTGAAACCATTATTTCTCTTCAATTGTTCGTCAAAATCTCCAATTTTTATCACTTCTCGTTTGCTTTCACATGAAATCATAACCAAAAACCAGTTATTTGTGCAAGAAAGAGCAACTGAAGATATGGTTCTGAAACGTTAACTATATTCATGCTCGAATTGATCTGAATTTTTCACTTCAAGAACAATATTTTCTTAAAACCATTCTTTGAAACCATTATTTCTCTTCAAAGTTTCAATTTTTCATCGAAATCTCCAATTTTTACCACTTTTCCTTTGCTTTCACATGAAACCCATAGCCAAAAACCAATTATTTGTGAAAGAAAGAGCAAATAAAGATATGGGTCTGAAATATTAACTAAATTCATACTCAAATTGATTTTAATTTTGACTTCAAATCTCAAGATCTTTCCACAACTCATGGATCTTGTTCAAATTGGTGATGGAGGATGGCTCCGGATTTTGAATGGTGTTAAAGGACAAGGCTTTAATGGATGGAGAAGAAGAACAAGAAAAATAAATAGGAAGAGAAGTTTGGACTTTTTTTTTTTCTTTCATAACACGAAAAAAGTTTGCGATTGTTTCTTTTTTTTTTTTTTTTTTTTTATTAGAGTAAGAAGAGGAAATGGTTTTAATGGAGGTTTTTCGTTTTCAATAAGTTTTTTCTGAATGAATAAAAAAAAGTTGCAGGGGCATTTTTGCGCTCGACACCAAGCTAAAATTAAAAATAAATAAAATAAAATTCACATCATCTTTTTTGACCAATGAAATTTTTGAAAATGTCAAATCAGCAAAATCAATGTCATGTCATCAGAATAAACAGATGAAACTAAACACCGTTAACTATTGGACTGGATTCAACAATCTATTGATGTATAAGAATTCAATTTTGATAAATTATGATATAGGAACTAAATTCGTCATTTTAGCTTGTAACTTGTACTGCATCACTAATATTATATTTGATAATTTGTGTATTTGTATCATATTCGTATTATTTTTTATATTATAATCGTGTTTAAAGTATTATATATTAATATAAATTTTGATACATTAATAATTCATGTTATATAAATTTTGATATATTCGTGTCGTGTTCGTGTTATTTTTTCTTGTCGTGTATTGTGTCGTGTTTTAATTATTTTTTGTATTGTGTTCAAGATTGTCAAGTCTAACTAATATCAATCATTAATTTCGTATTGCTATTATTATATATCTATACTATATATAATGGGAGTGACTGAGTTAATGTTAGGAGTTAAGTGATACCAACTCAATTGAGAAAATGACTTAAAAATCAAAATAAAATTAAATATGTTTTGATCTTTTAATTCATTTTTACACATACTTTTTTTAAAAATTAAAAACTACCAACTCTTACAAGAAAATTACCCATATCTAATAAAAAAACCACCTATTTACTTTTTTTAAAAACCCACAAAATGGATATAGCAAATTCTAGTCTGTACTAATATTAAAAGAAGTTATTGAGTTGGTATCACAAATTAAGCAAATTCTAGTCTATACTAATATTAAAAGAAGTGATTGAGTTGGTATCACAAATTAATAAGATAACAACTCAGTTGATAAATTTATTAAAAAAGCTAAAGTTAAATTTATAATATAAACTACAATTAAAGGTGTTTAAGTATTTTACTTTTTAAAAAACTACTATACTGTGACATCAGAGATTAACTTCTTTATTAAAAAAAAATAATAATTTACCTATTTCATTAGATATTTTTTTTTCAACTTAATTTTTATTTCATTTTCACCCACATTGGAAGTGTGCAACATCTAGTATATATAAAATACCTTGAACGTGCTTTGAATTTTTTTTTTTTTTTTCTAGTCACGTGAAATTAGACTACACAAAGAATCACTTGCTCTCATTCCATAAATCCCATTCCATCCATCCTAGCATTCGAATTTGAAACGTTTCAAATCTCTCAAGTTCTAACTGCTAAAGTGTTCCTTTGGGGACCTTAAATTTCATTCTTTGATTTGTCAGTCCACCAACATGTCTATCGACTCAATTCTTTGATTTTGTCCAAAACCTTTTCTTTAAAGCATTCGTAACAAAATATTTACAATAAGGCAACATTTACCATATATGGGTTGGATTCCGACAATAGAACTGAGTACTAATATCATACATATAGTTCAAGTTGAAGAAAAGAGGAGCAGAGTGCATATCAGGAAGCTCTCTAATACTATATACATATATATATATATATATATATATATATATATATATATATATATCAGGCTCTCCTTCAACAACAAAAAAAAAAAACCCAGCCATTTGATTAGCTTCCCTCTAAATATGTACTTCAGCCCATGCAAAAAAAGCAAAGCTCCAGTCGCCTCATGAGGATAGTTCTAGTTGAAGTTGATACACCACCCCCCTGCAAAAGAATGAAAAACCAAGATAAGAGTCTATTCCAGAAAAACCATATGAAGCTCTGTAGCAAATAAAGGTCTTCCTTTGCAGCTTGGAATTCTGAAAATAAAGGAACTTTAAGGTTTCATTAGGAAACTTAAATTGAAAGAAGGGATTTAGATTTCAAATTTAGTATAAGATGCATGATATAACTAATACAAACATAAAAATAACTTCCTAGATTATTTTCAAATTTAGGGATTTGATAGATCTCTATTTAGTGATGGATTTGAAATATCTTAATGAAATAGGAAATTTAAAATTCATCTACTTATACCCTCTCAATTCTCAAACACAGGTGCATCATATATTAACTAATTTTTAGATAATGTTTACCTTCATCCTCACAATTCATATAACAAATCAAATCCAAATTCACTCTCCCAAATTCATTTTCCAAATATACCATAAAAGAACAAAAATAGAGGTAAATCACCACCATGTCAGGGAGAATGATACCACTACAGCTTGTCCAGCCAGGATCACCCGGAGATAGTCAAAGTCAGTGTTTAAATTGAAGGGGCACACGAGGCCAACAAATGAGAGAGTTCTTTTTGTGGTTTTTAAGGGAACCAATATAGTCTAACAAGGCCGCACAAGGTTGAAGCAAAAAAGAATCAGTAATTCAACAGGTTTAAAAGTGAAAATGGCTTGGTTTCTACTGTTCCAGACATACCAAAACAAACATGTGATAAAAGTAATGCATAGGACATGGTCTGATGCTCAATCAACTCGGTGAAGAACTCTAATCTATTGGCTAAGAAAATGTTTAAGAAGGCAAATTGTTCGCTTCCAATATGTAAAAAGCTTAATCCACCCAAGAAGAAGGTTTAAAAGTTATGGAAAAATGTGTTCAATGTCTCTAGGATTGTCCAAGAAAAGCTGGCATAAACTAGAAAGGAGAAAATTCTTTTATGTAAAAGAACTGACGTATGAAGTTTATGGTGATCAAAATGTCAAAAAAACATTAATGAAAGTTTGACTCTGAGAATGCATCCAACTTTCCAGACTGACATGTGAAGTTCAGACAAAGGTAGGTTAATTAGTCAGGTTGCATTCAACTAGCTTCTGACTTTAGCCCACATGTCCAACAACAAGATGGACATATTGTTCTACAAGTTGGATCTAGTTTCATCTATAATTTAAACTGACCTGGGCTGGTAAAATTTCCTGATTTTGAGTTACTAAAGAGTACACTAGTATGTGGGAGAGCTATCTGAAAATTGCTAAGAATTCAATTTAAAGCTAATGTTTAACCATATGCCTGGAAATACAAAAGTAAAGAAACTACAGCGAACTGGTTAAAAAGCGAGAAGAGTAGAGTAGATACTTCCTTTTCCATCTTGTTTGGATCTAGGAAGTACAGAGATAAAACAATAAATTTGACAAACTTTAACAAGTTAGTTTTGAGAGATTTTGAAGGAGTTTTTATCACCTCTAAACCCTCTTCCTTAAGAGAAAAAAAATTAGAACTTTTAAATAATGTAGAGTAAAAATTTCACTCCTTTTACCCTGCTCTCGTTCCATTCATAGATTAATTTGAATTTGATTTTGATTTGCTATAAAGCTTGTGACGATGAACATGATATTTTGCAAGAATTAGTAAATATTCAATACATCTACCTAGTTACAAGAGTATAACAAGCCGGATTTAATTCACACTTTCCTTTAAAGATTTCATATTCGCTACTCCTTAAGAATCTAATAATACACAAACTTGAATGTAATCATAGAAAAATTATGTTTTTAATGGCTCTATGACATGATTTCTACTAGATATAATAAAACCCAAATTTCTCATTTCTTTCTTTGTCCTCAAAGATTTTAACTTACGATAAAAGTTGGTCATGATTGTTTCTAACATTCCTAATCATTATTAATAGCATCAAAAGCAATTTTCATTACCTGGGTTTTAAATGCCCTCAACCACATTGAAGAAATAAGAAGAAAGAAGAAATGAAAAGCCAAAGCCTACCTATTTTTCTTCTCCGGGAAGTAGTAAATTTCCTGCTACACAACTCCAGAAACGAAAACATATTCTCTTTCAAGGAGTGGCGGTCCCATCAAGGCAAGCGCTTTGCGTAGATAAAGCCTGAGGGTGAGTATGGCGTTATTTCGCGTATTGATTATAATTAAACTGTCGGCGACCTCCTCATCCCTTAAGCCAGCCTCCACTTGACGTCGACGACTTCTCAGTTCCTCGGTAACCAACTTGGATGCCTTGGATTTTTCCAGATTTTCAATTCTGCCCCTCCAAATTCTGTTTACCGCTTCCAAATACCGGCCATACGGGTTCGAACATCCAGCCAAGCACTTGGCGGTGCATTCCAGTGCGACAGCGCAGTAAGATTCCTTCATGGAGTCAGGATTCTAAGCCTTTGGTTATTGTCGATGCGCTCGATCATCTCCAAACGGTCAAGTATTTTCTCGGAAATGTCACCTGCTGCGATTTCGTTTTTGATGCAGAGGAGAAGTAGTGTTTTCTTCAGGCGAGGCTTGACGTTCAAAGGCGGCAAAGCTTGGATAAGTTTCTTCACCAACATTTCGTCGGCTGATTTCAGAACAAGGAATTCGATGATCCAACCGCAGATATCTCGGTCCGTTTCTCGATCCATTGAAGTTTGAAACCCTAATTTTCGGCTGTGTTTCGACTTCAAATTTCTTTTTTTTATTTATTTTTATTTTTTATATATATTCTTTTTTCCAGGAAGGTGGGCACAGCAATAGAATCCTGAATCTTCCTACAAAGCGATCATGTCACGCCTAACATTCGAATAGGCAGTGCGATTCAATCTTATATCGAAAAAGAAAGATCTTAAGTTAAATAAACATGGATACTCTACGTCCTAATAAGTCAGTTTTGCGGGGAGAGAGTAATAGCCCGTGACAAGTGGTATCAGAGCAACCCTTAACTGCCTGACTCCACGTCGTCGATAGGCAAGGTGGGTGGGTCAGTGACACAACGCCAAGCACCTCAAAGGAAGGCAGGCAGGGTGAGGATGTCACAAGATTGAGTGGGGGATAATGTCACGTCTAGCGTCCAAAGGGTGCCTTCAGAGGAAAGGAAAGATCTTGGGTTATATAAGCGTGGGCGTTACACACCCTAATAAGCCGGTTTTACAGGGAGAGGGTAATGGCCCCGTGACAAGATCACCTGTCTCAATTGTCCGTTACTCACTTACTTGACTAATTATATAATTAGTCCTTGTACTTGGACGAAATTTAAAATTTAATCCTTATAATATAATTCATGTAAATTAATTTTTTTCTATATCGATTTAATAATTTCGATTTAATTGATAATTTTATTAATTTGTTGATAAATATTGAATATAGTGTCCAGCCTATAGACATTGTCCACATATTGCATGCAATCAACATGGACATGTGCACAAGCAACAACTACATGTGAACAAGGGAACCTTTGTGCTTGAAACTTTTGACAGTCACACTAAGCTTGACTTTGTACTTCATTGCAGGAACTGCCTACTGTGGGTCTTGTAACTCCTCATCAGAAAAGATTGATTTGCTCGTGTAAAATCACGAACAACGTGAGAGTTAGCTTTCCTTCGATTTTTTTGCATGGCCTCTATGATTGTTTCACAGTATGTGTATATTAGCCTCCATCATTGCTAGTTGCTTGTTTCTCATCTTAACAAAAAATTCAGCCAACCTGTAATATGTTGACTACACCAAAGTAGTAATGGGAAGATGACGTGTCCCCTTCAACACTGAATTGATTGATTCTGCTAGGTTGGTTGTCATATGCCCATAACGTCTTTCTTCATCATATGACTGAGCCCACTTGTCCTTGGGGATCCTATTAAGCCAAATAGTCGTCTCTACATTTTTAGAACAAAGATTCTCATAATACCAATTAAATCGGGGTCGCATCAACTCGTATCCTGATAAAATTGAAAAAAAAAACTTGTGAATTTCATTTATTTTATATATTAAAGGAAATATAAGAGATAAAATAACTATGATCCGATTTCATACCCATGTTAATAATTTTTCAACGCACATCCTTATTCTTAAACCTCTTAATGAAGTTAGCTACAATCTGTCGAATGCAGTACACAGAATATGTATGTGGAGGATTCCATCCACTACCATGGTGTCTGATCGCAGCTTTGATGGATGCATGTCGATCAGAAATCAAGCATATGTCAGGTCGTGTTGTCACATGTCTATGCAAATTAGTGAGAAAGAAGGACCAAGCCTCCGCTGTCTGACCCTCCATAATGGCAAAGGTAATTGGTAGTATGTTTCGGTTGCCATCTTGTGCAATAGCTAACAACAATGTTCCTTTGTATTTTCCATATAAGAAAGTACCATCTATTTGCACAATAGGTTTATAATACGGAAACCCTTCAATGCACAACTTGAATGTCCAAAAGAGTCGATGGAATATACGCTTATCCTCGACCAATTGAGCACCGTTCTATGCAAGTATCGTTTGCAATTCCACAATTGTACCAGGAACCAAATGTTGCTTTTGCACCCAACCATTTAGGCAGATCATTGTACGATCTATCCCAATCGCCAAACAGTCGAACAATTGCCTTTTGCTTTGCTTTCCATGCTTTCTTATAAGAGGTTATGTAGCCATACCGAATTCGCATCTCAGTAATCAAAATTGAAACGATAATCGCCGGGTTTGCTTGCATCAGTGATAGAATGCAGGAACAGATCATGTTAGAATCTAATTTACAATGATCTTGAGAAATCCTTCCCGAAGTGCAAGTATGAGGCCCATTGTATTTTCTTATCTCCCATACCTATTTATTTTTCATAAATGTTGCCCTTATGCTCCAATTGTACCCTCGCCCATACATTTTATACTTACCATGATATTTGGTAGGCTCAGATTCTATTACTTTGTAATTTACAGAGTTGTTGACGTTGTAGTGTTTAATAGCTAAAAGCACGGCCTCTTTCGTTGAAAATTGCATCCCAAAATAGAGATTAGTGGTAGATGGATTCCAACTCATAGGCCTAGCTAATGTATGAGCATACAAGAAACTCTGGCACTTGCAATGCCTCTAGATCGAGGTTGCGCATATGGGCTGCTGGCTCATATGGAGGAAGAACTCTAACTGTGTTGATATCAACGGCGACGTCTTCGCCAGAGTCATTGTTGTTATCACTATCATCAAATTCAACATGCTCTTCACGCTCACTAAAGTCACCAACATATTCACCATGGCTACCTAGTAAGGATCAGGATCAACACCAAATGAACTCGGTCCAGCAACGTCCATTCCAATGCCTTTAATTGGAGAGTCCATCACCATGGGGCTACTCGGTCTGTATAGCTCATCATCCATGCAGCTAGGAATTGTTGGTGACACCGAAGAAGTATGAAACGATTCATACCAATTATTCATCAACAACTGTGTATCTGGAGGAGGTTGACATTGAGTAGTGTCATATGACCATGACACTTCTGTGGGAACATTTGAAGGCCCGCAATTATCATCAACATCCTTTAGGTCAGCATATAACTCAACTACACCAATATTTGGAAATTGTTCGTGAGCATCAAGCATGCATCTCATATCATCATCTTCAAGTGGAAAAGTCCTATATTGAACACATCCTTGACCAATAGAAAGAGGAAGCCTATACTTAAATCTACGATGCTCTTTTTGTATGAATTTGTACCTTGAGTTACTCTAATGTAACATCTTGATCAACACGAAATGTTTTAGGATGTTTACATTCAAAGGTAACACCTTCATCACTATTACAAATTTGACCATTATAATTGACAAATGCGACCACTCTGTTGCTCATTTTGTGTAGTAAGACCAGAAAACAAGTAAGGATGAGAATGAGGAAGTAGTATCACTAAGATCAGAAAAAAAGGATGAGAATGACGAGGTAGAGAAAAAATGAGAATAAGGAGAGAATGATGAGGTAGTACCATACTTATAATGGCTTCATCCTATGAGTAGTCTCATCCATGCAATAGTCCTATCTGTTGTACCAAAAAGAATCCGATTCTCAATTTTAATGTGAGTAATCTCATCCATGCAGTAGTCCTATATGTTATACCAGAAAGAATCCGATTTCCAATTATAATGTCAGTAGTCTCATACTTACACTAGTCTCCTGATAAAATCAGAAGGAATCCGATACTTGTTCATGTTCAATTTTCTACAAAATCAAATAATCAACCAATGCTTTATACATTATTATACAAAATACATTATTTTCGTTATATATTATTATACAAAAAAACATGATTCTCGTTATATTATACATTATTATACAAAAGTACATTATACTAATTATCAATTGGGGAGCTCTCTTATCGCGTGGTGTTGAACAATAACGTGGAGCTCTCCTATTGTGTAGTGGTTGCACCCGTCGTTCAACCTCGTCAGTGGCACGTATTCACGGTCGACCTCGTCCTTGACCTCTTGCTGTAACCGCCATTGGTTCTTGTTGTGTGGTATCTGCATTCTCATGGACGGTGCTATAATGACCTATATCAGATGCATCTAACAATGGGAACTCACTATTGGAGGGACCTATATCTTCTGTATCTAAAAATGGAAATCCACTGCTAAAGGAGCCAAGACCTGGTCCACCAAAAATAGGAAACTGAATACTAGATGGACCCACAAATGATGTACCACCATATGCTGAAGCAGGGGTTCCAAACTGATATAGTGCACTTAGATATATTGAACCTAAACTTCGGGTGAGGAGCTGGTCATCTAACCTCGTCCTTGGTGGTGATGGTCGATAACACTCATAGACATCATCCCTGGGGTGACTGATGGAATAATGATGACTGGATGCTAATCCATGATCCGATTCAGGTTCAGGATGACTCAATGACATTCTCGGTGCAGTGAACTCCTTGACATGTGATGAGGCCGGTTGACGCGTCCGCCCACGTTGTTGGCTAGGTCTAGGAAGTTCCATTTCCTATGTAGGAGGGACAGGATTTGAAATTCGTCCGGGAAATGGCCTACTCCTAACATCCTCAAACTCCGACGGTGGACAAACAAAAGGCCAGCTTCATCCTTATACCATCTTATATAATCATCAGATGGTATAAAATTATTACCAATAATGGCATAACCTAGAGGAATTCGTTGAGAATGTATGTCCCACCACTAGATCCATACTTGATGCTTCGTAGGCCAGAATTCATCATGACGCCCACGCATGTCAATCTTGTGAACCTTATCAAGGTTCACCGGTGGTTGCCGAATTGGTTGTTGCATCCCAAATTGTCGCATCACCCTGTCGATGTGGTGCCACTCCACATATGCAAAGCATATCAATGCTGTATTTGCTTTCCATAAATGACAATTATTGTAGGCATCCGATGGGAGGCATGCCATAATTTCATTTGAATAATATGGCATCCACACAAACTGCGAATAATTATTATAAATTATTAGTGTTCATCTAGATTAAATACACAAATATTTGAATGTAACAATCGAAACATTTACCTTATCATATCCTAGTCGATCTAGTCGTAATCTTATACTTTGTAGGTATGCCGGAATACTGATATGATCTTTACAATGGCTCCACATGTTAAAATGCATATAAAATCTTAATAGACCTATAAAAAATACAAGTTCGTACAAAATTAATAAAATAGTCAAGATTATTACTTGCTTGCAAGGGGGTATACAGGAGAAACCTTCACATGCAGAGCAAGAAATGGCAGTCGATACCAAGCCCATGACTGCAGAAGCACTAAACACCCACCTATGTCATGGCCCTTTTGTTACTGTAGCCAGCACAGTTCTCTATACAAAAACCCCAAATACGTAGAACCTCAACTATAATTTGCTGCATGCTCTAAATCACAAAGTAATGGAAGATACATTAAATGTACCTGATTGCTTGATTTTTCGGGCATTAGCATTCCTCCAATCAAACCTAAAATATATGCTCTAGCAGCATATTTTATCTCTTCTTACTTGCGTATTCGGGAATATTTTGAAAGGACTGCAACCAAGTTAGTTTCACCATTGAGCCCCTGACATACTCTTCTGGAGGTACAACCCCTAATAAATTTTGACACTCTTCATCCAAATCTAGAAAGTTTGCGCCTATAATTGCCATGCCATCCACTGAGTCCAAGTTGAAGCGCAACATCTTCTAGAGTGATCGTGCATTCACTACACGGAAAATGAAAAGTGTGCGTCTTGGGTCTCCATCGTTCAATCAACGCACTTATTAACTCGGGGAAATCGCTGAACTTGATCTGCATAATAAAATTTGGCTCTCTTTAAGTGGTCATAATATATGGATGCGGGTCGTCAAAAGAAATTTTCCTCGAACGTAAGATGCAACGAGTATCCTGTTGATAATTAATTTAACTAAATAATTAAATAATTATAAAAAATTAATAATGTAATACAGATTGTCGTAATCTAAAAAAGTAAAGACGCCCCTGTCGCGGGACGTCCACCGTTTAAGTGTGACATTGGGGAGGAAAAGACGATTTAATTCCTTTTAAAATAAAGGCAAAGGGTTTGAAAACGACCTCTAGAAAAAAAATGGAGTCGCCACCAATTTTTTTGGCTAGGTGTGATTGGTCATCTATTAAAACCGGTTTTAACAAAACATTTTTAAATTAATTAAAACATTTTAAGAAAAACCAATTTCGAGGTCTGCGCTTTAATCCAAAGAAAAATAAAGGCGGGTCCGGGAGTCGGTTACGTGTGGGGAAGGATTAGCACCCCCATAACGCCCGTATAAAATGGTACCTTATTAGTCATGTGTTATCTCGAATCTCAGTGAAAGTCGGTTTTAGATTTGGTATTTTAAAAACAATCCTATTTTATTTGAAAATGATCCGGAATTTGTTATTACAAAATTTTTCTATATTCCCCGGCAAACCGGAAAAATATAGAATTTTTATAGTTTTGAAAATTTTTGCATCATCCTCTTTTTAGAAGGGTATTCCTTCGTTAATAATAATTGATGAAGACTCCCCGGCAACCTGGGGAGGATCCATGAATTATATCAACTCGGGATATTGTCTTATTTATTAAAAAGCATTTTTATTTTTCATGCATTTTAAAATCATAAAGAAATTATCATGAATATGCAAAGTATTACTTAGTTAAAAATTACACAACATGCATATTTATCATGGCATGGCAAACATTTTATTATGACATGGCAAAAGAATTAATGACATGGCATGCTTGACATGGCAAGTTTTATAACAACACAGTAAGAGTAAATAACATGGGATGCTTGACATGAAAAAATCTAAATGATATGACAAAAGAAATTAATGATATGGCATGCTTGACATGGTCTTCACATGGTCTTCACATGGCTTTGTAATTAAAAGGCCTCCCATTGGCAAAAAATGCCATGTAGACAAGTAGTGGAGAATCTTGTCATCTCTTAAAATTTTATCTTTCTACTCAATCTTGGCCATTTGGTTAAGATGATTAAACATCCATCTTCCATCTCCATGAGCTGGCCGAAAATGGCCTGGAAAATTCCAGGCCATTCCTCTTTTTATTTGCAAAATGGCTCCTTTTTGGTTTTTTCGGTAAAATTGCATTTTGGCTCCCAAACTTAATTTATTTGCAAATGGACCCCAACTTCGGATTTTTCTTTTTTAATCCATCCCATCCAATATAAAACTCAGTTATGGAGGTTTTCATAATTTTTCAAGTTCGTTTTGCATTTTTCTGGATTTTTCTCTAAAATTTTGGTTTAGTGCCCCCGAATTTTGTCTATTTCCATTTGAGCTCCGATTTCAGATTTTTCTTCTCCAATCCATCCTATCCAATATAAAACTCAGTTCTGGAAGTTTTCATAATTTTTCAAGTTTGTTTTGCATTTTTCTGGATTTTTCTCTAAAATTTTGGTTTAGTGCCCCCGAATTTTGTCTATTTCCATTTGAGCTCCGATTTCAGATTTTTCTTCTCCAATCCATCCTATCCAATATAAAACTCAGTTCTGGAAGTTTTCATTATTTTTCGAGCTTGTCTATTTCCATTTGAGCTTCGATTTCAGATTTTTCTTCTCCAACCCATCCTATCCAATATAAAACTCAGTTCTAGAAGTTTTCATAATTTTTCGAGCTCGTTTTCTATTTTTCTTGGATTTTTTCTTTAAAATTACGGCTTAGTCCCCCGAATTTAGTCTATTTGCAATTTTCGATTTAGACCAATTCTTCTTCCGGTTGATTTCTCTTGGTGAAATTGGACCTTGAGATATCTTTTTTTATTGATCATCCTTCAATTTGAGGTTTCAATTTCATTCAATTTGATCGTTTTCGTACTTTTCAATTTCATTCCGAAAATTTGGAAATTCCATGCTTTTCTCCTACACTCAATTTTGCAATTTGTCTTTCAAACTCTCTATCTTCAATTGTAGATCTCCGATTATAAAAATTCTTTCATAATTGTTCAATTCACCCTCGAATCTTGATTTTGACTGAGAGTTTACTTTTTCAATTGTTGACTTTTTAGGGTTGACTTTTTTGGAGTTGACTTTTTTCGGGTTGAATTTTTCGTATTGACCTCCGAATCAAAGTCTTGGAGATCTATCTATGGAATGAGGTGAGATTCTTCGTATTCCGGGAAGTTAAAGGAATAACTTACCTTGTTTAGGGGGCCCGTACAAAATTAGATGTCTACACAGATAATATTAAAACAATTTACCTACCTCTTGAAATACAACTTAGGATATGTGATTCTATTGCAATCTCAACAATGATGATCAAGTCATTTTTAAATCAACAAAACATAGAGAAAATTTTCACTTTCAAAGCTAAGAGATTTTGTATGGAACAATGAAGAACTTGAAAGATTTTGATTTTTTTTTTGTATGAAATAAGAGGAAAAAATTCAGTTTATAAAATAAATTGAAAGAAAGAATGAAGGAGAGGGGGGTTTATAAAGAGATGGGGGTTGGGGAAGGCAACGGTCACTTGACCATTGCCTTCAATTTCTTTTTATTTTTATTTTTAAATTTAAACTTTTTTTCTTTATTTTTTTTTTAAATTTTAAGGGGAAGGCTTCCACGACTGTTATATTTCAAATTTTAAATATATTTTTAAAAAATAAAATAAAAAATATAACGAGAAGCCGCCCTCATGCTTCTCCATGTGTTTTTTTTTTTTTTTTATAAAAATATTTCTTTGTGTTTGGAAACCGCCATCAGTGATGGCAGTTTCCAAACTATCTAAAATCAGCGATTTCAGTAGATAAAACCGAATAAACCATATTCTTGATATATATATATATATATTAATTTTATTTTTGGTTTTGGTTTTATTAGTATATGTCTTAGAGTCAATCAGATTGGACAAGGGATATACTGTTAATAATGCATACCAATCATTATTCCTTAGTGATACAAAGTCTTGCTTCATGTTAGTACAATAATAATAGTTATTAACTACTAATTGGATGAAGCCCATGGAACATAAAGGCCTTGCAAAGGAATTATAAAGAGTTATAATTGTGAGATTCTTATGCATCAAAGCCATATTCCTAAAATTGTTCCTGGTCACAGTATTGCTAAGACAGGGAATTGCAATGCTCAAAGACTAGTAGATGTTAAGCCTTCTTACTTATGAAGTAAGCAACTGATCTCATAGGTTGAAGTATGAGAGATACTTGGGATAACACGTAGGTACTTGTCTGTTGAACAAGTTCACTGAACATGGCCCGCTGTGAGAACTCCATTTGGTATTATCACTCTAGTGTCTATGAAAATGTTCTCACGTTCTAGTTGTGTAGATAATCCTCTGACTTGAGATACCAGGTCATCTTGTATGGGAAGTGTCATGCTTTGATATTATCACGAATAGGTCCCAAGAAAGGATGTCTATGGTAGGGTGATTTTGGGTATGACATGAAGCATGCGAAGATGGATAAGTGATCCAGAGAGGACTCACCGCTCCTTTTGACATTAGAGATTTATGTCATCTGTTCTTGTCTTGGGATAACAAGATAAAGTCTTTGGCCAAAGCACGATGAATTTAGGAGAAATTGTTTCTCCAAATTCATAACGTTAACCATAAGCTGCAAGAATTAATATGGATTGAACATGAGTAGACACTATATCATGCTCATGGTCTTTTCGGGATATTTGGTGAAAGGCTCGAATCACACTGACAGATTGTTATTAAAAGGTTTCTAAAAGGTCACATTGACTCTGCAATATTTGGGTGGTCATGACGGGTTGCTAGATTCCACTCTTGATTTATGAGTATAGGTTAATGAGATTAACTTATGTTCAGTGCCAACATATTGGGAACCTAAAGGGTCACATATAATAGGACAGTAATGTATGGATTAAACATGGGATTCGATTAAGGTAAAACTTGATTGAATAAAAGATCTAATAAGAGGACTTAATTGAAGTGTTCAATTAAGATGAATTAAGATAATTGAGAAATCCAAGTATGATGTCTTAATATAACAAGAATAATAAACTAGTCTTAAGAAGACAAGCTCGGGCAATTTGCATATAAGATAATTCAAGGGTATTCGAATACTATGCAATAGTTTGGTTTAATATCATATGATGACATTGATTGATCAAAAGCTAGAATCGTTCAACATGTGCAAGTAACTTAATTGAGAATTAAATTTCTAGTCATGGGTCTTGATCTAGCCGAATATGTGCATGGTATTAGAATTGATCTTTTAGACCATTCTGATTAAGTTAATTAACTAAGGATGATTGGCCCAACTTAGAGTGCTAAGTCAATAGGCCTAATGACACTAGTTGTTAGTGGCATGGACCAATTGATCAATCTATATATTAAAAGGGTTGAACTTCAAGTGGATGAATGAAAACTTGGGCTCCAAGCAAGCATAGTGGCCGACCAACCTAAGTTAATGTGCTAGGGTTTTCACTTATATATATGTGATATGTTTGCTGACCTAGCCACATGCTTGAAGGCTGAATACTCATTGAAAGTTCTGATTTTTCTTGGAGAAAAATATCCTTGTAAAAGAACAACAATCTCATAGACAAACCCTGCAATCCCCACCTTTTTATGAGATTTCTTCTTGCCGTAAGTCTCCTCTTCTTTGTGTTGTTCTTGTCTCACCACCAAACATTCTTAGTGGTTTCGACATTGAGAGAGAACCAAAAGAGATTAGACCTTTTGGTTGTTATCTGAAGATCAGCTTGCTAGCACAAGCGAATCACCATACCTTGTGGTAGGTTCCATCAACCGTTAGTGTAGACAACCTTTAGAGGAAGGACAACTGTGCTTCTCGTGATCTTTGTGGAACTCATAGGAGATCATCAAGTAGTGAGTCCATGTTGTTTGGATCGCTAACTTAATATTACAATATCTTAAGTAGGTAATCACTTTCACATATTTTTTTTTTTTTTTTTTTTTTTTTTTTTTTTATGCTCATGTTTACATGTAAGCCGAAAATCTGAAGATCCTTTTAGATCTGATTGCTTTTTTGTTTATTTTTTTGCTGTGCTTTATGTTATGTTATGATTTATTGCCAAAGTTGTTTGAGCATAAGGCCGAATCTCCCAATAAGTGATATCAGAGCTAAAGGTTTCTTCGGTTACATGTAAATTGCATGCCAGTTCTTGGTGATTAACAAAGAGTTTGTTTAGTGTGTTGATTTGGTGTTTTCGATTTGGTTAAAGATTCTTGAAAAAACCGTTTTTCATTAATTTTATAAATATGGACAGCATGTATTGTAAGACTTTAATTATGTTTAAAATTGTTTTAATCAAATCGAATTAAGGTCGTAAGATGTCTTAGTAAAATTGAGAAGTTTTGATGCCTAACATAAGTGTTTTGAGTCCGATTTTGGGGCTGTTTTGAGGCGTTTAAAATTCTATTTTATGGATTAATTCAATTCTGGATTTTGACTTTAATAGCTGTCAATTCGATTTAAAATTGATTTGGGTTGAAAATAATTTAAACAAAATCAATAACGGGCTTAAAACGATGTTACTTCAATGCTGAAATTTTCTGGGTTGTTTTGTAGGTGTTCGCATGCCTTAAAACTCCAAGCATTTGTTTGGAATCGTTCCACAAGCTTGTTGGAAATTTTGGACAGCATCTTACTGTTGGTGTATGCCCTAGAGCCAATCAGATTGAGCTTGGGATACACACTCAATAAAGCATACCTTTCACTATGATGAGAGTTATCCAAGGTTTTCCTTCATGTTAGTACAATAATAAGGAGTTATTAAGTACTAATCGGATGAAGCCCATGGAACATAATGGCCTTGCAAAGGAATTATAAAGAGTTATAATTATGAGATCCTTATGCATCAAAGCCTTGTTCCTGGTCATCGTATTGCCAAGACGGGGCATTAGCAAAGCTCAAAGACTAGTATATGTTAAGCCTTCTTACTTATGAAGTAAGCAACCGATCTCATACAGGTTGAAGTATGAGATACTTGGGATAACATATAGGTGCTTGTCTGTTGAACAAGTTCACTAAACATGGCCTGCCTAGAGAACTTTATTTGGTAATATATCACTCTAGTGTCTATGATAACGTTCTCTTAGTACCAGTCGTGTAAATTAGTCTTCAGACTTGTGGTACCAGGTCATCTTGTATGGAGAGTGTCATACTTAGATTTCATCACGAACTGGTCCCAAACACGAGGATGCTTATGGTAGGGTGTTATTGGGTATGACATGAACCATACAAAGATGAATGAGTGATCCAGAGAGGATTCACCACTCCTGTGATAATGGAGACATATCTCATTTGTTCTTGACTACGATTAACTTGATTAAGTCTTTGGCCAAAGCATCATGGATTTAGGAGAAAGTTGTTTGTCTAAATTCATAAGGTTAATCATAAAGTTGCGAAGAACTAATATGGATTGATCATGAGTAGACACTGCACCATGCTCATGCGCTATCCGGGATATATGGTGAAAGGACCGTATTACACCTACAGGCTGGTTGCTGAAAGGTTCTAAAAAGGTCACGCTAACTTCACAATATTTGGGTGGTCATGATGGGTTACTAAATCCTGCTCTTGATCTATGAAAACAAGTTAATGAGATTAACTTATAATCATTGCCAACATATTGGGAACCTAGAGGGTCACACACATAAGAACAGATATGTATGGATTAAACATGGTATTCTATTAAGGTAAAACTTAATGGAATAAAAGATCTATATTAAGGACTCAATTGAAGAAGTTCAATTGAGATGAATTAAGACATAATTGAGATTGAGAAATCCAAGGACAATGTCTTAATGAGATAAGAGGAATCAAGAAGTCTTATCTAGTGTAGTAGTTGACTTTGACGTAGAGATATGTAAAGTGAATTGCGATTGACTATACTGTATTGGAATAATATCATGAGATGATATTAATAGATTAATGACATGAATTATTTCATGAGGAGAAAGAAAATTTAATTGAGAACTAAATTACTTTCATTTAGAAATTAATCTATCCAATAAATAAGCATGATAAAATTAGAATAGGTCCAAAACGACTATTCTATTTTAAGACTGTCCACTAAGGATGGTTGGCCCAACTTAAGGCATTAAGATTGTTTGACCATTATTATTATTAGATAATATAATGGGCCTATTGATCCATCTTAGAATTAAATAGTTTAAGTAAGTGGATTAACGAAAATCTTGTGCAACAAGTAACGGGTGGCCGACCAAGCATAGGGAGATAGGGATTAGGGTGTGCGCCACTATATAATCTAATTTAGAGGCTGTAGCCGCCCAAGTGAGTTCTATTCTACTTGTGATATTCTCATTTTGCTAAAGAAAAAGTTTGGTTTCAAGAAGAGAACTCTAACTTAGCAAAAAGGTGAAATCGCAACCTCCCTAAGCTTCTTAGTGCTTGCCGCAATTCCTCTTTTCTTGGTGTTCTTCTTCCTGCTTCTTCACCTAGTTGAGTGAGATTGATTAAGGGAGAAAGATACAACAATATAGACCTTTTGATTGTGATCTTAGGATCAACTTTCTAGAACAAGTGAATCGCCATACCTTAGAGAAGGATCCATCAGCTGTTCGTGGGGACTAGCTCTAAAGGAATGACAGTTGTGCTTCTTGTGTTCTTGGACGAGTTGGAAGCTTTGTAGATCTTGGATTCGAGATTAGGATCTGCAACTTAAGGTTACGATATCTTAAGTAGGTAACTTCTAAATCATATGGGTGATTTAATTGTTTTTGAATGTTATAAACCTAAGCAAATACAAGCCTAAGATCCTGTTGTACTTTGGGTGCTTCTTTGTTTATTTCCGCGGCACTTTGATTATCATGTTTTTGCATGAGCCTGAGGTAGTGTATTCCCAACACTTACATGAATACGATTCATGTTTGAGGGTTAGTTCGGGCATGGAACAAGGTTGGAACGGACAGCAATTGTTGTTGCACATGCACCACCCAAACCATGGCCAAAAGTATGGCAAACGTTGCCCATCTTGTTGTTGCCATGAGGGGCGAACAACAGCCTAATTCTAGGCATCTAGCAGCCACCGAAAGTGGCACACAACAGCCTCCATCATGGGCGGGCAGCAGCTATTCGATGGCCAAAGAATGTTGCCTATGCCTAGGACACTAAGTGTTAGTGTCCTACTCCAATTGAAAATAGTTCCTAGAGGGAATGTGATTCCTAAAAATTAGGAGATAAAAGTTTTAGTTTGATTAGGTGATTTTTACCTAATAGGATTGAAGTTCCTAAGAGTTAGGATAAGTTTCAAACTTCTTGCTTCAGTTTAAGACAAATAGGATTTCCTAAAAATGAACATGTTTTGAAGAATTAAAATTTGGTAACTTTGTTTTTACTAAAATGTTTAGATAAAAGGGTTTTCTAATTTTAATGTCTTAAAATATTGTTTTGGAAACTAAGTGTCCTAAATGGTTTTGGAAAGTATGCATGTAAAATGGTTTGTCTTAATCAAGACATAGTTTTATAAAAGTGATAAGTTCATAAATTACATATTTTATGCGTTTTCTATTCTTAGTTTTCGGTATGTCTTCTATCCTTATTTTGGTTACTTATGTTTTTCAATTTTAGATATATTTAGGAGAATAAAGTAAAAACATGTCAATTAGGATGTTAAATATTGTCAATACGTGGTCTGTCCGTCGTCGGGGGACCTATTCGAGTGAGGTAAGGAAAAACAACAGGCAGAGGAAAAGACGACTTAATTCCTCTTGAAATTAAAATGAGGGTTTGAAAACAACCTCGAAAAAATAATGGAGTCGCCACCAATTTTTTTGGCTTGGTGTGATCAGCCGCCTACTAAAACCGGTTTTATAAAATATTTTAAAATTAATTAAAACTTTTTTTAAAAAAACCAATTTTGAAATCTACGCTTTAAACCAGAGAAAATAAAAAAGCGGGTTCGGAAGTCGTTACGCGCGAGGAAGGATTAGTACCCCCGCAATGCCCGTGTAAAATGCTACCTTGTTAATCGTGTGTTATCTCGAGTTTCAATAAAAGTCGGTTTTGAAATTGGTATTTAAAAATAATTCTCGTTTTTAAAGAAAAATAATTCCACTCTATTTGAAATGATCCAGAATTTATTAATTCAAAATTTTCCTACATTCCCAAGCAGACCCGGCAAAATATAGAAATTTTTATTTATTTGGAAATTTTTTTGAATCATTCTTGTTTTGAAAAAAAGATATTCCGTTATTAATGATAATTGATGATGTCCTCCCCGGCAGCCCGGATGAGAACTCATGAATTATTTTAACTTGGGAATAACTTTATTTTATTGAAAACCATTATTTTTATTGCATAAAAAACATTTAAAAGAGATAGTTATGAATATGCAAATTACTACTAATGACATGGCATATGAGTGAATGACATGGCATATGGATTAATGACATGGCATGCTTGACATGGCAAAATCTAGAAGACATGGAAGAATCTAAATGACATGGCAAAGATCTAAATAAAATGACAAGAATTAGTGACATGATAAAACTTAGATGACATACTAGAAATCTATATGACATAGCAAAAATCTAAATTAAATGGCAAGAATTAATGACATGATAAAACCTAGATGACATATTAGAAATCTATATGACATAGTAAAAATCTAAATTAAATGGCAAGAATTAATGACATGATAAAACCTAGATGACATATTAGAAATCCATATGACATGGTAAAAAATCTAAATTAAATGGCAAACATTATCATAGAATATTCATAATTATGCCATAATCAAAATGACAACATAAAATCTAAATCAAAGCAATGACATCTGTAGACACCTAATTTTGTCCGGACCACTAAAACAAGTATGTTTTCTTCCTAAATTGAGGTTTCAGAATGTAAAACGACTTTTTTTTTATCCTGCAGTTGGTACTCAGAGACTTAGTTTAAGAGGGCAAGCATAAAAAGTCAAACTTAAAAAAAGTCAACCCCGAAAAAAGTCAACCCCGAAAAGTCAACTACTGAAAAAGTCAACCCACTTTCAAATCAAGATTTGAAGTTCAATTGAAAAATGGCGAAAGAATTTTGATAATTCGAGGTCTACATCGAAACATATGGAGTTCGAAAGTTGGGTTATACAGATTCAGTAGAAAGGAAAACCTAATCCGGGAAATTTGGGAAAAAGTGCTTAAACGATCGAATTGGTCAAAATTGAAGGTTCCAAATGAAAGATAAGCACTGAATACGGGTAATGGAGAAGCCACTTGAAAGAAAAACTGAAAGAAAAGTCAATCCGGGAGAAAACCGAGAATTAGGATTTTTGGTAGATTTCGGTGAAATCGGGACGAATTACAGAAATGGCCCGAATTGGTAAGACTAAAGCCCTCAATGGATGAGGAATGATTAAAAAGGGATAGCCCAAGGCTCAACTTGAAGAAAATTTCAAAATCGGACTTGTTTTGAGCAAAACCGGGTTTCGGAGGTAAAAGGGCAAAATTGGAAAATTTGGGAAGAATAGCAAATGGACTCCAAAAATTCTAAAAATTTGCAAATATCATTATTAAATCATTTGGACGATATTGGATAAAGAAAATCTTGATTCGGAGTTCGTTTGCAAAATGGCCAAATCCCGGGTCTATTACGCATAAATTCAAGAAGAAAAATCCCGAAAAAATAGCAAATGAACTCCAAATCTTCTGAAAATTTAAAAATATCATTTAAAAATTATTTTGACGAGATTGGCAAAATAAAATATCGATTTGGAGTTCGTTTGCAAAATGGCCAAATCCCGGGCCTCCTATGCAATAATTCAAGATGATAAATCTAGAAAAAATAGCAAATGAACTCCAAAAATTCTGAAATTTTGCAAATATCATTTTTAAATTATTTGGAAGAGATTGGAAAAAGAAAATCTTGATTCAGAGTTTGTTTGCAAAATGGCTAAGTCCCGGGCCTCCTATCCAGTAATTCAAACAGATAAATCCCGAACAAATACCAAATGAGTTCCAAAAATTATGAAAACTTCCAGATCACACTTTTAAATGATTTGGAATATATTGGTGAATTAAAATTTTGATTTGGAGCTCGTTTAAAAAATGGTAAAATGTGGGGGCATAAAAGGGCATTTTTGGAAGAAAAATCCAAATAAATAGAAAACAGACTCGAAAATTTTTGAAAACCTCCAGAATTCAATATTTTATTATTTTGAAAGTATTAAAAAAATAAAATTTGAATTTAGAGTCCGTTTGCCATTTATTTGCATCCGGGGGGCAAAACGGTCATTTCATCCCAGCAAACGAAAAAGGCTTTTTTTGGCCTTTCAAAAAATCAGACTTGGGCTGGAAAAGAGAGTGCTGGCCTGCCAAGGCCCAAAGGAAGGAGGAAGCTTCTGATTTTTCAATCAAATGGCCAAGAATTAAGAGTTAGTTAGAGATTTTTTTTATTAAGCCATTGTGATTAAGCCACATAGGCCAATGCATGAAGAGGGAGAGTGTCAACATTATTCTTGAACAGCTGTAATTATGGATATCTGATATGCTAATCTAAGGGTGATAATTTCATGATTTTTCACCTTGAATCACTAGCCCTTGGATGGAAAATTGGTTGGAGTAAAAATGACAACATCCTAGGGAGAAGAGAGGTAAAATTCTGCCAGCACTATAGGGAGCATTTTGTTTTTTTTTATTTTCAGACTTCATTTTCAAATTTCTTCTTGGTTTTTCTTAGTTTTTTCTCTCCTTGGTTGAAAGCAAAAAAAAAAAAAAAGTTTAGAAAAGAAAGGAAAGTTTGAATAGATAAAGCTTGAAATATAGCTTCTTGAGGTTGCTTTTAGCACCAACTCTTGCACTTTCTTGATTTTCCATTCTTGTTTTTGCTATTTTGATTATTATTTGATGAGTTTTCTTTTTAAATAAGTGTTTTTTTTTTTTATGTTCTTCTTAAGTTCTTTTTTAATCTCTTTCTTAAATAATTTTTACAAAATTTTTTCTTATTTTTCTTTAATGGCCGAATGGCCTATATTTTTTTTTATTATTGTTGCTGTTTTTGCTTTAATTTATCATGTTATTTATGTTATTTTCTTTAATCTTGATGCTTTAAGTGTTCTTCTACTTCATATACTTGAATCATGATTTAATTTGGTTGCTTTGTTTGTTGCCATTTATGATTTAAATATCATGTTCTTGCATCTTTAATTTTCTGTTTTCATAATGTTTAGATTTGTTGATGTTTTATATTTAGTATCTCAAGTGTTTGTGAAAATGTTTGTTTGGTTTTTAGTATGTCTATTTTGTATTTGCATGATTTGAGTGTTATATTTTAGTTGAGCATGTTAGTATATCAAGTGTTTGTGAAAATGCTTGTTTGGTTTTAGTATTTCTACTTTGTCTTTGCATGTTTTGAGTGTTATATTTTAGTTGAGCATGTTAGTATATCAAGTGTTTGTGAAAATGCCATGCTTGTTGGAGCTTGAGGCCATTCGGCTACTCCATGTGTTTTACATTGTATGTGCATTTTTTCCATGTTAGTTGGTAGGTTTTGCATGTGCATGACATTTGATTGAGTATTTAGTTTAAGTATACCAAGTGTTTGTGAAAATGCCATGCTTGTTGGAGCTTGAGGCCATTCGGCTACTCCATGTGTTTTGCATTATGTGTTGCATTTTTGCTATGTTGGTTGGTAGGTTAGCATTTGCATGATATTTGGTTGAGTTTTTGGTTTAAGCATGCCTTGTGTTTGTGTTATTGCCATGCATGTTTTAGGTATTAGGTTTGGTTTATTTTTCCATGCATGTCCATGCATTTTAGACCTAGGTTGCATTAAATGCCATGCAAGTTCATTTAGGTCTAGGTCACTATATGGATGCCATGCATTTTTTCATGACATTTAGGTTTAAAGTCATGCATTTCATGCATCATATTTGCTGTAATTTTTCATGCATTTCATGTTCATGCCACTTGAATAATGACTTAGGCCAATTAATGGTTCAAAGTCATGCTCTCTTGAGCACACTTGTGGAAAATTAAGGTTTGTCAAATTGATTATTCTACCTTTGTGATTTTTTTTTACTTGGCCAACTTTTATCTAACTTTAAAAAAGTCCTAGATACTGTTTGTGAATCATTTTGTGAGTCTTAAATATTTTTACTTTGATTTTTAAATGATTTTATCAAAGGCAAAAATGCATTTTGGCAAAACAGTTTTTTCACCTAGTACTCGTACTTTCTCGATTTTTCTGGGAATTCATCTTTAATCAGAAAATTAAGCTGATTTTTTCTCGCGTAGTTTTACATGTCCTGAGTCCCCAGTTTGTTTTATAGATGTTTTTGAATTTTTAAAAATAGGATAAAAATCGTGGCTTAAAATTGGACGTTGGAGTCAGAATTGAATATGAAGGAAAATCATTTTTCTGTTTTGGTTAAGTTACTTAGAGGGGGCAGATTAGGAAGTTTAGCTACTGACTTTGGGTAGTTTCTAAGCCTTTTTAAACTCTAAAAATGATTTTTTAAGTCTCGGGTTAAGGGTGGTCAAGTTCGGGATTTTAAACTTAGGAAATTAGAGCCATTTAAAAAAAGATTTAGCCCAGTTTTTATTTTTAATCTAAGCTTTTCAAAATTGTTTTCAAACAATCACAAAGTATTTTGGTTTTAGAATATTTAATTTGACATATTTTCCTAAGGTAGCCGGATATATTTTTAGATATACGGATTTCCTTAATTAAAGGAAAAAAATACATTTTCATGCATTGCATTTTCCATATTCATGCATTTTATATAATATGTGATTTTTGCTATGATAACTTCTATGATATTGTTATGATTTTGAGTTATGTTATATTGTTTATTATATGATTTGGAATATTTCATGATATCCTATGCTTTTTATTTAATTATTTTTTGTTATATTATTTAGCATATACTATGTTCATGCATTATTATTTGCAATTTTATTTCCATGCATATTATATGATAGCATTATTTTATATTCCATGTCATTTAAATTATATGCCATATCATTCATATTTGCCATTTCATTCAAATTATTTCATCTCATATAGAATATATTATGTTACCTAGGTCATTTCATGTAGAATATATTATGTTACCTAGATCATTTCATTTAGGATATATATTATGTCATTTAGGATATTTTATTTCATTTAAAATATATCATATGATTTAGGATATTACATTTCATATAGAATATATTATGTTACCTAGGTCATTTCATTTCATTTAGAATATGTCATATAACTTAGGACATTTCATTTAATTTAGAATATGCTAAGGCATTTAAATTATATCATATCATTTAGGATGCATTATATTTTTTAGATTTTGCGATGTCATTTTATTTATGTCATGCATATCCATATTCATATCTTTTAAAATGTTTTCAAAAGGATAATGATTTTTCAATAAAAAATAAAGATAAACCCGAGTTAAAATAATTCATGAGTTCTCTACCGGGTTTGCTGGAGGGAATATCATCAATTATCATTAATAAAAGAATATCTTTCTTTCAAAAAACAGAATGATTCTGAAAGTTTTCCAAAACTAATAAAAATTTCTATATTTTACCACGTTTGTTGGGGAATATAGGAAAATTTTGAATTTATAAATTCCGGATCATTTTCAATTAAAAACTGGAATTATTTTTCTTTAAATTGGGAATTAACTTGAAATACTAAATTTAAAACCGATTTTTTACCGAGACTTGAGATAACACACGATTAATAAGGTATCATTTTATACGGGCATTGTGGGGGTGCTAATCCTTCCCCACACGTAACCGAGTCCCGAACCCGTTTCTTTGATTTCTCTGGTTTAAAACGCAGACTTGAAATTGGTTTTAAAAATGTTTTAATTAATTTTTAAAATATTTTATAAAACCGGTTTTAATAGGTGGCCGATCACACCTAGCTAAAAAAGATTGGTGGCGACTCCATGTCTTTTTCAAGGTCATTTTCAAAACCTTCATTTATCTAGAGGAATTAAGTCGACTTTTACTCGGGTTTTTTTATGTCACGCTTAACGAATAATAAAGTCTTGCGATGAGACTTGTTATTTTTTAGGTTGCGACAGTTTGGCGACTCCGTTGGGGACAATTAGAGAGTCAGGCCTAGAAATTAGTCGTGTGTTATCAAAGTCTCAATTTTGTTGGTTTAATTGATATTTAATTTTAATTCCCATTTTTTTAAAATAAAAGAGAATTTTGAAAATAAAAAAATGTTTTAATATGTCCATATTCATGTGCATTCATATTATTACTTGTTCTCTGGTTATTTTGTCGAGTATATTTATATGATTGCTTGACTGATGCTTTACATTGTTTGATTTTAGTGGGGTATTTAGAATAAGAGGTGTAGAATAGGTGGTGACAGGTTTGTTTTGTTCCTCCGCACACACTGTATTTGCATTTGTATAACATGAATCCTCTACCCGGGTTTCGTCCTTTTAAGTGGAAGTAAAGTAACTACGCCTTCGTGATTGATCCTCCATATGGGCTAGTGAAACACTTTCGTAGTATAAAGTACCTAATGCCTTCGTGATAATCCTCCGTACGGGCATAGGAAAATATACTTTAACGAATTGAACCCGCTTTTATTGGGGTGCCTTACTAGCCTTCACCGGCGACAGTGAGGAACAATTCGGGGCCTTAGAACCGATTCACCTTCATATAATAAACATAGGCGAAGCCATGTCGGATTTTCGTTAGATATACCGAAAATAGGAACACATGGTGGGACATTTATAAACCTTTTATTACCTATTTTACACTCTAAAGAAGTTTTGTAGATCGGGCAACGATGTACGTACATCGCCCGTAATAAATGTGATAATCCGTCTCAAAGGCACAGTGAGACCTATATAAGTAGATATTTGTCGGGGCAAATATTCATTAACTGTTTGAAATAAAAAATAAAAATCCTTTTTCAAGCATTTTTTTTTTTTGCATTTTGCACATTTCATACATGTGAAAATAAAGCATGTACATTTTTTATTGTTTTATTGATCTCGTTTTTGCGATAAATGGATGGTGATAATAATTTCATTTGATGATTTCATAAAACCGGTAGTGTTGCATGAACATTTGGACATTGTACCATATTAGGATCCACTACCCCAAAATTCTTTTGAAAATAATATGATTGGGTTTTCATATAAAAAAACATGTTTCAAAAAATCATAAATTTGGAGGCAAATCTTGCATAATGAGATTTTTGAATAATCAAGATTTAGGTCCCACCAATTTCGTGTAATCGTTGGTTAGTTTATTTGTATCATGTTGACATCATGTCACAGTCTTAACATGCATGGTTATTCATTGTAGAATACATTTGTGATATACATGGTCATTCTTTGTACCTATCTTTGTACCTATCTTTGTATTAATTCATTTATTCTTCGCATGTATCATTTTGACATCATAGCATGCATGGTCATTCATTGTAGAATACATACATGGTCATTCTTTGTATATACTTGTGCATCAATTTATTCCTTTTTTTTATGCATCATGTTGGCATTAGCTTGCATCCATAGCATACATCGTCATCATAATTTCTCTGTATATGTTCATGCATTAATCATCAGTATATTCATGCACATAGGAATAGAGCATGTACATTCACAATTGTATTCTTAATCTCATGACATTTTCATTTGCATGAAAGGGGTTCGAGATATGAGGAAAGAATCAGAGGAACGATTGGGTGCTTTGGAATGCAACCAAGAGGAATGTAGACATGAAATCTGGGAAATGAAAGAACAACTCGCCAAATTGTTAGAAATGTTTGAGGATATGGGTAAGAGTAAAGGGGAACTTTTTCAGGGCTCTGCATCGTCTTCGGATCAACCAAAACCATTAAGTCCTGAACATACAATCCTTGATGGATCCTACACTTGTCAATGCCACAAAGGTTGCAATCCTGATGAAATTATGAACAAAATCGTGAAAATGATTAAACCTGAGAGCCTGATACCAAGGATAGAAACCTCGGATCCTGTACCATACCTGCAAACTGTTCTAGGTCCAAGCCAATATCCCCACCCTACTATGGTCCAATTGTCCATTGGGATGACCACTATGGGATTCCTGAATCCCACTCCATCACCACCAATTGCCAGTTCATATTGCTTCCCTCATCAATCACCTTATCCAGCATCTGGGATAGGAACCTCGAGCTATGTATAACCTCCAAAGGCCCCGTGTCCAAATCCATACCCTTACCATGATGTTCCGCCACATCTCCATGTAAACACTCTGGTTCGGACCTTATTACCACCACCAAGGGCCCCAACTCCTAGGCCATGTGTGACTAAGAAACAACCCCAGGATAAAACCCAAAGGCATTTTGATCCCTTTCCAATCAGCTACCAAGAGCTTCTTCCTATACTGATCCAAAATCACATGGTTGCATGTGTCCCATTGAAACCCCTGTTACCACCATATCCAAGGTGGTATAATCCAAATACAAGATGTGATTATCACTGTGGAATTGTTGGCCATAGCATTGAAGACTGTATGGCATTCAAAAAGAAAGTGCAAGCTCTTATAGATGCAAGTGGTTGGATCCAACGACACTGATTGATAGAGTATTGGGAAAGCGTCATTAGGATTGGGAGATTTACAGCATTGAGGTGGAAAGACTTCGGTCTTATATGATGTAATAGGATTTCACTTATTCAGTAGCCGGCTCTTATAGCCTTAGGATGCTAAGAAGAATAAAGTGCTTGTAAAGACTGTTTTAACTACTGCTCAAATTTTGTAAAACATGGTTCATACCATTGTTGAACGTTGATGTAGGAATGAATTGATTATGCTTCAAATTTATGAGATGTTGATGATCAAGTTCCTTCGATTCTTATTTCTTCCGTGATATCTTCCCTTTTTGCATTTTGCATCCGATCAATTATTGGTCATACCATATATTCATACATGTATCATGTTAGCATCAGGTTGCATTTATGCATTCATAATCAGCATGGTTTTTCTGTATATATCCATGCATCAATTTGCTTATTACATACATCATGTTAGCATTAGGTCGCATTCATGACACACATGGTTAGCATGATTTTTTTGTATATACTCTGTATCAATCATTCATTGTTTGCATGTATCATAGTTGACACCGTGTTGCATTCATAGGATATATGATCATTCATTGGGAAATACGCTAAAATGTACATGATTATTCATTGCATATATCCATGCGTTAATTTGTTTATTCTTTGCTTGCAACATGTTGGCATTGTGATTGCATTTATTACATACATGGTCAGCATGTTTCCACTATATATGTCCATACATCATTTCTTTTATTCTTCACATGCATCAAATGACAATCATGGCTCATTCATCATGACATACATTTGGGGGAAATAAAACAGAAGTTGGCTTGGCTTTAGGAGTCTTTGAAAGAATTTTTATTTCAAATCAGAGGTATAAGAAGTACTGAGTACCCTTTTAATACAGGCTAGTGCTATGGAGGATGAACAAGTTGCCCGAATGGAAAAAATGGAAAGGGAACAGAAAGAATTGCAAGAACAGCTAGCAAAGTCTCAAGCAGAATCTAAGGATTAGATGACTAAATTGATGCAGCTGATGTCCGTCATAATCAAGGGAAAAGGATACACTGAAAACTTTGTCGCCAGGAAAGGGTTAGAGGCACAAAAGGGTCAGAATGAGGTCGTAATGATTGATGCCTAGAACACTGTTAACCCCGTCAATATCCTAAACTCAGATGATCCAGCTGAACAAGCAAAGTTGAAAATGGTTGCAGTAAATCAGGTTGAGTTGGTAGATTCCCAAAGGAAATATCAGTTGTTAGATGAAAGGCTCCGGGTAGTAGAAAGTACAGATTGATTTGGGAGTTTAGATGCGAAAGAACGATGTTTGGTCCTCGATTTAGTCATTCCTCCTAAGTTCAAGATCCCTGACTTTGTGAAATATGACGGGACGACCGATCCCTCAGCCCACATCACTATGTTCTGCCGGAAAATGACAAGTCATATAGATAATGATAAGATTTTGATTCACTGCTTTCCGGATAGCCTCAGCGGGTCTGCAATTAGGTGGTATAGTCAGTTGAGAAAGGATTAGATTCGCTCTTGGAATGACCTGGCTAGGGTTTTTCTAAACCAGTACAAGCATATGACCGACATGGCGCCTGACCGTCTCACCTTGCAAAATATGAAGAAAAGAGCTACTGAGAGCTTCAAAGAATATGTGCAACAGTGGATAAACCTGGCCGCCCAAGTACAACCGCCCTTAACTCAGAAGGAAACTACTGTCATTTTTGTGAATACACTGCAGGCCCCGTACTATGATATACTTGTCGGCAACACCACGAAGAATTTTTCGGACATGGTAATTTTAGGAGAGATGATTGAGAATGCTATCAAGGTTGGGAAAATTGAAGGAGAAAGAACATCCAATACCAAGAAAAAGGGGGCATTTGAAAAGAAAAAAGAAGATACCCAAATCGTGGAAGGCTTTGCCTCACCTCCCCAATTCTCCTCGTATCAGCCATTTTACTCTGCCCTGAATAATGTCTCTCAAGGTTTTTATCCCTACTAATCAATGACTGCAACTATACCATAATTCATCTGTTTATCAATCGAACACCCTTGGGAATAATCGAAGGGGGCCTAAAAAGCGAAAAAAAAATCAGGTTGACCCGATTCCTGTGACATACAGTGAGCTATTACCTCAACTCATCTAGAATCATCTTGTGACACCCATGCAATTAGAGCCTCAAAAGCCCTCTTATCCGAGCTAGTATGATGCTAATGAGTGTTGTGATTATCATTCTGGCAATCAAGGTCACTCAACAGAGAACTGCCTCGCTTTGAAGTACAAGGTCAGGGATCTCATCAAGGCTGGTTCGATAAGTTTTGAAGATGGGAAAGCCAAGTGTCATAAGAAACATGGTGCATGATCATATTAGATTTTTGACGCATGTAGTTCTATACACTGTGATGATGAAAGCACTTGTCTCATGTTAACATCTACATGAATTAAATGAATTTTGAATTTTAAATGCTTTGTGTTTGTTGTGTTTTAACAATAATTTGAATTTGCAAAAAACAAGCATTAAGGAATTTTTAATAATGGACAGTCTCGAGAATATTGTTGATCATTGTTAGAAATGACCCAACACTCTCCCCCCTCTTTTTTAGGCTTCTCTATGCCTAAACCCTTGAGTCAAGAACGCTTGAAAGACCTAATGTTTCAAGGAATATGAATGATTGAACTTCACAAAAAAATATATAAGCATTGTCATTGCAGAAAAAGCAAGGATGTAAATCCTAGTCTAGGCTATGAACAAAGGAACGAACTTTTTGAAAATTTTTCGAATTCCTTGAAATTCAAACAAATGAGACATTCTTTCAAGAATCTAGATTTTGATAATTTGATGTGCGTCAAGATTGTGCTAAAACCATTCATGACCTTTTCCAATGACCATAAAACTTCAATTACCCAAACATCACTTCATGATTAATACCTTGGAGCCAAATGACCAAACCAGATTATCCCATATCCCAGAGAAAACCCATTTTTAGGTCATATTTTCCTTGTCTCTTCAAATAACTCAGATTGGAAACTCAGCTTTTTCAGTATAGACCTAGACTTGCTATGTTCCTCGTTGATACAAATTCTCTTTGGTTAATCAAATTGGGGCATCATATGCGAAAAAGATAGATATATGGGAAAAAGGATGGACTAACGCATGAATTATTGGGGCATGCGGTAAATAAAAAAGAAAAAAAAAATTGTGATATCATGCATATGAGAATTCGGATGATTCCAAAGTGCAAAATGGAATTTTGATTATCTATTCCCCTTGAGGATTGCCTTTCAATGAGAATATTTGTGCTTGATATGAGAAATGGCTTTTTTTATATCCCTTTCACAAGAGAAAAATTATTATCCATAGTCACCCCTTTTGAGCCAAAAGAATTCTTTCTTCTTTGAACCCTGATGAAGGATCACCCTCTACACTTGAGGGCAAATGCGAGAAAAGATCTTTTAAAGAACATGGAGGAATGAATCCTAGCTCAAAGACAGATGCAAAGCAAATGGAGCCCCGAAGAAATACGGGCTTACTCTGTTGAAAAAAGGCGGCAAAATGAAAAAAATGTGAAAGACATGGCAAATTGAAAGCCAAGAATGAAGAAGAAAAGACGCAAAAGTCAAAAGGAATGAAAAGTCCAAAAGGGACAAATGCTTCAAAGAAAATCCTCCTCAAGAAATGATCCTTGATCTGATTACCCTCAAACACATATTTTGGGCCTATTTATCCTTTCTTTCTGAACCCTGAGCCATGGCCTACATTACGTGCTTTAAAAGTCTATTTTGATCAAGCATGAATATTTAATTTGAAAGGTTTTTCCTCAGATTTTATCACATCTCATCAAATTATCATTTCACTAAGGAAGAATTTAGAATTCTCAAGTGTATGGTAGGAAAAAAAAAAGAGAGAAAAGAGAAAAATTGGAAAGAATGGGACTCTAGGGCTAAAACCCAAAAATGGGCTGTCTAGAGTAAGATGGAATTTTTTATGCCATTTATGTTAGTGCAGATACCACAAAAGAGAAGGCCATCTTGAAGAAATGGGCATCGAGGAACATTTAAGAATTCCTGAACCTCCCAAATTGTCAATTCTCATTCAGAGGATTGTCTTCAAAAACTGAAACTTTTTTTTTCTCCAAGATTAAACTTTCCAGTTTAAACATCTCGGCCAATCTTGACGCTTGTCAAAATGCCTTGATATGGAAACTAAGAGAATGTTGAATTTGTTTGGTTCTCAATGAATTCATGATTTATAAAACCTGTTCCATTTGTGAGCCTAGTAGGGATATACATTTTTGTCATGAAGTTTTCCTAGAAAAGTCAGAATCTTGTTATACCAAGCCTTGCCAATCCCAGTTAAAAAACCCATATTGACACTTAGAGAAATTTCTAACAATGATCATCAGTCTTCAAAAGATTTGTACATCACACATTGTGAGGTTAATATTTTTTGTTCAGAAGTTTTCAAAATGAGAAAACAAATAAAGATATATTTTTTTTGAAATACCCATTTTGATGTTGACATGAGACAAGGATTTTTCTAACCCAAAGGTATAGAACTGCCAGGATAGGTCCTAACTTCCAGATATGAGAAGAAGAAATAGAACCCGGTTCATATCTCTGTTGATGAAAGTTTGAAAACTGTTGGGGCAAAGAGAATAGCCAAAATGAATTGAAGATATACTCTGATTTGAAGACGAAAAATGAATTTGAAAGGCTAAGCCAAAGTCTAGAAAAACAACCGGGGACACACTCATGAGTACTCATCTCTTTATCGAGCTTTTGCATCTGCACAGTGTCGGTAAGCATTTGCATCACTCATGGGTATTTGCGTTGGCATTATTCCATAAGCATTTGCATTTTACCTTTACATTTACATTCTTCATGGAATTCGCATTTGCGTCATCTCAAGCAATTGCATCATTTCTCGAATCATTGCATTTTCATTATTGTGTGGTAATTGTAGTTACACCATTCATAAACCAGTTACATGAACACAATTAGTAGGGGCATCTGCATCATGAAACATGGGCATCAATCCAGGCCATTTGCATTTGCACCAAGAAACATTAACATCAATCCAAGCCATTTACATTTGCATCATGAAGCATGAGCACCTTGTTAAAGACATGTGCATCTGCATCATTTCTCAAAGCTTTTGGGTATAATTTGCAACACGGATTTTACAATGAGCAAACCTTTGGTGGTGATAGCCAAAGCTTCTGGAGGAGTTACCCAGAATTTTACAATGAGCAAACCTTTGGTGGTGATAGCCAAAGCTTCTAGAGGGGATATCCAGAATTTTACAAATTTTAAAAGTGAACAAGTTTTCGGTTGTGATAGCTGAAGCCTCTGTGGAGATATCCAGAGTTTTAAAATCCTTTGAAAAGGTAGAAAACCTTTGGTGGTGATAGCCAAAGCTTCTGGAGGAGTTACCCAGAATTTTACAATGAGAAAGCCTTTGGTGGTGATAGCCAAAGCTTCTGGAGGGGATATCCAGAATTTTACAAATTTTAAAAGTGAACAAGTCTTCGGTGGTGATAGCTGAAGCCTCTGGTGGAAATATCTAGGGTTTTATAATTTTGAAAAATGAGAAATCTTCTTCTGGAGGAGTTACCCAGAATTTTATTCAATATTTGCATCTACATCAAGAAGCATTTGTATCAATCTAAGTTATTTGAATCTGCATCAAGAAAATCTGCATCAAATCAAGTCATTTACATTTGCATCAAAGACATTTGCACCAGTCTAAGTCATTTGCATCTACATCAAGAAGCGTTTGCATCAACTAAAGACATTTTCATTTGCATCATGAAGCATTTGCAACATCTCTTAAAGCTTTCAGGTATAATCGAACTCGTTTTGCTTCTCAAATGAGTCGAGCCCCGAGACCACCGTCGAGGTAATTTCTTTTATTTTGAACTCGCCGAACCCATAATTTTAACACGTTTTTAAATAAATGAACAAATCTTCGGTGGTGACAACTGAAGCTTTTGGAGGAGATATCCAGAATTTTACAAATTTTAAACAGTGAGAAAATCTTCGATAGTGATAGCCGAAGCCTCTGTAGAGATATCCAGAGTTTAAATTTTTTTTTTGAAAAGGGAAAAAGTATTTGGTAGTGATAGCCGAAGCCTCTGTGGAGATATCCAGAGTTTTAAAATTTTTGAAAAAGGAGAAAGTCTTTGGTGGTGATGGCCGAAGCCCTCTGTGCAGATATTCAGAGTTTAAAATTTTTTGAAAAGAGAGAAAGTCTTCGGTTGTGATAGCTGAAGCCTTTGTGGAGATATCCAGAGTTTTAAAATCCTTTGAAAAGGTAGAAAGTCTTTGGTGGTGATAGCCAAAGCCTCTGGTGGAGATATTCAGAGTTTTACAGTTTTAAAAATGAGCAAGACTTTGGTGGTGATAGCCGAAGCTTCTGGAGGAGATACCCAGAATTTTAAACACAGCTGAGAACAAGATAGGTTAAGACCCCGAGACCATCGTCGAGGTCATTTTTTTCTTGCAAATCGAATTCGTTTCCTTAAGACGGGTCGAGCCTTGATTAGTCAGGGAATTTAATTTAAGGACAAAATCTTCAGTTTACAGCTTTTTCAAAAAAAAATGAAAAAAATGAAAAAACGAAAAAATGAAAAAATGAAAATGAAAAAATGAAAAAATGAAAATGAAAATGAAAAAATGAAAAAATGAAAAATGAAAAAAGAAAAAGAAAACCCCTTTCCCTTTCCTTCACATGTGACTTCACTAACCCTACAAAATTAGTGTTGGTTTATCGTTGCCTGATTCCTGATTCTCAGCAATAGCTAAAGAGGGGCAGCTGTAGACACCTAATTTTATCCGGACCACTAAAACAAGTATGTTTTCTTCCTAAATTGAGGTTTCAGAATGTAAAACGACTTTTTTCATCCTGCAGGTGGTACTCAGAGACTTAGTTTAAGAGGGCGAGCATAAAAAGTCAAACTCAAAAAAAGTCAACCCCAAAAAAAGCCAACCCCGAAAAAGTCAACCCCGGAAAGTCAACTATTGAAAAAGTCAACCCACTTTCAAAATCAAGATTTGAAGTTCAATTGAAAAATGGCAAAAGAATTTTGATAATCCGAGGTCTACATCGAAAGATATGGAGTTGGGAAGTTGGGTTATGCAGATTCAGTAGAAAAGAAACCCTAATCCGGAAAATTTGGGGAAAAATGCTTAACGATCGAATTGGTCAAAATTGAAGGTTCCAAATGAAAGATAAGCACTGACTACGGGTAATGGAGAATCCACTTGAAAGAAAAACTGAAAGAAAAGTCAATCTGGGAGAAAACCGAGAATTAGGGTTTTTGGTGGATTTCGGTGAAATCGGGACGAATTACAGAAATGGCCCGACTTGGTAAGACTAAAGCCCTCAATGGATGAGGAATGATTAAAAAGGGATAGCCCAAGGCTCAGCTTGAAGAAAATCTGAAAATCGGACTTGTTTTGAGCAAAATCGGGTTTCGGAGGCAAAAGGGAAAATTTGGAAAAAATAGCAAATGGACTCCGAAAATTTTGACAATTTTCAAATCTCATTCTTAAATCATTTGGAACAGATTGGCGAAATAAAGTCTTGATTCGGAATTCGTTTGCAAAATGGCCAAATCCCGGGTCTCTTATGTAGAAATTCAAGAAGGAAAATCCCGGAAAAATAGCAAATGAACTCCAAATCTTCTGAAAAATTTGCAAATATCATTTTTAAATTATTTTTCTGAAAATTTTAAAACCTCATTCTTAAATCATTTGGAAGATATTGGCGAAAGAAAATCTTGATTCGGAATTCGTTTGCAAAATAGCCAAATCTCGGGTCTCTTATGCAGAAATTCAAGAAGGAAAATCCCGAAAAAATAGCAAATGAACTCCAAATCTTCTGAAAAATTTGCAAATATCATTTTTAAATTATTTTGAAGAGATTGGCGAAAGAAAATCTTGATTCGGAGTTCGTTTGCAAAATGGCCAAATCCCGGGCCTCATATGCAATAATTCAAGAAGATAAATCCCGGAAAAATATCAAATGGACTCCAAAAATTCTAAAAATTTTCAAATATAATTTTTAAATTATTTGGAAGAGATTTGAGAAATAAAATCTTGATTCGGAGTTCGTTTGCAAAATGGCTAAATCCCGGGCCTCCTATGCAGTAATTCAAGCAGATAAATCCCGAAAAAATACCAAATGAGTTCAAAAAATTATGAAAACTTCCAGATCACGCTTTTAAATTATTTGGAAGATATTGGTGAATAAAATTCTTGATTTGGAGCTCTTTTAAAAAATGGTAAAATGTGGGGGCATAAAAGGGCTTTTTTGGAAGAAAAAATCCAAATAAATAGCAAACGGACTTGGAAAATTTCGAAAACCTCCAGAATTCAATATTTTATTATTTTGAAAGTATTAAAAAAAATAAAATTTTAATTTGAAGTCCGTTTTCCATTTATTTGCATCCGGGGGGTAAAACGGTCATTTCACCCAAGCAACCGAAAAAGGCTTCTTTTGGCCTTTCAAAAAATCAGACTTGGGCTGGAAAAGAGAGTGCTGGCCTGCCAAGGCCCAAAGGAAGGAGGAAGCTTTTGATTTTTCAATCAAATGACCAAGAATTAAGAGTTAGTTAGAGATTTTTTTGATCAAGCCATTGTGATTAAGCCACATAGGCCAATGCATGAAGAGGGAGAGTGTCAACATTATTCTTGAATAGCTGTAATTATGGACAGCTGATATGCTAATCTAAGGGTGATAATTTCATGATTTTTCACCTTGAATCACTAGCCCTTGGATGGAAAATTTGTTGGAGTAAAAATGACAACATCCTAGGGAGGAGAGAGGTAAAATTATGCCAGCACTATAGAGAGCATTCTGATTTTTTATTTTCAGACTTCATTTTCAGATTTCTTCTTGGTTTTTCTTAGTTTTTTTCTCTCCTTGGTTGAAAGCAAAAAGAAAAAGTTTAGAAAATAAAGGAAATTTTGAAGAGATAAGGCTTGAAATATAGCTTCTTGAGGTTGCTTTTAGCACCAAATCTTGCACTTTCTTGATTTTCCATTCTTGTTTTGCTATTTTGATTATTATTTGGTGAGTTTTCTTTTTAAATAAGTGTTTTTTTTATGTTCTTCTTAAGTTCTTTCTTCATCTCTTTCTTAAATAATTTTTACAAAATTGTTTCTTGTTTTTCCTTAATGGTCGAATGGCCTACATTTTTTATTATTGTTGTTGTTTTTGCTTTAATTTATCATGTTATTTATGTTATTTTCTTTAATCTTGATGCTTTAAGTGTTCTTCTACTTCATATACTTGAATCATGATTTAATTTGGTTACTTTGTTTGTTGCCATTTATGATTTAAATATCATGTTCTTGCATTTTTAATTTTCTGTTTTCATAATGTTTAGATTTGTTGATGGTTTATATTTAGTATCTCAAGTGTTTGTGAAAATGCTTGTTTGGTTTTTAGTATTTCTATTTTGTATTTGCATGATTTGAGTGTTATATTTTAGTTGAGCATGTTAGTATATCAAGTGTTTGTGAAAATGCTTGCTTGGTTTTAGTATTTCTACTTTCTGTTTGCATGTTTTGAGTGTTATATTTTAGTTGAGCATGTTAGTATATCAAGTGTTTGTGAAAATGCCATGCTTGTTGGAGCTTGAGGCCATTCGGCTACTCCATGTGTTTTACATTGTATGTGCATTTTTGCCATGTTAGTTGGTAGGTTTTGCATGTGCATGACATTTGATTGAGTATTTAGTTTAAGTATACCAAGTGTTTGTGAAAATGCCATGCTTGTTGGAGCTTGAGGCCATTCGGCTACCCCATGTGTTTTGCATTATGTGTTGCATTTTTGTTATGTTGGTTGGTAGGTTAGCATTTGCATGATATTTGGTTGAGTTTTTGGTTTAAGCATGCCTTGTGTTTGTGTTATTGCCATGCATGTTTTAGTTATTAGGTTTGGTTTATTTTTCCATGCATTTTAGACCTAGGTTGCATTAAATGCCATGCAAGTTCATTTAGGTCTAGGTCACTATATGGATGCCATGCATTTTTTCATGACATTTAGGTTTAAACTCATGCATTTCATGCATCATATTTTCTGTAATTTTTCATGCATTTCATGTTCATGCCACTTGAATAATGACTTAGGCCAATTAATGGTTCAAAGTCATGCTCTCTTGAGCACACTTGTGGAAAATTAAGGTTTGTCAAATTGATTATTCTACCTTTGTGATTTTGTTTTTACTTAGCCAACTTTTAAAAATTCCTAGCTACTGTTTGTGAATCATTTTGTGAGTCTTAAATATTTTTACTTTGATTTTTAAATGATTTTATCAAAGGCAAAAATGTATTTTGGCAAAACAGTTTTTTCACCCAGTACTCGTACTTTCTCGATTTTTCTGGGAATTCATCTTTAATCAGAAAATTAAGCTGATTTTGTCCAGTGTAGTTTTACATGTCTTGAGTCCCCAGTATGTTTCTTAGATGTTTTTGAATTTTTAAAAATAGGATAAAAAACCGTTGCTTAAAATTGCACTTTGGAGTCAGAATTAAATATGAAGGAAAATCATTTTTCTGTTTTGGTTAAGTTACTTAGAGGGGGCTGATCAGGAAGTTTAGCTACTGACTTTGGGTAGTTTCTAAGACTTTTTAAACTCTAAAAATGATTTTTTAAGTCTCGAGTTAAGGGTGGTCAAGTTCGGGATTTCAAACTTAGGAAATTAGAGCCATTTAAAAAAAGATTTAGCCCAGTTTTTATTTTTAATCTAAGCTTTTCAAAATTGTTTTCAAACAATCACAAAGTATTTTGGTTTTAGAATATTTAATTTGACATATTTTCCTAAGGTAGCCGGATATCTTTTTAGATATACGAATTTCCTTAATTAAAGGAAAAAAATACATTTTCATGCATTGCATTTTCCCTATTCATGCATTTTATATAATATGTGATTTTTGCTATGATAACTTCTATGATATTGTTATGATTTTGAGTTATGTTATATTGTTTATTATATGATTTGAAATATTTCATGATATCCTATGCTTTTTATTTAATTATTTTTTGTTATATTATTTAGCATATACTATGTTCATGCATTATTATTTGCAATTTTATTTCCATGCATATTATATGATAGCATTATTTTATATTCCATGTCATTTAAATTATATGTCATATCATTCATATTTGCCATGTCATTCAAATTATTTCATCTCATATAGAATATATTATGTTACCTAGGTCATTTCATGTAGAATATATTATGTTACCTAGATCATTTCATTTAGGATATATATTATGTCATTTAGGATATTTTATTTCATTTAAAATATATCATATGATTTAAGATATTACATTTCATATAGAATATATTATGTTACCTAGGTCATTTCATTTCATTTAGAATATGTCATATAACTTAGGACATTTCATTTCATTTAGAATATGCTAAGGCATTTAAATTATATCATATCATTTAGGATGCATTATATTATTTAGATTTTGCCATGTCATTTTATTTATGTCATGCATATACATATTCATATCTTTTAAAATGTTTTCAAAAGGATAATGATTTTTCAATACAACTAAAGATATTCCCGAGTTAAAATAATTCATGAGTTCTCTACCGGGTTTGCTGGAGGGAATATCATCAATTATCATTAATAAAAGAATATCTTTCTTTCAAAAAAGAGAATGATTCAGAAAGTTTTCCAAAACTAATACAAATTTCTATATTTTGCCACGTTTGTTTAGGAATATAGGAAAATTTTGAATTTATAAATTTCGGATCATTTTCAATTAAAAAATGGAATTATTTTTCTTTAAATTGGGAATTAACTTGAAATACTAAATTTAAAACCGATTTTTTACCGAGACTTGAGTTAACACACGATTAATAAGGTACCGTTTTATACGGGCGTTGTGGGGGTGCTAATCCTTCCCCACACGTAACCGAGTCCCGAACCCGTTTCTTTGATTTCTCTGGTTTAAAACGCAGACTTGAAATTGGTTTTAAAAATGTTTTAATTAATTTTTAAAATACTTTATAAAATCGGTTTTAATAGGTGACCGATCACACCTAGCTAAAAAAGATTGGTGGCGACTCCATGTCTTTTTCAAGGTCATTTTCAAAACCTTCATTTATCTAGAGGAATTAAGTCGACTTTTCCTCGTTTTTTTAACGAATAATAAAGTCTTGCGATGAGACTTGTTATTTTTTAGGTTGCGACAACATCACTATAGAATATTCACATATATATGGAATTTAAATAACCAAAATAGCAAAAATTAAATGTCATAAAATATACATGAATATGAAAAATGCAAATAAATGGAAATGTATTTCTCCCACAAAATAAGGATATTCATATATCTAAACAGATATCTGACTACCTTTGGAAGAGACCTAAGTTGGATTTCCTAACTCGGATTTTGGACTCGGATTTTTTTAATAAAAAAATCAAAATTTTTCAGTAAAAGAAAACTTGACCGAAAACACCTTTTAAAAGACTCTAATTTTTCCTAGTTTTGAAACCAGGGGTTGACCACCCTTGACCCGACTTTAAAAAATCAAATTTTAGGATTAAAATGACTTGAAAATTAACCTAAGATAACAACTAATGTTTTACATCACCCTCCCTCTTAGTGCCTTAAACAAAACAGAAAATTATTAGTTCTTAAAAACAAATCTAACTTTTCTGACCAGTGTTGGAAACCGATTTTATTTACCCTTCTAAAAAATTTCAAAAAAAATCTGAAAAAATTGTGGGAGACTTAGAACATGTCGACCTCTATGGAAAAAAATCAGCTTAATTTTTAGACTAAGGATGACCTACCCGAAAATTCATGAAAGACAAAACAGTGGGTAAAAAACTGCTTAACCAAAAAACCTTTGATAAAAACGTCCAAAAATCAGAATAAAAATATTAGAGACACCTCTAAGGTCCTACAACCAGTGGTAAAAAAATTCTAAAAATTTAGTTAAGGGTTGCCTAGTGAAAAAAAATCCTAAAGTTAGAAAATCCAACTTGTACAAATTTTAATTTTCCACAAGCATGCTCATGTGAGCTTGGCTTTGAGCCATTGATTGGCTTAAGTCAAAAATCAAGAGGGAAATGCAATAATGCATGAAAAAAGTGACATGGAATATGCATGACCTATTGTCTAAATGACATGGCAAATGACATGGAATAATGAAAATGGCCTAGTGCCTAAATGACATGGAAGGTGACATGGCATATGAAAATGGCCTAATGCTTAAATTACATAGAATAATAAAAATGACCTAATGTATAAATGACATGGCATACGAAAATGGCCTAAAGCTTAAACGTCATGGAAGATGACATGGCATGTGAAAAAGGCCTAAAGCTTAAATGACATGGAGAATGACATGGAATAATAAAAATGACCTAATGTCTAAATGTCATGGAATAATAAAAATATCCTAATGCTTAAATGACATGGAAAATGTCATGAAATAATAAAAATGACCTAAATGCCTAAATGACATGGAAAGTGACCTAGATGCCTAAAAATGACCTAATGTCTAAATGTCATAAAAAATGACATGGAATAATAAAATGTCCTAATGTCTAAATGACATGGAAAATGACATGGAATAATAAATATGACCCAAATGTCTAAGTGACATGGAAAATGACCTAGATGCCTAAATGACATGTAAAATGACATGGCATATGAACATGACCTAAATGTCTAAATGACATGGAAAATGACATGACATAAAAATGAGGTGGCATATGAAAATGACCTATATGTCTAAATGTCGTAAAATGACATGGTATAATAAAAATGACCTAAAAACCTAAATGACATGTAAAATGACATGGTATAATAAAAATGACATAAAAGCCTAAAAAAACCTACATGGCCGAATGGTTTAAGAGCCAAAATGTTGTGAGAATGTCATGAAAAATGACTTAGCTAAATGATATGAAAAATGAAAATGTCCTAAACTATATGACAATAGCCACAAGATGCAAAAGTATGTCATAAATAAATAAATAAATAAAATGGTTAGCAATAATATAAATACACATAAAAATAAATAGTAATAGAAATAAGCAAGTTAAAGTAAGCAAATATAAAATATATATATATATATATATATATGGAAATGAATTCCATGGTTGGTATATTGGACAAAGCCCACCCTAACCATTATCACTTGATTTTCATCAAGATCATGAAGCCTAACCATTGTTTTATTTATTTTGAAAAGGCAAGAACCACAAGAAAGCTTTCATAAAGCCTTTATTAAACAAAGAAAATAGTAGGAAATCACATGAAAAAATAAAGAATAACATGAAAAAGAAGAAAGGAAAAATGTAAGAACCAAAGAGGAATGGTACCTTAGCAAAAACTTTCTTTCAAAAATCTTTTTTTCTAAGGTTTTAGCTACTGCCTCTAACTCAAAATCAGCCAAATTTCTTGTGAAAAAATGAAAAAACCCTCCCCTTTGAAGCCTTGGCCGAACCCCCCATAGTCTTGGTGAAGGGTGGAGATTAATTCATTTAATTCTCCTACACAATCTAAGCCCTTGGATCCAAGATATTTTCATGACAATAAAAATGTCATCTTGCAAATTGATCTTATCCATTCAAGGATGTACTCATCTTTTCATAAGGTGCCTAAGCCATTGGATGAGCAAGGATATTTTAATTGGCTACATGCATTTCTAACCATTGGATGACTTGTGCTCATCTTTCTTCCACCAATATTGGTCATTGGATGAGGACATTTGCATGACAATAAAAATGTCATCTTGTAATTTGATCTTGGCCATTCAAGGATGTACTCATCTTTTCATAAGGTACTTAGGCCATTGGATGAGCAAGGACATTTCAATATAGTAAAAATGACATATTGTAGCTTGATATTGACCAAATTATGAAATGAATTAAATCCCCACCCTTCCCCTATGCATGGCCGGCCAAGGCCTGGTATGTTCTAGAATTTCCTTCATTTTGTTTCACCTTTTAATTTTCAAAATTGGTCTTTTTCGGTTTCTTCGGTAAAATTGCATTTTGGCCTCCAAACTTGATTTTATTGCAAACGGACCCCAAATATGGTTTTTCTTTCTCCAATCCATCCAAATAAATATAATATTGAGATCTGGAGATTTTCAGAATTTTTCGAGCTCGCTTCTTATTTTTTCGAAATTTTCCCTTGGATTTTTCGGTTAGTGACACCCAAAATTCACCTTTTTCATTTGAAATACGATTCCGAATTTTTCTTCACTAATCTCTTCCAAAAAAATATAAAACTCAGATCTGAAAGTTTTCATAATTTTTGGAGCTCATTTTCTATTTTTCCCGGAATTATATTCTGGAATTTCGGCTTAGTGCACCCGAACTTTGCCATTTTTCAAATGAGCTCTGATTGTGGATTTTTCTTCATCGATCTCTTCCAAAAATTATAAAACTCAGATCTGGAAGTTTTCATAATTTTTCGAGCTCGTTTGCTATTTTTCCCGAAATTATCTTCTGGAATTTCGGCTTAGTGCACCCAAACTTTGCCATTTTTCAAATGAGCTCCGATGCTAGATTTTTCTTCACCGATATCTTCCAATAATTATAAAACTCATATTTGGAAGTTTTCATAATTTTCCGAGCTTGTTTTCTATTTTTCCCGAAATTATCTTCTGGAATTTCGGCTTAGTGCACTCGAACTTTGCCATTTTTCAAAATGAGCTTCGATTATGGATTTTTCTTCACCGATCTCTTCCAAAAATTATAAAACCAAGATTTGGAAGTTTTCATAATTTTTGGAGCTCGTTTACTATTTTTCCCGAAATTATCTTTTGGAATTTTGGCTTAGTGCACCCGAACTTTGCCATTTTACAAATGAGCTTCGATTCCGGATTTTTCTTCACCGATCTCTTACAAAAATTATAAAACTCAGATCTGGAAGTTTTCATAATTTTCCGAGCTCGTTTTCCATTTTTCCCGAAATTATCTTTGGGATTTTCGGAAATTGCCCTTCAACCTCCGAAACCTCGATTTTACTCAAAACGAGTCTGATTTTTGGATTTTATTTTTCCACTTTTTTGTCCTATATTGAATTTAAGTTGGTCCAAAAATGCCCAATTTTTATGATCAAATTTCCCTCCGATTTTGTTTTCTCCTTTTCAAACTCGGGAATTTTCTTATTTTTTCGTTTTTTGCCCTAAACGGCTCTTCCTTGGGATCCACTTCAAACTGGACCTTGGGCTATCCTTGTTTACTCATTATTTATCAACTGGGGGCTTCAATTTCACTGAATTAGGTCATTTTTGCAGTTTTTCCCAAATTTGCAAAATTCACCCTTTTTAACCAAAACCCTAATTTTCAGTTTTTCTTCCAAATTGACTCTTCTTTTGGTTCTACTTCCAATTGGTCCTTCTAATACCCGTAGTCATTAATTATATTCCATTTGGAACCTCCAATTTCGACCAATTTGATCGTTTAAGCACTTTTCCCCAAATTTGCCGAATTAGGGCCTTCCCCTACACTGAAATTTCCGCAATCCCTCTTTCGAACTCCATATCTTTCGTTGTAGACCTCGAATTATCAAAATTCTTTCACCATTGTTCAATTCAACTTCAAAACTTGATTTTGACTAAGGGTTGACTTTTTTAGTGGTTTATTTTTTAGGGTTGACTTTTTGAAGTTGACTTTTTCATTATTGACTTTTCATGCTGAACTCCGAATCACAAGTCTTGGAGGACCATCTGCAAGATGAGAAGAGATTTTCGACATTCTAAAAAAGTATAAGGAAGAATTTACCTGGTTTAAGGGGCCCGAACAAAATTAGGTGTTTACAAAGATCTTACAAAATCAAAATCATAAGAAGAAATAAGACGTACGAGTAAAAAAAAAAAAAAATCAAATTCTTGGTGTAAAGCAAGAAGGTAGATTTGACCTTTGGAGCTTGTTGCAATTAAAACAAGATCTTTCTTCATTCAAAGAAACTTCCTTCTTAACTTTTGAATCTGATTTGAATAGCTTTCCAACGGTATATTACTCGTCCAAAACGGATAAGAATATGTCATCCAAATTGGCTAAGAAAGTATGAGAAGATGCAGTAGCAAGAAATGGCCACTAGAAGGCTAGCGCAGCGACGCCAGAAAGCTGGCGCTGCAGCGCCAACACCTACACTCACTCTATTCAAAAACCCAAGAGGGAAGCTCTGCATCGCTCGAAGACCTAAAAAAAATAATCCTGTAGTCCTACTGTTACTTGTGCGGGAAGAAATGATTCTTAGGATTTTAAAGCTCTATAAATAGCATCTTTTGAAGAGTCTTTGAGAACAAAATAAACAGAATAAGAAGAGGAGATCAAGAGGGAAATATTAGGAGAACAAGAGGATGAGATTAAGAGCAAAAGAAAGAGATTACAACTAGACACCATAAAAGAATTTTTTCTTTCTTTCTTCTTTTCTTCCAATTTCTTTCTTGTTTAATTTTCTGATGAATATGTTATTGAAGACATCAAGCATGTGTAACTAAATTCTTCTTGTGGTTAAAGGTGATTTCAAAGCCCTATACATGATTGTTAGTTAATAAATTTCACAACTCTCTTTTGAATTTGTTATATTCTACCGATTGCATGTCATAAATTGCTATCTTGTTTATTTAGGTGCGCTAGTTTACTGTTCTGATCCATAATTGTCAAGATTCTTAAACATAAGTAGCAAATTGTGTGTTTATTGCTTGATATGATCTATCTTTCTAGATTGAATTCTTTCATTGAATTAAATTTAGAGAGCTTATCCTAGATTGTCATTGAAAAGAGATTGGGTAAAAGCGCTTGTTCTTTCTCCCAACGACACAGTAAGGAAAGATTCGAGACAATCTTGCTTATGTATTGTCTTAGGATTATTAAATTTAGAAGAGAGAGTGAAAGATAATTCTGATTATTGACTATATTCATGTTTAGAGGTGGAGAATGATCCTTAACCATACTTTTCATCATTATTGTTATTTGCTATATTTAAATTTTTATTTCTTTAAATTTTAGTTTATCTTTTCTTATTTTCTTTTCATCTCCAAAAACAAACCCTCAAAGTTTAGTTTAGGTATTTAGTCATATTAGATTAGAATCAATAACATATAAATTAAGAACAATCTCTCTGGATTCGATCCTTGTTTACTACTATACACAATTATAACCATAAGTTAGTGCAAAGATTTAATAGATACATTATTTTGTGTATCAATTTTTGGCGCCGTTGCCGGGGATTGTTTTCTCTAATTTATTTGTTACTTGATTTTGTTTTCTATTTTTAGTTTTATTTCTAATTATTTTAGTTTTGTTTTATTTTGAGGTTTTCTTTCAATCCGAGCAAGGAGAGATGGCGCGGAACAATCTAACACTTAAGGAGTTGGCGACACCAATTTTTGATCAGCAACCTCTTTGCATTGAATATCCTCAAATTAATGTTGATTTTGAGCTTAAATCGGGAATGATTCATCTCATACCTACTTTTCATGGTTTTGCAGGTGAAGATCCAAACAAGCATCTCAAGGATCTCTTACCTACTTTTCACGGTTTATTGCTTGATATAATCTATCTTTCTAGATTGAATGCTTTCATTGAGTTAAATTTAGAGAGCTTATCCTAAGTTGTTCATTGAAAAGAGATTGGGTAAAAGCGCTTGTTCTTTTTCCCAACGACATAGTAAAGAAATATTCGAGACTATTTGTCTTAGGGTTATTAAATTTAGAAGAGATAGTGAAAGATAATTCTGATTATTGACTATATTTCATGTTTAGAGGTGGAGAATGATCCTTAACCATATTTTTCATCATTATTGTTATTTGCTATATTTAAATTTTTGTTTTTTTAAATTTTAGTTTATCTTTTAAGTTTTCTTATTTTCTTTTCATCTCCGAAAACAAACCCCCCAAAGTTTAGTTTAGGTATTTAGTCATATTAGACTAGAATCAATAACATATAAATTAAGAACAATCTCTGTGGATTCGACCCTTGTTTACTATTATACACAATTACAACCATAAGTTAGTGCAAGGATTTAATAGATACATTATTTTGTGTATCAAAAAGTTAGATAATGTCATAATTAAGGCAAACAACTAAAAGTTAGGTAATGTCCAATTTTAAGGCAACCTTCCTAAAAGTTAGGAATTTGATTAAAATTGTTTTAATTCAAGAACCGAAATTGCTAAATGATTTGATAAATCATCTCAAATGAGTTTATGAGATTTATGCAAATAATACACATGATTACCAAGTGATATTGGCTATGCATATTTAATTTAATGCTTGTAATGTGATTATGAATGCATGAGGATGATTATGGGCTAGACCTTAGTATGACTAGGTTGTGGATGGTTAAATTTTCCTTTTAGTATTTTTTATAAATAGGGTCTGCAAACCCTGCCTTCTCTTTTCATTTTCAAGTTGTAAATTCTCTTCTAACCTAACTCCTATAGAATGTAACTCGAGGTTTCTATCAAAGTAATGTAATTGTTATATTCTTTATAGATTTAGATTTAGGCTAAGATTAGAATTTATGTAATTCCAAAAAATGCAAGAAGACAAGGCACCAAGAAGACAAGGCACCAAGAAGAAAGGACCAAGGTGATGACCATTAAGGCTTATGACAACTATGTATGGTATCCCTAGAAATTTGACCAACTAGTTTCCTAATGGCTCAAGGAAATTAGAGTAGTAAAAGTCCATAATCATCCTAATAGATTGCATGAGATACATTTATTTTTGAGTTTATATATATGATATATAATTGAATAAGTGCTATGCATGTCAATCAACCAAGCAAATCAATGAGACCTAATTTATGTATAAATCCCTCGTAAAATATTAAGTCCATGCTTCGCATGAATCAGTTGTCTTTTACCATCATAACAAGATAATCTGAGTTCCTACCGTAGGAGACTTATTGAGATCATCAAGGTCAAACCTACCGTACGAGCATGTTTGAGTTATATAAGGTGGGTTTTACTCAACTAAATGTTGTGTTGCCCGGATGTGGGAAACTTGTCTGCATGACATTAGAGGCAATGATTAGGAAAAATGCATATGATTCATTTAGGCAATGTGTTGTCCCCTAATTGATCTAGGAGTTGCATCGAGATGTAATTGGTAAACTAAGTTACCTACTCAAGTAGTTTCATCGTGGCTCATGAAACGCTCAGGATTATGATTGGGATGAAAAGGGTCCTAGCTCATTAAAAGATTTAAGACTTAAATTTCTCGAAATAGTAGTTGAGGGCTATTGTTTTATTAAAATAATGAGAGTAATCATTAGAGTATTAAAACCTGACATTGATGATTAAATTGCTATTATTCACTATAAAAAGTTTTGGTTCAGATAGGATATAAACACAAAAATGACTAGTAATCTATCACTGAGAAGCATACTTTAAATTGACTGGGCCAAACTTCATTGATTGGTTCCACAACATCAAGATTGTCTTGAAACAGGAGAAAAATGCTTATGTTCTAGATGAGCCTATTCCAGATGAGCCTGCTGCTGAAGCAACTGAGGAAGACAAGGCAGCCTACCGAGTTTATAGAGATGATCATGATCAAGCCACATGCGTGTTGTTGGCTAGCATGGCACCTGACCTCCAAAAGCAGCACGAGGCCATGAATGCTCAAGACATCATTCTAAACCTTAGAGAACTATTTGATAAGGAAAACCGCACTGAGAGGTTCGATATCTCTAAGGAATTGTTCCAAACGAGAATGTTAGAAGGTAGCCTAGTGAGGCCTCATGTACTGAAAATGATAGGAAGTATCGCACGCCTTGAATAACTTGGATGGGTCTTGGAGATCCAACCATTGACCTAATTCTTAATTCATTGCCTGAGAGCTATTCACAGTTCGTGTTGAACTTCAACATGAACCATTTGGAGGCTATCTTCTCTGGCTTATTGAATATGCTCATAATGGCCGAGAATACCATTGTAAAGCACAAGTCATCTGTCCATTTAGTTACTTCTTCTAAACCAAAGAATAAGAAGAAAAAAAGAAAGAGAAAGCTTAGATGGGATGTACCTCCTGCTTCAAATAGTTTGAAGCCCAATGGTGGAGTGAAGATTGATAAAGGCAATGACATGGGAGTATGCCATCATTGCAGAAAACCAGGTCATTTGAGGCGCAACTGCAAGGAGTACCTTGAATCAATCAAAGGGAAGAAGCTTAGAGGAGCTTTAACTTCAAGTATATTTTGAGATTAATTCACTTCTCTTGGTATATGATACCTCATTTTTGGTACTAAATATGTATGATATATTGTAGGGACCAAAAGAAAGGAGTAGTGAAGATGGACCATGGAGATGGAAACCTTGTTGATGCTGGATCAGACTTGCCTTCTTTAAGGATGTTTATGAAACATTTAAGATTTATTTTAAACATTTGATGTTTATTGATTTTGGAATTATGGGCCAACTTAAGGATAATTATAGTCATGTTTTGAACATATGTTTTTGCTAGCATATGGATGCCATGCTTTTTATTATTCCTCTTCATTAATAAATCAACTATAGAATTGTTCTATATCATGGCCTTTCATTCTCTTTTATACATCTTGCAATTGTATTAATAATATTAGGCCTAGTAATTTGGATTCAAAATAGTTTTGAATTTAATCCTGCCCTTGTTTTATTTATCTATAGAATATAAATGATATAGAATATAATATAAATGAAATGGAATTACTGATAAAAGTACTATATATCTATAGAAAAGTTGTATATATCTATATTCTATATAATAAATCTATATCTATATAATAAAATTAAGAATCTATATATCTACAGATTAATAATACTCTATATAAATAAATAATAATCTATATAACAAAGTAAAGAAGGGCTTTTTTCAAGCATTTCTTTTTGCGTGTTGTAACATAGTAATTATCTTTAGGTGCTGAGTTGGAATCCCATTCTAACTAAGGATTCTTGTGGTTCCGGAGGATCCAGCTACATGAGAACCAGGAATGGAGAGCTTTTCCCACTCCGACTCTTTGGTCTTAAGAATGCTGGTTTTAAGAATGAGTGATTGCCCTTCTCCGACCCTTACTGCCCAACCTGAGAGCGGACAGCTAATGCATTCCACTTATTGAACAGGGTTCTATGGTCGGTCCGCGACCCCTCGATACCGAAGGAGTCCTTGGGGTGATCTCGTAGTTCTTACGGGGTGGAGACGATGGGGTCGGTCCATGGATTTTCCTTCCTTTTGCCGCATTTCGCTCAAAGGGTTGAAGGGAGATAGTGCATCAAGCTGTTCGCAAGGGCCAACTTGATCCTCTTCCCCAGGGATCCCAGATGGGGGAACCTAGGGGAGTCGCCTACTCCAACTACCGTCCATGTACGATCCATACTAGATCTGACCAACCGCCCATCCTACCTCTTCTACGTTCTTGACAGCCCATCTTTGTCTCAGTAGAGTCTTTCAGTGGCATGTTTCGGTCATCTTCCCCATTACTTAGAAAAAGTGAGCCACCGGTTCAGGTACAAGATACTATCATTACCGCCTGGACAATTAGACACCCAACCTGTAATCGCAACGACCCAATTACAAGAGCGGAGCTCTACCAACTAAGCTATATCCCTCGAGCCAAGTGGAGCATGCATAAAGGAGTTAGATGCTTCTTCTATTCTTTTCCTTGGCGTAGCTAGGCCTTCCTGGACTTGAACCGACTTGAACTAGAGACCAGAAGATTGCATATTTATACCCAATAGGTTGTAAAACAAACTCTTTTGTTTTGGCTTGCAAAAAGATTTATATTTGGATCATTAGCTTATATGCTAATAAAAGGATTCCTATAGCTGCTAATGTAACAACTTAGCCATATGAATGGAATCTGGATCTCGTTGTGATCCGAATTGTTTAATGACTTTAATAATGAGATTATCCTGAATATGAACAAGCATATTCTCACATAGAGCGCTTAAGCAATATGATTGTCTCAAGTGCAAGTGGCAGATTGTTAGTATATGCCATAGAGCCAATCAGATTGGACAAGGGATATACAGTTAATAATGCATACCAATCACTATTCCTTAGTGATACAAGTTTTTCCTTCATGTTACGATAATAATAGTTATTAAGTACTGATTGGATGAAGCCCATGGAACACAAAGCCCTTGCAAAGGAATTATAAAGAGTTATAGTTATGAGATCCTTATGCATTAAAGCCATCTTCCTAAAACTGGTCCTGTTTATAATATTGCCAAGACAGGGCATTGGCAATGCTCAAAGTCTAGTACATGTTAAGCTTTCTTACTTATGAAGTAAGCAACCAATCTTATAGGTTGAAGTATGAGAGATACTTGGGATAACATGTAGGTGCTTGTCTATTGAACAAGTCCACTGAACATGGCTCGCTGTGAGAACTCCATTTGTTATTGTCACTCCAGTGTCTATGAAAATGTTCTCATGTGCCAGTTGTGTAAATAGTCCTCTGACTTAAGATACCAGGTCATCTTGTATGAAGAGTGTCATGCTTTGATTTCATTATGAACGGGTCCCAAGAAGTGATGCCTATGGTAGGTCGATTTTGGCATGACATGAAGCATGCGAAGATGGATGAGTGATCCAGATAGGATTCACCACTCTAAGTGACAGTGGAGATATATCTCATCTGTACTTGGCTTGGGTTAACAAGATAAAGTCTTTATAACATTAATCATAAGCTGCAAGAACTAATATGAATTGAACATGAGTAGACATTGTACCATGCTCATGGTCTTTCTGGGATATTTGGTGAAAGGACCGAATCGCACTAACAGAGTGGTTACTGAAAGGTTCCTAAAAAGTCACATTGGTTCTACAATATTTGGGTGATCATGATGGGTTGCTAGATCCCACTCTTGATCTATGAGTATAGGTTAATAAGATTAACTTGTGTTCATTACCAACATATTGGGAACTTAAAGGGTAACACATAATAGGACAGTAATGTATGGATTAAACATGGGATTCGATTAAGGGAAAACTGGATTCAATAAAAGATCTAATAATGATGACTTAATTGAAGTGCTCAATTAAGATGTATTAAGACATAATTGAGATTTGAGAAATCCAAGTATGATGTCTTAATATAACAAGAAGAATAAACCAGTCTCGAGAAGACAAGCTTGTACGATTTGCATATGAGATAATTCAAGGGTATTTGAATACTATGCAATAGTTTGGTTTAATGTCATATGATGACATTGATTGATCAAATGATAGAATTGTTCAACATATGCAAGTAATTTAATTGAGAATTAAATTTCCAATCATGGATCTTGATCTAGCCAAATATGTGCATGATATTAGAATTGGTCTTTTAGACCATTTTGATTAAGTTAATTAACAAAGGATGATTGGCTCAACTTAGAGTGCTAAGTCAATAGGCCCAATGACACTTATTAGTGTCATGGACGAATTGATCCATCTTGATATTAAAAGGGTTGAACTTCAAGTGGATGAATGAAAACTTGGGCTCCAGGTAAGCATAGTGGTCGGCCAACCTATGTTAATGTACTAGGATTTTCACTTATATATATTTGATATGTTTTGGTGACCTAGTCGTATGCTTAATGGCTGAATACTCCTTGAAAGTTTTGATTTTTCTTCGAGAAAAATATCCTTGCAAAAGAACAACAATCTCATAGACAAACCCTGCAATCCCACCTCCCTGTAAGATTTCCTCTTGCCGCAAGCCTCCTCTTCTTTATGTTGTTCTTGCCGCACCACCAAACATTCTTAGTGGTTTCGACATTGAGAGAGAACCAAAAGAGATTAGACCTTTAGATTGTGATCCGAGGATCATCTTTCTAGCACAAGCGAATCACCACACCTTCTGAAAGGTTCCATCAACTGTTCGTGTGGACAACCTTTGGAGGAAGGACAATTGTGCTTCTCGTGATCTTTGTGAAACTGGTAGGATATCATCAAGTAGTGAGTTCCTGCTGTTTGGATTGGCGACTTAAGATTACAATATTTTAAGTAGGTAATCACTTTCACATATGTTTTTTTTTATGCCCAACGTTTACATGTAAGCCTAAAACCTAAAGATCCTGTTAGATCCAGTTATTTCTTTTTTTTTTTATTTTTTCATTGTATTTTATGTTAGGCTATGATTTATTGTCAAAGTTATTTGAGCATGAGGTCGGATCCAAACAAGTTTATCAATCTTTTATTTCAATGATTATTTGTTTAACAATTATAGTCAAGAAAACAGGTTATCACAAACATCAATGCTTACCTGCTCATCATTAAAGCTTCCATACCCCGCGTTGTAGTTATCTCATCACAATAATTGCCATTTTTTTAATTCAATTTAGTTACTCACATGTAGAGTTGTTTGTTGCCCAAACCCATCCATATTTGTAAATTGATAGTTCAAACTCGTTTAGGCCCGCTCATATTATTTTTTTAAATAAAAAAATGTTATTTTTTATTTAATCTTTAGTAATTTTATATTTTTTTTATTTTATTAAGTTCTTAAACATTGACAACTTAACATATTTTTAATGTTTACACTATAATATTATATATATTTAATTTTTATATGACATAAATTACATAATATATATAAAAATAAAATCAATATATTATTTAATTAAAAAACGGGTCTGGCCAGGCTTGGGCCTTGAATGTTAGAGTCAAGGCCCGATCCATTTTTTAAACGGACCTCTTTTTTTGTCCAAATTTATTTTTCGAGCCTAAAATTTTTATTTAAACACTCTCAAATATAGACAAATTTTCAAACTTGAAAGGATAATCTTATCCTTGTACAAATCTACTCGCATGTAAAATTTCTCAAGCAAGACAAACTCCTCATATTCCTTTTCAAAAACACGCATGGTCTGTCCTCTGTCTTCAAAACCCATGACTTTGTTTCCTTTTAAAAAACTTGAGTTTTTGGATTTAAATTTGGATTTTGTTAACAAGTGCCTTTAGGGCACTTGTTAAGCTTAGTATATATAGTAATATCTCCATCCAATGCATCGAAAATAATGAATAAAGTTATCAATTTTTGCATTTAATACAATATTATTACTATAAATAGTATATTAACTAACCTTAACAAGTACCCGAAGGGCACTCATTAGCAAAACCCTTTAAATTCGGGAATTTAAAAGAATCTAAACCATCCAAACAATAGAGGAGCGAGAGAGGATGTGGAAGAAGTTTTTTGCACTTTTCGGCGTCGGCAAACGATGGTCAGCATTGGCGGCAGCAATGAGCTTTCACCGAATTTTGGGCAAGTGAGTCATCGTTCTTAGGATATTGAGGCAAAGAGAGAGGGAAACGAATAGACAGAGAAAGGGAAAGAAAAAAATTAAAGGGATTTTATTTTTTATCTTTTTATAGTAAATGTCCAGGTGGCATAAAAATTTCATTTCAACATTTTTTTCTCTTACAATAAAAATGCTACATCAGCATTTAAAAAAAAAACTAATAAAATTATCAATTGGATCGAAATTGTCAAATCAATATAAAAAAAATTCAATCTACATGAATTACATTACATGGACTAAATCTCAAATTTCGTCCAGGTACAGCCTTTTTCCATTTTCTAGTTTTCACTCTAAAGTTTGTTTTTTCTTTTAATATAAAAAGTTAAAAACCATTCATCTATACCTATATCTATATTTATACTACATATAAAGTCTCTAACTGAATTAATATCACGAGTCAAGTAACACAAACTCAATTAAAAGTAATTACAAAAAAATTAAATAAAATAATTATAAAAAATATTAAAATAAGGATGAATATATCTTTTACTTTAAAAAAACAATTATCCACCAATTATAAGGGTAATTATAAAAAATAAAATGAAAAAATTATAGAATATAAAAATAAAGATGAATATATCTTTTACTTTAAAAATAACTACCCAACAAAAAATTGCATATTTTTAAATTAATTTTTTTTTTAAACACAATATGTTTTTCAAAATAACTACCCAATTCCATTTAAAGGGCTGATTGATATGTTGTCCCAAATTAACTAGATATCAAGTAAATTAGTAAAACTAGAATTGTTCACAACCATTACATGGATGAAAGAAGAAAAAAAAAGTTACATAATGTAGCTTTTTAAAAAAAAAAATGGATAATTTATACCCCAAAAATGAGTGGATAATTTTTTAAAATATATATATATTTTAAAGTATTTTATAAAAAAATTAAAAAGACATTAATGTCCAATTTTATCATTTGATATTATAAATTTGTTTGGTTTTTTTTTTCTTTTTTTGTAAATATATTAACTGATAACTCGTATAATTATATAGTTTTTAGTTATGTTTTATTATTGTTTTGTGTCAAATACGAGTTATTATTGTTTAGTCTAATTGTGTTTATGATCTTTTATATTTTTATGTAATTTGGTGTTTTTCACAAGTTTCTTTGAGTGATTTCAGATTACTAGAATTAAGGGCAAATCCAGTTCAGTTTCAGTTCCGACACCTTTTGCCATATCAGCTATATCTCGAGTTTCACTGAAGCAATAAGGCTGAAATTTGTAGCCATGCAAAGCTAAGAGGCATATCTATCTTTTTCATGTTTTACACTTCTTAAAACGGAGTCGTTTTCCCTAGCGAAATCGACCATCAAGTTGGCTGATGTGCAATGACGTCTGTGCTGACATGTTTTCGTATTATGCCCGTATCTTCTTATCCACATCAGCAAATGAGCTGATTCCAACGGCTATGGTTCCGTAACTGATAGGGAAACCTTTGTCTAGAAGACCATGTGATCAGATCAGGCCTCCAATATTGAATAAATCGACCATCAAGGTGGCTGATGTGTAATGACATCTGTGCTGACATGTTTTCGTATTTTGCCCATATCTGCTTAACCACATCAGCAAATGAGCTGATTCCAACGGCTATGGTTCCGTAACTGATAGGGAAACCTTTTTCTAGAAGACCATGTGATCAGATCAGGCCTCCAATATTGACGAAATCGACCATCAAGTTGGCTGATCAAAATCGTCATATACCTACCTTTGAAATTTGTAAAGCTTGTCTCTTGTCATTTAGCCCTCCAAAATGTGTATAAATAGAGGGCCTTGGATGATTGTAAGGGATCATATTGTACATAGGTAGGATATTAGCCATTGTAATAAAATTCTCTAAGTTTTCTTCTTCTTTCTTTTCTCTAGTTTTCTTTTTCTTTAGAAAGATCAAGAGGTTGGATAATTAATATTCTTCTTCTTCTTCTTCTTTCTTTCTTTTATTTTCTTCTTAGATTCTATTTAATTTTATGTTTATAATGCCTATGCTAGGCTAAACTTCTATTTGGTTAAGGGTGATTTCAAAGCCCTAGACATGTTTTGTGATTGATTTTCAGATTCTATCTATCATTAATTTTCTATCAAAGTTGCTTATGTTCTTCTACAAGAATTGTTCATGATGTTGTCTTGATTTATTTAGGTGTACAACTAGATAGATCTTGATAATTATCTATTGCTAGTTTAGGAGTCTTGATCCGTGTAATTGTCTTGATTTCCTATTCATAAGTGGCAATTTGTGATTAATGATTATGGTCAAGTTTTCAATAATTGCAAAGTGGAACATAACCTAAGTTGAACAATCTGAGCTTATGTGTTTGTTGCTTAGATCAACCTATCTTTCTCATCATAAAGCTGCCATTAAATTGAATCTAGAGAGCTTATTCTAGGTTGTTTGATGGTTAGAGATTAAATAGAGAGCTTGTTCTATTTAACGACAAACTAAGGAAAGATTGGGATAACAGAGCTTGTTGTTATCTACGGTTGTTAACTTTGATAGTTGGTTGATATTGATAGATCTGAAATTGATTCTTAATGATGTCTAGTGGTGGAGAATGAAACCTTAACCATATTTTTCATATTTGATTCTTCTTACTTATTTGTTTTCTTACTTTTAGTTTGCTTATTTTTTATATTTATTTTTATTGGCTGGTTATACCGCCTAATTTGTATATTAACTTTGTTTTATTTTTATTGGCTGGTTATACCGCCTAATTTAGTATATATATTTTTATTGGCTGGTTATACCGCCTTGCATCTTATTCTTATTATTTACTTTAGTTTAAATCTGGCTTCAAAAACCCCTTTTCTTTTATTGTTCTTGAATTTAAGTTTTAAACTATTAACTTATAAACTAAAACACAATCCCTGAGGACTCGACCCTTGCTAACTACTATACTTACAATTTATCTTTTTAGTGCAAGGTTAAATAAGATACACTCTTTTGGGTGCATCAAATTTTTGGCGCCGTTGCCGGGGATTGTTTTCTTTAGTTTATTTGTTACTTGGTTTATTCTTATTTTCAGTTCTAATGAGTTTTGTTTTCTTGTACATACGGGTTTTTCTTATGAAATTTTGAAAAAAAAAATAAAAAAAAATAAAAAAAATAAAAAAAAAAACGATGGAATTGAGCAATCTAACACTTGAAGAGTTGGTGGCATACATGAACATGGAGAATCAACAAGCCAATCTCACCTTCCCAGTTCAACAATTGGCCATGGGAGGATGTCAAGGCCATCAAGTGTTCCAAGACCAACAGTATGATCATTACTCAAACACTTACCATGAGGGATGGTGGGATCATACTAATTATGGCTACTCGAAAAATTACCAAGAAGTAGATCCTTATGCCAATTACACTCATCCATCTAGCTTCAATCAATCATGGTCCCAAGAACCAGATCTTTTTCAACCACCACATATGACTCAAAACTCAGGTACTTCTTTAGAAGATCTTGTCTATTCTCTTGTTACTAATACATTGCAATTTCAACAGGAAACAAGGGCAAGCATCCAGAGTTTGGAAAAGCAAATGATCCAATTGACTAGTAGTATGGTGGGATGGGTAGCACAAAGATCTGAAGAACTCCCTGCCCAAACAATGATTAACCCAAAGGAGAATACTACTATTGTGACCTTGAGGAATGAGGAACAAGATGAGGATGAGACAAAATTAGAGATGAATTCTATTCTTGAGGACAATGAAGCCAATGATCCAAATAAGAGTATTTCGGCACCTGAGGTAACGTTTGAGATTCCAATTTTTACTAATGTTTCTTCTCCACCTTTTCCTAGTAGATTCGCAAAGTTCAATGAGGATGAACATGAACAAGACATCCTGGAAACCTTAAACAGTTTATTTGTGGATGCCATTCAACAAGTACCAAAAGATGCACCATTCCTCGATGAGATATGCACCACCAAGGATGATGGAATAATACTTGTAATGGAGAATGCATCCACTGTTGTGCAAAGAAAGCTTCCTCTCAAACGCATAAATTTGGGAAATTTCATGTATGAGCCTGACAAGCCTAAAAAGCCAAGAAGGGGTGTTGGTTAGATTCAAAACACTAACTCAAGTGTTAATTGGGAAGGCAGCCCAATTAAAGATGAAATTGCCAACCTTCCATATTCAGATTTGCTTTCTCTTTCTTTTCCTTTTTCTTTTATTATTTTTATTGTTTTTATTTTTATTTCTTATGTTTCTTTGTTAATTGTGTTTACTGTTTTTAAGTTCATTTAGGCTGCATAAGTTTCTTTTGTTTAATAGTTTTTTTTCTCTTACATATAATTCTTGCATTGGGGGATAATAGCATTACATTAATGACAATGTAAGAATTATGTGTGGGGGGAAGAATTTAGGATTTTATTTAGAGTGTTTTATTTTTGAGTCTTTTTATGTTGTTTTTTTTTTTTTATCCTTGTTTTGAAAATAACTAGATGTAAATATAATTTTTATTTTTTTTAACCCCGGTTAAATGGCGGATAACGGTACTCCGTGATTATTTAAATCGGTTCCATCAGCTACCCACAAAACTGATATTGTATATAAATTTCTCTTCCAATTTCTCTTTCAATTTTTTTTTCATTCTTTTTTTTCAGGATGGATGATATTCTCACAAGATTGCAGAAACGATTTCCTCCTTTTCCTCGAAATATTTTACTGAAGCTTTACCAAGTTCGACTTGAGAGATTAAGAATGCTTATGCACAAAGGGATTCCTGACGACATACGTTGGCTAATTGAAGCCAAAGTACGTGAAGATGAATATCTTCCTGTTTTGCATTTACCAGGTACAGGTAGAAGCACTTTTGCAAAGAAGCGACGAGCAAAGCGCATGAGTTCAAATTGCCACAAATGTGCACGATGGACGTGTAACGGTAAATGTCGTTCTATTGGGATTCCGTCCTCTAATTGAGATGATAAAATTGAATTCATTAAGGATGGACTGAGTAAGGAGAATTTGGGTAATATCCAACTTTCTCTTGAGACGCATCCTAGTGGAGACGTACAAAGAGAAATTCTTGATTTATGGCCGCAATTCCAAAGGGAATGGCAACATCTTGGGAATCTGATGTTAAAAGACCCTGTTTGCCAGCTTGTAAGAAAACTGGATGGGAAGCATATCCTCGACTCATAGAAGGCGTTTAAGCCGTTTCTGGACGTAAAACCAGAGGAAGATGTGAGCCACAATCACAACTACAATAAATGACTTCTCAGCTTTTGGTTTGATTTGCAATAACTTTATTTTGTTTTAATTTATGTGTTGTTCGATTTGTGTAATTATTCTCGTTTTTTTTATTTGTCTTTTACGGTTGATTTTTTCTTCTCTTTTTGATTTTCTTCCTGAAATCACGCAAAAATCTTTTGTTAGGTTAACATTTTCTTCTGACAGGTCAGATACACTTTCGGCGACATTATTACTATTGTCTGATTCACTACTCAGTCCTCTATATATTACACCATGTACTCATTCTCTTTCAGGCACTCGAAAAAAAAAATGGAAAGTACTTCATCCCAGCGCATTAAAAAAATTTGTGTCTTTGGAGGTGCTTATCCAGGGAAAAATAACATATTCGCTGATGAAGCCATAAGAGTTGGAGTAATACTTGCCCAACAAAAGATCCACTTGATTTATGGAGGCGGTAGTACGGGTTTAATGGGAGCAGTCGCTACAGCAGCACACACCGGAGGAAGTCCAGTTCTAGGAATCGTGCCAAAACTATTCACAAGTTTTTGTGGACCTACCGTGGGTAAGGAAATACAAGTCTGGAGTGTCCCTGAACGGATAACAATCATGTACCATTCTGCCGATGCATTCATTGCTTTACCAGGAGGTCTGGGTACATTGGAAGAAATAGCTTGCGTGGCTTCTTGGTCATCTTTGGTCACAAATAAGAAACCCATTGGTTTGCTTAATATTAATGGTTATTTTAGTAATTTGCTTTCTTATTTAGATAATGCTGTGGATAATGGATTCATGTTTTCAGAGGCAAGGAGAACCATAATTTCTGCTACAACCATTGAAGATTTACTCAAAAAGCTCCAAGCTTATGAGTATTTATCTGCTACGGTTGTTTCGCAAACGCTCGGAAAAAGAAAAAGAGATATGGACGAGCAAGGAGTGGATTGCACTTTGTCTTTGTGACATTATCTAACATTTTGCTTGTTGTGTCTCAGTTATAATAAGTGGTTAGCAACCTCTGCAGGTAATATCTCCTAAATTCTACCTTTAAAATTTGACATTGGGGACAATGTCATATTTTAGTAGGGGGTAAGGGACATATTTTGCTAATTTAAAAAAAAAAAAAAAAAAAAATTTAAGAAGTATTCATTCTGAACAAGGTCTGAGTAAGGGAGACTTGAGACATACCTTGTCAGTTTGATTTCTTCTTTTCAAAAAAAAAAAAAAAAAAAAAAAAAAAAAAAAAGTTTGTTGTGTTTTAAGCAATTTAGAAGTATTCATTCTGAACAAGGTCTGAGTAAGGGAGACTTGAGACACACCTTGTCAGTTTGATTTTAATCTTTTTATGTTTACTTGTTAATTTTTGTTTAGTATTTTAAGATTATTTAGGTTGCATGAGTTTGTTTTGTTTTGAGTCTTAGCTGTTCCTATTCTTATGTTATTAGTTCTTTTCTCTTACACATGATTCTTTCATTTGGGTTAATAGACTTACATTGAGGACAATGTAAGAATTAAGTGTGGGGGGAATGATTTAGGATTTCTTTTATTTTTGTCTACTATTTTTTTTTTTATGAGTCTTTATTATAATTTTTAGTGTGTTTTAGTTCCTTTTTAATACAATGATGAGATATGAATTGCATAAGTCTAAAACAGAGTTATTAGTGAGAAGATTTTCATGAGAATTGAGCTTGATATCATTTTTTTTTTTTTATGAGCCAATGTTAATATGATATGTTGATTGAGAAAGAAGCATGTTTAGACTTAATCTGACTTGTATAATCATCCTTGTGAGTTTTTGAGCCTATAATGATTGATGCATTATACAAATCAATCTAATTTCTTTCTTGAGTGCTCTTATGATTACAGGATTCTCTAGAACTTGCTTTAAACCGTTTGAGACTATATTGATACATGTGACAACATGAATATGATAGAGGCATTAGGATTTTTAGCCAGAGCCAAACAGCCATCCCTTATTGATGTTCCAAGAGAACACACCCTTAGTGAACCAATTTGAGCCTACATCGAATAAGCTATCTCTTTGGTAACCATAACTTGTCCCTAACCTAAATATACTTATATCTTTACCTTTGTTCCAAAGATGAATTAGCATGTTTTGAGACAAGTTGCAAAGACAAGGGATATTTTTAGTTAAAAATTTGGGTTAGAAACAAGAAATAAGTGTGGGGGGGAAAGAAAAGAAAAGTCAAAAGAAAAAAAAAGAAAAAAAAAGAAATGGATACTGGCAAATACATTCCTATGTAAAAAATATATATATATATGAATCATCTCTTGAATTTGTGGAAAAAGAAAAAGATGTTACAAAGTTGTTTAGAATAAAGAAAAGGCCCAACATGAATATCCGGCCTAGGTGACTATGTACTTGTAAAGAGTTTTGATAAGTTTCTTTGTATGATCTTATTATGTCTCTAAACTTTATGAACTCTTTGGAACCTTTGTGATATCGTTATCCTTTTGTTCTTCAACCACATTACAAACCCCTTGGCCCCATTACAACCTTGATTAAAGACCTCTTGATTCATGAAGTTGTATGATCTAAATAGTGGAGAATAGGTGGACAAGCAAGAATATGGTAGAACTGTTTTCATGAGATTGATTGAGTGTAAACACTTCACCACTACTTTAAAGAGTGAAAATCATGAGGGTATCCCATGTGAGAAGTTGAGATTAAATTTGAACATGCACTATTTTGATTGAGATATGTTATGTTAATATTGGCTTAACTCAAACAATTTACATTCAAGCATGATTTTTTGTGAAATTATTTAAGCTATTGATTAGTTTATAAGACTTGTTCAAAAATTGTCTCTAATTTGTATTGAAAGGATTAGGAATAAATATTTTTAGTATATGTAGTTTATTTATATTTTAGTTTTTCAATGTTTGTGGGTATCGTTCTAGTAAACCCTCACGAGACTAAACTCGTCCACTAGGGACACCTAGGGGTTTAAAGGCTTGTGTCACATGCTAAGTGCCACCGTGATTTCCTACGAAAGTGGATTAGATTAGATTTTCTTATTTTATTTTTATTTGATTTTGCTCGAGGACTAGCAAAAAGCTAAGTGTGGGGGTGTGATAACTCGTATAATTATATAGTTTTTAGTTATGTTTTATTATTGTTTTGTGTCAAATACGAGTTATTATTGTTTAGTCTAATTGTGTTTATGATCTTTTATATTTTTATGTAATTTGGTGTTTTTCACAAGTTTCTTTGAGTGATTTCAGATTACTAGAATTAAGGGCAAATCCAGTTCAGTTTCAGTTCCGACACCTTTTGCCATATCAGCTATATCTCGAGTTTCACTGAAGCAATAAGGCTGAAATTTGTAGCCATGCAAAGCTAAGAGGCATATCTATCTTTTTCATGTTTTACACTTCTTAAAACGGAGTCGTTTTCCCTAGCGAAATCGACCATCAAGTTGGCTGATGTGCAATGACGTCTGTGCTGACATGTTTTCGTATTATGCCCGTATCTTCTTATCCACATCAGCAAATGAGCTGATTCCAACGGCTATGGTTCCGTAACTGATAGGGGAACCTTTGTCTAGAAGACCATGTGATCAGATCAGGCCTCCAATATTGAATAAATCGACCATCAAGGTGGCTGATGTGTAATGACATCTGTGCTGACATGTTTTCGTATTTTGCCCATATCTGCTTAACCACATCAGCAAATGAGCTGATTCCAACGGCTATGGTTCCGTAACTGATAGGGGAACCTTTTTCTAGAAGACCATGTGATCAGATCAGGCCTCCAATATTGACGAAATCGACCATGAAGTTGGCTGATCAAAATCGTCATATACCTACCTTTGAAATTTGTAAAGCTTGTCTCTTGTCATTTAGCCCTCCAAAATGTGTATAAATAGAGGGCCTTGGATGATTGTAAGGGATCATATTGTACATAGGTAGGATATTAGCCATTGTAATAAAATTCTCTAAGTTTTCTTCTTCTTTCTTTTCTCTAGTTTTCTTTTTCTTTAGAAAGATCAAGAGGTTGGATAATTAATATTCTTCTTCTTCTTCTTCTTTCTTTCTTTTATTTTCTTCTTAGATTCTATTTAATTTTATGTTTATAATGCCTATGCTAGGCTAAACTTCTATTTGGTTAAGGGTGATTTCAAAGCCCTAGACATGTTTTGTGATTGATTTTCAGATTCTATCTATCATTAATTTTCTATCAAAGTTGCTTATGTTCTTCTACAAGAATTGTTCATGATGTTGTCTTGATTTATTTAGGTGTACAACTAGATAGATCTTGATAATTATCTATTGCTAGTTTAGGAGTCTTGATCCGTGTAATTGTCTTGATTTCCTATTCATAAGTGGCAATTTGTGATTAATGATTATGGTCAAGTTTTCAATAATTGCAAAGTGGAACATAACCTAAGTTGAACAATCTGAGCTTATGTGTTTGTTGCTTAGATCAACCTATCTTTCTCATCATAAAGCTGCCATTAAATTGAATCTAGAGAGCTTATTCTAGGTTGTTTGATGGTTAGAGATTAAATAGAGAGCTTGTTCTATTTAACGACAAACTAAGGAAAGATTGGGATAACATATCTTGTTGTTATCTACGGTTGTTAACTTTGATAGTTGGTTGATATTGATAGATCTGAAATTGATTCTTAATGATGTCTAGTGGTGGAGAATGAAACCTTAACCATATTTTTCATATTTGATTCTTCTTACTTATTTGTTTTCTTACTTTTAGTTTGCTTATTTTTTATATTTATTTTTATTGGCTGGTTATACCGCCTAATTTGTATATTAACTTTGTTTTATTTTTATTGGCTGGTTATACCGCCTAATTTAGTATATATATATTTTTATTGGCTGGTTATACCGCCTAATTTAGTATATATATTTTTATTGGCTGGTTATACCGCCTTGCATCTTATTCTTATTATTTACTTTAGTTTAAATCTGGCTTCAAAAACCCCTTTTCTTTTATTGTTCTTGAATTTAAGTTTTAAACTATTAACTTATAAACTAAAACACAATCCCTGAGGACTCGACCCTTGCTAACTACTATACTTACAATTTATCTTTTTAGTGCAAGGTTAAATAAGATACACTCTTTTGGGTGCATCACTAACTGAGTTGGTGTCACTTGACTCGTGACATCAAACTCAGTCAATTATTTTATAAATAGTATAGATAACTTAAAGACTTAAAAATATTAATAATAATATAAAATTAGGGATAGTTATATTTTTTTATATCTAAAAAAACTATCTACTAATCAATTTATTTAAATATAATTCTTTTTACTCACTTTTTTTGATCTGCAAATATAGTGGGTGCGCCATAATTTAGTTATTTATTAACTGACGAAATTTGATGTCACGAGACAAGTGATACCAACTCAATTAGTGAAAATACAAAAAAAATCAATCATAATAATAATATCAAAAATAAAATATGAGGATTTATATCTTCAAAATTTTATATACATGTATATATATTTTTTTTAAAGTACCTATTTATTCCTAAAGAATCTACTCATTTTCAAAACCAAAAAAAAAAATACCCACTTATAAAAGATTATCCACTTTTTTACTTATAATTTTTTATTCAAAAAATATTAAAATTTTCATCCACATAGTGAATGTGTCAAATTTTAATTATATATAAAACTTATTTCATAAATTTTGTTTGTTTATACTATATATAAAACTCTTAACTGAGTTGGTGTCACGAATCAAACGACACCAACTCAATAAAAATAATTATAAAAAAAAAAAAATCAAATAAAAAATAAGGGTATAAATTTTTATTTTTTTTAATATTTTTTTAAAAAATTATCCTTTTTTCCTAAAAAATTGCACATATCTAATTTCTTTTTAAAAGAAAAATAGTTTTTCTTCCACAAATTTTTTTTCACCTACATTGTGAGTGTGCAAATTTCTAGTAATAGTAATTCATTATTATTATATATATATATCTAAGAATTTATCGGTATATTTTTATGATTAAATGCTCAATTTAACACTTATTTTTTAGTCAATTGCTCATAAAATGACTAAATTTAAAGTTTTTATTTTGTTCGAATTAAGATCAAACATTATCAAGATTTTACATTTCAGGATATTTTTAGAAGGAAGTAGGCTTAACAGCATGTGCCGTTAACTCAATAAGTTATGATAGCTGGCACAAAAAATTAAACCGATGGCACCTGTCTCCTTTCATTTTATAATTTTTAAATGAAAAAAACAATTTGTTGGCACAAAAAAAAAATTAATTTATTAGGTAAAAGAATAAAACAAACAACAACAAAATGAAAAAAAAAAAAAAGAATTAGATTCTTTTTTATTTCTCTTTTGCAGTTTTGCTTAAGAGACTAACTTCCCAAAAAATAACAAAAGAAGAAAGAGAACTTCCCAAAAACAAAAACAAAAAAATTGAATTAATTAAACATTACTTTTTTTAAAATTGAATCTATCTAAAAATTATCTACAATCATACTCAAAATTCATCAAAACAAGATTGAATACACAAAAATTCCAATTCATTATCAATCTTCAAAAAATCAAAAACCAAAAATAAAAGAATGAGAGAGAGAGATGAGAGTTTGAAGGATATTTCTTGAGAGTTTCATTGAGGGTGAGAAAAAGATACAGAGAGACGGAAAGATGTTGTAGGCCCAAGTTGAGTCCGAAGCCAGTCAAGTTATTAGCTTATGTTTTAGTAATTGTAGAATTAATTTTAAAAGTTAGTTAAGTGTTAGTTAAATTTCAGTAAAGTTAGTTAACAAGTAGGTTAAGCAAACCAGCAAATGAGGGTGAGAAAAACGTATATGTAAGGACAAATTGCAACTGTATTGATCATAAAAAAATTACAATAAGAATTTATAAATTTCTCTCTCTATTCGGTTACAACAAATTCTTTCTCTTGCTCTCTTCTTCTTCTTTGTTCGTTTAGGTTCTGCATTTCCAGAATTAGCTACACTTCTCGAATTTTGCCTTGCATTGGAGGTTGTAATTTGATCTTCAATTAGGCTTGCATCATTTGGTATCAGAGTTTCATCTTGGCTATGGTTGATGATGAGAGCATGGTGGAGCACTGGTGTGCAGATTTGCAAACCGATCTACAAAGCTTCCATATTAAGATGACCAAGATATTCGATCAAATGCTTGCAAGAATGAACGACATAATTGCTAGTAAACGGGGTGAGAAAACCATTGCACCGATAAGAGCTAGGTCATCTAAGATGCACCAAAATTTGATCTTTGGATCCAACGTATCGAAGAACCTTGATAACTCGTAACAACTGGCTGTGGTTCAGAGCTTGATAATCAAGCCACCACTGTAGAATCTTTCATAAAAAATGAGTATATTTTGAATGTGAATCCAGCAGCAAAGCCAATCAGACAGAAAAAGCGTCAGTTCACCCCCGAGCGAGTCAAAGCAATTAGAGAAGAAGTTGAGAAACTACTCGCAGTCGACTTTATAATGGAGGTGAGTTACCCAGACTAGCTCGCCAACGTGGTAATGGTGAAAAAGGCTAGTGGAAAGTGGCGAGCTGTATAGATAACAGGTGGCACTGCCGTTCTGTTTGCTAATCCGTCTTCATGTAACCAATTCCCATAGGTGTTGAGAATTCATTGTCAGGCAGTAAACGGCGGCCACCATTTTGGCTTTCCTCATTACGGGCCTTCCAAAGATGGCGTTATAAGCCGAGGGTTGATCGACCACAAGGAATTCTGAAATGGCGATGAGAGTGTGGTCGCCATCTCTCATCATTGGCAAGGTGATCGAACCTTTAATGGTGATTGGCTGATAGGCAAAGCCGAAGATCGAGCTTGCTGGCTTCAAATCCTTCTTAGGGATGCCCATCTTCTAGAAGGTTTCCCATTGGATAACTTCTACTGCACTACCACTATTGACGAGGATCCTTTTTACTCTAAGATGTCGACGTCGTTATCGATGAAGTCTACCATCTAGTCTTCACTTTGTTGTGCTCTCTTAGGGGTTATATCAACTGCCATTACACTTCTGAGGTGGCTTTTCTTTTGGAGTTATTGGCGGTCCATTCTTCTGCGCCTCCAATTATCATATTTATCACCCCCTGCACGGGTTTCTTCCCCTCTGCTCTATCTGCACTTCTTTGACTGTTCACCGACGACTGCCCCTGATGGGCGCATGTCTTCCTGATAAACTGTTTGATTTGTCCCTTCTTGATAGTAGTGATTGCGTCTTTCAATGACGTGCAATCTTCAGTGTTGTGCCCCACATCATTGTGATAATGGCACTTTTCCTTGGAGTTAAGGCGTACTAGGTTGTCTTTCATGGGGTATGGCATTCCCAGGATGCCCTCATGGGCCACTGCGTTCAGGATGTACGCCCTTGAAGCGTTGAGAGGTGTATATTCTTCAAACTTAGAGTATGGGGCTCTTTAACCTCTTCGCCCACGACCTAGATCTTTGACATCGTGAGTTGGTATCTCTTCCTGTCTCCTAATGTCTTGGTATCTCTTCCTGTTCTTTGAAGGGCGCCCTTGGCCCTGTTGGTAATCCGTTCTTTCTCTGGTCTCTCCGCCAATTTCATTTCTTCCGTTTCGACGTATCTCTGGGCCTTCTCATACATGTTTTAAGTTTCTCTGGCTTTTCGTCTGTCAGGGCGTACCGGAGGTGTTCGGGGCTAACACCCGAGATGAATGCCTGTATGTCCCTGTCATCGTGCAGATCCTTGATTTCCATGGTGGCGGAGTTGGACCTGTAAATATATTCTCTCAAAGTCTCACTTTCCTTCTGTCTTACAGCGATGAGGCTCGTCTGTGTTTTGAAGGTGGCCTTATTGGTGAGGAAATGGGCGCTGAACGTCTTCCCGAGTTTCTGAAAGTTGTCAATGAAACCTGCCGGTAGCGAGTGGTACTAGGTTTTGGCATGCACCCTGAGTGTCATAGGAAACACCCAGGACTTCTGGGCATCGCTGGCTCCTAGCAGATCCATGTAGTTCTTGTACTGAATAAGGTGGTCTGTGGGGTCATTAGTGCCATCGTAGGTCTCTTTTGGAAGCTTGATTGTCTTGGGCACCTGCTCCCGCCGGATTTCCAAGGTCAGGGGGCTGTCATCATCCGTCATCCACTCCACTTCTTCTACCTTATCTCTCATCATACCGTGGACCTCCTTTGTTAGGGCGGTCATTTGGGCCTTGATAGTACCCATGGTGGGCTCCTTCTGGATGGGCATGTATTCTTCGTTCTAGGGTTGCTCTTTGGAGCATTGCTCCTTGTTATGATTGTGCGCACTGCTTGCAGCCGTCCGATGGTTGCCTCGATAGAATGAGTTGGCATAGTTCTCCTCCAGGTTATCATTACTTTTTGGATTTTTCGGGCGTGCGGATTGGTCTGTTGTGCAGCCTGTTGCTGCTTGGCCAACTAAGCTTGGAGGGCTTGTATTTGGTTCATGAGCATTTGGTATGTTGGGTCGACGTACGGCAGTGTTAGAGGATAGAAGGTGTTGTTGGGTGGTTGTATAGTGGGGTCGAGCACCGGTGGGGGTCCTGTGGAGGTGGTTGGTGGTAATGTGGCTAGTGTGTTTTCTTGGCCAGTAGGTAAGGGGTTGACTCTGGGGGTAAGGGAGATGCTCGTTTGTATCCTGGGTTAGGTTGGGCTTCCGGCGGATTGACTGGAGCTGTATGACAGGTTTGTTGGATGGTTGGTGGGGAATCTCGCACTAGAGTTGGGGAGGTGAAGAATGTCGGAGAAGCGGCTTTGAGTAAGTTTTGGTAATAGTTCAAGGGGTATTATGGTTGCTGGAGCCATAAGTTGGGTATAAGGGTGGTTTGGTAACTGGTGCCAGGTCCCGGCGAGTTAAGGAAGGTTCGCGGGGGTGGAGACTGGAAACTGCCCGTAACCAAAGATGTGGAGGAGTTGGTGTTAGGGGGGTAGTACTTGGGCCTCCATGTGACGTGGTTTGTTGAGATGGTGGTAAAGATATGACTTGTCATTTCCCACAGATGGCACCAAATGTTGATGTCTATTTGTGTCTAGGTGGTTCTCCTGGTGGTCTGAAGTCCTGCGAGCAAAGAAGGAAGGTCAGAGGGCGTCGGGGATTGAGCTCCGGGACACGCTCCGATGCCTAAGTCAATGTTTGGAGAAGATGGTCTGAGAGGGCTAGAGAGTTGGAAGTTCTTAGAGAGAGAGAGAGAGACCACCTTGAGCAGTCTCAGAGAGGGCCTTTTATACCCGCTTGGGCGACCTGTCCAGTTCCACGTGTCCGACTTTGGTTGGACGTCGGGAGCAAGCGATCTGGGGGGCCTCGCTAGGGAGATGGCTACATTTAATGCCCGACGAGGAGAGACTGCAGCATTTAATGCCTTGCACTACCCTAGATGGACGTCGAGGTGACCAGTGATGTGACTGTCAGGGAAGAGGGAGGCTTCCACGTGCCCCGGGACTTCGGCCCTGGTGGTTCTTGGCTTTGGGCCAGCTTGCTGGGCTTGTTTGGTCTCTCCTGAGCTTTATGACTAAGTGGCCTAGCGGGCCTAGCAAGCTTAACAGATCCTATGTTTGAATTGGTGAACCTGAAGCAAACAAGGACTGTGAAAGAGTATTATGAAAAAATTGAAGGCCTCCTGATTCTTCTACCGCTAGCTAACCGATGAAGATGCTATCAACATTTTCATTAGAATATGAAGCTGGACATCACGAAATTAGTAAAATTCTTTTACCCAAAACATTGACACATGGTTTGAAATAGCTAAGCAATTAGAGTCTTTGTTTTATAATATATTCCAAGAAAGTCTTTTTATACGAAATCCAAACACTGCCTCTGCCTTTAAAAAAAGTATCCAGCATCCACCTAAGAATCCTTATCACCATCCTTTTTACCTAATGCTATGAACCCATATGAGGGTATGGGTCCTATGGGACAAATTGCAAAATCTACTCGCTCTCCATACAATTTCAATTAGATTAATTAATTTTAATAATCTTGTAAACAAATGGAGAAGTGGACACAGTGCATGTTTCCATAATAAGTTCTATGAAGCACCAATGCTTCTTTTCTTACTATGGTCAATCCAGCACTCAAGTGCGCCAGCTGCAATGGGGGATTGTAAACAAAATGAATAAGAACCAAGTTTTTGAAATCTTGCGCACAGAATTTGGTGGACTTTCAAGATAATGCTTTATAAATTAGGAGCAAAAGCAACTTGTTGGTTGGTGCTATATTCAAAGCATATAGTTCTACTTGCTCTGCAAAGTCACATTGGTCCTACTGTAGATCTAAATAAAATAAAACAAAAAAAAATTTCCCCTAACTTCTGTGGTTCTCAATAGAGTCTATATTTCCTTGATATTTATGGTATGGTTTGAGGACGGTGCTGCCCCGTTTCTTCTATTTATAGTGGTGGAATGATGGTCTCAAGAGGATAAGCTCGCTTTATGTGTTCATGTATGTAACTGAATAGATTACAGGATTATCAAGAATGAGCTGAATCTTGGTCAAAAATGGCAACCCAAGTTGCATGCCAAGCCAACATCCATGTCAAGACAAAGTTCTGAATCTATTTGATTAATAAAAATTAAAAAAAAAAAACAAAGTTGTTGTCTCTATCTGATTACCCTTTATTTCCGAAGTGATCCAACTTTTAGTATAAATAGAGGTGAAAGAGATGAGTCTGCCATGCTTAATTACTTGATCATCAAGTTTGAGCTAGAAAGAAGAGATGATGGCAAGAGGGCAAACCATTCTGACTGTTCTCATGTGGCTTTTAGTCGTTTTGTCCATTACTTTGTCTGCAAATGCAACTGCCGGTGCTCGTCTGGGAGCATTTGAACAAGGTGTTCATCCCCAAGGTATATAATATATAGTCATTTTGCTTGCTTATAATGTCCATGTGACTGCTACTATGCTACTGCTTCTGCAAGTTTTTAAGGTCATGAAATTTGCAGGCTGTCGCTGCTGCTTTTTCGTCGGGAAACCGTTCATGCTTCGCTGTGGGAAAGTATGTTGCGGTGATGATTGTTGCATTTAGAACTGAGGGCATCAGTTTCTCCATATTTTCAACTTGTTGCTGGTGAAGGATTGTACTACTAATAATTAATGTTAGGTTGAAATGTCATTCTCCAAGAAAGCAGAAGGGTTCATTTCACAATTCTTCTGCTTTCCTGGACAAGAATGTACACCTACATTAACTAGCTTCTGTTTTGGTAAATCAACCAAGCGAAATAAACACTGATATATTGCTCCGAAATATACATTTGTCCTTGGTGACCAGAAGTTGGCTTACAGCTTCAATGGGAAGAAAACATCCAATTGAAAAACAAATAAAACCAGTTCCAACGACTAAGGGCTAGTTTAGTAAAGTTTGGGTTAAAAAAATTTGAGTTGAAAAAAAAAGTGTTTAAAAAATATGGTTTAAGAACTTTTAAGAGTTTAGTATTACTATAGAAAAAGTACGGTGGGGAATTAAAATGTTAAAAAAAATGTCTAAAATAATAAAAATTTAGAGATGTGAAGATAATAAAGTTATTTTATTCAAAAATTAACTTCTAAAACACAAAAGCTTCATTTTTTTGGCTTTTTGGTATTGGATGCCTAGCTATAATTTCAACTGCAAAAGCTAAAAAAATTTACATATTTAACATTAATTTGCGGTGAAACGTTAAAAGCTATAACAACAGCAATACTAAACAGACCCAAGTTGCACCATTGAGACATAGCCTTGTCCTCCCAACTCTAGTTAAGGAACGTTCCAGCTCCAGTTCTTGGATATATGCTTTATGATTCAGTACATATATAATCCATGATGGTTTTGTGAAGTAGTATAGCCCTACATTTCAGATACATAAGCACTAACAATAACTGGTAAATTTAATTTGTGGCACTACTAGTACCAGTAAGCACCTGATAGGGGGATTTTGCTGAATTTTTCTGCCGCAGACTAGTTTTAGATGCTTAAACATCTAAAAAAACAATGGCTTCAAGCATGAAAACAGGGCTAAATTTCAGCGGGACAAAAAAAAATAGAAGGGGGAAGTGAGAGGTGGTTTAATGATGACTGCTTTAGCTTTCTTCTTCCCACTTTGTTTGGAAACACCCTACCGCAATGTATTCATGCAAAAACAGGGTTTGCCTCGTTGAGAATTGAGACAATGACCTACGGATAAGCATGGCATCCATATGGTAGTCCTACATAAAAATTAAGACATTTGACGATATAAATTAAACGCATGAGTCTAATTTTTTCTTACAGAGAATAGTATACTGCAATAATCTGCAATCATTTGAACATATAAATAACTCTAGTATTCTTGCTCCTATGTTGACACTATCAGCTTCATACGAGGGGACCGTGAAAAACCCACCTAGAAACTGCTTTTTTCACATTGTAAAGGCCCAAACTTGCCAAAAAATAAAAATCCAGATGATTACCCACCTTTGATATGGTCTAAAACTTGAACTGGTATCAGTGACACCAACAAGAAACCTACAATCACCAACTGAAGGGTCTAGAAAAGTGACCATACCAAGTCCATCAAAACTACAACTTTGTGCTTTCTGCATTTGCAGCTGATAGTAACTGTTGAATGCATATGAGACATTTCCATTTGCTCCAATGCCATTACATGATCCCCCATAGTCGAGTGTTGTGCAATCAGCAACATTACAAGCAAGTTTCATGTGATTTTCCACAACAGAGAGATCCCTAGATGGGTTTGCAACACACCATCTAGCTGGGAGATACTGAACATTCTTGGCATTCTTTAACTTCTTGTTTCCAAAACCAAGGTTTAGTGCATATTTAGCCTGACCATCAAAGGAGAAAATCCCCCAGTGCCGTTCAAAGTTTCCTGGAAGAGTGCTCTTTGCCCCTTCATCAAGTAGACTGAAAAGATAGACATCCATGGGTGGAACACCCGGCCTAAGAGGGGTTCCTTTGTTGCTTAATACATGATTAATGAGGCCTTGGTTGAAAACCCTAGCAGCAGTGAGATTAGCAGCAACTGCTCCATCTGTAGGCCAGCCCACCTCACCAATTACTACGGGCATCTGTCCATATCCGATTTTACTGAGGGCTGCAACTAATGTGTCAAAATTTCCATCAAATGCATTGGTGTAAGTGTTGGCACCATCTATAACAGGATGTGTAGTACCCTCAAAGAATGCATAGTCTTGTGGAAAATCTGAGTTCCCATAGAGGCTTAGAAATGGGTAAATGTTAACAACAAATGGGGAACCATTTGAGTTTAGGAAAGAAACAAGTTGAGTCATAATTTGATTCAGTTCCGGTCGAAATGCCCCTTGAGAAGGAACATTGGCTTCATAGGCATCGGCATTACAAGGGACCACTAACTTTATGTATCCTGCAAGATTTGCTCTGGCCAAAGACTGCTGCAAATTGACCAAAGCAGGGAGTACATAGGACTGAAATTGACCTGTGTAACTTGTAAGGAAAGGTTCATTTCCTACAGCAACATACCTGTCATAACAGCCAGAATGAAATAATTTTAGAAGATGTGCAACAGTTTATTTACACTAGCACATAAGAATTTTACAGAAATGGACCAATTTCAATTTCCTACAGTTCTTTCATAAACATTAGGTTAATTTCAAAGCAATAGATGCATCAGAATCCAGCTCAGGTGTTAGATATAAGGAGAAAGTCAATTGAAAAATCTTACTACTGTCAGGCCAATGTGGATTCTTGAATTGCAACATTCAGAAGTTGGCATTAATCTCTAGTAAGGTTGAGATACTGAGTATTTACATAGAAAAAGTATTCCAACTCATTTTTCTTTTTATGGTCCTTGGTGCAAAAGAAATAATTCAGGAATTACGACATGTTGGGTAATAGACGTGCATTCAATTGTCAAAAAGATCGTTCACACAATTAAACTCATCCAAAGACCAGCCAACCCCACTCAACAGGAAAAAGGGTAAAAAAAAAAAAAAAAAAAAAAAAAGAAAGAGAACCAAGACTCCCCTTCTTCCTTGTTTATATTTATCTTTCCCAGACAAATGCCTCTGCAGATAAGAAATTTTAACTTCTAGACCATCTCTGCTATCTAAGCAGATGAAATTCTAGCTTATGAGCACAAGTCTTTCCTCCTCAGCCATTGTTTTGAGTCTAAATCTACAACCACTAAGACAATGACCACAGTGACAAAGAAGATACTTTAATCCAAATATCAGAATGGCATTAATGAAATAACTTGTCAAGGATGGATAAAATTTTGTATACCATCACATGAATGATATTGTGTAGGTTATAATATGAGGAGTTGTTCAAGCAGCTTGCTATGGGGAATAGAAAATGAACTCTGGCATAACAATCCACAGCGTTAACGGATAATGTAATTAATTGTTGAGGTTGTAGGGCAGTATGCCACTGCATAAGCCTATAAGAAATCCATACTGAGGATGCCGCTAACACTAGATTGGTTAAACACAAATTTGAAGATGCAATTACTAAAGAATGCTAACCTATTTAATTCTTCTAAGATCAACAAATTAAGATTTCTTCATCTGACCAAAACAACAATAAAAATTTATTCAAAATTATTTTAGCCTATACCAGAAACCTTTTGAAGCATGTATGAGCTGAATTTACACAATTACTTTCCAGCACTAAAACCAAGCACGCTATAAAATATTCTTACGAGTTATTAGCTATTCTAAATGATGATATATACTAATTAAATATCTGCTTATTCCCATATAAAACCCCCCTTTTTTTTTTGTAATGACCATATTAAATCCCTTAACAACTTTAAACTTAGCAAGTATTTCATTTTCTAACATCATTTCTAATCTATAATAATCTTGCCTATAGATCACTAAAATCTTTCTACAATCTTTTGTAAGTCTAATCTGTTTGGTGGCCAGAAAAGCTTGGAAAAAAAAAAAAAGTAAAAACATATATGGATTCACCTAAGTGATCCTTATTCATATATTTTTCAATATAGTTCATGTGAAGGTGAATCTAACAGAAACAAAAACAAAATCAAAGGCCAAATAAAGAAAAAGTTAGTTTCTTTAATTTCTTTTTGCAACCTTTCTTTCAACAAGCAAAAAGGAAAAAAAAAATTATAGAAGCAAATCTTACACTAAGGCAAGAATAATTACCTGATATCAGCACCACCTTTGCCAAAATAAGTAGAGACATTCTGGCGAACCCACAAATCAGCAGCCGCAGGGGAAGAGCTGAGGGTAGCCAACATCTCATTTGGTATCCCAACCATAACCTGAATCCCACTCCCCATCAAAGCTCTTAGCACTAATGGGTCAGCTTCAAAAAGCTTCACTTTTTTTATGTTGTTGTCCTTCAACAGATCCACCACCGTCGATGGCTTCAGCTTGTGGAATGAAATTGTTCCCCAGTTCACCCCTATTGCAGATTCTGCCACTAAAACCAACCCTGAAAACATCATCATAATCACCATTACACTAACAAATAATGATGATCCAATGATTCTTGCTCTTGGGGCTGTCATTTTTCTCTCTTGTGGACTCCTTTTGCAGTGATCTTTCATTTGCTCATTGGGGTTTGTTCTGATCCTAAAGGAGAGTTCAAGGAAGAAAGAGGTATGGAACTGGGAAGGCAAGAGAGGGAACTGTGAACTACTCACTAACAACAAAAGTGTGCAACTGCAAGACAAAGAGTAAAGTTTAATAAGAATCTGCCAGAAGGCCCCCTTATTTATTACTATGATGATTAATGGTTAATTGATTTTTTTTAATGTCAGTAATGTAATGACTCAAATACCCTCACCATGTCGTTTATGGTAGTTTTGAAACTCCTGTTAATGATATTCATTGTAGTTTTTGGGCATGCAAGACAAAACAATCACAAGATTAAAAGCATCACTTTTTCAGTTTATTACAATATCTTGAACTGAGCAATTTGAAGTTTGAATACAAAACCGAATCTAAGATATGGGTGTTTGGTTTTTGTTTCGCATGAAAACTTAATTAGGTGAAAGATTATTCGATTTGCATAATGCAAGGCCGCTCAGTTGTCCGAATCAAAAATGAAAGCTGAAAAATTGTCAAACAAAGAGATAGAGTTTGGGGCCATTGATGTAAAATTTTAGCTGAGAAGTGAGGGACATATAGATTGCCAGGTGAAAAGCAAATGCTTTTTCACAATTGCTGCTGCCCCCATGTTAGTGCTTGTGCTTGACCTAAACTTTCTAGGGAAAATAAGAAAAACATGTAGTGCACAGTAAAATTATTATGAAATGGTATAATGAATAAAAATTATTTTAAAAAATGAATAATTAAAAATTATTATAAAAAATATTGTAAAAATAAAATTATTTTTTATGAAAAAATTTATTTTTTTTTTCTTTCATTAAAAAAATATTATTTTTTAAAAATTTTAATTGAAAATAAATTTAAAAAATAAAATATTTAAATATATATTTTTTAAAAAATTTAAAAAAATAAATAAAAATTAATTTTAGACATATTATTTTTATTTTTTAAATTTTTTAATCAAAAAAAGTAAATAAAAAATTTAAAAATTTATTTTTTAAAATTAAAAAGTTTTTATTTTTAAAATATTTATTTTTTAATTAAAAAATAAATTAAAAAATAAAAGAAAAAAAGAGAAAAAAGTTTTTTTATCAAGGATAATTTTGTTTTTATAATATCTTTTTTAAAAAATTTTATTTATTCATTTTTTGTTTCAAATAACTTTTATTTATTACACTATTTTACAATAATTGTACTGTGGATCGCATGTTTTTCATATTTTTCCAACTTTCTATCTAAATTGTGACCAAATCTGGACACCTGTCTCTATTCCCTCATTCCCTGGAGAGTTCTCACATTGGAACAACCTAATTTTTGGTATAAATACGGGGGTTTTAAGATAAGTTCCTTTATAATAAGTTTAAAATAAGTTTTATTATATATAAATATGATAAATTATATAAAATTATCATGTTTATATGTAATTTTTTTTACATATAAATATGATAAATTATATATATACATGACAAAATACATATAAATATGACAAATTACACATAACATGACAATTACATATAAACATGATAAATTACATATAAGCATGATATATTTGTCATGTTTATATGTAATTTTTTAAATAATGTAATTTTATTTTTTTACATATGTAATTTTATTTTTACATATAAACATGACAAAAATTACATATAAACATGATAAATTACATATATAATGGAGCCTGCGGTAAGCTCACCATAAGAAGCTTTCATTAGAATTTTCGTATAAAGAAAGCTATAGTGGAATAAGGAATTGAGTTGTATTATTGGTATTTAAATTCAGATTTATTGAATATTATTTTTTTTAAATGATTGCATGAATTAATTAAATTAAATTTGAAACAACCTAACTTTTGGAATCTTTCATGTGATACTGTTTTTTTAAAATTGAAAAATTCAACTGGAATATAACTTCTCTCTCTGTTATTCTTTTTGCTCTCTAGTGTGATGGCTACCGTTGCTAAAAAAATAAAACAATAAGCAAAGCTTTGAAAGTTCTTAACAGTGGTAACAAAAAATTTGTTGCTCCAAAAACTCCAAGATGCAAAATCTCTGTCTAAAAGATGAATTTGAAAGTTGAAAGCCCGTTAGTTCTACCTAGGAGCTGCTCATGGGCAGGGCCGTAGTCCGTTTTTTTTTATTTTTTTTGTCCAGGCCCGGCTCTGGGTTGGCCCGGCCCACCCGTTTAGGCCTGAAACACTGTTTATTAGAATAAAAAAAATTATTTTTTTTATTTTTTTTATAATTAAAATTAAATAAAATAATATTATTATAATAAAAATTACTATTCAGGGCCGGCTCGGAACACAAAATATCCTGCCCAAGTTCGACCCGATACAGGCAGTGCCTGCCGGGCTGGGCAGGCTGCCCGGTTCGTGAGCAGATCTAGGACTTCTACCGCAGCTAAAAGCAAATTTTATAAGAACATATCACTTATAATTATTATATTACAATTGTTCAATCACAATCTTAAATTGTGTAGCATCCAATAAAGTATATAAAAACATTATATGGATTTCACAATTATAAATTTGGATTTTACATAATTATAAGAATGACAATTCATGTTAGTAGATCCTAATTAAAGATGTTTATGGATCAAATAAGTCTGCTTAGCACTTCAAAACCTTGCCCGAGGTCCAATTTGACTTGCACATTTAGATTTGGATAAACTTGTTTTACTATTAAAAAATTATTGAAATAATATAAAATTATTTTTATATTTATATATATTTTAGAATTACAATTAAATAAAAAAAAATTATTTAATTATAAAATAATAATCGAGGCGAGACTGGGCCAAGTCGTGGCTTGAAATTCATGCTCAAAATTTGGCTCAAGCTAAGCCCAATCTGCGAGTCTAAAGGACAGCCCAACTTACAAACATATCTAATCGTAATCGTGTAAAGGTAAGGGGTATAGTAAATAAATGGATCGACACTACACAATTAATTAATTGGATCCAGCCAACTGAATACTAGTTCAGATGGCATAATGCTGTTGATAAACTCTTGAAGGTCGTGGATTCGAGAGGGCTTAGACATGTAACCTCTTCCTCAAGTAGGTTAATTAAATAGGGGTTGAAGGATTATGGGTAGATTAAGAAATTAAAAAAAATGGATCCAAGTTTTTTACACGAACAATATATTTATTATATGAGATACGAAGATGACATGTTTATTATGTGGGTGCATGACATGACACAATTAACATATTTAAATATGATTGACTTATTTAAACACAACACAATTAACTGATTTAGATGAGATTAATTTGTTTAAACATGAATAGTAAGTTATTTCATGTATTTTAAATATTAATAATTCAATGTATAAGTTTAAACTTGTTAGATATGTTGAGTAATGAAGATTAACATGTTATATGATTAGTTAAATGTGTATAAGTATGTCATACAAGTTAACTCGAATAAGACACGAATATTTTTTTTTTTTTTCATAAACGTCTTGACACAACAGTGATAAAACACAATTATGCAAAACTTAAATCTGTTTAATTCTGTGTCATGTTAATAAGCAATGTGTTAAAATTTGTCATACATTTTTTTTTTTTTTGTGATTGAATAATTGAAGAATTATAATAAAAATAATTGTAAATGATTATGAGCCTAAATCAGTATTATTAAAATCAAATTGGATCGGTAGGTCGGACCGGTTGAACCGGTAGTTTGTCCAATCCGATGCATGTCATAGAATCGAATTTTTTTGAACCGATAAAAAATCGGTTGACCCAGTAAAAAACCCAAAAAAATCCGTTTTACATTTTTTTTTAAAAACTTATTGTATGTGATGAGATTTAAATTTTTAACCCATTGATATTAAATATCATACCATTTAACCAAATACACATTTTTATTAAATATTTACTATATTTAACATTTATTTAATATTTAAATTATTTATTTAATATTTAAAATATTTTTTAATATAAGACCGATTGAACAATTGGAGGTCGAATCTGTTTTTTTTTCAATATTGGCCTAAATTATATATCATATAATATGTGTGTGACTAATTTCTTATATGATAAATAATAAATGCTATTAAATTGAAGGAAAGAGAAAACATAGATTTAGTTCTTTGTTTAAATAAAGTTAAGTTCTTTGTAAGTAAAAATTGCTAACACAACATATCTTTAACATTTTTTTTGTTTATATATCATGTATTGAACAAGAATGGCAGCAAGTAGGATAAACGTGTCAAAATTTATATATAAAAAAAAATAATTAAAACATAATAAAAAAAATAATATGATATAAAATTGAGAATTATTTGAATAATGCTAATTAGATCTTACAATTTCGGACACGAAACGAATATGAAAAAATAACTAAAACACAATATAACACATAAAAATAAAATTAACACAACAAGAATGTACGAATATGTCAAAATTTATCAACACGATAAAAAAATAACGTGATACAAAATTGAGAGTTATTTGAATAGTGCTAATTAGACCTGACAATTTTGGACACGACATGAACACGAAACAACAATTAAAATACAATACAACACGAAAAAATAACACTAACACAATACGAATGTGCGAATGTGTCAAAATCTATACATAACGTGTCAAAATTTATATATATGTAATAACTTTAATACGATTATAATATAAAAAAAAATAACATAAATACAGCATGTGATAATTATTAAAAAAAAAATTTAAAAAATTTACAATTGAACAATTAAAAATATTGACAACCAATTAAGAAATGATAAATGTCATCAATTTGTGAAATGAGATGAACAGTCCCAATTTAAGAACTACTTTTATTTATTGTTATATATATATATATATATATATATATATATATATATATGATAGCTATGAATTTGTCATAGATTACAAAAGTGAGTAGGAACTTGCTTTTGTGATTGTAAATTGTATGGAATGACAATGCTAAACTAAGTTTAACCAACACAAATCCGATTGATTGGTCATATAAGGCAAGACCATTTCGCACTTTCCGTTTTGGAAGTTGATAAATTCAACTTTAAAATTCATTAACTATCTTTAAATCTGATTAATGAATGTCTATAAATATTAATTAAAAATTATTTTAATTATTATTTTAAATTTTTATATTTAATAAATTTTTTTATTAAATTAATATAAAATAATATATTAATTATATTTTTTTATAAATATTAACGTAATTTATATCACTGAACATTTATTAATAATTTTATTCATCATTTTATCCTTAAAAAAAAGTTGCAAAAGTGATCGCATTGCCCTTTAGATGCCACGTAAACAAGATTAGAGATTCCCTATTTCTCACCAATCGAATTCTGGCTAAGCAAAATGCTTTTGTCTTTATTTCTTTATAAGGAGAAAAAGTCAAACACCAAATAAATCATGGGCCATTTTCCCCTACAATACTATAACATTATTGGTGATTCCATTTCCTTTTTCACACCTTTACCCTTGTTGCCAACTTTCACGGAAAATGAGATTTCAAATCCCATATTAAAATAATTAGAAAGCTTGTTTCTAAAGTCATTTTGGAAGTTGGAACCAAATCATCAGTTGCTTAATCTTGCCGCCATATAGTGTAGGTAACTTTCTGGTTTTGCAAAGATTATATATAAAGCAAATGATTTCTTTCGCCTCTAATCCATTTTTAATCATTCTTTCACTTTTTGGAAAAACAATTAAGAATATTTACTGTTTCTCTGCTTAAAATATGTCAATTGACCAATTTGCTGGTGAAGGTATTTGATGACAGAAGACAACACTGAAGATGGATCATAATAGTACTATTTTAGTTAGAGTAATAGGTCATTTATGCAAGGAAATATTCCTAGATCAAGCCTTGGTTGTTTAGGACTGTCTTATACATTAGTGGTAGAGTTTAAAAGCTCCACAAGAGGGTTTAATTGCATGCTATATATTGATGAACTGTAAATATATAACACATAAGGATTAGTCCAGTTGGTAAGAAGAAAAACTCTCTTTACTTGTCAAGCAGGGTTCAATTATTGTGGGAGCACTAGATTAAATTTTAAATACATTAGGCCGATGTTATTGTTTTAATCGTTAACATTTATAACTATTGTTCGGAATAAATTACCTTTTGATTACCTTTTTTTTTTTTTTTTAATTTATTTTGGTTAGTCAATTATATATAAAAGATAACATTTTATCTTCTAGCAGTTAAGTAGACCTGTCCATGAGCCGGACCGCTGCCTGATTTTTTTTTTATTTTCTTACCCTAACTTCGATTGGGCCGGGTTCGGGTCGGTCCGAAAGCCCATTTTACTATTCATTAAATATTAAAATATTTTTAAAAAATCATTTTTATATTTTTTATAATTAAATTTAAATAAAAATATTTTTTTATTCAATGAATAGTAATTCGGACCGGATCGGCCGGGCCGAATTACTAAAATCCTTATCAAGACCGGACCTGTCAGGCCGGGCGGATAACCCTACCCTTGGATAGGTCTACAGCAAAGTGAACAAAACAATAACACTTAAAAACATGGGTTTGTATTTGATGCATTGTCAGTATTAAATCTATACACTGATAATGAATCCTACGATGACACCTCATTAAAAAAATCCTAGAACCCTAAACTCTAAACCTAAGCCCTAAACTTAACTTTTAACAGATAGCATTATGTGGTGCACTGTCACTGTATAGATCTATACACTGACAGTATCAAATATAAATCCTAAAAACATTTAATGACTAAAACCTTAAGTTATTAAAGTTAAGTGACGAAATATTTAGGCAAATTTATGTTTAGATCTTAGATTGTTTTTAGGACCTTGAAACAAATTAGGTGTATGGTTTTGATTCTTGAAGAGAAAATCAGTCTAGAATAAGGGTTATTTCTACTGAGTACAACTATATATTGCTTTTAGGCTAGGTTGATGCTAATTCAAGGAGTTCTAGTGCGCAGACAGGGAAGAGAGCACTAAAGGAGGAGAGAACAGGACTGAATTTGGTTAGTAAAAATGAGAAATGAATGGAACTTACTATATATTGAAGGAAAATTTGTATGAACTGTCGAGATAATTTGGGATGAATGGCTAGGATTTCATTCTATTTCCTGATTACATTTTTGTAAAGTTGTATTTTAGTGATAATTATCATTATCATCCTGAGCATATATAAATACCGAAAATAAAATTAATAAAATTTTGGTTGGAAAATAAGCAACGTTGTTTGACATTTTGGAGTATCTAACATCAAACCTAGAACGTCTATAACTTTATAAATACATTGAAAAAGCTTATTTTGATCATAAAATTAGTGTGTTTCCCGCGTTTCGCGTCGGGTGACGTAATTTTATTGGCTGTATATGGGAAATGGTTCATGGAAATTAAACTACGTACATATTATTAAACTGATCAAAGCTGTTAAGTATATACAAAAAGGATTGTCAAATTCAAAAGTTCATTGCAATGGATAAACCAAACCAAACATGAGTTTCAAATTCACCATTACTATTGGCAGTAGAATGTAAGAAAACATGAGGCTCACTTGACATTGATATTCTTGGTTCGGAAATGGGAGCTATTGGTTGTTTTATTGTTGCATTTACTCCCCAATTAACTCTATTTTTTCTTGTCCCATTACAGCAAATATTGACTGATCTTTCTCTATTTGCATTATTAATCAGTAAATTCCTTTGATTTAATTGACATTCAGATTCAGTATTTTCTATCGGCCTGCTGCGCCTTTCTAATCTATTGGATATTGTTCTTTCTAATTGTAGATGGTGTTTTAAGTTGGTAGGTGACTTCTTGGTGAAAGGAAGACCGAAAGGTTGTAGAGCAGGACTGGAAATGGAGACAAAGATCATAAATGCGCTAGAGTTATGATTAGATGGCGCGTTCTGATGCTTAAATCAGTAAGAGTTCTAAGGAGAAGAGAGTAAAGAGCAAGGTAGCAAAGAAGAAGATGAGCAAAGCAGAATGTAAGGAATTTTCTGGCCTACCACACACCTGAGAGAATTTGGAGCTGTCCACTTGCCAGCTATTGTAACTACCTGCATGCATGTGTCTTGTGAGATTAGATTGTTTGGGGACATGTGTCATTCTTTTTGGAAAGTATAGCTGGTAATCCTAAGCTAATGAACCTCTTGGGTCTGATTTGACGTTAAACCTTAGCCCTATACAATATGGGTATAACACTAATCTCCTAATTCTATTCTCCTTTGCTTGATTAATAACACCCATATGAAAAACACACAACAGCACACAAAAACCAAACTAAAATAGTAACAAAATATTATACATAAAAGTTGGAATCAAAACCTATAATAGTAATTCATAAAAATAATTAAAAAGTATAATTAAAAAGAAATCAAAACTACAATAATGTCTAACAATTTCACACACAAAGCATGACTAATTATAAGTTAAAACAATCCATAAATAAATGGTAAAATTAAAAAATGTTGGAAATGTTTGAAATCTTGGAGGGTCCGCCTAAAATGTGGGTATCGATCCAAGTAATCCAAATGGATCAAATAACTGCCCAAGGCAGTTTTACATTTTGCAGCACATGTTTATTTGTTTTTCCTCCAACAAATGTAAACTACCAAGGCATTTAAATATATTTGAATGATGGCAGTTAATAGAAATGGTATATAACTCCAACTCGACAAAAGTTTGAAGAAAAAGAAAAGAACAAATCGAAAAATAGAAAAAGAAGTTCTCTTAGAAAAGAAAACAATACTCAAAGTCTCTGCAATTCAAGTGAGAACTTAGATTATGAAATTTGAACAATTTCTATTCGTAATTTTGTTCTTGATGGGCAGAAACCGAACTTACCGAAAAATCGGGAAAACACAACCGGTAGTTCTTTCTCTCCCAATTAACAGGATCTGTAAATATGGTACTAAATTGCACAAGATATATATATATATATATATATATATATATATATACTCCAGCAACACAAATTCAACCAAGGATAATCACAAACAACCAATCACACGAGACACACAATTTTTACGTGGAAAACCCCTTTAAATCAAAGGGTAAAAACCACGGGACTTAAGAGTCCAGTCAAAATCTCCACTATAATGAGAGTGTGTTTACAATATCACAATAATTCAGCTAACACAATGAGTACACAACTCTAACTTAGCTATCAACAAGTGATATTAAAATCAAAGAGAGAAAGTTGAGAAATCACCCCAAAAAACGTGACTACTATTCGGACACAAAACAGTACTTTATATTGTTCAGATGGAAATTCTCACCGTACACAATCAGCATCTACGTATCCTGTAGCCACTGCCAGAAAATCAAGAAGATCGGACCACGGATGAACCTCCGATCGACGACTTGATCAAAACTGTGCAACTCGCTCTTTTCTCTCTTTCTCTGCCGCCTCCCTCTTTTATTTTTCTTTTGCTACTGACTCTCACCCAGCCAAATACAACAACCCCTCAAATTAAAAAGGACTAAGGGCATAAAAGGTATTTCCTCCACATAAGAGGGACCCATGCCCAACAAATCTCCCCCTCCCGACTATGTGGAGGTGTTCGCCATCCCGGCGATCAAACAACATATTTCAAACTTTTCTCTTGGTAAGGCTTTAGTCAACATATCAGCACCATTATCATCAGTATGAATTTTCTCAAGTTCTAACAATTTAGCATCGAGAACATCTCGTATCCAATGATACCTTACATCAATATGTTTAGACCTAGCATGAAAGGTTGAATTCTTACCAAGATGAATAGCGCTCTGGCTATCACAAAATAAAACATACCTCTCTTGGGTAAAGCCAAGTTCTTGCATAAATCTCTTCATCCAAAGCAACTCCTTGCACGCTTCGGTCATTGCAATGAACTCTGACTCAGTAGTGGACAATGCAACACATTTTTGCAATCTGGATTGCCAAGCCACAGCTCCCCCTGCAGAAGTAATTAAGTAACCCGAAGTGGACTTTCTGGAGTCAATGTCTCCAGCCATATCAGAATCTGTATAACCAACTAGAACAGGTTTCTCATGGCCGAAGCAAAGTTTCAAGTTGGAAGTACCCCGAAGATATCTCATAATCCACTTCACTGCATTCCAATGCTCTCTGCCTGGATTAGAAAGAAACCGACTGACGGTGCCAACAGAATGAGCTAAGTCAGGTCTTGTGCATACCATTGCATACATCAAACTACCCACGGCTGAAGCATAAGGAACCTTCTGCATGTCTTCCTTCTCTTCTCTTGTGGAAGGACTCTGCTTGACACTCAATCTAAAGTGTGTAGCAAGAGGAGTGCTCACCACTTTAGCTTTGTCCATACTAAACCTTGAAGTACTTTTTCAATGTACTTCTCTTGTGATAACCACAATTTCTTGGCATTTCTATCACGTGTGATCCTTATGCCAAGAATTTGCTTTGCTGGCCCCAAGTCCTTCATCGCAAAGGATTTACTCAACTCTTGCTTCAACATATTAATCTTAGAAGCATTACGACCAACAATAAGCATATCATCAACATAGAGCAACAAAATAATAAAATCATCACCAGAGAATTTCTTGACAAAAACACAATGATCAGAAGTAGTCTTCTTGTAGCCATGCTCCCCCATAACAGACTCAAACTTCTTGTACCATTGCCTCGGAGCTTGCTTCAAACCATACAAGCTCTTCTTTAATTTGCACACATAGTCCTCTTTTCCTTGTGCAATGAAACCCTCTGGCTGCTCCATGTAAAGTTCTTCTTCTAAATCACCATGAAGAAAAGCAGTTTTCACATCCATTTGCTCGACTTCCAAGTCATAATAGGATGCCAAACTCAATATAGATCTGATAGAGGACATTTTTACAACTGGAGAGAATATTTCCTCAAAATCAATCCCCTTTTTCTGACTGAAACCCTTGACGACCAATCTAGCTTTGTATCGTGGAGTTGAAGAATTCTCTTCTTGCTTCAACCTGTAAACCCACCGATTTTTCAAAGCTCTTTTACCTTTAGGCAATTTCACCAGCTCAAACGTATGGTTGTCATGTAAAGATTTAAGCTCATCTTTCATAGCATCAACCCACTGACCTTTGCATTCACTCTCCATAGCCTCTTCATAACACTCCGGTTCTTCCCCATCAGTTAAAAGAACATACTGATCAGAAGAATACCTCACAGAAGGCTGTCGATCTCTAGTAGACCTCCGAAGTGGAACTGCTGGTGGAGATATAGGTCCTTGGTGTTGATCATTCACAACACTATCCATGGGAGCATCAAAATCACCCATACCCTGCTGGTCATCATGGACATCTTCTTGCATGCCATCCTCAACTGGATTTGGCGGAGGGGTTAGAGGAATTGGATCCATGGTGGTCAAGTCATCACTATTCTGTGGATCGGTTTTCTCCGCCTTGTCAATGTCATCAATGGTCTGATCCTCAATGAAAACAACATCTCTGCTTCTAACAAGCTTCTTTTCAACTGGGTCATATAACCTGTACCCAAATTCATCTTGACCATAACCAACAAAGATACATTGACAAGTCTTGGCATCTAACTTTGACCTCTCATCCTTTGGAACATGTACAAAAGCCTTGCAACCGAACACACGCAGGTGATCATATGACATATCCTTACCAAACCAAACTTTGTCTGGAACATCACCTTGCAAAGGAACACTTGGAGACAAATTAATCACATGTGCCACTGTATACAAAGCTTCACCCCAAAAAGATCTAGGTAACTTTGCATCTGAAAGCAAACATCTGACTCTCTCAATCAATGTTCTGTTCATTCTTTCGGCTAAGCCATTCAACTGTGGTGTCTTAGGAGGTGTCTTTTGATGTCTGATTCCCTGTGCACGACAATAATCATCAAATGGTCCACTATATTCGCCGCCGTTATCAGAACGGATGCACTTCAACTTCTTCCCAGTTTGCCTTTCAACTGAAGCCTGAAACTGTTTGAACACATCAAGCACTTGGTCTTTTGTTTTCAAAGTATAGACCCAAAGTTTTCTTGAATGGTCATCAATAAAAGTCACGAAATAAAGTGCACCACCATACGACCTTATTTTCAAAGGACCACAAACATCGGAATGTACCAACTCTAGCAAATCTAATTTTCTTGAAGAAGGATGACTCTTAAATGAAACTCTTCTTTGTTTTCCAGCCAAACAATGAGCACAATTCTTCAGTGTAGCATTCTTCAACCCAGAAAGTTGATTCTTCTTGGCCAGACAATTAAGCCCCTTTTCACTCATGTGACTAAGCCGTTTATGCCATAGCACAGTTGAACTATCATTTTCCGTCACATTAACAATGCCTCTGGAAATTGAAGACTGCATCAAATATAAATTTGAACACTTCTTTCCTCGAGCCACAACTAATGAGCCTCTAGTCAATTTCCACTGACCATCACTGAAGGTGTTACAAAATCCCTCATCATCTAGCTTTCCCGCTGAAATCAAATTCAAACGGATATCCGGTGCATGTCTGACATTTTTTAGCGTCAACTTTGTTCCATTGTTAGTTTCCAAACAGACATCTCCCATGCCAACAACATGTGCCAAGCCATCATTACCCATCTTCAATACCCCAAAATTACCAGGCGTATAAGATGTGAAGAATTCCTTCCTAGACGTGACATGAAGTGAAGCACCAGTGTCTATTACCCAACTTGTCTCGTCGCATGCTAAGTTGATCACATTCTCATCACAAGTAACCAACAGATCATCAGAGGTAGCATTAGTAACATGATCATTCTGTCCATGATCCCTCTTCTCTTGTTTATCACTACCACCTTTGTTCTCTTTCCTCCACTTGTAGCAATATTTCTTGATATGGCCCATCTTGCCACAATAATGGCACTCAACATTTTTAAATCTTGATCTTGACTTGCTTCGGCTTTTATCTCTACCCATTTCATTTTTGCTCCTACTTCTCCCCCTATTTTCAGTAACTAGAACCTCAGACTGTGATGAAGAACCCTGAGACTTTCTTCTCACTTCTTCATTCAAAACACCATTCTTGGCAAGTTCCAAAGTTACTACACCATTAGGAGCAGAATTAATAAGTGAAACCCGAAATGTTTCCCAAGAATCCGGTAGAGTAGCAAGCAACCAAAGCCCTACTACTTCATCCTCAAATTTGATGCCCATACCAATTAACTGATTCATAACTCCTTGAAACTCATTCAAGTGATCAGCCACAGTTGTTCCTTCTTTATACTTCAGTTCCATCATCTTTTTAAGCATGAACAACTTGTTATTGCCAGACTTTAAAGCATACAAGTTTTCAAGCTTGTTCCACAATGTGCGTGCATGTGTCTCTTGATCAATGTGATTGTAAACATTTTCCTCAACAAATTGGCGAATAAAAGCACACACCTGCTGATTCTCAAATTCCCATTCCTCATCACTTTTAGATTCGGGTTTTTGAGTAGCAAAGACAGGAAGATGCAAAGACTTCACAAATAACAGGTCTTTCATTTTATTCTGCCACAATTGATAATTTGTGCCATTCAAAACAATCATTCTGCTTGTGCCAGCCTCCATAATTACACAACAACACAATCAAAGCTCTGATACCAGTGTGATGGGCAGAAACCGAACTTACCGAAAAATCGGGAAAACACAACCGGTAGTTCTTTCTCTCCCAATTAACAGGATCTGTAAATATGGTACTAAATTGCACAAGATATATATATATATATATATACTCCAGCAACACAAATTCAACCAAGGATAATCACAAACAACCAATCACACGAGACACACAATTTTTACGTGGAAAACCCCTTTAAATCAAAGGGTAAAAACCACGGGACTTAAGAGTCCAGTCAAAATCTCCACTATAATGAGAGTGTGTTTACAATATCACAATAATTCAGCTAACACAATGAGTACACAACTCTAACTTAGCTATCAACAAGTGATATTAAAATCAAAGAGAGAAAGTTGAGAAATCACCCCAAAAAACGTGACTACTATTCGGACACAAAACAGTACTTTATAGTGTTCAGATGGAAATTCTCACCGTACACAATCAGCATCTACGTATCCTGTAGCCACTGCCAGAAAATCAAGAAGATCGGACCACGGATGAACCTCCGATCGACGACTTGATCAAAACTGTGCAATTCACTCTTTTCTCTCTTTCTCTGCCGCCTCCCTCTTTTATTTTTCTTTTGCTACTGACTCTCACCCAGCCAAATACAACAACCCCTCAAATTAAAAAGGGCTAAGGGCATAAAAGGTATTTCCTCCACATAGGAGGGACCCATGCCCAATAGTTCTCGATCAGTAAATCAAATCGTTCATTATCAAACGATCCTATAAATTTTATTCCATGACTTAAAGTGATTATATGAAATAATCAACATTGATATCAGAGTTTTTAAGTTTAATTTCTGATATGAAATAGCATAAACTTGATAAAAATGAATTTCTAGTGAATTTCTTTCGAATCCAACTAGAATATGTCTGAATGCCATTGGTTCTTACATAAAGCGTGTAAGATTGAGTTATTTGCATAATTTGATGTGTTAAAGTTTTAGGATCCATGTTTTTATTGTTTGATATTGGTTTCTTATTTGAACAAAACCAAAAAACAATCGTTTTTTAAACTCAGAATTGGCATTTGAATGCCTGAACTGGGCTATTTGGATGCCCTAAGCATTATTTCAAACAGAATGTGCAAATTTGGTTAGATATTCGAATGCCTTTTTTAAGGCATTCGAATGCCCTAGGCTATCTTGAAAAAAATTAAAAAATTTCAGAATTGACATTCTAATACCCGACGAAAGGCATTCAAATGCCCATGAAAATTATTTAAACAGAATAAATTTTGACTATGGTATTCGAATACCCATATTAGGACATCCGAATACCTTAGGCTTTTTCTAAAACATATTCAAAATTTTGGAAATTAACATTTTTTTATTATTTCAGTTTTTAAGGACCATGAGAGGTTATATATAGATCAGCTCATGGGTCGGGCCGAAATTTTTTTTCCTTACCTAAGCCCGTTTTGGGCCAGACCCGAGTTAGGTCCTAAGCTCATTTCACTGTTCACAAATTATTAAAATATATATTTTAATTTTTATAATTAATATTTAAATTAAAAATATTTTTATTAGATACAATGTGAAAAAATTTCTATCCAACCCCGGTCCAATACGGATCAGACCAGGGGAGTAGCCCGACCCTTGAGCAAGACTGAATTGTTTAAAATTTATTTTTAATCTCAAATAGACTAGTGTTATATATATATATATATGTGTGTGTGTTTATTGAAATTTTTTTTTGTATTTATTATAGAAAGAATTGTCGGGAATTGTCAGAACCCTATAGCTATTAGACCTTTGCATAAATTTTAAGAGTCAGTAAATTATTACGAGATTTAACAAACTATTGAATGAATCTTAATGATGATGATATTTTTACACATCATTGCTGTTAATAGAAAATTCCAAGAATTGATTTGGACTGGCAATTAATATATAGAAGAGATTGTAACAAATATTTTATATTAAAAGGATTCACTTTTTACTGATAGACAAACATATCTGCTCAAGAATCTTTGATGTCTATCACGGAGAACAAGAAATATGCAACTTTGATAAAAAGAAAAATAAATAAATAAATTATGAAAGCATATGTGAGGATGGGAGCAAGGATTGAGACCCTCTCTATCGGCCTAACTATTCGCAATGAGAAGAACAAAATTTTGTGAACTTCATTGATGATTAATTTGAATTTTAAGCTGTCGAAGAAATTTTTGGAATTCATTCTTGTCACCAAAAAAATCATTAAAAATTATTAGTTAATTTTTTCTTACATCTAATTTAAATTTTTTTAACTCCTAAATGGTTACTGTAGACATTTGGTCTATATATGTATATATATTTTTATTTACATGTTCACTTTATAAGACTAGTTCTTGTATATATTTTATATGAATTATTTTAAATTTTATGTTGCAATTATAAATGTATTTGCATGCAGTGGGAGTTTTTATCTTAGAATAAATGGAAGTTTTGCATAATAACTTAATTGTAATAATTAAACATATTAAAACAAGATTGTTGAGAAAAACTTAGAGTAGATAACTCTAATTTTACCACTCAAAGAAGAAAGTTTAGATTTTAGGAAAACTCACAAATGCTCACACTTCACTCTAGACTACACTCTTTAGAGAAGAACTCCTTAGGAAAACTTAGAACTTTTATTGCTTATTGAAGCTTACTACTTGATGATTTACAAATGCAAGGGAGGGGGGTATTTATACAATACCAAGACAAACACAAGCCACACAAATATAAAATCTAAATAAATTACAACCACCCATTGTTGTTTAATAACAACCACACATTTAAATCACACAACTACAACCACACATTAAACCACACAATTGCAACCACACATTGTTGTTTAATAACAACCACACATTTAACCACACAATTGCAACCACACATTGTTAGGCTTTTATTTTTTCCTTGGGCTGGTATTGGACAATTTAACACTCCCCCTCAATACCAGCTCTTCCTCTTTGCACCATGTTGAGTTGACGACGAAACATTTCAAATTTGTTGATACTCAAACCTTTTGTGAATAAATCTGCCATTTGATCATCTGTCTTGATCTGCTTCATCTCAATCTCTTCTTGTAGAACCTTTTCTCTGATAAAGTGATAATGCACTTCTATATGTTTGGTTCTTGCGTGAAAGACTGGATTTTCTGCCAAACGAATTACTGACTGGTTGTCGCAATACAACGAAACTGCATAATCTACTGGTTGATGTAGATCACTCATTAGTTGTATCAGCCACGTACACTCTTGAGCTGCCATTGCTGCTGCTCGATACTCAGCTTTGGTAGTTGACAATGATACCGTTGGTTGTCTCTTACTGCACCAAGAAATTGTTCCAGAACCAAGTTTAAACATGTACCCAGTTGTTGATCTCCTGGTGTCATGATCTCCTGCATAGTCAGCATCACAATAGTAAACTAACTTACAGTCTTCACCTTTCTTGTACAAAAGACCATAATCTATTGTACTTTTCACATATCTCAGTATTCGTCGAACTGCTTCTAAATGAGGCTTCTTCGAATTTTGCATATACCGACTCATCACACCAACTGTATAAGAAATGTCAGGTCGAGTCAAGGTTAAGTAGATCAGGCTACCTACCAATTGTCGATACATAGTTGCATCTTCCAAGTCTTTGCCTTCAAGTGCACACATCTTGCCATTTGGTTCCATCGGTGCTGAAATTGGCTTGCTCTCGAGCATTCCAAACCTTTTTAGCAAATCTTTAGAATATTTTTGTTGACAGAGAAATATTTCTTCTTGTATGTGATCAACCTCTAGACCAAGAAAGTGCTTGAGTTGTCCAAGTTATTTCATTTGGAAACGAACTGATAAAGTCTCCTTGGTTTGAAGAATTTCTGCCTCATAATCACCAGTTATGATTAAATCATCCACATATATCAATTCGATAGCTAGCTTTCCTCCATTAGCTTTGACAAACAAGCTGGAATCTGCAGGTGTCACTGAATAACCACTATGAGTTAAAAATTCAGCAATCTTACCATACCATGCTCTAGGTGCTTGTTTCAATCCGTAAAGTGCCTTTCGCAGCTTACACACATGCTCAGGATGATTTTGGTTTTGAAATCCCAATGGTTGAATCATGTAGATTTCCCGATCTAGCTCTCCATGAAGGAATGCATTCTTCACATCCATCTGCCACAAGTTCCAGTCTTTGTTGGCTGCAAGGGCAAGTAGGACTCGTACGGTTGTAAGTCTTGCCACCGGACTAAACGTTTCATCATAGTCTAGCTCATACTTCTGAGAGAAACCACGAGCCACCAACCGTGCCTTGTACCTTTCAATCGACCCATCTGGATGATGTTTTATCTTGTAAACCCACTTGCAGGATATGGGTTTCACATCTCTTGGTTTTGGCACTAGATCCCAAGTCTGATTCTGCTCAAGCGCAGTGATCTCTTCTTTCATAGCCATAATCCACTCAGAACTCTGTGATGCTTCTTCAAACGTCTCAGGTTCTGTTGCAATTGGTTCTTCCACTATGGCTGCATTAGCATATTTGGGATTTGGCTTCCGTGCTCTTGTTGTCCTTCGGATTTGTGATTGTGGAGATGGTTCTTCCACTTCACTCGATCTAACATCTGGTTGATACACACCAGTTTGCCAAGGACTCTGGACTAACACTTGCTCGTCATCGTCATCATCACATAGGTCTTCTACTTCGTCTGAAGTTGATTGAAGTTGGACAATATACTCTCCCATTTTCTGTTGTAGCATGTCTTCAAATTCTTTTGAATCTGACAACACCTCCTTTTCTGAGGACCACCAGGAAGATGCTTCATCGAATACCACATTGCGTGAAGTGTAACATCTTCCACTCGTAGGATCACAACATTTCCACCCTTTCCTTTGGTTGTCGTATCCCACAAAGATACACCTAGTTGCTTTCTTATCAAACTTGCTACGTAAATGATCAGGAACAAATACATAACATACACAACCAAATACTCGAAAGTAGCTGACTGAAGGTTTCATTTTCCACAATTTCTCAAAGGGTGAAACAAACTCTAACCTTGGTTGAGGAAGTTTGTTGATCACATGGGCTGCGGTTCTCATAGCTTCGGCCCAAAATCTTTCGGGTACATTCTTTTCATGCAGCATACTCCGACAAATTTCTGCAAGATACAGATTCTTTCTCTCTGCTACACCATTCTGTTGTGGTGTATTGACACAAGTATACTGATGACGTATGTTGCATTCTCGTAGGTATTGAGAGAATTCGCCTGAGCTATATTCTCCTCCATTGTCTGTGCGCAAGCAACATATCTTCTTTTCCACTTCTCCTTCAACTATCTCTTTGAACTCTTTAAACTTTGAGAAAGTGTCAGACTTTTCTTTCATAAAGAAAACCCACACATACCTGGAGAAATCATCAATAAACGTCACCATATACCGCATTCCACTAATTGATGGTTGCTTAACGGGCCCAAATACATCAAGTGAACTAACTCTAATGGTTCTTTTGCTTTAAACTTTGACTCCTCGTATGGCAATTGGTGTGCTTTACCATATTGGCATCCTGCACAAACTGTGTCTGTTCTTATGTCAAGCTGAGGAAGTCCCTTAAGCATCGACTTCTTCATCATCATACTTAGCTTGGAATAACTAACATGACCTAACCGCATGTGCCATAAATCTGTTGTATCGCTCCTTCTTGTCTTGTCTACATATGCTGACTCTGCTAACATCACGTAGACTGACTCCAGACGTCGTCCTTCCATCATCGGCTGTCCTGAGATTTTGAGATCACGATATACCTTCACATCTCTTGGACCAAACAGAATATGGTGACCTGACGATGTTAATTGTGCCACTGAAGCAAATTTTTCTTCATGCCTTGGACATGGTAAACATCTTGTAGTGGTACCTGATTATGACTATATTGAGGTGCTACTACCGTCTTACCGATGTGAGTAATCGGTAATCTTGAATTATCAGCTGTCACAACAATGCGATTTCCCTTGTATTCTGACAGGTTCTGCAACTTCTGTTTATCGCCTGTCATGTGATTTGAGCAACCTGAATCGACAATCTAGTCATTCTCATAGTCAATTCGGTCAGCCGTTGTTACTGTGAGAGCTAACTCTTCCTCTTCCATAGCAAAAAATGCTTCAGCGTCCTAATCATCTTCGCTTTTCTCCTTTGTACTAGAAGTAGCAGCATTGCTCTCAGCGGGCCTTTTGTTAAACCAACAATCTTTTGCCATGTGACCTTTCTTGTCACAGTTGTAACAGTTACCTTCAAATCTTTTATTGTTGCTACGATTCTTTGAAGCTCCCCCTGGACGAGAGCTCCCTTCTCCTTGATGACTTTTTGTCTTGTCACCATACTTTTTAGATCCACCACCGACGTGCTGTTTGAATTTGCCTTTGCTTTTGTTGGTGTAGAGTGCTTCCTCTTCACTTTTCAACGAGACCCCTCCCATTTGCTTGGCCATAGATTCTTGACCAACAAGCAAATTTTCAAACTCTACAAGTGATGGTTGAGTTGGCCATCCTTGTATAGCGGCAACGAAGCTGCGATATTCGGGCCTCAAACCATGGATAATTATTCTTTTTACCCTGGTATCTCCAATAGCAGCTGTAGGATCTAAATCAGAAATTTCACGGCATAACGTTTTTACCTTGTGAAAGTATTGAGCAATCGGTATATCTCGTTGTGCAACTGATAACAATTCATTCTCAAAAAGTTGAAGTCTTGTGTCATTCTTTCTCGAAAAGAGTGCATCTAAAGTATCCCACGCTTCTTTTGGCGTTTCTAGCTTTTGTATGTGTTCCAACATTTCTTCTTCAACTGTGGTCTTAAGGGCAAACATGGCTTTACCCACTTTAATCTTCCATTTGCGCAAGGTTCCTTGAGCATCTTCTTGCTTGGGCTTCGTAACTTCACTACCACCAACGACTTCCCAAAGGTCTTGACCTTGTAGGTAAGACATCATACACGTCTTCCACGTGTTGTAATTTTTGTGATTGAGCTTCTTGATTCCTCCAACTACTTGAAGATCACCCATCGTGTCGGCAAGACTCTAACAATACCGAACAAGCTTGATTTTGAGACACAAACTTGTAGAGTACAAACTCCTCACGACTCAAGAACGCTCAAACCAAAAATAGTACCTGAATAACTATTTTACCGTGAACAGTACCGTATACGTGAATAGTATCGTATATCATATACTTGAATAAATCTCGTATATGTTAACAATTACTATAAAAGTATATAGTGACACGTATGAATAGTAACTATGGTAGCAACTCACAACCTAGCTCTGATACCAATTGTTGAGAAAAACTTAGAGTAGATAACTCTAATTTTACCACTCAAAGAAGAAAGTTTAGATTTTAGGAAAACTCACAAATGCTCACACTTCACTCTAGACTACACTCTTTAGAGAAGAACTCCTTAGGAAAACTTAGAACTTTTATTGCTTATTGAAGCTTACTACTTGATGATTTACAAATGCAAGGGAGGGGGGTATTTATACAATACCAAGACAAACACAAGCCACACAAATATAAAATCTAAATAAATTACAACCACCCATTGTTGTTTAATAACAACCACACATTTAAATCACACAACTACAACCACACATTAAACCACACAATTGCAACCACACATTGTTGTTTAATAACAACCACACATTTAACCACACAATTGCAACCACACATTGTTAGGCTTTTATTTTTTCCTTGGGCTGGTATTGGACAATTTAACAAAGATTTGATTGAGAAATTCGGTGAGCTTTTGGTTTCATACGATATGAATGACTATTACTAATATAATTGCAAGATAAATTATCTTGAATATTTTTGAGGTGAGAAAATTTTTAAAAATTCTTTCCAAGATAGTGGAAAAAAACTAAAGAAAATTTTCAATATTTCAACATTTAAATAGCTTTAAATATCCCGACAATAGAGCAAAAAAAAAAAAAGTTTCTCATAAATAAATACTTTTGAGATGAGAAATATTTTAAAGAAATTTCCAAAATGGTGAAAAGGAAATAAGAAATTCTCAATATTTAAATTTAATAAAATTAAGAATAAAATATCATTTATTTAAAACCATTTTAGGACAACATAAACTTAAATCGTCCTTTGGATAGACATTTTAGGAGTACTAATCTTTTCTCACACGTAATCGTATTCTCGAACCTAATTATGAAAATGTAAATCAAAACATATTCTTTTTAAAGTATCTTAATCAAGTTTTGAATTTATTTAATAATGATAAATTCATTTAAGTGGTCAATTACACTTAATAAAAAAAAAATTGATGACAACCTCCTCTTTTTTGTCTAGTGGAAAAAGTTTCGGGTTTACATGTTAAGACAAAATGGATAATGTGGATTTAAAATATTAAACGTGGCATTTACATGGCTTCCACTTGGCTTTCTTTTAAAAGTTTTAGTTGCCATGTGGCTTTTATAATTTAAATAATAATATTTTTTATTTTTTAGTCAAAAATTATAATTTAGCTTTTTCTTTTAAATATTTTGCTTCCTAAGTTCTTTTTCTCTCCCAAAAACTTGTTCTCCTCTTGGTTTTTTTCCTAGAATCTTGTAATCTCTTCTAACAACTACAATTAGAGAATGGAATTTAGAGAAAAATTATAACTTTCTAAACCAAGTGTTGAAAAAAATAATGAAGAAACAAAATAAAAATACAACAATAAAAGACCCAAAGTTCAAAATCTTCCACCTTCATTCATCCGCTACCCTCCTCCACCTTCATTCATCATAAGAATGTTCATCAACATAAATTTATCACAATCACATCATCAGACTCTACAACTTACTTATCAGAACATTAATTCTTATAAAAACTCATATTAGAGAAAGAAAATAAAAAAATTCAAGATCTGAAACCTAAATCTGTAAATACCCAAATAATAATTGTCATCATCTTCATTATTAGATCCACAACAATTTAGATTAAAAATATAATATCCCTAATATAAAAGACCCGTTAACTTTGGATGAGAGCTGCGAAGAGCAGTTCGTTCCATGTTTCAGGAACACCAGGGAGACACCAATGTGTGCAATCGGTGCCGCGGCGGCCTCCGTAGCCAAAGGCCGAAGGGTGTCCGTCCTTTCTTAGTTGCGACTTGCGACAACCCTGTTATGTCGAGCAAATGAACTGGCTTTGACACACTTCGCAACACTTTCTTTTAAAACAACTTGGGCTGGATAGTCCATGCTTAACATTGGGTGCGTTTCCCCTCGGCAAGTCTTTGCTGTTGGATCCGCCCAATCCCTCGAACTTGTACAACAAGAACAACACCAAGTCAATCCGATATGGCTTGCATCATGCTTGTGATCAGACAGAAAGGATACCAATTTCGAATCTCAATATATATATATATATATATATATTATAAAAAAAAGTAGTGATTTGGATGAGATTTGGGTCGTTATTAACATATAAAGTACTGAGTATTCAACTTACTCCATATGATCAGGGGAGACGCCTGGGAAGAACACCTTGGTTTTAGCAGGATCTACATTGAAGTTCACCCATCTGGCCCATGTCCTCAATGCTTTCTCATAAGCAACCATGCGATTCATGTCTTTGCGAGTTATCTTATTGTCTTGGACATAATCCCATCTGCAACATTATGCCCAAAAATTCACCCAAAAAATATATTCGAAGCAACAAGTTTTTTTTTAAGGAAGTAAAGAGGAAAGGGTTAGTTGAGAACTCACGGTTGCTTTCTGCCAGTGTGAAGCCACCAATGCCAAGTGTCAAAGATCAAAACATCAACTCCTTTCCAAAACTGTCCACTCCCAATTGAGTTTAGTTTTGGAATTCGCCCATGTTTTTCATTAACAATATCAACAAGAAACGCATTGCGAGAGAACATAATTGAAACTCCAAATGCCTGCAAAGAGTATCATATTAGAAAACTCTAGCAAGAATTAGATATATATAATTGTAATAATTAATGTTCGAAAACAAAAGAAATCAAGCACTAACTCCTCTTAGTTTAGAAAATGAAGGGAAAAGATTACTGGGAAATGACTGTGGAGAGGCCTCCAATCCTTTGCGAGGTGTATTTTGCTGGAGGTACAGCTGTATGAAGCAAACATGTGAGTGACTGCCACTGATTTGAGCTCAGTGAGTCACCTACAAACTGTTGGAAAATATTTGCTATATACTACTTATAAACAGAATATAAATATAAGAACAGTAATACAAAATCGAATATAAAGACACTTACAAGAATTGATTTGAAAAAATCAATATCGAGACGTTTTTTGCTTGTCTAAGGTGCTTACAGTATCGATGCAAATCGTCTCCCAGGTTTCCTCGATATACGTTGCAAATGAGAGCACACTCGGATGCAACACGGCGAACAGAAGAATGCTGAAGTCTCTCTCTCAGAAGACAGGAATATTTTGGTGAATTAGTTTTTAAGTTAATAACATAGACATAGGAAGTCTGTATTTATAGGAGCCAAAGAACCTGTTCGGAAAAGACACATCAATTGGATGGAACCTGTTTGATCAGAACAGACACATCCTTTGGGATAAAATTGGTCCGAACAGACATGTAATGATCAGACTTCTTCCTCTTCAAGTGGGTACCTTTGAGATTAATTTTCATTCAAACATGATATCAATTGTGTACCTTAATTATACACTGTGTATCTAATTACGACAACCTACGTATTGGAATACGTATTTCGTATATATACACTCAAAATAAAACATTGATATCCAACAATCCCCCACATGAATGGAAATTATCTGATTAAAACGATGAACTGATTTGAAGTTTGAGAGAGACTTTATTTGAAGAGTAATTGCATCAAGATAGGTAGCTTTTGGCTTTGAACCTTCCATAGTGAATAATTATCGGATTTACTCGGCTAACTAGTGAACATGATGTCTTGAACTATTCAGCCTTTAGTGTAAACCAAGACAATAATTATCACACAATTCCCCTTCGAACATCTTCGGTTCTCATGGTTGTGTCCATTTTGGCCTCGGACACTTCCTGGTTTCTTATGAGTACTCTAGAGAATTTAGCCTGATCAATTCTCATAGAAGTGGCCACGTTTCTTACTCATAATAGGTGATTGCTCATTAAGAGTATCCTGCAATACCCCACTTGATTATTTATCAAGCTATAAGAATCATTAAAAGCATAGCTTATCCTAACTTATTTGCAGGCAGCACTAAATCATCATAGGAATGGATAAGAGTGTTTAACTCTTTTAGTGCTTACACTCAGTTACATATTTTAGTTGTCCCTTTTGAACCTAGATCTTGGGATCTCCAGTCAGCTAGGTTGGGTTTCCACTATGTAACTTTAATTTATAGGCTTAAGACCCATTCCCCTCGATGATATACTTGCTCTCTTATTAAAACTTTTCGTAAGCGGATCCGCAATATTATCCTTTGATTTTACATTATCAAAAGAGATAATTTCATTTGAGAGCAACTGTCTAATGGTATTATGTCTTCAACGAATGTGTTGAAATTTACCGTTATAAACAACTCTGTGCCCTACCAGTTGCAGATTGGCAATCGCAATGTATATAAATTGCAGGCACGGGTTTCGGCCAAATTGGAATATCTTCTAAACTTTCGAAGCCATTGCGCTTCTTCTCCAGCTTTATCTAAAGCTATAACTTCAGATACCATGGTAAATCTGGCTATTCACGTTTGTTTAGAAGATTTCCAAAATACTGCAGCTTCTCCAATAATAAAGATAAATCCGTTAGTGGATTTGAAATCTTTAGTATTGAATATCCATTTTGCATCTGGATATCTTGTGTAGTGCAGTCCATAACTTTAGGTGTATCTTAAATATCTAAGTACCCCCACAATGGCCATCCAGTATCCTTTCCAAGAATACTTGTAAATTTACTCAGTTTGCTAACTGAGTATGTTATGTCTTTACATTCATTTACAACCTAATGGTTTACTTTCAGGGTCTGTGCCACTCTTGGCACCATCAAGGATCACTGATCTCATGGACAAGGTTTCATCCTCCGCTTCACAACGGGGTAGTCATGGTAGCACCAAGGCATGCCGATACCATACCATGTCACTCTTCCCCACTTACTATGTCGATACCCTCATTGACGACAAGATCATACCTAAGTACCCTTGTTGCATAAAGTTGACATTTTCTCACATTTCCTTCTCTTGCCCTCAAGGACTAGGTGATGATCCCATCAAATAATGTACCGAACACAATTCTAGGTCCTATCATGACCTTTTAAGTCGGAGAAACTTATACCTTCGCAAGACACCCCTACACTTTCATGTATTTTTAGGATGATCTTTGACCCTTCCATAATTCATATGGTGTCTTGTCTAATTTCTTGTGGGATATTTTATTTAAAATATAATTAGCTATTAAAATAGCCTCCCCCCACAAGTTCTGAGGTAACCCTGAACTTATCAACAAAGCGTTCATCATTTCATTCAACGTTCGGTTCTTGCATTATGCAATACCATTTTGTTGAGGTGAATAAGGAGCAGTGGTTTAATGGATGAAACCATTTTCTGAACAGAATTCATTAAATAATGAACCATATTCACCACCTTTATCACTCCTTATTATCTTACTTAGTTGATTTTCAACCTCATTTTTAAAGAGTTTTAAAAACTTTAAAGGTCTCGTCTTTGCTTCTTAGCAAATAGACATAACAATATTTTTTTATCACCTCTAGTTTGTACAAACTTTAAGTCACATAAATCAGTGTGAATTAAATCTAGAGGTTTACTTATTCTTTCTACCGAATAGAAATGAGCCTTAGCCAATTTGGATTCTACACAAATTTTCCATTTGTGATTTTTATCAAAAACAATTTGCTGAAGCAAATCCAAATCCAAATTGCTGATTCTCTGCAAGGTCTTGTAAAACACATGACCTTATCTATCATGCCATATGTTAGAGGATACCACCAAATAAACATAAGAAATAATTTAATTATTATTTATGTTCTTTGGCACAACAACTATTACATAAATATCCTCTACTCACAAACATACCACTTTTGGTGAGTACAAATTTATCAGACTCAAATACGAGTCTGAACTCGTTCTTGCTCAACAGAGAGCTGGAAACCAAATTCTTACAAATTTCAGGAACATGAACCACATTGTTCAAAGTTAGTTCTTTAACATATGTCATCTTAAGCACCACCTTTTCATGGCCTCATACCTTGTAAACCGAAGAGTTTCTCATAAATATTGCTTTTATATACTCGGACAAAATCTTTCTATCAGAACAAAAGTGACAAGTGACACCGGTATAAACCCACCATGTCTTAGGGCATTTTTCTACCATGTTCACTTGTGACACTACAACAGCAAGCTCAATCTCATTGTCATCAACTAAGTTGGCTTGAGTTTTTTTTTTTTTTTCTTGTTCTGACGGTAGTCCTTTGCTCAATGACCGGGCTTGTTACATGCGAAACAAGTTCCCATGAACTTTTTGAAATCCGTTCCCTTTATTAGCTTGGGAAGAACTAGAACCAACAAATTTTCTCTTGTTGGTCTTGTGCGAATGTTTTACAACATTTGCCTTAGCTTTCATAGTCTGAACTTTAGCCATTTTCTCTGAACCACGGTTATCCTCCTCAATCTTTAATCGAACAATCAGGTCCTCTAAAGTCATCTCCTTCATCTTATGCTTTAGATAGTTCTTGAAATCCTTCCACGAAGGTGATAATTTCTCTATCAAAGTCGCCGTCTCAAATGATTCACTAAGAATCATTCCTTCGACAGTAATCTCATGGAGGAGCAATTGAAACTCTTGGACTTGACTAAAAAAGGATTTTGAGTCCACCATTTTAAAATCCAGAAACCGGCCAACCACAAATTTCTTCGTGCTGGCATCCTCGGTTCTGTATTTTCTCTCTAAGGACTCCCATAGCTCTTTAGCTGTCTTGATCAGACTATACACGTTGTATAACGTGTTGTCCAATCCGTTGAGGATATAGTTCTTGCATAGGAAGTCAGAATGTTTTCATGCTTCCACTGAGGCTACAACCGTAGTATCGGTCTCTCCCTCTTTAGGAACCGGGGCCTCCTCTCGTAAGAACCGACTAGGTTCAGAGTGGTAAGATAGAACAACATCTTTTGCTGCTATCGTTTGAAGTCCAGATCATTGAACTTCTCGGGTCTCTCACCATGTGTAACATATAGTGGCATTGGCGCTATAGGCGCACTCGTATTTACGATAGACCGTTCTGCCATCTGTTATTTAAATAACAGGATCACCTTTATATATATATATATATATATATATATATATATATAGATATATATATATATAGATATATATATATAAACACATATTTTTTAAAGAATATATATATTACAAACACAATATATATATATATTATACAAACGTAACATGTATAATCACAAATATATATATATATGTTGCCAACAGATCTATATATATTACAAATATATATAAGTTTTCAATAAAATATATATACAAATATATATATGTTCACACTCATATATATATATATATATATTTCAAAAAAGTAACAATATATATATTTAACTATATATATTCTACTTATATATATAATATTCTAAGAAATATATATATATTCTGCCAATATATATATATATATATATGCAAAATATCGTACACCATTTATTAAACAATTATATATGTTATAACAATTATAAAACCATGTTGACCGCACCACGATAACAAGTTTAACTATATTTATAAATGCTTTCAATAGTTATAAAATATGTCTAAAAACACGTTGAAACTTGAAACAATATGCTACAATACAACATGAAGTAATATAAATATATTACTAAACAGTAATATTAAAAACCAAATGTATACCAAATTTATACCAAACGTAGTATATAAATATGCTTAACAAATATATATATATATATATATATACTTTCACAATATATAATAGTAACAAAACTATATCATATATATATATATATATATAATATCACAATATATTACAAACAATATATATGATCACAAATAGCATATATAACACAATATATATGCTCTCAAAACAATCACGTAAATATATAAATATATATTACGTAAACAGTAACAATATAAATCGTACATAATATATATATATTATACATGAACAGCATGTATATAAATATAGTAACCGAACCACACTATATATATCAATATATATATATATTATATAACACGTAACAATATGAATATATATATATATATCTATATTTATTAGTCACCAAAAAACGTGATTTACCAATTCATGCAAAAAATTGTTCTATCTCACGTTTTTTAAAGAACACATCTTAAAAAATATATATGTATTCACATTGATCATCCGTTTAATAGTTACTGAAGTAGTTACAGAAACTTGAAATGTTGTGACCTTTTTCAAAGAACACATTCACACGATTATCAAAACTGCACCTTTATAACAATTGCTTTCAATAATTATAAATATATATATATATATCGAATATATATTACAAACTTGTATATATACAAACATATATATATATATATGTATATATATATATATCAAACGCTATATATATTGTAATAATTACACTACTCATACAAATTAGTGTAATTAAACACTCACAACACAAAGTATATATAAACAATTTCAGAAATATACATATCTTCACTATAAAACAATAGCAAAATATATATATATATATATATAACAAATATAAATCTATATATATTAGCAGAATATATATATATATACGTACACTTCATATAGTTCACAACAAATATATATAAATATTCTCTCAAAACAAATCATATGTATGACGTTTGCAACAAGATACAGTAGCAATTAAAAAATATATATATATGTTATAAAAATATTTTATAACAAATATACAGTCAGTAAGCTTTTATATTCTGCTACAAAATATAAAAGTAAGAACGTATATATAAAAATATATATATATATATATAAAAGTTCAACAACAGTAATAAAACAAAAAGTGAATCTCATATTAACAATTCATACAGTAAAGAAACAAAACTCATATACCAAAGCAGTATATAAATACTGCCAACTAAAAAAAAATATATAAAAGGAAATATTGAAAACCGAACTAAACAGAATCTATATATATATATTCTATAATAAAGCAAGTAAGACAAATATATATATATATATATAAAACAAAAAGAAGTCAGAAAGAATAGTATATATATAAAAATAAACCAAACACTGAAATGAAGTCAGTGTTATAACAATTAAAAGAAAAAACGCTACTGTAGTATATATAAAAATAAACAAACAGTATAAAGCATATAACAATATAAAGCAAACAGTTTGAACGGGTACAGTAGCATTGAATACAGTATATGCAAGTTCAAACACCGTAACAAATATCCGAATAAAAAATTCAAACACAGTATATAACAAATAAAGCAGAAACAAAAAAACGTCTTAAGAATGTTGGAAAATATTTGCTATATACTACTTATAAACAGAATATAAATATAAGAACAGTAATACAAAATCGAATATAAAGACACTTACAAGAATTGATTTGAAAAAATCAATATCGAGTCAAGGTTGGACCTCTAACCTTAAGACGTTTTTTGCCTGTCTAAGGTGCTTACAGTATCGATGCAAATCGTCTCCCAGGTTTCCTCGATATACGTTGCAAATGAGAGCACACTCGGATGCAACACGGCAAACAGAAGAATGCTGAAGTCTCTCTCTCAGAAGACAGGAATATTTTGGTGAATTAGTTTTTAAGTTAATAACATAGACACAGGAAGTCTGTATTTATAGGAGTCAAAGAACCTGTTCGGAAAAGACACATCAATTGGATGGAACCTGTTTGATCAGAACATACACATCCTTTGGGATAAAATTGGTCCGAACAGACATGTAATGATCATACTTCTTCCTCTTCAAGTGGGTACCTTTGAGATTAATTTTCATTCAAACATGATATCAATTGTGTACCTTAATTATACACCGTGTATGTAATTACGACAACCTACGTATTGAAATACGTATTTCGTATATATACACTCAAAATAAAACATTGATATCCAACACAAACATGATCCGCTTCCCTCTAAATCTCCGTAAAAAGTCTGCCATTGAACCTGCTTATAGTTCACAATCAATTTTGGGTCTTAGCATGATTTGGCAGCGTAATATATAAAAATACAATAGAGATTCTAGTCTTCGTGTTTGATTCTTGTCTATTACTTTTTTTTTTTAATATTTTTTATACTTATAGTTGTCAGAATTTGACTTTATCATTAAAACTAAAAATCTAACACTTTAGCAATAGATCACGTATTATTTATTTTTAATTATCACTCATATGTTTAAGAAGTTATCAATTTATGATTGAGTCTTACACATGTAAACTATATGACGATACCATGAGTTTAAGTACCCACATAGTCTCTGTATTGTAGTGAAAAGAGTAAATTATAACATGTACTGTAAAAGTGAGCAATTTAGTCCCTACACAATTGAAATATGTGCAAATAAGTAAAATTGATAACGATTTTAATGAAAAAACGTTAAAATACTGATGTAGACTCGTAAATCTAACAGATTTAGATATATTTCAAGTCATATTTTATTCCAAGTCATTAATTCTGTTAGATTTTGCGAGTTCATATCAGCATTTTTAACGGTTTTTCATTAACACCATTATCAATTTTACTTATTTGCACCTAGTTTAATTGTATAGGGACTAAATTACTTACTTTTACAGTACATGGACTAAATTACTCTTTTCACTATAGTACAGGGACTATATGGGTACTTAAACTCGATACCATGCATTGAAAATTATCATCCATGGAATTGTAATGGAAAGGACTATATGATACATAGTCGGTTCATGCAACGACTTTAACACCTTAAATTTTTTAAGATTTTTGAAAAGTATTGTATCTTTACTTGAAAATAAGATAAAATTATATTTGGCCCCCCTAAATTTTTTGGATTATCTTGTATCATTACTTGAAAATAAGATAAAATTATATTTGACCCCCTCCAAAAATTTTCAATTTGCCCCCATGTAAAATTTATAGTTTGATATGATAAATTTGGTAATATTTTTAGTTTATACATCATATATTATTATTAACTTAATTCTCTCTACCTTTTCAATCAATCAAATAGATACATTTACGATAATTATTGTTTAATATTTTTCATTCTATGCTCATAATAAAAAAAGAAGTTAAACTATTACAATATTTAATATAAATTGTAGATTAACTTTTTTTAAATGTATGTAATCTTTTTTTTTTTGGCTCAATATGTATGTAATTTTATGTCTTTATGTTGTAATATGAAATAATTCTAAACATATTTTAATTATTTTAATTAGGTTATAATTTCCTTGACATTGAAATTTCAATTCTTATAAATATATATTATATATATGCAACATGATTTATAATATTTGAAAATTGAAAAAATATATATTTTATTATAAGATTTTTATATAATGTTTGTAATTTTAATATTATATCTATATTAACATTAAAATGAGTGACTGAGTTGGTGCCATGAGTTAACAAGAAACCAACTCAATTGCTAAATTTATGAAAAAAATTAAAAATAAATTTATAATATAAAATGCAATTAAAGGTGTTTAAGTATTTTACTTTAAATAAACCACTACATTGTGACATCATCATATAACTTTTTTATTTTCCTTTTTTAAAAAACAAAACCTACATGCATCTTACATTATTAGATAAATTTAATTTAATATATAATTTTTTTCAACTCAATGTTTATTTCATTTTCACCCACATTGTAGGTGTCAATATCTAGTATAATATTTAAACCTAATGTTTGAATAATAGTTGTTCATGGATCGGATCAGACCAAATTCAGATAGCAAAAGAAATTTGCTTGCCTAGCCCAATCCAGTCCAGTCCAGCTCGTCTTACCTTTGATGCCTTTTTTTAATATTAAAAAAATTATTTTTTTTTATATTTTATTTTTAAAGATATTTTATAATTATAATTAAATAAATATATTTTTAAATTAAAAAATAAATCTGAGTTGAGCCCAAATTTTAAAAACTTATTCGGGTCGAGCCATCAAACTAGACGAATAACCCAACTCTTAGACAAGTCTATTTCATATAACAATTTATTTTTAGTTTATATATATATATATATATATATATATATCGATCCTCCTTAACAGTATTCATGGCTTTGCTCTATTAACAAGGAGCAGTTTGAATTTAAGTATCAAGATTTACAATTCATTAATGTGATCTCTTTTGTATCAAAACATTGTAAGGCAATTGAGCACTAAGAACAACCCGAGTACCAGCACTTACCTTTGGCTAAACCTAATCCTTTTTTCTTTTTTTCTATAAACAAATATTACTGCATTTTAAATTGGAGTTATAAGAATATTAAAATACAAAACTAGCCTCATGTGTAAAAAAAATATTTAAAAAAACCTCTGTAACATTTGAGAACACACATGAAATCGACTTGATCAACTTAAATTAATGGTTATGAGAGAGATGAAAATCTAAAAAAAAAAATAGGGTTGTAAAATGTAAAAGAAAAGAAGGTATTACGAACCTTGGCAATTTGCATGGAGTGGGTTGCCACCTATAGTTTTGATAGAGGTGGTCGGGTCGACCATTGTTTTGGCAATTGAACTGTCGGTGTATGAAGAGGCAATTAGTTGAATTTTAAAGAGTATAAGAAGCATCAAACACCCATCTTCCTTTGTAAATATCACATTTGCTTCCAATTCCATGCACTAGTTGCTGCCAAAATTCAATAACAAACAAAAATGCTGCAAAAGCAAATCGACCCATCATTTAATTTCTATTTCTCAGAGAAAATAAAGAGAAAGAGTGAGAGAGGAGAGGAGAGGAGAGGAGAATCTGTTGTTTTAGAGCTCACAAAAATTCTGCGATTGTGGTTTTATATACTAAGAAAGTGAGTAGCTGGGATTGGGTGTTGTAAATTGAAAAGGCAGTAGTGGCAATGCAACAGTGATATTGCAAACCTCACAAACGAGCAGGAGATAGGCAAGGAAAGCAGTGGGAATTGGCATTCATAGATTTAAATAGTCGTCGCAACGCAATGTAATAATCGTTATTTTGCAATTTTTTTTTTTCTGTAGCCGATATTCCATCGTCAATATTTATTGCAATTACTGCGATAAAACCCAAAATACGTCCGCTATCGTAATTTAAATCTCTCTCCAAATCTCAAGTTTGTGGATTGAGTTCAAAACAAAACCAGAAACACAAATAGAAATAGAAATAAAAAAAAAAAAATCAAGCAGATGCTTATATTATACTTCCAACCCTAAAATTAAAAAGGATTCGGTATATCATAGACATTAATTAAAAATTAATTAATTATTATTAAAAAAAATTTTTTATTAAATTTAAGTAAAAATAATACATTAATGATATTTTTTATATAAATATAATCTTAACCGATTTTTACTTAAAAATATTAAAGTAGAGAGTAATTAGCGTTAACTGATTTAATACTTCAAGCAAATTTAATGCATATTAAAAAATTTATGCTAGTTTGAAAACGGTGGTTTTTATTTAGAAACTGCCCGGTTTTTGTCTTGTAAATTTGTAGACTCCTCTCCTCGTAGACTTGCTCATGGCCGGGCCCGACAGCAGCTCGATTTTTTTTTAAATTTTTTGTTTAGGTCCGGCCTTGGATTGGGTCGGGCCGGCTCGATAGGTCCGAATGCATTGTTCATCGCATTAAAAAAATATTTTTTATTTTTTTTATATTTTTATAATTAAAATTAAATAAAAAAAATATTATTATAATAAAAAAATACTGTTCCGGGCATGGCCGACCTGGGCAGGATCAAAAATATCCTACCCAAGCGCGACCCAATACGAGCCGAACCGGACGGGCTGCCCGGCCATCAGCATGTCTATCTCCTCGTATTCAGCTTTATTTTAAGTAAGTAATATATTGGAGAACAAATTAATCAAAGCTAATAATATTGGGTCAATTTAAAAAACATCCCAGTAAAATAATTATTAAATAGTTTAATGAAAAACATTATTTGAAAAAAAGAAATAAAAAAATTAAAAATTATTAAGAAGGAAATTGTAAAGATTTAAATAATCTTAATGAAACATTTAGAATCCCTTCCTCTTAGAACTACTCATGGGCTGGGTAGCCCGCCCGGCTTAGGTAACCATTTTTGTGATTCTGTTCGGCCCTGAACAAGGGTCAGGTAGCTCGTTTGAACCCGCCCGGCTCGTTAGGCCCTGATCAAGGGTCAGGTAACCATAAAAATTACTAGACCAGCTCAAGGGCTAGGTAGCTCATTTGACCCGATAGATCTAGTTTGTATTTGATTGGGTTTGGATAAGGGTTATTTTGATTCGGATCGGCCCGACCTGAATCACTATTTATATAATATAAAAAATGATTTTTTTTATTTTTTTAATATTATTTAAACAATTAAACGGGTCGGCCCGGGCCAGGCTTGGGTAACAAAAGGTAGATAATTTATGAATTGCAACCCGACCCATGAACAGGTCTATAAATTACCCGCAAACTTTCTTTTATCCATCTCACACACACTCTCATCCTCCCAAAAATATTCATTTTATATAAGATTTATGAAAGGGTTAAAAATACTCAATTAACCCCTCTACTATACACTTTTTGTCAGCTTGGTACCTAAAGAATAAAATCGGTCAATTTGGTACTCGAACTTTTATTCCGTCATTCACATTGGTCCTTTGGACTAACACCGTTAGTTAATGGCTAACATAATAATGAACACCCAATCAAAATATGACATGTGGCAAAATATCACATTATCAGTGCCACTTCATCATGAAAAGAAAAAATTCAAAAATTCAAAAAATATATAAAAAAGAGAAATTCAAAAATATATATAAAAAAATTAAAATAAAAACTATTTTTTTAAAGTCAAAATTAAAAATTTAGAAATCTGATTTTTTTTTTAAAAAAGTTATAAAAATTAAAATCAAAATAAATAATAAATAATAAAAAACTGAAATTTTATATATATATTTAAAAATCTGTAAAAAAAAAAAAAAGCTGAAAAAATATTTGGAGAAAAATAAGGAAGAGAAAGAGAAAGGAAAGAAAATGAAAGGAAAGGAAAAAAGGAAAAGAAAAAAAGAAAAAAAGAAAGGAAGAGAGAGAGAGAGAGAGAGAGAGAGAGAGAGAGGAAAGGAGGCAGGAGGGGCGGGGGGAAGGCCGACCGACCGCCACTCGACCTCGGGAGAGAGAGAGAGAGAGACGAGGAATCGGGAGAGAGAGACGGAGAAAGAGAGAGAGAAGGTTGTGGGAGGCCGGTCGATCATAGCCTGCTGGACCGTGGCAGATCCGACGTCGGTCTGCCCCGGGCCGACCAGTCTGTTGTCGGCCGACGCCTCCCTTCCCTTTCTCTCCTCCTTCCATCCTCTCTCTATTTTTTTAATTTTTTTTCTAATTTTTTAGAAAAAGTAAAAATTTTGTAAAATTTTTAATTCTACAAAAAAAATTAATTCAAAAAATTAAATAACAAAATAACAATATTTTATTTTATTTATTTTGAATTAAAAATTCAAATTATATTTTAAAAATATTTTAAATATTTAAATTTTTTTGAATTAATTTTTTTTTTAATTTAAAATTTTAATTTTTTTATGCTGATGTGGCATTGATAAGACATTTTTGTCACGTGTCATGCTCTCATTGGATGTTTATTGTCACATCAGTCATTCAACTAAATGTGTTAGTCCAAGGGATCAATGTGAATGACGGAATAAAAGTTCGAGTATCAAATTAACCGATTTTATTCTTTAGATAATAAACGGACAAAAGGTATAAAGTACATAAGTAATTGAATATTTAACCCTTTATGAAAACTAGATTTAGAGGCGATCAATTGATTTTTTTTTTTAAATTATTTAAGTTTCGGTTCACTTAACCCGAATAGGTCTACAATGTTAAAAAAATATTAAAATATTATAAGAATATATTTTATTTTTATTTTTTATATTTTTTAAATATATTTAAAATTAAATGAAAAGGTTTTTATTAATTAAATAATATACTAGGTCGGACCAAGCTCGGACTTAGAAATTCCTGTCTAAGGCCTGGCTTGCTAGCCATGGCCAGATTTAAAAGCTAGCTTGGCCTTTGATTTTTTTTTTTTTTTTAACTATTGAAGAAATTGAGACAAAAATATGAATTATGGTTGAAAAAATTGGAAATCGGAAGCTTGTTCTATTCGGTATGATATATACAACTAGTAATTTGTTGAAACTGGTAAGAAAAGGTTCAATTAATTAAAAATCGATTTTTGGTTATTATATTATTTTTTAAAAATTATAAATGATAAGATTTGAACTTTTAATCTCTTAACTTTATATTAAAAATCATATCATTAAACAAAATGCATATTTTTATTAATTATTTAGTACTTATTCAATAATTTATTTATTTAATATTTAAATATTTTTATTTAAACCATCTGGTTTCACAAGTCGAATCGGTTAGACCGATACAAAAGTCTAACCGGTTTGACTTCCAATTTGATTTTTTATCATTGATTACATTTAATAGTGATAACTTTGATTATTGTTTTGAACACAATATACTATTACAATGATCTCAAATTAGAATTTAATTAATATCAAACCAACGTAATTTTGTATATCGTAAAAAAATAATTTTTTATTTGATTTGTCCATGGGTCGGGCTGAATTTGGATCTGGCCTACGCCCTATATTAACAAAGATTGTCTCTGCCCAAGACGGAATCGGCCCGAAATATGGGCAGAGAATTCTGTCCAAACCCGACCCATTATATAAAGACACTACCCAAGCACACACAAGCTCGGCCAAATTTATACACAAAAGAAAAAATGATTGATCCCTCTTAAAAAGGGATCGATCATTCTTAAGAAAATATCGTTCCTTCTTAAAAAAGGAGCAATCCTCTTAAAAGAGGATCAATCCTCTTAAAAATTTATATTAGTAACAGTAAAATGAGTCGAACTGGACCTAGGCAAAAAATGTCATGCTAAGATTCGACCTTTTTTTTAAACGGGTCTCATTTTTTGTCCAAGCCTTTTTTTCGGTTTAAAATTACAAGTAAAAAAAATACAATATTTTGATTAAATTATTATTTTAATATATATTAATTTTTATGTTTAAATAAATCAATAAAAAAGAGATTAAAATAAAATTGATAATTAAAGTTTTTGTATTATAAAAAATTATTTAATTACAATTCGATCAGTCTTATTTTTAGTATTAAATTCGGATTTATGATTAGGTCGGTTTCGGGATCAGGTCTTTTCGGGCTCGGGTTTTTTGAGTTTCGATCTTTTCGAGTTCAAGTCATTTCGGATTTGGACCATTTCGAGTTCAAGTTTTTGATTTTTTTTTTATCAAATCGAGTTTAAACGACTTCAAAATTTTTCAAGTAATTTTCGAGTTTAAATTTATTTTACCACCTCTAAAATTCAACTCCTAATGGTTCCCCCAAAATATCAAGACTCTCTTTAAAAATTGAAAAAAATTCTATATATGTCCTTCGTTACATATGTCGCCACCATATCCACTTATAGCTAACTTTTATTTTATAACTAGAACTAGTTTTTTAACCCATGTGATGGACGGAATTTCAATAATAGTAAATGCTAAAAAATTTTAAAAAATGGAACTAATTTTAATATGTGCATCTATATTTTCAAAAAAATATAACCCATGTGATGCACGGAATTTCAATAATAGTAAATGCTAAAAAAATTTTAAAAATCGAATTAATTTTTGGTAAGTACAAATTTATCACTTTCAAAGACCATTTTGAAACCATTTTTGCTCAACAATGAGCCAGACACTAGGTTCTTCCTAATATCCGCTACGTGAAGTACATTGTTGAGGGTAAGAAGCTTCCCAGAAGTCATCTTCAGAATGACTTTCCCAATGCCAAGTATCTTGGAGCTAGATGCATTCCCCATGTAGAGTTGTTCACCATCCACTTCTTTATAAGTGGAGAACATTCTCTTCTCAGCACAAACATGTCTTGTAGCACCAGTGTCAGTCCACCAATGCTTAGGATTGTTGACCAAGTTGACCTCGGAGACAACTGCTGACAAGTTCATCTCAGAAACTTCGTTTGAGAGGTCATAAACCTTAATGACATGGGCTTGAGCAATATTTTTCTTTCTTAGACTTTCCAAAAGAAGCCTTATTTCTACAATCCTTGGCATGATGTCCAATCTTGTTTCAGATAAAGCATTTGCCATTGAATTTCTTAGCAATGCCTTTTCCCTTCACTCCAAGCTTCTTTTTCTGGTTCTTGTTGTGGGTTTTAGCCACGTGTTCAACCACGTTCGCCTTTAAGGCCATCGAAGAATAACTTGCTTTCTTCATGGACAACTTATTGTCCTCCTCTATCCTCAACCTCAGAATAAGATCTTCAACTCCCATCTCCTTGTGCTTATGCTTCAGGTAGTTCTTGAAATCATTCCAAGACGGTGGCAATTTTTCAATAATGGCAGTCACTTGGAAAGATTCACTTAGAACCATACCTTTAGCAAGAATTTCATACAGGATGAGTTGGAATTTTTCAATTTGGCTTATCACAGTCTTTGAATCAACCATCTTGGAGTCAAGGAATTTACCGACTACGAACTTTTTCAAGCCCGCATCTTCGGCCTTGTACTTTCGATCCAAAGCTTCCCATAATGCCTTAGCATTATTAATGGACCTATAAACATCATAGAGTTTATTGTCCAACCCATTCAGGATGTAGTTCTTGCATATGAAGTCACTATGCTTCCATGCATCCACAGCAGCCACAGAAGTGGGATTAGATTCATTTTCCGAGAGCTTAGGTGCATCTTCAGTTAAGAACTTAGCCAAGTTCAAGGTGGTCAGATAGAACAACATCTTTTGCTGTCACCTCTTAAAGTTCGACCCATTGAACTTATCAGGTTTCTCACAATACACCACTGCGAGTGATGGTAGAATCCTCCTTTTCTAATAAGTCATAACCGCAGCATTTTCAGAAGTAAGTGAAGAAGTAGATGCCATGTTATCTAAAATCAATATGAAAAATAAATATTGATTATAACACAATTAGAACCAAACACCAATATGATAATAAATTAAGATATTGGTTTAATCACAATTTAAATAAACACTAGAATCAATATATTAATAAATTAAAATATTGATTTTAGGCATGAACATAGAATAAGTAAATCCGAACACCAATAAATATTGGTTATGTCAAGTAAGTAACCCAACAGAGAAAACAAATAAACAAAATAAAAGGAAGAATTTTGCCTTAAGATTGTTGGAGATATATTGTATATTTGTAAAAACCTTGTTGGAAATATTTACTTACAATAATTAAATAGCATGCTCATAAATAGAATTTTAAAGTACTTACTTGTAGAAGGAAAATTGAAGTATAGAGAACTTAATGTTGTTGCCAAGGATTGAACCCTTTGTCCTTGAGGCGAAATTGCCCGTCACTTGGTGTACACGGTTTCAATGCAATTGCTTCCCAGGATTTCAGCAACACCACTTTGAAAAGTTGCACACCTTTTCAAAGTCCACGAACTTAAGGAATTTGACTCAATTTTCTCTCTACGATGACAAATTCCTAAGGTTTAGAGTAGAAGGAATAAATAAGACAAATGCCTTAGAAAATCAGAACAACAACGGAAGAATAGGAGCTTAAGAATTGTTGAATCTCTTGTTAAATGACTGAATGAATTTCTCATCCTACCAAAGCACCTATTTATAGGTCATTAGGGACCTAAGTGTACATGAATGAAATTAATACATGAATGTATATTAGGATGAACATACATGATACATGAATGGAAAATTAATACATGAATGTACATTAGGATGAACATACATGGTACATGAATGAATGTACATTAGGATGAATATACATGGTACATGAATGAACAAATTCATGAATGACATAATTAAGTTCATGAATTTCAAATTCATGAACATGTTAATCACACTATAAATAATGTATTGGATCATGCACTATATAAAGAGATCAATTTCACATTCACTTGTTTGGTTCCAAACCAAATCCAACACAGTGTAAGAACATAAATAAGAACATATTATCCTTACTTTTTGTCATCAACCTCCACTCTAATGCCACCGATGCTGACACTTGGAATTTCTACCATCAAAACATAATTGCTTCCTGATTCCGCTACATCCATCCTAGGGCACCATTCAATGCCTGCATGAAATACTATGTTACTCGGATTGGGTGTGAGTGTCGGACACGGGTGTGAGTGCGGATACGGGTATGTTCAATTTTTTTCAAGATTTTCATGTATTTAGAGGTTCCTTTGAGGATCATATTCTCGTACCCATATCCGGATATGCGTCAGACACAAATGTCGGATATAGGTACTTCAAAAAAAATGAAAAGTCGAAGTAACATAGATGAAATATAAAAAAGAAAAAAAAAACGATTAACCCTAAACCAGAATCCAATTTATAAGAAAGATGAAACCAGATTCTCAGTCACCCTAAATATTAGTTGTTTCTTCTTTTCTTGGGGAAGGGTGGATATATGATGTTGTTTCTCTTTCCATGTAAGAAAAGGTGATTGTTGACATTTCTCCATAACAATATATAAATCATTAAAAATAAAATCTGGTACTGCAATTTGCAGCTACATACGCTTCTTTTCACATCAAGTCTTGCATTCTCTGGTAAGTGTTCAACCATTTTACTAGGTTGTGAAATCCATCTAGCCTAGATGATTTACTAATTTTCTGGAAATCACAGATTGAACTAAAATTTGAGTTTCCAGCTTTTAGTACAGCTTAACATGTATATAATCAAATCAACAAAACTATTTTTTTTAAATAAGTGAAGCCTAAAATACATTAAAACAAATACATCAAGATTATTTTGTTCAGAAACCAGTATTACTTACCATTAGATATGGAACAACATGTTTTCTTCAAGTGAAGTGCATTGACTTTATATAATTAAGATACAGAAAATCAATTTGCTCACTATCAGATAGAGTCTGGCTTCTTTTTTCTGGTGATTGTCATTAATCCTTTCTTTCTTTTTCCTGGTCAGTACTTGCTTCTTCACGATTCTATGCCTTATGAACTAGTTATATGGATTGGATGCGATTAGCAGGCACCAAATAGAGACTTCATCAGTTAACATCTGTGAATCAGTATAGCTCAAAAAGAATTACAATTTCTGTCTCGAACATTTCCTAAGGCATTTTAGAAGTCACATTTCTTAGATGAAGTAAATATGAATCAAGTCAGCTTTAAATTAACCTGAATTGCTTCTTTATAAATTACAAATGATGATTGATTTTGAAAAGCTTAATTTGCAAAGGTTTTAAAAGATCATTGACACACTCAAATGGCACCCTTATTTCCATATTATAAGATAAACCCATGATGTATAAGCATAAAAGGTCCATGTATTGCAATCATGTTGAATCTTGGCTTAAGTTTTCATTCCGTACGTCCGTAGTCAACAGATTGTGCTTTAGTCCTTAAAGGCAGATAGAAAAGATTGGCTGAAACCCAAGTTTCAGCTAAGTACCATGTTTAATTCTTGTAAATGAAGAATTGAAGTTGAAGTTTTATTCATATTCAGAGTAGCAAAAGCAGTAAATATATAGCTAAGCCAAATAAGTTTTTCAGTTTAGTTGCTACATGGTCAGATAATAGTAGTGGTTTAAAAACTGATGATGGCTTTTTCTCGGGAAAGAAGTAGAGAAAATGGAAACTTTTACCATGGGGAGAAGGTGGGCCTCAGTGGGTGAAAAATGGCCTGCAATGCTGCTGCTTCTGCATCTTGCAGCTTCACTTTCCATAATAATAAAAGATCAGTCTCAGATTATTTTGGATTCCTTTGGAGGCTTTCTCAGTTCTCTGAATTTCTCTCATTAAACAGGGCTCAAATTCTTTTCTTCTTTTTCTTTTTATCAAGAAAATGTGGAGCAGATAAGTAAAATTATCTCACTTATTGAATACTGACTACTGAGACAAGCTATCCCCAAAACTGATCTGAATCTAAAATTACTCACTGTCCATACAAAATCTGTCTTGCTTCTTGTTGATGTCTTCTAATGGTGAGTCTATGGAGATTGTCAGGTTAAAAATGCGGATAATTTGCAAGCACAGGAGAAGTTAGAGGAATATTGGAGTTTGATCTTCGGACATGCTCCGATGCTTATGTTAGTATAGGTTCAAAGGATTTTCGAAGTAAATGCAAAGAATAATCAATGGATCTGCGCTTATAATTTCTTTTATCTCTAATCAGTATTTACTCGTCTATTTATACTTGATTGCTGATGGATGCGAACTTATAGATGATTTATCTTTAGGTCCGCCAAATATTTTATTTGACTAGATCCAATGTATTGAGGTCCAAATGGGTATAACACTTGTGTTGTTGCTTCTAGTTCTAATTCTAGACCCAGGAATCTTACTTAAATCAACAATGTTTGTAATAAGATCCAAAAGTTTTTTTTGAATGTTGATAATTGTAATTCTCATCTGCCTTGTCTTCTTTTTTTCCTAACACAAAATTAAAAAATTAAAATTGAATATTACAAATCATCATAGATTAAAAAATCTTGTATATACATCGAGTTTGCAAAAAATTTGAAAACATTTGAATAAATTTTTATATTTTAAAGGTACTTTTATTTAAAATTATGACAGAATTTTCATAATTCAATAATAGTAACCAAATTTTGTGTATACATAATAATTTGAACTTAATTTTTTTACACATTATTAATTTTCTCATGAAACTTTATTAATTAACAATTTTTATTTTCAAAGTTAGTTTTTATTTTATCAATTTTGCATGAAGAACCTCATAAACTTGATTTAAAAAATTCTTTTTAATTTATGCCATTTTTTCGTAATATATATGAAGTAGTCAACATTATCTTGATCGAGCTTACCCTCCATTAAAATGGTAATAGTGACTCTTGAGTAGAGTCGTCCAAGAATTAGATTATTTGTTCAAGCTCGCATACCACAAAATAAGTAGTACGATTTGGGCATAGATTTTTAGGCTCGAGTATTATCTGCTCCAACTATTAAATTCATTTATTAATATATAACATTTGTTATTTAATTTTTTAATTAAAAACATATTTAAAAATATTAAACTATTAATATAAGATGATCTGTAAATGGACCGATTGAATTGAGCTCAAACTTAATTCAAGGGATAAAAAAAACCTATTAAATAATGTAAAATACTATGATCAAGTTTTGAAAAAAATAAACATCTAGATAATGAAAAAAAAAAAAACTAAATAAATTAAAGTTTTTTTCTTTGAGCCAATTACAAGATTTAATTTGTATGAATCGGTATTGGTTTAATATTAACAGAGAAAAAAATAATATGAACGATTAATCTATGTTAATGTATGTCAATTCTATTCAAATCATGTTACGTAAAAATAGATAGATGGCACAAGAATTATTTTACATCATATATGGTTTATATTTGATGTATTGACAATGTATAAATTTATATACTATCACTCTGTTAATGAATAATGACATGATGCCACTTTATTAAAAATCTTTAAAAATAAATACAAATAATTTTATTTTTAACGAAGTGGCATCATGTGATTTATTGAGTACATCAAATATAAATTCATTCCATATATCACTAATTAATTAGTGACATATATATCAATTAAATCGACAAATGAATCAATAACTTTTTAAATAAAAACCTAAAGAGGGGGTCAAAATAAATAAGATAATGAGTACTATGTAATTTTCAAAAAAAAAAAAATCTTAAAAATCTTTATATAAATATGAGCATACGTTGATTCTTCAATTTATTATGATGTCACGCTGATAAGCATATTTGATTAAAATGTAAATTTAAACGTTCATTCAAATATAATTATGTTATTCTCTTCTTCTTTTTTAGACTTGTAATTATGTTATTCTAAGTAAAAGCATGTATTTTACTATATGTTATCACTAAAGCAAATCTTTAATTTTTTACTTATTCCATACTACAATTTACATTTTTCTTTAAACATATATATATATATATATATATTTGCTTTCAAAAGAAGTAGAAGATAAATAACAAAATAAAAAATCAAATCAAACTTAACTTATAAAATGCATAAAAATATGATTTCAATATTGTAGTTACTTTGCATTGAAATAGCGAGATAATATACTCATATTTACTTTTAGTAAATTTAAAATTTTGGGTTTAATGTAATTTTTTTTTAATAATACAATGTATAAGAAATATCATGTTTTTATAATGCAAGTTGACAAATTAAAATGTGACCTCTTTGAAGTTTTTCATTTTTTTCTCACTACGTCACTAGTGATGAAAAGGGGGAAGAACCGAAGGATTATTGTAATCATTCATTCGTATAAGAGAGGATGAGACTTTAGAGGTAATTTAAAGGCTAAAATAATAAAAAAATTTCTTAAATTTTATCATTTTATTTAGATAAATTTTTATATTTTTATTATATTAAAAAAAAATTTAATTTGTACCCAAATAAACCTCTAACCTTTAATTTATATCTAAATAAACCCTTAATATAAATTAATATTTTATTTGAAATAAAGGTTTATTTAAATACAAATCAAAAGATAAAAATTTATTTGAATACAATAAAAGTATAAAAATTTATTTAAAAAAAAGTGAAATAGTTTAAGAGGTTTTTTTAGTATTTTAACTTTATTTAAACTAACTAGATTATGTTACATGGATGGAAGAAAAAATTTATATAAAAATATATATTTGAAAGAAAAAATATATACATGAGCAGTTTTTTTAAGAGAACGGTAGTTTTTTAAGAAATTGATAATTTTTTAAGAGAGTGGATAAATTTTTAAAAAATATATATTATCTAAAAAATTTAAATAACATAAATATTTTTATTATATTAATATTTGATTTATAATTTATTTGATTTTTTAACAAATTATTTAATTGAATTGATGTCATTTGATTAATGATATTAACTTTAAGAGCATTAATATTAATCAGTACCTATTAAGGTGATATATAAAAAAAAAATATGTAATTAATAATTTTTTTTTAATTCAATAAAATTAATATATTAAATGTAAAAAAAAAAAATTAGTAATTAAACAATTATTAACTGAAAGGCCGTGGCGGTTTATCAATGAAAAAAAGCATGATAAACAATGCATAATAATAACATCACTGATCGTTAATTCAAGTTCTAACTTCTAAGTTGTAATTATGAAAACGTGGAGGTTTAAGAGACATAGATTTAGTCTTTTGCCCAATGGTCAAAGTCAGAGCTCCATGGGGACAATGATGGCTTCAGTAAAGAAGTCTTCTTTTCTCCCCGTTATTCAACTTAACTATTCAAAAAAATCACCAAACAAATAAACAGTCTACTCTGCCCTTGAGAATTTTCAAAACGACCCAACCAAAAAAAAAACAAAAAAAAGCCCACCAAGGATGGAGGATCAAAGACACCCATGAAGCTGTGAACATTATAAAGGCATGAAGATAAGTCAAAAAGTCTTATTTCTTTTGCATTTCTTTCCCTCAACTCCCTCCCTATCTCTCTGGTTGAAAAACCCATCCTTCTCTTGCTTTATCTCCAAGTTTTGCTTTTGGATTGGTTAGAAACTTCCATACACGTGATTGTTTCTTCTATTTCTTATTGTTTATCAATATCCTATCCAGCTTATTCTCCCGGAAAATTTTTCATTTTTCTCTTTCTGTTCCCACTAGTTTCTGTTTCTTCTGATAATCCAACCCTGTTGACATTTCACATTGGATAAAGGAACCTCTACTCTTTTTTTTTCTTTTCTTTGGATTCAACTTTAAGGGTTTTTGGGGTTTAAAGTTTACGTTATAGTTTTCTTTAAAAAGCAGCTTTCACGTGGGGTGATCCTGTTTTGTATATCAAAGTCTGAAAATCTCATATGGGGCTTTGGCTACAAATTCTTGAGATTAAGGATTCAAGGTTTTGAAGAGTTTAAATGAAATGGATGGATCACAGGGAAGTTCTAATGCGCCACCCCCTTTTCTTACTAAGACATATGAGATGGTGGATGATCCAGTGACCAACTCCTTGGTGTCTTGGAGTGAAACTGGTTATAGTTTCATTGTATGGAATCCGCCAGATTTTTCAAGAGATTTGCTCCCAACATATTTCAAGCACAATAACTTCTCAAGTTTTGTCCGGCAGCTGAATACTTATGTAATGTTTCTTCACTTGGGACATGGCTTCTTTTTCTTTTCTTTTTTATTTTATTTCATCTTCTTAATATAGAAATTTCTCTTCTGGCTTTCTGATTGTTGACTTGCTCAATTTTCTTATTCATATGCAAGCTGATGATTATATTTCTCAGTTTTAAATGTGTTCTCTATACAATTTCAAAGTAGACATTGATGATGTTTTTCTTCATAGTAACTATGTCTTGTAGCAAGAATTGTTGAAAGTTTTACAAGAACATGATAGCAGAGCACATTTCTGTTCTTTGACCTGGAATCGGATTGCGTTCCTTACAACTGAATGCTTTGAAATGTTCTTGTCTGGATAATTTTTCATGCTCAATATAACTACTTTTGTATGAGGAATTGCTTCTTTTCGGTTAGCATTTTGCAAATATTTTGTTCCTTATGGGATCTAATTGTTTGATTATTTCCCAATATATATTCTCTAGCTGCTACTAAGAGTACCTTCGCTTTTATTTGATTTGATAACGAATTCTTCAGTTTTTTCCTGTTTTCAATTAATCACAACCTTTAATGTATGGAAATGCAGGCCCTGACCCCGTTTTCTAGTCTTTTCCAAGTTAATAATGCTTCCCCTGTATAATGGGTGACTTTTCATGCTTTGGTTGACACTTGCACTTTTTTATTTGATTAGGGATTCAGGAAGATTGATCCTGATCAATGGGAGTTTGCAAACGAGGAATTTATCAGAGGACAGAAACATCTTCTAAACAATATTTATCGACGCAAGCCAATTCATAGCCATTCCTTGAATCGCCAAGGAAACTCTCGTAGTGTACCATTGGCATTAACTGAGAAAGAGAAAAAGGAATTTGAAGAAGCAATCAAGAGGTTGAATCACGATAAGAACCGGCTTCAGTTGCAGCTACAGGGGCATCAAAAGGAGAATCAGGAATCTCAGTTTCAAATAAGGCTGTTATCCGAGCGCTTTCAGAATATGGAAGATCGACAGAGACAGGTGATGGTCTCGTTGGCTCAACTGATACATGACAAACCCCATTTCCTGTCTATGTTCAAGCAAAAGTCCGATTTTCTTAACAAAAAGAGAAAGTTGTTGAATTCTAATGACTTCAAGGATGAATTTAACAGACAAGAACATCACAGTTTGACTTGTCAGAATGCAAACCTGGGAGCACCATCTGCTCCTATATTGAATTTGGAACAGATTGAAGAGCTTGAATCATCTATAAAATGTTGGGAAACATTGTTTCAAGGAATTGGAGAAACTATAGGTGAAGAGGTGTATGATTTTGGCATGTCATCAATACAGACATCTTCTGGAGACTATGAGATTGATGGTGAACTTTGCTCACCTTCATCACATCCATGCTCTCCTTATTCAACAGATATTAACTCATCCCCTGAGCTGGCTGTGTCTGTTTATCATACTGACAGTCCTCCTATACCATCTTTTCACCATATTGTCAATCTTAAGTCAAAATCTTCTGGAATTGGTGTAAAATCAAAGCAGGCTAGTCCTCCAGAGACTGATCAGGCCTTACAAAAACAGGTTGAAACTGATTATACCGTGCCAGTGCCATTGCCAGGTAATGTAAATGATGTCTTCTGGGAAAAGTTTCTGACAGAAGTTCCCAATACATCATATGAACAAGAGATCCAGTCAGACCCTAGGACAACAAGTGGAAGAATAAGTGACCAAAATTATTGGTTTAAAACAAAAAGTTTAGATTACCTCACAGAGCATATGGAACAACTTTCTCCGGCTGAAAGAATGTAATGTTGGTTGATCCCTGGGCTTGTAATTCATTGAATTTTGCTTGATCCCATTGTTTAGAAGATGCATGTTGCTAGTCAGACCTGAGATAGTAAAACATATATTCATTAAATTTTGTAGCCATATGATATGATGTAAGATTATTAGGTTATAGGACTCTACATTTTTCCTTTTTCTTAGTTATTTTAGCAACAATTTGCACTTTGAATTCAGGTTTTTCCTTTTCTTTACATAATAATTTTGTTCCTTTTTTTTTTTTATATCTAGATTTATGATGTGGGATTTTTACTGAAAATGGTTTCAGCATGGAATGATTTAGTGCTATGTTTGGAAACTTGAATTTGAAAATTAGATTTGGATTTCATTTGCTATATAAATTGTGAGAATGAAATGCATACATTATGTAGAAGTTAGTTAAGATTCAATATGGTGATATATTTGAAACGTATAAAAACATGAATTTCAAATTCACAAATAGCTATAGGTATTTCAAATTTACCACTAAATAAGCAAAAAACAAATCCATAGATTTGAGAAATAATCATCAATGTTACATTTACATGTGTTTTATTACACAATTTACACTATTTTTGAAATCCAAGTTCATTTTTTGAAATCCAAGTTCCCAAACACAACCTAGATATATTATATATAGCCTGGTATTGAAATGCAGGACAGGATTTCTAACTTCATTTATGATAAACATCAAATATGAATTTTGCAAGGATCAACAAACAACTAAAAAGCTTAAGGCCATTCTATGGAAAGACTGCATTTTTAAAGCTATCTTAGGGATTCTTGATATGATGGGTCACTTCACTTGATTAATATTCCAGAAGAATAAGATTATTAAGATATTGGAAGGGAGGCTGCAACAAAACAATAGGGAGATTGAACAAGGTTAGATCTAGAGGCGAAGTTAGGAATACCGTTAAGGGTTGAAATATATATATATATTGTTAGTTATATTAGTTTTGAATTGATCTTAATTTTGAAATGACAAATTCTTAAACTTAATTAGTTTGAGATTAAATGTTTTCATTTTAGCATTTTTTTTAAAATTATTTTGAAAATATTTTGAAAAATGCTAAAATGCTTTAAACTCCTTAGCTTTCTCAGAAATATATGTTCTTAAATATATATATATATATATATATATAATCAAAATATTTTTGAGATAAGTTAACATCTTTTCAAAATCAAAGGACAATTTTTTGAAAAGAGGATCGATTCCCTATATAGAGGATCGATCCCCTAGTGATGAAATTTCATCTGGATCGATCACAGGATCGATCCCATGCAACACAGAGCCGTTTTTAACTTTGCAGGGTAGTAGGGGATTGATCCCCACAAGGAGAGGATCGATCCCATGGGCTCCAATGATCAAATTTTCAAATTGGAACAAGGAGGGATCGATCCCAAGCGAGTTGTACTGGTTTCCAAGTACGATTTTTTGAAGAAATAATGGCTCAATTCCATATCAATCCATTCCCAACGGTTATATTTAATATTCAAGGTATAGAAGAGACTTTTTAACACTTCCAATAGCAAGAGACTCCAAGAGAAGCAAATCAAAACAAGAATCTTTCATATTTTCTCTAGCTTTCAAGTGTTCGTTGTGCTTAAGCTTTATTTCATCTTGTATTCATCTTTTCATTTTATTGGTCTCTTCAAATATTATACTTAAAATCTGCAAACACTCTCCTATTAGAGGTTCTTCTTTAGTTTGCAAACAAACCTTTAATTCCTTAAGCGGTTTGAGATTGTGAATGACTTATTCTTAAGAATTTGGGTAGAATTCTTAAGGAGACAAGAGGTTTCTATCTAAGCCTTAAAAGATAGGGATTGTAAGGTTATACCTTAAGCTCAAAGGTAATTTTTACTAGCAGATTGGTGAAGCACCTTGGCAAGGAAGTGGCAAGAAGAGAGGACGTAGGCACCAAGTAAAAGGGCTGAACCTCTATACATCGATTGTTTGCTCTTCTTTCCTTTAATATTTATTTTAGTTACTCATATTGTTCATTTATTCCATTTTAAGTTTGATTTCTTAATTTCCATATTTAAAAATCAAATTTATTTATGAAATTTTTAAAAACCAATTCACCACCTCTTGGTTAATTTCTACACTTGAGCTAACAATTGGTATCAGAGCATTTGGTCTCTTTTGTAGGTCTAACAACCTTGAGAAATGATCCTTTCTAAGTTCAAAGATGTCTCAAGTTTGGGAGAAAGAGGAAATGGTTCCTAAGTTGGTAAAGTATCCATTTTGAGCATAAAAATTGAGAATGAAGACCTTCATTGTAGCTCATGATATGGAAGCTTGGTTTATAGTTGAAAATGGTCTTGGAACATATTCTAATGATGAGAAATTCATGAAGGAATTACAGGATGATGCAAAGGCCATGTTTTTTAGTTATGGAGCACTTAATGATCACAATTTCAACCTAGTCTCTACATGTGCTAACTCCAAGGAGATTTGGGAAAAGCTTGAGGAAATCCATGAAGACTGATGGAAACTCAATTAAGAGTTGTAAACCCAAGTGCAGGTTATGTTCAAGTAATAAATTCTCGGGTGTCCGAGGTCGAACCACAGGGAAGCGTATTAGTAAGTATAAGTTTATAAATATATAAGAAAAAGAAAGTAAACAAGATATTAGGGAATCAACAACAAAACAAAATAAACAAGATATTAGAGAACAAAATAAATAAAATAACATAAAAGAAATTAAACAAAATATAAAAAACAATAAGAAAGGATGTTGAGGTTAGAGAATCCACTCTTGGTGTTATGCTAAGATTAATCTTGTTTTATTACACAATTGAAATCCACACATAAGGGAGGTTCCAATCGGAAGGTTTAGCAATTCAGTCCAAATTGTCCAACGTCCATAGCATATGATATTATGTTCATTTGGTGTCCTCAAAACTCATAAAAAGAGTCCAAGCATTCCTTATGCCAAGGTATATGTCTACAACAAATCAAGGTTATGAAACCAAGCATTTACTGTGCCATTTTCATTGTCAATAATGAATCAAGATCTCTACTTTGCAAGTATGATTTTAAACCAAAAGAAAATATTATCTATGCTAGTGCTTATAAATGATGATTCATTTTAGCTCATGTTTAAGAGACTAACCTTAGCATTTACCAAGAGCTTCACCTCATCACCTCAACAATATGATTAGAAACACATACTAGATATGAATAAAATGAAAAGAAATGTAAGAAGAAAAAGAAAACTAGAGAAAGGAAAGAAAAAGAAAACTTAGAGAATTTTATTACAATGGCTATCCTACCAATGTATCAATGTATCCTAATACTCATCCAAGGCCCTCTATTTATACACATTTTGGAGAACTAAATGACAAGAGACAAGCTTTATAAATTTCAAAGGTAGGTATAATAGGTGGGTGCATTTTTCTAACAATTTTCGTCATGTTGTATGACAATTCTGATCAGCCAGCTTGATGGTCAATTTTGTCAATGTTGGAAGCTCGATCTGATCAAATGGTCTTCTAGAAAAATATGCCCCTATCAGTTACTGATCCATAGCCGTTGGAATCAGATCATTTGCTCATGTGGATCGGAAGATATGGTCAAAATACCAAAACGGTGCAGAACAGACGTCATTGCACATCAGCCAACTTGATGGTTGATTTCGGTAGGGAAAACGACTCCGTTTCAAGAAGTGTAAAACATGAAAAAGATAGATATGCCTCTTAACTTTGCAGGGATACAAAGTTCAGCCTTATTGCTTCAGTGAAACTCGAGATATAGCTGATATGGCAAAAGGTGTCGGAACTGGAACTGAACTGGATTTGCCCTTAATTCTAGTAATCTGAAATCACTCAAAGAAACTTGTGAAAAACACCAAATTACATAAAAATATAAAAGATCATAAACACAATTAGACTAAACAATAATAACTCGTATTTGACACAAAACAATAATAAAACATAACTAAAAACTATATAATTATACGAGTTATCACACCCCCACACTTAGATTGTTGCTAGTCCCTAGCAACGACTCAATAAAAATAAAATAAGAAAATCTAATCTAATCCATTTTCGTTGGAAATCACGGTGGCACTTAGCATGTGACACAAGCCTTTAAACCCCTAGGTGTCCCTAGTGGACGAGTTTAGTCTCGTGAGGGTTTACTAGGAAGATACCCACAAACATTGAAGACATAAGAAAAACTAAAAATAATAATTATAACTAATCCTTCCAATATAAATTAGAGATAATCATTGGACAAGTCTTAAAAACTAATCAATAGCTTAAAGAAATTCACAAAAAATCTTGCTTGAATGTAAATAGTTTGAGTTAAGCCAATATTAACATAACATATTTCAATCAAAATAGTGCATATTCAAACTTAATCTCAACTTCTCACATGGGATACTCTCTTGATTTTCACTCTTTAAAGTAGTGGTAAAGTGTTTACACTCAATCAATCTCATGAAAACACTTCTACCATATGCTTGCTTGTCCACCTATTCTCCACTATTTAGATCATACAACTTCATAAATCAAGAGGTCTTTATTCAAGGTTGTAATGGGGCCAAAGGGTTATAATGTGGTTAAAGAACAAAAGGATAAAGATATCACAAAGGTTCCAAAGAGTTCATAGAGTTTAGAGACATAATAAGATCATACGAATAAAACTTCTCAAAACTTTTATAAAGCACATAATAACATAGGCTAAATATTCATGTTGAGCCTTTGCTTCATTCTAACCAACTTTGTAACATCTTTTTCTTTACTTTAACTAGAAGTTCAAGAGAAGATTTTTTTTTTTTTTAATATGGGAATGTATTTGACAATGATCCCTTTCTTTTTCTCTTGACTTTTGCCTCTCTCCTCCCCCACACTTATCTTTCGTTCTAACCCAAATTTTCAAAAAGTATCCCTTGTTTTTGCAATATGTCTCAAAATATATAATCCATCTTTAGAACAAGGGTAAGGATATAAGTATATTTAGGCTAGGTGTAAGTTCTGGTTACCAATAAAATAGCATATTTAATGTAGGCTCAAATTGGCTCACTAGTGGGGATGTTCTCTTAGAACATTAATAATGGATGGCTGTTTGGCTCTGGTTATAATCCTAATGCCTCTATCATATTCATGTTGTCACATGTATCAATATAGTCTCAAACGGTTTAAAGCAAGTTCTAGAGAATCATGTAATCATAAGAGCACTCAAGAAAGAAATTAGATTGATTTGTATAATGCATCAATCATTATAGGCTCAAAAACTCACAAAGATGATTATACAAGTCAGATTAAGTCTAAACATGCTTCTTTCTCAATCAACATATCATATTAACATTGGCTCATAAAAAGGTTGATATCAAGCTCAATTCTCATGAAAATCTTCTCACTAATAAATCTGTTTTAGACTTATGCAATTCATATCTCATTATAGTATTGAAAGTAACTAAAACACACTAAAAACACACTAAGTCTAAACATGTTTTTTTTTTTTTTTTTTTTTTTTGAAGAAGAAGAAGAAGAAGAAGATTAAATCAAACTGACAAGGTATGTCTCAAGTCTCCCTTACTCAGACCTTGTTCAGAATGAATACTTCTAAATGTCTTAAAACACAACAAATTTTTTTTTTTTTTTAAATTAGCAAAATATGTCCCTTACCCCCTACTAAAATATGACATTGTCCCCAATGTCAAATTTTAAAGGTAGAATTTAGGAGATATTACCTGCAGAGATTGCTAACCACTTATTATAACTGAGACACAACAAGCAAAATGTTAGATAATGTCACAAAGACAAAGTGCAATCCACTCCTTGCTCGTCCATATCTCTTTTTCTTTTTTCGAGCGTTTGCGAAACAACCGTAGCAGATAAACACTCATAAGCTTGTAGCTTTTTGAGTAAATCTTCAATGGTTGTAGCAGAAATTATGGTTCTCCTTGCCTCTGAAAACATGAATCCGTTATCCACAGCATTATCTAAATATGAAAGTAAATTACTAAAATAACCATTAATATTAAGCAAACCAATGGGTTTCTTATTTGTGACCAAAGATGACCAAGAAGCCACGCAAGCTATTTCTTCCAATGTACCCAGACCTCCTGGTAAGGCAATGAATGCATCGGCAGAATGGTACATGATTGTTATCCGTTCAGGGATACTCCAGACTTGTATTTCCTTACCCACGGTAGGTCCACAAAAATCTGTGAATAGTTTTGGCACGATTCCTAGAACTGGACTTCCTCCGGCGTGTGCTGCTGTAGCGACTGCTCCCATTAAACCCGTACTACCGCCTCCATAAATCAAGTGGATCTTTTGTTGGGCAAGTATTACTCCAACTCATATGGCTTCATCAGCGAATATGTTATTTTTCCCTGGATAAGCACCTCCAAAGACACAAATTTTTTTAATGCGCTGGGACGAAGTGCTTTCCATTTTTTTTTTCTTTTTCGAGTGCCTGAAAGAGAATGAGTACATGGTGTAATATATAGAGGACTGAGTAGTGAATCAGACAAGAGTAATAATGTCGCCGAAAGTGTATTTGACCTGTCAGAAGAAAATGTTAACCTAACAAAAGATTTTTGCGTGATTTCAGGAAGAAAATCAAAAAGAGAAGAAAAATCAACCGTAAAAGACCAATGCAAAAAAAATAAAACAAAAATAATTACACAAATCGAACAACACGTAAATTAAACTGAAATAAAGTTATTGCAAATCAAACCAAAAGCTGAGAAGTCATTTATTGTAGTTGTGATTGTGGCTCACATCTTCCTCTGGTTTTACGTCCAGAAACGGCTTAAACGCCTTCTATGAGTCGAGGATATGCTTCCCATCCAGTTTTCTTACAAGCTGGCAAACAGGGTCTTTTAACATCAGATTCCCAAGATGTTGCCATTCCCTTTGGAATTGCGGCCATAAATCAAGAATTTCTCTTTGTACGTCTCCACTAGGATGCGTCTCAAGAGAAAGTTGGATATTACCCAAATTCTCCTTACTCAGTCCATCCTTAATGAATTCAATTTTATCATCTCGATTAGAGGACGGAATCCCAATAGAACGACATTTACCGTTACACGTCCATCGTGCACACTTGTGGCAATTTGAACTCATGCGCTTTGCTCGTCGCTTCTTTGCATAAGTGCTTCTACCTGTACCTGGTAAATGCAAAACAGGAAGATATTCATCTTCACGTACCTTGGCTTCAATTATCCAACGTATGTCTTCAGGAATCCCTTTGTTCATAAGCATTCTTAATCTTTCTAATCGAACTTGGTAAAGCTTCAGTAAAATATTCCGAGGAAAAGGAGGAAATCGTTTCTGCAATCTTTTGAGAATATCATCCATCCTGAAAAAAAATGAAATAAAATAAAATGAAAGAGAAATTTATATACAATATCAGTTTTGTGGGTAGCTGATGGAACCGACTTAAATAATCACGGAGTACCGTTATCCGCCATTTAACCGGGGTTAAAAAAATGTATTTTTTTTTTTGAAGATTAGTAAAAATTATATTTACATCTAGTTATTTTCAAAACAAGGATCAGAAAGAAAAACAACCTCTTCTTGAGTAACATGATTTTCCAAAAAGAGTTTGAGTCTTTGTCCATTTACCTTGAATACGTTACCATTTTGAGGATTCTCAATGTCAACTGCTCCATAATGATACACATGCTTAACCACAAATGGGCCAGTCCATCTTGATCTCAACTTACCAGGAAATATGTGAAGTCTAGAATTATAAAGTAGAACTTTTTGCCCAACATCAAATGTTTTTCTTGAAATTAACTTGTCATGAAAGGCTTTAGTTCTTTCTTTATGAATTTTAGAATTCTCATATGCATCATTTCTGAGTTCCTCAAGTTTATTTATGACTGGAAAAGTTTCATTCTCACCCAAAAAGGAATATTTTAGCTCGGATGGCAATGGTTTTAAATCCAGCTTGGGTGGTTCAATAGTTGATGGTACAGTGACATTTGTGAGTGATGGAAGTTCCTCAAACTTTTGTTTCCAACAATGCTTAACCTGAAAGGAATTTAACAAAGAATCAGTGTGTGAAATTTCTGAAGCATTATCAAACTCACATTCAATTAAATAAGCTTCTAAAGGATCATGGAATGTGGTAGTGGTGAGATGTTCATGAACAAGTTCTTCAATGAAATCCACTTCATGTACTTCTGAATCATCACCAGGTTGCTTGCAAGTGTTGAACACATTTAATTCTAAAGTCATATTTCCAAAAGAAATGTTCAAAATACCATTCCTGCAATTTATCAGAGCATTAGAAGTTGCAAGAAATGGACGGCCTAATATAACAGGAATTTGAACATTTGGATTTGAAACAGGATGTGTGTCCAAAACAATAAAATCAACAGGGAAGTAAAAATTATCAATTTGAACCAAAACATCTTCAACTATCCCTCGAGGAATTTTTACAGAACGATCAGCTAGTTGAAGTGTAACAGGTGTTTCCTTGAGTTCACCTAAACCTAACTGTTGATAAACAGAAAAAGGCAAAAGATTAACACTAGCACCAAGATCAAGCAATGCATGTTCTATTCTAGTGTTTCCAATGATGCATGAGATTGTTGGACATCCAGGATCTTTGAATTTTGGTGGAGTAAGGTGCTGAATGATTGAGCTCACACTTTCCGTCAGAAATGCTTTCTTTTGTACATTATGTTTCCTTTTAACTATGCACATGTCCTTCAAAAATTTAGCATAAGATGGAACTTGTTTGATTCCATCCAATAAAGGAATGTTAATCTTAACTTGTTTGAAAAGTTCATAAATTTCTGCATTTTGATTCAAATTCTTTATTGTTTGCAACCTTTGAGGAAAATGAGCAGGATGCATACCTTTTTCTTTGTCCAAATTTTCAAGAAGTTCAGACTTACCATCATCCTTACCGTTACTTTTCGGAGGGGAATGGGGATCTTGGTCTTTGGATGGAATGTTTTTGTCAATTGCCTTTCCACTTCGAAGAGTTGTGATAGAACTGGCATTTTCCTGTTGAGTTTCATTGGAGCAAGAAACAAGACATTGAGTAGAAGGGTTAGGCTGAGGTTGAGCAGGAAACTTACCTTTTTCTTGAGTGCGTAATGAAGCTGTCAATGTGGACAAGGTGTTTTTGATCTCATTGATGTCCTGTGAAGTCCGGCTATTCACATTTGCTTGTGTTTGCATGAATGCTTGCAATGTCTCTTCCAAGGTTTGTACACGTGAAGGTTGATAGGAAAAAGTGTTGCCCGGCTTTTGAGATTGTGGTACCTGAACATGATTATTATTCCGCCAACTGAAGTTGGGATGATTTCTCCATTCAGGGTTATACGTTTCAGAGTAAGGAGAAGGAAAAGGCTTTTTAAATGTGTTTATGGAATTTACTTGATCATGCAACGCTTCTTTAAGAATGGGAATGTTTGGACATTCAGAAGTGGGGTGTCCCATGATTTCACAAATTCCACAACTTTCTTCATTTTTAACCGTTTTGACTTCTTTTACTTCTCTAAGTTCCATGGCTTCAATCTTTCTAGCCAAATTAGCTACTTTAGCTTTTATCTCATCTTCTTGACTAAAATGATATTTTCCTCTGTTAGAAACAACATTAGATCTATTGGAACTTTCAGAGGAATTATCTGTGTGCCAGGCTTGAGAGTTATCTGCCAAATGGTCTAGGTAGTCAAAGGCTTCTTCAGGTTCTTTTTCTAGAAACTCACCGTTACACATTGTTTCAACAAATTGTTTAGTTTCGGGAGTTAAACTTTCATAAAAGAAACTAATAAGACGCCATTTTTCAAAACCATGATGTGGACAAGAACTTAACAAATCTTTAAAACGATCCCAGCACTGAAAAAATGCTTCATTTTGATTTTGATTGAAATTTTGAATCTGTCTTTTCAAAGCAGTAGTTTTATGTGCTGGGAAAAATTTCTTTAGAAACTCAGTTTGTAATTCTTGCCATGTGCCAATTGACCTTGGTTTTAAATTATGAAGCCAAATTTTTGCTTTATCTTTTAAAGAAAAAGGAAATAATTTTAGCTTGACAATTTCATTTGTACATTGTTGGTCATTAAAGGTGACACATACATCTTCGAAGTCTTTTAGAAACGAGTAAGCACTTTCCGATTCCAACCCATAGAAATTTGGAAGCAAAGCTATCATACCTGGTTTAAAACGAAAGTTGTTTGCATTGAGAGGAAAAATAAAACAAGAGGGTGATGAGCTTCGAGTTGGTTGCAAGTAGTCACGCATGGTGCGTACTTGTCTGTTCTCATCTTCAGCATGAACACTTTCATTGTCAGCCATGGTAGGAGTTGTATTAGAAAGATTACCTGAAAAAGTTTCACAATAAAATCTAACTAAACGACGAGATCTAAAATCACGTCGCCAAACAAGCATAAAACAAAGTTAATATACAGATTAGGCGGTATAACCAGCCAATAAAAATAAAACAAAGTTAATATACAATATAAATATAAATATATAGAAAATATAGGCGGTATAACCAGCCAATAAAAATAAATATAGGCGGTATAACCAGCCAATAAAAATAAATATACTTATAAACTTATATACTTAGTATTGCTTCCCCGGCAACGGCGCCAAAAACTTGATGGAAACTCAATTAAGAGTTGTAAACCCAAGTGCAGGTTATGTTCAAGTAATAAATTCTCGGGTGTCCGAGGTCGAACCACAGGGAAGCGTATTAGTAAGTATAAGTTTATAAATATATAAGAAAAAGAAAGTAAACAAGATATTAGGGAATCAACAACAAAACAAAATAAACAAGATATTAGAGAACAAAATAAATAAAATAACATAAAAGAAATTAAACAAAATATAAAAAACAATAAGAAAGGATGTTGAGGTTAGAGAATCCACTCTTGGTGTTATGCTAAGATTAATCTTGTTTTATTACACAATTGAAATCCACACATAAGGGAGGTTCCAATCGGAAGGTTTAGCAATTCAGTCCAAATTGTCCAACGTCCATAGCATATGATATTATGTTCATTTGGTGTCCTCAAAACTCATAAAAAGAGTCCAAGCATTCCTTATGCCAAGGTATATGTCTACAACAAATCAAGGTTATGAAACCAAGCATTTACTGTGCCATTTTCATTGTCAATAATGAATCAAGATCTCTACTTTGCAAGTATGATTTTAAACCAAAAGAAAATATTATCTATGCTAGTGCTTATAAATGATGATTCATTTTAGCTCATGTTTAAGAGACTAACCTTAGCATTTACCAAGAGCTTCACCTCATCACCTCAACAATATGATTAGAAACACATACTAGATATGAATAAAATGAAAAGAAATGTAAGAAGAAAAAGAAAACTAGAGAAAGGAAAGAAAAAGAAAACTTAGAGAATTTTATTACAATGGCTATCCTACCAATGTATCAATGTATCCTAATACTCATCCAAGGCCCTCTATTTATACACATTTTGGAGAACTAAATGACAAGAGACAAGCTTTATAAATTTCAAAGGTAGGTATAATAGGTGGGTGCATTTTTCTAACAATTTTCGTCATGTTGTATGACAATTCTGATCAGCCAGCTTGATGGTCAATTTTGTCAATGTTGGAAGCTCGATCTGATCAAATGGTCTTCTAGAAAAATATGCCCCTATCAGTTACTGATCCATAGCCGTTGGAATCAGATCATTTGCTCATGTGGATCGGAAGATATGGTCAAAATACCAAAACGGTGCAGAACAGACGTCATTGCACATCAGCCAACTTGATGGTTGATTTCGGTAGGGAAAACGACTCCGTTTCAAGAAGTGTAAAACATGAAAAAGATAGATATGCCTCTTAACTTTGCAGGGATACAAAGTTCAGCCTTATTGCTTCAGTGAAACTCGAGATATAGCTGATATGGCAAAAGGTGTCGGAACTGGAACTGAACTGGATTTGCCCTTAATTCTAGTAATCTGAAATCACTCAAAGAAACTTGTGAAAAACACCAAATTACATAAAAATATAAAAGATCATAAACACAATTAGACTAAACAATAATAACTCGTATTTGACACAAAACAATAATAAAACATAACTAAAAACTATATAATTATACGAGTTATCACACCCCCACACTTAGATTGTTGCTAGTCCCTAGCAACGACTCAATAAAAATAAAATAAGAAAATCTAATCTAATCCATTTTCGTTGGAAATCACGGTGGCACTTAGCATGTGACACAAGCCTTTAAACCCCTAGGTGTCCCTAGTGGACGAGTTTAGTCTCGTGAGGGTTTACTAGGAAGATACCCACAAACATTGAAGACATAAGAAAAACTAAAAATAATAATTATAACTAATCCTTCCAATATAAATTAGAGATAATCATTGGACAAGTCTTAAAAACTAATCAATAGCTTAAAGAAATTCACAAAAAATCTTGCTTGAATGTAAATAGTTTGAGTTAAGCCAATATTAACATAACATATTTCAATCAAAATAGTGCATATTCAAACTTAATCTCAACTTCTCACATGGGATACTCTCTTGATTTTCACTCTTTAAAGTAGTGGTAAAGTGTTTACACTCAATCAATCTCATGAAAACACTTCTACCATATGCTTGCTTGTCCACCTATTCTCCACTATTTAGATCATACAACTTCATAAATCAAGAGGTCTTTATTCAAGGTTGTAATGGGGCCAAAGGGTTATAATGTGGTTAAAGAACAAAAGGATAAAGATATCACAAAGGTTCCAAAGAGTTCATAGAGTTTAGAGACATAATAAGATCATACGAATAAAACTTCTCAAAACTTTTATAAAGCACATAATAACATAGGCTAAATATTCATGTTGAGCCTTTGCTTCATTCTAACCAACTTTGTAACATCTTTTTCTTTACTTTAACTAGAAGTTCAAGAGAAGATTTTTTTTTTTTTTAATATGGGAATGTATTTGACAATGATCCATTTCTTTTTCTCTTGACTTTTGCCTCTCTCCTCCCCCACACTTATCTTTCGTTCTAACCCAAATTTTCAAAAAGTATCCCTTGTTTTTGCAATATGTCTCAAAATATATAATCCATCTTTAGAACAAGGGTAAGGATATAAGTATATTTAGGCTAGGTGTAAGTTCTGGTTACCAATAAAATAGCATATTTAATGTAGGCTCAAATTGGCTCACTAGTGGGGATGTTCTCTTAGAACATTAATAATGGATGGCTGTTTGGCTCTGGTTATAATCCTAATGCCTCTATCATATTCATGTTGTCACATGTATCAATATAGTTTCAAACGGTTTAAAGCAAGTTCTAGAGAATCATGTAATCATAAGAGCACTCAAGAAAGAAATTAGATTGATTTGTATAATGCATCAATCATTATAGGCTCAAAAACTCACAAAGATGATTATACAAGTCAGATTAAGTCTAAACATGCTTCTTTCTCAATCAACATATCATATTAACATTGGCTCATAAAAAGGTTGATATCAAGCTCAATTCTCATGAAAATCTTCTCACTAATAAATCTGTTTTAGACTTATGCAATTCATATCTCATTATAGTATTGAAAGTAACTAAAACACACTAAAAACACACTAAGTCTAAACATGTTTTTTTTTTTTTTTTTTGAAGAAGAAGAAGAAGAAGAAGATTAAATCAAACTGACAAGGTATGTCTCAAGTCTCCCTTACTCAGACCTTGTTCAGAATGAATACTTCTAAATGTCTTAAAACACAACAAATTTTTTTTTTTTTTTAAATTAGCAAAATATGTCCCTTACCCCCTACTAAAATATGACATTGTCCCCAATGTCAAATTTTAAAGGTAGAATTTAGGAGATATTACCTGCAGAGATTGCTAACCACTTATTATAACTGAGACACAACAAGCAAAATGTTAGATAATGTCACAAAGACAAAGTGCAATCCACTCCTTGCTCGTCCATATCTCTTTTTCTTTTTCCGAGCGTTTGCGAAACAACCGTAGCAGATAAACACTCATAAGCTTGTAGCTTTTTGAGTAAATCTTCAATGGTTGTAGCAGAAATTATGGTTCTCCTTGCCTCTGAAAACATGAATCCGTTATCCACAGCATTATCTAAATATGAAAGTAAATTACTAAAATAACCATTAATATTAAGCAAACCAATGGGTTTCTTATTTGTGACCAAAGATGACCAAGAAGCCACGCAAGCTATTTCTTCCAATGTACCCAGACCTCCTGGTAAGGCAATGAATGCATCGGCAGAATGGTACATGATTGTTATCCGTTCAGGGATACTCCAGACTTGTATTTCCTTACCCACGGTAGGTCCACAAAAATCTGTGAATAGTTTTGGCACGATTCCTAGAACTGGACTTCCTCCGGCGTGTGCTGCTGTAGCGACTGCTCCCATTAAACCCGTACTACCGCCTCCATAAATCAAGTGGATCTTTTGTTGGGCAAGTATTACTCCAACTCTTATGGCTTCATCAGCGAATATGTTATTTTTCCCTGGATAAGCACCTCCAAAGACACAAATTTTTTTAATGCGCTGGGACGAAGTGCTTTCCATTTTTTTTTTCTTTTTCGAGTGCCTGAAAGAGAATGAGTACATGGCGTAATATATAGAGGACTGAGTAGTGAATCAGACAAGAGTAATAATGTCGCCGAAAGTGTATTTGACCTGTCAGAAGAAAATGTTAACCTAACAAAAGATTTTTGCGTGATTTCAGGAAGAAAATCAAAAAGAGAAGAAAAATCAACCGTAAAAGACCAATGCAAAAAAAATAAAACAAAAATAATTACACAAATCGAACAACACGTAAATTAAACTGAAATAAAGTTATTGCAAATCAAACCAAAAGCTGAGAAGTCATTTATTGTAGTTGTGATTGTGGCTCACATCTTCCTCTGGTTTTACGTCCAGAAACGGCTTAAACGCCTTCTATGAGTCGAGGATATGCTTCCCATCCAGTTTTCTTACAAGCTGGCAAACAGGGTCTTTTAACATCAGATTCCCAAGATGTTGCCATTCCCTTTGGAATTGCGGCCATAAATCAAGAATTTCTCTTTGTACGTCTCCACTAGGATGCGTCTCAAGAGAAAGTTGGATATTACCCAAATTCTCCTTACTCAGTCCATCCTTAATGAATTCAATTTTATCATCTCGATTAGAGGACGGAATCCCAATAGAACGACATTTACCGTTACACGTCCATCGTGCACACTTGTGGCAATTTGAACTCATGCGCTTTGCTCGTCGCTTCTTTGCATAAGTGCTTCTACCTGTACCTGGTAAATGCAAAACAGGAAGATATTCATCTTCACGTACCTTGGCTTCAATTATCCAACGTATGTCTTCAGGAATCCCTTTGTTCATAAGCATTCTTAATCTTTCTAATCGAACTTGGTAAAGCTTCAGTAAAATATTCCGAGGAAAAGGAGGAAATCGTTTCTGCAATCTTTTGAGAATATCATCCATCCTGAAAAAAAATGAAATAAAATAAAATGAAAGAGAAATTTATATACAATATCAGTTTTGTGGGTAGCTGATGGAACCGACTTAAATAATCACGGAGTACCGTTATCCGCCATTTAACCGGGGTTAAAAAAAATGTTTTTTTTTTTTGAAGATTAGTAAAAATTATATTTACATCTAGTTATTTTCAAAACAAGGATCAGAAAGAAAAACAACCTCTTCTTGAGTAACATGATTTTCCAAAAAGAGTTTGAGTCTTTGTCCATTTACCTTGAATACGTTACCATTTTGAGGATTCTCAATGTCAACTGCTCCATAATGATACACATGCTTAACCACAAATGGGCCAGTCCATCTTGATCTCAACTTACCAGGAAATATGTGAAGTCTAGAATTATAAAGTAGAACTTTTTGCCCAACATCAAATGTTTTTCTTGAAATTAACTTGTCATGAAAGGCTTTAGTTCTTTCTTTATGAATTTTAGAATTCTCATATGCATCATTTCTGAGTTCCTCAAGTTTATTTATGACTGGAAAAGTTTCATTCTCACCCAAAAATGAATATTTTAGCTCGGATGGCAATGGTTTTAAATCCAGCTTGGGTGGTTCAATAGTTGATGGTACAGTGACATTTGTGAGTGATGGAAGTTCCTCAAACTTTTGTTTCCAACAATGCTTAACCTGAAAGGAATTTAACAAAGAATCAGTGTGTGAAATTTCTGAAGCATTATCAAACTCACATTCAATTAAATAAGCTTCTAAAGGATCATGGAATGTGGTAGTGGTGAGATGTTCATGAACAAGTTCTTCAATGAAATCCACTTCATGTACTTCTGAATCATCACCAGGTTGCTTGCAAGTGTTGAACACATTTAATTCTAAAGTCATATTTCCAAAAGAAATGTTCAAAATACCATTCCTGCAATTTATCAGAGCATTAGAAGTTGCAAGAAATGGACGGCCTAATATAACAGGAATTTGAACATTTGGATTTGAAACAGGATGTGTGTCCAAAACAATAAAATCAACAGGGAAGTAAAAATTATCAATTTGAACCAAAACATCTTCAACTATCCCTCGAGGAATTTTTACAGAACGATCAGCTAGTTGAAGTGTAACAGGTGTTTCCTTGAGTTCACCTAAACCTAACTGTTGATAAACAGAAAAAGGCAAAAGATTAACACTAGCACCAAGATCAAGCAATGCATGTTCTATTCTAGTGTTTCCAATGATGCATGAGATTGTTGGACATCCAGGATCTTTGAATTTTGGTGGAGTAAGGTGCTGAATGATTGAGCTCACACTTTCCGTCAGAAATGCTTTCTTTTGTACATTATGTTTCCTTTTAACTATGCACATGTCCTTCAAAAATTTAGCATAAGATGGAACTTGTTTGATTCCATCCAATAAAGGAATGTTAATCTTAACTTGTTTGAAAAGTTCATAAATTTCTGCATTTTGATTCAAATTCTTTATTGTTTGCAACCTTTGAGGAAAATGAGCAGGATGCATACCTTTTTCTTTGTCCAAATTTTCAAGAAGTTCAGACTTACCATCATCCTTACCGTTACTTTTCGGAGGGGAATGGGGATCTTGGTCTTTGGATGGAATGTTTTTGTCAATTGCCTTTCCACTTCGAAGAGTTGTGATAGAACTGGCATTTTCCTGTTGAGTTTCATTGGAGCAAGAAACAAGACATTGAGTAGAAGGGTTAGGCTGAGGTTGAGCAGGAAACTTACCTTTTTCTTGAGTGCGTAATGAAGCTGTCAATGTGGACAAGGTGTTTTTGATCTCATTGATGTCCTGTGAAGTCCGGCTATTCACATTTGCTTGTGTTTGCATGAATGCTTGCAATGTCTCTTCCAAGGTTTGTACACGTGAAGGTTGATAGGAAAAAGTGTTGCCCGGCTTTTGAGATTGTGGTACCTGAACATGATTATTATTCCGCCAACTGAAGTTGGGATGATTTCTCCATTCAGGGTTATACGTTTCAGAGTAAGGAGAAGGAAAAGGCTTTTTAAATGTGTTTATGGAATTTACTTGATCATGCAACGCTTCTTTAAGAATGGGAATGTTTGGACATTCAGAAGTGGGGTGTCCCATGATTTCACAAATTCCACAACTTTCTTCATTTTTAACCGTTTTGACTTCTTTTACTTCTCTAAGTTCCATGGCTTCAATCTTTCTAGCCAAATTAGCTACTTTAGCTTTTATCTCATCTTCTTGACTAAAATGATATTTTCCTCTGTTAGAAACAACATTAGATCTATTGGAACTTTCAGAGGAATTATCTGTGTGCCAGGCTTGAGAGTTATCTGCCAAATGGTCTAGGTAGTCAAAGGCTTCTTCAGGTTCTTTTTCTAGAAACTCACCGTTACACATTGTTTCAACAAATTGTTTAGTTTCGGGAGTTAAACTTTCATAAAAGAAACTAATAAGACGCCATTTTTCAAAACCATGATGTGGACAAGAACTTAACAAATCTTTAAAACGATCCCAGCACTGAAAAAATGCTTCATTTTGATTTTGATTGAAATTTTGAATCTGTCTTTTCAAAGCAGTAGTTTTATGTGCTGGGAAAAATTTCTTTAGAAACTCAGTTTGTAATTCTTGCCATGTGCCAATTGACCTTGGTTTTAAATTATGAAGCCAAATTTTTGCTTTATCTTTTAAAGAAAAAGGAAATAATTTTAGCTTGACAATTTCATTTGTACATTGTTGGTCATTAAAGGTGACACATACATCTTCGAAGTCTTTTAGAAACGAGTAAGCACTTTCCGATTCCAACCCATAGAAATTTGGAAGCAAAGCTATCATACCTGGTTTAAAACGAAAGTTGTTTGCATTGAGAGGAAAAATAAAACAAGAGGGTGATGAGCTTCGAGTTGGTTGCAAGTAGTCACGCATGGTGCGTACTTGTCTGTTCTCATCTTCAGCATGAACACTTTCATTGTCAGCCATGGTAGGAGTTGTATTAGAAAGATTACCTGAAAAAGTTTCACAATAAAATCTAACTAAACGACGAGATCTAAAATCACGTCGCCAAACAAGCATAAAACAAAGTTAATATACAGATTAGGCGGTATAACCAGCCAATAAAAATAAAACAAAGTTAATATACAATATAAATATAAATATATAGAAAATATAGGCGGTATAACCAGCCAATAAAAATAAATATAGGCGGTATAACCAGCCAATAAAAATAAATATACTTATAAACTTATATACTTAGTATTGCTTCCCCGGCAACGGCGCCAAAAACTTGATGGAAACTCAATTAAGAGTTGTAAACCCAAGTGCAGGTTATGTTCAAGTAATAAATTCTCGGGTGTCCGAGGTCGAACCACAGGGAAGCGTATTAGTAAGTATAAGTTTATAAATATATAAGAAAAAGAAAGTAAACAAGATATTAGGGAATCAACAACAAAACAAAATAAACAAGATATTAGAGAACAAAATAAATAAAATAACATAAAAGAAATTAAACAAAATATAAAAAACAATAAGAAAGGATGTTGAGGTTAGAGAATCCACTCTTGGTGTTATGCTAAGATTAATCTTGTTTTATTACACAATTGAAATCCACACATAAGGGAGGTTCCAATCGGAAGGTTTAGCAATTCAGTCCAAATTGTCCAACGTCCATAGCATATGATATTATGTTCATTTGGTGTCCTCAAAACTCATAAAAAGAGTCCAAGCATTCCTTATGCCAAGGTATATGTCTACAACAAATCAAGGTTATGAAACCAAGCATTTACTGTGCCATTTTCATTGTCAATAATGAATCAAGATCTCTACTTTGCAAGTATGATTTTAAACCAAAAGAAAATATTATCTATGCTAGTGCTTATAAATGATGATTCATTTTAGCTCATGTTTAAGAGACTAACCTTAGCATTTACCAAGAGCTTCACCTCATCACCTCAACAATATGATTAGAAACACATACTAGATATGAATAAAATGAAAAGAAATGTAAGAAGAAAAAGAAAACTAGAGAAAGGAAAGAAAAAGAAAACTTAGAGAATTTTATTACAATGGCTATCCTACCAATGTATCAATGTATCCTAATACTCATCCAAGGCCCTCTATTTATACACATTTTGGAGAACTAAATGACAAGAGACAAGCTTTATAAATTTCAAAGGTAGGTATAATAGGTGGGTGCATTTTTCTAACAATTTTCGTCATGTTGTATGACAATTCTGATCAGCCAGCTTGATGGTCAATTTTGTCAATGTTGGAAGCTCGATCTGATCAAATGGTCTTCTAGAAAAATATGCCCCTATCAGTTACTGATCCATAGCCGTTGGAATCAGATCATTTGCTCATGTGGATCGGAAGATATGGTCAAAATACCAAAACGGTGCAGAACAGACGTCATTGCACATCAGCCAACTTGATGGTTGATTTCGGTAGGGAAAACGACTCCGTTTCAAGAAGTGTAAAACATGAAAAAGATAGATATGCCTCTTAACTTTGCAGGGATACAAAGTTCAGCCTTATTGCTTCAGTGAAACTCGAGATATAGCTGATATGGCAAAAGGTGTCGGAACTGGAACTGAACTGGATTTGCCCTTAATTCTAGTAATCTGAAATCACTCAAAGAAACTTGTGAAAAACACCAAATTACATAAAAATATAAAAGATCATAAACACAATTAGACTAAACAATAATAACTCGTATTTGACACAAAACAATAATAAAACATAACTAAAAACTATATAATTATACGAGTTATCAAAGACAAATTGGAAAATGATGAAGTTCAACATGAATGTCTTTTGGCCTTTGTATCCAATGCTACACCTATAGGTCTTGAAGGTCACTCCATTATGAGACCACCTCTCTTCAATGGTGAGAACTATTCCTATTGTAGAACAAACATGAAACTTTTTGTTCAAGCAAATGATTATGAAGTTTGGAAGGTCATCATGAATGGTCCACTCATTCCAAAGAAGAGAGTTGGAGATACACTAGTGCCTAAGGATGAAGATGAATGGGATGACATAGACATCAAGATGGTTCAATTGAATGCTAAAGCAATGCACACTCTCTTTTGTGCTTTGGGTCCAAGTGAATACAATAGGGTTTCTCTTTGTGACAATGCTAAACAAGTTTGGGACAAATTGGCAATCACTCATGAAGGGACAAACTAAGTTAAATAATCAAATATTAGCATGCTCACTCTTGATTATGAACTATTCAAGAATAAAACCAAAGGAAAGTATAAAAGAGATGTCCGACCGCTTTACGGATGTCATCAATGGCTTGAAGACTCTTGGGAAGATATATCCCAACAAAGAGATGGTAAAGAAGTTGTTAAATAGTCTTCCAAAGTTTTGGGAAGCTAAAGCGACCACCATTGAAGAATCTAAGGATCCTAACACTTTTTCCTTAGATGAACTCATTGGTTTTCTCTTAACCTATGAGATGAAAATCAAGTATGGACAAAAATCAACAAAGAAATTTAGTGTTGCCTTCAAATCAACTATACAAGAAGAAGATAATGAAGATAATGAGGAAGTTAATGAAGATGAAGAAATGACTAAAAAGATTCAAAAAGCTCATGAGGATTCACAAAGGAAAAAGACCTCAAAGAAGAGATATGATGAAAGATGAATCAAGTAAAAGGGAAAAGCACCAAATCATATGCTATGAATGTAAAAAATCGGGTCACATCAAGTTTGAATGTACCTTATGGAAGAAGCAAAATTCAAAGAAGCCAAAGGAGAAAGTTATGGTGGCTACATGGAGTGATAGTGACACATCCGACAATGATGAGTCATATGATGATGAAGTGGCCAACCTATGTCTTATGGATCTTGAAGAGCCCAAGGTATCTTCTAACTTGACTAACTTGAGTTCATATACTTTTGATGAATTGCAAGATGTCTTTGATGATTTGGCTTTTGAATTTAAGTCCATGAGTTTAAAATATAAGAAAATGATTTCAAAGTTGAAAGAGGAAAATGACTTTTTGATTAAAGCCAAAAATGTTTTTGAAAAGGAAGTTGATGATTTAAAAATTGAAATTGATGATTTGACTACAAAGAATGCAAACTTGCATAACTCCTTTTCTAGATTCTTTATGGGACATCAAAAGCTTAATGACATGCTTGAAACTTAAAGGGTTTTCTTTGACAAAAATGGTTTGGATTATAATGGTGATGAAAAGGAAACTCATTTCAATTTTTTTTTTTTGTTAAACCAAGTAACTCATATGAAGCATCTAGCATGTGCACATATTGTCATAAATTGGGTCATTCAATCCAATCTTGTTCCTTGAAGGTTGTCACGTATATAATTAAACTCACTAGGAGTGCGTGGATTCCTAAAGGAGTTAGCACATCTCAAGATGAGATTATTAAAATGAAGTGGATCCCTAAAAGCACAAGAATTGTGAACACTAATGCTCAAAGACCCAAGAAAATTTGGGTACCAAAAACCAAAACTTGACTTTGTGTTTGTAGGTGGATGAGCATTGTTTCAAGGCAAATTCAACAAAAAGAAATCCTTGATACCTTGATAGTGGATGCTCAAGACATATGACCGAAGACAAAAGTCAATTCTTGAATTTAAAGCCTAAGGGTGGTGGAGATGTTACCTTTGGAGACAACTCTAAAGGACAAATTGAAGGCATTAGTTCTATTGGTAACAACTCTTCAACTAATATTGAAAATGTTCTCTTTGTTAAAGGTTTTGAGTATAATCTACTTAGCATTAGTCAATTGTGTGACAAAAGTTTAAGAGTCATATTTGAACCTATGGGTTGTCAAGTAATAAACATCAAGACAAATAAACTTGTTTTTATTGGTCATAGACAAGGAAATATTTATTTGGATGACTTGTCTTCACAAAATGTTTTTCTTATGGCTAAAGATGAAAATGATTCTTCGATTTGGCATAGAAGACTAGGTCATGTTAGTATGCTTGTTATTTCAAAACTTTCTCAAAAAAACTTAGTTGTTGGCTTACCAAAATTGAAATTTGAAAATGACAAAGTGTGTGATGCTTGTGCTAAAGGTAAACATAAGAGAGTTTCATTTAAACCTAAAAATGTTGTTTCAACTACTAGAGTATTGCAAATAATTCATATTGATCCTTTTGGTCCAACAAGGACATTGAGCTTGGGTGGTAAACAATATGGTTTTGTTATTGTTGATGATTTCTCTAGGTATACATGGGTTCTTTTCTTAAATTCTAAAGATGAAACTTTGGAAAAGTTCATCACTTTTTGTAAAATTGTTTAGAATGAAAAAGGTTATTCTATTTCTAGCATAAGAAGTAATCATGGAAAAGAATTTGAAAATTTTGGTTTTGACAAGTTTTGTAATGAAAATGGTATTAGTCAACTTTTTGGCACTTAGAACCCTTTAACAAAATGGAGTAGTAGATAGAAAAAATAGAACCTTAGAGGAAATGGCTAGGACCATGCTTTGTGAAAACAACTTACCAAGATATTTTTGGACGGAAGCCATAAATACTTCTTGTTATATCATAAATAAGACTATGATTAGGCTAATTTTGAAGAAAATACCATATGAGCTTTTTAAAAGTAGAAGACCTAACATAAGTTATTTTCATCCTTTTGGTTGCAAATATTTTGTTTTAAATAATGGAAAAGATAACCTTGATAAATTTGATACAAAAAGTGATGAAGCTATTTTTTTTGGTTATTCCATGAGTTCCAAAGCTTTTAGAGTCTTTAATAAGAGAATCATTGTTGTAGAAGAATCTATTCATGTTATATTTGATGAAACTAATCCATCTTCGAGAAAGGTATCTTTTGATGATGATGATGTATGCATATTTCAAGAAAATATAGATAATAAGTTTATAAATTACACATTTTATACCCTTTCTATTCTTAGCTTTCATTATGTTTTCTATTTTTATTTTAGTCACTTATGTTATGTTTTTGAATTTCAGGTATATTTAGGAGAATGAATCAAAAACATATCAATTAGGATGTTAAAGAGTTTATAAAATCACAATCACAAGATGGAATAAGACTTGGGAGTAAAAAAGATCAAATTCTTGGTGCAAAGCAAGAAGACAGATTTGACCTCGGGAGCTTGTTGCTAATAAAAAATGATGTTAAAGTCTTTATTCAAAGAAACTTCCTTCTTGAGTTTTGAATCTAACTTGAAGACCTTTCCAACAGTATATTATTTGCCCAAATCGGATAAGAAATAGTCATCCAAATCAGCTGAGGAAGTACGAGAAGGTGCAGTAGCAAAATATAGCGGCCAACATCGCGGCATCGGAATCTAACGCCGTGGCACCAGAAAAGGTCGAGAGAGAGCGCTACAGCGCTAGGCGCTGCAGCTGCAGCTCTAGGCAACTTTCCAAAATTAAAGTCTGCAGCCCTAATTTTCCTTGTGCGGCAAGAAGCTGTTCTCAGGGTTTTGAAGCTCTATAAATAACATCTTTTGAGCCATAAAGTGGACATATTTTGGTTATTATTAATCTTCTTCTTCTTCTTCTTCTTCTCTATTCTCTTATTTTCTTTTTAGTTTTATGTTTATGTTATCTATGCCTATGCATGGCTAAACTTTCTTTTAGTTGATGGTGATTTCAAAGCCTTAGATCTGATTGTTAGTTAATAAATTTCAGATTATCTTTCAACTCTCTTTTGAATTTGTTATATTCTACCGTTTGCATGTCATAAATTGCTATCTTGTTTATTTAGGTGCGCAACTAGATGAATATTATAGTGATTTGATTGCTAATTTAGTGTTTTGATCCAACGATTGGTTTGTAAAATATTAATTGTATACGAAATTATAAAAGCCTGTAAAACTAAATTAGTTTTACACACTTTTTTAACTTTTTATACGATTTATATTTGTTTAATCCGACCGTCATATTTCATGTTCTATTGACGTAGATCATGCACGTCGAGTAAATTAAAAATGTCTAACTATTTGTTCGATGTAAAAAACTTTCAACCGTTAAATATATATTGAAAAAGACAGTATTCTTGATCGATATGATAGAGATATCAGATCGATTCCAAACTTTACGTGCACGACGAGTATAATTATATTGTTCAATCCAGTTGTCGATTTGTTAAAATATAAATCGTATAAAAAGTTACAGAAGTGTGTAAAACTAATTTAGTTTTACACTAGTATAAGTGGATCCCTCATCTCTCTCTCTCTCTCTCTATATATATATATACATATATATATATAAATATTTAAAATGAAAATAAATTATTATGAAATAAACTTGTCCAAGAGCTGGATTATCCGTCTAGTTAAATCGTCTAGCCCGAATAAGTTTTTAAAATTTGGACTCGACTCATTTATTTTTTAATCTAAAAATATTTTTATTTAATTTTAATTATAAAATGTTTTTAAAAATAAAATAAATTTTTTTAATATTAAAAAAAGATATCAAAGGCCAGACGGGCTAGATTGGAGTAGGCAAGTAAATTTTTTTACTATCCGAGTTTGATCTGATCCGATCCATAAATAACTCTATTATGAAAACATTAGATTTAAATATTATATATAATAATTAAAATTACAAACAATATATAAAAATGTTATAATAAAATAAAATGCATTAGTTCTTGCATTTTTATTAAAAATAATTTAAAGATAATTACTAACCATGTTAAAATTTTGCTTTTAAATTGAATGATATGGCATTTTGGTGATGACAGGGCATATTGAGTTGAATTAATTTTTTAGCTGCGTGATATGTATCAATTAAAAAATATCTTATTTATTTTAATTAATATTTTTTAAAAATTCTAACAAAAAATTTTAGTATTTTTTTAAAAAATTTAGTATTTTAGTATTTTTTATATTAATATATGCCAAATGATTAAAAAGGTTCAAGTAGTAATATGGTGTTATCAATAAATAAAAAACACTTGGTCGAATTTAATTTTAAAATTTTAACATTATTATCAATTGTTTTTAAATCGAATCTTAATAAAAATATACGAATTAAATTCATTAAAATTAAGAATAAAATAAAATAACTACAAAATTGATATATTGAATTCAAACTTAATCCTTAATTTTTTATGGAGTTAATAGCACCAATCAGATTCTCGATCTTATAATTTTGTATCAATGTGGTCCTTCCGTTAGCAAAACCGTTAGAGTAAGCGTTAAATAACAGATGGCATGTGACGTGTAAATTATAAAAATGTCATCTGCTGATGTGATCCTTCTTTTTGTCTTTTATCTTTATTCCTTATTCTTTTATTCTTTATTTTTTATTTTTTATTCTTTTTCTTTTTCAAATTTTATATTTTCCTTTTTCTTTTTTATAAATAAATACAAAAAATAAAAAATAATTTATATTATAATTTAATTTAACTTTTTAAAAATATAATTAATTTATAAAAATACAAAATATTTATTTAAATTAAATTTATAAAATTTTTTTGTTTTGTTTTGTTTTGTTTCTTTCTTTTTTTTTTTTCATTTTATATTCTTTATAAATAAACTAAAACATAAATAATAATTTATATTATATTAAATTAACTTTATAAATATTAAATAATTTATTAAAAAAATAAAATATATATTTACATTAATTTTATATAAATTATTTTAAGTTTTTTTTTTATACTTTTTTGTCTTTTTTTCTTTTCCCTTTTTTCTTGTTAATAAATAATATAAAGAAGAAAAAATAATAATATATAATATAATTTAAAAAATTAAGTAATTTATAAAAAAATAAAAAATATTTATTTACATTAATTTATAAAAATAAATTTTCTTTCTTTTTTAATTTACTGTTAAAAATAATTAAATAAAAATTAATTATTTTATAACAATTAAATAATTTATAAAAAATAATATATTTATTTTAATTAATTAAAAATTTATTTTCCTTTTTCTTCTTTCTTTCCTTTATAAATAAATTAATTTTGTAAAAGATTAAATAATTTATCAAATATAAATATTTATTTACATTAATTTTTTTGTAAATATATTTTATTTTCTTTGTTCTTTTTTAATTTTTTTTTTCTATTCTCTCCATCTAACTCTCGTCGATCAAAAAAGGAAAATTTGAATTTTTATCGTCAGTTCGACACTGCGAAGGATCAAACTGTCATTCATAAAGCTCGATAGGCATTGCAAGAGGCCAATTTTGATCCTTTGCGCTAGATCGAAGAGGGTTCGATTTGACATTTTATGATAAATTAGGTCAAGGTAGTTGCCGCCTCAATTCCAGCATTGGAATCGACATAAAGAATATAAAATTTTAATTAAATTAATATAAATAAATATTTTATCTTTATAAATTATTTAATTTTTTATAAAAAATAATTTATTTAGAAAAAGAAAAGGAAAACAAATTTTATTTTTATTATAAAATTAATGTAAATAAATATACTTATTTTATAAATTATTTTATTTTTGAAAATTTAATTTAATTTAAATATAATATAAATTATTTTCATTTTTATTTATTTATAAAGAAGAAAAAGAGAAAAAAGTACGAAAAAAAAACTTAAAATTTTTTTTTAAATATTAATGCAAATAAATATTTTATATATTTTTTTATAAATTATTATTTTCTATAAAATTAGTTTATATTATAATATAATAATTATTTATTATTTTTTATTTATAAAGAGGAGAAATTAAGAAAAATATAATAAAGAAGAAATAAAATATAAAAATATTTTATTATTACTTTTTTATAAAATTAATTTAATTAAATATTTTATATGTTTATAAATTAATTATATTTTAAAAAGTTAATTCAAATTATTATATAAATTAATAAAAAATATATAAAATTTGAAAAAGAATAAAGAATAAAAGAATAAAGACAAAAGAAAAAAAGAAGGACCACATCAGCAGGATGACATTTTTGTAATTTACACATTATATGTCATCTGTCATTTAACGCCTATTCTAACGGTGTTGCTAATGGAATGACCACATTGATACAAAACTATAAGATCGAGGATCTGATTAATACGTTTTAAAGTTTGAGAACCAATATAAAATATGTCCTAAAGTCTGAGGACCATCGATGCTATTAACTCTTTTTTATGAAAATCTTAAAAGTTTTTGTAAAATAATTTTTAATATAAAAATAAAATATCATGTGGTACATATACGAAAATTTCATGTTCTATTTTTTAGAGAAGTTGAGATTTTGGAGTAAGAAGACGATAGCTGTTTGTCATAACGTGCCAAATACGAATTCGATAGACACAAATCATGGAGTTGCCACTAATTATCTAATCTAGGTGTGATTAGTCACCTTTATGAATCTGTCCTATTTAAAGTAATCCTAAGCTTGACTAAGGCACCTTAAAAAAAATAAGTTCTGGTCTGCTTATCAATACTAGGTTCGGGAGTACGGTTACTTGTGAGAAAGGATTAGCACCCTCACAACGCCTATCTAATAGATAGTACCTAATTAGTCTTGTGATACTTAAAAAGTCTTAATTAAATGATCTTGTCTATCCTATCTTCATTTTAATTGTTAAAATTAGAAATCTCGAAAATCATTTTTTAGGTCTTCCTTCCATTTATTCTGGAGAAATTACTAAAAAACGTTTCCTCACCTCGAGAGTATCCAAAAGAAATCATTCGTTCTATTGAAGAGGCTTCGTCGTCGGAAAAGTTAGATTATTTAACAAAGTTATTTCTCTTAAATTAATTTTCCAAAATTAATCCACATTTTATTAATGTTTGTTCGAAAAATAAATTATGATCTTAATATCGAAAATTATCCCTTAGAATATTCTTCTATTCTTCTGGAGAATTTTTAAGAGAATTTTTCTTACCTAGAAATGTCTTAAAAGTCAACCATTCGTAACTCTCTTGAATTTTATCACGGGAAAAAATCTTAATTTATCCTTCAATTTTAATTAGGCATTTATTATGAAAAATTATCTTGAAAATAGACATTGAAAATTAATTATCTCAAAAGAATAAAATTTGACCTTTATTGATATCGAAAATAATTTCTTAAAAAATCATTCCATTCGTTCTGGAAATTTTTTAAGAGAATTCTCTCACCTAGAAATTTCTCAGAAATCAACCGTTCGTGATCTTTTTGAATTTCATCATTGGAAAAGATCTCCATTTATATTTTAATTAATTAATTATCAATTATATTATTTCCTAAAAAATCTATCCTAATCAAATTTTAATTACTCTTTACATAAAATAAACTAACAAACAAATTAAAAGAATAAATACACAATGTATTAAATAAATAAATAACAATTTTACATTAAATAAATATGCAATAAAAAAAATCAAAGTAAACAACAAAATGAATAAACAGAATAGAAACAAACAATTTAACAAATCATTCTTTATAAAACAAACAATAATAACAATAGAAATAAAATAAAGCAAAATAAATGAAATGAAATCACAATTACCAAACATAGAAGATTTCAGAACAAACCTAAAATGAATTAACTCTTCACTTGCTGCATTGTGGAAAGCATAGGCAAATAAAGGAAAAAAACTATAACGTCTACCTTTTCCTTTATCTCCTCAAGTCAAGTCGTCCCTCTCTTTGTCACTTTACCAAATCCAAAATCAATAGCCACCAAACTGAATTCTCATCGGATTGTCTAGAGTCGAAACCACCAAGAAAAGCTTTTTATTTCTTTACTCCTTTCCATTTTCTGTTGAATGCTGTGATTTTGAGTCTCTATTTATAGAAAAATCACGAGTCTTAGATTGATTTGGGTTAAAATTTTATTAAGATAAAAATCTGATCTTAATCTATATAAAAACCTTTTTTCTTTGATATTTATCTTAAAACCCATACTTTAATCCTAATCCATGAAGGAGAGGAGAAGTTTCGGTTGATTCCAATCTCTCTTTTTTTTTTTTTTTTTTTTTCGATTTTTTCTTATTTTTTGCTTTTTCTGATTTTTTTCCCTAATTATTCCAAAATAAAATTAAAAATTAAAATTAAAACTAAAGTTAAAGTTAAAACTAAAAGAAATAAAAATAAAACTAAAATTAAAACAATCCGGACAAAAACGGGTGTCTATACTGTTGATCAACCTCAACTAGATTTGTTTATGGATTGGGTTGAATCGTATTTTGAATTTTTTTATTTTTTTATCCAAGTTTGGATCAAATCGGATTCGGATCTATTTAAAAGTTTATATCATTGTTAAAAATAATATTTTTATATTAATATTTATAAATAAATTTAAATAAAAATAATTTTTTATTAATGAATAATAATTTGAATCGGATCGATCCGAATCAAAATTTTTTTTATCTAAATTCAATTTAATCCAAACTAGACCGAATCGAATGAATAATTTCAACCTTAAACATGTCTAATCTCAATAAAAGTTTTTTTAAATAAAAAGATAGAAAATAGAAAATTGAGCAAAAGAAATAAAAGAAAAGCAAAAACATAAAAGTACCTTTGAATCTACGATTTTGACAAATCAGTAACAACAACAGACAACAACGCTCAAACGTAGGCCTCCAATGACTGTGTACCAACATTCACCAACAATTCATCAACTTTAATTCATTACCAGATCAGATCTCTCATTTTTCCTTTTTTTTTTCTTATAATATTTTGAAGATCCTCTCTTTCTCATTCTTCTTCACCGCTTTGGATCTCATCAATACTTGACCAGGTCTCTTCAATGTCTTTTTTTTTTTTTTTTTCTTTCTCTATGTTGCATTTTTTTATGTCATTGTTGAATTTCATTGGGCTTCTTATTGGTTCGATTAAGCTGCTTTTTGTTTTTAAATTTATTTTTCATATTTTTTCTGATTCGAATTGCTAGTTTGTTTATTGAGCTTTTTCTTTTTCTTTATTCTATTGAAATCTTAAATCTTATATTGGATAATCTAAGAGATGGGAAGGCTTTTCTTTTTTTCGGGTGGGGGGTTTATTTGTTCTAATGAGTTGATTTAATGCTGTGAGTAAACATCAAATTTTCTTTCTGAAAAATAATATGAGGCTGTTGGTAATGGAATTTAAAATTTTTCAGTTTTTGGTATTGTCTTCACTTTCTCTATTAAGTGAAGCTGTATTATACTAAAATTTTGCTGTTATACTTAATCTGGGGTCTTTGAATGATCTAACATAAGTAGAGTGGCATAAGCCTTTTTAATGTATTTAGTTGATTCTTAGTTCATTTGATGCCCACAATATTGTTCACATAATAGTTTCGCCTGGTAAACCTGAGCAAAATGATGTAGTTGCATAAATTGATGGAAAAAGAAGGCACTAATTGGACATTGGTGAGTTGTTTTCTAATGCAGTGCATAGATGGCTCTAACTTAGAATAAGAAAGGACATGGTAGAGAGTAATTATAATAAAGAAACAGTTGAATGTACGGGGACAACTGATACTCAGAGTGGAAATCAAGGTTCAGGTCTTCGCAGGGAGCCCTCCTTCTCTCGCTGGGTCGATGAAGATGGGACAATTCATTTGGAATGCCGTTCAGAGAATACTGATTCAAGTGTAGAAGACTCTGATTTTGAGTTGCCTATGCTTAATCAGAGTGAGTTACAAAACAGGTTTGTAGAAGGGGTTCCATACAATAAATTTCCAGAGCAAAGTATGCATTTGAATGGTGGTAATACCGTGGAAGATATACATGGGGGAGATAGAAATGGGAAATATGCACCTTTTGATATCGAAAATGAGTCTGCTGGGAACATAAGATCATCAAATATTTGTGTTGATGGAGCCAATTCTACTGGCAACCCAAAAGCATTGACACTGAATTCTAACAGCTCTGTTTCTGCCGCGGATGTGTTGAAGACATTGTTCTTTATACTTGTATGGTACACTTTCAGCACATTTTTGACCTTGTAAGTCCATCTTAAATTAATCACAGCAGCATCATAGCTAAATTTAAGACCATATGTTTTGAAGCTTTTTCATTTTTCCTCTTATATTTTTACATTGATAGGTACAACAAAACCTTGTTGGGAGATGACTTGGGGAAGTTTCCGGCGCCCTTGTTGATGAATACTGTCCACTTCACCATGCAAGCTGTTTTATCAAAGTTGATCACGTGGTATTGGTCTCATAGATTTTTGCCTACCGTTCCAATGTCATGGAGGGATTACTTCTATAGAGGTAAATTCATCAAGCATATGTTCTTTTCTGCTTCTTTATAATGTGAATTTGGCACTTGCATGTGGTCAATGGAAATAAATTTGTAAATTATATGTTTAATATTAAATCATTATCTCAGAACTTATTAACTTTTCTATCAACTAATGTACAGATGGACTTTGCCTTTCACAGTTGTACCTACAGCTCTTTCAACAGCACTGGATGTTAACCTGAGCAACGTATCCTTGGTTTTCATATCTGTTACTTTTGCCACAATGGTTTGTTAACTTTTCTATACTCTATATTGTGATGAATATTTAATCTCATCCAGATGAAATTGCCTCCTCCAAATCAGAGCATATGCCTTTTGATTTTTCTTTTTTGGGTTGTGTCGACTGAAATATTTTTCCTATGTACCCTGCAGTGTAAATCTGCAACTCCTATATTTCTTCTCCTATTCGCTTTTGCATTCAGGTGAGTCTTCAAATTGATTTTCATCTCCATTATTCATGTTTGGATGGTGTTGAACTGTTTAGATAGTCTTCAAATTTAGGGATGATGCTCTCTTTTGTAGATGTAGAACTAAGTAATTTGGTAGTTTATGCTTATCAGAAGCTTCAAAACCATGCATTTTGAGAGTATCTATTAGATGATGATCTATTTAGTTACTTCATTTGTTTTCCTTAATTGCCTTTTCTTTTTTTGTCATGGCAATAACAATATTGCCCAAACAATGAGAGTTGGATGAATCACTCTATAGGATTGTGTGATTGGACATTGGAGAATAAATATACCATATATCAGAACTTTTTTTTATCAGAAAATTAAATCAAAGCATTGTTTAAAAATAAAAAAATAGCTTGGTTGGTGTACTGGGTTGGGTCCTTAGGAACTAACTCTATCAGGACCTTCACTCAGGAGTCATTAGACTTTGCCTTGAACCAACCTTATGAAATGAGCATGCAAGGTTGGTTCCTACTGATTCCTCTGTTGGCTTTGACCCATTGCTCACCCATCTTCAAACTTTGACATGCATCTGCATCCTTTTAACTAGACGGCAATTTTTTCGCATGTTATAAAACTGGCCTCTTTTAAAAATTCATAATAGCTTTGCTTGTTTAAACGAGTTTGACTGCATGGTTTTGACTTTAAAGTTTTTCCCTGAAAAAGATGAGGGGTGCACCACCATAGGGTAAGTTCTTGAGTTTCATGCTGAACTATATGGTGTGGTTAGTTATGTTTAGCATACAGGATGGGTCATCGACAGATTCCTTTTTCTTCATGATCTATTGGAGGACCTTGAGATGGATGTACAAGAAAAAAAATAGTAAATCAATTTGACCTAAATCTGCATTAGAATTAGCCCCAATATGATCTCAGTTCAAGTGATTTTAGCCTTAATTCCAAACAAGTTGGGGTTCTCTACTTGAATCTGTTTTATCCATTTTGTCTGGTCAAGGGCTATATCATCTGAAAGATCTAAAGCAACAAAAAAAGCTGATGAAAGTTCGAAATTATGTTTCTATGGTCTACACCAAATACTAGTGAATTCATCCAAAATGTGAAGTAAGTTGTTGAACTAATAATATTCCAGAACATAGTTTAGTTTAGTAAATGCATCTACCCTATATTTGTTGAATTAAGGCTTTATTATTTGCTCAAGTGTTGACCAAATTGGTTGATGGGACTAAGATAAAGCTTGGATTCAAATTTACTGATCGAAAGGCAGCTGTCTTGTTGGTTTTATAGATACTTTTATTGCATAACTGTCAGATAGTTACTTCAATTCATTTTTTGACTTTGTTCTACTCTCACCTTTTATACTAGACCACTCTTAGAACTTTGATTTGATTTTTTTTAAAATTTGTTTGTTTTATTGATTTATCTTGATCATATTTGGAGCTTTTGGTTGTTTTTTACACTTATTAGGGATGAAAACAGAACATATCTATTCTGTAACTCAATCCACCTTTGCTGTTTTATTATAAGATTAACTCATTTGAGCCTAGGGACTGGGTATGTTACATGGACTCGAGATAGGGTGTCGGACACAGGTACGTTATGTTTTTGACGATCTTTTACATTAATTTTGAGGATCAAAGTGTCAGACCCGTATATATAGGGAAGTGTCCCGAAGTGTCAGACACTGGTACATTAGAGTAAAGTGAAGAGTCCGTGTAACATGCTCTGAATAACAATTAGTTTTTGTCGCAAGTTGTCTTCAGATATCTCTTGGTCTCACTTCTCCTTTTTTTTTTTTTTTCCTGAGAATCGATTGTATTCTTTCTCATGCCCCTCCTTGTTCTGATATCATTGTTGAATGTTTATTTGAAAGGTTGGAGTCTCCAAGCCTTCAACTTTTAGGAATTATCTTGGTAATCTCTGTTGGGATTCTATTAACAGGTATGGATTTTTACCAATTCCGTATGTTTCGGACGAGAAATTCAATTTCTATCTATCTATCTATCTATCTATCTATATATATGTATGTATGAATGTATGTATATATTTAGTACTTTTGCAGTTGCATATATTTTTCTTTTACTCAAATTATGAAGGCTGAAGTAGGAGAAAGGCAATAGTGAGTAGATATTTTTACTGCTTCCTAATTGTGAGTAACATGCACCTGGCTTAGTCATCTTGAAGGCAATTTGGTGTGGGGCCCTTAGGTGTAGTAATGATTTTACTTACCGTAATGCTTCATTTATAGACAAAGATATTCAATCTTTTGGCTTCTCTCTTTATGGAGTATCTCCCTCTTTTCACCTTTCTTAAAGTTTTCAAGTGTTTTGGAAACTAAATCCTAATTTATACAATAATACATTGAGGGCATGTTATTTTTTCTCTTTTGATTCTAGGCATTTCATGATTCGCATGAATATAAAACTTTAGTAGAGTTCTTGTGGTTCTACGAATGATGTAAGACTTGAAGGGAGGCTTGCATTAATATGACAGTAGGTTGGTAATTGTTGAAAACCAGCAGTCTCTTTCAGGGCTTTGAGACTAATTTTTAGGTTTAATTGATGTCAAAAGGATTGAAAATCATGACTATAATTAGGGCTTTCAAGCTATTAACACGGGGTTACTATTGAAGAGAGAAATCGAAGATTTAGAAAGCTATCTAGGTACTGTCTTTGTACTGTGAATGGACCTTTGAAAGCAGTTTAGGGCTAGGGTTGAAATTTGATGATTATTTACTTATTGTGGTATGAGTTTGGTAGGGAGTGATTGGTGTCTGTTCTAATGCTTAAAGAGTTTGATAGAGGAATGATTTTAATCTGTAACAGAAGTGAAAATAAAAAATATTTCCAGTGTCTCGAATTGGATGTCCACTTTCCAAACAGCACAAAGTTTTAGGAATGAAGTATTATGTTCCTTACTTTACAACTTTTACCATTAAGTTTTAAAAAAGCTAGAGAGGCCCATCCAAAGTTAGTATTTCAGTGAAGGGCAACATTAGAAAAATGCTGTCCATTTTGGGAAAGTTGACATTTTTAAGACACCCAGAAAAGAAAGATGGACATTCAATTTGAGATGGAGGGAGTAGTATATAAGAAAATGGTAGGAAACCTTGGATTCACAACTACATTTTCTTAGGTTTCACAGTTGTGTTAGGGTTGCTTCACACAGTCCATATAAGTATAATAGCTGCTCAAAATTCTCACAAACTTGTGCTCTTAGTCCAATAAAATGGAAGCGATCAATAATTTTTCGTATAATCAATTAAATAGAATTCTTTATTATAATAGATCAAACGAAATTACAAAAAAAAAAAATGATTGTTTCATAATTTAGTTACGAAGTAACATAAAGCTTTAGAACAAAGAACATCTTGATAATGTAATCAATCTAAATTAATGATTTAAATGTTGAAATCAGTTTTAAAACTAATTTTTTAAAATTTTTTGCTACTTATTTAGTTTTACTTTTGTTTTGTAAATATAATAGATTTTTATATTATTTAATAAATATATCTTGAGAAATTGTTTATTTAATATAATTAAATTATTATTTATGATAATTTCAAATGTCAAATAAAATATGATATGAATATATAATTTATTAAAATATCTTTTTCATTATATCATTAATGGTCATTTTATCTCTCATCACATTGCTGTCATTATTTTAGGAATTATCAATTTTAACAATTGCACTTTTAACCACAGTGTTGCAATCTCTTTCCAATGCTAAATTGGTCGTTAATCATCCAAATCATTCCGACAGACTAAAATAACTTTCTACAGTGAGTTTGTCTAATATTTGAGCAGGTTGTGTTGTGACAGCTTTTGTTGCTGCTGTTGCTTCTCTCTTTCTCTCTCTCTCTCTCTCTCAAGCTTTTACAATGTCAAATATTTTAACACCTGTGAAACTTGATCTTTTTGATTCCAGTTGCGAAGGAGACAGATTTTGAGTTTTGGGGTTTTGTTTTTGTCATGCTTGCTGCTGTTATGTCTGGATTTCGCTGGTGCATGACTCAAATACTTTTGCAGGTATGCCTTTGATTCATTTCTTTTTTACATGATATATTAGACTTAGAGTTCAATTATTTGATCCAATTTTCAAATTATTTTTCTTTTCTTTTTACTAATTACATTGATTTATTTTATTTGTTGCCTCCAAATTGACTTTTCAACGGTAATGGTGTCTGGAATGGGCTACTATCTAAAGAAAGAAGCCTATGGTAGGTGGTCTCTCTCTTTCTCTCTCCCTCTCCCTTTTTCTTTATTTATTTAAAGTTTACCCTTTTTTCCCTTTGTTAGTTTATTACATCACCATGTTATTTGTGTACTCTTTTCTATGTTTTAGGATCAGTACGTTTGCATGATATTATCATTATCCGTTCTTGATTTAGAAAACATTCTCACTGTTATTGCCAAAAGACTTGTACTCTATTTGATTTTTTCTGGAGTGATGACTGAGTTTGTGTTGGATTTTCCTGAGTCTAAGAAGGAATAACATACCTTTTTGCTTAAACATGAGAAATCTTTTATTTGCAGTATCATAGAGAGGAATTTGTCTACTGCAATATTTAGTTCTCCAGGCATACTGCACTATATCCTAGGTTATATTCTTTTCTCCAGATAACTCATATATGTGAGATATGGTTACACCCATTGATTTATGCATATAGTATATGGTTGCTTAATGGTTCGGTGTAATTTAGTTATAAAGCTTATTTTTAGTGAACTTTTTGTCTTGAGTAAATATAGTTTATAAGGAGGATAGTATTTGGAGTGGATGCTGAGTTGGCTATCTTGAAGTTCTAATTCTCATTTAGATAATAACATTCTAGAAAACTTTTCTAAAGTCTATTAAAAAGGAGGGTTTTAATTTATATATACTTATAGATTGCATGTGGTTTTGCTAAAAGTTACCTGATTGCTTCAAATGAGCTGGTCTTGTTTTTCTTATTTTTCTTCTGGTTTTTTTTACAGCATTGCGCTAAGGTAATTTCTATTTAATTCTATCCAGGTTTGAAAAACCCACTTACCTTCATGAGCTACGTGGCTCCAGTAATGGCAGTTGTGACAGCTCTTCTTTCTCTCTTCTTGGACCCGTGGGACGAATTCAGAAAGAACAATTATTTTAATAGTTCATGGCATATTGCTCGAAGTTGCTTTTTGATGCTTTTTGGTGGAACACTGGCATTCTTTATGGTAGGAACCTATGCTGAATCATCCTTTTTTTTTTTCCTTTAGTTTTCCTTTTTAAATATACTAATCTATGCTACACGTGCTTTGCACGTGGATGATTAAGACACAAATATCATAATTTTTATATTAAAATATTATTTTCTATTAATAAAAATAATGTTTTAATAAATAAGTGATATAATGAATAAAACATCTTATATAGATAATTATTACATTAATCATTAAACTATGTTTAGTTTCTAATTCGTTCCATGCTATCATGCAATATATATGTTCAAGCAAGATCAATGTAGCTCATGAAGGTAAATATTTTCCTTTAGCTTCAATGACATTTAATAATAATAACAACAAATATGAAAAAAAAATTATCAAAACAATTTTTTGATTGAACAAATAATTAAGATTAATTTGATTGTTTTGCATGCTTAACTTATTAATATAAGTAACATGATAATCAAGTTTGTGGATGGTCAATCATCATTCAATCAATTTTTAATAATTGTACGTTCATGAAAAGCACTAAAGCTTAAAAAATTATATAAACAAATTACAATAGAATAAGTCATTTTACTGTGATAATAAATTATAAGAACTAAATAAATTTTTTAATATCAAATCTTGATTCATTAAAATGCACTAAATATACAAATTCTACTCATAACTTATAAAAATATCTTACAATAAGAGTATGCATAACACAAAACAATTAGTTGTTTCTATATAGTTTTTTAAAGATTGAAATACTTTTTCTCAATTATATTTGGTTCATTATTATTATTGTTTGTTGGAAATGAAATATAGGAATTTTAAAATCAATAAGACATGACACATCCTAGACAATTGGTAAAAGAATATTTTTATAATTCAAAGGTAACTTTGTTCTTATTTTGTTTTAGATAGTCTAAAATTGATAATAAAATGTATTTTTTATATTTGAATTTCCATTTTAATTAATTAGTATGAATTAATCTCTGTATTTGATTAACACTTAATCATCTAATATAAGTATATAAAACAAAAATGAATAAATCATCTAACTTATATTATTGTAAAGGTATGAGTCATATAATTCATACTATTATTATGAAATATTTATCATTTATTTCGACTTAAAAGTATTTGTATAAATATGGGCTTAAATCTTTTTCTTATATGCCCATCATCATTGAAAAAGGTTCAAAAAAAAAAAAAAATCGTAAATTTTTAAATATGAATTATGCTCTCCACCTATTGTTAATTGTTTTTAAATTGGTTGCCTCATTAAAAATTTCACAAAAATTCTTTGTTTTATGCTTTTATGACTATTTTATAAGTTTTTAATTTAAATGCTCCACTTAAACGTGTTGCACAAAAAATGTTAAAATCTTCAAATTTATTGATTTTTGATTCAAATATTTTTATAAAAAAACAATATTTGTCTTTCACATTCTTATATTTTGTGCAGTTTCAGTAAAAGTTTAGATTCCTTCTTCAAGCTCTTTTTCATATCAACTTGATTATCTTGGTTTTTCATTTTTGTATTTTGATAACACTAATCTAGTTACTATTATTCTATTATTAAAGTAAATGACTAATAAGTTAACATATATAAAATTTTAGTTAAGTCATTTTAAACTTTAATTTTCAAAATTGGTTTAATTGCAATAAAATGCTTGTTTAGTAAATTGGTTCATGAATATTGCTTTAGTTATGTCATATGTGTACAATCTCCACGAATATTATAACTCAATAACTATGATTTTAATAAATATATATAACAATTAATATATGTTTTAAAAATAAACATGTTTGACATTTTAAAATAAATAGTTATTTAAGTATTCAACAAATAAAAGTAATTAAGAGCTTAAATAATATTTTAATTATTAGATTTAAAAATAGATAATAGTAATGATAATAGATGAAAAAATTCATCTATTTAAAACCGTTTTGTAAGCTTTTTGATTAATTTACTGTTTTTTTATAGAATATATTTATTGCTTTCTTAATTGTCATGATTATTGACAAAGGAAGGGTGTATATTAATTAATATTAAATGATAGAAATATTACTGTGAAAAAATTAGTAAAATAACTATTTACATAGAAGATTAACTCTTTAATTCTTTATGTATGTGTGTAAGTATATGTATTCCTTTGCTTTAATCTATACTCAAAATTTTGAAATTTATTTTATAAAAACAAAATTTAAAACTTTGTATTTATAGCAATATGTTTAAATTATTATCCATGAATATTTTGATACTTAAAGATTAGAAACTATAATATTTCTCTACTAATAAATTAATTGCAATTTCTTTTAAATGAACAAAAATATGTTATGCATATTAAAATAAAAAATTTATTTAACAAACACAAATAATTAAACTGCTCAAATGATAAATTAAATTTTTTATTGTTATCTTAAGTTGACGGTCATTGTAAGAACATATGGATTGATAAAATTTGATTTCTCTTATAGTAATTTATATTATTAAATTTTCAAAATTTCTTATTCTTTTAAATTCCATTAATGTATTTTTGTTATCACTTTTTTATTGAAGAGCTTGCTCGTAGAAAAATTGTCTACATTAATGAATACAATATAATAATAATATTATCTCTTAGAAAAATAAAAAAACAATGGTAGTAGTACTATATAAACAATATTTAACTTATTGGTTTTCTTTACAAAATTTGATGTCTTGTTCGAATCTATGAAAATTATAACCATTATATGTTACTTCTAATAATACATAACATAAATCATAGGTATTGAGATATATTGTAAATTTAATCGAAAGAAAATTAAAGAAAAACAACATACGCAAATATACAGAAGAGGTTTACATATCCTAACTTTTCAGACTAATATGCTTGTAGGTGAAAGGTTATCTATTGATTAAGAAAACCATTTCTACATATATTATCAAGTACCATTTATTCTTAGTTGGACGTAAAAAGTAATTGAAACTCACAATTATCAATAATGGATGTTATAATATTTGAATTATGTTACTTTCTAAACTTTGTCTGACCGGCTTCTTTATATTTGTACAATTGAAAATTTCAACATTTAACCTTAATAGTTATAATTAAAGACAATTAACCACATTAATGATAACATAATAAAGTATAATTAAGCATTATTTATAATTTAATTATTTTACCTTTGTATAGAATCCTTTCCTCAGTACTTCTTCTCTCATACATACATACATTTTCTCATACATTAATTATTAGGACACTATTAGAGATATAATGCATCTCTAATAATGTAGCTCAGTACCACATTAACTAATTAATACCTTTAATAGATAGACACATTAAAAAATATATTCTTAATATAGAGTTCCAGGTTAATAAGGAAATAAATTGCTAAACATTAGTCAATATTTAATTTAATAAGGAAATTACCAATTAAGGAAAATTTACTTCAATAATTAAGATATTCAATGTTATAAAGAAATAAATAAAATTAATTAATATTTTAATTCCATAAGAAAATCATTAAGGATAAAATAGTTAATTTAATAAATTGTCAAGGGTATATATATCATTCACTATTTGCAGTTTTGGAGTTGGTACTTTTATATATAATATTGATTTTTATTTTTTCACCCTTTGTAAGGTTGGTAAGGTTTCTTTTAAAAAAATTTGGAAGCACTTCTGGACCAAATTACAGACTTTACGTTTCTCTTCTTGTGGCTATAATACAAGTCTTGTGGTTTGAAGAAGCTAAACTTTTCTTCTTGTTGCAGGTTTTAACAGAGTACATCCTTGTTTCTGTAACAAGTGCAGTTACAGTGACAATAGCTGGAGTTGTGAAAGAGGCTGTCACCATATTGGTATATAGTTTTCTTTAGATATATATATATATATATATATATATATATATATATTATTGTTTAATGGTTTTGCAAAATCTTGGCTTTTTACTAAAGGCTCACATGTGGCAGTCTGGCTTTTTGTTTGTGACTGAGTAAGGTCCAAAGTTGAATACTGCCCCCTCTTATCTTAAAATTGCATGTGTGAGTCCTTAAAACAAAGTTGTCTCATCAGTCATCTCATTCTCTTTTTCTTTTCTTTTCTTATTTTTTTTTTTTTACTTTGGTACTCATGAATTAGTTCATGCTAATCATCAATGTAAGATACAACTTGGGAGCCACTGCTGGTACAAACAATTATCTACTTGTGCATGCTGCAGATAGCTTCCTTGCAGATAGCAGTCATCTGTCATTGGAGATTTTTATGTTTTTATTTTTTGTTGTTGTTATTTTATGTATTACGCATATCAATTTTGTAACTTTAGAAGGTAAGCGGAAATGGCAAAAATGAACTACACGGTCCAAATTGAACGGCTTACAGCTGAGTTCAATCAATAATTCTTGAGCTTGGTTTGTGCTCAAGGTTGGTAATATTTAGTCAATTTGAGCCTGACAATCGAATCTTGGCTCACCTAGGCTATTTTTTTACACCCTAACTTTAGATATGGATCAATTTTGAGTTTATCGAGTTTGAAAACCATCAGGTTTGGGTGGTAGGCTTTTTAGCGTATTCAAGTTGGACTAGTTTGGTTTCAGCTAGTTGTTTTGACAGGATTAGCTTTTGCCGCCTTAATTTTATGAACAACCCCTCCGGGAAAGAATAGTTTGAAATTATTACTCCACGTCAGCAAATATCACTCCATTAAAATTGTTACACGTCTTATTTTTTACATATTACTTCTAGGCCCTGCTTAAATTTTACATATTATTAGTTGACCTTTGTGAAAACACTATTTCACCATTTAATGACTCCGTATCGGTGTGTAAAAAAAGGTTGACACTTGTTAAAAATTAGGAATACGTGTCATAGTTTTAATGAGTATTTTTGTCGACATGGAGTAACTTTTTCATATAATCTTTTCTTCAACCCCTCAATTCTAATGTAGTGTGTGATGTATGACTAGGCACATATTAATGCAAGGAGCTTAAGTGAGGATCTTATCACTAGAGTCTAGAGTAAGGTTGAGGGTATTTGTCGACAGTCATTTTTATGCAACGACTTAAGTGAGCATATTATTATACAATGAGCTTAAGTGAAGATATTCTTGGTGGTAATCCATAGGTCTTCCAACTGTATCCTGCAGTACTTTACCAAAATGGAGGGATGAATGAGTTGCTTATTTTAGGTTAAGAATGGTAAACGATAGAAGAGATTGAGTCTGAGAGTCAGAGGCAGTTCATAGAGGAGGAGAAACCGTTTATCAGATTTCATTCTAACAACCAGGTCTTGGATTGGGTGGGATGGGATGGGTTGTTTAATGGCTTGGTTCCAGGTCTAACTTGAATTTCACTATTTTTTTGGCTTGTATTTGGAGTGGAAGTGGAATCCTGACCCCCTTTATTTTATCCAACAAAATCTTCTTGAGTCATCTGGATTCAGCCTTCACATGTATAATGTTATTTCTTGTTTTTCCTGTTCATGCCGATTGCCTCTGTTGTTTATTTTCCTACCATATATTTGCAGTTGTTTACTAATTCTTTTTTCTAATACTTGTTCAGGTTGCAGTATTTTACTTCCATGATGAGTTTACCTGGTTAAAAGGAGCTGGGCTCCTCACAATCATGATTGGAGTCAGTTTATTCAACTGGTACAAGTAAGTGGTCAATAAATCTACTTTATGAATTTGCAATTTCTTCTTGCTTGAGGCAGCCCCTTCTATGAAAAAATTTTTAGTTAGTGATTTTCGTTCAAAATTTTCTGAAGTTTTAACATTTATTTATAGTTTAGCACTTGTGGCTGACATATTGAATTTATAGGAGGTCCATGTTTCTTGGATTTTTGTGTTACAAAAGCCTATGCATTGTTTGGTGTTGTTGATTAAAAGAATATTTATATGTTTCCAATTCATTGTTTTGAGATCTTACTGTTTTATTAGTTATTGAAATTCAGCCTTTGTTCATATATGAAATCAAAGTTTTGGAGGTTTTAGTCATAATGGAGTCATTTCTTTATTAAGTGAAGGTATGGAATTAGATGTCTTTGCACAAAGATACTAAAGGTTAGCACTTTTGAACTCCCACCCTTAGGTATTGAACTTTGCCTGGGGTTTAGGAATGTTGTATGTCATTTGGAGGGAGAATTTTTATCTTTCTTTTTAGTATTTTTGCATTTTTTATTCTTTTAACTAATGCCAGAATTTGGTGTTTTTATTAGTTGGTCTACTAAGTTAATGATGAAGTTGGTGTACTTAATTGATAAGTTTTTCTTAGTTTTTCTCTGACTTCTGACTTTAGTTAATTAATTAATTTGCACACTTAGCCAATTAACTTGTACAAACTTCAGAATTTCTCTCTTATTGTTACTATCAATAGGGGTGAGCGTTCGACCGAGTCGAGTGGAAAAAATTCGGATTAGTCGAGTTGACGAGTCCTATTTTGTCAACCATACTCAATTTGAAATTTTAGCGAATCGAGTCGAGTTAAAACAAATTCGAGTCGAGTCGAATTGAATAATTTATTCGAGTTAAAATGTTATTTTGTAAATGTTGATTGACTAGATCATGTTACATTTATCTTGTAAATGCATGTATATCTATAATTTTGAAATTTAGTTCTCTGCAATTACAAATAATTTTTTTTTTTTGGTGTTCTATCTTTTCTTATAAATATAACTATCAAAGACTTGCCATACTAAATAAATAGCCTACTATTAACCTTTAAGAAAAGAGAATTCATTATCTTTTGAATTTCATCGTTTGGTTAGCTTGGTAATGTGCATGATATCAACCAAAAGTTTCAATCTTTAACTGAATGAAGCATTGAGTGATATCCTTCCCCTTTTGAAACCCAAAAAATTCAATGTAAACTTTCAATCTAGACCTGTCAATTTCAAAGGGAAAAAAAAAAAAATGATAAAACATTAAGACAAATAAGTATGCAGTCAACAGCTCATGTGGATTTATTTTTCTACTGAATGGTGACAAACAATAAAAATAAATGACCCAACAAAAATGGGCTAAAGAGTAAAAGAGGGAAGTCGAAATAAGGAAAACACAAAATCCAAGCTTAGTATCAAACTCAAATGAGTAAAACGACGTCATATAGAAATATCTTATTCAGATTTTCGAGTTATTCGAGTTGTATAAATCAAATCCTAGCTAAACTATATAACTCAAATTACTTAGTCGAGTTGACCCGAAAATCCGAATAACTCTAATAAACCGAACTATTTAATTCGAAATTTGAATTTTTTTTCGGTTTTTTCGAATTGAGTCGGATTTTGCTCACCCCTAACTATCAATTCCAAACTTCACAAATACTTTTTGGGTTCTTTATTTTATTCATTTAGTTTATTTTTGGAGTGATGATTTATTGTTGTTAGGGAACAGTCATGGAGAAGCTAGTATGCTATGTAATACACGTTACAATGTAACGAGGTATTAGGAGAGGTACAGCTATTTGCTGCTCCAACCCCTGGAAAGGATGAGGCTTTCTTGTCCCTGGGATTTCTTGAGCTTACTAGAATGAGGCTCTACTTTTTATCTTCTTCTACTTGTGTTATTGGCAAATTGACATATTCAACCTGATCTGAATTACCAATTTTCTTACCTTAATTGTATATACTTCAAATTTATACTTGAACCAGATCTGAATTACCAATTTTTTAAACCCTAATTGCATCTATTTCCAATTTCTCTTAGTAATCCCTAAGAAAATTCATGTTTTCCAATTCTTACCTTGATTAGTGTGGATGGCCTGGTCATTACTACTGTAGCCGCCCATATTGTTCTCTTTATTCAATGAGTCACAACTTCTGAACTAATATTTCATAGAAGATGATGACATGCGTGGATTTGTAACCAATTGATGTGTCATGTCTAGATTTTTCCTCTATGCAGTCGAGTTCAACCGAGGATATGAAATTATATTGAAACTGAACTATTTATTACTATTTGATTTAGTCTATGTTACTCTGACTCTTCATTTTTCCTTAAGTATCCGTGTCCGACACATATTCGGACATGGGTATGAGGGTACGATCCTCCAAATATATGGAAAAACTTAGAAAAAATTGAGTATACCCGTGTCGGACACATACCTGTATTCGACACTCACCCCTGAGTCCGAGTAACATAGGATTTAGTTATTTCATATTGTTTCCAGTTGGTCATTACATTTTAATATGGATTTGTCAGCCCAGTCTATTTCTTCACCTATTTTTAGAGTTGACCGATGTAATTCCTGAGCTTGTTTATTGATCCCTTTTTGCTTTCTGGTTTCTACTGTGGCTAAGCTGACCTAAAATACCTATGTTGTTTTCTCATCCTTTTTTAAGATACCAAAAGCTGCAGAAGGGCAAACTAGAAGAAAATGAAACAGCAACGTCACGCATAACTAATCATACAGCGAAGTATGTCATCCTTGAGGAGATGGAGGATCAAGATGATGTCGCTAGAGAGCTTTTTTAGATCACATGATGTCCATTGGATGAACCTAGTAAGCCTCCCTAATGCCTTGATAAAGTAAATTTATCCTTGTACATATTTCTGGATTCACCATTAGTATTTTTTCCATGCATGACTTTTATTCTCACATCATACTTCAATTCAATTCCTCTCACCAATTTTATGAACTTGTTGTGTGATGCTATAATACTCCGACTTTTCATTTTTCCCAAAGTATCCGTGTCCCAAACATATTCGGATATGGGTATGGAGGTATGATCCTCCAAATATATGAAAAAATTTAGAAAAAATTGGGCATACCCGTGTCAGACACGTATTCATATCCGACAGTCATCCCCGAGTCCGAGTAACATAGGTGTGATGCATTGAGGCCTAACCAAAATTCAGTTTTTACAGGAGATAATGAGCGGAGTGCTGGTCGCTTTTAGCTCTCAGGGTCGTCGTATTACTTTGCTTGTCGAGAATTGCTGCGCTTGGAGTTTACCTCCAATAATGTTGGTGGTGAAACAGGAACGTTTCCTACATTAATAGAAGTGAAACAACGTTTTTGACATTTTTGCTATTCAAATTAAAGCTGTAAACAGGTTTGTATGAAACGTTTCATCAAGTTTTCAGTAGCCTTTTTCATAAATACTCTATTCCCCATACCTAGTTTTTTGTCTCTCAGTTGGATTGTCATTATTTTCAGTCGACATTCTTATGAAATTGAGGATATACATATTGCTACAGTTAGTTGTAAGTTTGAACTCGAGATTTAATTCAATTGGTTCATGCATGTACTCTTAAGAGTTGAAATTCAACAGGTATAGGATTCGAATTTTCGTACTTGCAACTCTTTTTTTTTTTATCCCCAAGTTCTGCTCACATTTGTACCCAAAAAATAATAATGAGTTGTAGATTCAAATCCAAGATATTTTATGCCATCATGATAGATGGTTTTTGTTGTTGCACTGAATGTAAATAACTGCGACTGTAATTTTTCATGACTCAGTTTAAATGCCTTAACGATAGATGCATTTTTTTCTCTCTATTATTATTATTTTTTCAAAAAAAAAAAAAAGAGGCGAAAGTATCAACTATCAAGAGTTTTAGGAATAGGTAGGATCATGAAGAGAAATACCCTTTCTCCAAAATAAAAAAAAAATATTATTTGCTTTTGCATATATAAATACGTTATTTTTTCTTTCATAAATAAAAAGTAAGAAGCAAAACCAACAACAAAGAAAATCCAAGTTAACCATAAAAAATTCATTATTTTGTTGTTTTATTTTATTTGGGGATTTGTTACATTTCTCAACTGTAGGGATAATGTGCAAATTTATCATTATACTTTTATTAGGTTTAAATTTATTATCAATTTTTCAACTTGTATAATTTTACCATCATATTTTAATTTTTGAACAAATTTAATTTTATATTTTAAATTTTGGATCAATTAGAGAATATTCAGTAATAAATTTCATTAGAAGTTATTTTACTGTTCAAAAAATAAATTTGAAAAAGATATGAAAGGAAAAAAAATCATGAATTTAAAATCTAAAATTTTCTTTCCTTCTTTTATTATGGCATTTTCTATTAAGTATAATGACTCACAGTTCCAATTTTTCTTTTTCTTTTTCTTTTATGATGACATTTTTTACTAAAGAGAATATTACATTATACTTTTTCAGTTGGTCTTAGTTTTTTTTTTTTCCCTATCATGTCATTTGGAAGAATGTTTTTTTTTTTTTTTTATATTATAAAATAGTTTCTAATGTAATATTCTACATAATATTTTTCAACTATTACAAATTTGACCAAGTTTGCTCTAAAATTAGAAGTATGGTTGTAAATTTGTTCTAAAATTAAAAGTATAGGACTAAAATTGCATCATTTGAAAGATTAATGGTCAATTTAGACTACTCACATAATTAGAGTAGTAAAGTTGTATCTTATCCCTAAATGTACTTTATTTACATTTTGAATTAGGACTAATATAATGTAAGTTTATTGATACTCTCATGGATCCTAACGCTAAATTATTAGTTAATCAAGGTGATTTGTTAATTGGTCTAGGTTGTTATTGAAGAACGAGTCATTGGAATGTTGTTATTTATGTAACAAAATATCTCAAGGGTGCTTCAAATTATGATTTACTTTATAAAAAAACATGGCTTCTCTAGTTAAAGGTTATCTACAACTGATAGGAAATCTACTATTAGTTATTATGTGTTTGTTGGAGATAGCTTAGTGTCTTGAAAGAGTAAAAAAACAAACAATGATTGCAAGATTAAGAGATGAATCTAAGTTTTGAGCCATGACAAATCTTACTTATGAGTTGGTTAGGTTGAAACCAGAACTTAAGTTTAAGCAACAAGATATTATGATCCTATTTTGTGATAATTTAGTAATTTTTGGTATTGTTTTAGGAAATAGCTAAACACATTGATGTGAATTGTCATATAATTCGAGATAAACCTATGCGAAATGCGATTTGTACACAGTTAATGAGATTTATGTATTAACTAGCAAATTAATTTGTTTACAAAATCTTTACATGATTCTAGAGTGGTACATATTTGTAACAAGCTGAGTAGATATAAACCCTATGACTGTAGATTGTCGCTCTTCTTCACCACCTCCATTTTTTCTGGTTTATCATCCCCTAATAGAGATATACCCATTCTCCATTTTTTCCTACTTCTTTATACCTAAACATATGTACCAGTTCTATTCCTCCACTCCACTTCTCATCATTTTTTTTTTTATGTTAGTGAAATCCACGATTAACCATATCTTTCTTGCATCTTTTCCTCCTCTTCTTATTTTAAAGCATTTTTGTTTATTACAAAAAAAATAACTACCTTGTTTTTTGGGTTTTCACCCTAAAATTTCATTCTTTTTCTGTTTATTTTATTTTATTGATTGTTCTACTATGTACTTGAGAATTCGAAATTCATCTAAAACAAAATGATAATTTAAAGGGGTAAGGGAATGGGTAAAACCTAAGAAAAAACTCATCAAGTTAAGCATCCAAACTTGATCAAAATAGAGTTTTAAAGCATGTAATGTAGGTTAAGGTTTAGGATTTTGAAAAAAATTGATAAACATGCTCAAAATATATGTTTAAAGGTAATCAAACCAAATATCACTTTTTTACATGATGACATTGGTCCTTTTTACTTCTTAAAACATGGTTTTTTTTTTTGATGGAGTGAGTTAAAAAAATTTAGAACTCGATGTATTTCAACATTTTTCTCTTAACATAAGGCATTATTTTCCATGGCTTTGAAACATGACGCAAACATTCATGCTTTCTTGAAAAGATTCTTCTTTTAGTTTGAGGTTCTTTTAAAAGAATCAATAGGCTGAAAGTGGTAGCAAGTAGATAATTTCTCATTTATGAAGGGAATATGAAAGACAATAATTTCACATATTAAATACGAATAATTATATTTAAGAGCAATCCTTGGGGGAAGATGCAAAAATTTCTTTTTGCCTTTCAAATCATTTGAAAATCTCACTGCATGGTGTTACAATCAACTTATCTTTACCAAATTTTCCCTTTTTTTTTTTTTAACTCATGCTTAGATTGTTCAATGTAACAATCTTCTTTTTCACAGTCCACTTAAGTTATTCATGTAATTTTCTTTCAATGAAAGAGGAAAACGATATTGCACAAGTCAAGATGGTGTACAAGGATATTAGGAACATCAGGTAATTTAGCTTTTTTGGCAATTTTTCCTCAAGATGTGGGCAATGGATAACTTTGGGAAAATGAATTAAAGAGTTTGAGCTTTATGAATGAATTTAGGTGTTTGAAGCTCTAGCATAGGCTTAACACATCAAGTTATCAAAATCTAGATTCTTTAATAGAGTGTCTTAAGTATTGGTTTTCAAAAAAGTTTTGCAAATTAACTAGTTATTTCATTGTTTATTGTCTAGATGAAGATTATTATATTTTTAAGATCACACCATGGTCAAGTGGGAATGGAATTTCGAACGTATGCCCCTTTAGAGCTTTAAGTTTTTGAGTGGTAAGGTTTTCAACTAAATTAGAGCATAGGAATGATCAATGAAATGGCTCGTGATGTTTTGACAGTAATCAACAGTTCTCTTAAGATTGTTTTCTCGTTATGAAGAAAAAACATATATATATTTTTTGAACTAGGAAAATAAGTTATGCGAGAATTTGAGATGACATACGTTTCATTTGATTGAAATTAAAAGAAATAGAAGAAAAACTACGAAATAATTTGGAATTATTCGTTATTTTCAAGACAGATTGTTTGAGATGACATTTCACATCCTCAATTTTCATAAAAGAATTTCAATCTACAACAAAGTAGATCTCTAATTTTTTCTTACAAGTACCTACATTTTAAAGTTGAGTTACAATTGTCCCATGTGATAATCACATTTACTATTTGGATCATAATTTTTTGTCGATGGATTTGGAGTTATTTTAAAAAATACAGGCATGAGGTATTAGTTTTTTTACTAGTAAAGTCAAATGATCAGAAATTGAGATTAAAATTTTCTTCTGATCATTTCTTGGTCTTCTTTGAGTAACAAGTTTAGCTGCAAGTACAAAACATGTGATTGGGGTGAAAATTTGATTGAAAACTTTATTGTGGTATTGGTTGTTAAAGGTAAGGGTTTGACGAAACATTGCTTTGTTGGGATTGTAGGGTTGGTAAACAGGATAGGGGTGGTATGAAATAAAGCTTCTAGGCTAGCTGCCCTTCATATATCAATTTTTGTGCAATTCACTCCTCTGACACATTACCTTTTTTGACATTAGCTGCAGCGCCCCCATAAAATCTTTCCAATCTTGCTGCAACTAAGTGCATTAGTATGACCTTGACAAGTAGTGGTCCCGTAAAAGATCGATTGGTCTTGACATAAAGTTTGCTTGACATGTGGTTTAGTTGGAAGTGATAAGGATTTTTTAGGATGAACCACCTTAGTCTGATCAGGACTTTCTAACATTTTCATCAATTTGATGAGCCACTCTTTCATCACTGGAATGCCATGTTCAAATTTCTCTTAATTATGCTCTAAAGCATTAACCCATACTTCCAATTGATCTTTCATGTCTTTTGGATCTTTTGAGCCCAAATTAAAAGCCAATGTCTTCTAAATATTTTGGAAGAAATCAATAACATTATTACACTTTTTTTTAATGTGATGATATGATGAATGCATGAGCGTTGCAATGCGAGAATATGTGAAGGAATGAGTGAACAATAAAGTGTTGCAATCATTTTTATTATGAATGTTGAATGATGAAAATGGACGTTAACAAAAATCATGTATTAAAATAATTTAATCCCTTCTTGACAACGCTGGATGAATATGTATGTATGCATGAATGAATGTATTGTAAAGTATTTGTTACAAAACAAGTGCTAACTAAAGATTCTAAATTTAACTTCAAATTTTGTTTTTATCAAAAAACTTTATAAGTGACTAATCACCCCTGAACCAAAAAATTAGTGATGACTCCATGTTTATTTATTTTTTTTTTATGTCTATGATCGATTCCTTCCTCGAACAAAAATCATTACAACAAATACACCTGCTGGAATACATGTATGGACTTTATTGTGACTATTGTGCTTGAATACATAAATTCTTTGAACTCTTGATTGAAATTAATTGTCTTTATTATGGTTGACATTATATGTTCTTGAATTTACCATTTTTCCATTGAATTGATCTCTTTTTTGCTATGACAAAAAGGGGAGAAATTTTTTTTATGGATAAATTTGATTTGATATGCTTCAATGATTATATATTATGAATGAACTTATAAATTATGTTGGAATAATTGGATTGGAGATTATGCTTTGAATTGTGAATTGTGTTGAAATAATGAGTTGGAATATATTTGTGAAACTAGCATTGTTTAGAGGGAAGTTTTTCAAAACTTTTAACTCATTTCTTGAACAAATTTGCGGGGAGTTTCTATATAAATTTTATCTTAAAAGTTTGCCATATAAAAAAGAGAGAGATTGTTAGCCTTAAATTGATTATTATTTTAAAATGACAAAAACTTTAATGCTTAGTTTGGTTGAGTCGATAGGAAAATGGAAAAATAGAAAATTAGAAGAGAAATGTGAAAAGATAGAAAAATACATTTTTTCTTTCCATAGCATGCTTGGTAGGAAAAATAGAAAAGTGAAAAGAAAAAAATAAAATTTTCCATTCATTGCTTGATTGAAAAAGTTAGAAAAAAATGAAAATTATATTATTTTGCTATTATACTCTTTATAAGTAAAGATAAAAAGATAAAATTTTAAAAAAGAAGGATAATATTGTAAATATGCACACTTGACTCACATCTCTCTCATTTTTCTCATCTTATCATTCAAATTGGAAAAATGATTTGGTTTTATGCATAAGGGTTAATAATGATTACCTTTTCTACCAAATATACTCAAAATTCATTTTGTTTCCACTAATCTACCCACCATATTGATTCTTCCACGTTTTCACCCTATCAAGTACACCCTAAGTGTGTTTTATAACCTAAATTTGCTTTAGACTATCTATGTATTTCTCAAGCCAAAAATCTTCTTTAAGGATTATTTGAACCTAAATAAAAGTGCAATTGTTGATTCAAAGAAAATTTATTTCTCTTGGTGTCGATACGTGATACGAGTGGACCCATTCGAGTTAGGGGAAAAACAGGCAGAGGAAAAGACGACTTAATTCCTCTTGAAATAAAAGATCGAGGGGATGAAAATGGCCTCGAAAAAAGAAATGGAGTCGCCACCGATATTTTTATGGCTAGATGTGATTGGCCACCTATTAAAACCGATTTTTTTATAAAAATATTTTAAAATTAATTAAAACATTTTCTGAAACCAATTTTGAAGTCTGCGCTTTGAACCAGAGAAAACAAGTGCGGTTCGGGAGTCGATTACGTGCGGGGAAGGATAAAAACCCCCACAACGCCGTATGAAACGTTACCTTATTAGTCGTGCGTTATCTCGAGTCTCGGTAAAAAGTCAGTTTTAAAATTGGTGTTTGTAAATAATTCCCCTTAAAAAATTCATATTTTATTTGAAAATGACCTGAAATTTACTTGCATAAAATTTTCCATGTTTTCCGACAGACTCAGCAAAACATGAAAATTTTCTTTGATTTCGAAATTCTCCGAATCATTTTCATTGAAAAAGATATTCCGTTATTAATGATAATTGATGATATCCTCTCCGGCAGACCTAGCAGAGAATTCATGAATTATTTTAATTCGGGAATAATCTTAATTTATAAAAATATTATTTATTTTCCAGGTATTTGAAAATTTATTGAAAATAACTATGGATATACAAACATGTTGTTAAGACGGAAATTAAATAGGTATGCGTATTTATCATGGCATGCCAAGCAGAGTGACATGGCATTAGAATGAATGTCATGTGAATGAAATTGACATGGCAAATAAAATGGCATGGCACGAAAAATGGTGTGGTATAAGAATAAATGTCATGTAAATGAAATCGACATAGCAAACAAAATGACATGGCTTGAAAATGACATGTGAATGAAATCGACATGGCATATAAGATGACATGGCATATAAATGATATAAAATGACGTAGCATGTGACATGACATAAAATGGCATGGCATGTGAATGGAATCGACATGACAAGCAAGATGACATGGCATGAAATGATGACATGTGAATGAAATCGACATGGCAAGCAAGATGACATGGCATGTGGATGGCATAAAATGACATGGCATGTGACATGGCATGTGAATGAAATCAACATGACACGCAAGATGACATGGCATAAAATGACATGGCATGTGGATGACATAACATAAGACGACATGGCATGTGAATGAAATCAACATGACAAACAAGAGGACATGACATATGAAATGGCATAATATGACATGTCATGTGACATGGCATGAAAGACGATATGGCATGTGAATGAAATCAACATGACAAGCAAGATGACATGGCATAACATGTGAATGAAATCGACATGGCAAGCGAGATGACATGGCATAACGATGGCATAAAATGACATGGCATGTGACATGGCATAAAATGACATGGCATGTAAGATGGCATAAAATGACATGGCATGTGAAAGAAATCAACATGACAAGAAAGATGACATGGCATATGAAATGGCATAAATGACATGGCATAAAATGACATGGCATGTGGATGGCATAAAATGACATGGCATGTGAATTAAATCGGCATGGCAAGCAAGCTGACATGGCATATGGATGACACAAAATGACATGGCATGTGACATGGCATGTGAATGAAATTAACATGACAAGCAAGATGGCATGGCATATGAAATGGCATAAAATGACATGGCATGTGACATGGCATAAAATGATGACATGGCATAGGAGACATGGCATGAAATGATGACATGACATAGGTGACATGGGATGAAATGATGACATGTTATAGGATAACATGACGTGTGATTGAAATCGACATGGCAAGCAAGATGACATGGCATATGGATGACATACAATGACATGGCGTGTGAATGAAATCGACATGGCAAGAAATATGACATGGTATATGGATGACATAGCATAAGATGACATGGCATAAAATGACATAGCATAGATGAATGTATTTAAGAATGACTCGGACTTTATTACTACCAAAAATCTTTTCATGTTTCCCGGCAAACCCAGAAAAACAAAGAAAGTTTTATTTATTTCAAAATATTCCGATTCATCTTTGATTTTGAAAAGGGTATTTCTTCGTTAATAATTAATGATATCCTTCCCGACAGACCCAGCAGAGAAAACTATGAATTCTTTAAACTCGAGAATATTGCCTTATTTACTAAAAATGTTATGAATATCATAGCATGATAATACATGTCATGTGAATGAAAATGACATAGCAAACCAAGGCTAGAAAGCATAATGACATGGCAAACCAAGTGACATGGCATGGAATATGGATGTGTCATGAAAATAGAATGACATGGAAGAAAAGTCCAGATGACCAAATGGTCATGGCATGCTTAATCATGACATGAAATGGGCTCAAACACTAAATGACATGGCAAATGATATGCTATATGAATGATATGGCATAAAAATACAATGAAATGTATGAAGTATCATGGTGGCCTAATGGTCATTGTGATGGCATGTGAATGGCAGAATGCATGGTGATGGCATGGGAATGGCAGAATGCATATGATTGACATGGAAAATGAATGACATGGCATGTGAATGAAATGGCAAAATGAATGACATGGCATATGAATGACGTGGCATAATGAATGACATGGCATGTGAATGACATGGCATATGAATTATATGGCAAAATGAATGACATGGCATAATGAATGACATGGCAAAATGAATGATATGGCATGTGAATGACATGGCATAATGAATGACATGGCATGTGAATGACATGGCATATGAATGATATGGCATGTGAATGACTGGGCATATGAATGACATGGCATATGAATGATAGGGCATAATGAATGACATGGCATGTGAAGGACATGGCATATGACTGACATGGTATGATGAATGACATGGCCTAATGAATGACATGGCATGTGAATAACATGGCAAAATCAACAAAATGGAATCATCACAAAATATTCATAATCACATCATGATCACATGTACACATCATTATTTGAAATCAATTATTCATGTGAGGAATCATATAAATAGCATATGTCGAAAAATATTACCGTGCTTAAAGACAAAGCTTGGAAAATAATTCCTTGATATGATAATTACATAATTTCGAGTAAAATGAAAACCATACGTTTCGGTTTGAATAATTTCCTAACCTCCCAGCAAACCCAGCAAAGATCGGGAACTAATTCACGCCAAATGTTTAATAAACCTAAAAATACATTTTTATGACAAATTAAATAAAAAACATTTTAAAAATGCAATGCATGGAGATGTATTTCTTCCTTAGAGTAAGAACATCCGTATACCTAAAAAGGTATCCAACTACCTTAGGAAGGGATTTATATCGGATTTCCAAAAAACAAAAGATTTTAGGCTCGAATAAAAAAAATTGGAATTTTTAGAGATGAAAATGGCCTTATGGCCGAATCCCCATCCTTTAAAAGGCCCTATCTTCCTAGTTTGAAATCCGGGTTGACCACCATTGACCCGATTATTACAAAATCAAATTTTATGATTGAAATGACTTGGAAATTAACCTAAGATAATAGCTAATGCCCCAAATCAGCCCCCTCTTAATATCCTAACCAAAACAGAAAATTAGTATTTCTTAAAAACAAAAATTGACTCTCATTCGCAGTTTTGGAAACTGATTTTTTTGTTATTCTAAAAAATTTCAAAAAATTCTGAAAAGATTATGGGAGACTTAGAACATGTTGATCTACATGGGAAAAAATCAACTTAATTTTTGGATATTGGATACTATGACCGATTTTTACCCAAAATCAAGATAGTGAGTTAAAAACTGTTTTGTCAAAATCCATTTTTAAACCTTGATAGAAAATTCCAAAAATCAAAACAAAATTACTAGAGGCTCCTTAAAGGGTCTACAACCTGTGGTTAAAAAATCTTTAAATTTGGACAAGGAATTCATGGTGAGAAAAATTAGAAAATCCAATTTGCACAACCTTTCATTTTTCCACAGACATGCTCACGGGAGCTTGTCTTTGAGCCATTGGTTCGCTTAAGTCAAAAATCAAGTAGGGATAAGATGAATGCATGAACATGAAGAAACAAATAGGGGGATCTATCCTACCACAAATCAATCAAGAGTTAAGAACATGAACACAACCAACCAAGCAAGCCAAATCAAGCAAGAACAAGCACAACAACACTAGTTAGGTTCCGGCTAGTGTGAAAAACATGTAGAAAAAGTTTGACAACTTAGTTATTTGATGAAAAGAAGAAGAAATCTTTTGGAAATTGTTTTGAAAAAAAATTTTATTTCATGAAAGAAAATAAAATAAAAATGAAAATCATAAAGGAATAACAAAAATCATATGAAGAAAGCATGGAGGAGAGCATGGAAGAAAATAGCTACCTTGCTTTAGCTTTCCAAATCAAAGAGTAGTAAGAAAATTCTTTATTTTTCTTTCCCTTTTCTTTCTCCCCTCTCTTTTTCTCTTCTTTTAGCTATTTCCCTTCAAAAAATCTGAACCCTCTTTATTCCTTAGAGTGGCTGGCTGCATTTTTAATTAAAGTGAGTGTTGCTCCTCTTTTCTTCACCTTTGGATCATATGCTCCTCTTTTTTCCCACAATCTAAGCCATTGGATCAAAGATATTTTCATGACAATAAAAATGCTATCTTGCAATTTGATCTTGGCCATTGAAGGATGTACTCATCTTTCTACAAAGCACCTAGGCCGTTGGATGGGGGATGACCACTTTCAAGATAGTAAAAATAACATCATTTAATTTGATGATGACCATTGGATGTATTTATCTCACCCTTCATTCATGAGCTTCCAAGCCAATGGCTTGGAATATCCCAGAAATTCCTTCATCTTTCATATTTTTTTAATTGCAAATTGACCTTTTCCGATTTTTTTGATAAAATTACCTTTTAGCCCCCCAAACTCAATTTAATTGTAAATGAACCCCAATTTCGGATTTTTCTTTTCCAACTCATCCCATCCAATATAAAACCTGGTTCTGGAGGTTTTCACATTTTTCCGAGCTCATTTGCTATTTTTCCTTGATTTTTCTCTAGAATTTAGGTTTTGTGCCTACCAAATTTAGCCTTTTTTAAATGAGCTCCGATTCTAGATTTTTCTTCACCGATCTCTTCCAAAAACTATCAAACTCAAAGCTGGAAGTTTTCATAATTTTTTGAGCTCGTTTGCTATTTTTTTCCGAAATTATCTTTTGGAATTTCGGGCTAGTGCACCCGAACTTTGTCATTTTTCAAATGAGCTCCGATTTCATATTTTTCTTCACCAATCTATCCAAAAATTATGAACTCAGATTTGGAAGTTTTCATAATTTTCTGAGCTCGTTTGCTATTTTTCCCAGAATTATCTTTTGGACTTTCGGGCTAGTGCACCTGAACTTTGACACTTTTCAAATGAGCTCCGATTTCGGATTTTTCTTCACCAATCTTTCCAAAAATTATGAAACTCAGATTTGGAAGTTTTGATAATTTTTTTGAGCTCGCATGCTATTTTTCCCGAAATTATCTTTTGGAATTTTCAGATTAGTGCACCTGAAATTCACCTTTTTCATTTGAGCTCCGATTCTGGATTTTTCTTCACCAATGCCTTCCAAAAATTATGAAACTCAGATCTGAAAGTTTTCATAATTTTTCGAGCTCGTTTGCTATTTTTCCAAAATTTTCTTTGGGATTTTTCGAGAATGCCCTTCAACCTCCGAAACCTCGATTTCACTCAAAATGGGTCCGATTTCCGGATTTTATTTTTCGACTTCCTTTTTGCTATATTGAATTTGAGTTGGTCCGAAAATGCCTAATTTTTATGATCAAATTCTCCTCCGATTTAGTTTTCCCCTTTTCAAACTCAGGTTCTCATTTTTTTTCGTTTTTACTCTAACCGGCTCTTCCTTGGTATCCATTTCAAACTAGGCCTTGGGCTATTTTTCTTTATTCATCCTTTATCAATTGGGCGCTTCAATTTTACCGAATCGGGCCATCTTTGTAGTTTTTCCCAAATTTGCCGGATTTGGTCTTCCCCCTACATTGAATTTTCGCAACCTATCTTCCAAACTCCACATCTTTCGCTGTAGATCTCGGATTGTCAAAATTCTTTCGCCATTGTTCAATTCAACTTCGAACCTTGATTTTGACTGGGAGTTGACTTTTTTAGTGGTTAACTTTTTAGGGTTGACTTTTTTCAAAGTTGACTTTTTTGAGTTGACTTTTGGCACTGACCTCCGAAACAAAGTCTTGGTGTCCCATTTATGGAATGGTGGAAGTCTCTTTGCATTCCAGGGAGTTGAAAAGGAGAATCTGCCCGGTTTAGGGGGCCTGGACAAAATTAGGTGTCTACAGCTGCCCCTCTTTGACTATTGCTGAGAATCAGGAATTAGGCAAAGATAAACTAGACAATAATTTTGTCCGGTCAGTGAAATAACATGTGAAGGATAAAAGGGAGAATTCTCATCATCATTTTTTGATTTTTTTTGGTTTTTTGATTTTTGCAAACTGTAAAATAAACCTTAAATTTAGTTCCCTGACTAATCAAGGCTTGACCCTTCTTAAGGAAACGAGTTCAATTTGCAAGAGAAGACAATACCTAGCGGAAGTCCCAGGGCCTTATCTTATCTTGGTGTGATTTTGTTTAAAAATAGTAAGATTTTTCCTTAAATTGAGTTCCTTGGCTAATCAAGGCTCGACCCATCTTAAGGAAATGAGTTCGATTTGCAAGAGAAGGAAATACCTCGACGGAAGTCTTGGGGCCTTACCTCATCTTGGTGCAGTTCTGATTTGCAAGAAAAGAAAATACCTCGGCAAAAGTCCCGGGGCCTTATCCTATCTTGGTGAAGTCTTAATTTACAAGAGAAGAAAATACCTCGACAGAAGTCCCGGGGCCTTATCTTGGTGAAGTGTTACTGGCGAAACTAGAAATTAAAAAGACCTGGGCGAACCCATAGATCGAAAAGTTATCTAGGCGAAACCATAGATAATTTCCAAATGAGATGACTTGGGCGGAACCAGAAGTCGAAAAGTTATCTAGGCAACCCATAGATAATTTTCAAATAAGATGACTTGGGCGAAACCAGAAGTCGAAAAGTTATCTAGGCAAAACCATAGATAATTTTCAAATGAGATGACTTGGGCGAAACCAGAAGTCGAAAAGTTATCTAGGCAAAACTGTAGATAATTTTCCAATGCGATGACTTAGGCAAAACCAGAAGTCGAAAAGTTATCTAGGCGAAACTATAGATAATTTTTAAATGAGATGACTTGGACGAAACCAGAAGTCGAAAAAAACTGGGTGAAACCAGGGGTATTTTCTGAATATGGCGCCCGGAGGTCTTATCCATGATTTTGAATAATTATGCCCAGAGGTCTTTAAAAATGGTGCCCGGAGGTCTTATCCATGATTTTGATAATAGTGCATGGGGGTCTTAAAAACATATGCCTGGAGGTCTTATCCATGATTTTGAAAAATTGTTGAAAATTAACCTGAAGGTTTTGAGAGGATGCAAATGCTTCTTGATGCAGCTGCCAATGTCCTTAATTGATGCAAATCCTTCATGATGCAGGTGCAGAGATTAACAAGATGCACATGCTTCATATTGCAAATGCAAATGTCTTGGATTGATGCAAATGCTTCTTGATGCAGATGCAAATATTGAATGAGATGCAAATGCTTCATAGTGCAAATGCAAATGTCTTAGATTAATGCAAATGCTTCTTGATGCAGATGCAGATATTGAATAAGATGCAAGTGCTTCTTGGTGCAAATGCAAATGTCTTAGACTAATGCAAATGCTTCTTGATGCAGATGTAGATATTGAATAAGACGCAAGTGCTTTTGAATGATGCAAATGCAAAGATCAACATTGACGCAACTACTTCATGTGGCGATGCAGATGCAAAGATCGAAATTGTGCAAATGCTTTGGAATGATGCAAATGCAAAGACTAGCAGTGTGCAAAATGCTTCTACATGATGCAAATGCAAAGATTAACATTGACCAACTACTTCATAGAATGATGCAGATGCAAAGGTTGGCATTGTGCAAATGCTTCTGAATGGTGCAAATGCAAAGATTAGTAATGTGCAAGATGCTTCTAAATGATGCAAATGCGAAGATCAATAATGATACAAATACTTCATGAAAAGATACAGATGCCCCTATGAATCATGTTCATGTAAGTGGTCCATAAATGGCGTAATTGCAGCTACAATAATGAAGATGCAATGATCCTAGAAATGATGCAATTGCTTGAGATGACGCAAACGCAAATATCCATGAAGAATGTAAATGTAAAGGTCAAATGCAGATGCTCGTGGAATAGTGCAAATGAAAATACCCATGATTGATGCAAATGTTTGCTGACATGGTGCAGATGCAAAGCTCAATAAAGAGGTAAGTGCTCATGAATAATGCCAATGTCCCTTTATTTCCTTAGACTTTTTTTTTGGATAAATTGTAAGTTTTATTATCCAAGAAGCAGCATTGCTGCTACAAACTGTTTACAAACATAGCAGCATAGCTGCTACAAAAGAACCATTTACAACATAGCAGGAAACAAACCATAACAACCAATTCTATCTAACAAACATATCAGAATTCAAGTTCCAGCCATTGCATAGCTCAACATTGATTGAATCAGCTGCAATACAACGTAGCCCCTTTAATCTTATGGAGACCGAATCCTTGATTCTTTCCAGCACCTTTGATGAGGGTTCTTCAATCTTCTTGAAGATTCTGTTGTTTCTTTCTCTCCACACTTCATATACAAATGCATTCCATGCCATTCTTAGAATTATAGTGATCAATGCTTTCCCCTTCAGATTCCTAGTAGCCCATTTCACTTCCTCTTCCCATCCTTTCACTCTCCTCTTGACCTTGGAGCTCAGAAGCACTTGCTGCCAAATAGATGCAGAGTAAGAGCATCCCAGATAGAGATGATCATGAGTTTCTTTCTCCTCTTTGCATAGAACACACAGTTCATCCACTGCAAGCCCCCATGATGCAATTCTCTCTTTTGTTGGCAGCCTGTTCAGTGCTGCCATCCAGGATATAATCGCATGTCTGGGAATGAGGTGTGGAGACCATACCAACCTATGCCATGCCACCTTTTCGGCTCTTGGTCTGAGTGCATTCCATACAGCTCTTACATCATATTTGTTTCCTGGAAATGGCCATCTGTTTCCTCCCTGCTGTGCTGGAAGTTGCTGAATCTTATGTCTTAATTTCATTAACTTCTTCCATGCCCAGCTGCTACTCTCAGGGACAGGGATTTGCCAGACATCCCTTCCCTTCAGCACATAAGCCTGGACCCAAGCAATCCACAATGATCCTGCTGATATTAGGATGGCCCATAGATTTCTCATCATACATGCCTGATTCCATGATATGGAATCTTTGAGTCCCAATCCCCCTTCAGCTTTTGGCATACAGATTTGCCTCCAGCTCACCCTAGCTCCCTTTGCTGATCCCTCCTTCCCTTTCCAGAAGAAACAAGCACATATCTGGGAGATCTTCTTCAGAACTTGCTTTGGCAAGATAAATTGCCTACACCAGTAGTTTTGAAGGCTAAAAAGCACCGATTGGATGAGTTGTAGCCTTCCTGCATAGGAGAGCCATTTCACTGCCCATCCATTGATTCTTGATAAGATTTTGCCCAGCAATGGCTCACAGTCCTTCTCTGTCAACCTCCTCGTCACCAACGGTACACCAAGGTACCTGACTGGAAGAGAGCCTAATTTGAATCCCGAGATTTCCTGGATAGAATCCAATTCAACTCTATGGATTCCTGAAGAAAAGATCTCTGTTTTCCCACTGTTAATCTGAAGCCCAGAAAAAGAGTAGAAAAGCTGCAGGGTGTGTTGAATTCCAATCACTGAGTCCAAACTTCCTTTGGAGAATATTAGGAGATCATCAGCAAAGCAAAGGTGGGTGAGGTTTATCCTTTTACACTTGGGATGAAAGGCAAAGATACCATGCTTGACTGCTGCATCCAGCAATTTTGATAGCACATTCATGGCCAACACAAAAAGGTAAGGTGATAGTGGGTCACCTTGCCTGACTCCTTTGGCTCCTTTGAAGTACCCTGCCAGAACCCCATTGATGGAGATGGAGAATCTGGGAGTGGTGAGGCAGTTCCTGATCCAACATATAAACTTCTCAGGAAAATTTAAAGCTGCTAAGACAGCCAGGACAAAGTTCCAGATAAGGGAATCAAAGGCCTTCTGTAGATCAATCTTGAGTGCACATCTAGGTGACAAAGAGGCCCTTCCATAACCTCTCACTAGCTCCTGGGCCAGCAACACATTGTCATTTATATACCTGCCCGGTATAAATGCAAATTGGCTTTGGCTAACAATCGAAGGGAGCAACTGCTTAAGCCTATTGGCAAGAATTTTAGTGATGCACTTGTAGATCACTGAACAGCAAGCAATTGGTCTGAACTCTTTGATATTGCTTGGATTCTTACATTTAGGCACTAAGGTGATAATGGTTGCATTGAATGCTGGCAGCAGGTTCCCAGTATCAAAAAATGATTGTATTGCTTCCAAGACATCATTCCCCACAATGGTCCATGTTTCCTGGAAGAATTTTGCTGTGTATCCATCTGGGCCAGGTGCCTTTTCACCGTTCTGTGAAAACATTGTGGCTTTGATCTCTTCTCTGGTGATTGGCCTTGTTAAGGATAATTTCTCCTCCTCAGCAACTGAAGCTTGAAGAAGCTCAGTTAAAATATTAGGAGGGCATCCAGTGACCCTAGTGTCAGCTGTGCCAATAAGGTTCTGAAAGAATCCAACAGCTTCATTGGAGATTTGCTGGAAAGTTTCCAATTTGTTCCCCTTGGCATCTGTGAGGGATCTTATGGAGTTACAACTTTGCTTTGCAGCCATTGATAACTCGTATAATTATATAGTTTTTAGTTATGTTTTATTATTGTTTTGTGTCAAATACGAGTTATTATTGTTTAGTCTAATTGTGTTTATGATCTTTATGTATTTTGGTGTTTTTCACAAGTTTCTTTGAGTGATTTCAGATTACTAGAATTAAGGGCAAATCCAGTTCAGTTCCAGTTCCGACACATTTTGCCATATCAGCTATATCTATAGTTTCACTGAAGCAATAAGGCTGAAATTTGTAGCTGTGCAAAGCTAAGAGGCATATCTATCTTTTTCATGTTTTACACTTCTTGAAACGGAGTCGTTTTCCCTAGCGAAATTGACCATCAAGTTGGCTGATGTGCAATGACGTCTGTGCTGACCTGTTTTCGTATTTTGCCCATATCTGCTTATCCACATCACCAAATGAGCTGATTCCAACGGATATGGATCCGTAACTGATAGGGTAACATTTTTCTAGAAGACCATGTGATCAGATAAGGCCTGCAACATTGACAAAATCGACCATCAAGTTGGCTGATCAAAATCGTCATGTATGACGAAAATTGTTAGAAAATGCACCCACCTATTATACCTACCTTTGAAATTTGTAAAGCTTGTCTCTTGTCATTTAGCCCTCCAAAATGTGTATAAATAGAGGGCCTTGGGTGATTGTAAGGGATCATATTGGAGATTGGTAGGATATTAGCCATTTTAACAAAATTCTCTAAGTTTTCTTCTTCTTTCTTTTCTCTAGTTTTCTTTTTCTTTAGAAAGAGCAAGAGGTTGGATAATTAATATTCTTCTTCTTCTTCTTCTTTCTTTCTTTTATTTTCTTCTTAGATTCTATTTAATTTTATGTTTATAATGCCTATGCTAGGCTAAACTTCTATTTGGTTAAGGGTGATTTCAAAGCCCTAGACATGTTTTGTGATTGATTTTCAGATTCTATCTATCATTAATTTTCTATCAAAGTTGCTTATGTTCTTCTACAAGAATTGTTCATGATGTTGTCTTGATTTATTTAGGTGTACAACTAGATAGATCTTGATAATTATCTATTGCTAGTCTAGGAGTCTTGATCCGTGTAATTGTCTTGATTTCCTATTCATAAGTGGCAATTTGTGATTAATGATTATGGTCAAGTTTTCAATAATTGCAAAGTGGAACATAACCTAAGTTGAACAATCCGAGCTTATGTGTTTGTTGCTTAGATCAACCTATCTTTCTCATCATAAAGCTGCCATTAAATTGAATTTAGAGAGCTTATTCTAGGTTGTTTAATGGTTAGAGATTAAATAGAGAGCTTGTTCTATTTAACGACAAACTAAGGAAAGATTGGGATAACAGAGCTTGTTGTTATCTACGGTTGTTAACTTTGATAGTTGGTTGATATTGATAGATCTGAAATTGATTCTTAATGATGTCTAGTGGTGGAGAATGAAACCTTAACCATATTTTTCATATTTGATTCTTCTTACTTACTTGTTTTCTTACTTTTCTAGTTTGCTTATTTTTAAAAGTATATTTATTTTTATTGGCTGGTTATACCGCCTAATTTAGTATATATATTTTTATTGGCTGGTTATACCGCCTAATTTAGTATATATATTTATTGGCTGGTTATACCGCCTAATTTAGTATATATATTTTTATTGGCTAGTTATACCGCCTTGCATCTTATTCTTATTATTTACTTTAGTTTAAATCTAGCTTAAAAAAAAAACCCTTTTATTTTATTGTTTTCTTTGAACGTAAGTTATAAACTAATAACTCATAGATTAAAACCCAATCCCTGAGGACTCGACCCTTGCTAATCATTATACTTACAATTGATCTTTTTAGTGCAAGGTTAAATAAGATACACTCTTTTGGGTGCATCAGCCATCATCTTGTGGAAGAACCGAGTGTTTTGGTCTCCTTCTTGAATCCATCATATTCTGGATTTTTGCCTGAAGTAGCTTTCTTCAGCAGCACTGAGCTCCTGGAACTCTTTAATCAAATTTGACTGTTGTGCTATTAGATCAGCTGTAGGATCAGATAACACTGCCAGCTGAACTGCTTCAAGTTCCTTTCGTTTTGCTGCTACCTTCAATGAGATCCTCCCATACTGATTAAAGTTGAACTTTCTAAGCACCTGCTTAAGCCTCTTGAGCTTATGGGGGAACCCAAGACTTCCTCTCTCCAGGATTTCTCAACAATGGCCTTGAACTCAGGATGTCGAGTCCAGAAGTTAAAAAACTTAAATGGCTTAGGGAGGGAGACTCCTGCCTTGTTCAGATTTATAAGTGCAGCACAGTGATCTGACACCTCAGGGGGGATGAATTCCACATAGGAATTAGGGAAGAAGGGGAACCAATCTCCATTAACCAGAACTCTATCCAATTTCTTTGCCAAGTGTGCCTCTTGGTGGTTTGACCATGTAAATGGAGGGCCAACATAAGCATGATCATCAATGGATAACTGATGCATGCAATTCTGGAACTCTCTAATATCAGATGTGATGGTCTGATTTCCATTGAATGTTGAGCTTTCTGCAGGATGACTGACCACATTGAAATCCCCAGCAAGCAGCCATGGCTCATCAGATATAGAGCTCTGTAGGGATGTCAAGTGGGCCCATAACTTCCTCCTTTCAATACCTTCATTCTTCCCATAGATAGCAGTTAGATAGAACCTGCAATCAGTCTGAGAAATCTGGCAAGTAATGGACTGATCTGTTCTTTCCATCAACCCAAGATTTAAATGATCATTCCAAAGCATCCATATTCTTCCATTGCATGCTTCAGTGTAATTTGTTAACATATGCCAGCCACTAAACCATTTGTCAATGATAGGTTGCATGTTGTGTTGCTTTACTCTTGTCTCCAGGAGACAAACCACTTCAATCTTCAGTAATTGTATCCTTCTAACCACTGCTTTCTGCTTCATAGGGCAATTTAGCCCTCGAACATTCCACACGAGAATGTTCAGGATTGGCTAGATTGACCTCCAAGAACAGGCACCCCTGTTCTCACTGGCTTCCTTCCCTTATCAAATGGCCCTTTCCTCCTATTTTTAAGGTTTTTCATCAAATCTGCTACCCCAGCTGCAGCTGCTCTTGGCTTTCTTGGGGAGTAACATATCTTACCTTCCTCTTTTGGTTCGGAGTCCTCTTCCAGTTGCATGTCTTCTACATTTTCATCCGCTGATTCTAATGCTGCAAATCTATTTACTGAGCCTGCTCTTCCTTGAGGGGACTTCTTTGCCTCAGATCCCTTATCAAATACCTGATCATTTGCCCTCTCGACTGTTTCATTGTCAGTAGGAGCCACTTCTTTCCCCCTTCTCCTTTGTTCTTCCTCTTCCCTAATGGACTCAGTGAGATCCACTGGTCCTGCAATCACCGCAGGGGGTTCCTTCCTCTTAGGTATCCATACCCTTGCACTAGCCTTCTTAGGCATGACTGTGCAGGTCTTCTCAGAGTGCCCAAATGTACCACAATGGGTACATTTCTGAGGCATCCAGGGAATAACCACCGAGATAGATATTAGAGAGCCATCCTGCATCTCAACCTCTATAGTCTGTGGGACGTCAGTCCCTACATCTATTTCTACACAGACCTTAGCATAAGCTAATCTCTGTTTTCCAGCAGTAATTGTGTCCATATAGAGGGGATTTCCTACAGCGCTAGCAATGTAGCTTAGGCCTCTATTGGTGTACAGTTCAAGCGGGACATTTCCCAAGTGAATCCAAATTGGCAATTTATCCATCAAAAATTCCAAGGATTTAATACCTGGTTCCCATTTCCGGACAATGATAGGCTTGTTCTGTATATGCCATGGACCATGTTCCAGCACCCAATCCCTAACCTCTGGAGAAGGAAGTTGAATGATATACAGGTTTGGTCCTGCTGGTCGCACCGTGACTTCCCCTGCCTTTCCCCAAAGTAAGCTTGCAAGTCTTTGGAAAAAGCTTAAATTTGGTGCTCTCCCAATAAATTGTGCCACAATCGAGTTCTGCCATTGTTGAGCCCCCTCATCGAAGACCTCTGCAGGTGGTTTCACAGTAAACCGTCCATCAAGTCTGTTTGGGGGAAAGAATTGAAGTGTTTGATCAGTCGAAGCTGAGAATAATTTTCTCCAATCATGAGAAGCCACATCAGCAGAGTTAGTTATAACTAACTCCTCCCCAGCTGGCATCGATGCTTTTCCCCTCTGCTTCTCCCGTGATTGGAGAGGAGGAAAATCACCATTGCTGAGCTCTCTTGATCCTTCTTGCTGAAGCTCAGAACCTCTAACTGTCTTTACTGAGCTTGAGGAGGTTGCACTTATTTCCATGGCAGTTAGAACTCGGTGATAGGTACAAAGAAATTCTTTTGAACCAGAGAATGACTTTCAATTCCAGAAAAAAATGGTGGTTCAGATAACTAAGATAAACGAATGATGAAAATTGATGAGAAAATCCGAAAGTAAGATTAGAAATGGCGAGAAAATCCTTGGCTCAAGAAAGTTCCCCTAGCTTGAGTCGAGAGCGTTTCTGCTAACTTGCGCATTTCTAAAAATCCTTCTCTGACTGGATCATGGAACTACTTGATGGTGTTTTTGGTCGTCAAAGGCGCAGATTAGAGCATCAGCACCCAAAATCAGCAGCTTGAAGCACCAATCTGGTGCACCAGTAGTCAGAGTCGGTCACTGGCAGCCAAGATCTGAAGCGCCAGGGACCAGATCTGGCACTGCCAGTGCCAATCTGGTGTGCCAGCGACCAGATCTAGTTCTTGGTTGCTAAGATGGGCACCTTGAGAACCAGAATCCTTCCCAATCCAAGCCGGAAAAGAAACTTCGGCGACCAAATCTGGCCTAGCTGATTTGCGATCTAAAAACCTGTGAAGTTACTGTTGCTTGATCCAGCAGAAATGCAGACTCAACCCTCTGCTATGAATCTTGCTGTGAAAGAGTGCAAGAAAAGAGAAACGGCGCCCGCGACAGCTACTGGGGTGGTGTTGGTGTTTGGCTGTAATTCTTGCAACACTGTTTGTGCATTAAATTAACTGATTTCCCTAGACTTTGGCTTGGCCTTTCCAATTCATTTTTCCTCTTCAAACCAGAGTGTATCTTGAATACTCGTGCCCTATAAGAGGTCATTCTCTTTTCGGTCTTCGGCTATCTTCTTGCCCCAACAGTTTTCAAACTCTTATCAACGAAAATCTGTTTGCCGAGTTCTATGTCGGGAAGTCAAGGTCAACCCTAGTAGTTCCGTGCCTTTAGGTTAGAAAAACCCTTGTCTCATGTCAACATCAAAAATGGTTATTTCAAAAAAAAATTTTATTTGTTTTCCCATTTTGAAAAAAAAATTGCTCACTTAATGAAAACTTTTGAGCCAAAAATATTAATCCCACAGTGTGTGATGTACGAATCTTTTGAAGTCTGATGATCACTATTGGAAATTTCCCTAATTGTCAATTTGGGTTTTTCAACTTGGATTGAAAGGCTTGATACAACAAGATTTTGGTTGATCGAAGAAAACTTCACAACAAAAATATATGTCCCTTCTAGGCTCACAAATGAAACAGGTTTTATAAAATAAGAATTCCTTGAGAATCAAACAAATTCAACATTCTTTTAGTTTCCTAATCATGGCATTTTGACAAGCGTCAAGATTGGCAAGGATGTTTAAACTGGAAAGTTGATTTTGGAGGAAAAAAAAGAGTTTCAGTTTTTGAAGTCAATCCTCCAAACGAGAGTTATTGATTTGGGAGGTTCAAGAATTCCTAGATATTCTTTGATTTTTTCAACATGACATTCTCTTTCGTGGCATCGACACTGACATAGATGGCATCAAGAATTCCCATTTTACTTTAGACCGCCCGTTTTTGGGTTTTCGCCCTAGAGTCCCATTCTTTCTATTTTTTCTCTATTTTCTTTATTGTTTTACCATGCACTTGAGAATTCTAAATTCTTCCATAGTGAAATAGTAATTCGATGAGATGGGATAAAATCTAACAAAAAACCCTTCCAGTTACTATCCATGCTTGGTCAAAATGGACATTTAAAGCACGTAATGTAGGCCATGGTTCGGGGTTTGGAAAGAAAGGATAAATAGGCCCAAAATATGTGTTTGAGGGTAATCAGATTAAGGATCATTTCTTGGGGAGTATTCCCTTTGAAGCATTTGTCCTTTTTGGACTTTTCTTTCCTTTTTGACTTTTGCTCATTTTCTTCTTCTTTATTTTTTTTCTGGCTTTCATTTGCCATACTTTTTCACATTTTTTTTTTGTTTCTTGACTTTCATTTCGCCATCTTTTCTACATTTTCATTTTGACAGAGTGAGCCCGTATTTATTTGGGAGCTCAATTTGCTTTGTATCTGTCTTCCAGTTAGGACTCATTTCTCCATGATCTTTGAGAAGACCTTTCCTCGCATTTGCCCCCTCAGTGTAGAGGGTGATCTTTGATCAGGGTTCAAAGAAGAAAGTATTCTTTCGGCTCAAAAAGGGTGACTATGGATTTTTTTTTTCTGTGAAAGGGACATGAAAGATGGCCATTTCTCATATCAAGCACAAATATTCTCATTGAAGAGCAATCCCCGGGGGAAAAGATAATCAGAATTTCATTTTGTACTTTGGAATCCTCCGAATTTTCATATGCATGATATCACAAATTTTTTTTCTTTTTTTGTCGCATGCCCCAATGATTCATGCGTTAATCCAATTCATCACATATTCATCATTTCTACATATGTTGCCCCAATTTGATTAACCATGAGAATGAGGAACATCGCAAGTCTAAGTCTATACTGAAAAGGTTGAGTTTCAATCTTGGGTTTGTTTGAAATGACAAGGAAAATATGGCCCAAAAACTGGTTTTCTCTGAGATGTGGAATAATCTGGTTTGGTCATTGTGCTCTGAGGTGTCAATCATGAAGTGATGTTTGGGCAATTGGTGTTTTATTAGAAAAGTTGTGAATGGTTTTAGCACATCCTTGAAACATACCAAATTACCATGATCTAGATTCTTGAAAGAATGTCTCATTTGTTCGGGTTTCCAAGGAACACAAAAATTTTCAAAATTTTCGTTCCTTTACTCATAGCCTAAACTCGGATCTACATCTTTGCTTATTTTTTAGTGGCAATGGTTTATGAAGTTCAATCATTCATATTCCTTGAAGCATTAGGTCTTTCAAGTGGTCTTGGTTCAAGGGATTTAGGCATAGGAAAGCCCAAAAGAGAGTGGAGAAGGTATTGGGTCATTTCTAACAATGATCATCAATATTCTCGAGACTGTCCATTATTAGAAATTCCTTAATGCTTGTTTTTGCCTATTCAAGTTATTTTTGAAACACAACAAACACAAAACATTTAAAATTCAAAATTCATTTAACGAGTGTTTTCATCATGAGGTATGAAACTACATGCATCAAAAACTCCCTTTGACATGTTTTCCCTAATTCAAACTGGCTATTCCTCGGTACTCTTTTCGACCTTTTCATCTTCTTCCCCCATTATGACATCCACAATGGTCTCATCATTCCCATTCAGTGGATTCTCCACGCTGTCTGACCTTTGTTTCTTCCCCACATCTAACTGCCCTTTATTGATGATTGCTTGAACCTTCCGTTTCAGACATAGACAATTTTCTGTGGAATGTCCTCGAATCCCAGAATGATAATCACAATATGCATTCTTGTCATACCAGCTCGGGTATGGGGGTTGGATAGGCTCCATTAGAACTTTAATGAGGAGTTGCTCTTCGACCAGCTGGGGCAATAGTTCAGAGTAAGATAAGGGGAGTGGCTCAAACCGATCCTTTTTTCGGATGTTTTTCGGCTTTCTCTGACTGGCAAGAGGTTGAAGATTTGCTGGATTCTGAGAGGCCATCGGGTATAAGTATGAACCCTGGGATATGTTATTCATAGAATGACAGGATAGTTGGTAGGAAGGGGCCTGAAGATACGGGGCAAAGCCTCCCATAGCTTGGACATTTTTTTTTTTTCTTTTCGAGTGTCCTGTTTCTCTCTGCATTAGATGTTTTATCTCCTTAGAGTTTCCCAGTCTTGATAGCATTCTCAATCATTTCCTGGAGATTACCATATCCGTAAAATTCTTCGTGGCATTGCTGACAAGTTTATCATAGTATGGGGCCTACAGTGTATTCACAAAAAGGACAATGGTTTCCTTTTGAGTTAGGGGCGGTCGTACTTGGGTGGCCATGTTCCTCTACCTCTGAGCATACTCTTTGAAGCTCTCAGTAACCTTTTTCTCCATATTCTATAAAGTGAGACGGTCAGGCACCATATTAGTCACGTGCTTGTATTGGCTTAAAAATGCATTAGCCAAATCAATCCAAGAGTGAATCCGATCCTTGCTCAACTGACTATACCACCTAATTGCGGACCCGTTGAGGCTATCCTGAAAGCAGTGGACCAATAGCTTATCATTATCTGTATGGCCAATCATCTTTCGGTAGAACATAGTGATGTGGGCTGACCGATCAGTTGTCCTATCATATTTCTCAAAGTTGGGAACCTTGAATTTAGGAGGAATGATTAAATTGGGGACCAAACAACATTCATCGGCATCTACACTCCCAAATACATCTGTGTTTTCTAATGCTCAGAGCCTTTCATCTAATAGTTGGTACTCCTCTTGGGGATCTGCCGTCTCAGCCCCATTCAACGCAACCATTTTCAATTTTGTCTGTTCTGCTGGATCATTTAAGTTCAAGACGTTGACGGGATTAACTGTGTTTTTAAGAAATCGGCCATCCAACATTACAACCTTATTCTGACCCTTTTGTGCCTCTAACATTTCTCTAGCGGCCCAATTTTCAGTGTATCCTTTTACTTTGATCTAGGCGGACACCATCTCCATCAATTTAATCATCTGATCTCTAGATTCTGCTTGAGATTTTGCAAACTGTTCTCGCAATTCTTCCTGTGCCTTTTCCATTCTATCTATCCGGGCAACTTGTTCACTCTCTATAGCTTTGGCCTGTATTATAAAGTTGCTTAGTACTTCTTATACCTCTGATTTGAAAGATAAACTTCTTCAAAGCTTTTAAAGCCAAGCCAATTTCTATTTTATCCCCCCAAGTGCATGTCATGATGCATGAGCCATGAATGCAATTTGATGCACATGAAGAATAAACAAAGTGATGTATGGTCATATGCAGTGGAAACATGCTGACCATGTATGTTATAAATGCAACACGATGCCAACATGATGCATTTAAAGAATAAGAAAAATCAATGCATGGATATATGCAATGAATGACCATATATGTTCCAGATGCATTTTCCAATGGATGATCATATATACTATGATCATATATATATGTAAAGAATAAATGATTGACACAGAGTATATACAAAGAAATCATGCTGACCATGTATGCCATGAATGCAACTTGATGCCAATATGACAAATTAATGCATAAGCATATCATGATGACTATATATGCCATGAACGCAACCTGACGTCAACATGATGTATGTAAAGAATGAACAAATTAATGCATGAACATATATAGAGAAATCATGCTGACTATGTGTGCCATGAATACACCCTGATGCTAACATGATGCACGTAAAGAATAAACAAATTAATGCATGAACATATACAGAGAAATCATGCTAACCACGTTTGTCATGAATGCAACATGATTCATGTAAAGAATAAACAAATCAATGCATGACCATATACAGAGAAATCATGCTAATGGTTTGTCATGTATGCAACCTAATGCTAACATGATGCACGTAAGAATGAAATGTATGGTATGACAAATAATTGATCGAATGCAAATGCAAAGGGGAAGATACCATATAGGAAATATGAATCGGAGGAACTTAATCATCAATATCTCATAAATTTGAAGCATAACCAATTCATTCCCATGTCAATATTCACAAGATATAAACCAGGTTTACAAAATCTGAGCCTTGGTTAGAACTGTCTTTACAAGCACTTTATTTTTCCTAAGAGCTGGCTACTGAAAAGAGGAAATCCTACTAAATCATAAAAGATCGAAGTCCTACTATATCATTGCTGTAAATCTCCTAATCTTAATTGTCCTTTCCCAGTCCTCTATCAATCAGTGTCATTGGATCGAACCACTTGACATCTATAAGAGACTGCACTTTCCTCTTGAAGGCTTCACAATCTTCAATGCTATGCCCAACAATTTCGCAGTGATAATCACATCTTGCACTTATGTTATACCACTTAGGGTACGGTGGTAGTAAGGTTTCAACGGCACACAGGCAACCAGGTGATCTTGGATCAATATAGGGAGAAGCTTTTGGTAGCTGATTGGAATGGGATCATACTACTTTTGAGTCTTGTTCTTGGTTTGTTTCTTGGTCACATACAGTCTAGGAGTCGGCCACTTGATGGTGGCACGAAGGCTCGAACCGGAGTGTTTGCATGGAGAGGTGGAGGAACAACATGGTAAGGGTAGGGATTTGGACACAAAACCCTTAGAGGTTGCACACAGTTCAAGGTTCTCATCCCAGATGCTTGATGAGGGAAAAAGTATGAATTACAGTCAGCTTGTGGTGATGGACTGGAACCCAGAGGCCTCGTGTTGGTCGTCCCAGCGGACGAAGGGGTGATAGTAAAGCGAGGATACTGATTCAGATCTGGGACAGTTCGCAGGGGTAGTACAGGATCTGAGGTTTCTGTCCTTGGCATCTGGCTTTTCGATTTGACCACTTCCACCGTTACATTAAGGTTCAGTTCTTTATGACATTGACAGATACAAGATCCAGCAGGGATTGTATGGTCTGGACCAGGTGGTTTTGGTTGATCTGAGGGCGATGAAGAGCCTTGAGAAAGTTCCCCCTTACTCTTACTGAGATCCTCAAACATCTTTATCACTTTGGCGAGTTTTCCTTTCACCTCCCGGATTTCATGTCCAAATTCCTCTTGATTGCGCTCCAAAGGATTCACTCGTTCCTCCAATTCATTCCTCATATCTTAAACCCCTTTCATGCAAATAAAATTGACATCATTATAATGAGATAAAGAATACAATAATGAATGTACATGCTCTGTTCTTATATGCATGAATGTAATGATGCATGAAATGTACTGTGCAAGATATGAAAATGCTTGAGGAGATGAATTTCCATATTTACAACTGCTTAAACAATGTGTATGTTATGCAAAGAATGCAAATGAAAACATCAAGGAAAAGAAGATCTTAATATCACTCTTTATTTTCCTTTTCAAAGGAGAATTTTTTTTCATAGAATAAAAACTCTTCTTTTTATTTTTTATTTTTCTATGAACACCTAAAAAAGAAAGATTTTCAAAATAACCCAAAAACACTAGGTTTCAGTATTATTACAAATGAAGTGTGGAAAAAAAAAGAAGCAAATTAAGTAAATGGTAAAATCATCCATAAAAAGTGAGAAAATGAATGAACATGTGCCCCATCAATATCAACTTATTTAAGCATCTCAATGCCTTTGGGGAGGAATACCAAATTTATTACAGGCGATGTATGTTCATCGTTGCCCAATCTACAATGCTTATTCAGAATGCAGAAATAAATGGCAAAAGAATAGAAGCATTCCTCAATGTGTTCGTAGCTTCGGTACCTCTAAGGGAAATTCGGCATGGCTTCGCTTAGGTTCACTATATGAGGTTGCATTAGGTTCTAAAAATGCTCCAAATTGCTCCTTACTGACGTCGGTGAAGGCTAGTAAGGCAGCCCGATAAAAGCGGGTTCAATTTGTTAAAGTGTATTTCCTAGGCCTATACGGAAGTTATCACCCCACGAAAACGTAGGTAGTCTACTACTCCGGAAGTGTTTCGCTAGCCCATATAGAGGTTAACACCTCACGAGAGCGTAGTTACTTTACTTCCACCTAAAGGACGAAACCCGGGTAGAGGGCTCATGTTATGCAAATGCACGTTTAGTGTGTGAGGAGGAACAAACAAACCTTTCACCACCTATTCTACAATTCTTATTCTAAATGCCCAAGCAATTTATTGAAACAAAGATCAAGAATAGTGTAACGCATTAACTAACCAGAGAGCAGTAATAATATACAAGGCTAAATAACCAGAGAACAATAATAATGTACAAGATTAAATAACCCGAGAACAGTAATAATATGCATGCAGATGAACATATTAAAAATATTTTGTTATTTTCAAAAATTCTCCTTATTTACAAAAAATATGGGAATTACAATTAAACACTAATTAAACCCGACAAACCGAGACTTTTGATAACACGCGACTAATTCTAGGCCTGACTCTCTAAGTGTCCCCAGTAGAGTCTCCAAACTATCGATACGTGATCCAGGTGGAGCCGTTCAAGTGAGGGGAAAAACAGGCAGAGGAAAAGACGACTTAATTTCTCTTGAAATAAAAGATCGAGGGGATGAAAATGGCCTCGAAAAAAGAAACGGAGTTGCCACTGATCTTTTTTTGGCTAGGTGTGATCGGCCACCTATTAAAACTAGTTTTTTTTATAAAAACATTTTAAAATTAATTAAAACATTTTTTAAAACCAATTTTGAAGTTTGTGCTTTGAACCGGAGAAAACAAGTGCAGGTTCGGGAGTCGATTACGTGCGGGGAAGGATTAGCACCCCCACAATGCCCGTATGAAACGGTACCTTATTAGTCGTGCATTATCTCGAGTCTCGATAAAAAGTCGATTTTAAAGTTGGTGTTTGTAAATAATTCCTTTTAAAAAATTCATATTTTATTTGAAAATGACCCTGAATTTACTTGCATAAAATTTTCCATGTTTTCTAACAGACTCAGCAAAACATGAAATTTTCCTTTGATTTTGAAATTCTCCGAATCATTTTCATTGAAAAAGATATTCCTTTATTAATGATAATTGATGATATCCTCCCCAGGAGACCCAGTAGAGAATTAATGAATTATTTTAATTCGAGAATAATCTTAATTTATAATAATATTATTTATTTTCCATGTGTTTGAAAATTTATTGTTAATAACCATGGATATACAAACATGTTGCTAAGACGAAAATTAAATAGGCATGCTTATTTATCATGGCATGACAAGCAGAGTGACATGGCATTAGAATGAATGTCATGTGAATGAAACTGACATGGCAAATAAAATGGCATGGCAAGAAAAATGGTGTGGTATAAGAATAAATGTCATGTAAATGAAATCCACATGACAAACAAAATGACATGGCATGAAAAATGGCATTTGAATGAAATCGACATGGCATATAAGATGACATGGCATATGGATGACATAAATGACGTAGCATGTGACATGACATAAAATGACATGGCATGTGAATGGAATCGACATGACAAGCAAGATGGCATGGCATGAAATGATGACATGTGAATGAAATCGACATGGCAAGCAAGATGACATGGCATGTGGATGGCATAAAATGACATGGCATGTGAATGAAATCGACATGACAAACAAGATGACATGGCATAAAATGACATGGCATGAAATGACATGTGAATGAAATCGACATATCAAGCGAGATGACATGGCGTATGGATGGCATAAAATGACATGGCATGTGACATGGCATGTAAGATGGAATAAAATGAAATGGTATGTGAATGAAATCATCATGACAAGCAAGATGACATGGCATATGAAATGGCATAAAATGACATGGCATGTGGATGGCATAAAATAACATGGCATGTGACATGGCATAAAATGACATGGTATGAGAATTAAATCGGCATGGCAAGCAAGATGACATGGCATATGGACGACACAAAATGACATGGCATAAAATGATGACACGGCATAGGGGACATGGCATGAAATGATGACATGGCGTGTGATTGAGCATAAAATGACATGGTATGAGAATTAAATCGGCATGGCAAGCAAGATGACATGGCATATGGACGACACAAAATGACATGGCATAAAATGATGACACGGCATAGGGGACATGGCATGAAATGATGACATGGCGTGTGATTGAAATCGACATGGTAAGCAAGATGACATGGCATATGGATGACACACGATGACATGGAATAAAATGATATGGCATGTGAATGAAATCGACATGGCAAGCAAGATAACATGGTATATGGATGACATAGCATAAGATGACATGGAATAAAATGACATAGCATAGATGAATGTATTTACGAATGACTCAAAATTTATTAATACCAAAAATCCTTTCATGTTTCCCGGCAAACCCAGCAAAACATAGAAAGCTTTATTTATTTTGAAATTTTCCGAATCATCTTTGTTTTTGAAAAGGGTATTCCTTCGTTAATAATTAATGATATCCTCCCTGGCAGACCTAGCCGAGAAAACCATGAATTATTTAAACTCGGGAATATTGCCTTATTTATTAAAAATGTTATGAGTATCATAGCATGATAATACATGTCATGTGAATGAAAATGACATAGCAAACCAAGGCTAGAAAGCATAATGACCTGGCAAACCAAGTGACATGGCATGAAATATGGATGTGTCATGAAAATAAAATGACATGGAAGAAAAGTCATGGTGACCGAATGGTCATGGCATGCTTAATCATGGCATGAAATGGGCTCAAACACTAAATGACATGGCAAATGATATGCTACATGAATGATATGGCATAAAAACCAATGACACGTATGAAGTATCATGGTGGTCGAATGGTCATAGTGATGGCATGTGAATGTCAGAATGTATGGTGATGGCAGAATATATATGATTGACATGGAAAAATGAATGACATGCATGTGAATGACATGGAAAAATGAATGACATGGCATAATGAATGTCATGGCATGTGAATGGCATGGCATATGAATGACATGGCAAAATGAATGACATGGCATAATGAATGATATGGCATGTGAATGACATGGCGAATGGATGACATGGCATGTGAATGACATGGCATATGAATGACATGGTATAATGAATGACATGGCATGTGAATGACATGGCATATGAATGATATGGCATGTGAATGACACATATGAATGACACGGCATAATGAATGACCAGGCATGTGAATGACATGGCATATGAATGACATGGCATGTGAATGACATGGTATGATGAATGACATGGCAAAATCAATAAAATGGCATCATCACAAAATATTCATAATCACATCATGATCACATGTACACATCATTATTTGAAATGAATTATTCATGTGAGGAATCATATAAATAGCATATGTCAGAAAATATTACCGTGCTTCCCGGCAAACCCGGCAAAGCTTGAAAAATAATTCCTTCATATGATTTTACATAATTCCGAGTAAAATGAAAACCATACATTTTGATTCTATAAACACGTGAGTTAAATAATTTCCTAACCTCCCCGACGAACCCAACAAATATCGAGAACTAATTCACGCCAAATGTTTAATAAACCGAAAAATACGTTTTTATGACAAATTAAATAAAAACATTTTTAAAATGCAATGCATGGAGATGTATTTCTTCCTTAGAGTAAAGATATTCGTATACCTAAAAAGGTATCCAACTACCTTAGGAAGAGACTTAGAGTAAGGACATGCTCCAAAAATCAAAAGATTTTAGGCTCGGATAAAAAAATTGGAATTTTTAGGATAAAAATGACCTCATGGCTGAATCCCCTCCTTTAAAAGGCCCTATCTTCCTAGTTTTGAAACCCGGGTTGACCACCCTTGACCCCACTTTTACAAAATCAAATTTTATAATTGAAATGACTTGGAAATAACCTAAGACAGCAGCTAATGCCCCACATCAGCCCCTTCTTAATATCCTAAACAAAACATAAAATTAGTATTTCTTAAAAACAAAAATTGACTCTCAGTGGCAGTTTTGGAGACCAATTTTTTCCCCTTTTAAACAATTTCAAAAAATTTTGAAAAACTTATGGGAGACTTAGAACGTGTTGATCTCCATGGGAAAAAATCAACTTAAGTTTTGGAGCATGGATACTATGACCGAGTTTTACCCAAAATCAAGACAGTGAGTTAAAAACTGTTTTGTCAAAATCCATTTTTAAACCTTTGATAGAAAAATCCAAAAAAAAAATACTAGAGCCTCTTTAAAGGGTCTATAACCTGTGGTTAAAAAATCTTTAAATTTTGATAAGGAATGCATGGTTAGAAAAATCAGAAAATCGAACTTGCACAACCTTCCATTTTTCCTCAAGCATGCTCATGAGAGCTGGTCTTTGAGCTTTTGGTTGGCTTAAGTCAAAAATCAAGTGGGGATGAGATGAATGCATGAACATGAAGCAAAAAATAGGGGGATCTATCCTACCACAAATTAATCAAGAGTTAAGAACATGAACACAACCAACCAAGCAAACCACATTAAGCAAGAACAATCACAACAACACTAGTTAGGTTTCGACTAGTGTGAAAAACATGTAGAAAAAGTTTGACAACTTAGTTATTTGATGAAAAGAAGAAATATTTTGGAAATTGTTTTGAAAAAAATTTTTATTTCATGAAAGAAAATAAAATAAAAATGAAAATCATAAAGGAATAACAAAAATCATATAAACAAAGCATGGAGGAGAGCATGGAAGAAAATAACTACCTTGCTTTAGCTTTCCAAATCAAAGAGTAGTAAGAAAATGCCTTATGTTTCTTTCCCTTTTCTTTTTCCCCTATTTTTTTCTCTCTTTTTAGCCACTACCCTTCAAAAAATCTGAACCTCCTTATTCCTTAAAGTGGTCGGCTGCCTTCTTTAATTAAAGTGAGTGTTGCTCCTCTTTTCTTCACCCTTGGATCATATGCTCCTCTTTTCTCCCATATTCTAAGCCATTGGATCAAAGATATTTTCATGACAATAAAAATTCTATCTTGCAATTTGATCTTGGCTATTGAAGGATGTACTCATCTTTCTACAAAGCACCTAGGCCATTGGATGGGGGAGTCCACTTTCAAGATGGTAAAAATGACATATTGTAATTTGATGGTGACCATTGGATGAATTTAATCAAATCTCACCTTTCATTCATGAGCTGACCAGCCAAGGGCTTGGAATATCCCAGAAATTCCTTCATCTTTCATTTTTTTTTTAATTGCAGATTGGCTATTTTCGGTTTCTTCAATAAAATTACCTTTTAGCCCTCCGAACTCAATTTAATTACAAATGGAACCCAATTTCAGACTTTTCTTTACCAACTCATCCCATCTAATATAAAACTTGGTTCTAAAGGTTTTCACATTTTTTCGAGCTCATTTGCTATTTTTCCCCGATTTTTCTCTAGAATTTTAGTTTAGTGCCTCCCAAATTTAGCCTTTTTTAAATGAGCTCCGATTCTGGATTTTTCTTCACCAATCTCTTTCAAAAATTATAAAACTCAGATTTGGAAGTTTTCATAATTTTTCGAGCTTGTTTGCTATTTTTCCCGGAATTATCTTTGGAATTCCGGGCTAGTGCATTCGAACTTTGCCATTTTTCAAATAAGCTCCGATTCTGGATTTTTCTTCACCAATCTTGTCCAAAAATTATGAACTCAGATCTAGAAGTTTTCATAATTTTTTGAGCTCGTTTGCTATTTTTCCCAGAATTATCTTTTGGAGTTTCAAGCTAGTACACCTGAACTTTGCCATTTTTCAAATGAGCTCCGATTCCTGATTTTTCTTCACCAATCTTTCCAAAAATTATGAAACTCAGATCTCGAAGCTTTCATAAATTTTTGAGCTCGTTTGCTATTTTTCCCGGAATTATCTTTTGGAATTTCTAGATGAGTGCACCCAAAATTCACTTTTTTCATTTGAGCTCCGATTCCGAATTTTTCTTCAACAATGCCTTCCAAAAATTATGAAACTCAGATCTAGAAGTTTTCATAATTTTTCGAGCTCGTTTGCTATTTTTTTCGGAATTATCTTTTGGAATTTTCGGATGAGTGCACCCGAAATTCACATTTTTCATTTGAGCTCCGATTCTAGATTTTTCTTCACCAATGCCTTCCAAAAATTATGAAACTCAGATTTGGAAGTTTTCATAATTTTCGAGCACGTTTTCTATTTTTTTCGAAATTTTCTTTAGGATTTTTCGAGAATGCCCTTCAACCTCCGAAACCTCGGTTTCACTCAAAACGGGTATGATTTTTGGATTTTATTTTTCCACTTCCTTTGTGCTATATTGAATTTGAGTTGGTCCAAAAATGCGCAATTTTTAAGATCAAATTCCTCTCCGATTTAGTTTTTCCCTTTTCAAACTCAAAATTTTTTTTTCTTCTGTTTTTGCTCTAACCGGTTCTTCCTTGGGATCCACTTCAAACTGGGCCTTGGGCTATTTTTCTTTATTCATCCTTTATCAATTGTGGGCTTCAATTTTACCGAATCGGGCCATCTTTGCTGTTTTCCCCAAATTTATCAGATTAGGTCTTCCCCTACATTGAAATTTTCGCAACTCATCTTCCGAACTCCACATCTTTCGTTTTAGATCTCAGATTTTCAAAATTCTTTCTCCATTGTTCAATTCAACTTCGAACCTTGATTTTGATTAGGAGTTGACTTCTTCAGTGGTTGACATTTCAAGGTTGACTTTTTTAGGGTTGACTTTTTTAGACTTGACTTTTGGCGCTGACCTTCGAAACAAAGTCTTGGGGACCCATTTATGGAATGGTGGAAGTCTCTTTGCGTTTTGTGGAGTTGAAAAGGAGAATCTGCCCGGTTTAGGGGCCCCGGGACAAAATTAGGTATCTACACTTGGTGTAGACACGTAATTTTATCCGGGCCCCTAAATTAGCTAAGTTCTTCCTTCAACTTCCCAGAATTCAGAGAATCTCCCCTAATTCCACAATTGGGTCATTAACACTTTGATTTGGAGGTCAACACGAAAAGATCAACATGAAAAAGTCAACCCCGAAATGTCAACCCTGAAAAGTCCAAAATCGAAAAGTCAACTTTTTAGAAAAATTAGGATTTGAAGGAGAATTGAACAATGGTGAAGCAATCTTGATAATTGGAGATTCATAATTGAAGATAAAAAGAAAAATTGAAGGTGGAAATACAAATTCCAAATTTCAATGTAGGATAAAAGTATGAAAATTCTAATTTTGGGGAAAAGTATGTAAAGGATCAAATTGGACAAAATTGAAGGTTCAAATTAGAATAAGATCAATAAATAAAGGTATCTAAAGGTCCAATTTAAAGTGGAATTGAAGGAGAAGTCAACTTGAAGAATAATTGAAAATGAAGATTAAATCAATAAATGGAAAGTTACAAATTTGGGAAAAACTATGGAGATGGTCAAATTAGGTAAAATTAAAGTCCCTATTGTCGGATTTAACCACGCAAGTGCACGTATCATTAACAAGTAATAAAGTGAAAAGTAAAGTGTCGATCCTACGAGGAATTGTTACTAAATTCGTTAATTACTAAAATTAAAACAACTCAATCTTATTTAAACAATTAATTAAAGGTTGTTAATTAAACACTAAATAAAAGAAAATAATAAACAACGAAAGCAAATTAAAATTAGGATTAAATCAATTGAGAAAAACCTAGGATTACAATTTAACTCAACACTTCGTAGAACTTCTCCTACTCTCTTAACTTGATTAATGACAATAAGTTGTTAACTTAGAGTCCTAATTTATTTATAAGTATCTGTCGATGGTCTTATAAAAATATCTCTCTTAACCAATTAACTATATGCCTATGATAATTGAATTAAAGAGAAACTCATTAAGTTTAGACTTTAAAATTGGTTACACATGACATGTAAGTATATTTCTACCCTACATGCGACTCAAACCATCATAATAAATGAATATGAAACATGTTTTATTCAATCCATGTCTAACATTAAACTCTCTAAGTCTAGTTGTATTTAGGTTACCAAATCAATCTAATTGGTGGCCATTAAGAACAAGATTGAATAAACAACTCAAATATCATTAAATCAAGCTGGAGAGTAAAATAATCCAAACTACATGTTGAGTTCCATTGCAATCCTAGAAAAATAAATTTTGTTCATGCTAACTAATGAAAACAAATAACAAAGGAGTTTCACCATCATCAAGATTACAAGAAAGATAAAGAAGAGTAAAGGAAAAGAGAAAACTAAGGTTTGTCAGGTCTTCAATCTTCAATTCTCCAAAATCTCCTTAGCTCCTTGAAATCTTTTGATGGCTGCTCTCCTTTTAAGAAAACTAGGTTATTTACAAGCTAACAAGGTATAAGCTAAAGTCCTAAAGGGTTTCTATTTATAGAGCTCCAAAAGCCTGAAGAAGGAAAACTTTGTGAGCAAGTAACTGCTTCTAACTTAAACTTTCCATATATTATCTGATTCTCTCCTTTTCTTTAGGAGTCTACAAAACTACAAAAGATATTAAATTAATAATTAATTTAAACATAAAATAAATAAATAAAAATAATCTAAAAACAACTAAAAAATAATTAAATAAAACTTTAAACTACAAGGACTTAGCTAATTTAAGTACAAAAAATATGGTAAAATAACTCTATTTCATAGAGTTATCACACCCCTAAACTTAAGATTTTGCTAGTTCTCGAGCAAAACAAAACAAAACAAATGAAACTAAATAAAACGAATCAAAACATAAAGATAGAGATAAATGCAGTCAAGCAATGATTTTCCTAAATTGTCCTCAAAAGTTATCTCAAAATTCCGACTCAAAGTAGAACATAAACATAATCCAAATTCATGATTTAGTTCAATCGTATACCTCATGCTCGAATTAATTTTTAGTGTCTGTGTATAACCTCTTGGCAAATCGTTGCATGCAATTCGAATAAGTTTATGCCAATGAAAAATACGAATTAGTACTAGATTCTCATATGTTTTCTTTTCATCTCTCTCTCCACTAATGTAGACTAACACTTCATTAAGGATCAAGTAGGTCTTTATTAAGCTTGTAGTGTAAGGCTAGGGTCAAGGTATGATAAAGATATATTTCGGTTTAAGTCACCCATAGACATTTTTCATTTTTTTTCTTCAGGATTTTCGATGAGCCATAGTCTTTACCTCTAGTCACATTCTCCATTCTTTGAATGCATCTCATTTTTCTCGATTCTTCTTTTTCGAAGAACCATAATCTTTTCTTTCTTTTTTTATTTTATTTTATTTATACATTTTTATACATTTTCATTCATTAACATCATCATTCCACCTGAATTAGACATGGCTCATAATTGTTTCCTATAACATCATACACATGCCTATGTAGTAAGGGTTAATCATGGTTTTCCTTATTTGGCTAGGCTAAAAGATGTGGCAATCAAAGAAAAGATGTATATTGTCGCAACGTGGCGAAAAAATATATAGATATCCTATTACGGGATCCGTCATAGAGTGTGACATTAAAAAAGGGAAAATATGACTTAATTCCTCTTAAATTAAAATTGAAGGGTTTGAAAATGACCTCGAAAAAGAAATGGAGTGGCCACCGATCTTTTTGGCTAGGTGTGATCGACCACCTATTAAAATCGGTTTTTATAAAATATTTTAAAATTAATTAAAACATTTTAAGAAAACTAATTTCGAGGTCTGCGTATTAAACCAGAGAAAACGAAGGTGGGTCCGGGAGTCGGTTACGTGTGGGGATGGATTAGCACCCCCACAACGCCATTATAAAATGGTACCTTATTAATCGTGTGTCATCTCGAGTCTCGGTGAAAGTCGGTTTTAAATTTGGTATTTAAAAATAATTCCTTAAAAAATGGTCATATTAGTTTGAGGATGGTTCGAAATTTGTTATTGCAAAATTTTTTCTATATTCCCCGGCAAACCGACAAAATATAAAATTTTTGTTTTGAAAATTTTCGTATCATCCTCTTTTTAGAAGGATATTCCTTCGTTAATAATAATTGATGAAGACTCCTCGGCAACCTGGAGAAGGATCCATGAATATTATTAACTCGGGGATATTGCCTTATTTATTGAAAAACGTCAATTTTTAATAATTTAAATGATCATGAATGTACAAATTATCACTAAGACATAAATATAAAACATGCATAGTTATCATGGCATGGCAAGCATTTTACGACATGGGAAATAAATCATGACATGGCACATAATCTAACACATGGCAAAATTCAATATGACATGGCATATAATTTAACACATGGCATATGACAAAATCCATCATCATAGAATATGCTTTTAATCAAAGTAACATGATCAAGATAGCAACATTGATATAAATTCTAAAATGACATTATCATAGAATATGCTTATTAATCAAAATAACATGCTCAAGATAGCAACATTGATATCAATTCTAAAACGGCATCATCATGGAATATGCATGAAACATGGAATATGCACACATCATTATTTTTAAAATTCTTTTTATGAATTTTCTTTATGAGATTATATCAATGTCGTATGTCAAAAACATTACCGCACTCCCCAGTAAACCCGGCAAAGCATGGAAAATAATTCTTTCACATGGCACTTACATAATTTCGAGTAAAACAAAATCTGTACCTTATGATTTCATAAACACGTGCGTTGAATAATTTCTTAACCTCCTCAGTAACCCGGAGGAAATTAAGAAAGGATTCTCGCCAAATGTTTATGAAACCAAAAGGCACATTTTTACTAAATAAAGAAAACATTCAAATATGAAATGAGTGGAAACAGAATGAGTTTCTCTCTTGAAGAGAGGATATCCGAACACCTAAAAGATATTCGATTACCTTTGAAATAAACTTAAGTTGGATATTTTAAAATGAGAGATTTCAGGCATGAATTTTGGATCGGGTTAGGGGGCATTCGATGCCCATGTTTGACACCCGAGTATCTTTAAAAACTTTGAATGCAACATTTTGGAAATAAAAAATGAGTAAAAAAGAATGCAATTTTTGAAACACACTGAATGGCCTGTTGTCTAAAATCCTAGTTTTTGACTCATGACTCAATTAATTACCCATGACTCGATTTTTGTAAAACCAATTTTTTCCTTTGAACTAACATGGAAAACATCATACAACAATGGCCACATGATTTCAGCTAGCCCCCCTTTTTGGTAAAAAAAAATGAGATTTTTGCTAGCTTAAAAGCTTGTTTTGACTCTTAAAAACCGGTTTTACAACGCTATTTTTTCGAACTTTGTAAAAAAAATAAAAAAAATCTAGAAAAATCAGTTTAGACTCAGAAAATGATGAACTTAAAGAAGTAAAAGAATGCATGGTGAAAACCTTGACCAAAATTAGCATATCCAACTTGTAAAACATTGTTTTCTTCCAACTAGTTTGAAAAATAGATTTTGGCTATGGATCATTAATTAATCCTATCCAAAATCAAGTTGGAAATGAGTTAAAAACATATTTTATAGAAAGCATAAATGATGGGCTCAAGGCTAGCTTATTGAAAATGAATCCTACTTGGCCATCGCTTGCCGGGAGACCAAGGTCATCAAACACTAGCATCATTTCCCAATAAACACACAATATGCCATGTATGAAATGTAACATGAAAATCAGCAAGACAAGCATATGAATATAATGAAATAAAAGCTAGAAACATAAGAAAACAAGAAAAAAAAAAGGTTGGCTCAATGGTTGGTTCTTTGGACATAGCCCTACCTAACCAAAATCACTTGGTAAAACCAAGATCCTCAAGCACAGAGAAAATCTATCCTCCCACAATAGTGATCCCACATCCAACATGCAAGCAATAAAATCAAGCAAAAGACAAGCATAATGAACAACACAAGTTTCGGCCAAAGGAAGTGTAGAAATTTTTTTGTAAACTTTGATATTTTGTAGAGAATAGAAGAAAGCCTTTTTAAAACCCTTTTAAAAAACATTTTGAAGGAACGAAGATGAACATGACATAGAAGAAAATAAATCAGAGACATCGAAATGAAAACAAAACCATAAACAAGAGGAGAAAGAAAAGCTACCTAGAAAAGCTTCCAAAATCCTCTTAGAATCCTATCATTTCTCTCATTTTTTTTTCTCTTTATTTCCTTTTCTCCTTAAGAAGTTTTAGCTACTGACTTGTCTTTCAAAATGTAGTGAATCCTTATGAAAAAATGAAGAGAGACCCCCTTAATAGTTTCCTTGGCCGAATGGTAGTGTTTGGTGTAGAGAATGCTCATCTTTTTTATTTTTTTTTTTTTTTTAGCCTTTAGTCATGCTTTGCATGCTCTCCAAACATTCTTTCCACATGGCTATTCCTTGTCCCCCTTCCTCATGGCTATTTCCTAAAATCAAGGCTATAGTAACCTCTTATTGACTCCAAATGCCACCTCAGTTATTCTTGTCCTCTATCTCTACAACCTCTTTTAAGCCACTTGTCATGATCATGTAGCTTACTAACAAAATATCTTCCTAGTTGGCATTTTTATTCCACTTGGTATAGCCTTCACATGGTCTTGACCAATGATCTCCCATCCTTACAATTAAAATGCCTCCTATTGGCCAAAAATGCCACATAGGCAAGTAGTGGGAAATCTTATCATTTCTTTAAAAATGTCACCTTTCTACTTCATCTTGGCTATTGGATCAAGTTTGATCAGCCTTTCCCTTCCCTCTCTCTATGCTGGTCGAAAATGGCCTGGAATATTCCATGCCATTCTTCTTTTTTATTGCAAATTGGTCTTTTTTTGGTTTTTCGATAAAATTACATTTTGGCCCTCTAAACTTGATCTATTTGTAAATGGACCCCAATTTTGGAATTTTATTTTCCAATCCATCCTATCCAATATAAAACTCAGTTCTGGAGGTTTTCATAATTTTCCAGGCTCGTTTTCCATTTTTCCCAGATTATTCTCTAAAATTGCGATTTAGTACCCCCAACTTTGCCTATTTTCATTTCAGCCCTATTTTTGGAATTTTCTCTTTCAATCCATCCTATCCAATATAAAACTCAGTTCTGGAAGTTTTCATAAATTTTCGAGCTAGTTTTTCATTTTTCTCAGATTTTTCTCTAAAATTACGGAGTAGTCCCCCAAATTTAGCCTATTTTAATTTCGGCCCCAATTTCTAGTTTTTTCATTCTCGTTTCCTTTTTTTTCCATCCTAAAACTTAGTTCTGGAAAGTTTTGCAATTTTTTGAGCTCGAATTCTATTTTTCCTGGATTTTCCAAAATTACCCTTTAACCCTTGAAACCTCGGTTTACTTGAAACGGGCCAATTTTTTGGATTTTCTTTTTCCATCACCTTTGTCACATATTGAATTGGAGTTAAAGCAATTTTTACCAATATTTACATCTGAATTCCTCTCCGATTTAGTTTTTCCCTTTTCCTCAACGTTGGAAATTTACTCAAATTTTCAATTTCTCTTCCAATTGGCTCTTCTTTTCGATCCACTTCAAATTGGAACTTGGGATATCTTTATTTATTTATTATTTATCAACTAGGACTTCAATTTTACCGAATTGGACAATCTTTGTAGTTTTCCCCAAATTTGCGATTTTTCCATTTATTCACTAAATATTTATTTTCCTTTTTCTCTTTAAATTGATTATTCCTTCAATTCCACTTCAAATTAGACTTTCAGATATTCATATTTATTGATCTTATTTCATTCTGAACCTTCAAATTTGTCTAATTTGATCATCTATATACTTTTCCCCAAAATTGAAAAATTTCCTATTTTCCCCAAAAATGGCAATTTCCAATTTTGTCTGATTCTTCTTCCGATTGATTTTTTTTTTGTTGTAAAATTGGACCTTGAGATATTTTTTTTTATTGATTATCCTTCAAATTGAGGTTTCAATTTTATCCAATTTGATCGTTTATGTACTTTTCTCCAATTTGGAAATTTAATGCTTTTCCCTGCATTGAATTTTGCAATTTGTCTTTCCGCCTTCAATTTTTCTCTCTATCTTCAATTCTGGATCTCCGTTATCAAGATTCCTTCACCATTGTTCAATTCACCTTCAAATCTTGATTTTCCCTGAAAATTGACTTTTTTTTGTGGTGGACTTTTTGAGGTTGACTTTTTTGGAGTTGACTTTTTTTGGGTTGACTTTTCTATGTTGACCTTCGAGTCAAAGTCTTGGAGACTCGACTGTGAAATTAGGAGAGATTCTCTACATTTCGAGAAGTTGGAAGGAGAACTTACCTTGTTTAGGGGACCCGGACAAAATTAGGTGTTTACATATATCAATTAGGCTCAAAGAGGGAGACTAAGGATATTAATATATATAAGTAGTCTAGAAAGACTCAAACGATCCAAAGATGGCCTAAATCACTTCTTCAACTTAGTGTTGTCTAGGATTTCACCTCGAGAGAGAATTAAACAAATTCTAGGCTTCTTGACATAATCACAATTCATATCAACATAAGCAGTCTTTAAATAAGCAATGCAAATCTAAGCAAGAGATCAAGTGTTCAATTATTGAAAATCACATTCTAACATGAGACTAACAAGAGAATTTTACACAAATTCAAATCATGCTTATGTTTTTCCAGGATTCAAGATAAATAAATAACTAAAATTCATCATGGGATTAGGATCTCAACATAATAAGTGCAAAACATCTCAAGTCTTTTTTTATTTTATTTTTTATAATAAAGACTCCTAATATAAACATAGAAAAGAAATAAATACATCATCCCCAAACTTAAAACAAACATTGTCCTCAATGTGTAGCAATAAAAAGAGTAAGAATAAGAAAACTCCCCCATCGATGAAAGCAAAGTAGGAGAATTAGTTTTCCTCTTCGACCTTATTATGCTTGTCCAAGTTGGGTGAGTGGCTATACTACAAAAGAAAACAAAGTAAAAAGAAATTAATAAGAATATCCTAAAAGGAATTAAAATTCAAAATTAAAGAGAAGAAAAAATTTAGAACTTGGGTTGCCTCCCAGGAAGCGCTTGATTTATAGTCATCGACTTGACTTTTTTATGCATATTTGCCTGTATCTAACCACATGATGATTTTTGGTTCATGCCATTTGTTTGTCTTTTCTTTGAATAGCTTAGCATTCTTGCAGGCTTGAAAGCGAAATTCATCCCTTTCAGTGGTAGAATTCGATAATGCCTTAAGCGGATCAAAGGGATAAATTTCTTTTTCATTGCTCCTAGGATTAGTCTCAATATCACTCGAAAACGTTTCTTGAAGGGGGTTGTTAATGGCATTTGCAAGCTAGCCCATTTGTGTTTCAAGAGCGGCTTGACTTTGAAGTAATGCTTCTTGACTTTGAATGATAGCATCGGAACTAGCCATTAGACTTGTCCATGGGCCGGGTAGCCCGCCCGGCCTAGTTGGCCCAGCCCGTATTGGGCTGGGCCTAGACATGATTTTTTATGATCCAGGCCGGCCGGGCCCAGCCTGGATCACTGTTTAAGTATTAAAATATTATTTTTTATTTAAATTGAATTATAAAATATTTATAATTATTAATAAAAAATAATTTTTTAATATATTTGAATAGTGAAACGAGCCAGGTCGGGCCTGGCTTGAATGGGCTTGGGCAAGGAAGAAATTTTTTTTTTGGGCCGTGACCCTGCCCATGGACAGGTCTACTCGCCATACATTGTATAAATATCTCTTCCAATGATGGTTTTTTTTTCTTCTTCTGGACAGGTGTTTGAGCATGCAATGGAAACCCAGGATGATATGCTTGATTTTCGGAATAGGAGGACCATTGATTGTTGTTCCAAGAAGAATTTTGGTGATCTCCTCAACCTAGATTGTAGTTGTTGGAATAAAAATTATTTTGATACATATTGTAGTTTCCAACATATTGGCACCAATCACTATGATGTCCTCCCCCACATAGTTCACAAATCACAAATAAACTTTGGACCCCATGTACACCCAAATTGTCTAATTTCTTATTCAGTGCAGCCACCTGTGCGGTTAAGGCATTGATTGCATTCTGTTTATGATCCCACATAGTACACCCTCTTTGCACTCAACGAGCAATAAACCCCGTGTAGACACCTAATTTTGTCCGGGCCCCCTAAACCAGGCAAATTCTCCTTTCAACTCCCCGGAACACAAAAAGACTTCCACCATCCCACAGATGGGTCTCCAAGACTTCATTTTGGAGGTCAACACTAAAAGTCAACTCAAAAAAGTCAACCTTAAAAAGTCAACCATTGAAAAAGTCAACTGCCAGTCAAAATCAAGATTCAAAGTTGAATGGAACAATGGTGAAGTAATTTTGATAATCCGAGGTCTACAACGAATGATATAGAGTTTGGAAGACAGGTTACAGAAATTCAGTGTAGAGGAATACCTAATTTGGCAAATTTGGGGAAAAGTGTGGAAACGATCAAATTGGACGAAATTGGAGGTCCCAAATGGAATAAGATCAATAACTACGGATATTGGAAGGTCCAATTCTGAGCGGAGTTGAAAGTAGAATTGGTTTGAAGAGAAAAAGAAAAAATAAGAATTTAATCAATAAATGGAAAAATTTACGAATTTGAGGAAAACTGCAGAGATGGCCCGTTTCAGTGAAATTAAAGCCCCCAGTTGATAAAGGACAAGTAAACAAAAATATCTCAAGTCCTAGTTTGAGGTGGATCCCAAGGAAGAGTCGATTGGAGAAAAAAAACGAAAAAACGAGAAAATTTTCGGTGTTGAAAAGGGGAAATTAAATCGGAGGGAAATTCGATCGTAAAAATTGGGCGTTTTCGGACCAAATCTAATTCAATATATAACAAAGACAATGGAAAAATAAAATCTAAAAATCGGACCCGTTTTGAGTAAAATCGAGGTTTCGGGGGTTAAAAGGCAATATTGGAAATTCTGGGAAAAATAGGACCCGAGCTCAGAAAATTATGAAAACTTCCAGATCTGAATTTTATATTGTATGGAAGGGATTGGTGAATAAGAATACAGAATCGGAGTTCAAACGGAAAAATACAAAGTTCGGGTGCACTAACCCGAAAAATCCAAAAGAAAATTTCGAGAAAAATAGCAAACGAGCTCGAAAAATTATGAAAACTTCTAGATCTGAGTTTTAAAATTTTCGGAAGGTATTGGTGAAGAAAAATCCAAAATCGAGATTCAATTGAAAAAGGCGAAGTTCGGGTGCACTAACCCGAAAAATCCAAAAGAAAGTTCGGGAAAAAATAGCAAACGAGCTTGAAAAATTATGAAAACTTCCAGATTTGAGTTTTATATTTTTTTGGAAGAGATTGGAGAAAGAAAATCCGAAATCGGAGTTCAAATGAAAAAGGATAAATTTGGGAGGCACTAAACCGAAACTTTAGAGAAAAATCCAGGAAAAAATAAAGAATGAGCTCGAAAAAACTTGAAAACCTCCAGAATTGAGTTTTATATTGGATGGGATGAATTGGGAAATAAAATTTCAAAATTGGGGTCCATTTACAATTAAAATAAGTTTGGCGGCCAAAATGCATTTTACCAATGAAACCGAAATGGGCCAATTTGCAAATAAAAAAAAAGTTGAATGGCCTGGAAATTTCCAGGCCATTTTCGGCCAACAGCTGATGCAAAGGGGGAGAGTGATCATCATGGATCAAATGGCTAAGGATGGATAGCAAGATGACATTTTTACAAGGACAAGATTCTCTACCACTTTGCCTACATGGCATTTTAAAGCCAATAGGAAGGCTCCAATTTGCATGGCCTTGTGAAGAGCATTTGAAGTTAATAAGATGATGCCAAATAGGATAAATAATTCCATGTAGGAGTATATTTTTATAGTAGCCTCCATGATTTTGACAAATGTCAAAGATATTTTATAAGAGATAAAAGACATAAATGGTTGAAGTGGCTTTGTTAGCCAATGGGAGGCTAGGATTCCCTATTTTTAAGGGAAGCACCATGCAAATAGGGGACAATCTCCCTATTTTTAAGGGAAATAGGCATTTGAGGGGAACATTTTTGGCCATGTGGCAAAGGATGTTGGAGGAGCATAGGAAGCATGACAAGGATAAAAAAATAAAAGCCACACACTCTCTATTATATCAAGGGGGTCGGCCATAGTGTTTAAAGGGAGGAGGTTCATTTTTTTCTTTAAGGCAATTTCATTCTTGAGAGAAAAGGGAGAAGAGAAAGAAAGCAAAAGAGAAAAATTTGGCCATCTTGATTTGAAAAGCAATAGCTAGGTAGCTATCATCTCTTTCCTTCTTCTTTAATGCTTTTCCTTGATGTTGTGATTTCTTTTCTCGTCTTTTTGTTCATGTGATTTGTAAAATTTTGATGAATAAAAAAGTTTTAAAAATAAATTATAAAGGTTTTCTATCCTTTGTTCTTCATTCTTTATCAAATAACCAAGTTGTCAATTTTTTTTACATGTTTTAAGGCCTTGGCCGAACCTAGCTTGATGATTTTGTGCTTGTTCTTGCTTGATATGGCTTGCTTGCTTGGTTGTGTTCATATTTTCACTCATGATTTATCTTTTTTCATATGATTGTGTGCTATAAAATCATGCATTTCATGATATTTCAACTAGGATTTTGTCCAAGATCAACCAATGATCTTAAGCCAAAAATCCCTTGCCTCTACTAGTTGAGAGATTAATATTTTAGATTGGGTATTTTGACTTTGGGATTTTTTTTCACTACTCATCCATAGTCAAAATAAAATTATTTTTTTACCACATGCAGTAGTCATTTAGGGGATGCCATGATATTTTTTCACGATTTTTAGATTTTTTTATCATGGTTGAAAAATGGATTTTGACAAAGCAGTTTTTAACTCACTGTCTTGGTTTTGGTAAAATTCAGTCATAGTATCTTTGCTCCAAAAATTAAGCTGATTTTTTACCATAGATATCAATATGTTCTAGGTCTACCCTAATTTTTTCAGATTTTTAAATTTTTTAGAAGGGCAAAAAAATGGGTTTTCAAAACTGCCAGTGAGAGTCAGATTTGTTTTTTAATAAATAATAATTTTTTATTTTTGTCAGGATACAAATAGGGGGCTGATTTAGGACATTATTTACTATCTTATGTTAATTTCCAAGTCATTTTAATCATAAAATTTGATTTTAGGAAAATAGAGCATTTTTAAAGGGGGTTTCGACCATGAGGCCTTTTTCATCCCAAAAATTCCAAAATTTTAATCCGAGCCCAAAGGATTTTGATTTTGAAAATCCGATTTAAGTCTCTTCCAAAGGTAGTCGGATACCTTTTTAGGTATAAGGATTTACTTCAAGGAAGAAATACATCTTCATGCACTGCATTTTTAAAATGTCTTTAAACTTAATTTGACATAAAACGTGTGTTTCGGTTTCCTAAGCATTTGGCGAGAATTAGTTCCTAATCTTTGCCGCGTTGCCGAGGAGGTTAGGAAATTGTTCAATGCATGTGTTTATGAAATTGAAAGACATCGGCTTTTGTTTTATTCAGAATCATATAAATGTCATAAGAAAGAAATATTTTTCAAGCTTTGCCGTGTTTGCCAGAGAGTGTGGTAATATTTTTAGATATATGCTATTTGTATGATTCCTCACATGAAAATTCTATGTCCATGAATATTCCATGTTGATGTCATTTTATATTCATGTTGCCATAATTAGATTTTGCCATATCTAGCATGCCATGTCATTCATTCATGTGCCATGTCATCCATATGCCATGCCATCCATTCACATGCCATGTCATCTAGATTATGCCATGTCATTCATCCATATGCCATGTCATTCATTCACACGCCATGTCATCTAGATTATGCCATGTCATTCACTCATATGCCATGTCATTCATATGCCATATCATCCATTCACATCCATCCATTCACATGCCATGTCATCTATATTATGCCATGTCATTCATTCACATGCCATGTCGTCTATATTATGCCATGTCATTCACTCATATGCCATGTCATGTCACCCATTTACATGCCATGTCATTCACTCACATGCCATGTCATCCATTCACATGCCATGTCATTCATTCACATGCCATGTCATCCATTCACATGCCATGTCATCTAGGTCATACCATGTCATTCACTCATACCCATATCATTCATATACCATGTCATTCATGCATATGCCATATCATTCATGTGCCATGTCATTCACATGTCATATCATGCATTCACATGTCATGTCATTTAGTTTATGCCATGTCATGCATTCATGCGCCATATCATTCATATGCCATGTCTTTGATTCATATTCGATGCCATTCATTATTTTGGCTATGTCATTTAAATTTTGTCATGTCATAATAAATTGCTTGCCATGCCATGTTAATTATGCATGTTACACATTCATATTGTAATGATAATTTGTATATTCATGATCATTCCAGTTTTTTGAAAATTGATTTTTTTTTAATAAAATAAGGCAATATCCCCTAGTTATTATAATTCATGAATTCCCCTTCGGGTTGCCGGGGAGTCTTCATCAACTATATTAACAAAGGAATACCCTTTTAAAAGAGGATGATGCAGAGATTTTTTCAAAAATAATTAAAAATCTATATTTTACCAGCTTGTTGGGGAATATAGAATTTTTTTGCAGTAACACATTCTGGATCATCTTCGAACAAAATAGGATTGTTTTTAAAATGGGAATTATTTTCAAATACCGAATTCAAAACTGACTTTTCACCAAGACTCGAGATAACACATGACTAATAAGGTACTGTTTTATACGAACGTTGTGGGGGTGCTAATCCTTCCCCACATGTAACCAGCTCCCGAATCCGCACTTGTTTTCTCTGGTTCAAAGCACAGACTTCAAAATTGGTTCTAAAATGTTTTAATTAATTTTAAAATATTTTTAGAAAATCGGTTTTAATAGGTGGCTGATCATACCTAGCCAAAAAAGATTGGTGGCGACTCCATTTCTTTATCGAGGTCATTTTCATACCCTCAACCTTTTAATTTAGAGGAATTAAGTTGTCTTTTCCTCTATTTTCCCCCACATGTATCAGTAATTAATTGAAACCCGACGTCGCCCGATAGATCCCGCGAAGGATCAGTTGCGACAGCTTGGCGACTTCGTTGGGGACATTTAGAGAGTCAGGCCTAAAATTAGTTGTGTGTTATAAAAAGTCTCAGTTTTGTCTGTTTTAATTGGTATTTAATTATAATTTCCATTTTAGATTTTTTTAAGAGGATTTTTCTTAAATAATAAAATTAAATATGTTCATGTTCATGTACCTGCATATTATTACTGCTCTCTGGTTATTTAATCTTGTATATTATTACTGTTCTTTGATTATTTAACCTTGTACATCATTACTGCTCTCTGATTGGTTAATGCGTTACACTATTCTTATTCTTTGTTTTAATAAATTGCTGGGGCATTTAGAATAAAGGTTGTAAAATAGGTGGTGAAAGGTTTGTTGTTCCTCCTCACACACTATACTTGCATTTGCATAACATGTGCCCTCAACCCGGGTTCCGTCCTTCTAGGTGGAGCGAAGTACTTATGCTTTGTGAGGTGATAAACTTCGCATAAGCTAGCGAAACACTCCCTGGGTACAAATTACCTACGCTTCGTGAGGTGTTAACCTCTGAATAAGCCTGGGAAATGTATTCTAACAACTTGAACCCGTTTTGATTGGGGTGCCTTACTAGACTTCACCGGCGACAGTGAGGATCAATTTGGAACCTTTTCTTAGAACCTAATACCACTCCATATAGTAAACCTAGGTAGAGCCATGCCGAATTTCCGTTAGATGCACCGGAGATAGGAACACATGGAGGAATGTTTCTGATCTTTTGCCATTTATTTCTACATTCTGAATAAGCATTGTAGATCGGGCAACGATGTACGTGCATCGCCCATAATAAGGTTGATATTCTCCCCCAAGGCATTGTGATGCCTAAATAAGTAGATATTGTTAGGGCACATGTTCATTCATTTTCTCACTTTGCATGTATGCTTTTACCATTTACTTACTTTGCTTCTTTTTTCCACACATCATTTGTAATAATACCGAAACTTAGTGTTTTTGGGTTATTTTGAAAATTCTTCTTTTTATACCTGTACCTTTTTAGGTATTAAAAAAAAAAGAGTTTTTATTCCATTAAAAATTTTTCTTCTTTGAAAAAAAGAAAAGAAAAATATCAAAGAATAAAGAGCGATATTAGGATCTTCTTTTTCTCGATCTTTTCATTGCATCTTGCATAACATTCATATTATTTGAGAAGTTGTAAATATGAAAATTCATCTCCTCAAGCATCTTCGCATTTTGAACATTTCATACATTAATCATCATTACGTTCATGCATATAAGAATAGAGCATGAACATTCATGATTGGATTCTTGATCTCATGATAATAATGTCAATTTCATTTGCATGAAAAGGGTTTAAGATATGAGGAATGAATCGGAGGAACGAATGTATGCTTTGGAGCGCAATCAAGAGAAATTTGGACATGAAATCCGGGAGGTGAAAGGACAACTCACCAAATTGATAAAAATGTTTAAGAATCTTAGTAAGAATAAGGGGGAACTTTCTCAAGGCTCTTCATCACCTTCGGATCAGCTAAGACCATCAGGTCCAGATCATACAGTCCCTTCTGGATCTTGCACTTGTCGATGCCATAAAGGATTGGACCTTAATGAAACGATGGAAGTGGTCAAATCGGGAGGCCAGATGCCAGAGACCAAAACCTCGAATCCTGCACCGCCCCTGTAAACCGTCCCAGATCTGAATCAGTATCCTCGCTTTACTATTACCCCTTCGTCCACTGGGACGACCAACACGAGGTCTCTGGGTTTCACTCCATCGCCACAAATTGACTGTAATTCATACTTTTTCCCTCACAAACCGTCTCATCAAGCATCTAGGATAAGAACTTCGAACTGTGTGCAACCTGTAAAGGTCCCGTGTCCAAATCCACACCCTTACCATGCTGTTATGCCACCTTTCCATGCAAACACTCAGGTTCGAGTCTTTGTGCCACCATCAAATGCCTCGACTCCTAGGCCGTATGTGACCAAGAAACAACCCAAGAACAAGACTCAAAGGCAGTTTGATCCCATTCCAATCAGCTACCAAGAGCTTCTCCTTATATTGATCCGAGATCACTTGGTTTCCTGTATGCCATTGAAACCCCTGCTACCACCGTACCCCAAGTGGTATAACCCAAATGCAAGACTTGATAATCATTGCAGAATTGCTGGGCATAGCATTAAAGACTTTCAAGCCTTCAAGAGGAAAATGCAGTTTCTCATAGATGTCAAGTGGTTCGATCCAATGACACTGATTGATAGAGGACTGGGAAAGTGCAACTAGGATTGGGAGATTTACAGCAATGATGTAGTAAGACTTCGATTTTTTAAGATGTAGTAGGATTTCATTTTTTCAGTAGCCGGCTCTTATAGCCTTAGGATGATAGAAAAATAAAATGCTTGTAAAGACAGTTCTAACCACTGCTCAGATTTTGTAAACATGGTTTATATCTTGTGAACATTGATATGGGAATGAATTGGTTATGCTTCAAACTTATGAGATGTTGATGATTAAGTTCCTCCGATTCTTATTTCCTCTGTGGTATTTCCCATTCATTTGCATCCGATCAATTATTTGTCATACCATACATTTCATTCATCCATTGATTTGTTCATTCTTTACATACATCATGTTGACATCAGGTTGCATTCACGGCATACACAGTCATCATGATATGCTCATGCATTAATTTGTCATATTGGCATCAGGTTGCATTCATGACAGACATGGTCAGCATGATTTCTTTGTATATACTTTGTGTCAATCATTTATTCTTTACATGCATCATAATTGACATCATGTTGCAGTCATAGTGTATATGATCATTCATTGGGAAATGCATCTAGAACATACATGGTCATTCATTGCATATATCCATGCATTAATTTTTTTTATTCTTTAAATGCATCATGTTGGCATCTTATTGCATTTACAACATACATGGTCAGCATGTTTCCACTGTATATGACCATACATCACTTTGTTTATTCTTCACGTGCATTAAATTGCATTCATGGCTCATTCATCATAACACGCACTTGGGGGGATAAAACAGAAGTTAGCTGGGCTGTAAGAGTTTTCGAAGAAATTTCCATTTCAAATCAGAGGTATAAGAAGTATTAAGCATCTTTGTGATACAGACTAGAGCTATAGAGAATGAACAAGCTGCCTGAATAGAAAGAATGGAAAGGGCAAAGGAAGAATTGCGAGAACAGTTGGTAAAATCTCAAGCAGAATCTAGAGATCAGATAACTAAACTGATGGAGTTGGTGTCCGCCTCGATCAAAGGAAAAAGGATACGCTGAAAACTTGGCCTCCAGAAAAGGGACAGAGGCACAAAAGGGTTAGAATGAGGTCATAATGTTGGATGTCAAGTCTTTTCAGAACACCGTTAATCCTGTCAACATCCTAAACTTAGATGATCCAGCTGAACAGGAAAAATTAAAAATGGCTGAGTTGAAGGAGGCTGAGTTGGCATATTCCCAAAGGAAATATCAGCTATTAGATGAAAGACTCCGGGTACTAGAAAGCACAGATATATGTGGGAGTGTAGATGCGAATGAACGTTCTCGATCCCCGATATAGTCATTCCTCCTAAATTCAAGGTTCCCAATTTTGAGAAATATGATGGGACAACCGATCCGTTAGCCCACATCATTGTATTCTGCCGAAAGATGATAGGCCATATAGATAATGATAAGCTTTTGATCCACTGCTTCCAGGATAGCCTCGGCGGGTCCGCAATTAGGTGGTATAGTCAATTGAGCAAGGATCGGATTAAGTCAATACAAGCATGTGATCGATATGGCGTCTGACCGTCTCACCTTGCAAAATATGGAGAAAATGGCTACTGAGAGCTTCAAATAATATGCTCAGCGATGGATGGACATGGCCGCCCAAGTACGATCGCTTTTGACATAGAAGGAAACAACCATTCTTTTTGTGAATACACTGCAGGCCCCATACTATGATAGACTTGTTGGTAATGCCGTGAAGAATTTTGCGGATATGGTAATCTCAGGGTAGATGATTGAGAATGCTATAAAGACTGAGAAACTCGGAGGAGATAAAATGCTTGGTGCTCAAACAAACAAGACACCCAAAAAGAAAGAGGAAGATGCCCAAGTTATGGAAGGCTTTGCCCCATATCCCCAATTTTCCTCGTATCAGCCATCTTACATACCCTGAACAACGTCTCTCAAGATTCTTATCCTCACCAACTAATGCCTGCAACTGTGCCACCATTCACATCTGTTTATCGATCAAACACCATTGGGAATAATCGAAGAGCCATAAAAAGCGAGAAAGAAATCAGGTTGACCTGATTCTCGGGTCATATAGTGAGCTACTACCTCAACTCATCTAGAATCACCTTTGACACCCATGCAATTAGAGCCTCTGAAGCCCTCTTATCCAAGCTGGTATGATGCTAATGATTGTTGCGATTATCATTCTGGCAATCAAGGACACTCAATGGAGAACTGCCTCGCTTTGAAGTACAAGGTCAGGGATCTCATCAAAGCTAGTTCGATAAGTTTTTAAGATGGGAAAGCCAAGTGTCATAAGAAACATGGTGCATGATCATATTAGGATTTCTGATGCATGTAGTTCTATACACTGTGATGATGAAAGCACTTGTCTCATGTTGACATCTACATGAAATAAATAAAATTTGAATTTAAATGTTTTGTGTTCATTATATTTTAGCAATAATTTGAATTTGCAAAATAAAACTTTGAGAAATTTTTTGATACTTTCACATGAAGTAATGGACAATCTCGAGAATATTGATGATCATTGTTAGAAATGAACCAATACCCTCCCCCTCTCTTTTGGGCTTACCTATGCCTAAATCTCTTGAATCAAGATCACTTGAAAGACCTAATGCTTCAAGGAATATGAATGATTGAACTTCATAAACCATTGTCACTACAAAATAAGAAAAGATGTAGATCCTAGTCTAGGCTATGAGCAAAGGAACAAAATTTTTGAAAATTTTTCAAGATCCTTGGAAACTCGAACAAATGAGACATTTTTTCAAGAATCTAGATCATGGTAATTTGGTGTGTGTCAAGGATGTGCCAAAACCATTCATAACTTTTCTAATAACCACAAAACATCAATTGCCCAAGCGTCACTTCATGATTGACACCTCAGGGCACAATGACTAAACCAGATTATCCCAGGTCCTAGATAAAACCTATATTTAGGACATATTTTCCTCGTCACTTCAAATAAGCCCAAGATTGAAGCTTAGCCTTTTCAATAGAGACCTAGAGTTGCAATATTCCTCATAATGATAAAAATTCTCATGGTTAATCAAATTGAGCATCATATGTGGAAATTATTGATATATGGTGAATAAGGATGGAACTAATGCATGAATCATTGGGGGCATGCGACAAAAAAAAAGAGAAAGAAAAAAGGAGAAAAATTATGATATCATGCATATGAGAATTCAAATGATTCTAAAGTGCAAAATGAAATTCTGATTATCTATTCCCCCTGGGGATTGCTTTTCAATAAGAATATCTGTTCTTGATATGAGAAATGGCCATATTTCATATCCCTTTCACACAAAAAAATTATCCATAGGCATCCCTTTTGAGCCGAAAGAATTCTTTCTTCTTTGAACCCTGATCAAGGATCACCCTCTACACTGGGGGAAAATCAGAGGAAAGATCTTCTCAAAGATCACTGAGAAATGAGTCCTAACTCGAAGAGAGAGACAAAGCAAATTGAGCTTCCAAATAAATACGGGCTCACTCTGTCGAAATGAAGATTGCAGACACCTAATTTTGTCCAAACCCCTTAAACCGAGTAGATTTTAACTTTTCGGAACACAAAGAGACTTACATTGTTCCACAAATGGGTCTCCAAGACTTTGTTTCGGAGGTCAACACAAAAAGTCAACTCAAAAAAGTCAACCTTAAAAAGTCAACCGCTAAAATTCAACCCTCGGCCAAAATCAAGATTAGAAGTTGAATTACAATGGTGAAAGAATTTTGATAATTCGAGTCTACAACGAAAGATACAAAGTTCGGAAGATGGGTTACGAAAATTAAGTGTAGTGGAAAGACCTAATCCGACAAATTTAGGGAAAACTATAGAGATGGCTCGATTCGGTGAAATTGAAGCCCCCAGTTGATAAAGAATGAGTAAACAAGAATAGCCTAAGGCCCAGCTTGAAGTGGATCCTATGGAAGAGCCGGTTAGAGCAAAAACGGAAAATTGAGAAAATTTTCGAATTTGAAAAAGGGAAAACTAAATCGGAGGGGAATTTGACCCTAAAAATTGGGTGTTTTTGGACCAACTCAAATTCAATATAAGACAAAGGAAGTGGAAAAAGAAAAGTAAGAAATCAGACCTGTCGCAACCTAAAAAATAACGAGTCTCATCGCAAGACTTTATTATTCGTTAAGCGTGACATTAAAAAAAACTGAGAAAAAGTCGACTTAATTCCTCTAAAAAATGAAGGTTTTGCAAATGACCTTAAAAAAGACATGGAGTCGCCACCAATCTTTTTTAGCTAGGTGTGATCGGCCACCTATTAAAACCAGTTTTATAAAATATTTTAAAAATTAATTAAAACAGTTTAAAAACCAATTTCAAGTCTGCGTTTTAAACCAGAGAAATCAAAGAAGCGGGTTCGGGAGTCGGTTACGTGTGGGGAAGGATTAGCACCCCCACAACGCCCGTATAAATCGGTACCTTATTAATCGTGTATTATCTCAAGTCTCGGTAAAAGTCGGTTTTAAATTTAGTATTTCAAGTTAATTCCCAATTTAAAGAAAAATAATTCCATTTTTTATTGAAAATGATCCGAAATTTATAAATTCAAATTTTCCTATATTCCCCAAACAAACGTGGCAAAATATAGAAATTTTTATTATTATTGGAAAACTTTCCGAATCATTCTCTTTTTTTGAAAGAAAGATATTCCTCTACTAATAATAATTGATGATATTCCCTCCAGCAAATCCGGTAGAGAACTCATGAATTATTTTAGCTTGGGAATATCTTTATTTTTATTGAAAAATCATTATCCTTTTGAAAACATTTTAAAAGATATGAATATGTATATGCATGACATAAATAAAATGACATAGTAAAGTCTAAATAATATAATGCAACCTAAATGACATGACAAATATGAATGGTATGGCATATAATTTAAATGACATGGAATAATATAATGCTATCATATAATATGCATGAAAATAATAATGCATGAACATAGTATATGCTAAATAAAAATAACTAAATAAAAGCATAGGATATCATGAAATATTCAAAACTATATAATAAACCATATAACATCAAAAAATATAAATCAAAATAACAACAATATCATAGAAATTATTATGGCAAGAATCACATATTATATAAAATGCATGAATATAAAAATGCAATGCATGAAATGTATTTTTTCCTTTAATTAAGGAAATCTGTATATCTAAAAAGATATCCGGCTACCTTAGGAAAATATGTCAAATTAAATATTCTAAAACCAAAATACTTTGTGATTGTTTGAGAACAATTTTGAGAAGCTTGAATTAAAAATAAAAACTGGGCTAAATATTTTTTAAAATGGCTCTAATTTCCTAAGTTTAAAAAATCCGGACTTGGCTACCCTGAACCCGAGACTTGAAAAAATATTTTTAGAGTTTAAAAAGGCTTAGAAATTACCCTAAGTCAGTAGCTAACCCTCCTAATCAGCCCACTCTAAGTAAATTAACCAAAATAGAAAAATGGTTTTTCTTTAAATTCATTTCTGACTCCACTGTCCAGTTTTAATCCACGATTTTTTACCCTATTTTTACAAATTCCAAAAATTCTGAAAAACATACTGGAGACTCAGGACATGTAAAACTACACGAGAAAAAATCGGCTTAATTTTCGGATCAAAGATGAATTCCCATAAAAATCAGAGATGTACGAGTTTTTGGAGGAGAAAAAAAAACTGCTTTGCCAACACATTTTTGCCTTTGATAAAATCATTTAAAAAACAAAGTAAAAATATTTGAAACTCATAAAATGATTTGCAAACAGTAGCTAGGACTTTTTGAAAGTTAGATAAAAATTAGCTAAGTAAAAAAAATCACAAAGGTAGAATAATCAATTTGACAAACTTAATTTTCCACGAGTGTGCTCAAGAGAGCATGACTTTGAACCATTAATTGGCTCAAGTCATTATTCAAGTGGCATGAACATGAAATGCATGAAACAATGCAGCAAACATAATGCATGAAATGCATGAATTTAAACCTAAATGACATGGCATGTGAATGAAATCGACATGGCAAATAAGATGACATGGCATAATGGATGACATAAAATGACATGGCTTGTGACATGGCATAAGATGACATGGCATGTGAATGAAATCGACATGACAAGCAAGATGACATGGCATATGGATGACATAAAATTACATGGCATGTGACATGGCATAAGATGACATGGCATGTGAATGAAATCGACATGACAAGCAAGATGACATGGCATATGGATGACATAAGATGATATGGCATGTGAAATGGCTTAAAATGACTCGGAGTTTATTAATACCAAAATCTTTTCATGTTCCTCGGCAGACCCGATAAAACATAGAAAGTTTTATTTATTTCAAAAAAAAAATTCGAATCATTTTATTTTAGAAAAGGGTATTCCTTCATTAATAATTAATGATAACCTCTCCGGCAGACCCGGCAGAGAAAACCATGAATTATTGAACTCGAGAATATTGCCTTATTTACTAAAATGTTATGAATATGCAAAATGACATTAAGGCATGCACCACAATAGACCATGTCCAAAGCAAGCAACATTAGCCGTATAAGAGTAAATTATCAAACACCAAATATACACCATAATATATTATGTCCAAAGCAAGCACAATAAACATAAAATAAAATAAAAGAATACTACCTTGTACTTGTCCCTTTAGCAAAAACCACTTCCTATTTTCCCATATAAAATCCTCTTTTTATTTTCTCCCCCATTTTCTCTTTTTTTCAGCTACTGCCTTTGTAAAATCTGACCACTCGGTTCCCCTGGCCGATTTGTGATGTCTCATATAGCACAAAGTGGAGTTCTCCAAGAATCAAATGCTCTCATATTGAGGCCCATCCAATCAAACGCTATACTGTATTCACTGCTTGTTGACTTCAACGTTGATGCCGCATTTGGTGAAGTTCAAGACACGACCGGTGTGGCCATGGTAGAATATTTTTTCTTAGGAACAGAATCTTGGTGAAACCGAAATTTCGCAACTCCAATATCAACACTCATGAAGTGCAAGAGCATCATTGGTACCATCTCCAGTCACAGCCACAACATCCCATCCCTTACGTAAGGCTTGAACAAGCAAAAGTTTATCAGTTGGAGAAGATCTCCCATTACCGTTATTTTCTTGGCCACTTGTTCTCTCAACAGCAACTTTAAGTTTAGCAACATCAACCAATTGAACCATGCCTTAGTTATAGATGCAATCGCAACTCCTCCAACAATTGGTAAAAGCGAAGAAGCTATCCAAAGAGTAGGCAGCTCTTCTAGAAATATTGCAGAAAGCACAAATGAGAAGAATGGCTCCATAGTAGGATCCTAACGACGCATGGACCGATCATGAGATCCTGTAACAACAAAATCACTGCGGTTGCTGATTGCAAAGCACCAAACATCTTACAAGACAATCTTTCCCAGCACTAAACATGTAACGCATGTTGCGGACAAATTGCACTGTCGTAACACTTTCAGCATGAGCAAAGATAGATTTGCGATAATCACCAAAATCTAAGTCTCAAATCCTCAAATTCTTGTCTGCGGATTTCCCGGTTAAGAAAGTAACGGCTCACATGCACTGGTTTTTCTTTTGATGCATGGACATAAACAGAAAATTTTCCCTCATGCCCATTGAAGAATATATCCCAAAGCTTCTCGAAAGGCAGTGAACTTGGAGTTAAGAACATGAATGCAATTTTAGAATTTTTAGGTTTGACAGGAGGTGTATTCAAAATATCCCTAAACACAATCCGTGATACAATCTCCTCATCAGTTAATTCCCTTGCAGGAGCAGGACGAAGCCAAACACTAAGGGTCTTGCAACCTCTAGAAGAAAATACGTAACAAGCAGCATTGCGATGTGGATAGATATAAGCACAAACTAAAAAAAAGCTGACTAATGAAACCAAGAAAATAATCCATATTGACCTCTTCAAAGGAGGGCGATGGCGAGACCCAGGCAAGATAAGCATATCACCCATGCTGCCTAGTCGCCACGCCTGAGCTCCCTTCATCACTCCCCTCAACTTTAACCACTGTTTCCATGGAAAATCCCGAACACGCAGCTCAAAAACAAAAACATAGGACTGTGATTGCTGACCGAGTTGACTCAACCCCTCCAAATGATAAACAAAAAAAAAAGTACCCAGTGACCGATTTGGAGTGAGTTAGAGGCGCGAAAAACTGAGTTGACAAAATGAGTTAATGAAATGAGAAAGAGAAACTTGAAATTTGTGTGCCTGGGCGAGTGATTGAGTGAGTTCCTTTTTGGCTCCCAATCTTCATGAAAAACCCAAGCTTTTTTCTCTTTTTTTAGCCGCCTCCTTTTTTTTTATAATCGGCCCCCCTCTCCTTTTCTTAAACCGGCCCCTTTATAGCCAATTTCTAACCTAAAATGTATAATGTCTAAATTACCCCCTCCTTTATTTTTTTCAAGTCTTTTTTTGTTTTTTTTTTTAAATATTTTCAATTAAAAAATTTATTTTAAAAATCTAATAACACTCAAGATTAAACTTTTTTCACCTCGGGTTTAAATTGAATTTTAAAATTGGTAATTTTACGGTCCGATTTTATTTGAACAATTAAAGCTAAAAAGGATATATATAATTTAGAACATTTTAAAAATCTAAAATCGCGACCGTGACTTTTACAAAAATATTAAACCCGAGAGAGGGACAAATCAAAATTGGTTTTAAAAGGCCCAGACAAAATTAGGTGTCTACAAGACCCGTTTTGAATAAAATCGAGGTTTCAGAGGTTGAAGGACAATTTCGAAAATTTTCAAAGATAATTCCGAGAAAAATAGCAAACGAGCTCGAAAAATTATGAAAACTTCCAAATCTGGGTTCCATAATTTTAGGAAGAGATGGGTGAAGAAAAATCCGGAATCGGAGCTCATTTGAAAAATGGCAAAGTTCGGGTGCACTAATTCGAAATTCTCAAAGATAATTCTGGGAAAAATAGCAAATGAGCTCGAAAAATTATGAAAACTTCCAAATCTGAGTTTCATAATTTTTGGAAGAGATTGGTGAAGAAAAATCCGAAATTGGAGCTTATTTGAAAAATGGCAAAGTTCGGATGCACTAACCCAAAATTCCCAAAGATAATTCTGGGAAAAATAGTAAACAAGCTCGAAAAATTATGAAAGCTTCCAGATCTGAGTTCCATAATTTTTGGAAGTGATTGGTGAAGAAAAATCCGGATTCGAAGCTCATTTGAAAAATGGCAAAGTTCAGGTGCACTAACCCGAAATTCCCAAAGATAATTTCGAGAAAAATATCAAACGAGCATGGAAAATTATGAAAACTTCCAGATCTGAGTTTTATAATTTTTGGAAGAGATTGGTGAAGAAAAATTCAGAATTCGAGCTCATTTGAAAAAGGCTAAATTTGGGAGGTACTAAACCAAAATTTTAGAGAAAAATCCGGGAAAAATAGCAAATGAGCTCGGAAAAAATGTAAAAACCTCCAGAACCAAGTTTTATATTGGATGGGATGAGTTGGAAAAAAAATAAATCCGAAATTGGGGTCCATTTGCAATTAAATTAAGTTCGGGAGGCAAAAATGTAATTTTACCGAAGAAACTGAAAGGGCCAATTTGCAATTAAAAAAATATGAAAGATGAAGGAATTTCTGGGATATTTCAGACCCCTGGCCGGCCATGCATAGATGAAGGATGGAGGATCCAAAGGTCACTATCAAGCTACAAGATGCCATTTTTATTGCCTTGCAAGTGGTCCTCCCTCATCCAATGGCCTAGATGCTTTGTAGAAAAAATGAGTACATCCTTCAATGGCCAAGATCAAATTGCAAGATGACATTTTTATTTTCATGAAATTGTCAAGATTATTGAAGAACAAATAAGCACAATTCATCCAATGGTAATGAGAGGCATTCGGCCAAGAGAGAGCATGACCTTTTTCATCCAATGGTCTAGGTTCTTTGTAAAAGATGAGTACATTTTTATTGCAAGATGACATTTTTATTTGTCATGAAAATATCCTCATCCAATAGTCTAGATTGTGGGAGAAAAATGAGCACATCTCATCCAATGGTGGAGAGGCCAACCGGCCAAGACATGAATGGGGGGGGGGAATTTTTTTTTCCTTAAGTTGGCTGGTCATTTGAAGAAGGTAGGCAGTAGCTAATTTGGCAAGAAAAAGGAATTTGAAAAAAAAAGGAAGAGAGATTTACCTAAGAAAGCTTGGAAGGTAGCCATTCCTCCCTTGCTCTAGCATAATTTCTTATTCATTCTCATATGTTTTTCTTTATTCTCCATGTGATTTGTACCTCTTTTATTCTGAAAATAAAAGTTTTGAAATGTTTTTTTAGCTTTCATCTTGTCCTTTTCATCAAAAAAAGAAGAAAACAATCTTTACAAATTTTTTCATTATGGCCGAACCATGCTTGCTTGCTTGCCTTGATTTTTTGTTTTGCATGTTTGATGTGATTTTGGAAGGTTATATTTCTTTTATGTTCTATTTTTAACAAATAAATGAAACAAAAAAGGTTGAAAGGCTTCATGATCTTGATAAAATCAAGTGACCATGGTTAAGGGAGGGCTATGCCCATTGTACCAACCATAGAGCTCACCTTTATTTTTTTTAGTTATTTTGGTTTATTTACTGATTTTTGAGTTGGAAAGACTTCATAATCTTGATAAAATTAAGTGATTATGGTTAGGGGAGGGCTATGCCCATCTTCTACCAACCATGGAGCTCACTTTCCTTGTTCTTTGTTTACTTTTATTTATTTATTATTTCCATTGATAACTCGTATAATTATATAGTTTTTAGTTATGTTTTATTATTGTTTTGTGTCAAATACGAGTTATTATTGTTTAGTCTAATTGTGTTTATGATCTTTTATATTTTTATGTAATTTGGTGTTTTTCACAAGTTTCTTTGAGTGATTTCAGATTACTAGAATTAAGGGCAAATCCAGTTCAGTTCCAGTTCCGACACCTTTTGCCATATCCGCTATATCTGGAGTTTCACTGAAGCAATAACTCTGCAATTTGTATCCGTGCAAAGCTAAGAGGCATATCTATCTTTTTCATGTTTTACACTTCTTGAAACGGAGTCGTTTTCCCTAGCGAAATCGACCATCAAGTTGGCTGATGTGCAATGACGTCTGTGCTGACCTGTTTTCGTATTTTGCCCATATCTGCTTATCCACATCAGAAAATGAGCTGATTCCAATGGCTATGGATCCGTAACTGATACGGGAACCTTTGTATAGAAGACCATATGATCAGATCAGGCCTCTAATATTGACGAAATCGACCATCAAGTTGGCTGATGTGCAATGACGTCTGTGCTGACCTGTTTTCGTATTTTGCCCATATCTACTTATCCACATCAGCAAATGAGCTGATTCCAACGGCTATGGATCTGTAACTGATAGGGGAACCTTTTTCTAGAAGACCATGTGATCAGATCAGGCCTCCAACATTGACGAAATCGACCATCAAGTTGGCTGATCAAAATTGTCATACAATATGACGAAAATTGTTAGAAAAATTCACCCACCTATTATACCTACCTTTGAAATTTGTAAAGCTTGTTTCTTGTCATTTAGCCCTCCAAAATGTGTATAAATAGAGGGCCTTGGATGATTGTAGAGGAGCATATTGTACATAGGTAGGATATTAGCCATTGTAATAAAATTCTCTAAGTTTTCTTCTTCTTTCTTTTCTCTAGTTTTCTTTTTCTTTAGAAAGAGCAAAAGGTTGGATAATTAATATTCTTCTTCTTCTTCTTTCTTTCTTTTATTTTCTTCTTAGATTCTATTTAATTTTATGTTTATAATGCCTACGCTAGGCTAAACTTCTATTTGGTTAAGGGTGATTTCAAAGCCCTAGACATGTTTTATGATTGATTTTCAGATTCTATCTATCATTAATTTTCTATCAAAGTTGCTTATGTTCTTCTACAAGAATTGTTCATGATGTTGTCTTGATTTGTTTAGGTGTACAACTAGATAGATCTTGATAATTATCTATTGCTAGTTTAGGAGTCTTGATCCGTGTAATTGTCTTGATTTCCTATTCATAAGTGGCAATTTGTGATTAATGATTATGGTCAAGTTTTCAATAATTGCAAAGTGGAACATAACCTAAGTTGAACAATCCGAGCTTATGTGTTTGTTGCTTAGATCAACCTATCTTTCTCATCATAAAGCTGCCATTAAATTGAATTTAGAGAGCTTATTCTAGGTTGTTTAATGGTTAGAGATTAAATAGAGAGCTTGTTCTATTTAACGACAAACTAAGGAAAGATTGGGATAACAGAGCTTGTTGTTATCTACGGTTGTTAACTTTGATAGTTGGTTGATATTGATAGATCTGAAATTGATTCTTAATGATGTCTAGTGGTGGAGAATGAAACCTTAACCATATTTTTCATATTTGATTCTTCTTACTTACTTGTTTTCTTACTTTTCTAGTTTGCTTATTTTTAAAAGTATATTTATTTTTATTGGCTGGTTATACCGCCTAATTTGTATATTAACTTTGTTTTACTTTTATTGGCTGGTTATACCGCCTAATTTAGTATATATATTTTTATTGGCTGGTTATACCGCCTTGCATCTTCTTCTTATTATTTACTTTAGTTTAAATCTGGCTTCAAAAACCCCTTTTCTTTTATTGTTCTTGAATTTAAGTTTTAAACTATTAACTTATAAACTAAAACCCAATCCCTGAGGACTCGACCCTTGCTAACTACTATACTTACAATTTATCTTTTTAGTGCAAGGTTAAATAAGATACACTCTTTTGGGTGCATCAAGTTTTTGGCAGATTGTTGCTAGTCCCTAGCAACGACTCAATAAAAATATTTTAGTAGAGAAAAGAAAGAAGAAGAAAACTTAGAGAATTTTATTACAATGGCTAATATCCTACCAATGTACAATATGATCCCAATACTCATCCAAGGCCCTCTATTTATACACATTTTGGAGGGCTAAATGACAAGAGACAAGCTTTACAAATTTCAAAGGTAGGTATAATAGGTGGGTGCATTTTTCTAACAATTTTCGTCATATTGTATGACAATTCTGATCAGCCAGCTTGATGGTCGCTTTTGTCAATGTTGGAGGCTCGATCTGGTAAAATGGTCTTCCAGAAAAATATACCCCTATCAGTTACGGATCCATAGCCGTTGGAATCAGCTCATTTGCTGATGTGGATAAGAAGATATGGGCAAAATACGAAAACAGGTCAGCACAGACGTCATTGCACATCAGCCAACTTGATGGTCGATTTCGCTAGGGAAAACGACTCCGTTTCAAGAAGTGTAAAACATGAAAAAGATAGATATGCCTCTTAGCTTTGCACAGCTACAAATTGCAGCCTTATTGCTTTAGTGAAACTCAAGATATAGCTGATATGGCAAAAGGTGTCGGAACTGGAACTGAACTGGATTTGCCCTTAATTCTAGTAATCTGAAATCACTCAAAGAAACTTGTGAAAAACACCAAATTACATAAAAATATAAAAGATCATAAACACAATTAGACTAAACAATAATAACTCGTATTTGACACAAAACATACACGTGAAAAACTCATGCAACCTAAATAATCCTAAAATACTAAACAAAAATTAACAAGTAAACATAAAAAGATTAAAATCAAACTGACAAGGTATGTCTCAAGTCTCCCTTACTCAGACCTTGTTTAGAATGAATACTTCTAAATTGCTTAAAACACAACAAACTTTTTTTTTTTTAAATTAGCAAAATATGTCCCTTACCCCCTACTAAAATATGACATTGTCCCCAATCAATTTCAGAACAATCTAACACTTGAAGAGTTGGTGGCATACATGAACATGGAAAATCAACAAGCCAATCTCACCTACCCAGTTCAACAATTGGCCATGGGAGGATGTCAAGGCCATCAAGTGTTCCAAGACCAACAGTATGATCATTACTCAAACACTTACCATGAGGGATGGTGGGATCATACTAATTATGGCTACTCAGAAAATTACCAAGAAGTAGATCCTTATGCCAATTACACTCATCCATCTAGCTTCAATCAATCATGGTCTCAAGAACCAGATCTTCTTCAACCACCACACATGACTCAAAACTCAGGTACTTCTTTAGAAGATCTTGTCGATTCTCTTGTTACTAATACTTTGCAATTTCAACAGGAAACAAGGGCAAGTATCCAGAGTTTGGAAAGGCAAATGAGCCTATTGGCTAGTAGTATGGTGGGATGGGTAGCACAAAGATCTGAAGAACTCCCTGCCCAAACGATGATTAACCCAAAGGAGAATGCTACTATTGTGACCTTGAGGAATGAGGAACAAGATGAGGATGAGACAAAATTAGAGATGAATTCTATTCTTGAGGATAATGAAGCCAATGATCCAAATAAGAGTATTTCGGCACCTGAGGTAACGTTTGAGATTCCAATTTTTACTAATGTTTCTTATCCACCTTTTCCTAGTAGATTCGCAAAGTTCAAGGAGGATGAACATGAACAAGACACGCTGGAAACCTTAAACAGTTTGTTTGTGGATGTCATTCAACAAGTACCAAAAGATGCACCATTCCTCGATGAGATATGCACCACCAAGGATGATGGAATAATACTTGTAATGGAGAATGCATCCATTGTTGTGCAAAGAAAGCTTCCTCTCAAACGCATAAATTTGGGAAATTTCATGTATGAGCCTGACAAGCCTAAAAAGCCAAGAAAGGGTGTTGGTTAGATTCAAAACACTAACTCAAGTGTTAATTGGGAAGGCAGCCCAATTAAAGATGAAATTGCCAACCTTCCATATTCAGATTTGCTTTCTCTTTCTTTTCCTTTTCCTTTTATTATTTTTATTGTTTTTATTTTATTTCTTATGTTTCTTTGTTAATTGTGTTTACTGCTTTTAAGTTCATTTAGGCTGCATAAGTTTCTTTTGTTTAATAGTTCTTTTCTCTTACATATAATTCTTGCATTGGGGGATAATAGCATTACATTAATGACAATGTAAGAATTATGTGTGGGGGGAAGAATTTAGGATTTTATTTAGAGTGTTTTGTTTTTGAGTCTTTTTTTATGCTGTTTTTCTTTTTGATCCTTGTTTTGAAAATAACTGATGTAAATATAATTTTTTTTAACCCCGGTTAAATGGCGGATAACGGTACTCCGTGATTATTTGAATCGGTTCCATCAGCTACCCACAAAACTGATATTATATATAAATTTCTCTTCCAATTTCTCTTTCAATTTTTTTTTTTCATTTTTTTTTCAGGATAGATGATATTCTCACAAGATTGCAGAAACGATTTCCTCCTTTTCCTCGAAATATTTTACTGAAGCTTTACCAAGTTCGATTTGAAAGATTAAGAATGCTTATGCACAAAGGGATTCCTGCAGACATACGTTGGATAATTGAAGCCAAGGTACGTGAAGATGAATATCTTCCTGTTTTGCATTTACCAGGTACAGGTAGAAGCACTTTTGCAAAGAAGCGACGAGCAAAGCGCATGGGTTCAAACTGCCACAAATGTGCACGATGGACGTGTAACGGTAAATGTCGTTCTATTGGGATTCCGTCCTCTAATCGAGATGATAAAATTGAATTCATTAAGGATGGACTGAGTAAGGAGAATTTGGGTAATATCCAACTTTCTCTTGAGACGAATCCTAGTGGAGACGTACAAAGAGAAATTCTTGATTTATGGCCGCAATTCCAAAGGGAATGGCAACATCTTGGGAATCTGATGTTAAAAGACCCTGTTTGCCAGCTTGTAAGAAAACTGGATGGGAAGCATATCCTCGACTCATAGAAGGCGTTTAAGCCGTTTCTGGACGTAAAACCAGAGGAAGATGTGAGCCACAATCACAACTACAATAAATGACTTCTCAGCTTTTGGTTTGATTTGCAATAACTTTATTTTGTTTTAATTTATGTGTTGTTCGATTTGTGTAATTATTCTCGTTTTTTTTATTTGTCTTTTACGGCTGATTTTTTCTTATCTTTTTGATTTTCTTCCTGAAATCACGCAAAAAAATCTTTTGTTAGGTTAACATTTTCTTCTGACAGGTCAGATACACTTTCGGCGACATTATTACTCTTGTCTGATTCACTACTCAGTCCTCTATATATTACACCATGTACTCATTCTCTTTCAGGCACTCGAAAAAAAAATGGAAAGTACTTCGTCCCAGCACATAAAAAAAATTTGTGTCTTTGGAGGTGCTTATCCAGGGAAAAATAACATATTCGCTGATGAAGCCATAAGAGTTGGAGTAATACTTGCCCAACAAAAGATCCAGTTGATTTATGGAGGCGGTAGTACGGGTTTAATGGGAGCAGTCGCTACAGCAGCACACGCCGGAGGAAGTCCAGTTCTAGGAATCGTGCCAAAACTATTCACAAGTTTTTGTGGACCTACCGTGGGTAAGGAAATACAAGTCTGGAGTGTCCCTGAACGGATAACAATCATGTACCATTCTGCCGATGCATTCATTGCTTTACCAGGAGGTCTGGGTACATTGGAAGAAATAGCTTGCGTGGCTTCTTGGTCATCTTTGGTCACAAATAAGAAACCCATTGGTTTGCTTAATATTAATGGTTATTTTAGTAATTTGCTTTCATATTTAGATAATGCTGTGGATAATGGATTCATGTTTTCAGAGGCAAGGAGAACCATAATTTCTGCTACAACCATTGAAGATTTACTCAAAAAGCTCCAAGCTTATGAGTGTTTATCTGCTACGGTTGTTTCGCAAACGCTCGGAAAAAGAAAAAGAGATATGGACGAGCAAGGAGTGGACTGCACTTTGTCTTTGTGACATTATCTAACATTTTGCTTGTTGTGTCTCAGTTATAATAAGTGGTTAGCAACCTCTGCAGGTAATATCTCCTAAATTCTACCTTTAAAATTTGACATTGGGGACAATGTCATATTTTAGTAGGGGGTAAGGGACATATTTTGCTAATTTAAAAAAAAAAAAAGTTTGTTGTGTTTTAAGCAATTTAGAAGTATTCATTCTGAACAAGGTCTGAGTAAGGGAGACTTGAGACATACCTTGTCAGTTTGATTTTAATCTTTTTATGTTTACTTGTTAATTTTTGTTTAGTATTTTAGGATTATTTAGGTTGCATGAGTTTGTTTTGTTTTGAGTCTTAGTTGTTCCTATTCTTATGTTATTAGTTCTTTTCTCTTACACATGATTCTTTCATTTGGGTTAATAGACTTACATTGAGGACAATGTAAGAATTAAGTGTGGGGGGAATGATTTAGGATTTCTTTTATTTTTGTCTACTATTTTTTTTTATGAGTCTTTATTATTATTATTATTATTATTTTAGTGTGTTTTAGTTCCTTTTTAATACAATGATGAGATATGAATTGCATAAGTCTAAAACAGATTTATTAGTGAGAAGATTTTCATGAGAATTGAGCTTGATGTCAACCTTTTTATGAGCCAATGTTAATATGATATGTTGATTGAGAAAGAAGCATGTTTAGACTTAATCTGACTTGTATAATCATCCTTGTGAGTTTTTGAGCCTATAATGATTGATGCATTATACAAATCAATCTAATTTCTTTCTTGAGTGCTCTTATGATTACATGATTCTCTAGAACTTGCTTTGAACCGTTTGAGACTATATTGATACATGTGACAACATGAATATGATAGAGGCATTAGGATTATAACCAGAGCCAAACAGCCATCCATTATTAATGTTCTAAGAGAACATCCCCACTAGTGAGCCAATTTGAGCGTACATTAAATATGATGTTTTATTGGTAACCACAACTTACACCTAGCCTAAATATACTTATATCCTTACCCTTGTTCTAAAGATGGATTATATATTTTGAGACATATTGCAAAAAAAAAACAAGGGATATTTTTAGTTAAAAATTTGGGTTAGAAACAAGAAATAAGTGTGGGGGGAAAAGAAAAGAAAAGTCAAGAGAAAAAGAAATGGAATACTGGCAAATACATTCCTATGTAAAAAAAAAAAATATGAATCATCTCTTGAATTTGTGGAAAAAGAAAAAGATGTTACAAAGTTGTTTAGAATGAAGAAAAGGCCCAACATGAATATCCGGCCTAGGTGACTATGTACTTGTAAAGAGTTTTGATAAGTTTCTTTGTATGATCTTATTATGTCTCTAAACTTTATGAACTCTTTGGAACCTTTGTGATATCATTATCCTTTTGTTCTTCAACCACATTACAAACCCCTTGGCCCCATTATAACCTTGATTAAAGACCTCTTGATTCATGAAGTTGTATGATCTAAATAGTGGAGAATAGGTGGACAAGCAAGAATATGGTAGAACTGTTTTCATGAGATTGATTGAGTGTAAACACTTCACCACTACTTTAAAGAGTGAAAATCATGAGGGTATCCCATGTGAGAAGTTGAGATTAAATTTGAACATGCACTATTTTGATTGAGATATGTTATGTTAATATTGGCTTAACTCAAACAATTTACATTCAAGCATGATTTTTTGTGAAATTCTTTAAGCTATTGATTAGTTTATAAGACTTGTTCAAAGATTGTCTCTAATTTGTATTGAAAGGATTAGGAATAAATATTTTTAGTATATGTAGTTTATTTATATTTTAGTTTTTCAATGTTTGTGGGTATCGTTCTAGTAAACCCTCACGAGACTAAACTCGTCCACTAGGGACACCTAGGGGTTTAAAGGCTTGTGTCACATGCTAAGTGCCACCGTGATTTCCTACGAAAGTGGATTAGATTAGATTTTCTTATTTTATTTTTATTTGATTTTGCTCGAGGACTAGCAAAAAGCTAAGTGTGGGGGTGTGATAACTCGTATAATTATATAGTTTTTAGTTATGTTTTATTATTGTTTTGTGTCAAATACGAGTTATTATTGTTTAGTCTAATTGTGTTTATGATCTTTTATATTTTTATGTAATTTGGTGTTTTTCACAAGTTTCTTTGAGTGATTTCAGATTACTAGAATTAAGGGCAAATCCAGTTCAGTTCCAGTTCCGACACCTTTTGCCATATCAGCTATATCTGGAGTTTCACTGAAGCAATAAGGCTGAAATTTGTATCCGTGCAAAGCTAAGAGGCATATCTATCTTTTTCATGTTTTACACTTCTTGAAACGGAGTCGTTTTCCCTAGCGAAATCGACCATCAAGTTGGCTGATGTGCAATGACGTCTGTGCTGACCTGTTTTCGTATTTTGCCCATATCTGCTTATCCACATCAGCACATGAGCTGATTCCAATGGCTATGGATCCGTAACTGATACGGGAACCTTTGTCTAGAAGACCATATAATCAGATCAGGCATCTAATATTGACGAAATCGACCATCAAGTTGGCTGATGTGCAATGACGTCTGTGCTGACCTGTTTTCGTATTTTGCCCATATCTGCTTATCCACATCAGCAAATGAGCTGATTCCAACGGCTATGGATCCGTAACTGATAGGGGAACCTTTTTCTAGAAGACCATGTGATCAGATCAGGCCTCCAACATTGACGAAATCGACCATCAAGTTGGCTGATCAAAATTGTCATACAATATGACGAAAATTGTTAGAAAAATTCACCCACCTATTATACCTACCTTTGAAATTTGTAAAGCTTGTTTCTTGTCATTTAGCCCTCCAAAATGTGTATAAATAGAGGGCCTTGGATGATTGTAGAGGAGCATATTGTACATAGGTAGGATATTAGCCATTGTAATAAAATTCTCTAAGTTTTCTTCTTCTTTCTTTTCTCTAGTTTTCTTTTTCTTTAGAAAGAGCAAGAGGTTGGATAATTAATATTCTTCTTCTTCTTCTTTCTTTCATTTATTTTCTTCTTAGATTCTATTTAATTTTATGTTTATAATGCCTACACTAGGCTAAACTTCTATTTGGTTAAGGGTGATTTCAAAGCCCTAGACATGTTTTGTGATTGATTTTCAGATTCTATCTATCATTAATTTTCTATCAAAGTTGCTTATGTTCTTCTACAAGAATTGTTCATGATGTTGTCTTGATTTATTTAGGTGTACAACTAGATAGATCTTGATAATTATCTATTGCTAGTTTAGGAATCTTGATCCGTGTAATTGTCTTGATTTCCTATTCATAAGTGGCAATTTGTGATTAATGATTATGGTCAAGTTTTCAATAATTGCAAAGTGGAACATAACCTAAGTTGAACAATCCGAGCTTATGTGTTTGTTGCTTAGATCAACCTATCTTTCTCATCATAAAGCTGCCATTAAATTGAATTTAGAGAGCTTATTCTAGGTTGTTTAATGGTTAGAGATTAAATAGAGAGCTTGTTCTATTTAACGACAAACTAAGGAAAGATTGGGATAACAGAGCTTGTTGTTATCTACGGTTGTTAACTTTGATAGTTGGTTGATATTGATAGATCTGAAATTGATTCTTAATGATGTCTAGTGGTGGAGAATGAAACCTTAACCATATTTTTCATATTTGATTCTTCTTACTTACTTGTTTTCTTACTTTTAGTTTGCTTATTTTTAAAAGTATATTTATTTTTATTGGCTGGTTATACCGCCTAATTTGTATATTAACTTTGTTTTATTTTTATTGGCTGGTTATACCGCCTAATTTAGTATATATATTTTTATTGGCTGGTTATACCGCCTTGCATCTTATTCTTAGTATTTACTTTAGTTTAAATCTGGCTTCAAAAACCCCTTTTCTTTTATTGTTCTTGAATTTAAGTTTTAAACTATTAACTTATAAACTAAAACCCAATCCCTGAGGACTCGACCCTTGCTAACTACTATACTTACAATTTATCTTTTTAGTGCAAGGTTAAATAAGATACACTTTTTTGGGTGCATCAAATTTTTATATATACTAAATTAGGCGGTATAACCAGCCAATAAAAATAAAACAAAGTTAATATACAAATTAGGCGGTATAATTAGCCAATAAAAATAAATATACTTTTAAAAATAAGCAAACTAAAAGTAAGAAAACAAGTAAGTAAGAAGAATCAAATATGAAAAATATGGTTAAGGTTTCATTCTCCACCACTAGACATCATTAAGAATCAATTTCAGATCTATCAATATCAACCAACTATCAAAGTTAACAACCGTAGATAACAACAAGCTCTGTTATCCCAATCTTTCCTTAGTTTGTCGTTAAATAGAACAAGCTCTCTATAAAATACGAAAACAGGTCAGCACAGACGTCATTGCACATCAGCCAACTTGATGGTCGATTTCGCTAGGGAAAACGACTCCGTTTCAAGAAGTGTAAAACATGAAAAAGATAGATATGCCTCTTAGCTTTGCACGGCTACAAATTGCAGCCTTATTGCTTCAGTGAAACTCAAGATATAGCTGATATGGCAAAAGGTGTCGGAACTGGAACTGAACTGGATTTGCCCTTAATTCTAGTAATCTGAAATCACTCAAAGAAACTTGTGAAAAACACCAAATTACATAAAAATATAAAAGATCATAAACACAATTAGACTAAACAATAATAACTCGTATTTGACACAAAACATAAAAAGATTAAAATCATGCAACCTAAATAATCCTAAAATACTAAACAAAAATTAACAAGTAAACATAAAAAGATTAAAATCAAACTGACAAGGTATGTCTCAAGTCTCCCTTACTCAGACCTTGTTCAGAATGAATACTTCTAAATTGCTTAAAACACAACAAACTTTTTTTTTTTTTTAAATTAGCAAAATATGTCCCTTACCCCCTACTAAAATATGACATTGTCCCCAGATTGTTGCTAGTCCCTAGCAACGACTCAATAAAAACTAGAGAAAAGAAAGAAGAAAACTTAGAGAATTTTATTACAATGGCTAATATCCTACCAATGTACAATATGATCCCAATACTCATCCAAGGCCCTCTATTTATACACATTTTGGAGGGCTAAATGACAAGAGACAAGCTTTACAAATTTCAAAGGTAGGTATAATAGGTGGGTGCATTTTTCTAACAATTTTCGTCATATTGTATGACAATTCTGATCAGCCAGCTTGATGGTCGATTTTGTCAATGTTGGAGGCTCGATCTGGTAAAATGGTCTTCTAGAAAAATATACCCCTATCAGTTACGGATCCATAGCCGTTGGAATCAGCTCATTTGCTGATGTGGATAAGAAGATATGGGCAAAATACGAAAACAGGTCAGCACAGACGTCATTGCACATCAGCCAACTTGATGGTCGATTTCGCTAGGGAAAACGACTCCGTTTCAAGAAGTGTAAAACATGAAAAAGATAGATATGCCTCTTAGCTTTGCACGGATATGAATTGCAGCCTTATTGCTTCAGTGAAACTCAAGATATAGCTGATATGGCAAAAGGTGTCGGAACTGGAACTGAACTGGATTTGCCCTTAATTCTAGTAATCTGAAATCACTCAAAGAAACTTGTGAAAAACACCAAATTACATAAAAATATAAAAGATCATAAACACAATTAGACTAAACAATAATAACTCGTATTTGACACAAAACAATAATAAAACATAACTAAAAACTATATAATTATACGAGTTATCACACCCCCACACTTAGATTGTTGCTAGTCCCTAGCAACGACTCAATAAAAATAAAATAAGAAAATCTAATCTAATCCATTTTCGTAGGAAATCACGGTGGCACTTAGCATGTGACACAAGCCTTTAAACCCCTAGGTGTCCCTAGTGGACGAGTTTAGTCTCGTGAGGGTTTACTAGGACGATACCCACAAACATTGAAGACATAAGAAAAACTAAAAATAATAATTATAACTAATCCTTCCAATATAAATTAGAGATAATTATTGGACAAGTCTTAAAAATTAATCAATAGCTTAAAGAAATTCACAAAAAATCTTGCTTGAATGTAAATAGTTTGAGTTAAGCCAATATTAACATAACATATTTCAATCAAAATAGTGCATATTCAAACTTAATCTCAACTTCTCACATGGGATAAACTCTTGATTTTCACTCTTTAAAGTAGTGGTAAAGTGTTTACACTCAATCAATCTCATGAAAACACTTCTACCATATGCTTGCTTGTCCACCTATTCTCCACTATTTAGATCATACAACTTCATAAATCAAGAGGTCTTTATTCAAGGTTGTAATGGGGCCAAAGGGTTATAATGTGGTTAAAGAACAAAACGATAAAGATATCACAAAGGTTCCAAAGAGTTCATAGAGTTTAGAGACATAATAAGATCATACAAATAAAACTTCTCAAAACTCTTATAAAGCACATAATAACATAGGCTAAATATTCATGTTGAGCCTTTGCATAATTCTAACCAACTTTGTAACATCTTTTTCTTTACTTTAACTAGAAGTTCAAGAGAAGATTTTTTTTTTTTTTTTAATATGGGAATGTATTTGACAATGATCCCTTTCTTTTTCTCTTGACTTTTTTCTTTCTTTTCCCCCCACACTTATTTCTTGTTTCTAACCCAAATTTTCAATAAATCTTCTTTGTCTTTGCAACTTGTCTCAAAACATGCTAATTCATCTTTGGAACAAAGGTAAAGATATAAGTATATTTAGGTTAGGGACAAGTTATGGTTACCAAAGAGATAGCTTATTCAATGTAGGCTCAAATTGGTTCACTAAGGGTGTGTTCTCTTGGAACATTAAATGGATGGCTGTTTGGCTCTGGTTATAATCCTAATGCCTCTATCATATTCATGTTGTCACATGTATCAATATAGTCTCAAACGGTTTAAAGCAAGTTCTAGAGAATCATGTAATCATAAGAGCACTCAAGAAAGAAATTAGATTGATTTGTATAATGCGTCAATCATTATAGGCTCAAAAACTCACAAGGATGATTATACAAGTCAGATTAAGTCTAAACATGCTTCTTTCTCAATCAACATATCATATTAACATTGGCTCATAAAAAGATTGATATCAAGTTCAATTCTCATGAAAATCTTCTCACTAATAAATTTGTTTTAGACTTATGCAATTCATATCTCATCATAGTATTGAAAAGGAACTAAAACACACTAAAAATAATAATAAAGACTCAAAAAAAAAAATAGTAGACAAAAATAAAAGAAATCCTAAATCATTCCCCCCACACTTAATTCTTACATTGTCCTCAATGTAAGTCTATTAACCCAAATGAAAGAATCATGTGTAAGAGAAAAGAACTAATAACATAAGAATAGGAACAACTAAGACTCAAAACAAAACAAACTCATGCAACCTAAATAATCCTAAAATACTAAACAAAAATTAACAAGTAAACATAAAAAGATTAAAATCAAACTGACAAGGTATGTCTCAAGTCTCCCTTACTCAGACCTTGTTCAGAATGAATACTTCTAAATTGTTTAAAACACAACAAACTTTTTTTTTTTTTTGAAAAGAAGAAATCAAACTGACAAGGTATGTCTCAAGTCTCCCTTACTCAGACCTTGTTCAGAATGAATACTTCTAAATGGCTTAAAACACAAAATTTTTTTTTTTTTTAATTAGCAAAATATGTCCCTTACCCCCTACTAAAATATGACATTGTCCCCAATGTCAAATTTTAAAGGTAGAATTTAGGAGATATTACCTGCAGAGGTTGCTAACCACTTATTATAACTGAGACACAACAAACAAAATGTTAGATAATGTCACAAAGACAAAGTGCAATCCACTCCTTGCTCGTCCATATCTCTTTTTCTTTTTCCGAGCGTTTGCGAAACAACCGTAGCAGATAAACACTCATAAGCTTGGAGCTTTTTAAGTAAATCTTCAATGGTTGTAGCAGAAATTATGGTTCTCCTTGCCTCTGAAAACATGAATCCATTATCCACAGCATTATCTAAATATGAAAGCAAATTACTAAAATAACCATTAATATTAAGCAAACCAATGGGTTTCTTATTTGTGACCAAAGATGACCAAGAAGCCACGCAAGCTATTTCTTCCAATGTACCCAGACGTCCTGGTAAAGCAATGAATGCATCGGCAGAATGGTACATGATTGTCATCCGTTCAGGGATACTCCAGACTTGTATTTCCTTACCCACGGTAGGTCCACAAAAACTTGTGAATAGTTTTGGCACGACTCCTAGAACTGGACTTCCTCCGGCGTGTGCTGCTGTAGCGACTGCTCCCATTAAACCCGTACTACCGCCTCCATAAATCAACTGGATCTTTTGTTGGGAAAGTATTACTCCAACTCTTATGGCTTCATCAGCGAATATGTTATTTTTCCCTGGATAAGCACCTCCAAAGACACAAATTTTTTTAATGCGCTGGGACGAAGTACTTTCCATTTTTTTTTTCTTTTTTTTTTCTTTTTTCGAGTGCCTGAAAGAGAATGAGTACATGGTGTAATATATAGAGGACTGAGTAGTGAATCAGACAAGGGTAATAATGTCGCCGAAAGTGTATCTGACCTGTCAGAAGAAAATGTTAACCTAACAAAAGATTTTTGCGTGATTTCAGGAAGAAAATCAAAAAGAGAAGAAAAATCAACCGTAAAAGTCAAGAGTAATAATGTCGCCGAAAGTGTATTTGACCTGTCAGAAGAAAATGTTAACCTAACAAAAGATTTTTGCGTGATTTCAGGAAGAAAATCAAAAAGAGAAGAAAAATCAACCGTAAAAGACAAATAAAAAAAAAGAATAATTACACAAATCGAACAACACGTAAATTAAACCAAAATGAAGTTATTGCAAATCAAACCAAAAGCTGAGAAGTCATTTATTGTAGTTGTGATTGTGGCTCACATCTTCCTCTGGTTTTACGTCCAGAAACGGCTTAAACGCCTTCTATGAGTCGAGGATATGCTTCCCATCCAGTTTTCTTACAAGCTGGCAAACAGGGTCTTTTAACATCAGATTCCCAAGATGTTGCCATTCCCTTTGGAATTGCGGCCATAAATCAAGAATTTCTCTTTGTACGTCTCCACTAGGATGTCATATTTTAGTTTGGGGTAAGGGACATATTTTGCTAATTTAAAAAAAAAAAAAAAAGTTTGTTGTGTTTTAAGCAATTTAGAAGTATTCATTCTGAACAAGGTCTGTGTAAGGGAGACTTGAGACATACCTTGTCAGTTTGATTTTAATCTTTTTATGTTTACTTGTTAATTTTTGTTTAGTATTTTAGGATTATTTAGGTTGCATGAGTTTGTTTTGTTTTGAGTCTTAGTTGTTCCTATTCTTATGTTATTAGTTCTTTTCTCTTACACATGATTCTTTCATTTGGGTTAATAGACTTACATTGAGGACAATGTAAGAATTAAGTGTGGGGGGAATGATTTAGGATTTCTTTTATTTTTGTCTACTATTTTTTTTATGAGTCTTTATTATTATTATTATTATTATTTTAGTGTGTTTTAGTTCCTTTTTAATACAATGATGAGATATGAATTGCATAAGTCTAAAACAGATTTATTAGTGAGAAGATTTTCATGAGAATTGAGCTTGATGTCAACCTTTTTATGAGCCAATGTTAATATGATATGTTGATTGAGAAAGAAGCATGTTTAGACTTAATCTGACTTGTATAATCATCCTTGTGAGTTTTTGAGCCTATAATGATTGATGCATTATACAAATCAATCTAATTTCTTTCTTGAGTGCTCTTATGATTACATGATTCTCTAGAACTTGCTTTGAACCGTTTGAGACTATATTGATACATGTGACAACATGAATATGATAGAGGCATTAGGATTATAACCAGAGCCAAACAGCCATCCATTATTAATGTTCTAAGAGAACATCCCCACTAGTGAGCCAATTTGAGCGTACATTAAATATGATGTTTTATTGGTAACCACAACTTACACCTAGCCTAAATATACTTATATCCTTACCCTTGTTCTAAAGATGGATTATATATTTTGAGACATATTGCAAAAAAAAACAAGGGATATTTTTAGTTAAAAATTTGGGTTAGAAACAAGAAATAAGTGTGGGGGGAAAAGAAAAGAAAAGTCAAGAGAAAAAGAAATGGAATATTGGCAAATACATTCCTATGTAAAAAAAAAAAAATATATGAATCATCTCTTGAATTTGTGGAAAAAGAAAAAGATGTTACAAAGTTGTTTAGAATGAAGAAAAGGCCCAACATGAATATCCGGCCTAGGTGACTATGTACTTGTAAAGAGTTTTGATAAGTTTCTTTGTATGATCTTATTATGTCTCTAAACTTTATGAACTCTTTGGAACCTTTGTGATATCATTATCCTTTTGTTCTTCAACCACATTACAAACCCCTTGGCCCCATTACAACCTTGATTAAAGACCTATTGATTCATGAAGTTGTATGATCTAAATAGTGGAGAATAGGTGGACAAGCAAGAATATGGTAGAACTGTTTTCATGAGATTGATTGAGTGTAAACACTTCACCACTACTTTAAAGAGTGAAAATCATGAGGGTATCCCATGTGAGAAGTTGAGATTAAATTTGAACATGCACTATTTTGATTGAGATATGTTATGTTAATATTGGCTTAACTCAAACAATTTACATTCAAGCATGATTTTTTGTGAAATTCTTTAAGCTATTGATTAGTTTATAAGACTTGTTCAAAGATTGTCTCTAATTTGTATTGAAAGGATTAGGAATAAATATTTTTAGTATATGTAGTTTATTTATATTTTAGTTTTTCAATGTTTGTGGGTATCGTTCTAGTAAACCCTCACGAGACTAAACTCGTCCACTAGGGACACCTAGGGGTTTAAAGGCTTGTGTCACATGCTAAGTGCCACCGTGATTTCCTACGAAAGTGGATTAGATTAGATTTTCTTATTTTATTTTTATTTGATTTTGCTCGAGGACTAGCAAAAAGCTAAGTGTGGGGGTGTGATAACTCGTATAATTATATAGTTTTTAGTTATGTTTTATTATTGTTTTGTGTCAAATACGAGTTATTATTGTTTAGTCTAATTGTGTTTATGATCTTTTATATTTTTATGTAATTTGGTGTTTTTCACAAGTTTCTTTGAGTGATTTCAGATTACTAGAATTAAGGGCAAATCCAGTTCAGTTCCAGTTCCGACACCTTTTGCCATATCAGCTATATCTGGAGTTTCACTGAAGCAATAAGGCTGAAATTTGTATCCGTGCAAAGATAAGAGGCATATCTATCTTTTTCATGTTTTACACTTCTTGAAACGGAGTCGTTTTCCCTAGCGAAATCGACCATCAAGTTGGCTGATGTGCAATGACGTCTGTGCTGACCTGTTTTCGTATTTTCCCATATCTGCTTATCCACATCAGAAAATGAGCTTATTCCAATGGCTATGGATCCGTAACTGATACGGGAACCTTTGTCTAGAAGACCATATGATCAGATCAGGCCTCTAATATTGACGAAATCGACCATCAAGTTGGCTGATGTGCAATGACGTGTGTGCTGACCTGTTTTCGTATTTTGCCCATATATGCTTATCCACATCAGCAAATGAGCTGATTCCAACGGCTATGGATCCGTAACTAATAGGGGAACCTTTTTCTAGAAGACCATGTGATCAGATCAGGCCTCCAACATTGACGAAATCGACCATCAAGTTGGCTGATCAAAATTGTCATACAATATGACAAAAATTGTTAGAAAAATTCACCCACCTATTATACCTACCTTTGAAATTTGTAAAGCTTGTTTCTTGTCATTTAGCCCTCCAAAATGTGTATAAATAGAGGGCCTTGGATGATTGTAGAGGAGCATATTGTACATAGGTAGGATATTAGCCATTGTAATAAAATTCTCTAAGTTTTCTTCTTCTTTCTTTTCTCTAGTTTTCTTTTTCTTTAGAAAGAGCAAGAGGTTGGATAATTAATATTCTTCTTCTTCTTCTTTCTTTCTTTTATTTTCTTCTTAGATTCTATTTAATTTTATGTTTATAATGCCTACGCTAGGCTAAACTTCTATTTGGTTAAGGGTGATTTCAAAGCCCTAGACATGTTTTATGATTGATTTTCAGATTCTATCTATCATTAATTTTCTATCAAAGTTGCTTATGTTCTTCTACAAGAATTGTTCATGATGTTGTCTTGATTTGTTTAGGTGTACAACTAGATAGATCTTGATAATTATCTATTGCTAGTTTAGGAGTCTTGATCCGTGTAATTGTCTTGATTTCCTATTCATAAGTGGCAATTTGTGATTAATGATTATGGTCAAGTTTTCAATAATTGCAAAGTGGAACATAACCTAAGTTGAACAATCCGAGCTTATGTGTTTGTTGCTTAGATCAACCTATCTTTCTCATCATAAAGCTGCCATTAAATTGAATTTAGAGAGCTTATTCTAGGTTGTTTAATGGTTAGAGATTAAATAGAGAGCTTGTTCTATTTAACGACAAACTAAGGAAAGATTGGGATAACAGAGCTTGTTGTTATCTACGGTTGTTAACTTTGATAGTTGGTTGATATTGATAGATCTGAAATTGATTCTTAATGATGTCTAGTGGTGGAGAATGAAACCTTAACCATATTTTTCATATTTGATTCTTCTTACTTACTTGTTTTCTTACTTTTCTAGTTTGCTTATTTTTAAAAGTATATTTATTTTTATTGGCTGGTTATACCGCCTAATTTGTATATTAACTTTGTTTTACTTTTATTGGCTGGTTATACCGCCTAATTTAGTATATATATTTTTATTGGCTGGTTATACCGCCTTGCATCTTCTTCTTATTATTTACTTTAGTTTAAATCTGGCTTCAAAAACCCCTTTTCTTTTATTGTTCTTGAATTTAAGTTTTAAACTATTAACTTATAAACTAAAACCCAATCCCTGAGGACTCGACCCTTGCTAACTACTATACTTACAATTTATCTTTTTAGTGCAAGGTTAAATAAGATACACTCTTTTGGGTGCATCATCCATGCATGTCTATGCATCTTTGGTCATGTTCTTTGCACCATTTTCATGCTATTTTAGTTTTTGCATCATTTTCATGTTGTGATAAGTTCCCTACACATTCGGCCTTTCCATGCATTTTGGTTCATGCTATGCCTTGCATCATATTTGGTTGAGCCATGCATCTTAGGTCATGTAGCTATGTCATTTAGCATTTTGTGTTCATGAAATGTCTTGCATCACATTCGGCCTTCCCATGTATTTTAGGTCTAGGTCATGCTTTGTATTATATTCGGTTATGTAATGCATCTTAGGTCATGTAGCTATGTCATGCATCTTAGGTCACTTTCCATGACATTTAGAGAATAAGTCATTTTTGGTTTTGCCATGTCACCTATGCCATGTCATTCATTCTTATGACATGTCATCACTTATATTATGTCATGTCACCTATGCCATGTCATCATGTTATGCCATGTCACCTATGCCATGTCATCATTTTATGCCATGTCATCCAAATAACATGTCATGCCATGCCATTCGGCCATCCACATGCCATCACCATGTCATTCGGTCATCATGACATTTTATTTATAGTTTATGTCATTTATGCCATATCATTCATATAGTATGTCATTTGCTATGCCATTTAGTGTCTGAGCCCATTTCATACCATAATTAAGCATGTCATGCCATTCATGTCACTACCATGACCATTCAGTCACCATGACATTCCATTCATGTCATTCTATTTTCATGACACAATATTCTCATGCCATATCATTTGGTTTGCCATGTCATTGTGTTTATCTCATTTTGGTTTGCCATGTCAATTTCATTCACATGACATTCATTACCATGCTATATCATCTTATGCCATGTCATTATCTCATATTCCATATTACAATGAAAATGCTTATCATGTTTTAGTAATCATGCATGCCTTAATATTAATTTGCATATTCATAACATTTTAATAAATATGGCAATATTCTCGAGTTTAAATAATTCATGGTTTTCTCTGCTGGGTTTGCCAGAGAGGATATCATTAATTATTATTAACAAAGGAATACCCTTTTCTAAAACAAAAATTATTCAGAAAACTTCAAAATAAATAAAACTTTCTATGTTTTGCCGGGTTTGTCGGGGAACATGAAAAGATTTTGGTGCTAATAAATTATGACTCATTGTCAAACAAATTCTTCTTATGTGATAAGCTCATAAAATATACATTTTATGCCTTTCTACCTTTAGTTTTTGTTATGTTTTCAATCTTTATCTTGTTTACTTATATTATGTTTTCAAATTTTAGGTACAATAAGGAGAATGAAGTCAAAAGATGTCAATAATGATGGTAAATAACTTACAAAATCATAATCACAAGATGGAAGAAGACTCGGGAGTCAAAAAGATCAATTTCTAGTTGCAAAGCAAGAAGGCAGATTTGACCTCCGGAGCTTGTTTCATGGAAAACATGATGTTAAACTCTGTATTTGAAGCAACTTACTACTTGACTTTTGAAGCTGACTTGAATACCTTTCCTATGGTAGTTTACACGCCCAAATCGGACAAGAAATGGTCATCCAAATTGGCCAAAAAAGTGCGAGAAGATGCAGCAGAAAAATGGAAGATAGAGAGCCTGGTGCTGCAGCGCCAAAGGTTCGGGAAAAACCAAGAAAAAAAAACGTGATTTTTGTGCCTCCAGGCTTACTTGTGTGGCAAGGATTTGTTCCCGAGTTTTTAAAACTCTATAACTACCATCTTTTGAGCTACAAACTAGACATCTTTTGAGGAGACTCAAGGATAGACCTGGCAATTCGTGTATTCGTGTCGTGTTCGTGTATTTTGTCATGTCATAATCGTGTTTAAGGTATTTTATATTTATATAAACTTTGGAACGTTAATAATTCGTATTAAATAGATTTTGAGACATTCGTATATTCTTGTCGTGTTAGTGTTATTTTTCGTGTCATGTCGTATTTTTAGTTATTTTTTCCGTGTCGTGTCCAGTATTTCCAGGTCTACTCAAGGATCATCATTCTTCTTCTTCTTCTTCTTCTTCTTCTTCTTCTTCTTCTTCTTCTTCTTCTTCTTCTCTATTCTTTTATTTTCTTTTTATTTTTATGTATATATTATCTATGCCTATGCTAGGCTAAACTTCTCTTTGGTTAAGGGTGATTTCAAAGCCCTAAACAAGTTTTGTAATTGATTTTCAGATTTATCTATCATTAGTTTTCTATCAAAGTTGATTATGTTCTTCCATAAAAATTGTTCATGTTGTTGTCTTGATTTATTTAGGGTGATCAACTAAATAGATTTTGATAATTGTCTATTGCTAGTTTAGGAGTCTTGATTCGTGTAATTGTCTTAATTTTCTATTCATAAGTGACAATTTGTGATTAATGATTATGGTCAAGTTTTCTGTGTAGTGAATTCTATGTAGTCTATATAGATGATATACTAGTTTTTTCAAAAACTTTGAAAAAACATAGAAAACATTTAGAAATTATAGCAAATACATTCATAAAAAATGGAATTATTTTAAGCCCTAAGAAAATAGAGTTAGAAAAACAAGATATAGCATTCTTAGGACTTCATTTATCTCAACAAGGGATAAAATTACAGGATCATATTATAACCAAAATAAAAGATTTTCCTGAAGAAGTTTCTGATTTAAAACAATTACAGAGTTTGTTAGGAATTCTCAATTATGGTAGAAATTTTATAAAAGATTTATCTAAAATGGAAAAACCATTGCTTAATAAGTTAAAGAAAGATAAACAATTTAGTTGGACAAAGCAAGATTCAGAATTAATTAGAAAAATTAAATCTGAAATTATCAAAATACCAAGTGTATATCTTCCAAAAGAAGAAGATAAATTAATTCTTGAAACATATGCTTCACAAGAAAATTGGGGAGCAATTTTAAAAGCACAAATAAACAATCAAGAAAATGAACTTATTTGTGGATATAATAATGGAAAATTTAAAACAAACGAACAAAGTTATATAATTTATGAAAAAGAATTATTAGCAATAATAAATGAAATAAAAATATTTCATATATACTTAGCACCAGGAGAATTTACTATTAGAACAGATAACCAATCAGTCAAAGATTTTCTTAAAAATAAGAAAAATGAAACAAATCCAAGAAGGATTAGATGGTATAATTTTCTTTGTAAATATCATTTTAATGTAGAACATACAAAAGGTTCTAACAATTTTCTTGTTGATTATTTGAGCAGGGAAAACTTGAGCTGAAAAACAGCTATGGAGATAGTAAAAGAAGTCCAAGGTGAATGGACTACGATAAAAAAGAAGTCTCAAAAAAGAGATTCTTTTTCATCGGTAGAAATCCAAAAAGGATACTACCAAAATTCTCAATGGGCTCAGCAAACACCTGACCCAAGAAATATTACAATTTCTCAATGGGCTCATCAAAGAACTGACCTAAGAAATATTCAATATATCACCATCCCTTATACTGGTCAAACAGTTCCAGTACAACAACCTTATTCACCAGCCTATTCTCCATCTCAATGGTCTCAAAACCAAGATTGGGAACCTATTTACTATTCTGAATTGGTTAAACAAACCTCTTCATTATTACAAAAAAAAACCTGAAAAATAGGTGTCAGACTTTTTTAACCCTGGTTTACCTCCACATTTATATGATATCATGAATAATATATGGAAAGCCCATATATTAGATAAAAAAGCTAGTTTTAGAAAAAATATGAGCCGTTTAGGCGAAATTTTAGCTAAACAAGTTAAAGATGAAGAAAAATTAAAAGAAATGATTTTTACCAGTATTCAAAAAAGAAACCGGGATTCTGAAATGGAAATCAATTATGAGGATATAAACAATATTCTCAATATTTTTGATTATTTAGATAATCATAATAAAAATCCTATTTTTGAAAAAATCATAATAAAAGAAGAATTTTGTGGTTTTTTACCAGAAGTATCTAAAGAAGCAGATGCTGAATATATGCTTACTAATATAAAACTATGTGATATAAGAGAATTAGAAGAATCCTCTAAAAAATTCCAACAAGAATACCAACTTCTAGATGAGGTACAATCTAGATTTTGGCTTAATCAATATTTTCATAAACTTCCCCCACCCTGGGATGAAATATATAATAGTAAATATAATTACTATCTTGAAAAAAACTGAAAGCAAAGATACTTTAGGAAATAGAATATTATTTGCAAACAAGCAAATAATAGAACACTGTTTACAAGCTAAAACAGCTAAACAAGTTAAAAAACAAATAGGACAAAAATATTGTTCTAAATTATTAAATAATACGGTAGAATTTGGTTGTGATCTTATTATCCTAGAAATAAAAAATTTAAATGGAAAAAATGGCAAAAACCAAAATCTATGCAAAAAGATAAAAAAAAAATATGTTAAAAGAAAAACTTTTAACAAACAAGATAAAAAATCTTGTAAATGTTATATCTGTGATGAACAAGGACATTTAGCAACAAATTGTCCTAATAAAGGAAAAAGTGCTAAAACAATGATAAAATACATAAAAGAAAAAGATCTAGAAATATGTTTTGGTAAAGAAATCATTGATTCAGAAGAAATAATTTATGAAATCTCTTCTGATGAAGAAACAGCAGAAAATGAAAAAGAAATTATATTTATGATAAAAGAAAATCCAAATATAGAAACATTAAAAGAAGTACCTGATGAAGAAAAATAGGTTACAAAATTAGGTGATGTCTTAGGAGAAGACATACAAATAACTGAAAAACAATTATCAAAATTACAGATAGTAAAAAAGGAAGATATTTATAAAATATCAAAATTTAATTTTTTGAGTGCTAGATACTTTGAACAATTTAGCGGTAATACAACTGCTAAAGCCTCTGAAGATAGATTAGTAGATATTCCCATCTTTAATAAAGAAAAAATTAGGAGACTTAAACAAAAGTATCCTAAACTCAGATATATTCATATAGGTGTAATCCAAATAGAAATAAAAGCCTTATTTCGACAAGGAATAGATACACCAATCATAGCTGTAGTTTTAGACAAAAGATTTCTTGATCCTATTAAAGCTCTAATAGGAGGAATACAATCCAATTTAGTCACTGGAGTAGTTTGGTTTAAAATAAAACCAAATTATTTTGTATCTATTAATGATCCAAATATACAAGATTCGGTCTGCCTTAGAATACAAACAAAAAATGTTGGTATGAAGGATAATAGCAATGATCTAACAATCAGTTGGAAAGCTATTCATGAATTTACTAACTTGGCACAAACTTCAACAAAGTAGTTTGATACCAAAATAAATGAAATCTTCGAACCAAGTAGTTTCAAATCAGAAATCCAACCCCGATTAATGAATATTAGAGATCTAAAAGTCCCTACTAATTTGTTACTAAAAGATGTAACTGGTGAATCCTCAAGCTCAAGCAAAATAGCAAAACCTATAGAATTCATGGCTTCAGGATCAAATCTAAATTTCAAAGATAATAGATCTTTAAAAGAGAAAATAAAAAAATCCACCAAGGATTAGTTTTTCTCAAAATCAATTAGAAGAAAGTGATAGTGATGAATCTATTGCTAGCACTAGTACTAAACCAATTGGCATAACTAATGCCCAAATACCAATTTTTCCAGGAAATACAGCAATGTAAAATTCTTTTAGAATTAGTTAATAAAGTTGTTTATATTACTGTTCTAACAATTTTTTTATTGATCAATTGAGCAGGGAAAATTCGGATTAGCTGAAAAACAGCTATGGAAAAAGGAAAAGAAGTCCCAGGTGAATGGACTACGATAAAAAAAAAAGCCTCAAAAAAGAGATTCTTTTTCATCTGTAGGATTCCAAAAAGGATACTACCAAATTCCTCAATGGGCTCAGCAAACACCTGACCTAAAAAGTGTTCCAATTCCTCAATGGGCTTAGCAAACACCTGACCCAAGAACTGTCCAATATATTACTATCCCTTATACTTGTCAAACAGTTCTAGTACAACATTTCTCTCAATGGTCTCAAACCCCTTATAATTCAATCCCTTCTTATTCTGAGATCATTAAAAATACAGGGAAATTGTTAAAACAATAATCTCCTGAAAAATCAAGGATTTTTATAATCTAGGAGTACCAACAAATCTTTACCAATTTATTAATAGAGTATGGGAAGCCCAACTCCAAGATAATAGATCTGCTTTTAGAAAATATCTTTCTCAACTATCTGAAACAGTTGCTAAACAAGCTAATGAAGAAAAATAATTTAAACAAATAGTTTTGAAAAGCATTCTACTAAGAAAGTGGAATGATGAAGAAAATCTGATATTGAAGAGATAAGCAATCTCTTGGATTTATGTGAAAAACTTGGAGAATTTTCATCCAATGGCCAAGAATAGAAGAACACAACTCATCCAAGGGGTAGGCACTCAAAGGGCCAAGCAAGGGAGTGCATGGGATTGGTCCTCATTTTCGTCTAAGGGCTGAGTACACATCTTAAGGGCTGCTATCAATTGGCAAGATGACACTTTTATGTTGTCATTAAAATATCTTAATCTAAGGGCCAAAATTGGAGGAGAAAAAATGCAAAAATCATCCAATGATGGGCATGCCATTAGGCCAAGTCATCAGGGGAAGGGGCTGATCAGTTTTCTCACAAGGTTGAAGGCTGGAAGTCAATAGCTAATTGAGAAAAAAAAGGTTTTTTAAAGAAAGGAAGAAAAGCTTTTGTTAAGGTAGCCGTACTACCATTGCTACTACATTTTTTTCTTCTTCTTCCTCATGCTTTATTTCTTGTTTTCCATGTGATTTCCTACCATTTTTTTTTTACATCTTTCTTGTTGTTCTTGCTTTTCAAAAAAATAAATAAAACAATGGTTAGGCTTCATGATCTTGATGAAAATCAAGTGATAATGGTTAGGGTGGGCTTTTTCCAATATACCAACCATGGAGCTCATCTCCATATTTTTTTTCTTACCTTAGTTATTTTTTATGATTTTGAGATTGAAAAGGCTTCATGAAATTGATAAAAATCAAGAGATAATGGTTTGGGGGGGGGGGGGGGCTTTGTCTAATGTACCAACCATGGAGCTCATCTCTTTGTTATTTATTTGCTTACTTTAACTTGCTTATTTCTATTATTTTTTATCTTTATGTATATTTATATTCTTGCTAACCATCTTGTTCTTTTGACTTATGTCATATTTTTGCATCTTGGGGCTATTGTCATATAGTTTAGGCCATTCCCATTTCTCATATCATCTTCCATAGCATTTAGTTAGGTCATTTTACATGACATTTCTCACAACACTTTGGTTCCTATGCCATTCGGCCATGTGCATTTTCTTTAAGCATTAGGCCATTTTCATATTCCATGTTATTTTTCCATGACATTTAGACATTAGGCCATTTTCATATGCCATGCCATTTCACATGTCATTTAGCCTTAGGCCATTTTTATTAGTATATGTCATTTAAGTTTAGGTCATTTTATTATTCTATGTCATTTTACATGTCATATGCCATGTTATTTTTCCATGACATTTAGACATTAGGCCATTTTCATATGCCATGTCATTTTCCATGTCATTTAGGCACTAGGCCATTTTCATTATTTTTAATGTCATTTGCCATGTCATTTAGACACTAGTTCATGCATGTTAAGTTAGGATAGCATTTATTGCCATGCAAACTCATGCTAGGCATTTAGGTTATTTATGCCATGCATTTTCTATATCAATTAGGCTTTAAATCATGCATTTCATGCATTCACTTTGCTGTATTTTAATGCATTTCATGCCATGCCACATGATTTATTACTTAGACCAATCAATGGCTCAAAGTCATGCCATGCCACATGATTTTTCTGGGCAGTCATCTTTAATCAAAAAATTAAGCCAATTTTTTTTCGTGTAGTTTTACATGTTTTGAGTCTCCAGTAACTTTTTTAGATTTTTTTGAATTGTTAAAAATAGGCTAAAAAATTGTGTGTCAAAATCGGACAGTAGAGGCAGATTTGAATTCAAAAGAAAAAGAATGGTTGAATTTGGCTAAGGCATTTAGAGGGGGTTGGTTAGAAGCTTTAACTACTATCTTAGGATAGTTTCTAAGTTTTTTTTAAACTTTAAAAATGATTTTAGAAATCTCGGGTTAAGGGTGGTCAAGTCCGGGATTTTAAACTTAGGAAATTAGAGCCGTTTTAAAAGGATTTGGTAGGGGTTTTAATCTTCATTCAAGTTTTTCTTCAAAATTGTTTTCAAACAATCACAAAGTTTTGTTTTTAGAAAATCTAATTTGACATATTTTCCTAATGTAGCCGGTATCTTTTTAGATATACGGATTTGTATATTTAGAGGAAAAAATACATTTTCATGCATTGCATTTTCCATGTTCATTCATTTTATTTAATATGTGATTTTTGCTATGATATTTTTCTATGGTATTATTATTATTTCGATTCACTTTTTATGATGGTTATTGTTTGTTATATGATTTTTTGAATATTTCATGCTATCCTATACATTTTATTTAGTCATTTATTTTTGTCACATTATCTAGCATATACTATGTTCATGCATTTTTATTTGATTTTCATGCATATTTCATGATAGCATTATTTTATGTTTCATGTCATTTCATGTCACTTACATTATATTCCATGTCATTTAGATTATATTATTTAGAATATACCATGTCATTCAAAATATGCCATATCATTTACATTTGCCATGTCATTTAGATTATTTTATTTCATTTAGAATATATCATGTTACTTAGGATATTTCATTTTATTTAGAATATGCTATGCCATCTAAATTATATCATCTCATTTAGGTTGCATTATAATATCTAGACTTTATTATATCATCTTTACTATGTCACACATATTCATGTTCATATTTTTTAAATGTTTTGAAAAAGATAATGATTTTCAATAAAAATAAAGATATTCCCGAGTTAAAATAATTCATGAGTTCTCTACCGGTTTTGCTGGAGGGGATATGATCAATTATCATTAATAAAGGAATATCTTTCTTTCAAAAAACGAAAATGATTCAAAAAGTTTTCCAAATAAATAAAAAATTTCTATATTTTGCCGATTTTGTACTGGTTTAAAAAAGCCCTGGCCAAATCATTCCAAGGGCAAATCTGATCCTTTCTCAACTGACTATACCACCTAATTGCGGACCTGCTGAGGCTACCCTGAAAGAAGTAAATCAAAAGCTTATCATTATCTATGTGACTTGCCATTTTTCGGCAGAACATGGTGATGTGGGTTGATGGATAGGTCGTCTCGTCATATTTCACAAAGTCAGGGACCTTGAATTTAGGAGGAATGACTAAATTGAGGACCAAGCATCGTTCTTTCACATCCATACTCCCGAATACGTCTGTATTTTCTACTGCCTGAAGCCTTTCATCTAGCAACTGATATTTCCCTTTGGAATCTGCCAACTCAGCCTCGTTCGACTCAACCATCTTCAGTTTTGCTTGTTTAGCTGGATCATCTAAATTTAGAATGTTGCTTGGATTAATTGTATTCTGACCATTTAACATCATGACCTCACTCTGACCCTCTTGTGCCTCTAACCCTTCTCTAGCGGCCAAGTTTTCAGTGTATCTCTTTCCCTTGATTATGGCAGACATCAGCTCCATCAATTTAGTCATCTGATCCTTAGATTCTGCTTGAGACTTTGCCAGCTATTTTCTCAATTCTTCATGTGTCCTTTCCATTCTTTCGTTTTGAGCAGCTTGTTCATTCTCCATAGCTCTAGCCTATATTAAAAGGGTACTTAGTACTTCTTATACCTCTGATATGAAATGAAAATTCTTTCAAAGACTCTTAAAGCCAAGCCAACTTTTGTTTTATTCCCCCCAAATGTATGCCATGATGAAGGAGCCATGAATGCAATTTGATGCCCGTGAAACATAAACAATGTGATGTATGGACATGTATAGTGGAAACATGTTGACCATGTATGTAATAAATACAATCACGATGCCAACATGCTGCAAGCAAAGAATAAATAAATCAATGCATGGATATATGCAATGAATGACCATGTATATTTCAGTTTATTTCGCAATGAATGATCATATACACTATGAATGCAACACGATGTCAATTATGATGTATGTAAACAATGAATGATTGACACAGAGTATATATAAAGAAAATCATGCTGACCATGTATGTAATAAATGTATCCTGATGTTAATATGACAGATTACTGCATGAGCATATCATGATAGCTATGTATGCCATGGATGTAATCTAATGCCAACATGATGCATTTAAAGAATAAATAAATTGATACACAGGTATATATACAAATAATGACCATGCATGTCATAAATGTATTTACAATGAATGACCATGCATTCTATGACTGTAACATGATGTCAAAATGATACATGTAAAGAATAAATGAATTAACACAAAGGTATATACAATGACCAATGATTTCACGAAATTGGTGGGACCAAATTTTGATTATTAAAAAATCTCACTATGCAAAATTTGCCTCCAAATTTAATCTATGATTTTTTGAAACATGTTTTCTCTATGAAAAGCCAAACATATTATTTTCAAAAGAATTTCGGGGTAGTGGATCCTAATATGGTATAATATGCAAATGTTCATGTAACACTACCGATTCATAATCATCAAATGAGATTATTATCAACTGTTTATTGCAAAGAATGAGATAAAAAATACAACCATGAATGTACATGTTCTATTCATGAATGATGAAATGTGCAAAATGCAAAAATGTTTGAAAAAGAATGTTTTGATATTTTCAATTTTAAAAAGCTAGTGAACGCTTGCCCCAATATTATCGACTAATCTAGGCATCACAATGCCTTCAGGGTGGGATATTAAACTTATTACGGACGATGTACGTACATTATTGTCCAATCTACAACCCTTATTCAGAGTGTAAAATAAGTAACAAAAGGTTTAGAAATGTCCCTCCATGTGTTCTTATCTTCGGTGTATCTAATGAAAATCCGGCATGCTTCGCCTAGGTTCACTATATGAGGGTGAATCGATTTTAAAGGCCCCGAATTGCTCCTCACTGTCGCCGGTGAAGGCTAGTAAGGCACCCCAATAAAAGCGGGTTCAATTCGTTAGAGTATATTTTCCTAAGCCCATACGGAGGATCATCACGAAGGCATTAGGTACTTTATACTCCGGAAGTGTTTCACTAGCCCATACGGAGGATCATCACGAAGGCGTAGTTACTTTACTCCCACTTAAAAGGACGGAACCCTGGTAGAGAGTTCATGTTATGCAAATGTAGTGTGTGCGGAGGAACAACAAACCTTTCACCACCTATTCTACACCCCTTATCCTAAATACCCCAACAATTTATTAAAACAATGATCAAGAATAGTGTAACGCATTAACCAACAAGCAATAGTAATATACAACATTAAATAACTAGAAAACAATAATAAAATGCATGTGAATGAATATGAACATATTTAAAACATTTTATTATTTTCAAAATTCTCCCTTATTTTAAAAAAAGTGGGAATTAAAATTAAATACCAATTAAACCAACAAAATCGAGACTTTGATAATACACGACTAATTCTAGGCCTAACTCTCTAATATTACCTAGTGGAGTCGCCAAGCTGTCGCAACCTAAAAAATAATGATGTCTCATCGCGAGACTTTATTATTCGTTAGGCGTGACATTAAAAAACCGAGAAAAAATCGACTTAATTCCTCTTTAAATAAAATGAGGGTTTGAAAACAACCTCAGAAAAAAACATGGAGTCGCCACTAATCTTTTTTTGGCTAGGTGTGATCGGTCACCTATTAAAACCGATTTTATAAAATATTTTAAAATTAATTAAAACTTTTTTAAAACCAATTTCAAGTCTGCCTTATAAACCAGAGAAAATTGAAGAATCGGGTTCGGGACTCGGTTACGTGCGGGGAAGGATTAGCACCCCCACAACGCCCGTATAAAATGGTACCTTATTAATCATGTGTTATCTCAAGTCTCGGTAAACAGTTGGTTTTTAATTTAGTATTTCAAGTTAATTCCCAATTTAAAGAAAAATAATTCCATTTTTAATTGAAAAGACCTTTTTTCTTTACATTTCCCTTTTTAATCCTTGACATTCATCTTTGTTATCTAAACCTTTTTGCAATGAATTCTTGTCGGCACTTTCATGGTATTTGGCTGTTTCATACCATCTTTCATATATGTTGTGATGTATTTTGAATGTTATCAAATTGAATGATGATTTATAAACATAAAAATCTTTTAAGAAAAGGATTTCTTTGCATTACTGTGGAGTAGATTTAAATTTTAGAAGAGGTTTGGAAACCATTTAAAATTTGGAGAAACTCACGAAAATCCATAATGCTAAAAAGCTCATAAAGTGGGGCAAACTTTGGATGGACTAAACACGTCAATCCATGATACTGAAGAACTCATCTAGTGAGACGAATCAGGGATAGGTTGCTGACACCGTCACAGAGTCAGAAAACTTGTGGATCAAGGTGAAACCTTAGAGAAGAGTCCATCAAGAAGGGCAAACCATGGATAGGTTGAAGACACCGTCACAGAGTCAAAATTTTTATGAATCTCAATGAATTCATAATGATGAAAAGCTCATCAAGAAGGGCAAGCAAGGGAGTCAAGAAGTTCGTGAATCCAAATCATGGACTACAACTCATGAAAATCATGTAATTGCATTCATCCCTAGGGAACATGCATCCTGTGCAAAACCTATCATCAACATCACTGCATTAGACTAACATTGCAGGAACTGTAGAAAGTTTTCATTTTTAAGTCCAATGTAGCTGGCATAAAAGGAAGAAAACCCTTTATACGAGCATTTTGGACAAGACATCCAAACATTTCTGGACAAGACATCCAATATTTTTCGGACAAGACATCCAAACATTCTGGACAAGACATCCAACATTTTGCGGACAAGACATCCAAACTTTTTCTAGACAAGACATCCAAAACATAATTTCACCCTAAAATTATATACATGTCATGTGAAAAGATATTTCTCTAAAACTCTGCCGGGTTGCCGGGGAGTTTGATATCCTGACACATGCCATTATATAATTTCACACCAAGATAAGATAAGGCGTCAGGATGTCCGCTGAGGTATTTTTTTTCTTGCAAAATCGAACTTGTTTTCTTAAAATGGGTCGGGCCTTGATTAGTTAGGGAATTCAATTTAAGGATAAATTATTCTATTTACAGTTTTTTTCTTTCGAAAATATGGTTTTCGTTGGATCCAAAATTATATACATGTCATGTGAAAAGATATTTTTCTAAAGCTCTTCCGAGTTGCCGGGGAGTTTGGTGAAATATCCCGATACCATGCCATTTATATAATTTCACACATAAATTTTTCCTGGATAAGACAACTAGATTTTTCTTGGACAAGACATCCAAAAAAGTTTCCTGGATAAGACATCCAGATTTTTCTCGGACAAGACATCCAAAATTTTTTCTGGATAAGACAACCAGATTTTTCTCGGATAAGACATCCAAATTTTTGAAAAGAAATCGAACTCGTTTCCTTAAGATGGGTCGAACCTTGATTAGTCAGGGAACTCAATTTAAGGACAAAATTTTTTTGTTTTGAAACAAATCGAACTCGTTTCCTTAAGACGGGTCGAGCCTTGATTAGTCAGGGAACTCAATTTAAGGACAAACCTTTTTGTTTTAAAAGAAATTGAAACTCGTTTTCTTAAGACGGGTTGAGCCTTGATTAGTCAGGGAACTCAATTTAAGGACAAATCTTATTGTTTTAAACAAAAATTCACCAAGATAAGATAAGGCCCCGAGATTTCCATCGAGGTATTTTCTTATCTTGCAAATCGAACTTGTTTCCTTAAGACAGTCGAGCCTTGATCAGTCAGGGAGCTCAATTTAAGGACAAAATTCTTTTATTTACAGTTTACACAAAAAAAAAATCAAAAAAATGAAGAATTTCTCCCTCTTATCCTTCACATGTGATTCCACTAACCGGACAAAATTATTGTCTATTTTATTTTTGCCTGATTCCTAATTCTCAGCAATAGTCAAAGAGGGTCAGCTGTAGACACCTAATTTTGTCTGGACCCCTTAAACAAGGTAAATTCTCCTTTCAACTTCACGAAATGTGAAGAATATCCCCTCATTCCATAGATGGGTCTCCAAGACTTTAATTCGGAGGCAAAAGTGAAAAAGTCAACCGAAAAAAGTCAACTTCAAAAAACTCAACCCCAAAAAGTCAACTTCCAGTCAAAATCAAGATTCAAAGTTGAACTGAACAATGGAGAAGGATTTTTGATAATAGGAGATCTACAGTTGAAGATAGAGAGGTTGAAAGACAAAATGCAAAATTCAGTGTAGGAGAAAAGCATGGAATTTCCAAATTTGGGAAAAAGTACGTAAATGATCAAATTGAATGAAATTGAAACCTCAAATTGAAAGAAGATCAATAAAAAAGGATATCCAAAGGTCCAATTTCACCAAGAATAATCAATCGAAAAAAGAAGTGGACAAAATTGGAAATTTCCATTTATGGGGAAAATGGGAAATTTTGCAAATTTGGGGAAAAAATGCATAAACGATCAAATTTGACACAATTGGAGGTTCAAAATAGAATAAGATCAATAAATATGGATATTGGAAGGTCCAATTTTGAAGCGAAGTTGAATGAGGAATCTGTTTGAAGAGAAAAAAGAAAAATAAAGATTTAATGATAAATAGAAAATTCGCAAATTTGGGAAAAACTACAGAGATGGTTCGATTCGGTGAAATTGAAGTCCGCAGTTGATGAATAATAAATAAACAAGGGCACCCCAAGTCCCAATTTGAAGTGGATCCAAAGGAAGAGCCGATTGGAGGAGAAACGAAAAAATCGAGAAAATTCCCAATTTTGAGGAAAAAGAGAAAAACCAAATCGAAGAGGAATTCAGGAGTAAAAATTTAGCATAATTGGTCCAACTTCAATTCAATATATGAAAAAGGTAGTGGAAGAAGAAAATCCAAAAAAATTGGCCCGTTTCGAGTAAAATCGAGGTTTCAGGGGCTAAAGGGCAATTTTGGAAAATCCGAGAAAAATAGAATCCGAGCTCGAAAAATTGCAAAATTTTCCAGAACTGAGTTTTAGGATGGAAATAAGGAAATGAGAGGAAGAAAACCCAAAATTGGGGCTGAAACGCAAATATGTTAAATTCGGGGGCACTAAACCGAAATTTTAGAGAAAAATCCGGGAAAATGGGAAAACGAGCTCAAAAAATTATGAAAACCTCTAGAACTGAGTTTTATATTGGATGGAATGGTTGGAGAAGCAAAATCAAGAATCAGACCCCAAATGGAAATAGATAAAATTCGGGGGCACTAAACCGAAATTTTAGAGAAAAATTCAAGAAAAATGCAAAACGAGCTCGGAAAATTATGAGAACCTCCAGAACTGAGTTTTATATTGAATGGGATGGATTAAAAAAAAAACCTAAATTGGGGTCCGTTTGTAAATAAATTAAGTTTTGGGGCCAAAATACAATTTTATCCAAAAAATCGAAAAGGAGCATTTTGCAAATTTAAAAAAAAAAGAAAAAAGAAAAAGAGGAATGGCCTGAAAAATTCCAGGCCATTTTCGGCCAACTCATGGAGAGGAAGATGGAAGTGTGATCATCTTAATCAAATGGCCAAGATTGAATAGCAAGATGATATTTTTAAGAAAGGACAAGATTCTCCACTACTTGCCTACATGGCATTTTTGGCCAATAGGAGGCCTCCTAATTGCAAAGACATGTGAAGCCCATGTGAAGAGCATGTGAAAGCTATCTGATGGTGCCAAATGGATAAAAACTGCCACCTAGGAAGATATTTTGATAGTAAGCTATATGATAATGACAAGGTTTAGATATTTTGTAGAGCTAGGAGACAAGAATAATCTAGGTGGCATTATTGGCCAATGAGAGGTTATAGAACCCTTAATTTAAGGAAAGCACCATGCAAAGAGGGGACAAGAATTAGCCATGTGGCAAAGATGTTGGGAGAGCACGCAAAGTATGACTAAGGCTAAAAAAAGATGAGCACTCTCATACACAAGAGGGGAATTCAGCCAGCCCTTAGAGGGGGAGGATTTCATTTTTTTGAAGGGGGAGGATTTCATTCACTACATTCTTGAGAAGAGAAAAAAGAAGAGCAAAAAAGAAACCTCTTAAGGAGAAAAAGAGAGAAAGAGGGAAAAAGAGGAAGAAGCTTGGAAGTTTGATTGGAAAAGCTTAGCTAGGTAGCTATTTCTTCTCTTCTTTTTCAATTATTTTCTTGGTTTTCATGTTTTCTTTCTCTTCTTTTTCATGTGATTCTTAACTTTCTTTGTTGAATAAAATGATTTCAAAATAAAATTTCCAAAGGTTTTTCCCTTTCTTTTTATTCTGTACAAAATAACAAAGTTGACAAAATTTTCCTACATATTTCCTTGTTTGGCCGAAACCGTACTTGATATACTACTTGTCTTTTTCTTGGTTTTTCTTGCTTGTATGTTGTTTGTGGGATTCACCATTGTGGTAGGATAGGCATTTTTCTTTTGTTTTCTTTTTTTTTTAAAATCAAATAAAAGGTTTGAGAAACTTGAGGATCTTGATTTTTATCAAGTGATTTTGGTTAGGTAAGACTATGTCCAAGGAACCAACCATTGAGCCAACTTTGATTTTTCTTTGCTTGTTTATATTTTTTTTTAGTTCATAATTGATCATTTTCATATGTTTGTTTGGCTATAAAATCATGCATTCAGACCATTTTCAACTTGATTTTTGGTTAAGACCAATCAATGGTCTCTAATCAAAGTCTCTTGTGCAAACTAGATGAAAGAATAAAAGTTTTTAAGTTGGATATTCTGACTTTGGGTAATATTTTCACCAAGTTTCTGTTGTCAAAATAAAATATTTTTTAACCATATTTAGTAGACTCTTAGAGGAGCCTTTGGTATTTTTTCTAGGACTTTTAGAATTTGTTATCAAGGGTGAAAAAATGGTTTTTGGTAAAATAGATTTTAGTTCACTGTTCTGTCTTTAAGGCAATTTCGGTCTAGGCATATTTAGTCCAAATTTAAAAATGATTTTTTCTCATTAAGACTATCATGTCTCAACTCAAAATTGATTTTTTTCAGAATTTATTGAATTTCTTATAAAGGGTAGAAAAATAGTTTTCTAAAACTGGTTTTTGTAGTCAAAATGAGTTTTCTCTAAACTAACAATTTTCTGATTTTTATTTGTAAAAAGGATGGTCTGATTGGAGTAATTAGCTACTATTTTAGATTGTTCTCCATGTCATCTCAAGGATAAAATTTGATTTTACAAAGATCGGGTCATGGGTAGTCAACCCGGGTTTTAAAAAAAATAGGAAAACTAGAGCCTTTTTTTGGTAGGGTATTCAGCCATGGCCCTTTTCACTCCAAAAATTGCATCTTCTAATCCGAGCCCAAAGTCATTCGGTTTTTTAAAAATCCAATTTAAGTTTCTTCTAAAGGTAGTTGGATACCTTTTTAGGTGTACGGATGTCCTTACTTCAAAGGAGAAATGCATCTTCATGCATTGCATATTTTAAAATGTTTTTATTTAATTTGGCATAAAAACGTATTTTTCGGTTTCCTAAATATTTGGCTAGAATTAGTTCCTAATCTTTATCGGGTTGCCGGAAAGGTTAGAAAATTATTCAACGCATGTGTTTATGGAATCGAAAGGTATGTTTTTTGTTTTATTCGGAATCATATAACTGTCATAGGAAAGAATTATTTTCCAAGTTTTGTCGGGTTTTTTTGGGAGTACGAAATATTTTCCGACATATGCCATTTGTGTGATTCCTCACATGAAAAATCCATGAAAATTAATTTTGATATAATAATGTGAGCATATTCCATGATATTTAGATTTGCCATCTTAATCATGCAAATTCCATATCCATGAATATTCCATATTAATGTCATTTAAATTCATGTTGTCATTGTGATCATGATGTGATTATGAATATTCTATAATGATGTCATTTTTTATGATTGAATATTTAATTTATATGCCATGTCATTTAGATTTTGCCATGTCAAGCATGCCATTTCATTCATTATATGCCATGTCATTCAGATTTTGCAATGTCAACCATGCCATGTCATTCATTCATATGCCATGTCATTTAGATTTTGCCATGTCAAGCATGCCATGCCATGTCATTCATTCATATGCCATGTCATTTAGAGTTTTCCATGTCAAGCATGCCATATCATTCATTCTTTTGGCCATATCATTTAGATTTTGCCATGTTTTTGATTCATATGCCATGTCATTCATTCTTTTGGCCATGTCCATGTCAACCATTCCATTTCATTAATTCTTTTGCCATGTTACAATAAAATGTTTGTCATGCCATGTTAATTATGCATTTTTATATTCATGTTTTAATGATAATTTGTACATTCATTATCATTTAAATTTTTGAAAATTGATATTTTTTTAATAAATAAAGTAATATTCCTCCGGGTTGTCGGGGAGTCTTCATCAATTATATTAGAAATATCCTTATAAAAGAGGATGATGCGGAGATTTTGAAAAACAATAAAAATTCTATATTTTGCCTGTTTGCCGGGGAATAAAGAAAATTTTTGCAATAACAAATTTCGTATCATTTCCAAACAAAAATAGGATTATTTTTAAAATGGGAATTATCTTCAAATATCAAATCTGAAATCGACTTTTCACCGAGACTCGAGATAACACATGACTAATAAGGTATCGTTTTATACGAGCGTTGTGGGGGTACTAATCCTTCCCCAAATGTAACCGACTCCTGAACCCACACTTGTTTTCTCTGATTCAAAGCGCAGACTTTGAAATTTGTTTTAAATATTTTAATTAATTTTAAAATATTTTTTTAAATCGATTTTAATAGGTGACCGACCACACATAGCCAAAAAAGATTGGTGGTGACTCTATTTCCCTTTTCGAGGTCATTTTCATACCCTTAACCTTTATTTCAAAAGGAATTAAGTCGTCTTTTCCTCTATTTTTCTCCAATGTCACGCTTAACGAGCCAATGTCCCGCGATAGGGCATTTTCGGTGTTTTCAAGGTTGTGACATGGGTCAATCGAGTTTGACACTTTGGTTATTTCAGTTTCGAGTCAATTGAGTTTGACACTTCGGGTTATTCGGGTTCAATTTATTAATTTTAGAATCTAATCAGATCAAATTTAAACAAATTATTTGATCGAGCCAGATTTAATTAGAATTTTATTTAAATATAGAAAATAAATAATATTTAAAAATAAATATTGAAACTGTAATTTTAAAAAAATACATATTTATCTGACCTGATTTTTCGATTCGAGCATAATCGGGTAATTTTTTGAATTCGAGTATCCGTTTTATACGGGTATTATCCTATATTTGAAACCGTTATCTCAATCCATTTACATATTTGTAAATGTATTATTATAATATAATATGTCATAATGTGCAAATCTGAAAATTCGATTGTTAAACACAAAATGGAGTTGCCATCAATCTTTTTTTATTAGGTGTGATTGGCCACCTAAATGAATTTGCCCCTTTTAAAGAAGGCTTCTTTAAAAAAGATAGGTTCTAGTCTACATTACTAGAACTAAATTCAAGAGTATGGTTACGTGAGAGAAATGATTAGCACCCTCGCAACGCTCGTTCCAAAAGAACGGTACCAGATTAATCTTACTCTGCCCTAAAGTTAGTCAATGGTTTTGTGTATTCTTTATTTGAATTTATTATTTATAAAATATTGGAAAAATTTTAAGTTAATTTTCACAATTTGAATTAGATTCAAAATAAATTTTCGCAGTTAAAGAGTATTAAAGAGAAATCATTCGTTCTCATCGAGAGGCTCTGTTATAAGAATTATTTAAGTTTTATTGGAGTGTTAAAATATTGGAAAATATTTTCAGGTTTCTTTCCACTATTCGGATTAGATTTCTAAAAAAAATTCTTCACCTCAGGAGCATTCAAGAGAACTAATCTTCTCTTTGAAAGGATTCTTTCGTTGAATTTTTATGTTTTATGAAAAGATCCTAAATCTAAATCATTTATTGAATTTAATTTTGTTATGTTTCACTTTTTTACTTAATGAAATTATGCAAATATTAGCACAAATAAAATTAAGTTTACAATTATTCAACCCTATTAAATCACATTTTTTTTTTAGTTTTTTATTGTTACCAATTAAAAATAATTAAAACATGTACCTAATCTAAAAATTGAAATATAAATATGCACGTAATAAAAATAAAATAAAAAAGAAAGTAAAAGAATTATACCGCACAAGTTCGAAGCAAGTCTGTTTGGGCCAAATTTAATTGCTAAGGCAAATCCGATTTTTTCATTTAATTTCCTTTGATTTTTTTTAGCCCCAAGTTATGCCAAAAGAAAGCTGATTTCATTTCCTACAAATATTATCAAAGATATTGAAAAATATTTTAAGGTTTTTTTCCACTATCCGAGTTAGATTTCTAAAAATTTTCTTCACCTTAGGATTCACGAGAATTAATCTTCTCCTTGAAGGGATTCTTTGATCGAATTTTTATGTTTTATGAAAAGATCCTAAATCTAAAACATTTATTGAAATTAATTTTGTTATTTTTCACTTTTTTACTTAATGAATTATGCAAATATTAGCATAAAGAAAATTAAGTTTACAATTATTCAATCCTATTAAATCACATTTTTTTTAGATTTTTTTTGTTACCAATTAAAAATAGTTAAAACATGTACCTAATCCAAAAATTGAAATATAAACATGCATGTAATAAAATAAAATAAAAAGAAACTAAAAGAATTATACCGCACAAGTTCGAAGCAAGTCTGTTTGGGCCAAATTTGATTGCCAAGGCAGATCCAATTTTTTCATTTAATTTCCTTTGATTTTTTTTTTAGTCCCAAGACGTGCTAAAAGAAAGCTGATTTCATTTCCTACAAATATTTTCCAAGATTTTCACACGTTTTTTTTTCTTTTTTATTGATTTTTTTATTTTAAAAATATTCAGGAAAATAAAAAATAATAATAAAAGGAAATTGATATAGGTTGGCTCAATTTGGGTTCCAAAGCTCAATCCAAAAATCTTAACTCATTTAGCAATTTGAAGATCCAAAAACCAAAGGATCAAATATCTAATTCAAAATTAAAAGTAATTTTAAGTTCCAAAAAATTTAAAGGCCCAAAAGATAAACTTCAAATCAGTTTAATAAAAAAAATTTAACTCTCAATTTATGATATCCATTTTAATCTTAGGTTTGAATTAAAAATTATTTGATTCAAATTAAAAGTTCTCGAAAAAAATAAACTGACATCAAATGCAATTTAATTCAAATTAAAAGGTATTTTTACAGATCTCGAACAAAATTGAGTGTCTACATAATGTACAAATCATTATAATAACATACACATATCAATAATCTATTTTATATACTTTTAGAAAAATCACATGATAAAACTTAAGAGATTATACATTTAAATTAAAAATAACACATTTATCTTAAAATAACATGCATAAATATAATGATAAGAGATTATATAATTTGATCTAAATACATGATAAGATATTATTATAATGTAACATACAAATTATTATGATAAAATACACGTGTCGTAACGTGTCCCATTGCGGGACTCTCTAGATGACGTTTAAAAGAAGAAGTGTGGGGAAAAAGAAAATTTTCCTCATAAATTAAAACGAGAGGGTTTGAAAACAACCTTGAAAAAGAAAATGGAGTCGCCACTGATTTCTTTTTGGCTAGGTGTGATCGGTCACCTATTAAAATCGGTTTTATAAAAATTTTAAAATTAATTAAAACATTTTAAAAAAACCAATTTTGAGATTTGCGTAGACCTGTCCATGGGCCGCGGCCCGAAAAATTATTTTTTTTCCTTGCCCAAGCCCATTCGGGCCGAGCCCAGGCCGGCCCGTATAGGCCCATTTCACTATTCAAAAATATTAAAATATTAAAAAAATATTTTTATATTAATATTTATATATGTTTTATAAAATTTAAATTTAAATAAAAATTTGTTTTTTATTTAATAAATAGTAATTCGGGCAAGGTCAGCCCGAATTCAAAAGACCTTGTCCAAGCCCGACCCAATGCAAAAAGAAAAGTTTAAAAAAGAAAAGAAAGTTATAAGAGAAAAAGCTTACAATATAGCTTGTAGAGGTTGCTTTAAACACCATACTCTTGCACTTTCCTTGATTTTCTATTCTTGATTTGCTGTTTTGATTGTTATTTTGGTGAGTTTCTTTTGATTTTATTTTTTTAAATAAGTGTTTTTAATTTTCTTTTTCAAGTTTCTTCTTGTTACTTTCCTTTAAAAAAACTTTTGGAAATTTTTTTTCTCTTGTTTTTGGGTTGGCCGAATGGCCTATTATTTTTGGTATAGTTGCTGTTTTGCTTCTTTATTTCATGTTACTAGTGATGTTTAACAAGTTTTGATGCTTTAAATCTTCTTCAAATATATAAACATGAAGCTTGTTTTGATTTGGTTGCTTGCTTGTTTCTATTTTTGAGTCTATTATCTTGTTATCATGTTTATTTTACTTGTCTTGCATTTTTGATTTTCTGTTTTCAAAATGTTTAAGTTTGTTTATGATTTATATTTGGTTAATCCATGTGTTTGTAAAAATGCCTATTGATTTTCATGCCTTTACTTTATATTTGCATGATTTAAGTGTTATTCTTTAGCTATGCATGTTATTGTGTTAAGTGTTTGTGAAAATGCCATGTTCACTTGACCATTCGCCTACCCCTCTCTTTTAAGCTTTGTATGTGCATTTTCATCATGCTAGTTGATAGGTTTGCATTTTCATGATATTTGGTTGTGTATTTTGTTTAAGCATGCTATATGTTTGTGTTATTGCCATGCATTCTTTAGGTTTGGGTTTGGCTTGCTTTGCCATGCATATTCATGCATTTTAGACCTAGGTTGCATTAAATGCCATGCAAGTTCATTTAGGTCTAGGTCATATTCTCTATGCCATGCATTTTTCATGACATTTAGGTTTTAAATCATACATTTCATACATCATACTTCCTGTATTTTCATGCATTTCATATCATTGCCAAATGATTTATGACTTAGACCAATCAATGGTTCAAAGTCATGTTCATTTTGAGCATACTTGTGGAAAATTAAAGAGTTGTCAAATTGATTATTCTACCTTTGTATTTTTTTTTACTTAGAATTTTTGTCTAACTTTTCAAAAGTGTAAGTTACTCTTTGTGAGTCCTTAGAAGAGTCTCCAACATTTTTACTTTGATTTTTAAATGATTTTATCAAAGGCAAAAAATGTGTTTTAGCAAAACAGTTTTTTCACTCAGTTATCGTACTTTCACAATTTTTCTGGGCAGTCATCTTTAATCAGAAAATTAGGCCGATTTTTTCCCGTGTAGTTTTATATGTCTTGAGTCTCCACTAGTTTTTTTAGATTTTTTTTTAAAATTTTAAAAATAGGGTACAAAATCGTGCTTGAAAACTGGACATTGGAGTCAGAATTGAATTTGAAGGAAAATCATTTTTCTGTTTGGTTAAGTTACTTAGAGGGGGCTGATTAGGAAATTTAGCTATTGTTTTAGGATAGTTTCTAAGCCTTTTTAAACTCTAAAAATAATTTTTTAAATCTCAGGTTAAGGGTGGTCAAGTCCGGGATTTTAAACTTAGAAAATTAGAGCCATTTAAAAAGAATTTAGCTAAGTTTTAATTTTTAATCTAAGCTTTTCAAAATTGTTTTTAAACAATCACAAATTATTTTGGTTTTAGAATATTTAATTCGATATATTTTTTTAAGGTAGCCGGATATCTTTTTAGATATACGGATTTTCTTAATTAAAGGAAAAAATACATTCTTATGCATTGCATTTTCCATATTCATGCATACTATATAATATGTGATTTTTGCTATGTTAATTTCCATGATGGTGTTATTATCTTTAATTTAAATTTTTGATATTATATTAATTGTTATATGGTTTTGAATATTTCATGATATCCTATACTTTTTATTTAGTCATTTATTTTTGTCACATCATTTAGCATATAATATGTTCATGCATTATTAATTTTATTTTTATTTTAATGCATATTGTATGATAGCATTATTTTATGTTTTATGTCATTTCATGTCATTTAGATTATATTTTTAGAATATGCATGTCATTTAAAATATGTCATATCATTTAATTTTGTCATATAATCTAGGTCATTTCATTTCATATAGACTATATTATGTTACTTAGGACATTTCATTTTATTTAGGATATTTCATTTAGAATATCATGTCATTTAAATCATTTCATTTCATTTAGAATATATCATGATATTTAGGATTTTGCATCTCATTTAGAATATGTTATATCACTTAGGTTATATTCATTTCATCTAGAATATATTATGACACTTAGGTCATATCATTTCATTTAGATTATTTCATGTCATCTTTATTATGTCACACATTTTCATATTCATATTTTTTTAAAATGTGTTTTAAAATAAGATAATGATTTCAATAAAATAAAGGTATTCCCGAGTTAAAATAATTCATAAGTTCTCTGTCGGGTTTGTTGGGGAGGATATCATCAATTATCATTAATAACAGAATATTTTCTTTAAAACGAGAATGATTCAAAAAAATTTCAAACTAATAAAATTTTTTATATTTTGCCACGTTTGTTGGAGAATATAGGAAAATTTTGAATTAATAAATTCCGAATCATTTTCAATAAAAAAAATGGAATTATTTTTCTTTAATTTGAGAATTAACTTGAAATACTAAATTAAAAATCGACTTTTGAATGAGACTTGAGATAACACACGATTAATAATGTACCGTTTTATACGGGCGTTGTGGGGGTGTTAATCTTTCCCCACACGTAACTGAGTCCCAAACCCGCTTCTTTGATTTCTCTGGTTTAAAACGCAGACTTGAAATTGGTTTTAAAAAATGTTTTAATTAATTTTAAAATGTTTTATAAAACCGGTTTTAATAGGTAGCCGATCACACTTAGCCAAAAAAATATTGGTGGCGACTCCATGTCTTTTTCAAGGTAATTTTCAAAATCTTCGTTTTTTTTAGAGTAATTAAGTCGACTTTTTCTCGATTTTTTTAATGTCACACTTAACAAATAATAAAGTCTTGCGATGAAACTTGTTATTTCATATTCTATTCACGTAGATCATGCACGTCGAGTTTTGAGTAAATTAAAAGTGTCTAACTATTTGTTCGATGTAAAAAACTTTCAATCGTTAAATATATATTAAAAAAGATAGTATTCTCGATTGATATGATAGAGATATCGGATCAATTCGAAATTTTACGTTCACAACGAGTACAATTATATTGTTAAATTCAACGATCGATTTGTTAAAATATAAATCGTATAAAAAATTATGAAAATATATAAAACTAATTTAACTAGTGAAAAGCCCGCGCTTCGCCGTAAGTGGTAAACCTCTTAAATTTGATTATTGTATTTATGTATTATAACATGTCAAGAAATATGCATATGTATGGATATACAAAATCATTAAGCTTGCAATTCCTGCAAGATCGTGTTCCAAGGTATACACCTCAGACACCATCAAGCTTCATGAAATTAAGGTGATTAGCATCCATAAATTGGGAACTGATTTGTTCCAGTGAGAACGGTAAAACCCTTGAACTGTCTATTTTCTTTTAGGAATGGGTAACGATTTCAATCAAGCAACTATATATACCGCGAAATAAACTAATTTTCATAAGAACAAAGTTTGAGTTCTGTACTAGCAAGTCCTTCTCGATTGCAGATGACAGTAGAACCTTGAATAACTAAGGCACGTTGTCTACCATTTGCCGATCTTCCGTTGCACCTTGGGGAAGAGCATCCATGGTTATAGCATATTAGAGTTCAGATTAGGGTTCAAACTTCAAAGTGTATTTCAGCTTTGGGAAGATTCAAAGATTACAGAAGCCTTTCGAGTTTCGACTAATAAGGCGTTTTGCTTTGCTTTCCATTTTTGCCCGAGCCCATAAAAACTTATAAAAAGCAGTACAATGGGAGCCCAACTTTACAAACCCGATAACTGCATTGATAAAACGTATTTTTGTTCACCTTGTGGATTAAAGAATCATTTTCAGTATCATACACATATAGTTAGAGTGAATTTAGGAACTTCACCGACAATGAAAAGTAATGATTCCATTAGACGATGAGTTTGACCATTTATCCTAAAAACATAAGGATACGGTCGTTTATTAATTTTATGATCTATATTAACACAACAGAAATAAAAACAAACATAGAATTATAAGTTTTAATATTCTCGCAAAATTTATGAGATTCTGATCCTCCATCAAAACCAAAAAAAGAACCAAGAGGTGAAGGCTTTTTTCTCTGTGGGTATAACTCTGTCAACAGACGCTGAACAATAAATCACTATTACGACGACGCTAATCAATTTGCTCGTCAAACCAAAAGGTTGCGCTACAATAATGACAATTCAAATTTGCCAATATAATGTGCAGGAGGATGAGTGATTGCTGGCACATCGGAAGCTTCATATTTTAAAAATCAATAGATTGATAATAATTAAAAAAAGAAGTGTAAATTAAAAACCGAAAACGGTACAAACAAACAAGTCGAATAGTTACCCGATGTGGACCCTAAAAGATGATTTCTCGTAAATGCAGTGGCTAAAAAGATAGAATTGCTAGGAGAGTCAACCAATGCCTGATCACCTGAAGTCTTATTGCCTAAATTGAAACGACGCCTATTTTTTTTTTTTTTTCCAACATAACCTAGCGAAGCATCCTATTTTCTCTACACTTGGCATGGGAGTTCATAACCTAGGTAGAAAAAGCAAAAAATCTTTTAAAATCGATATAGTATAGTTAATAATACTATCATATATATATCATAATTAAATAAAATGATAATTTTTTTAGTTTTGTATTTATAATGGGTCATGTTGGAATAAAATGAGAACATATTTTGTTTAAAAAAAAAAAATGAGAAGAGATTTGAAGGAATTTTGATATCTTTTTAGGTGAAATTTCAAAAAAAAAAAAAAATTGAAATGCTCAAATCCCCTATTGAAATTCTCCTTTATTTTCACCCAAACAAATAAATTCATTTTTAAACTTTTAAAAATCTTGATTAAAATGAAATCCCTCATCCAAACATAGCCTTATAATTTGTTAATAAAATATATAATTTATTTTACGTAGATTTAGTATAATTTTATGTTAGATTTATTGAATCATGCGTTGGTTCGTGCTTTGTTAATTGATTTTATTTATTTGATTGATTTAATTATGTGACTTTTATATCAATATAATACCTAATTATAATTTCTTTTGTACTTATAATTTTATAAAAAAAACTATACACGTGAGGAAATTTTTGTTAAAATGATATAAATATATTTTCATTTGAAAAATAAAGATTTGAGTTTGTCAAATGAAAAAATTCTACTATTTTTACCTTTTGAAATAAAATCATAAAGCAAATCTGGAATGTTTCTTGTAACTTTGTCTATGACTTGTTTTAGCGTTGGATTAATAATAACTATAAATTTGTACATTCACGTGGTGGGAAAAAAAAAAAAAATTGTATGAAAAAAAAAAGTATTTTGAATTATAAAAATTTTGTATGAATGGTTTTTTAGGAAGTGTGTAGTTATTTAAGAAAGAATTAGATATTTTTTAAAATATATATATATAATTAAAAGATATAAATATTATTATTATTTATTTTGATTTTTGTATTATTTAATTAAATTGGTGTCATTTAACTCATAAGATAAAACGAAGTCAGAGATATTATAATAATAGAGATGAATATCTTTATTATATAATTTGACATTATTATTTATTTTATTTATATTTTTTATAATTGAATTGATATCACTTAAATCATAAAATTAAATTGAGTTAAAAATTTTATTAACTGTAGGATAATAAATTGAAAGCTCAGTTAATTATAGTTCATATAATAGTTTTCACAACATCAAGCCTTTTTCATCACTAAATTATTATAAAAAAAAAAAAAAAAAAAGTTCGTAAAGGAAGGTCTGAATCTGATCACAATTTAAATAAAATCAAACGGTCAAGAACATGCCAATTCTGGGAACGGTCACACCCGATAGCCACACTTAATTTTTTTTTAGCATTTTCGTGTTCGTCTCCAGTCCACCACAACACCACTTTTATATATATATATATAAACCTCCCTCCTTCGATTCTGTTTCACCAATTATCTTTTTCCCAGTGATTTTGCAGCCATGAGTAAGGGACCAGGACTCTTCGTCGATATCGGAAAGAAAGTCAAAGGTAATCAAATCCTCCATCTCCGTAGCTCTCCACCTACGATCTTTCCACTGACTTCGAAATTTCTCCTTTGCGTTTAATTATCGAAAATTCATCGATTTATTATTTTTAATTATCTATTTTCATTTCTCTCGTTTTTTTGAATGCTTAGATCTCTTGACCAAAGATTGTACCTCAGATCAGAAGTTCAGTGTTTCCACTTACACTGGCGCTGGAGTCAGGAGAAGACCATAATAGGCTAGAGGGGCCTCGCCCCTCAAAAATTTTAAATTTCCTTTAGTATATATGATTTTTTTAAACTAAAATTGTTAATTTTATTTATTTATGTGATTTATTTATTTAATTTTATACATTGCAATTTAAAATGGTTAAAATCATATTATTATTTATCTATTTATTGTACTGACTAATCATAACTCATAAATCTTTAAAATCAAAAGGTTGTCACAAAGGTTAAAACACAATTATATAAATTTAACAAATTCTAAATTGATTTTTTAACTTCTTCAATAAGAGTTTAAGTATCCAACCAAATACAAAACATGTTTTTTTTTTTCTTTTTTTAGTTGATTACGATTTTTTCTTCATATAATTTTTCGTTTTTAATTTTATTTTAGATATTTTTCTTTTGTTACCATGCAACTTTTTTTTAACACAAAAATCATATTCGAGTTACTTTATAGAAGATTATACAAATATTTTAATTTCTAAACTCAAACTTTCAACTTTATTATTTTAATAAAATATTTTATTTTTTTGTTTTGATGAAAAATATATTGTTTAAAAATTGATATATTTATTTATTTATTTAAAAAAATTGTTCATAATTTTAAGTAAGATTATTTATTTGATACATTATGCATAAAATTATTTGTTTGACGTATTATTTTTTTTTATACATTTTTTATGAATTGATAAATCTTATAATTTTGAAAGCTTATTTCTTTTTGTTTGTATATTGCTTGCATATATTTATATTAATATAATAAGATACATTTTATGAGATTTAATGGAGTATTAATTGGTACTCAAAATAAAATGTCAAGATCCGTTACTAACTGGAGTGTATGGCAAAATCATTTCTTTCATTGAATTTTAATTCATGTTTATATAGTACATAGTGCTTGATAGATTATTCTATAATGAAATGTCGGTTTGCTCGCTTAGATCTTTTATCAACTCATTTTGCAGTCCATGCAATAAGGTGTTTGGATTAATGCAAATATAAAATAATAAAAAAATTATGGTTATAGCAGATTTGTATGTTACTTTTTGTTTAAATTGCTTTAAATATTCAAAGAAAAAGAGAATTTAGGGGCATTTTAGAAGTCAAGGACCTCAAGGTTCTTGTTCTTTCTAATTTCTTTTTTTTTTTGTTCCCATCGAAAAGAAACACAGAAAAGAAATCTTTGTCTTAGGGGTGACTTCCTTGAATTTCTCATGAATCAGCTTTATCTTTGAACTCTAAGATTATGATACTATTTGTTACTTTGAATTTATGCACATTTTGAACTTGTTCTCACGGTATTGTTGGGTGAAATTGATGTTCTGTTGAGCAATTGTTTTGCTTAGAAAGGAGTTAAGAGGTCGTTCAATCTTTGTGCTATGCTTTTATCCTTCTCAAGGATTTTTTTTAATTACTATTCTTTTTGTTGAAAGGCAGGTTGCTTGATGTATATGCTGAATCTTAATGTAGTCTAGTTAAGCTGGATCCTCATGTTCCAGACACCAGGTGTTGATGTCATGAACCTTAATTAGATGATGATGAGATTCTCCTAAACCTAACACCAGGTGTTGATGTCATAGCAACCATTGGCACGCCCACTATTGCTTTTGGTGCAAAGGCAGGTTATGATACCACCTCTGGCAATTTTACAAAGTACACTACTGGTATTAGTGTGACAAAACCAGATTCATGCGCTTCCATAATTCTGTAAACTTTTGCAAGCACTTCCTAATCTTGTGTCACTTCCATTCTGCAAACACCATAATACAAACTCTAATGGGATATAGATTCAGTAGCAGCACAACAGTTGAACATGTAATATCTACTGTAGTAAACAGAACCACTAGGTACTGTGAAAAAGTAGAAACGATGAGCTGACATTTTACAGATGATGTTCTTTAACAATCAGACATGAAACTATGTTATAATGCAAATGCTTACCATGCAGATGACATTTGCAATCTTCAAGTCTTTCTCCAAGTCCCTGACCAAATTCATACCCTTCACTGGCCAAAAGAAAGTATCAAAACCTAACTTGAAGTAAGACAAAATGAATTATGAACTTCTCATAACCATCTCCATAGTACACACAACAGCTAAAGTTAAAGTTAAATTTGTAAAAGCTTAAACGCTTCCAACCCCTCCTCCAATTTAATAATTAAAATTAAAACATTGTCACCTTAATCAGAGAAAGAAACCAGAAGACAACCAAGTCTTTAACCATTCTGTATAACCCCACAGAAATGTATTATATATATATATATATATTGATACAAGCATTAATAAAACCAAAACCATAACACATCATGCCAATTAATCAACTTACGACCAATCAAGCTAATATTTCATTCTTTAATGAATAATTAGTGTCATGGACCAAGTTTAGTATATATATACATATACATAAAATCTTTATGTCTAGGGAGGAGATAAATAATTCAGATGATTGATACTCTAGATATCATAGGCCAAAACTTCACTCAAAGATGCAAAAAACATGCTTTTCATTTTAACGATCTATAGATGAGCAACAATTTGTATACCAATACAATAAAATCACCATGATGTCTGAACAGAGGTTACATCCTTGGAATAGCAGAGCAAACATTAGAAATCTCATTAGAAAACTTACCCATTACTTCATGATGCTCCATGACATGGCGGGATAAACATTCTGCTACTCTATCCAGTTGAGCTAATCTAAGTTTGGCCTACAAAAGAGACGAAGATGCATGGCTAAATAGATCATCTTAATGAAAATTCTAGACAGGAACAAAGTTGTCTGATGGCAATCCATTAGGAACCCCCAGAAAAAAAAGCACCACTCACAAAACAATATGTTAAAGAAGCAAATAGCTGATTTGCCAGATCTTTGGGCATGAAATAGCCATTTGTTGCCTGCAATGAGTGGGCATTCCCAGCATGCAGACCTTGCTATGAACATGAAAGAAGGGAAGGTAGTTATGCATGGCCTCAATATAAAACCAGGTTCAAGTGCATTAAAGGTGAGCCTTGGTTTTAAAAATAACCAGGACTGTACAAGAACAGATCACCATGTATAAAGAGAGGCAAAAGGGAAAATGGGTAAAGAAGAAAATTGGGATGAGAAGGATTTTCTCACCTTGCCAAACACCCTGTGAAATGAAGGCGGAAAATAGAGGTTTTTTTTTTTTTTTTTTTCTATAAGCTAGATTTGGTTGAGTAGGAAATTTTTCACTGAAAATCCAAGTAAAAGAGACAAAGAAAGTAAGGGTCGGTCGATCATTTGACTTCACAAATGAGGAACAACAGGGGAACATTTCACGCGGAAGAGACCAAAGGAAGTAAGGGTCGATCGGTCATTTGTCTAGGGAAAGAAAAAGGAACAAGAGAAGCATTTCACGCGGTAAGGACTTTTAACGCAGCCTAACATGAAAAACCTCGCGGACAAAAGCATGCTTTGTTTATCAAGTATAATAAATCAATGGACAAAAAGCAACAGGAGGTCCATCAGTTAAAGTAGTGCATAAATATCTTGTTAAAAGGTAGTGACAGTGCATTTATATAGATGCACGAAGATTAAATGCACAAAGAGCTAATCCATCGCAACTGCCTGACATGGTAACATTTAGTGCGCTCGGGTAAAATGCAAAACACCACGATTGGGAAGGTATGAAACTGCTTCGTATGCACATTGCCTCGATTGTGAAGCTATGAGGCCAGCGTGGAAAGATGTCGTATTGTAGGGACAGATGTGCAGAATGGACAGAGCTGACTAATAACATGTCGACAAATGTCAACACGAGGCTCATTACTTGAGTTTTATAATAGATGGATAAATTTAATGCACACGGGGTAAATACGGAGTTAATCCATCACAGCTGTCTGACATGGTAACATTTAATGCACTTAGGGTTAAATGCAAAACACCACAACTAGGAAGGTTAGAAACGGCTTCGTATGCACATTGCCTTGATTGGGAAGCTACGAGGCCAGCTTGGAACGACGTCGTATTGCAGGGATAGATGGATAGAAAGGACTAATAACATGCCGACAAATGTCAATACGAGGCTCATTACTTCAGCCTTATATTAGATGAATAAATTTTACACTAATATAAGTAAATCCTCATTTATATGTATATGTATATTCTATATTATATTTCCAGCTCCTAACTTAAGTAAATAGGGGTAGTTTAGGTAATTCAAATAAAAAAATAATTAAGTAATTGATATTTAACATTTAATTAAATGATTTTACTTTTAAACATTATTAATCCCTGTGCATTAAAAGCCTTTAAACTTTTACGTTACATTTTTACATATCTTCGTTTTTAATTATAAACTTCCTTCCAAATATATATATATATATATATATATTATAAACTTTCTTTACCTCATTTTCTTCATTCATTTCACAAATTTTAAAGGGTTCATCTACCAATTAAATTTAAATCCAAACAAGAATTAGCTCTTGATTTTCATTTTTGATTATCTTTATGGCTGTAAATGAACAGAGCGTTCGACGAATCGTTCGTGAACAATTCGATTTATGTTCGTTTATTAAGCTAAATAAACGATTATAAATACAATTTTAATATTCGTTTATTAAAAGAACCGAGTTTGAACAGATGTGTGTTCGGTTCGTTTATGTTCACGAACAAGCTCGTTTATGGTTCGTTTCAAGCTCGTTTATTATTTTGTTTAAATCTCGTTTATGTTCGTTTATTGTTCGTTTACAATATAAGTAATAATAATAATACTATTATTATTATTATTATTATTTGTATTTTATTTATTTATTTATTTATAATATAATTAATATTGTTTAATAACTTAAATTTAATAATGTAGTAAAAAATTAAATTAAATTATGTTTGTTTTTATTATTTTATATTTAATAATAATTTAAAATTGACTTGTTTTATATTTGTTTGTTTTTTTATTGTTCATGAACATATTTTTAACTATTCGCTTCGATTATATGTTTATGAACATGTTCATTTAATGTTTACGAACATAAACGCACTCAATTTTAAACGAACAGAGCTTAAACACAATTTGAAAATCCTTAACGAACATGAACTGAGCACGAACAAGCTCAAAATAAATAAACGAACACGAATAAAAACTTGTTCGTTCAAGCTCGGTTCATTTACAGCCCTAAAATTTATCTTGTTTCTTTCTTGTTAATTTGTTTCAGATCGACAATAACTTAATATGCTGTCTCATCAATGAAGTAAAAATTTTTAGGGGTTTTCATGCTTGCAGGTTTGGCATCAAATTTCATGGTAATTTTGATTTGGATTTGCTCGCTGCAATGGGTGAGTTTTTTTAATGGGGTGCTTTATCCATTAGTTCTCCTTTCAATTCTTTATTTAGAGCTTAGATATAAAATTGTCCTTATTTTTGCATTTAAAATCGAATTCTTTATTTTTTTATATGGAAACTCGAAAGGAAAAAAAAGTAAAGGGAGATACAGATAATGATGGAAGTTTGCATTTATTTGGTTGGGGTATGTATTTTTTTTTTTTTTTTTTTTTATTTAAGAAGCATTTTCGTTTCTTGGTTTTTGCTTCTCGGCTTATTAATCAATGATGGCCATTCATTTTCCCTTGAAATTAAACGGCAGCTACTTGAATTAGCGAATTGCTAATACATTTTCATTCTATCTGTTTTTTTTTTTTTTTTTTTTTTTCTACAGGCCAAGATAGGGGTAAACGAATGGGTATTAACTTTGAAATAGTGAAGTAAGCTGTTACCTTTCACTCTATTATCTATATTTTGTTGTCATAAGTTCTATATTTTTGCATTGTAGATGTTATCTTTTCGTTTTGGCTTGAATTTAGATTGGAAGAATGATTATGTTATGTTATTTGGTTTTTATAGTTTTTTATCTGTTTTTCATTGTTGAGAATGAGAAGTCTATTTCTGATGGGGTGTCATCCCTGTTTTATTGTGAATTACTGAATTTGTAAGGTATGGAAGACTGCAAAGATCATGGGATCGAGTTGTTGCATTGCTATAGTGAGTAGTGTTTTCAAATATTAGTTTTATATAAAAAAAAACAATATAGGGTTTATTGCTTTAAGTGTTTGATCTTGATAGTTCAAGTTTGATTAGAGAAATACAACTATCTTTTAGTTTCTTATAGGAGAAAGGGAAGTTTGCTGATATCATACGTAAGCATGACAATTTATAAATAAATTCTTCTAAATTTATAATTTGTTATCAGGAGTACGAGAATTAAAGGATTAGTGAGGGAGAAATGCCTTCTGTGTGAAACTTGGAAGGAAGAACATCTCTGTCCTGCTAGGCAATCAAGGTTCGTAAAATATGAGATACAATCATACAAATATATTTTGTTTCCTAATTGCTATTTTGTTATGAATTTTTGGAATTGGGCAATCAAGGTTCGCAAAATATGAGATACAATCATACAAATAAATTTTGTTTCCTAATTGCTATTTTGTTATGAATTTTTGGAATTGGGCAATCAAGGTTCGCAAAATATGAGATACAATCATACAAATAAATTTTGTTTCCTAATTGCTATTTTGTTATGAATTTTTGGAATTGGGCAATCAAGGTTCGCAAAATATGAGATACAATCATACAAATAAATTTTGTTATGAATTTTTGGAATTGGATGCAACAAGTCTTATTTTTATAACAAAAGCAAAATTTTAGATTGCATGATGACTATTTTTTTTCTTTTATTTTTTCATTCTTTTCATACACTTAGTTTTGTATTACTCGATAGTGTGCAAGTGTATGCTTCGAACATTGGTGGCTTGAATTTTGGTTTAATGCATATTAGTTTTAGGTTATCAAATTCTATCCTAATTGCTATTTGGTTTGTTCTCTCAACAAGAGACTAATGAAAATATTACATATCTTGAATTTGTAACAGTTTCTAATATATAGTAGGATTACTCAGGATTATTCAATTCTGATTTTATTGTAACTATTAAAAGTATGATGTTTTTCCAAAAAAAAAAAACTATAAATATAGACTTTCAAATCTTATAAGAACATATATATTAATTAGAAATCTTTTAAATTATATGTATTTGCCCATGAAATAAGAAGCAAGAGCATCTTACTTCCAAAATATGAAATGTTAAATTTAATTTAGACTTGATTTTATATAACTTAGAAAAATATTTTGAAATATATAGTATGTATATCTTTTAAATTAAATATTTTTTGGTTGATATATACCTTCTTGAATGTCTTGGTATATACAAGTACTTTGATAATGGAGCAAATGATTAAATGATAGAATGTTTTGTAACGGTAATGCCTAGCCTTGGTTGATGGTTTGTGATTTTGTATGTGTATTCTCGATTTTACTTTTTGTATATGATTCATCTTTAAAATGTTTTATTTTCCTTTGATATGATTTAGCACATCATGCTATTGAGGCAAAGAATCATACTTTACTGAATGGAAAAATGATAAGGGTGATGTGGCGATTTTGAGATCCTGAGGCATATATCTTTCCTTTCCTTTAACAGATAAGATACATTAATTAAGATTGAGCAAATATTAACTTCATCTTTTTTTTTCCTCTCTTTTTTTAGTGGAATATTGAATGTGAAATGCAGTAGGTGTATTTGTTCATCTTAGAATCTGAGTGATTATTGTTCAATTTGAGTTTGAGGAATCTATAGATTCTATTATTGAGAAGCTTAATGACTCCAGTATTGGCGATAAGCAGATATATATATATATATATATATATATATATATATATATATATGTAATGACTATTATTGCTCTGTATAAATTTCTTAAAAGAATCTTCAATTTTTTAATGTGATTATAAATGGATTGATGTTTGGATTTTAGCATTTTTCCTACTTCTCTTCTCTGGAAATTATATTATGCAGGTATCGAAGTTATTTCTATATGCTGTGACTTGGTCTTTTTTGCATAATTAATATTGCTTATGTTTCTTAGAACATGGAAAAAGAGAGCGAGAGTTTTTTGGTGAACATGTTTTATGCAATTCATAGTAATTATAGATTGCATTTCTAGAACCTAGAGATAATGAATTTGGCTTCCTTCTAGAAAATATAATAGAATCATTTATTTATCTTCCTTAGTTCATTGAAATACAATAATATATCGATATATGTTTATGAGAAAAAATAGTAAGTGCACCAATCTTTATGTTTATGATATATATATATATATATATATATATATATATATAACTTAAGCATGTCTATTTTTAATAATGATGTATCTTATTCTCTTCTTTTTAGTTATAAAACAATTGTTCGAAATTTCATAATATTGACGCTAAAAAAGGTGCATGTAACAGATGTCATTATTTGGAAGTTTGGGAGAAGAAAAGACTAATGTAACAATCATACATAAATGCTGAAAATTGTAATAGCTTGCTGAAGGAATGGCGATCCAAGGAAAATTTTTGTCGATTTTAGTTTATGCTCTAAATATAAGGTTTTGATAACTTTAAAATCAAAATTCTTAGTGAAATTAAGATTCTCAATAACTAAAATCAAAAATAAAATCTCCAAATTGTTTTACTTCTACAAATACTTATTTACTTTTGATAGTTCCTATAATTAATGAAAAAAAATATTGATTATCAAATTCTTTTGTAACACCTATTTCTGACTTCAGATTCTTTGTAATAGTCATTTGTAATGTTACTTTTGCATAATTTAAAGGATTGTGCCCAAACCTAGCACAATCTATTAGTAAAATGCAACCAAATTCTATCGGAAATTATGTACATCTAAATACATTTTGGTTCTTGTAGACATCTAATTTTGTCCGGGTTCCCTAAATAAAGTAAATTCTCTTTTCAACTTCCCAAAATGCAAAGAATCTTCCCTCATTCTATAGATGAGTCTCCAAAACTATGATTGGGAGGTCAAAACGAAAAAGTCAACCTCAAAAAATCAATCACTGAAAAAGTCAACTCTCAATCAAAATCAAGATTCGAAGATGAATTGAACAATGGTGAAGAAATTTTGATAATCAGATATCTACAATTGAAGATAGAGAAGTTGAAAGACGAAATGCAAAATTCAATGTAGGAGAAAAGCATGAAATTTTCAAATTTGGGGAAAGTACGTAAATGATCAAATTGAATGAAATTGAAACCTTAAATTGAAAGATGATCAATAAAAAAAGATATCTCAAGGTCCAATTTCACCAAGAAGAATCAACCGGAAGAAGAAGTAGACAAAATTGAAATTTGTTATTTTTGGGAAAAATGGGAAACTTGGCAAATTTCGGAAAAAGTGCATAGACGATCAAATTGGATAAAATTGAAGGTTCCAAATGGAATAGGATAAATAAATATGGATATTGGAATGTCCAATTTTGAAGCGAAGTTGAAGAAAGAATCGGTTTGGAGAGAAAAAGGAAAAATAAGGATTTAATGAATAAATGGAAAATTCACAAATTTTTAGAAAACTACAGAGATGGTCCGTTTCGGTGAAATTGAAGTCCCCACTTGATGAATAATAAATAAATAAGGGTACCCCAAGTCCCAATTTGAAGTGGATCCAAAAGAAAAGCCGATTGGAGGAGAAACGGGAAAATCGAGAAAATTTCCAATTTTGAAGAAAAAGAGAAAAACTAAATTGGAGAGGAATTCGGATGTAAAAATTGGGCAAAATCGGTCCAACTCCAATTCAATATATGACAAAGGCAGTGGAAAAAAAATCCAGAAATTTGTCCCGTTTCGAGTAAAATCGAGGTTCCAGGGGGGTAAAGAAATAGAATCCGAGCTTGGAAAATTGCAAAACTTTCTAGAACTAAGTTTTAGGATGGAAAGAAGGAAATGAGAAGAAGAAAACCCGAAATTAGGGCTGAAACGCAAATATGCCAAAATTCGGGAGACTAATCCGTAATTTTAAAGGAAAAATCCGGGAAAAATAGAAAACGAACTCAGAAAATTATGAAAACTTCTAGAACTGAGTTTTATATTGAATAGAACGGATTGGAGAAAAAAAATTCTGGAATCGGAGCTCAAATGGAATATACAAAGTTTGGGGGGCATTAAACCGAAATTTTAGAGAAAAATCCAGGAAAATCTAAAACGAGCTCGAAAAATTATGAAAACCTCCAGAACTGAGTTTTATATTGGATGGGTTGGATTAAAAAATAAAATCCGAAATTGGGGTCCATTTGCAAATCAATTAAGTTTGGGGGCCAAAATGTAATTTTATCGAAAAAATCGAAAAGTACCATCTTGCAAATAAAAAAAAAAAGAGGAATGGTCTTGAAAATTCCAGGCCATTTTCGGCCAGCTCATGGATGGAAGGTGGAGGTTTGATCATCTTAAATCAAATGGCCAAGATTGAGTAGCAAGATGACATTTTAAAGAAAGGACAAGATTCTCCACTACTTGCCTACATGGTATTTTCTCCACTACTTGCCTACATGGCATTTTTGGCCAATGGGAGGCCTCCTAATTGCAAAGCCATGTGAAGGCCATGTGAAGAGCATGTGATGGTGCCAAATGGATTAAAAATGCCACCTAGAAAGATATTTTGATAGTAAATCATATGATCATGACAAGTGGCTTAGATATTTTGTAGAGATAGGAGACAAGAATAATCTAGGTGGCATTATTGGCCAGTGAGAAGTTATAAAACCCTTAATTTAAGAGAAGCATCATGCAAAAAGGAGACAAGAACCCTTAATTTAAGGAAAGCATCATGCAAATAGGGAACAAGAATTAGCCATGTGGTAAAGATGTTGGGAGAGCATGCAAAACATGACTAAGGCTAAAAAAAAGATGAGCACTCTCATATACATAAGGATTCGGCCAGCCCTAGTAAAAGGGGGAGCAGATTCATTTTTTTAAGGCTATTCACTACACTTTTGGGGCCATGTCATAATAGGATTTGCCATATCAAGCATGCCATGTCATTCATCCCTCTGGCCATGTCATTTATATTTTGCCATGTCAAGCATGGCATGTCATTAATTCTTTTGCCATGTCATAATAAGATTTGCCATGTCATTAATTCATATGCCATGTCAATTAGATTTTGCCATGTCAAGTACACCATGTCATTAGTTCTTTTATCATGTCATAATAAATGTTTGCAATGCCATGATAATTGTACATGTTGTTTAATTTATATTTTTGTGCCTTAGTATTGATTTGCATAATCATGACTATAGACACCTAATTTTGTCCGGACCCCTAAATTAGGTACGTTTTCTTCCTAAATTGATGTTTCAGAATGCTAAAAGGCTTTTCTCATCCTTCAGGTGGTACTCCGAGACTTAGCCTAAGAAAGTAGACAGAAAAAGTCAAACTCAAAAAAAGTCAACCACAGAAAAAGTCAACCCCAAAAAAGTCAACCTAAAAAAAGTCAAGTACTAAAAAAGTCAACCCACTTTCAAAATCAAGATTTGAGGTTCAATTGAAAAAAGGTGAAAGAATTTTGATAATCCGAGGTCTACATTGAATGATATGGAGGTCCGAAGTTGGGTTACGGAATCTCAGTAGAAAAGAAACCCTAGGTCGGAAAATTTGGGGAAAAGTGCTTAAACGATCAAATTGGTCGGAATTGAAGGTTCCAAGTGAAAGATAAGTACTGACTAGTAATGGAGAAGCCACTTGGAAGAAAAATTGAGAGAAAAGTCAATTCGGAAGAAAACCAAGAATTAGGGTTTTTTGGTGGATTTCGGTGAAATTTGAAAGAATTACAGAAATGGCTCGATTCGGTAGAAGCCCCTAATTGATGAGGATTAATTAAAAAAGGATAGACCAAGGCTCAGTTTGAAGAAAATCTGAAAATCGGACTTGTTTTGAGCAAAATCGGGTTTCGGAGGCAAAAGGGCAAAATTGGAAAATGTGGGAAAAATTGAAAATGAACTCCAAAAATTCTGAAAATTTGCAAATCACATTCTTAAATCATTTCAAAGAGATTGGCGAAAGAAAATCTTGATTCGGAGTTCGTTTGCAAAATGGCCAAATACCGGGCCCACTATGTAGTAATTCAACAGGATAAATCCCGAAAAAATAGCAAATGAGCTCCAAAAATTCTGAAAATTTACAAATATCATTTTTAAATTATTTGGAAAATATTGGTGAGAGAAAATCTTGATTCGTAGTTCGTTTGCAAAATGGCCAAATCCCGGGTCCCCTATGTAGTAATTCAAGCAAATAAATCCCAAAAAAAAAGAAAATGAGCTCCAAAAATTATGAGAACTTCTAGATCACATTTCTAATTTATTTCAAAAATATTGGTGAAGAAAAATCTGGATTCGGAGCTCGTTTAAAAAATGGTAAAGTTCGGGTGCATAAAAGGGGCAATTTCGGAAATAAATCCAAAATAAATAGCAAATGGACTCGAAAATTTTTGAAAACTTCCAGAATTCAATTTTTTATTATTTCGGAAGTATTGAAAAAATAAAATTCGAATTTGGAGTCCTTTTTCTATTTATTTAGGTTCGGGGGGCAAAAAGGTCATTTCACCAAAGAAATCAAAAAGGGCAAATTTGTAATTAAAGAAAATATGAAAGAAGAAGGAATTGCTGGGATTTTTCTTCCCTTGGTCAGCCAACATAGAGGAGAAGAAGGAAGCTTGAACAATTTAATTCCCTAGTCACTATCAAGCCACATGCTACCACTAACACCTTGCAAATGGTCCCCCCTTCATCCAATGGCTTAAGTGCCTTGTAGGAAAGTTGAATGCACCATCCAATGGCCAAGTTTAAATGACAAGATTACATTTTTATTTGTCATGAAAGAACCCTCATCTAATGGCCAAGAATGGAAGAAAAAAGATGAGCACAATTCATCCAAGGGTGAGCATCCATTCGGTTAAGCAAGGGAGTGCATGGGATTGTCTCTTTTCATCCAATGGCTTAGGCCATATACAAGGGCTGAGTACACATGTTGAGGGCTGGATTTAATCTAAAATATGTCATTTTTATGTTGTCCTCATCCAATGACCAAGAATGGAAGAGCACAACTCATCCAAGGGTAGGCACTCAAGGGGGCAAGCAAGGGAGTGCATGAGAGTGGTCCTCTTTTGCATCTAAGGGCTAAGGTTACTACAAGGGCTGAGTACATCTTAAGGGCTGCTATCAATTGGCAAGATGATATTTTTATGTTGTCATCAAAATATCTTAATCTAAAGGCCAAGATTGGAGGAGAAAAAAGTGCAATTCCCATCCAAGGGTGAGAGGCCATTCGGCCAAGGCTAAAGAGGGGGAATTGGTTTCATTTTTTCATATATTTTTTGGCTGGAAATAGTAGATAATTTGGCAAATAAAAAGGTTTTGAAAGAAAGAAAAAAAAAAGGTTTCAATACAGAGCTTAAAGGTAGTCATCTCTACCAAGCTTTAGCATAGCTTTCTTCTTGTTTTCCATGGTGTTTTCTTGATTTTGTATCATGTTTTCCTACTACATTTTTCATAGAAATAAAGTTTGTAATGTTTACTTATGTTTTCATCTCTTCTTCTTCATTAAAATGGTGGAAAACAAATTTTTTTACATGGTTTCACGCTTGGCCGAAAATGGCATGTTTGCTTGCCTTGGTTTTCTTTTTCTTTCTTCCTTGCATGTTGTTGTGAAAAATGATTTTTAGAAGGTTTTTTGAGTATTGTAAGGTTCTGATTTTTTACAAAAGATGAAGCAAAAAGGTTGAAATGGCTACATGATCTTGGCTAGACCAAGTGACCATGGTTAGGAGAGAGGCTATGCCCATTTTTACCTACCATGAAGCTCACCTTAATTTTTCTGTTTAGCATGGTTTATTTTCTGATTTGTGAAATGGAAAGGCTTCTTGATCTTGGCAAAACCAAGTGATTATGGTTAGGTGAGAGGCTATGCCCATTTTATACCAACCATGGAGCTTAACTTTCCTTGTTTTATTTACTAGTTTTGTTTGTCATTTGCTTTGCATGTCTATGTTTAAATTTTTATATGCTCTTTACATTATTTTCTATGCTATATTTACTTATATATTTTTATTCCATGCTTAATCATTTTTCTTGCACATTCGGCCATTGTGTTCATGCTCATATTGTGCATATTTTTTTTTTATGTATCATGTCTTATTTTATAAATATGTTTGCATTTTTCATCGTATTGTCATATGGTCATTCGGCTATTCCATGTTAGTATGCTTTGCATGTGCATTTTCATCTTGTTTCTTGGCTTATTTGCATCTCCATGCCATGAGCTTGTACATTTTGATTTTAGTATGCCATGTGCTTATGAAAAGGCTATGATAAAATGCCATCATATTGTCATATCGTCATTCGGCTATTCCACTTAGTATGCCTTGCATGTGCATTTCTATCTTGCATCTTGACTTGTTTGCATCTCCATGCCATGAGCTTGTGCATTTTGATTTTAGTATGTCATATGCTTGCGAAAATGTCATGACATTATGCATCTTGATATGATTTGTCATATATTTGTGTCATTTACTAGATAGGATTGCATTAGAGTCTCATGTGACCATTCGACCTCTTCATGCATCCCTTGCCTTGTCATGCATTTGCATTTTGATTAGGTAACATGCTTTGCATTATAATATCTTGAAATTGTGTATTAGTTGCTGTTTTTTCCAGCATTAACATTAGTTTCATTGGTCATTGTATGTTTATAGTATTGCTATGCATGTTCATTACATTTTAGATCTAGGCCATATTAGTATTGCCATGCATATTGAGTCTTAAATCACATTGGTATTGTCATGCATTACTATGCTATTTAGGTCTTAGGTTACATTAGCATTTTCACGCATATTCATAACATATTAGGTCCAAGTCACATTTGCATTATCAAGCATTGCATGCATATTAAGTTATGATAACATTTATTGCCATGCAAAATCATGCTAGGCATTTAGGTTATTTTGAATTGTCATGCATTTCCTTTACCATTTAGGCTTTAGACCATGCATTTCATACATTTCATTTGCTGTATGTTCATGCAATCATGTCATTGCCACATGATTTATGACTTAGGCCAATCAATGGCTCAAAGTCATGCTCTCTAGAGCATACTTGTGGAAAATTAAAGAGTTGTCAAATAGATTATTCTACCTTTGTGATTTTTTTACTTAGCCAATTTTTATTCAAGGTTTTTAAATGTTTTAGATACTATCCTTAGGTCTCTAGGATGACCTCCAACAATTTCTACTTTGATTTTTGAATGAATTTATCAAAGGCAAAAAAATATGTTTTGACAAAACAGTTTTTTTCACCCAGTACTCGAACTTCTCCGATTATATGGTAGTCATCTTTAATAAAAAATTAATCCAATTTTTTCTCATGTATTTTTACATGTTCTGAGTCTCCAGTATTTGTTTTAGAATTTTTTGAATTTTTAAAAATAGGCAAAAAAATTGTGTGACAAAACCGGACAGTAGAGGCAGGTTTGAAATCAAAAGAGGAATAATGGTTGAATTTGGCTAAGGCATTTAGAGGGGGTTGGGTAGAAGCTTTAGCTACTGTTTTAGGGTAGTTTCTAAGCCTTTTTAACCTTTAAAAGTGATTTGATAAATCTTGGGTTAAGGGTGGTCAAGTCCGGGATTTTAAACTTAGGAAATTAGAGCCATTTCAAAAGGGTTTGGTAAGGGTTTTAATTTTTATTCAAGTTTTTCCTCAAAATTGTTTTCAAACAACCACAAAGTTTTGTTTTTTTAGAAAATCTAATTTGACATATTTTCCTAAGGTAGCCGGATATCTTTTTAGATATACGGATTTCTTTATTTAGAGGAAAAAAATACATTTTCATGCATTGCATTTTCCATGTTCATGCATTTTATATAAATGTGTGATTTTTGCTCTGATATTTTCCATGGTATTATTATTATTTTGATTCATATTTTATGATCTTATATTGTTTACCATATGATTTTGAATATTTCATGATATCCCATATTTTTTTATTTAGTCATTTATTTTTGTCACATTATTTAGCATATACTATGTTCATGCATTTTTTATTTTATTTTCATGCATATTTTATGATAGCATTATTTTATGTTTCATGTCATTTTTTTTTTGTTATTTAGATCATATTCCATGTCATTTAGGTTATTTTATTTATAATATGTCATGTCATTTAAAATATGCCATATCATTTAAAATTGCCATGTCATTTAAATCATTTTATCTCATTTAGAATATACCATGATACTTAGGATTTTTTATTTCACCTAGAATATACCATGCCATTTAAATTATGTCATATCATTTAGGTTGCATTATATTATCTAGACTTTTCCATGTCATTTTATTTATGTCATACATGTTCATGTTCATATTTTTTAAATGTTTTGAAAAAGATAATGATTTTCAATAAAAACAAAGATATTCTCGAGTTAAAATAATTCATGAGTTCTCTACCGGGTTTGCTGGAGGGAATATCATCAATTATCATTAATAAAGGAATATCTTTCTTTCAAAAGATGAGAATGATTCAGAAAGTTTTTCAAATGAATACAAATTTCTATATTTTGCCGATTTTGTGGGGAATATAGGAAAATTTTGAATTAATAAATTCCGGATCATTTTCAATTAAAAATGGAATTATTTTTCTTAAAATTGGGAATTAACTTGAAATAATAAATTAAAAAATAACTTTTTATCGAGACTTGAGATAACACATGATTAATAAGGTACCGTTTTATACGAGCGTTGTGGGGGTGCTAATCCTTCCCCGCAAGTAACCGAGTCCCAAACCCGATTCTTTGATTTTCTCTAGTTTATAATGCAGACTTGAAATTGATTTTAAAAATATTTTAATTAATTTTAAAATGTTTTATAAAACCGGTTTTAATAGGTGGCCGATCACACCTAGCTAAAAAAGATTGGTGGCGACTCCATGTCTTTTTATGAAGTCGTTTTCATACCCTCGACCGTTTATTTTATTTCAATCTAGAGGAATTAAGTCATCTTTTCCTCTGCTTCTGTTTCCCCTCACTTGAACGAGTTCCCTGCGATCGGGATCACGTATCGACAATGACCATTTTATTTGATTTAAAATGCATGAAATTTATTAAAGACTTTTTATAAAACAAGATTATTCCCAAGTTAAGATAATTCATGAGTTCTCTGCTGGGTCTGCCGGAGAGGATATCATCAATTATCATTAACGACAGAATATATTTTCTTCAGAAACGAGGGTGATTTTGAAAATTTTCAAAATAAGGAAAAAGTTCCATGTTTTGTCGAGTTTGTTGGGAAATATGGAAAATTTTATGTTAATAAATTCCGGATCATTTTCAAATAAAATATGATTTTTTTAGGGAATTATTTTTAAACACCAAATTTAAAATCGACTTTCACCGAGGCTCGAGATAGCACATGACTAATAAGGTACTGTTTTATACGAGCGTTGTGGGGGTGCTAATCCTTCCCCACATGTAACAGACTCCCGGACCCGCCTTTGTTTTTCTCTGGATTAAAGCGCAGACCTCAAAATTGGTTTTCTTAAAATGTTTTAATTAATTTTAAAATGTTTTATTTAAAACCGATTTTAGTAGGTTACCAATCACACCTAGCCAAAAAAAAAAGATTTGTGACGACTCCATTTCTTTCACGAGGTCGTTTTCAAACCCTCTCAACCTTTATTTCAAGAGGAATTAAGTCGTCTTTTCCTCTATTTTTTCCAATGTCACACTTAACGAGCTGATGTCCCGCGACGGGGCATTTTCGGACTTTTTAAGGGTTACGACAGCTTGGCGACTCCACTGGGGACATTGAGAGAGTCAAGCCTAAGATTAATCGTGTGTTATCAAAAGTCTCGGTTTTGTCAGTTTTATCCGGTATTTAATTTTAGTTCCCACATTTTTAAGAGAATTTTGAAACTCATGTACATGCATATTATTATTGTTCTTTGTTTATTTTTGTATATTGTTAATGTCTGCTTAATTAATGCTTTCCCTTGTTTATTCTTGTCCTTAATAAATTGTCGGGATATTTAGAATAATGGTGTAGAATAGGTGGTGAAAGGTTTGTTTGTTCCTCCTCACACACTACACTTGCATTTGCATAACATGAGCCCTATACTAGGGTTCCGTCCTTTTAGATGGAAGTAAAGTAACTATGCTCTCGTGAGGTGATAACCTCCGCATGGGCTAGTGAAACACTTTCAGAGTAGTAAACTACCTACGCTTTCGTGAGGTGATAACCTCTGCATAGGCCTGGGAAATACACTCCAACAAATTGAACCCGCTTTAATCGGGATGCCATACTAGTCTTCACAGGCGACAGTGAGGAGTAATTTGGAGCCTTTAGAACTTAATTCAACCCCATGTAGTGAGTCGTACGGAACCAACTTAGGTAGAGCCATGCCGAATTTCCGTTAGATGCACCGGAGATAGGAACACATGGAGGAATGCTTCTGATCTTTTGCCATTTATTTCTACATTCTAAATAAGCATTGTAGATCAGGCAACGATGAATGTACGTCGCCCGTAATAAATTTAAATTACAGCCCCAAAGGCATCATGATGCCTAAATAAGTTGATATTGTTGGGGCAAATGTTCACTAACTTCTTTTACTTTTTATTGATCATTTTACTCTTTTATTCTTTCTTTCATGTGTCATTTGTAATAATATCGAAACCTAGTGTTTTTGGGTTATTTTGAATTTTTTTTTACCTGTACCTTTTTAGGTATTTCTAGAAAAGAAAAAAAGAGTTTTTATTCCATGAAAATGTTTCTTCTTTGAAAAAAAAAAAGAAAGGAAAAATTGAAAAAAAAAATGAAAGGTGAATAATGAAAAAAATTCTTTTGTAGTGGAGTAATGTTGTGAAAATAATAAAAATTTCCTTTTAGTGGACTTTTGAGAAAATATGAAAAATTTGTCAAAAAAATAGTTGTCAATAAAATTCAAAGAAGGAAAATCAAAGAAAATAAAGAGTGATATTAGGGTATTCTTTTCCTTGATCTTTTCGTTTGCATTTTTTGCATAACATGCATATTATTTAAGCAATTGTAAATATGAAAATTCATCTCCTCAAGCATCTTCTCATCTTGCACAGTTTATGCATTAATCATCATTACATTCATGCATATGTGAATAGAGCGTGTACACTCATTTTTGATCTTACGGTAATAATAATCTCATTTGTTAATTGCATAAACATTCATTGGTTGAATAAGAATTGTAGACCGGTAGTGTTGAATAAACATTTGGACATTGTACCACTACCCCGAAATTCTTTTGAAAAATAATATGATGATTTTCGTGGGAAAAACATGTTTCAAAAGATCATGGATTAAATTTTAGGGCAAATCGTGCATAATGAAGATTGGTCCCACCATTTCAGTTTATTTTGTATAATTTCTCTGCATGTGCCCATGCATTGATTTGTTTATTTTCTATATACATCATGTTGATATCAGGTTGCATTCATGGCATACATAATCAGCATGATTTCTCTGTATATTTCTATGCATTGAATTGTTTATTCTTTACATACATCATGTTGACATCAGGTTGAATTCATGGCATACATAGTCATCATGATTTCTTTGTATATGCTCATGCATTAATTTGTCATATTGGTATCGGGTTGCATTAATGACATACATGGTCAGCATGATTTCTTTATATATACCCGTGTGTCAATTCATTTATTCTTTACATGCATCATATTGACATCGTGTTACATTAATAACATATATAATCATTCATTGGAGAATGCATTTGGAACATACATGGTCGTTCATTGCATATATCCATGCATTGATTTGTTTATTCTTTACATACATCATGTTGACATCGTGTTGCATTTATGACATACATAGTCAGCATGATTTCTCCGTATATATGCATGCATTAATTTGTTTATTCTTTACATGCATCATATTAGCATCGTGTTGCATTTATAAAATACATGGTTAGCATTTTTTTTCTCTGCGTATATCCATGCATTGAGTTGTTTATTCTTTACATGTTTCAAATTGCATTCATGACATTCATAGCTCATACATCATGAAATACATTAATGAGAAGAAATAGAAATTGGCTTAGCCTTAAAAGCTTTCGAAGAAATCTTTCTTTCAAATCAGATGTATAAGGGTTACTGAGAACCTATACAACACTTGTCAGGATTCATGGAAGGCGGGAATTCAGATAAAATGGAAAGAACGAGATAGGCTCCATAGGAGACGCAAGTAAGTCTAATTAGAAACCAGGAAGATTACCGAGAACAAATGGCTAAACTAATGGAGTTGATGTCCACCATTGTCAAAGGCAAAGGGCATGTTGAGGACTCTGTTGAGAAAGAAAGAGCCATGGAGGTCAAGTATTTGACTAGAATAGAGAGAATGGAACAGGTCCAGCAAGGGATGAAGGAAGAAGTGATTAGAGCTCAGGAAGAGATCCGAGAGCCAACGGTTAAACTGATGGAGTTGATGCCGAACATCAAAAGCCTTGGAAAATGATTAGGAGAATTGCCTCTCCTACCCGCTTGTGGTAATAGTAATCAAAGGGCAAAATTCTCAAGGTACATAGCTACAAGATACACTACCAGCAAGGTACCAATTGTTAGAAAAAGAAGCTTTGTGCACTGGGGGAAACAGAGATATTTGGGAATAGGATCCGAAATAATTTAGTTTGGTTCCCGATTTAGTCATTCCACCTGAATTCGAAGTTGCCAACTTCGAGATATATAGTGGGACAAATGATCCAATGACCTACCTCAAAATGTTTTTCCGAATGATGACGGGCCGTACGAGTAAGGATAAGCTATTGATCCACTATTTTCAATTTAGCCTCGGTGGGTCCGCGAGTAGGTGGTACAATCAGTTGAGTAGGGGTCAGATTTGTTCTTGGAAGGATTTAGCTAGAGCTTAATTTGACCAATACAAATATATGGCACCGACTCGTCTCACTCTGCAAAATATGGAGAAGAAAGCTACTGAAAGCTTCAAAGAGTATTCTCACAGGTGGAGAGATCTAGTTGCCCAGGTACAACCGCCCTTAACTGAGAAAGAAGCTGCTGTCCTATTTACAAATACACTGCAGACCCCACACTATGATAAACTCGCTGGTAATGCCACGAGGAACTCTGAAGACATGGTGATCCCAAAAGAAATTATGGAAAAGGCAGCCAAGAATGGGAAGCTCAAAACAGGTGAGACATTCGGTGCCAAAGGAAATTGGATACCCCAGAAAAAAGTAAAAGATGTCCAATCTATGACCTATGGTGAGCGATGGATGGGAAGCTTTACCCCATATCCTCCACAATCCATCTACCAACCATTCTGCCCTTCCATGAAAAATGTATATCGGGGTCCTCACTTACACCCGATGCCTTACAATGTAATAATTTGACAAATCTTCAACCTTAGGCCAGCCAGGGAAAGTCAACGAATATTCGAAAAAGAGATCAGTTTGAGCCACTCTCCATCTCTTACTCTGAGTTGTTACCCCAGCTTATTGAAAACCGACTTCTTAAGAAAGTTCCAGTGGAGCCTATTCAACCCCCATACCCGAACTGGTATGACGAGAATACGTTTTGTGATTATCATTGCAGAATTCGAGGTCATTCCACAAAAAATTGTCTGTCTCTAAAATGAAAGGTTCAAGAACTAATTAGTAATAGGCATATAGGTTTAAAAAATTGAGAAGAAACAAAAATCAGATAACGGGAAGAAGCTAGTGTTCGTTCATGGTAAGACAAGTGGGGATGTCACGATGGGAAAGAAAGGCATACATGGGTTCAAGCAAGAAAGAAATCAAGTTGACCCGATTCTTGTGTCATACAGTGAGCTGCTACCTCAACTTATCCAAAATCGCCTCCTAACACTCAAGCAACTAGAGCCTCTAAAGCCCCCGTACCCAAGCTGGTATAAAGCTAATGAGCGTTGCAATTATCATTTCGGCGACGAGGGCCACTCAACGAAGAATTGCCCCTATTTGAAGTACAAGGTCAAGGATTTCATTAAAGCTGGTTTGCTGAGTTTTGAAGAAGGGAAAGCCAAGTGTCATGATAGGCCTCCTTCCCAAGAACAACCACGGGATAACCAAGAGAAGATTCTGATCCCAATCCCTAACCTGCTGCCAATACTGATAAAGAAGCAGTACCTTACCCCTGTGCTTTTGAAAACAGTTCCAGATTCATCAGCTGAAAGTTATGACCCCAACAGCAAGTGTGAGTATCACATGAGGACAATTGGATATTCAACTGAAAAATGCAGACAACTGAAGAAAAAAATTGAAAGCCTTGTTCACGATGGCATTTTGACTCCAGAGCTTATAGAACAGTGGAAGTCCGTTTTGCCATAAATCAGTTTCTTTTAGGGTTTTTAAGGAGGAGAATTACTATCTTTTAAGGCATGTCAATAGGAGCATTTTGATGCATGTAGTTTCATACCTCATGATGAAAACACTTGTCTTATGTCGGCATCTATATGAACTAAATAAATTTTGAATTTTAAATGCTTTGTGTTTGTTGTGTTTTAACAATAATTTGAATTTGCAAAAAATGAAACTTTGAGAAAAAATTTGGTGAACAATAATAAGGGGTTTTCACATGAAAAATGGACAGTCTAGAGAATATTGATGATCATTGTTAGAAATGACCTAATACCTTCCCACCTCTCTTTTGGGCTTTCCTATGCCTAAATCCCTTGGATTGAGACCACCTGAAAAACCTAATGCTTTAAGGAATATGAATAATTGAACTTCATAAACCATTGTCACTACAAAATAAGTAAAGATGTAGATCCTAGTCTAGGCTATGAGAAAATGAACGAAAATTTTGAAAAATTTTCAAGCTCGTTGGAAACTCAAAAAAAATGAGATATTCTTTCAAGAATCTAGATCGTGGTAATTTGACATGTGTCAAGGTCATGCCAAAACCATTCACATCCTTTTCAAATAGCCACAAAACACCAATTGCCCAAACATCACTTCATGATTGACACCTCGGGGCACAATGACTAAACCAGATTATCCCATGTCCCAGAGAAAACCTATTTTTGGGCTATTTTTTTGTCTTGCCACTTCAAACAAACCCAAGATTGAAACTCAGCCTTTTTCAGTATAGACCTAGACTTCCTCATTCTCATGGTTAATCAAATTGGGACATCAAACATGGAAACGATGGATACATGGTGAATAAGGATAGAACTAATGCATGAACCATTGGGGCATACGACAAAAAAAAAAGAAGGAAAAATTGTGATATCATGCATGCGAGAATTCAGATGATTCCGAAGTGTAAAATGAAATTATGATTATCTATTCCCCTTGGGGATTGCTTTTCAATGAGAATATTTGTGCTTGATATGAGAAATGACTATCTTTATTATCCCTTTCACAAAAAGAAATTATCCATAGTTACCCTTTTTGAGCCGAAAGAATTCTTTTTTCTTTGAACCTTGATCAAGGATCACTCCTACACTGGGGGGAAAATGCGAGGAAACATCTTCTCAAAGATCACGGAGAAATGAGTCCTAACTCGAAGACAGATACAAAGCAAATTGAGCTCCCACATAAATACGGGCTCACTCTGTCGAAATGAAGATGCAAAAGGAAAATGTAGAAAAGATGGAGAAATGAAAGCCAAGAACAAAACAAAAAGAAAGAAAAGAAAAATGTAGAAAAAATGGCCAAACAAAAGCCAATGTTGAAAAAAAGGAAACGTGAGAAAGATGGTGAAATGAAAGCCAAGAACAAAGAAGATAAGGAGCAACAGTCAAAAGAAGGAAAGAAAAGTCCAAAATGGACAAATGCTTCAAAGGGAATCCTCCTCAAGAAATGATCATTGATCTGACTACCCTCAAACACATATTTTAGGGCCTATTTATCTTTTCTTTCTGAACCCCGAACCTTTGCCTACATTACATGCTTTAAAAGTCCATTTTGATTAAGCATGAATATTTAACTTGAAGGGTTTTTCCTCAGATTTTATCCCATCTCATCGAATTATCATTTCATTTTGGAAGAATTTAGAATTCTCAGGTGCATGGTGGAACAAAAAAAAAGGAAACAAAAAATGGAAAGAATAGGACTCTAGGGCGAAAACCCAAAAATGGGCGGTCTAGAATAAATTGGAATTTTTTGATGTCGATGCCACAATAAAAGAGAAGGCCATCTTGAAGAAATCGAGGAACATCTAGGAAATCTTGAACTTCCCAAATTGCCAGCTCTCATTTGGGGGATTGACTTCAAAAATTGAAACTTTTTTCCCTCCAAAATTGACTTTCCAGTTTGAACATCTCTACCAATCTTGACGCTTGTCAAAACACCATGATTTGGAAACTAAAAGAACACCGAATTTGTTTGTTTTTCGAGGAATTCGTGTTTTATAAAACCTGTTCCATTTGTGAGCCTAGAAGGGACATACATTTTTCTTGCTGTGAAGTTTCTTGGATCAACCAAAATCCTGTTGTACCAAGCCTTTCAATTCAAGTTGAAAAAACCCAAATTGACATTCAGAAGAATTTCTAACAGTGATCATCAATCTTCAAGAGATTTGTACATCACACACTTTGAGGTTAATATTTTTGGCTTAAAAGTTTTCATTAAATGAACAATTCTTTCTAAAAAGGTGAAAACAAATAAAAGAAATAGAAATATTTTTGAAATAACCATTTTTGATGTTGACATGAGACAAGGGTTTTTCTAACCCCAAAGGTAGAGAGCTACTGGGGTTGATCTTGGCTTCCAGATATGAGAAGAAAAAATAGAACTAGGCAAACAGGCTTCCATGGATAAGAGTCTTAGAAACTGTCGAGGCAAGTGATGCACTCAAAAGAGTATATCTTATTTAATCTTTGCAGTAAAAATATCAATTGTAAAGTATAGCAATAAGCAAGGGTCGAGTCCACAGGGATTGGGTTTTAGTTTAAGAATTATTAGTCTAAAACTTAAATTCAAAGAAAACAAAAAAAAAGGGAGTTTTTAAAATCAGTTTAAACTAAAGACTTATAATCAAAGAAGAAAGTAAGTAAACAAGAAGTAATCAAATATGAGAAAAATATGGTTAAGGTTTCATTCTCCACCTCTAGACATCATTGAGAATCAATAATCAGATCTATCAACATCAATTAACTATCAAAATTATCAATCGTAGATAACAACAAGCTTTGTTACTCCAATCTTTCCTTCGTTCGTCGTTAAATAGAACAAGCTCTCTATTTAATCTCTAACCACTAGACAACCTAGAATAAGCTCTCTAGATTTAATGTAATGGCAGCTTTATGATGAGAAAGATAGGTTGATCTAGGCAACAAACACATAAGCTCGGATTGTTTAACCTATATTATGTTCTACTTTGCAATTAGCGAAAACTTGACCATAATCATTAATCACAAATTACCACTTATGAATAGGAAATCAAGACAATTACACGGATCAAGACTCCTAAACTAGGAATATATAATTATCAAGATCTATCCAGTTCGCGACCTAAACAAATCAAGACAATATCATGAACAATTTTTTGGAAGAACATAATCAACTTTGATAGAAAACTAATGATAGATAAATCTGAAAATCAATTACAAAACATGTCTAGGGCTTTGAAATCGCCCTTAACCAAAAAGAAGTTTAGCATTGCATAGGCATTGTCAACATAAACATGAACATTCAAAGAAAACTAAGAAGAAAAATAAAATAAAAGCTAAGAGATTAGAGAAGAAAAAGAAGATTGATAAATAATCAAAAGAATGTCATAGTTGGTGGCTCAAAAGATGGTATTTATAGAGCTTTCAAGTCTTGGAAACCCTTTCTTATAATCAAGGAAGCTAGGAGTCAAATGAGTGCAAAATAGGCAAGATTTTTGAGTTTTGCGATTTTTCCCGATTTTAAGGATAGTAAGGTCAGCGCCGCGATGCCAAGTACACTAATTTTCACGTTTTTGCTCATTGACGTCGGTACACTAATTTTCACATTTTTGCTCATTGACGCCGGTTTTGCGACTACTGCACTGTCTCGCACTTGGTTAGCTGATTTGGATGACCATCCGTTGTCCAATTTAGGCGTGTAGAACTATTGTTGGAAAGGTATTCAAGTCAGCTTCAAAAGTCAAGAAGGAAGTTTCTTCAAATAATGAATTTAACATAATAATTTCCTTGCGACAAGCTCCGAATGTCAGATCTGCCTGATCATCTAAGAATTTGATCTTTTTGATTCCTAAGTCTTCTTCCATTTTATGATTGTGACTTTTTAAGCTCTTTATCATCATAATTGACATGTTTTGACTTCATCTCTTCCAAAATAACTATAATTCATAAAAATATTATAATTTGTCAAGGAACTTAAGAATTAAAGCACAAAGTATAAGGAAATAATACATGAAAATGTATGCAATTACGCACTTATCAGCAAGGAGATAGCCAAGTAATGAAAAGGGAACAATCTCTTATGAGGCACGAGTATTCAAGATACACTCTGATTTGAAAAGGAAGAATGAATTGGAAAGGCTAAGCCAAAGACTAGAAAAATAATCGGAGACATTGGCTTCATTCATGAGCACTTACGTCTTTATTGAGCTTAGCAAGCATTTGCATCATTCATAGGTATTTGCATTTGCACTATTCCATGAGCATCTGCATTTTACCCTTACATTTACATCCTTCATTGCATTTGCGTCATCTCAAGCAATTGTATCATTTCTAGGATCATTGCATCTTCATATTGTGTGGTAATTGTAGTTACAACATTCATAGACCACTTACATGAACACGATTCATAGAGGCATTCGCATCTTTTCATGAAGCATTTATATCATTATTGATCTTTGCGTTTGCATCATTTAGAAGCATTTTGCACACAGCTAATCTTTGCATTTGCATCATTCAGAAGCATTTGCACAATGTCGATCTTTGCATCTGCATCATTCCATGAAGTAGTTGCGTCAATGTTGATCTTTGCATTTGCATCATTTAGAAGCATTTGCACACTGCTAATCTTTGCATTTGCATCATTCAAAAGCTATTGCACAATGTCGATCTTTGCATTTGCATCATTCCATGAAGTAGTTGTGTCAATGTTGATCTTTGCATTTGCATCATTTAGAAGCATTTGCACATTGCTAATCTTTGCATTTGCATCATTCAGAAGCATTTGCACAATGTTGATCTTTGCATCTGCATCATTCCATGAAGTAGTTGCATCATGTTGATCTTTGCATATGCATCATTTAGAAGCATTTTCACACTGCTAATCTTTGCATTTGCATCATTCAGAAGCATTGCACAATGTTGATCTTTGCATCTGCATCATTCCATGAAGTAGTTGCATCATGTTGATCTTTACATTTGCATCATTTAGAAGCATTTTGCACACTGTTAATCTTTGCATTAGCATCATTCAGAAGCATTTGCACAATGTCGATCTTTGCATCTGCATTATTCCATGAAGTAGTTGCATCATTATTGATCTTTGCATTTGCATCATTTAGAAGCATTTTGCACACTGCTAATCTTTGCATTTGCATCATTCAGAAGCATTTGCATAATGTCGATCTTTGCATCTGCATCATTCCATGAAGTAGTTGTGTCAATGTTGATCTTTGCATTTTCATCATTTAGAAGCATTTGCACACTGCTAATCTTTGCATTTGCATCATTCAGAAGCATTTACACAATGTCGATCTTTGCATCTGCATCATTCCATGAAGTAGTTGCGTCAATGTTGATCAGTGCATTTGCATCATTTAGAAGCATTTGCACATTGTTAATCTTTGCATTTGCATCATTCAGAAGCATTTGCATAATGTCGATCTTTGCATCTGTATCATTCCATGATGTAGTTGCATCAACGTTGATCTTTGCATTTGCATCATTTAGAAGCATTTGCACATTGTCAATCTTTGCATTTACACCATTTAAAAGCATTTGCACATTGTTGATATTTGCATCTGCATCATTCCATGAAGTAGTTGCATCATTTGAGGATCTTTGCATTTGCATCATTTAGGAGCATTTGCACACTGCTAATCTTTGTATATGCATTATTCATAAAGAATTTGCACATTGATAATCTCTACATTTGCATCAAGAAGCATTTGCATCCATGTAAATTTCTGCATCTGTATCAAGAAGCATTTGCATCAATTCCAGACATTTGCATCTGCATCAAGAAGCATTTGCATCAATCCAAGACAGTTGCGTTTGTACCATGAAGCATTTGCATCTTGTTTAATCTATGTATTCGCATCATTTTATGAAGCTTTTGCATCCTTTCTCAAAGCCTTCGGGTATAATGTTTAACATATTTTCATAAGTCATCGTAGATTTTAAGCCCAATGTAGCTGACACAAAAAAGTAAGCCAAGTAAAGTTGGCATCGTAGATTTTAAGCCCAATGTAGCTGGCACCAAAAAGTAAGCCCAGTAAAGTTGGCATCGTAGATTTTAAGCCCAATATAGCTGGCACCAAAAAGTAAGCCCAGTAAAGTTGGCATCGTAAATTTTAAGCCCAATATAGCTAGCACCAAAAAAGTAATCCCAATAAAGTTGGCATCGTAGATTTTAAGCCCAATGAAGCTGGCACAAAAAAGTAAGCCAAAATAATGTTGGCATTATAGATTTTAAGCCCAATGTAGTTGGCAAAAAGGAAGTAAGTCCAGTAAAGTTGGGACTCTGGACAGGACATCCAAAAATTTTCCTGGATAAGACAACCAGATTTATCTCGGACAAGACATCCAAAATTTTTCCTGGATAAGACAACCAGATTTTTCTCGGACAAGACATCCAAAGTTTTTCCTGGACAAGACAACCATATTTTTCTTGGACAAGACATCCAGAATTTTAAAGAAATCGAACTCATTTCCTTAAGACGGGTCGAGCCTTGATTAGTCAGGAATTCAATTTAAGGATAAATTCTTCTATTTAGGATCTTTTTCAAAAAATATGGTTTTCGTTTCATCTCAAAATTATATACGTGTCATGTGAAAAGATATTTTTCTAAAGCTCTGCTGGGTTTGCTGGGAAGTTCGAAATCCTGACACATGTCATGTATATAATTTCACACCAAGATAAGATAAGGCCCCGGGATCACCGCCAAGGTATTTTCTTCTCTTGCAAATCGAACTCGTTTCCTTAATACGGGTCGAGCCTTGATTAGTCAGGAACTTAATTTAAGGATTAATTCTTCTATTTACAATCTTTTTTCAAAAAATATGATTTCATCCCAAAATTATGTACATGTCATGTGAAAAGATATTTTTTTTAAAAACTCTGCTGGGTTTGCCGGGGAGTTCAATATCCTGACACATGTCGTTTATATAATTTCACACAAAGAATCCATGAAAAAGTATATTATTGGACAAGACATCCAGAATTTTAAACAAAAATTTCACCAAGATAAGATAAGGCCCCGGGATTGCCGTCGAGGTATTTTTTTCCTGGAAGTCGAACTTGTTTTCTTAAGACGTGTTGAGCCTTGATTAGTCAGGGAATTCAATTTAAGGATAAATTATTATATTTACAATATTTTTTTCAAAAAAATATGATTTTATCCCGAAATTATATACATGTCATGTGAAAAGATATTCTTCTAAAAACTGTGTTGGGTTTGCGGGGAGTTCAATGAAACATCTCGACACATGTCATTCATATAATTCCACACTAAGATAAGGCCCCGGACTTTCACCGAGGTATTGTCTTCTCTTGCAAATCAAACTTGTTTCCTTAAGACGGGTCGAGCCTTGATTAGTCAGGGAACTCAATTTAAGGAAAACCCTTTTTTTTTTAAGAAATCGAACTCGTTTTCTTAAGATAGGTCGAACCTTGATTAGTCAGTGAACTCAATTTGACAAACCCTTTTTTTAAGAAATAAAACTCGTTTTCTTAAGACGGGTCGAGCCTTGATTAGTCAGGGAACTCAATTTAAGGACAAACCTTTTTTTTTAAGAAATCAAACTCGTTTCCTTAAGACGGGTCGAGCATTGATTAGCCAAGGAACTCAATTTAAGGACAAACCCTTTTTGTTTCAAAGAAATAGAACTCGTTTCCTTAAGACGGGTCAAGCCTTGATAAGTCAGGGAACTCAATTTAAGGACAAATATTATGGTTTTAAAGAAAATTTCACCAAGATAAGATAAGGCCCTAGGGAGGTATTTTCTTATCTTGCAAATCAAACTCGTTTCCTTAAGACGGGTCAAGCCTTGATTAGTCAGGGAACTCAATTTAAGAAAAAAATCCTTTTATATTACAATTTACAAAAAAAAAATGAATGAAAAAAATGAAGAAAAAATGAAGAAAATTCTCTCTTCTATCCTTCGCTTGTGATTTAACTAACCGGACAAAATTATTGTCTATTTTACCTTTGCCTGATTCCTGATTCTCAGCAATAGTCAAAGAGGGGCAGTTGTAGACACCTAATTTTGTTCGGCCCCCCTAAACAAGATAAATTCTCCTTTCAACTTCCCGGAATGCAAAGAATCTTCCCTAATTCTATAGATGAGTCTCTAAGACTTTGATTAAGAGGTCAAAACAAAAAAGTCAACTCAAAAAAAGTCAACTTCAAAAAAGTCAACCTCAAAAGTCAACCATTGAAAAAGTCAACTCTCAGTCAAAATCAAGATTCGAAGACGAATTAAACAATGGTGAAGGAATTTTGATAATCGGAGATCTACAATTGAAGATAGAGAGGTTGAAGACAAAATGCAAAATTCAATGTAGGAGAAAAGCATGAAATTTTTAAATTTAGGGAAAAGTATGTAAATGATCAAATTGAACGAAATTGAAACCTCAAATTGAAAGATGATCAATAAAAAAAGATATCTCAAGGTCCAATTTCACCATGAAGAATCAATCGGAAGAAGAAGTGGAAAAATTGGAAATTGCCATTTTTGGGAAAAATGGGAAACTTGGCAAATTTGGGAAAAAGTGCATAAACGATCAAATTGGAGATTCCAAATGGAATAGGATCAATAAATAAGGATATTGGAAGGTCCAATTTTGAAGCGGAGTTGAAGGAAGAATCGATCTGGAGAGAAAAAAGAAAATAAGGATTTAAAAAATAAATTAGAAATTCACAAATTTGGGGAAAACTACAGAGATGGTCTGATTCGGTGAAATTGAAGTCCCCAGTTGATGAATAATAAATAAACAAGGGTACCCCAAGTCCCAATTTGAAGTGATCCAAAAGAAGAGCCGATTAGAGGAGAAACAAGAAAATCGAAAAAAAAATTCCCAATTTTGAGAAAAAAGAGAAAAACTAAATCGGAGAGGAATTCGGTTGTAAAAATTAGGGAAGATCGGTCCAACTCCAATTCAATATATGAAAACGGTAGTCGAAAAAGAAAATCAAAAAATTTGGCCCGTTTCGAGTAAAACCGAGGTTCCAGAGGGTAAAAGGAAATTTTGGAAAATCCGAAAAAATAGAATTTGAGCTCGAAAAATTGTGAAACTTTTCAGAACTAACTTTTAGGATGGAAATAAGGAAATAAGAAGAAAACCCAAAATTAGGGCTGAAAGGCAAATATGCTAAATTCGGGAGACTAATCCGCAATTTTAAAGGAAAAATTCGGGAGCCCGAAAAATTATGAAAACTTCAAGAATTGAGTTTTATATTGAATAGAATGGGTTGGAGAAGAAAATTCTGAAGTCAAAGCTTAAATGGAAATAGACAAAGTTTGGGGGGCACAAAACCGAAATTTTAGAGAAAAATCCGAGAAAATGCAAAACGAGCTCGAAAAATTATGAAAACCTCCAGAACTGCGTTTTATATTGGATGGGATGGATTAAAAAATAAAAATATAAAATTGGGGTCTATTTGCAAATAAATTAAGTTTGAGTGCCAAAATGCAATTACCAAAAAAATCGAAAAAATTCATCTTGCAAATAAAAAAAGAGGAATGGCCTGGAAAATTCCAGGCCATTTTCGGCCAGCTTATGAATGTAAGGTGGAGGTTTGATCATCTTAAATCAAATGGCCAAGATTGATTAGCAAAATGACATTTTTAAGAAAGGACAAGATTCTCCACTACTTGCCTACATGGCATTTTTGGCCAATAGGAGGCCTCCTAATTGCAAAGCCATGTGAAGGCCATATGAAGAGCATGTGAAGGCTATGTGATGGTGCAAATGGATTAAAAATGCCATCTAGGAAGATATCTTGATAGTAAGCCATATGATCATGACAAGTGACTTAGATATTTTGTAGAGATATGAGACAAGAATAATCTAGGTGGCATTATTGGCCAATGAGAGGTTATAAAACCATTAACTTAAGGGAAGCATCATGCAAAAAGGAGACAAGAATCCTTAATTTAAGGAAAGCATCATGCAAATAGGGGACAAGAATTAGCCATGTGGAAAAGATGTTGGGAGAGCATGCAAAGCATGACTAAGGCTAAAGAAAATGAGCAGAGGCTATTCACTACACTCTTGAGCATGCAAAACATAAAGATTCAGCCAACCCTAGTAAAAAGGGGAGGGGATTCATTTTTTTTTCCAAGGCTATTTACTACACTCTTGAGGAGAAAAGGAAGAAAAAGAAAAAACCTCTCAAGGAGAAAAAGAGAAGAGGGAGAAAGAAGAAGTTTAAGTGCTTGATTTGAAAAAGCTTTGCTAGGTAGCTATTTCTTCTATTCTTTTTTAATTATTTTCTTGGATTTCATGTTCTTTTTCTCTTTTTTTCCCATGTGATTGTTAACTTTCTTTGTTGAATAAAAGGTTTTCAAAATAAATTTCTAAAGGTTTTTTTTCCTTCATTTTTTTTTATTCTTTACAAAAATAACAAAGGTTGCAAAATTTTCCTACAACATTTCCACCGTGGCCTAAACTTTGAAGGCTTTATTGTGCTTGTCTTTTACTTGATTTTCTTGCTTGGTTGTTGATTGTGGGTTTCACCATTGTGGTAGGACAAATTTTCTCCTTTGGTTTTTCTTTTAAAAAATCAAATAAAAAGGTTTGAAGATCTTGATTTTTATCAAATGATTTTGGTTAGGTGGAACTATGTCCAAAGAACCAACCATTGAGCCAACCTTGATTTTCCTTTGCTTGTCCATTTTTTTAGCTCATGATTGATCATTTTCATATATTTGTTTTGCTGTAAAATCATGCATTCATATCATTTTCAACTTTATTTTTGGTTAAGATCAACCAATGGCCTCTAACCAAAGTCTCTTGTGCAAACTAGTTGAAAGAATAATAGTTTTTAAGTTGGATATTCTGACTTTGGACAATATTTTCACCAACTTTCTTTTGTGAAAATAAAAATATTTTTAACCACATGTAGTAGATCCCTAGAGGAGCCTCTGGTAATTTTTCTAGGATTTTTAGATTTTTTTATCAAGGGTGGAAAAATGGTTTTTGGTAAAACAGATCTCTGTTTACTGTTTTGTCTTTAATGCTATTTCGGTCTAGGCTTGCTTTGTCCAATTTTAAAACTAATTTTTCCACATAAAAAACATCATGTCTCAAGTCAAAACTGATTTTTTTTCAGAATTTTTGAATTTTTTATAAAGGGTAGAAAAATAGTTTTCCAAAACTGGTTTTGGGAGTCAAAAATGAGTTTTTCTAAACTAACAATTTTCTAATTTTTATTTGTAAAAAGGAAGGGCTGATTGGAGTCATTAGCTACTGTTTTAGGTTGTTTTCTATGTCATCTCAAGGATAAAAATTGATTTTACAAAGATCGGGTCATAGGTAGTCAACTCGGGTTTTAAAAAATAGGAAAAACTAGAGCCTTTTTTAAAGAGGGGTCTGCCATGGCCTTTTTCATCCCAAAATTCACATTTTCTTTAATTCGAGTCCAAAGTCATTCGGTTTAAAAATCCAATTTAAGTTTCTTTCAAAGGTAGTCGGATACCTTCTTTAGGTATATGGATGTCCTTACTTCAAGGGAGAAATACATCTTCATGCATTGCATATTTTAAATGTTTTTACTTAATTTGGCATAAAAACGTGTCGGTTTCCTAAACATTTGGCCGAAATTAGTTCCTAATCTTTACCGTGTTTGCCGGGGAGGTTAGGAAATTATTCAGTGCATGTGTTTATGAAATCTCAAGGCATGGATTTTGTTTTATTCGGAATCATATAAATGTCATATGAAAGAATTATTTTCCAAGCTTTGCTAGGGGTACGGTAATATTTTTCGACATATGCCATTTATGTGATTCTTCACATGAAAAGAATTTCAAAATGATGATGTGAGCATATTCCCTGATATCTATATTTGCCATCTTAATCATGCAAATTTCATGTACATGAATATTCTATGATGTTTTGTGATTTTTGCCAATATGATCTTTTTGTATGCCATGTCATGATTTATTTTGCTATCCCATAATAAGAGTTTACCTGTCAAGCATGCCATGTCATTCATTCTTTTGTCATGACATAATAGGATTTGCCATGTCAAGCATGCCATGTCATGTCATTCATTCTTTTGCCATGTCATAATAGGATTTGCCATATCAAGCATGCCATGTCATTCATCCCTCTGGCCATGTCATTTGTATTTTGCCATGTCAAGCATGCCATGTCATTAATTCATATGCCATGTCATTATTTCTTTTGGCCATGTCATTTAGATTTTGCCATGTCAAGCATGCCATGTCATTAATTCTTTTACCATGTCATAATAAATGTTTGCAATGCCGTGATAATTGTACATGTTGTTTAATTTATATTTTTATGCCTTAGTATTTATTTGCATATTCATGACCATTTTATTTGATTTAAAATGCATGAAAAATTATTAAAATTTTTTTATAAAACAAGATTATTCCCGAGTTAAAATAATTCATGATTCTCTGCTGGGTCTGCCGGAGAGGATATCATCAATTATCATTAATGACAGAATATCTTTTCTTCAAAAACAAGGGTGATTTTGGAAAATTTCAAAATAAGGAAAAATTACATGTTTTGCCAAGTTTGTCGGAAAATATGAAAAAATTTATGTTAATAAATTCCGGATCATTTTCAAATAAAATATGATTTTTTAAGGGAATTATTTTTAAACACCAAATTTAAAACCGACTTTCACCGAGGCTCGAGATAACACATGACTAATAAGGTACTTTTTTATATGGGCGTTGTAGGGGTGCTAATCCTTCCCCACACGTAACCGACTCCCGGACCCGCCTTTATTTTTCTCTGGATTAAAGCGCAGACCTCGAAATTGGTTTTCTTAAAATGATTTAATTAATTTTAAAATATTTTATTTAAAATCGATTTTAATAGGTGACCAATCACATCTAGCCAAAAAAAGATTGGTGGCGACTCCATTTCTTTCACGAGGTCGTTTGCAAACCCTCTCAACCTTTATTTCAAGAGGAATTAAGTCGTCTTTTTCTCTATTTTTTCCAATGTCACACTTAACGAGCCGATGTCCCGCGATGGGGCATTTTCGGACTTTTTAAGGGTTACGACAGCTCTAATTAAAATGAAGATTAGTCATTTGAAAAATAAAATCTATTCTAAATAATGCGTTTTATTCTAATTACATTGAAGCTCAATAGGTTAAAATAAACTTAAATTACAAGATAACGAATTTATGATGATGTAATTCTTTATTTTTGAAGTTTTAAACTAACTTTAATTTAGAAGATTATGATAATTTGTCATTTTTTTTTTAAAATTTGATTGTATGATCGAGTAAGTAATTACATCTTTTAAATACGTTTTGATTGTGATTTTAATTGCATTTTAATTGTCATTATGATTTCTTAATTCTAAATTTTATAAACTCCAAAAATCACCTTAAATTAATACTATCTAATTATCCTTTTAGTTTTTTTATACCCAAAACTTTTAATTTAAGTATTTTGAGAGGAGTTTATTAAGTATAGTTATTTTCTTTTTTGATTGGAAGAAAATTTTCATTAGGTATTAAATTGGATTTATATTGAAATTTTGAGAGTTCTATATAAAATTTATTGTGTTTTAAGTTTAAAAGAGGTTACTTTATTTTTTATTTTTCATTAGGTATTAAATTGGATTTATATTGAAATTTTAAGAGGTTTTTATTAAAATTTATTGTGTTTTAAGTTTAAAAAAAGTTACTTTCTTTTTTCTTTTATTTATTTGCCTTTACATTCTTTATATTATATATAAAAACTATTTGGTTAAATTTTTTTTGTTTAGAAAGATAATGGATTAAAAATGTCATCAACTCAATAATGAGAGAAGAAAGTGGCACACTTATCTTGGTTTTGGAAATATGATTTGTGTAAAAATATTCCTTTATTGATTTTCCTTTTTTTTTTTTTTTTTGTATTGATAAACTAGGCACTTATGATGCAAGTAAGCAAGATGCTTAAGCTGGGGAAGTGGCAGGCCATTTTTGATAACAAAGGGATTCAGAAAGCACTCAAATTGATTATTTTGAGGAATGTCTTAATTTTTGTTAAATGCTCCATTCAATCCAAATATAATAAAATTGAAAAGAACAAAAAGACACATAATAAAAATGTAACGGCTTGATAAAAAATTAATACATGGTTAGATTTAATAAAACAATTTATTGATCAATGAATTTTTTGTATATCCAACTCTTAATTGAAATTAAACTATGACAGTTTAATTATCATTCATTTTTTCTTGATTTTAAAATTTATGTGTTAAAATTTCATAGCTTTGTGAATTACATTTTTTTTTTTATAGAATTTTGAATTATATTTTATTTAAAGTGATTTTTTTATATTTTCATATTTTTTATGTGAATTACATTTCAAAAGTCAAAACTTGCACTTAAAAAAAAATGATATGGTAAGTGCATGATTGAAAGAGGTAGTCTAGCCCCTAGCTTTGGATTTTTTTTCTTTTATTTGTTGGCCTAACAGCCCTTGGATGATTAAAAATGAATAGAATTTTTGGTTTTAGAGGGTAAAAAATTCAAAATTTTTGAAAAATAAAAAAATGTGGGAGGAAGATAAAAATTAATCACGTGACAAATAATAAAAAGAATAAGTTAATGACGTTAATTTCGGAACTAAATGAACAATCCTCAAAGTAGTTAATGTTAAAATTTAAAAATCAAGAGGTAAAATTATTTTATCTCAAATCACAATTATTTTTATATAATTTACCCTTAATATTATACAAAAATGATAGTTCAATGGTAAAATTGCAAAAATAAATAAATATTTTTATATTATTATCTGGTACACCGTCAGTAAACTTTTTTAACTCCACAAGCGGTATTCACACGCTTTCGTAATCTTTCATTCGATTTATATTTTTTTAATCCGACCGTCGTATTTCATGTTCTATTCGCGTAGATCATGTACGTCGAGTTTCGAGTAAATTAAAAATGTTTAACTATTCGTTCCGACGTAAAAAGCTTTCAACCGTTAAATATATATTAAAAAAGACAGTATTCTCGATCGATATGATAGGGATATCGGATCGATTTGAAAATTTGCGTGCACGATGAGTATGATTATATTGTTAAATCTGATGATCGGTTTGTAAAAATAGAAATCGTATGAAAGATTACGGACGCGTGTAAACACCGTTGTGGAGTTAAAAAAGTCCACTGACGGTGTACCAGATAATAATCCTAAATAAAAGTAGAAACATTGGATTCTCCGTTTATTTTAGTGATTAATTTGATTTTTATTCTTAAATTAAAATTTTATTAATTTTATTTAGAGAAAATAAAAAAGAATTAAATATCATTTTTAGTAATTATCACATGATTGATTTTTTAGACCGGTGAATACTAATAAAATTTTAATTTATTTAAAATTTTAATTTTCTTTTTTATAACTTTTAATAATTTAAACAATTTAGCCATTTAACTGATACATAATCTTAACCATTGGATATAATTTTTTTGTTTCATATTAATTTAAAAAAGGTTCAGACTCACTGATTTTTAGATGTTTAAGGTAAAATCAACATGTAGAACAGTGGTTCTTATCAACTTTTTAAAGGAATAGCCATGAACCCATTAATTATACTTTAAATAATAATCCAAATTTGATACATCAATTTAAATGAGAAGGAAACTCACTTAAAATTAACAAGATGTAGAGATTTATCTTGAAATTCTTCTCTATTTTTTTTTTGTCAATAATTTAATTTAGAATAAATAGAATATAGGCAAGATTTATGAAAGAACAAAAGATCAGGCTAGCAAATTAATCTTTAGTCTAGCGATGAGTTTCGTGAATAATAGAGATGTAATTAATTTGTTGCTTTTGTTTTTTGGGTTACTATTTCCCTTTGTATATTTTTTCTTTTCAAACGTATGTGAAATGTAATGTATTATCTTATGTTTTTTTTTTTTTTTCCTATTTTAGTTGTAGATAAATAGAAAGCATCATTATTTTATTTAATTAATCAAAGGTAGCCCGCCCAACCCGGTAGGCCCGACCAGTATTGGGCCGGGCTTGGACAATGTATTTTGTAATTCAGGCCGGTCCGACCCAGCCCGAATTACTATTTATTGAATAAAAAATATTTTATTAAAAAATATATAAAAATATTAATATAAAAGTGATTTTTTAATATTTTTTTAATAGTAAAAGGGGCTTATACGGGCTAACCCGACCCGGCCCGAATGGGCTTGGGCAAGGGAAAAATAAATTTTTCGGGTCGCGACCCGACCCATGGACAAGTCTAGTTGAGTGTTTCAAATCATGAATAAATCATTTTAAAGTTTTAAATTTTAAGTTCTTTAATTTGATTATTTTTTATCAATATTATTTTATTTTGATTTTTTCCTTAAATATTTTTTAAGATGAGAATAATGATTATATTATTTAACACATTTTTATTATGAAATCATTCACAAATGTTTTTATTTGGATGTGGAGTTTATAGACATAAATCATTTTTAACTTTAGATTGATAATAAATATTTAGGTATTAAGATTAAATTCTTTAATAAATATTTAAAAACTTTTTATAAATAAAAAACGTGACTTATATCATTCATTGAAGCTTAATCAAGGATGAAAAAGATCTTAAGGACAAGTTATTCTAACTTGAGTGTTTTGAAAGAAAATTTTAAATTCCATTTGGTTCAGATTTTGTTATTTGCTAAAAAGTAATAATATCAACAAAATAGAATTTGAAAATTAGATAAACTCAATATTAGATGTGATAGGTTAAATTTATTATTTTTCAATTTTTATATTTCATTTTAACAAGGTTAAAATAACAAAAAAAAAAAAGAAATCCTAAATTTTATCATTTTATCTAAGTAAGTTTTTATGTTTTCATTGCATCCAAAAAAAGTTCTTAATTGCAATCAAATAAACCTTAACTTTTAATTTGTACTAAAATAAGCTATTAACTTTAACTTATACTAAATAAGCCCTTAAAATAAATCGATCTTTCATTTGAAATAAGGTTTATTTGGGTATAAATCAAAAAATAAAAAATTATTTAGATACAATAAAAGTATAGGGGTTTACTTAAAAATATAGAATAGTTCAAAAACTTTTTTAGTATTTTAACCTTTTAACAATTATTAACTTTTTAGATTAAATTTACAAATTATTTTAAGATTGACTCACGTATCGCGCGAGAGTATTCCTAATATATATAATTAAACAACAAAAAAAAATCAAGTTATATATTGCACATAAATCAAGAAAGTAAAATTCCAGTTACTTGTGCATTTTAATCTTTAAAATATCAAATTGAATATCAAATAAGGTAAAGTACATAGACCTTGAGGTTTAAAAGAAAATACACTTACTTCTATTTAGTTTGAAAATGACCACTTATTTTCCTCAGGTTTGATGAAAAATACATTAATCCCTGAGATTTATTTATTAAGTGAATTTTAAATAAAAAGACAAATGTATCTTTTCTTAATTATTAATTATTTATTCTTCTATTTATTTTTGTGTTTTCATTTTTTTATCCAAGACTTTTTTAATTACAAAATAATAAAATTTTAATTATTTCTATAATCATTTTTAATTACTATTAAATTATATTCTAATGTCAGTACATTTTAAATATTTCAAACTTATCTTTAATTCAATATATTAACTTTAAGATGAATGTATTATATTTTTTATTTAAAATTATTTAAAACAGTTTAGTGATAAAAAAAATAAAAAAGACAAAAATAAGAAAAAATAAATAAAATGAGGGTACTTAATATTTAAATTAAAAATTAAAAAATATTAATTTGATTAATGAAATCCTAACATTAATTATTTTTCTAGAGAGATAAAATGTGCTTTCCAAAATAATAGATGTAAGTTTATTTTCAATAAAATCTAATGGATAATAATTATACTTTTTTCTTCTCCTTTATTTCTTTTTTTTTAATCAATTTTTATGCAAGTACATGTTAATTATTTTAAATTTATGTTTAATTCAATTATATATTACTTTGAGATGAAATCATTAAATTATTTTTATTTAAAAAATTAATTAAAATATTTTAGTGATAACGAAATTGATTAAAATAAAAAGACAAAAATAAGGAAATAATAAATAAAATGAAAGTATTTTTAATATGTAAAGTAAAATTTGAACAAATATTAGTTTGATTAATGAAATCCTAAGATTAGTTATTTTTTTGGAGAGATAAAATGTATTTTTCAAACTAATATAGGTAAGTTTATTTTAAATAAAATCTCATGGATAATTATTATATTTTCCTTTTTTTTTCTCCTTTATTTCCCTCATATTTTTTGTTTTAATCAATTTCTTTACTACTAAAGCTTTTTTAAAATAATGGTAATTAATTAGTTTTAAATAAAAATATTTTAATGAATTCATTAATATACATTTGAATTAAAAATAAGTTTAAAATATTTAACATATACTTGAATTAGAATATAATTTAATTAAAATTTAACTTTATAATAATTAAAGATAATTTTGAAACTAATTATATTCTCATTATTTTGTAATTAAAAATTTTTTTAGTAAAAAAGTTAAAATAATTAACAAGGATATAATTATCTTTCATCTAAAATTTACTTAATAAATAAAACTTAAGGGTTTTAATATGTTTTTTCATCAAACCCTATGAGATAAGTGGGTATTTTAAAAATTAAAGGAGTAGTATACTTTACCCTATCAAATATATAATTAACCTTATGCAAAAAAATCATGTATTTGGATATTTACAAAAATTATATTTATGACTTTTAAAATATAATTCTATTATAATGCAAGTAGTACTTTTTGCTTTTTTAGTTTATAGCATGCATGTTTGTTTAATTTTCATCTTAGCAACATTTTTGCATACTCATGATCATTTTTTATGATTTTTTTATATACATGAAAAACAAATAATATTTTTTATAAATCAAGATTATTCCCAAGTTAAAATAATTCATGAGTTCTCTGCTGGGTCTGCCGGGGAGGATATCATAAATTATCATTAACAATGAATTTTTTTTTTTTTTTTTAAATGAGGGTCATTCGGAGAATTTCAAAATCAAGAAAAAATTTCATGCTATGCCGAGCTTGTCGGAAAACATGGGAAATTTTATGTTAATAAATTCCGGATCATTTTCAAATAAAATATGAATTTTTTTTAGGGAATTATTTTCAAACACCAAATTTAAAACCGACTTTCACCGAGACTCGAGATAACACATGACTAATAAGGTACCATTTTATGCGGGCGTTGTGGGGGTGCTAATGCTTCCCTGCACGTAACCGACTCCCGAACCCGCACTTGTTTTCTCTGGTTCAAAGCGCAGACTTCAAAATTTGTTTTAAAAAAATGTTCTAATTAATTAATTTATTTTTTTTAATAAAAATCGATTTTAATAGGTGGCTGATCACACCTAGCCAAAAAAGATTGGTGGCGACTCCATTTCTTTTATTTTTTTGCAAGGACGTTTTAATACCCTCAACCTTCAATTTAGAGGAATTAAGTCGTCTTTTCCTCTATTTTTTTCAATGTCACACTCCTTAACGAAATGACAGATTGTCCTCGCAAACGGGGGAAGATTTATTTTCGGACACATTTTAAGGGGGAGGTTGCAATAGCTTGGCGACTCCGCTGGGGACTATTTAGAGAGTCAGGCCTAGAATTAGTCGCATGTTATCGAAAGTCTAGATTTTGTCAATTTTTGGTCGGTGTTTACTTTTAATTCCCATTTTTTTAATAGAGAGAATTTTTGAAAATAACCAAATATTTTAAGTATGTTCATTCTCATGTACATGCAGGTTATTTAACCTTGTTTGTCAGTATTATCCTTTGTTTAATAATGTTTTACATTGCTTAATCTTGTCTTTATTAAATTGCTAGGGTGTTTAGGATAAGAGGTGTAGAATAGGTGGTGAAAGGTTTGTTTGTTCCTCCTCGCACACTACACTTGCATTTGCATAACATGAGCTCTCTACCCGGGTTTCGTCTTTTTAGGTGGAAGTAAAGTAACTACACTCTCGTGAGGTGATAATGTCCGCATGGGCTAGCAAAACACTTCCGGAGTAGTAGACTACCTACGCTTTCGTGAGGTGATAACCTCCGTATAAGTCTGGGAAATACACTCTAACAAATTGAACCCGCTTTTATCGGGGTGCCTTACTAGCCTTCACCGGCAACAGTGAGGAGCAATTTGGAGCCTTTTAGAACCTAATGCAACCTCATATAGTGAACCTAGGTGAAGCCATGCTGAATTTCTGTTAGAGGTACCGAAGTTAGGAACACTCGGAGGAACCTTTCTTACCTTTTGCTATTTATTTCAAGATCATATTGATTAAATTATTACACCCTTGTACTGACTCGTTCTTTTTGTTTTGTTTGTTTTGCTTTGCTTTGTTTCCATCGCATGCATCATGATCATTTAAGAGTGTTTGCCTTAAGCCGAATTCCAGTCAAAGGAGTTTTCATTATGGTCATAGAACACCAAGATCTTTCATCAATGTCGGTCACTTCCAAGACATAAAGAGAGGTCAGAATAGAGTCAGAGAAGAATAAAGTTGATAGGGGACACTTCTTGGCTAGAGACTTAGTGTCTGTCCTTCTCGACTCGGTTTATTTAGATTTGGGTCAGAATGATTTGACAAAATTAGAAGAGATTTGGGAACGATGGGGAGTAGCAAAGAAAAATGAGTTCACCAAGAAATATGGCGACATAGCACTACTTCTCCCGATCCAGATAGATGAGCAACTGATTAGGGCAGTGGTACAGATTTGGGACCCCTCCTATCGGTGCTTCATGTTCAATCAGGAGGATATGATACCCACCATCGAGGAATATGAAGAATTTATCCGGGATATTGGGTATAGAGGTTTCGATCGACTCCCCTAACATTAAGAAGAAGGGTTCGAGTGTTAGTATCCCGTGGGTATTCTTGCGAGACTATATCATGAGCAACCCAGAGAGTAATCGTGTGGTGGATGTATTTGCCTTGGCAATTTATTGTTTGGTGATATTTTCGAAAATATCAGGACATATTGAGATTGCCGTAGTGGATTTCTTTGAGTGTATGGACAAACAAATTGATCCTTCTCCTGCTATCCTTGCCGAGACGATCAGGTCACTCAATTTCTGTCGAAGAAAGGGCAAGGGACGTTTCGAGGGATGTGCACAGCTTCTGCATGTTTGGATCCACAGAGATTTCTGGGGAAATGATAAGGAGAAGCTTCGCCCCTACATAAAGACTTTCATTCCCCTTAAGGAATTCTGCAAGAAAGAGTGGCCAAGAAAAATAGATAAGAAATAATGGATCATGACTCTTCGTCACTTCGCCCGAAAAGACATTACTTGGAGAGCTCCGTGGATGCCGATGGGATCCATTTTGTATAGTTGTGGAGACAAATCGTGGGTTTCGTTAATGGAAATTTGAGGAGCTATCAGCTATGCACCATTCTTGGTACGAAGATAGTACGGGTCAGAGCAGTTCATCGCAATGACTCATGAGCTCACTTTGGTGGATTTTACATATAATGGGCCCGGATACATGAAGGAAACACGTGAGCTCATCAAAGTATGGAGAAAGTTGCACCGATCAGAATTGGGTAGATATACCGACAACGCTACTCCCGGAACTTTGGTTTGGAGAGCCAAGAGGATCCGCGACATGGTGCTCCCTGTCGAAGATGCCTCTGTTTATCCGGTAATCCTTCAGCCAGAGCTAGAAGTACCATCAGAGGTTGAGCTTGTCAGGCAAGAATTAGAAAATGAAAAAGGGAAATTGAAGCGAGAATGTGATAAGCTTCAAGAGGAAATCAAGGACTTGAAGACCAAACTTGAGATCCAAGAGGTCAAGACACGGAAGGTGGCCAGGGAGCGAGACACAGCACAATCCAATATAAAGGATTTACATCAAGAGAACAAGAAGCTAAGGGCCAAGGGAAAATTTACTGGAATTAGCAGGTCTCTTGGTGCACATGAGAAAGTGATAGAAAAGCTTCAGAAAGAATTGGATTTCTGGAATGGTAAGGCTAAAGAAAGCAAAGAAAAAGAATCCAGATTTTCTCATGAGCGGCAGAAGTGGGGAGATGCACGTTCATTGATCTCGGCCAAGTTGGAAAGGTGCCTGCAAGAGAATGAGCTGTTGAAAAGCCATATTGGGGAATAAGAGGGAAAAGACATCCATGCTGCAAAAGGAAAATGAGACGCTCCATGTGACTATTCATACCCTAGAGTAGCAGTTGCAAGTCTAGAAAGCAGACATTGTCGCCATCATTCGGGAATACAGAGAGAGGAAGACCAAGTGGAGCCAGGAAAATGACTTAGCCATACATGCCAATATAAGGTGGAAGACAGAAACCTTGGGGAGGCAATAGTATCTAGACCACCTGACTAGGTAGATCCGCAAGGCTATGGTTAAGGCCAATGAGATGTTGGAGACAGTGAAGACTCTGAGGTGTGATGCCAACCCGACAGGGGAGCATGGACAGCGCCTGCTAAACTTCCTAAAGGAGGCTCAAGACCAGTACGAGCAGATTAGATATTTCTATGTAACCCGAGAGTGAGAGATAACTTGTAAAAAAGTTTCTATGAATTAATGAAAAACCTTTGTGTTGGAATTAGATCTTAAGGCAAATACCATTATTTGCATCATTTCATATCACATAATTATGGAAACATATATTTATTCATTCATTCATCCATCTAAAATATTTGTTCAGTGATTCATTGATTCATTTATTCATTCATTCATGCACACATTTAATAAATAAAAAGGAATAATGTGCCATGAAATTCTAATCCGTGGTATTTATACCAAGGTTTAAAAATTGGGCGTCCACCGAAACACCCAGAGAGAAATACTTCGCATCAGTATAATACTCGATCGCAAGTCAGGATCATGGAAAATGAACAGGCTGCCTGGATAGAGAGAATGGAAAAGACACAAGATGAGTTAAGGGAACAGTTGGCCAAATCTCAGGCCGAATCGAGAGATCAAATTAATAATTTAATGGAACTGGTGTCCATCGCGGTTAAGGGAAAGGGACACACGAAAAAATTTACTTTAGGAGTAGAATCAGGAAGTCGAGGGGACAAAGAGGGTCAACAAGAAGCCGTGCTAAAAAACGGCCAATCCTCACAGAATACAGAAACTCTACCATCGGCAGCTGCATCGCCTTTCGTGTATGTTCAACCCAACACAGGGGCACAAAAACAAATGCCGATTAGGGTAAATCTTGGGGAAATCTCGGCAAATTCTATCGAGGTCCCAGATCTGGATGAGCTCGTTGAGCAAGAAAAGATGAAAACGATGGAGCTGAAAAAGGTTGAAACAGCTGAATCGCAAAAGAACTATCAGCTTTTAGAAGAAAGGCTGCGGGCCGTGGAAGGGGCTGAATTGTTTGGTAGCCTCGATGCTATGGAGATAAGTCTAGTTTTCGGTCTAGTCATCCCACCCACGTTCAAAACGCCAGATTTTGAGAAATACAACGGGACCACTAATCCTTTCGCGCACTTGACAATGTATTACCGGAAGATGACTGGACATGATAGTGATGAGAAATTGCTTATCCACTGTTTCCAAGACAGCTTTACTAGGTTCGCAACTTGATAGTACAATCAGCTCACCTGAAGCAAGATCCGCTCCTGGACGGACTTGGCTAAGGACTTTCTAGAACATTACAAACACATGTCTAACATGGTACCTGACAGATTATCTTTGCAAAATATGGAGAATAAAGCTACTGAAAGCTTCAAATAGTATGCATAGAAATGGAGAGACATGGCTACCCAGGTGCAACCACCTTTGATCGATAAAGAAACTACGGTTCTCTTTATCAATACTCTGAAGGCGTCGTACTATGAAAAGTTGGTGGGTAATGCCACCAAAAAGTTTGCAGATATGGTCATATCCGAAAAGGATGATTGAAATTGCTATCAAGAGCTGAAAGATGGAAAGTAGGAAACAAGTCACCCACAAGAAAACAACTCCTGCCAAGAAGAAAGAAGAGGAGGCTCATGTAGTCAGTTTCAATAACCACCTTTTTACACCTTCAGCACCCTATACACCTTACCCAATCTATAATCCATACTACCCGACTATAAATAGCCTTACTCAAAACCCTTTTTCTTATAAGCCATACCACAACAACGATATCCGACTAGCATATCTCCTCAAATAGCTATTCCACCAAACACTCAAAACATCACCCGAAATGATCAAAGGCCTGTGAGGAATAATCCAAAGCCTCAATATGACCCTATCCTTACCACTTACAGCGAGTTGTACCCAAAGCTTCTACAAGGGCAACTAGTCGCACCTATCTATTTCAACCTCCATATCCCAAGTGGTACGATTCCAATGCTCATTGCGCATACCACGCGGAGATTCAAGGACACTCAACCTAGACTTGCACTGCTTTCAAGCTCAAGGTCTAGAGCCTCATTGATGCGGGAATTTTGAAATTCGGATCGAAAAATGGGCCTAATATTGCGGGTAACCCGTTGTCTAATCACATGGAGGCTAAGGTTAATGCGATAATGTCGGGAGAGATTGAGAAGGTAAAAAAGGATATCAGGAAGGTAAAGACGCAAATGATCAGAGTCTGGATAGAGATGGTCAAGGCAGGGTTGATTCAACCGAAATCGGATGTGAGAAAGATAGCCAACTAGTCGAAGGGTTTTTACCAATAACATGAGTGTAAGGGGCATGCCATTCAGGACTGTGAAGAGTTTTTGGCAAAGATTCAAAGGATGATGGATATGGGTGAGACCCAGTTTTCTGAAAAGATAAAAGAGCCTGAAATTAGTATGAATGAAGCCAGTTATGGGATGGATAGACCTCTAATCATATATTATGATGAGCCAGAGGTAAAGGCTACTCTAGTGGTCGAAGAACCTGCTCCGAAATTGATCATAGAATTGTCATTACCTTTTTCTTACAAAGGGGACAAGGCGATTCCATGGAACTATGATGCAGTATGGTGATATAGAGATCCTTGAATCATCAGACAGCTATCGATGATGTAACTGGAGTGGGACACTTAACCCGGAGTGGTAGATGTTATACCCTGGGAACAGTTGAACATGGTCAAATGAGAAAGACAGGAGGAGCAGATAAAAGGAAAATGACAGTGGAATCAGACCATATGGAGGTAGAACAGTTTGGGGAAGTGTAGAAGATTTGTCACCAGTTAATAGAGTGAAAGTGTCGGTGAATGAGAAGGAAGCCTGTGAATTTTTAAAGTTCATCAAACACAGTGAATACAGTGTAGTAGAACAATTGCACCGCCAACCAGCGAGGATTTTAGTTCTTTCACTACTGTTAAACTCAGAGCCACAAAGAAGAGCTTTGCTGAGAATGTTGAACCAGGCTTATGTGGCTAACAACATATCGGTAGAGAAGTTAGACCAATTGGTGGCAAACATCACAGCAGATAATTATATCATTTTCAGTTATGATGAGATACCGTCAAATGGTATAGGATCTACCAAGACTCTTCATATAACCACTACCTGCAAGGGGCACATTTTGCCATGAGTACTCCTCGACAATGGATCCTCTTTAAATGTGATGCTATTGGAAATTGTGTCAAAACTACCAATTGATATAACCTACGTGTTGCCAAGTTATACCGTTGTTAGAGCCTTTGACTACACTCGCCGGAAAGTGATGGGGAGCATTGAAATCCTGCTTCAGATAGGTCCCTGTACCTATGAGGTCAAATTCCAAGTGATGGATATCACCCCATCTTACAATTGTTTGCTGGAAAGACCGTGGATTCACTCTGTCGGGCTGTGCCGTAATCTCTCCATCAAAAGCTAAAATTTGTGATGGAAGGACGCCTAGTCAGTGTGTCAGGAGAAAAAGATATTATAGCTTCTGCATCCATCGATTCCCTTATATAGAAGTGAATGAGGATGTCATAGAGTGCTCGTTCAGGTCGTTGGAGTTTGTCAACGCCGTATGCATCACCGAGGGATATAAAATTCCAGAGCCAAGGTTATCCAAGAGTACCAGGTTAGGGGTGAAGATGATAGTTGGAAAAGGCTATCGTACGGGAAAAAGATTAGGAAAATATCTCCAAGGAATAGCCAGAGCGATAGAAATGGTCGAAAAGAAAGACCAATTCGGTCTCGGGTACCTCCATAAAGCCCATGAGAAAATAAGACAAGTTGAGAAGAACAGAAAGAGGAGGAAGACCCGACTTTCAGATGTGGATATGGAATGGGAGCCCCTGACTTTCCCTCCAATCCTTCACATTTTCCACTCAGTAGGTTTCGAGTTTGGTGAGAAGAATTCTAATGATGTGATGGTTATTGATGGTTATGATGGAACAAGCATTCGAGAAATTCTACTAGGTTGAAGATAAACAACCACAGGAAATGATGATCGGCATGGCCGAAATAGATGAGTTGGGAAATGAAAGAACAAGTTGGATGGTGCGCCCATGTCCCCCAGGTTACGAGTTGACGAATTGGAGTGCGACTTAACTTCCTATAGTTTTTAGGTCTACTCCGGAGTAATGCTCTGAATCAATCTTAATTACCTCTGCCCAAGGGCATTAAGAATCCTTTTGTATGGGCTTATGTTTAAGACTTTTCATTCAATAAATGACAATCATGATGCATTTTCTTCATATTGATGTGTCCACATTCTCTCATTCTTTCATTCTTCATTCTTTCATACTTTCATTATTATTGCCTATATGCCTTCCTATATTGTTTCTTCCCCCACATATTTACAAGTGCCCGGATACGGAATATGAGGAGTATTTTGTCAATAACTTTGAAATCGATTTTGAAAAACCCATTTGTGTGGATGATTTTGACGCCAACGAAGATGTCGAAGACTGTGATTTACCTCCAGATCTGTTGAGAATAATAGAACAAGAGGAGAAACAAGTATTGCCTCATAAAGAGCAGTTAGAAGTGATAAATTTGGGGAACGGGAAATAAATAAAAGAGTCAAGATTGGGACTACCATTTCACCATCGATAAAGAAAGAATTGATAATTCTACTCTGGGAATAAACGGATGTGTTTGCACGGTCATACCAAGACATGCCTGGGTTAGACCCTGATATCGTGGTTCACAAGCTCCCGTTGAAACCAGATTGCAAGCCGATTCAGCAGAATTGAAAAGAATGAGGCCCGAAATGCTGTTAAAAGTAAAGGAAGAAGTGAAAAAGCAATTCGAGGCCAGATTCTTGGAAGTGACAAAATACCCGGATTGGGTAGCAAACATTGTCCCAGTTTTGAAGAAAGACGGCAAAGTCCAGCTATGTGTCGATTACCGGGATCTAAATAGGGCAAGCCCTAAAGATAATTTCTCATTGCCTCACATTGATAGTCTAGTCGACAATACCGGGAAGAATTTCATGTTTTCCTTCATGAACAGATTCTCAGGGTAAATCAGATTAAGATGGCACCGGAGGATATGGAGAAAACCATATTTGTGACGATGTGGGGAACCTTCTGCTATAAGGTGATGCCTTTCGGATTAAAGAACGCCGGGGCAACATATCAAAGAGCCATGGTAACTTTGTTCCATGACATGATGCATAAAGGAATCGAAGTTTATGTCGATGATATGATCGTAAAGTCGCAAGGAGAGGACGAACATATTGCGAATCTTAAAAAACTTTTTGAAAGGTTGAGGAAATTCCAACTTAAGCTCAACCCGGAAAAGTGTACTTTTGGGGTCACTTCAGGAAAGTTACTAGGATTCGTTGTCAGCGAGAAAGGGATTGAAATTGACTCAAAAAAAATGAAAGCTATTCAGAGCTTTCCTCCACCTCATAGTCAGAAGAAAGTAAGAAGATTTTTGGGTAAACTGAATTATATCGCTCGGTTCATCTCTCAACTGATCGACAATGACCCAATATTCAAGCTACTCTAAAAGCGGGGTCCGGGGAAATGGGATGAAGGATGGCAGATAGCCTTTGATAAGGTCAAGCATTATCTGTCAAACCCATCGATACTAATGCCACCACTCCCAGGAAAGCCACTGATATTGTATTTGTCAGTATTCGAAAAGTCCATGGGATGCATGTTGGGGCAACATGATGAAACCGGAAAGAAAGAACAAGCCATCTACTATCTCAACAAAAGTTCACTAAGTACGAGTTGAAGTATTCATTGGTAGAAAGGCTTTGTTGCGCCCTAGCCTGGACTGCCCGAAGGCTCAGGCAGTACATGTTGTATCACACGACATGGCTGATTGCAAAGTTAGATCCCCTCACATATGTATTTGAGGCTCCTCCATTGTCAGGAAGAACGTGGAGGTGGCAAGTGTTGCTTTCCAAATATGATATTGTGTATGTGAGCCAGAAGGCTATAAAGGGTAGCGCAATAGTCGAATTCCTAGCAAGTCGAGCAGTAGAGGATTACGAGCCTCTGGATTTTGATTTCCCTGACGAAGACCTAATTTGTGTCTCACAAGAAGATGGGACTTCCTCTGAGAAGAAAACCTGGAAAATGTATTTTGATGGCGCATTTAATGCCATGGGGCATGGATCGGTGAAGTGCTCATATCTCCAGAGGAAGATTATTATCCTTTCACTGCCAGATTGGATTTTGATTGTACAAACAATACAACTGAGTATGAGGCATGTACTATGGGCCTTCGTGCCGCCATAGAAAGAAAGATCAAGACACTAGAGGTTTTCGGAGATTCAGCCCTAGTAATATACCAACTGTGCGGAGAATGGGAAACCCGGGATGCAAAGCTAATCCGATATCGAGAGCTTATACTGAGCTTGATTGAGGAGTTTGAAGAAGTGGGTTTTAATTACTTGCCTCGAGAAGAAAATCGAATGACGGATGCCTTAGCCACTTTATCATCAATATTTAAAGTGAATGAAGGGGCAGAAGTTGTGCCAATCAAGATAAGCATATATGAGTCTCTTGCCACTGTTTGAGAATCGAAGAAGAGGCAGATGGTCACCCTTGGTATTACGACATCTTGCAATATATCAAGAGTCAATAGTACCCTGAACAAGCAACGAAAAATGATAAGAGACCCTAAGAAGAATGGCAATGGGTTTTGTCTTAGATGGTGAAATCCTTTACAAGAAAGGGAAGGACCAGGTTCTATTGAGATGTGTTGTTTCTACTGAAGCTCAGAGAATCTTCAAAGAAGTCCACGAAAAGATATGCGGTACTCCTGCCAACGGCTATATGCTGGCTAAACAGATTATGAGGGCAAGATACTATTGGCTAACAATGGAAGGGGATTGTATCAATTATTCTTGGAAGTGCCATAAATGCCAGATATATGCAGAAAAAATTCATGTGCTTCCATCACCACTGCATGTCATGATGAGTCCATGGTCATTCTCGATGTGGAGAATGGATATGATCGGGCCCATTACTCTGAAAGCTTCGAACGGGCACCGTTTCATCTTGGGGGCCATAGATTACTTCACTTAGTGGGTAGAAGCTGCTTCTTATACCAACGTGACGAAGTTAGTGGTGTGCAGATTCATTAAGAAAAAAATGGTGTGCCAATATGGACTCCCGGAAAGAATAATTTTGGACAATGCTCTCAACCTGATTAATAAGATAATGAGGGAAATATGTATCCAGTTCAAAATCAAGCATCATAATTCGGCGCCTTAATGTCCGAAAATGAATGGGGCAATAGAGGCAGCCAATAAGAACATCAAGAAGATTGTTGAAAAGATAACCGATGTGTACAAAGATTGGCATGAGATCTTGTCTTTTGCTCTTCACACATATCGCACTTCAGTTCGCACATCTACGGGTGCCACACCGTTTTCGCTGGTATACGGGATGGAGGCAGTGCTGCCTATTGAGGTTGAAATCCCTTCACTTCGTGTTTTGATGGAAGTTGGCCTAGAAAAGGAAGAATGGGTTAGAGCTCGCTATGAACAGTTAAATCTCATCGAGGAGAAAAGACTGAAGGCAATTTGCCATGGACAGAAGTATCAGAAAAGGATGATTCGAGCCCACAACAAAAGGGTTCGCCTCAGGCAATTTCGAGAGGGGGAGTTTGTATTAAGAAAAGTTCTCCCTATTGTGAAAGATCCTAGCCGAAAATGGGCTCCGAATTGGGAAGGACCCTATTTGGTGAAAAGAGCTTTTTCTGGAGGAGCATTGATCTTAACCCGGATGGACGGTGATGACTTGATAAATCCCGTGAACGTCGATGAATTGAAGAAATACTATGCTTGAAGAAAAGAAAAAAAAAAGTGTGATACTGTGCATATGAGAATTCGAATGATTCCAAGTGCAAAAATGAAAATTCTATTTATCTATTTCCCCTGAGGATTGCTTTTCAATGAGAATATTCGTGCTTGATATGATAAATGGCCATTTTTCATATTCCTTTTACTAATAAGAAATTATCCCTAATCACTCTTTTGAGCCTTAAGAATTCTTTCTTTCTTTACACCTTGATCAAGGATCACCCTCCACACTGGGGGGGAAATGTGAGGAAAAATCTCCTTCAAAAATCAAGGCAAAAAGAGCCATTGAAAAGAAAAAAAAAAACACACACACACACACAAAAAACGTGTCAAAAAGAATGGCAAATGAAAGCCAAAATTAAAAGAAATAAAAATAAAAAAAGGAGAAAAGTCCAAAAAGGGACAAATGTTTCAAAAATGAATTCTCCTCATGAAATGATCCTTGATCTGATCAACCTTAAACACGTTTTGGGCCTATTTATCCTTTCTTTCTAAACCTGTACCTTGGCCTACATTACGTGCTTTTAAAGTCCATTTTGATCAAGCATGGGTATTTAACTTGAAGGGTCTTTCTCAGATTTCATCCCATCTTTGGAATTGTCATTTTTACCATGGAAGAATTTAGAATTCTCACATGCATGGTGGAACACGAAAAAGAAAAAAGAAAATGAAAAAAAGAATGTAAAATGAGAGGTTTAAGCCGAAAACCCGAAAAGTGTGACTTAAAATCGAATGGGGAACACTTGGGTTGAAAACCCGCAAAGGGCGGCCCAAGTACTGATCAAAGATTGAATCAATGCTCTATGTAAAGGGGGAGAAAGTATCATGAATTCAGAGAAAGGGGTAAAGCTCAATCTGAAGCAACAGCGAAAGCCGAGAAGTCACCCAACCAAGTGGCTCGCTCAAAAGATATTTCAGAGGAACTAAGGCAGGAAGGGTCCAGGATATTCCGCATGTGAGGCATCTATACCTTTTCCTTTACATTTTCCTTTTAAATCCTTGATATTCACCTTTGTTATCTAAACTTTGTTGCAATGAATTTTTGCCGGCCCTTTCATGGCATTTACCTGTTTCATACCATCTTTCATATATATTGAGATGCATTTTAAATGTTATCAAATTGAATGATGATTAGTAAACATAAAAATCTTTCAACAAAAGGTTTTCTTTGCATTGCTGTGGAGTAGATTTAAATTCTAGAAGAGGTTTGGAAACCACTAAAATTTGGAAAAAAACTAGCTACAATCCATAATGCTGAAAAGCTCATCAAGTGGAGCAAACATTGGATGGACTAAACACATCAACCCACGATACTGAAGAACTCATCCAATGAGACGAATCAGAGATAGGTTAGAGGCACCGTCACAGAGTCAAAAAACTTGTGGATCACGGTGAAACCATAGAGAAAAGCTCATCAAGTAGAGAAAACTATGAATAGGTTGGAGACACTGACATAGAGTCAGAAAACTTGTGGATCATGGTGAAACCATAGAGGAAAGCTCATCAAGTAGAGCAAACCATGAATAGGTTGGAGACACCATAGCAGAGTTAGAAAACTTGTGGATCATGGTGAAACCTTAGAGAATATCCCATCAAGAAGGGCAACTCATGGATAGGTTGAAGATACCGTCACAGAGTCAGGAAATTTGTGAGTCTCAGCGAATCCATAATGATGAAAAGCTCATCAAGTAGAGTAAACAATGGAGTTAAAAAAATTTGTGAACCTCAATGAAATCATGGATTAAAACTCATGACACAATCATGTAATTGCATTCATCCTTAGGGAACATGCATCTTACAAACATTTGCAAAACCTGTCATCAACATCACTGCATTTGACTAACATTGCAAAAACCAAGTTTTCTTTCTTAAGTCCAACATAGCTGGCACAAAAGGAAGTAAGCACTTTATCCAAAATATTCCTGGACAAGACAACCAGATTTCTCAGACGAGGCATCCAAATTTTCCTGGACAAGACAACCAGATTCTCGGACAAGACATCCAAATTTTCCTATACAAGACAACCAGATTTCTCGAACACGATATCCAAATTTTCCTAGACAAGACAACCAAATTTCTCAGATAAGACATCCAAATTTTCCTAGACAAGACAACCAGATTCTCGGACAAGACATCCAAATTTTCCTGGACAAGACAACCCGATTCTCGGACAAGACATCCAAATTTTCCTGGACAAGACAACTAGAATTCTCTTACAAGACGTCCAAATTTTCCTAGATAAGACAACTAGATTTCTCGAACAAGACAACCAGATTTTCCTGGACAAAAAAACTAGATTTCTCGGACAAGACATCCAAGTTTTAAAGAAATCGAACTCGTTTCCTTAAGACAGGTCGAGACTTAATTAGTCAAAGAACTCAATTTAAGGACAAATCTTATTGTTTTAGACGAAGCTTCACCAACATAAGGTAAGGCCCCGGGATCTCCGTCGAGGTATTTTCTTCTCTCAGAACTCGAACTCATTTCCTTAAAACGGGTCGAGCCTTAATTAGTTAGGGAACTCAATTTAAGGACAAAACTTATTGTTGTAGACAAATCTTCACCAAGATGAGGTAAGGCCCCAAGATCTCTGTCGAGGTATTTTCTTCTCTTGCAAATCGAACTCGTTTCCTTAAGACGGGTCGAGCCTTGATTAGTCAAGGAACTCAATTTAAGGACAAATCTTTTTATTTACAGTCTGCAAAAATGAAAAACCAATCAAAAATGATGAATAAAAAAAAATGATGAAAATTCTCCTTTCTATCCTTCACATGTGATTTCACTAACCGGACAAAATTATTGTCTATTTTATCTTTGCCTAATTCTTAATTCTCAGCAATAGTCAAAGAGGGGCAGCTGTAGACACCTAATTTTGTTTGGGCCCCCTAAAACAAGGTGTTTCTTCCTTTCAACTTCCAAGAATGCAAAGAAACTTCCACCATTCTTCAGATGGGTCTCATTGATTCGGATGTCGACACAAAAAGTCAACCAAAAAAAGTCAACTTCAAAAAAAGTCAACCCCAAAAAGTCAACCACGAAAAAAGTCAACTCTCAGTCAAAATCAAGATTCAAAGTTGAATTGAACAATGGTGAAAGAATTTTGATAATCGGAGGTCTACAACGAAAGATAGAGAGTTTGAAAGACGGATTACAAAAATTCAGTGTAGGAAAAAATGTATAATTTTGCAAATTTGGGGAAAGTGCGTAAACGATCAAATTGGACGAAATTAGAGGTTCCAAATGGAATAAGATCAATAAATATGGATATTCGAAGGTCTAATTTTGAAGCGGAGTTGACGGAAGAATTGGTTTGAAGAGAAAAAAAAATAAGGATTTAATGAATAAATAAGAAATTCACAAATTTGGGAAAAACTGTAGAAATGGCCCGATTCGGTGAAATTGAGGCCCCTAGTTGATAAATGATAAATAAATAAAATTATCCCAAGTCTCAATTTGAAGTGGATCCCAAGGAAGAGCCAATTAAAGAAAAAACGAAAAAATTCTCAATATTGAGGAAAAGGGGAAAACTAAATCGAACAGGAATTCGGATGTAAAAATTGGGCATTTTCGGATCAACTCCAATTCAATATATGAAAAATGCAGCGGAAAAAGAAAATCCGAAAATTGGGTCCGTTTCGAGTAAAATCGAGATTTTGGGGTTTAAAGGGTAATTTTGGAAAATTCGAGAAAAATAGAATTCGAGCTCAAAAAATTATGAAAACCTCCAGAACTGAGTTTTATATTATATGGAAGGGATTGGAGAAGAAAAATCCAGAATCGGGGCTCAAATGGAAAAAGACAAAGTTCGAGGGCACTAATCCGGAATTCCAATAGAGAAAATCCGAGAAAATGGAAAACGAGCTCGAAAAATTATGAAAACTTTCAGAACTGAGTTTTATATTTTATGGAAGGGATTGGAGAAGAAAAATCTAGAATCAGAGCTCAAATGAAAAAAGACAACGTTCGGGTGCACTAATCCAAAATTCCAAGAGAAAAATCCGGGAAAACTAGAAAACGAGCTCGAAAAATTATGAAATCTTTCAGAACTGAGTTTTATATTTTATGTAAGGGTTGGAGAAGAAAAATCTGGAATCGGAGCTCAAATGGAAAAAGACAAAGTTTGGAGGCACTAAACCGAAACTTTAAAGAACAATCCGGGAAAAATAGAATCCGAGCTCGGAAAAATATGAAAACCTCCAGAACTGAGTTTTATATTGGATGGGGTGGATTAGAAAATAAAAATTCAAAATTAGGGTCCATTTGCAATTAAATTAAGTTTGAGGGCCAAAATGTAATTTTACCAAAAAATTGAAAAGGGCCATTTTGCAAATAAATAAAAAAGAGGAATGGCCTAGAATCTAGGCCATTTTCGGCCAGCCCATGGATGAAGGAGAGGGTGTGATCATCTTGAATGAAATGGCTAAGATTGAATAACAAGATGACATTTTTAAGAAAGGACAAGATTCTCCATTACTTACCTACATGGCATTTTTGGCCAATGGGAGGTCTCCAACTTGCAAAGCCATGTGAAGGCTATGTGAAGAGCATGTGAAGTCTATAAGATGATGCCAAATAGGATTAAAAATGCTACCTATGAAGATATTTTAATAGTAATCCATATGACCATGACAAGTGGCTTAGATATTTTGTAGAGATAGTAGACAAGAATAATCTAGGTGGCATTATTGGCCAATGAGAGGCTAGGAAACCCTTAATTTAAGGAAAGAATCATGCAAAAGGGGGACAAGAACCCTTAATTTAAGGAAAGCATCATGCAAGGAGGGGACAAGAATTAGCCATGTGGCAAAGATGTTGGGAGAGCATGCAAAGCATGACAAAGGCTAAAAAAATAAAACACTCTCATATACATACAAGGGGACAGCCAAGCTAGAGAAAAGGGAATTCATTTTTTCCAAAGATATTTTCTCTACACTCTTGAGAAGAAAGGGAGAAAAAGAAAAAAAAAAAAAAAGAGGGAGAAAGAAGGAGAAATTGGTTTGCTTGATTTGGAAAGCAATTGCTAGGTAGCTATTTTCTCTCTTTTTCTTCAACTATTTTCTTTGATTTCATGTTCTTTTTCTCCTCTTTTTCCATGTGATTTGTTAACTTTCCTTGTTGAATAAAAGGTTTTCAAAATAAATTTTTAAAGGTTTTCTTTCATTTATTCTTTATTCTTTACAAAATAATAAAGTTGACAAAAATTTTCTACATTTTTCTTGCTTTAGCCGAAACTTGGAGGCCTCATTGTGCTTGTTTTTGCTTGATTTTCTTGCTTGCTTGTTGACTGTGGGCTTCAGCATTGTGGTAGGATAGATTTTCCCCTTTGGTTTGTCTTTTAAAAAATCAAATAAAAGAGCTTGAGGATCTTCATTTTAATCAAGTGATTTTGGTTAGGTAGGACTATGTCCAAGGAACCAACCATTGAGCCAACCTTGTTTTCTTTTTCTTGCTTGTTTATTTTTTAAAACTCGTGATTGATTCATTTTCATATGTTTGTTGGTTGTAAAATCATGCATTTCACACCATTTTGAACTTAGTTTTTTGGTTAAGACCAATCAATGGTTTCTAGCCAAAAATTCCTTGTTTATACTAGTTGAAAGAGTGATAGTTTAAATTGGATATTCTGACTTTGAGCATTTTTTTTTACTAAGTCATCTCTTGTCAAAATAAATTTATTTTTTAACCACATGTAGTAGACCTTTAGAGGATGCCCTGGTATTTTTTCCAAGATTTTTAGATTTTTTTTTATCAAGGTTGTAAAAATGGTTTTCGATAAAACAATTTTTAGTTTACTGTTCTGACTTTAGTGAAAATTCGGTTAAGACATCTCTAGTCCAAAAATTAAACCGATTTTTTTGTATAAATATCATCATGTTTCAAGTCTATACTGATTTTTCCAGAATTTTTTGAATTTTTTATACAGGGTAAAAAAATAGTTTTCAAAACTGGTTATGGGAGTCATAAATGAGTTTTTCCTACATTAATAATTTTTTGATTTTTATTTGTAAAAAGGGAGGGGCCGATTGGAGTCATTAGCTACTGTTTTAGGTTGATTTCCATATCATCTCAAGGATAAAAATTGATTTTACAAAGATCGATCATGGGTAGTTAACCCGGGTTTTAAAAAATAGAAAAACTAGAGCCTTTTTTAGGGTATTCAGCCAAGGCCTTCTTTTCCATCCAAAAATTCAATTTTTTTTAATCCGAGCCCAAAGTTATTCGGTTTTGAAAATCCAATTTAAGTTTCTTCCAAAGGTAGTCGGATATCTTTTTAGGTATACGGATGTCCTTACTTCAAGGAAGAAATACATCTTCATGCATTGCATATTTAAAAATGTTTTTACTTAATTTGGCATAAAAAAACGTGCTTCTCGGTTTCCTAATCATTTGACGAGAATTAGTTCTTAATCTTTGTCGGGTTTGCCGGGGAGGTTAGGAAATTATTCAATGCACGTGGTTATGAAATCGCAAGGCATGAATTTTGTTTTATTCGGAATCATATAAATGTCATATAAAAGAATTATTTTCCAAGCTTTACCGGGTTTGCTGGGGAGTACGGTAATACTTTCCGACATATGCCATTTATTTGATTCCTCACATGAAAGATCCATTTCAAAATAATGATGTGTGCATGTGATCATGATGTGATTGTGGATATTTTATAATGATGTCATTTTATGATTTTTGCCATGTCAAGCATGCCATGTCATTCATTCTTTTACCATGTCATAATAGGATTTGCCATGTCATTAATTCATATGCCATGTCATAAATTCTTTTGACCATGTCATTTAGATTTTGCCATGTCAAGCATGCCATGTCGTCCATTCATATGCCATGCCATTTAGATCTTACCATGTCATCCATTCATATACCATGTCATTTGGATTTTGCCATGTCAAGCATGTCATATCATTCATTCATATGCCATGACATTCATTCATGTGCCATGTCATTTAGATTATGCCATGTCATTAACTCATATGCCATGTCATTCATTCTTTATGCCATGTTATTTAGATTTTTTCCATGTCAAGCATGCCATGTCATTAATTATTTTACCATGTCATAATAAAATGTTTGCCATGTCATGATAAATATGCATGTTTGTTTAATTTTCATCTTAGCAACATTTTTGCATACTCATGATCAATTTTTTTTATTTTTTTTAGATACATGAAAAATAAATAAATATTTTTTATGAATCAAGATTAATCCTGAGTTAAAATAATTCATGAGTTCTCTGCTAGATCTGCTGGGGAGGATATCATCAATAATCATTAACAACGAATTTTTTTTTATAAAAAAAAAGGTGATTCGGAGAATTTCAAAATAAAAAAAAATTCCATGTTTTGCCGAGCTTGTCGAAAAACATGAGAAAATTTATGTTAATAAATTCCGGATCATTTTCAAATAAAATATGAATTTTTTTCAAGGGAATTATTTTGAAACAGCAAATTTAAAATCGACTTTCACCGAGACTCGAGATAACACATGACTTATAAGGTACCATTTTATACGGGCGTTGTGGGGGTGCTAATCCTTCCCCGCACGTAACCGACTCCCGAACCCGCACTTGTTTTCTCTGGTTCAAAGTGCAGACTTCAAAGTTGATTTTAAAAAATGTTTTAATTAATTTTAAAATATTTTTATAAAAATCGGTTGAATTAGGTGGCCAATCACACCTAGCCAAAAAAGATTGGTGACGACTCCATTTGTTTTTTTTTTTTTTTGCGAGGACGTTTTCGTACCATCAACCTTCAATTTAGAGGAATTAAGTCGTCTTTTCCTCTATTTTTTTCAATGTCACGCTCCTTAACGAAATGGCCGATTGTCCTTGCAAACGGGGGTAGATTTGTTTTCTAACACGTTTTAAGGGGGAGGTTGCGACAATAATATTATAGTGTAAATATTTAAAAAAATATGTTAAATTATCCATGTTTTAGAACTTAATAAAAGAAAATAAAATAAAATTACTAAAATGTTAAATAAAAAATAAAGGTCTAAACGGGTTTGGACTATTTATTTATAAATATGGGCAGACTTGGATAGAATTTGAGGTCAATATTTCGAGTGATGTTGATACTATACTTAGGTCTGACGTGAACTCGACCCTACCCGACCAGGAACACCTCTAGTTCTTATCAATCTTTTAAATTTGAATCGTTTCAAGTTTGAATCAATTGGGATTTAACCATTTGAATTCAGATAATTTTGAATTGCAATCATTATCGAATTTAAATTATTTCAAGTTTAAATTAAATTAATTCTAAATTATTCGCATTTTAAAAATAAATCTAGTTGAATTGATTTTGGATTTTGATAGGTTAAAGGAATTTTACGGATACGAATTACTTTTATCAGCTTTACAATACGATAATGGTTTTTTTATCAGAATATAGCTATTTTTTTTATTTACCGAAATACCGATGTTTTGAAATTATTGATCGAAATCTGCTTATTGATGGCGATTTCCCAGCATGTTTTTAAAGTAATAGGGCTTAAATAACAAGAAAAATCGCCATCGGTATATGTTTTTAAAAAATTGATAAAAACCACAAGGAAAATCGCCATAGGAAATGACGATTTTTCTTGTGGTAAATTTTAAAATTTTTTCTTTAAGCGAAGCGAAGTCGCCACCATTAATTTTTTTCTTTAAGTAATTTTTTTTCTCTTTAAGTGGCAATTCCCCTTCATTAATTCTAAGAACAACTTTTTTAAAAAATATTAAATAATGAAAAAAATTATATAATTTAGAATTTAAAAAATTAAAAATTAAAATAATAACAATTTATAAAAATTTTAAAAATTATACAAATTTATTTTTTATTTAAATTTAGTTATAAAATAAATAAAAATATTTTTTTAATATTTTTTCAATAGTGAAAAGGACTTTCGGGCAAAATATGTATAACGGTATTATTGTTGATGCGAACTCTCTCTCAATGTACCGGATTGATAAGGACATTTTCAACGGCTATGACTAGAGGTGTCCATGGGCCGGGCCAAGGCTCAATTTTTTTTCATTTCCCTTGCCCAAGCCCATTTCGGGCTAGCCTGAAATCCTATTTCACTATTCAAAAAAATGAAAAATATATTTTTATATTAATATTTATATATATTAGGCCGGGCTATGACAAGTGTTTTTGTAATTCGGGCCGGTCCGACCTAACTCGAATTACTATTTATTAAATAAAAAATATTTTTTATTTAACTTTAATTATAAAATATATAAAAATATATTTTTAATATTTATTTAAAAACTTATATAATTTATATAATTTTGTAAATTATTATTAATTAATTTTTACAATTTATCAATTTTTAAAATTTTTTTAAATTATAAATTATATAATTTTTATTTCGGGTTTGGGCAAGGGAAATAAAAAAAATTCGGGCCTCAGTCTGACCCGGCCCATGGACACATCTAGTCATAGCCGTCGAAAATGTCCTTATCAATCTAAGTACAACGGGACACATCCGGGCTTACCGGGCCGGGCGGGCTACGGGGCCCGTGGATAGGTCTAGCTATGACCTTCATTCTTGCATAATCCACAACGCTTTATTTCCCTTGCCCAAGCCCATTTTTGTCAGGCCGACCTGAAAGCCTGTTTCACTATTCAAAAAATATTAAAAATACATTTTTATATATTTTATAATTAAATTTAAATAAAAAATATTTTTTATTTAATAAATAATAATTCGTGCTAGGGCGGCTGGGACAAGTGTTTTTGTAATTCGGATCGGCCCGGCATAATCCACAACGCTTTGATTGATCTTTCTCCAAGAGATCCATTTATTATGAATACAAATTGAAAAAATCCTATTTTCATTACGAATATAATTTTTAAAATTTTTGTAAATTATTATTTTTTTTAATTTTGTTATTTAAATTTTATTAAATTTTTGTTTTTTAAAATTATAAATTATTTAAAATTTATTATTTAATTTTTTTTAAAAAAAATAAGTTGGGAATTCGCCACCCATGGTGGTGACTTCCCAACTTATTTTTTATTTGGCATTTTAAAATTGATCGTCATGGGCCATAACTATTTCTTTTGATCAATTTCAAAAAAAAAAATTGATAAACATGTTAGAAAATCGTCATGGATCATGACGATTTTTCAACAAAGTTAAAAAAACGGATTTTGATAATTAAAAATAAAGTATTAATAATTTGGGAATTTAAGAAAAAAATATTGAGATAAAAAAAAACATACAGTAATACTCTAATTTTAATTCTATTGAAAAAAATTTGCTAATGAGTACCTTACGGATACTTTTTTAAGATTATTAAATATAATAATATCTTCAATCAATACATTAAAAATAATTAATAAAGTTATCAACTTTTATATTTAATATAACGTTATTACTATAAATAATATTTTAACTAACCTTATAAAATGTCTTAAGATATTCATTAACAAAACTTAAAAAAAAAAATATATATATATATATATATATATATATATCTCAATTCCAATTACGTGTCGGCAAAGGAAAAGGGAAACTTTACGCTTGTTTTCTATATAAACTCACGGCAGCTGCACCCTAAAACGCCCATATCTAGGGTTTCCTTTGGCCCATTTTTATGGAATTTCGAAGCTTTTTATGTTTCTGGAATTTCTACGTCGCGGTTATATTCACTTTTCAAGTTTTTAGATTTTGGATTTTAGGGTTTCATTAGGTTTACTTTCTGGCTTGCCGATGAAATCAGGCTCTCAGTACTTGGATTTTACCCTATAATTGAAAGTCGATCGAGGGCTTTTAGTATTGGAGAAAATGGAAAATCCTTAGAATGGAATTAAATTTTTTTAGTATTTATTTTTTCTAGTTTGGATGTACTTTGAAGAAACAGGTTTTAGGTTTTTTCTATTATTGTTATTATTTACGTTTCTGTGAGAAGGAAAGAAAAAAAAAATAAAGCTGGAATAATACAGAGCTCTGCTTTCCTTTATTGGTTTTTGAAGATCGGCCGCAATCTTTCATTTGCTCCTTGTGGATTTCATCAAGTATCAAGCCATGTTTAATTGGAACTACTACTTCTTTTTGACTATGTGCAATTACCAGATTCTTAGAGTTTAGTGCTTGTTTAGAATTTAATTAAGCTTACTGAGAATTGGATATTGGATGGAAGTTCAAGGCATCGGTCTTTGGGCTTTGTTCTCTGTATTGGAAATACTTATATTGTCCTGAATGGATAAAATGAAACGTACAAGAGACTCTGGTTTGTTCATGATTTATTCTTCCTAGTTTGAACCTTCTTCAAAGGAGCTGGTTTCATTTTTTTGGATCTTCTTCGCAAGATTCAACTAGCCAAAGCTTGTGGATTTTACCTGACCTGAAATTTGCTCTAAGTTTGGACATCATTTGAAGGAACTGAATTGGTGTTGGATCTTCTTTGGAAGAAACTTTCATTGATTTGTATACATCTTTTGTCTAGAGCATGGAAATTAAACAAGCAGCGAGAAGAAATGGGGGTGACAGTGTAGAAAGAATTTATGTCCGACATAGAGGAGAAGCTGCAAACATCAATGTTTACCGTAGAAATGCCAAGCCATACCATGCTATATCTGAAGATCGACCAAGGAAGACCTTCAACCATGGCCCTAAGAATTCATCTGTTTCTACTCCAAAGGCCCGAGAGCAAGAGGATAAGGTTTGCAAGTACTGGATGTCTGGCCACTGTGCCAGAGGCGACAAATGCTGGTATTTGCATTCATGGTGTCGTGGGGATGGATTCACCATGTTGGCAAAGCTGGAGGGCCATAAGAAGGTAGTTATTGTCAGCGAATTCAGGGTATTTACTGAACGGAGAAAATTTTATAACCTAATCTAGTATTTCATGTATTTTTTTTTCTAAATTATAGGCTGTTCGTGGAACTGCCCTTCCTCTAGGGTCTGAGAAACTATATTCTGGTAGTAGTGATGGAACTTTACGGACATGGGACTGCCATTCTGGAAAGTGTGCTCGTTTGTGAGAGCCTCAGCTTAATAGAGACATCTTGATGATCTTGTAGGCATGGAATATTCAAACAGCAGATTAGTTGAGTCTAAAAGGGCCTGTTGGACAAGTATATTCTATGGTTGTTGCTAATGATATGCTTTTTGCTGGGGCACAGGTGATTGGCCTTATTCTAGTCCATCTTTCTTGAATCATTCTCTTGCTCATTCTTATATCTTGAATTTCTTTCGTTAAAAGTGAGTTACTTAATTCATTGTTGGGTGGTTTCAGAATGGTGTTATTTTTGCATGGAAAGGCAGTTCTGAGGCCAATCCTTTTCAACTAGTTGCTTCCATGGAGGCCCACTCTGGTGCTGTGCTATGTTTAACAGTTGGAGGAAAAAAGTTATATTCTGGTTATGTGGATCACAGTATAAGGGTGAGTTGATTTGCTAAAACCTTGTGCTTTCTATATGAAGTGTGCTCGTAAATTGAAATCAAAATGTAGTCTGTTTTTACAGCAATTATCCTTTGGGAACTTACTGACCCACTGACAGCTCCATTGGCTATGCAAATTGAGCAGTTTTAAATTATTTTGCTATTGCTGTTTTATATATGCTGCATTTTTTCTCTTGACCAGGTTTGGGACATGGACACATTACAGTGCATTAAGACTTTGAATGGACATGAGGATGCTGTGATGTCTCTTCTTCACTGTAATGGGTGTTTGTTCTCATGTTCACTGGACTGCAGTATAAAAGTTTGGTTTGCTACAAAAGGAGAAAACTGGGAAGTGATATATACTCATAAGGAAGAAAAAGTATGTTCTTTTCTCACACTTCATTTATTTCGTTTTAGACATGTAATCTTATCTAATTGTGTTTATTACTTGACTTTTATTTGTGTATTTACAATCATTATTAGTGTGTTTATTACTTGACTTTTATATGTGTATTTATAATCATGGTTAGTAATGGATGAAGAGTATATTTGACAACAAACTCAAGTATTTGCCTCAGGCTGAATTGAGGAGGCAGAATGTGAAGGATTTGCCTTAGGCCATTGCAGTCGCAGATAGTTTGATTGACTACAAACACAATCCTTCTTCATCAATTGTTGAAAAGAAGAACGGAAACGAGGGAAAGAAGAGAAAGTTCGGAAAAGATTGGAAGAAGGATAAACATAAAGATGGAGAGTTGCCTAAGCAAAAGGGTTCAAATCCACCCCAAAGCAAAGGTAAATCTGGTTGCTTTTTATGTTCTGGTCCCCATAGATTTCGAGATTGCCCCAAAAGGGACAAGTTGTATGCCCTTGTTTCTAATGAGTCGGGAGATGATGGTGGTTCTAGTGAGTGCACACCGAGAGTAAACCTGATTCAGTTGCTCAATGTGTTGACCACGGAACAACAGGTTCCACTGAAGGGACTGATGTATGTAACAGCCAGGGTGAATGGAAAAACTGTGCGGGCTATGCTAGACACGGGTGCTACAAACAATTTTGTGTCACTCAGAATGGTTGATCAGTTGGGTTTGAAAGTCACCAAAAGTACAAGTCAGGTGAAGGCAGTGAACTCGAAAGCTCAAGGTATCCAAGGTACGACTATTTCTACTTTACGGGTGGAAAGTTGGCAAGAGGAGTGCCGCTTCATGGCTTTGCCTCTAGATGACTTTGACATGATTCTCGGAATTGAGTTCTTTGTACAAGCCAAGGCTATGGCTATGCCACATCTAGGGGGCATTATGATTGCAATCGAGAGGAGTCCAAGTTTTGTACCTGTTGAGGGACAGGTTACGGAGAAGCCACTAATGAAAAGTGCTTCTCAAATCAAGTCGGGTATCAAAAGAGGAGAGACCACCATGATTGCTGCACTGGTAGAGATTAAACCAGATCAAGTGGTGGATGTCCCAGATTCAGTTATTGAAGTGCTGGATGAGTTTAGGGACGTGATGCCTGCGGAGTTGCCAAAGGTACTGCCGCCTAGGCGTGCCATTGACCATAGGATCGAGTTGGAGCTAGGAACTCGACCCGTAGCACGAGCCCCATATTGGATGGCCCCTGCGGAGCTAGCTGAGTTGAGAAAACAGCTAGATGAGTTGCTCGATGCTGGATACATCCAACCATCAAAGGCCCCTTATGGAGCCCCGGTTTTGTTTTAGAGGAAGCAAGATGGTACATTGCGGATGTGTGTTGATTATAGGGCCTTGAACAAGGTCACGGTGAAAAACAAGTACCCAGTCTCGAATGTTGCTAACTTATTTGATAGACTATCCAAAGCAGCTTACTTCACAAAGCTAGACTTGCGATCGGGGAATTGGCAAGTGCGGATTGCTGAGGGAGATGAATCAAAGACAGCATGTGATACTAGGTATGGCTCGTATGAATTTCTTATTATTCCTTTTGGTTTGATTAATGCGCCTGCTACTTTTTGCAACTTGATGAATTATGTGCTGTATGAGTTCCTCGATGATTTTGTCATTGTGTACCTGGATGACATTGTGGTGTACAGTCGGACCCTTGGGGAACACATTGAGCATTTACGGTTGGTTTTTTCAATATTGAGGAAAAACTCCTTATCTGTGAAAAAGGAGAAATATGAGTTTTGCCAACAAGAGATCATGTTCTTGGGGCACAAAGTGAGTCAGGGCCGGATTCGAATGGACGAGAGGAAGGTAAAGGCCATTCTAGACTGGTCAGCACCAACCAAGGTCACGGAGCTGAGATCTTTCCTTGGTTTGGCCAATTATTATCGGCGATTTATTAAAGACTACTCGAAGATAGCGGGTCCTCTCACAGATCTGTTAAAGAAAGACAAGCATTGGGAATGATCAGATGTTTGTCAAGAGGCATTTCAGAAAATAAAGCATGTAGTGACATCAAAACCGGTGCTGAGGTTGCCTGATTTTGAGTTACCCTTTGACGTCCACACTGATGCGTCGGACAGAGCCATTGGTAGGGTGCTGGTCCAAGAGGGGCATCCCATTGCTTTTGAGAGCAAAAAATTGAAAGAAGTCGAGCAGCGTTACTCAGCTCATGAGAAGGAAATGACGGCAGTGGTGCATTGCTTGGAAATATGGAAACACTACTTGCTGGGTACAAAGTTTGTGGTCGTAACTGACAATGTGGCAAACACTTACTTTAAGACTCAGAAGAAGCTTACGCCCAAGCAAGCACGATGGCAAGAATTTTTGGCTGAGTTTGATTTTAGTTGGGTTCATCGACTAGGGAGTCAGAACCCTATTGCTGATGCTTTGAGTAGGAAAGAGGTGAAGACCTTTGTTGCCTCTTTATCAACCGTGCAGTCGAATTTCCTAGAAAGGATAAAGCAATAGGCCGATGCGGACAAGAATTATGGGCAGCTTAGACAACGAGTCAGAGATGGGCTGGTCCGTAAATACTGGCTAGATGAACACCTATTTTATGCACGGGGCAACAGACTTTATGTCCCTGCGGGAGGGGCAATGAGGAGAGAGTTGTTGCGGGAAACACATCATCCTTAGTGGGCTAGGCATCCCGGTGTTGAAAGGATGATAGCTCTACTGTCACGAACATACTTTTGGCCAAAGATGGAGGAAGACATCGAATTATATGTTCGGACATGTTTGACTTGTCAGGTGGACAAGACTGAGAGGAAGAAGCAAGCGGGCCTTCTTCAACCACTTCCTATTTCAGAGAGACGGTGGGAATCTGTATCCATGGATTTTATCACGGGGATGCCTGAAGTCGGTGACTTGGGTTCGATATTGGTTGTGGTAGATCGCTTTTCTAAGTATGCAGTCTTTATGGCAGCACCACAGTCGTGCACCGATAATGCAGCGGCAAAACTCTTTCTGAAACATGTGGTGAAAATCTTTGGGTTGCCTAAGGACATGATTAGTGATCGAGATGCTCGATTTACGGCTAAATTTTGGACTTGCTTGTTTGAGTTGTTGGGTTTGGAATTAAAATTTTTCACAGCAAACAATATGTAAACTGATGGCCAAACGAAACAGATCAATGCTTAGCTGGAGGAGTATTTGAGGCACTATGTGATGGCTAGCCAAAAGAACTGGTTAAGTTTCCTTGATGCAGCTCAGTTTTGCTACAATTTGCATAAGTCATCTGCTACGGGTTTAAGTCCATCGGAGTTGGTTTTGGGACAACAACCGTTGACACCTTCAGAGGTAGCTAAGTCTAAGTCTCAAGGAGAATGTCCGGTAGCATATCGCTTTACTAGAGAAAGGCAAGAGTTGATGGACCAGGCAAGGGAGAGCTTAGAGAAAGCACAGAGGCGGATGAGAAAGTATGCTGATCAGCATAGGCAGCGGGCATCGGGCCTTGTTGCGGATCGATGCAAGCAGGCCAAGATGACATCGGGCCTTGCTGCGGATCGACGCAAGCAGGCCACGATTGGGCCAAGTTACGACGAAGTGATTGGTCCTTAGCACAACCAAAGTGTGGACTTGGGTGCAAAACGTGGGAAGACTATAAGAGTCCAGACGCGAGTAGGAGTCTGGGTGCAAAACATGCGGGCAAGTGGTCCGTAATGTGCGCAAAAACGTGTTGGCTTGGAGAAGTTGAGTTTGAGTGGGAAACTGATCATGGGGCGAGATGTTCGGACCAGGACAGCCCCAAGGCCACGTAAGTGACGTGGTGCGCAAGAAAAAGGAAGTGTTGATCCGCAGGAAGGCCCGATGCCATCTTGGCCAGTTTGCGTCGATCCGCAGCAAGGCCCGATGCCATCTTGGCCTGCTTGCGTCGATCCGCAACAAGGCCCGATGCCCGCGCATCTCAAGGTCTAACAAACCCACCCCCACCAAATGATTCCGACGCCCTCGTCGGAAGAGTTTCTAAGTAACGCTGGATCTCATCCTCAAACTACCAAAGGTCCACATCCCTTTCCCAAGTAGCATCTTTCACATTTCCACCTTCCCACTGCACTAAGTAGTAATCCTGTCGATTCTTTCTACTAGCATCTTCCCTCCGATGGTCGAGAATTCTCACCATTATTTTCTCATAGTGTTTTTCGACACTTGGAGGTGCCCGTCTGATCAACTATCTCTCATTAACAGTGTCTTCATGATAAGGCTTAAGGAAGCTCACATAGAACGTTGGGTGAACTTTCATTCGTTCAGGCAATTTCAATCGATAAGCTACATTACCAACCCTCTTAATCACCTCGAAATGACCATCATACCTTTGCACAAGGCCCTTGTGGTATCGTTTGTCAGTCACCTTCTTCCATATTTGAGGCGTTAGTTTCAACAGAACTCTGTCCCCGACTTGAAACTCTAATGGCCGCCTATGCTGATCAGCATACTTTCTCATCCGCCTCTATGCTTTCTCTAAGCTCTCTCTTGCCTGGTTCATCAACTCTTGCCTTTCTCTAGCAAAGCGATAGGCTGTCGGACATTCTCCTTAAGACTTAGACTTAGCTACCTCTGAAGGTGTCAACGGTTGTTGTCCCAAAATCAACTCCGATGGACTTAAACCCGTAACAGATGACTTATGCAAATTGTAGCAAAACTGAGCTGCATCAAGTAAACTTACCTAGTTCTTTTGGCTAGCCGTCACATAGTGCCTCAAATACTCCTCCAGCAATGCATTGATCCGCTCCGTTTGGCCATCAGTTTGCGGATGGTTTGCTGTGGAAAATTTTAATTTCGAACCCAACAACTTAAACAAGCAAGTCCAAAATTTACCCGTAAATCGAGCATCTCGATCACTAATCACGTCCTTAGGCAACCCAAAGATTTTCACCACATGTTTCAGAAAGAGTTCCGCCACTGCATTGGCGGTGCACGACTGTAGTGCTGCCATAAAGACTGCATACTTAGAAAAGCGATCTACCACAACCAATATCTAACCCAAGTCACCGACTTCAGGCATCCCCGTGATAAAATCCATGGAAATAGATTCCCACTGTCTCTCCGGAATAGGAAGTGGTTGAAGAAGGCTCGCTTGCTTCTTCCTCTCGATCTTGTCCACCTGACAAGTCAAACATGTCTGAACATATAATTTGATGTCTTTCTCCATCTTTGGCCAAAAGTATGTTCATGACAGTAGAGCTATCATCCTCTCAACACCGGGATGTCCAGCCCACTGAGGATCATGTGTTTCCCGCAACAACTCTCTCCTCATTGCCCCTTTCGCAGGGACAAAGTCTGTTGCCCCGTGTATACAACAGGTGTTCATCTAGCCAGTATTTGCGAACCAACCCATCTCTGACTCATTATTTAAGCTGCCCATAATTCATGTCCGCATCGGCCTGTTACCTTATCATCTCTAGGAAATCTGACTGCACAATTGATAAAGAGGCGACAAAGGTCTTCACCTCTTTCCTACTCAAAGTATTAGCAACGTGGTTCTGACTCCCAGATCGATGAACTCAACTAAAATCAAACTCAGCCAAAAATTCTTGCCATTGTGCTTGCTTGGGCGTAAGCTTCTTCTGAGTCTTAAAGTAAGTGTTTGCCACATTGTCAGTTATGACCACAAACTTTGTACCCAGCAAGTAGTGTTTTCATCTTTCCAAACAATGCACCACTGTCGTCATTTCCTTCTCATGAGCTGAGTAACACTGCTTGGCTTCTTTTAGTTTTATGCTCTCAAAAGCAATGGGGTGTCCCTCTTGGACCAGCACCCCGCCAATGGCTCTGTCTGACGCATCAGTGTGTACCTCAAAGGGTAACTCAAAATCAGGCAACCTTAGCACCGGTTCAGATGTCACTGCATGCTTTTATTTTCTAAAATGTCTCTTGACAAACATCTGACCATTCCCAATGCTTGTCTTTCTTTAATAGATCCGTGAGAGGACCCGCCATCTTCGAGTAGTCTTTAATAAATCGCCGATAATAATTGGCCAAACCAAGGAAAGATCTCAGCTTCGTGACCTTGGTTGGTGCTGACCAGTCTAGAATGGCCTTTACCTTTCTCTCGTCCATTCGAATCCGGCCCTGACTCACTTTGTGCCCCAAGAACATGATTTCTTGTTGGCAAAACTCACATTTCTCCTTTTTCACAGATAAGGAGTTTTTCCTCAATGTTGAGAAAACCAACCGCAAATGCTCAATGTGTTCCCCAAGGGTCCGACTGTACACCACAATGTCATCTAGGTACACAATGACAAAATCATCGAGGAACTCATACAGCACATCATTCATCAAGTTGCAAAAAGTAGCAGGCGCATTAGTCAAACCGAAAGGCATAACAAGAAATTCCTACGAGCCATACCTAGTCACGCATGCTATCTTTGACTCATCTCCCTCAGCAATCCGTACTTGCTAATACCCTGATCGCAAATCCAGCTTTGTGAAGTAAGCTGCTTTGGATAGTCTATCAAATAAGTCAGCAACGTTCGGGACTGGGTACTTGTTTTTCACCGTGACCTTGTTCAAGGCCCTATAATCAACACACATTCGCAATGTACCATCTTGCTTCCTCTGAAACAAAACCGGGGCTCCATAAGGAGCTTTTGATGGTTGGATGTATCTAGCATCGAGCAACTCATCTAGTTGTTTTCTCAACTCAGCTAGCTCCGCAGGGGCCATCCGATATGGGGCTCGTGCGTGAGGTCGAGTTCCTGACTCCAACTCGATCCTATGGTCAATGGCACGTCTAGGCGGCAGTACCTTTGGCAACTCCGCAGGCATCACGTCTTTAAACTCATCCAGCAATTCAATAACTGAATTTGGGACATCCACCACTTGATCTGGTTTAATCTCTACCAGTGAAGCAATCATGGTGGTCTCTCCTCTTTTGATACCCGACTTGATCTAAGAAGCACTTTGCATCAGTGGCTTCTCTATAACCTGTTCCTCAACAGGTACAAAACTTGGACTCCTCTCGCTTGCAATTATAATGCCCCCCAGATGTGGCATAGCCATAGCCTTGGCTTGTACAATGAACTCAATTCCGAGAATCATGTCAAAGTCATCTAGAGGCAAAGCCATGAAGCGGCACTCCTCTTGCCAACTTCCCACTCGTAAAGTAGAAATAGACGTACCTTGGATACCTTGAGCTTTCGAGTTCACTGCCTTCATCTGACTTGTACTTTTGGTGACTTTCACACCCAACTGATCAACCATTCTAAGTGACACAAAGTTGTTTGTAGCACCCGTGTCTAGCATAGCCCGCACAGTCTTGTCATTCACCCTGGCTATTACATACATCAGTCCCTTCAGTGGAACCTGTTGTTCCGTGGTCAACGCATTGAGCAACTGAATCGGGTTTACTCTCGGTCTGCACTCACTAGAACCACCATCATCTCCCGACTCGTTAGAAACAAGGGCATACAACCTGTCCCTTTTGGGGCAATCTCGAAATCTATGGGGACCAGAATATAAAAAGCAACTAGATTTAGCTTTGCTTTGGGGTGGATCCGACCCCTTTTGCTTAGGCAACTCCCCCTCTTTATGTTTATCGTTCTTCCAATATTTTCCAGACTTTTTTTTTTTTCCCTCGTTTCCCTTTTTCTTTTCAGCAGTTGATAAAGAAAGATTGAGTTTGTAGTCAACCAAACTATCTGCGACTGCAATGGCCTGAGGCAAATCCTTCACATTCTGCCTCCTCAATTCAGCCTGTGCCCAAGGCTGAAGGCCCAAGAAGAAATTGAACATCAAAGAACTAAATTCTTTGACATAATCTCGCACAGACCCAGTGTGCTTTAGCCTTTTCAAGGCTTCCCTTGCTACCCAAGCGGCATTCAAGGGTAGGAATTGATCTCTTAATTCCTTTTTCAGTACTTCGAATGTCTCAATCCATGGTCTACCTGCACAAGCATCATCATTGATCTTGCTTCTCCACCACAACTTAGCATCGCCGGCAAGGTACATGCTTGTGATGGTGACTTGCTCACTCACCGCAACTCGAGCAGCCTAAAAGTACTGCTCCATATCCCAAAAGAAGTTTTCAAGCGCTTTTGCATTCCGATTGCCATCAAACGCCTTTGGCTCAGGGACTCTGAATTTTAGTTTCTCGCCACCATCGCTACTGCCTTGTCCCACAGCAGCCCTCTTGAGCAAGGACACATCCTGCTCAAGGGCACAAAATCGTTCCTTCGCCCGTTCTGCAACTCTAAGCAACTGATTGAGAATATCATTGTACCAAGCAACAGCATCCGACTAATTGTCCAGAACAAGTTGAGACAACTCTTTCATACGTTCCGCATGCAACTCTTTCATCTGTCTAGAATGGCATGTACCTTCTTCTCGTCCATTCGAATCCGGCCCTGACTCACTTTGTGCCCCAAGAACATGATCTCTTGTTGGCAAAACTCACATTTCTCCTTTTTTCACTGATAAGGAGTTTTTCCTCAATGTAGAGAAAACCAATCACAAATGCTCAATGTGTTCCCCAAGGGTCTGAATGTACACCACAATATCATCCAGGTACACAACGACAAAATCATCGAGGAACTCATACAGCATATCATTCATCAAGTTGCAAAAAGTACCGAGCGCATTAGTCAAACCAAAAGGCATAATAAGAAATTCATACGAGCCATACCTAGTCACGCATGCTGTCTTTGACTCATCTCCCTCAACAATCCGCACTTGCCAATACCCCGATCGCAAGTCCAACTTTGTGAAGTAAGCTGATTTGGATAGTCTATCAAATAAGTCAGCAACATTCGGGACTAGGTACTTGTTTTTCACCGTGACCTTGTTCAAGGCCTTATAATCAACACACATCCGCAATGTACCAGAAACAAGGAAAACTATCACTTTTGTGTCTGGTGATTTGAATTTTGTTATTTCAGAGTTTTGTAAAATTGATAAACTGCTAGGAGAGTCAAAGAACCTTAGAGCCACATTATTTATAAACAGTCTTCCAAGGTATGGGAAACTAAGCCTTCGTATTAGCAGGAAAAGAATAAGAACTTATATTTTTTCTCTTCAAAAAAGAGAAAAGGAGAAGAGAGCAGGGCGGGCGGGTGGGTGGGTTCCATGTATGATCATTATATAGGCTTAGCTTGGTTAAATGATGATTTCTGTATTGTTAGGAGTAGCGTTTGTCTGAAATCAGAAACTTATTAGGTGGACCGTGATGTGACCCATAAGGCTGAGAGACAAGCAATTTGCAGCCTAGAAATCTAGTTTACCCACTAGAACTAAGAAAAACATGAGGAATGAAATAAAAACAGCAACAATATCAGGTCTGTGTTGTTAGGATTAGCATTTGTCTGAAATCTGAACTTCTGAGGTGGACTGTGACCCATCATGAGGCCGAGAGAGAAGCAATTTGCAGCCTAGGACTCTAGTTTACCTACAAGAACTAAGAAAGGCAGGAGGAATCAAATACAAATAGCAACAAGAAGCCCAAAAAGTAGTAGCGTAGATAGTGTTCCTCATTTATTTCTAAAACTGGAATGCTCAATTATAGCTCCATAAAATTGCAAGATGCAGGTGCCCCCACTGGTTGGCCGTTTTCTAATCCTATTATGATATTTTAATAACTGCTTGGAAATCTGGTTTACTGCTAGTAAATGGTAGGGGAAAATGCTTAAATTTCAGGTTGTTTTGATCAATCAATTCAGTTTTTAGTCTCTTTAAAGCTATGCAGATCGCTGTTATTATGGTTTAATCTGGGTTAGCTTTCTTTGCAGTAATGGTGATAGTGGATTCCTCATCGATCATGACCTAATATGAACTTTTTTGCATGCAGGGCGTGCTTGCACTATGTGGCATGAATGATGCAGAAAGTAAACCGGTTTTGTTTTGCTCCTGCAATGACAACACTGTTGGGCTATATGATTTGCCATCGTGAGTATAATTATCTGCGGCCCTGTTAGCTTTTATTAGAAGGGTCTGTTATCTCATCAACAAGTTCCTCTCTGATGAAAATTTGATGGTTGTATGTGGCAGGTTCACTGAGAGAGGCAGGCTATTTTCAAAACAAGAAGTTAGAGTGATTGAAAGAGGGCCGTTTCCCCTTTTCTTCACAGGGGATGCAAGCGGTTCCATTTTTCCGGCCCGACCCGGATCACTGTTTATAGAATAAAAAATATTTTTTAATTTAAATTTAATTATAAAAATATATAAAAATATATATATTTTTATTAAGGGTGAACAGTGAATTCGAGTCTGCCCAGGGCCGAGCTGGGCAAGGAAGTTGAAATATTTTCGGGCCGTGATCCGGCTCATGAACAGAACTAACAAAGAGCATGCATCTCATAAATATATATATATATATATATATATTTAATCTTAATTAACTATAATTTCAGTCTTGCACAATTCATGCGTAGTTAACTGGTTAGCTATTTTTATAATAATGCATATTTAAGTTAATATAACATATATGAAAAAAAAAAAAAAAAACATTTTTGCATATATGCCAGTGGAGACTGTTTTGATTGCTTCTCCTTTCCTTTACTAGCATCAATGGCTTGCTTCTTCTTTTCATTTCTAGTAGAAGTACCAGCTTTCTTTGTTCCTTTATTTTTTACCTACAAATCACAAGAATTAAAAAAAAAAACTTAAAATTTCTAGTTTATAAGTGAAGCATGCATAAACTATATAACATATTACCTCTGATGCAATTAGTATCGTTTTTCACTCTTACAAATCCTTGTCCTTTTCCACTCGTGCCTGGACAATTAGTATTCAAAAACCAAAATGACTAAATAATTCTTGGACCCAATCCTAAATATAAATGAAGAAAGACTTGGATGAAAATAATACCTCATTTGGATATGCAAGCAATCCTACAATTGCTTTTTTTCGACACCTTTTGCAAACAGTTCAATTAGGTTTTTATCAACAGAGAAGTTAAATTGATTAAAAACAGAAGTGACTTGTCGTGGCTAGAGGTGCTCATGAGCCGGGCCTAGGCCTGGAAAAAAATATTTTTCTTTGCCCAAGCCCGTTTCGGGCCGGGCTCGTGCCGATACATAAACCCATTTTACTATTCATAAATTATTAAAATATTAAAATATTAAAAAATTATTTTTATTTTTATTTTTATATTAATATTTATATATATTTTATAATTAAATTTAAATAAAAAATATTTTTTAATTGTTGAATAGTAATTCAAGCCGGCTCGAATTACAAATACTCTTACCCAAGCACAGTCCGAGCCGGGCCGGACTTGTCGGACCTGGCGGGCTACCCGATCCTTAAACAGGTCTAGTTCTGGCCTTGTGGGTTATTTCCAAAATCCTTAAAGGTTAAAATTGTCATTTTATATTTTTATAACATTTTGTTAAATGGTGTTACTTGAATAGGGGGTAAAGAGATATTTTTTAAATGTTATATTTACTATTTAGTTATTTCTTCAGATTCATTTTGTGGATTTTTTATCAAAATATAGTTTAAAAAATTTTTATTTATTAAAATACTGTTGTTTTCAAATTAATTTTCAAAATCCGCTCGTTTTAAAATCAGCTGAGAAATCGTCATCCCTTATGGCGATTTTCCAGCATGAATTTAAAAAAAAAAAAATTCAAAAAACACCAATGAAAATCGTCATGGGGGGTAGCGATTTCCCTTGGTGGTGTATTTTAAAAAAAAAATTTAATCAAATTTTTAAATACTAACGGTTATATAAAAAATTGCAATTTTTTTTAAAATTTTGTATTTTAATTTTAAAAATTGCAACCGGGTATAAAAAAAAATTACCTTGGTTTGTTTTTTATTTTTTTAAAAATATATATACTAAAGTTTTATAATTTATTTAATTTTTAAATTTTATAGAAAATAAAATTTAATTTATTATTTTAATTTTATAAAAAATAAAATTTTATTTCTTATTAAATTTTAAAAAATATATATATTTCTTATTAAAATTTTATATAAAAAAATTTATTTCTTATTTAAATTAGATATAAAATTTTATTTTATTTCTTATTTAAATTTTATATAAATTAAAATTTAATTTCTTATTTAAATTTTATATTTGAGATCTATAACAAACGGGTATAAAAAAAAAAAAACCTTGGCTTGTTTTTTTTTTTAAATATATATATTAAATTTTTTTAATTTATTTAATTTTTTAATTTAATTTTTATTGAAATTTTATAAAAAATAAAATTTAATTTATTATTTTAATTTTATAAAAAATAAAATTTTATTTCTTATTAAAATTTTTAGAAAAAATTTATTTCTTATTAAAATTTTATATAAAAAATTATTTCTTATTTAAATTTTATATAAAATAAAATCTTATTTCTTATTAAAATTTTATTTTTAAAAAATATTTCTTATTTAAATTTTATATAAAATAAAATTTTATTTCTTATTTAAATTTTATATAAATCAAAATTTTGATTTCTTATTTTAGTTTTATATAAATTAAAAATTAATTTCTTATTTAAATTTTATATAAAATTAAATTTTATTTCTTATTTTAATTTTATGCTGTAGAAAATATTGAAATTGGATTCCTTCTACAATGGATGGCACTAATGATTTAGGGTTAGGGTTTCAGCTATTTTTCAGTCAATCAAATACTGTAGAAAATATTGAAATTGGATTTCTTCTGCATGGATGGGACTATTGACCAGATTTAGGGTTAGGGTTTCAACTATTTTCCAGTCAATCAAATGCTGCAGAAAATCTTGACTCCCACTTTGTTAGTAATTTTACGCGAGCAAATCAATCTTTTCTGATTGAAGAGTTAGTTGATCCACAAGAGGATGTTCCTGCAATGAAGTACAAAGTCAAGCTTAGTGACATATGGTGTGACTGTGGGAAGTTTCAAGCACAAAGGTTTTCTTGTTCACATGTAATTACTGCTTGTGCACATGTCCATGTTGATTGCATGCGATATGTGGACAATGTCTATAGACTGGAAACTATATTTGATTGGTTATAGACATGAGTTCCAACCAGTTGGAAATTAAGGTTATTGGCCTCAATATGATGGTCCAAAAATATGTCTCAATCAAGAAATGCGGAGAATCCACATGGTCGGCTAAAATCAAGTCGTATTTGTAATGAAATGGACCTCAGGTAGAAAGGCCAACCAAAACGTTGTGGATTATGCAGAAATTAAGGTCATAGCCGTCGATAATGTCCGCATCAATCTGGCACATCGGGGGAGAGTTCGCATCAACAATAAAGGAATTACATATTTTCATAACCTGTAATATTTACATATTTTGCCATTAAGGGAAAATATTATGCAAGTTTTTTTCTACTTATCATGTAATTTGGATTATTATTTTATATAAAATTAAGAAATTTTATAAATTAACATTTTTAAAATTATATTGAATAATAAATTAAATTACATTTTTATAAATTAAATTAGGACATTAACATTTTAGTTAGATATGCTGAATAAAAAATTAAAAATAAATAACAAAATTAATATTTTTAAAAATATTTTTAATAATAAATAACAATTAATTTCCCAACCGTATTAAAAATAAATAACATGAAATGCAAAACATATAAATTTATATATTATAAATTTAAAATACATTATTCTCGTTATATTGATAAAAGTACCATTACAAACAAATTGCCATATAATGACGGTCCAAAAAGCGTTGGTAAAACTCAAAAAATTGTCGCTAAAAGTCCTAAAACCCTATACCAACGGTCAAAATGACTATTCCGACAAAAAATTAAGTGACAGCAAAACCCTCATCAGTATAGACCTATACCGATGGAAAAGGCGACCGTCGGAATAGGATGTATAACCTATACCGACGGTTTTAGGCGTCACTAATGTTACTACCGTCGGTATAGCTTATGTTGGGTTTTGTATACCGAAACGGGCTTGGGCAAAGAAAAATATTTTTTTCCTATACCGACGGCTCTTCTGTCCTTTGGTATAGATATACCGATGGATTTTGTATCCGTCGGTATAGATACCGTAGATTTATATATACAGACGGTTTTTTTTTTCACGTCCGTCGGTATAGATGAAAATGTAAAATATATAATTAATCTATAGCGACGGTTTGTCGTAAATTTACCGACGGTTTACTCTGTCAGTATACTATACATTTTTTGTTGTTATATGAACTGTCAGTAAAGAGGTCAAAGCGTCGGTAAAAATAAAATTTTATCATATTTTCAATTACTAATATTGATATATTTATAATTTAATCCAACATATTTCATATAAAAAAAAAAAAACATCATAAGAAAGTACAAAATATTTCATAATATTAAAAATAAAATTACAAATAAATTGTCTTAATTATATAACTTTTACAAGCTGAATAGAAGTCGAAAGCTAAAGTCATAAAACAGTCTTAAAATTGAAAATTAGCAATCCAAACACAAAGTAAATAAGCAATCCAAATCTCATGAATATTCTTATGGAGCAGCATCTGCATAAAATTGACAAATATTTATACAATTAAAAGCAATTAAGTAGTGAAGTCAATATAGAAGAATAAAATAATCAAGTAGTTTACCATCTTCATTTTCATTAACTTGATGATTAGAAGTTGAAAACCTTATTATTGGTGACAAATTTGGAGCACTGGCAGCATCAGGTACCTAAAAAGTATATGTTCTGTCAATATATATTTATTGAATTAAGCTTATACACATTACATCTACTCAAAGGGTAAAAATATATATGCCATAAAGGCGCATGTTATTTAAACATAACATAATCAGATTAATGACATGCATCATACACAGATTTGCTTAGACATTCTACTCTAGCTACTTGCATAGTCAATATAGTTATGCATTTGATCATTACATGTGACCTAACAGGTGTGAGTATCACAAATAAACTATAGACATGTATGCAATAATAAACTATAGAAATTCTAAACCCATCTCCATTTTGTTTTCAAACATGGATTTTTAGGGTGTTGAGGTTTTCCAATTATAGTCAACTCTTCTGTTTCATCTTGTTTAGGGTAATCTTGTTTTTATTTTATTTCACGTGACATATATTCATGCAGGTAATTCACAGAAGAAGAAAATTTTTAACAGCCTAATATGGCTTTTACTTGCATCCATCTGGTTCCATCTCTGTCAAATATTGTGACCAATGGAGTTGCTTGAGACCCAGATATGAAAAGGAAGATCAAGTGCGATTTTTTCTTTTCTTTTTTAACCCATTTTTAAGCTCTTTCTACATTCATGTCTTCTTTAAAACAACCATTTCATTCATTTGGGAAAATTTGCAAGCCCAATAACATTGCTAGAGCAGAGAATATCCAACGAACAATGTAGTCAATCCTATCAAAATAATGGCACTGTATGTATTTTCTCTCAATAATGTACAAGGAAAAAAATTCTTCCAACTTTGACATGGAAAATTATGTTCCTTATGCCCTTTGATCACTCATTTCTCTAAATGTATAAGCATACTACCTCAAAACCTGGTTTTCTAAATTTCTATAATACTGTTGTAGGCTATTTATGCGATAATAATATTTAAACTACCTCAAAACCTGATCGTCTACAGTGGAAGGATCTCTCAAGTACAAAAATTCCTACCACAATCAAGCAATTCCTCGACATTTCAAGTTTCACAATCCTACCACAATCAAGCAACATGCCTAACCTAGATATTATATGAAAGATGATCTACATTTCAAGTTTCACTATCCTACCACAATCAAACAATTCCTCGACATTTCAAGTTCCACAATCCTACCACAATCAAGCAACATGCCTAACCTAGATATTATGTGAAAGATGATCTACATTTAAAGTTCCACAATCCTACCACAATCAAGCAATTCTTCGATATTTCAAGTTCCACAATCCTACCACAATCAAGCAACATGCCTAACCTAGATATTATGTGAAAGATGATCTACAGATCTCTCACTAGAAAGCATTATTTTTCAAGAATGTTTTTAAAAGATGAATTTATTCTACATTAACACTGCTACAGAAATATATTACCTCTCTATCGGCCACGCGAGTAGCAGAAGCCAAAATATCTACGTTCTCGTTAGGAAATTGTCTTTGAAACACTGATAAAACATTACTCAAAGCTGCCTTCAATTCTTCAACCTTAGCCTCTAACCCTAGTACATTTTCATCACGCAGCATTGTTTGAGAACATGAAGAAGCCGATTTATGCGATGAAGTAGATGTTGTTCCCAAACAACGAACACACCCTTTTTTCTCTGGTCCTTTAACTTTTGAATACACATCATCTTTCCATGAGCATTGTTGAGAATTTTCAGATCCAATTTCATCCAAACCTTTTCTCATGAGTTCCTACAAGGAAAGTGTTACATGGAACAAAATCCTTGTTCAATTCAATGCACATAGTTAAACAAAAACAAAAACAGAAAAAGAAAAAGAAAAAGAAAAAGAAAAAAAGACAATCTCGCTAGTTCAGGTCCCAACCATTCATTCATTCAAGTATCACTAGCTACATTACATAAGCAGAATATGATCATATGATAACACCATGCTGCCATAAAGTATAAATAGCTTGACCTTAGTAGTAGTGATCAGTCAAAAAATTGCACTGGTAAATCAAACCCAAGAAAACTACACAGGCTTCAACTTTTATGGCTAAGACAGAAATATCCAACAAAATCAACAAAATAAAGAAAAAAGAAGGATAGAATACCACAATTTCTGCTGTCTTCTCATTCACAACACTTATCTTTACGTGTACGAGTATGAATATACACCTCAGCACGTGATGGTGGAACTCCATTAGCTTGTTCGATCTACAAAAATCATCCATTAACTATCTAGATAACAAAACCACAAATACATAAAGTAAACTTCATATAAATTTAACTGAAAGGAAAAAATTGATATAAGTACCAAAGTTTGGATGATCCTAGGGAATGATTTTGTTCCACTGCAATGAGGCTCATCTAACTTTGAGCGATTTGTTTTGTTTAAATCACTTTGCTCCTATAAAAGCAAATTGAAATAAAAGAAAAGGTTGTAGTTAGCCAATGTGCAACAATTTCTACCTTCGATTTATAAAAGAAATTTAAAATATAGTTTATAAATATCTACCTTCGCTTTACCAGTCAACCAATGTGCAGCAATTAAAATAAATTGCTCTTTGTCAACTCGGGGATCATCAACCTTAGTAGCCATTTCCTCTGGTGTTGTGTGTTCATCATAAAATTTAGACTTCAAATCATTCTTCCATTGCCTCCACTTTGTACTCATGTTCTTTATTGTCCAAGTCTTAATTTCTTGAATTGTTTCTTCATTAACAAGCGCATCAGAATCGAATTTCTGAAATTCAAACTTGGACTAAAATTTTGGAAAAGGAAAACACAAAATAAAGAAAATCATGTCAAATTGTGTGAATACAGTAAAAACACATGAACTACAAACTAAAACATTTAATATCTTATACCTCTATTGTTTTCCACATTTCTTCTTTCTTCAAATCCGGCATTTCATGCCAATTTTGGTAACTAATAGGTGCAAAACTAGGCATTCTCACCAATGCACCAATGAATCATGTTAAAGTGCAAGATTCTTTACCAATTGGTATATTATGATCATTCACCTTAACAACAACATGCCCTCCTTCTTCTAAATCGCAAATATCGGCCATACGTGTGGCACCTCGAACCTTTCTACGTGGAGCATTGTCTACATATAACAATTGTATAATAGAAAACAATTTAATACATTAATAATTTAAACTACAATACTGGGATAGTACATTAAGAATAAGGGTTACCGAATGTAGCATCTTCAGTTGGATTAGGGGTAGAAGAAGAAGATGGTGGCATTGATTGTTGTGGAGGCTCATGTTGTGGAGGCTCTTGCAAAGGCTCTTGTTGTTGAGGCTCAGATCTTGCTGGCATTGATTGTTGTTCAGATTGCATTTGCAATTGAGAATTAGAGCTCCAATCTGCCCTAATGATATTCAATCATCTACGCTTTCCCATCTCAAGTAACTAAAAAACAATAGCTGAAAAAAGCTTTCTTGGCATCAAATTTACATTTATCACTTAGTCTATTTTGAGTTTCAACAGATAATACAACAGTAGACACTCAATAACAGAGAATACAAGCTAAGCAAGAATGCAATAACAGTAGGCACTCAATAACATTTAGTGAAATCCAAGCCAAGCTAAGCATGAATGCAATATTTTCATCTATGGCAAAGGGAAAAGGAAAGAACAGAAAAATACAAAGTCACAATGTCTTATAATCCAAATCCATTACATATAATTAAACTATTTTCTATAAAATTAAAAAATGTCCTCCCCATTATGTTCATCTATTGGATCTTCTTCTACATGCTCATTCTCCATCTCTGGTGTGACGTCCACTCCTTCATCATCAGCTTCATTTCTAACCCAATTCGAAGCACTGCGTGTATCATCAAATTCATCATCATGCATTTCTCCATTCCCTTGCTCTCTATCAAAGAATAATAGATCACCCATATCAAATATATCCCTAAGTTTTGCATGCTTTACAAGAACCCAACCTTGATGACCTTCATCCTTAACATAGTATACTTTCTTAGCTTGTGATGCCAAAATAAAATGATCATGAACCAAATTAGTTCTACTGTGGGCTAGATGTGAAAAATTCACAAGTGTGAAACCAAACTTATCTTTCTTGCAACCTCTATTGCTATCAATCCAATCACATTTAAATAACACCATCTTAGATCTACCAGAATAGTTTAACTGAATGATGTCTGTTAAAGCCCCGTAATAATTAACTTCTCCTTCAATAGGTTGTGCATCTCTTGCACTTGCATAATTCTCTATTTTGGTTGTTACAACGACTCCACTATTTTGAGTTTTCAAGCATCTCTCACGTGCTTTGGTATGGAATCTAAAACCATTAACAATGTAACCATTGTATCTCCTAGCCGTATCTGTTGGACCACGAGTAAGCCATCGAAGTTGATCTGTGATGTCTGCATTTCCTTGTTGATCCAAATGTGCAACCTAGGTAATTGCATACATAATTAATATACTTATCTAACTACACGAAACTAAAAATGCATGGTCCAACATGATGCAAAACTTACATGATCACGAAACCAATCATGAAAAGTTTCACTTTGTAACTTTTGTATCTCATATGTCAAAAGACGAGGGGAGCGATTACGCCTTTTAATAAGTTGCTCGTGTTTCCTATAAGCAAAAAGTTCTATAAAACCCTAAAATATTAGACAAAAGAAAGTTATGAGGTAATATAGAAAAGCACATAGATATGTGTTCTTACTTTAAAAATGGAGCAACTACATCACTATTAAATAGCACATAGCGATGTGCTTGCACCCATGTTTGCCTATCAAGAACAACACGAGAGACCCTTTTACGCTTATTAACATTAAATCCTTTATTTTTTTCCTTCCGAAAGGTCTTCCTATAGTAGAAAGAATAGATACTTCTTCATCAAAAGGATTATTTTCTTCTTCATTTCGGATGGGTCGATTAAAACTAGTCTCAATCCCCACAAAGTATCGTTAACAAAAAGTTAAGCATTCATTTGCTAAGTATCCTTCCGCAATTGAACCCTCCGGACAAGCTCTATTGCGCACAAAATTCTTAAGTGTAAGAAGAAACCTATTTAAAGAATAGAGATCATTAGCAAAATCAATTTAAAATTTAGGTGAAAACGATGGTCACTATACTATAAAACTTGACCATATACCTCTCAATGGGATACATCCACTGATATATGACTGGACCGGCAATTTTTGCTTCATTTGCCAAATGGATAACTAAATGCACCATCACTGTGAAAAAAGATAGAGGAAAAATCTTCTCCATTTCACATAGAATTAATATAGCCCGAGACTCAAGTAATTCAAGCTCACGTTCTTCAAGAACTTTAGAACAAAGGTCTTTAAATCAATTGCATAAGTCTATTAGAACCAAGCATACCTTATCAGGTAAAGAACATCGTATTGCTATAGGAAGAAATTCTTGCATTAAGAGATGGCAATCATAACTTTTGAGACCTATAAGCCTCCGTTGTTTAAGTTGCACACAACGTGAGACATTGGAAGAGTATTCATCTGGAGTTCTCATTTCCTTGAGAATCTTCAAAAAGGCATTTTTTTCATTCAAGCTCATTTGATAAGAAGCTTGAGGCAAGTATTGGGTGTTAGTCCCAGGACGAGTCTTTGGATGAAGAACACTCCTTAAACCCAATTCTACAAGGTCAAGTCGTGCTTTATAGTTATCCTTTGACTTCCCCTCTTGTCCAAGCAATGTGCCAAGAATGTTATCACAAACATTCTTCTCTATATGCATCACATCGAGATTGTGACGCAATAAAAGATGTTGCCAGTAAGGTAATGTGAAGAAAATGCTCTTTTTCTTCCAAGGTCCATTTTCATTACCATTCCAGTTCTCCAATTGTCTCAAGACAACACTACCGGAAGGTGGTGAAGGAGCACTTCTAAATTCTCGAGTCCCATCAAAATACTGTTTATCATTCCGAAACTTATGATCAGAATCTAACCACCTGCGATGACACATGTAACAATACTTTCTACCATGCCGTAACCACTTGGATTCAGTATCGTATCCACAACAAGGACATGCGTATTCCCCCCTTGTACTCTATCCAGACAAATTGGCATATGCAGGAAAGTCATTAATGATCCAAAGTAATGTTGCACGTAGTCGGAAGTTTTCAATTTTGGAAGCATCAAAAGTGTCAACACCAATTTCCCAAAGTTCTTTCAGTTCTTTTATCAAAGGCTGAAGGTATACATCTAGATTATTTTCAAGACCTTTTGGACCAGGAATAAGTAGGGAAAGCATAAATTTTGATTGCTTCATGCATATCCATAAAGGAAAATTATAAGGTATCAAGATAATAGGCCAAGTGCTATGAATCACACTCATTGTTTTGAAAGGGTTAAAGCCATCAGAAGCTAATCCTAAGCGAACGTTGCGAGGGTCAAATGAAAACTGAGGATACCGAGAGTCTAATTCTTTCCAAGCAGGAGAATCTGCCGAATGTCTTAGACGTCCATCCTTAGTTCGCTCATACTCATGCCAAGTCATTAAAGGAGCAGTTTTTGAAGACATGAATAACCTTTGTAGTCTTGGAATTAGAGGAAACCAACGCAAAATCTTTGCAGCTTTCTTCTTTTTTACAAAAGTATCTTCAGTATCACTTTCTACATCATTCACGCTCTCTTTCCACCTAGAAGCACCACATTTACGGCAAATTTCTTCATTTGCCTTATCCTTCCAAAACAATATGCAACCATTGGGACAAGCATGAATTTTTTCATATCCCAAACTTAAGGAAGAAATCATCTTTTTCAATACTTTATAAGACCCTGGCAATGTATTACCCTCTGGTAGAGCAAGTTTCAACAACTCCAATAATGTATTGAAAGATTTGCTAGACCATCCATTAAAACACTTAATGTGGAACAAATAGACTACAAAAGAGAACTTTGTGAAGTTTTTGCAATTTGGAAATAGTTTCTCCTCTGCATCTTTAAGTAAATCATAGAACTTGTCACTATTAATTCTTCGACCATGATGTTGGTCTCCATAAGCATCTCCCAATTCTATGCTACCCACATCAATATTCCTGCCTCTTTCGGCCATAATATCATGCAATATTTCATTCACATCATGACCTAACTCTCTATCTTCCTCATTAGTTCTAATAGTAGCAGAGCTAGCATCCAAGACCTCCCCATGAAAAATCCATCGAACATATCCTTTCAGAAAACCTTTATATATAATGTGATCAAATGCCTCTGCCCTAGATACTCTATATGTGTTGACACATTTAACACAAGGACACCAAATTTTTCCATTTTTCAGATGATCTTGCCAAGGCAAATTCTAAGAAATTGATGACCCCATTAATGTATTCTTCACTTGCTCTGGACGTAAGATTTATCCACGTCTTATCCATAGAATGTGAAATGATTAAAACTGTAATATAAAGACATTTCGTTATCTCACATTCCAGCTAGATATATTACACAAACATGAAACCTATTGCTATGAATAAACCTACACAATCATATACTACACAAAAATGAAAAGTTAATAAGAGACAAACATTTTCAATAAGGTTTAAGATACATCTCCTACTATGTAATTATGTTTTGACTTAGCTAAATATTTCTATAGTGAAACACTATTGAAAAAAATATACCTATCATCAAACTCTCATGGAGCCAAATAAAGAAAAAAAAATGTAAAATAATACAAATAATCTTAAGTTTAGTGCCAAATATAATTTTTCAATTTTAAACAATTTTAACAAACGAGATAATAACTCTAAAAGTACCTTGTCTGCTTTTGCACTAAGAAATGAAGAATATGACAGCTCAGAACCTCCAACTTACGGGACAACTCAAAACCTTCAATCTGCAAGATACAAAATGAATACATATATATATATATATTCATTTTGTTCCTAGAGACTGGAGAATAATGCAATGCTACAACTAGAATATATATACGGTGGTTGAACCAATGAAGAAAGAAGCGAAGCATCATTTCATTTGGCTGCTAACTAAGTATATAAAATGAGGTACCACCAAGAAAGTGACATGTGGCATGCCACGTTAGCTGGAACACGTATCAGAATTTATAACCCGAAAAACAACAAGTCCTGTCCGGTAATGAAATTTCTTTGCCTGCCCACCCACTGTGCTAATTTGGATTTGAATTCATTTAGACAAAGATCAGTTTTGATCCAAGAACTCAAGTTTTTAATCTATTTATTAATGTAAGGTTATGATTGAAACATTGCAAAACATCAAACATCAAACATCAATTAATTAATTCCAATTTAAATTTGGAATTCAATGTGGTAGCTAGAGGCCATTGGTGGGGAGTTTTAAAGGTTTCCAATTTTATATCATATATGGGAACAAAGAACAAGGAAAATAAATATGACATTAATTTGGTCACCAAAGATATGAACTAATAAAGAGTTGGAAAACCCTCAAGAAAAATTCAAGATCATAAATTCTTGTCTAGTCTTTGAAGCTAGAGCCAACCATAACAAATAAAGAATTCACAGGAATTAAATTCTATGTAAATTCCATACTTACAAAATAGTGGGCCTCAGGCAGGCTCCCATGCAAATGCAAGTTAGGTCAACAAATGAACTGCTTAAAGCAAAAAATTAAAACCCAAAAGAAAATTGAAAACAATAATTTAACCAACAATTGAAGAAAAGAAGTTTAATTAGGGGGGCTTCATTGACTGAGGTCAGGTCAGTTGCATCCCAATATCTGGTGAACAGAAAAATCACCTCTCTATAAAGGTAATGTTGGACAAAGCCCCATCTCTTTCTTTGAAGGGACATCATTTTCTTTTTGCAAAGACTAGTAGTTTTCAATCCATGATAATCTAAATGCATGCGTGGCCTACTGCCCTGCCTGCTCACTGTCTCATTTACCTAGAGGTGGCAAAATGAACCCGAACCCGAAAACCCGCTCAGGAAAACCCGAACCCGAACCCGCCCAAACCCGATTTGACCAAAAAGTCAAAAACCCGAACCCGAAAAAGCCCGAACCCGAATGGGCCCGAACCTGAATGGACCCGAACCCGAATGGGCCCGAACCCGAATGGACCCGAACCCGAATGGACCCGAACCCGAATGGGCCCGAACCCGAATGAGCCCGAACCCAAATGAGCCCGAACCCGAATGGACCCGAACCCGAGACCGGCCCGAACCCGAACCCGAATTTAATACTAAAAATAAAAATAAACAAATTGCAATTATTTTTTTTTTACAAAGCAATAACTTTAATTATTAATTTTATTCTAATTTTTTTTAATAATTTAATTAAAATTTAATATATTATATATATATGATGAAATAATAATTTTATCAAAAAGTAAATTATATTTTGTACTTATAAGTTATAACTTTAACGTCTCATATCATGATGAATTTACAATCTAAATATTTTAAATTCTTGAAAATTTTAAAGATGTGAAAAAAAATTTGACAATAATTCAATTAATCTATAAGGGTAAAAAAATTGACAATAATTCAATTATTTTGGCCTTTTGGGTTATACTTAGACCTGCTCACGGGCCGGGCCTGGGCAGGATATTTTGTGTTCCGGGCCGGCCCGGCCCGGAACAGTAATTTTTATTATAATATTATTTTATTTAATTTTAATTATAAAAAAATAAAAAAATTATTTTTTTATTCCAATGAACAGTGTTTCGGGCCTAAACGGGCGGGCCGGGCCGACCCAGGGCCAGGCCTGGGCAGAGAAAATAAAAAAAAAAACTGGGCCGCGGCCCGGCCCGGCCCATAAGCAGCTCTAGTTATACTTATGCGGTTAGGTTAGGGTGGGTTTAATTGGATTATGGCTTTCATGTGATTTTATTTTAGCGGGTGGATTTAATGGGGTTTTGGGTTTTATGGCCTTTTGGTTTTGGGTATATTTATTATATATTAATAAATAATCATATTAATTATATATTTATTACGTATAATTTAAATATAAATTATATTTTTTAGTACTACTTTATAATTTATACTTTATACTGATGAAAAAAATATAAGTACTCGATATATATATATATATATATATATATATATATATCTTGACTATAAGCATAAATTTTTTGCATTTTATAAGTATATAAACGAATAGATGAAGGCCAGGATTTATTTTTAAAAGTTTTTTATTTTATAGTGAATATAAATTATAATGTATTTATATTTTGAAATTCGAGCTCATCAAATCAATTATTTTAAATATCAATATATTAATTTATAATATATCATATTTTTTATAATAAATTATTTCAAAATTTGATTTTATATAACAAATTAATTTCTTATTCTTTTGGTGCTAACAAATATTAATTTTAAAAAATAAATATAATTAAAAATATCATATAATAGCAAAAGTATAAAAATAAAAATAAAAATAATAATAATAATAAATTAATAATTTGTTTTTAGATATAAATATTTAAATTACGTAAAAATGATTACATCTAATATAAAATAAAATAATGTAAAACATACCCGTACCCAGATCGAACCCGAACCCAGACCGAACCCGAACCCGAATGGGCCCGAACCCGAATGAGCCCGAACCCGAATGGGCCCGAACCCGAATGGGCCCGAACCCGAATGAGCCCGAACCCGAATGAGCCCGAACCCGAATGAACCCGAACCCGAATGAGCCCGAACCCGGATGGACCCGAACCCGAATGAGCCCGAACCCGAATGAGCCCGAACCCGAATAAACCCGAACCCGAATGAACCCGACCCGAACCCGCCCGAACCCGCCCAATTGCCACCTCTACATTTACCTAATTCAAACACTCTTTTTTCTTCTTCTTCTTTTTTAAAATTTTATTCTATTGTTTTGGTCTGCCCAACCTACTTTTTTTTTTTTTTTTTTAAATCTATGAAAAATTAGGACACCAGACCTAAAGTTTATGCATGGTTTCCTACAATAAGGGAACTCCTTCAGAGCAGCTTATTACTAGGGTTCCTAGCTATAATAATAGAATCTATGTACAAGTAGCAATTAAAATACAATCAAATTATATGACTTTCAACATCAGCGATTTTAACCTTGTGCTTCGAGTCTAAAAAGAAAGCCCTGTTTCTTGTTAGCGTGCAACATCAGTGTTATGAGAAAATATAAATCAGCGTAACAAATTACAAAATTTGAAGCTGCAATAAGCGATTTTAACCTTGGTAGAGACTATTGAAGATGCCTCTCATATCAGCTGTTGGAGCTTTGCTTTCTTTGTGCCAAACCTGATATGAGGAATGAAAAGAAGCCCTGTTTTGCTCCCCTCTTTTGAACAAAAAAAGCCCTATTTGGTTCCAGAGGAATGAAACGAAGTAGAAGGAGTGAAACAATTTAATCTAAAACAATTTAAGCAAAAAAATAAAAATGCTTCGATTTACCTTTTCAAATCCAGATGAGGAATAAAATGAAAGGAGAAAATGGAGAATGAAAGAAATATGGACAGAAAGGAGAGGCGAAGCAGAAAACCGAAGGGGTTGAAAACCCTAAATATAAATTATACCTATACCGACGGTCATAAATAAATGATTCGTTGGAATAGGCTTAATTAATAAAAAAAAAAGTAAAAAATAAATTTCCCCGCCATTTAAAAAAAAATGGGTTTTTTTCAAATATACTGACGGAAGAAGAGAAGTCGTCAGTAAAAAAACATAGTTATACCAACGGCCACTGAAAAACCGTCAGTATACATGGTATCTATACCGACGGTCAATGAACAACCGTCAGTATACGGGATATCTATTGCGACAGATAACAAAGTGTCTGTATATGTTAAGCATATACTGACGGTTACAAAAATCCGTCGCAATAGATCCTTTATACCGACAGATTTCTACCGTCAATATAGATAAGCGTCAGTATATGGCAATTTGTTTGTAGTGTACATTTATTCTAATTATTGCGTGGTGTAGAGCAACAGTGTCCAGCTTTCCTAGTGCGTGGTGGTTGGACCCGTCGTTCAACCTCGTCAGTGACACGTATTCGCTGTCGACCATGACCTCTTGTTGTAACCGCCACTGGTTTTGGTTGTATGTCATCCGCCATTTCTTCTGTATAAAAAATTTGAAACCCACTGCTGGAGGAGCCAACACCTAGTTCACCCATAAAGGGAACCTGACTACTAGATGGACCCACAAATGATGTACCATCAAATGCTGACGCAGCGGTTCCAAACTGATACATTGAAGTTAGATATGTTGAACTTGGACTTAGGATGGGGAGCTAGTCATCTAACCTCGTCATTGGCGGTGATGGTCGGTAACACTCATCAACGTCATATCCGGGGTGACTAACGGAATAATGATGACTAGATGGTACTCCATGATCCCGTTCAGGTTCAGGATGACTAAATGACATCCTCGATGCAGTGAACTCCGATGAGGCAGGTTGACGCGTCTGCCTATGTTGTCGGCTAGGTCTAGGAGCTTCCATTTCCTGTGTAGGAGGGACTGGAGTTGAAGTTCGTCCAGTAAATGGCATACTCCTAACATCCTCATACACCGACAGTGGACAAATAAAAAGTCGACCTTCATTTTTATACCATCATATGTAATCATTAGATGGGTTGAAATTATTACCAACAATCGGATAACTTGTCGGAATTCGTTGAGAACGTATATCCCATCAATGGATCTAATGTTCATGCTTAGCAGGCCAGAATTCTTCATGACGCCTACGCATGTCGATCTTGTGAACCCTATCAAGGTTCACCAGTGCTTGCGGAATTCGTTGTTGCATCTCAAATTGTCGCAACACCCTATCAGTGTGGTACCACTCTACATATTAAAAGCATATCAATGCTGTGTTTGCTTTCCATAAATTACAATTATTGTAGGCATCCGATGGGAGGCATGCCATAATTTCATTTGAAGAATATGGCATCCATAGAAACTGCGAATAATTATTATAAATTATTAGTTTCATATGGATTAAATACAAAAATACTTGAATGTAACAATCGAAACATTTACCTTATCATATCCTACTCGATCTAGTCGCAATCTTATACTTGCAAAGTTGGTCGGAGTCTCGGTAAGATCTCTACGATTACTCCACCAGTTAAAATACATATAAAATCTTAATAGACCTATAAAAATACAAGCTCGTACAAAATTAATAAAATAGTAAAGATTATTACCTGCTTGCAAGGGGTATACAACCGAAACATCCACGCGAGGAGAAAGAAATGGCAGCCAATACCAAGCCCATGATTGTAGAAGCACTAGACATCCACCTATGTTATGGCTTTTGGAACTATAACCTGGCACAGTTCTGTATACAAAATCGCCAAACATGTAGAACCCCAACTATAATTTGCCGCATGCTCTAAATCATGTAATAATGGAAGATACATTAAATGTACCCGACTGCTTGATTTGTCAAGCATTAGTAATCCTCCAATCAAATGTAAAATATATGCTCTAGCAGTATATTGTATCTGTTTTTCAGTTGCGTGTAATGGAAGATTTTGAAAGGATTTCAACCAATTTAGTCTCACCGTTGAGCCAGATACATACTCATCTAGAGGTACCGCGCCCAATAGATTTTGACACTCTTTATTCCAATCTAGCAAGCTTGCGGCTGTAACTGCATTGCCATGGACCAAAAGTCCAAGTTGAAGCGCAACATCTTCTAGAGTTACCGTGCATTCACCAAATGAAAATGAAAAGTGTGCGTCTAGGGTTTCCATCGTTCGATCAACGCACTTATTGATAAGCTCATAAAATATATATTTTATGCCTTTCTACCTTTAGCTTTTGTTATGTTTTCGATCTTTATCTTGTTTATTTGTATTATGTTTTGGAATTTTAGGTACAATAAGGAGAATGAAGTCAAAAGATATCAATAATGATGGTAAAGAGTTTACAAAATCATAATAACAAGATTGAAGAAGATTTGGGAGTCAAAACGATCAAATTCTTAGTGCTAGATGATCAGGCAGATCTGACCTCCGGAGCTTGTTGCAAGGAAATAATTATGTTACAGATATTATTTGAAGAAAGCTGACTTGAATACCTTTCCAACGATAATTTACATGCCTAAATTGGATAATGAATGGTCATCCGAATCAGCCAACGAAGTGCGAGATAGTGCATCAGTCGCGAAAGCGAATTCAGAAAGCCAAAAACGGACAAGACGGCAAGATGGGGACGCGGCCCTAGGCCGCGGCGCCGAGTTTCTCACCTCCAAATCCCCCCAAATCTGAGAAAATCTGTTCAAATACGAGAAAAATCCTGGAAAAGTCCAAACTTGCCTTATTTTGACTCATAGCTTCCTTGAAGAGCAAGAAAGGGTTTCCAAGACTTTAAAACTCTATAAATACCATCTTTTGAGCCAAAAACTATCATAATCTTTTGAGGAGACTCAAGGGATCATCATTATTCTTCTTCTTATTCTTCTCTATTTTTTTATTTTCTTTTTAGTTTTGTGTATATATTTTTTATGCTTATGTTAGGCTAAACTTCTCATTGGTTAAGGGTGATTTCAAAGCCCTAGACAAGTTTTGTAATTGATTTTCATGATTTATCTATCATTAGTTTTCTATCAAAGTTGCTTGTGTTCTTCTATAAAAATTGTTCATGATGTTGTCTTGATTTGTTTAGGATGCAAACTAGATAGATCTTGATAATTATCTAATGCTAGTTTAGGAGTCTTGATCCGTGCAATTGTCTTGATTTCCTATTCATAAGTGGCAATTTGTGATAAATGATTATGGTCAAGTTTTCACTAATTGCAAAGTGGAACATAACCTAAGTTAAACAATTCATGTTCATGCTTTTGTTGCTTAGATTAACCTATCTTTCTCTTCATAAAGCTACTGTCAAATTAAATTTAGAGATGTTTATCCTAGGTTATTTGATAGTTAGAGATTAAGTAGTGGCGTTCGTCCTGCTTAACGACGAACTAAGGAAGAATTGGGGTAACACGGGATGTTGTTATCTACGGTTGTTAACTTTGATAGCGAATTGATGTCGATAGATCTAAATTTGATTTTTAACATTGTTTAGTGGTGGAGAATGAAACCTTAACCATACTTTTCTCATATTTGATTACTTCTTATTTATTTGCTTTCTTACTTTTATTGTTTGCTTTAGTTTAAACTGATTTAAAAAACCCCTTTTTTATTTTTTTTCCTTGAATTTAAGTTTTAAACTAATAATTTATAAATTAAAACCCAATCCCATTGGATTCGACCCTTGCTTCTACTATACTTTATAATTGATCTTTTTAGTGCAAGGTTTTAATTAAGATATACTCTTTGGAGTGCATCACTGATTAAGTCGAGTTGTAGCAAAAATCATCGAATTTGAGTCGCTCGATAAAATCCAGCTCTTCTTAAGTGGTTGATAATAGATGGATGTGGATCCTCCAATGTAAATTTTCTCGAACGTAACACGCGACAAGTATCCTGTTGATAATTAATTAAATAAAATAAAATAATTATAAAATTATAAAAATTAATATATTATAAAACTATAATAATTAAAAAATTAAACAATATAAAAATTAAAAAAATTCTAAAACTATAAAACTATAAAATGACAAAACAATAATAATTAAACATTTTAAAAAATATATAATAATTGAAAAATTAAACAATATAAAAAATAAAAAATTATAAAACTATAAAATAAAAAAACAATAATTATTATAAAACTATAATAATAAAAAATTAAATAATATAAAAAAATTATAAAACTATAAAATGATAAAACAATAGTAATTAAAAAAATGATAAAATAGTAATAATTAAAACATTAAACAATATAAAAATTATAAAACTATAAAATGACAAAATAATAATAATTAAAAAATTACTAAATATTGATAATGTAATACAAATAATATTACAATAATTTACTTACCTCTTTAAATATAACCGAGGATATGTGATTTTCTTGCAACCTCAATAGTGATGATGAAGCCATTTTTAAATATTGTCGTAGAAAAAAAAATTTGTTGTAGAAAGATTTTTTTTTTTTTTTTTGTAGAAAGAAGAAAGAAAATTTTAAAATTTTGTTGTAGAAAATATGAAAGGGGTATTTATAGATAATTGGGGTGTATGGAGGGAATTTGAAGGCAACGGTCAAGTGACCGTTGCCTTCAAATTTTGTAAATATTATTATTTTCTTTAAACCGTTAGTAATTAAAAATTTAATTAAAAAAATTTAAAGAAAAACACCACAAAGAGAAATCGCCACCCCCATGACGATTTTCCTTGGTTTTTTTGAATTTTTTTTTTCAAATTCACGCTGAAAAATCACCATGGGGAATGGCGATTTCCAAGGTGATTTTAAAACGAGCGGATTTTGAGAATTAAATTGGAAACAACGGTATTTCGGTAAATAAAAAAAATGGCTATATTCTGATAAAAAACCTCATTTTGTTTGTCTTTTTTTAATGTTTTAAAATTAAATTAAAAAAAAAAAAAGAAATGAAAATTGAGGCAAAAAAAAGGAGTTTTAAAAAATATGACTGTAGATTTTTGGAAAATGAATTAGAAATTAATAAATCAAATCAAGATTTTTGGGAAAACTTTTTTTTCCTTCAATTTTTATTTTCTTATGGGATATTTAAAATAAATAAATAAATGAGACATTTGACAAATTTTTAATCTTGTGAAATTAAAAAAACTTCACTGCTAGTGTACAGGATAATAAACCTAAAAGAAAAATCAAGTTTTGAAAAAACAAAAATGTTTGAAACCCAAAAGCCAAGAACTCATACTCAAGAAATTAGATCAAAACAAAAAGAAAATAGTGGGTTGCAAGGCTCGAGTTTTTCAAAACAGATCCGATCTCTCCAATTTTATGAAACCCTAAAAATTTCAATACACAGAGAGAGCAGAAAAAATAATAAGATGCATCAGCAAAACTTTTTTGGAGGTGAGTTGTGTCCTTTTAGTTCTTTGGGTTTAAGTTTTTTAAGGATTATAAGGGAAGTTTGAGGGAGAAGAAAAAGAGTTTCAATCTTTTTAGGTGGTTTGAAAACGGCTTAGGCAATGTGAAATTTTTAATTTTTGGTCTTAGATCTAAAGCTTTTAGAAAGAGATTTAAAAAAAAACGTAGCTTAAAAAAGGAGAAAGCAGAAAGGAGGTTTAGAAAAAAGACAAATTCTTTGAGATTTAATAAAAAATATATTTACATTTTATAATTTAAAAAATACATATTTATCTTTTGAGATTTGATAAAAAATACACTAATCTTTATGAGATTTATTATTAAGTAAATTTTAAATAAAAAGATAATTATACCCTTATCTAGACCTGCTCATGGCCGGACAGCCCACCTAGCCCGACAGGCTCGATCAGTATTGGGTCGGAAAAAGAATTTTAGTTAATTATTAAATAATAATTATTTAATATTATTCAACTTAAATTTATTTATTATTTTTAACTTAATTAAAAATTTATAAATATTTAAAAATCTCTTAACGAAACGGAAAAAGAATTTTAGTTAATTATTAATCATGTATTTTTATATTTATTTTTACTTATTTTTAATTAAAAAAATAAGAATTTAATTAATTATTAAAAAATTAAAGTTTAATCAAATGATAGCTTTCATAGATGAACAATCTCATTTAATTAAAAAAAAATTAATGACGAATTTTTATTATTATTATTGATGGCTGCTCCTTTTCGAATTCTCCTACTTTCACGTTATGAAAAGTATTAGTATATATATTTTTTTGCCAAGCATATTATTACCTATTCTTTAGTAGTAATAAAATAATTTTATAAATTATATATGCAAATATAAGAAAGTTTAACGCTGTAATCGAGTCGAGTCGAGCTCGAATAATGAGAAGTTCGAACTCGAGCTCGATTTGATACTCGCTACTCGAAACTCGGCTCGAACTCGACCGAATATTATTTTTTAAGCTCAAATTCGGTTTGAGATAAAATCGAACTATTCGAACTCGACTCGATTAAACTCGTTTACTAAATTTACATACTCGAACTCGTTTCATATACAAATATGTTGTATTTAAATAATAAAATTTGAGCACTTGATGTCACGGTGGAAAACACCACGACTATGGCATGGGCAATGATCGAGTCCACGAAGCAGCTGTTGCATATAACACTTGATCTGCACAGTTAAAACAAAAGATTCAGCAACTGATTTCATTGTTTTTCAAAAAAATTGAAAATGGGTGAAATAATGACTCATTATAATGAAAGGTTAGAACTTTGACATAAAATTGCTACCACGTGTGCAAGAAACTAATATTTTAGCAAGGATTTTCCGAAAAGGCATTCATCTTTAGGTTTTGGGTTAACCTAATATTTGAGATGAGATGGACAAGACAGAGTCCAGTGACGGAGAGAAAGTGAGAGTGAAATTATGAGAGAGAGAATGTGACGTCGTTGAGAGAGTGAGAAGAAGATAAGGGATAAAAATTAGGGTTTGGATTTTTAATATATATATATATATATTAAGGATAAAAGTATAAATTAATATTATAAAATATATATTATAAAATAAAAAATTGAATTAAATTTGCGAGTTCGAATCGAGTATTAAGATACTCGAACTTGACTCGCTCAATAGCTCAAACTCAGCTTGATAGTGATTAAATTAAATTCGAGTTTTTTTCAAATCAAACCCGAATAATTTATGAACACAAATATCTCATTTGCACCGTTAAAAAAAATAATAATTAGCTTTTAGTTTTATTATTATCATTCAAATATTAAAAAAAAAGCTCATATCGTCAAATCAATGTTAGGCTTGGCGGGAAGACAGAGCACGATGGCGGGAAATAAAATGAGTATTTTTAATTTTTTTTCTTTTAAATTTTGAACAGAAATATTGGTTTTCAGTACGCATACAATATATAAAAATTAAAAACCAGAAAAGTCCAACAAAAATTTAATTCTCGAGTCACTTCTTTGATTCCGATACTGCCTTTTTTTTTTTTTTTTTTTTTTTTTTTTTTGGGTTCTTCCTCTAAAGGTAATCTGCGATATGCTTAATCTTCTACTCTTCTGCAATTAGTAGATTTCTTTTTATCTTTTCTGTTTTGAGTTGGTTTGATGGTTCCTTTTCATTTTCTTCAGTTAGGTTTATATGGATGGAATGGACGATGTTGACCGCATTAGTAATCTTCCAGACTATGTTCTTCTTCATATCCTTTCCTTTCTTCCTGCAAAAGATGCCGTGAAAACAGCTCTTATTGCCCCTAGATTTAGGCATCTTTGGGAGTTTCTCGGTACCCTTTCATTTGATTTCTGTCCCTACCATGACTGTGAAACGAAAACATATGAAGATGGTCCTGAATACAATGAAAATTTCTTGGGTTTTGTTTATAGTCGGTTGCTTCTCCTTCAGGATAACACCATCCATAAGTTCCATCTCAACTTGGAGCTTAACTTTTGTCACACAATGGATTTAGGTACATGTAGTAATCCTGATCATGAAGAGTTTGTTGTTAAGGAAAAGAGAATGGCAGATGCTGTAACTACTTGGGTTCTTTCTGCAATGAGGAAAAAAGTCGAAGTTCTTCATCTTGATTTTATCGGATGTGGTCTCCCTGAGCCAACTGCTAGTTACAGATTGCCAACGGTTGTTTTCTCAAGAGGGGAATGCTTAAGGGAACTGAAGTTAGCTGCTTGTGAGATCAAACCCACAGCGCAGATTCAACTCAGATCACTTAAAAAGCTGTGGCTAAACGAAGTTGTTCTGAATGACAACATAATGGATCAAATCTTATGTGCGTGCTCTGTGCTTGAAGAATTGTCTGTGTTAGAATGTAATGGTCTTAGCAGATTGGCTTTTAGCAATCCTAGTATTAAGAGTTTGCAGGTTAATGTTTGTTTTCAGTCAGAAAGGCTAGAAATCTCATGTCCAGAAAGGCTAGAAATCTCATGTCCAAATATCGTATCCTTGGACCTATCTGGGAACATACAGAATGTGGATTTGGTTGATGTATCTTCTGTTGCTTGTGCCTCCCTTTTCTGTAGTGATGGTCGCCAATTTGAACTTCCTGAGTTTCTCAAGGTGAAAACATTTTTTGAGAAGCTCAGGCATTGCAAGAATTTCAGAGCATGTACTTGGTGTATTCTGGTATGATTTCTTCCCTCATTCCTATAGGAGTATTGAATTTGGCATAATTATTATCATTCCGGAACATTTATTATAACAAAATATGCACGAAGAACTAGGCACTCCCCATATTTGAAATGTCAATTCCTGCCAGCATGATTCAAGATTGATGCTTAGTTAGGATGCTTTATGTGAGACACCATGGAAACATTTAGTTTGCTGAATGTTTGGGGTTCTACTCCTATCCTTCATTACTGTTTCTTTAATCATTGCCATTGGCATATGTGGAATCCATAATTAATAGTTGAGTCCAATTGATAAAATCGAGGTGATTGGTGTATTGGTAAGTATTGTTCAAAAAGAAAATTAGTTGAAGCCCACCACATATATTTGTACTCTTAACAACTATCAAAGATAACCTAGTTGGTTGCTAAGAGGACTTTGTTTGTTGCTTCTGCCAGGCTTTTCACTTTTCTAGTTTAATGGGTTGTGCCTAAAGAAATTTCTTTCACACCCTTCACTTTCTCCTCCAAGCTTTTTAAACTTCATTTGCTTAGTTTGGTAGTCAGTACATTTTGCTTTATAAAGATAGCGTAGTATTTCAATCTCTGAAATTTATTATGAATTAGCTTTATTTGAGGCTATGACTTGTCTTGAGAACACATAATTTTTAATTACCTTTTTGTTTCTCAGTGCAACTCAACTACATGAACATCTTCATTCTGTGATTGTTCATAATTTTCCATCTCTCTGTTCTAAGGTAATTGTTACATTATAGTAAAAGGTAATATAGTATGCATCAAAAGAAAGTGGAAAGAAATCCAATTGCAACCTAGCCCCCTTGCGACCTGTTTGAAACATTATCCACTGCCAAAGCTTAATCACTAATTATAAAAACGTATTTATGTTCCTTTGTGGTTTCAAACGTTACAGCCATGGTGGTTCATTTGACTAAAGAAGTAGACTTTTTTATGTATGACTATATTCTGTAGCACAAGATGTCGGATATTCATAAGAAGAAAAGACAGAAGGTGTATATAGTCAAATGCTAGGGGTTTCAGAATCTAAATGAAGCGATAACAGAACTCCAAGAAAGTTTCTGCTTATCATATGCATGTTGAGGTTATTATTGCTAGGTCTAGCACTCATGTCATGTTTGTTCGAGATTAAATATCTACTTTGGAAGTTATACTTTTATTTCCATTTTTGGTGCTGTTCTAACTGCGGCTGTGTATACATGTAGATGTTCAACAAATTGCAGCTGGCAGATCTATCCTTTGAGTGGAAGTATCTAGAACTTAAACTTATTCAGATAAAATGGAACCTTCATGGAATCTCCTACTTACTGAGAAGTTCTCCATTATTGGAGACGTTTGACATGTACATTTGCCCTAAATGGCCTAATATATATGAGGTACGGTAAGGTTTTAATTTCCCTACTCTGTTTTCTTTAATGGTCTAGAATAACTTGTCTCTTTGGACTTTTTAGTATGAGGAAGTGCATTTGTGGCGAGCACAGTATCTTGAAAAGGAAGAATTTTGGACTTCAGAAGAGGGTGCTTTTCATTGTCTAGAACACCACCTCAAGACTGTTAGGATATATGGTGATGTCACAGAGCCACATGTGATTGAATTCATTGAATTTCTGCTCAACAATGCAATGGTCTTGGAGAAACTGGTGATTTCCACCAAGACTTTTAAGCCAACTCGAAAATATGGTTTTTCCCGTGGTATTGCTCATCAAAGGGATGCTCTCCCTATAGAGAAAAGGCTTGAGGTCTGTAAAAAGTTGTGCAGTTCTCCAAGAGCCTCCAGATGTGCAAGGATCCTTTTCTCTTAGTAACTTTTAACTGGAGTTCTTATGTCATCTGACTTTATTTGCACCATCTTGCTTTTGGATAGTCTGAAGCCTGGTATATTTCTACCAGAGGTACATTACCATTTTGTACTACTTCCCTTGGGAAATTTCAAGTGAAATTACAATATTACTTTTGTTTAGTATGAATGACAAATTGATAACTGCATATGGAGAGAACAAAAACATGGTGCAGACATGACATTGATTGCACCCATTGTCCTTTACTGTATCTTCAACTTTTATACCCCTTAAGCTGTTCATTTGTGAATCTTTATTGATAGCACTTGTTGAAGGCATTTGTGGATGATCTTTAGTTAATGTTTTTTTACATGGACAGATAAGTATATGAGGGAACACACAGTGACATCTTTTTGGGCAAGCATAAGTGGTGACATCTTGAGAAGCTTTAATTGCCAAAAGATGCCATCAGTTTATAGTCTTATAAAGCCATGTCTCAAATTCCTCCTACAACATTCCTTTTCTTTGCTCAGTTTGACCTCTCTAGCAGCATCATAAAATTAGAGCTCTATCTTAAAGCCTATAAGTATTCTTTCTGATTCATGGAACTCTTTCATCTAAAGCTCTGAATTTCATCGCTGCCCATCTCTCCCAATCCATGGTTGCTCCACAAAAAACCAACAAAACCCCTACAAACACTAACGAAACATTCATTGAAGTTCAAGAATTGGATTCCTCATTTTCTTGTTTGTCTTACTGGCCGCCAATGGTTTGGTGGCTTTGCTTTCATTATATGGAACCAACCCTTTTATTAGAAAATTTGTGACCTTCACTGAACCTGAAAATTACTCTGGCTCATGCTTTATTGCTAATGGTTTCGGCTTCGATTATCGTACCAATGACTATAAAGCTGTGACTATTGTTCATTTTGCAAGCAGAGCACTTGGTTTTGCTTGTGGTTCAGATTTACTCTTTGAATGCAGGCTCTTGGAAAAACATATCTGATTGCGCTCCTAGATGTAATTAAGATGACTGAGATCAACTGGACGCAGCCTTTGGTTAATGGAGCTATTCATCGATTGGCTTTTGGTATGGAATATAAATGGTAACAATAATTTAAGCTGCTATATTTATGATTTTGTCATCGGATTTGAGTGATGAGACGTTCCATAAGATCATGTTAATTACCTGAGAGTTTAGTCCACGAGTGTCCATGAGAAGTGGCACGTTTCCGTTGTTGAATTAGAATCTACTTTTCACATGCCTCACAAGTCACAATGTATCAAGATTAGTGAATTTCAGAAGCAATGGCTAGCTGTTGCTGGAAATTGATGATAGGTAATCTTTTATATATATATATATATATATATATATATATATATATATATATATATATACATATATATATATATATATGATGAACCTGAGAGCAAACAAATTTCATTAATCGGGTTTATGGCGATCTAAATTATTGTTTTGTTGATTGTTACATTGAAATTCTATTTTTATTGGACATTGATTAAATCCAAATGTTGCATCATGAAGACACACAACAAAAAATAAGAGCCATAATAATGAGTTAACCTTTTCCCATGTCATTACATAATCTATTTTAAAAGTTAAATTATTTGTTTGTTTTACTTTAAATTTCATTATTACCAACTAAGTACGAATTTAAAGACTTAATTCTAAAATCATAAATGAGTCTGCTTAACTAGTGTCTATAGGCATCAGTTAGACTTGTTCAAAAATCGAGTAGTCTGTCCGGCCTGAACCGTATTGGGCTAGGCTTGGGTAAGATTTTTTATAATTTGGATCGATTCGGTCCGAATTACTATTAATTAAATAAAAATATTTTTTATTTAAATTTAATTATAATATATATAAATATTAATATGAAATAATTTTTTAATATATTAATAATTTATGAATAGTAAAATGAGCTTATGGGCAGGCCTGGGTCTAGCTCAAAATGGGCTTGGGCAAGGGAAATTTTTTTTTCGGGCCATGGCCCGACCCATGGATAGGTCTAGCACCAATTAAGGATTATTTATTTATTATTTAAAAAAAAATCATTTGCATTTAATACATTACTTTTATTGAATTCAAGAAAAAATTATGCATTAAATACATTTTTCTTTCTATATATATCACCTTAATCAGTGCCACTAGACACTGGTTAATATTTTCCATCGTAAATTAAGAGTTATAATAATTTATTTGTAATTTTGATTGAATTGGCACCGTAGGTGTAATGCTTAATCTATAAATTAACTTTTAATGACATATATGAATTCAAAAGTGTGATTATCAATTCATTTATATATTTAAATTAATGCTAAGGTTAATGATTTTTGGTAATTAATTTCTAAAAATTAATTATTGTCATATATATATATATATATAGTATAAAATAATTCATTAATTTAAATTGAGCATTTATTGAAACCTTTAAGCAACTGCCAACAAACTAATAAGTTACATAACTTTTCTAGGATTGAGAGCTTAATTGCTGTGGCTACTAAGGAAAATTAAGGCATATCAAATCTCTTATAAGTTTTAAGTAATTCCTTCTACTCTTGAGAATTGTATCTAATTGGTATAAGACTAAGGGGTGTCTTCCTGTGAAAGGTAAGTCCACCTTCTTCTTCCATGCTAATATCTTCCCTCTTCATCCCAGGAGGCACTTCCCAATCAAAACAATAAAACAGGTTGGCTAGAGTAAACTCAATATTGGTAGTTGCCATGGCTAAACCCGGACAAATTCGTCTACCAGCTCCGAAAGGCACCAACTCAAAGTTTGCACCTCTGAAATCGGTGTCTTTGTCCTCGAATCTTTCAGGGTAAAACTCGTTAGGGTTTTCCCAACTGTCGGGGTCTCTACCAATTGCCCATGCATTGACCAAGATTCTTGTTTGAGGGAAAATGTCATACCCACCAATTTTACAATGACGCATCGTTTCTCGAGGGATTAACAAGGTAGCTGGTGGATGCAACCTGAAAGTTTCTTTTACTACCATCTTCAGGTACTTGAGATTTGCAACACTTTCTCCATCCACTTTTGCTTTCTTCCCAATGCTGTTTCTTATTTCATTTTGAACTTTGTTCATGACTCTAGGGTTCTTGATTACTTCTGACATTGCCCACAACACTGTGATAGCACTAGTGTCTATGCCACCAACAAATGTGTCCTGGAAACAAAAGAAAAACATAATAGTAATACAACTATGTGATAAATTAGGAGAAAAGCCACACAAAAATATATATGTACTAAAACAACATTAAAATATATCATTAATCAATATTTTTTGCATAATTAATAAATTGATTGCATTATAGAGATGTGCAATACTTGCATCTTGTGCTTCCTAGCTAGTTTAATAAATCTAAAAGGTAATTAAAAAATAGTTCTTGCTCAAGGTTGTTAGTACAACTTTAAACTAATCATCCGGCCCTTTAAGTTTCATTTTTTTATACAAAAGAAGTCACGGTCTGAAAATAGAAAGGATTACAGATATTGAGATTTAAATTTCAGACTTACTGGATGTCACATCTTAAGAATAGTTGCATGAACCAACTAGATTAAGCCCTGAGTTCCTAGCCTCTTTAAGTTTCCTTTACATATGTAGCATGCAATGCAATAAATTGAAAGAAATAAAAGATATGAAAAGGGAAAATAGAAAGCATTGGAATTTACCAGGAGAATTGCCTTAACATGATCTTTTGTGAGGCTAAGACTTTGATCTTTTAACAATTGAACCAAGATATCAACAAAATCTTCATGCTCTTGTTTTGGTCTATTTGGATCAAGATGTTGGTTGAGAACCATTTCAAAGTAAGCATCTAGTTCTTTAAAGATCCGCTCGCGCCTGGCATTAAGCCCTGTCAAAAAGTCTATGGATCGACCTATTGTTGGATAAAAGTCCTCCGCTGAAAAACTGGCTAACATATTCATGGCCTCATCAAGAACATGCTGAAATTCTTCATACTTAAACTGTTTTGTTCCATATATTTTCCCAAAGGCAACTGTGCCAATGATACCATCTCCAAGAGCAAATATTTTTTCATTGAGATTGACTGGGTTCGGGAATGCTTTAGATAAGGATGTAATCAACTTACCAACCTCAAACTCCCTGACATACCCAAAAGATTGCACCCTTTTCATACTCAGAAGCTCAAAAATAAAGAGCTTGCGCATCTCCCTCCAATAACCACTATATGGTGTAAATGCCACATCTAAATGGTTGTATGATAATCTCTTTGGCCCAGGAGAGATAGGACGACTACAACAATCAAGGTCATGAGTTTTCATGACTTCTTTAGCCATTTGAGCTGATGATACAACAATGGTGGGCGTGCTACCTAACTTCAAAAACATGATTGGTCCATATTTTTGAGACAATTTGTGAAGGGATTGATGAGGAAACTTACCCAATTGATGGAGGTTGCCTATGATGGGGAGTGTTGGAGGGCGAGGAGGGTGTTTAGCTGTACTTTCCACTCCTCTCTTCTTTCTTAAAAGTTTCATGGTCAGAATTTGGAGGAAGAAGAAAAGGAGAATAATAGAAAACCAGTCTAGATTGAAGACAGTTATCATACTTATGTTTTTCTCTACCTACCTTGTTTACAAGTTTTATGAACATTAACTCGAGTATTGTTTTTCTTTTATACATGCAAAAAGGTTAAGATTTGATACTGTTTAATTGTGCATTTATGGCAGTACAACATATTATAAGAAACAACCAAATATACTCCAAAATTTCACAATGTCCCACAGTGTCATAAATGCAACATAAATGAAACATTAATACCATATAAGTTTTCCTATTCTATTACTAGAAGAGTTGAAATTTTCATGTTTATCACGAGTTTAATTATTTCAAGGAAAATGTTAATAGGTGTTTAATAACACTAGTTAAGGTGATATTTATATAAAAAAAATATAATTAATGTATTTTTTTAATTCAGTAAAAACAATGTATTAAATGTAAAAAAATTTCTAAAATATTAATTAAATAATTTTTAATTGGTGTCTATATACACCCGTTAATCGGACCTTTATTTTAAATTATTTGATAATAAATATGATATATTAAATAAATTCTCAATTTTTAATACTTTTTTCTAAGAATTATAAAAAAAAACTCAATTTTTTACACTACAAGAGACTGGCCTTTTTTCGACGAAAATTTTCATCGGGCAAAGCCCAAATTTTGTCGAAAATGAGTATTTTCAAAGGAATTTTTCGTCGGAGTAATCCTAAAAATACTCAAGTTGCTGATAGTTTTTTGTCGAAAATAAAAATTCAATCAGAAATAAAGGTATTTCCGACGGATTTGATGTCTTTTTCAACGAAAAATTTCGTCGAAAAAAAATGTGGGGGGCATAAGATTCCGTCACAAATGGTATTTGCAGTGGCATATATTCAATCACAATTGAGCTTATTACCAACGAAATTTTCCTTCTGTAGTACTATTTGTTACGAAATTACTTTTATGTCTAATTTAATTATTCCGTCGCAAATTGTTATAACCAACGAAAAAATAACTTGAGTATTGTTTATAAGTTTACAACTTTTTCTCTAGCTACCTTCTTTACAAGTTTCACTCGAGTATTGTTTTTCTTTTTGTTGGTATATGCCCTAGAGCCAATTAGATTAGGTTTGGGATATATATTTAATAAAGCAAACCCATCACTATTCTATAGTGATACAAGGTTTTCCTTCACATATTAGTATAAGGATAATTAGTTATTAAATACAAACTGGCTGAAACCCATGGAACAAACTGACCTTGCAAAGGAATTATAAAGTGTACAATTGTGAATTATAAGGTGTTATAATTATGAGATCCTTATGCATCAAAGCCTTGTTCCTCAAACTGTTCCTGGTCATCGTATTGCCAAGACGGGGCCTTGACAATGCTCAAAGACTAGTATATGTTAAGCCTTCTTACTTATGAAGTAAGCAACCGATCTTATAGGTTGAAGTATGAAGGATACTTGGGATAACATATAGGTGCTTGTTTGTTGAACAAGTTCACTGAACATGGCCTGCTGTGAGAACTCCATTTGGTATTGTCAATCATGTGTTTATGGAAATGTTCTCACGTGCCAGTCGTGTAAATTAGTCATCGAACTTGTGATAGCAGGTCATATTGTATGAAGAGTGTCATACTTAGATTCCATCGCGAACAGGTCCCAAGAAGGGATGCTTACGATAGGGTGGTTTTGGGTATGACATGTGTAGACACCTAATTTTATCTGGACCACTAAAACAGATATGTTTTCTTCCTAAAGTGATGTTTCAGAATGCAAAAAGGCTTTTCTCATCCTGCAGGTGGTACTCCGAGACTTAGTCTAAAAAGCAAGCATAAAAAGTCAAACTTGAAAAGTCAACCCCGAAAAAGTCAACCCCAAAAAGTTAACTATTGAAAAGTCAACCCACTATCAAAATCAAGATTTGAAGTTCAATTGAAAAATGGTGAAAGAATTTTGATAATCCGAGGTCTACATTGAAAGATATGGAGTTCGGAAGTTGGATTATGGAGATTCAGTAGAAAGAAAATCCTAGTTTGGAAAATTTGGGAAAAAGTGCTTAAACGATCAAATTGGTCGAAATTGGAGGTTCCAAATGAAATATAAGCACTGACTATGGGTAATGGAGAAGCTACTTGGAAGAAAAACTGAAGGAAAAGTCAATTTGGAAGAAAACCGAGAATTAGGGTTTTTCGTGGATTTTGGTGAAATTGGGGAAAATTACAGAAATGACCCGATTTGGTAAAACTAAAGCCCCTAATTGATGAGGAGTGAGTAAACAAGGATAGCCCAAGGCTCAGTTTAAAGAAATTCCGAGAAAAGAGCCGATTGGAGAAAAAAATGAAAAAAGACGAAATTCTTGACAGTGAAAAAAGGAAAAATCAAATCGGAGGGGAATTTGATTGTAAAAATTAGGCGTTTTTGGACCAACTCCAATTCATTATACGAAAAAGGCCCAAAAAAAGAAAATCTAAAAATCGGACTTGTTTTGTGCAAAACCGGGCTTCGGAGGCAAAAGGACAAAATTGAAAAATTCGGGAAAAATACCAAATTAGCTCCAAAATTTTTGAAAATTTGCAGATCTTATTCTTAAATTATTTGGAAGAGATTGGTGAAGAAAAATCTGGATCCGGAGCTCGTTTGCAAAATGGCAAATCTCGGGCGACTATGTTGAAATTCAAGAGGATAAATCCCGAAAAAATAGCAAATGAGCTCCAAAAATTTTGAAACTTTGTAGATCTCATTCTTAAATTATTTGGAAGAGATTGGAAAATGAAAATCTAAATTCGAAGTTCGTTTGCAAAATGAAAATCACGGGCCCACTATGTAGAAATTCAAGCAGATAAATCCCGAAAAATGGCAAATGAGCTCGGAAAATTCTAAAAATTTTCAGATCTCAATTTTAAATTAGTTGAAAGAGATTGGTGAAGAAAAATCCAGATTTGGAGCTCGTTTACAAAATGGTAAAAGTTCGAGTGCACAAAAAGGCAATTTTGGAAGAAAAAAATCTAAAAAAATAGCAAATGGGCTCGAAAAATTTTGAAAACTTTCAGAATTCAAATTTTTATCATTTCAGAAGTATTGAAAAAAGAAAATTTGAATTTGGAGTCCATTTGCTATTTATTTAGGTTCGAGGGTCAAAAAGGTCATTTTACCAAAGAAACCGAAAAAGGCCTTTTCCTGTAATTAAAAAAATGAAGTGTGGGCTGAGAAGGTGAAGGGGCAACTGGCCAAGGCCCATGGAGTATGGATATTTTCTGATTTTTTCATCTAAGGGCGAAGAGAGAAGAGGAAGGTAGTTATTTTTGTGATCAAACCTTTGAATTTGCAACACATGGACCAATGGATAGAGAGGGATGATGTCATATTTATGATCCTATTTATGATATCATATTCATGATATCATATTTAGGAGCTGATTATTCCAATCCAAGGGTGAGAATTCTACATAGAAAACATCTTGGATTGAAGATCATTGGATCAAATTTGGCTAAAAAATTTTAGAACCTCCTACACTCTTCCATAAACCAACCGACCATCACTAAGGGGGAGGGCTCTCTTTCATCTTTTTCACTCTTGCTTTGCTGATTTCTCTCCATTTTTTAAAAGCAAATAGAAAGTTTAGAAAGGCAAAGAAAGTAAGAAGAGGAAAAGCTTGCAATATAGCTTTTAGAGGTAGCTAAAAACATCATACTCTTGTACTTTTTTTTGCATTTCCATCCTTGATTTGCTATTTTCATTTGATATTTTGGTGAGTTTCTTTTGATTTTGATTTTGAAATAAGTGTTTTTAAGCTTTCTTTTCAAGTTCTTCTTTCATGATTACTTGAAAAACTATGAAAAATCAATTTTTTTTTTTTTACATTTTCCTCTATTGGCCGAATGGACTGTTTTTTATATGGTTGGTGTTTGCTTTTTGTTTCATGTTGTTGGTGATGACTAGCATGTTTTTGATGTTTTATATCTTCTTCAAATAACAAAAATATGGAGCTTGTTTTGATTTTGTTGTTTACTTACCTCCATTTTTTGATTTTATTATCTTGTTTTCATGTTTATTTTCCTTGTTTTACCATTTTTAATTTTCTATTTTCAATATGTTTGAGTTGTTCATGATTTGCATTTTACTATGTTATGTGTTTGTGAAAATGTCTAGTCTTGTGCATGCTTTTACTTTATATTTGCATGTTTCAGCATGTTTCTTCTTTGGCCTTGCATTTAGTATGTCATGTGTTTATGAAAATGTCATGGTAGAATATCAACACTTAGGCCTATAGACCATTCAGCTTCTTCATTTTTTTATGCTTATATGTGTATTTTCATCATGCTAGTTGATAGGTTTGCATTTCCATGCTATGATTTTATGTGTTTTGATTTAGTGTGCCATGTGTTTGTGAAAATGCCATGACTATTTTGAGCCATAGACCATTCATCTACCTTCCCCATTTTATGTCTCCTATGTACATTTTCATCATGCTAGTTGATGGGTTTGCATTTCCATGTCTTGACTTTGTGTATTTTGATTTAGCATACTATGTATTTGTGTTATTGCCATGCATTCTTTAGGTCTAGGTTTCATTAGTATTACCATGCATTTCATGCATGTTTAGACTTAGGTTGCATTTATTGCCATGCATTCTTTAGGTATAGGTTTCATTAGCATTGTCATGCATTTCATGCATGTTTAGAATTAGGTTGCATTTATTGCCATGAAAGTTCATGTTAGGTCTAGGCCATATTCTTTATACCATGCATTTTCCATGTCATTAATCATGCATTTCATGCATTCAATTTGCTGTATGTTCATGCATATCATATCATGCCACATGATTTATGACTTAGGCCAATCAATGGCTCAAAGTCATGCTCACTTGAGCATACTTGTGAAAAATTAAAGAGTTGTTAAATTGATTATTCTACCTTTGTGATTTTTTTTACTTAGCCAATTTTTATCCAAGTTTTTTGTGACACCCTGTCTGGATAATCTACCTAAAATCCGACAGAGTTTCCTTTCTATCTTAACTATAACCATCCTGCAAATGACATTCAGTTTATATCCTCAGCAAGCAATATTTCTCAATACAGTTTATCACATTTATACACGCATATTCAAATATTATCCATGATCAATCTATATTCAAGTCAATACATATTGATTTATTATCTCATAACTTCAAATATATATATAATTTATTTGAAAGTAAACCTATCTCAAATAGGTTTACTAGATAAAAGACATCAAAAGAACAAGACTTCTAGAGAGATTTAAGTACGATGCCCACCACGTCAAAACACTATTAGAAGCGGAGAGTAGAGGAAGGCAGCAATCCCGACATCTAACTATAACCTGAAAATGAGAAACATGAAAAGGTGAGATATATGAATATCTCAGTGAGTAGACAACTTTAAAACATTTGAAAACTATGGCGATAACTTTTAAAACATAATAAATGTTTCCAAAATAAATAATAGTAAAACTATAATAAATAATTCGAAGATATAGAAAAGTTTTCAAATATATAGCAGTATTATAATAACAAATCAATAAATAAAATCTTCATAGTAAATCAAGTTTCGTATAATTGGGCTCAAACTTACTGTCATGCATAAGATTTATCCATACATCCATGTAATAACCAGGTAATATCCATGTAGGCATACTAGTAGCTGGCCCCAAAGGCCAATATCACCATAGGACGCCCCAAAGGCATATGTGTCGCTATGATGTGCCCCCAAATGGCTAATATAACGGGATAGAGACTCTAGAGGTGGCTCCCACCACATAGGAGTAGCACGCAGCTCCCATACCCCAGTCTAATATCACGAAATTGGGACTCTGGAGATGGCTCCCGCCACAAAGGCGTAGCACGCAGCTCCCATATTCCGATCAAGGGTATAATCTTATACATTAAGTCAGGTGGAGCCAAAACCATGTATGTCAAAATCTATGTATAATCATATTTTATAAATCATCCAACTTGCTTGATATAATTTCTTGAAATACATGCACATTAATAACAAAATCAATTCATATGTCTATGTATCGCATATGTCTTTAATACGTAAAATAAATATAACTATAGTTATAGTCTACTCACAGTCCTTGAGATATCTCCCTATACGCTTCGACCTGTAACCTCGGGATCCTCGAGTGACGTTGGATCTACGTGGCCTAGAGATTAACGATAATTGGTATTTATAAATACTCATAGCATTATGCAATTATGAATGCAACTTAAGTCCCATTAATCTACCCCAAAGTCAATACTAATTTCTCATACTTAAAACAACATATCCTTAATTTTTAATATCATTTCCATAATCATTTTCTACATAATTCAACTCCATATTCATGTCCTTATCAAATTCATTTCTAGTACTCCATGCCTTAGAGATTTCCATAATCCATAATCATCATTTAGTACTATATTTCTCTTAAGCAATGAATTCTTTACTATCAAACTAGATTAGAAAAATTATAACTTGAGTTTGGTAAGGAATTTTGAAGTGATTCCAATTGGTTTATCTCATCCAATAAGTCTACTTTATGAAGAAAATAACTAACTTAGACAATTAGAACAAAATCTTGATCAAGTTTGATAAATCCCGAAACTATGCCAAAACAGGGTCAAAACAGGACAGCCAACTTCACCGAATTTTATCTTTTTAACCGCTTATTGGTTTTGGGTGATTCAAGAATCGAAATTCCCGTATTGAAGTCTAGTTTCTAGGAAAAATATCAAAATAATACAAACCAAGCTGTGCCAAACCAAGAAAATCAGAACAGAAGGCATGCTCAATTCACCTGTTTTGCTTTTTCTTCCCATTTTCTTGTTCATGCATTCAAATCCTTTTAATTCTTACCAAAGGAGAGTAAAAATCATACTTAATAGATGGAATTTCAGACTTTAACATGTTTATAGAGATAAAATCTTAGCATATTCATGTAGAATATCTAGAGAAAAGGAAGAATTAATTAAGAAACTAACCTTGGATATGAATTTTAATGACATTTTGGTAGAAAATACTTGAAGACAACTTTGAGAGCATGAAAGGAAGAATGGTTGGTTGAGCCTTGAGAAATAAAACACCAATTCTAGAATTTTCAAGAGATAAGATAAATTTAAAAGATATTTTTCAATTTTTGGTATTATTGCATATTGGTCCCTCAACTTTACATAAATAACCATTAAGCCCTTAAACTTTTAATTTGTTCAATTGGATCCTTCCTTCTTTTATTTCCTTAACTTATAACTTTTTACTAATTTCCAAGTTTGTCCTTAAAATTTTTGGGGTTTGACTTCGCATGATCGTACGTAACCTCGGTTTTTACTTTTTTCGAAGTTTTAGCTACTGTTTGTAAGTCCTTAAGAGAGTCTCCAGTATTTTTACTTTGATTTTAAATGATTTTATCAAACACAAAAAAAATGTGTTTTGGCTAAACAGTTTTCACCCAGTTTTCTAACTTTCCCGATTTTTCTGGGAAGTTATTTTTAATCAGAAAATTAAGCCAATTTTTTTCGTATATTTTTACATGTTTTGAGTCTCCAGTATTTTCTTTTAGATTTTTTTGAAATTCTAAAAATAGGTTAAAAATCGTGTTTTAAAACTGGACAGTAGAGTTAAATTTGAATTTGAGGGAAATTTTTTTTTTTTTGTTTTGGATAAGTTACTTAGATGGGGCTGATTAGGAAATTTAGCTTCTGTCTTAGGGTGGTTTCTAGGCCATTTTAAAATTAAAAAATAATTTTATTGAGTTCGGGTCAAAGGTGGTCAAGACAGGGATTTTAAACTTAGGAAATTAGAGCCATTTTTAAAGGGAATTCGGCTAGGGTTTAATTTTCATCCAAGATTTAAAAAATTGTTTTCAAACAATCACAAAGTATTTTGATTTTAGAAAATTTAATTTGATGCCTTTTCCTAAGGTAGCCAGATATCTTTTTAGGTATACGAATTTTCTTATTTAAAGGAAAAAAATACATTTTCATGCATTGCATTTTTCATATTTATGCATACCATATAATATGTGATTTTTGCTATGATAATTTCTACGGTATTGTTATTATTTTGATTTATATTTTATGATGTTATATTGTTTGTCTTATGGTTTTGAACATTTCATGTTATCCTATGCTTTTTATTTAGTCATTTATTTTTGTCACATTATTTAGCATATACTATGTTCATGCATTATTATTTTTATTTTCGTGCATATTTCATGATAGCATTATTTTATGTTTCATATCATTTCATGTTACTTAGATTATATTCCATGTCATATAGATTATATTATTTAAAATATGCCATGTCATTTAAATTTGCTATGTTATTTAAATCATATCATTTCATTAGATTCTATCATGTCACTTAGGATATATTATTTCATTTAGAATATTTCATGTTACTTAGGACATATCATTTCATTTAGAATATATTATGTCACATAGGTTATTCATTTCATTTAGAATATATTATGTCACATAGGTTGTTCATTCCATTTAGAATATATTATGTCACATAGGTTAATCATTTCATTAGAATATATTATGTCACATAGGTTATTTCATTTCATCTAGAATATGCTATGTCATTTAAATTATATCATATCATTTAGGTTGCATTATATTATCTAGACTTTGTTATATCATCTTTACTATGTCATACATATTCATGTTCATATTTTTTTTAAATGTTTTGAAAAAGATAATGATTTTCAATAAAATAAGGATATTCCTGAGGTAAAATAATTCATGAGTTCTCTACCGGGTTTGCTGGAGAGGATATCATCAATTATCATTAATAAAGGAATATCTTTCTTTCAAAAAACGGGAATGATTCGGAAGATTTTCCAAATAAATAAAATTTTCTATATTTTGCCGATTTTGTCAGGGGAATATAGGAAAATTTTGAATTAATAAATTTTGGATCATTTTCAATTAAAAATGAAATTATTTTTCTTTAAATTGGGAATTAACTTGAAATACTAAATTAAAAACCGACTTTTTACCAAGACTTGTGATAACACATGATTAATAAGGTACCATTTTATACGGGCGTTGCGGGGGTGCTAATCCTTCCCCACACGTAACCGAGTCCCGTACCCGATTATTCGATTTTCTCTGGTTTATAATTTATACTTGAAATTGATTTTAAAAATGTTTTAATTAATTTTAAAATGTTTTATAAAACCGGTTTTAATAGGTGGCCAATCACACCTAGCCAAAAAAGATTGGTGGCGACTCCATGTCTTTTTCGAGGTCATTTTCAAACATTCATTTTATTTCAAGAGGAATTAAGTCATATTTTCCTCTGTTTTTCCAATGTCACGCTTAACGAGTAATAAAGTCTCGCGATGAGACTTGTTATTTTTTAAGTTGCGACAGCTTGGCGACTTTGCTGGGGACATTAGAGAGTCAGGCCTAGAATTAGTCGTGTGTTATCAAAGTCTCGATTTTGTTGGTTTAATTGATATTTAATTTTAATTCCCATATTTTTTTAATAATAAAGAGAATTTAAAAAAATAATAAAATATTTTAAATATGTCCATTTGTCATATACATACTATTATTTGTTCTCTGGTTATTTTGTTGTGTATATTTATATGTATATCTAATTGATGCTTTATATTGTTTAATTTTAGTGGGGTATTTAGAATAAGAGGTAGAATAGGTGGTGACATGTTTGTTTTGACATGAACTCTCTACCTGGGTTCAGTCCTTTTAAGTGGGAATAAAGTAACTACGCCTTCGTGATGATCCTCCGTATGGGCTACTGAAACACTAAAGTACCTAATGCCTTCATGATGATCCTCCGTATGGGCATAGGAAAATATACTCTAACAAATTGAACCCGCTTTTATCGGGGTGCCTTGCTAGCCTTCACAAGCGACAGTGAGGAACAATTCGGGGCCTTAGAACCGATTCACCTTCATATAGTGAACCTAGGCGAAGCCACTCAAAATTAAGAACACATGGAGGAACATTTCCAACCTTTTACCATCTTTCTATATGTTAGATTTTACAAATTGGGTGATGATGAACGAACATCATATCGCTCGTAATAAATTTATTATTTTGTCCCAAAGGCGTCATAATGCCGAAACTCTGTTAAAATTTTCTGGACATTTTTTTTAAAAAAGCATGTTGTTATTTATGTTATATTTGTGAATTCATATCTTTACTAACTTATATTTTTTTTGTTTTCTTTTCTTTGACATGCATCATAGACACCATCATACACTTGAAGTTTATTGGCCTCGGGATAGTCATCAACCCAAAGGACTTTCATGGAGTATCAGGTTATTTCAGTGATAGAAGATTATGCAGTAGTTAGGGCACGATCGAAAAAAGATCAGAGGGAGGAAGACGATTGCCTGAAGAAAGATTACGTGTCAGTATTATCGGAAAGGGTAAAAATAGATTTTAGACAGAATAATCTTCGAGGGTTAGCCGATATTTGGAATCAGTGGAATGTATCAGAAAAGAAGCCTTCACGCAGAAATATGGAGATATAGCACTTTTAATTCCGATTAGGTTCAATAGTAGGTTGATTCAGGCTATGGTACAGTTTTGGAATCCTGTTTATAGATGTTTTACTTTTAACAAGGAGGATATGACCCCACTTATTGAAGAATATTCAACACTGTTATGTATTAAGTGTCCTAATCCTGATTGGGTATATTTGAAGGAAGTGAAACCTTCAGGTTTTAAGAGGAAAGTGGCTAGGATCACAGGAATAGATACAACATGGGTTGAGAGTCATGTGGATACAAAGTAGAAAAATGGATGCATTCTGTGGGAAACTCTCCGACAACTGATATTGGGTCATTCCGATAAAAAAAAGCTAGGGACATCTTTGCTTTAGCCATATATGGATTAATCATATTCCTAAAGATATTGGGTCATGTGGATATAGCCGTGTTTGATTTCTTTGAAAAGTTGGAACAGAAAATCAACCTATCTTCGGCCATTATAGTAGAAACTATCTGATCTTTAATTTTTGTAAAAAAGAAGGGCAAGGGAGAATCAAGGGATGTGTACAACTCCTTTATATTTGGATTCAAAGTCACTTTTGGAAGATAGAAGAGGTTTCTTTCAAACCGTACATGAAGTCTTTAGTTCGGTTAGGGAATTCCTTAGAAATGATTGGCCATAAGACAGAGATGAAGAGAAATAGGTCAACATGTTCCGGAATCTAAAAGGGGATATGGTAAGTTGGAGAGCTCCATGGATAGTTCCTATGCCGATTATGTATAAATGTGGGGACAACCCGGGAGTTCCACTACTCGGAATTTGAGGGTCTGTGAGTTATGCACCTCTGTTGGTGCAAAGACAGGTCGAATCTCGACAATTCACACCCGCGACTAATAATCTAGAATTATCAGAGTTTACTTATGGAGAGGATGGGTATTCTGGAAAGGTGCGGGCAGTGATTGAAGCATGGAAGAAAACTCATAGGATAAAAGTGGCTCGATATGCCGACATCGTCACACCTGATTACCTGGTATGGAGGGAATTGAGGGTTAATGATAGGTTGTTGACATCGAATGGAGAAGAGGTCCAGTTTATGAACTCACCACCAAAGGAAGTGTCATCAGAGTTATTGCAAGGGCGAAATTCAAAAAAGAAAAGGCCCAAATGAACAAAGAGATTGCCCGATTGCAAGAAGAGATTGAGGACATGAAAAATAGGGAATCAGCTCGGGAAAAAGAAAAGGAAAAGATCAAGAGAGAAAGAGACACTGTCAAGGGAGATCTCAGGAATTTGCACTTGGAAAACAAAAGGTACCGCTTCGAGCTCAGATTTGAAGGGACTGTTAAGACTTCCGGGGAATGGGAGCAAGAGGTCAAAAACCTTAAGAAGGAGAATAACTATTAGAAAGAGAGAGCGAAGCATGAAGAAGCCCGAGCCAATTAACTGGAGAAGCAAGCTACGAAAAGTTTACATAGTGATGTTTTTGCTGACATGTCTAGGAGCCATGAACAAGTAGGGGTCAGTTGAAAAGCAAGGCAATCAAAAGAGGACTATGAAAGAAAGTCCAAGATCCGAGGGAGTTATTATAGGACTAGTATTTTATAACAGCACTTTGAAATAGATAGGCGAATTATGGATTTGTCTTATGTAGTGATCCTTTTATTTTATCTTTGATGTACTTAGTTCCAGGAAATCAATGAAAGACCGTTTGATTGGAATTATCGTGGGGCCAATACTTTCAAATGCATTCATATTTTTTATATATTTGTTTTTTTCATTCGTACATTTATTCATAATTATAATCATTCATTTTTTTTTATTATTCTTTCATATTCATATACTTAGCCACTTATTTATTCATTTTACTTGTTCATATACTTAGTCATTTATTAATTCATTTTATTTGTTCATTCATTCACATTTAGTCATTCATTCATTTTTAATAAAATATAAAAAATGTGTCAATAAATTCTAATCCATGGTGTTTTAAAACTTAAGGTAAAATCGGGTGCACTCCAAAAGAAGCAGATTTCTGACACCTCTACAACACTAGATCTCAAGCTAGGATCATGGAGAATGATAATCTTTCTCGTATAGAGAGGATGAAACGGGTTCAAAGGGAACTACAGGAATAGCTGGTTAAGTCTCAAGAGGAATCAAGGGAACAAATGGCTAAACTCATGGAAATGATGAACGCCATGATGAGACAGAAAGAGCCGGGAGAGAATTCGGTTACAGGAAAAAGGGTGGTAAATGAGAAAGATCAACCTGAAATCGTGCAGTAGAAGGGCCAAGCATCCCAGCATATGGGAAATGAGCTGCCAATTGGGGCAGCCTCCTATGTTTATATCCAACCAGCAGCTGAAGCACAGAATTATGCTCCTGGAAAAGGTAATATTGAGGCTGACCCAAGTGATATTATTGATGTTCCAGACTTTGAGGAACTGGCTAAGAAAGAAAAGGCAAGGTTGGTTGAGCTGAAAAAGATGGAAACTACAAAATCCCTGAAAAAGTATCAGTTGCTGAAAGAGAGATTAAGAGCAATAGAGGGGGCAGAGTTATTCGGAAGTCTGGATGCCAAAGAAATGAGCTTGGTACATGGCTTGGTGATGCATCCCAAGTTTAAAGTACTTGATTTGGAGAAATATAATGGGACTACCAACCCATCAGCACACTTGACCATGTACTGCAGAAAAATGACAGGACATGATGATGATGAAAAACTGCTTATCCATTAATTTCAGGAAAGCTTGACGGGGTCTGCAACTTGATGGTATAATCAACTGACTCGGACTAAGATCCGTTCTTGGAAGGATTTAGCCAGGGCCTTTATGGAGTATTATAAGCATGCATCTGATATAGTACCTGACAGGCTGTCACTGCAGAACATGGAGAAGAAGACTACTGAGAGTTTCAAGGAGTACTCTTAAAGGTGGAGGGACCTGGCCACTCAAGTGCAACCCCCTTTAACCAGCAAAGAAACAACGGTGCTTTTTATCAATACTTTAAAGGCACCGTATTATGACAAATTGGTGGGGAGTGCCACTATGAATTTCATGGATATGGTTATATCCGGTGAAATGATTGAGACTGCCATCAAAAATGGAAAAATAAAGGGGGTGAGTCTGCCACTCCAAAGAAGGTATTTCCTGCTAAGAAGAAAAAAGAACCTCAAGCAGTTAGCATCAACCAATATCCCTATGCACCTCCTGCACCATATACACCTCCCAGGCCCTATACTTCTTCTACATCCTATGCATCTCCTATACCCTACACACCTTACCCGAGGTATAATCCTTACTACCCCAATGTGAACCACCTTACTCAAAATCCATTCCCTTATATCAATATACCACAATAGCCATTTCCAACTGGCATGTCCCCACAGATAAATCTTCCCCGAAACATTGTCCCAAATGCTCAGAGTACCATGCATAATGAACAACGTTCACCAAGGAATGATAAAAAACCCTCATTTGAACCGATTCCTACCACTTATGGTGAACTATATCTCAAATTGTTGCAGGGTCAACTTGTTGCACCCGTATACCTTAAACCTCTAACACCGCCATACCCAAGGTAGTACAACGCAAATGCTAACTACGCGTATCACGCGAGGATTCAGGGGTATTTGACTGAGGTTTGCATTGCCTTCAAAAAGAAAGTCCAAAGACTGATCAATTTCAGGGTTGTGAAATTTGGGTCAAGGAATGGGCGAAATATAGCGGGAAATCCATTTCCCGATCATGCTAAGAATCGGATAGATGCAGTATTGACAGGGGAAGTCAGAAGGGTAAAAAGGTATGTCAATGAGGTCAAGACTCCAATGGTAAAAGTATGGGTCGAAATGGTTAAAGCAGGAATGGTGGAGGATGGAAACAGTTTAAAAATGGTTGCAAACAGGGTGGAGAATTAGTGCCCATTCCATAGATGTAAAGGTCATATCATATAAGAATGCGAGGACTTTTTGGCTAAAGTCCAAAATATGATGGATGAGGGCGAGTTCTAGTTTAACGAAGAAATAGAGGAGGAAGTAGAGGTTATTGAGAATGCAGCTGGCTACGCAGTAGAAAGACCTTTGATCATCTATTACGATGAAACAGAGGAGAATGTTATGCCGGTTCTTGAGGAAATTGAGCCTAAGTTAATCATAGAATTGCCTTCTTTCTTTTCATACAAGGAAAATAAAGCTGCACCGTGGAAGTATGACTGCAGCATGGTTATGCCTGGGTTTTCGAGTCAGCAAGATATCATAGGAGTGGGGCATTTAACACGAAGTGGAAGGTGTTATGCCTCTGAGGTTGTTGAACAGGGATCAATGAGAAAGGATGGAGGAATGGATAAAGGGAAAAAGACAGCTGAACCAATCCATATTGAGATGGATTCGTCAAAAGAAGTAGAGAGGGGGTCAGCCTTAGTTAACAAGATAAAAGAGTCGGTGAACGAAAAGGAGGCTTGCAAGTTTTTAAAATTCATAAAGCATAGTGAGTATAGTTTGGTCGAGCAATTGCAGCGTCAACCAGCAAGGATTTTGATCATATCATTGCTGCTGAATTCAGAGCCACACAAAAATGCCTTGTTAAGAGTTCTAAATCAGGCATATGTGGCCAATAACATATCGGCAAAGAAACTAGATAGGCTGGTGGGAAACATTGCAGCAGGCGATCACATATATTTCAGTTATGATGAAATACCACCCAATGGTATTGGATCAACGAAGGCTCTTCACATAACAACCACTTGCAAGGGGCACATACTACCAAGGGTACTTTTGGATAATGGATCTTCGTTAAATATGATACCCTTGGCAACCATGTCCAAATTGCCAGTTGATATTTCTTATATGCTGCCAAGTTGCATGGTGGTTAGAGCTTTTGATGGAACTAGACAGGAGGTAATGGGAACTATCGAGGTCTCGATGGAGATAGGTCCTTGTACCTATAAGGTGAATTTCCTAGCTATGGATATTACCCCATCCTACAATTGCTTGTTAGGAAGGCCTTGGATACATTCTGCTGGGGCTGTACCCTCATCTCTCCACCAAAAGCTGGAGTTTGTGATGGAGGGACGTTTGGTCACTGTGTCGGGAGAAGAAGACATCATAGCCTCTGCATCTACTGGTTCCCCTTACATTGAGCCAAACGAAGATGCTGTGGAATGCTCTTTTCGATCTTTGGAGTTTGTAAATGCAGTATTCGTCATTGAGGGACGAAAAATTCCAAAGCCGAAGTTGTCCAAGAATACATGGTTGGGAGTAAGGACTACCGTGGAAAAGGGTTGTCGGGTAGGAAAAGGTCTTGGAAAGTATCTTCAGGGAATAGCCCGAGCAATTGAAATGGTTGGAAGGAAGGACCGATTTGGTCTAGGATATCTTTCGAAGGCTCAGGAGAAGGGAAAACAAGTGGAGAAGAACCAACAAAGGAGGATGGCCCGTCTCGCGGGTATGCATATATTGAGTGGGAGTCTATGACCTTCCCACCAATCCTTCAGGCTTCCGCTCAGTTGATTTTCTGTTCGGGGAAAAGGATTCTGATGATGTACTCATAATGATTGAACAAGCTTTCGATAAGTTCCATATGGATAGGGGTGAGACATAGGATATAATGATCTGCTTGACTAGAGAGGAAGAAATTGAGAGTAAGAATGCAAACTAGATGGTGCGACCTTGTCCACCAGGATATAAACTGACCAACTGGAGTGCGACTCAGCTGCCTATAGTCTTTAGGTCTATTCCAAAGTAATACTTTAAAACAATCTTAATTATCTTTGCCCGAAGATATTAAGGAATTTTTTTTTTTTTTGTAATGGGCTTTTGTTTAAATATTTTCATTTAATAAATAACAAGCATGATGCATTTTCTTCATATTGATGTGTCTATATTCTTTCATTTTTGCTATTTATTTTGCTTTCATTGTATATATATTTTCCTATATTGTTTCTTCCCCACCTATTTATAGGTGTACGGATGCGGAATATGAGGACCTTCCTGTCAGTAATTCTGAAATTGATTTTGAAAGACCCATTTGCATGGGTGATTTTGAGGCCAACGAAGATACTGAGGATTATGGTCTACCTCCAGAGTTATTAAGGAAAATAGAACAAGAGGAGAAACAAGTACTTCCTCATAAGGAGCTATTGGAAATGATAAAATTGGAAAGTGGTGAGGAGATAAAGAAGGTTAAAATTAGGACCACATTGTCATCATCAATAAAGGATGAATTGATAGCCTTGCTCTGGGAATATGTAGATGTATTTGCATGGTCATACCAAGACATGCTGGGTTTGGATCCAGATATTGTGGTTCATAAGCTCCCTTTAAGGCCAGAGTGCAAGCCAATTCAATAAAAGTTGAGATGAATGAGGTCGGACATGCTATTAAAGATAAAAGAGGAGGCGAAGAAACAGTTTGATGTTGGGTTCTTGGAGGTGGCAAAATATCCAGAATGGATGGCAAATATTGTTCCAGTACCAAAGAAGGATGGTAAGGTGCGATATGCGTCGATTATCGAGATCTGAACAAGGCCAATCCCAAAGATAATTTTCCTTTGCCCCACATCGATACTTTGGTGGACAATACGACAAAGAGTTCTTTGTTTTCCTTCATGGATGGATTTTCGGGATACAATCAGATTAAGATGGCACCGAAAGATATGGAGAAAACCATATTTGTTACAATGTGGGGAACATTCTGCTACAAGGTAATGCCGTTTGGGTTAAAGAATGCTGGGGCAACATATCAGAGAGCCATGGTGACCTTGTTTCATGATATGATGCATAAGGGAATTGAGGTCTATGTTGACGATATGATTGCAAAGTCACAAGAAGAAGATGAGCATATTGCAAATCTTAAAAAACTCTTTGAAAGACTAAGAAAGTTTCAACTCAAGCTAAACCTGGCAAAATGCACTTTTGGAGTCACTTCAAGGAAATTGTTGGGTTTTGTTGTTAGCAAAAGGGGAATTGAGATTGATCCGGATAAAGTGAAGGCCATCCAGAATTTGCCACCACCTCGTACTCAAAAGGAAGTAAGAGGCTTTCTAGAAAGATTGAATTACATTGCTCGGTTTATTTCTCAGTTAAATGATAAACGTGATCCAATATTTAAGCTACTTTGAAAATGTGATCCAGGAGAATGGGATGAAGGGTGTCAGATCGCTTTTGAAAAGGTTATGCATTATCTATCAAACCTACCAATATTAATGCCACCTATTTTGGATAAACTAGTGATACTATATTTATCAGTATTTGAGAGATCCATGGGTTATGTCTTGGGGCAACATGATGAGACTGGGAAGAAAGAACAAGCGATTTACTACCTTAGCAAAAAGTTCACAGATTATGAGCTGAAATATTCGTCGTACTGTGCTTTAGCTTGGACAGCTCGGAGGCTCAGACAGTACATGTTGTATCACACGACGTGGTTGATTGCCAAGCTAGATCCAATCAAGTACATGTTGGAAACACCTTCTTTGTCAGGGAGGACAGCAAGATGGCAAGTTTTGTTATCAGATTATGACATTGTATATGTAAGTCAGAAAGCTATAAAGGGCAGTGCAGTAGCCGAGCTCTTAGCAAGTCGAGCAATGGAAGATTATGAGCCTCTGAACTTTGATTTCCCGGATGAAGACTTGATGTACGTCTCGAAGATGAGATTCCCTCTAAAAAGAAAAAATGTGGAAGCTATACTTTGATGAGGCATCAAATGCCATGGGGCACAAAATTGGTGTAGTCCTCATGTCCCCAGAAGAAGATTATTATCCTTTCACTGCCATATTGGATTTTGATTGTACAAACAATACTACAGAATATGAGGCATGTACTATGGGCCTTCGTGCTGCCGTAGACAAAAAGATAAAAAAACTGGAGGTTTTTGGAGACTCAGCTTTAGTGATATATCAATTGCGTGGAGAATGGAAAACCCGAGATGCAAAGTTAATCCGATATCGAGAGCTCATACTGAGTTTGTTAAAGGAATTTGAAGAAGTAAATTTCAATTACTTCCCCCGAGAAGAAAATCGAATGGCAGATGCTCTGGTTATTTTGTAATCAATGTTTAAAATGAATGAATGGGCAGAAGTTGTGTCGATCAAGATGAGCATATATGAGTCTCCTGCCCACTGCTTGAGTATCGAAGAAAAAACAGATGGCCTCCCTTGGTATAACGATATCTTGCAATACATCAAGAGTCAACAGTATCTTGAACGAGCAACAGAAAATGACAAGAGGACTTTGACAAGATTGGAAATGGGTTTTGTCTTAAATGGTGAGATTCTCTACAAGAAAGAGAAAGACCAAGTCTTATTGAGATGTGTCAGATCTACCGAAGTTCGGAGAATCATAGAAGAAGTCCATGAAGCGATATGTGGCACCCATGCTAATGGTCACATGCTTGCTAAGCATATTATAAGGGCAGGGTATTATTGGCTAACGATGGAAGGATATTGTATCAGTTATTCCCGAAAGTGCCATAAATGCTAGATATATGCAGATAAGATTCATATGCCGCCATCTCCATTGCATGTTATGACTGCACCATGGCCATTTTCGATGTGGGGAATGGATATGATCGGGTCTATTACTCTGAAAGCTTCGAATGGACATCGTTTCATCTTGGTGGCTATAGATTATTTCACAAAATGGGTAGAAGCTACTTCTTATGCGAATGTAACAAAGTCGATGGTATGCAGATTTGTTAAGAAGGAAATCATATGCCGATATGGATTACCAGCAAGAATTATTTCAGATAATGCTCTTAATCTGAATAATAAGATGATGAGAGAAGTGTGTACTCAGTTCAAGATCACATACCATAATTCGGCACCTTACCATCCGAAAATGAATGGGACAGTAGAAGCAGCCAAAAAAAACATTAAGAAGATTGTTGAGAAGATGACTGATGTGTACAAGGATTGGCATGAGATCTTGCCTTTTGCTCTTCAAGCATATCGTACTTCGGTTCGCACATCTACAGGGGCAATGCCATTTTCTTTGGTATACGGGATGGAAGCAGTGCTGCCTATTGAGGTTGAGATCCCTTCGCTTCGTGTTTTGATGGAGGTTGGCCTAGAAGAGGCGGAATGGGTTAGAGCTCGCTATGAACAGCAGAATCTTATCGAGGAGAAAAGACTAAAGGCAATTTGTCATGGGCAGTTGTATCAGAAAAGGATGATTCGAGCCCACAACAAGAAGGTTCGTCCAAGACAGTTCCGAGAATGGGACTTGGTATTAAGGAAAATTCTCCCTATAGTGAAGGATCCGCGAAGAAAATAGGCTCCAAATTGGGAAGGACCTTATGTGGTAAAAAGTGCTTTTTCTGGAGGAGCATTGATTCTAACTCGGATGGACGGGGATGATTTGAGAAATCCCGTGAATGCTGATGAATTGAAGAAGTATTATGCTTGAAGAAAAAAAAAGAGAAACAAAAAGAAAAAAGAAAAAGTGTGATGCTGTGCACGTGGAAATTCGAATGATTCCAATTGTAAAAATGGAAATTCTATATATCTATCTCCCCTGAGGATTTCTTTTCAATGAGAATATTCTTGCTTGATATGATGAATGGCCATCTTTCATATTCCCTTCACTAAGAAGAAATTATGTTTAGTCACCCCTTTGAGCCTTAGGAATTATTTCTTTCATTGAACCTTTATCAAGGATCACCCTTTACACTGGAAGGCAGATGCGAGGAAAAATAATAAAAAAATCATGGCAAAAAAAGAGAGCCATCGAAAAATGTGAAATCAAAGAATGGCAAATGAAAGCCAGCAATGAAAGAAAAAAAAGAAGAAGAAAAGAAAGTCCAAAAAAGGACAAATGATTCAAGAATGAATTTTCCTCAGGAAATAATCCTTGATCCAATCACCCTTAAACACACTTTGGGCCTATTTATCCTTTCTTTCTAAACCCAAACCTTGGCCTACATTACGTGCTTTAAAAGTCCATTTTGATCAAGCATGGATATTTAATTTGAAAGGTAGTTCTCAGAATTCATCCCATCTTTTGAATTGACATTTTTTACCTTGGAAGCATTTAGAATTCTCAGGTGTATGGTAGAACACAAGAAAAAAGAGAAAACAAAAAACAAAAATAAAAATAAAAAAAGAATGTAAAAGGAGAGGTTTAAGCCAAAAACCCTCAAAGGGCGACTTAATACCGAATGGAGGACACTTGAGTTGAAAACCCGAAAAGGGCGACTCAAGTACTGATAAAGTTTTGAATCAATGCTTCGTGTAAAGGGGGAGAAAGTATCTGAAAATCAGAGGAAAGAGGAAAAACTCAGTCTGACGTAACTACGGAAGCTGAGGGATTACCCAAGTAAATTACTCATTCAAGAGAAATTTTAGATGATTTGAAAAAAGAGGTCCAAGATATTCCGCATCCAGGGTATCTACAACCTATAACTTTACATTTGTTTCTTATAACCTTGACATTCACTTTTATCATTTTAAAACATTTGTTGCAATAAATTCTTGTTATCCCTTTTATATGACACTTGCTTGTTTCATACTTTCTTTCATACATTTTCGCGATGCATTTTGATTGTTATTAAATTGAATGATGATTAGTAAACATAAAAATCTTTAAAAAAAGGATTTCAGAGTATTACTAAGGAATAGATTTAAATCTTGGAAAAGGTTTGGAAAATTCACCAAGTAAAGGTAAATAGTGAATGTGTTGGAGACTCTGTCATGAAGTCAGAAAATTTGTGAATTTCAGCAAAGTCAGAAACTGGGACTATTTGTCAATTTATCTTCAGTAAAAGTTTCCTCAAGTGGGGCATCAATGAACAATTTAAAACCATGTCATGAAGTCAGATAATCTGTGAACCTCAAAGAAACCATGGATTAGAAATCATGACACAATCATTTGATTGCATTTATCCTTAGGAAACATAAAAGCATTTGCAAAGCATGTTATTCTCATCATTGCATTTAACTAACATTGTAGGAATCAGGAAAACTTTTGCTTCCCCAAATCGAACTCGTTCTGCTTCTCATATGAGTCGAGCCCTAGATCACCGTCAAGGTATGTTTCTTTTTAAATCGAACTCATTCTATTTCTCAAATAAGTCAAGCCTCGAGACCACCATCGAGGTATGTTCCTTTCATTTTCAAGTTAAATTTATTTTTCCAAATGAATCAAACCCAGGATCATTCTTAGTATTTCTTTTTGTTTTAACTCAAACTCGTTTTGTTTCTCAAATGAGTCGAGCCCCGAGACCATTGTCGAGGTATTTCCTTTTGTTTTAAATCGAATTCATTCTGCTTCTAAAATGAGTTGAGCCCCAAGACCATCGTCGAGGTATTTTTTTTGTTTTAAATCAAATTCGTTCTATTTCTCATATGAGTCGAGCCCCGATACCATCGTCGAGGTATATTCCTTTAGTTTTCAAAGTCAAATTTTATATTACAAATAAGCCAAATCCAGGCATTCCTTTTGTTTTTAAATTGAACTCGTTCTGCTTCTCAAATGAGTGGAGCACCGAGACCATCGTCGAGGTATTTCCTTTTGTTTTGAATCGAACTCGTTCTGCTTCTCTCGTCGAGGTATTACCTTTTGTTTTAAAATCAAACTCGTTCTGCTTCTCAAATGAGTCAAGCCCCGAGACCATCGTTGAGGTATTTCCATTTGTTTGAAAATCGAAATCGTTTTGCTTCTTAAATGAGTCAAATATTTTGTTTTAAAATTGAACCCGTTTCCTTAAGACGAGTCGAGCCTTGATTAGTTAGGGAACTCAATTTAAGGATAAAATCTTCAATTTACAGCTTTAAAAAAAATGATGGTGAACAAAAACCCTTTTCCCTTTTCTTCACACATGATTTCACTAACCGGACAAAATTAGTGTTTGTTTATCTTTGTCTGATTCTTGATTCTCAACAATTAGCCAAAGAGATGCAACTGTAGACACCTAATTTTGTCTGGACCATTAAAACAGGTATGTTTTCTTTCTAAAGTGATGTTTCATAATGCAAAAAGGCTTTTCTCATTCTGCAGGTGATACTCCGAGACTTAGTCTAAGAAAGCAAGCATAAAAAGTCAAACTTGAAAAAGTTAACCCAAAAAAGTCAACCACAAAAAGTCAACTACTAAAAAAGTCAACCCATTTTCAAAACTAAGATTTGAAGTTCAATTGAAAAATGGTGAAATAATTTTGATAATCCGAGTTTTACATTGAAAGATATGGAGTTCGGAAGTCGGGTTACGGAGATTCAGTAGAAAGGAAACCCTAGTTTGGAAAATTTGGGGAAAAGTGCTTAAACGATCAAATTTATCAAAATTGGAGGTTTCAAATGAATGATAAGCACTGACTACGGGTAATAGAGAAGCTACTTGAAAGAAAAACTAAAGGTAAAGTCAATTTGGAAGAAAACCGAGAATTAGGGATTTTGGTGGATTTTAGGGAAATTAGGGAAAATTGCAGAAATGACCCGATTTGGTAAAACTAAAGCGCCTAATTGATGAGGAGTGAGTAAAAAAGGATAGCCCAAGGCTCAGTTTGAAGAAATTCCGAGAAAAGAGCTGATTGGAGAAAAAAAGGGAAAAACGAGGAAACTCTCGATAATGAAAAAAGGAAAAATCAAACCGGAAGGGAATTTGATTGTAAAAATTGGGTGTTTTTGGACCAACTCCAATTCATTATATGACAAAGGCCCAAAAAAAGAAAATCTAAAAAACGAACTTGTTTTGAGCAAAACCGGGCTTCAGAGGCAAAAAGCAAAACTGGAAAATTCGAGGAAAATTACCAAATGAGCTCCAAAAATTCTGAAAATTTGCAGATATCATTCTTAAATCATTTGGAAGAGATTGGCGAAGAAACATCTGGATTCGGAGCTCGTTTGCGAAAAGGAAAATCTCGGGCCCATTATGCTGAAATTCAAGAGGATAAATCCCGAAAAAATAGCAAATGAGCTCCAAAATTTTTGAAACTTTGTAGATCTCATTCTTAAATTATTTGGAAGAGATTGGGAAAAGAAAATCTGAATTCAAAGTTCGTTTACAAAATAAAAAATCCTGGGCCCACTATGTAGAAATTCAAATAGATAAATCCCGAAAAATGGCAAATGAGCTCGAAAAATTTTAAAAATTTTCAGATCTCATTTTAAATTATTTTAAAGATATTGGTGAAGAAAAATCCAGATTTGGAGCTCGTTTACAAATGGTAAAAGTTCGGGTGCACAAAATGGCAGTTTTGGAAGAAAAAAATCTAAAAAAATAGCAAATGGCCTCGAAATTTTTTGAAAACTTCCAGAATTCAATTTTTTATCATTTAAGAAGTATTTAAAAAAGAAAATTCGAATTTGGAGTTCATTTTCTATTTATTTAGGTTTGGGGGTCAAAAAAGGCATTTTATCGAAGAAACCGAAAAGGGTCTTTTCCTGCAATTAAAAAAATGAAGTGTGGGCTGAGAAGGTGGAGGGGCAGCCGACCAAGGCCCATGAAGGATGGATATTTTCTGATTTTTTCATCTAAGGGCCAAGAGAGAAGAGAAAGGTAGTTATTTTTGTGATCAAGCCTTTGAATTTGCAATACATGGACCAATGGATGGAGAGAGATGATGTCATATTTATGATCCTATTTATGACATCATCTTCATGACATCATATTTAGGAGCTGATTATTCCAATGCAAGGGTGAGAATTCTACATAGAAAACATCTTGGATTGAAGACCATTGGATCAAATTTGGCTAAAAAATTCTAGAACCTCCTACACTCTTCCATAAACCAACCGGCTATCACTAAGAGGGAGGGCTCTCTTTCATTTTTTCACTCTTGCTTTGCTGATTTCTCTCCATTTTTGAAAAGCAAATAGAAATTTTAGAAAGGCAAAGAAAGTAAGAAGAGGAAAAGCTTGCAATATAGCTTTTAGAGGTAGCTAAAAGCATCATACTCTTGCACTTTTTTTGCATTTTCATCATTGATTTGATATTTTTATTTGATATTTTGGTGAGTTTCTTTTGATTTTGATTTTGAAATAAGTGTTTTTAAGCTTACTTGAAAAACTATGAAAAATAATTTTTTTTACATTTTCCTCTATTGGCCGAATGGACTGTTTTTTATATGGTTGGTGTTTGCTTTTTGTTTCATGTTGTTGGTGATGACTAGCATGTTTTTGATGTTTTATATCTTCTTCAAATAACAAAAATATGGAGCTTGTTTTGATTTTGTTGTTTACTTACCTCCATTTTTTGATTTTATTATCTTGTTTTCATTTATTTTCCTTGTTTTACCATTTTTAATTTTTTGTTTTCAACATGTTTGAGTTTTTCATGATTTTCATTTTACTATGTTATGTGTTTGTGAAAATGTCTAGTCTTGTGCATGCTTTTACTTTATATTTGCATGTTTCAGCATGTTTCTTCTTTGGCCTTGCATTTAATATGTCATGTGTTTGTGAAAATGTCATGGTAGAATATCAACACTTAGGCCTATAGACCATTCGGCTTCATTTTTTTATGCTTTATATGTGCATTTTCATCATGCTAGTTGATAGGTTTGTATTTCCATGCTATGATTTTTATGTGTTTTGATTTAATGTGCCATGTGTTTTTGAAAATGCCATGACTATTTTGAGCCATAGACCATTCAGCTACCTTCCCCATTTTCTGTCTCCTATGTACATTTTCATCATGCTAGTTGATAGGTTTGCATTTTCATGCCTTGACTTTGTGTATTTTGATATAGCACACTATGTATTTGTGTTATTGCCATGCATTCTTTAGGTCTAGATTTCATTAGTATTGCCATGCATTTCATGCATGTTTAGACTTAGGTTGCATTTATTGCCATGCATTCTTTAGGTCTAGGTTTCATTAGTATTGCCATGCATTTCATGCATGTTTAGACTAAGGTTGCATTTATTGCCATGCAAGTTCATGTTAGGTCTAGGCCATATTCTTTATGCCATACATTTTCCATGTCATTTAGGTTTTAAATCATGCATTTCATGCATTCAATTTGCTGTATGTTCATGCATATCATATCATGCCACATGATTTATGACTTAGCCAATCAATGGCTCAGAGTCATGCTCACTTGAGCATACTTGTGGAAAATTAAAGAGTTGTCAAATTAATTATTCTACCTTTGTGATTTTTTTTTACTTAGCTAATTTTCGTCCAAGTTTTTAGAAGTTTTAGCTACTGTTTGCAGGTCCTTAAGAGAGTCTCCAATATTTTCACTTTGTTTTTTAAATGATTTTATCAAAGGCAAAAAAATGTGTTTTGGCAAAACAGTTTTCACCTAGTTTTATAACTTTCCCGATTTTTCTGGGAAGTTATTTTGATAAAAAAATTAAGTTAATTTTTTTTCGTGTATTTTTACATGTTCTGAGTCTCCAGTAATTTATTTAGATTTTTTTGAAATTTTAAAAATAGGTTAAAAAATCGTGTTTTAAAACTGGATAGTGAGTCAAATTTGAATTTGAGGGAAAATTATTTTTCTGTTTTGGCTAAGTTACTTAGAGGAGGCTGATTAGGAAATTTAGCTATTGTCTTAGGGTGGTTTCTAGGCCATTTTAAACTTAAAAAATAATTTTATAGAGTTCAGGTCAAGGGTGGTCAAGTTCGGGATTTTAAACTTAGAAAATTAGATCTATTTTTTAAGGGAATTCGGCTAGGGTTTTTTTTTCATCTAAGATTTAAAAAATTGTTTTCAAACAATCACAAAGTATTTTGATGTTAGAAAATTTAATTTGATGTCTTTTTCTAAGGTAGCCAGATATCTTTTTAGGTATACGGATTTCCTTATTTAAAGGAAAAAATACACTTTCATGCATTGCATTTTCCATATTTATGCATACCATATAATATGTGATTTTTGATATGATAATTTCTATGGTATTGTTATTATTTTGATTTATATTTTATGATGTTATATTGTTTGTTATACGGTTTTGAATATTTCATGTTATCCTATGCTTTTTATTTAGTCATTTATTTTTGTCACATCATTTAGCATATACTATGTTCATGCATTATTATTTTTATTTTCATGCATATTTCATGATAGCATTATTTTATGTTTCATATCATTTCATGTCACTTAGATTATATTTCATGTCATATAGATTATATTATTTAAATTACGCCATGTCATTTAAATTTGCTATGTTATTTAAATCATATCATTTCATTAGATTATATCATGTCACTTAGGATATATTATTTCATTTAGAATATATTATGTCACATAGGTTATTCATTTCATTTAGAATATATTATGTCACAAAGGTTATTCGTTCCATTTAGAATATATTATGTCACATAGGTTAATCATTTCATTAGAATATATTATGTCACATAAGTTATTTCATTTCATCTAGAATATGCTATGTCATTTAAATTATATCATATCATTTAGGTTGCATTATATTATATAGACTTTGTTATATCATCTTTACTATGTCATACATATTCATGTTCATATATTTTTTAAAATGCTATGAAAAATATAATGATTTTCAATAAAATAAAGATATTCCCGAGTTAAAATAATTCATGAGTTCTCTACCGGGTTTGCTGGAGAGGGCATCATCAATTATCATTAATAAAGGAATATCTTTCTTTCAAAAAAAGGGAATGATTCGGAAGATTTTCCAAATAAATAAAAATTTCTAAATTTTGCCGATTTTGTCAGGGAAATATAGGAAAATTTTGAATTAATAAATTCTGGATCATTTTCAATTAAAAATAGAATTATTTTTCTTTAAATTGGGAATTAACTTGAAATACTAAATTAAAAACAGACTTTTTACCGAGACTTGAGATAACACATGATTAAGAAGGTACCGTTTTATACGGGCATTGTGGGGGTGCTAATCCTTCCCTGCACGTAGCTGAGTCTCGAACTCCATTCTTTGATTTTCTCTGGTTTATAATGCAGACTTGAAATTGATTTTAAAAATGTTTTAATTAATTTTAAAAATATTTTACAAAACCAGTTTTAATAGGTGGCCAATCACACCTAGCCAAAAAAGATTGGTGGTGACTCCATGTCTTTTTCGAGGTCATTTTCAAACCCTCATTTTATTTGAAGAGGAATTAAGTCATCTTTTTCTCTATTTTTCCAATGTCATGCTTAACGAGTAATAAAGTCTTGCGATAAGACTTTTTATTTTTTAGGTTGCGACAATATGAACCATATGAAGATGGATGAGTGATCCAGAGAGGATTCACTACTCCAAGTGACATCAGAGACATATCTCATATGTTGTTGGCTTCGGTTAACTTGATAAAGTCTTTGGCCAAAACATGACGGATTTGGGAGAAATTGTTTCTCTAAATTCATAAGGTTAACCATAAGTTGCAATAACTAATATAGATTGAACATGAGTAGACACTACACCATGCTCATGTACTATCAGGGATATATGGTGGAAGGACCGTATTACACTGATAGGCTAGTTACTGAAAGGTTTTGAGGAGGTCACTTTGACTTCTCAATATTTGGGTGGTCATTATGGGTTGCTAGATCCCGCTCTTGATCTATGAGTATATGTTAATGAGATTAACTTATACGCATTGCCAACATGTTCGAAACCTAATGGGTCACACACAATAGGACGGAATTGTTGGATTAAACTTGGGATTTGATTAAGTAAGACTTAATTGAATAAAAGGTTAATATGGAGGAACTAATTGAATGAGATTCAATTAAGGTAGGTTAAGACATTATTTGGATTTATGAAATCCAAATATAGATATCTTAACAAGACAATGTGGATAAGCTTGTCTTAAGTTGACTATGTCTAATTGTAGACATGTCTTAAGATAAGTTGTCCTGGCCGATAAATTTGAGTTGTTCGAAGTGAGAAAAAGTTTCTCATATTCGAGGAGTTTAATTATGAATTAAATTTTATCAACTTATATTTAACTAAACCGAACTTGGACACTATAAGGGATATGTTCGGCCAAGCTTGCTAATTGTTAGTAGTTGACTGGCACTTAATAACTTAAAGATTAAGTGTTACTCTTTAAGAAAGAGGTTTTAAAGAAATTAAAACACTATTTAAATTATTTCCTTATTTAGTGTAGCCTGCCAATAGAATGAGAATGCTAATAAAATAATATAATTCTTTAATGCTTTAGTGTGTAACGTTGAAAGATGAAAAAGAATTCTATGTAAATCGAAATCCAAAGATTCTGTTGTATTCGGGTGCTTCTATGTTTCCTTCCTCTGCGTTATAGTTTGATATAATTATATAAGTATGAGCCCGGATTTCCCAACACTTTTGTACATGCAGGAAGGTTAAGATTTGATACTGTGTACATTTTTGGTAGTACAACATATTATAACAAACAACCAAATTTACTCCAAAATTTCACAATGTCCCGTAGTGTCATAAATGCAACATAAATGAAATATTAATACCATACGTTATCAGAAGAGTAGAAAATTTCATGTTTAGCACAAGTATAATTATTTTAAGAGAAATGTTAATCGATGCTTAGTAACAATACTAGTTAAGATGATATTTATAAAAAAAATATAATTAATGTATTATTTTTTTTTTTTGAATTCAATATATTAAATGCAAAAAACTTTGCTAAAATATTAATTAAATAATCCTTACTTAGTGTCTATAGACACCGGTTAACTTAACCTTTATTTTCAATAATTTGATAATAAATATGATATATTAAAAAAAATCTCAAATTTTTAAATTTTTTTTTTTGTAGAATTATAAACAAAATATACAAAATTTTACACTACAAGAGACAAAGCTTTTTCCATTGGAAATACTCAAGTCGTTGATATTTTTTCGTCGGAAATGTTATTTCCAACGAAATTGGTATCTTTTCAGAAAGTTTTGTTGGAAAAAATGTGGGTGGCATAAGATTTCGTCACAATTGAGTTTATTACTGATGTAATTTTCTATCAGTAATACTATTTGCGGATGAATTAATTTTATGCCTAATTTAATTATTTCATTGGTAAATTTTTTTTATATAGTTATTATAATAATTATTTATAATTATAATAGTGAATAATATTAAAAATAATAACTATTTTGCAATTAAATAAAATGAAATAATTAATATTATAAATAAATAAAATATTACAAATTAAATAAGATTTCATTAAAATGTAATAATATTCAAATAATGTTCAAATAAAATATTATAATATTCGAATAACAACCCATAAAAGTCTCGGATCATAACTGGATCACCCGAAACCACTGCCTCCAACACTAGAAGTTTCAGCTCCTTGTGAGTACATAAAAGGTTTGAGCATCGTCCATAAGACAAACAAGACATCCTTCATTTTCCTGATGTCATTTTTTATGTTCGAAACAACGGATTTCAATTCTTGCACTTCCTCGGGCTGAACTGCCAACGACTGTTGTGAATTCGAAGGACCACATGGAATGAAGCTGGCTGCATCTGAACTATAGTGAGTGTTGGCAGAGAGGAAAACATGTCAAGTCTTCGGTCTTGTTCCAAACTCATAAATATGTTTTTAAGTAGTCTCAATGTCTCCAATAGACTGAGACTGCAAAGCAGTAGCATTATTTGTCTATAATTACAAATATTAAAATATATGTTGTTAATAGGAGAAATTATAATCGACATATACATAAACTATTAAGTTATAGAAATCACATAATGTAATAGACAATATTGATATAGTTAAAGATTTACACTAACAGCTTTAGACTTGTCTACGTAATCACCAGTACCCCCAACACGTTTATAGGTTTTGTTAAATACTTCCAAAAAGCTCACTTCGCGTAGCAACTCTTGTGAATACATAAAATGATATTCCAAAATTATGTTAATAAAATAATAAACATAATATAACTTAAGATTGAACTTTAATTTCTTCAATATTTGCATCGAAAATAAATCTTACTATCCAGTGAGTTGTAAGTAGAAAAAAAACTGATCCTCTTGTGTGCTTCGTAATGCATCCATCTTTTTCCGTGTTCCGATTAGCTTTGGCCTTTTCGGACCTTTTTTTCTAAGTATCAGTACTCCAAACGCTGTCAATAAGTTAATCCCAAACATCAACAGCTATCCAGTCACATTTGTAACATTTGCATTCTTTTATGTTATTAGTCTGAAAAAAGGTCATAGCATTTCCCCTTTCAATTCCAAGCATGTCTTTCAGGCGTTCCTTACATGTGGTATCCCATATTTTTCTAACCAGAGTTGTTTGTTTCGGGAGACCACTGTCATTTTCTCTACAATGAGACAATTAGAATTAATATATAAGATTAAATATATTTGGTTAAGTAAATTAAATTAAAATTTGATATTCATAATACCAAATCATACCTCAAATAAACTCCACATAGATTCATTCGCCTTAGAGGGGACCTTCTTCCAAGTAGTCCAAGGTCCATTGAAGTGTTGTCTGATCAACACGATAATAGTGGATTTCACACAACTCTCCATTAAAGTCTTAAAAGAAAATGAAGCATGTCAGTCCACAATAATTAACTGTTATTGAAAAGCTCATAAAATATACATTTATGCCTTTCTACCTTTAGTTTTTGTTATGTTTTCGATCTTTATCCTCTTTACTTATATTATATTTTTGAATTATAGGTATTTTGGAAGAGATGAAGTCAAAAGATGTCAATAATGATGGTAAAGAACTTACAAAATCATAATCACAAGATGGAAGAACACTCGGGAGTCAAAAAGATCAATTTCTGTTGCAAAGCAAGAAGGCAGATTTGACCTTCGAAGCTTGTTGCTAGGAAAACATGATGTTAAAGTCCTTATTTGAAGAAACTTCATTTACTTTTGAAGCTGACTTGAATACCTTTCCAACGGTATTTTACACGCCCAAATCGGACAAGAAATGGTCATCCAAATCAGCTGAAGAAGTGCTAGATGATGCAGTAGAATAATGGAAGGCAGAAAGCCCGACGCCGCGGCACCAAAGGTTCGGGAAAAATCGCAAAAAAAGGTGCAAAAACGTGATTTTTTTGCCTGTAGGCTTACTTGTGCGGCAAGGACTTGTTCCCAGGGTTTTAGAACTCTATAAATACCATATTTTGAGCTACAAACTAGACATCTTTGAGGAAACTCAAGGATCATCATTAATTTTCTTCTTCTTCTCCATTTTTTTTTAAGTTTTATGTATATATTATCTATGCCTATGGTAGGCTAAACTTATTTTTGGTTAATGGTGATTTCAATGACCTAGACATGTTTTGTAATTGATTTTGAGATTCTATCTATCTTTAGTTTTCTATCAAAGTTGATTATGTTCTTCCATAAAAAATATTTATGAAATTTGTCTTGATTTGTTTAGGTTGCAAACTAGATAGATCTTGATAATTGTCTATTGCTAGTTTAGGAGTCTTGATCCGTATAATTGTCTTGATTTCCTATTCATAAGTGGCAATTTGTAATTCATGATTATGTCTCAGCGGCGGGATTGAATACCTGAATCGAATCAGAGTTCACGCAGCCCACCCTGAACAAATAGGAGGCGTGGGCCACAGGTCGCACATAATCCGCTGGGTCGCACGACAGAAGAACACCCAACATACAGATGCACATTCCCCCATGTGAAATATTCATCTTCATTGGAGCTTTTTAGTAGTAGTCGTGACCAACAGCCATAGCCATCAGCTGTCGGCTCATTGGTAAGGCAAGAGCTTCATGCCCGATTTCTGGTGGCATATCCCCTACACAAGCACCACCCTGAAGGGGGGACGGGGATAGCTACAGGCCCAAAACCTTCGACCCTTCTTTCTAAATGGGGGTGCCCGGAGCACCTCGTCTTGTCATTTCGTCGTTGCTCATTCATTGAGTTGAGGAGGCAGTCCGTGAACTAATTGCCTTTCGAGGCCCCGAATACGCGATATGATTTCCCTTTCCACGTGCGCATTTTGCGCGCGAAAATTGTCCAAGACTTGTGCATTGGATAAGGGTTCCACTTCTTGGGAAAATTCAGTCCAGCTTGAGCTGGATTTTGAAGGGGATTCCAGAGCGCCAGTCTAGCTTGAGGAATTTTCATAATAAAAAATATACAATAAAAAAAAAAGTCAGAATCGGGAATTGCAATATGGAACATAACCTAAGTTAAACAATTAGAGCTTATGTGTTTGCTGCTTAGATCAACCTATATTTCTCATCATGAGGCTACTATTACATTAAATCTAGAGAGCTTATTCTAGGTTGTCTAATAGTTAGAGATTAAGTAGAGAGCTTGTTCTATTTAACGACGAACTAAGGAAAGATTGGGGTATCAGAGCTTGTTGTTATCTATGGTTGATAGTTTTGATAGTTAATTGATGTTATAGATCTGATTATTTATTTTCAATGATGTCTAGTGGAGGAGAATGAAAACTTAACCATACTTTTCTTATATTTGATTTTCTCTTATTTATTTATTTTTTACTTATCTTGTTTTCTTTACTTTTAATTATTTCAAAACCCTCTTTTCTTATCTTGTCTTTGAACTTAAGTGATAAACTAACTAACTCATATATTAAACACCAATCCCTCTGGAATCGACCCTTACTAACTACTATACTTTACAATTGATCTTTTTAGTGCAAGTTTAAATAAGATAAACTCTTTTGAGTGCATCAAATTTTTGGCGCCGTTGCCGGGGATTGCTTCTTTTAGTTTATTTTTTATTTGGTTTATTCTTATTTTCAATTGTAATTAATTTTATTTTTCTTGTACATACAGGTTTTATTTTTCAAAATTTGAGCAAAACACGATGGAATTGAGCAATTTAACACTTGAGGAGTTGGTGGAACACTTGAACATTGAAAACCAACGAGCCAATCTCACCTCTCCAGTTCAACAATTGGCTATGGGTAATGTACAATAATCAAGGCAGTGTTGAGTGTGCTTCATGATGGATCATCCAACCAATTGGTGCCCATACTACCGAAAAGATAATTTTGAACCAGCCTATGATGTGGAAGGATACCAAAGCCAACAAGGGTTCCACCAATAATAGTGTGATCCTTTCCCAAACACTTACAATGAGGGATGGTGGGATCATCCTAATTATGGCCACTCGAGAAATTATCAAGAAATAGATCCTTATGCCAAATACAATCATCCATCGAGCTTCAATCATTCATGGTCTCATGAACCAAATCTTTTTCAGCCCCCACCTCAAAACTCAGGTACTTCTTTAGAAGATCTTGTCTATTCTCTTACTACTAATGTATTGCAACTTCAACAGGAAACAAGGAAAAGTATCCAGAGTTTGGAAACGCAGTTAAGCCAAATGGCTAGTAGTATGGTGGAATGGGTAGCACAAAGATCTAAAGAACTCCCTGTCCAAACAGTGATTAACCCAAAGGAGAATGCTACTATTGTGACCTTGAGGAATGAGGAACAGGATGAGGGTGAGACAAAACTAAAGATGGATTCACTTCTTGAGGATAATGAAGCTTAAATTCAAATTGAGAATATTTTGACACCTCAGGTAACGTTTAAGGTTCCAATTTTTACTAATGTTTCTTCTCCACCATTTTCTATTAGATTCACAAAGTTCAAGAAGGAGGAACATGAACAACACAAGCCGAAAACCTTAACCAGCTTGTTTGTGGATGTCATTCAACAAATACCAAAATATGCATCATTCCTTGATGAGACATGCACCACAAAGAATGATGGAGTAATACTTGTAATGGACAATGCATCCACTGTTGTGCAAAAAAAGCTTCCTAGCAAACGCACAAATTTGGGAAGTTTCATGTATGAGCCTGACAAGCCTAAAAAAGCCAAGAAGGGGTGTTGGTTAAGTTGGACAAATTAACTCAAGTACTAATTGGGAAGGCAACCCAATTAATGAAGAAATTGCCAACCTGCCATATTTAGATTTGTTTTCTTCTCCATCTCCATCTCCTTTTATTATATTTATTGTTTATATTGTTTATGTAGTGTTTTTGGTTTGTTTAGGTTTTATTAGTTTGTTTTGAGTTGTTAATATATTTTTATTTATTTATTTTTTTTTTGTTTTTTTTTTTTTAGTTCTTACACATAATTCTTGCATGTGGGGTGATAGTATTACATTGAGGAAATGTAAGAATTAAGTGTGGGGGGGGAAGAATTTAGGATTTCTTATTTTAGATTGTAATTTTTTTTTTTTGAGTCTTTTTAGTTTGTTTTTAGTGAGTTTTAGTTCCTCTTAATATAATGATGAGATATGAATTACATAGGTCTAAAACTAGTTATTAGTTGAGAACATTTTCATGAGTTAAGCTTGATACTATTTTTTATGAGCCAATGTTAATTTTATGAGCCAATGTTAATATGATATGTTGATTGAGAAAAAACCATGTTTACACTTAATATTGACTTGTATATACATACTTGTGAGTTTTGAGCTTATAGAATTGATGCATTATACATATCAAATCTAATTTCTTTCTTGAGTGCTCTTATGATTACATGTTTCTCTAGAACTTGCTTTAAACCATTTAAGACTATATTGATACATGTTACTGCATGGACATGATAGAGGCATTAGGATTTTTAACCAGGGCCAAATCAGCCACTCCTTATTGACGTTCCAAGAGAACATCCCCCTAGTGAGCCAATTTGAGCCTACACTAAATAAGCTATTTGTTTGGTAACCACAACTTACACCTAGCCTAAACATATTTATATCTTTACACTTATTCTAAAGATGGACTAGAACGTTTGAGGCATATTGCAAGAAAAAGGGATACTTTTTAAATTTGGGTTAGAACAAAAGATAAGTGTGGGGGGGGAGAAAGGAAAAAGTCAAGAGAAAAAGAAAAGTGAACATTGTAAAAATATATTCCCATAAAAAAATGAAAAAAAATATTAAATCATCTCCTGAACTTCTAGTTAAAGAAAAAGATGTTACAAAGTTGGTTAGAATGAAGCAAAGACTCAACATGAATATTTAGCCTATGTTATTATGTGCTTTATAAGAGTTTTGAGAAGTTTTATTTGTATGATCTTATTACGTCTCTAAAACTCTATGAAATCTTTAGAACCTTTGTGATATCTTTATCTTTTTATTCTTTAACCACATTACAACCCCTTGGCCCCATTACAACCTTTATTAAAATAGCGGAGAATAGGTGGACAGGCAAGCATATGGTAGAACTGTTTTCATGAGTGTAAAGACTTTACCACTACTTTAAAGAGTGAAAATCATGAGAGTATCCCATGTGAGAAATTGAGATAAAGTTTGAATATGCACTGTTTTGATTGAAATATGTTATTGTTAATATTGGCTTAATTCAAACTATTTACATTCAAGCATGATTTTTTGTGAAATTCTTTAAGCTATTGATTAGTTTATAAGATCTATCCATTGATTTTGTCTAATTTATATTGAAAGGATTAGTTGTAATTATTAATTAATTTTATTTATTTATTTATTTATTTATTTATGTATTTATTTATTATTATTTTTATGTTTTCAATGTTTGTGGGTATCGTTCTAGTAAACCCTCACGAGACTAAACTCGTCCACTAGAGACACCTAGGGTTCAAAGGTTTGTGTCACATGCTAAGTGCCACCATGATTTCCTATGAAAGTGGATTAGATTAGATTAGATTTTCTTATTTTGTTTTTATTTTGTTTTGCTCGAGGACTAGCAAAAAGCTAAGTGTGGGGGTATTTGATAAGCTCATAAAATATACATTTTATGCCTTTCTATCTTTAGTTTTTGTTATGTTTTCGATCTTTATCTTGTTTACTTATATTATATTTTTGAATCATAGGTATTTTGGAATAGATGAAGTCAAAATATGTCAATAATGATGGTAAAGAACTTACAAAATCATAATCACAAGATGGAAGAAGACTCGGGAGTCAAAAAGATCAATTTCTGGTTGCAAAGCAAGAAGACAGATTTGACCTCCGGAGCTTGTTGCAAGGAAAACATGCTGTTAAAATCCTTATTTGAATAAACTTCCTCTTGACTTTTGAAGCTGACTTGAATACCTTTCCAACGGTAGTTTACACATCCAAATTGGACAAGAAATGGTCATCCAAATCAGACGAAGAAGTGTGAGACAATGCAGCAGAAAAATGGAAGGCAGAAAGCCCGGTGCCGCGACGCTAAAGTTTCGGGAAAAACCGTAGAAAAAGGTGCAAAAACGTGATTTTTCTGCCTCTAGGCTTACTTGTGCGGCAAGGACTTGTTCTCAGGGTTTTAAAAATCTATAAATACCATATTTTGAGCCACAAACTAGATATCTTTGAGGAGAGTCAAGGATCATCATTAATTTTCTTCTTCTTCTTCTTCTTCTTTTTCTTTTTCTTTTTCTTTTTCTTTTTCTTTTTCTTCTTCTTCATTCTTCATTCTTTTTATTTTTATTTTTAGTTTTATGTATATATTATCTATGCCTATGCTAGGGTAAGCTTCTTTTTGGTTAAGGGTGATTTCAATGCTCTAGACATGTTTTGTAATTGATTTTGAGATTCTATCTATCATTAGTTTTCTACTAAAGTTGATTATGTTCTTCCATAAAAATTGTTTATGATATTTGTCTTGATTTGTTTAGGTTGCAAACTAGATAGATCTTGATAATTGTCTATTGCTAGTTTAGGAGTCTTGATCCGTGTAATTGTCTTGATTTCCTATTCATAAGTGGCAATTTGTAATTCATGATTATGTTGGATTTTCGGGAATTGCAATGTGAAACATAACCTAAGTTAAACAATCCGAGCTTCTTTGTTTGTTGCTTAGATCAACCTATCTTTCTCATCATAAGGCTGCTATTACATTAAATCTAGAGAGCTTATTCTAGGTTGTATAATAGTTAGAGATTAAATAGAGAGCTTGTTCTATTTAATGATAAACTAAGGAAAGATTGGGGTAACAGAGCTTGTTGTTATCTACGATTGATAGTTTTGATAGTTAATTGATGTTGATAGATCTGATTATTGATTTTCCATGATGTCTAGTGGTGGAGAATGAAACCTTAACCATACTTTTCTTATATTTGATTTTCTCTTATTTATTTGCTTTTTACTTATCTTGTTTTCTTTACTTTTAATTATTGCAAAACCCCCTTTTTCTTTTATTGTCTTTGTAATAAACTAATTAACTCATAAATTAAATGCCAATCCCTGTGGAATCGACCCTTGCTAACTACTATACTTTACAATTGATCTTTTTAGTGCAAGGTTAAATAAGATACGCTATTTTGAGTGCATCAGTTATTAAGTAATGAAATTAACAAAATGTAATGAACATTTATATTTTGTAGAAATAACAGTCGGAACCTATCATTCGGATTACTCGGTGTCGGTAACCCTTTTGTCCTACCTCTACGTCATTTCCTCGCCTGGGAGGAAGTAGTGGGTACCTGAGGAGGTTGTGATTTAGGTATCTCTGTCTCCGATTCATTTACACTAGGGACATACATCAATCGTGGCTCATTCACGAGATACTGGTCAATGTTTGACACGAGCATTGAAAGGAAAGGTTCTGATGGAGTTGCCATATGAGGGAGATGGTTCCAAGGGAGTCGGTTGATGCAGCATACGTAGGGTAGAAGGCCCATCCGAACATCTATGATGCATGTTAGCTACTCTAAAAGCAGACCATATTCCACCTCGTGGTTGGTTCTTACCAGTTTTACCCACTCGTCACATTTTATCTGTAACATGAACAATATAAAATTTATTACTAAATAGACAAACAAAATACAAATTGATACACGTATAAAATGAATAAACATATATTAACATGGTACTATATTACAAAAACATAATACTGCTAACATAAACACTATTTTTTTTAACTTTTACTTTCTAATCATCATCATCATTGTCGTCGTCGTCATCATCATAATATCCTTCTACATTTTCATCTTCATTTGAAGTCACTTCTTCTTTTTCTTCGAAAACTTCTTTTTCTTAATCATCATTTTGTTCCTGATTGGTTCTTATAACATTATTTACTTCTTTGAATTCACCATGAACAAGAAGTCGAGAAATGCCAAGATCCTCTGAATACATTACAATTGTGGGAATAGGCACATCCATTTCATGATAATCCCCTTCGTTTTGATCAATTATTTCTCCTGCACAAAATCGACTGTCAAATCTACTCCTAGCCTTTATTTTGAAGACAACCCATCGATCTCGATGTTATCTTCTATTCAAAGGATAAGAACTGTAGTAGACTTGTTGATATTGATGGGTTAAAACAAAAGGTTCATTACTTGCAAGTATTGACCTATACTTTACTTCAACTAGACCATTATGAAGATCTACCCAAATTCCTTTATCCGTATCAAACCATCGACATTTAAAAAGTACAACTTGATTTCTCCTACCAAAATATTCCAACTCGATAATTTCTAACAACATTCCATAAAAGTCATGCTCACAATCATTATAACAGTTGCCTTTCACGCATACATCACTATTCATAGTTTTTCGATTTTCTGTATAATACAATGTATGGAACTTGAAACCATTAACTAAACATCCAGAACAACAGCAAGCCATACGTCCTAGATCATGAGATAGCTTAATTATACGAGAGTCAGCTTGAATTGAACTTTGCTTAACCTATGAACCATAATGAAATTTATTAAAAAACACCAAATTTGAAATGTAACATGATGTTTGAAACAACTATTTTTTTAACTTACATATTTCTTAAACCATTTTCTTAATCTTGCTGCACAAACTTTCTCCAACTCTCCATTTGTAATGTTCAGTGCATCGCTTTTCATTATTTCATCAAACATCCTAAAATAGATTATTACATGAGTTAGAGCATTTACTATATAACGTCATGCATTATATATAGGTATGAAAAAAGTTCTTACTCAATGTAAGGTATGACTTCCTCACTGATGCACTCAAAAGAGTGTATTTTTATTTAACCTTGCACTAAAAATATGATCAATTATAGTAAAGTAATGCAAGGGTCGAATCCACAGAGATTGGGTTTTAGTTTATAAACCACTAGTTTAAAACTTAAATTCAAAGAAAACAAAAGTTGAAGGGGTTTTGAAATCAATTTAAACTTAAGAAAACAATAAAAATAAGAAAGCAAGTAAACAAGAAGTAATCAGATGTGAGAAATATGGCTAAATGTTCATTCTCCACCACTAGATAATATTATGAATTAAATTCAGACCTATCAATATCAATTATCTATCAAAGTTAACAACCGTAGATAACAACCTCTCGTGTTACCCCAATCTTTCCTTAGTTCGTCATTAAGCAGGACGAACGCTACTACTTAATCTCTAACTATCAAACAACCTAGGATAAACATCTCTAAATTTAATTTGACAGCAGCTTTATGATGAGAAAGATAGGTTGATCTAAGCAACAAAAGCATGAACATGAATTGTTTAACTTAGGTTATGTTTCACTTCGCAATTAGCAAAAACTTTAACATAATCATTAATCACAAATTGCCACTATTGAATAAAAATCAAGATAAGCTACGTATCAAAACTCCTAAACTAGCATTAGATAGTTATCAAGATCTATCTAGTATGCATCCTAAACAAATCAAGATAAAAATCATAAACAATTCTTATGGAAGAACATAAACAACTTTGATAAAAAATCAATATATGATAAGGTCTAAAAATCAATTACAAAACATGTCTAGGGCTTTGAAATCACCATTAACCAAGAAGGAATTTAGCCTTGCATAAGCATAGTTAATATAGACATGAAAGAAACTAAGAAGAAAAACTAAAAGAAAAACTAAGGGAATAAAGAAGAAGAAGAATATTGATAAATAATCAAAACATGACCTAGTTTGTGGCTCAAAAGATAGTATTTATAGAGTTTTAAAACCCTGGAAACAAGTCTTTGCCGCACAAGTAAGTCAGGAGGCAAAAAAATCACGTTTTCAAGGTTTTTTCATGGTTTTTGTGGTTTTTTGGGTGCCGTGGCGCCGAGCTCTCTGTCTACACATTTTTGTTGTTGCATCTTCCTTCATTTCGTCGGCTGATTTGGACGATCATTTCTTGTCCGATTTGGGCGTGTAAGCTATCGTTGGAAAGATATTCAAGTCATCTTCAAAATTCAAGAGAAAGTTTCTTCAAATAAAGACTTTAACATAATGTTTTTCTTGCAACAAGCTCGAGAGGTCAAATTTGCCTTTTTGTTTTGCAAATAGAAATTGATATTTTTGACTCCCAAGTCTTCTTCCATCTTGTGATTATGATTTTGTAAGCTCTTTACCATCGTTATTGACATATTTTCACTTCATTCTCTTAAATATACCTAGAATTCAAAAATATAACATAAGTAATCAATATAAAGATCGAAAACATAACTAAAACTAAGAATAAAAATGGCATAAAATGTGTATTTTATGACTTATCAAATACCCCCACACTTAAATTTTTTCTAGTCCTCGAGCAAAACCAAATAAAAATAAAATAAAATAATAAAATCTAATCTAATCCACTTTCGTAGGAAATCACGATGGCACTTAGCGTGTGACACAAGCCTTTAAACCCCTAGGTGTCCCTTAGTCTCGTGAGGATTTACTAGGACGATACCCACAAACATTGGAAACATAAAAATAAAAATAAATAAATAAATAAATAAAAATAATAATTACAACTAATCCTTTTAATATAAATTAGAGAAAATCAATGGATAGGTCATATAAACTAATCAATAGTTCAAAAAATTTCATAAAAGAATCATGCTTGAATGTAAATAGTTTGAGTTAAGCCAATATTAACATAACATATTTCAATCAAAATAGTGCATATTCAAACTTAATCCCAACTTCTCACATGGGATACTATCATGATTTTCACTCTTTAAAGTAGTGTTAAAGTGTTTACACTAAATCAATCTCATGAAAATAGTTCTACCATATGCTTGCTTGTCCACCTATTCTCCACTATTTATATCATGCAACTTCATAAATCAAGGTCTTTATTCAAGGTTGTAATGGGGCCAAGGGGTTGTAATGTGTTTAAAGAATACAAGGATAAAGATATCACAAAAGTTCCAAAGAATTCATAGAGTTTTAGAGACATAATAAGATCATACAAATAAAACTTCTCAAAACTCTTATAAAGCACATAATAATATAGGCGAAATATTCATGTTGAGCCTTTACTTCATTCTCTAGTTTAAAAAGCAGATCTCAAAATTAGTTTTAAAAAGATTTTAATTAATTTTAAAATGTTTTACAAAATCGATTTTAATAGGTGACCGATCACACCTAGCCAAAAATATCGGTGGCGACTCCTTTTTCTTTAGTTTTTCAAAACCCCTAATATTTACAAAGACCAATTATCTTTTTCTTCCCCCCAACGTCATTTAGCGGTTGCAAGATCGTTATGATAGCTTGGCGACTCCACTGGGGACACTTAGAGAGTCAGGCCTGAAACTAATTTTATGTTATCAAAAATCTCGATTTGTTGGTTTTAATCGGTATTTAATTATAATTCCCTTATTTTTTTAAAATAAAGAGGATTTCCAAAAGTAATAAAATGTTTGTGAATATATTCATTTACATGCATATCTTTGTTGATGCCATACATTATTTGATCTTTGTTTTAAATAAATTGTTGGGGCAAGGGTTGTAGAATAGATGGTGAAAGGTTTGTTTGTTCCTCCTCACACATTGCACCTGTATTTGCATAATATGAGCTCAATACTCGGGCTCCATCCCTTTAAGTGGAAGTAAAGTAGCTACACTCTCATGATGATTCTCCGCATGGGCTAGCAAAATACTTCCAGAGTTTTAAAGTACCTAAGCTCTCTGATGATCCACCGTATGGGCTAGGGAAATATACTCTAACAAATTGAACCCTTTCCTTTGGATCGAGGTGCCTTACTAGCCTTCACAGGAGACAGTGAGGAACAATTTGGGGTCTTTAGAACCTAATTCAACCTAATGTAGTGAACCTAGGCGGAGCCATGCTGAATTTTTGAGAGATGCACCGAAGTTAGGAACACATGGAGGAACACTTCTGATTTTTTGCCATTTATTTTACTTTTCGAATAAGCATGGTACATCGGGCAAAGATAAATGTACATCGTATCGCCTGAAATAAGTTTAATATTCTATTCCAAAGACACTGTGATGCCTAAATAAGTAGATATTGTTAGGGCAAATGTTCATTAACTTTCTGAAGTTGAAAATATGAAAATTCTTTTCTTCAAGCATTGCTGTAACGAATCCATCATAGGTTTTGTCAGGTAATGTTAAAAAGGGGGAAAGAGGAAAAGAAAACTTAATTCATCGTAAATAAAATTGAGGGTTTGAAAACAATCCGAAAATGAAATGGAGTCGCCACCAATTTTTTTTGGCTAGGTGTGATTGGTCACCTATTAAAATCGGCTTTGAATCAGAGAGAACAAAAGCGGGTCGGGAGTCGGTTACGTGCGGGGAAGGATTAGTACCCCCGCAACGCCCGTATAAAACGGTACCTTATTAATCATGTGTTATCAAATGGTCTCGGTAAAAATCGGTTTTATATTTTATATTTAAAAATAATTCTGTAAAAAAATGGTCATATTATTTTGAAGACGATCCGAAATTTATTATTACAAAAAATTTCTATATTCCCCAGCAAACCAGCAAAACATAGAATTTTTATTATTTTTGAAAATCTCTGTATCATCCCTTTTTAGAAGAGTATTCCTTCGTTAGTAATAATTGATGAAGACTCCCCGACAACCCTGCGGAGGATTCATGAATTACATCAACTCGAGGATATTACTTATCTATTAAAAGATATCAATTTTCAAAAGTTTAAATGATCATGAATGTACAAAGTATCACTAAGACATAAATATAAAACATGCATAATTATCATAGCATGGCAAGCATTTTATTATGACGTGGCACATAATTTAACACATGGTAAAAATCACAATGACATGGCATATAATTTAATTCATGACAAAAATCACTATGACATGGCATATAATTTAATTCATGGAAAAAATCACTATGACATGGCGTATAATTTAATTCATGACAAAAATACTATGGCATGACATATAATTTAATTCATGGAAAAATCACTATGACAGGGCATATAATTTAATTCAAAGACAAAATTCATTAAATGTCATCATCATAAAATATGTATATCAATCAAAATGATATGATCAAGATAGCAACATGGACATTAAATCTAAGATGACCTCATCATAGAATATGCATGAACATGGAATATTATGATTAAGATGGCAATATAAACATCAATCATAGAATGATCTCATCATGGAATATGTATGAACATAGAATATGCACACATCATTATTTTAAAAATTCTTTTCATGAATTTTCTTTATGAAATTACATCAATGTCATATGTTGCAAAATATTGTTGCATTCTCCGGCAAACCTGGCAAAGCTTGGAAAATAATTCTTTCATATGATATTTATATAATTCCGAGTAAAACAAAATATGTATCTTATGATTCCATAAATACGTGCGTTGAATAATTTCTTAACCACCCCGACAACCCGGTGGAATTAAGAAAGGATTCTCGTCAAATATTTATGAAACCGTAAGGCACGTTTTTATACTAAATAAAGAAAACATTTTTAAATATGAAATGCATGAAAACCTAATGTGTTTCACTCTTAAAGAGAGGATATCCAAACACCTAAAAAGATGTCCAACTACCTTTGAAAGAAACCTAAGTTGGATATTTTAAAATGAGAGATTTCGGGCATAGATTTTGGCTCGAAATAAGGGGCATTTGAATGCCCTTGTTTGACATCCGAGTATCTTTAAACAAACTTAAAATGAAACATTTTGGAAACCCAAAAATAAGTAAAAAAATGAATGCAATTTTTGAAGTAAAATTAAAGTGGTCGAATGGCCTAGTGTCCAAAATCCTACTTTTTGATTCATTTTTTTAGGCCCGAATTAACTATCCATGACCTGATTTTTGTAAAACCAATTTTTTACCTTTGAACTAACATGAAAAAAATCCCAGAACAGCATCTTATGGATTTCGACCAGCCCCTCCCCTTTGGTAAAAAAAAAATGAAACTTTTACTAGCTTTAAAAACTCATTTTGACTCCTAAAAACCAGTTTTACAAAGCTATTTTTAGACCTTTGTGAAAAATTCAAAAAAATGGGGAAAAATAAGTTTAGACTCAGCAAATGATGAACTAAAAAATGTAGAATTAGTTTTTTATTTTGACCAAAAATGCATAGTGAAAACATTGCCCAAAATCAGCATATACAACTTGCAAAACATTGTTTTCTTCCAACTAGTTTGAAAAATAGATTTTGGCTACGGACCATTAATTGATCCTAACCAAAATCAAGTTGAAAATGAGTTGAAAACACATTTTTACAGCAAGCAAAAATGATGGGCTCAAGGCTAGCTCATTGGAATTGAATCCCACTTAGCCATCTCTTGGTGGGAGACCAAGGTCATCAAGCACTAACATCATTTCCCAACTAGCATAAACAATATGCCATATGTTATGAATCATTTTCAGCAAGACCAGCATATGAATATGATGAAATATAATCTAGAAATATAACAAACAAGGAAAAATAAAGGTTGGCTCTTTGGACATAGCCCTACCTAACTAAAATCAATTGGTAAAAACCAAGATCCTCAAGCCTTCAAAGCTTTTTATTTCATTTTTTTTGTTGAAAGAAACCAAAGGGGAAATATCTATCCTATCACAATAGTACAACCCACATCCAACATGCAAGCAAGAAAAATTATGATGACAAAGGTTCTGCCAAATGAAGGAAACAAGGGAGAAAATGTTGTTTTCTTTGGTTTCTTTGAAAAGAAGGAGAAAAAGAGAAGATCCTTTAAGAAAACTATTTTGAAACATTTGTTTTTTAAGAAAAATCAAATGAAAAACAACATAGAAATAAAGAGAAATAGAGCATGAAAATGCACAAAAAATAAAGAACAAGTAGAGAAGAAAGCTACCTAGAAAAAGCTTCGAAGAACTCTCTCATTCTTTCTCCTTTTTTCTCCTTTTTCTCTCTTCCTTTCCTTTTCTTCTTAGAGGATTTTAGCTACTGCCCTTAGCTCTCAAATGTAGTGAATGTCTATGGAAAAATAAAGAGAAACCCCTTGTATATTGTGTTGGCTGAATGGCATTGCCTTTTTGGTGTGCATGGTCTCGTTTTTTTTTCTCTTAGTCATGCTATCTTCATGCCCTCATGGTCCCCCTTCCATATGGCCACCTCTCCTTATATCAAGAATCTAACAACATTCCTATTGGCCTCAAATTCCATGTCAAATATTCTTGTCCCCTTTCTCTGCAACATCTTTTAGCCACTTGTCATGATAATATAGCTTAGCAAAAAAATATCTTCCTAGTTGGCATTTTTTATCCACTTGGCCTCATCCTATGGTTTTCACATGGCCTTTGTAGACACCTAATTTTGTCTGAGCCCTCTAAACCAGGAAAATTCTCTTTTCAACTTCTCAGAACACAGAGAGACTTCCACCATTCCACAGATGGGTCTCCAAGACTTTATTTCGGAGGTCAACACAAAAAGTTAACTCAAAAAAAGTTAACCTCGAAAAACTCAACCCCAAAAAGTCAACCAAATAAAAAAGTTAACTCTCAGTTAAAATCAAGATTCAAAGTTGAATTGAAGAATGGTGAAGGAATTTTGATAATCCGAGGTCTACGAAGAAAGATATAGAGTTTGAAAGATGGGTTGCAGGAATTCAGTGTAGAGAAATACCAAATTTGGCAAATTTGGGGAAAAGTGCGAAAATGATCAAATTGACTAGATTGGAGGCCCCAAATAGAATAAGATCAGTAACTATGGATATTGGAAGGTCTAGTTTTGACGCGGAGTTGAAAGAAGAATTGGTTTGAAGAGAAAAAGGAAAATAAAGATTTAATCAATACATAGGAAAATTCACAAATTTGGGGAAAACTGCAGAGATGGCCCGTTTCGATGAAATTGAAACCCCCAGTTGATAAAGGATAAATAAACAAAAATGTTCCAAGTCCTATTTCGAAGTGGATCCCAAGGAAGAGCTGGTTAGAGGAAAAACGAAAAAACGAAAAAACGAAAAAAATCCCAATGTTGAAAAAGGGAAAACTAAATCGGAGAGGAATTCGATTGTAAAAATTGGGCATTTTCGGACCAACTCTAATTTAATATATAACAAAGACAGTGGAAAAAGAAAATACGAAAATTGGACCCGTTTTGAGTAAAATCGAGGTTCCGGGGGTTAAAGGGAAATCCTAAAAAATTCAAAAAAAATAGAATACGAGCTCGAAAAATTATGAAAATCTCCAGATCTGAATTTTATATTTTATGGAAGAGATTGGAGAAAGAAAATCCAGAATCAGATCCAAAATGAAAAAGGCAAAGTTCGGGTGCACTAACCCGAAATTCCAGAAGGAAATTTTGAGAAAAATAGAATCTAAGCTTGAAAAATTATGAATACTTTCAGATCTGAGTTTTATATTTTATGGAAGGGTTTGGAGAAGAAAAATCCAGAATCGGGCTCAAATAATAAAAGGCAAAGTTTGGGTACGTTAACCCAAAATTTCAAGAGAAAATTCCAGGAAAAATAAGAAACAAGCTCAGAAAATTATGAAAACTTCCAGATCTGAGTTTTATATTTTTTGGAAGGTATTGGAGAAGAAAACTCTAGAATCAGAACTCAAGTGAAAAAGACAAAGTCTGGGAGGCACTAAATCGAAACTTTAGAGAAAAATCCGGGAAAAATAGAGAATGAGCTCGAAAAATGTGAAAACCTCCAGAACTAAGTTTTAGATCGGATGGGATGAGTTGGAAAAGAAAAATCCTAAATTGGGGTCCATTTGTAATTAAATTAAGTTTGGGGGCCAAAATGTAATTTTACCAAAGAAATCGAAAAGGGTCATTTTGCAAATAAAAAAAAGATGAATGGCCTGGAAATTTCTAGGCCATTTTCGACCAATAGTTGATCAAAAGGAGGTAGTGCGATCATCATGGATCAAATGGCCAAGGTTGAATAGCAAGATGATATTTTAAAAGGACAAGATTCTCCACTACTTTGCCTACATGGCATTTTAGGCCAATGGGAGGTCTCCAAATTGCAAAGCCATGTGAAGAGCATGTGAAAGCTATAAGATGATTCCAAGTAGGATTAAAAATGCCACCTAGGAAGATATTTTAATAGGAGGCCATATAATCTTGATAAGTGGCCTAGATATTTTGTAGAGATAGGAGAAAGAATAATCTAGGTGGCACTGTTGGCCAATGGGAGGCTAGAAAACCCTATTTTTAAGGGAAGCATCATGCAAATAGGGGACAAGCACCCTATTTTTAAGGAAAGCATCATGCAAGGGGGGACATTTTTAGTCATGTGACAAGGGATGTTGGAGGAGCATGGGAAGCATGACCAAGGGCTAAAAAAAAAACACACACTCTCACTATATGACAACAGTCGGCCAGCTCTTGAGAGGGGGGATTCATTTTTTCATTAAGGCATTTTCACTCTTGAGAGAAAAGGAGGTGGAAAAAGAAAAAAAGAGGAGAAGGATTTGGCAATCTTGATTTGGAAAGCAATAGCTTGGTAGCTTTCACCTCCCTTCTTCTTCTTTAATACTTTTCTTTGATGTTGTGATTCTTTTTTTTCTCTTTTTGTTCATGTGATTAGTTAACTTTTTGTTGAATAAAAAGGTTTTTCAAAAATAAATTTTAAAGGTTTTCTGTCCTTTATTCTTCATTCTTTATCAAATAACCAAGTTGACAAAATTTTTTACATGTTTTTTTTGCATTAGCCGAAACTTGAAAGATGTTTTTGTGCTTGTTCTTTCTTGATATTTCTTGCTTGGTTGGTTGTGTTCATATTTTAACTTGTTGGCTATATTAGCTTTGAATTGATCTTAATTTTCAAATGACAAACTCTTAAGCTTAATTAGCTTAAATTATTTTTAATTTAGCATGTTTCGTTAAATCATTTCAATAATATTTTAGAAAATGCTAAAACATTTTAAACTCCTTCACTTTCTCAAAAATACATGTTCTTAAATTCAAAAATGTTTAAAATATTTTTGAGACAATTTGACCTCTTTTAAATATCAAAGAAAACATTTTTCTAAGGAGACGATCGATCCCCTAGTTTAAAATTTCTCCCGGATCGATCCCTTGAGAGTCAGTAGCTAATTGAACTTTGCAGGACAGTAAGGGATCTATCCCTACAAGGAGAGCATCGATCCCTTGGCTCCAACAGTCATATTTTTAAAGAAGAAAAAGGAGAGGATCGATCCCTGCAATCATAGGATCGATCCCATGTGTACTACACTGACTTCCAAGTATGATTTTTTGATGAAAGAACGGCTCTATTCTATCTTTAGCTACTCCCAACGTCCATATTTGAGATTACAGGTATAGAAGGGTGTTCCTAACACTTCCAACACAAAGAGACTCCAAGAGAAGCAAATCAAAGCAAAAATTGTCATATTTTCTCTCTAGCTTTCAAGTGTTTATTCTGCTTAAGCTTTATTTCATATTGTATTCATTTTATCAATTGTAATAGTCTCTTCACACATTGTGCTTAAACTCAGCAAACACTTTCCTATTAGAGAATCATTTTAGTTTGCAAACAAATCTTCATTCTCTTAAGGGGTTTGAGATTTTGAGTGACTTGTTCTTAAGGATTTGGGTAGAATTCTTAAGGGGTCAAGAGGTTTTTATCTAAGCCTCAAAAGATAGGAATTGTAAGGTTATACCTTAATCTCAAAGGCAATTTTCACTAGTGGATTGGTGAAGCATCTTGGCAAGGAAGTGCCAAGAAGAGAGGACGTAGGCATCGAGTGAAAGTGCCGAATCTCTATACATCGATTGTTTGCTTTCTTTTCCCTTACTCTTTATTTTAGCTACTCATATTGTTTGTTTATTTTATATTAAGTTTGATTTCTTAATTTCCATATATTAAAAATCAAATTTACTTGTGAAATTTTTAATAACCACTTCACCCCCTCTTGGTTAATCTCTACACTTGAGCTAACAATTGGTATCAAAGCTATTGGTCTCTTTTGTAGGTCTAACAACCTTAAGAAAAGATCCTTCTAAGTTCAAAGATTTCTCAAGTTTGGAAGAAAGAGGAAAATGATGAATTCCAACATAAAGCTTGTCTTATGGCCTCTGAATCCAATGCCACACCCATGGTCTTGAAGGTCACTCCACTATGAGACCACCTCTCTTCAATGGTGAGAACTATTCCTATTGGAGAACAAGGATGAAGGTTTTTGTTCAAGCAAATGATTATAAAGTATGAAAGGTCATCATTGTTGGTGTATGCCCTAGAGCCAATCAGATTGAGCTTGGGATACACAATCAATAAAGCATACCCTTTCACTATGATTATAGTGATACAAGGTTTTCCTTCATGTTAGTACAATAATAAGGAGTTATTAAGTACTAATCGGATGAAGCCCATAGAACATAATGGCCTTGCAAAGGAATTATAAAGAGTTATAATTATGAGATCCTTATGCATCAAAGCCTTGTTCCTCAAACTGTTCCTGGTCATCGTATTGCCAAGACGAGGCATTGATAATGCTAAAAGACTGGTATATGTTAAGCCTTCTTACTTATGAAGTAAGCAACCGATCTCATATAGGTTGAAGTATGGGATACTTCAGATAACATATAGGTTATTGTCTATTGAAAAAGTTCACTGAACATGGCCCGCCAAGAGAACTTCATTTCGTAATATATCACTCTAGTGTACATGATAATGTTCTCTTAGTACTAGTCGTGTAAATTAGTCCTCAGACTTGTGATACCAGGTCATCTTGTATAGAGAGTGTCATACTTAGATTTCATCATGAACGGGTCCCAAACACAAGTGATGCTTATGGTTGGGAGTTATTGGGTATGACATGAACCATACGAAGATGAATGAGTGATCCAGAGAGGATTCACCACTCCCTGTGATATTGGAGACATATCTTGTTTGTTCTTGACTACGATTAACTTGATTAAGTCTTTGGCCAAAGCATAATGGATTGAGGAGAAAGTTTTTTCTCTAAATTCATAAGGTTAATCATAAGTTGCAAAGAACGAATATGGATTGATCATGAGTAGATACTACACCATGCTCATTACTATCCAGGATATATGGTGAAAAGACCGTATTACACCGACAGGCTGGTTGCTGAAAGGTTCTAAAAGGTCACGTTGAGTTCACAATATTTGGGTTGTCATGATGGGTTGCTAGATCCCGCTCTTGATCTATGATAACAAGTTAATGAGATTAACTTATAATCATTGCCAACATATTGGGAACCTAGAGGGTCACACACATAAGAATATATATGTATGGATTAAACATGGTATTCTATTAAGGTAAAACTTAATGGAATAAAGGATCTATATTAAGGACTCAATTGAAGAAGTTCAATTGAGATGAATTAAGACATAATTGAGATTGAGAAATCCAAAGACAATGTCTTAATGAGATAAGAGGAATCAAGAAGTCTTATCTAGTGTAGTAGTCGACTTTAACATATAAATGTGCAAAGTGAATTGCGATTGACTATACTATATTGGAATAATATCATGAGATGATATTAATAGATTAATGACATGAATTGTTTCAAGAGGAGAAAGAAAATTTAATTGAGAATTAAATTACTTTCGTTTAGAAATTAATCTATCCAATAAATAAGCATGACAAAATTGTAAAGGGTTCAAAGTGACTATTCTAATTTAGGACTGTCCACTAAGGATGGTTGGCCCAACTTAAGGCATTAAGATTATTGGACCATTATTATTATTAGAAAATATAATGGGCCTATTGATCCATCTTATGATTGAATAGTTTAAGTCCAAGTGGATTAATGAAATCTTATGCAACAAGTAACACATGGCTGGCCAAGCATAGGGAGATAGGGATTAGGGTGTGCGCCACTATATAATCATATTTAGAGGTTGTAGCCTCCCAAGCAAGCTCTATTCTACTTGTGATATTCTGACTTTGCTTAAGAAAAGTTTTGGTTTCAAGAAGAGAACTCTAACTTAGCAAAAAGGTGAAATCGCAACCTCTCTAAGCTCCCTAAGGCTTGCCGCAATTCCTCCTATCTTGGTGTTCTTCTTGCCATTTCTTCACCTAGTTGAGTGAGATTGATTAAAGGAGAAAGATACAAGAATATAGACCTTTTGATTGTGATCTTATGATCAACTTGCTAGCACAAGTGAATCGCCATACCTTAGAGAAGGATCCATCAGCTGTTTGTGTGGACTTGCTCTAGAGGAAGGACAATTGTGCTTCTTGTGGTCTTGAACGAGTTGAAACTTTGTAGATCTTGGATTTGAGATTAGGATCTGCAACTTAAGGTTACGATATTTTAAGTAGGTAACTTCTAAATCATATGGGTGATTTAATTATTTTTGAATGTTATAAACCTATGCAAACACAAGCCTAAGATCTTGTTATACTTCGGGTGCTTCTTTGTTTATTTTCGCTATACTTTGATTATCACGTTTTTGCATGAGCTCGAGTTAATGTATTCCCCACAATCATGAATGGTCCACTCATTCCAAACAAGAAAGTTAGAGAAACACAAGTTCCTAAAGATGAAAATGAATAGGATGAAGTGGACATCAAGATGACTCAATTGAATGCCAAAGCAATGCACACTCTCTTTTGTGCTTTGGGTCCAAGTGAATATAATAGGGTTTTTCTTTGTGACAATGCTAAGCAAGTTTGGGACAAATTGGCAATCACTCATGAAGGAAAAAACCAAGTGAAAGAATCAAAGATTAGTAGGCAATCACTCTTGATTATGAACTATTCAAGATGAAATCCGAGGAAAGTATAAAAGATATGTCTAATCGCTTTACGGATGTCATCAATGGCTTGAAGGGTCTTGGAGAGACATATCCCAACAAAGAAATGGTCAAGAAGTTGTTAAATAGTCTTCCTAAATCTTGGGAAGCTAAAGTGACCGCCATTGAAGTATCTAAGGATCCTAATACTATTTCCTTAGATGAACTCATTAGTTCTCTCTTAACCTATGAGATGAAGATCAAGCACGGGCAAGAGTCAACAAAGAAATTTGGTGTTGCCTTCAAATCAACCATTCAAGAAGAAGATAATGAAGAAAATGAAAAGGTTGATGAAGATGAAGAAATAGCTATGTTTGCAAAAAGATTCAAAAAATTTGTGAGGATGAACAAAGGAAGAAGACCTTAAAGAAGAGATATGGTGAGAGGTGAATCAAGTAAATGGGAAAAGGACCAAATCATATGCTATGAATGTAAGAAATGGGTCATATCAAGTTTGAATGTCCTTTATTGAAGAAACAAAGCTCAAAGAAGCCAATGAAGAAAGCTATGGTGGCTACATGGAGTGATAGTGACACATCCAACAATGATGAGTCATATGATGATGAAGTGGCCAACCTATGTCTCATGGCTCTTGAAGAGCCCAAGGTATCTTCTAACTCTACTAATTTGAGTTCATATACTTTTGATGAATTGCAAGATGCCTTTGATGATTTGGCTTTTCAATTTGAGAGTCTAAATTATAAGAAAATGATTTCAAAGTTGAAAGATGAAAATGACTTTGATTAAAGCCAAGAATGATTTTGAAAAAAAGGTTGATGATTTAAAAATTAAAATTGATGATTTGACAACAAAGAATGCAAACTTGCATAATTCCTTTTCTAGATTTTATATGGGACGTCAAAAGCTTAATGACATGCTTGAAACAAAAAGGGTTTTCTTTGACAAAAATGGTTTAGTTTATGATGGTGATGAAAGGGAAAATCATTTCAAAAATTTCTTTGTTAAACCAAGTAAGTCATATGAAGCATCTAGCTTGTGAACATATTGTCATAAATTGGGTCATTCAATCCAATCTTGTCCCTTGAAGGTTGTCACTTATAGAAGTAAGCTCACTAGGAGTGTGTGGATTCCTGAAGTGTTGGGATTCGGCTCATGCTCAAACATAGATAATGTATAATTTAATCAACAAGTTAAATATAAAACGCAGCGGAATAAAATAAAACAAAGAGACACCGAATCCCTTTATGGATCTGCCTATGAATTCAAAATGATCAAGCTGTCAAGAACAGATAACAATCAAAATCTCATACCTCTGTAATGGAGATTGTCGAAACCACATCATAGATTCTTTATGTTCTTGCTCTTGTACACAATGCTAGCTTGTCGAAGACCAAAGTCGTCCAATTGTCCGACCTCTAATGGTAATCCACACAAGTGATCTGAAAGCCTTCACAAGGTTGAGATTATGTTTTTCCAAGACGATGCTAGTGGTCTAGGTTGTGAGAAACCTTTCTCCTTTTGCTCTAGTTAGCTAGAAAAAAGCAGGCTAGAAGAAAACTGATTCATCCTCCTTTTTTCTCTATGCGCCGATTTTTACAAGGAGGTCAGAAAATGCGGCTACCAAGGTTTTTCTTCCTTAAGGGGAGGCGGCAACAACATAAGGCATATATATATTATCAGGTTTAGTGTATGCCAACTCTTGGACATATTGCACTAAAGCCCTTACACATATATTATTAAATATTCACAATAAGCCCACAACACTTAATGAAAATTTAATTTGGCCCAATCTCATTTTAATTTCAATATTCACCTTTTGTGTGTGACCCATTAGACCTTTAACATGTTGGCAATAAATATAATAAATTCAATTAAGAATTTCTTCTTTATATTTATAGATCATGAGCGGCATCTAGCAATGCATCATGACCACCCAAATGCCAAGAGAGTCATCAAGCTTCGACTAGCCTTTCGTGTACAATATGTCTATGTAATTCGATCCCTTCATCAAATATCCTGGGATAGGAAAGAGCATGGTTCAGTGTCTACTCTTAACCCATTCCATATTATATCTGTAGCTTTATATTAACTCTTTAAGTATTGCCTTGGCCAAGGACTTCAATAAGTTATTATAAGCCAGATACAGTGAGATATGTCCCCTTAATCACTTGGGGTGATGAATCCTCTCTGGACCACTCATTCATCTTCGTATGCTTCATGTCATACCCAATAACACCCTACTTTAAGCATCCTCGTGATTGGGACCCGTTCTTGATGAAACCTAAGTATGACAGTTCACATACAAGATGACCTGGTGTCACAAGTCAAAGGATTACTTACACTATTGACACATGAGAGTATTTACCATAGACACTTGAGTGAAATACCAAATGGAACTCTCATAGCGAGTCATGTTTAGTGAACTTGTTCAACTAACAAGCACCCATATGTTATCCCCAAGTATCTCTATACTTTCAACCTATGAGATCAGTTGCATGCTTCAAGTGCATGAAGGCTTAACATATGCCAGTCTTTAAGCATTGTCAATGTCCTGTATTGACAATACAATGACCAGGAACAGTTTAGAAACACGACATTGATGCATAAGGATCCTCATAATTGTAACACCTTACAATTCCTTTGTAATGCCATTGTGTCTCATGGGGTTTATCTTCACAAGTCATTTATAACAATACTTATGGATAAAGAAATACCTCAATTATAATTAATAAACTATAATGTATAGTACATGAATATATAAATAGTGTTTTACAAGCCTAACTAGATTGGCTTGTAGGGCTTACACCAATATGAAGGAGTTAGTACATCTCAAGATGAGATTACTAAAATAAAGGGGATCCCTAAATGCACAAGAATTGTGAACACTAATGCTCAAGGACCCAAGAAAATTTGGGTACCCAAAACCAAAACTTGACTTTGTGTTTGTAGGTGGATGAGCATTGTTTCAAGGTAAATTCAACAAAAAGAAATCCTTGGTACCTTGATAGTGGATGCTCAAGACACTTGACCAGAGACAAAAGTCAATTCTTGGATTTAAAGCCCAAATGTGGTGGAGATGTTACCTTTGGAGACAATTCTAAAGGACACATTGAAGGCATTGGTTCTATTGGTAACAACTCTTCAATTAATATTGAAAATGTTCTCTTTGTTAAAGGTCTTAAGCATAATTTACTTAGCATTAGTCAATTGTGTGACAAAGGCTTAAGAGTCATATTTGAATCTATGGGTTGTCAAGTGATAAACATCAAGACAAATGAACATGTTTTTATTGGCCATAGACAAGGAAATATTTATGTTGTTTATTTGAATGACTTGTCTTCACAAAATGTTTGTCTTATGGATAAAGATGAAAATGACTCTTGGATTTGGCATAAAGACTAGGTCATGCTAGTATGCATGTTATTTCAAAACTTTCTCAAATAGACTTAGTTGTTGGTTTACCAAAATTGAAATTTGAAAATGACAAAGTATGTGATGCTTGTTGTAAAGGTAAACAAAGGAGAGCTTTTTTTAAACCTAAAAATATTGTTTCAACTACTAGAGTATTGCAAATGATCATATTGATCTTTTTGGTCCAACAAGGACATTGAGCTTGGGTGGTAAACAATATGGTGTTGTTTTGGTTGATGATTTCTCTAGGTACACATGGGTTCTCTTCTTAAATTCTAAAGATGAAGCTTTGGAAAAGTTCATTATTTTTTGTAAAATTGTTCAAAATAAAAAAGGTTATTCTATTTCTAGCATAAGAAGTTGTCATGGAAAAGAATTTGAAAATCTTGGTTTTGACAAGTTTTGTAATGAAAATGGTATTAGTCATAACTTTTCGGCACCTAGAACCTCTCAACAAAATGGAGTAGTAGAGAGGAAAAATAGAACCTTAGAGGAAATGGCTAGGACCATGCTTTGTGAAAATAACTTACCAAGATATCTTTGGGCGAAAGCCATAAATACTTCTTGTTATATCATAAATAGAGCTATGATTAGGTCAATTTTGAAGAAAACACCATATGTGATTTTTAAAGGTAGAAGGCCTAACATAAGCTACTTTAATCCTTTTGGTTGCAAATGTTTTATTTTAAATAATGGAAAGGATAACCTTGGTAAATTTGATGCAAAAAGTGATGAAGCTATTTTTCTTGGTTACTCCATGAGTTCCAAAGCTTTTAGAGTCTTTAATAAGAGAACTCTAGTTGTAGAAGAATCTATGCATGTTATATTTGATGAAAGTAATTTACCTTTGAGAAAGGTATCTTTTGATGATGATGATGTAGGCATATTTCAAGAAAATATAGATGATGCATCACTATCCAAAGAGCGAAATCAAGTTGAAATGGGTCAAGAACTTACAAAAGAAGATGACTTTCTTGAACCCATACAAGTTGAAAATGAGGCATGTTATCCAAGAGAACTTAACTATGTCAAAGATGGTGAAATCATTGGTGATCCAACTCAAGGGGTAATTACTTGATCTTCTCTTAGAAATACTTGTAATTATGTTGCTTTTCTTTTCAAATTGAACCTAAGAACATTGATGAGGCCTTAGGAGATAATAATTAGATTATGGCTATGCAAGAGGAGTTAAATCAATTTAGTAGAAGCAAAGTTTGGAATTTAGTGAAAAGACCAAGTGATTATCCAACTATAGGTACCAAATGTGTCTTTAAAAACAAACTTGATGAAAATGGCAATATTGTTAGAAACAAGGCTAGGTTAGTTGCTCAAGGATATAGTCAAGAAGAAGGAATTGACTATGATGAAACTTATGCCCTGGTAGCTAGATTAGAAGTTATTAGGATGCTTTTAGCTTTTGCTTGTTTTAAAGATTTCAAACTTTTTCAAATGGATGTTAAAAGTGTTTATCTTAATGGTTTTATTGATGAGGATGTCTATGTTGAACAACCTCTCGGTTTTGAGAATCCTCATTTTCATAATCATGTCTTTAAATTATCAAAAGCTTTGTATGGTTTGAAACAAGCTCCTAGAGCTTGGTATGAGAGACTTTCAAATTTTTTGATTGAAAAAGGCTTTAATAGAGGTAAAGTTGATACTACCCTTTTTATCAAGGTTCAAGGTAAAGACATTTTAATAATTCAAGTTTATGTTGATGATATCATATTTGGTTCCACTAATGAATCTCTTTGTCAAGAATTCTCTAAGCTTATGCAAGGTGAATTTGAGATGAGCATGATGGGGGAGCTTACTTTCTTTTTAGGATTACAAGTTAAGTAAACTAAAGATGGCATCTTCATCAATCAAGCAAAATACGTAAGAGACTTGCTCAAGAGGTTTGGCATGGATGGCTCAAAACCCTACTCAACACCCATGAGCACTTCAACTAAGCTTGATAAGGATGAAGGAGGTAAATATGTTGACACTAAACTTTATAGGTATATGATTGGCTCATTGCTTTATCTTACTGCAAATAGACTCGATATTATGTTTAGTGTATGCTTATGTGCTAGATTTCAACCATCACCTAGAGAGTCACATTTACTTGCCGTTAAGCTAATATTTCGTTACATTAAGGACACACCTAATCTAGGCTTATGGTACCCAAAAGTATCCTTTTTTGTTTTGCATGCTTATTCGGATGCGAATTTTGGTGGTTGAAAAATTGATAGAAAAAGCACTTTCGATAATTATCAATTTCTTGGGAATATGCTTATATCATGGTTCTCCAAGAAACAAAATAATGTTGCTTTATCCACAACTGAGGTGGAATATGTATCCTCGGGTAGTTGTTGTGCTCAAATCTTGTGGATCAAACAACAAATGGAGGATTTTGGACTTACCATAAATCACATTCCTATTGCATGTCATAATACTAGTGCTATTAGTCTCACTAAAAATCCCATTCAACATTCAAGGACTAAGCATATAGAGATAAGACACCATTTCATTAGAGATCATGCTCAAAAAGGTGATATTGTACTTGAATTTGTTGATACCTTGCATCAATTAGCAGACATATTCACAAAGCCACTTGATAGAGATAGATTTTGCACTATTAGAGGTGAACTTGGATTAATGAATGCACCATGATTATATTCAATGTTTTGTTCTTAATTGGTATGAGCAAGTTTAATGATATTGATTTTGTTTATAAACTTCGTTTCAATGATGTTTGAACATTGAATGCATTGTTTGATGTTTCAAAGTTTGTTTTATTATTGGAAATGATACAGATGTTGGACTTGAACTAGTACTTGTGTGTTATATGTGTATTTCATGAGTATGTTTGACTGCTTCATTCATTTTGGACAATTGTAGATGCATTTAGAATTATAAAATTGCATAAATAATGTCCAAGTTTTGAAATAAAAAATCACAAGTTTTCAAAGGTGTTTTTGATTGCAATTGCATATGGGATCGATCCCATATGAATGAAATGGATCCTCTGCCCAAAATTGCAAAATTAAAAGCCAAAACCTAGTATTTTCCAGGCAAGGATCGATCCCCTTTGAATATGGGATTGATACCATTTGAACTAGGGATTGATCCCCTGACGAGAGGAACGATCCCCCTCTGCCTGGTTGCGTATATCGCGCTCGACCAGCCCCCTAGGTCAGTTTCTTCACTCACCTCACTCACTCACTCAAACTCTCTCAAACCCAACCTCTCAAAATCTTATAACCCACTCATTTTTCTTCAAATCTTCTTCATTCCAACACTTCTAGTCATCAAATTTTCATCTTTTCATCTTAAATCTCATCATTTTCATACCCAAATCACTCCATTTCATCACAAATTCGAAAATCCCTCTTTCAAACCCTAACCCATCCTTTTTCACCTAATTTTAAAAATCCACTCCTCCATTCACGTTTTCTTCGAACCTTGTATACAAATTCATCCTCTTTTTCACTTCTCTACACAATTTCATCCAAAACCCAACTCAAAATCACTCAAAACCACCTCTAAAAATCACCACCCACGAAGTGTTTGACAAAAAGCCTCACCCAAAAATCCTACACCACCCAAATTCGATCTTCTCCACGAAAACCCCTTCAAACCCATTTTTTTTTAGTATGGTCACCTCAAAACACTTCCTTTCATCATTTGGCATGAATTCCTTTCAACGATTTTGTCCAAAACGCCACCCAAATTCGACACCAACCAAGTGCTCGACAAAAGTCCTCAACCACTGTCCACTCTTCAAATGGCTCCCAAAACGAAATCCATCGCTAAACACAAACCAACCGTCGAGGCATCCTCCTCTTCCAAGAGAGCCGCACCTTCCGAGCCACAAGCTTTTGACTTGTGCTTTCCAAACTCCCGCGCTCGGACCAAATTATATGCTTCGTTCACTAAAGTGCCGATTAAAAAGACTTGTGTGATTGACATGAACTTCCTCCGGGTGTTCGGCTTCCAATATCTCACACTTCTTGAGATGTTCGGATGGTTGGCATTCATCTCCCTCAACTATCCCATGCATGAGAACCTCGTCCGTGCATTTTTTAGCTAATGCCACGTTCAATCGCGAGGATAATGGCACCAACGGTGGGATTGTGTGCGACATCAAGACCTATCTAATGGGTCAAGAAATAATCGTCACACAAGAATCTTTGGCACGGGTGCTTGAAATTCCGAATGAGGGAGAAACCCATGAGGAAGATTTCTTTTTCGATGATATGCGTACTCCAAAAAATACTGCCTCACTCATTCCATTGCATGATTAGCTACTACATATCATCATCTCGCACGTCTTTCGACCATTCGGTACCAAGTACTCCACCCTCTGCAATACTAACTATTGGTGGCTCTATATGTTCATTCAAATCAATAGCTCAACCTTGCACATTTTATCTTCATCAATCTCCTCCGCGTCATCCGAGGCTCAGAGTACACATTAATCTTTGGTATGGTCTTAAGTTATTACATCAAGGTGTTTGGGATCGATGTCTCTTGTGATCCGAGAGTCTCGCACTCCAAAAGCACCATGATTGGACTCCAAACGATTCACAAGATAGGCTATCAACAAAACGACCTAGCGAATGGGTCTGAGTTCACCCCGAACGTATAGACGATCATGATGGTGATGCACCACCGAATGCTCCACAAGTGCCACTCTCGATTGGTGCCTCTCCTTCGTCTGTGCCCTTTGACACTCAAGCGATCATTGATGCTCTTATGAGCAGGTTTAACTCGCTTCAAACTCATTTTGATACAAGGCTGGACCATTTTGATACACGGATGGATAGTTTTGATGACCAACTTGTTTCTCTTCATCAACATGTTGACACCGAATCTGCATCTCTTCGACACCATGTCAATTCGAGGATGGATCATATGGACACCCAATTTTGGTACATGTTCGCATTTTTGCACCTCCTCCACCCTCCGATCACGATGATCCATCGCAGTAGGGTGTTTCGGGCTAAGGCATAAATGTGTTTAGGTCTCATTTTGGGTTTTGCACATTATTATATGTATTTGAACTTCATTGCTTTCATATTTTCAATTTTGACATTATCTATGTAATTTCGATATTCTCATATTTTTATCTTTGAACTTAAAACTATCTTTTTCATATATATATATATATATATGTTTATGCAATTGAGAGTTTGTGCATATGGTGGATATTGCTTTGTTGATTGGATTTTGCTTTGTTTGTCTCTAATCTTAGCCAGAAAATTCTCACAAATGAAAGTAAAAAATTTATTAAAATAGGAATATTGAATAAAAAAAAATGATATGGTAGGTACAACAAAATTGAGAAAAGTAATGGTTAAATAAAGATTTTTTTTTTTTTTGGATTTGTCTAAATCCATACTTTTTTTTTGGATTTATCTCTTTCAACGATTTATTGAGTCAACTAGGTGAGTAGACGCAGCTCAAGAACTTCAAACTTAGTTAATTAGAAAATTTTCATCAACTATTTCCAAAAAGAAAGAAAATATTCATGAACTTGGTGAATAATCCCCTTAATTTAGATCTCATAGTTTCAAAGATATATTTTAAAAAATAAAGAAAACTATAGTATTGAATAAAGAAGCGGGAGGCCCAAGAGACAATAGAGATTCTTGACAACTAAAAAAAACAAAGAGACTACAAAGATATATAAGAAACTTGTAAATTATAACTTTAAAAGATGGTATGACGTGGCTTTCTCAAGACACGAGTTTTCAAAGATATTTACTGGAAAGAGTGCCACATTACATATTTTCTTCAATTAAGTTGATTTCACTTGAGGTGCACTACCAAAGGTCACTAGTCGACCTCATGCTTCGTACTAATGGCTCAAGGCTTGTCTCAAGAATCCTTTTCTTAGTTGAGGTACAACTCCACAACCTTAATTTGTTTAATTGTGGTATAAGTGACTTTGCCTTTAAGAAACATGTTCACATAAATCTAGACGTCGAATTCAACATCCTTTTGCAGGATTCAAAATGATGGTTGATGACATGCTCAAGGTGGATCTTGGAAGAAGGGGGCTTTTTGCTGCAATGACCAAATTTGACTAATTTAGTGAATTCATGCAATAGATTGCTTTGATTGAGTGAACCTGTTAGAATGACCATATTGTCATGTGCAACCCAATCACGAATGAGTACACTAAATCCTTGAACCTCCCAAAATTGAAAAGCTTACTTGTGCGGTTCATACTACTTTGGCTTCAATCGAACTACCAATCAATATAATATGGTAAGAATGTACTCTAGGTGGGCTACTGATCCCCATTTAGGTGAATCACGTTATTCTGGTGACATAACTCAATATACACACTTGGAAAATGATCATGGACAGAAATTAGACAAGCCCTTTTTTTGCAACCAAAGATGAAATATCCAACCTATTCGAACGTGGCGATTCATTGGTTGGCCTTAACTATAACGATTCATATTCAATCATTTCTTTAGATTTTGAAACCAAGCTATTCCATTTACTTTGCCTCATCCTCGTAAACATCAAATATTTTCTTACAAGGGCTTAAATAACATTTGATAATGGAGCAACATGATTTCTATCAAGACAGTTTATTATGATCAGTTTATTATGTTAGCCCAAGATCCTTGAACATCATAATCTTTCATAACCCATATGCCCATAAGCTCAGAGTCAAAATGATCATATATACAGAGATAATGGGCTAACATGATTTCTATCAAGACAGTTTATTATGATCAGCGGGTGCTTCTTGGCAATTATATCAAGTTATAAAATGCTATGATAATGGAGCAATTTTGATATTCCAAGTTTCGTTGTAAAATCTGTCTGATTTATTATGACCCAGCTAAGATGGGGCTCAAGTCTCTTAAGATCCGTGGAACTAGACAAAATTTTGAAGCATTTACTTATGTTCCTAGCTTTATTTCACATGTATAGGTTAATCATGCATTAGAAATGTAATGATTTTTTTTTTTTGGTTTGATACAATTGAGTAGAATCCTCATCCAATAGTTGTTGGGTTAAGGAACAAGCCTTCCGCATTATGATAATTTTGTTTTAATTTTTGTAAAAGAACAAGCTGCAGAAGTAGCAGCTGAAAGGCTAGTTGATACAGCGAAATAAATAGATGTAGAGGAAGAAGAAGAGGAATTTTATGAGGTAGAATGGATGGAAATTGAGGTTGATGGAGGAAAAGAATCACAACCAAGGAAAGAAATAGATGGATCAGCATGCCAAACAACCACTGCTAGCCCAATCAAGGGCTAAAAGAATTGATGAATTGCCCAACTTGGTGGAACAGATTGAGAAATTTGGGTCTGCATAGCTTTTTTTTCAACAAAGATGTCGAGGGAAATGATATAAGATGATGCTTTTGAAGGAAACCGTGAAAGTGGTTGGCTTTTCAAGGGATAAGATGCTTACTTTTGAAGAGTATTAAGCAAGGATTTGTTCAAGATTGGTTTATTCTTTGGATTGCCAAATGAATTTAGGAAGGATTACGTCTTAAAACAATTGAATTAATGTAATGTATATCGATCCTTCTTTAGCTTTAGCTCCAAAGATCTGTACGTGAAGATGATGGTTTCAGGTGGCAATTTGTTTTGTAAAGATAATGGAAGATGATGGGACTTTTTGGTGTAAATACTAGCATGAACTAGGATGGGGTTGATGGATTGCTAGCTTGTTGTTAGGATGGAATCACTTTTTGCTTAAATAATAGCTGCTAAACAATTGTTGCTTGATGTTCGTTTAGGTTTATAACTTATTTACATACATTTTATAGTTCATATGTATTTGTTACATTAATGTAGAAGATACTGTATAATTACACTTATTTAGCTAACTTTATGGATGGATCTAGATGTATGTTAATAGATCTTGAAATTATTCCAAATGATTTTATTGTTAGGAGAAGAGGGGATCAATGCCTTCTTGGAGGAAATTGATGTTGGTATATGCCCTAGAGCCAATCGGATTGGACATGGGATATACAATCAATAAAGCAAACCCATCACTATTCTATAGCGATACCACGTTTTCCTTCATGTTAGTACAACAATAAAGAGTTATTAAGTACTAATTGGATGAAGCCCATGGAACATACTGGCCTTGCAAAAGAATTATAAAGAGTTATAACTATGAGATCCTTATGCATCAATGCCTTGTTCCTTAAACTGTTCTTGGTATTTGTATTTCCAAGACGGGGCATTGGCAATGCTCAAAGACTAGTATATGTTAAGCCTTTTTACTTATGAAGCAAGCAAACGATCTCATAGGTTGAAGTATGAGGGATACTTGGGATAACATATAGGTGCTTGTCTGTTGAACAAGTTCACTGAACATGGCCCGCTGTGAGAACTCCATTTGGTATAGTCACTTCAGTGTCTATGGAAATATTCTCACGTGCCAGTTGTGTAAATTAGTCCTCAGACTAGTGATACCAGGCCATCTTGTATAGGGAGTGTCATACTTTGATTCCATCACGAACGGGTCCCAATAAGGGATGCTTATGGTAGGGTGGTTTTGGGTATGACATGAACCATACGAAGATGGAAGAGTGATCCAGAGAAGATTCATCACTGTAAGTGACATCAGAGACATATCTCATATGTTCTTGACTTCGATTAACTTGAAAAAGTCCTTGGCCAAAGCATGATCGATTTATGAGAAATCATTTCTCTAAATTCATAAGGTTAACCATAAGCTGTAAGAACTAATATGGATTGAACATGAGTAGACACTGCACCATGCTCATGGGTTTTTCGGGATATCTGGTGAAAGGACCGTATTCTACTGATAGGCGGTTACTGAAAGGTTTCAAAGAGGTCACTTTGACTTCTCAAATTTTGGGTGGTCATGATGGGTTGCTAGATCCCGTTCTTGATCTATGAGTATATGTTAATAAGATTAACTTATACGCATTGCCAACATGTTGGGAACCTAATGGGTCACACATAATAAGACGGATATATTGGATTAAACTAGGGATTTGATTAAGTAAGACTTAATTGAATAAAAGGTTAATATGGAGGAACTAATTGAATAAGATTCAATTAAGACAGGTTAAGACATAATTTGGATTTATGAAATCAAAATATGTCTTAATTAGATAATATGGATAAGCTTGTCTTAAGTAGACAATATCTAATTGTAGTCATGTCTTAAGATAAGTTGTCCTGGTTGTCCGGAATGAGAAAAAGTTTCTCGTATTCGAGGAGTTTGATTACGAATCAAATTCTAACTTTTCTTATTTTACTAAACCGAACTTGGACACAATATGGGATGTATTCGGCCAAGCTATCTATGAGATAGAGTTTGGGTAAAGCTTGTTGATTTAGAGAAGAAAAAGTTTCTCTTTAAGTATGAGTTATTAGATTAATTGAGAATTAATCTCATTCCATAGTTATAACTGGTCAAAAGGAAAAATCCATAAAGATGGAATTAAATTTTGGCTATTAATGGTGATTAATGTGTTTTAATGTGGAAAGGATAAAAAGTTTTTTTTTTCCAGGTTAAAGTACAAGGGGATTCGGTTATAGTTAAAATACATTGGAGTATCCGCATCAAAGGATCATTCTTGGAATACCAGGAACCCTAACAAGGGTAAGAAAGGCATTCGGCTAATAGATGAATAGTCGTAACTCGTTTGGTTGTAGGGTGTTGTTTTCTTATCGATTACAAATAGAAATTAAGAGAATTTCTTCAACGAACATCACGTTTTTCAAGAGAAGAAAACGGTGTTGTTTTCTTACGTGATTACAAGTACAAATTAAGATCATTTCTTCAAGGATCATCACGTTTTTCAAGAGAAGAAAAAGGTGTTGTTTTCTTACGTGATTTAATCACAAGTAGAAATTAAGAGAATTTCTTCAAGGAACATTACGTTTTTCAAGAGAAGAAAAAATTGTTTTTCTTTTCTAAGTAAGAAACAAGAACCAATTCATCCAAGGATAATCTAAAATAGTCAAACATTAAATCTCCATTGCTTTATTCCTTATTTCTTCATTACCAAAAATACGAAAAAGTTGTTCTCACTTTCGGGTTTGTGAGAAATCAAAGAAGGTAACCTTTTGATTGTGAGGAAGAGATCAACTGCTAGCACAGGCGAATCCCTGAGCCTTGTGAAGGTTCCAACAGCTATCCGTATGGATCACCATTGGAGGCAACACATTTGAGTTGCTTATCACTTTGGAGAGATCGTGAGTAGATCACCGTTGCTGCGTTCGTGTTTGGATCTGCACACTCGAGATTACGATATCTTGAGTAGGTATGAACTCCAAATCATATGGGTGGTTTATTATTTTAATTGTTTCTTGGAACCCATGTAAATCGAATCCATAGATCCTGTGGTATCCGGGTGCTTCTTTGATTTACCTTCCGCTGCGTTATATTTGATAATTTTGTATAAGCATGAGCTCGGATTATCCAACAGTGGTATCAGAGCCAGGTTTTTTCGATTACATGAGGTTTGTGCATTTCAATTCTTGGTGATTAACAAGCTTTTGTTTTGTGTATAGATTTTTGTTGTTTTCGGTCTATGTGATTGTAAAGAAAATTTATTTTCTTTAAATCTGTAAAATCTGGGCAGCTGCTGTTTTGACGGTTGAATCATGTTTACAAATGTTTAAACGGTAAATTAAAATTATTTTAATTAACCCGGATTAAATCCATTAAAAGTCTTAGTAAATCCGACAAGTTTTGATGCCTAAAAACGTTGTTTTGAATAAATTTTGGGGGCTGATTTTGGGCTGTTAAAAATTGATTTTCTGGGCATTTCAAATCTGGAAAATTCATGTTTAATACTTCCATTGATGTTTCAAAATTGATTTGGGTTAAAATCGTTTAAACAAAATTATTTATGGGCCTAAAACAATGTTACTACAATGCTGAAATTTTCTAGGCTGTTTTGTAGATGTTCGCGTGCCTAAAAAATTAGAGCATGAGTGTGGAAACGTTCCACAAGCTTGCTGGAAATTTTGGACAGCATCTAAGGTGAATATGATTCATTTTTGATGGCTGGTTCGGGCATGGAACATGGCTGGAACATGCAGCAAATGTTGCTGCACTTGCACCACCCAAACCGCGGCACCATAGAAGGCAATTGCTGCCAATTTGCTTGCTGCCATGAGGGGTGACCAGCAGCCCACTTTGGGGCATCCAGCAGCCATCGAAAGTGGCATACAGCAGCCTTATCACTGGCAGGCAGTAGCCATATGATGGCCAAAGAGGTTGCCTATGCCAAGGACACTAAGTGTTAGGTTCCTACTCCAAGATGGAAATTGTTTCCTAGTGGGAGTGTGATTTCTAAAAGTTAAGAAAGAGTTTTAGTATGATTAGGTAATTGTTACCTAATGAGATTGAAGTTCCTAAGAGTTAGGATAGGTTTCGAACTCTTTAAAATTTGGTTTAAGACAAACTACCTAAAAGTTAGGTAATGTCTTATTTTAAGACAACGTTCCTAAAAGTTAGGATTTTAATAAAAATTGTTTTAATTAAAATGAACCGAGATTGCTAAAATAATTTGATAAATTGTCTCAAATGAGTTGGTGACATTTATGTAAATGATACACAAGATCACCAAGTGATATTGGCTATGCATTTATAATTCATGCTTATAATATGATTATGTATGCATGAGGATGATTATGGAATAGACCTTAGTATGACTAGGTCATGGATGGTTAAATTTTCTTTATTGGTATTTTTTATAAATAGGGTTTGTGAACCTTGCCTTCTCTTTTTCAAATTTTGGGTTGTAAATTCTTTCCTCATCTAACTCCCCTCAAATGTAACTTGGGGTTTCTATCAAAATGCAATTGTTATATTTTTATAGATTTAGATCTAGGATAAGATTTGACCAAGGAGATCACCATCAAGACTTATGAAGCCTATGTATGGTATCACCTAAGAATTTGACCAACTAGTTTCTTTATGGCTCAAGGAAACTAGAGTAGTAAAAGTCCATAATCATCCTAGTAGATAGCATGTGATAGATTCATTTTTGAGTTTATATATGTGATATATAATTGTGATAAATTCTATGCATGCCAATCAACCAAGCAAATCAATGAGAGCTAATTAATTAAATGAAATCCCTCATTAAATTATATTGAGTCCATGCTTTAGACGATAAATTATTTTCCACCATCTTAACAAGATAACCAGAGTTCTTACCGCGGGAGACTTGTTAAGTCGCTCAAGGTCTACCTTCCGTACGAACATGTTTGAGTTAATGAAGGCGGGTCATACTCAACTAAAAGTTATGTTGTCCGGATACGAGAAATTTGATCGCATGACATTTAGAGGCAATGGTTAGGTGAAATGCATATGATGCATTTAGACAAGGAGTTGTCCCCTAACTGATCTAGGAGTTGCCTAGAGATGCAATTGGTAAGCTATGTTACCTACTCAATTAGTTTCTACATGACTTGTTGAGACGCTCAAGGTTATGGAGAGATGAAAGGGGTTTAGCTCATTAAGAGATTTAAATGTTAAATTTCTCGAAATAGTAGTTGAGGGCTATTGTTTTGATAAAATAATAAGAATAATCATTAGAGTATTAAAACCTAACATTAATTATAACTTGTTATTATTAACTATATAATGTTTGTTCATATATAATGATTATAACTTTCTATTATTAACTATAAACGCAAAATGGCTAGTAAACTATCGCTAAGTAGCATACTTAATGCTAATAAGTTTAATGGGCCAAACTCCGTTGATTAGTTCCACGATATTAAGATTGTCTTAATATAAATAAAAAAGTTCTTGATAAACCTATCCAAGAAGAGCACGTTGCTAATACATGAAAAGATAGTTAGGGCAACCTCTCAAGTTCATATTGATGACCTTGATCAAGCCACATTGTGATGTTGGCTGCATGGTGCCTAAACTCCAAACGTAGCACGTGATATTGAATGCTTAAGTTATCATTTGAAACCTTATAGAAGTATTCTTATAAGGATAATCACAGTGAGAAGTTTGACATCCCTAAGGAATTGTTCCAAAGTAAGATGTCAAGAGGTAGCCTTGTGAGGCCTCATGTGATGACAAGATGATAACCCGACTTGAGCTACTTAGATGGGTCTTGGATCATGATCCAAGCAGTGATCTTATACTTTCTTATGAAGAAAGACAAAGGCAATGCAAAAGGAACATACCATCATTGTGGATAGCCAAATCACTGGAGGATAAATTGCAAAACTTACATTGATATGGTCAAAGAGAAGAAGCTTAGAGAAGCTTTGACTACAAATATAGTTAGAGATTAATTCACTCCTCTAGGTATATGATACCTTGTTTTTTGCACTAAATATGTATGACATATGGTAGGGACCAAAGCAAAGGAGTAATGAAGATGGACCACGGGAGATGGCAACCTTTATGATATTGATCATAGCTTGCCTTCTTGATTAATGTTTCTGAAACATTATTATGATTTATTAATAAACATTAGATTTTTATTTTGGCAATCATGTGCCAATTTGAGAATGATATAATTATGTTTTGAACATATTTATTATGCTGGCATCAAATGCCATACGTTGATTCATTCCTCTTAAATAAATCATTTATTATAGAATTGTTCTATATGGTGGTCTATTTATTCTCAAATACATTACTTGCAATAGTATTTAAGAATACCAAACGATCTAGTAACTTATGGGATTCAAAAATAGTTTTCGAATCCAATCCCTTAAGTTCTACAAATGTAGGAGTTAGTGGGAGCGATTTATGATTCTTTAAATGTTAAAGATCATAATTAAACTTAGTGATAATTAGCCATTATGTGAAATGTAGTTATTTGCAAACGTTTCAAACTAGAGATGATTGCATGTTTATACCCTAAAGATTATAAAACAAACTCTTTTGTTTTGGCTTGCAAAAGGAGTTATTTTAGATCAATAGCTACAAGCTAACAAGTAGATTCCAATAGTTGTTACAGTAACAACTGAGCCATATGATTGGAATGTAGTTCTCATTGTGATCCGAATTGTTTGAATAACTTTGTTAATAAGATTATCATGAATCTGACTAAGCATATTCTCACTAGTGATGCTTAAGCAATAAGATTGTCTCAAGTGCAAGTGGGAGATTGTTGGTATATGCCCTAGAGCCAATCGGATTGGACATGGGATATACAGTCAATAAAGCAAACCCATCACTATTCTATAGCGATACAAGGTTTTCCTTCATGTTAGTACGACAATAAAGAGTTATTAAGTACTAATTGGATGAAGCCATGGAACATACTGGCCTTGCAAAGAAATTATAAAGACTTATAATTGTGAGATCCTTATGCATCAAAGCCTTGTTCCTTAAACTATTCCTGGTATTTGTATTGCCAAGACGGGGTATTGGCAATGCTCAAAGACTAGTATATGTTAAGCCTTCTTACTTATGAAGTAAGCAACCGATCTCATAGGTTGAAGTATGAGGGATACTTGGGATAACATATAGGTGCTTGTCTGTTGAACAAGTTCACTGAACATGTCCCGCTGTGAGAACTCCATTTGGTATAGTCACTTCAGTGTCTATGGAAATGTTCTCACATGCCAATCTTGTAAAGTAGTCCTCGGACTAGTGATACCAGGCCATCTTGTATAGGGAGTGTCATACTTTGATTCCATCACGAACGGGTCCCAATAAGGGATGCTTATGGTAGGGTGGTTTTGGGTATGACATGAACCATACGAAGATGGATAAGTGATCCAGAGAGGATTCACCACTCCAAGTGATATCGGAGACATATCTCATCTGTTCTTGGTTTCAGTTAACTTGATATAGTCTTTGGCCAAAGCATGATGGATTTAGGCAAAATCGTTTCTCTAAATCCATCAGGTTAACCACAAGTTGTAAGAACTAATATGGATTGAACATGAGTAGACACTACACCATGCTCATGGGCTTTCTGGGATATCTGGTGAAAGGACCGTATTACACTAATAGGCTGGTTATTGAAAGGTTTCAAAGAGGTCACTTTGACTTCTCAAAATTTGGGTGGTCATGATGGGTTGCTAGATCCCGCTCTTGATCTATGAGTATATGTTAATAATAATACCTTATACGCATTACCAACAAGTTGGGAACCTAATGGGTCACACACAATAAGACGGATATGTTGGATTAAACTAGGAATTTGATTAAGTAAAACTTAATTGAATAAAAGGTTAATATGGAGGAACTAATTTAATAAGATTCAATTAAGGCAAGTTAAGACATAATTTGGATTTATGAAATCCAAATATAGATGTCTTAATTAGCCAATGTGGATAAGCTTGTCTTAAGTAGACAATGTCTAATTGTAGACATGTCTTAAGATAAATTGTCTTGATCTAGAATTAGAGGTTGTCCGGAATGAGAAAAAGTTCCTCGTATCGAGGAGTTTGATTACGAATCAAATTCTAACTTCTCGTATTTTACTAAACCGAACTTGGACACAATATGGGATGTATCCGGCTAACTATCTATGAGATAGAGTTTGGCTAAAGCTTGTTGACTTAGATAAGAAAAAGTTTCTCTTTAAGTAGGAGTTAATAGATTAATTGAGAATTAATCTCATTCCATAGTTATAACCGGCCAAAAGGAAAAATCCATAAAGATAGAAATAATTTTGGCTATTAATGGTGATTAATGTTTTTTAATATGTAAAGGATAAAAAGTCTTTTCTTTTCCTAGGTTAAAATACAAGCGGATTCGGTTATAGTTAAAATACATTGGAGTAGCAGCATAAACGAATCATGCTTGGAATACCGTGAACCCTAACAAGGGTAAGAAAGGCATCCTGCTAATAGATGAACAGCTGTAACTCCTTTGGTTGTGGGGTGTTTCTTTCTTACGTGATTACAAGTAGAAATTAAGAGAATTTCTTCAAGGAACATCACGCTTTTCAAGAGAAGAAAAAGGTGTTGTTTTCTTACATGATTACAAGTAGAAATTAAGAGAATTTCTTCAATGAACATCACGTTTTTCAAGAAAAGAAAAAATTGTTTTTCTTTTCTAAAGTAAGAAACAAGACCAATTCAGCCAAGGATAATCTAAAATAGTCGAACCTTTAAATCTCCATTGCTTTCTTCCTTGTTTCTTGATTATCGAAAATACGAAAAAGTTCTTGTTACTTTCGGGTTTGGGAGAAATTAAAGAAGGTAACTTTTTGAATGTGGTCAAGAGATCAACCCGCTAGTACAGCGAATCCCTGAGCCTTGTGAAGGTCCCAATAGCCGTCTATGTGGATCACCATTGGAGGCAACACACTTGAGTTGCTTGTGGCTTCAGAGAGATCGTGAGTAAATCATCGTTGATATGATCTGCACACTCGGGATTACGATATCTTGAGTAAGTATGAACCCTAAATCATATCGGTGATTTATTATTTTAATTGTTTTAAACCCATGTAAATCGAAATCCATAGATCCTGTGGTATCCGGGTGTGTCTTTGATTTACATTTCGCTGCGTTATATTTGATAATTTTCTATAAGCATGAGCCCGGATTACCTAACAATTGATCCCTTTAAGTTGGAATTGAAAAATATGCAAGTGAAATGGACCCCTTGATGAGAGAATTGATTCATTTAAGCTTTGTAATTAAAGGAATCATTCTATGTTGAAAATGATCGATCATTTTATAAAGAGATTGATCTCTTTGAACTTTCCAGCCAAGAGGACCTATTCTGTTTAAAAGGGATCGATCCCTATTTCCAATTTTACCAAATTTATCAAAATCTTCACATTTCTATTTCGAAAAAAGTTAACTTTTGAATAAAACCTTTTCACTTGAGAACTTGCATTTTTTAGAAAAGAATTGAGTCCAAAATATAAAAACAATTTTTTCAAATACTTTTTCAAGTTCAAGAATATCAATTTTGGAAACTAAGTTCTATTCAATAACAAAAATGGTATATCTTGAAAATTTTGTATTAAATAAACCTTTTAAAATACTTGATCAAGCTATTAGCTTAATGTTTTGTCATTTTAAATTAAAGATCAATTGAAGTATATAAGTATTGTTGTAAACAAAATAAAGGACTAACTAGAATGATATTTTAATAAAATAGTTCATATTAATGTTATATTCATGGTGAACAAAATATGATTCTATCCTTAACAACAAAAACACAAATTGAGTATATTATTATCAATTTGACTAGAGAATTTTGTCGGAAGAAATGAGGGATAAATCTCATTCCCAAAGGACATCACATCTCATATTCCATGAACTAAACGCCAATATATGTTATTTCAAGATGTGCTTGTTATATTTTCTAGAAATTATATTGGATTTTGCTAACAAGTGTTCTAATGGCACTTTTTAAGGTTACTATATATAGTATATCTTCTTCCAATACACTGAAAATGATGAATAAGTTGTCAACTACTGCATTTAATACAATGTTATTACTATAAATAATATATTATCTAACCTTAAAGAGTGTTCTAAGGACACTAATTAGCAAAATCCAATTATATTTTGGTAATTTTTCTATTGATATATATCTTTTGCACATTAACTATATTATTAAATTTATGAATTGTCAAGGCTTTTTGGGGGGTTATTATAATTTTTCAGATGTTTGTTAGCATTCTATAATTATTATCACATCATCTTGAATGTTATAAGAAAAATGAGGTTTATTATCTCTTGATTTTTGGAGCATATATCAGTTAACTTCGACAACAAGTTTTAAAGCTGAAATAACTTATTATTGTAATTCACATGAATCCATGTCTGAACCCAAAAAGGTATTCTTGGATATTGACATTATCTTGAATGCTTAGTTGTGAAATCAAAAAGTTTTTCACTTCTTAAAGTTGATTCGTTTAAGATTATCAAGATAATATCTTTTGATTGCTGATATATATGTTTTTCATTTTCAACTTTTTTAATACTTGAAGATGTTGATTTCTTGTTCGTTTCATCTGCTTATATCCAATGCTTTTGAGCTGTGATGGCTGATGTGCAATTTGCCATGGAAACATTATTGCTTTGGACTTTGATTCATGCTCCAAATCCTTAAACTGAAAGCATATTGATCTAATATGTTGTTAACTGTAGATTATCACGTAAATTATTAATATAACAAATGCGAAATTAAATAACTTATAGAATCATTCGATGCGGAACAGGTCTTAATTCACTGGTCGGAGACAAGATCACGTAATCGAAAATTGTTTATTTGTCATAGCACTAAGTTCTTCGAAAATGCAGAGAGATCAAGTATTGTTTCGGTTCTTAAAGAAACTTATGTCTCACGACCTTTTCTACCATGATCGAATGAATTAACAACTACCGAAGAGAAGCTTTTCTTTCCCATTCATTTTCATTCTGGCCGGATGAATTAGAATTTATTCTTTTTTTTGCTTATGGCCGATTGAAGCACATTTAAACAAGGAATATGTTCTTCCTTTTTGTTCCTATTAACTGCCGCTTGGCAGTTCTTTTTTCTTTCTTTTTTTTTAAAAAACTAATTGTAACTTCTTGAAGGAAGTTAAATGGGAAACGGTGTGCCCATTATAGGGCGCCGTTTCCAACATCTCCCACTCACACATAATGGGCACAATACTCTCATAATCAATTTCAAGAGACAGATATCTCTTCTCTTCTACAAAGTTCATACAAGAAAATAGGTCGTGCGACCAGCATACTTCATAATCTCGAGAGCTGACTGCTATACAACTGTTATAACAACTCCAATGTTTAAGTAGAGTAAGTATGCAGCACCCCAGATCCATTTTGTCACATTTCAAGTTGCCCGAGATCTCTATTATATCAATGATATAATAACCTTTGTAATCACAATTGTGTTTACCATTTAAAACACAATTTGTCGACCAATGAATACAACCGATTGAGACACAAAAATGATCTTCCCTTTTCTGCGAATCTCTCCATTCCAATTCAACTGTTATCTAGATATGTCCTATTAGATTGAATCATTCATGACCATTGGCAACATTTTAAGATAACTAACATTGAACTTAAACTTTAAGAAACATTCAAAGGCCATAAGGGTACTAATTAAAGATCCCAGTCGATCTCATGGGTCTCACACAACTTAGAAGTAGAGATAAATTATTCTATTACCCATATTGGTCGAATAATGCACATGTGTTATGAGACACATGCTATGGTATTATTCTCCTTTTCCCTTGGAGCGTATGTCTTTATCATAATATTAATACCGTACAAGTGATATTTCAGATACACTTAGTATCTAACTTGAGTCCACAACTCTACTTTCTCAATAAATTCAATAATAGGACTTCCACCTAGCATACATAGATAGATAAAGTGAATTATGGGATCATTCACTTTCGATCATAAACTCATTACTATAGACCTCATCTTGAACCGTTATCAAGGCAATTCCATTTTAAGCTCAAGCTCTCGTAAAACTCTTAGTTTTAAAGCTTAAAACTAATCTTATCTCTATCCAGCACTAAACCTTAGAGGTGATTGGTTGTGTGAGAAGGCCGATCATCTGTCCGACATACCTTTAATCTCATAGATTCACTTAACATATATATATATATATACATGGGTGTATGCTTTCATGAAATAAAGTACTAAACTTTAGTATGCATTAATCATTGTCAACAATAATCATAAATGGGAAAGAATGGGAAAGAACAAATTGTTCAACTTGAACAACTTAGCAATTACATTAAATCCTACTCAATCTTAGATATCTAACACGTCCATTATACACATCTCTAGGAATCGATTTCGTAAACCGATCTACAATGATCTTATGCGTAGATATGTACTGCATGTTGACTTCCTTATATTCAACCATGTCTATCACAAACTTATACTTGGTATCTATGTGTTTAGTCCTTTAATGATATTTGGGGTTTTCATGAACACGATTGCAACTTAACTATCGCAATTCACCAAACACTAAGTTCGATGCATCTTTATTAAATCCCAAATCATTTAAGAATCTCTTAAACCAAACACCCTCTTGCACCGTCGCTGAAAATGCCACAAATTCAGTTTCAATAATGGATAAAGCTATTTAAGTTTGTTTCTTGCTACTTCAGGAGACCGCTCATTTATTAAGTAAGAAAACATATGCGAAGGTAGATTCCTCTCACCTAAATCTCCCTCCCAATCGGTGTCAGTTTACCCGATTAGAGGCAAATCATATCTTGATAGCATAATGAATAGTCTATAGTGCTTTTTAGATACCTGTAGACACCTAATTTTGTCCGGGCCCCCTAAACAAGGTGAGCTCTTCCTCTCAACTTCCTGGAATGCAAAGAATCTCCCCTCATTCCATAGATGAGTCTTCAAGACTTGGATACGAAAGTAAAAACGAAAAAGTCAACCCGAAAAAAGCCAACTCCAAAAGTCAACCACTAAAAAAGTCAACTCTCAGTCAAAATCAAGATTCCAAGTTGAATTGAACAATGGTGAAGGAATTTTGATAATCGGAGATCTACAATGGAAGATAGAGAGGTTGAAAGACAAATTACAAAATTCAATGTAGGAGAAAAGCATGGAATTTCCAAATTTGGAGAAAAGTACGTAAATGATCAAATTGAATGAAATTGAAACCTCAAATTGAATATGATCAATAAAAAAGGATATCTCAAGGTCCAATTTAACCAAGAGGAATCAATCCGAAGAAGAAGTGGACAAAATTGAAAATTGCCACTTTTGGAAAAATGGGAAATTTTGCAAATTTGGGAAAAATTGCGTAAAAGACTAAATTGGATAAAATTGGAGGTTCCAAATGGTATAAATCGATAAATATAGATATTGGAAGATCCAATTTTGAAGGGAAGTTGAAGGAAGATGTGGTTTGAAGAAAAAGAAAAAGAAAAAAAGGATATAATGAATAAATAGGAAATCCACAAATTGGAAAAAACTACAAAGATGGGCCGATTCGGTGAAATTGAAGCCCCAGTTGATGAATAATAAATAAATAAAAATATCCAAGTCCCAATTTGAAGTGGATCCAAAGGAATAGACGATTGGAGGAGAATGAGAAAATCGAGAAAATTCCCAATTTTGAGGAAATGGAGAAAAACTAAATCAGAGAGGAATTCAGATGTAAAAAATCGGTCCAACTCCAATTCAATATATGAAAAAGGCAGTGGAAAAAGAAAATAAAAAAAACTAGTCCGTTTCGAGTAAAACTAAGGTTTTAGGGGCTAAAAGAAAATTTTGAAAAATCCAGGAAAAATAGAATCCGAGCTCAAAAAATTGTGAAACTTTCTAGAAGTGAGTTTTATGATGGAAATGAGAACAAGAAAACCCAAAATTGGGGTTGAAACACAAATATGCTAAATTCGGGAGACTAATCTGCAATTTTAGTGAAAAATCTGGGAAAAATAGAAAATGAGCTCGAAAAATTATGAAAACCTCCAGAACTGAGATTTATATTGGATGGAATGGATAGGAGAAGAAAAATCTAGAATCGGAGCTTAAATGGAAATAGACAAAGTTTGGGAGTCACTAAATCGAAACTTTAGAGAAAACTCCAGGAAAAATGCAAAACGAGCTCGAAAAATTATGAAAACTTTCAGAACTGAGTTTTATATTGGATAGGATGGATTAAAAAATAAAATTTTGAAATTGGGGTCCATTTTGCAAATAAATTAAGTTTGGAGGCCAAAATGCAAGTTTATCGAAAAAATCGAAAATGACCACCTTGCAAATAAAAAAAGAGGAAGAGAGGTTCGGTCATCTTAAATCAAATGGCCAAAATTTAATAACAAGATGACATTTTTAAGACAGGACAAGATTCTCCACCACTTGCCTGCATGGCAATTTTGGCCAATGGGAGGCCTCCAAATTGTAAAGCTATGTGAAGGCTATGTGATGATGCCAACTGGATTAAAAATGCCACCTAGGAAGATATTTTGATAGCAAGCCATATGATCATGACAAGTGGCTTAGATATTTTGTAGAGATAGAAGACAAGAATAATCTAGGTGGCATTATTGACCAGTGAGAGGCTATAAAACCCTTAATATAAGGGAAGCATCATGCAAAAAGGAAACAAAAACCCTTAATTTAAGGAAAGCATCATGCCAAAAGGGGACAAGAATTAGCCACGTCGCAAAGATGTTAGGAGAGCATGCAAAGAATGACTTAGGCAAAAAAAGATGAGCACTCTCATTATTACAAAAGAAAGAATCGGCCAAGGGCTTGAAAAGGAGAATTTACTTTTTTGAAAAGGCATTTCATTACACTCTTGAAAAAAAATGAGAAAAAGAAAAAGAGAGAAAGAAGGAGAAATTTGAGTGCTTGATTTGGAAAAGCTTTGCTAGGTAACTATTTCCTCTATTATTTTTCAATTATTTTCTTTGATTTCATGTTCTTTTTCTTCTCTTTTCCATGTGATTGTTAACTTTCTTTGTTGAATAAAAGGTTTTCAAATAAATTTCTAAAAGGTTTTTCCCTTTTTTTTTATTTCTTTACAAAATAACAAAGGTTGCAAAATTTTCCTACAACATTTCTTGCTAGGGCCGAAACCTTGTTGGCCTTATCGTGCTTGTCTTTTGCTTGATTTTCTAACTTGCATGTTGATTGTGGGTTTCACCATTGTGGTAGGATAGGTTTTCTCCTTTGGTTGTCCTTTTAAGAAAATGAAATAAAAGGTTTGAGAAGCTTGAGGATCTTGATTTTTATCAAGTGATTTTGGTTAGGTGGGACTATGTCCATGAGACCAACCATTGAGCCAACCTTCATTTTCTTTGTTTGTTTATTTTTTTAGCTCATGATTGATCATTTTCATATGTTTGTTTTGCTGTAAAATCATGCATTCATATCATTTTTAACTTGATTTTTGGTTAAGACCAATCAATTGTCTCTAACCAAAGTCTCTTATGCAAACTAGTTGAAAGAATAATAGTTTTTAAGTTGGATATTCTGACTTTGGGCAATATTTTCACCAATTTTCTTTTGTCAAAATAAAAATATTTTTTAACCATATTTTGTAGACCATTAGAGGAGCCTCTGGTATTTTTCCTAGGATTTTTAGAATTTTTTATCAATGGTGGAAAAATGGCTTTCAGTAAAACAGATTTTAGTTTACTGTTAGAAGTCTTTAAGGCAATTTCGGTCAAGGCATGCTTAGTCCAATTTTAAAAATGATTTTTCCTCATAAACACCATCATGTTTCAAGTATAAACTGAATTTTTTGAATTTTTTATAAAGGGTAGAAAAATAGTTTTCCAAAACTGGTTTTGGAGTCAAAATTGAGTTTTTCTAAACTAACAATTTTCTGATTTTTATTTGTAAAAAGGAGGGGTTGATTGGAGTCATTAGCTATTATTTTAGGTTTTTTTCTATGTCATCTCAAGGATAAAAATTGATTTTACAAAGATCGGGTCATGGGTTGTCAACCTAGGGTTTAAAAAAACAAATTGGAAAAACTAGAGCCTTTTTAGAGAGGGGGTAGAGCCATAGGTATTTTTCTACTCAAAAAATTGCATTTTACTTAATCCGAGCCCAAAGTCATTTGGTTTAAAAATCCAATTTAAGTTTCTTTCAAAGGTAGTCGGATACCTTCTTTAGGTATACGGATATCCTTACTTCAAGGGAGAAATACATCTTCATGCATTGCATATTTTAAAATGTTTTTTATTTAATTTGGCATAAAAATGTGCTTCTCTGTTTTCTAAACATTTTGCGAGAATTAGTTCCTAATCTTTGTCGGGTTTTCCAGGGAGGTTAGGAAATTATTCAACGCACGTGTTTATGGAATCGAAAGGTATGGTTTTCGTTTTACTCGAAATCATATAAATGTCATATGAAAGAATTATTTTCCAAGCTTTGCAGGGTTTGCCGGAGAGTACGGTAATATTTTCCAACATATGCCATATATGTGATACCTCACATGAAAAATCAATTTCAAAATGATGATGTGTGAATGTGATAATGATGTGATTATGAATATTTTATGATGTCATTTTGTGATTTTTGCCAATATGATCTCTTTGTATGCCATGTCATGATTTATTTTGCTATGCCATAATAAGATTTTGCCATGTCATTCATTCTTTGCCATGTCATAATAGGATTTGCCATGTCATTCATTTTTTTGCCATGACATAATAGGATTTTCCATGTCATTAATTCTTTTGGCCATGTTATTTATATTTTTTTCATGTCAAGCATGCCATTTCATTCATTCTTTTGCCATGACATAATAGGATTTGCCATGTCATTAATTCATATGCCATGTCATTAATTCTTTTGGCCATGTTATTAAGATTTTGCCATGTCAAGCATGCCATGTCATTAATTCTTTTTCCGTGTCATAATAGGATTTTCCATTTCATTAATTTTTGTGGCCATGTCATTTAGATTTTGCGATGGCAAGCAGACCATGTCATTAATTCTTTTACCATGTCATAATAAAATGTTTGCCATTCCATGATAAATATGCATGTTTTTCAATTTTTATCTTAGTAATATTTTTGCATATTCATGATCATTTCTTTATGATTTTAAAATGCACGAAAAATAATTAAAGATTTTTTATAAAACAAGATTATTCCTGAGTTAAAATGATTCATAAGTTCTTTGTTGGGTCTGTCGGAGAGAATATCATCAATTATCATTAACGACAGAATATCTTTTCTTCAGAAACGAGGGTGATTTGGGAGAATTTCAAAATAAGGAAAAATTCCATGTTTTGTCGAGTTTGTCGAGAAATATGAAAAAATTTATGTTAATAAATTTCGGATCACTTTCAAATAAAATATGATTTTTTTAAGAGAATTATTTTTAAACACCAAACTTAAAACCGACTTTCACCGAGACTCGAGATAAAACATGACTAATAAGGTACCATTTTATACGGGCGTTGTGGGGGTGCTAATCCTTCCCCACACGTAACCGACTCCCGAACTCGCACTTGTTTTCTCTAGTTCAAAGCGCATACTTCAAAACTGGTTTTAAAAAATTTTTTAATTAATTTAAAAATGTTTTATAAAAATCGATTTTAATAGGTGGTCGATCACACCTAGCCAAAAAAAGATTGGTGGCGACTCCATTTCTTTCATGATGTCATTTTCAAACCCTCTCAACCTTTATTTCAAGAGGAATTAAGTCGTCTTTTCCTCTATTTTTCCAATGTCACACTTAGCGAGCTGATGTCCCGCGATGGGGCATTTTGTCGGTCTTTTTAAAAAATGTTTACGACAGCTTGGCGACTCCACTGGAGATACTTAGAGAGTCAGGCCTGAAATTAGTCGTGTGTTATCAAAATTCTCGGTCCGTCGGTTTTAATTAGTATTTAATTATAATTCCCACATTTTTTTAAGGAGAATTTTTAAAATAATAAAATGTTTTTAAATATGTTCATGTTCATGTACATGCATATTATCACTGTTCTCTAGTTATTTAGCCTTGTATGTTATTATTATTCTTTGTTAACTAATGTTTTACATTGTTTAATCTTGGGGTGTTTAGGCTAAAGGGTGTAGAATAGATAGTAAAAGGTTTGTTTATTCCTCCTCACATACAACATTTGCATTTGCATAACATAAGCCCTATACTCGGGTTCCGTCCTTTTAGGTGGAAATAAAGTAACTACATTCTCGTGAGTGATAACCTCTACATGGGCTAGCGAAACACTTCCGGAGTAGTAAAATACCTATGCTTTCGTGAGGTGATAACCTCCAAATAGGCCAGGGAAATACACTCCAACAAATTGAACCCACTTAAATCGGGGTACCTTACTAGTCTTCATAGACGACAGTGAGGAGCAATTTAGAGCCTTTAGAACTTAATTCAACCCCATATAGTGAGGCCTAAGAGGCTGACCTAGGTAGAGCCATGCTGAATTTTCGTTAGATGCACTGGAGATAGGAACACATGGAGGAATGCTTCTGATCTTTTGCCATTTATTCCTACATTTTGAATAAGCATTGTAGATCGGGCAACAATGAACGTACATCGCTCATAATAAATTTAAATTTCCACCCCAAAGGCTTGTTGGGATTCGGCTCATGCTCAAACAGAGATAATGTATAATTTAATCTACAAGTTAAGTATACAACGCAGCGGAATAAAATAAAACAAAAAGACACCGAATTCTTCCATGGATTTGCCTATGAATTCAAAATGATCAAGCTGTCAATAACACATAACAATCAAAAATCTCATACCTCTGTAAAAGAGATTGTCGAAACCACATCATAGATTCTTGATGTTCTTACTCTTGTATACAATTCCAGCTTGTCGAAGACCAAAGTCGTCCAATTGTCCGACCTCTAACGGTAATTCACACAGGTGATCTGAAAGCCTTCACAAGGTTGAGATTATGTTTTGCCAAGACGATGCTAGTGGTCTAGGTTGTGAGAAACCCTCCTCCTCTTACTCTAGTTAGCTGAAAAGAAGCAGGCCAGAAGAAAACTGATTCCTCTTCCTCTTTTCTCTATGCGTCGATTCTCACAATGAGGTGAGAGAATGCGGCTACTAGGGTTTTTCTTCATTAGAGCGAGGCGACAACAACATAAGGCATATATATATTATCAGGTTTAGTGTGTGCCAACTCTTGGACTTATTGCACTAAAGCCCTTACACATATATTATTAAATATTCACAATAAGCCCACAACACTTAATGAATATTTAATTTGGCCCAATCTCATTTTAATTTCAATAATCACCTTTTGTGTGTGACCTATTAGGCCCTTAACATGTTGGCAATAAATATAATAAATTCAATTAAGAATTTCTTCTTTATATTTATAGATCATGAGCGGCATCTAGCAATGCATCATGACCACCCAAATGTCAAGAGAGTCATCAAGCTTTGACAAGCCTTCGTGTTTCATCAAATATCTCGGGATAGGAAAGAGCATGGTTTAATATCTACTCTTAACCCATTCCATATTTTTCACACCCCAAATTCAAGGCATGTGACCAGCCAGAGACAAGGTACGCCCCTACCTCCGAAGCCTGAATATACCTACGAAACCAAATCAAACAAAATTTTGGCATAATCTCGCCTTACATGGGGGTTTGCCGCTCAATCATCAACATTTGCAATGTAATAATCATCAACATATGACATCTCGGTTTGGACACATCCGATAGGGAGTAACCAAGATGCCACATAGCAGACTCAACCTTTATAACATCTTATATACACACATACAGTCATTTTATATAATAATGGCATAAGCATCACCAGATCATACTAGGCCTCCGTGGCCGTTATACATCATACATCACTTAGATACACCAGTTTACAAAATATAAAGTACATATACATCATACAAAGAATGCGTAGGATCCATGATACCCTAGTGACTGCAAAATGATCCCACACTCGCCACGGCTTACCATGTCCTGGGTCAATCTGCTTACCACAATTATACGAGTGGCTAGCTATCCGAAACCTGGGAAGAGCTAGGTCTATCAAGATCGAAAAAAGAATGAAAATATGGAGTAAGCCGAAAGATTCAGTGAGCATAAGGTTACTAGGAAGAGTACTTGGAAGTTTTGTGTTTCATTTCTTAACTATTAAAGCATAAACATGACATATCAAGTATGACTAATTAACCGAAAAGTAATATTTAGAAATTGTTTTGGGACTTATAAAAATTATTTTTTGGGACTTATAAAAATTATTTGTCCCATATGAAATCTTTTATGCTGAGTGCTGAATATAAATAGGTCATTGGCCAGCTAAAATCGGTAGCCAAAAAATATTTAACAATCGATTTTACGTGTATACCTCCACAATTATAAATTAAGAATTTCTCATATCTATATCATCAAAACATCCCGGACTTATACCAGTCTGTAATATTTGTCATCCTGGACTATCTTGTCCATATCATTTCGGACTTATTCTGTCCGTACAACAATAACATCCCGAACTTCACCTTGTCCATACAATAATAGCATCCCAAACATCACTCTATCCGTATAATAACAGCATCCTGGATATTACCTTGTCCGTACAATAATAGCACCCCGGATATCACTTTGTCCGTACAAAATAGCATCCTAGACATCATCCTGTCCGTACAATAATAGCATCCCGGACTTCACCTTTTCCGTACAATAATAGCATCCCGGACTTCACCTTGTCCGTACAATAATAGCAGCATCCCGAACTTCACCTTGTCCGTACAATAATAGCATCTTAGACATCATCCTGTCCGTATAATAATAGCATCCCGGACATCACCCTATCCGTACAATTATATGAACATGATATATAAATTCTCTTATATCATGGAGTAATATATATATATATACTATGCTAGGAAACAATTTCTACACTAACATATTTTTACTTATGTTTTTCAAAGCATTACAATTTCACTTAGATTTTTTATCAAACAACTTATGTGCATAATCTTTTAATCTACAATATCTAATTATTCTTAAATACTCAACCATCCTATACAATATCATTCATCAACCAATTTCACAAATTAGTAACCATAATGCTTCAAACACAATTCCATACTATTGTTTCTTTAATCCGACAAATACAACCATAATCCGTACCTTGCCCAACATCTCAATTAATCATATCAGAGCATTTCAAAAAGCTCACATTCATTATTATTCAACTCCACAACACTTACCTCATGTAACCATATTAACACCACACTTACGCCTTTGATCCGCGTAAGGTTCGAAACTTACCATTTTCATAATCCGAGCAATCTTTCGTGTTTCAATATCCATATCAATCAACAATGCATATAAAATAACAACTACCTCCTAGATTAACCTAAATACTCACAGTGTTGTTTCGAGTATTAAAGCGGCATTTTCGTGACTTTGTCGCGATCCTGGGCAAACTCCACAATATCGGTACCTTTGAGTTTGTGAAATCTTTGAAAATTTTGGTGATCTGCCTAGTAAATGGAGGAGAGAGAAAGCTTGGAAGCAAGCTTCCATGGCTTCCCCTATTTCTTTCTCTTTTTTTTTTTGTTTTCACGTGAAAATGGGGAGGTAGAAGTCTGATTTTCAGACTTAATAAGTTGACCATGGTCAAATGACCATTTTGCCCCTGTTTTGTCTTTTAGTACCTTAGCAGGCCAACATGAAATTTTAACATTCGAAAGCCCGTTTTTCATTTTTATTGACACGCATATGTTCCAAATATGATAATATATTGATCTGCATGTTCGGGTAATTTTGTTTGATATCCCGAAACCCAAATTCGGGCCTCGGAGCGCTAACGGGTCAATATTTTGACTTTTTTTGGTTTTAGCTCCGATTTTTGTTCTGATTTCACCAGTAGCTTGCTAACATCATTTTATGTCTATATTAATCTATTGATCCATTTAAAACCTTTTTCGGACCTTCCCGCAGTCAGTTCTCGATTTTCATTCCTTTAGGTTACTTAAGGACGTATCCGGTTTCAACTCCGTTTTTGATTTTTCTTGTCATATTCATAATCCTCATATGTTATAACATATGTCCATGTGTTCGGATCAGTTTCCAAAAATTCCCAACCATGTTTTTACGGCGATTTACGCTAGCGTCACTAAATGACGAATTAGACGATTTTAGCTATCGAATTTGATTTTAATGTCCAATTTTTGATCTAAACATCATATTATGATCCTATATGATCACTTAGTCCATTGGTACCATTTATGGACTAAAAACAAAAATTTTGGTAAAATTACCAAAATACCCCTGTTCATATATTATCGATTTTTCTGTCGATTCATGTTCTAACACTCCCAAATAATGTTATATCACATATCAACACTATGTGAAGTTAAATTATCACATTTTACGGGCTTTCCTCTATCTCGACTTTTAGTCAATTTGGGGTTAAATCATTTAATCACTCGATTAAACCCCTAACTCTATAATTTATCATACAACATGTGTACCACATGGTAACCCATCCTTTCTATAGGCATTTCAAAGTTTAACCTCGAGCCATCCGCATGTTATGATTATCTCGAATTGATCTCGTACTTACGAGGGTCTTACAATTCTCCCCCTCAATAAAATTCGTCCTCGAATTTTGCATAAAGTCAACTTATATAAAAGTACAGGTACTATCTTTGGCTGTATCACATGAAAATAGTCTGACATGAATCTCCACATCATAAGTACATGAAACACAGAGTGTACACCACTCATCTCAGGTGGTAGGTCTCACTCAATATCTGAAATGGTCCGATATACCTTGGACTCAGCTTGGTCCATCCGCCAAAGCTCATAACACTCTTGAAAGGTGAAACTTTCAAGAATACTTAGTCACAAGCTATAGGCATACTACTTCTACCTACTCTAGAAGTTACTAATATATCTTTGATTAACTACACCTTTTTCTAGGTGTACCGTACCATATCTGAACTGAACAACTGATATCCCACTGTCTTAAATTAACTGACAGTATATTGCCACATCCGGCTATACAATGTATCCGTCCTAGTTTTGCAATGATCAACAATAAACAAACTCGGATCGCAATCCCAATTAGTCAATAAGATAAGCCCCAAACTAGACCGAAATACCAAAAAAAGGTATCATCTGCATACTGTACTGAAAACTGTTAATATATACAAACTCAATCAATGATAGGTATTGGAATCTAGTATATTAACGCATAACATGTCCTCAAGGACTGATCATCTGTCCGTAAATGAAATACGGTACTAAATCGCAACTGTATTTCAAAAGCTACTTGGAATGATCTCTAGAATTTAACTGTAAACTTGATGTCTCAATCAAGTACAATAAATACGAAAACTTCACAAAGACCCAATCTGGTCTAAATAGAGTCTAGCACACTGACTTATGTTATACGTAATTTACCCGGAATCAAGTGTGCTAATTTAGTCAGTCTATCGACAATCACTCAAATAAAATCACATTCCTTGCCTACCTTAGGCAAGCCTATATCTAGGCCCCATAATGACTTTATCTCAATCCCATTATTAAATAACCGGTACTAGGGCAATATGTCTCAATCACGTACAATAACCAGAAAACTCCATATTTCACATAGTACGAGGTTAATGTAATAATTAATGATCAAATCCCTTGCATCTAATTCCACGTGCTAGCACATAACCCGGACAAAGTCCGTGTGGTGATGATCTACCAGGCATAGCCGCTCAAGTCATCTAAGATATATGATGATCTCCGCCTGTTAAGGCCCATCATCTTAAACTCAGGAACTAGTGCGAGAATGAAATCTCAAAACTCCCTGGTGCACAGGAGAAACATAAACATCCATATCCGTATATTTATCCGTCTAGATTACCACTAGGCAACAACAACCATATAATCAATATAACCCGTTTAGAAACTATACCATCAGTTTTATCTGCCTAGGTACACTACTAGGCTAGCCATAAAAAAATATACATCAATCTTACGGCATTGGCATCCATGCCAAATCATATTCTTATCTTGGTTACTTAAGATCTTCCAAGGCTATATATTTTCATTCAAGCATTAAATCAAACACCTTTTAGGCATAATAATCGTCTTCCTCCTAGGCATTTTCACATGCACCTTGTTTGTGATTTATAATCCAACTTAAAATATATTCTTTAGCATTCAAACATTACCCAGCCTACAAGTTCAGTTTAATATCCAACCACCACCATTTCACAACATCCTCAACATCAATAACAAATCTCGGAACTAGGTCAAAATACTTCAAAGTTTCTTGAAATACAACTCAATATATAGTGCTCAAATTAAATGAAATCAGTTAGCCAAAACCAGACTAAGGTTATACCTATCACCATGGCAGCAGATGCAAAATCACGAGCTTGTCCTCTATTGCCCATAGTATGTTCTCTGCTCAGAGACTGTTGTTCCCTACCCTAGGAACCCTGACCTGTCTGTAATGCTACTATCCCTGCTAATTGCCCTATATATGCTGTAGCAGGATGTGGAGCTCGCACTGATGGGGATAAACCTGGACCTAATGGGCAATGTCTCCTAAAATGCCCTGGCCTGCCATATCTATAACATACACCAATCGATCTCCTCCTCCTCCTTCGACTACTAACTTCTCTATCCCTCAACATCCATGATTCTAGGATTGTTCTAACCCTTAGTCCATATGGCCTTGTTTGCCTAGATGTTTGTTTTTCATATCTCACTATCTCCTGTGACCTATCCTCGAATCGTCTTAACCTCTCGTATTCATGAATTCCTAAACCCCTTTCACTTTCTGATAAAAATTCTCGAAGAAGCTCAACACTAAATTCTGACAACTCGAGGGAAGGGTCATCAATCCGCCTTCTGGCCACTAAAGAGATATACCATGCATGTGCCCTACCATACAGCTGAAATCTCACTAATTGTATGGCTCTAGTCGGCGAGCTGTCTAAGCCTACACATCGTTGGCCACACTCTTCTAAAAACCTTCTAAGATAAAAATCGGATTCCACCCCTGCAAAACTAGGTGGTAACGTTCCTCCAAACTAGGTAAGGTTATATGCTGATAGGGTGTATGTTGTCCCAACAATCACTCATTACTAACAACACCTGGCTGAAGGAATTTTGTCCAACAATCGTGGTTGTCATTGTTCTATCACCAGCCCTACCAGGGCCTGAATATATTAATATGTTCTGTTTACCATATCCAATAACTATTCATATGTGTTGTCACCTAATACTACTCCAGCAATCCTATCTATTTCCCTAGTAGCAGACCTACTACTTTCCTCACTCTGGCCTCTAATCTCAGGGCCAATAAAAATATTATCCAGGACCTCAAGCTCTCGGTCCCCTGATACGTCTCTATATCTATGAGATCGTGATCGTGACAACATTGTATGTAGAAAATAAATATACTGTCAGTAATTCCACAATATTCTCGACACAATTCTATATGTACTAGCTGGCTTATAGATTACCCGACGTAACCGCATGTGACGATGGACATCTGTACGGGTAGTACACTACTTATCGATACCCTAGGATTACCTGTATTCAATGAACTACTACCCTACCCCTTTTGCAGTCACTGACCACTAGACGATGCTCTGATACCATCTTTGTCACACCCCAAATTTAGGGCATGTGACCGGCCAGAGACAAGGTATGCCTCTGCCTCCGAAGCCTGAATATACCTACGAAACCAAATCAAACAAAATTTCGGCATAATCTCGCCCTACATGGGGGTTTGCCGCTCAATCATCAACATTTGCAATGTAATAATCATCAACACATAACATCTCTGTTTGGACACCTCCGATAGGGAGTAACCAAGATGCCACGTAGTAGACTCAACCTTTATAACATCTTATATACACACATACAGTCATATTATATCATAATGGCATAAACATCACCAGATCATACTAGGCCTCCGTGGCCATTATACATCATACATCACTTAGATACACCAGTTTACAAAATATAAAATACATATACATCATACATAGAATACGTAGGACCCATGATACCCTAGTGACTGCAAAATGATCCCACCATCGCCACTGCTTACCATGTCCTGGGTCAATCCGCTTACCACAATTATACGAGCGGCTAGCTATCTGAAACCTGGGAAAAGCTGGGTCTATCAAGATCTGAAAAAGAATGAAAATAAACGGAGTGAGCCCAAAGATTCAGTAAGCATAAGGTTACTACGAAGAGTACTTGGAAGTTTTGTGTTTCATTTCTTAACTATTAAAGCATAAACATGACATATCAAGTATGACTAATTAACCGAAAAGTAATATTTAAAAATTGTTTTGGGACTTATAAAAATTATTTGTCCCATATGAAATCTTTTAAGCTGTGTGCTGAATATAAATAGGTCATTGGCCAGCCAAAATCGGTAGCCAAAAAATATTTAATAATCGAGACAATTATTAATTAATAATTTCTCATATCTATATCAACAAAACATCCCGGACTTATACCAGTCCGTAATATTTGTCATCCTGGACTATCTTGTCCATATCATCCCAAATTTATTTTGTCCGTACAACAATAGCATCCCAGACTTCACCTTGTCCGTACAATAATAGCATCCTGGATATCACCCTGTCCGTATAATAATAGCATCCCGGACATCACCTTGTCCGTACAATAATAGCACCCCAGACATCACCTTGTCCGTACAATAATAGCATCCTGGACATCATCCTGTCTGTACAATAATAGCATCTCGGACTTCACCTTGTCCGTACAATAATAACATCCCGAACTTCACCTTGTCCGTACAATAATAGCATCCCGAACATCACCATGTCCGTATAATAATAGCATCCCGGACATCACCCTATCCTTACAATAATATCAACATGATATATAAATTCTCTTATATCATGGAGTAATATATATATATATACTATGTTAGGAAACAATCTCTACACTAACATATTTTTACTTATGTTTTTTAAAGCATTACAATTTCACTTAGATTTTTTATCAAACAACTTATGTGCATAACCTTTTAATCTACAATATCTAATTATCCTTAAATACTCAACCATCCTATACAATATCATTCATCAACCAATTTCACAAATTAGTAACCATAATGCTTCAAACACAATTCCATCCTATTGTTTCTTTAATCCGACAAATACAACCATAATCCGTACCTTGCCCAGCATCTCAATTAAGCATATCCGAGCATTTCAAATAGCCCACATTCATTATTATTCAACTCCACGACACTTACCTCATGTAACCATATTAACACCACACTTATGCCTTTGATCCGTGTAAGGTTCGAAACTTACCATTTTCGTAATCCGAGCAGTCTTTTCTGTTTCAATATCCATATCAATCAACAATGCATATAAAATAAAAACTACCTCCTAGGTTAACCTAAATACTCACAGTGTTGTTTCGAGTATTAAAGCGGCATTTTCGTGACTTTGTCGCGATCCTGGGCTAACTCCACGATATGGGTTCCTTTGGGTTTGTGAAATCTTTGAAAATTTTGGTGATCTACCTACTAAACGAAGGAGAGAGAAAGCTTGGAAGCAAGCTTCCATGGCTTCCCCTATTTATTTCTCTCTTTTTTGGTTTTCACGTGAAAAATGAGGAGGTAGAAGTCTGATTTTCAGACTTAAGGACGTATCCGGTTTCAACTCTATTTTTTATTTTTCTTGTCATATTCATAATCCTCATATGTTATAACATATGTCCATGTGTTCGGATCAGTTTCAAAAAATCTCGAACCATGTTTTTATGGCAATTTACGCCAGCGTCACTAAATGACGAATTAGACGATTTTAGCTATCGGATTTGATTTTAATGTCCAATTTTTTATCTAAACATCATATTATGATCCTATATGATAACTTAGTCCATTGGTACGATTTACGGACTAAAAACAACATTTTGGGTAAAATTACCAAAATACCCCTGTTCACATTTTATCGATTTTTCTGTCGATTAATGTTCTAACACTCCCAAATAATGTTATATCACATATCAACACTATGTGAAGTTAACTTATCACATTCTATGAACTTTCCCCTATCCCGACTTTTAGTCAATTTGGGGTTAAATCATTTAATCACTCGATTAAACCCCTAACACTACAATTTATCATACAACATGTCTACCACCTGGTAGCCCATCCTTTCTATAGGCATTTCAAAGTTTTATCTCGAGCCATCTGCATGTTATAATTGTCTCGAATTGATCTCGTACTTATGACGGTCTTACAATATTAGATCTGCAGCATTATATTAACTCCTTAACTATTGCCTTGGCCAAGGACTTCAATAAGTTAATATAGGCCAGATACATGTGAGATATGTACCCTTAATCACTTGGGGTGATGAATCCTCTCTAGACCGCTCATTCATCTTCCTATGCTTCATGTCATACCCAATAACACCCTACTTTAAGCATCCTCGTGATTAGGACCCATTCGTGATGAAATCTAAGTATGACAGTTCACATACAAGATGACCTGGTGTCACAAGTCAAAGGATTACTTACACTATTAACACATGAGAGTATTTACAATAGACACTTGAGTGAAATACCAAATGGAACTCTCATAGCAGGTCATGTTTAGTGAACTTGTTCAACTAACAACCACCCATATGTTATCCCCAAGTATCTCTATACTTTCAACCTATGAGATCAGTTGCATGCACCAAGTGCATGAAGGCTACACATATACCAGTCTTTGAGCATTGTCAATGCCCTGTCTTAACAATACAATGACCAGGAACAGTTTAGAAACACGGCATTGATGCATAAGGATCCTCATAATTGTAACACTTTACAATTCCTTTATAATGCCATTGTGTCTCATGGGCTTTATCTTCACAAGTCATTTATAACAATTATAACAATACTTATGGATAAAGAAATACCTCAAATATAATTAATAAACTATAACGTGCAATACATGAATATATAAATAGTGTTTTACAAGCCTAACAATCTCCCACTAGCACTAAAGCCAATCACCCATGTACTTAAGCCCATGTCCTTCCATGTGACGAATGTGTTTTTGCTGGGACAGAACCTTAGTAAAAGGATCAACTATATTATCCTCTATGGGTACCCTTTCCATACTTATATCACCTCTTTGAATTATGTCTCTAATCAAGTGATATTGCCATAATACATGTTTGGATTTGTGATGAGACCGTGGTTCCTTAGCTTGCGCTATGGCTCCATTGTTATCATAGTAAAGTGGTACTGGATCAACAATGCTTGGAACCACACCAGGTTCAGTTATGAACTTCTTAATCCAAACAGCCTCCTTCGCTGCCTCACACGCGGAGATGTATTCAGCCTCTATTGTTGAATCTGCAGTTGTAGTCTGTTTGGAACTTTTCCAAATGACTGCAGCTCCATTTAAGGTAAATACGTAACCGCCCTGCGATTTACTGTCATCCCTATCAGTTTGGAATCCAGCATCCGTATAACCCTTACTTGGAGTTTAGCCCCTCCATAGACCAAGAAAATATCCTTAGTTCTTCTCAAGTACTTGAGCATATTCTTCACAGCAGTCTAGTGAATTTCACTAGGATTGCTTTGGTATCGGCTCGTGACACTTAGAGCATATGATACATCTAGTCTTGTGCATAACATGGTGTACATGATAGATCATATTGCCGAAGCATATGGGATCCTATCCATTTGTGTCCTTTCTTCATAAGTTTTAGGACACATCTCTTTTGAGAGTTGTACACCATGTACCATAGGCAAGTTACCTCTTTTGGAGATATCTATGCTAAATCTCTTTAGCATCTTGTCTATGTAAACGGATTGGGATAATCCAAGCAGCCTTTTCGATCTATCTCTATAGATCTTAATTCCCGGAATATATGCTGCTTCTCCCAAATCCTTCATGGAGAACTGTTTGGACAGCCAGACTTTGGTGGTCTGAAGCATAGGTACATCGTTTCCTATGAGCAATATGTCGTCGACATATAGCACTAGGAACACAATTACATGTCCGTTTACCTTCTTGTAAACACATGGTTCATCAGGATTCTTAATGAAACCAAATTCTTTAATTGTTTCATCAAACCTGATGTTCCAACTCCGAGATGCTTGCCTTAGTCCATAAATGGACTTTTGCAACTTGCATACCTTATTATATGTGGCCTTGGATGAAAAACCTTCAGGTTGTGTCATATACACTTTCTCTTGCAAATTCCCGTTAAGAAATGCTATTTTTACATCCATCTGCCATATCTCATAATCATGGTATGCAGCAATAGCAAGCATAATCCTAATGGACGTTACCATGGCAACTTGTGAAAAGGTTTCTTCAAAATCAATAACTTCAACTTGATTATAACCTTTTGCAACCAATATGGCCTTATACGTCTATATATTGCCATCCATGTCTGTCTTTATCTTGTAGACCCATTTACACCCTATGGGTTCTATCCTTTGAGGTGGATCAACTAAAGACCAAACATGGTTCACTTCCATTGCTTCCATTTCGGATTTCATGGCTTTTAGCCATTTCTTGGAATTGATATCCAACATCGCTACCTCATAGATAGCAGGTTCATTATCAATGGGCAAAACATCTCTTTCCAAAAGAAATCCATATCTTATTGGAGTTTGCCTCTCCCTACTAGACCTTCGGAGTACTTGTGTTTCTTGAGCATTAGTCCGAGCATCCAATGCCTCGACCAATGGCTCAGGTTTCGAGGGAATGCTAGGTTGTTGTTCTTAAACTTCTTTAACATCTATTTTACTCCCACTGAATCCTTCTAGCAGAAACTCTTTCTCTAGAAAAGCAGTATGTTTTGACACAAACACCTTTTGATCAGTAGGACTGTAAAAGTAATATCCAGTAGTCTCTTTAGGATATCCCACAAACTTATATTTTTCTGATCTAGCTCCCAGCTTATCAGAAGGTACTAGCTTCACATAAGCGGTACATCCCCAAATCTTTAGATAAGATAAACATGTCTTCTTGCTATTCCATATCTCATATGGTACCTTATCTACCGATTTGCTTGGAACCCTATTTAGAAGGTAAGATGCAGTTTCTAAGGCATATCCCCAAAAGGATATCGGAAGGTCAGCCTTAGACATCATGGACCGAACCATGTCCAACAAAGTTTGATTTCTCCTCTCGGATACTCCGTTATGTTGAGGAGTTCTAGGTGGAGTCCATTGCGACAAAATTCCATTATCTGTCAAATGATCCAAGAAATCATGGGTTAAATATTCTTCTCCTCCATCCGATCTAAGAGCTAGAATATTTTTCCTAGTCTGTTTCTCTACTACTTAGCTCTGAACTCTTTAACTTTTCAAAATCTTCAGACTTGTATCTCATCAGATACACATAACCATATCTAGAATGATCATCGATAAAGGTTATGAAGTATGAGTAATTACCTCTAGCAGCTGTGTTTAGTGGCCCACAAACATCTGAATGTATTAAGCCCAATAAAACACCAGCTCTTTCACCCTTTTCTAGTAAAGGGAGTCTTGATCATCTTACCAAGGAGACAACATTCACAAGTCCCATATGATTCATAATCAAAGGGTTCCAAATAACCATGTTTATGTAATTTGGAAATCTTTGTCTCATTGATATGACCAAGTCTACAGTGCTAGATGTAAGTCTTACTTGGATCATCCTTTCTTGCTTTCTTGACATTTATATTGAACATAGGCATCTTTGGATCCAAAATATATAATCCGTTATGTAATGTTGTCGATCCATAGTGAATGTCTTCAAGAATGATGGAGCAACTATTGCCCTTCATTCTTATCTCGAAACCATTTTTAACAGTGAGGTATGAAATTGAAATGTTGTTTCTAGACAATACTGGAACAAAGTAACAATTTTTTAGTTCCAATTTCATGCCAGACGGCAAGGATAAAGTACATGTTCCAACGGCAAGTGCTGCAACTTTTGTACCATTGCCTACTCTAAGAACTACTTCATCTTTGCTCAACTTGGTACTTCCTTTCAATATCCTTATGTCATTACATAGATGTGAACCGCATCCTGAATCAATTATCCAGGAATTGGATTTAACAGTAGAAAGATTCAGTTCAATCACAAACATTGTCAACCCAGAAACTTCTATAAGTTCTTCTTGACTTGTCAAGTGAGCAACCTTCCTTTCATTGAGAACGCTTCTCAATCTCATGTACCAATCCAAAAATTTTGGACTAATGGCATTCATAATACCGCACAGTACAGTTAAAGTATTAACCATTTTCAACAACCTATGATGGAAAAAGTATATATCAGTTATATTCATGCATTTATACCAATTCAAGATGAGGTATTAAATATCTTATTGATTCTCCCACTAATTTTTTCGAGATAATAGCCCTCACTATTATTCAAAAATCTCATCAAGGTATTTCTAGTGTGTTGGGATCCCTTTCAACATGTTGCAACCTTGAGTGACTCAACAAATTACAACAAGCCTAGTTGGGTAGATAACATAGTTTATCAATTGCATCTATATGCAACTCCTAGATCAGTTAGGTGACAACTCTTTGTCTAAGCACATCATATGTACTTCGCCTAACTTTGCCTCTAACACTATGCAGTCAAGTTTGTAAGCATCCGGACAACATAGCATTAGTTGAGTAAGACCCAACTTCATAACTCAAACATATTCGTACAGTAGTTTGACCTTGAGTGACTCAACAAGCCTCCTACTAGAAGAACTCTGGTTATCTTGTTATGATGATGGAAGGCAACTTTATCATGCGAAACATGTGACTCAATATTATAAAGAGGGATTTCCTTTTCTTTAAGTCTCATCATAGTAAACATTCATAGCATTTATAATATCGCATAAAATAAATATATAACATGCTTTCTACTTGGATGATTATGGACTTTCTAATCTAATTTCCTTGAGCCATCAAAGGAAATTAGTTGGTTAAATTCCTAGGTGATTACATACATAGTCTTCAAAGCTTGCTTGTAATCTTCTTTTCTTCATGGCACCTTTCTTCATCTTCGAGTTACAAAAATTATTCCTAACTAATCCTAATTTTACACTTTGATGTAACTAATTACATTTATAATAAAAAAACCTCAAGTTACATTTGAAGAGAGTTAGGTGAGGAAAGAATTTTTACAACTCAAGAAAATGAGAGATAAGGCAGGGCACGCAGTCCCTATTTAATTTAATAAAAACCATAAAATTAAATTCAACCATCCACAATCATATTGGGTCTAAGTCCATAATCATCGCATACATTCACAAACAATTTATGAACATATAAATCATGCTTTAATCTTTAATTACCATCATTGATTATATTGATCCATAATTTAATTCAAAGAAAATAATAAACATTTATTCTAATCTCATTAGAATAAGTCCTAATCCAATTACGATTATTTCCTTTAATTAAATTATTATCCAATTAAACAATTTAATTGAATATTCATGTAAATTCTTATTTTGGTGATTTATATAATTTAACAATATTACCATAATTACTAATTTTAGTGTTGTATGTCTACTAGGATACTAATACATTAGTAACTTAATATTGCTAAAATTCATAAGCTGTGAGAATCTGATAGAACCAAAAAACCCTAGCAAGGGAGGCGCAGGCTTTGGTACTAAGAGTAGCCGCCGCCCCCTATCTCCATACAGGCTGTCTATTCGCTTTTCACAACTTTCAACTTTTTAATGCTAAATCAGTTTTATGATTTTTTCAGGCTTGACAAGAATAATTCTAAGCAATTTTAAATCCTAAAAATCATTAAAAATCAGCCAAGAAAAATCTACAAGTTTTTCTCACTAAAATCACCAAATTTGCTTAAAGCAGGCTTAACAGTTTTCAATCGCTGCCAAACTTTCGCCAGTTGCATTAATCAGTTTTAAAAAATTTTAAATCAATTAATCAGCAAGAATTCACCATGATTAACTACTACCTTCACCGAAACACTACAAGTGCAATTTCTCACAAATTCGGTTAGTGACAATCGGATCAGAATAACTCAAAGAACAAAATGATTTTGTTAAAGGTAACACTCAAAGCATAAATTGTATAAGAATAACATAAGCGAGGGTCTGATACCACTATTGGGATTAGGCTCATGCTCAAACAGAGATAATGTATAATTTAATCTATAAGTTAAATATACAACGCAGCGGAATAAAATAAAACAAAGAGACACCGAATCCCTCCACGGATCCGCCTATGAATTCAGAATGATCAAGCTGTCAAGAATAGATAACAATCAAAAATATCATACCTTTGTAATGGAGATTGTCAAAACCACATCATATATTCTTGATGTTTTTGCTCTTGTACACAATATTAGCTTGTCAAAGACCAGAGTCGTTCAATTGTCCGATCTCTAACGGTAATCCACACAAGTGATCTGAAAGCCTTAACAAGGTTGAGATTATGTTTTGCCAAGATGATGCTAGTGGTCTAGGTTGTGTGAAACCTTCCTTCTCTTACTCTAGTTAGCAAAAAAGAAGCAGGCAAGAAGAAAACTGATTCCTCTTCTTTTCTCTATGCGCCGATTCTCACAGGGAGGTGAGAGAATGCGGCTACCAGGGTTTTTCTTTCTTAGGGGGAGGCGGCAACAACATAAGGCAAATATATATATATTAGGTTTAGTGTATGCCAACTCTTGGACTTATTGCACTAAAGCCCTTACACATATATTATTAAATATTCACAATAAGCCCACAACACTTAATGAATATTTAATCTGGCCCAATCTCATTTTAATTTAAATAATCACCTTTTGTGTGTGACCCATTAGGCCCTTAACATGTTGCAATAAATATAATAAATTCAATTAAGAATTTCTTCTTTATATTTATAGATCATGAGCGGCATCTAGCAATGCATCATGACCGCCCAAATGTCAAGAGAGTCATCAAGCTTCGACTAGCCTTTCGTGTACAATATGTTCGTGTAATTCGATACCTTTATCAAATATTCCGGGATAGGAAAGAGCATGGTTCAGTGTCTACTCTTAACCCATTCCATATTAGATCTGTAGCTTTATATTAACTTCTTAAGTATTGCCTTGCCAAGGACTTCAATAAGTTAATATAAGCCAGATACATGTGAGATATGTCCCTTTAATCACTTGGGGTGATGAATCCTCTCTAGACCACTTATTCATCTTCGTATGCTTCATGTCATACCCAATAACACCCTACTTTAAGCATCCTCGTGATTGGGACCCTTTCGTGATGAAATCTAAGTATGACAGTTCACATACAAGATGACCTAGTGTCACAAGTCAAAGGATTACTTACACTATTGACACATGAGAGTACTTACCATAGACACTTGAGTGAAATACCAAATGGAACTCTCATAACGGGTCATGTTCAGTAAACTTGTTCAACTAATAAGCACCCATATGTTATCCCCACGTCTCTCTATACTTTCAACCTATAAGATCAGTTGTATGCATCAAGTGCATGAAGGCTTAACATATGCCAGTCTTTGAGCATTGTCAATGCCCTGTCTTGACAATACAATGACCAAGAACAGTTTAGAAACACGTGATTGAAGCATAAGGATCCTCATAATTCTAACACCTTACAATTCCTTTGCAATGCCATTGTGTCTCATGGGCTTTATCTTCACAAGTCGTTTATAAAAATTATAACAATACTTATGGATAAAGAAATACCTCAATTATAATTAATAAACTATAATATGCAAATAAATAGTGTTTTACAAGCCTAACTAGATTGGCTTGTAGAATTACACCAACAAGGCATTGTGATTGATAAGCTCATAAAATATACATTTTATGCCTGTACCTTTAGTTTTTGTTAGGTTTTCAATCTTTATCTTGTTTACTTATATTATATTTTTGAATTTTAGGTACAATAAGGAGAATGAAGTTAAAAGATGTCAATAATGATGGTAAAGAGCTTACAAAATCATAATCACAAGATGGAAGAAGATTTGGGAGTCAAAAAAATCAATTTCTTAGTGCTAGATGATCAGGCAGATCTGACCTCCGGAGCTTGTTGCAAGGAAATTATTATGTTAAAGTCATTATTTGAAGAAACTTCCTTCTTGACTTTTGAATCTAACTTGAATATATTTCAAACGATAGTTTACATGCCTAAAACGGACAACGGATGGTCATCCAAATCAGCCCACGAAGTACAAGATAGTGCATCAGTCGCGAAACCGAAGTCAGTGTGCAAAATCACCAAGTCAGCCCACTTGGCGCCGTAGCGCCAGAAAGTGGCACTGTGGTGCCGACCTTACTGCTTCTAAAATTGAGAAAAACTAGGAAAAAGTCCAAACTTGCCTTCTTTTGCCTCTTAGCTTCCTTGATCAACAAGAAAGGGTTTCCAAGGTCAAAAATCTCTATATATACTATCTTTTGAGCCACAAACTATCATCATCTTTTGAGGAAACTCAAGGGATCATCATTATTCTTCTCTTCTCCATTATTTTATTTTCTTTTTAGTTTTATGTATATATTATCTATGCTTATGTTAGGTTAAACTTCTTTGGTTAAGGGTGATTTCAAAGCCCTAGACAAGTTTTGTAATTGATTTTCAGATTTATCTATCATTAGTTTTCTATCAAAGTTGATTATGTTCTTCCATAAAAATTGTTCATGATATTGTCTTGATTTATTTAGGTGCGCAACTAGATAGATCTTGATAATTATCTAATGCTAGTTTAGGAGTCTTGATCCGTGTAATTGTCATGATTTCCTATTCATAAGTGGCAATTTGTAATTCCTGATTATGTTGGGTTTTCGGGAATTACAATGTGGAACATAACATAAGTTAAACAATCCAAGCTTACATGTTTGTTGCTTAGATCAACCTATCTTTCTCATCATAAAGCTGTTATCAAATTGAATTTAGAGAGCTTATTCTAGGTTGTTTGATAATTAGATATTAAACAGAGAGCTTATTCTATTTAACGACAAAGTAAGGAAAGATTGGGGTAGCAGAGCTTATTGTTATCTACGGTTGTTAATTTTGATAGATAATTGATGTTGATAGGTCTGAATTTGATTCTCAATGATGTCTAGTGGTGGAGAATGAAAACTTAACCACACTTCTCTTATATATTTGATTTCATCTTATTTATTTGCTTTTTTTACTTATCTTGTTTTCTTTACTTTTAATTATTTCAAAACTCCCTTTCTTTTCTTATCTTTGAACTTAAGTGATAAACTAGTAACTTATAAACTAAAAACCAATCTCTTTGGATTCGACCCTTGCATGTTATTTTCCTACAATTGATTATATTAGTTGCAAGGTTTAATAAAGATACACTCTTTTGGGTGCATCAAGTTTTTGGCGCCATTGTCGGGGATTGTTTTCTTTAGTTTATTTGTTACTTGGTTTATTCTTATTTTTAGTTGTAATTAATTTTATTTTTCTTGTACATATAGGTTTTTCCTTCAGAATTCAAGCAAAAAGATATGGCAGGTGCTACATCAAACCTTTAGAACCTGTAGAACCAACTATCCAATCTCATCTCCTTTGCTCAACAAGTGGCCATAAGTAAGATTCAACAAGCAAGGCAATGTGGAGTGTGCTTCATGATGGATCATCCAACCAATTGGTGCCCATACTATCGAAAAGATAATGTTGAATCAGCCTATGATGTGGGAGGATACCAAAGCCATCAAGGGTTCCAAGAACAACAGTATGATCCTTACTCAAACACTTACAATGAGGAATAGTGGGATCATACTATTTATGGCTACTCGAGAAATTATCAAGAAATAGACCCTTATGCCAACTACAATCATCCATCGAGCTTTAATCAACCATGGACACAACAAGAAGATCTTTTTGAGCCACCACATATGACTCAAGACTCAGGTATTTCTTCAGAAGACCTTGTCAATACCCTTACTACTAACCAATTGCAAATTCAACAAGAAACAAGGGCAATTCAACAGGAAACAATGGCAAGTATCCTGAATTTGGAAACGCAATTGAGCCAATTGGCTAGTGGTATGGCGCGATGGGTAGAACAAAGATCTAAAGAATTACATGAACATGATCCAAAGGAGAATGTTAGTGCCACATAACTTGAGGATGAATCAGAAAATCCAAGGGAACTGAGAATGAGAAAGAACTAGAGATGGATTTACTTCTGGAAGATAATGAAGCTTCAATTTCAAAGGAGAGTACTTCGACACCCGATGTAACGTTTAAGGTTCCAATTTTTACTAATGTCTCTTCTCCATCTTTTCCTAGTAGATTTGCAAAGTTCAAGGAGGAGGAACATGAACAACACATGCCGAAAACCTTAAACAACTTGTTTGTGGATGTCATTCAACAAGTACCAAAATATGCTCCATTCCTTGATGAGCAATGCACTACAAAGGATGATGGAATAATACTTGTAATGGAGAACCACTTTTGTGCAAAGAAAGCTTCCTATCAAACGCACAAATTTGGGAAGTTTCATGTATAAGCCTGACAAGCCTAAAAAGCCAAGAAGGGGTGTTGGTTAGGGTGAACAACTTAACTCAAGTACTAATTAAGAAGACATCCCAATTAATAAAGAAATTACCAACCTGTCATACTCAGATTTGCTTTCTTTTCCTTTTATTGTTTTTACTGTTTTTATGTTTAGTTGTTAATTGTTTTTTTTAGTATTCTAGGATTATTTAGGTTGCATGAGTTTGTTTTGTTAATTCAACTGTTATTTTTTTATGAGTCTTTATTATTATTATTATTATTATTATTATTATTAGTGAGTTTTAGTTCTTTTTTAAAACAATGATGAGATATGAATTGTATAGGTCTAAAACTGGTTATTAGTGAGAAAATTTTCATGAGAATTGAGCTTGAATTCTAATTTTCATGAGCCAATGTTAATATGATATGTTGATTGAGAAAGAAGCATGTTTAGACTTAATATTGACTTGTATAATCATCCTTGTGGTGATGAGCCTATATGATTGATGCATTATACATATCAATCTAATTTATTCTTGAGTGCTCTTATGATTACATGATTCTCTAGAACTTGCTTTAAACCTTTTTGAGACTATATTGATGCGTGTGACAACATGAATATGATTGAGGCATTAGGATTATAACCAGGGCAAATAAGTCATCCATTATTGATGTTCCAAGAGAATATCCCCACTAGTGAGCCAATTTGAGCCTACATTGAATAAGCTATTTCTTTGGTAACCACATCTTTTCCCTAGCCTAAATGTACTTATATCCTTACCCTTGTTCTAAATATGAATTAGATTGTTTTGAGACATATTGCATAAAGCAAGGGAGATCGATTGACTATTTGGGTTAGAAACAAGAAATAAGTGTGGGGGAGGATGGCAAAAGTCAAGAGAAAAAGAAAAGGGAGCATTGAAAAAAAAATACATTCCTATATTGAAAAAATAATAATAATAATTGAATCATCTTTTGAACTTTTGGTTAAAGAAAAAGATGTTACAAAGTTGGTTAGAATGAAGCAAAGGCTCAACATGAATATTTAGCTTATGTTATTATATGCTTTATAAGAGTTTTGAGAAATTTTATTCGTATGATCTTATTATCTCTAAACTCTATGAAATCTTTGGAACCTTTGTGAAATCTTTTCCTTTTTATTCTTTAACCACATTATTACCCCTTGGCCCCATTACAACCTTAAATAAAGACCTCTTGATCTATGAAGCTGCATGGTCTAAATAGTGGAGAATAGGTGGACAAGCAAGCATATGGTAGAACTGTTTTCATGAGATGCACTATCTCGCGCCGAGTGGGCTGACTTGGTGATTTTTCCCACAGACTTCGGTTTCAAGACTGATGCACTATCTCGCACTTTGTTGGCTGATTTGGATGACCATCCTTTCTCTGATTTAAGCGTGTAAACTATCGTTGGAAAGGTATTCAAGTCAGCTTCAATAGTAAAGAAGGATGTTTTTTTCAAATAATGAGTTTACCATAATGATTTCCTTGCAACAAGTTTCGGAGATCAGATCTGCTTGATCATCTAGCACTAAGAAATTGATATTTTTGACTAGTATATCTTCTTCCATCTTGTGATTATGATTTTGTAAGCTCTTTACCATCATTACTGACATATTTTGACTTCATTCTCCTTATTGTACCTAAAATTTAAAAACATAATATAAGTAAACAAGATAAAGATCGAAAACCTAACAAAAACTAAAGGTAGAAAGGCATAAAATGTATATTTTATGAGCTTATCAAATACCCCCACACTTAGCTTCACTACCTTCTTTATAACCTTACTGCCTCTAAAACTGAGAAAAACTGGGAAAAAGTCCAAACTTGCCTTCTTTTGCCTCCTAGCTTCCTTGATCAACAAGAAAAGGTTTTCAAGGTCTAAGGCTCTATAAATACTATCTTTTGAGCCACAAACTATCATCATCTTTTGAGGAAACTCAAGGGATCATCATTATTCTTCTCTTCTCCATTATTTTATTTTCTTTTTATTTTTATGTATATATTATCTATGCTTATGTTAGGCTAAACTTTTTTGGTTAAGGGTGATGTCAAAGCCCTAGACAAGTTTTGTAATTGATTTTCAAAATTATCTATCATTAGTTTTCTATCAAAGTTGATTATGTTCTTCCATAAAAATTGTTCATGATATTGTCTTGATTTGTTTAGGTACGCAACTAGATAGATCTTGATAATTATCTAATGCTAGTTTAGGAGTCCTGATCCATGTAATTGTCTTGATTTCCTATTCATAAGTCGCAATTTGTAATTCATGATTATGTTGGGTTTTCGGGAATTATAATGTGGAATATAACATAAGTTGAACAATCCGAGCTTACGTGTTTGTTGTTTAGATCAACCTATCTTTCTCATTATAAAGCTGTTATCAAATTGAATTTAGAGAGCTTATTCTAGGTTGTTTGATAATTAGAGATTAAACAGAGAGCTTATTCTATTTAACGACAAACTAAGGAAAGATTGGGGTAGCAGAGCTTATTGTTATCTACGGTTGTTAATTTTGATAGATAATTGATATTGATAGGTCTGAATTTGATTTTCAATGATGTCTAGTGGTGGAGAATGAAACCTTAACCATACTTCTCTTATATATTTGATTTCATCTTATTTATTTGTTTTTTTTTTACTTATCTTGTTTTCTTTACTTTTAATTATTTCAAAACCCCATTTTCTTTTCTTGTCTTTGAACTTAAGTGATAAACTAGTAACTTATAAACTAAAAACCAATCTCTGTGGATTCGACCCTTGCATGTTACTTTACTATAATTGATCATATTAATTGCAAGGTTTAATAAAGATACACTCTTTTGGATGCATCAGTGAAGCTTAAATAAGTAGATACTGTTGAGGCAAATGTTCATTGACTTTTTGAAATTGAAAATATAAAAATTCATTTTCAAACATTTTTGCATTTTGCACATTTCATGCATATGTGAATAGAGCATCTACATCTATGGTTGTATTTTTGATCTCATTCTTTTCAATAAACGGATGGTGATAATACTCTTATTTGATGATTTCATAAACATTCATTGATTGAATAAGAATTGCAGACAGATAGTGTTGAATGAACATTTGGACACCCGTGCCATAATAAGACTTACTACCCCAAAAGTTTTAAAAATTGATTTTGGAAAATAATATTTGATTTTTGCGGGAAAAACATTTTTCAAAAAATCATGGATTAAATTTTGGGGCAAATCTTCCATAATGAGATTTTTGAATAATCAAGATTGGTCCTACCAATTTCGTTTAATCATTGATTTATTTCTTTGTATGTACCCTTGTGATTAATTCATTTATTCTTTACATGTATTATATTGATATCATGTTATGGTCCTAACTTGCATGGTCATTCATTGTAGAATATTTTTGTGACATACGTGGCCATTATTTGTATGTACCCTTGTGATTAATTCATTTATTCTTTACATGTATCATACTGACATTACGTTACAGTCATAACATGTATGGTCATTCATTGTAGAATATATTTGTGACATACATGGTCATTCTTTGTATGTACCATTGTGATTAATTCATTTATTTTTCACATGTATCATTTTGACATCATGTTACAGTCATAACATGCATGGTCTTTCATTGTATAATATATTTGAGACATACATGGTCATTCTTTGTATATACCCTTGTGTTAATTCATTTATTCTTTACATGTATCATATTCACATCATGTTACAGTCCTAACATGCATGGTCATTCATTGTAGAATACATTTGTGACAAACATGGTCATTCTTTGTATATACCCTTGTGTTAATTCATTTATTTTTTACATGCATCATATTAACATCATGTTGCAGTCATAACATGCATGGTCATTCATTGTAGAATACATTTGTGACATACATTGTCATTATCTGTATATACCCGTGTATTAATTTATTCATTCTTTACATACATCATTTTGGCATCAGGTTGCATTCATGACAAACATAGTCAGCATGATTTCTCTGTATATGTTCATGTATTGATGTGTTTATTCTTTACATGCATCATGTTGGCATCAGGTTGCATTCATGACAAACATAGTCAGCATGAGTTCTCTGTATATGTCCGTGCATTGATTTGTTTATTCTTTACATACATCATGTTGGTATCAAGTTGCATTCATGACATACCTAGTTAGCATGATTTCACTGTATATGTTCATGCATTAATTTGTTTATTCTTTACACGCATCATATAGGAATCATGTTACATTCATGACATTCATGGCTCATTCATCATGACACACACTTGGAGGGATAAAACAGAAGTTGACTTGGTTGTAAGAGTTTTTGAAGAAATTTTCAATTCAAATTAGAGGTATAAGAAGTACTGAGCACCTTTAAAATTGATGCCATAGCTATGGAGAGTGAACAAGCTGCTGGGTTGGAGAGAATGGAAAGGGCATAGGAAGAATTGCGAGAACAGTTGGCAAAATCTCAAGCAGAATCTAGAGATCAGATGACTAAACTGATGGAGCTGGTGTCCGTCGCGATCAAGGGAAAGGTATACACTGAAAACTTGGTTGGCAGAGAAGGGTCGGAGGTACAAAAGGGTCAGAATGAGGTCGTAATGTTAGATGTCCAGTCTTTTCAGAACATTGTTAATCTCGTCAACGTCCTGAACTTAGATGATTCAACTGAACAGGAAAAATTGAAAATGGTTGCGTTGAATGAGGCTGAGTCGGTAGATTCCCAAAGAAAGTATCAGCTGTCAGAGGAAAGGCTTCGAGCAGTAGAAAGTATAGATATATTTGAGAGTGTAGATGCTAAAGAACATTGCTTGGTCCCTGATTTGGTTGTTCCTCCTAAATTCATGGTTCCCAACTTTGAGAAATATGAAGGGACAACCGATCCGTCAGCCCACATCACTATGTTCTACCGAAAAATGACGGGCCATATAGATAATGATAAGCTTTTGATCCACTATTTTCAGGATAGCCTCAGCGGGTCCGTAATTAGGTGGTATAATCAGTTGAGCAAGGATCAGATTCGCTCTTGGAATGATTTGGCTAATGCATTTTTAAGCCAATACAAGCATGTGACTGATATGGTGCCTGACTGTCTCACACTGCAAAATATGGAGAATAAAGCTACTGAAAGCTTCAAAGAGTACTCTCACAGGTGGAGAGATCTAGTTGTCCAGGTACAACCACCCCTGACTCCGAAGGAAACCACTATCCTTTTTGTGAATACACTGCGGGCCCCGTCTATGATAGACTCGTCGGCAATGCCACGAAGCATTTTTTGAACATGGTAATTTCCAGGGAGATGATTAAGAATTCTATCAAGATTGGAAAACTCGAAGGAGATAAAAAATCCAATGTATAGAGAAATATGACACCCAAAAAGAAATAGCAAGATGTCCAAGCTATGGAAGGCTTTGCCCCGTATATTCAGGCCCCCTCATACCAACTATCATGTCCTTCTATGAACAACATATCCCAGGGTTCATACTTATACCCGATGGCCTTTCAGAATCCAGCAAACTTTAACCTCTTGTCAACCAGAGAAAGCCGAAGAACATCCAAAAAAGAGCTCGGTTTGAGCCACTCCCCTTGTCTTACTTTGAACTATTGCTCCAGCTGGTCGAAGAGCAATTCCTCACTAAAGTTCCAATGGAGCCTATCCAACCCGCATACCCGATCTAGCATGACGAGAATGCTTATTGTCATTATCATTCCGGGATTCTAGGACATTCCTTAGAAAATTGCATATGTCTAAAACGGAAGGTTCAAGCACTCATCAATAAAGGGCAGTTAGATGTAGGGAAGAGACAAAGGTCAGATAACGTGGAGAATTCACTGAATAGGAATGGTGAGACCATTGTGGATGTCATAATGGGGGAGGAAGACATAAAGGTTGAAAAGAGTACAGAGGAATAGATGGTTTGAATTATGGGAAAACATGTCAAGAAGGGAGTTTCTAGTGCATGTAGTTCTATGCCTCATGATGAAAGCACTTGTCTTATATTGACATCCATATAAAATAAATGAATTTTGAATTTAAAATGCTTTTGTGTTTATTGTGTTTTAACAATAATTTAAATGTGCAAAAACAAACAATAAGGAGGCTTTGATAATGGAAAGTCTCAAAGAATATTGATGATCATTGTTAGAAATGACCCAATACCCTTCTCCTGCCTCTCTTTTAGGCTTTCCTATGCCTGAATCCTTTGAATCAAGACCACTTGAAAGACCTAATGCTTCAAGGGATATAAATGATGAATTTAATTATGGAATAAGCAAAGATGTAGATCCTAGCTTAGGCTATGAACAACGAAACAAACTATTTGAAAATTTTGCGAGCTCCTTGGAAACTCGAACAAATGAGACATTCTTTAAAGAATTTAGATCGTGGTAATTTGTTGTGTGTCAAGGTTGTGCCAAAACCATTCACAGCCTTTCTAATAACCATAAAACACCAATTGCCTAAACATCACTTCATGATTGACACCTCGGGGCACAATGACTAAACCATATCATCCCATGTCCCAGAGAAAACCTATTTTTGGGCCATATTTTCCTTGTCACTTCAAGCAAACCCAAGATTCAAACTCAGCCTTTTCAATATAGACCTAGACTTGCGATGTTCCTCGTAATGATACAAATTCTCATGGTTAATCAAATTGGAGCAGCAATAAAAAAAAAAGAGAGAAATTGTGATATCATGCATATGAGAATTCAGATGATTCCAAGTGTAAAATGAAATTTTGATTATCTATTCCTCCTAGGGATTGCTTTTCAATGAGAATATTTTTGCTTGATATGAGAAATAGCCATCTTTGATATTTCTTTCACTAAAAATAAATTATCCATAGTCACCCTTTTTGAGCCGAAAGGATTCTTTCTTCTTTGAACCCTGATAAAGGATCACCTTCTACATAGTGGGAAAATGCGAGGAAAGAACTTCTCAAAGATCACAGAGAAATGAGTCCTAACTCGAAGACAGTTACAAAGCAAATTGAGCTCCCAAACAAATACGGGCTCACTCTGTCGAAATGAAAATATAGAAGGAAAAGGAAAATGTAGAAAAGATGGCAAAATGAAAGACAAGAACAAAGAAGAAAAGGAGCAAAAGTCAAAAGAAGGAAAGAAAAGTCCAAAAGGGACAAATATTTCAAAAGGAATCCTCCTCAAGAAATGATCCTTGATCTGATTACCCTTAAATACATATTTTGGGCCTATTTATCCTTTACTATCCCATACAAAGGATCATCACGAAGGCATAGCTACTTTACTTCCACTTAAAAAGGACGGAACCCGAGTAGAGAGTTCATGTTATGGAAATGCAAGTGCAGTATATGTGGAGGAACAAAACAAACCTTTCACCATTTATTCTATAATCCTTATTCTAAATACCCCAATAAGATTAAACAACGTAAAGCATCAGTTAAGCAAAGAACAATTATATGCAACAAAATAACTAGAGAACAATAATAATATGCATGCACATGAGTATGGACATGTTCAAAAACATTTCATTATTTTCCAAAATTCTTCTTATTGTTGAAAAATATGGGAATTAAAATTAAATATCGAATAAAAACCAACAAAATTGAGACTTTGATAAAACACGACTAATTCAAGGCCCGACTCTCTGATTTTGTCCCCAGTGGAGTCGCCAAGTTGTCGCAACCTAAAAAATAACAAGTCTCATCGCGAGATATTTTACTCGTTAAGTGTGACATTGGGTAACAGAGGAAAAGATGACTTAATTGTTCTTGAGATAAAATGAGGGTTTGAAAACAACCTTGAAAAAGAAATGGAGTCACCACCAATCTTTGTTGGCTAGGTGTGATCGGGCACCTATTAAAACCGATTTTATAAAATATTTTAAAATTAATTAAAATATTTTTAAAACCAATTTCGAAGTCTGCACTTTTAAACCAGAGAGAACAAAAAAAAGGTTCGGGAGTCGGTTACGTGCGGGGAAGGATTAGCACCCCTACAACGCCCGTATAAAACGGTACATTATTAATCGTGTGTTATCTCGAGTCTCGGTAAAAAGTCGGTTTTAAAATTAGCTTTTTAAAATAATCCCATTTTTAGTCGAAAATGATCCAGAATTTATTAACTTAAAATTTTTCTATATTCCCCGCCAAACCCAGTAAAATATAGAAATTTTTATTTATTTAGAAAATATTCGAATCACTCTCATTTGTTTTTGAAAAAAAGATATTTCGTTGTTAATGATAATTGATGATATCCTCCCTAGCAAACCCGGCAGAGAACTCATTAATTATTTTAACTCAGGAATATCTCTTTTTCTTTAAAAAAGCATGATCTTTTAGAAAACATTTTAAAAAAATTATGAATATGCAAATCATTAGTAATGACATGAATGATATGGCATATGGATTAATGACATGGCATACTTGACATGGAAAAATCTAGATGACAAGGCATAATCTAAATGACATGGAAAAGATCTAAATAAAATGACAAGAATTAAGGACATGATAAAACCTAGATGACATATTAGAATTCTATATGACATAGCAAAAATCTAAATTAAATGGTAATAATTAATGACATAATAAAACCTAGATGACATATTAGAAATCTATATGACATGGCAAAAAATCTAAATTAAATGACAAACATTATCATAGAATATTCATAATTATGCCATAATCAAAATGACAACATAAAATCTAAATCAAAGCAATGACTTCACTTTGGAATATTCACATATATATGGAATTTATATAACCAAAATAGCAAAAATTAAATGTCATAAAATATGGATGAATATGAAAAATGCAAATGCATGGAAATGTATTTCTCCCACAAAATAAGGGTATTCGTATATCTAAAAAGACATTCGACTACCTTTGGAAGAGACCTAAGTAGGATTTTCTAACTCGGATTTTTGACCCGGATTAAGAAAATCAAAATCTTTGGATAAAAGGACACTTGGCCAAAAACACCCTTTTAAAGGCTCTAATTTTTCCTAGTTTTGAAACCCGAGGTTGACCTACCTTGACCCAACTTTTAAAAAATTCAAAATTTTTTTTATTAAAATGACTTGGAAATTAACCTAAGACAACAACTAATATTTTAAATCAGCTCCTTCTTTGTGCCTTAAACAAAACAGAAAACTATTAGTTCTTAAAAACAAATCTGACTTTACTGGCCAGTTTTGGAAACCGATTATTTTACCCTTCTAAAAATTTCAAAAAAATATGAAAGAATTATGGGAGACTTAGAACATGTTGACCTATATGGGAAAAAATTGGCTTAATTTTTAGACTAACGATGACCTACCCAAAAATTTATGAAAGATAGAATAGTGGGTAAAAAACTGCTTAACCAAAAAACATTTTTAAACCTTTGATAAAAACGTCCAAAAATCAGAATAAAAATATTAGAGACTCCTCTAAGGTCCTAAAACCAGTGGTAAAAAATTCTAAAAATTTGGACAAGGGTTGCCTAATGAGAAAAAATCATAAAGGTAGAAAATCCAACTTGACAAATCTTAATTTTCCACAAGTTTGCTCATTAAAGCTTGGCTTTGAGCCATTGATTGGCTTAAGTCAAAAATCAAGTGGGAAATGCCAAAATGCATGAAATAAAAGACATGGAATATGCATGACCTAGTATCTAAAATGACATGGAATAATGAGAATGACCTAATGCCTAAATGACATGTAAAATGACATGGCATATGAAAATGGCCTAAAGCTTAAATGACATGTAAAATGACATGGCATATGAAAATGGCCTAAATGTATAAATGAAATGTAAAATGATCTAGCATATGAAAATGGCCTAAATGTCTAAATGAAATGTAAAATGACACAGCATATGAAAATGGCCTAAATGTCTAAATGAAATGTAAAATGACATAGATAATAAAAAGGACCTAAAACTTAAATGACATGTAAAATGACATAGCATATGAAAATGGCCTAAATGTCTAAATGAAATGTAAAATGACGTAGATAATAAAAAGGACCTAAAACTTAAATGACATGTAAAATGACATAGCATATGAAAATGGCCTAAATGTCTAAATGAAATGTAAAATGACATAGCATATGAAAATGGCCTAAATGTCTAAATGAAATGTAAGATGACATAGATGCCTAGATGTTATGAAAAATGACCTAGAGGCCTAAAAGATGTATGTTGGCCGAATGGCCTATAGAGCATGGCAAATAAAAAAAACTTTCTAAACTACATGACAAATAGCCACAAGATGCATAGGTATGGCATGAACCAAAAGAACAAAATGGTTAGCAAGAATAATAAATACATACAAAAATAAACAATAATAGAAATAAGCAAGTTAAAGTAGAAAATAAATAAAATAAAATATGGAAATGAACTCCATGGTTGGTATATTAGACAAAGCCTACCCTAACCGTTATCACTTGATTCTCATCAGGATCATGAAGCCTAACCATTGTTTTATATATTTTGAAAAAGCAAGCACAACAAGATATTTTGAAAAAGCAAGCCTAACCATTGCTTTAATAAAACTTTTATTAAGCAAAGAAAATGATAGGAAATCTTATGGAAATAATAAAGAATAACATTAAGAAGAAGAAGGAAAAAATATAAGAACCAAAGAGGAATGGCTACCTTAGCAAAAAGTTTCTTTCTTTTCTTTCAAAAATCTTTTTTTCAAAGGTTTTAGCTACTGCCTCTTTTTCAAATCAATCAACTTGTGTTTGAAAAAAAATGAAAACCCCCATTTGTTAATAGGCTTGGCCGGCCACTATGGTGTATTGGTGAAGGGTGGAGATTAATTCATTTAATCTTTCTACACAATCTAAGCCCTTGGATCCAAGATATTCACATGACAATAAAAATGTCATCTTGCCAATTGATCTTAGCCATTCAAGGATGTACTCATCTTTTCATAAGGTGCTTAAGCCATTGGATGAGTAAGGAGATTTTATTTGGCTATATGCATTTCCAACCATTGGATGACTTGTGCTCATCTTTCTTCAACCAATATTGGCCATTGGATGAGGACATTTGCATGACAATAAAAATGTCATCTTGCAATGTGATCTTGGCCATTCAAAGATGTACTCATCTTTTCATAAGGTACTTAGGCCATTGGATGAACAAGATATTTTCATGATATTAAAAATGGCATCTTGCAATTTGATAGTGACCATTAGATGAAATGAATCAAATCTCCACCCTCCCCTATGCATGGCCAGCTAAGGGCCTGGTATGTTCTAGAATTTCCTTCATTTTTCACTTTTTAATTTTGCAAAATTGGCCTTTTTGGTTTCTTCAGTAAAATTGCATTTTGGCCCCATAAACTTGATTTTATTGCAAAGGACCCTGAATCTTGTTTTTCTTTCTCCAATCAATCCAAATAAATATAATATTGAAATCTGGAGATTTTCAAAAAAATTTGAGCTCTTTTCCTATTTTTCCTGGAATTTTCTCTTGGATTTTCCAGTTAGTGGCACCTAAAATTCACCTTTTTCATTTAAACTCCGATTCTGGATTTTTCTACACCAATCTCTTCCAAAAAATATAAAACTCAGATCTAGAAGTTTTCATAATTTTTGGAGCTCGTTTGCTATTTTTCCTGAAATTATCTTCTGGAATTTCGGCTTAGTGCACCCGAACTTTGCCATTTTTCAAATGAGCTCCAATTCTGGATTTTTCTTCGTCGATCTCTTCCAAAAATTATAAAACTCAGATCTGAAAGTTTTCATAATTTTTGGAGCTTGTTTGCTATTTTTCCCGAAATATCTTCTGGAATTTCGGCTTAGTGCACCCGAACTTTGCCATTTTGCAAATGAGCTTCGATTATGGATTTTTCTTCGCTGATCTTTTCCAAAAATTATAAAACTCAGATCTAAAAGTTATCATAATTTTTGGAGCTTGTTTGCTATTTTTCCCAAAATTATCTTCTCGAATTTCGGCTTAGTGCATCCGAACTTTGACATTTTTCAAATGAGCTCCAATTTTGGATTTTTCTTCACCGATCTCTTCCAAAAATTATAAAACTCAGAACTACAAGTTTTCAAAATTTTTGGAGCTTGTTTGCTATTTTTCCCGTAGTTATCTTTTGGATTTTCCAATATTACTCTTCAACCTCTAAAGCCTCGTTTTTACTCGAAACGGGTCCGATTTCTGGATTTTTTTTTTTACTGCCTTTTTCATATATTGAATTTGAGTTGGTCCAAAAATGCCCAATTTTTACGATCAAATTCCTTTCCGATTTAGTTTTCCCTTTTTCAAACTCGGGAATTTTCTTGTTTTTTCGTTTTTGCTCTAATAGGCTCTTCCTTTGGATTCACTTCAAATTGGGCCTTGGGCTATCCTTGTTTACTCATTCTTTATCAACTGGGGGCTTTAATTTCACCAAATTGGGCCATCTTTAAAGTTTTCCCCAAATTTGCAAAATTTACCCTTTTTAACCAAAACCCTAATTTTCAATTTTCCTTCCAAATTGACTCTTCCTTTGGTTCTGCTTCGAATTGGCCCTTCCAATACCCGTAGTCATTCATTATAATCCATTTGGAACCTCCGATTTCGACCAATTTGATTGTTTAAGCACTTTTCCCCAAATTTGTCGAATTAGGTTTCCCCTACACTGAAATTTCCTCAATCCCTCTTTCGAACTCCATATCTTTCGTTGTAGACCTTGGATTATCAAGATTCTTTCACCATTGTTCAATTCAATTTCCAACTTGTTTTGACTAAAGGTTGACTTTTTTAGTGGTTGACTTTTTGAGGTTGACTTTTTGGAGTTGATTTTTTTCGAGATGACTTTTTTTGGATTGACTTTTCATGCTGAACTCCATGTCACAAGTCTTGGAGGACCATCTGCAAGATGAGAAGAGATTTTTTGCATTCTAAAAAGTACAAGGAAGAATTTACCTGGTTTAGGGGGCTCAAAAAAAATTTGGTGTCTACAGCTGCCCCTCTTTGGCTATTGCTGAGAATCAAGAATAAGGCAAAGATAAATAGACAATAATTTTGTCCGGTTAGTGAAATCACATGTAAAAAAAAGGAAAGAGAGTTTTCAACACATGACAGAGTCTTCAACACTTAAGGAGCCTTCAATCAAGATAAATTGTCAAAAAGTCTCAGTTTATGACTTCACTGAAATTCACAAATTTTTTGACTTCATGACAGAATCTTCAACACATTCACTGTTTACCTTTACTTGGTGAATTTTCCCATCATGATGTGCTGTTGTGTTTCCAAATTTTAGTAGTTTCCAAACCTCTTCTAAAACTTAAATCTACTCCTTGGTAATACACTGAAATCTTTTTGTTTAAAGATTTTTTTTTATGTTTACTAAAAATCATTCAATTTAATAACAATCAAAATGCATCACAAAATGTATGAAAGAAGGTATGAAACAACCAAATATCATAAAAGTGATAACAAGAATTTATTGCAATAATGTTTTAAATGACAAAGGTGAATATCAAGCATACAAGAAACAAATGTAGAGTTGTAGGTTGTAGATGCCCGCCCCAGATGCGGAATATATTGGACCCTTCCTTCTTCAATTCAACTAAAATTTCTCTTAATGAGTAATTTACTTAGGTAATCTCTCGGTTTCCATAGTTGCGTCAGATTGAGCTTTTCCCCTTTCTTTTGATTTTCTGATACTTTCTCCCCCTTTACACGGAGCATTGATTCAATCCTTAATCAGTACTTGAGCCGCCCTTTGCGGGTTTTCAGTCCAAGTGTCCCCCATTCAGTATTAAGTAGCCCTTTGCGGGTTTTCGACTTAAACCTCTCCTTTTACATTCTTTTTTTTTTCTGTTCTACCATGCATCTGATAATTCTAAATGCTTCCAAGGTAAAAATGTCAATTCAAAAGATGGGATGAATTCTGTGAAAAAAAAACCTTCAAATTAAATATCCATGCTTGATCAAAATGGACTTTTAAAAGCACGTAATGTAGGCCAAGGTTCGGGTTTAGAAAGAAAGGGTAAATAGGCCTAAAATGTGTTTAAGGGTAATTGGATCAAGGATCATTTCATGAGGAGGATTCATTCTTGAAACATTCATCCTTTCTGGACTTTCCTCTTTTTTTTTTTTTTGAATCTGTTTCTTTCATTCTTGGCTTTCATTTGCCATTCTTTGATTTCACATTTTTTTTTTCGATGGCTCTTTCGCCATGATTTTTGGGAGTTTATTTTTCCTTGCATCTGCCTTCCAGTGTAGAGGGTGATCCTTGATCAAGGTTCAAAGAAAGAAAGAATTCTTAAGTCTCAAAAGAGTGACTAGGGATAATTTCTTCTTAGTGAAAAGAGTATAAAAGATAGCCATTCATCATATCAAGCACGAATATTCTCATTGAAAAGCGATCCTCAAGAGAAATAGATATATAGAATTTTCATTTTTACATTTGGAATCATTTGAATTTCCATGCGCACAGTATCACACTTTTCTCTTCTTCTTTTTTTTTTTCATTCTTTTTCTTCTTCAAGCATAGTACTTCTTCAATTCGTCAGCATTCACAGGATTTCTCAAGTCATCCCCGTCCATCCTATTCAGAATCAATGCTCCTCCAGAAAATGCTTTCTTTTCAATATAGGGCCTTTCCCAATTTGGAGCCCATTTCTCTCGCAAATCCTTCACTATAGGGAGAACTTTTCTTAGTACCAACTCTCCTTCTCGAAACTGCCTAGGACGAACCTTCTTATTGTGGGCTCGAATCATCCTTTTTTGGTACATCTGCCCATGGCAAATTGCTTTCATCCTTTTTTCTTTGATAAGGAAGTGTTCATCCTTTTTTCTTCAATAAAATGTTGTAATACCAAGGGAGGCCATCCGCTTCTTCTTCGATACTCAGGTAGTGGGCAGGAGACTCGTATATGCTCATCTTTATTGGCACAATTTCGGCCTCTTCATTTACTTTAAACATTGACGATAAAGTAGCTAAAGAATCCGCCATTCGATTTTCTTCTCGGGGGAAGTAGTTGAAACTCACTTCTTTGAATTCCTCTATCAAACTTAGTATGAGCTCTCGGTATCGGATTAACTTTGCATCTCGGGTTTTCCATTCTCCTCGTAGTTGGTATATCACTAGGGATGAATCTCTGAAAACTTCCAGTGTTTTGATCTTTCTATCTACGACAGCACGAAGGCCCATAGTACATGCCTCATATTCAACGGTATTGTTTGTACAATCAAAATCTAATCTGGCAGTGAAAGGATAATAATCTTCCTCTAGGATATGAGCACTGCGCCAATCTCGTGCCCCATGGCATTAGATGTGCCATCAAAGTACATTTTCCACATTTTCTTCTTAGGGGGAATCCCATCTTCTTGCGAGACACATATCAAGTCTTCATCAGGGAAATCAAAGTTCAAAGGCTCATAATTTTCAACCGCCCGACTTGCTAAGAACTCGGCTACTGCGCTGCCCTTTATAGCTTTCTGACTCACATACACAATGTCGTACTCTGACAATAAAACTTGCCATCTTGTCATTCTTCCTGACAGGGAGAGGGCTTCCAACATATACTTGATGGGATCTCGCTTGGAAATCAACCACATCGTGCGGTACAACATGTATTGTCTGAGCCTTCGAGCAGTCCAAGCTAAGGCACAACAAAGCTTTTCTACCGATGACTACTTCAACTCATACTCTGTGAACTTCTTGCTGAGGTAATAAATTGATTGTTCTTTCTTCCCGGTCTTATCATGCTGCCAATACACAGCCCATAGATTTCTCAAATACTGATAAATACAATATCATTGGTTTCTCTAGCACAGGCGGCATTAGCACTGGTGGGTTGGATAGATAGTGCTTAACTTTATCAAAGGCGATCTGACACCCTTTATCCCATTCTCCCAGATCACGCTTTTGAAGTAGCTTAAATATTGGATCACATTTGTCGGTTAGCTGAGAAATAAACCAAGCAATGTAATTCAATCTTCCTAGAAAGCTTTTCACTTCCTTTTGAGTACGAGGCAGTGGCAAGTTCTAGATGGCCTTTACTTTATCTGGATCAATCTCGATTTCCCTCTTACTAACGACAAAACCTAACAACTTTCCCGAAGTGACTGCGAAAGTGAATTTTGTCGGGTTTAGTTTGAGTCGAAACTTTCTTAATCTTTTAAAGAGCTTCTTAAGATTCGCAACATGCTCATCTTCTCCTTGTGACTTTGTGATCATGTCATCAACATAGACTTCGATCCCTTTATGCATCATATCATGAAACAAAGTTACCATGGCTCTCTGGTACGTTGCCCCGGCATTTTTCAATCCAAACGGCATCACCTTATAGCAAAACGTTCCCCACATTGTCATAAACATGGTTTCCTCCATATCCTCCAATGCCATCTTAATCTGATTGTACCCTGAGAATCCGTCCATGAAGGAAAACATAGAGCTCTTTGTCGTATTATCCACCAAGGTATCAAAGTGAGGCAAAGGGAAATTATCTTTAGGACTGGCCCTATTTAGATCACGGTAATCAACTCAGATCCATACTTTTCCATCGTTCTCCAAAACTGGGACAATATTCACTACCCATTTCGGATATTTTGTCACTTCCAAGAACCCGACGTTGAACTGCTTTTTTACCTACTCTTTCACCTTTAACAGCATGTCAGGCCTCATTCTTTTCATTTTTTGCTGAATTGGCTTGCACTCTGGCCTTAGAGGGAACTTGTGAACCATAATATAGGGATCCAACCTTGGCATGTCTTGGTATGACCATGCAAATACATCGACATATTCTCGGAGTAAGGCTATCAGTTCACACTTTGTTGATGGTGACATTGAGGTCCTAATTTTGGCATCCTTTATTTCTTCTCTACTTCCCAAGTTTATCACTTCTAACGGCTCCTTATGAGGCAATACTCACTTCTCCTCTTGTTTTATTATTCTTAATAAATCCGGGGACAGCCCATAATCTTCGACATCTTCATTGACGTCAAAATCACCCGTGCAAATGGGTCTTTCAAAATCAATTTCAGAATTATTGATAGGACGATCCTCACATTTCACATCCGTACACCTGTAAATAGTTGAGGAAGATGTTGGGATTCGGCTCATGCTCAAACAAAGATAATGTATAATTTAATCAACAAGTTAAACATACAATGCAGCGGAATAAAATAAAACATAAAGAAAATCGAATCCCTCCATGGATCTGCCTATGAATTCAAAACGATCAGGCTATCAAGAACAGATAACAATCAAAATCTCATACCTCTATTTTGAAGATTGTCGAATCCTCAAGATAGATTCTTGATGTTCTTGTTCTTGTACACAAAGCTTGCTTGTCGAAAACCAAAGCCGTCCAATTATCCGACCTCTAACAGTAATCCACACAGGTGATCTGAAAGCCTTCACAAGGTTGAGATTATGTTATGCCAAGACGATGCTAGTAGTCTAGGTTGTGAAAAACCTTTCTCCTCTACCTTAATTAGCCTAAAGAAAATGAAAGAATCGTATTCTCCCTTCTATATAAGTGTTCGGCCGATTCTCACTTATTGGGGAAAGAGGCGCAGATTCAGGTATACTCTTAGGGGATAGGCGGGCAACAACATTAGCCTATATATAAGTAGGTTTAGTGTATGCCAACTCTTGGACTAACTGCACTAAAGCCCCTATACATATTATTAAATATTCACAATAAGCCCACAACACTTAATGAATATTTTATTTGACCTAATCTCATTTTAATTTCATTAATCACCTTTTGTGTGTGACCCATTAGGCCTTTAACATGTCGAAAATAAATATAATAAATTCAATTAAGAATTTCCTATTTATATTTATAGATCATGAGTGGCATCTAGCAATGCATCATGACCATCCAAATGCCAAGAGAGTCACCAAGCTTCGACTAGCCTTTCGTGTACAATATGTCTGTGTAATTCGGTCCCTTCATCAAATATCCCAGGATAGGAAAGAGCATGGTACAGTGTCTACTCTTAACCTATTCCATATTAGATCTGCAGCATTAAAATATTAACACCTTAAGTATTGCCTTGGCCAAGGACTTCCATAACTTAATATAAGCTAGATACATGTGAGATATGTCCTCTTAATCACTTGGGGTGATGAATCTTCTTTGGAACACTCATTCATCTTCGTATGCTTCATGTCATACCCAATACCACCCTATTATAAGCATCCTCGTGATTGGGACCCGTTCTTGATGAAATCTAAGTATGACAGTTCACATACAATATGACCTGGTGTCACAAGTCAAAGGATTACTTACACTATTGACTCATGATAGTGTTTTCCAAAGACACTTGAGTGAAATACCAAATAAAACTCTCATAGCGGGTCATGTTCAGTGAACTTGTTCAACTAACAAGCACCCATATGTTATCCCCAAGTATCTCTATACTTTCAACCTATGAGATCAGTTGCATGCATCAAATGCATGAAGGCTTAACATATGCCAGTCTTTGAGCGTTGTCAATGCCTTGTCTTGACAATACAATGACCGAGAACAGTTTTAGAAACACGACATTGATGCATAAGGATCCTCATAATTGTAACTCCTTACAATTCCTTTTCAATGCCATTGTGTTTCATGGGCTTTATCTTCACAAGTCATTTATAACAATTATAACAATAATTATGGATAAAGAAATACCTCAATTATAATTAATAAACTATAATGTGCAATACATGAATATATAAATAGTGTCTTACAAGCCCAACTAGATTGGCTTGTAAGGTTTACACCAACAATCTCCCACCAGAACTAAAGCCAATCGCCCATGTACTTAAGCCCATGTCCTTCCATGTGACGATTATGTTTCTGCTGGGGCAACACCTTAGTATGTAACCTTTTTCATGTTAATATCACCTATTTCAATGACTAATAAGGTGAAACTACCGCAATATATGTATGGATCTATGATGAGACCTTGGTTCCTTAGCTGGGCTATGGATCCATTGTTATCACAATAAAGTGGTACTGGATCAACAATGCTCGGAACCAACCAAGTTCTTTAATGAACTTCTAGATCCAAACAACCTCCTTCGTTGCCTCAAATAAGGAGATATACTCGGCTTTGGTTGTTGGATCTACAATCATCTCTAGTTTGGAACTTTCCAACTGACTGTACCAAGATTCAAAGTAAATATATAATTACACTGTGATTTACAGTCATCCTAATCAGATTAGAAGTCAGCATCTATATAATCCCTAACTTGGAGTTTAGCCCCTCCATAGACCAAGAAAGTATCCTTAATGCTTCTCAAGTAATTAAGGATATTCTTCATAGCAGTCCAGTGAATTTCACCAGGATTGCTTTGGTATCGGCTCGTGGCACTTAGAGCATACAATACATCTGGTCTTGTGCACAACATGGCGTACATGATAGATCCTATTGCCGAAGGATACGGGATCCTCTCCATCCATGTCTTTTCTTCATAAGTTTTAGGACACATCTCTTTCGAGAGTTGCACACCAAGTACCATAGGCAAGTTACCTCTTTTGGAGATATCCATGCTAAACCTCTTTAGCACCTTGTCTATGTAAACGGATTCAGATAATCCAAGTAGCCTTTTCGATCTATCTCTATAGATCTTAATTCTCAGAATATATGCTGCTTCTCCCAAATCCCTCATGGAGAATAGTTTGGACAACTAGATTTTGGTGGTCTGAAGCATAGGTACATCGTTTCCTATGAGCAATATGTCATCGACATATAGCAATAGGAACACAACTGCATGTTCGTTTACCTTCTTGTAAACACATGGTTCATCAGGATTCTTAATGAAACCAAATTCTTTAATTGTTTCATCAAACCTAGTGTTCCAACTCCTAGATGCTTGCCTTAGTCCATACATAGACTTTTACAGCTTGCATACCTTATTAGATGTGGCCTTGGATGAAAAACCTTTTGGTTCTGTCATATACACTTCCTCTTGCAAATTCTCGTTAAGGAATGCCTTTTTTACACCCATTTTCCATATCTCATAATCATGGTATGAAGCAATAGCAAGCATAATCCTAATGGACTTTACCATGGCAACTGGTGAAAAGGTTTCTTCAAAAGCAATGCCTTCAACTTGATTATAACCTTTTGCAGCCAATCTGGCCTTATACGTTTGTATATTGCCATCCATGTCTATCTTTATCTTGTATACCCATTTACACCCTATGGGTTTTATCCCTTGAGGTGGATCAACTAAGGACCAAACTTGGTTAACTTCTATAGCATCCATTTCGGATTTCATGGCTTCAAGCCATTTCTTGGAATTGATGTCCGACATCGCTTCCTTATAGGTAGTAGGTTCATTATCAATGGGGAAACCATCTCTTTCCAAAAAAATCTATATCTTATTGGAGTTTACCTCTCCCTACTATACCTTCGAAGTACTTGTGTTTCTTGAGGATTAGTCTGAGCCTCCAATGCCTCGACCAATGGCTCGGGTTTTGAGGGAATGTTAGGTTGTGGTTCTTGAACTTCATCAAGATCTACTTTACTCCCACTGAATCCTTCAAGTAGAAACTCTTTCTCTAAAAAAGCAGCGTGTTTTGACACAAACACCTTTTGATCTGTAGGACTGTAAAAGTAATATCCCATATTCTCTTTAGAATATCCCACAAACTTTCATTTTTCTGATCTAGCTCCCAGCTTATCAGAAGGTACTTGCTTCACATAAGCAGTACATCCCCAAATCTTCAGATAAGATAAGTATGGCTTCTTGCCATTCCATATCTCATATGGTACCTTATCTATCAATTTGCTTGGAACCATATTTAGAAAGTAGACTGCAGTTTCTAAGGCATATCCCCAAAAGGATATTGGAAGGTCAGCCTTAGACATCAAGGACTGAACCATGTCCAACAAAGTTCGATTTCTCCTCTCGGACACTTTGTTATGCTAAGGACTTCCAGGTGGAGTCCATTGCGACAGAATTCCATTTTTCATCAAATGATCCAAGAAATCATGGGTTAAATATTCTCCTCCTCGATCCGATCTAAGAGCTAGAATATTTTTCCCAGTTTGTTTCTCTACTTCAGCTTTGAACTCTTTAAACTTTTCAAAAGCTTCAGACTTGTATCTCATCAGATACACATAACCATATCTAGAATGATCTTCGATGAAGGTTGTGAAGTATGAGTAATTACCTCTAGCAGCTGTGTTTAGTGGCCCACATACATCCGAATGTATTAAGCCCAATAAAACACCAGCTCTTTCACCCTTTCCTGTAAAATGAGTCTTGGTCATCTTACCAAGGAGACAACATTCACAAGTCCCATATGATTCATAATCAAAGGGTTCCAAATAACCATGTTTATGAAATTTGGAAATCCTTGTCTCATTGATATGACCAAGTCTACAGTGCCAGATGTAAGTATTACTTGGATCATCCTTTCTTACTTTTTTGACATTCATATTGAACACAGGCATCTCTGGATCCAAAACATATAATCCATTATGTAATGTTGCCGATCCATAGTGAATGTCTTTAAGAATGATGGAGCAACTATTTCCCTTCATTCTTGCCCCGAAACCATCATTAATAGTGAGGTATGAAACCGAAATGATGTTTCTAGATAATACTGGAACAAAGTAAAAATCTTTCAGTTCCAATTTCATGCCAGACGGAAAAGATAAAGTACATGTTCCAACAGCCAATGCTGCAACTTTTGCACCATTGCCTACTCTAAGAACTACTTTAACTTTGCTCAACTTTTTACTTCCTTTCAACATCCTTATGTCATTACATAGATGTGAACTGCATCCTGAATCAATTATCCAGGAATTGGATTTAACAGTAGAAAGATTCAGTTCAATCACAAACACAGTCAACCCAGAAACTTCTATAAGTTCTTCTTGACTTGTCAAGTGAGCAACCTTCCTTTCATTGAGAACGCTTCTCAATCTTTTGTATCAATCCAAACATTTTGGACTAGTGGCATTCATAATGCCACACAGTGCAGTTAAAGTATTAACCATTTTCAACAACCTAATATGGAAAAAGTATATATCAGTTATATTCATGCATTTATACCAATTCTAGATGAGGTATTAAATATCTTATTGGTTTTCCCACTAATTTTTCGAGATAATAGCCTAACTATTATTCAAAAATCTCATCAAGGTATTTCTAGTGGGCTGGGATCCCTTTCAACATGTTGCAACCTTGAATGCCTCAACAAATTACAACAAGCCTAGTTGGGTAGATAACATAGCTTATCAATTGCATCTCTATGCAACTCCAGATCAGTTACGTGACAACTCTTTGTCTAAGCACATCATGTGTACTTCGACTAACTTTGCCTCTAACACCATGCAGTCAAGTTTTGCGCATCCGGACAACATGGCATTTGTTGAGTAAGACCCAACTTCATAACTCAAACATATTCATACAGTAGTTTGACCCTGAGTGACTCAATAAGCCTCTTACTGGAAGAACTTTGGTTATCTTGTTATGATGATGGAAGGCAACTTTATCATGTGAAACATGTGACTCAATATTATAAAGAGAGATTTCCTTGTTCTTTATAAGTATCATCATATCAAACATTCATAACATTTATAATATCGCATAAAATAAATCTTTAACATGCTTTTTACTTGGATGATTATGGGCTTTTCTAATCTAATTTCCTTGAGCCATCAAAGGAAATTAGTTGGTCAAATTTCTAGGTGATTACATACACAGTCTTCAAAGCTTGCTTGTAATCTCCTTATCTTCATGGCACAATTGATCTCCATCTTCAAGTTACAAAATTATTCCTAGCTAATCCTAATTTTACACTTTGATGTAACTAATTATAGTTGTAATAAAGAAACCTCAAGTTACATTTGAGGGAAATTAGGTAAGAAAAGAATTTTTACAACTCCAGAAAATAAGAGATAAGGCAGGGCACGCAGTCCCTAATTAATTAATAAAAACCATAAAAATAAATTCAAGAATCCACAATCATATTGGGTCTAAGTCCATAATCATCACATACATTCACAAACAATTTATGAACATATAAATCATGTTTAAATCTCTAGTTATCATTCAATGATTATATTTGATCCATAATTTAATTCAAAGAAAATAATAAACATTTATTCTAATCTCATTAGAATAAATCCTAATCCAATTAGGATTATTTGCTTTAATTAAATTATCATCCAATTAAATAATTTAATTGAATATTCATGTAAATTCTTATTTTAGTGATTTAATTAATTTAACAATATTACCATGGTTACTAATTTTTAGTGTTGTATCTCAACTAGGACACTACAACATTAGTAACTCAATATTGCTAAAATCCATAAGCTGTGAGAATCTGATAGAAGCGAAAACCCTAACAAAGGAAGGCACAGGCTGTGGCTATTAGATGTAGACGTCGCCTCCTTCTCTCCCTAGTCTATCCGCTTTTGACAACTTTCAACTTTTCAATGCCAAATCAGTTTTATGATTTTTCAGGCTTGCCAAGAACAATTCTAAGCAAATTTAAATCCTAAAAATCATTAAACCATGCATTAAAAATCAGCCAAGAAAAATCTACAACTTTTTCTCACTAAAATCACCAAATTTGTGCAAAGCAAGCAAAACAGTTCTCAATTGCTACCAAACTTTCGCCAGTTGCATTAATCAGTTTAAAACAATTTTAAACCAATTAATCAACAAGAATTCACCATGATAACCTGCTGCCTTCATTGACACACTACAAGTGCAATTTCTCACAATTTCAATTAGTGCCACTCGAATCAAAACAACTCAAAGAACAAAACAATTTTGTTAAAGGTAACAATCAAAGCATAGATCATATAGGATTAACATAAGTGAGGCTTTGATACCACTGTTGGGATTCGACTCATGCTCAAACTGAGATAATGTACAATTTAATCAACAAGTTAAACATACAACGTAGCGGACTAAAATAAAACATAGAGAAAACTGAATCCCTCCATAGATCTGCCTGATGAATTCAAAACGATTAGGCAGTCAAGAACATATAATAATCAAAATCTCATACCTCTATTTTGAAGATTTTCGAATCCTCAAGACAAATTCTTGATGTTCTTGTACACAAAGCTTGCTTGTCGAAAACCGAAGCCGTCCAATTGTCCGACCTCTAATAGTAATCCACGCAGGTGATCTAAAAGCCTTCACAAGGTTGAAATTATGTTTTGCCAAGACGATGCTAGTAGTCTAGGTTGTGAAAAACCTTTCTCCTCTACCTTAATTAGCCTAAAGAAAATGAAAGAATCGTATTCTCCCTTCTCTATAGGTGTTCGGCCGATTCTCACTTATTGGGGAGAGAGGTGCCGATTCAGGTAATCTCTTAGGGGGGAGGCGACAATAACATTAGCCTATATATAAGTAGGTTTAGTGTATGCCAACTCTTGGACTAACTGCACTAAAGCCCTTATACATATTATTAAATATTCACAATAAGCCCACAACACTTAATGAATATTTAATCTGGCCCAATCTCATTTTAATTTCACTAATCACCTTTTGTGTGTGACCCATTAGGCCTTTAACATGTTGGCAATAAATATAATAAATTCAATTAAGAATTTCCTATTTATATTTATAGATCATGAGCGGCATCTAGCAATGCATCATGACCACCCAAATTCCAAGAAAGTCATCAAGCTTCGACTAGCCTTTCATGTACAATATGTCTGTGTAATTCGATCCCTTCATCAAATATCCCGGGATAGGAAAGAGCATGGTTCAGTGTCTACTCCTAACCCATTCCATATTAGATCTGCAGCTCTAATATTAACTCCTTAAAGTGTTGCCTTGGCCAAGGACTTCCATAAGTTAATATAAGTCAGATACAAGTGAGATATGTCCCCTTAATCACTTGGGGTGATGAATCCTCTTTGGACCACTCATTCATCTTCGTATGCTTCATGTCATACCCAATAACACCCTACAATAAGCATCCTTGTGATTGGGACCCGTTCATGATGAAATCTAAGTATGACAGTTCACATACAAGATGACTTGGAGTCACAAGTCAAAGGATTACGTACACTATTGAGACATGAGAGTATTTTCCATAGACACTTGAGTGAAATACCAAATGGAACTCTCATAGCGGGTCATGTTCACTGAATTTGTTCAACTAACAAGCACCATATGTTATCCCCAAGTATCTTTATACTTTCAACCTATGAGATCAGGTGCATGCATCAAATGCATAAAGGCTTAACATATGCCAGGTTTTGAGCATTGTCAATGCCCTGTCTTGACAATACAATGACCAGGAACAATTTTAGAAACACGGCATTGATGCATAAGGATCCTCATAATTGTAACTCCTTACAATTCCTTTGCAATGCCATTGTGTTTCATGGGCTTTATCTTCATAAGTCATTTCTAAAAATTATAACAATACTTATGGATAACGAAATACCTCAATTATAATTAATAAACTATAATATGCAATACATGAATATATAAATAGTGTCTTACATGCCCGTTTAGATTGGCTTGTAGGGCTTACAACAACAAAAGAAACAATATAGGAAGGTATATAAGCAATGAAAGAAAATGAAGGAACAAAAATGAAAGAATATGGACACATCGATATGAAGAAAATGCATCGTGATTGTTATTTATTAAATGAAGAGTTTTAAACATAAGCCCGTACAGAAAGATTCTTAATGTCCTTAGGCAGAGACAATTAAGATTGTTTTAGAGTATTACTCTGGAGTAGACCTAAAAACTATAGGAAGCTCGGTCGCACTCCAGTTTGTTAATTCATAACCCGATGGACATGGGCGCACCATCCAACTTGCATTTCTATTTCCCATTCCTTCTTCCCCAGCCATGCAGATTACCATTTCTTGTATCTGTTCTTCCTTGCTCATATAGAATTTCTCAAAGGCTTGCTCTATCATTACTAACACATCATCAAAATTCTTCTCCCCAAACTCAAAGAAGAACCATTATCCAAGAGCACTTGATAACTCTAGGAAATATAGTTATTTTGCCACCTTTTATGCTTTTGAATCGGCTAAGTCCTTGAGAATTTTATTAGGATTTGATTAGTTTTAGATGTTTTTATATTTATTTTAATTATCCATTTTATGTTTAAAATAGTTATTTATTTTTATTTATGTGTTTTTATAGGTCCAAGGTCATCTGGAGCTTCTAGGTGCAAAACGATGAAAAATTGTGCATTCCAATGAGCAGGCATATTCGACCTCCGGATCTTATTTCAAGAAAAACTTGATCTTAATGACTTTAAATGAGAAAACTCCCTTCTTGACTTTTGAATCTATCTTCTATATCTTTCCAACGATATAAGGCGTGTCAAAATCAGATGATAGTTACTCAGTTAAAACAGCTGACAAAGTTTGAGAAGATGGCAGAAACCAATTCGGACAAACGGAAGGGGAAGCACCAAGGGGGCAGTAAACTCGCAAAAAACGTAAAAAAAGCCTGATTTTGATGCCGTTTCTTGGGCTCAAAGTTTTGGACTCCAGGAAGCCTTGGACACTTTAAATAAAACTCTTTTAGGTCAGAATAAAGAGGATTGGATACCTAGAAACCTAATTATCTCTCAAGAAGATAGTTGCCATCTAATTCTCTCTCAAGAATGTCTCAACCTAAAAAATAATGATGTCTCATCGTGAGACTTTATTATTCTTTAGGCGTGACATTAAAAAACCGAGAAAAAGTCGACTTGATTCCTGTTGAAATAAAATGAGGGTTTGAAAAGAACCTCAGAAAAAGACATGGAGCCGCCACCAATCTTTTTTGGCTAGGTGTGATCGGCCACCTATTAAAACCGGTTTTATAAAAGATTTTAAAATTAATTAAAACATTTTTAAAACCAATTTCAAGTCTGCGTTATAAACCTGAGAAAATTGAAGAATCGGGTTCGGGACTCGGTTACGTGCAGGGAAGGATTAGCACCCCCACAACGCCCATATAAAACGGTACCTTAGTAATCATGTGTTATCTCAAGTCTCGGTAAAAAGTTGGTTTTTAATTTAGTATTTCAAGTTAATTTTCAATTTAAAGAAAAATAATTCCATTTTTAATTGAAAATGATCTGAAATTTATTAATTCAAAATTTTCCTATATTCCCCGACAAAGTCGGCAAAATATAGAAATTTTTATTTATTTGGAAAACTTTCCGAATCATTCTCGTTTTTTGAAAGAAAGATATTCCTTTATTAATGATACCTCTCCAGCAAACCCGATAGAGAACACATGAATTATTTTAACTCGGGAATATCTTTATTTTTATTGAAAATCATTATCTTTTTCAAAACATTAAAAAAATGTGAACATGAATATGTGTGACATAGTAAAGATGATATAATAAAGCCTAGATATTATAATGCAACCTAAATGAGATGATATAATTTAGATGGCATAGCATATTCTAAATGAAATGAAATATCCTAAGTAACATGATATATTCTAAATGAAATAAAATGATTTAAATGAAATGAGATGTCCTAAATGACATAATATTTCTATATGAAAGGAAATAACCTAAGTAACATGGTATAATCTAAATGGAATAAAATGATTTAAATGACATGGAAAATGTAAATGATTAAACCTAAATGACATGGAATATAATCTAAATGACATGAAACATGAAATAATGCTATCATGTAATATGCATGAAAATAGAAATAATAATGCATGAACATAGTATATGCTAAATAATGTGACAAAAATGAATAACTAAATAAAAAGCATAGAATAACATATAATACTCAAAGACATATAACAAACAAATAACACCATAAAATAAATCAAAATAATAACAATATCATAGAAATTATCAAAAATCACATATTAAATAGTATGCATGAATATGGAAAATGCAATGCATGAGATTGTATTTTTTTCCTTTAATTAAGAAATCTATATATCTAAAAAGATATCCGGCTACCCTAGGAAAATATGCCAAATTAAATTTTCTAAAATCAAAATTCTTTGTGATTATTTGAAAACAATTTTGGAAAACTTAGATTAAAAATAAAAATTTAGCTAAACCCTTTTTAAATGGCTCTAATTTCCTAAATTTAAAATCCCGAACTTGACCACCCTTAACCCGAGGTTTATAAAATTATTTTTAAAGTTTACAAAGGCTTAGAAACTACCCTAAGAAAGTAGCTAGACTTCCTAATCAGCCCCCTCTAAGTAACTTAGCCAAAACAGAAAATTGAATTTTCTTCAAATTCAAATCTGACTCCACTGTCCAGTTTTAGAACACGATTTTTAACCTATTTTCAAAAATTCAAAAAAATCTAAAAACAATACTAGAGACTCAGAACATGTAAAACTACATGGGAAAATTGGCTTAATTTTTTTATTAAAGATGACTACCCGGAAAAATCGGGAAAGTACAAGTACTGGGTGAAAAAACTGTTTTGCCAAAACACATTTTTTGCCTTTGGTAAAATCATTTAAAAAATCAAAGTAAAAATGTTAGAGACTCTCCTAAAGACTCACAAACAGTAGCTAACATTTTTAAAAAGTTATACAAAAATTGGCTAAGTAAAAAAAATCACAAAGATAGAATAATCAATTTAACAACCCTTTAATTTTCCACAAGTATGCTCAAGTGAGCATGACTTTGAGCCATTGATTGGCCTAAGTCATAAATCATGTGGAATGACATGGAATGCATGAAATACAGCAAAGTGAACGCATGAAATACATGGTTTAAAGTCTAGTGATACGGAAAATGCATGGTATAAATAACCTAAATGCCTAGCTTGGGTTTGCATGACAATAAATGCTATCCTAACTTAATATGCATGACCTACTGTCTAAATGACATGGCATATGACATGGAATAATGAAAATGGCCTAGTGCCTAAATGACATGGCATATGAAAATGCCTAATGTCTAAATGTCATGGAAAAACAACATGGCATATGAAAATAGCCTAATGCTTAAATGACATGTAAAATGACATGGAATAAAAAATGGCCTAAAGCTAAATGACATGTGAAATGACATGGCATATGAAAATGGCCTAATGTCTAAATGACATGTGAAATGACATGGCATATGAAAATGGCCTAATGTCTAAATGTCATGGGAAAACAACATAGCATATGAAAATAGCCTAATGCTTAAATGACATGTAAAATGACATGGAATAAAAAATGGCCTAAAGCTAAATGACATGTGAAATGACATGGCATATGAAAATGGCCTAAAGCTAAATGACATGTGAAATGACATGGCATATGAAAATGGCCTAATGTCTAAATGACATGTGAAATGACATGGCATATGAAAATGGCCTAATGTCTAAATGTCATGGAAAAACAACATAGCATATGAAAATAGCCTAATGCTTAAATGACCTATAAAATGACATGGAATAATAAAAATGGCCTAAAGCTAAATGACATGTAAAATGACCTAGATATCTAAATGAAATAGCAAATATCATGGCCTAGAAAAATGACCTAAAGCTTAGAGAAAATGCACATGGCCGAATGGCCTAGGAACCAAAGTGTTGTGAGAAATGTCATGTAAAATGACCTAACTAAATGCTATGGAAGATGATATGAAAAATGGAAATGGCCTAAACTATATGACAATAGCCCCAAGATGCAAAAATATGACATAATTCAAAAGAACAAGATGGTTAGTAAGAATATAAATATACATAAAGTTAAACAATGATAAAAATAAGAATGTTAAAGTAAGCAAATAAATAACGAATAGATGAACTCCATGGTTGGTACATTGGACAAAGCCCCCCTAACCATTATCTCTTGATTTTCATCAAGGTCATGAAGCCTTTTCAATCTCAAAATCATAAAAAAAAAAATAACTAAGGTAAAAAAAATATGGAGATGAGCTCCACGGTTGGTATATTGGACAAAGCCCATCCTAACCATTATCACTTGATTTTCATCAAGATCATGAAGCCTAACCATTGTTTTATTTATTTTTTGAAAATCAAGAATAACAAGAAAGATGTAAAAAAATAGTAGGAAATCAAATGGAAAACAAGAAATAAAGAATGAGGAAGAAGAAGAAGAAGAAGAAGAAGAAGAAGAAGAAGAAGAAAATGTAGTAGCAATGGTAGAATGGCTACCTTAACAAAAGATTTTATATTCTCTTTCAAAAACCTTTTGTTTTCTAAATTAGCTACTGACTTTCACTCCTAAATGATCAGCCTATATGGGAAAAAATAAAACATTCCCTTTCCTCCTTCCTCTTGGCCGAATGGCATGCCCACCATTGGATGGTTTTTTGCACTTTTTCTCCTCCAATCTTGGCCCTTTGATTAAGATATTTTCATGACAACATAAAAATGTCATCTTGCCAATTGATAGCAACCCTTAAGATGTGTACTCAGCCCTTGTAATAACCTCAGCCCTTAGATGAAAAAGAGGACCAATCCCATGCACTCCCTTGCTTGGCCCTTTGAGTGCTTACCCTTGGATGAGTTATGCTCTTTTATTCTTGGCCATTGGATGAGGATTCTTTCATGAAAACATAAAAATGTCATCTTGGAATTTATTCCCAGCCCTTTACATGTGTACTCAGCCCTTGTACATGGCCTAAGCCGTTGGATGAAAAGGAACAATCCCATGCACTTCCTTGCTTGGCCAAATGGATGTCCACCTTTGGATGATTTATGTTCTTCCATTATTGGCCATTAGATGAGGGTCTTTCATGAAAAATAAAAATATCATCTTATCATTTAATCTCAGCCATTGAATGGTGTATTCAACTTTTCTACAAGGCACCTAAGGCATTGGATGAAGGGGGGACCATTTGCAAGGTACTAGTGGTAGCATGTGAGCTTGATAGTGTCTAAGGAATTAAATTGATCAAGCTTCCTTCTTATATTCTATGCTGGCTGATCAAAGGAGGTAAAATTCCAGCAATTCCTTGTTCTTTCATATTTTTCTTAATCACAAATTTGCCATTTTCGATTTCTTCGGTAAATTACCTTTTTGACCCCCAAACCTAAATAAATAGCAAACAGATTCCAAATTCAGATTTTCTTTTTTTAGTACTTCTAAAATAAAAATAAAAAAATTGACTTCTGGAAGTTTTCAAAATTTTCTGAGTCTATTTGCTATTTATTTGAATTTTTTCTTCCAAAATTGCCCTTTTGTGCACTCGAACTTTCACCAATTTTAAACGAGCTCCACATCCAAGTTTTTCTTCACCAATCTCTTTCAAATAATTTAAAAGTTTGATCTGGAAGTTTTCATAATTTCTGGAACTCATTTGCTACTTTTTCGGGATTTATTTGCTTGAATTACTACAAAGTGGACCCGGGATTTGGCCATTTTGCAAACGAACTCCGAATCAAGATTTTCTTTTGCCAATCTCTTCAAAATGATTTAAGAATGAGATCTGCAAATTTTCAGAATTTTTGGAGTTCATTTACTATTTTTCCCAAATTTTCCAATTTTGCCATTTTACCTCCTAAGCTCGGTTTTGCTCAAAACAAGTCCGATTTTCAGATTTTCTTCAAACTGAGCCTTGGGCTATCCTTGTTTAATCACTCCTCATCAATTAGGGGCTTTAGTTTTACCGAATTGGGCATTTCTGTAATTCTTCCAAATTTCACTAAAATCCACCAAAAACCCTAATTCTCGGTTTTCTTCCGGATTGACTTTTCTTTCAGTTTTTCTTTCAAGTAGCTTCTCCATTACCCGTAGTCAGTGCTTATCTTTCATTTGGGACCTTCAATTTTGACCAATTTGATCGTTCAAGCACTTTTCCCCAAATTTCTTGAACTAGGGTTTCCTTTCTACTAAAATTCCGTAACCCAACTTTCGACCTCCATAATTTTCAATGTAGACCTCGGATTGTCAAAATTCTTTCACCATCTTTCAATTGAACTTCAAATCTTGATTTTGATAGTAGGTTGACTTTTTTAAAAGTTGATTTTTTGAGGTTGACTTTTTCAAGTTTGATTTTTTTGTATGCTCTCTTAGACTAAGTCTCAGAGTACCACCTGCAAGATGAGAAAAGCCTTTTAGAATTCTAAAACATCAATTTAGGAAGAAAACATACCTGTTTTCGTGTTCTGAACAAAATTAAGTGTCTACAAAGAAGATTGAAGATTTGAAGATTCAAGAACTGACAACTCTTAGTTTTCTCTTTTCTCTTCTTTATTTTTCTTGTGTTGTTGAAGATGGTGAAACTATTTGATTATTTGTTTTCATTAATTATCATGAACTAAATTTCTTTTACTAGGATTTCAATGAAACTCAAGACATAGTTTGAATTTACTTTCTCTCTCTAGCTTGATTTAATGGTTTGTTGAGTTGTTTGTTCAATCTTGTTCTTAATGCTTCTAATTGCTTGATCACCAATTAGATTGATTTGTTAACCTAAATACAGCTAGACATAGGGAGTTCAGTGTTAGACATGGATTGAATGAGACATGTTTCATATTCATTTATTAGGATGAATTGATCTGCAGGTAGGATAGAAATATACTTACTTGTCATGTGTAACCATTGTTAGAGCCTAAGCTTAATGAGTTCTTCTTTAATTCAATTATCATAGACATATAGTTAATTGGTTAGGGAGGATATTTTTATAAGACCATCGACAGATGCTTATAACTAAGATAGAACTCTAGGTTAACAACTCAGGATCATTAATCAAGTGAAGAGATAGAGAGAGATTCAAGCGAAATATTGAGGGAAGTTGTAATCCTAGGCTTTTATAATAAATTGAATTCACCCTTTTTAATTTACTTGCTTTTAATATTAGTTTATTTTAATTTAGTTTTTTATTATCATCTTTATTTAATTGTTTAGATAAGATTGAGTTTGTTAATTTTAGTACTTAGCAAAATTAATAACAATTCCTCATGGGTTCGACACTTTACTTCCACTTTATTACTTGTTTGCGATACGTGCAGTTGCGTAGTGAAATCTGACAACAAGTTTTTGGCACTATTGATGGGGAATTGTTTACTATTTTTGTTAATATTAATACCAAGCAACCTTAGTCTTAATTTAAACTTTCTTTTTCTTTCTTATTTTCAGGTACGATGGCTGAAGCTAAGGAAACAAAGATTTGTGAGAGTATGGGGTTCCTCTCATGCAAGACCTTCAAACTAGCATTCAGAGGCCTGCCATCCAGGCTAATATGTTCGAGATAAAACCGGCCATCCTTCAGATGATCAATACATTAGTTCAGTTCAGCGGCTTACCGAACGATGATCCTAATGCTCACATCTTAAATTTCCTAGAAGTTTGCAATCTTTTCAAACAGAATAGTGTTACTGATGATGCCATTAGATTGAGACTCTTCCCTTTCTTTCGAGATAAGGCCAAGAGTTAGTTGAACTATCTTCCTGCTGGCTCTATTACCACTTGGGCTGATCTGGCCTAGAAATTTCTTGTCAAATATTTTTCTCCTGCCAAGACAGCTAAGATGTGGAATGATATCACATCTTTTATGCAGTATGACTCAAAATCATTATATGAAGCTTGGGAAAGGTACAAAGATCTGCTCCGACGATGTCCTCATAATGGGATACCTGACTGGCGTCAGCTAAACACATTCTACAATGGGTTAATGGGTCATACTAGAAGTTATATCGATGCTGTAGCAGGTGGATCACTCATGGGAAAAGAAATTGATGAGGCTTATAATTTAATTAAGGTGATGGCACCAATAATTATCAATGGTCCACTGAGCGAATTTTGCCAAGAAAAGCTCCAGACAGTTATCAGTTGAATGAGATTAGTGCCATATCTGCACACATGGAAGCATTATCCAAGAAAGTAGAAACCTTGAGTGTACAAGCAGTCCAAAACCCGTTTGTATCATGTAAATTATATGGTGAAGGACATACCAGTGATAGATGCCCAACCAATGCCGAATCAGTTCAATATGTTGGAAACTACAATAGACAGCAAAACGATCCTTATTCCAACAATTACAATCCAGGTTGGAGAAATCATCCAAACTTTTCTTGGAATAATAATCAAGGGCCTACTTCTGCCACTAAGCAAGCATCCCCTCCGGGTTTTCTTCACAACAAGCCCGTGCTGCTGTCCTAGAAAAGATGCCATCTATGGAAGAAATGCTTATGCAATACATGGCATCAAACAATGCCACACTTAGAAGTCTTGAGACACAAATAGGTCAACTTGCTAATGCAATTAACAATCGTCCCCTGGGAACTCTTCCAAGTGATACTGAAACCAATCCTAAGGGCCATAGGAAAGAGCAATGCAATGCCATTGCATTAAGGAGGGGGAAAGAAGTAGAAGTGGGTAGCCAAAAGCATAATAAGAGAATTCAAGAGAAGACACCTCGAGGTTACCCACCACCACCCTTTCCTCAACGTATTCAAAGAAAAGTATCAGAATTGCCGCCCAAGCCTCTTGAAGTGGAAAATTTAGGGGAAAAGAAATTGAAAAAGCACAAGAAGAAGCCTCCAGTCTATCCACCACCACCGTTTCCTTAGCGTCTTCAAAAGAATAAGCTTGACAAACCATGCGCTATTGGTGATAAATTTTTTGGTAAAGATTTATGTGATTTGGGGGCAAGTATCAATTTAATGCCTCTTTCTATCTATCGCAAACTTGGTTTAGGGGAGATAAAGCCCACTACAGTGATGTTGCAACTTGCTGATAGATCCATCAAACATCCAAGAGGCATGGTTGAGGATGTGCTAGTCAAGGTTGACAAATTCTTCTTTCTTGTTGATTTCATTGTGCTTGACATGGAAGAAGATAGCGAAATACCCATAATTCTTGGAAGACCATTCTTAGCCACCGGTAGAACTCTCATTAATGTGCAAAAAGGAGAACTTACCATGAGAGTTTTAGACCAATTGGTAACTTTTAAAGTTTTTAAGGCTATGAAGTTTCCTAACGAATTTGATGAATGTTTCGCAGTTAAAGTGATGAACAGTGATTCCAAAGAAGCATTCAATGAAAGTTGTTCCACCACATCACTTAAGGTAATTTCACATTCTACTTTCAAGATGCATGGAAGCCACAATTTTGTGAATGGAAGGCCTCATAAAGCAAAGAAAAAGGGGGGCCAATGGTTCAAGTGGAAGGATGTCGGTTAATGAATAATGAGATAGTCAAGCCGATGACTATAAGTCAAGCGCTTCTTAGGAGGCAACCCAAGTTCTAAATTATTTATTTTTCTTTTTTTTTTTAGAGTATTTTTATTTTTATTAATCTCTTTTTACTTTGTTTTGTTTTGTAGTGACTACTCACCTAACTTGGACAAGCATGATGAACTCTAAGAGGAAAACTAAAGCTTCTCTTGCTTTGCTTGCATCGATAGGCGAGTTTTCTTGTTCTTACTCTTTTTATTTCTTAACATTGAGGACAATGTTTGTTTTAAGTTTTGGGGTATGTCTTTAGATTTATTTTAGTTGTGTGATTGTCTAATTTTATTATTAGGTGTCTAAATTTTTTTTTTTGATTGAGATATTTTGCACTTATTATGATGGAATTCTTATCCAATAATGAATTTTAGTTATTGGTTTATCTTCACTTTTGGGAACAACAAAAGCATGAGAAGAATTTGTGTTAAATTCTTTTGTTAGTTTCTTGTTAGGATGTGATTTTCAACAAATTGAGCACTTAATCTCTTGCTTAGATTTGCATTGCTTATTTAAAGACTGATTATGTTAATGTGAATTGCAATTATGTCTAGAACCTAGAATTTGTTTGATTCTCTCTCAAGGCGAAATCCTAGACAACACTAAGTTGAGGAAGTGATTTAGGCCATCTTTGGATCGTTTGAGCCTTTCAAGCTTGCCTTTATATATGATTATCCTTAGTCTACCTCTTTGTGCCTATTGATATATCTATTTTCTTTAATTGCCACATGTTTTAGCCTAGCCAAATGAGAAAAACTTGATTAACCCTCATTACATAGGCATGTGATGATATTACAGGAAACAATTATGAGCCATGTCAAATTTGGGTGAAATGGTGTTAAAAAAAAAAAGTTATAGTTCTTCAAAAATGAAAAATAAAAGGAAAAAAAATGAATGAATTGGTGAATCAAAAAGGATGTGTATTCAAAGAATGAAGTATGTAATTTGAGGAAAAGAAAATGGCTCTCAAAAATCCTGATAAAAATGTAAAGTGTCTATGGGTGAACAAACTGAAATATATCTTTATCCTACCTTGACCCTAGCCTTACATTACAAGATTAATAAAGACCTACTTGATCCTTGATGAAGTGTTAGTCTACATTAGTGGAGAGAGAGATGAAAAGCAAACATATGAGAATCTAGTACTAATTTGTATTTTGCATTAATATAAACGTATTTAGATTGCACGCATTGATTAGACAAGAGATTATTCACACACACTGAAAATGCATTCAAACATGAAGTTTACGATTGAATTGAATCATAGATTTGGATTATGTTTATGTTCTACTTTGAATCAGAATTTTGAGATAACTTTTGAGGAAAATTAAGAAATCATTGTTTGAGTGCATTTATCTTGAGTGATGTTTTTGTCAGGTTATTTAGTTAGTTTTTTTTTTTTTTTTTGCTCGAGGACTAGCAAAATATTAAGTTTTGCGGTGTGATAACTCTATGAAATATAGTTATTTTGCCATCTTTTATGCTTTTGAATCGGCTAAGTCATTGAGAATTTTATTAGGATTTGATTAGTTTTAGATGTTTTTATATTTATTTTAATTATCCATTTTATGTTTAAAATAGTTATTTAGTTGTTATTTATGTGTTTTTATAGGTCCAAGGTGATCTGGAGCTTCGAGGTGCAAAACAATGAAAAATGGTGCATTCCAATGAGCAGGTAGATTCGAACTCCGGATCTTATTTCAAGAAAAACTTGATCTTAAAGACTTCAAATGAGAAAACGCCCTTCTTGTCTTTTGAATCTGACTTCCATACCTTTCTAACGGTATAAGGCGCATCAAAATCAGATGAGATTTACCTAGTCAAAACAGCTGATGAAGTTTGAGAAGATGGTAGAAACCAATTCGGACAAACGGAGGGGAAACACCAAGGGAGCAGAATAGGTGGCACTGGTAAACTCGCAAAAAATGTATAAAAAAAAAAATAAGCCTAATTTTGATGCCATTGCTTGGGCACAAAGTTTCAGACTCCAAGAGCCCTTACACACTTTAAATAGGACTCTTTTAGGTCAGAATAAAGAGGATAGGATACCTAGAAACCTAATTCTCTCTCAAGAAGATAGTTGCCATCTAATTCTCTCTCAAGAAGATTGAAGATTTGAAGATTCAATATTCAAGAACTGACAACTCTTAGTTTTCTCTTTTGTCTTCTTTATTTTTCTTGTGTTGCTGATGATGGTGGAACTATTTGATTATTTGTTTTCATTAATTATCATGAACTAAATTTATTTTACTAGGATTTCAATGGAACTCAACACATAGTTTGAATTTACTTTCTCTCTCTAGCTTGATTTAATGGTTTGTTGAGTTGATTGTTCAATCTTGTTCTTAATGCTTCTAATTACTTGATCACCAACTAGATTGATTTGTTAACCTAAATACAACTAGACATAGGCAGTTTAGTGCTAGACATGGATTGAATGACACATGTTTCATATTCATTTATTAGGATGAATTGATCTATAGGTATGGTAGAAATATACTTACTTGTCATGTGTAACCATTGTTAGAGCCTAAGCTTAATGAGTTCTTCTTTAATTCAATTATCATAGACATATAGTTAATTGGTTAGGAAGGATATTTTTATAAGACCATTGAAAGATGCTTATAAATAAGATAGAACTCTAGGTTAACAACTCAGGATCATTAATCAAGTGAAGAGGTAGAGAGAGATTCAAGCGAATTGTTGAGGGAAGTTGTAATCCTAGGCTTTTATAATAAATTGAATTCACCATTTTCAATTTACTTGCTTTTAATATTAGTTTATTTTAATTTAGTTTTTTATTATCATCTTTATTTAATTATTTAGATAAGATTGAGTTTGTTAATTTTAGTACTTAGCAAAATTAATAACAATTCCTCGTAGGTACGACACTTTACTTCCACTTTATTATTTGTTTGCGATACGTGCACTTGTGTAGTGAAATCTGACAACAGTACTCGTGGCAGAATATGCCCCTTGCAGATAGTCGTGATATGAAGGGCTTTAGTAGATCCTACACCATTAGGTGGTATCTCATCATAACTGAAGGAAATATGGTCATCTGTTGTGATGTTCCCCACCAACCGATCTAACTTCTCCACTGATATGTTGTTGGCCACATATGCTTGATTCAAAATCCTTAGCAGGGCATTTCTATGTGGCTCTGAGTTTCTTAACAGCGAAAGGACTGAAATCTTCTTTGGTTGACGATGCAGTTGTTCTACCACACTGTACTCGCTGTGTTTTATAAACTTCAAGAATTCGCAAGCCTCTTTCTCATTCACCGACTCCTTCACCTTGTTAACCGGGGTTGAATTTTTCTCCATTTCCTTTGACTGATCCATCTCTGTATGGACCGGTTCTGCTACTCTTTTACCTTTGTTAAATCCTCCTACCTTTCCCATCAGACTTTGTTCAACTATTCCGGGGGCATAACATCTACCACTGCGAGTTAGATGTCCTACACTTTTTATATCAGTTGTTGTTTGCTAACTTGAAGAGCCCGACGTTACCATACTGCAATCGTAACTCCAAGGTGCAGCCTTATTCTCCTTGTATAGGAAAAAAAATGGTAACTCTATAATCAACTTCGGCGTGATTTCTTTATCAACTGGGATAGCCTTTTCTTTCAGCTCATCATAATAGATAACCAAAGGTCTGTCCACCCCGTAACTAGCTGTATTCTCAGTAGTAACTACCTCTTTCTCTATTTCTTCATAGAATTGGGCCTCGCCCTCATCCATCATTTTCTAAACCTTGGTTAAAAAACCTTCACACCCCTATATATTGTGACCTTCATATCTGTGAAACGGAAAAAAATCCTCTTTCTTGCTCGCAACATTTTCAAACTGGCTTCATCATGAATTAACCAAGCCTTGACCATTTCAAATGATACTTTTGTCATTGGCGTCTTCACCTCACTGATATCCCTTTTCACCCTGCCAACTTCCTCTGACAAAACCGCATTCACCTTGGCCTCTGTGTGATTGGGCAATGGGTTACCCGCAACATTAGGCCCGTTCTTAGATCCTAACTTTACGACCCCAGTATCAATCAAGCTTTGGACCTTCTGTTTAAAAGCGATGTAGTCCTCGGCCAAATGCCCCAGAATTCTCTCATGATATGCGCAGTTAGTATTTATGTTATACCATTTGGAATACGGTGATTTCAGAGGTTGGTGGTACATTGGTGCAATGAGCTACCCCTGTAACAGCTTAGGGTATAACTCACCATATGTTGTAGGAATAGGATCAAATTGAGGCTTTTGTTTATTCCTTGGTGGTCTTTGGTCATTGCGAACAATATTCTAGGTGTTTGGTATGGTGTTTTGGGGAATGGCTATTTGCGAAGATATGCCAGTTGGGTATGGTTGTTGTGGTATGGTTGTGTAAGGAAAAGGTTTTGGGTAAAGTAGTTCACGGCAGTGTAGTAGGGATTGTATGTCGGGTAAGGTGTATAGGGTGCGGGAGGTGTATAGGACGGTGGTTATAACTGACTGCATGAGTTTCCCCTTCTTTCTTTTTGGCAAGGATTGTCTTCTTTGGAGTAGCAAATTCTCCACCTTCCATCTTCTCACTCTTAATGGTGGTTTCTATCATTTAACCAGATATGACCATATCCACAGAATTCTTAGTGGCACTACCCACCAACTTGTCATAGTACGGTGTCTTTACAGTGTTGATGAAAATAACTGTAGTTTCCTTGCTAGTCAGAGGGGGCTGAACCTGAGTGGCCAAATCTCTCCACCTTTGAGAACACTCTTTGAAGCTTTCAGTAGCTTTTTTCTCCATGTTTTGCAGCGATAATCTATCAGGTATCATATCAGATACGTGCTTGTAATGTTCCATAAAGGCTCTGGCCAAATCCATCCAAGAGGGATCTTAGTTTGGGTTAATTGATTATACCAACGGGTTGCAAAACCTGTTAAGTTATCTTGGAAGTAGTGAATGAGTAGATTTTCATCCTCATCATGTCCCATCATTTTTCGGCAGTACATGGTTAAGTGTGCTGACGGGTCGGTGGTCGCATTATACTTCTCAAAATCTGATACCTTAGGGGAAATTACCAGGCCATGCACCAAACTTATTTCCTTGGCATCCAGGCTGTCGAATAATTCTGCATCTTCCACAGCCCTTAACCTCTCTTCCAATAACTGATACTTTTTTTGTGATTCAGCAGATTCAATCTTCTTCAATTTGTCCATCTTCGCTTTCTCTTTCTCAGCGAGCTTTTCAAAATCCAGAACATCAACAGGATCAGTTGGGTCAGCCCCAATGTTGACATTTTTGGAAGCCTGGTTCTTTGCTTCTACCATTGGTTGGATATAAACAAAAGGCGCTGCCCCTGTTGAAAACTCATTTCCAGCATTTTGGGATGTTTGGCCATTTAATTGCATGGATTTAGGTTGGCCCTCTTGATTTACTACCACTCTTCCCGCAACTGAATTCTCAACCGGCCCTTTTTGCCTAAGCATGGCATTCATTATTTCCGTAAGCTTGGCCATCTGCTCTCTCGATTCTTCCTAGATTTAGCCAATTGCTCTTGTAGTTCCTTTTAAGCCCTTTCCATCCTTCCGATACGGGCATTATGTTCATTTTCCATAATTCTGGCCTGAGATCTAGTATTATAACGGTGCTGAAAATCTGGTTCTTTTGGAGGATGCCCAATTTTACTTTGAGTTCAAAAACCATGGATTAGAACTCTGTGATTTACTCTTTATGTTTTATTATGAATGAATAAATGAATATATAATGGAATGAATAAATGAATGAATATATAATGAAATAAATAAATGAATGACTAAGTAAATGAATATGTATAATAAATAAATGTATGAATGCATTCGAAAGTATTGGCCCCGGGATAATTTCAACCAAATGGTCTTCCATTGATCTCTGAAATTAAATACATTAAGGATAAAATAACAAGATTTGTCCTAAGGCAATCCAATAGTTTTCCCATCTGTTTCAAAATGTCTTTACAAAGTGATGGTCCTAAAGTAACCTTCTCGGATCTCGGACTTTCCTTCACTGTCCCCCTTTTGATTGCCTTGCATTTCAATCTGGCCCGTAATCCTTTATTTTCCAGTTGACATCTCAATAGTTCAGTAGAAACAGTAGTGTGTGAGCTTTCCTTGACTTGCTTCTCTTGCTTGAGTCTGTCGGCTCGGGCTTCCTTCTGTTTCACTCTCTCTTTCTAGTAGTCATTTTCTTTTCTGAGATAGTCGACTTCTTTCTACCATACCTCAGAAGACTTGACAGTCCCTTCAAATTTTAACTCGAAACGGAACCTTTTATTTTCCAAGTGTAGTTCCTCAAGATCACCCTTGATAGTGTCCCTTTCTCTCCTGACCTTTTCCACTTTTTTTCCTGAATTGATTCCCCAGTCTTCAAGTCATTGATCTCTTCTTGGAGTCGGGCAACCTCTTTGCTCATTTGGGCCTTTTCTTTTCCAAATTCTGACCTTGTAATTTCTAACTCCGATTGCTCTCCCTTTGGTTGTGAATCCGTGAGTCGAACTTCTTCCCCATCAGACATCAACAATCTATTATTAACCCTCCTATCTCTCCATATCATGTATTCAGGCATGACGATGTCGGCATATCGAGCCACCTTTATCCGATGAGTCTTCTTTCATGCTTCAATTATTTCCTGCACCTTTCCTGAGTACCCCTCCTCTCCGTAGGTAAACTCTGATAAACCTAGTCCGTGAGTTACGGGTGTGAATTGTCGAGACTCGACCTGTCTTTGCACCAAAAGAGGTGCGTAACTCATGGCTCCCCAAATTCCAAGTAGCCAAACCCTCGACTTGTCCCCATATTTATACAAAATTGACATAGGAACCATCCACAGAGCTCTCTAAGTTACCATCTCACCCTTAAGATTTCGGAGCATGTTGATCCATTGCTCTTCATTTCTGTCCTCAAGCCAATCCCTTTTAAGGAACTCGCTGATCGATACTAGGGATTTCATGTACGGTTTGAAAGAAACATCCTCCCTCTTCCAGAAGTGAATTTGAATCCATACATAGAGGAGTTGCACACATCCCCTGAATCTCCTTTTTCCCGCTCGCTTGCAAAAATTCAAAGATTGGATAGTTTCTGCTATGATGGCCAGAGATGAGTTGATCTTTTGTTACAATCTCTCGAAGAAATCAAACACGGCCACATCCACATGACCTAATATCTTTGGAAAGATAACTAACCCGTAGATGGCTAAAGCAAAGATGTCCTTGGCTTTTTCTCTATCCGAGTGACTCAATATCAATTGTCGGAGAATCTCCCATGGGATACACTCATTTTTATGCTTCTTATCCACATGACTCTCAACCCATTTTGTATCTATTCCCGTGATCTTAGCCACTATCTTCTTGAAACCTGCGGTTTTCACATCTTTCAAATATACCCGATCTGGACTAGAAAACTCAGTACGTAACAATGCTGAGTATTCTTCAATAGTCGGGGATATATCCTCCTTGTTGAAAGTGAAACACCTATAAGCAGGATTCGAGAATCGCACCATGGCTTGAATCAAACCACTACTGACCCTGACCGGCTATGTCCCCATATTTCTGGGTGAAGGCTCCTTTTTTTGATATATCTCACTGATTCCAAATGTCAATAACCCCCGAAGATTATTCTATCAAAGATCCATCTTTACCCTTTCCGGCAACACTAACACATAACCTTTCTTTAAGCAATCCCCTTTCTCCCTCTGAGCTTTTTCCAATCGTTCCCTAACCACTGCATGATCCTCTGTTACTGAAATAACCTAACACTCCATGAAAGTTCTTTAGGTTGAAAACTATCCCAAGGCCAATAAACTTCAAGTGCATGATGGTGTCAATGATGCATGACAAAGAAAAAGAAAGGAACTAGTAAGGAAATGAATTCACAAGTATGAAACAAATAACACTGTATGCTAATCAAATAATTTCCCCAAAAATATTAACAGAATTTTGGCATTATGACGCCTTTGGGACTAAATAACAAGCTTATTACGGGCGATACGATGTTCGTTCATCATCACCCAATTTGTAAGATCTAAGATATAGAAAGATGGTAAGAGATTGGAAATGTTAATCCATGTGTTCTTAACTTCGCTATCTAACGTAAATTCGGCATGGCTTCACCTAAGTTCACTATATGAGGTTGAATTCGGTTCTAAAGGCCCCAAATTGTTCCTCACTGTCACAGATGAAGGCTAGTAAGGCACCCCGATAAAAGCGGGTTCAATTTGTTAGAGTATATTTTCCTAAGCCCATACGGAGGATCATCACAAAGTCTTTAGGTACTTTATACTCCGAAAGTGTTTCACTAGCCCATACGGAGGATCATCACGAAGGCGTAGCTACTTTACTTCCACTTAAAAAGGACGGAACCCAGATAGAGAGTTCATGTTACGGAAATGCAGTGTGTGTGGAGGAACAAAACAAACCTTTCACCATCGATTCTATAACCCTTATTCTAAATACCCCAATAAGATTAAACAACGTAAAGCATCAGTTAAGCAAAGAACAATTATATGCAATAAAATAATCAGAGAACAATAATAATATGCATGCACATGAGTATGGGCATATTCAAAAACATTTTATTATTTTCCAAAGTTCTTCTTATTATTGAAAATTGTGGGAATTAAAATTAAATACCAAATAAAAACCAACAAAATTGAGACTTTGATAGCACACGACTAATTCTAGGCCTGACTCTCTGATTTTGTCCCCAGTGGAGTCGCCAAGCTGTCGCAACCTAAAAAATAACAAGACTCATCACGAGATATTTTACTTGTTAAGTGTGACATTGAGGTAACAGAGAAAAAGATGACTTAATTGCTCTTGAGATAAAATAAGGGTTTGAAAACAATCTTGAAAAAGAAATGGAGTCACCACCAAATTTTTTTTGGCTAGATGTGGTCAGCCACCTATTAAAACCGATTTTATAAAACATTTTTAAATTAATTAAAATATTTTTAAAACCAATTTCGAAGTTTGTGCTTTTAAACCAGAGAAAAAAAAAAGGTTCGGGAGTCGGTTATGTGCAGGGAAGGATTAGCACCCCACAATGCCCGTATAAAACGGTACCTTATTAATCGTGTGTTATCTCGAGTCTCGATAAAAAGTCAATTTTGAAATTAGCATTTTAAAATAATTCCCATATTAAAGAAAAATAATCCCATTTTTAGTCGAAAATGATCCGGAATTTATTAACTTAAAATTTTCCTATAATCCCCGGCAAACCCGGCAAAATATAGAAATTTTTATTTATTTAGAAAATCTCCGAATCACTCTCATTTTTTTTTTAAACAAAGACATTCCGTTGTTAATATAAATTGATGATATCCTCCCCAGCAAATCCTACAGAGAACTCATGAATTATTTTAACTCGGGAATATTTCTTTTTTTTGTTAAAAAACATGATCTTTTAGAAAACATTTTAAAAAATTTATGAATATGCAAATCATTACTAATGACATGGCAAATGAGTGAATGATATGGAATATGGATTAATGACATGGCATACTTGACATGGAAAAATATAGATGACAAGGCATAATCTAAATGACATGGTAGAATCTAAATGACATGGCAAAGATCTAAATAAAATGACAAGAATTAATGACACGATAAAACCTAGATGACATATTAGAATTCTATATGACATAGAAAAAATCTAAATTAAATGGCAAGAATTAATGATATAATAAAACCTAGATGACATATTAGAAATCTATATGACATGGCAAAAAAATCTAAATTAAATGACAAACATTATCACAGAATATTCATAATTATGCCATAATCAAAATGACAACATAAAATCTAAATCAAGGCAATGACATCACTATGGAATATTCACATATATATGGAATTTATATAACCAAAATAGCAAAAATTAAATGTCATAAAATATGCATGAATATGAAAAATGCAAATGCATGAAAATGTATTTCTCCCACAAAATAAGGATATTAGTATATCTAAAAAGATATCCGACTACCTTTGGAAGAGACCTAAGTTGGATTTCTAACTCGGATTATAAAAAATCAGAATCTTTGGATAAAATAACACTTGGCCAAAAACACCCTTTTAAAGGCTCTAATTTTTCCTAGTTTTGAAACTCGGGTTGACCAACCTTGACCCGACTTTTAAAAAATTCAAATTTTTTGATTAAAATGACTTAGAAATTAATCCAAGACAGCAACTAATATTTTAAATCAGCCCCCTCTTAGTGCCTTAAACAAAACAGAAAACTATTAGTTCTTAAAAACAAATCTGACTTTACTGACCAGTTTTGGAAACGTATTTCTTTACCCTTCTAAAAAATTTTAAAAAAGTCTAAAAACATTATGGGAGACTTAGAACATGTTGACCTCTATGGGAAAAATTTGGCTTAATTTTTAGACGAAGGATGACCTACCCGAAAATTCATGAAAGACAGAATAGTGGGTAAAAAATTGCTTAACCAAAAAACATTTTTAAACCTTTGAAAAAAGTCCAAAACTCAGAATAAAAATATTAAAGACTCCTCTAAGGTTCTACAACCAGTGATAAAAAATTCAAAAAATTTGGACAAGGTTTGCCTAATGAGAAAAAAATCATAAAGTTAGAACATCCAACTTGACAAATCTTAATTTTCGACAAGTATGCTCATTAAAGCTTAGCTTTGAGCCATTGATTGGCTTAAGTCAAAAATCAAGTGGGAAATGTGAAAATGCATGAAATAAAAGACATGGAATATGCATGACCTATTGTCTAAAATGACATGGCAAATGACATGGAATAATGAGAATGACCTAATGCTTAAATGGCATAAAAATGACATGGCATATGAAAATGGCCTAAAGCTTAAATGACATGTAAAATGACATAGCATATGAAAATAGCCTAAATGTCTAAATGAAATGTAAAATGACCTAGCATATAAAAATGGCCTAAATGTCTAAATGAAATGTAAAATGACATAGCATATGAAAATGGCCTAAATGTCTAAATGAAATGTAAAATGACATAGATAATAAAAAGGACCTAAAACTTAAATGACATAGCATATGAAAATGGCCTAAATGTCTAAATGAAATTTAAAATGACATAGCATATGAAAATGGCCTAAATGTCTAAATGAAATGTAAAATGACATAGATGCCTAGATGTTATGAAAAATGACCTAAAGGCCTAAAAGATGTATGTTGGCCGAATGGCCTATAGAGAATGGCAAAAAAAATCTAAACTACATGACAAATAGCCACAAGATGCATAGGTATGGCATGAACCAAAAGAACAAAATGGTTACCAAGAAAAATAAATACATATAAAAATAAACAAAACAGAAATAAGCAAGTTAAAGTAGCAAATAAATAAAAAAATATGGAAATGAACTCCATGGTTGGTATATTGGACAAAGCCCACCCTAACCATTATCACTTGATTCTCATCAAGATCATGAAGCCTAACCATTGTTTTATTTATTTTGAAAAAGCAAGAACAACAAGAAAGCTTTCATAAAACTTTTATTAAGCAAAGAAAATGGTAGGAAATCATATGGAAAAAAATAAAGAATAACATGAAGAAGAAGAAGAAGGAAAAAATGTAAGAACCAAAGAGGAATGGCTACCTTAGCAAAAATTTCTTTCTTAAGAACCAAAGAGGAATGGCTACCTTAGCAAAAATTTCTTCTTTTATTTCAAAAATCTTTTTTTCAAAGGTTTTAGCTACTGCCTCTTTTTCAAATCAGCTAACTTGTGTTTGAAAAAATGAAAACCCCCCTTTGTTAATAGGCTTGGCCGACAACTATGGTGTATTGGTGAAGGGTGGAGATTAATTCATTTAATCCTCCTACACAGTCTAAGCACTTGGATCCAAGATATTCACATGACAATAAAAATGTCATCTTGCCAATTGATCTTAGCCATTCAAGGATATACTCATCTTTTCATAAGGTGCCTAAGCCATTGGATTTGTAAGGATATTTTATTTGGCTACATGCATTTCCAACCATTGGATGACTTGTGCTCATCTTTCTTCCACCAATATTGGCCATTGGATGAGGATATTTGCATGACAATAAAAATGTCATCTTGCAATGTGATCTTAGCCATTCAAGGATGTACTCATCTTTTCATAAGGTACTTAGGCCATTGGATGAACAAGATATTTTCATGACATTAAAAATGGCATCTTGCAATTTGATAGTGACCATTGGATGAAATGAATCAAATCCCCACCCTCCCCTATGCATGGTTGGCCAAGGGCCTGGTATGTTCTGGAATTTTCTTCATTTTTTCACTTTTTAATTTTGCAAAATTGGCCTTTTTCGGTTTCTTCGGTAAAATTGCATTTTGGCCCTCCAAACTTGATTTTATTGCAAAGGACCTCGAATCTGGTTTTTCTCTTTCCAATCCATCCAAATAAATATAATATTGAGTTCTGGAGATTTTTCAGAATTTTTTGAGCCCTTTTCCTATTTTTCTCGGAATTTTCTCTTGAATTTTCAGGTTAATGGCACCCAAAATTCACCTTTTTCATTTGAACTCCGATTCCAGATTTTTCTTCACCAATCTCTTACAAAAAATCTAAAACTCAAATCTGAAAGTTTTCATAATTTTTGGAGCTCGTTTGCTATTTTCCCGGAATTATCTTCTGGAATTTCGGCTTAGTGCACCCGAACTTTGCCATTTTTCAAATGAGCTCCGATTCTGGATTTCTCTTCGTCGATCTCTTCCAAAAATTATAAAAATAAGATCTAGAAGTTTTCAAAATTTTTGGAGCTTGTTTGCTATTTTTCCCAGAATTATCTTCTGGAATTTCGGCTTAGTGCACCCGAACTTTGCCATTTTTCAAATGAGCTCTGGTTCCAGATTTTTCTTCGCCAATCTCTTCCAAAATTATAAAACTCTGATCTGAAAGTTTTCATAATTTTTGGAGTTTGTTTGCTATTTTTCCCGAAATTATCTTCTGGAATTTCGGCTTAGTGCATCCGAACTTTACCATTTTTCAAATGAGCTCCATTTTTGGATTTTTCTTTACCGATCTCTTCCAAAAATTATAAAACTCAAAACTGCAAGTTTTCAAAATTTTCGGAGCTTGTTTGCTAATTTCCCGAAATTATCTTTTGGATTTTCTAATATTGCCCTTCAACCTCCAAAGCCTCGTTTTTACTCGAAACGGCTTCGATTTTCGGATTTTATTTTCTATTACCTTTGTTATATATTGAATTTGAGTTGATCCGAAAATGCCCATTTTTACGATCAAATTCCCCTCCAATTTAGTTTTCCCCTTTTCAAACTCGAGAATTTTCTCTTTTTTTCGTTTTTGCTCTAATCGGCTCTTCCTTTGGATTCACTTCAAACTGGGCGTTGGGCTCCTTGTTTACTCATTCTTTATCAACTTGGGGCTTTAATTTCATCGAATTATGCCATCTTTACAGTTTTCCCCAAATTTGCAAAATTTACCCTTTTTAACCAAAACCCTAATTTCTCGTTTTCCTTCCAAATTAACTTTTCCTTTGGTTATACTTCCAATTGGCCATTTGAAACCTCCAATTTTGAAAAATTTGATCGTTTAAGCGCTTTTCCCCAAATTTGTCGAATTAGGGTTTCCCCTACACTGAAATTTTTCGTAATCCCTCTTTCAAACTCCATATCTTTCATTGTAGACCTCCAATTATCAAGATTGATTTTGACTAAGGATTGACTTTTTTAGTGGTTGACTTTTTTAGAGTTTACTTTTTTAGTGGTTGATATTTTGGAGTTGACTTTTTTAGAGTTTACTTTTTTCGGATTGACTTTTCATGCTGAACTCCGTGTCACAAGTCTTGGAGGACCATCTGCAAGATGAAAAGAGATTTTCTGCATTCTAAAAAGTACAAGGAAGAATTTACCTGGTTTAGGGGGCCCGAACAAAATTAGGTGTCTACAATGAGCATCTGCATTTTACCATTACATTTACATCCTTCATGGATATTTGCATTGGCGTCATCTCGAGTAATTACATCATTTCTAGGATCATTGCATCCTCATTATTGTGTGGTAACTGCAGTTACACCATTCATGGACCATTTACCTAAACACGATTCGTGGGGGCATCTGCATCTTTTCATAAAGCATTTGCATCATTTAGAACAATTTGCACACTGCTAATATTTGCATTTGCATCATTCAGAAGCATTTGAATAATGTCGATCTTTGCATCTGCATCAATCCATGAAGTAGTTGCATCAAGGTTGATCTTTGCATTTGCATCATTCAGAAGCATTTGCATAATGTCGATCTTTGCATCTGCATCATTCCATGAAGTAGTTGCGTCAATGTTATTCTCTGTATTTACATCATTCATAAATATTTGTAGACTATTAATCTCGGCATTTGCATCATTCAGAAGCATTTGCACATTGTTGATCTTTGTATTTACATCATTTCATGAAGAAATTACATCATTCGTGGATCTCTGCATCATTTGTATTTGCACCATGAAGCATTTGCATCTTATTCAATAGATGCATCTGCATCAAGAAGCATTAGCATCAATTCAAGACATTTGCATTTGCATAATGAAGCATGTGCATCTTGTTTAATCTCTGCATCTACATCAAGAATCATTTGCATCAATCCAAGATATTTGCATTTGCACCATGAAGCATTTACATCTTGTTTAATATCTGCATTTCCATCATTCAGAAGCATTTGCACAATATCTGAATCTGCATTAAGAAGCATTTGCGTTTGCACCATGAAGCATTTGCATCTTATTCAATATTTGCATCAAGAAGCATTTGCATCGATCCAAGACATTTGCAGTTGCATCATGAAGCATTTGCATCTTATTCAATATCTGCATCTGCATCAAGAAGCATTTGCATCAGTCCAAGACATTTGCATTTTCACCATGAATCATTTGCATCTTATTCAATATTTGCATCAAGAAGCATTTGCATCGATCCAAGACATTTGCATTTGCATCATGAAGCATTTGCACCTTATTCAATATCTGCATCTGCATCAAGAAGCATTTGCATCAGTCCAAGACATTTGCATTTGCACCATGAAGCATTTGCATCTTATTCAATCTCTGCATCAGCATCAAGAAGCATTTGTACCAATCAAAGACATTTGCATTTGCACCATGAAGCATGTGCATCTTGTTTAATCTCTGCATCTGCATCATACATTTGCATTTGCTCCATGAAGCATGTGCATCTTGTTTAATCTCTGCATCTGCATCATTAAGCATTTGCATCCTCTCTCAAATCCTCTAGGTTAATTTCAAACACATTTTCAAAAACTATAGACAAGACATCCAAGAATCGTTTTCAAAATATTTGGCTTCACCATATCTCTTTTCGACCTTTGGCTTCGCCCAGGCCATCTCATAAAAAATACCTCTTGCTTCATCCAAATCTTTCTCGACTTTTGGTTTCAACCAGGTCATTTCAATCTCTAGCTTCACCCAAATCTTTCTCAATTTTTGATTTCACCCAAGTCATTTCAATTTCTGGCTTCATCCAGATCTTTCTCGACTTTCGGTTTCACCCAGGTCATTTCAATCTCAGGCTTCACCCAGATTTTTCTCGAGTTTCGGTTTAACCCAGGTCATTTCCATTTCTGGCTTCATTCAGATCTTTCACGACTTTTGATTTCACCCAGGTCATTTCAATTTCTGGCTTCATCCAGATCTTTCTCAATTTTTGATTTCACTCAGGTCATTTCAATCTCTGGCTTCACCCAGATCTTTCTCGACTTTCGGTTTTACCCAGGTCATTTCAATTTCTGGCTTCACCCAGATCTTTCTCTACTTTCGATTTCACCCAGGTCATTTCAATCTCTAGCTTCACCCAGATCTTTCTCGACTTTATGTTTCACCCAAGTCATTTCAATTTCTAGCTTCACCCAGATCTTTCTCGACTTTCGGTTTCACCCAGGTCATCACCCAATTACTGGTTTCACCAAGTTGTTTCAATTTGTGGTTTCGTCAATAAGGTTAGCTCAAGATGAGATTAGGCCTCGGGAATACCGTCGAGGTATTTTCTTCTCTTACAAATCGAACTCGTTTCCTCAAGACGGGTCGAGCCTTGATTAGTCAGAGAATTCAATTTAAAGACAAATTCTTCTATTTACAATCTTTTTTCGAAGAATATGATTTCATCCCAAAATTATATACATGTCATGTGAAAAGATATTTTTCTAAAGCTCTGCTTGGTTTGCCGGGGAGTTCGATATTCTGACACATGTCATTTATATAATTCACACAAGACATCCAATTTTAAACAAAATTTCACCATGATAAGATAAAGCCCCATGACTTCCGCCGAGGTATTTTCTTCTCTTGCAAATCGAACTCGTTTACTTAAGACGGGTCGAGCCTTGATTAGTCAGGGTATTCAATTTAAGGATAAATTCTTCTATTTATAGTTTTTTACGAGAATATGATTTCATCCTAAAATTATATACATGTCATGTGAAAAGATATTTTTCTAGAAACTCTGCTAGGTTTGCCGGGGAGTTCGATATCCTCACACATGTCATTTATATAATTTCACACCAAGATAAGATAAGACCCCGGGATCACCACCGAGGTATTTTCTTCTCTTGCAAATCTAACTCGTTTCCTTAATACGGGTCGAGCCTTGATTAGTCAGGAAACTTAATTTAAGGACAAATTCTTCTATCTTTATTTGAAAAATATGATTTTATCCCAAAATTATATACATGTCATGAGAAAAGATATTTTTCTAGAAACTCTGCTGGGTTTGTGATAACTCGTATAATTATATAGTTTTTAGTTATGTTTTATTAATGTTTTGTGTCAAATACGAGTTATTATTGCTTAGTCTAATTGTGTTTATGATCTTTTATATTTTTATGTAATTTGGTGTTTTTTTACGAGTTTCTTTGAGTGATTTCAGATTACTAGGTTAAATCAACAATTAAATTCAGTTCAGTTCCAATTCCGACACCTTTTTCCATATCAGCTATATCTGGAGTTTCACTGAAGCAATAAGGCTGAAATTTTAACCGTGCAAAGTTAAGAGGCATATCTAACTTTTTCATGTTTTACACTTCTTGAAACAGAGTCGTTTTCCCTAGCGAAATCGACCATCAAGTTGGCTGATGTGCAATGACGTCTGTGCTGACCTATTTTGGTATTTTGCACATATCTTCTGATCCACATCCGCAAATGAGTTGATTCCAACGGCTATGGATCACTAACTGATAGGGGAACATTTTTCTAGAAGACCATGTGATCAGATCAAGCTTCCAATATTGACAAAATCGACCATCAAGTTGGCTGATCAAAATTGTCATACAATATGATGAAAATTGTTAGAAAAATGCACCCACCTATTATACCTACCTTTGAAATTTGTAAAGCTTGTCTCTTGTCATTTAGTCCTCCAAAATGTGTATAAATAGAGGGCCTTGGATGATTGTAGGAGGCATTGTACATTGGTAGGATATTAGCCATTGTAATAAAATTCTCTAAGTTTTCTTCTTCTTTCTTTTCTCTAGTTTTCTTTTTCTTTATTTTCTTCTTCTTCTTTCTTTCTTTTATTTCCTTCTTAGATTCTCTTTAATTTTATGTTTATGTTTACAATGCCTATGTTAGGCTAAACTTCTATTTGGTTAAGGGTGATTTCAAAGCCCTAGACATGTTTTGTGATTGATTTTCAGATTCTATCTATCATTAATTTTCTATCAAAGTTGCTTATGTTCTTCTACAAGAATTGTTCATGATGTTGTCTTGATTTATTTAGGTGTACAACTAGATAGATCTTGATAATTATCTATTGCTAGTCTAGGAGTCTTGATCCGTGTAATTGTCTTGATTTCCTATTCATAAGTGGCAATTTGTGATTAATGATTATGGTCAAGTTTTCAATAATTGCAAAGTGGAACATAACCTAAGTTGAACAATCTATCTTTCTCATCATAAAGCTGTCATTAAATTGAATTTAGAGAGCTTATTCTAGGTTGTTTAATGGTTAGAGATTAAATAGAGAGCTTGTTCTATTTAACGACAAACTAAGGCAAGATTGGGATAACAGAGCTTGTTGTTATCTACGGTTGTTAACTTTGATAGTTGGTTGATATTGATAGATCTGAAATTGATTCTTAATGATGTCTAGTGGTGGAGAATGAAACCTTAACCATATTTTTCATATTTGATTCTTCTAACTTACTTGTTTTCTTACTTTTCTAGTTTGCTTATTTTTAAAAGTATATTTATTTTTATTGGCTGGTTATACCGCCTAATTTGTATATTAACTTTGTTTTATTTTTATTGGCTGGTTATACCGCCTAATTTAGTATATATATTTTTATTGGCTGGTTATACCGCCTAATTTAGTATATATATTTTTATTGGCTGGTTATACCACCTTGCATCTTATTCTTATTATTTACTTTAGTTTAAATCTGGCTTCAAAAACCCCTTTTCTTTTATTGTTTTCTTTGAACGTAAGTTATAAACTAATAACTCATTGATTAAAACCCAATCCCTGAGGACTCGACCCTTGCTAATCATTATACTTACAATTTATCTTTTTAGTGCAAGGTTAAATAAGATACACTCTTTTGGGTGCATCAAATTTTTGATTTTCTTCCTGAAATCACGCAAAAATCTTTTGTTAGGTTAACATTTTCTTCTGACAGGTCAGATACACTTTCGGCGACATTATTACTCTTGTCTGATTCACTACTCAGTCCTCTATATATTACACCATGTACTCATTCTCTTTCAGGCACTAGGAAAAAAAAAATGGAAAGTACTTCGTCCCAGCGCATTAAAAAAATTTGTGTCTTTGGAGGTGCTTATCCAGGGAAAAATAACATATCGTTGATGAAGCCATAAGAGTTGGAGTAATACTTGCCCAACAAAAGATCCAGTTGATTTATGGAGGCGGTAGTACGGGTTTAATGGGAGCAGTCGCTATAGCAGCACACGCCGGAGGAAGTCTAGTTCTAGGAATCGTGCCAAAACTATTCACAGGTTTTTGTGGACCTACCGTGGGTAAGGAAATACAAGTCTGGAGTATCCCTGAACGGATAACAATCATGTACCATTCTGCCGATGCATTCATTGCTTTACCAGGAGGTCTGGGTACATTGGAAGAAATAGCTTGCGTGGCTTCTTGGTCATCTTTGGTCACAAAAAAGAAACCCATTGGTTTGCTTAATATTAATGGTTATTTTAGTAATTTGCTTTCATATTTAGATAATGCTGTGGATAATGGATTCATGTTTTCAGAGGCAAGGAGAACCATAATTTCTGCTACAACCATTGAAGATTTACTCAAAAAGCTCCAAGCTTATGAGTATTTATCTGCTATGGTTGTTTCGCAAACGCTCGAAAAAAGAAAAAGAGATATGGACGAGCAAGGAGTGGATTGCACTTTGTCTTTGTGACATTATCTAACATTTTGTTTGTTGTGTCTCAGTTATAATAAGTGGTTAGCAACCTCTGCAGGTAATATCTCCTAAATTCTACCTTTAAAATTTTACATTGGGGACAATATCATATTTTAGTAGGGGGTAAGGGACATATTTTGCTAATTTAAAAAAAAAAAAAAAATTTTGTTGTGTTTTAAGCCATTTAGAAGTATTCATTCTGAACAAGGTCTGAGTAAGGGAGACTTGAGACATACCTTGTCAGTTTGATTTCTTCTTTTCAAAAAAAAAAAAAGTTTGTTGTGTTTTAAGCAATTTAGAAGTATTCATTCTGAACAAGGTCTGAGTAAGGGAGACTTGAGACATACCTTGTCAGTTTGATTTTAATCTTTTTATGTTTACTTGTTAATTTTTGTTTAGTATTTTAGGATTATTTAGGTTGCATGAGTTTGTTTTGTTTTGAGTCTTAGTTGTTCCTATTCTTATGTTATTAGTTCTTTTCTCTTACACATAATTCTTTCATTTGGGTTAATAGACTTACATTGAGGACAATGTAAGAATTAAGTGTGGGGGGAATGATTTAGGATTTCTTTTATTTTTGTCTACTATTTTTTTTATGAGTCTTTATTATTATTTTTAGTGTGTTTTAGTTCCTTTTCAATACTATGATGAGATATGAATTGCATAAGTCTAAAACAGATTTATTAGTGAGAAGATTTTCATGAGAATTGAACTTGATATCAATCGTTTTATGAGCCAATGTTAATATGATATGTTGATTGAGAAAGAAGCATGTTTAGACTTAATCTGACTTGTATAATCATCCTTGTGAGTTTTTGAGCCTATAATGATTGACGCATTATACAAATCAATCTAATTTCTTTCTTGAGTGCTCTTATGATTACATGATTCTCTAGAACTTGCTTTAGACCTTGTTGAGACTATATTGATGCATGTGACAACATGAATATGATAGAGGCATTAGGATTTTTAACCAGGGCCAAACAACCATCCCTTATTGATGTTCCAAGAGAACACACCCCTAGTGAGCCAATTTGAGCCTACATTGAATAAGCTATTTATTTGGTAACCACAACTTACACCTAGCCTAAATATAACCCTTGTTCTAAAGATGGATTATATATTTTAAGACATATTGCAAAAAAACAAGGGATATTTTTAGTTAAAAATTTAGGTTGGAAACAAAAGATAAGTGTGGGGGAAGAAAAAAAAAGAAAAAGTCAAGAGAAAAAGAAATGGATCATTGTCAAATACATTCCCATATTAAAAAAAAAAAAAAAAAAAAAAAAAAAAAAAAAAAACTTCGCTTGAACTTCTAGTTAAAGTAAAGAAAAAGATGTTACAAAGTTGGTTAGAATGATGCAAAGGCTCAACATGAATATTTAGCCTATGTTATTATGTGCTTTATAAGAGTTTTGAGAAGTTTTATTTGTATGATCTTATTATGTCTCTAAACTCTATGAACTCTTTGGAACCTTTGTGATATCTTTATCCTTTTGTTCTTTAACCACATTATAACCCTTTGGCCCCATTACAACCTTGAATAAAGACCTCTTGATTTATGAAGTTGTATGATCTAAATAGTGGAGAATAGGTGGACAAGCAAGCATATGGTAGAAGTGTTTTCATGAGATTGATTGAGTGTAAACACTTTACCACTACTTTAAAGAGTGAAAATCAAGAGGGTATCCCATGTGAGAAGTTGAGATTAAATTTGAACATGCACTATTTTGATTGAAATATGTTATGTTAATATTGGCTTAACTCAAACAATTTACATTCAAGCATGATTTTTTGTGAAATTCTTTAAGCTATTGATTAGTTTATAAGACTTGTTCAAAGATTGTCTCTAATGTGTATTGAAAGGATTAGGAGTAAATATTTTTAGTATATGTAGTTTATTTATATTTTAGTTTTTCAATGTTTGTGGGTATCGTTCTAGTAAACCCTCACGAGACTAAACTCGTCCACTAGGGACACCTAGGGGTTTAAAGGCTTGTGTCACATGCTAAGTGCCACGGTGATTTCCTACGAAAGTGGATTAGTTTGCCAGGGAGTTCAGTGAAATATCCCGACACTTGCCATTCATATAACTTCAAACGAAGATAAGATAAGGCCCCGAGACTTCCACCGAGGTATTTTCTTCTCTTGCGAATCAAACTCGTTTACTTAAGACGGGTCGAGCCTTAATTAGTCAGGGAACTCAATTTAAGGACAAATCTTATTGTTTTAAACAAAATTTCACCAAGATAAGATAAGGCCCCGAGATATCCGCCGAGATATTTTCTCATCTTGCAAATCAAACTCATTTCCTTAAGACGGGTAGAGCCTTGATTAGTGAGAGAACTCAATTTATGGACAAAATTCTTTTATTTTACAGTTTACAAAAATGAAAAATAAAAAATTGAAGAAAAAATTGAAGAAAATTCTCCTTTCTATCTTTCACATGTGATTTCACTAACCGGACAAAATTATTGTCTATTTTATCTTTTCCTGATTTCTAATTCTCAGCAATAGTCAAAGAGGGGCAGCTGTAGACACCTAATTTTTTCTAGGCCCCCTAAACAAGGTGAGTTCTTCCTCTCAACTTCTCGGAATGCAAAGAATCTCCCCTCATTCCACAGATGAATCTCCAAGACTTTGATTCAGAGTAAAAACAAAAAAGTCGACCCCAAAAAAAAAGTCAACTTCAAAAAAGTCAACCTCAAAAAGTCAACCACTAAAAAAGTCAACTCTTAGTCAAAATCAAGATTCGAAGTTGAATGGAACAATAGTGAAGGAATTTTGATAATGGGAGATCTACAATAGAAGATAGAGAGGTTGAAATACAAATTGTAAAATTCAGTGTAGAAAAGCATGGAATTTCCAAATTTGGAGAAAAGTACGTAAATGATCAAATTGAATGAAATTGAAACCTCAAATTGAAAGATGATCAATAAAAAATGATATCTCAAGGTCTAATTTCACCAAGAGGAATCAATCCGAAGAAGAAGTGGACAAAATTGGAATTTGTCATTTTTGGAAAAATGGGAAATTTTGCAAATTTGGGAACAAGTGCGTAAACGATCAAATTGAATGAAATTGAAGGTTCCAAATGGAATAAGATCAATAAATATGGATATTGAAAGATCCAATTTCGAAGAAGAGTTTAAGGAATATGTGGTTTAAAGAGAAAAAGGAAAATAAGAATTTAATGAATAGATAGGAAATTCACAAATTTTGGGAAAAACTACAGAGATGCTCCTATTCGGTGAAATTGAAGTCCCTAGTTGATGAATAATAAATAAACAAGGGTACCCCAAGTTTCAATTTGAAGTGGATCCAAAGGGAAAGCTGATTGGAGTAGAAACGGGAAAATCGAGAAAATTCTCAATTTTGAAGAAAAAGAGAAAAACTAAATCGGAGAGGAATTCAAATGTAAAAATTGCGAAAAATCAGTCCAACTCCAATTCAATATAGGAAAAAGGCAACGGAAAAAGAAAATCCAAAAATTTGGCCCATTTCGAGTAAAATCAAGATTTCAAAGGCTAAAGGGCAATTTTGAAAAATCCGAGAAAAATAGAATTCGAGCTCGAAAAATTGTGAAACTTTCTAGAAATGAGTTTTAGAATGGAAAGAAGGAAATGAGAAGAAGAAAACCCAAAATTGTGGCTGAAATGCAAATATCTAAAATTAGGAGACTAATCCACAATTTTAATGGAAAAATTCAAAAAAAAAGTAGGAAACGAGCTCAGAAAATTATGAAAACCTCCAGAACTGAGTTTTATATTAGATGGAATGGATTAGAGAAGAAAAATACGGAATCGGAACTAAAATGGAAATATGCAAAGTTTGGAGGCACTCAATTGAAACTTTAGAAAAACTCCGGGAAAAATGCAAAACGAGCTCGGAAAATTATGAAAACTTTCAGAACTGAGTTTTATGTTGGATAGAATGGATTAAAAAATAAAAATTCAAAATTGGGGTCCATTTGCAAATAAATTAAGTTTGGGGGCCATTTTATCGAAAAAATCGAAAAGGATCATCTTGCAAATTAAAAAAGAGGAATGGCCTGGAAAATTTCAGGCCATTTTCAGCCAGCTCATGGAGAGGAAGAGAGGTTTGATCATCTTAAATCAAATGGCCATGATTGAATAGCAAGATGACATTTTTAAGAAAGGACAAGATTCTCCACCACTTGCGTACATGACATTTTTGGCCAATGGGAGGCCTCCAAATTGCAAAGTCATGTGAAGGCCATGTGAAGAGCATGTAAAGGCTATGTGATGATGCCAAATGGATTAAAAATGCCACCTCGGAAGATATTTTGATAGTAAGCCATATGATCATGACAAGTGGCTTAGATATTTTATAGAGATAGGAGACAAGAATAATCTATGTGGCATTATTGACCAATGAGAGGCTATAAAACCCTTAATTTAAGGGAAGCATCATGCAAAAAAGAGACAAGAACCCTTAATTTAAGGAAGGTATCATGCAAAGAGGAGACAAGAATTAGCCATGTGGCAAGGATGTTGGGAGAGCATGCAAAGCATGACTTAGGCTAAAAAAGATGAGCATTCTAACTATTACAAAAAGGAAGAATCAGCCAAGGGCTTGAAAAGGAGAATTCATTTTTTGAAGAGGCATTTCACTACACTCTTGAGAAAAAATGGAGAAAAAGAAAAAGAGAGAAAGAAGGAGAAGGAGAACTTTGAGTGCTTGATTTGGAAAAGCTTTGCTAGGTAGCTATTTCCTCTATTCTTTTTAAATTATTTTCTTTGGTTTCATGTTCTTTTTCTCCTCTTTTCCATGTGATTGTTAACTTTCTTTGTTGAATAAAAGGTTTTCAAAATAAATTTCTAAAAGGTTTTTCCTTTTTTTTTTTTTTTTCTTTACAAAATAACAAAGATTGCAAAATTTTCTTACAATATTTCTTGCTAGGGCTGAAACCTTGTTAGCCTTATTGTGCTTGTCTTTTGCTTAATTTTCTTACTTGCATGTTGATTGTGGGTTTCACCATTGTGGTAGGAATAGGTTTTCTCTTTTGGTTTTTCTTTTAAAAAAATGAAATAAAAGGTTTGAGAAGTATGAGGATCTTGATTTTTATCAAGTGATTTTGGTTAGGTAGGACTATGTCCAAGAAACCAACCATTGAGCCAACCTTCATTTTCTTTGTTTGTTTATTTTTTTAGCTCATGATTAATCATTTTCATATATTTGTTTTGCTGTAAAATCATGCATTCATATCATTTTTAACTTTATTTTTGGTTAAGACCAATCAATTGTCTCTAAACAAAGTCTCTTGTGCAAACTAGTTGAAAGAATAATAGTTTTTAAGTTGGATATTCTGACTTGGGATAATATTTTCACCAGGTTTCTTTTGTCAAATTAAAAAGTTATTTTAACCACATTTAGTGGACCCTTAAAGGAGCCTCTGGTATTTTTCCTAGGATTTTTAGAATTTTTTATCAAGGGTGGAAAAATGGCTTTCGGTAAAAAAGATTTTAGTTTACTGTTCTATCTTTAAGGCAATTTCGGTCAAGGCATGCTTAGTCCAATTTTAAAACTGATTTTTCCTCATAAATAGCATCATGTTTCAAGTTTAAACTGACTTTTTCATAATTTTTTGAATTTTTTGTAAAGGGTAGAAAAATAGTTTTCCAAAATTAGTTTTGGGAGTCAAAAATGAGTTTTTCTAAACTAACAATTTTCTTATTTTTATTTGTAAAAAGGAGGGGCTGATTGGAGTCATTAGCTACTGTTTTAGGTTGTTTTCTATGTCATCTCAATGTTAAAAATTGATTTTACAAAGATCGGATCATGGGTAGTCAACCCGGGTTTTAAAAAATAGGAACAAATAGAGCCTTTTTAGAAAGAGGGTTCGGCCACGGGTATTTTTCTACTCAAAAAATTGCATTTTCCTTAATCCGAGCCCAAAGTCATTTGGTTTAAAAATCCAATTTAAGTTTCTTTCAAAGTTAGCCAGATACCTTCTTTAGGTATACGGATATCCTTACTTCAAGGGAGAAATACATCTTCATGCATTTCATATTTTAAAGTGTTTGTTATTTAATTTGGCATAAAAACGTGCTTCTCGGTTTCCTAAATATTTGGCGAGAATTAGTTCCTAATCTTTGCCGGATTTGCCAGGGAGGTTAGGAAATTATTCAACGCACGTGTTTATGGAATCGAAAGGTATGGTTTTTGTTTTACTCGGAATCATATAAATGTCATATGAAAGAATTATTTTCCAAGCTTTGCCGGGTTTGCCGGGGAGTACTATAATATTTTTCGACATATGCCATTTATGTGATACCTCACATGAAAAATAAATTTCAAAATGTTGATGTGTGCATGTGATCATGATGTGATTATGAATATTTTATGATGATGTCATTTTGTGATTTTTGCCAATATGATCTCTTTGTATGCCATGTCATGATTTATTTTGCTATGCCATAATAAGATTTTGCCATGTCAAGCATGGCATGTCATTCATTCTTTGCCATGTCATAATAGGATTTGCCATGTCAAGCATGCCATTTCATTCATTCTTTTGCCATTAGGATTTTCCATGTCATTAATTCATATGACATGTCATTAATTCTTTTGGCCATGTCATTTAGATTTTGCCATGTCAAGCATGCCATGTCATTCATTCTTTTGCCATGACATAATAGGATTTTCCATGTCATTAATTCTCGAGTTAAAATAATTCATGAGTTCTCTGTAGGGTCTGTCGGAGAGAATATCATCAATTATCATTAACGACGGAATATCTTTTCTTCAGAAACGAGAGTGATTTCGGAGAATTTCAAAATAAGGAAAAATTCCATGTTTTGCTGAGTTTGTCGAGAAATATGAAAAATTTTATGTTAATAAATTTGGATCACTTTCAAATAAAATATGATTTTTTTAAGGGAATTATTTTTAAACACCAAATTTAAGACCGACTTTCACCGAGACTCGAGATAACATATGACTAATAAGGTACCATTTTATACGGGCGTTGTGAGAGTGCTAATCCTTCCCCACACATAACCGACTCCCGAACCCGCACTTATTTTCTCTGGTTCAAAGCATAGACTTCAAAATTGGTTTTAAAAAATATTTTAATTAATTTTAAAATGTTTTAACAAAATAGGTTTTAATAGGTGGCCGATCACAGCTAGCCAAAAAAAATTGGTGGCGACTCCATTTTCTTTCACGAGGTCGTTTTCAAACCCTCTCAACCTTTATTTCAAGAGGAATTAAGTCGTCTTTTCCTCTATTTTTTCCAATGTCAGACTTAACGAGCCGATGTCCCGCGACGGGGCATTTCTCGATCTTTTTAAGGGCTGCGACAATACCTTAAGATCCTTTTAATTGATTTCCAATGGGGTTGACCTGGATTCGATTATTATCTACTTACGAGTCCAACTGCAGATATCCAGCCTTGTGCAATTATAGCATACATAAGGCTTCCACAGCACTGGAATAAGGAACTCTTGCCATTTATTCCTTTTCTTGTGAAGTCTTAGGACACATCTTTTATTCAAGCCTTTGCCTTTTGCAATAGGAATATCAATTGGCTTGCAATCTTGCATTTTGAATCGTTTAATAATTTTCTTAATATATGATTCTTGTGAAAGTAATCTGCTTCACCTATGCCCTTCATCTCAAAATTTGAGGACAACCAACTTTTCACTATAATGATATGCTCATTATCATTTTCGGCCAACAGTATGTCATCCACATAAAGCGACAAGATCACAAACTTGTCTTTGGTTCTTTTGACATACACACAATGGTATTTATCAATCATGACAAAAACATACAAAATGATTGCTTGATGAAATCTTATATACCATTATCTAGAAGATTGCTTAAGACCATAAATTGATCTTAATAACTTACACATTTTGTGCTCTTGACCTTTGTCAATGAAACCTAGTGGTTGTTACATATAGATTTCATCTTCCAGTTCTCCGTTTAGAAAGGTAGTTTTTACATCCATTTGATGCAACTCCAAATCTAAACTTGCTACTATGGCCATAATTAAGCGTATAAAGGTAAACCTTACAACAGGAGAAAAAATCTCTTCATCATCAATTCCCTCTTGTTGAGTATACCCCTTAGCTACAAGGTATGCCTTGTATCTTTCAATAGTCCTATCAGACTTACGCTTAATCTTGAGAACCCATTTGTTCCCAATTGCTTTACGTCCTTTTGGTAGATCAACCAATTCCCAAACATTGTTTGATCTCATTGACTCCATCTATTCTTTCATTGCCTTTATCCATTTTTCTTTTGCATTAGAAGAAAGAGCTTCTTTAACATTTATTGGCTCTTCCTCATCTTGTGGGATAATCATGAAAGCTTCTCCCTTTATGTCAAAAACGACGTCGAGGAACATTTTCGCGATTACTATGCATGACTTGTGATTCTTGTGAAAGAAATTCATCATCTTTCATCATGCTCCCACTTGGATGAGACACTATTGGTGCATTATCTGGAGTATGCATCAGTCGATTTGCAACAATCAAATCGTCAGGATCTTCCATCTCATAAAGAGATATATCCTAATTAATCTCACTTCTATGTGGAAAATCATTTACTAGAAAAGTGACATCCCGAGATTAAAATTCTTCTATACTCCCACTTACTTGTTCACCAATAAACATTCTCCCTTTGAATGCTCAGAGTATCTTACAAATATACTCTTTTTGCCTTTTAGGACCTAACTTGTCATGTTGATGAGCAGGCTTATGAACGTAAGCAGCACAACCCCAAGATCTTAGATTACTAAGATTGGGCTTTTTACTAGTCTATAATTCATAAAAAGTGGATGTAACTGACTTGAAGGGTATTCTATTCAATACATAACAGTTGTTAATAATACATCACCCTGAAAAGTGATAACCAAATTTGTCTGGGCCATCATAGACCTAATCATTTCTAGAAAAGTTATATTTTTCTCTCTGCAACACCGTTTTATTATGGAGTCATTGAAATGGTTAGCTGCCTATCCATTCCTTTTTCACCACATAAATGTCTAAACTGATCAGACAAATACTCACGTCCTTGGTCCGTTCTTAATGCCTTAACATTTTTATCTAATTGTTTTTCCACAAAAATCACATATTTTCTGAAACACTCTAAAGCTTCAAATTTATGGGAAATCAAATAGACAAACTCGTAACGTGTGTAACCATTGATGAATGTGATGAAATATACTCCTCCACTTCATTCCCTAACATTCATTGGGGCACAAATATCGAAATGTACAAGTTGCAATGGAAATTAGACTCTCGTTTCTTTACCAAATGGTTTTCTTATTATTTTTCCCACTAGACATTTTTTCACACGTTGATAGATTAACTTTTTCAATTGGTCCTAGTAATCTCCTTTTAGATAATCTATCCATCCTTTGTTACCCTATATGGCCTAGTCTAGTATGTCAAATATCCACATTAATATTTGCATTACTTGAAGAAGTAACTAAGAAAAATTTAGAATTATTGAACCTACTACACGAAGTGTAGTCAACATCCAAAACTATAAAACCATTCAATAAATATCCAGAACCATAGTAATTTGTTCCAAAAAACAAATTAACACCAGTGTTATCGAAGTTCAAATTAAATCCTAAGTTAAGAAGAACAATGACAAAAACCAAATTTGTAGGGAGCAAACAACATGTCATGTAGGATAAGGGATCGTCCGCCACGCATACATAACTTGCATGTACCAATTCCCTTCACTTCAACTCTTGACTTGTTTCCCACTCAAATTCACTTTGTTCTTATGGAATTCGACGAAAATTCACAAATAAATTTCTATCCTTGTGGCCCTTGAGTCTACAATCCACAAAGGATGAGATTCAGTTAGTCAAACATCACTTGACACAAATGTCGTACTTCAAATTATTCATAGTATCTAAAAATGCTTTAAGGGTCTATAGCTGTGAGCTATATTGCCATAGTTAAAGCACTTGACCTTAGACTTGTTCTTCTTTTGATGAGCCATGGGAGAATTTTCCTTACCTTAGAAACCACCTTTAGGCCTCTTAGGTGCCTTTCTTTTGTACCCACCATATGGCTTGTGTTTGAAGCTCGGAGCTTCTTTGGAAATTGCTCCAATCATATATAAACATCGGCATTAGGCTTAGATCCCTCGATCCTATCTTCCTAAAACTACAAATGCCTTGAAACATCCTCAAATGTTTTGATGCTTTCATTTTTGGTAAGATGCACTTTCATTCTCTATACTGCTTACCAACATAATGTAATAAGTGGATTTTTTTTTATTTATTTACAGACGTTGTAAGCCTCTTGGTCCCTTCTATATTGGGCCGTATTCCCATTTTCAAGCTCTTCTAGGACATTATTTATAACTTCTAAAACATCTTGTTCTTTCAACACGTATTGAATTTTTCATACTCCAGATCTCATAATTAACCCTGTTGAGCTTTTCACCTTTGTTAAACTCAACTATAATATATTTGGAGCAGTTGCCATTTCACAGGATATTCTATAATAAGGCATACATGCACTAACTAATGACTAGCATACACATATTTATTTTGTCACAATCCAAAATAAAATCAATGACAATCATCCATATAATATGGAACCAAAAACTCACTAAGTTTCACAATCAAATTTCATAACAATATATTTAGTTATCACTAATTTATTTCATTGTGCAAAATTTATATTCCAAGATAACGAATATCTTAGAACTCCCACAAGATGCAAAATTACTCATAATTTGCATAATAATCACATAGACAAATAAAAATTAATTTTTCATATTTTCAAAAAATATATAAAAAAATATTAATAAACTATCCCTAATTAGAGGTTCTATAACACAACTAATTGATAATCTATGACTTTTCTGGTGACTATAATGGAATCCAAAAATTCCTTCGATAACTTAAAATCCAAGTCAGTCATTCATGGATTTCCTACAACCTTGAGTTTTTAATTGTAACAACCCAAGTTACGTACAATCATGTAAAGTTAAATCCCAAAAATTTTAAGGACAAACTTGGAAATTGGTAAGAAGTTATAAGTGAAGGAAATAAAAGAAGAAAGGATCAAATTGAACATATTAAAAAGTTTAGGGGCTTAATGGTCATTTATAAAAAGTTGAGGGACCAATGTGCAATTATACCAAAAATTCAAAAATATCTTTAAGTTCATTTTATCTCTTGAAAACTCTAGAATTTTTCATTCTATTATTCAAGTGGCAGCCGGCCTTCCTTCTCCATATTCTCCCAAAAAATTTCTTCAAACATCTTACACCAAAATTTCTTCAACAATCACATTCAAGGTTAGTTTCTTGATTTATTCTTCCTTTCTTTAGATATTCTACATGAGCATGCTAAGATCTTAGCTCCATAAATATGTTAAGGTCTGAAATCCATCTATTAAGTATGAGTTTTACTTACCTTTGGTAAGAATTGAAAGGATTTGAAAGCATGAACAAGAAAATGGGAAGAAAAAGCAAAACAGGGGAAGTTGAGCATGCTTTCTGTTCGGATTTTTTGGGTTCGGCACAGCTGCGATTTATTTTTTTTTATATTTTTCCTAGAAACTAGACTTCAATACGAGAATTTTCGTTATTTAATCACCCAAAAACAATAAGCGGTTAAAAAGATAAAATTCGGTGAAGTTGGCTGTTCAGTGTTGACCCCTGTTTCAGCATAGTTTCGGGATTTATCAAATTTGATCAAGATTTTGTTCTAATTGTCTAAGTTAGTTATTTTCTTCATAAACTAGACTTATTGGTTGAAATAAACCAATTGGAATCACTTCAAAATTCCTTACCAAACTCAAGTTATGATTTTCTAATCTAGCTTGATAGTAAGGAATTTATTGCTTAAGATAAATATAGTAATAAATGATGGTTATGGATTATGAAAATCTCTAAGGCATGGAGTAATAGAAAGGAATTTGATAAGGACATGAATATGGAGTTGAATTTTGGAGAAAATGATTATCGAAATGATATTAAAAATTTGGGATATGTTGTTTTGAGTATAAGAAATTAGTATTGACCTTGAGGGAAGATTATGAGATTTAAGTTGCATTCATAATTGTGTAATGCTTTGAGTATGTATAGATACTAATTATCGTTAATCTCAAGGCCACGTAGATCCGACATCACCTGTGGATCCCGAAGTTTCAGATCAAGGTGCACAGTGAGATCATCTCAAGGATTGTGAGTAGACGACAACTATAGTTATTTGAAATTTCTTTAATTATAATTATATATTTTTTTAGCATGATATTTATTTTACGTATTAAAGGTATATCCTATATATAATCATATGAATTGATTTGTTATTAAAGTACATTTATTTCAAGAAATATTATATCGAGTAAGTTGGTTGATTTATGAAATATGATTATACATAGAATTTGACGTACATGGTTTTGGCTCCACCTGACGTAATGTATGAGATTATATCATTGATCGGAATACGGGAGCTGCGTGCTACGCCTTTGTGGCGGGAGCCACCTCTAGAGTCCCAATTCCGTGATCTTAGAAGGGGTATGGGAGCTGCGTGCTACGCCTTTGTGGTGAGAGCCACCTCCAGAGTCCCTGTCCCGTTATATTTGCCTTTTGGGGGCACATCATAGCGACACATAAGCCTTTGGGGCGTCCTATGGTGGTATTGGGCTTTGGAGCCGGCTACTAGTATGCCTACATGGATATTTCCTGGTTATTTCATGGATGTACTCTTGTGCATGACAGAAAGTTGGAGCCCAATTATACGAAACTTGATTTACTTTACAGATTTTATACATAGATTTAGTATTATAATACTGATATATATTTGAAAACTTCGCTACATCTTCGAATTATTCATTATGGTTTTACTATTATTTATTTTGAAAACGTCTTTTATGTTTTAAAGGATTATAATCATAGTTTTCAAATGTTTTAAAAGTTGTCTACTTACTGAGATATTCATATATCTCACCTTTTCATATTCTCATTTTCAAGTGACAGTTAGGTGTCGGGATTGCAACCTTCCTCTATTCTCTGCTTCAAATAGTATTTTGACGTGGTGGGCATAATACTAAAAATTTATTGAAGTCATGATCTTTTGATGTTTTTATCTAGTAAACCTTGCTGAGATAGGTTTACTTTTGGATATATTATATATATTTGAAGATATGAGACAATAGATCAATATGTTTTGACTTGAGCATAAATTTATCATGGATAATTTTTGAATATGCATGGATATATGTGATAATAGTATTGAGAAATATTGCTGGTTGAGGATATGAATTGAGTGTTATTTGCAGGAGGGTTATAGTTGAGATAGAAAGGAAACTCTGCCAGATTTTAGGTATATTATCCGGACAGGGTGTTACAATTTGGTATCAGAGCAAGGTTATAGGTCCTATAGACTTAGGAACTGTTTGTTGAAGTATTAAAATATTGTCACTTGTGTAGGAAATCAGACACGATGCCACCACGTTGAAGAGAAAGGCCTAGAATCAATCCCCTACCCCAAAATAAGGATAGGAATAGAAATAAGAATATTGATGAGAAAATTGGAGAACAAGCTTCAGCTGCTGGTTCAGCTTCTGTTGCTGCACCCTCAGCAGCACCTCCAGCAGCTGATCTTAGTTTAGTTGAGGCAGTTGCGGCCTTGGCATGAGTAATTCCTGCTTTGACTGCCCCTGCTGAAAAAGGGGATAATTGATTACTTTAAAGATCTGAAAAATATGGGTTGCAAGATTTTCACGAGATCTTTGGAATCAAATTTAGCCTGGTCATGGCTACAAAAAATTGAGACTACTTCCATTACTCTTCAGATTCCCGAGCCTATGAGATTACCATGTGCGGTGCAATTTTTGGAGGATCATGCGCACACATGGTGGAAAACTACAGTGCAAAGGTATGCTGGACATCCTGCCATAACCTGGGCAGACTTTCGAAGAGAGTTTGAAGAAAAAGACTATTCTCGAGCTTTGCGGGAAAAGAAATGGACTGAGTTTATGAATTTAAAACAGGGTAGCATGTCAGTAGCAGAGTATGAGCAAAAATTCAGTGAACTATCAGAATTTGCTCCATCAGTAGTAGCCAACGATGCTGACAGATGCAAGAAATTCCAAGATGGGCTACATGTTAGTATTCGAGATAGATTGACGACTTTGGATACAGGTGATTTTAATAAATGGGTCAACATGGCAATCAAAGCTTAACAGAATCTGAAAGAAATGAAAGATAGAGAAGAGAAGTTTAGAAAAAGAAAATGGCAGTCCTCTAGTGAGGACGTGAGGCCTAAGAAAAGTTATGTAGAGAACAGTGTCAATGGTTACAAACGCTCGAGATTTCAAGAGGGATTAGACCGAAAACCTTTTAGTGGTTCTTCTAGTAGACCTACCATCGGACCTCAACAGCAGACTATATCGCTACCTGGGAGGTTAGGAGGACCTCGTACATTTACTTATCCTCAGTGTCTCCATTATGGGAGAAATCACCTTTGTGAATGTTGGAGACTACAGGGTGTATGTTTTTACTGCAAAGAACCGGGACACATGAAACGGGATTGTCCCAAGCTGGAGAACAAGGGACTTACTAGTCAGTTATCAGTGGGTCAAAGGGAAAGGACCCAACCTACTACTGTATCTCAGCTGACAGCAGTTAGAGATAGAACTGGGGCACAATCTTAAGTTGGTTCATCTACTGGCCCTCGATAGAGTGGACAGCCTGGTAGACCTCGAACTGCTGCCAGAATTTATGCTATGACCCAACAACAGGCTTAGGCTACTCCTGAAGTGGTTACATGTACTCTCCCAATTTCTAAGGTAAATGCTAGGATCTTAATAGATCCGAGTGTAACTCATTCTTTTATTCCTAATTCATATGTCATGCATTTGGATAGAGAGTCTAGAAGGTTAGACATCCCTATGGTTTTTAGTACCCCAGTGGGAGAAACTTTGAAAATTGATGTGGTTTATCCGGATTGTACCGTTATGGTTCAGGAGCATGAATTACCAGTTAATTTGTTTCCATTAGGAATTTATGATTTTGATGTGATTTTGGGAATGGATTGTTTATCTAAACACAATGCAGTGATAGATTGCTTTTCTAAAACTGTGACTTTCAAGAAGTCGGGAGACTTGGAGTTTACCATTCAAGGAGAAAGGAAAGTTTTACCTTCTTGCCTTATCTCCAAGATGGCAGCCAATAGATACTTGCACAAAGGGTATTATGCTTACCTTGCTTATGTGATTAACAAGGACATACATGAGGCAAAGTTGGAAACTATACCTGTGGTGAAATAGTTTCTTAAGATCTTCCCTGAAGAATTGGTCGATTTACCTCCTGACAGGGAATTGAAGTTTATTATCGACTTAATCCCTGGTAGTACTCCTATTTCTTAGGCACCCTATAGAATGGCACCTTCGAAGCTAAAGGAATTGAAAGTGCAGTTGCAAGACCTAGTTGACAGAGGTTTCATTCGGCCTAGTAATTCATCGTGGAGAGCAACCGGTTGAGATTTTGGATAGAAATGACCAAGTTCTAAGGACTAAGACTATTCCATTAGAGAAAGTTCTTTGGAGGAATCATTCATATGAAGAAGCTACATGGAAAAAGAAGGATGATATGCAGACTCAATATCCTCACTTGTTCAATCAAGTTGCTAAGTAAATTTCGAAAACGAAATTTTTCTAAGGGGGGTAAGTTGTAACAACCCAGGTTACATACAATCATGTAAAGTTAAATCCCGAAAATTTTAAGGACAAACTTGGAAATTGGTAAGAAGTTATAAGTGAAGGAAATAAAAGAAGAAAGGATCAAATTGAACATATTAAAAAGTTTAGGGGCTTAATGGTCATTTATAAAAAGTTGAGGGACCAATATGCAATTATACCAAAAATTCAAAAATATCTTTAAGTTCATTTTATCTCTTGAAAACTCTAGAATTTTTCATTCTATTATTCAAGTGGCAGCCGGCCTTCCTTCTCCATATTCTCCCAAAAATTTTCTTCAAACATCTTACACCAAAATTTCTTCAACAATCACATTCAAGGTTAGTTTCTTGATTTATTCTTCCTTTCTTTAGATATTCTACATGAGCATGCTAAGATCTTAGCTCCATAAACATGTTAAGGTCTGAAATCAATCTATTAAGTATAATTTTTACTTACCTTTGGGAAGAATTAAAAGGATTTGAAAGCATGAACAAGAAAATGGGAAGAAAAAACAAAACATGGGAAGTTGAGCATGCTTGCTGTTTGGATTTTCAGCTGGGTTTTTATTTTTTTTTGATATTTTTCCTAGAAAATATACTTCAATACGAGAATTTTTGTTTTTGAATCACCTAAAACCGATAAGCGATTAAAAAGATAAAATTCAGTGAAGTTGGTTGTTCAGTGTTGACCCATGTTTCAGCATAGTTTCGGGATTTATCAAATTTGATCAAGATTTTGTTCTAATTGTCTAAGTTAGTTATTTTCTTCATAAACTAGACTTATTGGTTGAAATAAACCAATTGGAATCACTTCAAAATTCCTTACCAAACTCAAGTTATGATTTTCTAATCTAGCTTGATAGTAAGGAATTTATTGCTTAAGATAAATATAGTACTAAATGATGGTTATGGATTATGAAAATCTCTAAGGCATAGAGTACTAGAAAGGAATTTGATAAGGACATGAATATGGAGTTGAATTTTGGAGAAAATGATTATGGAAATGATATTAAAAATTTGGGATATGTTGTTTTGAGTATGAGAAATTAGTATTGACCTTGAGGGAAGATTATGAGATTTAAGTTGCATTCATAATTGTGTAATGCTTTGACTATGTATAGATACTAATTATCCTTAATCTCTACGTAGATCCGACGTCACCTGTGGATCCCAAAGTTTTAGATCGAGGTGTACAGTGAGATCATCTCAAGGATTGTGAGTAGACGACAACTATAGTTATTTGAAATTTCTTTATTTATAATTATATATATTTTTTAGCATGATATTTATTTTACGTATTAAAGGTATATCCGATATATAATCATATGAATTGATTTGTTATTAAAGTACATTTATTTCAAGAAATATTATATCGAGTAAGTTGGTTGATTTATGAAATATGATTATACATAGAATTTGACGTACATGGTTTTGGCTCCACCTGACTTAATGTATGAGATTATACCCTTGATCGGAACACGGGAGCTACGTGCTACGCCTTTGTGGCGGGAGCCACCTCCAGAGTCCCAATTTCGTGATATTAGACTGGGGTATGGGAGCTGCGTGCTACGTCTTTGTGGTGGGAGCCACCTCCAGAGTCATTATCCCGTTATATTTGCCTTTTGGGGGCACATCATAGCAACACATATGCCTTTGGGGCGTCCTATGGTGGTATTGGCCTTTAGGGCCGGCTACTAGTATGACTACATGGATATTGCCTGGTTATTTCATGGATGTACTCTTGTGCATGACAGAAAGTTGGAGCCCAATTATACGAAACTTGATTTACTTTACAGATTTTACACATTGATTTAGTATTATAATACTGATATATATTTGAAAACTTCGCTACATCTTTGAATTATTCATTATGGTTTTACTATTATTTATTTTGAAAACGTCTTTTATGTTTTAAAGGATTATAATCATAGTTTTCAAATGTTTTAAAAGTTGTCTACTCACTAAGATATTCATATATCTCACCTTTTCATATTCTCATTTTCAGGTGACAGTTAGGTGTCGGGATTGCAACCTTCCTCTATTCTCTGCTTCAAATAGTATTTTGACGTGGTGGGCATCATACTAAAAATTTATTGAAGTCTTGATCTTTTGATATTTTTATCTAGTAAACCTTGTTGAGATAGGTTTACTTTTGGATATATTATATATATTTGAAGATATGAGACAATAGATAAATATGTTTTGACTTGAGCATAAATTGATCATGGATAATTTTTGAATATGCATGGATATATGTGATAATAGTATTGAGAAATATTGCTGGTTGAGGATATGAAATGAGTGTTATTTGCAGGAGGGTTATAATTGAGATAGAAAGGAAACTCTGTCGGATTTTAGGTATATTATCCGGACAGGGTGTTACATTAATTATCAAGATTAGGGACGATTGAAAGGGTCGCATTCCTCTTTGCCCCCATCTTTACATACACTTTCACAAAAGTTTTAATCAAGGTTTCATAATCCTCGATGTGACCATTCTCCGTCTTAGACATCCAAAGATCGTTAAGAAAATCTTTTTGTCTCGGAATAAAAATTGTGTTCTATAACTGTAGACACCTAATTTTGTCCGGGATCCCTAAACAAGATACGTTCCCCTTTCAACTTTTCGAAATGCGAAGAATCTTCCGTTATTCTACAGATGGGTCCCAAGACTTTGATTCGAAGGTCAAAATAAAAAAGTCAACCTTAAAACGTCAACCACTAAAAAAGTCAACTCTCAGTCAAAATCAAGATTCGAAGTTGAATTGAACAATGGTGAAGGAATTTTGATAATCAGAGATCTACAATTAAAGATAGAGAGGTTGAAAGACAAATTGCAAAATTCAGTGTAGGAAAAAAGCATGGAATTTCCAAATTTGGGGAAAAGTACATTGTAGACACCTAATTTTGTCCGGACCACTAAAACAGTATGTTTTCTTCTTAAATTGATGTTTTCGAGTGTAAAAAACTTTTTTCATCCTGCAGGTGGTACTCCGAGACTTAGTTTAAGAGGACGAGCATAAAAAGTCAAACTTGAAAAAAGTCAACCTCAAAAAAAGTTAACACTAAAAAAGTCAACCCCAGAAAGTCAATTACTAGAAAAGTTAACCCATTTTCAAAATCAAGATTTTTAGTTCAATTGAAAAATGGCGAAAGAATTTTGATAATCTGAGGTCTACATTGAAAGATATTGAGTTCGGAAGTTGGGATTTGGAGATTCAGTAGAAAGGAAACCCTAATCCGAGAAATTTGGGGAAAAGTGCTTTAACGATCAAATTGGTCGAAATTGAAGGTTCCAAATGAAATATAAGCACTGACTACGAGTAATGGAGAAGTCACTTGCATGATCAAAGTATTGGAAGTTTTAGGAGACTCAGCCCTAGTGATTTACCAGCTACGAGGAGAATGGGAAACCCGAGATACAAAGCTAATCCGATACTGAGAACTCATACTGAGTTTATTGGAGGAGTTCGAAGAAGTGAATTTCAACTACTTTCCTCGAGAAGAAAATCGGATGGTTGATGCTCTGGCTACTTTGTCATCAATGTTTAAAGTGAATGAAGGGGCGGAAGTTGTGCCGATCAAGATAAGCATATATGAGTCTCCTGCCCACTGTCTGAGTATTGAAGAAGAAGTAGATGGTCTCCCTTGGTATAATGACATTTTGCAGTACATCAAGAGTCAACAGTATCCAGAACAAGCAACAGAGAATGACAAGAGGACTCTGAGAAGGTTAGCAATGGGTTTTGTTCTAGACAGTGAGATTCTCTACAAGAAAAGGAAAGATCAAGTGCTATTGAGATGTGTCGGGTCTGCCGAAGCTCGAAGAATCATAGAAGAGGTCCATGAAGGGATATGTGGAACTCATGCTAATGGTCACACGCTTTTTAAACAGATTATGAGGGCAGGTTACTATTGGCTGACGATGGAAGGAGATTGTATCAGTTATTCCAGGAAATGCCATAAATGCCAGATTTATGCAGATAAGATTCATGTGTCGCCATCGCCATTACATGTCATGACTGCACCTTGGCCTTTTTCAGTGTCGGGAATGGATATGATAGGGCCTATTACCCCGAAAGCTTCAAATGGACATCGTTTCATCTTGGTGGCCATAGATTATTTCACAAAGTGGGTAGAAGCTGCGTCTTATGCAAATGTAACAAAGTCGGTGGTATGCAGATTCGTCAAGAAAGAAATCATAGGCCGTTACGGGTTGCCAGCAAGAATTATTTCGGATAATGCTCTCAATTTGAACAATAAGATGATGAGAGAAATGTGTACTCAATTCAAGATCACACATCATAATTCAGTACCTTACCGTCTAAAGATGAATGGCGCAATAGAAGCAGCTAACAAGAACATCAAGAGGATTGTTGAGAAGATGACCAATGTGTACAAAGATTGGCATGAGATCTTGTCGTTTGCTCTTCATGCATATCGTATTTCGGTCCGCACATCTACAGGGGCAACACCGTTTTCTTTGGTATACGGGATGGAAGCTGTGCTACCCATTGAAGTTGAGATCCCTTCACTTTGGGTTTTGATGGAAGTTGGCCTAGAGGAAGCAGAATGGGTTAGAGCTCGTTATGAACAGTTGAATCTCATCGAGGAGAAAAGATTGATAGCAATTTGTCATGGGCAGTTGTATCAGAAAAGGATGATTCGAGCCCATAACAAGAAAGTTCGTCCTAGACAGTTCCGAGAGGGGGAGTTGGTATTGAGAAAAATTCTCCCTATAATGAAGGACCCGATAGGAAAATAGGTTCCGAATTGGGAAGGACCCTTTGTGGTAAAGAGAGCTATTTCTGGAGGAGCATTGATTCTAACTAGAATGGACGGGGAAGATTTCAAAAATCCCGTGAATGCTGATGAACTGAAGAAGTTTTATGCTTGAAAAAAAAATTGTGATGCTGTGCACATGGAAATTCGAATGATTCCAAGTGTAAAAATATGAAATTCCATATATCTATTTCCCTTGAGAATTGCTTTTCAAAGAGAATAGTCATACTTGATATGATGAATGTCCGTCTTTCATAGTCCTTCCACTAGAAGAAATTATCCTTAGTCACCCCTTTGAGCCTTAAGAATTATTTCTTTCTTTAAACCTTGATCAATGATTACCCTCTATACTGGAGGGCAAATGCGAGGAAGATAATCAAAAATCATGGCAAAAAGAAAGCCATCGAAAAATGTGGCAAATGAAAGCCAACAAAGCAACAAAAAAAAAGGAAAAAAGAAAGTCCAAAAAGGGACAAATGTTTCAAGAATGAGTTCTCCTCAAAAAATGATCCTTGATCCAATCACCCTTAAACACACTTTGGGCCTATTTTATCCTTTCTTTCTAAACCAAAACCTTGGCCTACATTACATGCTTTAAAAGCCCATTTTGATCAAGCATGGATATTTAATTTGAAAGGTTATTCTCAGAATTCATCCCATCTTTTGAATTGATATTTTTACCCTGGAAGCAATTAGAATTCTCAGATGCATGGTAGAATACAAAAAAAAAATACAAAAAAAAAGGAAATGAAAAAAGAATGTAAAAGGAGAGGTTTAAGCCGAAAACCCGCAAAGGGCGACTTAATACCGAACAGAGGACACTTGAGTTGAAAACCTGCAAAGGGCGGCTTAAGTACTAATTAAAGTTTGAATCAATGCTCCGTTGTAAAGGGGGAGAAAGTATCTGACAATCAGAGGAAAAGGGAACAACTCAGTCTGATGTAACTACAGAACTTAAGAGGTTACCTAAGTGAATTGCTCGTTCAAGAGAAATTTCAGATGGTTTGAGAAATGAGGGGTCCAAGATATTCCGCATCCGGGGCATCTACAGCCTATAACCTTACATTTGTTTCTTATATCCTTGATATTTATGTTTACTATTATAAAACATTTCTTACAATAAATTCTTGTAATCCTTTTCAAGATAATTTTTGCTTGATTCATATTCTTTTTCACATACTTTTGAGATGCATTATGGTTGTTAAAAATTGAATGATGATTAGTAATAAAAATCTTTAAATAAAGGGATTTCAAAGTATTACCAAGGAATAGATTTAAATCTTGGGAAAGGTTTGGAAAGTTCACCAAGAAAAGAAAACAGTGAACGTGGTAGAAACTCCATCACGAAGTCAGAAAATCTGTGAACTTCAGCAAGAGACAGAAGCTGAGACTGTTTGACAAGATATCTTGAGTGAAAAATTCTTTAAGTGGGGTATCAATGAACAATTGAAGACTCTGTCCTGAATTCATATAATCTGTGAACCTCAAAGAAACCATGGATTAGAAATTATGGCACAATCATTTGATTGCATTTATTTTAGGAAAACATACAAGCATTTGCAAAGCATGACATTCTCATCATTGCATTTAGCTAACAGTGCAAAAATCAGGGAAACTTGGACTTCCCCAAAGAGAACTCGTTTTGCTTCTCAAACGATTCAGACTCTGAGATCGCCATCAAGGTATTTCCTCCTGTTTTAAATCGAATTCATTTTGTTTATCAAACAAATCGAGCCTTAAGACCGTCGTCAAGGTATTTTCAAACCAATTTTAAAGACCTTCAGGCACCAATTTTAAAGACCTTCGGGCACCAGTTTTAAAGACCTTCGGGCACAAATTTTAAAGACCTTCGAGTACCAGTTTTAAAGACCTTCGGGCACCAATTTTAAAGACCTTCGGGAACCAATTTTAAAGACCTTCGGGCTCCAATTTTAAAGACCTTCGGGCACCAATTTTAAAGACCTTCGGGCACCAGTTTAAAGACCTCCGGGCACTATTTTAAAGACCTTCGGGCACCATTTTTTTAAGACCTTCGGGCATCATAATTAAGATCTTCGGGCATAATATTTTCTTTTGAAAAACGAATCCATTTCCTTAAGACGGGTCGAGCCTTGATTAGTCAGGGAATTCAATTTAAGGACAAATCTTCAATTTACACCTTTTTCAAAACAAAAAAAAAAATGAAAAAATGATAGAATAATGAAAAAGAAACCCCTTTCCCTTTCCCTCACATGTGATTTCACTGACCGTACAAAATTAGTGTTTGTTTATCTTTGCCAGATTCCTGATTCTCAGCAATAGTCAAATAGGGGCAGCTGTAGACACCTAATTTTGTCCGGACCACTAAAACAGGTATGTTTTCTTCTTAAATTGATGTTTCCGAGTGTAAAAAGACTTTTTTCATCCTGCAGGTGGTACTGCGAGACTTAGTTTAAGAGGACAAGCATAAAAAGTCAAACTTGAAAAAAGTCAACCCCAAAAAAGTCAACCTCAGCAAGTCAACTACTGAAAAAGTCAACCACTTTCAAAATCAAGATTTTAAGTTCAATTGAAAAATGGCGAAAGAATTTTGATAATCTGAGGTCTACATTGAAAGATATTGAGTTCAAAAGTTGGGATTTGGAGATTCAGTAGAAAGGAAACTCTAATCCGAGAAATTTGGGAAAAAGTGCGTAAACAATCAAATTGATCGAAATTGAAGGTGCCAAATGAAATATTAGCACTGACTATGGGTAATGGAGAAGTCACTTGCAAGAAAACCCGAAAGAAAAGTCAATCCGGGAGAAAATCGAGAATTAGGGTTTTTAGTGGATTTCGGTGAAATCGGGAAAAATCACAGAAATGGCCCGACTTGGTAAGACCAAAGCTCCCAATGGATGAGGAATGATTAAAAAGGATAGCCCAAGGCTCAGGTTGAAGAAAATCTGAAAAACGGACTTGTTTTGAGCAGAACCGGGTTTCGAAAGCAAAAGGGCAAAATTAGAAAATTTGGGAAAAATAACAAATGGATTCAAAAAATTCTAAAAATTTGCAAATCTCATTCTTAAATCATTTGAAAGAGATTGGCAAAAGAAAATCTTGATTCGGAGTTCGTTTGCAAAATGGCCAAACCCCGGCTATCTTATGCAGTAATTCAAAAAACAAATCCCGAAAAAATAGCAAATGAACTCCAAATCTTCTAAAATTTTTCAAATCTCACTCTTAAATTATTTGGAAGAGATTGGCAAAATAAAATCTTGATTCGGAGTTCGTTTGCAAAATGGCCAAATTCCGGGTCTCTTATGTAGTAATTCAAAAAGAAAAATCTCGGAAAAATAGCAGATGAACTCCAAATCTTCTGAAATTTTGAAAATCTCATTTTTAAATTATTTGGAAGAGATTGGCGAAAGAATCTTGATTCGGAGTTTGTTTGCAAAATGGCCAAATCCCAGGTCTCTTATGGAGTAATTCAAAAATGAACATCCCGAAAAAATAGCAAATGAACTCCAAATCTTCTGAAATTTTGCAAATCTCATTTTTAAATTATTTAGAAGAGATTTGCAAAAGAAAATCTTGGTTCGGAGTTCGTTTGCAAAATGGCCAAATCCCGGGTCTCTTATGTAATAATTCATGAAGATAAATCCCGGAAAAATAGCAAATAGACTCCAAAAATTCTAAAATTTTGCAAATATCATTTTTATATTATTTGGAAGAGATTGACGAAAGAAAATCTTGATTCGCAGTTCGTTTGCAAAATGGCCAAATCCCGGGCCTCCTATGTAGTAATTCAAGCCAATAAATCCTTAAAAAATATCAAATGAGCTCCAAAAATTATGAAAACTTCTAGATGACACTTTTAAATTATTTGGAAGAGATTGGTGAAGAAAAATCTTGATTTGGAGCTCGTTTAAATGGTAAAATGTGGGGGCATAAAAAGGTATTTTTGAAAGAAAAAATCCAAATAAATAGCAAACGGACTCGGATAATTTTGAAAACTTTCAGAACTCAATGTTTTATTATTTTGGAAGTATTAAAAAAACAAAATTTTAATTTGGAGTCCATTTGATATTTATTTACATCCGGGGGGCAAAACGGTCATTTCACCCAAGCAACCGAAAAGGGCTTCTTTGGGCCTTTAAAAAAATCAGACTTGGGCTGGAAAACAGAAGTGCTAGCCTGCCAAGGCCCAAAGGGAGGAGGAAGCTTCTGATTTTTCAATCAAATGGCCAAGAATTAAGAGTTAGTTAGAGATTCTCTTTGATCAAGCCATGGTGATTAAGCCACATAGGTCAAGAGAGATGTCAACATTATTCTTAAACAGCTGTAATTTGGGACAGCTGATATGCTAATCTAAGGGTGATAATTTCATGATTTTTTTCACCTTGAATTATTAGCCATTTGATGGAAAATTAGTTGGAAAAAAATTACAACACTTTTGGAGGAGAGAGAGGGGCATTCGGCCTTCACATAGGGGGGATATTTTCATTTTCATTCACTTCATTTTGGCTGATTGCTCTTGGTTTTTCTCTCTTTGGTTGAAAGCAAAAAGAAAAAGTTTAGAAAATAAAGGAAAGTTTGAAGAGATAAAGCTTGAAATATAGCTTCTTGAGGTTGCTCTTGAGCACCAACTTTTGCACTTTCTTGATTTTCCATTCTTGTTTTTGCTATTTTGATTACTATTTGGTGAGTTTCCTTTTTAAATAAATGTTTTTTTATTGTTCTTCTTAAGTTCTTCCTTCATCTCTTTCTTAAATATATTTTTTACAATTTTTTTTTTACAATATACTCACCATGGCCGAATGGCCTACATTCTTTATGTAAGTTGCTGTTTTGTTTTATTTTATCATGTTGTTTATGTTATTTTCTTTGATCTTGATGTTTTAAATGTTATTTTACTTCATATACTTGAGTTATATTTTAATTTGGTTGCTTTTTTTGTTGCCATTTATGATTTAAATATCATGTTCTTGCATTTTTAATTTTCTGTTTTCATGATGTTTAAATTTGAGCATGTTTTAGATTTAGTATATCAAGTGTTTGTGAAAATGCTTGTGTGGTTTTTGCATGATTTGAGTTTTATATTTTAGTTGAGCATGTTTTAGTTTTAGTATATTAAGTGTTTGTGAAAATGCTTGTGTGGTTTTTGCATGATTTGAGTTTTATATTTTAGTTGAGCATGTTAGTATATCAAGTGTTTGTGAAAATGCCATGCTTGTTGGAGCTTGAGGCCATTCGGCTACTCCATGTGTTTTGCATTGTGTGTTGCGTTTTTGCCATGTTAGTTGGTAGGTTTTTCCATTTGCATTTGATTTAGTTTTGCATGCTAGTATACCAAGTGTTTGTGAAAATGCCATGTTTGCTAGTCACATAGGCCATTCGGCCACTCCTTGAATTTTTGCATTATATGTGCATTCTTGCCTGTTAGTTGATAGGTTAGCATTTGCATGATATTTGTTTGAGTTCTTGGTTTAAGCATGCTTTGTGTTTGTGAAAATGCCATGCATATTTTAGTTACTAAGTTTGGTTTATTTGCCATGCATGTTCATGCATTTTAGGTCTAGGTTGCATTAAATGCCATGCAAGTTCATTTAGGTCTAAGTCACTATATTGATGCCATGCATTTTTTTCATGACATTTAGGTTTAAACTCATGCATTTCATGCACTATGTTTGCTGTATTTTTTTCATGCATTTCATGTTCATGCCACTTGAATAATGACTTGAGCCAATTAATGGTTCAAAGTCATGCTCTCTTGAGCACACTTGTGGAAAATTAAGTTTTGTCAAATTGATTATTCTACCTTTGTGAATTTCTTTTACTTAGCCAATTTTTATCTAACTTTTAAAAAGTCCTAGCTACTGTTTGTGAGTCATTTTGTGAGTCTTAAATATTTTTACTTTGATTTTTAAATGATTTTATCAAAGGCAAAAATGTATTTTGGCAAAACAGTTTTTTCACCCAGTACTCGTACTTTTCCGATTTTTCTGGGAGTTCATCTTTAATCAAAAAATTAAGCCGATTTTTTCCCATGTAGTTTTACATGTCCTAAGTCTCCATTATGTTTTTCAGAATTTTTTGATTTTTTGAAAATAGGATAAAAATCGTGGCTTAAAACTGGACAGTGGAGTCAGAATTGAATTTAAAGAAAAATCATTTTTCTGTTTTGGTTAAGTTACTTAGAGGGGGCTGATTAAGAAGGTTAGCTACTGACTTAGGGTAGTTTCTAAGCCTTTTTAAACTCTAAAAATGATTTTTTTAACTCTCGGGTTAAGGGTGGTCAAGTCCGGGATTTTTAAACTTAGGAAATTAGAGCCATTTAAAAAAGATTTAGCCTAGTTTTTTACTTTTAATTCAAGCTTTTCAAAATTGTTTTCAAACAATCACAAAGTATTTTGGTTTTAGAATATTTAATTTGACATATTTTCCTAAGGTAGCCGGATATCTTTTTAGATATACGGATTTCCTTAATTAAAGGAAAAAATACATTTCATGCATTGCATTTTCCATATTCATGCATTTTATATAATATGTGATTCTTGCTATAATAATTCCTATGATATTGTTATTATTTTGATTTATATTTTTTTGATGTTATATGGTTTATTATATGGTTTTGAATATTTCATGATATCCTATGCTTTTATTTAGTTATTTTTATATTATTTAGTATATACTATGTTCATACATTATAATTTTTATTTTCATGCATATTATATGATAGCATTATTCTATATTTCATGTCATTTAAATTATTTCATTTCATATAGAATATATTATGTTACTTAGGTCATTTCATTTCATGTAGAATATATTATGTTACCTAGGTTATTTCATTTCATATAGAATATATTATGTTACTTAGGTCATTTCATTTAGAATATATCATGTGACTTAGGATATTTCATTTCATCTAGGATATATTATGTCATTTAGGATATTTCATTTCATTTAGAATATGTCATATAACTTAGGACATTTCATTTCATTTAGAATATGTCATATAACTTAGGACATTTCATTCCATTTAGAATATGCTAAGGCATTTAAATTATATTATATCATTTAGGATGCATTATATTATTTAGATTTTGTTATGTCATTTTATTTATGTCATGCATATACATATTCATATCTTTTAAAATGTTTTCAAAAGGATAATGATTTTTCAATAAAAAAATAAAGATATTCCCGAGTTAAAATTATTCATGAGTTCTCTACCGGGTTTGCTGGAGGGAATATCATCAATTATCATTAATAAAGGAATATCTTTCTTTCAAAAAAGAGAATGATTCGGAAAGTTTTCCAAAACTAATAAAAAATTTTATATTTTGCCACGTTTGTTGGGAAATATAGAAAAATTTTGAATTTATAAATTCCGAATCATCTTCAATTAAAAATGGAATTATTTTTTCTTTAAATTGGGAATTAACTTGAAATACTAAATTTAAAACCAACTTTACACTGAGATTTGAGATAACACACGATTAATAAGGTACCGTTTTATACGGGCGTTGTAGGGGTGCTAATCCTTCCCCGCACGTAACCGAGTCCTGAACCCGTTTCTTTGATTTCTCTGGTTTAAACGCAGACTTGAAATTGGTTTTAAAAATATTTTAATTAATTTTTAAAATATTTTATAAAACCGGTTTTAATAGGTGGCCGATCACACCTAGCTAAAAAAGATTGATGGCGACTCCATGTCTTTTTCAAGGTCATTTTCAAAACCTTCATTTTTCTAGAGGAATTAAGTCGACTTTTCCACGGTTTTTTAATGTCACGCTTAACGAATAATAAAGTATTGCGATGAGACTCGTTATTTTTTTAGGTTGCGATAGCTTGGCGACTCCGTTGGGGAAATATAGAGAGTCAGGCCTAAAATTAGTCGTGTGTTATCAAAGTCTCGGTTTTTGTTGGTTTAATTGGTATTTAATTTTAATTCCCATATTTTTAAAATAAAAGAGAATTTGGAAACTAAAAAAATGTTTTGATATGTCCATATTCATGTGCATTCATATTATTATTTGTTCTCTGGTTATTTTGTTGCGTATATTTATATGTTTGCTTCAATGATGCTTTACATTGTTTGATTTTAGTGGGGTATTTAGAATAAGGGTTGTAGAATAGGTGGTGACAGGTTTGTTTTGTTCCTTCGCACACACTGTATTTGCATTTACATAACATGAATCCTCTACCCGGGTTCCGTCCTTTTAAGTGGGAGTAAAGTAACTACGCCTTCGTGATTGATCCTCCGTATGGGCTAGTGAAACACTTCCGGAGTATAAAGCACCTAATGCCTTCGCGATAATTCTCCGTACGGGCATAGGAAAATATACTCTAATGAATTGAACCCGCTTTTATCGGGGTACCTTACTAGCCTTCACCGGCGACAGTGAGGAACAATTCGGGGCCTTAGAACCGATTCACCTTCATATAGTGAACCTAGGCGAAGCCATGCCGGATTTCTGTTAGATACCCGAAGTTTAAGAACACATGGAGGAACATTTCCAACCTTTTACCATTTTTCTATATGTTAGATACAAATTGGGTGATGATGAACGAACATCATATCACTCGTATTTTTTATTATTTTGTCCCAAAGGCGTCATAATGCCGAAGCTCTATTTAAATTTTTGGGACTTTTTTTTAAAAAAAAAAAAAGAAAAAAGCATGTTGTTATTTACGTTATATTTGTGAATTGATTTCTTTACTAATCTATTTCTTTCTGTTTTCTTTTCTTTGACATGCATCATAGACATCATCATACAGTTGAAGTTTATTGGCCTCGGGATAGTTATCAACCCAAAGGACTTTCATGGAGTGTCAGGTTATTTCAGTGATAGAAGATCATGCAGTAGTCAGGGCACGGTCGGAAAAAGATCAGAGGGAGAATGGTGATGGCCTCAAGAAAGATTATGTGTTAGTATTTTTGGAAAGGGTAAAAGTGGATCCTAGACAGAATAATCTCCGAGGGTTAGGTGACATTTGGAATCAGTGGAATTTATCAGAAAAAGAAGCCTTCACTCAGAAATATGGAGACGTAGCACTCTTAATTCCGATTCAGGTCAATAGTGGGTTGATTCAGGCTATGGTACAGTTTTGGAATCCTGCTTATAGATGTTTCACTTTTAACAAGGAGGATATGACACCACTAATCGAAGAATATTCAGCACTGTTACGTATTGAATGTCCTAATCCTGATTGGGTATATTTGAAGGAAATGAAACCTTCAGGTTTGAAGAAGAAAGTGGCTAGGATCACAGGAATGGATACAACATGGGTCGAGAGTCATGTGGACACAAAGCAGAAAAATGGGTGCATTCCATGGGAAACTCTCCGACAGTTGATATTGGGTTGTTCCGACAAAGCAAAAGCTAGGGACATCTTCGCTCTAGCCATCTACGGGTTAATCATATTCCCGAAGATATTGGGTCATGTGGATATAGCCGTGTTTGATTTCTTTGAAAAGTTGGAACATAAGATCAACCCATCTCCGGCCATCATAGCTGAAACTATCCGATCATTGAATTTTTGTAAAAGGACAGGACAAGGGAGAATCAAGGGATGTGTACAACTCCTTTATATTTGGTTTCAAAGTCACTTTTGGAAGATAGAAAATGTTTCCTTCAAACCGTACATGAAGACTTTAGTTCCGATTAGGGAGTTCCTTCAAAATGATTGGCCTAAAGATGGAATGAAGAGAAATGGGTCAACATGTTCCAGAATTTAAAAGGGGAGATGGTGACTTGGAGAGCTCCATGGATGGTTCCTATGCTGATTATGTACAAATGTAGGGACAACCCGGGAGTTCCACTACAAACAATTTGGGGGTCTGTGAGTTATACGCCTTTGTTGGTGCAAAGACAGGTTGAGTCCCGGCAATTCACACCCATGACTCATAATCTAGGATCATCAGAGTTCACTTATGGGGAAAACGGATATTCTGGAAAAGTGCTGGCAGTGATTGAAGCATGGAAGAAAACCCATCAGATAAAAGTGGCCAGATATGCTGACACTGTTACACTTGATTACCTGGTATGGAGGGAATTAAGGGTTAATGATAGACTGTTAACATCAGATGGCGAGGAGGTCCAGTTCATGAATCCGCCACCGAGGGAAATGCCATCAGAGATAGAAATCGCAAGGGCGGAATTTGAAAAAGAAAAGGCCCGGATGAGCAAGGAGATTGCCCGACTGCAAGAAGAGCTTGAGGACATGAAAAATAGGGAATCAACTCGGGAAAAATAAAAGGAACAGATCAAGAGAAAAAGGGACATCATTAAAGGCAATCTTCGGGAATTACATTTAGAGAACAAGAGGTACCGCTTCGAGCTCAGATTTGAGGGGACTATCAAGATTTCCGGGGAGTGGGAACATGAGGTCAACAACCTCAAAAAGGAGAATAACTACTGGAAGGAGAAAGAAAAACATGAGGAAGCCCGAGCAAATCAACTGGAGAAACAAGCTAGGGAAAGCTTACATGGCGATGCTTCTGCTGACACGTCAAAGGGTTGTGAACAAGTAGGGATCAGATGGAAGAGCAAGGCAATCAAAAGAGGACAGTGAATAAGGTCTAGAAGTCGAGGGAGTTACCAGTGTTTTGTAATAGTTTGTAGGAGAGATAGGTTATCATGCTGTCTAAAACAGGGATCTTTTCTTTGATGTATTTAGTTTCAGGAAATCAATGAAAGACCGTTTGGTTGGAATTATCCCGGGGCCAATACTTTAAATGCATTCATTATTCACTAGTTTTTTTTTATATATATTTTATTTGTTCATAATCGTTCATTCATTTATTCTTTATAAATTGTTCATATACTTAGTCATTTATTGGTCCATTCATTTATTCATTATAGGTTCATACACTTAGTCATTTACTTAGTTGTTCATTCATTAACACTGATTCATTCATTCACTTATTCATTTATTCATTTTTTTTATATAAAATAAAAATAAGAAATGTGTCAATAATTTCTAATCCATGGTTTTTAAAACTAAAGGTACAATTGGTCGCACTCAGAAAGAACCAGACTTCCAATACCCTTACAATACTTGATCTCGAACAAAAGCCATGGAAAACGATTAGCTTGCCAGAATTGAGAGAATGGAAAGAATCCAGAAAGAACTACAAGAACAGTTGACTAAGTCTCAAGAGGAGACAGAGAACAGATGACAAAGCTCATGGAGATGATGAGCACTATGATGAAGCAGAAGTGGCCCGAGAGAATTCAGTTGCTGGAATAGGGGCAGTGAATTGGGAGGATAGACCAGAAGTGGTACAGAGAAATGGCCAGACATCCCAACCTGTGGGAAATGAAATCCCAACTGGGGCAGCATCCTACATCTACATCCAGCCGGCGGTCGAAGCACAAAATTTCGGTCCAAAAAAGGGTAACAACGGAGTTGATCCAATTGAGGTTGAGGTTCTAGAATTCGAAGAAATGGCAGAGAAGGAAAGGGCCAAAATGACTGAACTAAAGAGGGTCGAAACTGCTGAATCTGAGAAGAAATATCAGTTGTTGGAAGAAAAGCTAAGAGCAGTGGAAGGAGCAGAGTTATTTGGCAGTCTAGATGCCAAAGAGATGAGCTTGGTACATGATCTAATAATTCCACCGAAGTTCAAAGTACCAGACTTTGAAAAGTATAATGGGACCACCAACCCATCGGCTCATCTGACTATGTACTGTAGAAGGATGACAGGGCATGAGGATAATGAGAAATTGCTTATTCATTGCTTCCAGGATAGCTTAACAGGGTCAGCCACCCGATGGTACAATCAACTCAGTCGTACCAAGATTCGTTCATGGAGGGATTTGGCCAGGGCTTTTATGGAGTATTATAAGCACGTTTCTGACATGGTACCGGATAGGCTGTCATTACAGAACATGGAAAAGAGGTCCAATGAAACCTTCAAAGAGTATTCGCAAAGGTGGAGGGATCTGGCCACACAAGTGCAACCCCCTTTAACCAACAAAGAAACCACGATGCTTTTCATTAACACATTGAAAGCACCTTATTATGACAAATTGGTGGGAAACGCTACCAAAGATTTTACGGATATGGTAATATCTAGGGAAATGATTGAGTCATCTATTAAGAATGGAAAGATGGAAGGAGGTGAGTCTGCTACCGCAAAGAGAGCTTTTTCGACAAAGAAGAAGAAGGAAACTCATGCAGTAAGCTTCAACCAATACCCTTATACACCTCATACACCATACACACCACCAAGACCCTATACTCCTACCACACCTTATGCACCTCTGACACCTTATACACCATACCCGGGGTATAATCCTTACTACCCCAATATCAACCACCTTACCCAAAACCCGTTCCCCTACACTAATATACCACAACAGCCATTCCCAACTGGCATATCCCCTCAAATCACCTTTCCTAGAAATACTGTCCCAAACACTCAAGGTCCTGCGCGTAATGACCAACGTTCATCAAGGAACGATCAAAAAACCCAATTTGATCTGATTCCCACTACCTATGGTGAGCTATATCCAAAACTATTGCAGGGTCAACTTGTTGTACCCGTGTACCTAAAACCTTTGACACCTCCATATCCAAGATGGTACAATGCAAACACCAACTGTGCATACCATGCGGGAATCCAAGGACATTCAATTGAAGATTGTCTGGCCTTCAGAAAGAAAGTCCAAAGCCTGATTAATGCTGGGGTTGTGAAGTTTGGATCAAAAAATGGGCCAAACGTAACTGGAAATCCATTGCCCAATCATGCTGGGAATCAGGTAAATGCAATATTGACCGAAGAGGGCAGAAAATTAAAAGGGATATTGGGGAGGTTAAGACTCCAATGATGACAGTATGGGTTGAAATGGTCAAGGCAGGATTGGTGGAAGGTACGGAAGGTTTGAAAATGGTTGCAAGAAGGGTGCATAGTTGGTGCCCGTTCTATAAGGGTGAAGGCCATGACATACAGAACTGCGGGGACTTTCGGGTTAAAGTCCAAAAGATGATGGATAGTGGGGTAGCCCAATTCTATGAGGAGATAGAAGGGGAAATAAAAGTCATTGAAAATACAGGCGGCTATGGGATAGGAAGACCCCTAATCATCTACTATAATAAACCGGAAGAAAAAGTTATGCCATTTATGGAAGAAAATGCGCCCAAATTAATCATTGATTTACCTGTTTCCTTTCCATACAAGGAAAACAAGGCTACACCATGGAAATATGGCTGCAGCATGGTTATGCCCGGGTCTTCAGGCCAGCAGGATATTACAGGTGTGGGGCATTTAACCCGAAGCGGGAGGTGTTATGCTCCGGAGGCCGTTGAACAAGGGGTAGTAGGGAAAGACAGAGAAATTGATAAAGGGAAGAAGGTCGTCGAGCCAATCCATATTGAGATGGATTTGCCAAAGGAAACAGAAAGGGGATCAGCCCCGGTTAATAGAACAAAAGAACCAGTATATGAGAAGGAAGCTTGTGAGTTCTTGAAATTTATAAAGCATAGTGAGTATAGCGTGGTTGAACAACTGCAACGCCAACCAGCTAGGATCTCAATCTTATCCTTGATTTTAAATTCAGAACCACACAGAAATGCTTTGTTAAGAGTATTAAATCAAGCATACGTGGCTAATAATATATCAGTGGAAAAGCTGGATAGGTTGGTGGGAAACATCGCAGCAGATGACTACATATTTTTCAGCTATGAGGAGATACCACCCAATGGTATTGGATCGACAAAAGCTCTCCATATAACTACCACTTGTAAGGGCACATATTACCGAGGGTCCTTTTGGATAATGGTTCTTCACTAAATGTGATGCCTTTAACAACCCGATCCAAATTGCCAGTTGATATATCCTATATGATACCAAGTTGCACGGTGGTCAGGGCTTTTGATGGAACTAGTAGAGAGGTTATGGGAACCATTGAAGTTCCTCTAGAGGTAGGCCCGTGAATTTATCAAGTGAACTTCCAGGTCATGGATATTAATCCATCTTATAATTGCTTGTTGGGAAGGCCATGGATACATTCAGCTGGGGCTGTACCCTCGTCTCTCCACCAAAAGCTGAAATTTGTGATGGAGGGTCGGTTGATTACGGTATCAAGGGAGGAAGACATAATAGCCTCCGCATCAACTGAATCTCCTTATGTGGAGCCCAATGAAGATGTCGTAGAGTGTTCTTTCGGGTCTTTGGAATTTGTAAATGCAGTTTTCGTCGCTGAAAGACGGAAAATTTTGAAACCAAGGCTGTCCAAGAACACAAGGCTGGGGGTAAGAACCACCGTAGGAAAAGGCTGCAAGGCTGGAAAAGGACTCGGGAAATATCTTCAGGGGATGGCTCGAGCCATAGAAGTAAAAGGAAAGAGAGATTGGTTTGGCCTAGGGTATCTTTCGAAGGCCCATGAGAAAAGGAAACAAGTTGAAAGGAACTGACAAAGGAGGATGACCCATCTTACGGGTATGGATATTGAGTGGGAGCCTGTGACATTCCCACCTATCCTTCACAGCTTCCGCTCAGCCGGTTCTTTGTTCAGAGAAAAGAATTCTGATGATGTGCTCATAATGATAGAGCAAGCCTTTGAGAGGTTCCAGGTGAATAGGGATGAGCAGAGGTATGATGTGAAGGTCTGCGCAACTGAGGAAGACAGAATTAATGCTAGCTAGATGGTGCGACCTTGTCCACCAGGATATAGACTAACCAACTAAAGTGCGACTGAGTTGCCCATAGTTTTTAAGTCTATTCCAAAGTAATACTTTTTAAAAAAGCAATCTTAATTATCTTTGCCCAGAGATATTAAGAGTATTTTTCTGTAATGGGTTTTTTTTTTAATATTTTCATTCAATAAATAACAAGCACAATGCATTATCCATATTGATGTGTCCATATTCTTTCATTTTTGTTATTTATTTTATTTTCATTATATATTTTCCTATATTGTTTCTTCTTTACCTATTTACAGGTGTACGGATGCGGAATATAAGGACTTTCCTGTCAGTAATTCTGAAATTGATTTTGAAAGACCCATTTGCACGGGTGATTTTGAGGCTAATGAAGATACTGAGGATTACGGTCTACGTCCAAATCTATTAAGGAAAATAGAACAAAAGGAGAAACAAGTACTTCCTCATAAGGAGTTATTGGAAACAATAAATCTGGGAAATGGTGAAGAGATAAAAGAAGTCAAAATTGGAACTTCATTGTCATCATCAATAAAAGGTGAATTGATAGCTTTGCTCCAGGAGTATGTGGATGTATTTGCATGGTCTTACCAAAATATGCCAGGGTTAGATCCAGATATTGTGGTTCATAAGCTCCCTTTAAGGCCAGAATGCAAGCCAATTCAGCAGAAGTTGAGAAGAATGAGCCTGATATGCTGTTAAAGATAAAAGAGGAGGTGAAGAAACAATTTGATGCTGGATTCTTAGAGGTGACAAAATATCCAGAATGGGTGGAAAATATTGTTCCGGTACCAAAGAAGGATGGCAAGGTGCGAATGTGCGTTGATTACCAAGATTTGAACAAGGCCAGCCCTAAAGATAATTTCCCTTTGCCCCATATTGATACTCTAGTGGATAATACAGCAAAGAGTTCTTTATTTTCTTTCATGGATGGGTTCTCAAGATACAATCAGATCAAGATGGCACCAGAAGACATGGAGAAAACCACATTTGTTACAATGTGGGGAACCTTATGCTACAAAGTAATGCCATTTGGGTTGAAGAATGCTGGGGCAACATACCAGATAGCCATGGTGACCTTGTTTCATGATATGATGCATAAGGGAATTGAGGTCTACGTTGATGATATGATCGCAAAGTCACAAGGAGAAGTGGAGCATATTGCGAATCTTAAGAAGCTCTTTGAACGATTAAGGAAATTTAGACTCAAGCTAAATCCGGTAAAATGCACTTTTGGAGTCACCTCGGGGAAATTGTTGGGTTTTGTCGTCAGCAAAAGAGGAATTGAGATTGACCCAGATAAAGTGAAGGCCATTCAGAATTTGCCACCACCTCATACTCGAAAGGAAATAAGAGGCTTTCTGGGGAGATTGAATTACATTGCTCGGTTTATTTCACAGTTAACCGACAAATGTGATCCAATATTTAAGTTACTGTGAAAACGTGATCCAGGAGAATGTGATGAAGGGTGTCAGATTGCTTTTGAAAAGGTTAAGCATTATCTATCAAACCCACCAGTATTAATGCCACCTATTCCGGATAAACCAATGATACTGTATTTATCAGTATTTGAAAGATCCATGGATTGTGTTTTGGGGCAGCTTGATGAAACTGGAAAGAAAGAACAGGCAGTTTACTACCTCAGCAAGAAGTTCACAGATTATGAGTTGAAATATTCGTCAGTAGAGAAGTTGTGTTGCGCCTTAGCTTGGACTGCTCGAAGACTTAGACAATACATGATGTACCACACAACGTGGTTGATTGCTAAGTCGGATCCAATCAAGTACATGTTGGAAGCACCTTCTTTGTCAGGGAGGACAGCAAGATGGCAGGTTTTATTGTCAGGGTACGACATTGTATATGTAAGTCAAAAGCTATCAAGGGCAGTGCAGTAGCTGAATTCTTAGCAAGTCGGGCAGTGGAAGATTATGAGCCATTGAACTTTGACTTCCTAGATGAGGATTTGATGTATGTGTCGCAAGCAGATGAGATTCCTTTGAAGAAGAAAGTATGGAAAATGTACTTTGATGGCGCATCTAATGCCATGGGGCATGGAATCAATGCAGTGCTTATATCCCCATAAGAAGATTGTTATCCTTTGACTGCTAGATTGGATTTTGATTGTACAAACAATACTGCCGAGTATGAAGCATGTACTATGGGCCTTCGTGCTGCAGTGGACAGAAAGATCAAAGTATTGAAAGTTTTCGGAGACTCAACCCTAGTGATTTACCAACTACGAGGAGAATGGGAAACCCGAGATACAAAGCTAATCTGATATCGAGAACTCATACTGAGTTTATTGGAGGAGTTCGAAGAAGTGAATTTCAACTACTTTCCTCGAGAAAAAAATCAGATGGCGGATGCTCTGGCTACTTTGTCATCAATGTTTAAAATGAATGAAGGAGCGGAAGTTGTGCCGATCAAGATAAGCATATATGAGTCTCCTGCCCACTATCTGAGTATTGAAGAAGAAGCAGATGGTCTCCCTTGGTATGATGATATTTTGCAGTACATCAAGAGTCAACAGTATCCAGAACAAGGAACAGAGAATGACAAGAGGACTCTGAGAAGGTTAGCAATGGGTTTTGTTCTAGACAGTGAGATTCTCTACAAGAAAGGGAAAGATCAAGTGCTATTGAGATGTGTCGGGTCTGCCGAAGCTCGAAGAATCATAGAAGAGGTCCATGAAGGGATATGTGGCACTCATGCTAATGGTCACATGCTTGCTAAACAGATTATGAGGGCAGGGTACTATTGGCTGACGATGGAAGCAGATTGTATCAGTTATTCCAGGAAGTGCCATAAATGCCAGATTTATGCAGATAAGATTCATGTGTCGCTATCGCCATTACATGTCATGACTGTACCTTGGCCTTTTTCAATGTGGGGAATGGATATGATAGGGCCTATTACCCCGAAAGCTTCAAATGGACATCGTTTCATCTTGGTGGCCATAGATTATTTCACAAAGTGGGTAGAAGCTGCGCCTTATGCAAATGTAACAAAGTCGGTGGTATGCAGATTCGTCAAAAAAGAAATCATATGCCGTTGCCAGCAAGAATTATTTCGGATAATGCTCTCAATTTGAACAATATGATGATGAGAGAAATGTGTACTCAATTCAAGATCACACATCATAATTCGGCACCTTACCGTCCGAAGATGAATGGTGCAGTAGAAGCAGCTAACAAGAACATCAAGAGGATTGTTGAGAAGATGACCAATGTGTACAAAGATTGGCATGAGATCTTGACGTTTGCTCTTCATGCATATCGTACTTCGGTCCACACATCTACAGGGGCAACACCGTTTTCTTAGGTATACGGGATGGAAGCAGTGCTACCCATTGAAGTTGAGATCCTTTCACTTCGGGTTTTGATGGAAGTTGGCCTAGAGGAAGCAGAATGGGTTAGAGCTCGTTATGAACAGTTGAATCTCATCGAGGAGAAAAGATTGAAAGCAATTTGTCACGGGCAGTTGTATCAGAAAAGGATGATTAGAGCCCACAACAAGAAAGTTCATCCTAGACAGTTCCAAGAGGGGGAGTTGGTATTGAGAAAAATTCTCCCTATAGTGAAGGACCCGAGAGGAAAATGGGCTCCAAATTGGAAGGACCCTATGTGGTAAAGAGAGCTTTTTCTGGAGGAGCATTGATTCTAACTAGAATGGACGGGGAAGATTTCAGAAATCCCGTGAATGCTGATGAACTGAAGAAGTATTATGCTTAAAAAAAAATTGTGATGCTGTGCACATGGAAATTCGAATGATTCCAAGTGTAAAAATATGAAATTTCACATATCTATTTCCCCTGAGAGTTGCTTTTCAAAGAGAATAGTCATGCTTGATATGATGAATGGCTGTCTTTCATATTCCTTCCACTAAGAAGAAATTATCCTTAGTCACCCCTTTGAGCCTTAAGAATTATTTCTTTCTTTAAACCTTGATCAAGGATTACCCTCTATACTAGAGGGAAAATGCGAGGAAAGATAATCAAAAATCATGGCAAAAATAAAGCCATCGGAAAATGTGGCAAATGAAAGCCAACAAAGCAAAAAAAAAGGAAAAAAGAATGTCCAAAAAGGGACAAATGTTTCAAGAATGAGTTCTCCTCAGAAAATGATCCTTGATCCAATCACCCTTAAACACACTTTGGGCCTATTTTATCCTTTCTTTCTAAACCAAAACCTTGGCCTACATTAGATGCTTTAAAAGCCCATTTTGATCAAGCATGGATATTTAATTTGAAAGGTTATTCTCAGAATTCATCCCATCTTTTGAATTGATATTTTTACCTTGGAAGCATTTAGAATTCTCAGATACATGGTAGAATACAAAAAAAAAAATAGAAATGAAAAAAGAATGTAAAAGGAGAGGTTTAAGCCGAAAACCCGCAAAGGGCAACTTAATACCGAACGGAGGACACTTGAGTTGAAAACCTGCAAAGGGAGGCTCAAGTACTAATCAAAGTTTGAATCAATGCTCCGTTGTAAAGGGGGAGAAAGTATCTGACAATCAGAGGAAAGGGGAACAACTTAGTCTGATGTAACTACAGAACTTAAGAGGTTACCTAAGTGAATTGCTCGTTCAAGAGAAATTTCAGATGGTTTGAAAAAGGAGGGGTCCAAGATATTCTGCATCCGGGGCATCTACAGCCTATAACCTTACATTTGTTTCTTATATCCTTGATATTTATGTTTACTATTATAAAACATTTCTTGCAATAAATTCTTGTTATCTTTTTCATGACAATTTTTGCTTGATTCATATTCTCTTTCACATACTTTTGAGATGCATTATGGTTGTTATTAAATTGAATGATGATTAGTAATAAAAATCTTTAAATAAAGGGATTTCAAAGTATTACTAAGGAATAGATTTAAATCTTGGGAAAGGTTTGGAAAGTTCACCAAGAAAAGAAAACAGTGAACGTGGTGGAAACTCCATCACAAAGTCAGAAAATCTGTGAACTTCAGCGAGAGACAGAAGCTCAGACTATTTGACAAGATATCTTGAGTGAAGAATTCTTTAAGTGGGGTATCAATGAACAATTGAAGACTCTGTCCTGATGTCATATAATCTGTGAACCTCAAAGAAACCATGGATTAGAAATTATGGCACAATCATTTGATTGCATTTATTTTAGGAAAACATACAAGCATTTGCAAAGCATGACATTCTCATCATTGCATTTAGCTAATAGTGCAGAAATCAGGGAAACTTGGACTTCCCCAAAGAGAACTCGTTTTGCTTCTCAAACGATTCAAACTTTGAGATCACCATCAAGGTATTTCCTCCTGTTTTAAATCAAATTCATTTTGTTTATCAGACAAATCGAGCATTAAGACCGTCGTCAAGGTATTTTCAAACCAATTTTAAAGACCTTCGGGCACCAATTTTAAACACCTTGGGGCACCAGTTTTAAAGACCTTCCGGCACCAATTTTAAAGACCTTCGAGCACCAATTTTAAAGACCTTCGAGCACCAATTTTAAAGACTTTCGGGCACCAATTTTAAAACACCTTCAGGCACAAGTTTTAAAGACCTTCGGGCACCAATTTTAAAGACCTTCGGGCACCAATTTTAAAGACCTTTCGGGCACTAATTTTAAAGACGAAGGCACCAGTTTTAAAGACCTCCGGGCACCATTTTAAAGACCTTCGGGCACCATTTTTAAGATCTTCGGGCATAATTTTTTCTTTTGAAAATTGAATCCGTTTTCTTAAGACGGGTCGAGCCTTCATTAGTTAGGGAATTCAATTTAAGGATAAATCTTCAATTTATAGCTTCTTCCAAAAAAAAAATTTGAAAAAAATGACAGAAGAATGAAAAAGAAACCCCTTTCCCTCACATGTGATTTCACTGACCGTACAAAATTAGTGTTTGTTTATCTTTGCCTGATTCCTGATTCTCAGCAATAGTCAAAGAGCGGCAGCTGTAGACACCTAATTTTGTCCGGACCACTAAAACAGGTATGTTTTCTTCTTAAATTGATGTTTTCGAGTGTAAAAAGACTTTTTTTCATCCTGCAGGTGGTACTCCGAGACTTAGTTTAAGAGGACGAGCATAAAAAGTCAAACTTGAAAAAAGTCAACCTCAAAAAAAGTCAACCCCAAAAAAGTCAATCTCAAAAAGCCAACTACTGAAAAAGTTAACCCACTTTCAAAATCAAGATTTTAAGTTCAATTGAAAAATGGCAAAAGAATTTTGATAATCCGAGGTCTACATTGAAAGATATTGAGTTCGGAAGTTGGGATTTGGAGATTCAGTAGAAAGGAAACCCTAATCCGAGAAATTTGGGGAAAAGTGCTTAAAAGATCAAATTGGTCAAAACTGAAGGTTCCAAATGAAATATAAGCACTGACTACGGGTAATGGAGAAGTCACTTGCAAGAAAAATTGAAAGAAAAGTCAATCCGGGAGAAAACCGAGAATTAGGGTTTTTAGTGGATTTCGGTGAAATCGGGAAGAATCACAGAAATGGCCCAACTTGGTAAGACCAAAGCCCCCAATGGATGAGGAATGATTAAAAAGGATAGCCCAAGGCTCAGGTTGAAGAAAATCATAAAAACGGACTTGTTTTGAGCAGAACCGGGTTTCGGAAGCAAAAGGGCAAAATTGGAAAATTTGGGAAAATACCAAATGGACTCCGAAAATTTTGAAAATTTGCAAATCTCATTCTTAAATCGTTTGAAAGAGATTGGAAAAATAAAATCTTGATTCGGAGTTCGTTTGCAAAATGGCCAAATCCCGAGTCTCTCATGCAGTAATTCAAAAAAAAAAATCTCAGCAAAATAGCAAAATAACTCCAAATCTTCTAAAAAATTTCAAATCTCATTTTTCAATTATTTGGAAGATATTGGAGAAATAAAATCTTGATCCGGAGTTCGTTTGCAAAATGGCCAAATCCCGGCTCTCTTATGTAGTAATTCAAAAAGGAAAATCCCGAAAAAATAGCACATGAACTCCAAATCTTCTGAAATTTTGCAAATATAATTTTTAAATTATTTGGAAGAGATTGGCGAAATAAAATCTTGGTTCGGAGTTCGTTTGCAAAATGGCCAAATCCCGGGTCTCTTATGCAATAATTCAAGAAGATAAATCCTGAAAAAATAGCAAATGGACTCCAAAAATTCTGAAATTTTGCAAATCTAATTTTTAAATTATTTGGAAGAGATTGGTGAAAGAAAATCTTGATTCGGAGTTTGTTTGCAAAATGGCCAAATCCCGGGACTCCTATGCAGTAATTCAAGCCGATAAATCCTGAAAAAAATACCAAATGAGCTCCAAAAATTATGAAAACTTCCAGATCACACTTTTAAATTATTTGGAAGATATTGGTGAAGAAAAATCTTGATTTGGAGCTCGTTTAAAAAATGGTAAAATGTGGGGGCATAAAAGGGCATTTTTGGAAGAAAAAATCCAAATAATTAGCAAACGGACTCGGATAATTTCGAAAAATTCCAAAACTCAATGTTTTATTATTTTGGAAGTATTAAAAAAGGAAAAATTGAATTTGGAGTCCGTTTGATATTTATTTACATCCGGGGGGCAAAACGGTCATTTCACCCAAGCAACCGAAAAAGGCTTCTTTGGGCCTTTAAAAAAATCAGACTTGGGCTGGAAAAGATAAGTGATGGCCTGCCAAGGCCCAAAGGAAGGAGGAAGCTTCTGATTTTTCAATCAAATGGCCAAGAATTAAGAGTTAGTTAGAGATTCTCTTTGATCAAGCCATGGTGATTAAGCCACATAGGCCAAGAGAGATATCAACATTATTCTTAAACAGCTGTAATTTGGGACAGCTGCTATGCTAATCTAAGGGTGATAATTTCATGATTTTTTCACCTTGAATTATTAGCCATTTGATGGAAAATTAGTTGGAAAAAAATTACAACACTTTTGGAGGAGAGAGAGAGAGAGGGGCATTCGGCCTTCACATAGGCGGGATATTTTCATTTTCATTCACTTCATTTTGGCTGATTGCTCTTGATTTTTCTCTCTTTGGTTGAAAGCAAAAAGAAAAAGTTTAGAAAAGAAAGGAAAGTTTGAAGAGATAAAGCTTGAAATATAGCTTCTTGAGGTTGCTCTTGAGCACCAACTGTTGCACTTTCTTGATTTTCCATTCTTGTTTTTTCTATTTTGATTACTATTTGGTGAGTTTCCTTTTTAAGTAAATGTTTTTTTATTGTTCTTCTTAAGTTATTCCTTCATCTCTTTCTTAGATATATGTTTTACAATTTTTTTTTTTAAATATACTAACCATGGCCGAATGGCCTACATTCTTTATTTAAGTTGTTGTTTTGTTTTATTTTATCATGTTTTTTATGTTATTTTCTTTGATCTTGATGTTTTAAATGTTATTTTACTTCATATACTTGAGTTATATTTTAATTTGATTGCTTTGTTTGTTGCCATTTATGATTTAAATATCATGTTCTTGCATTTTTAATTTTCTGTTTTCATGATGTTTAAATTTGAGCATGTTTTAGATTTAGTATATCAAGTGTTTGTGAAAATGCTTGTGTAATTTTTGCATGATTTGAGTTTTATATTTTAGTTGAGCATGTTTTAGATTTAGTATATTAAGTGTTTGTGAAAATGCTTGTGTGGTTTTTGCATGATTTGAGTTTTATATTTTAGTTAAGCATGTTAGTATATCAAGTGTTTGTGAAAATGCCATGCTTGTTGGAGCTTGAGGCCATTCAGCTACTCCATGTGTTTTACATTGTGTGTTGCATTTTTGCCATGTTAGTTGGTAGGTTTTTGCATTTGCATGATATTTGATTTAGTTTTGCATGCTAGTATACCAAGTGTTTGTGAAAATGCCATGTTTTCTTGTCACATAGGCCATTCGGCCACTCCTTGAATTTTTGCATTATATGTGCATTCTTGCCATGTTAGTTGATAGGTTAGCATTTGCATGATATTTGTTTGAGTTCTTGGTTTAAGCATGCTTTGTGTTTGTGAAAATGCCATGCATATTTTAGTTACTAAGTTTGGTTTATTTGCCATGCATGTTCATGCATTTTAGGTCTAGGTTGCGTTAAATGCCATGCAAGTTCATTTAGGTCTAAGTCACTATATTGATGCCATGCATTTTTTCATGACATTTAGGTTTAAACTCATGCATTTCATGCACTATGTTTGCTGTATTTTTTTCATGCATTTCATGTTCATGCCACTTGAATAATGACTTGAGCCAATTAATGGTTCAAAGTCATGCTCTCTTGAGCACACTTGTGGAAAATTAAGTTTTGTCAAATTGATTATTCTACCTTTGTGATTTTTTTTTACTTAGCCAATTTTTATCTAACTTTCAAAAAGTCCTAGCTTCTGTTTTTGAGTCATTTTGTGAGTCTTAAATATTTTTACTTTGATTTTTAAATGATTTTATCAAAGGCAAAAATGTATTTTGGCAAAACAGTTTTTTCACCCAGTACTCGTACTTTTCCGATTTTTCTGGGAGTTCATCTTTAATAAAAAACTTAAACCGATTTTTTCCCGTGTATTTTTATATATCCTGAGTCTCCAGTATGTTTTTTAGAATTTTTTGAATTTTTAAAAATAGGATAAAACATCGTGGATTAAAACTGGACAGTGGAGTTAGGATTGAATTTAAAGAAAAATCATTTTTTTGTTTTGGTTAAGTTACTTAGAGGGGGTTGATTAGGAAGGTTAGCTACTGACTTAGGGTAGTTTCTAAGCCTTTTTAAACTCTAAAAATGATTTTTTTAACTCTCGAGTTAAGGGTGGTCAAGTCCAGGATTTTTAAACTTAGGAAATTAGAGCCATTTAAAAAAGATTTAGCCCAGTTTTTTACTTTTAATTCAAGCTTTTCAAAATTATTTTCAAACAATCACAAAGTATTTCGGTTTTAGAATATTTAATTTGACATATTTTCCTAAGGTAGCCGGATATCTTTTTAGATATACGGATTTCCTTAATTAAAGGAAAAAATACATTTCATGCATTGCATTTTCCATATTCATGCATTTTATATAATATGTGATTCTTGCTATAATAATTCCTATGATATTGTTATTATTTTGATTTATATTTTTTTGATGTTATATGGTTTATTAAATGGTTTTGAATATTTCATGTTATCCTATGCTTTTATTTAGTTATTTTTGTATTATTTAGCATATACTATGTTCATACATTATTATTTTTATTTTCATGCATAGTATATGATAGCATTATTCTATATTTCATGTCATTTAAATTATTTCATTTCATATAGAATATATTATGTTACTTAGGTCATTTCATTTCATGTAGAATATATTATGTTACCTAGGTTATTTCATTTCATATAGAATATATTATGTTACTTAGGTCATTTCATTTCATTTAGAATATATCATGTGACTTAGGATATTTCATTTCATCTAGGATATATTATGTCATTTAGGACATTTCATTTCATTTAGAATATGTCATATAACTTAGGACATTTCATTTCATTTAGAATATGTCATATAACTTAGGACATTTCATTCCATTTAGAATATGCTAAGGCATTTAAATTATATTATATCATTTAGGATGCATTATATTATTTAGATTTTGTTATGTCATTTTATTTATGTCATGCATATACATATTCATATCTTTTAAAATGTTTTCAAAAGGATGATGATTTTTCAATAAAAAAATAAAGATATTCCCGAGTTAAAATAATTCATGAGTTCTCTACTGGGTTTGCTGGAGGGAATATCATCAATTATCATTAATAAAGGAATATCTTTCTTTCAAAAAAGAGAATGATTTAGAAAGTTTTCCAAAACTAACAAAAATTTCTATATTTTGCCATGTTTGTTGGGGAATATAGAAAAAATTTGAATTTCTAAATTCCAGTTCATTTTAAATTAAAAATGGAATTATTTTTTCTTTAAATTGAGAATTAACTTGAAATACTAAATTTAAAACCAACTTTACACCAAGATTTGAGATAACATACGATTAATAAGGTACCGTTTTATACGGGCGTTGTGGGGGTGCTAATCCTTCCCCGCACGTAACTGAGTCCTGAACCCGTTCTTTGATTTCTCTGGTTTAAACGCAGACTTGAAATTGGTTTTAAAAATGTTTTAATTAATTTTTAAAATATTTTATAAAACCAATTTTAATAGGTGGCCGATCACACCTAGCTAAAAAAGATTAGTGGCGACTCCATGTCTTTTTCAAGGTCATTTTCAAAACCTTCATTTTTCTAGAGGAATTAAGTCGACTTTTCCTCGATTTTTTAATGTCACGCTTAACGAATAATAAAGTCTTGCGATGAGACTCGTTATTTTTTTTAGGTTGCGACATACATAAATAATAAAATTGAAACCTCAAATCAAGGTTGAAAAAAATCAGACCGAAGGTCAAACTAGTTTGACCTTCGGTTCCCTATTCAAACGGTTGAACCGGTCGGACACTTTAAATAATATTTTTAAATATTTTTAATGTTAAATAAATAATAAATATAGTAAATAATAAATAAATATAGTAAATGATAATTAAAAATAAGCATTTAGCTTAGTTGTATGGTCTTTAGTATAATTTCAAGGGGTTATGGGTTCAAATCTCATCACTTACAAAAAATATTTTTGAAAAAAATAATTAAAAAAACTAAAAAACGGTTTTTTCCTGGTTTTGTACTGGTTGATGGTCGGTTCGATTAAATTCGATTTTATTACACCCGGAAATAAAAAAAGTGCATAAACGATCAAATTGGACAAAATTGGAGGTTCAAAATGAAATAAGATCAATAAATATGGATATTGGAATGTCCAATTTTGAAGCGGAGTTGCAAGAGGAATCGGTTTGAAGAGAAAAAGGAAAATAAAGATTTAATGAATAAATGGGAAATTCACAAATTTGGGAAAAACTACAGAGATGGTCTGATTCGGTGAAATTGAAGTCCCCAGTTGATGGATAATAAATAAACAAAGGTACCCCAAGTTTCAATTTGAAGTGGATCCAAAAGGAAAGCCGATTGAAGGAGAAACGAAAAAATCGAGAAAATTTCCAATTTTGAGGAAAAAGAGAAAAACTAAATCGGAGAGGAATTCAGATGTAAAAACTGGGCGAAATTTGTCCAACTCCAATTCAATATAGGAAAAAGGCAACGAAAAAAAGAAAATCCAGAAATTTGGCCCATTTCGAGTAAAATCGAGGTTTCATGGGCTAAAAGGCAATTTTGAAAATTCCAGGGAAAATAGAATCCGAGCTTGAAAAATTGTGAAACTTTTCAGAACTGAGTTTTAGGATGGAAAGAAGGAAATGAGAAGAAGAAAAATTGATATTGAGGCTGAAACGCAAATATGCTATAATCGGGAGACTAATCCGCTATTTTAAAGGAAAAATCCAGGAAAAATAAAAAACGAGCTCAGAAAATTATGAAAAATTCTAGAACTGAGTTTTATATTTTATGGAATGGATTGGAGAAGAAAAATCCAAAATCGGAGCTCAAATGAAAATAGACAAAGTTCGGTGGCACTAAGTCTCAATTTTAAAAATAAAAAAAATCCGGGAAAAATGGAAAACGAGCTTGAAAAATTATGAAAACCTCCATAACTGAGTTTTATATTGGATATAATGGATTGGAGAATAAAAAACCAGAATCAGAGCTCAAATGGAAATAGACAAGGTTTGGGGGGCACTAAATCGAAATTTTAGAGAAAAATCTGAGAAAAATGTAAAACAAGCTCGAAAAATTATGAAAACCTCCATAACCGAGTTTTATATTGGATGGGATGGATTAAAAAAGAAAAATTCAAAATTGGGGTCCATTTGCAAATAAATTAAGTTTGGGGGCAAAAATGCAATTTTATCAAAAAACCGAAAAGGACCGTCTTGCAAATAAAAAAATAGGAAAGGTCTAGAATTTTCCAGGCCATTTTTGGCCAGCTCATGGAGAGGAAGAGAGGTTTGATCATCTTAAATCAAATGACCAAGATTGAGTAGCAAGATGACATTTTTAAGAAATGACAAGATTCTCCACTACTTGCCTACATGGTATTTTTTGCCAATGGGAGGCCTCCTAATTGCAAAGCCATGTGAAGGCCATGTGAAGAGCATATGAAGGATATGTGATTATGCCAAATGGATTAAAAATGCCACCTAGGAAGATATTTTGATAGTAAGTCATATGATCATGACAAGTAGGCTTAGATATTTTGTAGAGATAGGAACAAGAATAATCTAGGTGGCATTATTAGCCAATGAGAGGTTATAAAACCCTTAATTTACGGGAAGCATCATGCAAAAAGGAGACAAGAACCCTTAATTTAAGAAAAGCATCTTGCAAAGAGGGGACAAGAATTAGCCATGTGGCAAGGATGTTGGAGAGCATGCAAAGCATGACTTAGGCTAAAAAAGATGAGCACTCTCACTACATAGAGACCATTCGGCCAGCCCTAGAGAGAAGGAGGATTTCATTTTTTTTTTTTTCAAGAGGCCATTCACTACATTCTTGAGAAAAAAAAAAAGAGCAAAACGAAAACCTCTCAAGGAGAAAAATAATAGGATGAAAGAGAGAAAAAGGGAAGAAGCCTGGAAGTTTAATTGGAAAAGCTTAGCTAGGAAGCTATTTCTTCTCTTCTTTTTCAATTATTTTCTTTGATTTCATGTTCTCTTTCTCTTCTTTTTGATGTGATTGGTAACTTTCTTTGTTGAATAAAATGTTTTCAAAATAAAATTTCTAAAAGGTTTTTCCCTTTCTTTTTATTCTTTACAAAATAACAAAGTTGACAAAATTTTCCTACATATTTTCTTGCTTTGGCCGAAATCTTGTTGGATTATTGTACTCATCTTTTGCTTGAATTTCTTGCTTGCATGTTGATTGTGGATTTCACCATTGTGGTAGGATAGATTTTCTCCCTTCATTTTCTTTTTAAAAAAAATGAAATAAAAGGCTTGAGAAGCTTGAGGATCTTGATTTTTATGATTTTGCTTAGGTGGGACTATGTCCAAGGAACCAACCATTGAGCCAACCTTGATTTTCCTGTGCTTGTTTATTTTTCTAGCTCATGATTGATCATTTTCATATGTTTATTTTGCTGTAAAATCATGCATTCATATCATTCTCAACTTGATTTTTGGCTAAGATCAATCAATGATCTATAGCCAAGGTCTCTTGCGCAAACTAGTTGAAAAAGTAATGGTTTGTTAAGTTGGATATTCTCACTTTGGGCAATATTTTCACCAAGCTTATTTTGTCAAAATAAAAAGATTTTTTAACCACATTTAGAAGACCTTTATAAGAGCCTCTGTTATTTTTTCTAGGATTTTTAGAATTTTATATAAAGGATGGAAAAATGGTCTTCGGTAAAACAGATTTTAGTTTACTGTTGTCTTTAAGACAATTTCGGTTTAGGCATATTTAGTCCAAATTTAAAACTGATTTTTTATCATAAATACCATCATGTCTCAAGTCAAAACTATTTTTTTCAGAATTTTTTGAATTTTTTATAAAGGGTAGAAAAATAATTTTCTAAAACTAGTTTTTGGAGTCAAAATGAGTTTTTTCTAAACTAACAATTTTCTGATTTTTATTTGTAACAAGGAGGGGCTGATTAGAGTCATTAGCTACTATTTTAGGTTGTTTTTTATGTTATCTCAAGGATAAAAATTGATTTTAGAAAGATCGGGTCATGGATAGTCAACTTGGGTTTTTTTTTTTTTTAAAAAGGAAAACTATAGCTCTTTTTAAAAAAAAGGGCTCGGCCATAGGCCCTTTTCATCCCAAAATTCACATTTTTTTAAATCCGAGCCCAAAGTCATTCGATTTAAAAATCCAATTTAAGTTTCTTTCAAAGGTATTCGGATACCTTCTTTAGGTATACGGATGTCCTTACTTCAAGGGAGAAATACATCTTCATGCATTGCATATTCTAAAATGTTTTTTATTTAATTTGGCATAAAAAACGTATTTTCGGTTTCCTAAACATTTGGCTAGAATTAGTTCTTAATCTTTACCAGGTTGCCAGGGAGGTTATGAAATTATTCAACGCACGTGTTTATGGAATCGAAAGGTATGATTTTCATTTTATTCGGAATCATATAAATGTCATATGAAAAAATTATTTTCCAAGCTTTGTCGGGTTTGCCGGGGAGTGCAGTAATATTTTCCGACATATGCCATTTATGTGATTCCTCACATGAAAAATCCATTTCAAAATAATGATGTGTGCATATTCTATGTGTATGCATATTCCATGTTGATGTCATTTTATATTCATGTTGCCATTGTGATCATGATGTGATTATGAATATTCTATGATGATATCATTTTTATGATTGAGTGCTTAATTCATATGCCATGTCATTAATTCTTTTGGCTATGTTATTTAAATTTTGTCATGTCATTCATCCTTTTGGCCATATCATTTGGATTTTTGCCTTGTCAAGTAAGCCATGTCATTAATTCTTTTACCATGTCATAATAGGATTTACCATGTCATTAATTCATATGTCATGTCATTAATTCTTTTAGGCTATGTCATTTGGATTTTGTCATGTTTTGCCATGTCAAGCATGTCATGTCATTCATTCTTTTGGCCATGTCACTTAGATTTTTGCCATGTCAAGCATGCCATGTCATTGATTCTTTTGCCATGCCATGTTAAATATGCATGTTGTTTAATTTTTATCTTAGTAATACTTTGCATATTCATGATCATTTCTTTATGACTTTTAAATGCATGATAAATAAACAATGATTTTAATAAATAAGGTAATATCCCCGAGTTAATATAATTCATGGATCCTCCTCCGGGTTGTCGGGGAGTCTAGATCAATTATTATTAACGAAGGAATACCCTTTTAAAACGAGGATGATGCGGAGATTTTCAAAAATAATAAAAATTCTATATTTTGCAAGTTTGCTGGGGAATATAGAAAATTTTTGCAATAACAAATTCCGAATCATTTCCAAACAAAAATAGGATTGTTTTTAAAATGGGAATTATTTTTAAATACCAAATCTAAAATCGACTTTTCACCAAGACTCAAGATAACACATGAAGGTACCGTTTTATATGGGCGTTGTGGGGGTGCTAATCCTTCACCACACGTAATCGACTCTCGGACCTGCCTTTGTTGTTCTCTGGATTAAAGCGTAGACCTCGAAATTGGTTTTCTTAAAATGTTTTAATTAATTTTAAAATCGGTTTTAATAGGTGACCAATCACACCTAACCAAAAAAGATTGGTGGCGACTCCATTTCCTTTTTTGAGGTCGTTTTCAAACCCTCAAACTTTATTTCAAGAGGAATTAAGTCGTTTTTTTCTCTTTTTCCTCCTCACACCTTTTTTTCAAACATCCTCTGACGGGATCCCGCGACGGGATCACGTTACGACAGTAACACCATATATTTGTTACGATCACTTCTTATTTGCATACTGCCACTTCAAATCAACTTTTGGATTTTCTCATTAACGATAATGATGTGTTTGATAACATTATTATTCGGATCCATTCGGCAGTTATCTAGTTCTCGTTGCAACCTACCGACTCTTAGAAATTATGTCATGGTCCTCATGACCATCGGAGTCCGAACAATTCTCGGTATTTTCTTCTGTAACAAATGCAGAAAAATATGTTTCATAAAACATATTCATAACACAAATTTCATAATGATTAAAAACAAATTTTAATCAATTTTGTGTTATCAAGACTATTGAGATTTAAATAAAAAATTTAAGATCAAATAAACCAGGTAAAATTTGATTTTTGACATTTTAAAAATAATTTGTTTTGAATTTTACCTTAGGCATCCAAATGCCCTCGGGAGGATATACAAATGCCTCATAAAAACACACTGTAGTTTTGAAATTTGCATAGGGCATTCGAATTTTTTTTTTTTAAATTCAAAATTTTATGATTATCGGTTCTGGTTTTCAAAAAAAAAATCACAATTTCTAAAACCGAACCTAGATCCGACAGATCCAAAAATGTTATATTACACACGTTTATATAATAATCAATGGATCCGAACGTATTCCGGAGGATTTAATTATTTCACCAAAAAAATCATTTTTTTGGTTTAAAACATGTTCATTTCTTGTTTTTAAACACATATACCAGAAATCAAAACCTACAAGCTCTGATACCAATGAAAATTATCACATAAATAATCAATACAACAAATGCGAAATTAAATAACTTATAGTATCATTCGATGAGGAGCCAGTCTTGATTCACTGGTCAGAGACAAGATCACGTAATCAAAAATTATCTATTTTCCATAGCACTAAATTTTTCGAGAATGCAGGAAGATTGAGTATTATTTCGGTTCTTAGAGAAACTTATTTCTCACGATCTTTTCTATCATGACCGAATGAATTAATAACTACCGAAGGGAAGTTTTTCTTTCCCATTCATTCTGACCGAATGAATAAGAATTCATTCATTTTTTTTATGGCCGGTTGAAGCACGTTTAAACAAGGAAGATGTTCTTCCATTTTATTCCTATCAACTGTCCCTTGGCAGTTCCTTTTTCTTTTTAATTTTTTTAGGGTAAATCTGAAAAACATATTATGCACAATACAATAATTGTTAAATGGTTTAATGAGAAAGAATTATTTGAAAAAGAGAAATGAAAAAATTAAAAATTCTTAAGAAGGAAATTGTAAAGACAAAATTACCTTTGATGAAAAATCTTCTCTTCCTCTTTTTCTCTTATTTTTTAATTTAATTTTTTAATTAAAAAATAAATAAATTAAATTAAAAATAAATCTAAAAAATAAAATATTTAAATATTTACTTTTTAAAAATTTTAAAAAATAAAAAATTTAATTTCAAAAATGTTATTTTTATTATTTTATTATTTTTAAACAATTTTTAATTAAAAAATAAATTAAAACATATAAAAATATAAATATTTATTTTTTAAAGTTAAAAAAATATTTTCAGAAAAAATATTTTTTACTTAAAAAAATTAAAATAAAATAAAAAAAAAATTCATTAAAAGTAATTTTGTCTTTACAATTTTCTTCTTAACAATTTTTAATATTTTAATTTTTTTTTTCAAATAATTTTTTTTTTGTTAAACCATTTAACTATTATTGAAGTTTTGATAGGATGTTTTTTAAATTTATTTTTTTTAACTAATTGTAACTTTTCGAAGGAAGTTGAATGGAAAACGGTGCGCCCATTATAGGGCGCCGTTTCCAACACTAACCAATGTTCTTTAACTAACAGTTCATGTCATGATCTTAAGATATAAGATTTTTCTGATTCTTAAAAAGAAAAAAAAAATGAGATTTTGTTTAGGAATTAGGTGAGAGGAACCTCTACTTTGCAGAGGTAAAACTTTGGGTACTTGTGTATCTTTCATTATGCTTTGTATTAGTCTTGAATTGATCATTATTTGGAAAAGCATTTTGAAAGATTTATTTAATACAAGTTTTTCAAAGATATAAAATTTGTATTATTAAATAAATCATAGACTCCCGATTGATAATTTTTTACTTGAAAATTACTTTGAAAATTGTTTCAATATTTTGGACTTAAGTCTTTTCTTTAAAATGCAAGTTAATGATTTTTGATAAAAAGTCAAACCTTTCTCAAAGTTAAAATGCCCACAAATTTGATTTTTTAAAGAAGAGATCGATCCCTTGTAAAAATGATTGATCAATTCTTATTCAGAATAGTCCCCAAGTGACCAAGCTGTAAGGGTCAATCCCCTCCTTATACAGATCAATCCCAGGCCTCAAACTTTGACTTGGCTAGCATAAGAGATCGATCCTCATGGAAGGGTCGGTCCTTGGTTCACACACAACGGTCCTTTGGCTCTCAATGCAAAAGTAATTGATCCCTAATCCCTAGTTCATTTAACAGCAACCTACAGGCATAAAATCTCTCAATGCAAACGACTCATTTTTCAATTAATGAAGATCCAACGACTCTAAATGATTTTCAACTATAAAATAACACTCCAACACTGTTCATCATCAATAGACATCAATTGCAAAAGCTATTCATCATTTCTCTCAAGCATTAAAGAGCATTCACGTGATTCAAGCTTTAAATTCTTTATTCCTTGTACTCCAATCTTTTTTACTTCCCATTTATTGTCTTATTGTACTAAACACTAGCAAAACACCTAGCCTTTGTGAGGTATTTAAATTTGCAAAACTCTTCTTCTTCGATTTGAGTTTGTGAGTTCAAAGGGAATGAAATCCTTGAGTAAAAATAGTAAGAATTTTGGTAGAACCTTTAAGGTTTGAGTGAAAGTTGTAAAGATTATCCCTTAACATTGAGAAGGTAGTTGTAAGATTGAAGCTATAGTGGATTCAACAACATGACAAGTAAGATTAAGAGGGAGGTCGTAAATGCCTTGGGTTAAAGATCGAACTTTTATAAATCTTGTGTCTAATCTTCTATCCCTTAATCTTTTTACATTTCAGGTTATTATATTTATATAAACTGTACGTTCATTTAGAATTGCCTCTCTTCAATATTATAAAAATATCATGTTGGTTCAGCATTAATTAGAATTTCTAATTAACCAATTCACCCGCTTTTAATTTAATCTATATACACTTTGTATAGAAACTTATACATGGTTAAGATATAGTACAAAAGGATATGATATAAATATATGTTAAAACAACAGAAGCTATAAAACCTCCAAATCAATAATTTTAATTTCTAACCATTGAAACATCCCTTGAAAGAAATAGGCCAAAAGGAAAAAAAGAAAATTTAGAAAAAATTCCTTTGACATGTGTGCACACTAGAGTGCTACTTAAATTTTCAATTCCCAAAAGATGTTATTAAAAAAGAAAATATGATTAAATGTCCATTGGCTTTCACCCTATTATCCCTGAGATAAAAGATAGACAAATAAGATCTGTAAAGTACACAAATCTTAAGTACTTACCCTAAATCATCAGCAGAAATGAATGACCAGAAGAGAAGGCCTTGGTTTCATTTTTTTAAATCCTTTGCCTTGTTCATTGAATGAACCAGATGCTGCTCCTTCTTTCTCCCCATGCCTGAAACACTTTTCTTCGACATCTTGCGGTCAGAGGGCAGTTGAACTTGTTTTAACTTCATCTTGACTGATCTCACCATCGAAGACAAGTCATGCTTCTCCTTTGATGGCAAAATGTCAGACTTCTCATGCTCAACTTTGTTCATCTCAGGATCAACCGAGGGGAACTGAGCATTTCTGGGTATCTCCATGTCCTCCACAGCCAATTCTTGCTGTTCACCCTTCTGCAGCTTTTTTGCTATTTGCCGAGCATACGTTGCAGTCCTACAACAAAGAACCCCTATGCTTTAGCCAGGCAACACATATCAAATAAAAGACCCAGAAACTCTCAGAATTAAAACTCAGTGCAGTGTTATAATGTTGGTAAATCAACATACTAGTTCCGAAAAGAAACAAAGTCAAACAATTTCCATACACATTCGGGCCTTGTATGACCTGGTTCTTTTATCTTACATCTCTTTTAAAACAAATCTAAATTTGCTTTCTCATAATTATAAGTTTACTGTTACCTTTTGAACTGTGGGTTGGTGGGATCCAAAGCATAGAGAGGTGACGTAAAGAGAGCAGAAAATCGTGGATCATTGTCAAAAACTGGTATTTTTTCCTCATCTAGAACTTCTTTTCCCTTTTTCCCCTTAGCCTTTTTAGCCTTCAGATTGTATCCCTTAAGACCAGTGTCAGCTCCCTTGTCATCAGTGAGTAATAACTCAAGTTCTGCTCTGCTTGCTTCAGCTTCCTTCTCCATATCTTCTTGATGTTGCTTCCTTTCTTTCTTACTCCTCTTAGAAGAAGGCTCTTCAACAAAAAAGTCATCAGGTTCTTCTGTAGCTTCTATATCAGTCTCATAACTCTCATCCTCCGATGAATATTTAGATTTATTTTTCTTGGCCTTCTTTTTCTCCCGTCTTTTCCTGAGATGGGCCTCCCAAACTGTTTCTGCTTCCTTATCTTTCTTCTCTAAAATGCGCTTACTTATATCCTCCAGGCCAGTATTGAAAGTGACTTCCATATCCTGGCCATCATTCTCACCATCTCCATAGGAACCATCACCAGACTGGAGTAAGGCACGGTATATATCTCTTTTTTTATTTTTCTTATCAGATTGATCCTTTGTGATGTCTTCATTCTCATCATCATCACTTTCGCTCTCATCAGAAGCCAGAAACTCCTTTAACTCCAATTCAGCCAGCTGCATGAAAACAGAAGCAGTATTAAATTAGACAAATGTCAAGGAATTCCAAAAAAAATGGAGCACAAAAAGTCTTGCCATGACAGTTTCATTGATTTCAACATCCTCAACATTAGTTGTTGTCAGAAGTGTTATGACACAATCATTATTTTGCCAAAGTACATAAAAGAAAGAAGGAAATCAAAAGAATAAGAAAAGAAAGACTTTCAATCCAATGTTAAACACAATTATGAGCCATTGGCCACCAAATTAACTGCTAACATTTATAAAACTGAAAGAAAAGAACTGTCAATCACTTGGACAACAGCACGAAGAAGCATTCTGAAATCTCATATTTAGAGAAAATCCTGAAAGCACCTTCTAGAAGGACCTCCAAAGCCAATAAAAAAAAAAAAAAAAGTAAGACTGAATTCATAGTGCTAAAATTTCATCCCAACTGGAAATCTCCTACAAAATAACTCCAAAACAAATAAAATAAAATAAAAAATACAAAAAAGACTTCAGGTGAAATGTTTAATCGGATTTCTACCACTAAGTCAGTAGAATGGAGTACAAAAAAAGATGCATAAAATGTCTTAGACTGAATTCCCAGGCAACAGATGAACCATTACAAAGTAGCTCGCATTACAAATTAGGCAAACTAACCTGTTCAGCATTGAAGTTTCGTTTCAAAATCTTCCCGCGTTGTGGTTCATCTTCATCCCATGAAAGATGAATTTTACTTTGCTGGAGTGCTTGGGTTTGGAAATTTAAACCCTCATAGTTTGCAGGTGCCTGAGCAAAGAAGAAGATGTTATTTACATTTTGCAGTCGCTCATAGTTTTAGTTAGTGCCTAGGCTAAAAAAATTAGTCAACATTTAAAAATAACGATAGCAATAGCAATATGGAACTACTTTTTCTAGTTATCTTCAATTTGCTTAGATCTCTTTCTAAAGGAAAAAGATCCTGTACAACCCTAAAGCCCATGTATGATACATAAGCAGGATGAATGTAATGGTCAAACAGATATACCTCTGTTGCAACATCACGAGGTGAATGTTTAAATTCCATAGAATCAGGAATGAATCTCAGATCAAGCACAGTTGATGACCTTTCAAACTCAGCTCCATCACAAGCTTTGTACAAGTAATCTGCTGTTGCACTAGAATCACATTCTACGACTGCATAGTAGTATCTGGAAGGACAATAAATAATGAATATAAACAAAGACAATTGTAAAACATCACTTCGAAACATATACATGTCCATTTGAAGAGATATAAATCACAATATCACATTGAAGTTAAAAACAACAAAGAAGCAACACCTAACATAAACTAAGCTTAAGAAAAAGTTGTCCAGACTGCACATGTCAGTATTTCAACAATTCATTGGTCAACAACAAGAGTCTGCAACAATTACTAAAGAGACAGAAAAAGGAAAGAAAGAAATATAACAGATACCACTGAAACAGTAAAAATGACAATTAGCGGTAATCACCTTAGCCTACTTTTCTCATATGCACGCAATTTCTCATTATCAATTTCATCATCACCATCTTCATCATTTTCCTCACTTTCACCATCAAATAGCCCTACTGGTCCATGAATTTCCTCCTCTTTCATACGCTGAAGTCCAAATTCAGATGGATAAACAGCCACTGACATAATTTGTCCATCTTTAGGGAGAAATGAGCTTAACATTACATACAAGTCAGCAGCCTAAATATCAAAAAGGGCAGAAAATCAGTCAGAAGTCAAGCTGATTTGCGGTTTGTTTACTGACAAATTACAACCCTTGATACCCTAAATGATCATAACCATATGAGAAGATGGAATTCGTAGATATGGTTCAGCTCATTAATATCTTGTACAATAAGATCTACTACAATCCTAAAGTTCTAGCTTTCACCAACAGTAAAGAATAGAGAGCATATCTGAGAAATGAGAACCAATATTGAGTTCAGAAAGCAGCATAATCAATTCTTAACATGAAGGTCACAGAAGCTGCAATGCCCAAGATACTTGCATGATAACCAAAGGCTAGGATTCTGACCAATCTTTTCCCCAAAAAACTTAATGATTACCCTTTGACTTCAATGTTGAGTCAAAAAGAAGTAGGAAACACTCCAAAGAAACAAACATTCTTATGATGAAAGTATCTTGATTGAACTAAGTTCAATGATTTTTCTTTTTTAATTCTCATTTAGTCAATCACTTGATTTAATGAAATCAATTGAAACAGGTATCGTTCTATAGAAAGAAAGAACAGCATCTTTTAAAAATCAAACCACATAAAATTGATACCTCAAAAAATCCTATTCAAATTACAACTCATAATTTTTTTTTTTTTTAAATCAATACAAAATAATATTCATTGAAGGGAAATATGACACATTCTTTAATTGGATCTAACATTTGCTATTATGTAACCTCACCCTACAGTGACACATTAAATTGAATTAACATAAGTTGAATATAAATGCAGCTACCATGACATACACAAATTAAATTACATAAACAGGACAAATTACCAAGCAAATTCCTTCCCTTAAAAGAAATTCTAATTTCACATGAACAAGAAAATATACTTTTGCATTTAAATAAATAAGAAGGTAAAATTTTAATAGTTATTAATTGGAATACTATATCAACTTACAACATTTCATTGGCAATCACCATTTCGAGAACAGTTTAATTAATAATGGGTAGAAAACATATACACAATTTAACCCATTGCACCATATTTCGTTTTGAACAAACTCCAATGACATACCTTAACATGCCTCCAATCCATATTAACAACAGCAAGCCTGTGGGTTTCCTTTTCAATCATTGGGACATTTTCTTCCTGGCAAGTAACCGATATAAAATAATTTAACGATTTCAGTAAAAACAATAGAACAGCAAGCACTAGCAGCTTATGGCAAAGCTATTAGAAGCTTATGACAGAGTTTACCTTTGCAGATTAGATAACATAAAGTTCAAAATCTGCTTCTTCACATCTTAATTCTTAAGTAACACTTTTTCAAATGTTGTCCTTTTAACTAGAAGACACCAGTTATTAATCTTAACATTAAAATCAAAACTAAAACAAAGATATTAAAGATGAAATAAATTCAATATCCTAATCCATTTCCTTCTTCCATTTTCACAGCAACCAATGAACAAATCAAGTGCAATCAATTAATTGAAACCAAAATAGCATAACCAAAGACTAGAAAAGGATACCTGTAATTCAGGCTTTCCGTCCTCATCAACTATATCAACATCTTCCTCTTCGGTAGTGGAACCGGATTCTGATCCATCCTCCTCCTGTTCTGACTCCCCATCGCTGTCCTTTTCAAACATTTCACTAGTCTCACTCTCCTCATCAACTTCCTCGCTATCATCCCCTTCACTCAATACATCTTTCTTTCTCTTCTCTTCTTCTTTTTCTTCATTTTCAAGGTGATAATAATGGCGAAGAGAGCTCACTGAGCTTCCCTTCTTAGGCTTCCCTCGCTTATCCAAAGGCGCTGAAGACGGAGCAAATCTCTTGTCATTGAACATCCGATTAAAACGAGAATCAATGACAACTTTCGTCTTGTGATTCGGAACCTTCTGAAACCGAGGGTCCGAGTGTAGGGACGCAAACCGAGCGTCCTTAATGATCTTGCCACTGCCACCGCCACTTTCATTTTTGTTGTTGTTGCTATCTTGCGCCGAGAGTGTAGAATTACGTTTGTTCTTGTTCTTATTTTTGGTCTTCTGGCCTTTGTTTTTGGATTCCATGCTTGATTCTATTTCTAAGCCTGCTCCACTCTCCCCTGGATTTTATCCCTCTGTTTTATAAATAAAGGGTTCCAATAAAAACTTCAAAAAAAAAAAAAATCAGATACTCTTGGCCCAAGGCCTAAACATAACATTATTATACCCACATCTTAATTCAGAAAAAATTAACATAGCTTAATTCCCATTCAATGAAGAAAAAGAATTCTGAGGCAACATTTAAGTAGTTGAAGTGGGGAAGCAAGACATCTCACCTGGGAAATTCAAAGACCAAGACACGGACCAAGCCGAAACGAAAAGAGACGAGACGAGAAAGCTGCAGCTTCCAGCCGCCTGCCAGGGAGCTAGTCTACCTCAGTTATCGCCACCTGGAATTGCAAAGCTTGGTGGCGGAGGGGATGACAAAGGGTAACGTAGCGTGGAGCTGCTGGGGTGTGTTGGTGTGGCTCCCGTTGCAAGGGTGGAGATACGAAATTGAAGTTGAAGCCTGATGTGCGCAGCCGCAGAGTGATGCGTTCACTGAACCGATGCTTCAAGGAAAACTGGCAAAAAAAACCGGTTACCCTATTCCTATGGCCCTAATGGAAGACTGAAATACTAAAATAGCCTTGTACTTTTCCAAATTTACTAGATAAACCAAACCCTATGTATATTTTTTTTATCGTACCCTAATTAAACCTTAAATCTTAAAGTATTGGCCAATAAAAAAACCCTTAAAATATTTTTTTAAAATTAAATCTTTAAAATACTATTTTTATTTAATTAAATTATTATTTTTGTTTAATTGAATCTCTATTTGTCTAATAAATTTTAATAATTTTCATAAAAAATAAAAAATTTAATTAAATGTAAATAATATTTTAAAATTTTAATTAAGAAAAATGTTAATCAATATTTAGTGATATTGGTTAAAGTGATATTTATAAAAAATATATATATAATTAATATTTTACTTTCTTTAATTTAATAAAAATATCGTATTAAATAAAAAAATTAAAATAATAATTAAATAATTCTTAAATGATATCTATAAATATTCGTTAACCAGACATTTTAATTAAATAAAATAGAAAAATAAGAGTTTGTTTTAAAAAAATTATAAAATAAAGACCTTTTTAATATTTTAGTTTAATAAAATTAAAATAAAATAAGAAATTTCATTGAGGTACTCAGAATTTTATCATAACAAAATCTCACAAAATACAAGCTCAAGTCCATGCTCTTCAAACCTGGAAAAGAAGCTTCGGTAACCATTTCCACACAGCAAAAAGCCTTCTCCTTTACTGTCCAAAGACACAAAACTCAATTAATCAAAACCACCACTCAATTTCTATGAACTCGCTATTAAACTTATAAAAAATAAATTTTTGTATTTTATTATAAAAAATATATATATAATTAAATTTGTATATATTAATATGCTAAGATTTATATATTATGCAAAAATATTTGTATGTTAATGTCTTAAGAATTATATCTTTACTTGCTATAAAATTTTTATTAATTTAATTTCATATATCATGTTTAGAATTTAAAATATTAAGCATAATTAACTAATTTAATTTTATAATTAATTTATTATTAATTTTATTTTGGATAAATATTTATTATTATATTTTATTACACTTGATAACTAAATTTTTAATTAAAAAGTACCATAGAAAGAGGAAGTTCGCAAAGCCTTATTTTCCATGGCGGCCTTTAAAGCTCCGGGACATGATGGTTATCAAGCTTGGTTTTACCAAGCTAATTGGGAGGTGGTAAAGGAATCAATTTGAAATTTGGTCAAGCAGGCTTTGGTATCAGGAAGGTTCGACAATCCATGCAGTAGGGTTCTATTAGTTTTAATCCTGAAGATTGAGCATCCAGAAAAAGTGTCTAATTTTCACCCAATAAGCCTGTGCAACGGTATTCTGAAACTAATCTCGAAAATAATTGTGAATCGCCTAAGGCCCTTCTTGCAAGACATAATCTCACCTACTCAGTGCAACTTTATTCTGGGGCGTAGTAGTAACGATAATATTGTCTTTGTGCAAGAGGCGGTACATTCCTTTAGAAACAAGAAAGGCAAAACTGATAATATTATGATGAAAGTGGACTTAGAAAAAGCGTATGATCGTGTTAGTTGAGATTTTTTCCGTTGGGTGTTTGATGGATTTGGGCTTACCTTCTTCACTAATTTTCCTAATTATGTTATGTGTTACGTCTGCGGAGATGAACATCTTGCGAAATGGTAAACAAATTCGTACTTCAAACCAACACGAGGTCTAGTCAAGGAGATCTCATTTCTCCTTACTTCTTTGTGTTATGCCTCCAAAAGCTTACGGACATCATTGAAACAACAGTATCCGGAAAGAGTTGGAAACCAATTAGTCTTTCTCAATGGGATCCTAAGCTCTCTCACGTGTTCTTTGCTGATGATTTGGTTTTATTTTGAGAAGCTTATGTTGAACAATGCGTTGTCATGGTTGATTGCCTTGTGAGATTTTGCTCCTTATCGGGTCAGAAAGTCAATTATGAAAAATCAAAAATTTTCATTTCATCAAATGTCTCGGAAAGTTTGGTGGAGGACATTAGCCACATCATTGGCATGCAACCTTGTCTCGACAAACCTATAGAAGATTAGTGGAGAAAGTGAAACAGAGACTGATCTGTTCGTGGAAAGCTAAGTGATTGTCTTTGGCAGGTAGAGTTACACTGGTTTAATAGGTTACCAACACTATTACTAATTACACCATGCAAGTTACAAAATTCCCTATAGCAGTGGCTAATGAAAACTGATGCTTTGGATACATCCTTTTTGTGGGGTGGCTTAGAGGGGGTAAGGAAGATGCCACTAGTAAAATGGGATAGAGTGTGTCGCTTTAAGAAGGATGGGAGGTTGGCTACTCGCATGACTTCACATATGAATAAAGCACTGTTAGCTAAGCTTGGCTGGCGATTAGCAGGGGTAGAAAATAGTTTGTGGGCTAGAATGGTGCATGCCAAATACTTCAAGGGAAAATCCTTTTTTCAAACTACTAAATGCCCAACTTCTTCTCACACTTGAAAAAATATTCTGTGGAGTAAGGTCCTGGTTGCCAAAGGGAGCAGGAAGCTGGTTTTTAATGGACATAGAACATCCTTTTGGAATGATAAATGGTTGAGAAACCAAACTTTGTTGGAAATGTGCAATAGATTGAGTTCAGACAATGACATGGTGAGGCTTGTTAGTGATTTTTTGGATGAAAATAGTAATTGGGATTGAAGCAAACTTACTGATATTACGCATGATGTAAAAGACAAATTCTCCTTGGTTACTTTAATTCCTGATAAGGAAGACCAAGTAATGTGGGACGCAACAACAAATGGCCTGTTTTTGGTATTCTTAGCCTATGAGATTCTTTTAGGCAGTGCTCAAACAAACTCAAAATGGTCCCAAGTATGGAAGTTAGATGTCCCACCTCGAGTAAAAATTTTTATGTGGCTAGTTTTACATAATAAAATACTTATTAGGGAAGCTTGTTAGGTCAGGTGCCCAAGATGTGACAGTCCTGTCGAAACAGTTTGTCATTTGCTTAGAGATTGCCAGGACTTTAAAGCTATATGGAGTAGGTGGCTACATGGCTCTTGCTTGGATCTTTTTAACTCTTTGACTCTAGAGGAGTGGGTCAGGTTTAATATATCAAGGAAAAACGTCATAATTGATGAGGTGATTCATTGGACTATGTTATTATTTGCCTTTGTTTACTGTCCTGTATGATAATGGGGGAATAATTGTATTTTTGAGAAGAAGTTTAGCTGGCTGAATTTTGTCTCCCATATACTATCTAGAGCAAAAGGTTTTCTGTTTTATAAAAAGACTAAAAGACTTGCCTCGTTAGACAAGTACGATTTATTGTGTGGCAGGAAGAGGTGGCGATTGGGCGGATTCGTGTCGGGTTTATTCGGATTCGGATTCAATCGGGTTCGAGCTCGTTCGGGTTCGGGTTCGTTTGGGTTCGAGTCCGATCGGGTTCGGGTCCGTCCGGATTCGGGTCCGTTCGGGTTTGTTTTACATCATTTTTATTTTATGTTAGATGTAATTATTTTTACATAATTTAAATATTTACTTTTAAAAATAATTTTATAATTACTTTTAAAAATAATCTTTTATTATAATATGATATTTTTAATTATATTTATTTATTAAAATCAATATTTGTTAGCACCAAAAGAATATAAAATTAATTTTTATATAAAATAAATTTTAAAATAATTTATTATAAAAAATATGATATATTATAAATTAATCATATTAATATTTAAAATAATTGATTTGATGAACTTGAATTTCAACATGTAAATACATTATAATTTATATTCACTACAAAATAAGAGATTTTTAGGGACGAACCCTGACATTCAACTTTGAGGTCTAAACGGGCTTGAACTATCCATTTACAAATATGGACGGATTTTGACAGAATTTGAGGCCTAAATTTCGGATCGATCCGAGCTTGGGCAAGTGAATAAGGTGTTGATGACTTAATTTAATAATATGCCTAAGAAAACTATATATATGTTGCAAAGAGCAATACATTTTTTTTAAAAGTAGTTTTTATCTATTTTTTAATATAAAAAAATACTATTATACTAGAGATAAGTTAAAATGAATGAATTGCTATTAATTAATTTTAATAAATAGAAAATACTATTATACTATTATAAGGGTGCTCTTAAAATAACATAAATAAAAAATAAGTAATATCTTATGTAAAAAAATTTTACATTTCTAAAATTTTCATGAGTTTAGAATTTTTAGATAGTGGATTCATCAAGATATGATACATTAAAGTTATAAGCACAAAATATAATTGTATTTTTGATAAAATTATTATTTTATCATATATATAATATAAATTAAATTAAATTATTAAAAAAGATATTAGAATAAAATTGATAAATAAAGTTCTTGCTTTATAAAAAAATTATTTAATTACAATTTGATAATTTTTATTTTTAGTATTAAATTTCGGTTCGGACCGGGCTCGGGTTCGGGTATTTTCGGGTTCGAGCTCTTTCGGGCTAGGGCCATTTCGGGTTCGGATTTTTGACTTTTTGATCAAATCGGGTTCAAATTTTTCTAGACGGATTTTCGGGTTCGGGTTCATTTTGCCACCTCTAGTGATAGGCTTCTTATGCAAAGTACTTCAAGGTGAATGCTGACAGTGCTGCATTATCTAATTCGGGGGAGTAAGAGGCATTACTCGAGACTGTGATGAATATTGGATCTTTAATTTTTCTAGAAGAGTAGGAAAGGACTTCATTCTTAAAGCGGAGATTTTTGCAATTTTAATGAGATTAAAATTCGCATTGGAACAAAGCATTCATCGATTGCTATTAGAATCAGATTTTCTTTCGAATGCGAAGAAATTTGCAAGATAAAGACCTTTGTACACTGTTATTCATCAATGCCAACAATTCATTCATATTTCATAAGGATTAGGATAACATATATTTAGAGAGATAAATTTATGTGCAAATTTTTTAACAAATTAAGCTTTCAACGGTGGTATAAGTAATGTTGAGGTGTTGGAACCCTCAGCACGCTTACAAAATTTTATGCAAGAAAATCTCTTAGGAGTTTTTAGGCCAATGGCCTATAGATTATAGGTATCTTAGCTACTCATTTGCTCAAAAAAAAATTTATTTTAAGTTTTAAGATTAATTTATTAGGTAAAACTTTTAGTATTAATAATCATTTGGGAAGGTTCGAGTTTTTTCACAAATATAAAATTTTATATATTTTACAAATTTGTAAGTAAATTCGAGTAATAATTTTATTTTTTAGATACACGATAATATATGTTTATTTTAAATATTTTTTTATTTTAATTTTTGAATAAAATTTTATTAAATTTAACCCGAATAAATAATTTATTTAAATTTAATTTTAAATTTTAATAAATTGAATTTGAAATTACCTAAACTCGAATGATCCAAATATCAAACACAAATTATCCATATCTAAAATGAAGGATTGAGATAAAAAACAATCCAAACTCAAAACAAATGGAATCTAAAATTAACCGATTTTTTAAAAATTCGAGTTAACCCAACCTGAATTTATCCCATCAAAACCCATTGCGACCCGTTGACACGAATAATTTTTTTTTTTTACTATAAGTAGATCAATGCGGAAAGCAATTGGATTGTTTTCATTTTAAAGATTTTTTGGGTTTTCCCCCAATTTTCCAGGAGAGATATTTGTTGTGGTGAAAATGGCAGCCTTGGGTGGTAATGGCGCCTTTTGGGGTTGGAAACTTCCGGAGATAAGTAGCACAAAAAGACCCTTTTCATCAAAGTCGAAGTCCTCAGATTCAACGGCGGAGGCAACGGGCGGTGGCGGTTACCCTTTTCCGTTGAAGCAAGCGGTGACGGCTGCCTCACTTGCTCTCACGGGCGACACTATTGCTCAACTCAGCGACCGCTGGAGAAAACAAAAACAGCCCCTCTCTGGTTCAAGTGATACAAGTAAGGTCAGTTTCTCAATTTTATGTTTTAGTTACTTGTCTTTAAAAAAAAAAAAAAAACTTTTACATTTGTTTGGTTAGTGAGAAAGCTTGGGACAGTTTGAGGCTGTCGGAATTGTTTTTAGGAAATTTAGGACGTAGGTGTCTCTAAAATTTGGGAAATTATGGCGCTAACGTATCTGATTTTTTTTCTTGGTGATGAACTTTCCTGTTGTTTGGACCAGTAGATTTAGCATTTATATTATTGAGGCTTTGAGATTGTTAATATTATCATTCATGTTCTTTTGAATTCAAAGTTTTGATCTGTTTTGTTGCCAAGAAAACATGTTGAGAAGTATAGCCCGAGTTCAATCAACATTTGGAATTTGGAAGAATCAAAATTTCAGGCGTATTAAACTTTTAAACATTTCAATTTTTGAGAGAAAATTTGTCAGTAAAGTTGCTTGAATTGCAAGGTTTCTCATCCATATCTGTCTTGACCAGTGAAGTATATCTACAAAATGATTTTTATGATGTTTAGGGAGTGGATTCGTTTCAGTGCAAAAAATGTTGGTGACAGAGAATGCTGGCACCTGGCAGCAGCCTAAAGGTGTTTAGAAGGCATGCATCATGCTAAGGCTGGTTCTAACACCCCAGCCTTAATTTGGCACTTGTCCTTTAGTAGTTCATTTTGAGTATTACATTTATATTTCTTTAAGTTGAAGTTGTAGATTCTTATTTATTCTCTGCTTTCTTGAGATTTAAGTGTTAGGAATCTTCATAATTTTTTGAATTGCTGGAAATTGCAGATGGGGCTGTAAATGAACCGGGCTTGAACGAACAAATCTTTGTTCGTGTTCATTTGTTTATTTTTGAGTTTGTTTGTGTTCGGTTCGTGTTCGTGTTCGTTAAGAATTTTAAAATTGTGTTCGAGCTCGGTTCATTTAAAATTGAGTGTGTTCGAGTTCGTTCGTTTAAATTAAATGAACTTGTTCGCGAATGTTAAACGAACATGTTCATGAACATATAATCCAACATGTTCGCGAACAATTAAAAATCTATTCATGAACAATAATCTAAACAAATTTAAACATACAAACAAATAAACAAATAAGTTAGATTTAAATTATTATTAAATATAAAATAATAAAATATAAATGTAATTAAATTTTAGTAATTATTAAATATAAACAATAAAACACAAATATTATTAAATTATTAAATCTAAGTTATTATTAAATATAAAATAATAAAACAAAAATAATATTAATTATATTATAACTACATAAAATAAAATACAAATAATAATGTTATTATATAATTATAATTGAACAATAAACGAGTTTTAGACGATCTATTAAACGAATTTAAACGATTCATAAACGAGTTTGTTCGTGAACATAAATGAACTGAACGTAACTTGTTCGAGTTCGGTTTGTTTAATAAACGAACCTTATATTCATGTTCATAATCGTTTGTTTAGCACTTTAGCTTGATAAACGAATAGAAATCGAACTGTTCACGAACCGTTCGTCGAACATTCTATTCATTTACAGCCCTAATTTGCAGATTGAGTCTTGCATCTTAATTTGGGTTTTCTTAATGCCATTGGGCTTTGTTTCAATTTTTAAGTTATCTTTAAGTATTTGTTAAAGTCCTTAGTGGACTAGGGATGCTAGGAGTCTGTATAAATCGATGTACTTATTTTCCTATTGAGATATAGAATTATTGTCAAATAATTTCCCGCATTATTGTTTTTGTGATTTTATGATGCAATCTTTGATGTGACTCTAAGGAACCCAAAGGGTGAAGCTTGGAGATTTCTTCTCTTCTCTTTTTGTTACTTGATTTCTTCTTTCCTCAAGAACTCAGATCAGAAAATTACCATAAACCCTAATCACTAGTTGCCCTACATCAACTGGAGTTAGACAAGTTAACCATATTGTTTTGGTATTGGCAATTGACAATGTATGGCAGTTTAGGGGTCCGTTTGTTTCGCCGAAAATAGCTTCCGGAAAATGATTTCAGGAAAATGAACTTATTTTCTCGAAAAGTTGATATTTTCTGTTGTTAGGATGATGCTATGGAAAATATTTTCTGTTGTTTGGCAGATTTTCCGGAAAATTTACATTGGTAAATAACAAAGTCCCAATAAGCTATATAAATTCTGCTAGTTTTGCCAATTGAGATGTCTAGGATAGTGATTAGTTAATTTTCTTCATTCAATTTTAATTAATACGGTAAATTGGGTTCTCAATTTCTATCATTGTTTAGCATTCTCTGTTGTTATCAAGATCTTTGCATTAAGTCAATTGCAAACTGAGGCATCTAAAACAAAGCAATATGGAGTAAAATGACACTAAAAGAACAAGATTATAACTTAAGTGGGAGAAATTATCCATTCTTTTCAACCTAGGGAGAGATTGGATAGTGGAATCAGCTTTCATCTATTTTATCCAACAAATCCTACCGTTCACAGAAAATGACTTCTCTTTCAATGCCCCAAAAACCCAAGCATGGACACAGATGTAAAAAGATTAGTTATTCTTTCACTTTCTTTTTGCAGGTTTAAGGAAGTTGTTCTGACACAATCTGTTCTTTAAGAAAGCAATAAAGCAACAAAACAAAATCACAAACAGAACTCTCTCTTTCATCTACATGAGAAATTGACAATTTCTAAACAGAGGAAAAGACTCTAGATTTCATGATATCAGGTCAAAGGGATATAGGATTAATAAAGATGAGATGGAGAAAACATACATTTTTTATTGAGGATGAAGCAAACTAACTCGGATTTGGAATGGGTTAAACTGTTGAAGAGAAGATTTGCTAAATTTCTGGGTATTTCTCAGATTTGGTTGAAGCAGGGATCTGGTGGAAAAAAGGAACAATGAAAGAAGATAATAGGGAAGCAAGATGGAGGAAGAAGGCGAAGTCACCGGTGGTGTCACTGGTGAGAAAAAGGAGAGGCGACGGTATTCCATAAAGGGGTCGAATGCAAGCTGGCAGTTGAAGGTTTGAGAAAATGGGACTGTAAAACGTCTTCCCCTTTTTAAAAGCGGAAGACGTTTTTCGTTAAAAGCGAAGTTTTTTTCGTTGACATGTAAAATCTTTTACTTTGACCAAGTTCATTTTCTTCAACCAAACACAGGAAAATCTCGAAAACGTTTTCCGTAAAACATTTGTAATGAAACAAACGGACCCTAGACTTTAGATTATCAGTTTCAGTTTCAATGAAATGACTGCATGTGGCTTGAGGTATTAGCAGATCCTAGAGATATGGACTATAGATGGATCAAATTGTTGAAACTGGATCTATCTAGCTCACCCCAAACAGCTGGGAATGTTGGTTTGTAGCCTTGGGACTGCATATTCATGTAACGTATTACAATATGTCATTTTCCTTTTCTTTTCTTGTCTTTTCTTTTTTTTTTTTTGGGGGGGGGTGCTGGGGGCTGAAAGGGTGGGGGTATATTGGTTGCATTTATGATGAATCATATTCTCTTTGTGTTATATATATATATATATATATTCTTGTTTTTGACAAACCTTGTGCATCTTGCTAAGATGCTTTTTTATTATATATTTACTTGAGTATTGCAGTGTGTTACTGTTTTAATTTGTATTTTAACCTAATTTCTATCTTAGGAAATCATGTCACGCATCATTTCACACCATGATTGGCTTCGTGCCTTGAGGATGACCTCTTATGGGTTTCTTTTATATGGTCCTGGTTCATATGCATGGTATAAGTATCTGGATCACTGTTTGCCACATCAGACAGCACAAAACATAATGCTTAAGGTACAGTTATTTCAATTTAATTGTTTTACCTTTCATAGTGCAATGAATTTTAAGGTTGGAAAATAATTGAATAACTTATAATATTTAGTTCTTTCAGGTTTTACTAAACCAGGTTGTGCTTGGTCCATGTGTGATTGCTGTTGTCTTTGCATGGAACAATTTATGGCTAGGAAAGTTCTCAGAGCTCCCTAATAAATATCAGAAGCATGCTCTTCCAACACTGTTTTATGGTAAAAGCCTCATTTGAAGCAATTTGCATATTGGCCTGATAAAGATATCTAGGATCTGTGTAATTTGATATTTATCTTTGATTCTTATGCAGGATTTAGGTTTTGGATCCCCGTCAGCATGTTGAATTTTTGGTAAATCTGTCTTTATTTGTGTTTTCTATTTATTTTAGTTGTCAATGAATAATGGTAGGGGAAACTTGATTAGTACTTGAACAACTCCAATGTTGAAACATAAAATTTTGAATCCACCTATTTCTTATGCTATTTAAGTTTACAATTACCTTTTTGATCATGGATTATTGGGATATTGACTTATTGGAAATGGATTTTCGCCCTCTTTATTTTCTCTCTATCTTCTTTTCACCCTCTGTTTCTGATTCTCCATTTCTTTAACTTTTCTGCTTATTTCTCTGTTTCTCTCCCTCTCACCTATTTCTTTCTTTCATGTTACCTGTGCTGTATTGGTTTCTTATTAATCCTTATATTTTCATGTTTTCATTGGTTATTTTGACATTTCATTTCTGATGATATTTCTTTGGCGCAAACCCCAGACATTGTTTGAGAATAACTAGTTATTAACTGATTGGGTGCTTTTAGTGGGTTACAATAACATGCTTGTGCAATCTATTTGGTGGTTGACAGGGTGGTCCCTCTTCAAGCCCGTGTAGCTTTCATGTCCACAGGATCCATTTTTTGGAACTTTTTCTTGTCATCAACTATGAACAAGTAGATTCAACTGCACCAATGAATTATCAGCTAATGAGATTCAAGCCCGAGGTATTTTTAGTTACTGCTCCCAGTTTACTTGCCTTGAGCTTTTTGGTTCTCTTTATGATTTACTTCTATTTTCATTTATATAATAACTTATATTGTTAACCTGAAATCTGGCAGAATTCAAGCCAAAAGATGCGGTGGTTGGAAGTTAGGATTTCTGCCATAACTTCTTCTTCTTCTTCTTCTTCTTCTTCTTCATAGTGTGACTTGGTTCACAGATTGTTTTGCTTGTGTATGATATTGAAGAAGTACTATGAATTTATCTACTTAGCGAATACAAAACTGAATATACTTCGTTGCGAACGCATCATTATGTGATTTACTGGCAATTTTGTGCCTTTCCTGTAATGCCCCTTTTGTTCTTTAATATTAATTTTCCCTTTAAATGTTTCTTGAGAATGCATTACCGCCTGATTTCAGCAGTGGGAATGAATCTTTGTCCCCAGTCTTCTCATAAAACTGGAAATGGTTTTATTTGTCTTAGGTATTGTTCAGTTTATTTTGCTACATTTGGATGAGTCCATGGGGGAAGGGCGGATTTGAACTCGTTTCATCTAAATTTCCGGTCAATCTTGCTGACAAGAATCGGTTCGGTCGAACAAGGCCACAGGTTTGCTAGCTAATGGTTTTATTCTGTTCTGTTCGGCCTTTCTAATAAATTTAGTTGTTTAGGGTTTGATACCCGTTAGCCAGTGGATGCTGATTTAGCAAACGACATATTGATATCTGGTTAGTTTTGAAGAGATGATTTGGATTTTATCTTTTATTTGAGTGTCTTGGAAATTTTCTTGTCATTGTCGAAGGATAGGACAACGAGATGCAGATCATAAGGTGCCAAAGAAAACGGATTAATGAGTCTAGAAAGTTGTAATAGAACATGAATAAGTATTTGCTGCATATTCATGTAATATTATATTAATGTTAAAAATTTTATAATTATTATTAAAATATTATTTTATACTTTTTTCAAATAGTAATATGGTATAAAATATTAAAATATTAATTATAAATTTTAAAATTTTAATTTTTAATTTTAATATTTCAAATAGTAATATTTTAATAATAGTATTTAATACTAAAATATTATATTAATATTAAATACTTAAAATAAAGTATTCTAATAATTATTAAAGTATTATTTCTATCAATATTTATACTATTAAAATAATTATATTTTTATACTAAAAAACATTTATTATTAAAATCTTTATAAAGTATAATTTATATATATTTATTATTAAAATAGGAATATAAAAACATTTTTAGTAAAATATTTAAAATAATATTTAAATTTTAAAATATATTATTAAAATAATAATATTGTTATATAAAATAATATTTTTTATTAAAATAATAAATAATATTTATTATATTAATAATTCATTATTTATTGTTAAAATATAAATATGTTTAATAATATCTAAATGAAATATTGAAAATTATAATATTAATTATACTAAAAAACATTTATTATTAAAATCTTTATAAAGTATAATTTATATATATTTATTATTAAAATAGTAATATAAAAACATTTTTAGTAAAATATTAAAAATAAAATTATATTATTAAAATAATAATATTGTTATATAAAATAATATTTTTTATTAAAATAATAAATAATATTTTTTATATTAATAATTCATTATTTATTATTAAAATAATGTATAATATTATATATTGTTAAAATATAAATATGTATGTTTAATAATATTTAAATAAAATATTGAAAATTATAATATTAATTATGTTAATATTTTAATATATTTTTATAATTAAAAAATAATTTTTTTATATTAATATAATAATATTTGGCTCGAATCAAGTTAAGTCTTGATCTAAAATATGATGTTAAATCCTAATTCAAGTTGAACTAGGTTTACGGAGTTAGTGAGTAGCTTTACTCATGGATAATTTTTTTCTGAAAATTGTCTTTTTTTTTTAAAAGATGAAGACAATTTTCAAAAAAAATATCTTATTTTTCGTTAATCAATAAGTTATTTTTAGTTGATGAATCAATTTTTTGTCAATCAAACATCAAAAAATAAAAAAATTATTTTCAAAAATTATTTTCTGTGAAAACGGACTGATGCTGAGACTATTACGATATATGGTTACATCACAGAGCCATATTTGATTGATTTGATTGATTTTATCGAATTTTTGCTTAGGAAAGCAATGGTCTTGGAGAAATTGGTGATTTCTACTCAAGACAACTCTTAAACCATCTCATGAACCTGCTACTTTTAGTGTTCTTGCTGGTCAGAAGGATGCTTTCACTTTCAATACAGAGAAAAGCCTTGAGTTCTGTCTCTTTGAAGTTGTCGAGTTTACCAAGAGCTTCTGAACGTGCAGTGATTCAATTTTTCTAATTATAATCCCTTTCTTTTAGACCTGTCCATTGGATTTCAGATATGGATTATTTTTAGGTTCGAGTTATTTCAAATTCGGATCACTTTTGGTTCGGATCATTCAGATTTGACACTTGGATTATTTAGATTCAAGTCATTCCAAGTTCGGGTCATTCCAAGTTCGGGTAATTAGAGCTTGAGATTCGGGTTATTCAAATTCGGATCATTTTAAATTCAATTTATTAATTTTTAAAATCAAATTAGATTTAAATTATTTGATCGAATCCGATTTTATTAAAATTTTATTGAATGATAAAAATATTTAAAAATAAATAAAATATTATCTTGTATCTAAATTTATTATATGAAACTATTTAAATATTTGTAAAATATATAAAATTTTATTTTTGTTGAATGGTTCGAACATTGATAAGTAACTCTTAATAGCAAAGTTCAGGAATTCAGAGATCAAATACTGCTGAGCGGCCAACTTTAACCATTCGCCTTTATTTTATTTAATCAAATCACACTACCATATACATGAAAAACTAAAAGAGAAAAACAGCTATGAAACTAAACAAAACTGAAGGATTCATTCTTGTTCTGATCGAGAGCCCGTCCACTAGTTTCTAGTTTCTACATCCCTGCATCTATCCATCCATCCATCTTCTATGCAGCCAGCCAAAGGGAAAGAAAGATGTAGCATGGCTTATCATGATTCAAGGGAGGCACCTCCTCCAGGCTTCTGCAACCACTTCCAAACAGTCATCGAACCGCTTGCATCCCCTGTGAAGAAAAGGGGAAACGGCCCTCTTTCAATCACTCTAACTTCTTGTTTTGAAAATAGCCTGCCTCTCTCAGTGAACCTGCCACATACAACCATCAAATTTTCATCAGAGAGGAACTTGTTGATGAGATAACAGACCCTTCTAATAAAAGCTAACAGGGCCGCAGATAATTATACTCACGATGGCAAATCATATAGCCCAACAGTGTTGTCATTGCAGGAGCAAAACAAAACCGGTTTACTTTCTGCATCATTCATGCCACATAGTGCAAGCACGCCCTGCATGCAAAAAAGTTCATATTAGGTCATGATCGATGAGGAATCCACTATCACCATTACTGCAAAGAAAGCTAACCCTAGATTAAACCATAATAACAGCGATCTGCATAGCTTTAAAGAGACTAAAAACTGAATTGATTGATCAAAACAACCTCAAATTTAAGCATTTTCCCCTACCATTTACTAGCAGTAAACCAGATTTCCAAGCAGTTATTAAAATATCAAAATAGGATTAGAAAACGGTCAACCAGTTGGGGCACCTGCATCTTGCAATTTTATGGAGCTATAATTGAGCATTCCAGTTTTAGAAATAAATGAGGAACACTATCTATGCTACTACTTTTTGGGCTTCTTGTTGCTGTTTGTATTTGATTCCTCCTGCTTTTCTTAGTTCTTGTGGGTAAACTAGAGTCCTAGGCTGCAAATTGCTTCTCTCTCGGCCTCATGATGGGTCACAGTCCACCTCAGAAGTTCAGATTTCAGACAAATGCTAATGCTAATAACACAGACCTGATATTGTTGCTGTTTTTATTTCATTCCTCATGTTTTTCTTAGTTCTAGTGGGTAAACTAGATTTCTAGGCTGCAAATTGCTTGTCTCTCAGCCTCATGGGTCACATCACGGTCCACCTCATAAGTTTCTGATTTCAGACAAATGCTACTCCTAACAATACAGAAATCATCATTTAACCAAGCTAAGCCTATATAATGATCATACATGGAACCCACCCACCCGCCCGCCCCGCTCTCTTCTCCTTTTCTCTTTTTTGAAGAGAAAAAATATAAGTTGTTATTCTTTTCCTGCTAATACGAAGGCTTAATTTCCCATACCTTGGAATACTGTGTTTATAAATAATGTGGCTCTAAGGTTCTTTGACTCTCCTAGCAGTTTATCAATGTTACAAAACTCTGAAATAACAATATTCAAATCACCAGACACAAAAGTTATAGTTTTCCTTGTTTCTAGAAGTCAAGTATGCTCTTCATCCATTACTAACCATGATTATAAATACACATATAAAAGTCAAGTAATAAACACACTAATAATGATTGTAAATACACAAATAAAAGTCAAGTAATAAACACAATTAGATTAGATTACATGTCTAAAACAAAATAAATGAAGTGTGAGAAAAGAACAAACTTTTTCTTCCTTATGAGTATATATCACTTCCCAGTTTTCTCCTTCTGTAGCAAACCAAACTTTTATACTGCAGTCCAGTGAACATGAGAACAAACACCCATTACAGTGAAGAAGAGACATCACAGCATCCTCATGTCCATTCAAAGTCTTAATGCACTGTAAAGTGTACATGTCCCAGACCTGGTCAAGAGAAAAAATGCAGCATATATAAAACAGCAATAGCAAAATAATTTAAAAACTGCTCAATTTGCATAGCCAATGGAGCTGTCAGTGGGTCAGTAAGTTCCCAAAGGATAATTGCTGTAAAAACAGACTACATTTTGATTTCAATTTACGAGCATACTTCATATAGAAAGCACAAGGTTTTAGCAAATCAACTCACCCTTATACTGTGATCCACAGAACCAGAATATAACTTTTTTCCTCCAACTGTTAAACATAGCACAGCACCAGAGTGGGCCTCCATGGAAGCAACTAGTTGAAAAGGATTGGCCTCAGAACTGCCTTTCCATGCAAAAATAACACCATTCTGAAACCACCCAACAATGAATTAACTCACTTTTAACCAAAGAAATTCAGGATATAAGAATGAGCAAGAGAATGATTCAAGAAAGATGGACTAGAATAAGGCCAATCACCTGTGCCCCAGCAAAAAGCATATCATTAGCAACAACCATAGAATATACTTGTCCAACAGGCCCTTTTAGACTCAACTCATCTGCTGTTTGAATATTCCATGCCTACAAGATCATCAAGATGCCTCTATTAAGCTGAGGCTCTCACAAACTAAACTATACAAAAAAAAAGGATTATAGATAAGATCAAAACAAAGATAATCATCAGCTATTAGCTAACCTTAATTACACTTTTCATGCCAATGAACACCCATGGGCCCTCAGTAATCAAAGAACCAACTTCATCACCAAGATTACTCAAACGAGCACACTTTCCAGAGTGGCAGTCCCATGTCCGTAAAGTTCCATCACTACTACCAGAATATAGTTTCTCAGACCCTAGAGGAAGGGCAATTCCACGAACAGCCTATAATTTAGAAGAAAAAAAAAACATGAAATACTAGATTAGGTTATAAAATTTTCTCCGTTCAGTAAATACCCTGAATTCGCTGACAATAAATACCTTCTTATGGCCCTCCAGCTTTGCCAACATGGTGAATCCATCCCCACGACACCATGAATGCAAATACCAGCATTTGTCGCCTCTGGCACAGTGGCCAGACATCCAGTACTTGCAAACCTTATCCTCTTGCTCTCGGGCCTTTGGAGTAGAAACAGATGAATTCTTAGGGCCATGGTTGAAGGTCTTCCTTGGTCGATCTTCAGATATAGCATGGTATGGCTTGGCATTTCTACGGTAAACATTGATGTTTGCAGCTTCTCCTCTATGTCGGACATAAATTCTTTCTACACTGTCACCCCCATTTCTTCTCGCTGCTTGTTTAATTTCCATGCTCTAGACAAAAGATGTATACAAATCAATGAAAGTTTCTTCCAAAGAAGATCCAACACCAATTCAGTTCCTTCAAATAATGTCCAAACTTCGAGCAAATTTCAGGTCAGGTAAAATACACAAGCTTTGGCTAGTTGAATCTTGCGAAGAAGATCCAAAAAATGAAACCAGCTCCTTTGAAGAAGGTTCAAACTAGGAAGAATAAATCATGAACAATCCAGAGTCTCTTGTACGTTTCATTTTATCTATTCAGGACAATATAAGTATTTCCAATACAGAGAACAAAGCCCAAAGACCGATGCCTTGAACTTCCATCCAAAATCCAATTCTCAGTAAGCTTAATTAAATTCTAAACAAACACTAAACTCTAAGAATCTGGTAATTGCACATAGTCAAAAAGAAGTAGTAGTTCCAATTAAACATGGCTTGATACTTGATGAAATCCACAAGGAGCAAGTGAAAGATTGCGGCCGATCTTCAAAAACCAATAAAGGAAAGCAGAGCTCTGTATTATTCCAGCTTTATTATTTTTTTTCTTTCCTACTCACAGAAAACGTAAATAATAAAAATAATAGAAAAACCTAAAACCTGTTTCTTCAAAGTACATCCAAACTAGAAAAAATAAATACTAAAAAAATTTACTTCCATTCTAAGGATTTTCCATTTTCTCCAATACTAAAAGCCCTCGATCGACTTTCAATTATAGGGTAAAATCCAAGTACTGAGAACCCGATTTCATCGGCAAGCCAGAAAGTAAACCTAATGAAACCCTAAAATCTAAAATCTAAGAACCTGAAAAGTGAATATAACCGCGACGTAGAAATTCCAGAAACATAAAAATCTTCGAAATTCCAGAAAAATGGGCCAAAGGAAACCCTAGAAATCTAGTGAAAGGGTGGGTATGGAAAAAAGAGTGGAAATCGATCACCATGACGATCTTCTCCCTCTTGGTGTAGTAGAAAGAAAGGTTGATTACAAAGAAACGAGGAGAAAGCAAACCTTAGACAGAGTGAGAAATAATTGGGCGATCTTGCAAAAACCACTATTAAATCTTCGTGAGGGAGGGGAATTAGATATAGAATATTGGATTTGGATGACGCTTTGCTTAGAAAGTAACGTAAGCATCAATCATAGAAAAAACCTAATATGGGCGTTTTTGGGTGCAGCTGCCCTGAGTTTATATAGAAAACAAGCGTAAAGTTTTGTTAACGAGTGTATATTTTTTAGAATTAGTTAAAATATTATTTATAATAATAATAATGTTATATTAAATATAAAAATTGATAATTTTATTTATTAATATTATGTATTGATCGAAAATATTATTATATTTAGTAATTTTAAACAGTATTCTTAGGATACTCATTAGCAAACTTTTTTTCAATAGAATAAAAAATTAGAGTATTACTGTATTTTTTTTTTATCTCAATATAGTTTTTTTTTTTTAAATTCCCAAATTACTAATACTTTCTTTTTAATTATGAAAATTCGTTTTTTAAACCTTATTGAAAAATAGTCATGATCCATGATAATTTTTTAACATGTTTATCAATTTTTTTTTTTTTTTGAAATTGATCAAAAGAAATAGTCATGACTCATGACGATTTTTCTTTATCAATTTTAAAATACCAAATAAAAAATAAGTTGAGAAGTCACCACCATGGGTGGCGAATTTCCAACTTATTTTTTAAAAAAATATATTAAATAATAAATTTAAATAATTTATAATTTTAAAAAATAAAAATTTAATAAAATTTAAATAACAAAATTAAAAGATAACAATTTACAAAAATTTAAAAAACTATATTCGTAATGTAAATCGAATTCTTTCAATTTATATTCGTAATAAATGGATCTCCTGGAGAAAGGTCAATCAAAGCGTTGTGGATTATGCCGGACCAGTCCGAATTACAAAAACACTTATCCCAGCCGCCCTAGCCCGAATTATTATTTATTAAATAAAAAAAATTTTTATTTAAATTTAATTATAAAATATATAAAAATGTATTTTTAATATTTTTTGAATAGTGAAACAGGCTTTCAGGTCGGCCCGACCAAAAATGGACTTAGGCAAGAGAAATAAAGCGTTGTGGATTATGCATGAATGAAGGTCATAGCTAGACCTATCCACGGGACGGGTAGCCCTCCCGGCTCGATAAGAACGGATGTGTCCCGTTGTACTAGATTGATAAGGACATTTTCGACGACTATGACTAGAGGTGGCAAAATGAACCCGAACCCGAATCCGAAAACCCGCCCAGTAAAACCCGAACCCGCCCAAACCCGATTTGACCAAAAAGTCAAAAACCCGAACCCGAAAAAAACCCGAACACGAAATGGCCCGAGCCCGAACCTGAAAATACCCGAGCCCGACCCGAACCCGAATTCGAATTTAATACTAAAAATAAAAATTATCAAATTGTAATTAAATAATTTTTTTATAAAGCAATAACTTTATTTATCAATTTTATTATAATATCTTTTTTAATAATTTAATTAAAATTTAATTTAATTTATATATATATATATGATAAAATAATAATTTTATCAAAAATAAAATTATATTTTATACTTATAACTTTAATGTCCCATATCTTTATGAATCTACTATATATCTAAAAATTCTAAACTCATGAAAATTTTAGAAATGTAAATTTTTTTGACATAAAATATTACTTGTCCTTTATTTATGTTATTTTAAGAGCACTCTTATAATAGTATAATAGTATTTTCTATATATTAAAATTAATTAATAGCAATTCATTCATTTTAACTTATCTCTAGTATAATAGTATTTTTTTTATATTAAAAATAGATAAAAATTACTTTTTAAAAAAATGTGTTGCTTTTTGCAACATATATATAGTTTTTTTAGGCATGTTATCAAATTAAGTCATTAACACCATATTCACTTGCCCAAGCACGGACCGATCCGAAATATAAACCTCAAATTCTGCCTAAACCCGCCCATGTTTGTAAATGGGTAGTCCAAACCCATTTAGGCCTCAAAGTTGAATGTCAGGGTTCGTCCCTAAAAATTTGTTATTTTGTAATAATGTATTTACATGTTGAAATTCGAGTTCATCAAATCAATTATTTTAAATATTAATATGATTAGTTTATAATATATCATATTTTTTATAATAAATTATTTTAATATTTTATTTTATATCAAAAATTAATTTTATATTCTTTTGGTGCTAACAAATATTGATTTTAATAAATAAATATAATTAAAAATATCATATTATAATAAAAGATTATTTTTAAAAATAATAATAAAATTATTTTTAAAGTAAATATTTAAATTATGTAAAAATGATTACATCTAACATAAAATAAAAAAGATGTAAAACAAACCCGAACCCGAACTGAACCCGAACTCGAATGGACCCAAATCCGGACGGACCCGAACCCGATCGGACCAGAACCCGAATGGACCCGAACCCGATTAAACCCGAACCCGAATGAGCCCGACCCGTACCCGTCCGAACCCGCCCAATTGCCACCTCTAGCTATGACTAGATGTGTCTATGGGCCGGGTCGAGCTGAGGCCCGAATTTTTTTTTTATTTCCCTTGCTCAAACCCGAAATAAAAATTATATAATTTTAAAAAATTTTAAAAATTAATTAATAATAATTTACAACTTTTTTAAAATTATATAAATTTTTAAATAAATATTTAAAATATATTTTTATATATTTTATAATTAAAGTTAAATAAAAATATTTTTTATTTAATAAATAGTAATTTGAGCTAGGTCGGACCGGTCCGAATTACAAAAACACTTGTCCCAGCCTGACCTAATATATATAAATATTAATATAAAAATATATTTTTAATATTTTTTGAATAGTGAAACAGGATTTCGGGCTGGCCCGAAATGGGCTTGGGCAAGGGAAATAAAAAAAAATTGAGCCTTGGCCCGGCCCATGGACACCTCTAGTCATAGCCGTCGAAAATGTCCTTATCAATTCGGTACATCGGGAAAGAGTTCGCATCAATAATAATATCGTTATACATATTTTGTCCGAAAGTCCGTTTTACTATTCAAAAAATATTAAAAAAATATTTTATATATTTTATAATTAAATTTAAATAAAAAATAAAAATATATAATTTTTAAATTTTTTGTAAATTGTTATTATTTTAATTTTTAATTTTTAATTTTTTAAATTATAAATTATATAACTTATTATTTATCATTTAATATTTTAAAAAAAAAATTCTTAGAATTAATGAAGGGAAGTCGCCACTTAAAGAGAAAAAAAATTACTTAAAGAAAAAAATTAATGGTGGCGACTTCCCTTCGCTTAAAGAAATTTTTTTTAAATTTATCACAAGAAAAATCGTCATCTCCTATGACGATTTTTTTTGTAGTTTTTATCAATATTTTAAAAATATATACCGATGGCGTTTTTCTTTGTTATTTAAGCCCTATTACTTTAAAAAACATGCGGTGATGACGATTTTTCAGCATGCTATAAAATAAGCAGATTTCAATCAATAATTTCAAAACATATGTATTTCGATAAATAAATAAAAAATAACTATATTATGATAAAAAAAACTATTACCGTATTGTAAAGCTGATAAAGGTAATTCGTTCAACTGGATTTATTTTTAAAATGCGAATAATTTAAAATTAATTTAATTTAAACTTGAAATAATTTAAATTTGATAATGATTTCAATTCAAAATTATCTGAATTCAAATGGTTAAATCCCAATTGATTCAAACTTGAAACAATTCAAATTTAAAAGATTGATAAGAACTAGAGGTGTTCCTGGTCGGGTAGGGTCGAGTTCACGCCGGACATAAGTATAGTATCAACATCACTCGAAATATGAGTTTCAAATTCTATCCAAATCCATTCATATTTATAAATGAATAGTCTAAACCTTAATGAAACCCTAAAATCTAAAATCTAAGAACTTGAAAAGTGAATATAACTGCGACGTAAAAATTCCAAAAACATAAAAAGCTTCGAAATTCCCGAAACATAAAAAGTTTCGAAATTTAAAATTAATTTAATTTAAACTTGAAATAATTTAAATTTGATAATTATTTCAATTCAAAATTATCTGAATTCAAATGGTTAAATCCTAATTGATTCAAACTTGAAATAATTCAAATTTAAAAGATTGATAAGAACTAGAGGTGTTCCTGGTCGGGTAGAGTCGCGTTCACGTCGGACCTAAGTATAATATCAACATCACTCGAAATATGGGTCTCAAATTCTATCCAAATCCCTTCATATTTATAAATGAATAGTCCAAACCTTAATGAAACCCTAAAATCTAAAATCTAAGAACCTAAAAAGCTTCGAAATTCCAGAAAAATGGGCCAAAAGAAACACTAGAAATCTAGTGAAAGGGTGGGTAAGGAAAAAAGAGTGCAAATCGATCACCATGACGATCCTCTCCCTCTGGGTGTAGTAAAAAGAAGGTTGATTACAAAGAAACGAGGAGAAAGCAAACCTTAGACAGAGTGAGAGATAATTGGGCGATCTTGCAAAAACCACAATTAAATCTTCGTGAGGGAGGGGGATTTAGAAATAGAATATTGGATTTGGATGGTGCTTTTGCTTAGCGAGTAATCATAAAAAAACCAAATATGGGCGTTCCACTGTGCAGCTGCCCTGGGTTGATGAGTTTATATAGAAAACAAAGCCTAAAGTTTCCCTTTTCCTTTGCCAACACGTAATTGTAATTGAGACCTATGATTCGTATCCCTAAAATTCTTTTAACCTAGATTTGTTCACAAGTAGGTCCGCGCTTGAATTATTTTATTCAAATTCATTTTAGATTGAGTTGGGTCGGTTAAGTTTGTTTTATTATTTATAAGTTATTAAAATATTAAAAAAATTATATTAATATTTATATATATTATAATTAAATTTAAAAATATATATTTTTTATTTAATGAATAATAATTCGAGTCGAACCAGGTCAAGCCGAATTACAAAAAACTTTACACAAACCCAATCTAATACGGGTCGGACCAGACGGGTCGAACGAGCTACCCGACCCTTGAGCAGGTATATTTTAACCTATCAAAATCCAAAATCAATTCAACTGGATTTATTCTAAAAATACGAATAACTTAGAATTTGTTTAATTTAAACTTGAAATAATTTAAATTCGAAATTATTTGAATTCAAATTATTAAATACGAATTAATTTGAACTTGAAACGATTCAACTCAAAAGATTGATCACAACGATCCGAATTTAAATTAAATATAATTTATTTTTTAAAATATTAATTTAATAACAAATAAATGTAACATAAATTAGTAGTCTACTAATATTTAATAACTTTAAATTATTTTTTAAAATCTCGTTTTTATATTTTATAAATATTTGAAAAGTAATAAATTATCTTTCTTAATTATCTTCTTAGTTGTGAGCAGAAAATATTGAAAAATAAATTGTTTTATTGTTATAAATATATTCAATTTTTACAATTATACATCGTAAATAATGTTTTTTTTTCTTATTTTTTACAATTATATATCATAATAAAATTATTTATGATATCAAAAAAATCATAATTATAGATATATTACAATTTACAAGTTGATGAAAATGTAATTTAAAATAATTTAATTATATTTGATAAAATTTAACATTATTTATACAATCCATTCAATATCTATTTTGATTAGATTTTATAAGTCAATAAGCTAAATTCGAATGTATCCGAATTTGAATTATTCGAATTTGATATGATTCAAAATTGAGATGACCTAAATTCAAAATGATTTAAATTTTTTTTTGACTCATAATGACTCATCCCAAAATGACGCTACCAAAATCGGAGATTTGGTTTGATCCAGTGAACTCGAAGACATATTTTATGTTGATAAGTTCAATGCTCGACTGCAACAAAAAGTGCTATAAACTGAAAAGGCAAAACGTACTACTACAGGCATTATAGTAGAATTATATTTTAAAATTCATAAATATAATTTTTGTAAATATTCAAATACATGATTTTGCATAAGGTTAATTATATATTTTAATTATATATTTGATACGGTAAAGTATACATATACATTTGAGGTTTAAGAGAAAATACATTTATTTTTTTAGTTTGAAAAATATCCATTTATCTCATAAAATTTGATAAAAAATATACTAAAACCCCTAAGCTTTATTTATTAAGTAAGTTTTAAATGAAAGACAATTATATCCTCGTTAATTATTTTTATTTTTTACTCAAACTTTTTTAATTACAAAATAATGAGAAATTAATTAGTTTCAAAATTATCTTTAATTATTATAAAATTATATTTTAATTCAAGTACATTTGAATATTGTAAACTTATTTTTAATTAAATTATATATTAATTTTGAGATGAATTCATTAAATTATTTTTATTTAAAATAAATTAATTACTATTATTTTAAAAAAGTTTTAGTGGTAAAGAATTGATTAACAAAAAAATAAAAGGAAAAGAAGGAGAAGAAAAAAAGGAAAATATAATTATCCATGAGATTTTATTGAAAATAAACTTACCTCTATTAGTTTGAAAAATACATTTTATCTCTTTAAAAAAAAAAAACCTAATGTTAAGATTTCATTAATCAAATTAATATTTATTCAAATTTTACTCTAAATATTAAAAATACTTTCATTTTATTTATTATTTCCTTATTTTTGGTCTTTTTTCTTTTTTTTTAATCAATTTCGTTATCATATATTTTATTAAATGGTTTTAATTAATTTATTTTAAATAAAAATAATTTAATAAATTTATCTCGAAATTAATATACAATTGAATTAAAATTAAATTAAAAATAATTAATATGTACTTGCATAAAAATTGGTTAAAACAAAATAAAAGAAATAAAAGAGAAAAAAATATAATTATTATTCATGAGATATTACTTAAAATAAACTAGAAGTGCTCATGGGCCGGGCCGGGCTATGGTAAGGTATCAACACCACATATGTTTGCCCATGCCCGGCCCGACCCGAAATATAAGTCTCAAATTTTGTCCACGCCCATAGTTCAAACCCGTTTAGGCCTACCCATATTATTTGTGTATTTAATAAAAATTTAAATAAAAGGAAAGGAAAGAAAAAAAAAAAAAAGAAGAAGAGAAATATGTGTATTTGTATCGTATTCGTATTATTTTTTCGTGTCATGATCGTATTTAATGTATTATATATTTATATAAATGTTGACACGTTAATAATTCGTTTTATGTAAATTTTGCATGTTGGTGTATTCGTGTCGTGTTCATGTTATTTTTCATGTCATGTCGTGTTTTAATTTTTTTTATGTTGTGCTTATATCGTATAATCATGTTATGTTCAAAATTGTCATGTCTGACACTATTCAAATAACTCCCAATTTTGTGTCACATGTAACCGTGTTCATGTTATTTTTTCATCTCATAATCATATGCAATGTATTATATATTTATGGGTTAAATACTCATTTGGCCCATGTACTTTACACCTTTTGTCCGTTTGGTACATGAAGAAAAAAAAGTTGTCAACTTGGTACTCCAACTTTCCTTCTGTCTATGACTTTGCCCCAAAGTTTAACTCCGTTAAAAAAAAAAAAGATGATGTGTATTTGACGCCCAAATAAATGCAGACATGTGGCTAAAAAATCCATGTCATTCTTTAAAGGTAAAGCCACATCATTTTTTTTTTTTTTTTATATATATACATAATTAAAAAACACAAAAAAAAAAAAATTTTGTAATATTACAAAATTTGATTTTCTGAATAGAGTTAAATTTGGGGGTTTAGGGTTAGAGGAGGAAAATCATTTTTTCTAAAATTGAAAAAAAAAAGCGATCTCTTAAAAAATTCTTTTGCTCAATTGAAAAACAAAAATTTAGGATTTTGTTCTTGTCTTTGATTCTTGTCTTACCATTCATTCCTCTGCATTGTTGGTCTTCATAGCTTTGTTCCATTTCTTATGAAAAAAATTATAAACAAGATTAAAGAAATGAGTAAAAACGACACTCAAGGAGTTGAAAGCAACAAGAGTAACAAGTACTTACAGAAGGGGTGTTGAGTGTGTGGGTGGAGAGAGGAAAGCAAGATTTATCGAGAAATAATATTGCTAGAGGAAAAGGGGTTGTGTTGCAGTTGCGGCTAAGGGAGGAGCAGCAGGGGATCAACTTTTTGAATTGTTGTGAGTGTGAGACAGGGGAAGTCCATTTTCATGCTTTGGGATCCAAGAAAAAAGGGAAAAATAAAGCTTCGATGGTGGAAATATTGTATCATTTCCGGTCCGTTGCCAGCCAAAAAATTGGTTTCTTCTGTTTGAATTCATCACTCTACAAAAAAGGGTGATAGGTTGTTTAGAATTTGAGAAATATTTGAATCTGCCATTGATGGTCTGATGATAATTCAAAGGAGAAGTTTGGGTTTTCAGGGAATGAATCAATGAAACTATTTTTTTTCATTATTTTTTTTTAATTTTTTTTACATATTTTTAAAAAAATATATAAAATATTTATTTTTTTATAATTTATTTTGAATTTTAGTTTTTTATTTTTTTATATATATATTTTTAAATTCCATAATTTTTTATTTTTATTTTGAGATTTTGAGATTTTCAAATTTTTTATTTTGATTTTAAAAAAAAAGTTTTTAATTTTGATTTTTTATAATTTTTTTTTGAATTTCTCTTTTTGATTTTTATATATTTTTTTCATAATAAAGTGACACTGATGATGTGGCATTTTTGCCACGTGTCATATTCTGATTGAGAGTTTATTGCCATGTCAGTCATTAACTAACGATGTTAGTTCAAGAGACCAATGTGAATGACGGAATGAAAGTTCGAGCATTAAACTGACCGATTTTATTCTTTAAGTACCAAACAGACAAAAAATGTATAATATAGAGGCCAATTGAGTATTTAACTCTATATTTATACTAACTATAAAAGTTATTCCCAAAATCATGAGAATGCTTAATTTGAAATCAAGAAGCATGACTTAGGGGACAACTAAGCTTAGGGATTAATCAGGATTTGAAGGGTAATTAGGGTATTGAGTTGCCAATTTTTTTTATTATTGTGAAGGAAGAGAGAAAGAGAAGAAAAGAACAGGAAAAGAAATGAAAGGAAAAAAGAAAAAAAGAGAGAAAATTTTGTGTATTTAAGTCGTGTTTGTGTTATTTTTTGTGTCATAATAGTGTTCAATGTATTTTATATTTATATAAATTTTGAAACGTTTATAATTTGTTTTATATAGATTTTGACACGTTCATGTATTCGTATCGTGTTCATGTTATTTTTCGTATTGTGTTTTAATTATTTTTCTCATGTTGTGTTCGTGTCGTATAATCATGTTGTGTCCGAAATTGTCAGGTCTAATTAACAATATTCGAATAACTACTAATTTTGAGTCATGTGTCATGTGTCATCGTGTTCGTGTTATTTTTTCGTGTCATAATCGTATTAAAGGTATTATATATTTATATAAATTTTGACACGTTAGTAATTCGTTTTATGTAGATTTGACACGTTCGTGTATTTGTGTTGTGTTTTAATTATTTTTTCAATATTGTGTTCGTGTCGTATAATATGTTGTGTCCAAAATTGTCAGGTCTAATTGATACTATTTAAATAACTCACAATTTTATGTCAAGTGTCGTATAATGATTGGAGTTATTGTTTGTCTATATTAATCTATTAATATATACCTCTATACCTATCTATCTATAACAATACTTAAAAATTGTCCCAAAACAAGGAGAATGCCTAATTTCAATTTTGAGTGTTCTTGCTTCCGGACAACTAAACTTGGGTATTAAGGAGGTTGGAGGGTTAGTAGGGTATTTTTAATTTTTTTTTTTTTTGATGAAGAAGGAAAGAAAGAAAAGAAAGGAAAGAGAAAGAAAAGCAGGGAAGAAAGAAAAAAGTTGAGTTCGTGCTATTTTTTTGTGTGTTTAAAATATTATAAATTTATATAATTTTTACATGTTAATAATTCGTTTTATGTAAATTTTAATACATTTGTGTAATTGTGTCGTGTTCATATTATTTCTTGTGTCGTATTCGTGTTATTTTTTCATGTGTTCTAAGTATTATAAATTTATATAATTTTTACAAGTTAATATTTCGTTTTATGTAGATTTTGACACATCTGTATCGTGTGCATGCTATTTTTCATGTCGTGTTCGTGTTATTTTTTCGTGTGTTCAAAATCTTATAAATTTATATAAACTTTAACATATTAATAATCCGTTTATGTAAATTTTGGCACGTTCGTGTATTTCAGTATTTGTGTCATGTTCATGTTATTTTTCGTATCGTGACATTTTAATTATTTTTTTCATGTTATGTTCGTATCCTATAATTATGTTGTGTCCAAAATTGCCGAATCGAATTGAATATATTCAAATAACTCTCAATTTTATATCAGATGTCCTATAATGATGAGAGTTATTATTTTTTAAAATTATCTTTACTCCTCTTACTTTTTTATCTTTCAACTTTATTATAAAATATCAATTCAAATCTGATAACACGCCCTCAGTGAAGCACAGGCATATATCTAGTGAAATTGAAATACACATTTTTTATGATTTTTTTCCCTATTGAAAAAAGAAAATACACTATTGCTATGCTTGAAAATATGATTTTGAAAATTTAGATTTAAATTTCATTTGTTATATAAATTATGATAACGAAATTCATACATTATGTATAAATTAATTAAGATTTAATATGATTATATATTTGAAAGGTATAAAAATATGAATTTCAAATTCACAAATAACTATAGGTATTTCAAATTCACCACTAAATAGGCATCCAACAAATCCATGAATTTGAAAAATAATCATAAATATTATATTTACATATGTTTTATTACACAATTTATATTATTTTTAAAATTTAAATTCTCAAACGCAATCCTAAAATGAAAAGCATAATGGTTTTCCCCATTTATTAGTTTCATATGGAATCTACATGATTCAATGGAATTGGAAACCTCCTGCATGTAAACAAACTAATTGCATTTGATTTTGAGCTTAAAAATATAAATAAATTGTATGACTAATAAATAAATAATTAGTGGAGTGGTGTTTCAATTAATTAATTTTCTTTGTTGGAGACTCAGCCTCGGGAAGTTTAAAGGTAGGAGGCTTATCCACACCCCTCCTTGAATATTCCCTCCATCTTCGGGCAGCTGCTGCAGCCCTTCCTGCTCTCTCTTTCACTTCCTCCTCTGCAACATCAAAATCACCCTTCAAATTAACTTCATTTCACCCTGCCTAAGCAGCTTTCATCACACCATTAGATTATAATGCACCCCAAATAAATTAAAGCATGCATTAATCACATAATGCAAAACTAAAAATTATAATAAATTAAGCCACTTCCAACCTCCCTTACTGCTAATTTCCAATGACAGCTGAGCTCCAATTAGCATATGTTATACATCTAAGTTGCATTGGAATTAATGTAAAAGAAATCTTCAGCAACCAGTAATACATAAAACTTGTGACAGACAGGATAACTATTAGAACTAATCTACTGCAAAAATATGTTATCCGGACTCTTCATTTTTTCTAAAATACTCGTGTCTGACACTTGTGTCCGACACATATTCGGACATGGGTATGAGGGTATAATCCTCCAAATATATGAAAAAACTTTTTAAAAAATAAGTATACTCGTGTCAGACACATACCCGTATCCGACACACAACCCCGAGTCCGGGAAGCATAGCTGCAAAGTAGGGTGACGGAAATAGTTTTCTTTTTCTGTTGTGTGTCTTGTTGTCATCTGTTATACACTATGTTACTCGGATTTGGGTGCAAGTGTCGGACACAGGTATGTTCAATTTTTTCTAAGATTTTCATGTATATCCGTCTTTGGAGGATAAGATCCTCATACCCATGTCCGGATATGTATCATATGTATCAGACACGGTGTCGGACACAGATACTTCAAGAACAATGAAGAGTAAGAGCAACATAGGTTAATCATCAAATCCAAAGGCAACTTAGACGACAAGTATAAAGGAGCCAAAACACGTTTCTAATGTATCAACGAAACTACCATAAACACCAGTATATTATTGTGCAAGGATCTCATATTATGCAAAAACTAGTTCCCATAGAAATCATATGTTAGTGCTATTGACTTATTAATCTAAGTGCAATTTTAATTGGATAGGAATGGATAAACAATGAAAGGGAACTGAAACTTCAAAGGCTGTAATTTCTAGCGTGTTAACGCTCTTAGGTAATGGATAAATGTACAAAATAAAATGGGAAGACACCCATAAACTTCTGCCGAAAAGGTCATATTCTGGTCTAAGCAAGCAGTAAAACATCTGGCTGTGCTTTTAACATATATATATATATATATATATATATATATATATAAAGCAAACTATGAAATTGTCGGAGATTCTGAAATTTGTTTGTAAAAACATCAACAAATCTCAAGTTAAAGCAACGGAAAAAGAATTGTGGCAAAAGATGACTTTGCTATAACAACAACTATTAGCGATTATAAAAAAAATTCCTCTTACCTGATTTCTTGTATTCTTTTGGGTTGCCCCAAAGGTCGGTCCAGTACGAGTCAGTTTTACCAGAATCTTTCTGCCGCATCATCCTTATTTTAGCTTGTTCCTGAAAAAAGGATGAGAAGAAAAGTTCAAGTTGCTGTTCATTTAGTCTTTCAGTCGAATATTACTTTATATCTATGTTACTCAGATTCGGGTGTGATTGTCTGATATAGGTATGTTTAATTTTTTTAAAAATTTTTCATACATTTGGAGGATCGTTAGAAGGTCATATCCTCATACCTATGTTTGGATATATGTCGGACACAAATTTTTCAAGAAAAATGAAAAGTCGGAACAACATAACTTTATATAGCATCTGGAGAGTCTCTTAAAGTCCTTCCCTCTAACAAGAAGAATAGCAGCTATTATTTTGGTCCTAATAATATGGAAGTACTTAAATCTAGATTCACCTTCATCAGAGTTCATATCTTGGGCCTTGGGTGAATTTTTTTGGTGACCTTTAAAAATAATACTTTATTAAATCCAAAGCAAAACTAAGAAAGCAGATTTAAGTACTTGAAGTTGAGGTGCTTTTGCGAGTTCTTCAAGCATTTAACAGCATTAGGAAAAAGGAGATGCCTTCTAAGTCATTAGTTGTGGAGAAGGCAAATCTAAGGTTTTGCTTGGTAAGAAAGATAGAAAGGGATAAAGATGGAAAACTTGTTAATCTAATGGTTAAGATGCATAAACACTTTCCTATTTTGTAGCTTAACCATTAGATTAACAAGTTTTCTATCTTTCATACCAAGCAAAGCCTAAAAGTAAAGATTGATTAAAGGAGAATGGATAGATTTGGCTGGGGTACAAAAATATTTGCTGCTAAGCCTTTTGTTGTTACTGTTCTTCATGATCAGTGGTTTGGATATTTCTCTTAAAATTAAATGATAGTTGAGATTATTTAAAAGGGAATCATCAATGAGTAGAGAAAATCATGACGGTGAAATGATTGATTTGTTTGAGGATATTCAAATGATGAGAATTCCTACCAAAACTTTAGCCTGCCTCTTTTCCCATCGAGAATTTGCCTGCCAAATCATTAGAGGTTAATGGTCTAAGAAAGTGTTAAACCAGAAATGGTATCATCAGATAATTTAAGTATCACTTATTACTGTTCTGAATACGTCCGCTGATGCAGATCCCATTCCTGAAAGCATCAATGCAACCTGATCATCCATTCAAAAGGCTCAACCTTTTAGCCATCATTGATGAGTTCGACTAATATTTGATCAATAATTTCCTACTAAAGAATTCTGAAGCCAGAAACTATCTAACAGAATTTCAAAAAGGCTATGCAGTTCAACATGCTCATTTCTTTTATCGAGGTTGATTTTTCATACTATGAACTTGGAGAAAAGAACCATAGTAAGACTGCTATTCTTACATTCACTCTTTCTACCCTGCGCATTTCATCTTCAAGCAAGGATAATTGTGCTGCAGAAGTCCAGTGGATGCAATCAACCGGGCTGAATAACAGAAGACAATGTTGATCAGAAATCATGTTAAACCCTTTAACTTTACTACAAGCAATATAAAATTTCAGGCCTAGAAAGATTTATGACAGAATACATCACTGATATAATCAAGGAGAGGAAGTGTTCTCATCCTAACATAACAGAAAAGGGAGTAGAAAAGAAGCAGAAATCATACATGGCAACTTTATCTTTCCAAAATTCCTTCATTTGCATATATGATATTTTAAAAAACATGGAAACAATGTAACAAACAATTCAGACAAAACTTCAAGCCAAAGTCTGAAATTTCCTAATGAATAAAGCTTCACCTGGATTCCCATGTAATATCAAATTTCAGGGTTTAAAATTTGTGTTCATCAGCATGACTTCCATCATTTTCTTTATTCTTAATACCGAAACATCTAACTACTATAAATTTTCTCTTGCTCAGCTGCTATTCGCCTACTTATAAGATCGATAATAATAAATATGAAGGAGCTGGATAAATTGTTAGTACGTTCAACATAAAAGTTGTATCCACTTTACGGATATTAAGAATGTTGAGAATGGTAGTGGGTTACCGCTGATAAGATACATGAGAAGTCATCCACAAGATAAAGAAGATGAGAATAAAAGCAGAAAGTGGATGATAGTACCCAGAAGCAATCTCCATCTGACCATATTTAGCATACTTAACAGAAAGTGGATGATATGTACCCAGAAGTAAAACCTACCAACTGTCTATTGCCTGTTGAACTAACTCAGGATTCCCACGCTGACTATGTACTCTGGCTCGTCCAAAGTCTTCCTCAATTCTAAACACATCTGAGGCCACATTGGCACAATTTTTGCAGCCTGTGAAGAAAATTAGCTCATAATAGGTGTCAATTTAGAAATTTTAGACTGGTAGGACTTATGCTTTTATAATCGCTTCATTGTAATAGCAAGTAGTACATTTTCCAGCTACTGTTTTAGTTTCCATATAAAGATAAAAGAAAATCAAAACATAAGTGGAACTTTATAGAGCAGATCCTAATAGCACGTCTGCTCACATTATGGTCACCTATATTGAGGTTGCAGTTATGCAAGATATACAGCAATAAGAGTTGGCTGAAATTTGGTACATAAAATAATGAATCTCCATTTCTTTATGTATAGTCAATAACCATTTGGAAAGGCCAAGATCTTTATGTGGACATCAGAAGTTCAAGGAGATTACAATTATTCTATATACTAGGGGGTGATCTAAGACACTTGGGCTATAAATTAACAGGCATTAACTCGCAATGCAAACTCGTACCTATGCAACTAAACTCATCGACAAATACATGATCCTTTGGGGCAGAATCATCCACGAAAGGATTGATTGCAGTCAATGCATACCCATGAATTTCATCATAAACCATGCGCTGTACAGGATCACTGAGAATCTGCACTGAAATAGTCGTATTATAGCAGTGGAAAAACAAATATTTACATAATACCTAAATTCTTTCTAAATGGGAACACACCCCATAGACCTCGTTGATGAACATGCAGAAATTTGTAGTCTCTGGATCATTGCCACTTAAATCTGGATGACAAGCCTTCATGCAATTATAATAGGCCTTTTTTATCTCCTCTGGTGTGGCATCCGGAAGCTATGAAAACAGGCCAATCAAAATTAGATTACTAAATCATGTCACAGACTAATTACCTTGACAAGATAAATATATATATTGTACAGAAGATTCCAAATCGCCATGATAAATACCCATTAAGCTAGATCACTTGCAAACATAAACTCTTTATCACTATCTATTCATGTTTATCCTTCCAATGAATCTTCCCAAGTACTTTAACCATCAGATTCACTTGCAATAAACCAATGAACTAGAAAGAATCAACCAAGAATTACCTATCTCAGAATGAAACCAGAAGAAACATTTGTCCTCAAGAAAACATTACTAAAGATGTTCATTTGAGGGCATCAACAGCTCCTCATTTGAAAAAGATTATATCCAACAACAGAAGATTACAAAAGGTTTTCTTTAGACACAACATATAAATTGTTAAGCAAACACTGCCTGATTTTTTGTTTATATCCAAATCATAGAAAACAACTACACCAACCCAAATAGTTGCAGCACTCATACTTCACTTTTTCTCCCTTTCTTACATTTTATCATAAAATAAATAAATACTAGAAGTGAGAAGGAATTAGGAAAGCATTACCAGACCAAGAACGGCATAATAATCATCAGCAAGAGAATCAGTGGAAGCAGAACCCCCTGTTGCAACCTTGACTCTGCAGCAACCTCTCCTATTAGCACCATGACCCATCAAGCTCCAAGAAGCTCCACTCTTAGCCATGGCCTTCCATGAGCTTCTTTTGCACATATTCAAAGATGGGTTATGGAGTTTGAGAGCATCTGTACATACAGGAGAGAGTCGCTGAGCCATTGACGCATGCAATTTCTTTTGCTTTTGGGTGTTCAAAACAAAAACCGAGGAGAGTGAAGATACAGAGAAACAGAGAGGAAGAAAAACTGAAAAAAAAAAAAACAGATTTTTTTTTCTATTATTATTAATATTAGATTGTTTGTTGTTTACTTGGACTATTGGAAAATTTTGAGGGGAAATTCAGGCGTAGAAGAGTGAAATGCTGAGATGGCAAAAGGAGAACCATTAGTTTCCAAGAATATAGAGAGTTGAGTTGGAAGCTCATGAGTAAGTTTAGCACGTGTCAGCTTGTGGATAATTGTTGCCTTGCCTCCTTTACACTCCAAGAGTCCAAATCCAACCAACCCCTTCCCTTGCAGTGCACTTCTGCACTCGCTTGCTTGTTCGCCCTCCCTCGCCCATTTTTTTTATTTTTTATTTTTCAGTTTCAGTTTACATGATTTTTTTATTTATTTATCAAATTATGCATTTGGTCATGTACTCTACTTAAATTTGAGATTTAATTTATCAATAGAATCTTTATACTTTTATTAGTGAACTAATTGAATCAAATCATTAGTAGTGTTTTTCAGCTCCCGTTATCTTTATGACATGGCTTTCTTTTCATGACTTGACTTTTTTTTTTTTTTTTTTTTTTTTTTTTTTTTTTTTCACGTTGGTTGTTGGCATTCGTTTTTATTATTGCCCAACATTGCTTTTTTTATTATTAGGTATTGATGTTAAGTAAAAAAAATATTTTCTTTTATTAATTAGTAAGTTTTTCGAGAAAAAAGAAAACGAACTTTATTAGTAAAAAAACTTGAAATAATGTCATGAATAATCTTTAAAATTTATCAAATTTGTCAATGTGGTATTTGTATTTTAAAAATGTCTATTTTGATACCTAACGTTTTTACTCCGTGTGTTATTGTAGTACCTGTCAGTAACACCGTTAAATATTGATGACGTGGCTTTTATATTCAGTAAAAACTTGACATGTGGCACCATATAATGATGTCACGTGTATTACCAAAAAATTAATATTTTAATTTAAAAATAAAAATTAGATTTTTTTTCTTTACCTGTGGCAGCGCATAGTGATGCCATGTGTAATAATAAAAAATTTATTATTTTAATTTTACAGACAAATATTTTTTTCTCTCTCCACCTTTTAATTTTAATAAATATTTTAAATAAAAATAAAAATAATAAAATATTTTAATTTAATATTTTAATATTTGTAATTTTTAATAAATATTTTTTTTAAAAATTAAAACAATAAAATAATTTAATTTTATATATTGATTTTTGTAATTTTAAAAAATTTCAGATATTATAATTTTTTTAACAAGTAATTTTAAAAATAATTTTAGTTAAATTTTTTATTTTTTTTAATTTTTAAAATAATTTTTAATTTTTTTAAAGAAAAAACATATTTAATTTTTAAAAATATAATTTTATATCTTTAATATAATTTTTTTTAAAAAAAATTAGATATTAATTTTATATTTTATATTTTTTTTCCTTTTTAATTATATTTTTTTTTTACAAAAATTCAGATATTAATTTATAAAATAGTAGGTGCTGCCAAGTGTCATCACCTGATTGGTCAATGCCATATCATAATCTATATTTAACGGTGTTAGGTCAAGGTACCACATTGATACACGGTTCGATAGTACATGTACCACATTGAACATTTTTAAAGTACAGATACCACATTGACAAATTTGATAAACTTCAAGGGCTATTCATGATATTATCCCAAAAAACTTGTTTCGAGTTTGGGAAAAACAGATTTAGGGATTGTGTAAGAACAAAGACAGGCAAAAAATTAAGGATTTTGTTGTTCATTTGGGAATTAGGAGAATCGAGATAGAGTATTCGAAAATTTGAAAAGGCTCTGTTACATCTTGAAGTAAGCAAAAGATTTTGAAGCATTTGCATCCTGAAGGGAGAGAATCAACCTGAATCGGAAGAGTTGAAAACAATCACAAATGATTTGTTCGATTTCTTGTCTCTTTTTTTTTTTTTTTTGAAATCTTGGTTGGATGTTTGTGTTTGAACTGTTGTATGTGGTCCTATGTTTGTTTCGATAGTGGTGTTTGTTTGGACCTTTGTGTTTACTTTTGTCTGCCACTAAGTCTGTCAAGAGTTGGGAAGTATGCAAACAAAGGTACCATCATGGGGAAACACTGTCACGAACCCCAAAAATTAGATATCTAAATGGGCTAGTGGCAGAATTTGATGAGGATGTTGATAAAGTCTGTTATTGGACTATATTAGGAACACTGAAGGCATTAGGTTATAATTTGTCAAAGTCAATTAGAATATACTATGTTGAGGGTGGGAAGACATTGAATACATGATTGAAATTGTTAGGTGATGATGATCAGAGTGTTATAGAAATTGGCTAGTCAATTAAGGCAGAATAGGACGGTTGATATTTATTTAGAATATTTTGATAGTGTTAATGAGAATGGCATGCCAAAATTTCTCTTACTACCAGTTGAGGTAGGTGAAGCATTGAATGACAGAAATGAAAATGTTGTTGAGACTGCTACTAGTATTAATGATGATAGTGAACATGGACAATGATGCACCCAAAAGAGTGTATCTTATTTAACCTTGCACTAAAAAGATCAATTGTAAGTATAGTAGTTAGCAAGGGTCGAGTCCTCAGGGATTGGGTTTTAGTTTATAAGTTAATAGTTTATAACTTACGTTCAAAGAAAACAATAAAAGAAAAGGGGTTTTTGAAGCCAGATTTAAACTAAAGTAAATAATAAGAATAAGATGCAAGGCGGTATAACCAGCCAATAAAAATATATATACTAAATTAGGCGGTATAACCAGCCAATAAAAATATATATACTAAATTAGGCGGTATAACCAGCCAATAAAAATAAAACAAAGTTAATATACAAATTAGGCGGTATAACCAGCCAATAAAAATAAATATAAAAAATAAGCAAACTAAAAGTAAGAAAACAAGTAAGTAAGAAGAATCAAATATGAAAAATATGGTTAAGGTTTCATTCTCCACCACTAGACATCATTAAGAATCAATTTCAGATCTATCAATATCAACCAACTATCAAAGTTAACAACCGTAGATAACAACAAGCTCTGTTACCCCAATCTTTCCTTAGTTTGTCGTTAAATAGAACAAGCTCTCTATTTAATCTCTAACCATTAAACAACCTAGAATAAGCTCTCTAAATTCAATTTAATGGCAGCTTTATGATGAGAAAGATAGGTTGATCTAAGCAACAAACACATAAGCTCGGATTGTTCAACTTAGGTTATGTTCCACTTTGCAATTATTGAAAACTTGACCATAATCATTAATCACAAATTGCCACTTATGAATAGGAAATCAAGACAATTACACGGATCAAGACTCCTAAACTAGCAATAGATAATTATCAAGATCTATCTAGTTGTACACCTAAATAAATCAAGACAACATCATGAACAATTCTTGTAGAAGAACATAAGCAACTTTGATAGAAAATTAATGATAGATAGAATCTGAAAATCAATCACAAAACATGTCTAGGGCTTTGAAATCACCCTTAACCAAATAGAAATTTAGCCTAGCATAGGCATTGTAAACATAAACATAAAATTAAAGAGAATCTAAGAAGAAAATAAAAGAAAGAAAGAAGAAGAAGAAGAATATTAATTATCCAACCTCTTGCTCTCTCTAAGGAAAATGAAAACTAGAGAAAAGAAAGAAGAAGAAAACTTAGAGAATTTTATTATAATGGCTAATATCCTACCTATGTACAATGTGATCCCTTACAATCATCCAAGGCCCTCTATTTATACACATTTTGGAGGGCTAAATGACAAGAGACAAGCTTTACAAATTTCAAAGGTAGGTATAATAGGTGGGTGCATTTTCTAACAATTTTCGTCATACATGACGATTTTGATCAGCCAACTGGATGGTCGATTTTGTCAATTTTGCAGGCCTTATCTGATCACATGGTCTTCTAGAAAAATGTTACCCTATCAGTTACTGATCCATAGCCGTTGGAATCAGCTCATTTTCTGATGTGGATAAGAAGATATGGGCAAAATACGAAAACAGGTCAGCACAGACGTCATTGCACATCAGCCAACTTCATGGTCGATTTCGCTAGGGAAAACGACTCCGTTTCAAGAAGTGTAAAACATGAAAAAGATAGATATGCCTCTTAGCTTTGCACAGATACAAATTTCAGCCTTATTGCTTCAGTGAAACTCCAGATATAGCTGATATGGCAAAAGGTGTCGGAACTGGAACTGAACTGGATTTGCCCTTAATTCTAGTAATCTGAAATCACTCAAAGAAACTTGTGAAAAAGACCAAAATACATAAAAATATAAAAGATCATAAACACAATTAGACTAAACAATAATAACTCGTATTTGACACAAAACAATAATAAAACATAACTAAAAACTATATAATTATACGAGTTATCACACCCCCACACTTAGATTGTTGCTAGTCCCTAGCAACGACTCAATAAAAATAAAATAAGAAAATCTAATCTAATCCATTTTCGTAGGAAATCACGGTGGCACTTAGCATGTGACACAAGCCTTTAAACCCCTAGGTGTCCCTAGTGGACGAGTTTAGTCTCGTGAGGGTTTACTAGAACGATACCCACAAACATTGAAAAACTAAAATATAAATAAACTACATATACTAAAAATATTTACTCCTAATCCTTTCAATACAAATTAGAGACAATCTTTGAACAAGTCTTATAAACTAATCAATAGCTTAAAGAATTTCACAAAAAATCAAGCTTGAATGTAAATTGTTTGAGTTAAGCCAATATTAACATAACATATCTCAATCAAAATAGTGCATGTTCAAATTTAATCTCAACTTCTCACATGGGATACCCTCATGATTTTCACTCTTTAAAGTAGTGGTGAAGTGTTTACACTCAATCAATCTCATGAAAACAGTTCTACCATATTCTTGCTTGTCCACCTATTCTCCACTATTTAGATCATACAACTTCATGAATCAAGAAGGTCTTTAATCAAGGTTGTAATGGGGCCAAGGGGTTTGTAATGTGGTTGAAGAACAAAAGGATAAAGATATCACAAAGGTTCCAAAGAGTTCATAAAGTTTAGAGTCATAAAAAGATCATACAAAGAAACTTCTCAAAACTTTTTACAAGTACATAGTCACCTAGGCCGGATATTCATGTTGGGCCTTTTCTTCATTCTAAACAACTTTGTAACATCCTTTTCCTTTTCCACAAATTCAAGAGATGATTCATATTTTTTTTTTACATGGGAATATATTTGCCAGTATTCCATTTCTTTTTCTCTTGACTTTTCTTTTCTTTCCCCCCCACACTTATTTCTTGTTTCTACCCCAAATTTTCAATAGATCTTCCTTGTCTTTGCAACTTGTCTCAAAACATGCTAATTCATCTTTGGAACAAAGGTAAAGATATAAGTATATTTAGGTTAGGGACAAGTTATGGTTACCAAAGAGATAGCTTATTCAATGTAGGCTCAAATTGGTTCACTAAGGGTGTGTTCTCTTGGAACATCAATAAGGGATGGCTGTTTGGCCCTGGCTAAAAATCCTAATGCCTCTATCATATTCATGTTGTCACATGTATCAATATAGTCTCAAACGGTTTAAAGCAAGTTCTAGAGAATCATGTAATCATAAGAGCACTCAAGAAAGAAATTATATTGATTTGTATAATGCATCAATCATTATAGGCTCAAAAACTCACAATGATGATTATACAAGTCAGTTTTAAGTCTAAACATGCTTCTTTCTCAATCAACATATCATATTAACATTGGCTCATAAAAATTAGTATCAAGCTTAATTCTCATGAAAATCTTCTCACTAATAACTCTGTTTTAGACTTATGCAATTCATATCTCATCATTGTATTAAAAAGGAACTAAAACACACTAAAAATAATAATAAAGACTCATAAAAAAAAATAGTAGACAAAAATAAAAGAAATCCTAAATCATTCCCCCCACACTTAATTCTTACATTGTCCTCAATGTAAGTCTATTAACCCAAATGAAAGAATCATGTGTAAGAGAAAAGAACTAATAACATAAGAATAGGAACAGCTAAGACTCAAAACAAAACAAACTCATGCAACCTAAATAATCTTAAAATACTAAACAAAAATTAACAAGTAAACATAAAAAGATTAAGATCAAACTGACAAGGTGTGTCTCAAGTCTCCCTTACTCAGACCTTGTTCAGAATGAATACTTCTAAATTGCTTAAAACACAACAAACTATATTTTTTTTTTTTAAATTAGCAAAATATGTCCCTTACCCCATACTAAAATATGACATTGTCCCCAATGTCAAATTTTAAAGGTAGGATTTAGGAGATATTACCTGCAGAGGTTGCTAACCACTTATTATAACTGAGACACAACAAACAAAATGTTAGATAATGTCACAAAGACAAAGTGCAATCCACTCCTTGCTCGTCCATATCTCTTTTTCTTTTTCCGAGCGTTTGCGAAACAACCGTAGCAGATAAACACTCATAAGCTTGGAGCTTTTTGAGTAAATCTTCAATGGTTGTAGCAGAAATTATGGTTCTCCTTGCCTCTGAAAACATGAATCCATTATCCACAGCATTATCTAAATATGAAAGCAAATTACTAAAATAACCATTAATATTAAGCAAACCAATGGGTTTCTTATTTGTGACCAAAGATGACCAAGAAGCCACGCAAGCTATTTCTTCCAATGTACCCAGACCTCCTGGTAAAGCAATGAATGCATCGGCAGAATGGTACATGATTGTTATCCTTTCAGGGACACTCCAGACTTGTATTTCCTTACCCACGGTAGGTCCACAAAAACTTGTGAATAGTTTTGGCACGATTCCTAGAACTGGACTTCCTCCGGCGTGTGCTGCTGTAGCGACTGCTCCCATTAAACCCGTACTATCGCCTCCATAAATCAAGTGGATCTTTTGTTGGGCAAGTATTACTCCAACTCTTATGGCTTCATCAGCGAATATGTTATTTTTCCCTGGATAAGCACCTCCAAAGACACAAATTTTTTTAATGCGCTGGGACGAAGTACTTTCCATTTTTTTTTCCGAGTGCCTGAAAGAGAATGAGTACATGGTGTAATATATAGAGGACTGAGTAGTGAATCAGACAAGAGTAATAATGTCACCGAAAGTGTATCTGACCTGTCAGAAGAAAATGTTAACCTAACAAAAGATTTTTGCGTGATTTCAGGAAGAAAATCAAAAAGATAAGAAAAAATCAACCGTAAAAGACAAATAAAAAAAAAGAATAATTACACAAATCGAACAACACGTAAATTAAACCGAAATGAAGTTATTGCAAATCAAACCAAAAGCTGAGAAGTCATTTATTGTAGTTGTGATTGTGGCTCACATCTTCCTCTGGTTTTACGTCCAGAAACGGCTTAAACGCCTTCTATGAGTCGAGGATATGCTTCCCATCCAGTTTTCTTACAAGCTGGCAAACAGGGTCTTTTAACATCAGATTCCCAAGATGTTGCCATTCCCTTTGGAATTGCGGCCATAAATCAAGAATTTCTCTTTGTACGTCTCCACTAGGATGCGTCTCAAGAGAAAGTTGGATATTACCCAAATTCTCCTTACTCAGTCCATCCTTAATGAATTCAATTTTATCATCTCGATTAGAGGACGGAATCCCAATAGAACGACATTTACCGTTACACGTCCATCGTGCACATTTGTGGCAATTTGAACTCATGCGCTTTGCTCGTCGTTTCTTTGCAAAAGTGCTTGTACCTGTACCTGGTAAATGCAAAATAGGAAGATATTCATCTTCACGTACCTTGGCTTCAATTATCCAACGTATGTCTTGAGGAATCCCTTTGTGCACAAGCATTCTTAATCTTTCAAATCGAACTTGGTAAAGCTTCAGTAAAATATTTCGAGGAAAAGGAGGAAATCGTTTCTGCAATCTTGTGAGAATATCATCCATCCTGAAAAAAAATGAAAGAGAAATTGAAAGAGAAATTTATATACAATATCAGTTTTGTGGGTAGCTGATGGAACCGATTTAAATAATCACGGAGTACCGTTATCCGCCATTTAACCGGGGTTAAAAAAAATTATATTTACATCTAGTGTTTTTCAAAACAAGGATCAGAAAGAAAAACAACATAAAAAAACTCAAAAACAAAACACTCTAAATAAAATCCTAAATTCTTCCCCCCACACATAATTCTTACATTGTCATTAATGTAATGCTATTATCCCCCAATGCAAGAATTATATGTAAGAGAAAAGAACTATTAAACAAAAGAAACTTATGCAGCCTAAATGAACTTAAAAACAGTAAACACAATTAACAAAGAAACATAAGAAATAAAAATAAAAACAATAAAAATAATAAAAGAAAAAGGAAAAGAAAGAGAAAGCAAATCTGAATATGGAAGGTTGGCAATTTCATCTTTAATTGGGCTGCCTTCCCAATTAACACTTGAGTTAGTGTTTTGAATCTAACCAACACCCCTTCTTGGCTTTTTAGGCTTGTCAGGCTCATGCATGAAATTTCCCAAATTTATGCGTTTGAGAGGAAGCTTTCTTTGCACAACAGTGGATGCATTCTCCATTACAAGTATTATTCCATCATCCTTGGTGGTGCATATCTCATCGAGGAATGGTGCATCTTTTGGTACTTGTTGAATGACATCCACAAACAAACTCTTTAAGGTTTCCAGCGTGTCTTGTTCATGTTCATCCTCCTTGAACTTTGCGAATCTACTAGGAAAAGGTGGAGAAGAAACATTAGTAAAAATTGGAATCTCAAACGTTACCTCAGGTGCCGAAATACTCTTATTTGGATCGTTGGCTTCATTATCCTCAAGAATAGAATTCATCTCTAATTTTGTCTCATCCTCATCTTGTTCCTCATTCCTCAAGGTCACAATAGTAGTATTCTCCTTTGGGTTAATCATTGTTTGGGTAGGGAGTTCTTCAGATCTTTGTGCTACCCATCCCACCATACTACTAGTCAATTGGATCATTTGCTTTTCCAAACTCTGGATGCTTGCCCTTGTTTCCTGTTGAAATTGCAATGTATCAGTAACAAGAGAATAGACAAGATCTTCTAAAGAAGTACCTGAGTTTTGAGTCATATGTGGTGGTTGAAAAAGATCTGGTTCTTGGGACCATGATTGATTGAAGCTAGATGGATGAGTGTAATTGGTATAAGGATCTACTTCTTGGTAATTTTTCGAGTAGCCATAATTAGTATGATCCCACCATCCCTCATGGTAAGTGTTTGAGTAATGATCATACTGTTGGTCTTGGAACACTTGATGGCCTTGACATCCTCCCATGGCCAATTGTTGAACTGGGAAGGTGAGATTGGCTTGTTGATTCTCCATGTTCATGTATGCCACCAACTCTTCAAGTGTTAGATTGCTCAATTCCATCGTTTTTTTTTTTTTTTTTAAATTTGATAAGAAAAACTTGTATGTACAAGAAAATAGAACTAATTAGAACTGAAAATAAGAATAAACCAAGTAACAAATAAACTAAAGAAAACAATCCCCGGCAACGGCGCCAAAAATTTGATGCACCCAAAAGAGTGTATCTTATTTAACCTTGCACTAAAAAGATCAATTGTAAGTATAGTAGTTACAAGGGTCGAGTCCTCAGGGATTGGGTTTTAGTTTATAAGTTAATAGTTTATAACTTACGTTCAAAGAAAACAATAAAAGAAAAGGGGTTTTTGAAGCCAGATTTAAACTAAAGTAAATAATAAGAATAAGATGCAAGGCGGTATAACCAGCCAATAAAAATATATATACTAAATTAGGCGGTATAACCAGCCAATAAAAATAAAACAAAGTTAATATACAAATTAGGCGGTATAACCAGCCAATAAAAATAAATATAAAAAATAAGCAAACTAAAAGTAAGAAAACAAGTAAGTAAGAAGAATCAAATATGAAAAATATGGTTAAGGTTTCATTCTCCACCACTAGACATCATTAAGAATCAATTTCAGATCTATCAATATCAACCAACTATCAAAGTTAACAACCGTAGATAACAACAAGCTCTGTTACCCCAATCTTTCCTTAGTTTGTCGTTAAATAGAACAAGCTCTCTATTTAATCTCTAACCATTAAACAACCTAGAATAAGCTCTCTAAATTCAATTTAATGGCAGCTTTATGATGAGAAAGATAGGTTGATCTAAGCAACAAACACATAAGCTCGGATTGTTCAACTTAGGTTATGTTCCACTTTGCAATTATTGAAAACTTGACCATAATCATTAATCACAAATTGCCACTTATGAATAGGAAATCAAGACAATTACACGGATCAAGACTCCTAAACTAGCAATAGATAATTATCAAGATCTATCTAGTTGTACACCTAAATAAATCAAGACAACATCATGAACAATTCTTGTCGAAGAACATAAGCAACTTTGATAGAAAATTAATGATAGATAGAATCTGAAAATCAATCACAAAACATGTCTAGGGCTTTGAAATCACCCTTAACCAAATAGAAATTTAGCCTAGCATAGGCATTGTAAACATAAACATAAAATTAAAGAGAATCTAAGAAGAAAATAAAAGAAAGAAAGAAGAAGAAGAAGGATATTAATTATCCAACCTCTTGCTCTCTCTAAGGAAAATGAAAACTAGAGAAAAGAAAGAAGAAGAAAACTTAGAGAATTTTATTATAATGGCTAATATCCTACCTATGTACAATGTGATCCCTTACAATCATCCAAGGCCCTCTATTTATACACATTTTGGAGGGCTAAATGACAAGAGACAAGCTTTACAAATTTCAAAGGTAGGTATAATAGGTGGGTGCATTTTCTAACAATTTTCGTCATACATGACGATTTTGATCAGCCAACTTGATGGTCGATTTTGTCAATTTTGCAGGCCTTATCTGATCACATGGTCTTCTAGAAAAATGTTACCCTATCAGTTACTGATCCATAGCCGTTGGAATCAGATCATTTTCTGATGTGGATAAGAAGATATGGGCAAAATACGAAAACAGGTCAGCACAGACGTCATTGCACATCAGCCAACTTCATGGTCGATTTCGCTAGGGAAAACGACTCCGTTTCAAGAAGTGTAAAACATGAAAAAGATAGATATGCCTCTTAGCTTTGCACGGATACAAATTTCAGCCTTATTGCTTCAGTGAAACTCCAGATATAGCTGATATGGCAGAAGGTGTCGGAACTGGAACTGAACTGGATTTGCCCTTAATTCTAGTAATCTGAAATCACTCAAAGAAACTTGTGAAAAACACCAAAATACATAAAAATATAAAAGATCATAAACACAATTAGACTAAACAATAATAACTCGTATTTGACACAAAACAATAATAAAACATAACTAAAAACTATATAATTATACGAGTTATCAGACAATTAGCTCGTAACCCCTCCTACACCTATCTTTGAAGATTTTTTTAGTGATTTGGAAGGGAAAAATGTGAATGTGACTGAAGTCAATGTAGTTAATGAAAATGACAATAATGGTGATAAAAAAATTCCTTCTACGACTAAAGTCAATGAAGTGGATGCATGTGAAAGGAATGACAATGACATGATGTTGGAACTTATTCAATTGGAGATTATGAAGAGAGGTTAGTAGATATAAAATGGGCTAGTGATGAAGATTCTGAAGGTGATAATGAATTAAAAGTTGCTAGGAAAAATGTAAGGGAGTATGTTGAGAGGTAAAAACAGTTAGCCATTAATGATTCTGTTGCTGATTCTGAATCTGAATCTGATTGTGATTCTAATGATGATGAGGTAAATAGAGTTAATGTTCTTGTTGATCATGCAAGAGATGCATCTGAAGCTTGTAGGCCTAGCTTTGATACTGATAAAGTAGATGAGTACACACAAGTGAGTACTTTGATTCATCTGATCTAGACAGTTTTAGGGACACTAGTGATGGGTTTGACAAAGATGATGCACAGAGAGTGAAGTCTATCAATGAATACTATAATAGTTAAGTCCTATTTGATGATTTTGTACTGGAATGAGGTTTCCAGATTCGAAGGTCTTTAAAACTGTTCTTGCTGACTTTTCCACAGAAAAGATTTGAATTTAAGTTTTTGAAGAATGATAAAGTAAGAGTCAGAGCTATATGTACTGCCAAGGGATGCAATTGAAGAATTTTTTGCTCCTAGTGTAATGGTAAGAAGGCATACATGATCAAAACATATGATAAGGAGCACTCATATCAGCCTATATCAAAAAATAAAAGGGTGACCGTAGGAGTGATTGCAAGAAAATATGGGAAGGAGATTAGTGTTATGCCTTTCATTAAGCCTTGGCATTTAAGGGCACTTGTGAGAAAGGATTTAGGAGTGATTGTGTTTGATAGTGTGTGCAGAGCAGCGAAGGGATTGGTTATTAAAAAATGGAAGAGAAATGCAACCAGGAATATCATGTTTTGAATGATTATGCTGAAGAACTAAAAGCAACAAATCCTAGAAGCACTGTCTTGGTTACATCTCACAAAGCAACAGCTGATGCAGTGCCTGTTTTTAAAAAGATGTATGTATGTTTTGGAGATTTGAAATAAGGTTTCCTAGAGGGTTGCAGAAGGCTGATTGGATTTGATGGTTGTTTCTTGAAAGGACTGATGAAAAGGCAACTTGTGGCTGTAGGAAAGGATGAGAATACTCAAATTTCTCAATTGCATGGGCAGTGGTGAGAAAGGAGAATATAGACCACTGGACATGGTTCGTACAGCAACTATGTGTTGATTTAGATATTGGAGATGGTCTTAGATGGACAGTCATCAGTGACATGCAAATGTATGTTTTATTGAATTTTACTTTAAAGTGTTGCATTTAATAAATTACTTTTATTATGCAGTGATAAATATTTTTTAATTGTAGAATTAAAATATTCTTATTTGTTCATGTTTTAGAGTCTAATAAGATCTGTTTGGGAGTTGTTGCCTTTAGTTGAGCAAAAAATATGTGCTAGGCATATTTATGCTAGATGCGGAAAGACACATAGGGGTAAAGAGTTGCAACTACGGTTCTGGACTTGTGCAAGGTCTCCAAGCCAGCCTGAGTTGAATAAACAATTAGAAAACTTGATAGGTTTGTGATAGGATCCAAGATGGCCCAATTCTTGAAGATTCATGGCAAGTTCCATATGGGCAAAGATCCAAGAAGATCAAGGAAACATTGCAAGCATTAATGGAATTCACTTGGGCCAAGTTGCAAATTGTTCAAGAAAGACTTCAACATTCAAGATGAGATTGAATCCAACTTTAGTCCATGATATATGAGCTGGTTAAGGGGGTGGCATAGAGAGGATTAATGTCGGCCTATCTTGTTTCACTAATTGATGTGGCATATGTGGGGCCTATTCTAATTCATTAATTGATGGGGCATATGTGGGGCTATTCTAATTCATTAATCCAATAGGCATGTGGGGCCTAATTTCTTGTATTAAGTCTAACTGGCTTGTGGGGCCTATTTCATTTAACTAGTTGGACTTTTTTTAAATTATTATGTTTTGGGCTTGAGCATGTTCAGCTTATTTTAATAGCCGACCTAGGCTTTGTAGGGAGGCTATATAAAGATTGTTTAGCCGCCTACTTCATAAGTTCATTGTGTAATTTTGATTTTTATCAATTGAGAGAGTTTTCTCTTCTAGTTCTTGAAAGAACTTCAGAACTTATCAAAGGTTTTCCTTTATGGCGTTCAACAACAAAATCTAGTTTCTTTAAACAAGATTTTATTGGGTCTAGCTAAAACTAGGTTCTTGAAACAAGATTTCATTGGGTCTAGATTCTTCAACCTGAATCTTGGCTTTCTTGGGTTAGGATATTTGAATTGTTAGTGGGTTCAAAGGGTTTCAATCCTAAGGGTTCACATCATTTGATATCAGAGCTTAGGCTTCCAATCAGTTAAATCAATCTAACAAGATTTTGGGGTTTCAAGCATTCTTGTCTTAGGGTTATAGCTTTTTATGTATTCTTGTCTTGGGATTATAGTTTTTAGGCAGTCTTGCTTTGGGGGTTCATTTCTTGTAATTGAATCAAATCAATTTAACAAGATTTTGGAGTTTCAGGCATTCTTATCTTAGGGTAATTTCTTTAGGCATTTTTGTCTTGGGGTTATAGTTTTTAGGCAGTCTTGTTTGGGGTTTCGTTCTTGTCAGTTGACTTAGATCAAGATTACTGCTTCTTACGTTCTTGATCTAAAAAAATTCGTTCTTGGTCGTTCTTGAAAAAAAATCAAGAATTAAGAATTCAGTTCGACTAGTCGAAAGAAAAAAGAAAGAAAGTATTCTGAGACAAAAAAATCAAGAAGTCTCGAAAAAAAAAGAATTCGAAAGAAGAAAAAAAGAAAGGAAAAAGATTTTTTTTTTAACAATCTTGTTTTGCAGCATATTAACGATGTCTCACAAGAGTAGCAATGTTATGTGGCAGACTATACAACAAGAGATGGAACGGATAAATTTGTTGTTGGGGGAGCTGAAAAAATAGTTTGAGCAAAAAACAAAGAGTGGGGCCGAAAACAAGAGAAAAAAATAGTGACAAAGAAATAGAGGTGGCTGAAAATAAAGAAAAAAAAGTGGAGCCACGAGAGGAAAAAAAGAGAGTTCATGCCGAGAGAAAGGAGATGACAGAAACGAGTTTTTATGCAAAAGAGTGAGTTTCTTAATCTTGATGAAATTAACCAATCTCTTCCTAGTTTGGATGTTCTTTCGTTGCAAGAGTTCAAAGACTTATTTTCGGAGGAGATGCAGGATGGGTTGCCTCCCATAAGAGGTATTGAGCATCACATTGATTTCTTATCTAGCGCCGTCATTGTTACACACAATGCTAAGATTCGAGTACGAATCCTTTCGAGGAAAGGGGGAATGATAGGATCCAAGATGGCCCAATTCTTGAAGATTCATGGCAAGTTCCTTATAGGCCAAGATCCAAGAAGATCAAGGAAACATTATAAGTATTGGTGGAATTCACTTGGGCCAAGTTGCAACTTGTTCAAGAAAGACTTCAACATTCAAGATGGGTTTGAATCCAGCTTTAGTCCATGATATATGAGCTGGTTAAGGGGGCGGCATAAAGAGGATTGGTGTAGGCCTATCTTGTTTCATTCATCGACATGGCATATGTGAGGCATTTCTAATTCATTAATTGATGTGGTATATGTGGGCATATTCTAATTCATTAATCCATTAGGCATGTGGGGCCTAATTTCTTGTATTAAGTTTAATAGGCTTGTGGGGCCTATTTCATTTAACTAGTTGGACTTCTTTTAAATTATTATGTTTTGGGCTTGAGCATGTTCAAACTATTTTAATTAGTGTAGCCGACGTAGGCTTTGGTAGGGAGGCTATATAAAGCTTGTTTAGCCGCCTACTTCATAAGTTCATTGTGTAATTTTGATTTTTATCAATTGAGAGAGTTTTCTCTTCTAGTTCTTGAAAGAACTTCAGAACTTATCAAAGGTTTTTCTTTGTGGCGTTCAACAACAAAATCTAGTTTCTTTAAACAAGATTTCATTGGGTCTAGCTAAAACTAGGTTCTTAAAACAAGATTTCATTGGGTCTAGATTCTTCAACCTGAATCTTGGCTTTCTTGGGTTAGGTGATGGAGACTCAATTAAGAGTCGTAAACCCAAGTGCAGGTTATGTTCAAGTAATAAATTCTCGGGTGTCCGAAGTCGAACCACATGGAAGCGTATTAGTAAGTATAAGTTTATAAATATATAAGAAAAAGAAAATAAACAAGATATTAGGGAATCAACAACAAAATAAGATAAACAAGATATTAGAGAACAAAATAAACAAAATAACATAAAAGAAATTAAACAAGATATAAACAAAACAATAAGAAAAGATGTTGAGGTTAGAGAATCCACTCTTGGTGTTATGCTAAGATTAATCTTGTTTTATTACACAATTGAAATCCACACATAAAGGAGGTTCCAATCGGAAGGTTTAGCAATTCAGTCCAAATTGTCCAACGTCCATAGCATATGATATTATGTTCATTTGGTGTCCTCAAAACTCATAAAAAGAGTCCAAGCATTCCTTATGCCAAGGTATATGTCTACAACAAATCAAGGTTATGAAACCAAGCATTTACTGTGCCATTTTCATTGTCAATAATGAATCAAGATCCCTACTTTGCAAGTATGATTTTAAACCAAAAGAAAATATTATCTATACTAAATGATGATTTATTTTAGCTCATGTTTAAGAGACTAACCTTAGCATTCACCTCATCACCTCAACAATATGATTAGCAACACATACTAGATATGAAGAAAATGAAAAGAAAAAGAAAGAAAAAGAAAACTAGAGAAAGGAAAGAAGAAGAAAACTTAGAGAATTACATTGCAATGGCTAATATCCTACCAATGTATCAATGTATTCTTACACTCATCCAAGGCCCTCTATTTATACACATTTTGGAGAGCTAAATGACAAGAGACAAGCTTTATAAATTTCAAAGGTAGGTATAATGGTGGGTGCATTTTTCTAACAATTTTCGTCATATTGTATGACAATTCTGATCAGCCAGCTTGATGGTCGATTTTGTCAATGTTGGAGGCTCGATCTGATAAAATGGTCTTCTAGAAAAATATACCCCTATCCGTTACGGATCCATAGCCGTTGGAATCAGATCATTTTCTCATGTGGATCGGAAGATATGGTCCAAATACCAAAACAGGTCAGCACATACGTCATTGCACATCAGCCAACTTGATGGTCGATTTCGCTAGGGTAAACGACTCCGTTTCAAGAAGTGTAAAACATGAAAAAGATAGATATGCCTCTTAACTTTTCACGGTTAAAATTTCAGCCTTATTGCTTCAGTGAAACTCCAGATATAGCTGATATGGAAAAAGGTGTAGGAACTGGAACTGAACTGGATTTGCCCTTAATTGTTGATTTAACCTAGTAATCTGAAATCACTCAAAGAAACTCGTGAAAAAACACCAAATTACATAAAAATATAAAAGATCATAAACACAATTAGACTAAGCAATAATAACTCGTATTTGACGCAAAACAATAATAAAACATAACTAAGAACTATATAATTATACGAGTTATCACACCCCCACACTTAGATTGTTGCTAGTCCCTAGCAACGACTCAATAAAAATAAAATAAGAAAATCTAATCTAATCCATTTTCGTAGGAAATCACGGTGGCACTTAGCATGTGACACAAGCCTTTAAAACCCTAGGTGTCCCTAGTGGACGAGTTTAGTCTCGTGAGGGTTTGCTAGGACGATACCCACAAACATTGAAGACATAAGAAAAACTAAAAATAATAATTATAACTAATCCTTCCAGTATAAATTAGAGATAATCATTGGACAAGTCTTAAAAACTAATCAATAGCTTAAAGAAATTCACAAAAAATCTTGCTTGAATGTAAATAAATGAGTTAAGCCAATATTAACATAACATATTTCAATCAAAATAGTGTATATTCAAACTTAATCTCAACTTCTCACATGGGATACTCTCTTGATTTTCACTCTTTAAAGTAGTGGTAAAGTGTTTACACTCAATCAATCTCATGAAAACACTTCTACCATATGCTTGCTTGTCCACCTATTGATGCACCCAAAAGAGTGTATCTTATTTATCCTTGCACTAAAAAGATCAATTGTAAGTATAGTAGTTAGCAAGGGTCGAGTCCTCAGGGATTGGGTTTTAGTTTATAAGTTAATAGTTTAAAACTTAAATTCAAGAACAATAAAAGAAAAGGGGTTTTTGAAGCCAGATTTAAACTAAAGTAAATAATAAGAATAAGATGCAAGGCGGTATAACCAGCCAATAAAAATATATATACTAAATTAGGCGGTATAACCAGCCAATAAAAATATATATACTAAATTAGGCGGTATAACCAGCCAATAAAAATAAAACAAAGTTAATATACAAATTAGGCGGTATAACCAGCCAATAAAAATAAATATACTAAGAAGAATCAAATATGAAAAATATGGTTAAGGTTTCATTCTCCACCACTAGACATCATTAAGAATCAATTTCAGATCTATCAATATCAACCAACTATCAAAGTTAACAACCGTAGATAACAACAAGCTCTGTTATCCCAATCTTTCCTTAGTTTGTCGTTAAATAGAACAAGCTCTCTATTTAATCTCTAACCATTAAACAACCTAGAATAAGCTCTCTAAATTCAATTTAATGGCAGCTTTATGATGAGAAAGATAGGTTGATCTAAGCAACAAACACATAAGCTCGGATTGTTCAACTTAGGTTATGTTCCACTTTGCAATTATTGAAAACTTGACCATAATCATTAATCACAAATTGCCACTTATGAATAGGAAATCAAGACAATTACACGGATCAAGACTCCTAAACTAGCAATAGATAATTATCAAGATTTATCTAGTTGTACACCTAAATAAATCAAGACAACATCATGAACAATTCTTGTAGAAGAACATAAGCAACTTTGATAGAAAATTAATGATAGATAGAATCTGAAAATCAATCACAAAACATGTCTAGGGCTTTGAAATCACCCTTAACCAAATAGAAGTTTAGCCTAGCATAGGCATTGTAAACATAAACATAAAATTAAAGAAAATCTAAGAAGAAAATAAAAGAAAGAAAGAAGAAGAGGAAGAATATTAATTATCCAACCTCTTGCTCTCTCTTAAGAAAAAGAAAACTAGAGAAAAGAAAGAAGAAGAAAACTTAGAGAATTTTATTAAAATGGCTAATATCCTACCTATGTACAATATGATCCTCTACAATCATCCAAGGCCCTCTATTTATACACATTTTGGAGGGCTAAATGACAAGAGACAAGATTTACAAATTTCAAAGGTAGGTATAATAGGTGGGTGCATTTTTCTAACAATTTTCGTCATATTGTATGACCATTTTGATCAGCCAACTTGATGGTCGATTTTGTCAATATTGGAGGCCTGATCTGATCACATGGTCTTCTAGAAAAATATTCCCCTATGAGTTACTGATTCATAGCCGTTGGAATCAGCTCATTTGCTGATGTGGAGAAGAATATATGGGCAAAATACGAAAACAGGTCAGCACAGACGTCATTGCACATCAGCCAACTTGATGGTCGATTTCTTCAATATTGGAGGCTTTATCTGATCACATGGTATTCTAGACAAATGTTCCCCTATCAGCTAGTGATCCATAGCCGTTGGAATCAGCTAATTTGCTGATGTGTATCGGACGATATGGTCAAAATGCGAAAACTGCTCAGGACAGACGTCATTGCACATCAGCCAACTTGATGGTTGATTTCGCTAGGGAAAACGACTCCGTTTCAAGAAGTGTAAAACATGAAAAAGATAGATATGCCTCTTAACTTTGCACGGTTAAAATTTCAGCCTTATTGCTTCAGTGAAACTCCAGATATAGCTGATATGGCAAAAGGTGTCGGAACTGGAACTGAACTGGATTTGCCCTTAATTCTAGTAATCTGAAATCACTCAAAGAAACTTGTGAAAAACACCAAATTACATAAAAATATAAAAGATCATAAACACAATTAGACTAAACAATAATAACTCGTATTTGACATAAAACAATAATAAAACATAACTAAAAACTATATAATTATACGAGTTATCACACCCCCACACTTAGATTGTTGCTAGTCCCTAGCAACGATTCAATAAAAATAAAATAAGAAAATCTAATCTAATCCATTTTCGTAGGAAATCACGGTGGCACTTAGCATGTGACACAAGCCTTTAAACCCCTAGGTGTCCCTAGTGGACGAGTTTAGTCTCGTGAGGGTTTACTAGGACGATACCCACAAACATTGAAAACATAAGAAAAACTAAAAATAATAATTATAACTAATCCTTCCAATATAAATTTGAGATAATCATTGGACAAGTCTTAAAAACTAATCAATAGCTTAAAGAAATTCACAAAAAATATTGCTTGAATGTAAATTGTTTGAGTTAAGCCAATATTAACATAACATATTTTAATCAAAATAGTGCATATTCAAACTTAATCTCAACTTCTCACATGGGATATTCTCTTGATTTTCACTCTTTAAAGTAGTGGTAAAGTGTTTACACTCAATCAATCTCATGAAAACACTTCTACCATATGCTTGCTTGTCCACCTATTCTCCACTAAAAGATCATGCAACTTCATAAATCAAGAGGTCTTTAATCAAGGTTGTAATGGGGCCAAGGGGTTTGTAATGTGGTTGAAGAACAAAAGGATAAAGATATCACAAAGGTTCCAAAGAGTTCATAAAGTTTAGAGACATAAAAAAATTATACAAAGAAACTTCTCAAAACTCTTTACAAGTACATAGTCACCTAGGCCGGATATTCATGTTGGGCCTTTTCTTCATTCTGAACAACTTTGTAACATCTTTTTCTTTTTCCCAAATTTCAAGAGATGATTCATATTTTTTTTTTGAATGTATTTGCCACTATTCCATTTTTTTTTTTTGACTTTTCTTTTCTTTCCCCCCCACACTTATTTCTTGTTTCTAACCCAAATTTTCAATAGATCTTCCTTGTCTTTGCAACTTGTCTCAAAACATGCTAATTCATCTTTGGAACAAAGGTAAAGATATAAGTATATTTACGTTAGGGACAAGTTATGGTTACCAAAGAGATAGCTTATTCAATGTAGGCTCAAATTGGTTCACTAAGGGTGTGTTCTCTTGGAACATCAATAAGGGATGGCTGTTTGGCCCTGGCTAAAAATCCTAATGCCTCTATCATATTCATGTTGTCACATGCATCAATATAGTCTCAAATGGTTTAAAGCAAGTTCTAGAGAATCATGTAATCATAAGAGCACTCAAGAAAGAAATTAGATTGATATGTATAATGCATCAATCATATAGGCTCAAAAACTCACAAGGATGATTATACAAGTCAGATTAAGTCTAAACATGCTTCTTTCTCAATCAACATATCATATTAACATTGGCTCATAAAAATTAGTATCAAGCTTAATTCTTATGAAAATCTTCTCACTAATAACCAGTTTAGACCTATGCAATTCATATCTCATCATTGTATTAAAAAGGAACTAAAACACACTAAAATAATAATAATAATAAAGACTCATAAAAAAAATAGTAGACAAAAATAAAAGAAATCCTAAATCATTCCCCCACACTTAATTCTTACATTGTCCTCAATGTAAGTCTATTAACCCAAATGAAAGAATCATGTGTAAGAGAAAAGAACTAATAACATAAGAATAGGAACAACTAAGACTCAAAACAAAACAAACTCATGCAACCTAAATAATCCTAAAATACTAAACAAAAATTAACAAGTAAACATAAAAAGATTAAAATCAAACTGACAAGATATGTCTCAAGTCTCCCTTACTCAGACCTTGTTCAGAATGAATACTTCTAAATTGCTTAAAACACAAAAAACTTTTTTTTTTTTTTTTTTTGAAAAGAAGAAATCAAACTGACAAGGTATGTCTCAAGTCTCCCTTACTCAGACCTTGTTCAGAATGAATACTTCTAAATTGCTTAAAACACAACAAACTTTTTTTTTTTTTAAGAAGGTAAAATTTAGGAGATATTACCTGTAGAGGTTGCTAACCACTTATTATAACTGAGACACAACAAACAAAATGTTAGATAATGTCACAAAGACAAAGTGCAATCCACTCCTTGCTCGTCCATATCTCTTTTTCTTTTTCCGAGCGTTTGCGAAACAACCGTAGCAGATAAATACTCATAAGCTTGGAGCTTTTTGAGTAAATCTTCAATGGTTGTAGCAGAAATTATGGTTCTCCTTGCCTCTGAAAACATGAATCCATTATCCACAGCATTATCTAAATATGAAAGCAAATTCCTAAAATAACAATTAATATTAAGCAAACCAATGGGTTTCTTATTTGTGACCAAAGATGACCAAGAAGCCACGCAAGCTATTTCTTCCAATGTACCCAGACCTCCTGGTAAAGCAATGAATGCATCGGCAGAATGGTACATGATTGTCATCCGTTCAGGGATACTCCAGACTTGTATTTCCTTACCCAAGGTAGGTCCACAAAAACTTGTGAATAGTTTTGGCACGATTCCTAGAACTGGACTTCCTCCGGCGTGTGCTGCTGTAGCGACTGCTCCCATTAAACCCGTACTACCGCCTCCATAAATCAACTGGATCTTTTGTTGGGCAAGTATTACTCCAACTCTTATGGCTTCATCAGCAAATATGTTATTTTTCCCTGGATAAGCACCTCCAAAGACACAAATTTTTTTAATGCGCTGGGACGAAGTACTTTCCATTTTTTTTTCGAGTGCCTGAAAGAGAATGAGTACATGGTGTAATATATAGAGGACTGAGTAGTGAATCAGACAAGAGTAATAATGTCGCCGAAAGTGTATCTGACCTGTCAGAAGAAAATGTTAACCTAACAAAAGATTTTTTTTTTTTTGCGTGATTTCAGGAAGAAAATCTAAAAGAGAAGAAAAAATCAGCCGTAAAAGACAAATAAAAAAAACGAGAATAATTACACAAATCGAACAACACGTAAATTAAAACAAAATAAAGTTATTGCAAATCAAACCAAAAGCTGAGAAGTCATTTATTGTAGTTGTGATTGTGGCTCACATCTTCCTCTGGTTTTACGTCCAGAAACGGCTTAAACGCCTTCTATGAGTCGAGGATATGCTTCCCATCCAGTTTTCTTACAAGCTGGCAAACAGGGTCTTTTAACATCAGATTCCCAAGATGTTGCCATTCCCTTTGGAATTGCTGCCATAAATCAAGAATTTCTCTTTGTACGTCTCCACTAGGATGCGTCTCAAGAGAAAGTTGGATATTACCCAAATTCTCCTTACTCAGTCCATCCTTAATGAATTCAATTTTATCATCTCGATTAGAGGACGGAATCCCAATAGAACGACATTTACCGTTACACGTCCATCGTGCACATTTGTGGCAGTTTGAACTCATGCGCTTTGCTCGTCGCTTCTTTGCAAAAGTGCTTCTACCTGTACCTGGTAAATGCAAAACAGGAAGATATTCATCTTCACGTACCTTGGCTTCAATTATCCAACGTATGTCTTCAGGAATCCCTTTGTGCATAAGCATTCTTAATCTTTCAAATCGAACTTGGTAAAGCTTCAGTAAAATATTTCGAGGAAAAGGAGGAAATCGTTTCTGCAATCTTGTGAGAATATCATCCATCCTGAAAAAAAAATGAAAAAAATTGAAAGAGAAATTGGAAGAGAAATTTATATACAATATCAGTTTTGTGGGTAGCTGATGGAACCGATTTAAATAATCACGGAGTACCGTTATCCGCCATTTAACCGGGGTTAAAAAAAATTAAAAATTATATTTACATCTAGTTATTTTCAAAACAAGGATCAGAAAGAAAAACAACATAAAAAGACACAAAAACAAAACACTCTAAATAAAATCCTAAATTCTTCCCCCACACATAATTCTTACATTGTCATTAATGTAATGCTATTAATCCCAAATGAAAGAATCATGTGTAAGTGAAAAGAACTAATAAACAAAATAAACTTATGCAGCCTAAATGAACTTTGAAACACTAAACACAATTAGCAAAGAAACATAAGAAAAAGATAAAGAAAAAGAGAGCAAATCTGAGGATGGCAGTTTGGCAATGCTTTCACTAATTAGGCTGCCTCCCCCAATTAGCACTTGATTTAGTGTTTTGAACCTAACCAACACCCCTTCTTGGCATTTTAGGCTTGTCAGGCTCATACATGAAATTTCCCAAATTTATGCGTTTGAGAGGAAGCTTTCTTTGCACAACAGTGGATGCATTCTCCATTACAAGTATTATTCCATCATCCTTTGTGGTGCATATGTCATCGAGGAATGGAGCATATTTTGATACTTGTTGAATGACCTCCACAAACAAGTTGTTTAAGGTTTCCGGCATGTGTTGTTCATGTTCTTCCTCCTTGAACTTAGCAAATCTTCTAGGAAAAGGTGGAGAAGAAACATTAGTAAAAAGTGAAACCTTAAACGTTACCTCAGGTGCCGAAATACTCTTATTTGGATCTTTGGCTTCATTATCCTCAAGAATAGAATCCATCTCTAATTTTGTTTCATCCTCATCTTGTTCCTCATTCTTCAAGGTCACAATAGTAGCATTCTCCTTTGGGTTAACCATCGTTTGGGCTGGGAGTTCTTCAGATCTTTGTGCTACCCATCCCACCATACTACTAGCCAATTGGCTCATTTGCTTTTCCAAACTCTGGATGCTTGCCCTTGTTTCCTGTTGAAATTGCAAAGAATCAGTAACAAGAGAATAGACAAGATCTTCTAAAGAAGTACCTGAGTTTTGAGTCATATGTGGTGGTTGAAAAAGATCTGGTTCTTGAGACCATGATTGATTGAAGCTAGATGGATGAGTGTAATTGGCATAAGGATCTACTTCTTGGTAATTTTTCGAGTAGCCATAATTAGTATGATCCCACCATCCCTCATGGTAAGTGTTTGAGTAATGATCATATTGTTGGTCTTGGAACACTTGATGGCCTTGACATCCTCCCATGGCCAATTGTTGAACTGGGTAGGTGAGATTGGCTTGTTGATTTTCCATGTTCATGTATGCCACCAACTCTTCAAGTGTTAGATTGCTCAATTCCATCGTTTTTTTTTTTTTTCAAAATTTGATAAGAAAAACTTGTATGTACAAGAAAATAGAACTAATTAGAACTGAAAATAAGAATAAACCAAGTAACAAATAAACTAAAGAAAACAATCCCCGGCAACGGCGCCAAAAACTTGATGCACCCAAAAGAGTGTATCTTATTTATCCTTGCACTAAAAAGATCAATTGTAAGTATAGTAGTTAGCAAGGGTCGAGTCCTCAGGGATTGGGTTTTAGTTTATAAGTTAATAGTTTAAAACTTAAATTCAAGAACAATAAAAGAAAAGGGGTTTTTGAAGCCAGATTTAAACTAAAGTAAATAATAAGAATAAGATGCAAGGCGGTATAACCAGCCAATAAAAATATATATACTAAATTAGGCGGTATAACCAGCCAATAAAAATAAAACAAAGTTAATATACAAATTAGGCGGTATAACCAGCCAATAAAAATAAATATACTAAGAAGAATCAAATATGAAAAATATGGTTAAGGTTTCATTCTCCACCACTAGACATCATTAAGAATCAATTTCAGATCTATCAATATCAACCAACTATCAAAGTTAACAACCGTAGATAACAACAAGCTCTGTTATCCCAATCTTTCCTTAGTTTGTCGTTAAATAGAACAAGCTCTCTATTTAATCTCTAACCATTAAACAACCTAGAATAAGCTCTCTAAATTCAATTTAATGGCAGCTTTATGATGAGAAAGATAGGTTGATCTAAGCAACAAACACATAAGCTCGGATTGTTCAACTTAGGTTATGTTCCACTTTGCAATTATTGAAAACTTGACCATAATCATTAATCACAAATTGCCACTTATGAATAGGAAATCAAGACAATTACACGGATCAAGACTCCTAAACTAGCAATAGATAATTATCACGATTTATCTAGTTGTACACCTAAATAAATCAAGACAACATCATGAACAATTCTTGTAGAAGAACATAAGCAACTTTGATAGAAAATTAATGATAGATAGAATCTGAAAATCAATCACAAAACATGTCTAGGGCTTTGAAATCACCCTTAACCAAATAGAAGTTTAGCCTAGCATAGGCATTGTAAACATAAACATAAAATTAAAGAAAATCTAAGAAGAAAATAAAAGAAAGAAAGAAGAAGAGGAAGAATATTAATTATCCAACCTCTTGCTCTCTCTTAAGAAAAAGAAAACTAGAGAAAAGAAAGAAGAAGAAAACTTAGAGAATTTTATTAAAATGGCTAATATCCTACCTATGTACAATATGATCCTCTACAATCATCCAAGGCCCTCTATTTATACACATTTTGGAGGGCTAAATGACAAGAGACAAGATTTACAAATTTCAAAGGTAGGTATAATAGGTGGGTGCATTTTTCTAACAATTTTCGTCATATTGTATGACCATTTTGATCAGCCAACTTGATGGTCGATTTTCTCAATATTGGAGGCCTGATATGATCACATGGTCTTCTAGAAAAATATTCCCCTATGAGTTACTGATTCATAGCCGTTGAAATCAGCTCATTTGCTGATGTGGAGAAGAATATATGGGCAAAATACGAAAACAGGTCAGCACAGACGTCATTGCACATCAGCCAACTTGATGGTCGATTTCTTCAATATTGGAGGCTTTATCTGATCACATGGTATTCTAGACAAATGTTCCCCTATCAGCTAGTGATCCATAGCCGTTGGAATCAGCTCATTTTCTGATGTGTATCGGACGATATGGTCAAAATGCGAAAACTGCTCAGGACAGACGTCATTGCACATCAGCCAACTTGATGGTTGATTTCGCTAGGGAAAACGACTCCGTTTCAAGAAGTGTAAAACATGAAAAAGATAGATATGCCTCTTAACTTTGCACGGTTAAAATTTCAGCCTTATTGCTTCAGTGAAACTCCAGATATAGCTGATATGGCAAAAGGTGTCGGAACTGGAACTGAACTGGATTTGCCCTTAATTCTAGTAATCTGAAATCACTCAAAGAAACTTGTGAAAAACACCAAATTACATAAAAATATAAAAGATCATAAACACAATTAGACTAAACAATAATAACTCGTATTTGACACAAAACAATAATAAAACATAACTAAAAACTATATAATTATACGAGTTATCACCTATTCTCCACTATTTAGATCATACAACTTCATAAATCAAGAGGTCTTTATTCAAGGTTGTAATTGGGCCAAAGGGTTATAATGTGGTTAAAGAACAAAAGGATAAAGATATCACAAAGGTTCCAAAGAGTTCATAGATTTTAGAGACATAATAAGATCATACAAATAAAACTTCTCAAAACTCTTATAAAGCACATAATAACATAGGCTAAATATTCATGTTGAGCCTTTGCATCATTCTAACCAACTTTGTAACATCTTTTTCTAGAAGTTCAAGAGAAGATTCTTTTTTTTTTTTTTTAATATGGGAATGTATTTGACAATGATCCCTTTCTTTTTCTCTTGACTTTTTCTTTTCTTTTCTTCCCCCACACTTATCTTTTGTTTCTAACCCAAATTTTCAACTAAAAATATCCCCCTTTTTTTTTTTAATATGTCTCAAAATATAAAAATCCATCTCTAGAACAAGGGTAAGGATATAAGTATATTTAGGCTAGGTGTAAGTTGTGGTTACCAATAAAACAGCATATTTAATGTAGGCTCAAATTGGCTCACTAGTGGGGATGTTCTCTTAGAACATTAATAAGGGATGGTTGTTTGGCTCTGGTTATAATCCTAATGCCTCTATCATATTCATGTTGTCACATGTATCAATATAGTATCAAACGGTTTAAAGCAAGTTCTAGAGAATCATGTAATCATAAGAGCACTCAAGAAAGAAATTAGATTGATTTGTATAATGCATCAATCATTATAGGCTCAAAAACTCACAAGGATGATTATACAAGTCAGATTAAGTCTAAACATGCTTCTTTCTCAATCAACATATCATATTAACATTGGCTCATAAAAAGGTTGATATCAAGCTCAATTCTCATGAAAATCTTCTCACTAATAAATCTGTTTTAGACTTATGCAATTCATATCTCATTATAGTATTGAAAGTAACTAAAACACACTAAAAACACACTAAGTCTAAACATGCTTTTTTTTTTTTTGAAGAAGAAGATTAAATCAAACTGACAAGGTATGTCTCAAGTCTCCCTTACTCAGACCTTGTTCAGAATGAATACTTCTAAATGTCTTAAAACACAACAATTTTTTTTTTTTTTAAATTAGCAAAATATGTCCCTTACCCCCTACTAAAATATGACATTGTCCCCAATGTCAAATTTTAAAGGTAGAATTTAGGAGATATTACCTGCAGAGGTTGCTAACCACTTATTATAACTGAGACACAACAAGCAAAATGTTAGATAATGTCACAAAGACAAAGTGCAATCCACTCCTTGCTCGTCCATATCTCTTTTTCTTTTTCCGAGCGTTTGCGAAACAACCATAGCAGATAAACACTCATAAGCTTGGAGCTTTTTGAGTAAATCTTCAATGGTTGTAGCAGAAATTATGGTTCTCCTTGCCTCTGAAAACATGAATCCATTATCCACAGCATTATCTAAATATGAAAGCAAATTACTAAAATAACCATTAATATTAAGCAAACCAATGGGTTTCTTATTTGTGACCAAAGATGACCAAGAAGCCACGCAAGCTATTTCTTCCAATGTACCTAGACCTCCTGGTAAAGCAATGAATGCATCGGCAGAATGGTACATGATTGTCATCCGTTCAGGGATACTCCAGACTTGTATTTCCTTACCCACGGTAGGTCCACAAAAATCTGTGAATAGTTTTGGCACGATTCCTAGAACTGGACTTCCTCCGGCGTGTGCTGCTGTAGCGACTGCTCCCATTAAACCCGTACTACCGCCTCCATAAATCAACTGGATCTTTTGTTGGGCAAGTATTACTCCAACTCTTATGGCTTCATCAGCGAATATGTTATTTTTCCCTGGATAAGCACCTCCAAAGACACAAATTTTTTTAATGCGTTGCGACGAAGTACTTTCCATTTTTTTTTCGAGTGCCTGAAAGAGAATGAGTACATGGTGTAATATATAGAGGACTGAGTAGTGAATCAGACAAGAGTAATAATGTCGCCGAAAGTGTATCTGACCTGTCAGAAGAAAATGTTAACCTAACAAAAGATTTTTGCGTGATTTCAGGAAGAAAATCAAAAAGAGAAGAAAAATCAACCGTAAAAGTCAAGAGTATTAATGTCGCCGAAAGTGTATTTGGCATCTTCCTCTGGTTTTACGTCCAGAAACGGCTTAAACGCCTTCTATGAGTCGAGGATATGCTTCCCATCCAGTTTTCTTACAAGCTGGCAAACAGGGTCTTTTAACATCAGATTCCCAAGATGTTGCCATTCCCTTTGGAATTGCGGCCATAAATCAAGAATTTCTCTTTGTACGTCTCCACTAGGATGCGTCTCAAGAGAAAGTTGGATATTACCCAAATTCTCCTTACTCAGTCCATCCTTAATGAATTCAATTTTATCATCTCGATTAGAGGACGGAATCCCAATAGAACGACATTTACCGTTACACGTCCATCGTGCACATGGTAGGAGTTGTATTAGAAAGATTACCTGAAAAAGTTTCACAATAAAATCTAACTAAACGACGAGATCTAAAATCACATCGCCAAACAAGCATAAAACAAAGTTAATATACAGATTAGGCGGTATAACCAGCCAATAAAAATAAACAAAGTTAATATACAATATAAATATAAATATATAGAAAATTAGGCGGTATAACCAGCCAAAATAAATCAAAGTTAATATACAAATTAGGCGGTATAACCAGCCAATAAAAATAAATATAGGCGGTATAACCAGCCAATAAAAATAAATATACTTATAAACTTATATACTTAGTATTGCCTCCCCGGCAACGGCGCCAAAAACTTGATGGAGACTCAATTAAGAGTCGTAAACCCAAGTGCAGGTTATGTTCAAGTAATAAATTCTCGAGTGTCCGAGGTCGAACCACAGGGAAGCGTATTAGTAAGTATAAGTTTATAAATATATAAGAAAAAGAAAATAAACAAGATATTAGGGAATCAACAACAAAATAAGATAAACAAGATATTAGAGAACAAAATAAACAAAATAACATAAAAGAAATTAAACAAGATATAAACAAAACAATAAGAAAAGATGTTGAGGTTAGAGAATCCACTCTTGGTGTTATGCTAAGATTAATCTTGTTTTATTACACAATTGAAATCCACACATAAAGGAGGTTCCAATCGGAAGGTTTAGCAATTCAGTCCAAATTGTCCAACGTCCATAGCATATGATATTATGTTCATTTGGTGTCCTCAAAACTCATAAAAAGAGTCCAAGCATTCCTTATGCCAAGGTATATGTCTACAACAAATCAAGGTTATGAAACCAAGCATTTACTGTGCCATTTTCATTGTCAATAATGAATCAAGATCCCTACTTTGCAAGTATGATTTTAAACCAAAAGAAAATATTATCTATACTAAATGATGATTTATTTTAGCTCATGTTTAAGAGACTAACCTTAGCATTTACCAAAAGCTTCACCTCATCACCTCAACAATATGATTAGCAACACATACTAGATATGAAGAAAATGAAAAGAAAAAGAAAGAAAAAGAAAACTAGAGAAAGGAAAGAAGAAGAAAACTTAGAGAATTACATTGCAATGGCTAATATCCTACCAATGTATCAATGTATTCTTACACTCATCCAAGGCCCTCTATTTATACACATTTTGGAGAGCTAAATGACAAGAGACAAGCTTTATAAATTTCAAAGGTAGGTATAATAGGTGGGTGCATTTTTCTAACAATTTTCGTCATATTGTATGACAATTCTGATCAGCCAGCTTGATGGTCGATTTTGTCAATGTTGGAGGCTCGATCTGATAAAATGGTCTTCTAGAAAAATATACCCCTATCAGTTACGGATCCATAGCCGTTGGAATCAGATCATTTGCTCATGTGGATCGGAAGATATGGTCCAAATACCAAAACAGGTCAGCACAGACGTCATTGCACATCAGCCAACTTGATGGTCGATTTCGCTAGGGAAAACGACTCCGTTTCAAGAAGTGTAAAACATGAAAAAGATAGATATGCCTCTTAACTTTGCACGGTTAAAATTTCAGCCTTATTGCTTCAGTGAAACTCCAGATATAGCTGATATGGCAAAAGGTGTAGGAACTGGAACTGAACTGGATTTGCCCTTAATTGTTGATTTAACCTAGTAATCTGAAATCACTCAAAGAAACTCGTGAAAAAACACCAAATTACATAAAAATATAAAAGATCATAAACACAATTAGACTAAGCAATAATAACTCGTATTTGACGCAAAACAATAATAAAACATAACTAAGAACTATATAATTATACGAGTTATCACACCCCCACACTTAGATTGTTGCTAGTCCCTAGCAACGACTCAATAAAAATAAAATAAGAAAATCTAATCTAATCCATTTTCGTAGGAAATCACGGTGGCACTTAGCATGTGACACAAGCCTTTAAACCCCTAGGTGTCCCTAGTGGACGAGTTTAGTCTCGTGAGGGTTTGCTAGGACGATACCCACAAACATTGAAGACATAAGAAAAACTAAAAATAATAATTATAACTAATCCTTCCAGTATAAATTAGAGATAATCATTGGACAAGTCTTAAAAACTAATCAATAGCTTAAAGAAATTCACAAAAAATCTTGCTTGAATGTAAATAAATGAGTTAAGCCAATATTAACATAACATATTTCAATCAAAATAGTGTATATTCAAACTTAATCTCAACTTCTCACATGGGATACTCTCTTGATTTTCACTCTTTAAAGTAGTGGTAAAGTGTTTACACTCAATCAATCTCATGAAAACACTTCTACCATATGCTTGCTTGTCCACCTATTCTCCACTATTTAGATCATACAACTTCATAAATCAAGAGGTCTTTATTCAAGGTTGTAATGGGGCCAAAGGGTTATAATGTGGTTAAAGAACAAAAGGATAAAGATATCACAAAGGTTCCAAAGAGTTCATAGATTTTAGAGACATAATAAGATCATACAAATAAAACTTCTCAAAACTCTTATAAAGCACATAATAACATAGGCTAAATATTCATGTTGAGCCTTTGCATCATTCTAACCAACTTTGTAACATCTTTTTCTAGAAGTTCAAGAGAAGATTCTTTTTTTTTTTTTTTAATATGGGAATGTATTTGACAATGATCCCTTTCTTTTTCTCTTGACTTTTTCTTTTCTTTTCTTCCCCCACACTTATCTTTTGTTTCTAACCCAAATTTTCAACTAAAAATATCCCTTTTTTTTTTTTAATATGTCTCAAAATATAAAAATCCATCTTTAGAACAAGGGTAAGGATATAAGTATATTTAGGCTAGGTGTAAGTTGTGGTTACCAATAAAACAGCATATTTAATGTAGGCTCAAATTGGCTCACTAGTGGGGATGTTCTCTTAGAACATTAATAAGGGATGGTTGTTTGGCTCTGGTTATAATCCTAATGCCTCTATCATATTCATGTTGTCACATGTATCAATATAGTATCAAACGGTTTAAAGCAAGTTCTAGAGAATCATGTAATCATAAGAGCACTCAAGAAAGAAATTAGATTGATTTGTATAATGCATCAATCATTATAGGCTCAAAAACTCACAAGGATGATTATACAAGTCAGATTAAGTCTAAACATGCTTCTTTCTCAATCAACATATCATATTAACATTGGCTCATAAAAAGGTTGATATCAAGCTCAATTCTCATGAAAATCTTCTCACTAATAAATCTGTTTTAGACTTATGCAATTCATATCTCATTATAGTATTGAAAGTAACTAAAACACACTAAAAACACACTAAGTCTAAACATGCTTTTTTTTTTTTTGAAGAAGAAGATTAAATCAAACTGACAAGGTATGTCTCAAGTCTCCCTTACTCAGACCTTGTTCAGAATGAATACTTCTAAATGTCTTAAAACACAACAATTTTTTTTTTTTTAAAATTAGCAAAATATGTCCCTTACCCCCTACTAAAATATGACATTGTCCCCAATGTCAAATTTTAAAGGTAGAATTTAGGAGATATTACCTGCAGAGGTTGCTAACCACTTATTATAACTGAGACACAACAAGCAAAATGTTAGATAATGTCACAAAGACAAAGTGCAATCCACTCCTTGCTCGTCCATATCTCTTTTTCTTTTTTCGAGCGTTTGCGAAACAACCATAGCAGATAAACACTCATAAGCTTGGAGCTTTTTGAGTAAATCTTCAATGGTTGTAGCAGAAATTATGGTTCTCCTTGCCTCTGAAAACATGAATCCATTATCCACAGCATTATCTAAATATGAAAGCAAATTACTAAAATAACCATTAATATTAAGCAAACCAATGGGTTTCTTATTTGTGACCAAAGATGACCAAGAAGCCACGCAAGCTATTTCTTCCAATGTACCTAGACCTCCTGGTAAAGCAATGAATGCATCGGCAGAATGGTACATGATTGTCATCCGTTCAGGGATACTCCAGACTTGTATTTCCTTACCCACGGTAGGTCCACAAAAATCTGTGAATAGTTTTGGCACGATTCCTAGAACTGGACTTCCTCCGGCGTGTGCTGCTGTAGCGACTGCTCCCATTAAACCCGTACTACCGCCTCCATAAATCAACTGGATCTTTTGTTGGGCAAGTATTACTCCAACTCTTATGGCTTCATCAGCGAATATGTTATTTTTCCCTGGATAAGCACCTCCAAAGACACAAATTTTTTTAATGCGTTGGGACGAAGTACTTTCCATTTTTTTTTCGAGTGCCTGAAAGAGAATGAGTACATGGTGTAATATATAGAGGACTGAGTAGTGAATCAGACAAGAGTAATAATGTCGCCGAAAGTGTATCTGACCTGTCAGAAGAAAATGTTAACCTAACAAAAGATTTTTGCGTGATTTCAGGAAGAAAATCAAAAAGAGAAGAAAAATCAACCGTAAAAGTCAAGAGTATTAATGTCGCCGAAAGTGTATTTGGCATCTTCCTCTGGTTTTACGTCCAGAAACGGCTTAAACGCCTTCTATGAGTCGAGGATATGCTTCCCATCCAGTTTTCTTACAAGCTGGCAAACAGGGTCTTTTAACATCAGATTCCCAAGATGTTGCCATTCCCTTTGGAATTGCGGCCATAAATCAAGAATTTCTCTTTGTACGTCTCCACTAGGATGCGTCTCAAGAGAAAGTTGGATATTACCCAAATTCTCCTTACTCAGTCCATCCTTAATGAATTCAATTTTATCATCTCGATTAGAGGACGGAATCCCAATAGAACGACATTTACCGTTACACGTCCATCGTGCACATGGTAGGAGTTGTATTAGAAAGATTACCTGAAAAAGTTTCACAATAAAATCCAACTAAACGACGAGATCTAAAATCACATCGCCAAACAAGCATAAAACAAAGTTAATATACAGATTAGGCGGTATAACCAGCCAATAAAAATAAACAAAGTTAATATACAATATAAATATAAATATATAGAAAATTAGGCGGTATAACCAGCCAAAATAAATCAAAGTTAATATACAAATTAGGCGGTATAACCAGCCAATAAAAATAAATATAGGCGGTATAACCAGCCAATAAAAATAAATATACTTATAAACTTATATACTTAGTATTGCCTCCCCGGCAACGGCGCCAAAAACTTGATGGAGACTCAATTAAGAGTCGTAAACCCAAGTGCAGGTTATGTTCAAGTAATAAATTCTCGGGTGTCCGAGGTCGAACCACAGGGAAGCGTATTAGTAAGTATAAGTTTATAAATATATAAGAAAAAGAAAATAAACAAGATATTAGGGAATCAACAACAAAATAAGATAAACAAGATATTAGAGAACAAAATAAACAAAATAACATAAAAGAAATTAAACAAGATATAAACAAAACAATAAGAAAAGATGTTGAGGTTAGAGAATTCACTCTTGGTGTTATGCTAAGATTAATCTTGTTTTATTACACAATTGAAATCCACACATAAAGGAGGTTCCAATCGGAAGGTTTAGCAATTCAGTCCAAATTGTCCAACGTCCATAGCATATGATATTATGTTCATTTGGTGTCCTCAAAACTCATAAAAAGAGTCCAAGCATTCCTTATGCCAAGGTATATGTCTACAACAAATCAAGGTTATGAAACCAAGCATTTACTGTGCCATTTTCATTGTCAATAATGAATCAAGATCCCTACTTTGCAAGTATGATTTTAAACCAAAAGAAAATATTATCTATACTAAATGATGATTTATTTTAGCTCATGTTTAAGAGACTAACCTTAGCATTTACCAAAAGCTTCACCTCATCACCTCAACAATATGATTAGCAACACATACTAGATATGAAGAAAATGAAAAGAAAAAGAAAGAAAAAGAAAACTAGAGAAAGGAAAGAAGAAGAAAACTTAGAGAATTACATTGCAATGGCTAATATCCTACCAATGTATCAATGTATTCTTACACTCATCCAAGGCCCTCTATTTATACACATTTTGGAGAGCTAAATGACAAGAGACAAGCTTTATAAATTTCAAAGGTAGGTATAATAGGTGGGTGCATTTTTCTAACAATTTTCGTCATATTGTATGAGAATTCTGATCAGCCAGCTTGATGGTCGATTTTGTCAATGTTGGAGGCTCGATATGATAAAATGGTCTTCTAGAAAAATATACCCCTATCAGTTACGGATCCATAGCCGTTGGAATCAGATCATTTGCTCATGTGGATCGGAAGATATGGTCCAAATACCAAAACAGGTCAGCACAGACGTCATTGCACATCAGCCAACTTGATGGTCGATTTCGCTAGAGAAAACGACTCCGTTTCAAGAAGTGTAAAACATGAAAAAGATAGATATGCCTCTTAACTTTGCACGGTTAAAATTTCAGCCTTATTGCTTCAGTGAAACTCCAGATATAGCTGATATGGCAAAAGGTGTCGGAACTGGAACTGAACTGGATTTGCCCTTAATTGTTGATTTAACCTAGTAATCTGAAATCACTCAAAGAAACTCGTGAAAAAACACCAAATTACATAAAAATATAAAAGATCATAAACACAATTAGACTAAGCAATAATAACTCGTATTTGACGCAAAACAATAATAAAACATAACTAAGAACTATATAATTATACGAGTTATCTTTAGGATATTTGAATTGTTAGTGGGTTCAAAGGGTTTCAATCCTAAGGGTTCACATCATTTGGTATCAGAGCTTAGGCTTCCAATCAGTTAAAATAATCTAACAAGATTTTGGGGTTTCAGGCATTCTTGTCTTAGGGCTATAGCTTTTTAAGCATTCTTATCTTGGGGTTATAGTTTTTAGTTTTTAGGCAGTCTTGCTTTGGGGTTTCATTTCTTGTAATTGAATCGAATCAATCTAACAAGATTTTGGGGTTTCAGGCATTCTTGTCTTAGTGTTATAGCTTTAGGCATTTTTGTCTTGGGGTTATAGTTTTTAGGCAGTTTTGTTTGGGGTTTCGTTCTTGTCAGTTGACTTAGATCAAGATTACTGCTTCTTGCATTCTTAATCTACAAAAATTCGTTATTGAAAAAAAAATCAAGAATTAAGAATTCAGTTCGACTAGTCCAAAGAAAAAAGAAAGAAAGTATTCTGAGACAAAAAAAAATCAAGAAGTCTCAGAAAAAAAAGAATTCGAAAGAAGAAAAAAAGAAAGGAAAAAGATTTTTTTTCTAACAATCTTGTTTTGCAGCATATTAACGATGTCTCACAAGAGTAGGAATCTTATGTGGCAGACTATACAACAAGAGATGGAACATATAAATTTGTTGTTGGGGGAGCTGAAAAAAGAGTTTGAGCAAAAAAGAAAGAGTGGAGCCGAAAACAAGAGAAAAAGAGAGAGTGACAAAGAAAGAGAGGTAACTGAAAATAAAGAAAAGAAAGTGGAGCCACGAGAGGAAAAAGAGAGAGTTTCTGCCGAGAGAAAGGAGATGATAGAAATGAGTTTTTATGCAAAGGAGTGTGAGGTTCTTAATCTTGATGAAATTAACCAATCTCTTCCTAGTTTGGTTGTTTTTTCGTTGCAGAAGTTCAAAGACTTATTTTTCGGAGGAGATGTAGGATGGATTGCCTCCCATAAGAGGTATTGAGCATCACATTGATTTCTTACCTAGCGCCGTCATTGTTATACACAAGGCTAAGATTTGAGGACGAATCTTTTCGAGGAAAGGGGAATGATAGGATCCAAGATGGCCCAATTCTTGAAGATTCATGGCAAGTTCGATATGGGCCAAGATCCAAGAAGATCAAGGAAACATTGAAAGTATTTGTGGAATTCATTTGGGCCAAGTTGCAAATTGTTCAAGAAAGACTTCCGCATTCAAGATGGGTTTGAATCCAACTTTAGTCCATGATATATGAGCTGGTTAAGGGGGCGGCATAGAGAGGATTGGTGTGGGCCAATCCTATTTCATTAATTGACGTGGCATATATGGGCATATTCTAATTCACTAATCCATTAGGCATGTGGGGCCTAATTTCTTGTATTAAGTCTAATAGGCTTGTAGGCCAATTTCATTTAACTAGTTGGACTTTTTTTAAAATTTTATGTTTTGGGATTGATCATGTTCAACCTATTTTAATTAGTGTAGCCGACCTAGGCTTTGGTAGGGAGGCTATATAAAGCTTGTTTAGCCGCCTACTTCATAAGTTCATTTCGTAATTTTGATTTTTATCAATTGAAAGAGTTTTCTCTTCTAGTTCTTGAAAGAACTTCAGAACTTATCAAAGGTTTTTTTTTTGTGGCATTCAACAACCAAATCTAGGTTCTTGAAATAAGATTTCATTGGGTCTAGCTAAAACTAGGTTCTTGAAACAAGATTTCATTGGGTCTAGATTTTTCAACCTAAATCTTGGCTTTCTTGGGTTAGGGTATTTGAATTGTTAGTGGGTTCAAAGGGTTTCAATCCGAAGGGTTCATATCATTTGGTATCAGAGCTTAGGCTTTCAATCAGGTCTTTTTAAATCAGTCTAACATGATTTTGGGGTTTCAGGCACTTGTCTTGGGGTTATAGTTTTAGGCAGTCTTGCTTTGGGGTTCATTTCTTGTAATTGAATCAAATCAATCTAATAAGATTTTGGGGTTTTAGGCATTCTTGTCTTAGGGCTATAACTTTAGGCATTTTTGTCTTGAGGTTATAGTTTTTAGGTAATCTTGTTTGGGGTTTCGTTCTTGTCAGTTGACTTAGATCAAGATTACTACTTGCGTTCTTGATCTACAAAATTCGTTCTTGAAAAAAAAAATCAAGAATAAGAAATTCAATTCGACTAGTCCAAAGAAAAAAGAAATAAAGTATTCTGAGACAAAAAAATCAACAAATCTATAAAAAAAAAGAATTCGAAAGAAGACAAAAAGAAGGGAAAAAGATTTTTTTTTTCTAACAATCTTGTTTTGCAGCATATTAACGATGTCTCACAAGAGTAGCAACCTTATGTGGCAGACTATACAATAAGAGATAGAACAGATAAATTTGTTGTTGGGGGAGCTGAAAAAAGAGTTTGAGCAAAAAAGAAAGAGTGGGGCCGAAAACAAGAGAAAAAGAGAGAGTGACAAAGAAAGAGAGGTGGCTGAAAAAAAAGAAAAAAAAGTGGAGCCATGAAAGGAAAAAGAGAGAGTTCCTGCTGAGAGAAAGGATGACAGAAACGAGTTTTTATGCAAAGGAGAGTGAGGTTCTTAATTTTAATGAAATTAACCAATCTCTTTCTAGTTTGGCTGTTTTTTCGTTGCAGGAGTTCAAAGACTTATTTTTGGAGGAGATGCAGGATAGGTTGCCTCCCATAAGAGGTATTGAGCATCACATTGATTTCTTACCTAGTGCCATCATTGTTACACACAAGGATAAGATTCGAGGACGAATCTTTTCGAGGAAAGAGGGAATGATAAGACCCAAGATGGCCCAATTCTTGGAGATTCATGTCAAGTTCCATATGGGCCAAGATCCAAGAAGATCAAGAAAACATTGCAAGTATTGGTGGAATTCACTTGGGCCAAGTTGCAAATTGTTCAAGAAAGACTTCAACATTCAAGATGGGTTTGAATCTAGCTTTAGTCCATGATATATGAGCTGGTTAAGGGGGCAGCATAGAGAGGATTGGTGTGGGCCTATCTTGTTTCATTAATTGATGTGGCATAGTCTAATTCATTAATCTATTAGGCATATGGGGCCTAATTTCTTGTATTAAGTCTAATAGGCTTGTGGGGCCTATTTCGTTTAACTAGTTGGATTTTTTTTTTTAAATTATTATGTTTTGGGCTTGAGCATGTTCAACCTATTTTAATAGTGTAGCCGACCTAGGCTTTGGTAGGAAGGCTATACAAAGCTTGTTTAGTCGCATACTTCATAAGTTCATTGTGTAATTTTGATTTTTATCAATTGAGAGAGTTTTCTCTTCTAGTTCTTGAAAGAACTTCAGAACTTATCAAAGGTTTTTCTTTGTGGCGTTCAACAACCAAATCTAGGTTCTTGAAACAAGATTTCAAACTTATTTTTGGAGGAGATGCAGGATAGGTTGCCTCCCATAAGAGGTATTGAGCATCACATTGATTTCTTACCTAGTGCCATCATTGTTACACACAAGGATAAGATTCGAGGACGAATCTTTTCGACCAAAGAGGGAATGATAAGACCCAAGATGGCCCAATTCTTGGAGATTCATGTCAAGTTCCATATGGGCCAAGATCCAAGAAGATCAAGAAAACATTGCAAGTATTGGTGGAATTCACTTGGGCCAAGTTGCAAATTGTTCAAGAAAGACTTCAACATTCAAGATGGGTTTGAATCTAGCTTTAGTCCATGATATATGAGCTGGTTAAGGGGGCAGCATAGAGAGGATTGGTGTTGGCCTATCTTGTTTCATTAATTGATGTGGCATAGTCTAATTCATTAATCTATTAGGCATATGGGGCCTAATTTCTTGTATTAAGTCTAATAGGCTTGTGGGGCCTATTTCGTTTAACTAGTTGGATTTTTTTTTTAAATTATTATGTTTTGGGCTTGAGCATGTTCAACCTATTTTAATAGTGTAGCCGACCTAGGCTTTGGTAGGAAGGCTATACAAAGCTTGTTTAGTCGCATACTTCATAAGTTCATTGTGTAATTTTGATTTTTATCAATTGAGAGAGTTTTCTCTTCTAGTTCTTGAAAAAACTTCAGAACTTATCAAAGGTTTTTCTTTGTGGCGTTCAACAACCAAATCTAGGTTCTTGAAACAAGATTTCATTGGGTCTAGATTTTTCAACCTAAATCTTGGCTTTCTTGGTTTAGGATATTTGAATTGTTAGTGGGTTCAAAGGGTTTCAATCCTAAGGGTTCACATCAGTTTAAAGAATTATTGTTAGGAAAATGACATGTTCTAGGTTGGTGTCAAGCTTTCTTTTGTGAACTCACTAGGTGTGATGTCATTGATAATAACATATGTGAAACATTAAGCTTGGTGCTAGCTTATCATTAGCATGCTTGAGGATATAAAAATGTATGTGATGAAAAGGCTAGTGCAAAAGAGAAAATATGTGAGAAAGTGGAAAACAAGTTATGGGCCCACGATTCTTGAAAGACTTAAGAAGTCAAGGAGACTTAGTGCTAAGTGGGAAATTGAATGGAATGGTGGCGCCAAACATGAAATTTATTAGGATAATTTAGATAAACATGTCAATGAGAGTTACATTGTTATTTACAGCAACATTCATATAGTTGTATAAAGTGAGACATAAGTGGAGTACCATGTGAACATGCTATGAGTGCCATTATGTATGAAGGTTCAGACCCTCTTGATTATCTATCTTCATGGTTCAAGAAAGAGACATATTTGTCTGCATATAAATACTTGCTTAACCCTGTCAAAGGAAGAATGTTTTGGCCCAAAAGTATAGCTGGGCCAATTCCGCCCCCTTTGGTCAAAAGAATGTCTGGTAGGCCTTCGAAGAAAATGAAAGAACAAAGATAGACTTTCTAAGGTTGGGAGAGTGATGAGATGTAGTTACTGCCACGAGGAAGGCCATAACAAGCTCGGATGTCCAAGGAGATAGGATTTTTAAGAATACTACTATATGTATAAATATCATTTTCATTCCATTACTTATCATTGTTATTAACTAAAATAATGTTTTTCGTTATTTTTGTATTTGTAGACAATTCCTGCACAGGAGAAATCTCGGAAGGTAAGAAAAAAAGCACATAATGAGGTCCATAAGCATTGCAAGGTATTAATGTTAATTGAATAAATACTAGTGTCACAATGTATGGATGTTAATTATTCTGTTTTGCAGGTTACTAACAAAAATAGCGACACTTCAACCAGAAGGATAAAGCACACTGATAAGCTCATAAAATATACATTTTATGCCTTTCTACCTTTAGTTTTTGTTATGTTTTCGATCTTTATCTTGTTTACTTATATTATGTTTTTGAATTTTAGGTACAATAAGGAGAATGAAGTAAAAAAATGTCAATAATGATGGTAAAGAGCTTATAAATTCACAATCATAAGATGGAAGAAGACTTGGGAGTCAAAAAGATCAAATTATTAGTGCTAGATGATCAGGCAGATTTGACCTTCGGAGCTTGTTGCAAAGAAATCATTATGTTAAAGTCATTATTTGAATAAACTTCTTTCTTGACTTTTGAAGCTGACTCGAAACTTTCCAACGATAGTTTACACGCCTAAATCGGACAAAGGATGGTCATCCAAATCAGCCGACGAAGTGCGAGACAGTGCATCAGTCGCGAAACCAAAGTCAGCGAGCAAAAGCACCAAGTTAGCCCACTCGGTGCTACTGCCTCCAAACTGAGAAAAACCGAAAAAAAAGAGTCCAAACTTGCCTTATTTTGCCTTCTAGCTTCCTTGATCAGCAAGAAAGGATTTCCAAGATCAAAAAGCTCTATAAATACTATCTTTTGAGCCACAAACTATCATTATCTTTTGGAGGAGACTCAAAGATCATCATTCTTCTTCTTCTTCTTCTTCTCCATTCTTTTATTTTTAGTTTTATGTATATATTATTTATGCTTATGTTAGGCTAAACTCCTTTTTGGTTAAAGGTGATTTCAAAGCCCTAGACATGTTTTGTAATTGATTTTGAGATTCTATCTATAATTAGTTTTCTATCAAAGTTGATTATGTTATTCCATAAGAATTGTTTATGATCTTTGTCTTCATTTGTTTAGGGTGCACAATAGATAGATCTTGATAATTATCTAATGCTAGTTTAAGAATCTTGATCCGTGTAATTATCTTGATTTCCTATTCATAAGTGGCAATTTGTGATTAATGATTATGTTAAAGTTTTCGCTAATTGTGAAGTGGAACATAACCTAAGTTAAACAATTCATGTTCATGCTTTTGTTGCTTGGATCAACCTATCTTTCTCATCATAAAGCTGCTGTCAAATTAAATTTAGAGATGTTTATCCTAGGTTGTTTGATAGTTAGAGATTAAATAGTGGCGTTCGTCCTGCTTAACGACGAATTAAGGAAGGATTGGGGTAACACGGAATGTTGTTATCTACGATTGTTAATTTTGATTGCCAATTGATGTTGATAGATCTGAAATTGATTTTCAATGATGACTAGTGGTGGAGAATGAAACCTTAACCATACTTCTCTTATATTTGATTTTATATTATTTATTTGCTTCTTACTTTTCTTGTTTTATTTACTTTTAAACTATTTCAAAAACCTCTTTCTTTTTGTTCTTGAATTTAAGTTTTAAATTAGTAATTTATAAACTAAAAACCAATCTCTGTGGATTCGACCCTTGCATGCTACTTTAATATAATTGATCATTTTAATTGCAATGTTTAATAAAGATACACTCTTTTGAATGCATCACACACTAACATGATGAGATTGGAATATCTATATTAAATGTAAGTGTAGACACCTAATTTTGTTCGGACCACTAAATCAGGTATGTTTTCTTCTTAAAGTAATGTTTTAGAATGCAAGAAGTCTTTTCTCATCTTGTAGGTGGTACTCCAAGACTTAGTTTAAGAAAACAAGCACAAATAGTCAATCTTGAAAAAGTCAACCCCAAAAAAGTCAACCCTGAGATGTCAACCATTGAAAAGTCAACCCACTTTCAAAATCAAGATTCAAAGTTCAATTGAAAAATTGTGAAAGAATTTTGATAATCCGAGATCTACAACGAAAGATATGGAGTCCGGAAGATGGGTTACAAAGATTCAGTAGAAAGGAAACCCTAGTTCAGAAAATTTGAGGAAAAGTGATTAAACAATCAAATCTATCGAAATTGTAGGTTCCAAATAAAAGATATGCAATGACTACGGGTAATGGAGTGGCTATTTGGAGGCAAAACTGAAGGAAAAGTCAATTTGGAAGAAAACAGAGAATTAGGATTTTTGGTGGATTTTGGTGAAATTGGGAAAATTACAGAAATGGCCCGATTCGGTAAAACTAAAGCCCCTAATTTATGAGAAGTGAGTAAACAAGGATAGCCCAAGGCTCAGTTTGAAGTAATTCCGAGAAAAGAGCTGATTGGAGGAAAAATGGAAAAACGAGGAAATTTTCGATACTGAAAAAAGAAAAAATCAAAACGGAGGGGAATTTGATCGTAAATATTGGGAGTTTTTGGACCAACTCCAATTCAATATATGAAAAAGGCACAAAAAAAAGAAAATCTGGAAATCGGACTTGTTTTGAGCAAAACCGGGCTTCGGAGATAAAAGGGCAAACTTAGAAAATTCGGGAAAAATAGAAAATGAGCTCCAAAAATTCCCAAAACTTCCGAATCTCAATCTTAAATTATTTGGAAGAAATTGGTGAAGAAAAATCCGGATTCGGAGTTCATTTACAAAATTGCAAATTTCGGGCCCACTAAGCTGAAAATTCCAGAAGATAAATCCCGAAAACATAGAAAATGAGCTCGAACTTTTTTGAAAATCTCCAGATCTCAATTTTAAATTATTTTAAAAAGATTGGCGAAAGAAAATTCGAAACCGGAGCTCGTTTGCAAAATGTCAAATTCTAGGCCCACTAAGTTGAAATTCAAGAAGATAAATCCCCAAAAAATAGCAAATGAGCTCGAAATTTTTTGAAAATCTCGATATCTCAATTTTAAATTATTTAGAAGAGATTGGTGAAGAAAAATACAGATTTGGAGCTCGTTTGCAAAATGGTAAAAGTTCGGGTGCATTAAGGGGTAATTTTGGAAATAAATCCAAAAAAATAGCAAATAGGCTCCAACAATTATGAAAACTTTCAGAATTCAATTTTTTATTATTTAGGAAGTATTGGAAAAAGAAAATTTGGATTTGGAGTCCGTTTGCTATTTAATTTGGTTTGGGGGTCAAAAAGATCATTTTATCGAAGAAACCGAAGAGGGCTTTTAAAAATTGGAGTTTGGGCTGGAATTCCATGTGTCATTAAGCCAAGCCCATTATGGAGAGTGATTTTGCAGAGATTTTGCATCCAAGGGCCAAGAGTGGATAGGAAGGTAGTTATTTTTCTTAATCAAGCCTTTGAAATTGTGACACATGGACCAATGCATGGAGAGGGATGATGTCATATTTATGACATCATATTAGTTAGGGCCTGATTTAATCTAAGGGTGGGAATTTTACATAGAAAGCATCTTGGATTAAAGGCCATTGGATCAAAATTGGTTAGAAAAAAAATGACAACTTTTCTACACTATTCACTACCATTTGGCCAAGGCTATTGGGGGGAGGGGAATTCAGATTTTTTTGAAGGATTTGGGGGCTGAATAGAGGCAGTAGCTAAGGGAAAAAAGAGAGAAAAAAGAAAAGAAAAAGAGAGGAGAAAAAAAGAGAAGGAAAAAGAAAGGTTTTGGCTTGCTACTTCTTGATTTGGAAAGTTAGAGCAAGGTAGCTACGTTCTTTCATGGTTTTCTCATACTTTGTTAACATGATTTTTTTATTTTGATTATCATTTTATTCTCTTTTATGAAATAAACTTGTTTTTAAAAATATGTTATAAGAAGCTTCTACTTTATTTTTTAAAAGAAATCAAGAAAGCAAGTTTTCTTCTATTTTTCATCATGGCCGAATGGACCATTTTTGTTAAATGATTTTGTTTTTGATTTTGCTCATGTGATTTGTTGTGGTAGGTTAGCTTACTTATGGTAGGTTAGCTTGATTGTGGTAGTTTAGCTATACATTATGCCATGTGTTTGTGATAATGCCATGATAGGATTTCACCATTTAGGCCATATGACTATTGGGTTACCCCATGATTTTGTGCCTTGTGTGTGCATTTTTATCTTGTTAGTTGATAGGCTTGCATTTTCATGCCATAATATTGTGTATTTTGACTTAGTATGCTATGTGTTTGCATTAATGCCATGCTAGAATTTCATCTTGATTTCATGCCCATTCGGTTTCCATTATGTTGTTTGCCTTGAGTGCGCATTTTCATTTTTGTTTAGGTACCCTACTTTGCATTACTATGCCATTTGTGTATTGGTTGTGCCATGTTCATGTTGGTCATTATATGTTCATGTTACTTTCATGACATTTTAGGTCTAGGTCATCTTTGTATTGCTATGCATTTTCATGACATTTTAGGTCTAGTTCATATTGGTATTGCCATGCATTTCATGCATATTAAGTCTAGGTAGTATTTGTTGTCATGCAAGTTCATGTTAGGCATTAGGAAATCTTTGTATTGCCATGCATTTTCATGACACTTTAGGTCTAGGTTACATTTGCATTATCATGCATTTCATGCATATTAGGTCTAGGTTGCATTTATTGCCATGCAAGTCCATGTTAGGTCTAGGTCTTTTTGAATTGCCATTCATTTCCTATGTCATTTAGGTCTTAGATCATGCATTTCATACATCAAATTTGCTGTTTGTTCATGCATCTCATATCATACCACATGATTTTTGACTTAAGCCAATCAATGGTTTAAAGTCAAGCTCACATGAGCATACTTGTGGAAATTTGAGAAGTTGTCAAGTTGATTTTTCTACCTCTGTGATTTTTTTTACTTAGCCAATTTTTCTCCAAATTTTTAGAAATCTTAGATACTGTTGTAGGTCCTTATAAGAGTCTCCAATATTTTTATTTTGATTTTTGAATGATTTTATCAAAGGCATAAAAATGATATTTGGCAAAACAAATTTTCACCCAGTGTTTTGACTTTCGGGATTTTTCTGGGGAGTTGGTTATCCTTAGTCTAAAAATTAAGCCAATTTTTTCCCAGAAAGTTAAACATGTTATGAAGCTCCTATATATTTTTTTTTTCAGATTTTTTAGATTTTTTAAAAATAGGTTAAAAAATCATGATTTGAAACTAGACAGTAGAGTCAGATTTGAATTCAAAGGAAAAGTAATTTTCTGTTTTGGCTAAGGCATTAAGAGAGGGCTGGTTAGGAACCTTAGCTACTGTCCTAGGGTGATTCCTAAGCCATTTTAAACTTGAAAATTGATTTTATAGAGCTCGGGTCAAGTGTGGTCAAGTCTGGGTTTTCAACGTTAGGAAATAGAGCCGTTTTCAAAAGGGGGTTTCGGCCATGTGCCATTTTCATCCAAGAATTTTCAATATTGTTTTCAACCAATCACAAAGTATTTTGATTTTAGAAATTTTAATTTGATATCTTTTCCTAAGATAGTAGGATATCTTTTTAGATATATGGATTTCCTTAATTAAAGGAAAAAAATACACTTTCATGTATTGCATTTTCCATGTTCATGCATGCTATATAATATATGATTTTTGCTATGATAATTTCTATGGTAATGTCATTATTTTGATTTATGTTTTATGGTGTTATATTGTTTGATATATGATTGTGAATATTCTATGTTATCCTATGCTTTTTATTTAGTCATTTATTTTTGTCACATCATTTAGCATTTACTATGTTCATGCATTAATATTTCCATGCATATATTATGACACTTAGGTTATTCATTTAGAATATATTATGACACTTAGGCTATTCATTTCATTTAGAATAGATTATGTCACCTAGGTTATATCATTTCATTTAGAATATATTATGTCGCTTAGGTTATATCATTCCATTTAGAATATATTATGTCATTTAAATTATACCTTGTCATTTAGGTTGCATTATATTATCTAGATTTTTCTATATCATATTTATTATGTCACACATGTTCATATTCATATTTTTTAAAATGTTTCGAAAAGATAATGGTTTCAAATAAAATAAAGTTATTCTCGAATTAAAATAATTCATGAGTTCTCTGCCGGGTTTAAATTGGGAATTAATTTGAAATACCAAATTTAAAACCGACTTTTTACCGAGACTTGAGATAACACATGATTAATAAGGTACCATTTTATACGGGCGTTGTGGGGGTGCTAATCCTTCCCCGAACGTAACTGAGTCCCGAACCCGCTTTCTTTGATTTTCTCTAGTTTAAAACGCAGACTTGAAATTGGTTTTAAAAATGTTTTAATTAATTTTAAAATATTTTACAAAACCGGTTTTAATAGGTGGCCGATCACACCTAGCCAAAAAAGATTGGTGGCGACTCCATGTCTTTTTTCGAGGTTGTTTTCAAACCCTCATTTTATTTCAAGAGGAATTAAGTCGACTTTTCCTCTGTTTTCCAATGTCACGCTTAACGAATATAAAGTCTAGCGATGAGACTTGTTATTTTTTTAGCATATGCTTTTGGCATCTTTCTCGCATCCGCTTTCAGGTTTGACATGACATTAGAGCTCTCGTCAGCTGTTCGGAATTAACCTGATTGACCTAAGGTGAGGAATTTGAGACTTTTAAGAGAAAAAAACACTATGCTTAACAAAAAGCCTTCTAAATCCTTCTTCACTACGGCCGAGGAAGTAGTGGATCCCGTCAAAATCGAAATAAATAAGAAATATAAGAGAAGAGCTTTAAAACTTTTAATGCTTGCCTACCTTAATTCTGGCTTGGGGAAAAAGCCTCACTCCTGAACAAACGGAAAGCCCCTTCTCATTCTTTTTTATTTTTTTTTTCTCGACAAATCAAGAAATTTTCTTTATAAGATAGAGCTCCTTCAAGACTTCCTTTTTCATTCCCGCTGAGATAGGTTGTTACAGCTTGGCGACTCCACTGGGGATATTTAGAGAGTCAGGCCTAGAATTAGTTGTGTGTTATCAAAGTCTCAGTTTTGTCGGTTTTTATTTGGTATTTAATTTTAATTCCCACATTTTTCAATAATAAGGAGAATTTTGAAAAAAATAAAATGTTTTTAAATATGGCCATACTCATGTGCATGCATTTTATTATTGTTCTCTAGTTATTTAATGTTGTATATTACAATTGCTTGTTGGTTAATGTGTTACACTAATCTTGAATGTTCTTTTAATAAATTGTTGGGGCATTTAGAATAAGGATTGTAGAATAGGTGGTGAAAGGTTTGTTGTTCTTCCTCACACACTACACGTGTATTTGCATATCATGAGCCCTATACACAGGTTCCATCCTTTTAGGTGGGAGCAAAGTAACTAAGCCTTCATGATTAACAATCTACATGGGCTAGTGAAACACTTCCGGAGTACTAAATTACCTAACCTTCGTGATTAACAATCCGCATGGGCTAGGGAAATAGACTCTAACGAATTGAACCCGCTTTTATCGGGGTGCCTTACTAGCCTTCACCGGCAACAGTAAGAAACAATTCGGGGCCTTTAGAACCAATTCACCCTCATATAGTGAACCCAGGCGAAGCCATGCCGGATTTCTGTTAGATATCCCGAAGTTAGGAACACATAGAGGGACGTTTCTAACCCTTTATCCCCTAATTCTACATTCCGAATAGTTTCATGAACCGGGAAAGGATGAACGTACATCGCTCGTAATAAGCTTAATACCTTGCCTCAAAAGGCACCGTGATGCCTAAACAAGTTAATAGCATTGGGGCACACTTTTATTGCTTCATTCCTTTTCCCATATGTCATTTGTAATAATATCGAAAAGTATTATATTTGGGTTGTTTCAAAAAAAAATTCTTTGCAGGAATTTGAAAAAAAGAGAAAAGAGTATAGAAAAATATTTCCACTTCGAAAAAGGAAAAATGAAAAACAAAAAATGAGAAGAAAATAAAAAAAATTCTTTTGTAGTGGAGTAGTGATGTGAAAATAATAAAAATCTCCTTTTAGTTTTAGACTTTTGAGAAAATGAGAAAATATAAAATGTCAAAAAAATAGTTGTCAGAAAAAAAAGGAAAAAAAATAAAAATAAAAAATGATGTTAGATATTCTTTTCTTTGATCTTTTCATTTGCATTTTCGCATAACATGCAAGCATTTGTAAATATGAAAATTCATTTCATCAAATATTTTCGTATCTTGTTCATTTCATGCATCAATCATCATCACATTCATGCATATGTGAATAAAGTATATCCATTTATTTGCATTTTTTGACAATAATGTTAATTTCATTTGTATGTAAGGGGTTGAAGATATGAGGAATGAATGGGAGGAACGAGTGGGTGCTTTGGAGTGCAATCAAGAGGAATTTGGACATAAAATTTGGGAGGTGAAAGAACAGCTCGCCAAATTGATAAAAATGGTTGAAGATCTTGTTAAGAGTAAGGGGGAATTTTCTCAAGGTTCTTCATTGCCTTCAGAACAATCAAAATCATCGAGTCCAGGTCGAATGATCTCTGCTGGATCCCGCACTGGTCAATTGTATAAGGATTTAAACTCTGATGGAATTAAACTGAAGAGCCTGATGCCAGAGATAGAAACCTCGGATCTTGTACCATCCCTACAAATTGTTCTAGGTCCAAACAAATAGCCCCACTCTACCATGGTCCAATTGACCACTGAGATGACCAATATAGGATCCCTGAGTCCTACACCATCACCACCAATTGGCAGTTCATACTTTTGCCCTCATCAATCACCTCATCAAACATCCAGGATAAAAACTTTGAATAGTGTGCAATCTCTAAGGGTCCCGTGTCCAAATCTATACCCTTGCCTTTCTATTCCGCTACTCTCCATGAAAACACTTCGGTTTGAGCCTTAGTGCCACCATCAAATTACCCAGCTCCTAGGCCGTGTGTGATTAATAAAAAACTCAAGAATAGGACCCAAAGGCATTTTGATCCCATTCCAATCAGCTACCAAGAGCTTTTCCCTATGTTGATCCGAAATCATTTGGTTGCCTATGTGCCGTTGAAACCTTTGTCACCACCGTATCCCAGGTGGTATAACCTAAATGCAAGATGTGACTATCATTGTGGAATTGTTGGACATAGCATTGAAGACTGCACTGCACTCAAGAACAAAGTGCAATCTCTCATAGATGCCAAGTGGTCGGATCTGAAGACATTAATTGATAGAAGACTTGGGAAAGCCGAATAGGGTTGGGAAATTGATGTTGGCTTTTCATGATGTAATAGGACTTTGGTCTTTTCAGTAGCCGGCTCTTATAGCCTTAGGATGCTAGGAAAAACAAAATACTTGTAAAGACAGTTTTAACCACTTATCAAATGTGTAAATATGGTTTATGTCTTTTGAACATTGGAATGGGAGTGAATTAATTATGCTTTGGATTTATGAGATATTTAAGTTCCTCCGATTCTTATTTCCTCTGTGGTATCTTCCCCTTGCATTTGTATTCCATTCATCCATGCATTGGTATTAAGTTTATTTGCGCATAACAATAGCTCTATCAACGGCAATGATAAAGAATTCAATATTGTCATCTATAATTTCAGAATTTATACCTAAAAGATAGCTTTGGTTTTCTTTTTGCAGAAAGGTAAAATGGGAGAGGATCATACTACCCAATTGGAAAAAATGGAACAAGTGCAGAATGAGACATCTGAACAGGTCGCACAGGGGATTCAGGTAAATAGTGAATAATGGATAGAAATTAGGGGAGAACACTTTACGTGAAAAAATAATCAACTTCAAGAGCAATTCAATCTGGGTAAAAATGTTCAAGGACAGACTTCTGATCGGGTTCATTCACAGCAAGTTTTGAGCCAAGAGGAATATGACCTATTGGAAGAAAGGATTCGAGCTGTTGAAGGGGAGATGAAGTAAGTGTAGAGGGGTTTCTTTTAATCCCTGATCTGGTCATCCAGCCAAAATTCAAGGTTTCGGAATTCGAGAAGTATGATGGACTTAAATGCCCTAAAACACACTTGTCCACTTATTGTAATAGGATGGTAGGGCACGCGCATGATGAGAAACTGCTTATCCATGTTTTTCAATACAGCCTGACAGGGGGAGCATCTAATTGGTATAATCAGTTGAAAAAAGGCCAAGTGCATACATGGAGAGACTTAGCCCAGGCATTCCTGAAACAATACAAGCACATGTTAGAAATGGCTCTAGATCGATCGACACTCCAGAACGTGAAAAAGAGCCCCAATGAGAATTACAAAAAATATGCTCGTAGATGGAAAGATGTGGCCTTGCAAGTTCAACCACCTCTTACTGATAGAGAAATGAATGCTTTGTGTATGGATACCCTCCCGCATCCATACTATGACAAGTTGATCGGCAATGTCTTTTCAGAATTTGCAGATATATTGTTTGCAGTGGGTAGGATTGAGGATGGGATAAAGAAAGGGAAAATTGTGGATACTAATGGCGAAATGATTATTGAGAAGAAAGATAATGTTGCTAAAGGGCACGTTTAAGTCGTAAATGTTGAAGGCAGAAATAAAAGAGGGTTCAGTGCCATGCAAGATGATCTTTTTGGTGTTTATTTACATCCCCAATCCTATATCGACCATTGGCTTCAGCATGGTCATCATCATGCTCCAAGGACTTTCACATCACCTCAGGGTTTCGTCATACCAAATGATTCGGAGGTTAATTCAGTCTATTCTCAAAGTAGTAAGAGAAAGAAGGTGAAGGTGTATCATTAAATTTCGATGACCTACACAGAATTTCTTCCATTGCTTGTCCAAAGCCAAATGATCTCCATCGTACTTGCAAATCCCAAGAAGTCTCCTTACCCCAAATAATATGATCCTAATGCCACATGCGAGTATCATAGCAGAGTTAAAGGGCATTCCACGGAGAACTGCACTGCATTCAAGGATAAAGTTCAAGTCGTAATTGATACAAATCCAACAAAGTTCATAGAGTTCATGGATGCTTATCAAGGATGACGGGGCTAATGATCATTTGTTCTCAAGGTAGCATGCTAATCAGGGACAATCCTTAACCTTGTTTTAAGTTTCGTATCTACTTTCAATTTGTTTGCAATGAATGAACTTTAAATTCCAAGCATCATACATCACATCTTATTTGAGATTTTGAATATTCTTCTTAAGCCTTGTTTTTATGATTTGTGAAAGAAAAAACAAAAAGGTTGAAAATGAAAAGATACTTCTTTGAAAAGTGAAATGAGTTTCGAAAGAATTGGTGATCATCATGGGGGATGGATTCCTAGGAAACACCTTATCCTACATGCACCTAGATTATAGACCAGTTGAATAAAGACCACTCAAATGCCCCAAAGAATAACCTTTATCAAGACCATGAGTAATGAAAATTTGAAAAATTCTTTCTTAGATTTCTTGAAAGTCAAGCAAACATGACAATCTTTCAAAAGATCTAGATTAGGTAGTTTGATACGTGTTAAGGTTATGTCATGTTGCAAATCATAGCAAAAACTCAAAGATTGAAAACCTTCGAATCCCTTTGAAAGAATCCAAATCTCTAGGCCTTTTCCAGACCTTGATTTATGAGCACATGAACCAAAGGATGAACCAGAACACCTTTCTTTTTCTCTCCCCATGTGTTGGAAACACTTTGAAGAAATTGAAACCTAAACAAGTTCATTTAGCGAGAAGCTCAAAGATAAAATCTGAGATATTCCTTCACAGCAGGATTCTCGCAAACCAAAAGACCTTCACTTCAATGGAAAATCAAAATAAGACATCATTTGTGGCTGAAAACGAATCACGCATGAATATTTTGGGGCATGTAGCAAAAAGGAAAAAAAACAAGAAAAATGAAAAAATATTGTGACATCATGAATGTGAGAATTCGAATGATTCCAAATGCAAAATGAAATTCTATTCCCCATAAGGATTGCTTTTCAAGGAGAATATTCATACTTGATATGAGAAATTGCCATCTTTCATATCCCTTTCACAAAGAGAAATTATCCATAGTTACCCCTTTTGAGCTTAAGGAATTCTTTTTCTTTGAACCCTGATCAAGGATCATTCTCCACACTGGGGGCAAATACGAGAAAAGATTTTCTCAAAAATCATGATGAAATAAGTCGCGATTGGGAGATAGAAACAAAGCAAATTGAGCTCCCAAACAAGTACGAGCTCACTCTGTCAAAGTGGAGATACAAGAAAAAAGAAAGAAGAAGAAAAAAGAGAAAAGATGGCGAATTGAAAGCCAAGAACAAAACACACACAAAAAATGTGTGAAAGAGATGGCAAATTGAAAGCCAAGAACAAAGAAGAAAAGAAGCAAAACTCAAAAGAAGGAAAGAGAAGTCCAGAAGGGACAAATGTTTCAAAGGAAATCCTCCTCAGGAAATGATCCTTGATCTGATTACCCTTAAACACATATTTTGAGCCTACTTATCATTTCTTTCTGAACCTCAAACCTTGGCCTACGTTACATGCTTTAAAAGTCCATTTTGATCAAGTGTGGATATTTAACTTGGAAAATTTCTCCTCAGATTTTATCCCATCTCATCGAATTATCATTTCATTATGGAAGAATTTAGAATTCTCAGATACATGGTGAAACAATAAGAAAAAGAGAAACAATGAAGCTCTAGGGTGAAAACCTAAAAATAGACAGTCTAGAGAAGAACAAGAAGAAATTCTAATAACACACATTGGTATTGCCAAAGCCATCATTTTGAAGGATACAAAGAGCATCAAGGAATTCTTAGACATACCAAAAGGATAGCTTTTTCTTTGGAACTGATTTTGAAAATTAAACCTTTTTCTTCCAACATTGAACTCATCTTGGCTAAGGTTAACAGTTATCAAAATTCCATATCTAGAGATTGGAGGATTGATGAGATTTAATAAAACTTTTTCCTAAAAATGTTTGGTTTTAAGGAATTCATGTTTTGAGAAAACTTACTCATGAGCCGAGATAAAAGGACATTCACCTTCTCTTCTTTGTCAAGATGAAAAGCTTTCCTAGACAAATCTGGACCTTATTGCATCAACCCATTGACCTTGTTGCATTAAAACGTTCAAATCACTAAAAAAAGTGAGGCTGATTTCCCATCTCGCTTAGAAATGTCTCTAATGATGATCACCAATTTTTGAAAGACTTCAATTTCACATGTTTTGGAATAAATAAAATTGACATGACTTAGGAAGAACAAACTAAAATTGAGATGTGGATATGCTCTAAGATAAAGTTCATATTGTGCAGATACATGAAACTTTGAGTTTATGAAGTTTGACTCTGTGTTTTGGTTTTGGCCAGATAACTGAAAAGAAAAAGTCTGCTGGGGCAAGGATAAATTGGGAATACGAAACCATGCGATTTCTTCCAACAAGATGAATTGGAAAATATAGATAAAGGGCAGGAATCACTCCCTCCAACAGGAAACCTCTCCAGGACACGAGGAAAAAGAGAGATGATCAACCCTCTTAACATTCTCTTAATATGAAATGGTGATATGAGCATTCATGCATAATGTAATGAACATGTGCATCTGCATCTTCGCAAGTTACATTGGTTTTTTCCATCCATACATTTGATCATTACATTTGTCAAGCATTGAAAAGACACAAAGGAAAAGAAGATAGGTTTCCTAGAGAGGGAAGGGTCTTCTTTAGATTTAGAGGAAAAAATCTGTTGAAGAAAAGAAGAAAAACAAAAGTTTGTCTGAAAAAGAAAGATGTGAGTCTTGAGAACTTCTTGGAGACAAGAAAATAAAGAAAGTGTTGAGAATCCCAAAGTGATGAAAATTTTCAAAAAAATGAAAATGATTTTTTCAAAATATTGAGACTTTTATGGATGAGAAAGTTTTTAAAGTTGTGGAGCCTCTGTTGAGAGGAGCTTTAAAGTTTTTAAAGTTGATGAGCCTCTGCTGAGAGGAGCTTTAAAGTTTTTAAAGTTGTGGAGCCTCTGTTGAGAGGAGTTTTAAAGTTTTTAAAATTGTGGAGCCCCGAAGGAGGAGTTTTTCAACAAAAAAAAATGTTAAGCCCAATGTAGCTGGCATAAAAGGTAATTAAGCCCAGTAAAGTTGGCATCGTAGATTTTAAGCCCAATGTAGCTGGCATAAAAGGTGATTAAGCCATTCAAGTTGGCTTGTTAGACTTAGTTAAGCCCAATATAAGCTGGCATAGTAAGGGCGTAAGCCCAGTTGAAGTTGGCATCTTAGTTGGTTAAGCCCAATGTAAGCTGGCACAGTAAGGGTGTAAGCCCAGTTGAAATTGGCATCTTAGTTGGTTAAGCCCAATATAGCTGGCATAAAAGGTGATTAAGCCCAGTAAAGTTGGCATGTTAGATGTGAATAAGCCCAATGTAGCTGGCATAAAAGGTGATCAAACCCAGTAAAGTTGGCATGTTAGATGTGAATAAACTCGATGTAGCTGGCATAAAAGGTGATTAAGCTCAGTAAAGTTGGCATGTTAGATGTGATTAAGCCCGATGTAGCTGGCACAAAAGGTGATTAAGCCCGGTAAAGTTGGCATGTTAGATGTGAATAAGCCCGATGTAGCTGGCATAAAAGGTGATTAAGCCCAGTAAAGTTGGCATGTTAGATGTGATTAAGCCCGATGTAGCTGGCATAAAAGGTGATTAAGCCCAGTAAAGTTGGCATGTTAGATGTGATTAAGCCCGATGTAGCTGGCATAAAAGGTGATTAAGCCCAGTAAAGTTGGCATGTTAGATGTGATTAAGCCCGATATAGCTGGCACAAAAATGTATAAGCCTAGTGAAGTTGGCATTTTAAATTTGGTTAAGCCCGATGTAGCTGGCACAACAATGTTTAAGCCCAGTGAAGTTGGCATTTTAAATTTATTGTAGAGATATTTTGTTTTAAAATCGAACTCGTTCTGCTTCTCTAATGAGTCGAATCCCGAGATTTATCGTAGAGATATTTTGTTTAAAATCGAACTCATTTCCTTAAAACGGGTCAAGCCTTGATTAGTCAAGGAACACAATTTAAGGATAAAATCTTCTATTTTCTTCTTTTGCAAATCGAACTCGTTTCCTTAAGACGGGTCGAGCCTTGATTAGTCAGGGAACTCAATTTAAGGACAAAATCTTCTATTTTCTTCTCTTGCAAATCGAACTCCTTTCCTTAAGACGGGTCGAGCCTTGATTAGTCAGGAAACTCAATTTAAGGATAAAATATTCAATTTAAAGCTTTCATAACAAAAAAGAGAAAAAAAAAGATGAAAAAATGGAAAAAGAAAAAGAAAAAGAAAAGAAGAAAAAATGGAAAATAGAAAATGATGAAAACCCATTTCCTTTCCTTCACATATGATTTCACTAACCGGGCAAAATTAGTGTTTGTTTATCTTTGCATGATTCCTGATTCTCAGCAATAGCCAAAGAGGGGCAGCTGTAGACACTTAATTTTGTCCGGACCATTAAATCATGTATGTTTTCTTCTTAAAGTGATGTTTTAGAATGCAAGAAGTCTTTTCTCATCCTGTAGGTGGTACTCCAAGACTTAGTTTAAGAAAACAAGCACAAAAATTCAATCTTGAAAAAGTCAACCCCGAAAAAGTCAACTTCGAGAAGTCAACCACTAAAAAGTCAACCTACTTTAAAAATCAAGATTCAAAGTTCAATTGAAAAATGGTGAAAGAATTTTGATAATCCGAGGTCTACAACGAAAGATATGGAGTCAGGAAGATGGGTTACAGAGATTCAGTAGAAAGGAAACCCTTGTTCAGAAAATTTGGGAAAAGTGCTTAAACGATCAAATCTATCAAAATTGGAGGTTCCAAATGAAAAATATGCAATGACTACGGATAATGGAGAGGCCATTTGGAGGCAAAACTGAAGGAAAAGTCAATTTGAAAGAAAACCGAGAATTAAGGTTTTTGGTAGATTTTTGTGAAATTGGGAAAATTGCAAAAATGGGCCGATTCGGTAAAAATAAAGCCCCTAATTTATGAGAAGTGAGTAAACAAGGATAGCCCAAGGCTCCGTTTGAAGTAATTCCGAGAAAATAGCCGATTGGAGGAAAAATGGAAAAAACGAGGAAATTCCCGATACTAAAAAAAGGAAAAATCAAAACGTAGGGGAATTTGATCGTAAAAATTGGGCTTTTTGAACCAGCTCCAATTCCCGATACATGACAAAGGCACAGAAAAAGAAAATCTGGAAATCGGACTTGTTTTGAGCAAAACCGGGCTTTGGAGACAAAAGGGCAAACTTGGAAAATTCGGAAAAAATAGCAAACGAGCTCCAAAATTCCCAAAACTCTCGAATCTCAATCTTAAATCATTTGGAAGAAATTGGCGAAGAAAAATCTGGATTTGGAGTTCATTTACAGAATGGCGAATTTCGGGCCCACTAAGCTAATTCCAGAAGATAAATCCCAAAAACATAGAAAATGAGCTCGGAAAATTTTGAAAATCTCCAGATCTCAATTTTAAATTATTTGAAAGAGATTGGCGGAATAAAATCCGAAATCGGAGCTCGTTTGCAAAATGTCAAATTTCGGGCCCACTAAGCTAAAATTCAAGAAGATAAATCCCAAAAAAATAGCAAATAAGCTCAAACAATTTTGAAAATCTTCAGATCTCAATTTCAAATTATTTGGAAGAGATTGGTGAAGAAAAATTCAGATTTAGAGCTCGTTTGCAAAATGGTAAAAGTTCGGGTGTATTAAGGGGCAATTTTGAAAATAAATCCAAAAAAATAGCAAATGGGCTCCAAAAATTATGAAAACTTCCAGAATTCAATTTTTTATTATTTAGGAAGTATTGAAGAAAGAAAATTTGTATTTGGAGTCTGTTTGCTATTTGATTTGGTTTGGGGGTCAAAAAGGTCATTTTACCGAAGAAACCGAAGAGGGCTTTTAAAAATTGGAGTTTAGGCTGGAATTCCATTGGTCATTCAGCCAAGCCCATAATGGAGAGTGATTTTTCTGAGATTTTGCATCCAAGGGCCAAGAGTGGATAGGAATGTAGTTATTTTTCTTAATCAAGCCTTTGAAATTGTGACACATGGACCAATGCATGGAGAGGGATGATGTCATATTTATGACATCATATTAGTTAGGGGCTGATTTAATCTAAGGGTGGGAATTTTACATAGAAAGCATCTTGGATTAAAGGCCATTGGATCAAAATTGGTTAGAAAAAAAAATGACAACTTTTCTACACTATTCACTACCATTCGGCCAAGGCTATTGGGGGGAGGGGAATTCAGATTTTTTTTGAAGGATTTGGGGGCTGAATAGAGGCAGTAGCTAAGGGAAAAAAGAGATAAAAAATAAAGGAAAAAAAGAGGATAAAAAAGGAGAAGGAAAAAGAAAGGTTTTGACTTGCTACTTCTTGATTTGGAAAGCTAGAGCACGGTAGCTATGTTCTTTCATGGTTTTCTCATACTTTGTTAACATGATTTTGTTATTTTGATTATCATTTTATTCTCTTTTATGAAATAAACTTGTTTTTTAAATAAGTTCTAAAAAGCTTCTACTTTGTTTTTTAAAAGAAATCAAGAAAGCAAGTTTTCTTCTATTTTTCATCATGGCCGAATGGACCATTTTTGTTAAATGATTTTGTGTTTGATTTTGCTCATGTGCTTTGTTGTGGTAGGTTAGCTTACTTGTGGTAGGTTAGCTTGATTTTGGTAGTTTAGCTATACACCATGCCATGTGTTTGTGATAATGCCATGATAGGATTTCACCATTTAGGCCATATAACTATTGGGTTACCCTATGATTTCGTGCCTTGTGTATGCATTTTTATCTTGTTAGTTGATAGGCTTGCATTTTCATGCCATAATATTGTGTATTTTGATTTAGTATGCCATGTGTTTGCCTTAATGCCATGATAGAATTTCATGTTGATTTCATGCCCATTCGATTTCCATTATGTTGTTTGCCTTGAGTGTGCATTTTCATTTTTGTTTAGATACCATGCTTTGCATTACTATGCCATGAGATTTTGTATTGGTTGTGCCATGTTCATGCATTAGTATTAGGTTTATTTGGTCATTATATGTTCATGTTACTTTTATGCATTTTCATGACATTTTAGGACTAGGTCATCTTTGTATTGCCATGCATTTTCATGACATTTTAGGTCTAGGTCATATTGGTATTGTCATGCATTTCATGCATATTAAGTCTAGGTAGTATTTGTTGCCATGAAAGTTCATGTTAGGAATTAGAACATCTTTGTATTGTCATGCATTTTCATGACACTTTTGGTCTAGGTTACATTTGCATTATCATGCATTTCATGCATATTAGTCTAGGTTACATTTATTGCCATGCAAGTCCTTATTAGGTCTAGGTCATTTTGAATTGCCATGCATTTCCTATGTCATTTAGGTCTTAGATCATGCATTTCATACATCAAATTTGTTTTTTGTTCATGCATCTCATATCATACCACTTGATTTTTGACTTAAGCCAATCAATGGTTTAAAGTCAAGCTCACATGAGCATACTTGTGGAAAATTGAGAAGTTGTCAAGTTGATTTTTCTACCTTTGTGATTTTTTTTACTTAGCCAATTTTTTGTCCAAATTTTTAGAAATCTTAACTAGTGTTTGTGGGTCCTTATAAGAGTCTCCAATATTTTTATTTTGATTTTTGAATGATTTTATCAAAGGCTTAAAAATGATTTTTGGCAAAATAGTTTTTCACCCAGTGTTTTGACTTTCGTGATTTTTCTGGGAGGTTATCCTTAGTCTACAAATTAATCCAATTTTTTCCCAAATAGTTAAACATGTTTTGAAGCTCCTATATTTTTTTTCAGATTTTTTAGACTTTTTAAAAATAGGTTAAAAAATCACGCTTTGAAAGTGGACAGTAGAGTCAGATTTGAATTCAAAGGAAAAATAATTTTCTGTTTTGGCTAAGGCATTAAGAGAGGGCTGGTTAGGAACCTTAGCTACTGTCCTAGGGTGATTCCTAAGCCATTTTAAACTTGAAAAATGATTTTATAGAGCTTGGGTCAAGGTGGTCAAGTCCGGGTTTTCAAAATTAGGAAATAAAGCCTTTTTCAAAAGGGGGTTTTGACCATGTGCCATTTTCACCCAAGAATTTTCAAAATTGTTTCCAACCAATCACAAAGTATTTTGATTTTAGAAAATTTAATTTGATATCTTTTTCTAAGGTAGTCGGATATCTTTTTAGATATATGGATTTCCTTATTTAAAGGAAAAAATACACTTTCATGCATTGCATTTTTCATGTTCATGCATGCTACATAATATATGATTTTTGCTATGATAATTTCTATGGTAATGTCATTGTTCTGATTTATGTTTTATGGTGTTATATTATTTGATATGTGATTGTGAATATTCTATGTTATCCTATGCTTTTTATTTAGTCATTTATTTTTGTCACATCATTTAGCATTTACTATGTTCATGCATTATTATTTCCATGCATATATTATGACACTTAGGTTATTCATTTAGAATATATTATGTCACTTAGGTTATATCATTTCTTTTAGAATATATTATGCCACTTAGGTTATATCATTCCATTTAGAATATATTATGTCATTTAAATTATACCTTATCATTTAGGTTGTATTATATTATCTAGATTTTGCTATATCATCTTTATTATGTCACACATGTTCATATTCATATTTTTTAAAATATTTTGAAAAGATAATGGTTTCAAATAAAATAAAGTTATTCCCGAATTAAAATAATTCATGAGTTCTCTACTGGGTTTGCTAGAGAGGATATCATCAATTATCATTAATAACAGAATATCTTTTTTAAAACGAGAATAATTTGAAAAATTTTCCAAATAAATAAAAATTTCTATATTTTGCCACGTTTGTTGGGGAATATAGGAAAAATTTTGAATTAATAAATTTCGGATCATTTTCAGTTAAAAATGGAATTATTTTTCTTTAAATTGGGAATTAATTTGAAATACCAAATTTAAAACCGACTTTTTACCGAGACTTGAGATAACACACGATTAATAAGTTACCATTTTATACGGGCGTTGTGGGGGTGCTAATCCTTCTCCGCACGTAACCGAGTCCCGAACCCGCTTTCTTTGATTTTCTCTGGTTTAAAACGCAGACTTGAAATTGGTTTTAAAAATATTTTAGTTAATTTTAAAATATTTTACAAAACCGGTTTAATAGGTGGCCGATCACACCTAGCCAAAAAAATTTGGTGGCGACTCCATGTCTTTTTTCGAGGTTGTTTTCAAACCCCATTTTATTTCAAGAGGAATTAAATCGACTTTTCTTCTGTTTCCCAATATCACGCTTAACGAATATAAAGTCTCGCGATGAGACTTGTTATTTTTTAGGTTGCGACAGTAAGTATTTGAATATTTTTCATTGTTATTAATCATAGCTTAGTACCACTGGTGGACTGATTGTAAGCAGGGGAGTCAACAGGTCTACTTCATGCATAACCTTAAACCAATTGTTGGTAAAACTTACACCCAAATTACTATTATAATACCAAATAACATTACACATTTGTTTCTAATAATTTTTTCTTTTTCTCATCTCAGGTTGAAAGGAACAATAAACTTGCTACAACACTGAAAGAGACAACTGAGGCTTGTACAAGCTTATCTGCAACAATCTCAACACAACAAAGTATTGCATCAACATCAAGGAAAGGGAAAGAAAAAGCTTGAAGATGTTAACAACATCCTTATCATAGTTTTTAGATTTTTTTTTTTTGGTTCTTGTGACAATGTTTTCTTCAGCTTTTGACAGACTATGTTTATGATAATGTATGTGATGGGAACCATGTTTTTCTTAAAAAACATTATATTATCATTTGGAGTAATATGAAAAAAGTATTATATTTTGGCAGGATACTATAGTACCATTCTGTTATGTTTGTTTCCTATTGCAATACTGCAGCACCATTATGTTAAATGGTTTATTAACTATTTTGCCAAAGCCACATATGCAATTCTTCATCTGTCTAATGTGTTGGGAATAATAATGTATCATAAACCAAGTAATGTAAATCGTTAAGCATTTTATACAGACATATATGTTCTAATACAAAATGATGGCCACAATCAAATCTAATATGGGAGATCTTATAATTCATCCCTTATCATATCATTACTGTCCTAACCTAATACCAAATACAACAATAGAAACGAAGTGACTATCAAAACTAATTTGTAAAGCTTCTTTGACTGTGCTTTCTTTCTTACATCTACCATTACATTGTTTAGTTTTTCTTGTACCACCTCAATTTCACCTTTTAATATAGAAATTTCATCACATAACTCATCATTATAAGACAACTTTTTTTAGACGTTCATCTTCACTCTTCAGCTTAAGAATCATTCTTGTCAATTTTCTATTCTCTTCCATCACTATAGAAATCTCTTGTCTTAAACCACTTTTAGCATTTCTTAACTCAATGATCATTGCTTTTGCACGTTCATTAATTGGGCTATCATGCCAAATAGAAAATTTACAACGTTTCACCTGAATCCATAAAACAAGAATATGCTTAATAAAACACAATTTAAGACCTATCACACTACCAAATATGTTTTAAATTTTAGCATCAAGTTCAATCTAGCCAAACCATATTTAACTCATTATACCTGATAGTTGCTGAAGCCAAGGAATCGCCTACCAAGATTGTCATCACTTGTTGATGTAACTAAAGGAGCTTTAACTCCACAATAGCAATATACATTATTACTTTCATACTCATACGTGAAGTTTGCATTTCAATACATAAAAGAAATAACAAAGTTTTTTTCATTTTTTAAGTGCAAATCATCAACAAAACCCAACATTCATTATATTAATCCATAAAATAAATAAAAAACAAAAAAAAAACATACCCAACAAAAATTCAACATTCCATTCACTGAAAAATCATCAACAAGAAGTATTATATCTCGTTTTACTTTCAGAAAAATATCACAAAACTTATCCAAATTTATTTTCTACACACAGAATTATAAAACTTACCCATATTTCAAACAAAATAATTACAACACTTACCCAATTTCTTATCTCTTTTCGAAGATTCATTGCTCATCTTCAACACTTGAAATTCTTGCCCCCGAAATTCGGTATTCTACTTCAGTTTTTTTAGCAAAATATTCAGTAATTTCAATATCATTTCAAACCATAACCCCGAATATTCTATTGTTCTCTCCCATCTATTTTCTTAGGAGTTTTGAACTGGTGCAAGAGATTTCCCATCCCTTTTACGTTTGGGTTAAAGGTTAAGAAATATTCAAATTCTTTCTTACATTTGGGTTAAACGTGGAAAAAAAATTCTACTTCATCTTTTTGTATTTTGTTCATTGAATATTATGCCACGTCATCGAAATTCGGTATTTTGTTCATTGAATATTATGCCACGTCATCAGAAAAAAAATTCTACTTCATCTTTTTGTATTTTATAATAATTTATAATTGAGTCCAATTAATTGATACTTATAAACATTAGTTAAAAATTATTTTTAAAAAAATTATTACATTTATTACATTATTATTATGAAATTAAAAAAACAATTTATTAATTATATATATTTTTAACTACCATTAACGACTGATTAATATTGGCTAAAATAAAAAAAATAAAAAAAAACCCTTAACTTTACCACTTTATTTAGATAAACCCTTATACTTTTATTATACCCAAATAAATCTTTAACCTTTCATTTGTACCCAACTAAACCCTTAACCTTTAACATATACTCAAATAAGCCCTTAACCTTTAATTTATACATAAATAAACACTTAACCTTTAATTTGTACCCAATTAAACCCTTAACATTTAACATGTACTCAAATAAGCCCTTAACCTTTAATTTATATATAAATAAACCCTTAACCTTTTGATAAGTGCTTAATTTCATACATTTTCATATATTATTTTCTTATACTTTGTGCTTCAATTCTTAAGTTTCTTGACACTTTACTTTGGTTTTGTGAATTATAGGTATTTGGAAGAGATGAAGTCAAAAGATGTCAATTATGATGTTGAAAAGTTTATAAAATCATAATCACAAGATGGAAGAAGACTTGGGAGTCAAAAAGATCAATCTCTGATTGCAAAACAAAAAGGCAGATTTGACCTCCGGATCTTGTTGCTAAGAAATCATGATGTTAAAGTCGTTATTTGAAGAAACTTCTTCTTGACTTTTGAAGCTGACTTGAATACCTTTCCAATGATAGTTTACACGTCCAAATCGAATAAGAAATGGTCATCCAAATTAGCCGAGGAAGTGCGAGAAAGTACATCAGAAAAATCAACGACCAGCGCCGCGGCGCCGGAGTCTGGTGCTGCAGCGCTTAAAATATTTCGAGGGCCAGCGCTTGCCCAAAAATCGCAAAATTTGCAAAAAGTCCAAAATTGCACTCTTTTGCCTCCTAGCGTCATTGATCAACAAGAAAGGATTTTCAAGACTTTAAAACTCTATAAATACCATCTTTTGAGCCACCAACTAGGGCATGCTTTTGATTATTTATCAATCTTCTTTTTCTTCTTCTCTAATCTCTTAGTTTTTATTTTATTTTTCTTCTTAGTTTCCTTTGAATATTCATATTTATGTTAACTATGCCTATGCAAAGCTAAACTTCTCTTTGGTTAAGGGTGATTTCAAAGCCCTAGACATGTTTTGTAATTAATTTTTAGATTCTATCTATTATTAGTTTTCTATCAAAATTGCTTGTGTTCTTCCATAAGAATTGTTTATGATTTTTTTCTTGATTTGTTTAGGATGCATACTAGATAGATCTTAATAATTATCTAATGCTAGTTTAGGAATCTTGATCCGTGTAATTGTCTTGATTTTCTATTCATAAGTGGCAATTTGTGATTAATGATTATGTTAAAGTTTTCACTAATTGCAAAGTGGAACATAACCTAAGTTAAACAATTCATGTTCATGCTTTTGTTGCTTAGATCAACATATCTTTCTTATCATAAAACTGATGTCAAATTAAATTTAGAGATGTTTATCCTAAGTTGTTTGATAGTTAGAGATTAAGTAGTGTCGTTCATCCTGCTTAATGACGAACTAAGAAAGGATTGGGGTAACACAGGATGTTGTTATCTACGGTTGTTAACTTTGATAGATAATTGATATTGATAGATCTGAATTTGATTCTTAATAATGTCTAGTGGTGGAGAATGAAACCTTTAGCCATATTTCTCACATCCAATCACTTCTTGTTTACTTGATTTCTTACTTTTATTGTTTTCTTTAGTTTAAACTGATTTCAAAAACCCCCATTTTATTTTGTTTTTCTTGAATTTAAGTTTTAAACTAGTAATTCTTAAACTAAACACCAATCCCTGTGTACTCGAACGTTGCTAATCATTATATTTTACAATTGATCTTTTTAGTGCATCACCTTTAATTTGTATCCAATTAAGCCCTTAACCTTTAATATGTACTCAAATAAGCCTCTAACCTTTAATTTATACATAAATAAACCCTTAACCCAAATAAACCATTAACTTTTAATTTATACCCAACTAAGCTCTTAACCTTTAACATGTACTCAAATAAGCCCCTAACCTTTAATTTATACATAAATAAACCCTTAACATAAATTAGACCTGCTCATGGGTGGGGTCGCGGCACGGATTTTTTTTCTACCTTACCCAAGCCCGACCCAGATTACTATTCAAAAAATAATAAAAAATTAAAAAATCATTTTTATATTAATTTTTATAATTTAATTTAAATAAAACAATTAATTTTTTATGCATGAACAATGATTTAGGCCTAGCTGAACAGATCCGGATGACCAAAAATTATACTCAATCCCGATCTAATATGGTTCGGGCCTATCGGATCGGACGAGTTGCCCAGCCCATGAACAGGTCAAACATAAATCAATATTTTATTTAAAATAATGACTTATTTAAATACAAATCAAAATATAAAAATTTATTTAAATATAATAAAAATATAAATATTTATTTAAATAAGGTGATAAATTTTAGACACTTTTTTAATATTTTAGCCATTAATATTTCCCTTCGAAACTTTCAATCAAACAGCACTTTCCCTCTCATTTACGAGGCGCGTGACTCTTCATAGATCATAGTCCTATTTAAGACAAGACTTGAAGACAACCAGGACACCGAACACGAACCAAGAAATCGCCACGGATTGCACCACGATCCGATGTCGAACCCTCGCTCCGCCTCCAACGACGGCGACAAGCACTCCGGTGATAGCACAGATGCGGCCGTGGCTAAAACCGCTGGCTTCGTAGTCTTCTCAGGAATCGCTATGAGCATCCTTAAAACCCTAAACCCGTTCAACAAAGAGAGAAATGCAACTCCACTACCACAACAGCCAGTGGTTGAGTCGATTCAGTCTTCTCCGATCCAGCCGATTCGAGATTCCCCACCTCCTCCTTCCCCAGAACCAATTATCACCAAGGTATTTTAGAACCCTCATTTCAATTTTTTTACATTTGGGATTTTGATACAAGTATATTTGTTTTGTTCTTGTTTAATTTTTAATTGGTGTGGTGTTTTATTGTAGAAAGCAAGTAGTTATAAGGAACAAAGAGTGCCAGAATACTCGGAAAGAGTGATAGAGATTGTGAAAGGAGATACTCTTTGGGGTCTGTCCAGAAAATATGGGGTATTGCCCTTTTGGATCTTCTATTTGCATGATTTGGAATTTTCTTGATGAATAATCACTTTGAATTGCTATGTTCTGTTTTGCTTTGCTTTGCATTTGGTGCTCAAAATCCAAATATATTAGATTAAGAGTTGGGTATCAAAATCACTTTAAATTCTCTATCTGGCTGTTTGAATCAGCTTTTCTACTCCAAAAATTAGCTTTAAAGGGCTCAAACTTGAATCTCCAAAATCGAGCTTTTGAGAAACTTTATAGAGAGAAGCTTAGAGACAAGTTTTCAATGAAACAAAGGATAGTTTTAGTTATTTCAAATGATTTGAATTTTGATACAACATTTTTGAAAAGTTCTATTTGAATAACACCTTTTTTGCAGTTCCAGCCTTGTCAAATAAAATCTAAGATGAGATTCTGATTTTATAATCTGGTTTCAGGTGTCAATAGATGCAATCAAAGAGGCTAATGGCCTTACTGGGGATACCATCTATGCTGGCAAGAAACTCATTATCCCGTGATGTTGTTTCTATCTCCTCATATCAGTTTTTCTCTTCAAAGTAGGTTTTTAGGCATGTAATTTTGCAAAAGTGAAGCCAGTGCATCTGTCCTTGTATTTTGTAATTTCAACATGAGTAGATGAGATGAGAGACCTTAGATTGGAACGGAGGTATGCCGGTGTGAGCTGTTCACAGTACTTCTATTTTAAATATTGTCTATTTAATTGCATTTGTTGTATTTATATTCGGAGTGTTTAGTGTTTGAATTTATTCCTTAGCTATTCTTGTTTTGTGCATTGTAATTTATGTACATGGGGCTCTGTGGAGAATCAGATTGAGAGTGGTTGTGGTACAACAAGGTTTATGTATAGAAGGGGTTGGAGTGATGGAGACTTGTAACTCTTCAACCATAAGCATGTTCTCATATGCTTCGGAACTAGCACATTGTTTTTGCCACCAATTTTGGTAAGATGTTACTGAACATCTTTAACTAATGGATTGTCACATAGAATAGATAGTTATTAAGGATGATAATTTCTAAGCAAAAAATAGAACATAGATTAGTCTTACCCTATATAATTTTTAGAATAGTCCATCATTTTGTAACAAAAATAAGCTACTTAATTCTTCTGGTCAACTCTCTCTCAAGCTGCACCAGAACTTGGCTAGAGTGTATACATACTCATTGTTACATGCTGAAATCAGAAATGTTATAATGACACCTTGATAGCTTTGCTTCAGTTTATGACAGGTTGCTAGCTTTGTTTGACCAGCTGTAGTTTCTTGACATTCACAGAATTGTATGAACTGACACATTATTAGGTCAAATCTATGTTACTCGGACTCGGGGTTGAGTGTCGGATACGGGTATGTGTCCGACACGGGTATGCTCAATTTTTTCTAAGTTTTTCCATATATTTGGAGGATCATATCTCCGTACCTTTGTCCGAACATGTGTTGGACATGGGTGTTGGACACGGATGCTTCAGGGTAAATGAAGAGTCGGAGTAATATAGGGTCAAATCCTCTGAACAAACCCTATTTTTTGACATGCTCTTCCATGTGAGCATCATTTTCTTCATTTAGGTATGATTCTTGGCCAGATATGCATACTTGTTTTAATTAAGTGTAGCAGACATGAATGTGTCTGGCAGGAAGTGAACTTTTTTATTATTATTATTCTTTTGATACATATGGAGGTACAAGGGGAAAGGGGGATTCAAATCTTGCACCTCAATCCTTCTTAGGAGGAAAACAACCAGGAGGTGAAATTTTGAGTTATTAGAAGTGAACAGTTTATGGTTTATGTGAGGTTCTTGATAATATGCAAGTGACAGAATTTGTGTCTAGAGACATCATTTGCTACTTAGCAACATCTCTTACATTTCTTAAGATACTATTTTAACATCTAAGTAGGCCCTCTTTCTGCATTATTTTTATTACGTTTAAGAGGAACATGGAGTAGATGTAGTTTTGTTGTGTTTGTGATTTTTGTGGTGATGAAATTTTGGATTGCGAGGACTTGCTGAGAAGTTTCATCCTTGAAAGTATGTTTCCAAGCTTCTTGTTGCAAACTGCTCTTCTATAATTGCAGGGAAGATGGCACATGCAATGGGTGATTACTACAATCCAAACTTATTTGGTGAGAACCGGTGCAAACCTTTGCCTTATACAAATTCCAAGATTTTTTTATTTAAAAATGGTTTATTTTTTTCATTTGTCTTTTTTCTGGTTTTTGGTTGCTTGGCTCTAATTAGACAATGATAAAAATTACGAAATAAGGTAAAGCAGCATAAAAAAATATTTAATACTTGCATTAATAAATTTTTTTTTTAATAAAAATGAAAGAAAAACTTGATAATTGTTAAAGAAAAATTTATCAATAGAAATGATAATGATTTGAGATAATCAAATTTGATCAATATTTTATTCAAACTTGATCAAAATTAATATTTAATATCTAAATTCAATTACTAAATTTAATATATTAAATCATAAATAACAATTTTTTAGTATTTTATCCAACTCAAATAACGAAATTCAAAATAAAAAATAAATTTAAAATCAATTTTTATACATATTATTAATGGAACTTAAATTAAAAAATTAAGTTAATTCATAGAAAATAATTAAACTTAAAATCATATTTAGAACCATTACTGTATTAAATTTTTTTGCCAAAAATTAATGAATTAATTTAGTAAGTATTATATTAATAATAAATAATTTATAACAAAATATTAAATATTATTATTTAAAAGTTGAGTTGAATAGTATGTGGGTATTTGATATTAAAATATCCGTTATCATCTGTAAGTATTATTATCATTTTACTTCAAATCGTTTTTTTTTTTTTTTTCTTTAAGACTTGTCAATTAGGCGAGTCGGGTTGATTTCGGGACGGGTTAGTCGGGTCATTTCGGGTTCGAATTATTTCAGATTTGAATTATTTCGGATTCGGATCAATCGGGTTTGACACTTGAGTTTTTGGATTTAGATCATTTGGGTTGGTCAGGCTTTTCGAATTCGAGTCAAGATTGACAGGTCCATCTGATAATCTTGTTGCTAGATTCAACAACTTTCGAACTATATGTGGTCGTAGAAAACATTGGTCGTATAAATCTTGTTGCTAAATTTAATTGGATAATTAAATTAATTTTTAACTTAAAAATAAATTTGACCCTATTACATGGAAATATATATATTTTTTTGTAGTGTTTTTATCTACTCATCTTATCATGAAAAAATTAATTTAAAAGGGAGATCAAAACAACTTTTTTCATTTTTTTTTTTTTTTTTTTTTTTAATAAATATCTTTTGTTATTGGTACAAACATAATTTTTTTTATAATTCTCATATAAAAGTAAGTTGTTTTCGTTCAGAAAGTTCTCATGTCACCCATGCAATGTAGCCATTATGTGTTGAGAAAGTTCTCATGTCACCCATGCAATGTAGCCATTATGTATGTACTTATACTGTGCGAAGTTTGGGTGTGTGTGTATTTGGTTTATATGAGATTCCGCAGCAACTCAACTCAAGCCATCGGTTTTGGGTTAATAGTGTTCTAACTTGGCTATAAATCCCTTGCGTGGACATATAAATAACTTAAAAGCAACGATGACCTGACAAAACATGCAGAGAAGTGAAATGTCAAACAAGAGAGGGAGAGCATTTAGCATCCATTTTAGTTTTTTAAAGTACATTTAGCATCCATTAAGTGGAATTATATGCACTACCGCACCTTTCTATTTCATTAACTCAGAGAGCAAATATACATTAGACATGCAAAATAGGGAACAATCAAATCCTTAGACATAACATAACCACTCAAAACATTGGTGAATCTGGGTAAATAATCTTAAACCAATTGTGAGAAGTGAAACAAAAACTTGGGTCTAAAAAGACCAACCACCAAAAAGTTGCCAATTTTTTAAAAATGAGTAATTGATTCTGGTCTACAGAAATATCAACCTAGGAGCGCAAAAACTTCATCTGGTTCCAAACTCTCGTATGGGCTTAAGCTCAAATATTCTGGGACTTGTTGAGGATCACACCTTCATATTTCACCTGAAACCATTTCATAGCATCCTCCTTTGTAACCCTGTGCTGAATCCCAACACGGGACTTGCACCTTCGGCGACGACCCACACGATAACCAGCGCGCTCCAGAACAACATAGAAGTCCATACCATAAATACCAGTAGATGGGTCATATCTGGAAAATCAACAATGGTAAATAATATATTCAATGCATATGGAAGGTATATCCCTAATCACACCAGTACATAGATATAATTGATTTGTAAACACTAAAAGAGAATAACATATCTGGTCTCTCGAAACACTTAAGGTAGCATTTACAATTACAGTAGCAAATTGGCAAAGAAGGAAAATATATTAAGCTAAATAAATACTATAGACAGGGTTAGGTTTAGAAACACATTAGCCGTATCATGAACAAGTTTTTCAACCAAAGCAAAATGTCATATTATAAACACAATACAAACTGTTGCTGAATATATAACAGCTTAACCCACTTTGGCTGTCACTAAAAAGAAAAAACAAACAAACAAACAAATACTTGAGGCCAATCAAGTCTAGCAAACAACTATTCAAAATAAAAGATAATAAGCATGCAAAGAGAGCAATGGAGGCAGGAAGCTAGCCAATCAAGCTTTACAAGAAATATAACATTAGAAATTTCCCCAAGTTGTTTATTTAGCACGAACTAGAACTTAGTAAAAAACTGTACAGGTAAAAAAATAGAATTATGCTAACCCCATGTCCCAATCGACAAGTTGAAACGATAACAACAAAATAATCATGTTCCCCCCAAACAGAAAACAATAAATTTTAAGAGGAATAGGAGCTTACTTAATCCCGAGATCAATATGCTCCTGAATACCAAAACCAAAGCAACCGGTATCACTGAAGTTCCTTCGCAACAGCTCATATTCCTTAACCTTCAATCCACTTTCCAAAAGTTGCATTGCCTTCTCTCCCCTAACAGTGACATAGCAAGCAATCTTCTCATTACGTCTAATTCCGAAGGACCGCACAGTGTACCTAGCTGTGGACATTAGATTGGGAAAAATTTAAGTATAATACAGAACAAATATGCAAGAAAGCCACAACCCATTAAAAAGATGCAATTTGCTTCTCAACTGGGAAGAATAATATGGCACTCCAACTGCATCTTTTACAACTTGCACATTGACTTTTTATTGATAAGAATTTTTAAGGGGTTTATTTCAGTAATCACTCAGATTTACTAATCTAAAATTCCCAGGAAAATTAAAACTAAGACCAATAAAAACACAGCATCTTTCATATTCCACATTTGTCAGAACAAAAAATGGGAAGGTTCTATCATCTACATCTACACTTTTAGTGATATTAATTTGAAATACGAAAAATTCAACTAAGAAAGAACTGTGCACAATCATGTTAAACTTATTTTATTATTATTATTATTTTGAAAAATCCATCTAATTCTGAAATCTCTTAAATTAATATAGTAAAAAAAAAAAAAAACTATTACCTTTTGAGAAAACGGGGGTTTGGCCGCTGAGTTGCTCCAACACCTGCACGTAGAGGAAAGATTTAATTTAAGGAGAGAGGAGAAAAAACAGAATTAGGGTGAGACGGGTGACTGGGTACCTTGGCAGCCCTGGTGAGACGATCTCCGCTTTCACCGACGGAGATGTTGAGAACAAGCTTTTGGACCTTGATTTCCCTCATTGGGTTCGATAGTTTCTTCTCCGACGCCTGTTTTCATTTCATCGTTAAAAGAAGAAAAAAGAAAAAGGAAAGCAGTACATAGATAAATGTAACAGAAAAGAGTAAAAGAAAGAGAAAAAAAAAACCATTTTTGTTGTTAGAACAGATGCTGAAGCTGAATCCGCCGCTTGTGAGAATGAAAATGGAGGCTAAAAGCAGAACTAACCCTAATATGGAGGAGGAGATTATTTTATCTATTGTTATTATTTATTATTATTTTTAATTACTAGGGTTTGGACAAATCTGGTTTCTTGAAAATAACCATAATGCCCCTCATTTATCTCTTTGTCGCTCGAACACCCACTTTACAGGACTCCTGCACTGCACATAATCAGCCAAGTCTTCTCAGTTTTTGAACTTCAAACCTGCTAGCTACCCACTACTTCCGTAAAAGTTGCCTTTTTTATTGGGTTAATGTTTAAGCCGACCAGGGAAGTATATATATATATTTTTTTATGATTTGATAATTAAAGAAAAAAAATTAAAATATTTGAATTTGTATTTCCTCAATCAATTTATTTTAGTGACTAATGTTATTATATAAATATTGATATGATTTGATTGATCAATGGACACATCTCACGATCAATGCCACCTCAGCAATTTTTTTTTTTCATTTTTCATTTTTGTCAAATTTGTTTTGAAATTTTAAAAAAATTCAATTCAAAAAAATATTTTTTAATTTAGATTTTTAATTAAAAAAATTATAAATAAAAATTTTTAAATTTTAAATTTTTTCTAAAATGTTGAAGTAGCATTGCTTACATGTACAAATTGTCACGTGCCGCATTTTTATTGGTAAAAAAAATGACATGTCATCAAACTGTTAATCATAAACTAATGTGAATGACGAAAGTAAATTTTGAAAACCTAATTTTGAATTTTTTTTTAATTATCATATCGTAAAAAGAGGTATAATTCGAAGTCCAATTTATATATTAACCTTTTTTATTGTACCTTGCAAGTTACAAGTCGATTTTTAAGATAAATTTTTAAGTGTCAACTACAATGAGAATTATTTAAATGAGAATCATGAAAACCAAAATTTTTTGTGACCCTTATATCAATTTTTTTGCTTTTTACTTTTAAAACCTTTGATATTTTCATGTCACTTGTAACTGATTTAGGGTTGAAATTGGTTCAGGTTCTCTCATTTTTGGTGGTTTTTGTGGCTAGGATTATCATCGGCTTAGCCACAAGCTCTCACATAAACACCAATTTCTCTTCCCGAGTGCAGCTGTTTTCGACTTCCAAAACCAATTGCAGCTAAAGCCCATACCAGAAACTGAATTGCCTAAGCATGGACGTCTTCCTTCATCCAAACAATTTGACCCATAAAATGTCGGATGCAAAGTTGTTTTGGAGAGCTTCAATGACGCCTTACAAAAACGAATACCCATTTCTCAGGGTGCCAAAGGTGGCTTTCATGTTTCTCACCAGAGGGCCTCTGCCTATGCTGCCTTTGTGGGAGAGGTTCTTTAAGGGTCATGAAAATTATTTCTCCATTTATCTTCACAGTACTCCGTCCTTTCACCCCAATGTGTCCTCTCGCTCTCCTTTCTATTCAAGAAAGATTCGTAGTTTTTTTTTTTTTTTTGAGACTTTTTCTTAATTACTTGCTTCTATTAGATAAATTTTTTTTAGAGAATTTTTCTCAGTTTCCTAGTTTTGCTTCAAAGCAGAAAGATATGAAAATATCAAAAATTGTAAAAGTAATAAGTTTGATTTAAAGGTCATAAAACATTTGATTTTCATGATTTTCATTAAAATAGTTCTCATTATAATTGACACCAAAATTTTAATAAAAAAATATAAATTTTTTATATCTACTTTCTTAATAAAAAAACTAAAATTCACTTTTTTTCAAGGAAAAAAGAAAAAAAATCTCTTTTTTATTTTTTTTTCTTAAAAAAATAGAAGCGTGAATGATCTTTTTAAAAGATTCATTAATGTGGTATGCTCTAAACAAAAGAAAAAAATTGATCATAGAATCTATGAACATATGTAGGTTGGTCTCTCAAGCATAGCATAAGATTTATCCAAGTCCTTGATGTCTAATTGCTTTTCATAAGGGATAATTCTTTATCTATCATATGGATAAAAGACACTTACTCTCTCAGATTTGATAAAAAATTTGTTTATCCTTTTTTAATTTGAAAAATACTTACTTATCCTTTCAAAGTTTGGCACAAAATACATTAACCTCCTAAGATATTATTTCTATGTTAATTTTAAATGAAATGACAAATATACCATTTGTTAATTATTGATCATTTATTTTTGTTATTTTTTTATTTTTTTTTACTCAAAACTTTTTTTTACTACAAAATAATGAGAATTTATTTAGTTTTAAAATTATCTTTAATTACTATTAAATTAAATTCTAATTAAGTTATATTCTAATTCAAGTGCATTTTCAATATTTTAAACTTATTTTTAATTCAATTATTTATTAACTTTGAAATAAATTTATTAAAATATCTTTATTTAATTAATTAGCATTATTTAAAAAATTTAGTGATAATGAAATTGATTAAAGAAAAAAAATTTAAAAAAAAAGGAAGAAAGAGAATAAAAAAGTATATAATTATCTTTCATGATTTTATTGAAAATAAACTTATCCCTATTATTTTGAAAAACATATTTTATCTTTTGAAAAAGTAATTATGTTAGCATTCTGTTAATTAAATTAATATTTATTCAATATTTATTTTAAATGTTAAAAATATAATTTTTATTTTTTCAGTCTATTTTATTTTTTTTAATCAACTTATTTATCATTAAACTTTTTCAAATAATAGCAATTGATTCATTTTTAAATAAAAATAACATAATACATTAATATCAAAGTTAATAGATATAATTGAATTAAAGATAAATTAATTTTTTTTTTTGCTACAAAAAGTTGTAGTGAGGGGAGGCTACCCAATTCAGACCTTAAAGAGTACTAACAGTGGTACTTATAAATCACCCACCAAGTGAAATTATTGGTGAGACTCGAACCCTAGTGCTTGTCAAGATGCTAATAAGTATTCAATTAACTGAATCAATCCACATTGACATAAGTTTAAAATATTTAACATGTATACTTGAATTAGAATATATTTAATTAGAATTTAACTTGATAGTAATTAAAGATTATTTTGTAGTTAAAAAAAGTTGAGTAAAAAAAATACAAAAAAAATAAATGATTAATAATTAATAAAGGGTATATCTATCTTTTCATTTAAAATTAACTTAAAAATAATATCCTATGAGTTAGGGTATTTTGTGTCAAATCTTAGAGGGTAAGTAGGTATTTTTCAAATCTTAAGAAATTAAGTATATTTTTTTTATCAAATCTGAAGGAATAAATATACTTTTCCCTTATCATATTTAGAAGTTTAACATAACATTAAATTAAATTACTTTAAGTTCTATCTTTGCTATTTGTCCACTTGAATTTGCTTTTTATTTTATATCATTTACTTTCCTATTTATTTTACAAGTTATATTCATTAATTTCTTTATTTTTCTTATGCAACTTACTTTACTTGTTTATCTTATTTTCTTTACTTTTTATATGTAAATTATTTTATATGTTTATTTTATTTTATTTTTTTTACTTTTTATATGTAATTTACTTTACATGTTCGTTTAAATTTTTTTACTTTTCATTTGCAATTTACAGTATATGTCTATTCCAATTCCTTTATGTTCTTCCATGCAATTTATTATTATTATTATTATTATTATTATTATTATTATTATCAGTTAAAGTCTGGATTTACAAGAGTCTCCTTAGAACTCTTGAGTCTGTGGGAGGGGGTCTAGTCTTGTTCAGTGCAAGGGTTTCATCTTTCAAGGTTATGATTACGTAATCTTTGGAGGACGCTAGTTTATTTCTTTTCGTTTTTTGTAGTCTTTTTAGCCTCCTTGTTCATAGTATTGAGAAGGAGCAGGCAGGTTGCAATAAGAAGATGGCTGATGAATAGGAGGAGGTTTGGCGTACATTTACACTGACTGATGATGAGAAAGTGTGTCTTGATGTAGAAGATCTACAGGAGATTGAGAATCCTACTAAAGGAGAAAATTGGATGGTAGGTAAATTATTAACTCATCGAAAGTTTAACAGAGAGGCAATGGTTGGAACTTTAAGGGTGGTCTGGAAATTAGTTAAAGAAATGCAAGTTCTTTTTCTGGATATGAACTTTTTCTTGTTCAAGTTCGGATCTAAGAAAGATAAGCACAGGGTTTTGGAGGGATCACTATGGTCATTTGATAAACACTTATTAGTCTTCAAAGATTATAATGGCAATCTTAGGCCAGAAGACTATGTGTTTGATAAATCGGAATTTCGGATTAGGATATATGGTTTGCCTCTAAAGTGGATGAATCAATCCATGGCTATGAAAATTGGTGGAAAACTTGGTTTACTGAAAGGAGTTGACACTATGATGGATCAAGTGGGATGGGGTAGATTCCTGCGAGTCAGAGTGGAATTGGACCTTCAAAAGCCACTAAGGAGAATCATTGCCTTGTCCAACATCCAAGGACAAGACGATGTTATTGGTCGATTGAAATATGAAAGATTGGCGATGTTCTGCTATGAATGTGGCTTACTGGGACATTGTGATATTGAATGTGAAGATACTGGGAGAAGAGAAGATGGCTCCGATCGAAAGCAACAATATGGAGACTGTTGAGAGCATCGCCATTGAAAAAGGGGTACAAACGGACAATGGGTACTTCTGCCAGAAACAATTCGAGACAACTGTACAAAGATGAGGAACAATCTAGGATGATGAAGGGAAAGGAGCATAATCAGAACACAACGATGAAAGGCTCAGTAGTGCTGGTAGCAGAACCCAGCAAACACGATCACCATGGAAATAGCATGAGAACAGAGAAGGAAGACGGTAACCGGGAATCAGGGCTGGAATTCAGGAGGCTATCTCTAAAAATCAGGAAACAGATATTAGTTTAATTTTTGGAGAAACTCTAGGAGCCAATCAGTATCAAAATATGGTTGGAATGACTAAAAACCTGGAACCACTTCAGGAAAGTCGACGTAAGGAGATATACTTTCAAGCTGAGGAACATAATCCTATCCAAGGTATTAATGTGGAGACTATTATAGATACAGCTCATATGACAAGTCAAAAAGGAGGGAAGCTGACCTGGAAAAAATTGGCTCAACAACCAGTTGTTGACAGAACTGACTCTACTATCAGTTTGGGAAAGAGGAAAGCTGATGGGGCAGAACTAAACCAAACAGATAAGGAAACTATCAGCACGAAAAAGGCCAGAGAGGAAGTACACAATGTCAGCAATGATCTACGACAAGTGACGAAGACTAGTTACCAGTCCTGCCGAAACCAATGAAGTGCCTAATATGGAACTGCCGTGGGCTTGGGAACCCACGGTCAGTCAGAGCTCTTTGGCACTTGCTGAAGAAAGAAGATCCCCATGTAGTTTTATTGTGTGAAACAAAACTACATGAGAATAAGATGGAAAGGATTAAGAGGAAATGTGGTATGCAACATTGTTTTGCTGTTGGAGCGAATGGTAGTAGTGGAGGCATGGCTATGTTATGGAAGGAAGATATCCAGCTGAAATTTCTTAGCTATTCAAAAAACCATATTGATATGGAGGTTAAAGAAGATTTAGGCACAGAAGACTGGAGGTTAACTGGATTCTATGGTGAACCGGAGTTGCACAGGCGTAGAGATTCGTGGAATTTAATGAGAACATTAGCAACAAGGTCATTTAAACCATGGATATGTTTAGGTGATTTTAATGAAAATGTGGAACCATGAAAAAACAGGGGGCAGTTTGAGACGAGAGAATCAAATGGCAGCCTTTAGAGAAGCATTAGATGATTGTGGTTTAGAAGACCTGGGATTTATGGGAGCATGGTACACTTGGTAACGCGGTAATCGGGAAGACAATAATATTAGGGAGAGGCTTGACCAGGGATTTAAATTGCGGTCGCGGACGCGTTTTCGGTCGCGTTGTATTTATCGCGGTTGCGGACGTAATGAATGTTACAGCGGTCAATTGCAGTAAATATCGGCCGCGAATATCGATAACGGAGGGAGCCGCAACCGCTAAATAGCGGCCGTAGCGTCGCGTTGCGGCCGCTATTTAAATCCTTGGGCTTGACAGAAGGGTGGCCAACAATAGATGAACATCGTTATTTCCTATGTATGGTATCTATCACTGGACAGCATCTGTTTCGGATCACTGTCCGATTTTACTTGATACAGTTGGAAAACAACTAAGGAATAGACGAGGGACTAAACCAAGAAGGAAATACTTTGAAGCCATGTGGGTAAAGGAACAGGATTGTGAAATGGAAGTGATGAAAGCATGGCAAAATGATGTTGATGGTAGCATAATGGAAAAGTTGGGGAATACGGGATCTCATATACGGCAGTGGCAGCAAGGCCGATTTCAACATAGGAAGACAAAGATTGATGGGATAATTGAGGAACTTAAAGCGCTGAGGGATGCTGCAATGGACATAGAAAGTCTCATGAAGGAACAGACAACCAAAAATGAAGTGAACAATTTACTTGAATAAGAAGAAACTTTTTGGGCCCAAAGATCTCGAATTTGTTGGCTTAGGGAAAGAGATAAAAATACTGCTTTTTTCCATTCACAAGCTACACAGCGAAGAAGATTTAATGCCATCCGAGGACTGAAGAATGAATCAGGTGAATGGTGTGAAGATGAGGATTCAATCCGGGAGATTGCTATAGATTACTATAGGGATTTATTTCAATCCCAAGGAAATAGTCAAATGGATTATATGATTGAGGCAGTTGAAACCCGAATCACTGATGAGATGAACAATCTCCTTCTGGCAGAATTCAAAGCTGATGAGATTCTTTTTGCACTAAAACAAATGCACCCCACAAAGGCCCCAAGTCCAGACGGTATGCCCGCTCTTTTTTACCAAAAATTTTGGCCTATTGTTGGACATGATGTAATTTGGTTTTGTCTTGCTTTTCTCAACGAAGGAACATATTTGTCATCAATCAACCATTCCCATGTTGTGCTCATTCCTAAAGTGAAAAACCCAAAAGAATCACACAGTTTAAACCTATTAGCCTTAGCAATGTCCTTTACAAGATTATAGCAAAAGTTTTGGTTAATAGGTTTAAATGTGTCCTCCTAGCTTGCATTAGTGAGACTCAGAGTGCATTTGTACCTGGTAGATTGATAACTGACAATGTCTTAGTTGCTTATGAACTACTTCATAATCTAAAATCTAGGAAACATGGTAAAGATGGCTACTTTGCACTTAAACTTGATATGAGTAAAGCATATGATAAGGTGGAATGGTCTTTTTTACGGGCCATGATGGAGAAAATAGGATACCATGAAAGATGGATCAATATCATAATGCATTGTGTGAGTTCAGTTTCCTATTCACTCATTATTAATGGCTGCATCACAGATAAATTTTGTCTAGGGAGAGGGCTCCGTCAAGGAGACCTGCTATCTCCGTATTTGTTTTTGATTTGCAGCGAAGGTTTATCAGCATTGTTAGCGAAAGCACAAAGAGAAGGTCTGATACATGGAGTGCAAGCAAGTAGATATGGGCCGAGAGTTACTCATCTTTTCTTCGCGGACGATAGTTTGCTGTTTGCCAAAGCAAATACTGGCGAGAGTGAAAAGATGAGATACTTGCTACAGTGTTATGAGGAAAGCTGTGGCCAGAAGATTAATTATGATAAAATCAGCCTTGTTCTTTAGTAGCAACACAAATACATCAATGCAACATGAACTCCAAAGTCGATTTCAGGTTCATGCCACAACCAATCCAGAGAAGTATCTTGGGCTACCTACAATAGTTGGAAGAAGGAAAAAATGGGCATTTCGAGAGATCAAAGAAAGGATTCAAACCAAATTTTGAGGCTAGAGTAGTAGATGTCTTTCGCAAAGGGAGAGAGAAGTATTCATTAAATCCGTGTTGCAGGCAATCCCAGCTTATGCGATGAATGTTTTTAAGCTACCGAGTACACTGTGTAAAGAGATCAACTCTATTCTTAGCAACTACTGGTGTAGACATGACAAAGATAGGCGTAACATACATTGGAAGAAATGGTCGGACATGTGCCAATCAAAGTATAAAGGTGGTATGGGTTTCAGAGAAATGGATTGTTTCAACAAGGCACTTTTGGCCAAACAGGGTTGGAGATTGACGATGGAAATGAACACTTTGGCATACAGATTACTTAAAGCTAAATACTTTCCAAATGGTTCATTTCTCGAAGCAAGCTTGGGTCATAATCCATCTTTAACCTGGCGGAGTATATGGGGAGCGAAGGATCTGTTGGAGGAAGGTATGAGGTGGAGAGTAGGCAATGGGCAACACATCAAAATATGGAAGGATAAGTGGCTACCAAACCAAAATTCTTTCATGCTTCATTCGCAAAGAGGAGATTGGGGAACTGATGACGCCCGGGTCTGTGAACTTATCGACTCAAGCACAATGGGGTAGAAAAAGGATTTAATACTTAGCAGGTTCTCATCAGCTGATGCTAAGATGATTCTTGAAATACCGATTAGTAGGCTGGGGTTCGGTGATGCTCTAGTATGGCAACATGATAGTAAAAGGGAGTATACAGTTAGGAGTGGTTACAAACTTTTAATGCAGAAATGACAAGAAGGATCACCTGGAGACATAGATGAAAGAACTGCAACAGTGTAGAAGCGGCTTTGGAATTGTGAAGTCCCAACAAAAGTCAAGAGAAAGGTGGTTTTTTTTCTTTTCCCAAGTCTGGACTCACCTCCTCTTTTTCCCAATTTGATATAAAGGTTATATATATAGTACTAGTATAGAATATAAACTATAGAAATTATTAATCCTCATGAACATTCTTCTCCTTTTGGCAAGTTTTTTTTTTTTTTTTTGTTATTAAATGTGCTTACAAAAAAAGAAAAAGAATGGTTCGTAGATTATCAACTAGATTATTGAACGTTTGCATAGATTCATTATGTAAAGCTCATAAATTGGAGAAAGCTGAATCAGTTACTATTGACAGTATAAGATTGGGAGTGCTCCCTGATGTCGTAACTTGCAATACACTTATTGATGCATACTGTCGTTTCGTTGGAATTGATGCTGGTTACTCTATTCTTCATGGAATGGGAGAAGTTGGGATTACCCAGATGTTATTTCTTACAATTCTTTGATAGCTGGTGCCACTAGGAATTGCCAAATATCTCGGTCTCTTGATCTGTTTGATGAAATGATTCAAAGGGGCATAGCCCCTGATGTTTGGAGTTACAATACTTTGATGCACAGCTTGTTCAAGTTAGGAAAACCAGATGTGGCCAATAGGGTTTTTCGGGATATTATACTTGACGAACATTCGCCTTCTGCAGCTACTTTTAACATTATGATAAATGGTCTTTGCAAGAATGGGTATACCAAGAATGCTTTTATGTTGTTTAGGAATTTACAGCGTCATGGATTTGTGCCAGAGTGATATAACCTGTATTCTGGTTATATATGAACAAACCTGCAGAGAAGAAACAGAGAAGAATATCCTAGAAAAAGAAAGAAATCGAGAGGAGAGAAAGAGGGAATAATTGATCATCCAAATCTGTGTTTTTCCTCATTGCATGATTCCCTTATAACAACCTGTATGACTCAGCAAGGTTGTTACAACGATGACAGAATAACAACCAATCATAACAATTGTGTAAACTATCCAAAACGCAAAACCAAATGAACAAAATGCATACATCAAATGTAAATAGTAAAATACTGATAAGTGGTTCATAACAGTTGCCCACGCTCGAAAACATCCTTGTCCTCAAGGATCAAAAGAGGGAAATCGCTGCTGAAGATCATACCAACTCTCCCAAGTAGCATCCTCAGGGAAAGTATTGCTCCATTGAATAAGGACTTGAGTCTGTGCACGGCCTCTTTTGTTAATCATCCTCCTATCCAATATAGCTATGGGTTCTTTTGCCAGAACTCCATCATCATCCAGCAATGGCAAGTGAGATTGTATAGGTTCCTTTCCAACATGTCTTTTCAATTGTGAGACATGAAAAACAGGATGAACCTTAGCCTCAGGAGGTAGTTCCAGCTGATAAGCGACCTGTCCCACTCGAGCTAGTACTCGATATGGTCCAAAATACCTTGCTGTTAATTTCAAAGAAGATCTGTTCACCACTGATTTCTGACGATAAGGCTGTAACTTCACATAAACCAGATTGCCAATTCCAAAATGTCTATCAGTCCTATGCTTATCAGCTTGCTGTCGCATCCTGTGTTGAGCTCTAGAGAGATGGAATTTCAACAACTGTAGTGCTGCTTCTCTAGCTTGAAGACTGCGATCGATAGCTTCCACTTGAGAATCACCAAGAAGGTAGGGAAGATGGACAGGAGCAGGTTGTCCATAAACTATTGCATAAGGGGTGGTCTTAGTGGATGTATGATAAGTAGTGTTGTACCACCACTCTGCCAATGGCAGCCATTTTGACCACTGTTTAGGTTGTTCACCCGTCATGCATCTCAGGTATGTTTCAAGACAACGGTTAACCACTTCAGTTTGGCCATCGGATTGGGGATGGTAGGCAGAAGACATGTTCAGCTGAGTACCGAGGAGCTTGAAGAGTTCCTTCTAGAATGAATTGAGAAAGATTTTGTCCCTATCAGACACAATACTTTTTGGGACCCCATGAAGTTTGTATATGTTATCAAGGAAAATCTGAGCAACCATGATTGCTGTGAAGGGATGAGCCAAAGCAAGGAAATGAGCATATTTGCTGAGGCGGTCCACTACCACGAGGATGACAGTCTTGCCAAAAGAATTTGGAAGCCCTTCTATGAAATCCATAGAGATGTCAGACCAGACACTGTCAGGGATTGGCAAAGGTTGCAAGAGCCCTGGTGAGGCAGAGTTATCATACTTGTTCTGTTGACACACAAAACATTCGTGGACCCATCGTCTCACATCCTTTTTGAGACCCTTCCAATAAACGATGCCAGTGATTCGTTTCATTGTTGCTGATATCCCAGAATGACCCCCCAGAGCTGAATTATGAAAATGGTGCAACAATTCCTTGCGTAGTACCATGTCCTTACCTACAACCAATTTCCCATGCCTGCGCAATTGGTCATTCACCCATGTATACTTGGAAGAACTGGTAGGATTTGTTTTTCAGTTTCTGAAGGAGATGAATAACAGCAGGATCCATCAGCCAGGATTTTTGTATTCGAGTAGCCAAATCAGTGTCAATAACTGACAGAGCACCAAAAACAGGTGAAGGTTGCCTGGACAAAGCATCTGCCACTGTGTTGTGTACCCCTTTTCTGAATAACAACTCGTAATCAAATCCCATCATCTTGATTACCCATTTTTGCTGAGCTGGAGTATGAGCCTTATTATCCAACATAAATTTAAGGCTGTTATGGTCAGTCTTAATCTGAAAATGGCGACCAACTAAATAGGCACTCCATTTTTTTACCGCTGTGAGAACAGCTAACATCTCCTTGTCATAAGCAGACAAGGTTTGATTCCTGGGTGATAGTGCCTTACTAAAGTAAGCTATAGGTTTACCCTGCTGACTGAGGACAGCACCTATACCGGTGTTGGAAGCATCAGATTCAACCACAAAGGTTTGGTTGAAGTCAGGTAAGGCCAAAACTGGTGCAGTAGTCAATGCTGTCTTCAAATTCTCAAAAGCAAACTGGGCAGTAGGACTCCAGGCAAAGGCATTCTTCTTCAAGAGTTCAGTTAAAGGTTGTGCTATGGAGCCATATCCTTTAATGAACCTGCGGTAGTAACCAGTGAGGCCTAAAAAACCTCTCAGATCCTTGGTGGTCTTAGGTACAGTCCACTGTTGTACAACACTGACTTTAGCAGGATCCATCTGCACTCCTTGACTGCTAATGATATGGCCAAGGTACTCTACTTGAGAAGCTCCAAAAACACACTTAGAAAGTTTGACAAACAGACTGTTGCTGAATAATGTCTGAAAAACCTGATGCAAGTGATCCAAGTGTGCCATCCAGCTAGGTGAGTAGACCAAGATATCATCAAAGAAGACCAACACAAACCTTCTAAGAAAAAGGGCAAAAATACTATTCATTAGACTCTGAAATGTAGATGGAGCATTGGTTAAGCCAAAAGGCATTACCAAAAATTCATAGTGTCCCTGGTGAGCCTTGAAAGCAGTCTTATGCACATCTGTGTCTGCCATGCGAATTTGGTGATACCCTGACCTGAGATCGAGTTTAGTAAACCAAGAAGCACCTGTAAGTTCATCTAGTAATTCCTCTACTAGTGGAATTGGGAAGCGATATTTAATGGTAAGCTTGTTAAGCTGCCTGTAGTCGACACACATTCGCCAAGAACCATCTTTCTTTTTAACCAAGACAACTGGAGAGGCAAAATAACTCTGACTGTCTCTAATGATCCCTGTGGCCTTCATTTCTGCCACCAGTTTTTCAATCTCATCCTTCTGAATAGAAGGATATCTGTAAGGTCTTATTTTAAAAGACTGGGACTCATCAATTAATGGAATTCTATGATCCTGCAGGCGTTGTGGTGGAAGGCCCTTAGGAGCTGCAAATAGCACTGAAAATTGCAAAATCAGATTTCTGAGATCAACTGGTAAAGAAGCCATCAAAGTCGACTCAGTAGGAGAATGTAGGGGTTCTTCGGTGAAAAAAATGATTCTTATTATATATTATTTAATACAGTTTTGTATAACTAAAAAAGTATTTATTTTCCAAAAAAAAGGATTTAGTTATAATAATATTTATTACAAAATTGTATAGTGTAAACATCATATACTATGTCTTCAGCTTTATACCGAATATAATCTGGCTTTTCGGTTTTTTTCTTATGCTAGATCACTTAATTTGTTGTGAACACCTTCATTGCTAGAAAAGGCAAACATACCCATCATCATTATGCATTGCTGGTTTTCATTCAAATTATCCAAATACTTCTAGCTAAGTTTTACTGGGATTTCAGATGTAATCAATGGATTTTTTTTAAAGCTTTTTGCATAATTTTTGTTTTCATTGGGCTACTTGTTTTCTACATTTGGTTGTCTGGTATATTTTAAATATTAATCCATTAATCCATCTATATTAAAGATCGAGTAGGTAGACTCCTAATTTTGTCCGGACCACTAAAACATGTATGTTTTCTTCCTAAATTGATATTTCAGAATGTAAAAAGACTTTTTTCATCCTGCAGGTGTTACTCCGAGACTTAGTTTAAGAGGGCGAGCATAAAAAGTCAAACTCAAAAAAAGTCAACCCCAAAAAAGTCAACCTCGAAAAAAATCAACCCCATAAAAAGTTAACCCCAAAAAGTCAACCTCAAAAAGTCAACTACTGAAAAGTCAACCCACTTTCAAAATCAAGATTTGAAGTTCAATTGAAAAATGGCGAAAGAATTTTGATAATCCGAGGTCTACATTGAAAGATATGGAGTTCGGAAGTTGGGTTATGGAGATTCAGTAAAAAGGAAACCCTAATCCGGGAAATTTGGGAAAAAGTGCTTAAACGATCGAGTTGGTCGAAATTGAAGGTTCCAAATGAAAGATAAGCACTGACTACGGGTAATGGAGAAGCCACTTGAAAGAAAAACTAAAAGAAAAGTCAATCCGGGAGAAAATCGAGAAGTAAGGTTTTTGGCGGATTTTGGTGAAATCGGAAAGAATTACAGAAATGGCCCGACTTGGTAAGACTAAAGCCCCCAATGGATGAGGAATGATTAAAAGGGATAGCCCAAGGCTCAGTTTGAAGAAAATCTGAAAATCAGACTTGTTTTGAGCAACACCGGGTTTCGGAGGCAAAAGGGCAAAATTGGAAAATTTGGGAAAAATAGCAAATGGACTCCAAAAATTCTGAAAATTTGCAAATCTCATTCTTAAATCATTTTAAAGATATTGTCGAAATAAAATCTTGATTCGGAGTTCGTTTGCAAAATGGCGAAATCCCGGGTCTCATATATAGTAATTAAGAAGGAAAATCCCGAAAAAATAGCGAATGAACTCCAAATCTTCTGAAAATTTTCAAATCACATTTTTAAATTATTTTAAAGAGATTGGAAAAAGAAAATCTTTATTCGGAGTTCGTTTGCAAAATGGCCAAATCCAGGTCTCCTATACAATAATTCAAGAAGATAAATCCCGGAAAAATAGCAAATGGACTCCAAAAATTCTGAAAATTTGCAAATATCATTTTAAAATTATTTGGAAGAGATTGGCGAAATAAAATATTTATTCGGAGTTTGTTTGCAAAATGGCCAAATCCCGAGCCTCCTATGTAGTAATTCAAGCAGATAAATCCCGAAAAAATACCAAATGAGTTCCAAAAATTATGAAAACTTCTAGATTACACTTTTAAATTATTTGGAAGAGATTGGTGAATAAAAATCTTGATTTGGAGCTCGTTTAAAAAATGGTAAAAATGTGGGGGCATAAAAGGGCATTTTTGGAAGAAAAAATCCAAATAAATAGCAAGCGGACACGGAAAATTTTGAAAACTTCCAGAATTAAATATTTTATTATTTTGAAAGTATTAAAAAAATAAAATTTGAATTTGGAGTCCGTTTGCCATTTATTTGCATCCGGGGGGCAAAACGGTCATTTTACCCAAGCAACCGAAAAGGGCTTTTCTTGCCTTTCAAAAAAAATCAATCTTGGGCTGAAAGAAGGTGTGCTGGCCGGCCAAGGCCCAGAGGAGGGAAGGAGCTTCTGATTTTTTACTCAAAAGGCCAAGAATTAAGAGTTAGTTAGTGATTTTTTTGATCAAGCCATTGCAAATAAGCCACATGGGCCAATGCATAAAGAGGGATAGTGTCAACATTATTCTTGAACAGCTGTAATTATGGACAGCTGATGGCCTAATCTAAGGGTGATAATTTCATGATTTTTCACCTTGAATCACTAGCCCTTGGATGGAAATTGGTTGGAGGAAGGATGACAACATCCTAGCTTATATGAGAGAGGGTTTCGGCCAGCACTAGGGGGATCCAGATTTTTGATTTTCAGCACTTCATTTTTGATTTTCTCTCTTGGTTTTTGCTTAGTTTTCTCTCCTTGGTTGAAAGCAAAAAGAAAAGTTTAGAAAATAAAGGAAAGTTTGAAGAGAAAAAGCTTGAAAGATAACTTCTAGAGGTTGCTTTTAGCACCAACTCTTGCACTTTCTTGATTTTCCATTCTTTTTTTGCTATTTTGATTATTATTTTGGTGAGTTTTCTTTTGATTTTTCATTTTAAATAAGTGTTTTTAATGTTCTTTTTAAGTTATTTCTTCATTTCTTCTTAAAAAAAAAGGGTTTTTGCATTTTCATTTTTTTCTCTTGATTTCTTGTCTTGGCCGAATGGCCCATGTTTTTGTTCTTGCTGTTTTGCTTTGATTTGTCATGTTATTTTTGTTATTTTTTTTTGTCTTGATACTTTAAATCTTCTTCTACTACATATACTTGAAGCTAGTTTTAATTTGGTTGCTTATTTATGGCTATTTATGAGTTTATTATCATGTTCTTGTATTTTTAATTTTCTGTTTTCATAATGTTTAAATTTGTTGATGTTTTATATTTAGTATATCAAGTGTTTGGGAAAATGTTTGTTAGTTTTAATACCTCTATTTTATATTTGCATGATTTGAGTGTTATATTTTAAGTTGAGTATGTTAGTATATCAAGTGTTTGTGAAAATACCATGCTTGTTTGGAGTTTGAGGCCATTCGGCTACTTCATGTTATTTTGTTTTGTATGTGCATTTTTTCCATGTTAGTTGATAAGTTTGCATTTGCATGATATTTGATTAAGTATTTGGTTCAAGCATATCAAGTGTTTGTGAAAATGGCATGCTTGTTTGGAGCTTGAGGCCATTCCGCCACTTCATGTTATTTTGCTTTGTATGTGCATTTTTACCATGTTAGTTTATAGGTTTGCATTTGCATGATATTTGATTAAGTATTTGGTTCAAGCATATCAAGTGTTTGTGAAAATGGCATGCTTGTTTGGAGCTTGAGGCCATTCGGCCACTTCATGTTATTTTGCATTGTATGTGCATTTTTGTTTTGTTAGATGATAAGTTTGCATTTTCATGTCATTTGGTTGAGTTTTTGGTTTAAGTATGCCTTGTGTTTGTGTTATTGCCATGCATATTTTAGATGTTAGGTTTGGTTTATTTTGCCATGCATGTCCATGCATTTTAGACCTAGGTTGCATTAAATGCCATGCAAGTTCATTTAGGTCTAGGTCATTTTATTGATGCCATGCATTTTTCATGACATTTAGGTTTAAACTCATGCATTTCATGCATCATATTTTCTGTATTTTTCATGCATTTTATGTCCATGCCACTTGACTAATGACTTAAGCCAATTAATGGTTTAAAGTCATGCTCTCTTGAGCATACTTGTGGAAAATTAAGGTTTGTCAAATTGATTATTCTACTTTTGTGATTTTTTTTACTTAGCCAATTTTTGTCTAATTTTCAAAAGGCCTAGCTACTGTTTGTGAGTCATTTTGTGAGTCTTAAATATTTTTGCTTTGATTTTTAAATGATTTTATCAAAGTCAAAAATGTGTTTTGGCAAAATAGTTTTTTCACCCAGTACTTGTACTTTCCCGGTTTTTTCCCGTGTAGTTTTACATGTCCTGAGTCTCCAGTATTTTTTCTAGAGTTTTTAGAATTTTTAAAAATAGGTTAAAAATCGTGGCTTGAAACTAGACAGTGGAGTCAGAATTGAATTTGAAGGAAAATCATTTTTCTGTTTTGGTTAAGTTACCTAGAGGGGGCTTATTAGGAAGTTTAGCTATTGACTTAGGGTAGTTTATAAGCTTTTTTAAACTCTAAAAATGATTTTTTAAGTCTCGGGTTAAGGGTGGTCAAGTCCGCGATTATAAACTTAGGAAATTAGAGCCATTTTAAAAAGGGTTTAGCTAAGTTTTTATTTTTAATCTAAGCTTTTCAAAATTGTTTTCAAACAATCACAAAGTATTTTGGTTTTAGAATATTTAATTTGATATATTTTCCTAAGGTAGCCGGATATCTTTTTAGATATACGGATTTCCTTAATTAAAGGAAAAAATACATTTTCATGCATTGCATTTTCCATATTCATGCATTTTATATAATATGTGATTTTTGCTATGATAATTCCTATGGTATTGTTATTATTTTGATTTATATATATTTTTTAATGTTATATTGTTTATTATATGGTTTTGAATATTTCATGATATCCTATACTTTTTATTTAGTTATTTTTTTGTCATATTATTTAGCATATACTATGTTCATGCATTATTATTTCCATTTTTATGCATATCATATGATAGCATTATTTTATATTACATGTCATTTAAATTATATGCCATATCATTCATATTTGCCATGTCATTTAAATTATTTCATTTCACTTCATATAGAATATATTATGTTACCTAGGTCATTTCATTTCATATAGAATATATCATGCGACTTAGGATATTTCATTTCATTTAGAATATATCATATAACTTAGGATATTTCATTTCATTTAGAATATGCTAAGACATTTAAATTATATCATATCATTTAAGTAGCATTATATTATTTAGATTTTGCTATGTCATTTTATTTATGTCATGCATATTCATATTCATATATTTTTTTAAATGTTTTCAAAAATGTAATGATTTTCAATAAAATAAAGATATTCCCGAGTTAAAATAATTAATGAGTTCTCTGCCAGATTTGCTGGGGAGGATATCATCAATTATCATTAATAACGAAATATCTTCTTTAAAATGAGAATGATTCGAAAAGTTTTTCATAACGAATAAAAATTTCTATGTTTTGCCACGTTTGTTGGGGAATATAGGAAAATTTTGAATTTATAAATTTCGGATCATTTTCAATTAAAAATGGAATTATTTTTCTTTAAATTGAGAATTAACTTGAAATACTAAATTTAAAACTAACTTTTTACCAAGACTTGAGATAACACACGATTAATAAGGTACCATTTTATACGGGCGTTGTGGGGGTGCTAATCCTTCCCCACACGTAACCGAGTCCCGAACCCGTTTCTTTGATTTCTCTGGTTTTAAAACGCAGACTTGAAATTGGTTTTAAAAATGTTTTAATTATTTTTAAAATATTTTATAAAACCGGTTTTAATAGGTGGCCGATCACACCTAGCTAAAAAAGATTGGTGGCGACTCCATGTCTTTTTCAAGGTCATTTTCAAAACCTTCATTTTTCTAGAGGAATTAAATCGACATTTCCTCGGTTTTTTTTTTTTAATATCACACTTAACGAATAATAAAGTCTTGCGATGAGACTTGTTATTTTTAAGGTTGCGACAGCTTGGCGACTCCACTGGGGACTATTGGAGAGTCAGGCCTAGAATTAGTCGTGTGGTATCAAAGTCTCGGTTTTGTTGGTTTAATTGGTATTTAATTTTAATTCCCATATTTTTTTTAATAAGGAGAAATTTGAAAATAATAAAATGTTTTTAAATATGTTTATACTCATGTGCATGCATTTTATTATTGTTCTCTAGTTATTTAAGGTTGTATATTATAATTGCTTGTTGGTTAATGCGTTACACTATTCTTGAATGTTTTTTTATAAATTTCTAGGGCATTTAGAATAAGGTTTGTAGAATATGTGATGAAAGGCTTGTTGTTCCTCCACACACACCACACCACACTACACATGCATTTGCATTTTCATATCATTAATCCTATATCCGGGTTCCGTCCTTTTAGGTGGGAGCAAAGTAACTAAGCCTTCGTGATTAACAATCTGCATGGGCTAGTGAAACACTTCCAGAGTACTAAATTACCTAAGCCTTCGTGATTGACAATCCGCATGGGCTAGGGAAATAGACTCTAAAGAATTGAACCCGCTTTTATCGGGGTGCCTTACTAGCCTTCACCGGCGACAGTGAGGAGCAATTTCGGGCCTTTAGAACCAATTCACTCTCATATAATGAACCTAGGCGAAGCCATGCCGGATTTTCGTTAGATATACCGAAAATAGGAATACATGGAGGGACATTTCTAAACCTTTTGTTACCTATTTTACACTCTGAATAAGTTTTGTAGATCGGGCAACGATGTACGTACATCGCCCATAATAAATGTGATAATCCGTCCCAAAGGCACTGTGATACCTATATAAGTAGATATTTGTCGGGGCAAATATTCATTAACTGTTTGAAATAAAAAATAAAAATCCTTTTTCAAGCATTTTTTTTTGTTGCATTTTGCACATTTCATGCATGTGTGAATAGAGCATGTACATTTTTGATTGTATTATTGATCTCGTTTTTGCAATAAATGGATGGTGATAATAATCTCATTTGATGATTTCATAAAACCGGTAGTGTCACATGAACATTTGCATATTATACCATAGTAGGATCCATTACCCCGAAATTCTTTCGAAAATAATATGATTGGTTTTTCATAGAAAAAAACATGTTTCAAAAAAATCATAAATTTGGAGGCAAATCTTGCATAATGAGATTTTTGAATAATTAAGATTTAGGTCTCACCAATTTCGTGTAATCATTGGTCATACCTTTGTGTTAATTCATTTTTCTTTACATGTATCATTTTGACATCATTTTACAGTCCTTATATGCATGGTTATTCATTGTAGAGTATGTTTATGACATGCATAGTCATTATTTGTATATACCTATGCATCAATTTATTCATTTTTAATGCATCATGTTGGCATTAGATTGCATCCATAGCATACATAGTCATCATAATTTCTCTGTATATGTTCATGCATTAATCATCAGTATACTTATACACATAGGAATAGAGCATGTACATTCATAATTGTATTCTTAATCTCATGACATTTTTCACTTGCATGAAAGGGGTTCGAGATATGAGGAAAGAATCGAAGGAACGATTGGGTGCTTTGGAACGAAATCAAGAGGAATTTGGACATGAAATCCGGGAGGTGAAGGAACAGCTTGCCAAATTGCTGAAAATGGTTGAGGATATGGGTAAGAGTAAAGAGGAACTTTCTCAGGGCTCTGTATCGTCTTTGGATCAACCAAAACCATTAGGTCCAGAACATACAATCCTTGCTGGATCCTGCACTTGTCAATGCCACAAAGGTTGCAATCCTGATAAAATTATGGACAAAATCGTAAAAATGATTAAACCTGAGAGCCTGATACCAAAGATAGAAACCTCAAATCCTGTACCATACCTACAAACTGTTCTAGGTCCAAACCAGTATCCCCACCCTACCATGGTCCAATCATCCATTGGGATTACCACTACGGGATTCCTGAATCCCACTCCATCACCAACAACTGCCAGTTCATACTATTTCCCTCATCAATCACCTTATCCAGCATCTGGGATAGGAACCTCGAGCTATGTACAACCTCCAAAGGCCTCGTGTCCAAATTCATACCCTTGCCTTGTTATTCCTCCATCTCCCTATGTAAACACTCCGGTTTGGACCTTAGTGCCACCGCCAAGTGCCCAACTCCTAGGTTCAGTGTGACTAAGAAATGACCCCAGGATAAGACCCAAAGGCATTTTGATCCCCTTCCAATCAGCTATCAAGAGCTTTTCCCAATGTTGGTCCGAAATCACCTGGTTGCCTATATGCCGTTGAAACCCCTGTCACCACCATACCCCAAGTGGTATAACCCGAATGAAAAATGTGATTATCACTGTGGAACTGTTGGGCATAGCATTGAACACTGCAATGCACTCAAGAACAAAGTACAATCTCTTATAGATGCCAAGTGGTTGGATCCAACAACACTGATTGACAGAGGACTAGAAAAGGGTAATTAGGATTGGGACATCTACAACATTGAGATGGAAAGACTTCGGTCTTATATGATGTAATAGGATTTCACTTATTCAGTAGCCGGCTCTTATAGCCTTAGGATGCTAGGAAGAATAAAGTGTTTGTAAAAGACAGTTTTAACTATTGCTAAGATTTTGTAAAACATGGTTTATACCATTGTGAACGTTGATATGGGATTGAATTGACTATGCTTCAAATTTATGAGATGTTGATGATTAAGTTCCTTCGATTCTTATTTCTTCCGTGATATCTTCCCCTTTGCATTTTGCATCCGATCAATTATTTGTCATACCATACATTCATACATGTATCATGTTAGCATCAGGTTGCATTCATGCATTCATAATCAGCTAATTTTTCTGTATATATCCGTGCATTAATTTGTTTATTCTTTATATGCATCATGTTGACTTTGGGTTGCATTCATGACAAACATAGTCAGCATGATTTCTCTGTATATGCTTATGCATTAACCTGTCATATTAACATCAGGATGCACTCATGACACACATGGTGATAACTCGTATAATTATATAGTTTTTAGTTATGTTTTATTATTGTTTTGTGTCAAATACGAGTTATTATTGTTTAGTCTAATTGTGTTTATGATCTTTTATATTTTTATGTAATTTGGTGTTTTTCACAAGTTTCTTTGAGTGATTTCAGATTACTAGAATTAAGGGCAAATCCAGTTCAGTTCCAGTTCCGACACCTTTTGCCATATCAGCTATATCTGGAGTTTCACTGAAGCAATAAGGCTGAAATTTGTAGCCGTGCAAAGCTAAGAGGCATATCTATCTTTTTCATGTTTTACACTTCTTGAAACGGAGTCGTTTTCCCTAGCGAAATCGACCATCAAGTTGGCTGATGTGCAATGACGTCTGTGCTGACCTGTTTTCGTATTTTGCCCATATCTGCTTATCCACATCAGCAAATGAGCTGATTTCAATGGCTATGGATCCATAACTGATACGGGAACCTTTGTCTAGAAGACCATATGATCAGATCAGGCCTCTAATATTGACGAAATCGACCATCAAGTTGGCTGATGTGCAATGACGTCTGTGCTGACCTGTTTTTGTATTTTGCCCATATCTGCTTATCCACATCAGCAAATGAGCTCATTCCAACGGCTATGGATCCGTAACTGATAGGGGAACCTTTTTCTAGAAGACCATGTGATCAGATCAGGCCTCCAACATTGACGAAATCGACCATCAAGTTGGCTGATCAAAATTGTCATACAATATGACGAAAATTGTTAGAAAAATTCACCCACCTATTATACCTACCTTTGAAATTTGTAAAGCTTGTCTCTTGTCATTTAGCCCTCCAAAATGTGTATAAATAGAGGGCCTTGGATGATTGTAGAGGATCAGATTGTACATAGGTAGGATATTAGCCATTGTAATAAAATTCTCTAAGTTTTCTTCTTCTTTCTTTTCTCTAGTTTTGTTTTTCTTTAGAAAGAGCAAGAGGTTGGATAATTAATATTCTTCTTCTTCTTCTTTCTTTCTTTTATTTTCTTCTTAGATTCTATTTAATTTTATGTTTATAATGCCTATGCTAGGCTAAACTTCTATTTGGTTAAGGGTGATTTCAAAGCCCTAGACATGTTTTGTGATTGATTTTCAGATTCTATCTATCATTAATTTTCTATCAAAGTTGCTTATGTTCTTCTACAAGAATTGTTCATGATGTTGTCTTGATTTATTTAGGTGTACAACTAGATAGATCTTGATAATTATCTATTGCTAGTTTAGGAGTCTTGATCCGTGTAATTGTCTTGATTTCCTATTCATAAGTGGCAATTTGTGATTAATGATTATGGTCAAGTTTTCAATAATTGCAAAGTGGAACATAACCTAAGTTGAACAATCCGAGCTTATGTGTTTGTTGCTTAGATCAACCTATCTTTCTCATCATAAAGCTGCCATTAAATTGAATTTAGAGAGCTTATTCTAGGTTGTTTAATGGTTAGAGATTAAATAGAGAGCTTGTTCTATTTAACGACAAACTAAGGAAACATTGGGGTAACAGAGCTTGTTGTTATCTACGGTTGTTAACTTTGATAGTTGGTTGATATTGATAGATCTGAAATTGATTCTTAATGATGTCTAGTGGTGGAGAATGAAACCTTAACCATATTTTTCATATTTAATTCTTCTTACTTACTTGTTTTCTTACTTTTAGTTTGCTTATTTTTTATATTTATTTTTATTGGCTGGTTATACCGCCTAATTTGTATATTAACTTTGTTTTATTTTTATTGGCTGGTTATACCGCCTAATTTAGTATATATATTTTTATTGGCTGGTTATACCGCCTAATTTAGTATATATATTTTTATTGGCTGGTTATACCGCCTTGCATCTTATTCTTATTATTTACTTAGTTTAAATCTGGCTTCAAAAACCCCTTTTCTTTTATTGTTTTCTTTGAACGTAAGTTATAAACTAATAACTCATAAATTAAAACCCAATCCCTGAGGACTCGACCCTTGCTAATCATTATACTTACAATTGATCTTTTTAGTGCAAGGTTAAATAAGATACACTCTTTTGGGTGCATCAAATTTTTGGCGCCGTTGCCGGGGATTGTTTTCTTTAGTTTATTTGTTACTTGGTTTATTCTTATTTTCAGTTCTAATTAGTTCTATTTTCTTGTACATACGAGTTTTTCTTATCAAATTTTGAAAAAAAAAAAAAAAAAAAATAATAAAAAAAAAACAATGGAATTGAGCAATCTGACACTTGAAGAGTTGGTGGCATACATGAACATGGAGAATCAACAAGCCAATCTCACCTCCCCAGTTCAACAATTTGCCATGGGAGGATGTCAAGGCCATCAAGTGTTTCAAGACCAACAGTATGATCATTACTCAAACACTTACCATGAGGGATGGTGGGATCATACTAATTATGGCTACTCGAAAAATTACCAAGAAGTAGATCCTTATGCCAATTACACTCATCCATCTAGCTTCAATCAATCATGGTCTCAAGAACCAGATCTTTTTCAACCACCACATATGACTCAAAACTCAGGTACTTCTTTAGAAGATCTTGTCTATTCTCTTGTTACTGATTCTTTGCAATTTCAACAGGAAACAAGGGCAAGCATCCAGAGTTTGGAAAAGCAAATGAGCCAATTGGCTAGTAGTATGGTGGGATGGGTAGCACAAAGATCTGAAGAACTCCTAGCCCAAACGATGGTTAACCCAAAGGAGAATGCTACTATTGTGACCTTGAAGAATGAGGAACAAGATGAGGATGAAACAAAATTAGAGATGGATTCTATTCTTGAGGATAATGAAGCCAAAGATCCAAATAAGAGTATTTCGGCACCTGAGGTAACGTTTAAGGTTTCACTTTTTACTAATGTTTTTTCTCCACCTTTTCCTAGTAGATTTGCAAAGTTCAAGGAGGAAGAACATGAACAACACATGCCGGAAACCTTAAACAACTTGTTTGTGGAGGTCATTCAACAAGTATCAAAATATGCTCCATTCCTCGATGACATATGCACCACAAAGGATGATGGAATAATACTTGTAATGGAGAATGCATCCACTATTGTGCAAAGAAAGCTTCCTCTCAAACGCATAAATTTGGGAAATTTCATGTATGAGCCTGACAAGCCTAAAATGCCAAGAAGGGGAATTGGCTAGACTGGAAACAATCAATCAAGTGCTAATTGGGGGAGGCAGCCTAATTAGTGAAAGCATTGCCAAACTGCCATCCTCAGATTTGCTCTCTTTTTCTTTATCTTTTTCTTATGTTTCTTTGTTAATTGTGTTTAGTGTTTTTAAGTTCATTTAGGCTGCATAAGTTTATTTTGTTTAATAGTTCTTTTCACTTACACATGATTCTTTCATTTGGGTTAATAGCATTACATTAATGACAATGTAAAAATTATGTGAGGGGGGAAGAATTTAGGATTTTATTTAGAGTGTTTTGTTTTTGAGTCTTCTTATGCTGTTTTTCTTTCTGATCCTTGTTTTGAAAATAACTAGATGTAAATATAATTTTTATTTTTTTACCCCGGTTAAATGGCGGATAACGGTACTCCGTGATTATTTAAATCGGTTCCATCAGCTACCCACAAAACTGATATTGTATATAAATTTCTCTTTCAATTTCTCTTTCATTTTTTTTTCAGGATGGATGATATTCTTACAAGATTGCAAAAACGATTTCCTCCTTTTCCTCGAAATATTTTACTGAAGCTTTACCAAGTTCGACTTGAAAGATTAAGAATGCTTATGCACAAAGGGATTCCTGACGACATACGTTGGATAATTGAAGCCAAGGTACGTGAAGATGAATATCTTCCTGTTTTGCATTTACCAGGTACAGGTAGAAGCACTTTTGCAAAGAAGCGACGAGCAAAGCGCATGAGTTCAAATTGCCACAAATGTGCACGATGGACGTGTAACGGTAAATGTCGTTCTATTGGGATTCCGTCCTCTAATCGAGATGATAAAATTGAATTCATTAAGGATGGACTGAGTAAGGAGAATTTGGGTAATATCCAACTTTCTCTTGAGAAGCATCCTAGTGGAGACGTACAAAGAGAAATTCTTGATTTATGGCCGCAATTCCAAAGGGAATGGCAACATCTTGGGAATCTGATGTTAAAAGACCCTGTTTGCCAGCTTGTAAGAAAACTGGATGGGAAGCATATCCTCGACTCATAGAAGGCGTTTAAGCCGTTTCTGGACGTAAAACCAGAGGAAGATGTGAGCCACAATCACAACTACAATAAATGACTTCTCAGCTTTTGGTTTGATTTGCAATAACTTCATTTTGGTTTAATTTACGTGTTGTTCGATTTGTGTAATTATTCTTTTTTTTTATTTGTCTTTTACGGTTATTTTTTCTTCTCTTTTTGATTTTCTTCCTGAAATCACGCAAAAAGCTTTTGTTAGGTTAACATTTTCTTCTGACAGGTCAAATACACTTTCGGCGACATTATTACTCTTGACTTTTACGGTTGATTTTTCTTCTCTTTTTGATTTTCTTCCTGAAATCACGCAAAAATCTTTTGTTAGGTTAACATTTTCTTCTGACAGGTCAGATACACTTTCGGCGACATTATTACTCTTGTCTGATTCACTACTCAGTCCTCTATATATTACACCATGTACTCATTCTCTTTCAGGCACTCGAAAAAAAAAAAAAAAAAATGGAAAGTACTTCGTCCCAACGCATTAAAAAAATTTGTGTCTTTGGAGGTGCTTATCCAGGGAAAAATAACATATTCGCTGATGAAGCCATAAGAGTTGGAGTAATACTTGCCCAACAAAAGATCCACTTGATTTATGGAGGCGGTAGTACGGGTTTAATGGGAGCAGTCGCTACAGCAGCACACGCCGGAGGAAGTCCAGTTCTAGGAATCGTGCCAAAACTATTCACAAGCTTTTGTGGACCTACCGTGGGTAAGGAAATACAAGTCTGGAGTGTCCCTGAACGGATAACAATCATGTACCATTCTGCCGATGCATTCATTGCTTTACCAGGAGGTCTGGGTACATTGGAAGAAATAGCTTGCGTGGCTTCTTGGTCATCTTTGGTCACAAATAAGAAACCCATTGGTTTGCTTAATATTAATGGTTATTTTAGTAATTTGCTTTCATATTTAGATAATGCTGTGGATAATGGATTCATGTTTTCAGAGGCAAGGAGAACCATAATTTCTGCTACAACCATTGAAGATTTACTCAAAAAGCTCCAAGCTTATGAGTGTTTATCTGCTACGGTTGTTTCGCAAACGCTCGGAAAAAGAAAAAGAGATATGGACGAGCAAGGAGTGGATTGCACTTTGTCTTTGTGACATTATCTAACATTTTGCTTGTTGTGTCTCAGTTATAATAAGTGGTTAGCAACCTCTGCAGGTAAGGGACATATTTTGCTAATTTAAAAAAAAAATAAAATATATATATATATATATTTGTTGTGTTTTACGCCATTTAGAAGTATTCATTCTGAACAAGGTCTGAGTAAGGGAGACTTGAGACATACCTTGTCAGTTTGATTTCTTCTTTTCAAAAAAAAAAAAAAAGTTTGTTGTGTTTTAAGCAATTTAGAAGTATTCATTCTGAACAAGGTCTGAGTAAGGGAGACTTGAGACATACCTTGTCAGTTTGATTTTAATCTTTTTATGTTTACTTGTTAATTTTTGTTTAGTATTTTAGGATTATTTAGGTTGCATGGTTTTGTTTTGTTTTGAGTCTTAGTTGTTCCTATTCTTATGTTATTAGTTCTTTTCTCTTACACATGATTCTTTCATTTGAGTTAATAGACTTACATTGAGGACAATGTAAGAATTAAGTGTGGGGGGGAATGATTTAGGATTTCTTTTATTTTTGTCTACTATTTTTTTTTTCTTTATTATTATTTTTTTTTTGTGAGTTTTAGTTCCTTTTTAATACACTGATGAGATATGAATTGCATAAGTCTAAAACAGATTTATTAGTGAGAAGATTTTCATGAGAATTGAGCTTGATGTCAACCTTTTTATGAGCCAATGTTAATATGATATGTTGATTGAGAAAGAAGCATGTTTAGACTTAATCTGACTTGTATAATCATCCTTGTGAGTTTTTGAGCCTATAATGATTGATGCATTATACAAATCAATCTAATTTCTTTCTTGAGTGCTCTTATGATTACATGATTCTCTAGAACTTGCTTTAAACCGTTTGAGACTATATTGATACATGTGACAACATGAATATGATAGAGGCATTAGGATTATACCAGAGCCAAACAGCCATCCATTATTAATGTTCTAAGAGAACATCCCCACTAGTGAGCCAATTTGAGCCTACATTAAATATGATGTTTTATTGGTAACCACAACTTACACCTAGCCTAAATATACTTATATCCTTACCCTTGTTCTAAAGATGGATTATATATTTTGAGACATATTGCAAAAAAAAAAAACAAGTGATATTTTTAGTTAAAAATTTGGGTTAGAAACAAGAAATAAGTGTGGGGGGAAAAGAAAAGAAAAGTCAAGAGAAAAAGAAATGGAATACGGGCAAATACATTCCTATGTAAAAAAAAAAAATATGAACCATCTCTTGAATTTGTGGAAAAAGAAAAAGATGTTACAAAGTTGTTTAGAATGAAGAAAAGGCTCAACATGAATATCCGGCCTAGGTGACTATGTACTTGTAAAGAGTTTTGAGAAGTTTCTTTGTATGATCTTATTATGTCTCTAAACTTTATGAACTCTTTGGAGCCTTTGTGATATCTTTATCCTTTTGTTATTCAACCACATTACAAACCCCTTGGCCCCATTACAACCTTGATTAAAGACCTCTTGATTCATGAAGTTGTATGATCTAAATAGTGGAGAATAGGTGGACAAGCAAGAATATGGTAGAACTGTTTTCATGAGATTGATTGAGTGTAAACACTTCACCACTACTTTAAAGAGTGAAAATCATGAGGGTATCCCATGTGAGAAGTTGAGATTAAATTTGAACATGCACTATTTTGATTGAGATATGTTATGTTAATATTGGCTTAACTCAAACAATTTACATTCAAGCATGATTTTTTGTGAAATTCTTTAAGCTATTGATTAGTTTATAAGACTTGTTCAAAGATTGTCTCTAATTTGTATTGAAAGGATTAGGAATAAATATTTTTAGTATATGTAGTTTATTTATATTTTAGTTTTTCAATGTTTGTGGGTATCGTTCTAGTAAACCCTCACGAGACTAAACTCGTCCACTAGGGACACCTAGGGGTTTAAAGGCTTGTGTCACATGCTAAGTGCCACCGTGATTTCCTACGAAAGTGGATTAGATTAGATTTTCTTATTTTATTTTTATTTGATTTTGCTCGAGGACTAGCAAAAAGCTAAGTGTGGGGGTGTGATAACTCGTATAATTATATAGTTTTTAGTTATGTTTTATTATTGTTTTGTGTCAAATACGAGTTATTATTGTTTAGTCTAATTGTGTTTATGATCTTTTATATTTTTATGTAATTTGGTGTTTTTCACAAGTTTCTTTGAGTGATTTCAGATTACTAGAATTAAGGGCAAATCCAGTTCAGTTCCAGTTCCGACACCTTTTGCCATATCAGCTATATCTGGAGTTTCACTGAAGCAATAAGGCTGAAATTTGTAGCCGTGCAAAGCTAAGAGGCATATCTATCTTTTTCATGTTTTACACTTCTTGAAACGGAGTCGTTTTCCCTAGCGAAATCGACCATCAAGTTGGCTGATGTGCAATGACGTCTGTGCTGACCTGTTTTCGTATTTTGCCCATATCTGCTTATCCACATCAGCAAATGAGCTGATTTCAATGGCTATGGATCCATAACTGATGCGGGAACCTTTGTCTAGAAGACCATATGATCAGATCAGGCCTCTAATATTGACGAAATCGACCATCAAGTTGGCTGATGTGCAATGACGTCTGTGCTGACCTGTTTTTGTATTTTGCCCATATCTGCTTATCCACATCAGCAAATGAGCTGATTCCAACGGCTATGGATCCGTAACTGATAGGGGAACCTTTTTCTAGAAGACCATGTGATCAGATCAGGCCTCCAACATTGACGAAATCGACCATCAAGTTGGCTGATCAAAATTGTCATACAATATGACGAAAATTGTTAGAAAAATTCACCCACCTATTATACCTACCTTTGAAATTTGTAAAGCTTGTCTCTTGTCATTTAGCCCTCCAAAATGTGTATAAATAGAGGGCCTTGGATGATTGTAGAGGATCAGATTGTACATAGGTAGGATATTAGCCATTGTAATAAAATTCTCTAAGTTTTCTTCTTCTTTCTTTTCTCTAGTTTTGTTTTTCTTTAGAAAGAGCAAGAGGTTGGATAATTAATATTCTTCTTCTTCTTCTTTCTTTCTTTTATTTTCTTCTTAGATTCTATTTAATTTTATGTTTATAATGCCTATGCTAGGCTAAACTTCTATTTGGTTAAGGGTGATTTCAAAGCCCTAGACATGTTTTGTGATTGATTTTCAGATTCTATCTATCATTAATTTTCTATCAAAGTTGCTTATGTTCTTCTACAAGAATTGTTCATGATGTTGTCTTGATTTATTTAGGTGTACAACTAGATAGATCTTGATAATTATCTATTGCTAGTTTAGGAGTCTTGATCCGTGTAATTGTCTTGATTTCCTATTCATAAGTGGCAATTTGTGATTAATGATTATGGTCAAGTTTTCAATAATTGCAAAGTGGAACATAACCTAAGTTGAACAATCCGAGCTTATGTGTTTGTTGCTTAGATCAACCTATCTTTCTCATCATAAAGCTGCCATTAAATTGAATTTAGAGAGCTTATTCTAGGTTGTTTAATGGTTAGAGATTAAATAGAGAGCTTGTTCTATTTAACGACAAACTAAGGAAACATTGGGGTAACAGAGCTTGTTGTTATCTACGGTTGTTAACTTTGATAGTTGGTTGATATTGATAGATCTGAAATTGATTCTTAATGATGTCTAGTGGTGGAGAATGAAACCTTAACCATATTTTTCATATTTAATTCTTCTTACTTACTTGTTTTCTTACTTTTAGTTTGCTTATTTTTTATATTTATTTTTATTGGCTGGTTATACCGCCTAATTTGTATATTAACTTTGTTTTATTTTTATTGGCTGGTTATACCGCCTAATTTAGTATATATATTTTTATTGGCTGGTTATACCGCCTAATTTAGTATATATATTTTTATTGGCTGGTTATACCGCCTTGCATCTTATTCTTATTATTTACTTAGTTTAAATCTGGCTTCAAAAACCCCTTTTCTTTTATTGTTTTCTTTGAACGTAAGTTATAAACTAATAACTCATAAATTAAAACCCAATCCCTGAGGACTCGACCCTTGCTAATCATTATACTTACAATTGATCTTTTTAGTGCAAGGTTAAATAAGATACACTCTTTTGGGTGCATCACATGGTCGGCATGATTTTCTTTTTATATACTTTGTATCAATTATTCATTGTTTACATGTATCATAATTGACATCACGTTGCATTCATAGTGTATAGGATTATTCATTGGAAAATACGCTAAAATGTACATGATCAGTCATTGCATATATCCATGTGTTGATTTGTTTATTCTTTGCTTGCAACATGTTGGCATCGTGATTGCATTTATTACATATATGGTTAGCATGTATCCACTGTACATGTCCATACATCATATTGTTTAGGCTTCACGTGCATCAAATTGCATTCATGGCTCCTTCATCATGACACGCACTTTGGGGGAATAAAACAGAAATTTGCTTGGCTTTTAGAGCCTTTAAAAGAATTTTCATTTCAAATCAGAGGTATAAGAAGTACTGAGTACCCTTTTAATACAGGCTAGTGCTATGGAGAATGAACAAGTTGCCCGAATGGAAAGAATGGAAAGGGTACAGGAAGAATTGCGAGAACAGCTGGCAAAGTCTCAAGCAGAATCTAAAGATCAGATGATTAAATTGATGGAGCTAATATCCACCGTAATCAAGGGACACATTGAAAACTTGGCCGCCAGAGAAGGGTTAGAGGCATGAAAGGGTCAGAATGAGGTCGCAATGATGGATGCCCAGAACACAGTTAACCCCGTCAATGTCTTAAATTCAGATGATCCAGTTGAACAAGAAAAGTTGAAAATGGTTAATGAGGTAGAGTTGGCAGATTCCCAAGGGAAATATCAGTTGCTAGATGAAAGGCTCCGGACAGTAGAAAATACAGACGTATTCGAGAGTGTGGAGGCGAAAGAACGATACTTGGTCTTCGATTTAGTCATCCCTTCTAAATTCAAGGTCCCTGACTTTGTGAAATATGACGGGACGACTGATCCGTCAACCCATATCACTATGTTCTGCCGAAGGATGACAAGTTTTATAGATAACGATAAGCTTCTGATCCACTACTTTCAGGATAGCCTCAGCGGGTCCGCAATTAGGTGGTATAGTCAGTTGAGCAAGGATCGGATTCGCTCTTCGAATGATTTGGCTAGGGCTTTTCTAAACCAGTACAAGCATGTGACCGACATGACACCTGACCGTCTTACCTTGCAAAATATGGGGAAAAAAGTTACTGAGAGCTTCAAAGAGTATGCTCAGAGGTGGAGGAACATGGCCACCCAAGTACAACCGCCTTTAACTCATAAGGAAACCACCGTCCTTTTTGTGAATACACTATAGGCCCCATACTACGATAGACTTGTTGGCAACACCACGAAGAATTTTTCGGATATGGTAATCTCTGAGGAAATGATTGAAAATGCAATCAAGGCCGGGAAACTCGAAGGAGGTAAAACATTTAATGCAGAGAGAAACAGGTCGCCCAAAAAGAAAGAGGAAGATGTCCAAGCCATGGGAGACTTTGCCCCGTATGTTCTGGCTACTTCATACCCACCACCCTGTCCTTCTATGAATTGTGTACCCCAGGGTTCATACTTATACCCAATGGCCTCTCAGAATCCAGTAAATTTTCAACCTTTTGTCAGTCAAAGGAAATCGAAGAATATTCGAAAAAAAGATCAGCTTGAGTCACTCCCCATGTTTAACTCTGAACTATTGCCCTAGCTGGTGAAGAGCAACTCCTCACTAAAGTTCCAGTGGAGCCTATCCAACCCCCATATCCAAGCTGGTATGACGAGAATGCAATTTGTGATTATCATTCTGGGATTCGGGGACATTCCACAGAAAATTGCTTATGTCTGAAACGGAAGGTTCAAGCACTCATCAATATAGGACAGTTAGATGTGGGAAAGAAACAAAGGTCAGACAGCGTGGAGAATCTGCTGAATGGGAATGATGAGACCATTGTGGATGTCATAATAAGGAAAGAAGATGGAAAGGTCAAAAAGAGTACCGAGGAATAGCCAGTTTGAATTAGGGTGAATATGTCAAAAGGAAGTTTTTATGCATTTAGTTTCAGACCTTATGATGAAAACACTTGTCTCATGTCGACATTCATAAGAATTAAATGGATTTTGATTTTTAAATGCTTTGTGTTCTTATGTCTTAACAATAATCTGAATTTGCAAAAATAAGCATTAAGGAAGTTTTAGTAATGGATAGTCTCAAGAATATTGATGATCATTGTTACAAATGACCCAATACCTTATCTCCTCTTTTTTAGGTTTACCTAGGCCTAAATCCCTTGAACCAAGAACACTTGAAAGACCTAATGCTTCAAGGAATATGAATGATTGAACTTCATAAAACCATTGTCATCATAAAATAAGCAAAGATGTAGATCCTAGTCTAGGCTATGAACAAAGGAACGAACTTTTTGAAATTCTTTCGAATTCCTTGAAATTTAGACAAATGAGACATTCTTTCAAGAATCTAGATTTTGGAAAATTGATGTATGTCAAGATTGTGGTAAAACCATTCATGACCTTTACCAATAACCATAAAACACTAACTACCCAAACATCACTTCATGATTGACACCCTGGGGCACAATGATTAAACTAGATTATCCCATGTCCTAGAGATAACCCGTTTTGGGTCATATTTTCCTTATTCACTACAAACAAACCCAAGATTCAAACTTATTCTTTTCAGTACAGACCTAGACTTGCGATGTTCCTCGTAATGATACAAATTCTCATGGTTAATCAAACTGGGGCATCATATGACGGTTTTATGGTGAAAAAGGATGGACTAAAACATGAATCATTGGGGCATGAAAAAAAAAATTGTGATATCATGCATATGAGAATTCGGATGATTCCAAAGTGCAAAATAAAATTCTGAATATCTATTTCCCCTGGGGATTGCTTTTCAATGTGAATATTCGTGCTTGACATGAGAAATGGCCATCTTTCATATCCCTTTCGCACAAAAAGAAATTATCCATAGTCACCCCTTTTGAGCCGAACGAATTCTTTTTTATTTAAATCCTGATCAAGGATTACCCTCTACACTGGGGGCAAATGCGAGGAAAGATCTTCTCAAAGATCACAAAAAAATGAGTCCTAACTCAAAGACAGATACAAACCAAATAGAGCCCCGAATAAATACGGGCTCACTCTGTCAAAGAAAAAAGAAAAAGGAAAAGATGACGAAATGAAAGCCAAGAAAAACAAAAGTAAAACACACAAGAAAAAGTGTGAAAAAAGTATGGCAAATGAAAGCCAAAAGCAAAGAAGAAAGAGAGCAAAAGTAAAAAGGAAAGAAATGTCCAAGAAGGGACAAACGCTTCAAAAAAAATTCTCCTCAAGAAATGATCCTTTGATCTGATTACCCTCAAACACATATTTTGGGCCTATTTATCCTTTCTTTTTGAACCCCGAACCATGGCCTACATTACGTGCTTTAAAAGTCTATTTTGATCAAGCATGAATATTTAATTTGAAGGGTTTTTTTCCTCGGATTTTATCCCATCTCATCGAATTCTCATTTCACTTAGGAAGAATTTAGAATTCTCAAGTGTGTGGTAAAACAATGAAAAAAGAGAAGAAAAAATGGGACTCTAGGGCGAAAACCCAAAAATGAGCGATCTAGAGTAAAATGGGAATTTTCGATGACCATCTGTGATAATGCCGATACCACAAAAGAGAAAATCATCTTGAAGAAGTGGTCATCAAGGAACATCTAGGAATTCTTGAACTTCCCAAAATGTCAACTCTCATTTGGATGATTGATTTCAAAAACTGAAACTTTTTTTTTTCTCTCCTAAATCAACTTTCCAGTTTAAACATCCCAGCCAATCTTGACGCTTGTCAAAATACCTTGATATGGAAACTAAAAGAAAGTTGAATTTGTTTGGTTCTCAATAAATTCATGATTTATAAAATCTGTTCCATTTGTGAGCCTAGAACGGACATACATTTTTTGTTGTGAAGCTTTCCTGAAAAAACCAAAATCATGTTGTACCAAGCCTTGTCAATTCAAGTTGAAAAACCCAAATTGACACTTAGGAAAATTTCTAACCATGATCATCAGTCTTCAAAAGATTTGTACATTACATACTGTGGGGTAAAATTTTTGACTCAGAAGTTTTCATTAAAAAAGCAAAATTGTTTTTCAAAAAAGGAAAATAAAAATATTTTTGATATACCCATTTTTGATGTCAACATGAGATAAGGTTTTTCTAACTCAAAGGTGTGGAACTATTAGGGTTAACTTTGACTTCCAAATATGAGAAGAAGAAATAAAACTCAGCAAGCAGACTCCTATCAATAAGAGTTTGAAAATTTTTGGGGCAAAGAGAATAGCCAAAGATTGAAAAATGAATTGAAGATATACTCTGATTTGAAGAGGAAAAATGAATTGGAAATGCATCACTCATGAGCATTCATCTATTTATTAAACTTTGCATCTGCACCGTGTCAGCAAGCATTTGCATAATTCATGAGTATTTGTATTTGCACTATTCCATGAGCATCTACATTCTATCTTTACAAGTACATCCTTCATAGATATTTGCATTCGCATCATCTCAAACAAGTGCATCATTTCTAAGATCATTACATCTTCATTGTAGCTGCAATTTCATCATTCATGAACCACTTACATGAATATGATTCGTAGGGATATTTGCATCTGCATTTAGAAATATTTGCATCAATCCAAGATATCTGTATCATTTCAAGAAGCATTTGCATCAATCCAAGATATTTTTTACACCATGAAGCATTTGCATCCTCTCTCAAATCCTTCAGGTTAATTTCACGCATTTCAAATTTTTGGTTCTATCCAGATCGTTTTCAAATTTTTGGTTTCACCCATGCCTTCAATTTCTTGGTTTCATCCAGATCCCTTTCAATTTTACGGTTTCACCCATGACTTTAACCTCTGGTTTCATCCAGATCTTTTTCAAATTTCTGGTTTCATCCATGCTTTTCAAATTTCTGGTTCCATCCAGATCTTTTTCAAATTTCTGGTTTCACCCATGCATTTTAATTTCTGGTTCCATCCAGATCATTTTCAAATTTATGGTTTCACCCATGTATTTCAATTTATGGTTCAATCTAGATCATTTTCAAATTTATGGTTTCACCCATGCCTTTAATCTCTGGTTCCATCCAGATCATTTTCAATTTTATGGTTTCACCCATGACTTTAACCTCTGGTTCCATCCAGATCATTTTCAATTTTTTGGTTTCACCCATGACTTTAACCTCTGGTTTCATCCAGATCTTTTTCAAATTTCTGGTTTCACCCATGACTTTAACCTCTGGTTTCATCCAGATCTTTTTCAAACTTCTGGTTTCATCCATGCTTTTCAAATTTCTGTTTCCATCCAGATCTTTCTCAAATTTCTGGTTTCACCAATGCATTTTAATTTCTAGTTCCATCCAAATCATTTTCAAATTTATGGTTTCACCCATGCATTTCAATTTCTGGTTCCATCCAGATCATTTTCAAATTTATGGTTTCACCCATGCCTTTAATCTCTGGTTCCATCCAGATCATTTTCAATTTTATGGTTTCACCCATGCCTTTAATCTCTGGTTTCATCCAGATCTCTTTCAATTTTATGGTTTCACCCATGTTTTTCAAATTTTTGGTTCCATCCAGATCGTTTTCAAATTTCTGGTTTCACCCATGCCTTCAATTCCCTGGTTTCTTTTAAAATCCAGATCTCTTTCAATTTTATGGTTTCACCCATGACTTTAACCTCTGGTTTCATCCAGATCTTTTTCAAATTTCTGGTTTCAATGGGCTTTTCAAATTTCTGGTTCCATCCAGACCTTTTTCAAATTTTTGGTTTCACCCATGCATTTTAATCTCTGGTTCCATCCAGATCATTTTCAAATTTCTAGTTCTATACAGATCATTTTCAAATTTTTTGTTCCATCCAGATCGTTTTCAAATTTCTGGTTTCACCCATGCCTTTAATCTTTGGTTTCATCCTGATCTTTTTCAATTTTCGGTTTCACCCATGCTGATAAGGTTAGCACAAGACAGGATAAGACCCCGAGACCATCTTCGAGATCTTTTCTTCTCTTGCAAATCGAACCTGTTTTCTTAAGACGGGTCGAGCCTTGATTAGTCAGGGAACTCAATTTAAGGACAATATCTTCTATATACAGTTTTTTCAAAAAAAAAAATAATAAATAAATAATAATGGAAAAATGAAAAAAGAAACCCCTTTCCCTTTCCTTCACATGTGATTTCACTAACCGGACAAAATTGGTGTTTATTTATCTTTGCCTGATTCCTGATTCTCAACAATAGCCAAAAAGGGGCAGCTGTAGACACCTAATTTTGTCCGGACCACTAAAACAGGTATGTTTTCTTCCTAAATTGATATTTCAGAATGTAAAAAGACTTTTTTCATCCTGCAGGTGTTACTCTGAGACTTAGTTTAAGAGGGCGAGCATAAAAAGTCAAACTCGAAAAAAGTCAACCTCGAAAAAGTCAACCCTAAAAAGTCAACTACTAAAAAAGTCAACCCACTTTCAAAATAAATATTTGAAGTTCAATTGAAAAATGGCGAAAGAATTTTGATAATCCGAGGTCTACATTGAAAGATATGGAGTTCGGAAGTTGGGTTATGAAGATTCAATAGAAAGGAAACCCTAATTCGAGAAATTTGGGGAAAAAATGCTTAAACGATCGAATTGGTCAAAATTCAAGGTTCCAAATGAAAGATAAGCACTGACTACGGGTAATGGAGAAGCCATTTGAAAGAAAAACTAAAAGAAAAGTCAATCCGAGAGAAAACCGGGAAGTAGGGTTTTTGGTGGATTTGGTGAAATCTGGAAGAATTACAGAAATGGCCCGACTTGGTAAGACTAAAGCCCCCAATAGATGGGGAATGATTAAAAAGGGATAGTCCAAGGTTCAGTTTGAAGAAAATCTGAAAATTGGACTTGTTTTGAGCAAAATCGGGTTTCGGAGGCAAAATGGCAAAATTGGAAAATTTGGGAAAATAGCAAATGGACTCCAAAAATTTTGAAAATTTTCAAATCTCATGCTTAAATCATTTTAAATAGATTGGAGAAATAAAATCTTAATTCGGAGTTCGTTTGCAAAATGGCGAAATCCCGGGTCTCTTATACAGTAATTCAAGAAGGAAAATCCCGAAAAAATAGCAAATGAACTCCAAATATTCTGAAAATTTGCAAATCTTATTTTTAAATTAATTGAAAAAGATTGGCGAAATAAAATCTTGATTCGGAGTTCGTTTGCAAATTGGCCAAATCCTGAGTCTCTTATGCAGTAATTCAAGAAGATAAATCCCGAAAAAATAGCAGATGGACTCCAAAAATTCTGAAAATTTTTAAATATCATTTTCAAATTATTTGGTAGAGATTGGAAAAAGAAAATCTTGATTCAGAGTTTGTTTGCAAAATGGCCAAATCCCGAGCCTCCTATGCAGTAATTCAAGCAGATAAATCCCGAAAAAATACCAAATGAGTTCCAAAAATTATGAAAACTTCCAGATCATACTTTTAAATTATCTGGAAGAGATTGGTGAAGAAAAATCTTGATTTGAAGCTCGTTTAAAAAATGGTAAAATGTGGGGGCATAAAAGGGCATTTTTGAAGAAAAAATCCAAATAAATAGCAAACGGACTCAGTAAATTTTGAAAACTTCCAGAATTCAATATTTTATTGTTTTTAAAGTATTAAAAAAAATAAAATTTTAATTTGGAGTCCGTTTTCCATTTATTTGCATCCGGGGGGCAAAACGATCATTTTACCCAAGCAACCGAAAAGGGCTTTTCTTGCCTTTCAAAAAAATCAATCTTGGGCTGGAAGAAGGTGTGCTGGCCAGCCAAGGTCCAAAGGAGGGACGGTGCTTCTGATTTTTCAATCAAAAGGCCAAGAATTAAGATTTAGTTAGTGATTTTTTTGATCAAGCCATTGCAAATAAGCCACATAGGCCAATGCATGAAGAGGTAGAATACAACAAAGAGCACATGAAGGGCAGACTTTGCTAATGGGTGGTCTTTTAATCCAGCAATTTATTGTTGATGCTTTTTCTTGTGTTGAACAAGCTTGACTTGATTATATTAGGCATAACAAAAAAAAAAATGCATTATGACCTCTACCAGGGTCTTAGAGATGCCGTTTACAACGGTGATGTTGACAGCTCAACCGTTGGAAAAAGAGTTATTTTACCGTCTAGTTTTACTGGTGGCGTGCGATATATGATGCAAAATTATCATGATGCTATGGCAATATGTAGATGGTTTGGATCTCCCGACCTGTTCATTACATTTACATGCAATGCGTTGTGGGATGAGATACAAGAGGCATTACTTCTAATCCCTGGGCAACGTACTGAAGATAGGACAGACCTCGTTAGCAGGGTGTTTAAGAAGAAGGTCGATGTTCTTATGGACGATATAACAAACAAACATTGTTTGGGTAAATGTCTAGCAGGTGCGGGTTGTTTTATTAATTATTTAGGTTATTAATGAATAGTGATCTCTTATTTGTTGTCTTTAATGTAGCTCTCTATACAATCGAGTTCCAAAAAAGAGGCTTGCCCCTTCTGATTTTTCAATCAAAAGGCCAAGAATTAAGATTTAGTTAGTGATTTTTTTGATCAAGCCATTGCAAATAAGCCACATAGGCCAATGCATGAAGAGGTAGAATACAACAAAGAGCACATGAAGGGCAGACTTTGCTAATGGGTGGTCTTTTAATCCAGCAATTTATTGTTGATGCTTTTTCTTGTGTTGAACAAGCTTGACTTGATTATATTAGGCATAACAAAAAAAAAATGCATTATGACCTCTACCAGGGTCTTAGAGATGCCGTTTACAACGGTGATGTTGACAGCTCAACCGTTGGAAAAAGAGTTATTTTACCGTCTAGTTTTACTGGTGGCGTGCGATATATGATGCAAAATTATCATGATGCTATGGCAATATGTAGATGGTTTGGATCTCCCGACCTGTTCATTACATTTACATGCAATGCGTTGTGGGATGAGATACAAGAGGCATTACTTCTAATCCCTGGGCAACGTACTGAAGATAGGACAGACCTCGTTAGCAGGGTGTTTAAGAAGAAGGTCGATGTTCTTATGGACGATATAACAAACAAACATTGTTTGGGTAAATGTCTAGCAGGTGCGGGTTGTTTTATTAATTATTTAGGTTATTAATGAATAGTGATCTCTTATTTGTTGTCTTTAATGTAGCTCTCTATACAATCGAGTTCCAAAAAAGAGGCTTGCCCCATGTGCATATCTTGGTTTGGTTGCATCGCACATGCAAAGAAGTATCAACAAATGAAATTGATTCATTGATTACTTCTGAATTGCCAGATTATGTTCTTGATCCCCGAGGTCATGCAGTTGTTGGAAGATTTATGGTACATAGCCCATGTGATTTGGCTAATCCATTATGCCCTTGTATGGCTAACGGGAAGTGTACTAAGTTTTATCTAAAACAATTCCACGATCACACAACCATTGATGATAACGATTTTGTCCTTTATAGACGTCGTGCATCAAATAGTTATGCCATTAAGAACAACATAAAAATGGATAACAGGTTCATTGTCCCTTACAATCTCCATTTGTTGATTAAGTATGATGCTCATATTAACGTGGAGTGGTGTAATTAAACAATGTTAATTAAGTATCTTTTCAAATATATTAATAAAGGACCTGATAGGGCAAAGGTTTTGATAACCGATGTTACGTCAAATGGGGTTGAGAAAACACGTGATTGTGCAGATGCTGTGGATGAGATTAAGACTTATTTGGATTGTAGATATCTATCACCTCATGAATCAATATGGCGGTTATTTCAATTCCCGATTCAATTTTGCGAGCCGAGCGTTGAACGCTTGACAGTTCATCTACCTTTCATGAATGTTATTTACTTTGATGAGTCTCACGATTTGTCTTCTCTTCTCAATCGTCTAGATATTTGTGAGACTATGTTCATTGAATGGATGAACACTAACCAATTGTATGAAGATGCGCAATCGTTAACATATGCTGCATTTCCTACAAAGTGGGTTTGGAATCAACGTGATAAGGTTTGGACACGAAGAAAATGAGGGTCTCACATTGGTCGTATTATATATATTCATCCAAGCTTCGGTGAGCTATATTATTTAAGGATGTTATTGAATTTTGTTCGAGGGCATCGTTCTTCGCTGAGATTAGAACAATTGATGGTGTTATTTATCCAACTTTTTGTGCTGCGTGTGATGCTCTAGGCTTGCTTGGTGATGATAAAGAATGGAATGATGCAATTAAAGATGCTGCCATATGGGCTACTGCGCCTGGACTCTGTGAGTTATTTGTGACTTTGATTATTCATTGTGAGGTTATTGATCCTTTATCATTATTTGAAGCTCATTGGTTTAAACTTTCAGATGACATTGTTCATCGAATCCGTTCTATGATGGGCATTCAGACGTTGCAAATCTCTGAATCCCGATTATGAAATGGTGTTCTTCTTGAATTAGAGAAAATTTTTAACAAGAATTTCTCAACTCTTTCTGATCATAAACTTCCAATGCCCAGTAGATCAATTGTTATAGGGGTTGAGAATAGGTTGATCACCGAAGAATTATCGTATGATATGACTGAGCTTTCTATATTACACCAAGATTTATTGGCTGGTTTAAATCTTGAACAAAAACATATATATGATCTTGTTTTGGATTCTGTTGTCAACAAACGTGGAAAATTTTTCTTCGTCTATGGTCATGGGGGAACTGGAAAAACATATCTTTGGAATGCAGTGATATCAAAACTCCGATCCGAGGGACAAATTGTTTTAGCCATCGCATCGTCTGGTTTTTCTTCCTTGTTATTGTCGGGCGGTAGAACTGCACATTCAAGGTTTAAAATTCCTATATGTATTGATCCATGCTCAACTTGTGAAATTAAAAAAGGGACACATTTAGCAAAGTTAATTTCAAAAACTTGTTTGATTGTATGGGACGAGGCATCCATGAATCATAGGAACTGTTTCGAGGCTCTTGATCGTTCATTGCGGGACATCTTAGACAATCAAGAAAACAATCTTGTTGATGCTCCTTTTGGTGGCATGACTGTTTTGCTTGGTGGTGATTTTCGTCAAATATTGCCTGTTGTCCCTGGGGGAAATAGACATGATGCTATTGATGCGTCAATTAGCAGTTCTCCTATTTGGAAATTTTGCACAATTTTGAATTTAAATGTAAATATACGTTTACTTAGGCTTGTCACTGGTCAAAGCTTAATAGCAAATTTTCGTGAATTTGCATCTTAGGTCTTGCATGTTGGCGATGGCAAGGAGCCTTCAATTCAATTTGAAAAAGATGAAGAACAATGTTGGATTAAGATCCCAGAGCCTCTTCTCATGATGGATGATGTTGATCCACTTAATAGCTTGCTAACATTTACATACCCTGATTTTTTAAGCCGATATAATGACATTGCCTATTTGAGAGAAAGAGCAATCATTACTCCCAAGAATGAATCTGTTGATATCGTAAATGAATTAATCTTTGCAATGATTCCAGGTATCGATCAATATATCTTTGCTCAAATTCAATTTCTCCATGAATAAATCTATTGATATCATTAATGAATTAATCTTTGCAATGATCCCAAGTATCGATCGAATATATCTTAGCTCAGATTCAATTTCTAAAGATTCAAAGGATTCAACTGATTACGAAGCCATTTATTCATTTGAATTTTTGAATTAATTGAAATTCAATGGTGTTCATGATTGATAACTCGTATAATTATATAGTTCTTAGTTATGTTTTATTATTGTTTTGTGTCGAATACGAGTTATTATTGCTTAGTCTAATTGTGTTTATGATATTTTATATTTTTATGTAATTTGGTGTTTTTCACGAGTTTCTTTGAGTGATTTCAGATTACTAGGTTAAATCAAGAATTAAGGGCAAATCCAATTCAGTTCCAGTTCCGACACCTTTTGCCATATCACCTATATCTGGAGTTTCACTGAAGCATTAAGGCTGAAATTTTTACAGTGCATAGTTAAGATGCATATCTATCTTTTTCATGTTTTACACTTCTTGAAACGGAGTCGTTTTCCCTAGCGAAATCGACCATCAAGTTGGCTGATGTGCAATGACGTCTGTGCTGACCTGTTTTGGTATTTTGACCATATCTTCCGATCCACATGCGCAAATGATCTGATTCCAACGGATATGGATCCGTAACTGATAGGGGTATATTTTTCTAGAAGACCATTTGATTAGATCGAGCCTCCAACATTGACAAAATCGACCATCAAGCTGGCTGATCAGAATTGTCGTACAATATGACGAAAATTGTTAGAAAAATGCACCCACCTATTATACCTACCTTTGAAATTTATAAAGCTTGTCTCTTGTCATTTAGCTCTCCAAAATGTGTATAAATAGAGGGCCTTGGATGAGTATTATTATACATTGGTAGGATATTAGCCATTGTAATAAAATTCTCTAAGTTTTCTTTTTCTTTCCTTTCTCTAGTTTTCTTTTTCTATATTTACTTATGCTTCTTACATTTCTTTTCATTTTATTCATATCTAGTATGTGTTGCTAATCATATTGTTGAGGTGATAAGGTGAAGCTCTTGGTAAATGCTAAGGTTAGTCTCTTAAACATGAGCTAAAATGAATTATCATTTATAAACACTAGTATAGATAATATTTTCTTTTGGTTTAAAATCATACTTGCAAAGTAGGGATCTTGATTCATTATCGACAATGAAAATGGCACAATAAATGCTTGGTTTCATAACCTTGATTTGTTGTAGACATATACCTTGGCATAAGGAATGCTTGGACTCTTTTTATGAGTTTTGAGGACACCAAATGAACATAATATCATATGCTATGGACGTTGGACAATTTGGACTGAATTGCTAAACCTTCCGATTGGAACCTCCTTTATGTGTGGATTTCAATTGTGTAATAAAACAAGACTAATCTTAGCATAACACCAAGAGTGGATTCTCTAACCTCAACATCTTTTCTTATTGTTTTTTTTTATATCTTGTTTAATTTCTTTTATATTTTGTTTATTTTGTTCTCTAATATCTTGTTTATCTTATTTTGTTGTTGATTCCCTAATATCTTGTTTACTTTCTTTGTCTTATATATTTATAAACTTATACTTACTAATACGCTTCCCTGTGGTTCGACCTCGGACACCCGAGAATTTATTACTTGAACATAACCTGCACTTGGGTTTACAACTCTTAATTGAGTCTCCATCAAGTTTTTGGCGCCGTTGCCGGGGAGGCAATACTAAGTATATAAGTTTATAAGTATATTTATTTTTATTGGCTGGTTATACCGCCTATATTTATTTTTATTGGCTGGTTATACCGCCTAATTTTCTATATATTTATATTTATATTGTATATTAACTTTGTTTTATTTGTATTGGCTGGTTATACCGCCTAATCTGTATATTAACTTTGTTTTATGCTTGTTTGGCGACGTGATTTTAGATCTCGTCGTTTAGTTAGATTTTATTGTGAAATTTTTTCAGGTAATCTTTCTAATACAACTCCTACCATGGCTGACAATGAAAGTGTTCATGCTGAAGATGAGAACAGACAAGTACGCACCATGCGTGACTACTTGCAACCAACTCGAAGCTCATCACCCTCTTGTTTTATTTTTCCTCTCAATGCAAACAACTTTCGTTTTAAACCAGGTATGATAGCTTTGCTTCCAAATTTCCATGGGTTAGGATCGGAAAGTGCTTACTCGTTTCTAAAAGACTTCGAAGATGTATGTGTCACCTTTAATGACCAACAATGTACAAATGAAATTGTCAAGCTAAAATTATTTCCTTTTTCTTTAAAAGATAAAGCAAAAATTTGGCTTCATAATTTAAAATCAAGGTCAATTGGCACATGGCAAGAATTACAAACTGAGTTTCTAAAGAAATTTTTCCCAGCACATAAAACTACTGCTTTGAAAAGACAGATTCAAAATTTCAATCAAAATCAAAATGAAGCATTTTTTCAGTGCTGGGAGCGTTTTAAAGATTTGTTAAGTTCTTGTCCACATCATGGTTTTGAAAAATGGCGTCTTATTAGTTTCTTTTATGAAAGTTTAACTCCCGAAACTAAACAATTTGTTGAAACAATGTGTAACGGTGAGTTTCTAGAAAAAGAACCTGAAGAAGCCTTTGACTACCTAGACCATTTGGCAGATAACTCTCAAGCCTGGCACACAGATAATTCCTCTGAAAGTTCCAATAGATCTAATCTTGTTTCTAACAGAGGTAAATATCATTTTAGTCAAGAAGATGAGATAAAAGCTAAAGTAGCTAATTTGGCTAGAAAGATTGAAGCCATGGAACTTAGAGAAGTAAAAGAAGTCAAAACGGTTAAAAATGAAGAAAGTTGTGGAATTTGTGAAATCATGGGACACCCCACTTCTGAATGTCCAAACATTCCCATTCTTAAAGAAGCGTTGCATGATCAAGTAAATTCCATAAACACATTTAAAAAGCCTTTTCCTTCTCCTTACTCTGAAACGTATAACCCTGAATGGAGAAATCATCCCAACTTCAGTTGGCGGAATAATAATCATGTTCAGGTACCACAATCTCAAAAGCCGGGCAACACTTTTTCCTATCAACCTTCACGTGTACAAACCTTGGAAGAGACATTGCAAGCATTCATGCAAACACAAGCAAATGTGAATAACCAAACTTCACAGGACATCAATGAGATCAAAAACACCTTGTCCACATTGACAGCTTCATTACGCACTCAAGAAAAAGGTAAGTTTCCTGCTCAACCTCAGCCTAACCCTTCTACTCAATGTCTTGTTTCTTGCTCCAATGAAACTCAACAGGAAAATGCCAGTTCTATCACAACTCTTCGAAGTGGAAAGGCAATTGACAAAAACATTCCATCAAAAGACCAAGATCCTCCTTCCCCTCCGAAAAGTAATGGTAAGGATGATGGTAAGTCTGAACTTCTTGAAAATTTGGACAAAGAAAAAGGTATGCATCCTGCTCCTTTTCCTCAAAGGTTGCAAACAATAAAGAATTTGAATCAAAATGCAGAAATTTATGAACTTTTCAAACAAGTTAAGATTAACATTCCTTTATTGGATGCAATCAAACAAGTTCCATCTTATGCTAAATTTTTGAAGGACATGTGCACAGTTAAAAGGAAACATAATGTACAAAAGAAAGCATTTTTGACGGAAAGTGTGAGCTCAATCATTCAGCACCTTACTCCACCAAAATTCAAAGATCCTGGATGTCCAACAATCTCATGCATCATTGGAAACACTAGAATAGAACGTGCATTGCTTGATCTTGGTGCTAGTGTTAATCTTTTGCCTTTTTCTGTTTATCAACAGTTAGGTTTAGGTGAACTCAAGGAAACACCTGTTACACTTCAACTAGCTGATCGTTCTGTAAAAATTCCTCGAGGGATAGTTGAAGATGTTTTAGTTCAAATTGAAAATTTTTACTTCCCTGTTGATTTTATTGTTTTGGACACACATCCTGTTTCAAATCCAAATGTTCAAATTCCTGTTATATTAGGCCGTCCATTTCTTGCAACTTCTAATGCTCTGATAAATTGCAGGAATGGTATTTTGAACATTTCTTTTGGAAATATGACTTTAGAATTAAATGTGTTCAACATTTGCAAGCAACCTGGTGATGATTCAGAAGTACATGAAGTGGATTTCATTGAAGAACTTGTTCATGAACATAACACCACTACCACATTCCATGATCCTTTAGAAGCTTATTTAATTGAATGTGAGTTTGATAATGCTTCAGAAATTTCACACACTGATTCTTTGTTAAATTCTTTTCAGGATAAGCATTGTTGGAAACAAAAACTTGAGGAACTCAAAAATGATGCATATGAGAATTCTAAAATTCATAAAAAAAGAACTAAAGCCTTTCATGACAAGTTAATTTCAAGAAAAACATTTGATGTTGGGCAAGTTCTACTTTATAATTCTAGACTTCACATATTTCCTGGTAAGTTGAGATCAAGATGGACTGGCCCATTTGTGGTTAAGCATGTGTATCATTATGGAGCAGTTGACATTGAGAATCCTCAAAATGGTAACGTATTCAAGGTAAATGGACAAAGACTCAAACTCTTTTTGGAAAATCATGTTACTCAAGAAGAGGTTGTTTTTCTTTCTGATCCTTGTTTTGAAAATAACTAGATGTAAATATAATTTTTACTAATCTTCAAAAAAAAAAAATACATTTTTTTTAACCCCGGTTAAATGGCGGATAACGGTACTCCGTGATTATTTAAGTCGGTCCCATCAGCTACCCACAAAACTGATATTGTATATAAATTTCTCTTTCAATTTCTCTTTCATTTTTTTTTTCAGGATGGATGATATTCTCACAAGATTGCAGAAACGATTTCCTCCTTTTCCTCGAAATATTTTACTAAAGCTTTACCAAGTTCGATTTGAAAGATTAAGAATGCTTATGCACAAAGGGATTCCTGAAGACATACGTTGGATAATTGAAGCCAAGGTACGTGAAGATGAATATCTTCCTGTTTTGCATTTACCAGGTACAGGTAGAAGCACTTTTGCAAAGAAGCGACGAGCAAAGCGCATGAGTTCAAATTGCCACAAATGTGCACGATGGACGTGTAACGGTAAATGTCGTTCTATTGGGATTCCGTCCTATAATCGAGATGATAAAATTGAATTCATTAAGGATGGACTGAGTAAGGAGAATTTGGGTAATATCCAACTTTCTCTTGAGATGCATCCTAGTGGAGACGTACAAAGAGAAATTCTTGATTTATGGCCGCAATTCCAAAGGGAATGGCAACATCTTGGGAATCTGATTTTAAAAGACCCTGTTTGCCAGCTTGTAAGAAAACTGGATGGGAAGCATATCCTCGACTCATAGAAGGCGTTTAAGCCGTTTCTGGACGTAAAACCAGAGGAAGATGTGAGCCACAATCACAACTACAATAAATGACTTCTCAGCTTTTGGTTTGATTTACAATAACTTCATTTCGGTTTAATTTACGTGTTGTTCGATTTGTGTAATTATTCTCGTTTTTTTTTGCATTGGTCTTTTACGGTTGATTTTTCTTCTCCTTTTGATTTTCTTCCTGAAATCACGTAAAAATCTTTTGTTAAGTTAACATTTTCTTCTGACAGGTCAAATACACTTTCGGCGACATTATTACTCTTGTCTGATTCACTACTCAGTCCTCTATATATTACACCATGTACTCATTCTCTTTCAGGCACTCGAAAAAAAAAATGGAAAGTACTTTGTCCCAGCGCATTGAAAAAATTTGTGTCTTTGGAGGTGCTTATCCAGGGAAAAATAAAATATTCGCTGATGAAGCCATAAGAGTTGGAGTAATACTTGCCCAACAAAAGATCCAGTTGATTTATGGAGGCGGTAGTACGAGTTTAATGGGAGCAGTCGCTACAGCAGCACACGCCGGAGGAAGTCCAGTTCTAGGAATCGTGCCACAACTATTCATAGGTTTTTGTGGACCTACCTTGGGTACGGAAATACAAGTCTGGAGTATCCCTGAACGGATAACAATCATGTACCATTCTGCCGATGCATTCATTGCTTTACCAGGAGGTCTGGGTACATTGGAAGAAATAGCTTGCGTGGCTTCTTGGTCATCTTTGGTCACAAATAAGAAACCCATTGGTTTGCTTAATATTAATGGTTATTTTAGTAATTTGCTTTCATATTTAGATAATGCTGTGGATAATGGATTCATGTTTTCAGAGGCAAGGAGAACCATAATTTCTTCTACAACCATTGAAGATTTACTCAAAAAGCTCCAAGCTTATGAGTATTTATCTGCTACGGTTGTTTCGCAAACGCTCGGAAAAAGAAAAAGAGATATGGACGAGCAAAGAGTGGATTGCACTCTGTCTTTGTGACATTATCTAACATTTTGTTTGTTGTGTCTCAGTTATAATAAGTGGTTAGCAACCTCTACAGGTAATATCTCCTAAATTCTACCTTTAGTAGGGGGTAAGGGACATATTTTGCTAATTTAAAAAAAAAATAAAATTTTGATGTGTTTTAAGCCATTTAGAAGTATTCATTCTGAACAAGGTCTGAGTAAGGGAGACTTGAGACATACTTTGTCAGTTTGATTTCTTCTTTCAAAAAAAAAAAAAGTTTGTTGTGTTTTAAGCAATTTAGAAGTATTCATTCTGAACAAGGTCTGAGTAAGGGAGACTTGAGACATACCTTGTCAGTTTGATTTTAATCTTTTTATGTTTACTTGTTAATTTTTGTTTAGTATTTTAGGATTAATTAGGTTGCATGAGTTTTTTTTGTTTTGAGTCTTAGTTATTCCTATTCTTATGTTATTAGTTCTTTTCTCTTACACATGATTCTTTCATTTGGGTTAATAGACTTACATTGAGGACAATGTAAGAATTAAGTGTGGGGGGAACGATTTAGGATTTCTTTTATTTTTGTCTACTATTTTTTTTTATGAGTCTTTATTATTATTATTATTTTTTTAATGTGTTCTAGTTCCTTTTTAATACAATGATGAGATATGAATTGCATAAGTCTAAAACAGATTTATTAGTGAGAAGATTTTCATGAGAATTGAGCTTGATGTCAACCTTTTTATGAGCCAATGTTAATATGATATGTTGATTGAGAAAGAAGCATGTTTAGACTTAATCTGACTTGTATAATCATCCTTGTGAGTTTTTGAGCCTATAATGATTGATGCATTATACAAATCAATCTAATTTCTTTCTTGAGTGTTCTTATGATTACATGATTCTCTAGAACTTGCTTTAAACCGTTTGAGACTATATTGATACATGTGACAACATGAATATGATAGAGGCATTAGGATTATAACCAGAGCCAAACAACCATCCATTATTAATGTTCTAAGAGAACATCCCCACTAGTGAGCCAATTTGAGCCTACATTAAATATGCTATTTTATTGGTAACCAGAACTTACACCTAGCCTAAATATACTTATATCCTTACCCTTGTTCTAAAGATGGATTATATATTTTGAGACATATTGCAAAAACAAGGGATACTTTTTGAAAATTTGGGTTAGAACGAAAGATAAGTGTGGGGGAGGAGAGAGGCAAAAGTCAAGAGAAAAAGAAAGGGATCATTGTCAAATACATTCCCATATTAAAAAAAAAAAAAATCTTCTCTTGAACTTCTAGTTAAAGTAAAGAAAAAAATGTTACAAAGTTGGTTAGAATGAAGCAAAGGCTCAACATGAATATTTAGCCTATGTTATTATGTGCTTTATAAGAGTTTTGAGAAGTTTTATTTGTATGATCTTATTATGTCTCTAAACTCTATGAACTCTTTGGAACCTTTGTGATATCTTTATCCTTTTGTTCTTTAACCACATTATAACCCTTTGGCCCCATTACAACCTTGAAAAAAAGACCTCTTGATTTATGAAGTTGTATGATCTAAATAGTGGAGAATAGGTGGACAAGCAAGCATATGGTAGAACTGTTTTCATGAGATTGATTGAGTGTAAACACTTTACCACTACTTTAAAGAGTGAAAATCATGAGAGTATAGTGAGAAGCTGAGATTAAGTTGAATATGCACTATTTTGATTGAAATATGTTATGTTAATATTGGCTTAACTCATTTATTTACATTCAAGCATGAATTTTTGTGAAATTCTTTGAGCTATTGATTAGTTTATAAGACTTGTTCAAAGATTGTCTCTAATTTATATTGAAAGGATTAGGAGTAAATATTTTTAGTGTATGTAGTTTACTTATATTTTAGTTTTTCAATGTTTGTGGGTATCGTTCTAGCAAACCCTCACGAGACTAAACTCGTCCACTAGGGACACCTAGGGGTTTAAAGGCTTGTGTCACATGCTAAGTGCCACCGTGATTTCCAACGAAAATGGATTAGATTAGATTTTCTTATTTTATTTTTATTGAGTCGTTGCTAGGGACTAGCAACAATCTAAGTGTGGGGGTGTGATAACTCGTATAATTATATAGTTCTTAGTTATGTTTTATTATTGTTTTGTGTCGAATACGAGTTATTATTGCTTAGTCTAATTGTGTTTATGATATTTTATAGTTTTATGTAATTTGGTGTTTTTCACGAGTTTCTTTGAGTGATTTCAGATTACTAGGTTAAATCAAGAATTAAGGGCAAATCCAATTCAGTTCCAGTTCTGACACCTTTTGCCATATCACCTATATCTGGAGTTTCACTGAAGCATTAAGGCTGAAATTTTTACAGTGCATAGTTAAGATGCATATCTATCTTTTTCATGTTTTACACTTCTTGAAACGGAGTCGTTTTCCCTAGCGAAATCGACCATCAAGTTGGCTGATGTGCAATGACGTCTGTGCTGACCTGTTTTGGTATTTTGACCATATCTTTCGATCCACATGAGCAAATGATCTGATTCCAACGGATATGGATCCGTAACTGATAGGGGTATATTTTTTTAGAAGACCATTTGATCAGATCGAGCCTCCAACATTGACAAAATCGACCATCAAGCTGGCTGATCAGAATTGTCGTACAATATGACGAAAATTGTTAGAAAAATGCACCCACCTATTATACCTACCTTTGAAATTTATAAAGCTTGTCTCTTGTCATTTAGCTCTCCAAAATGTGTATAAATAGAGGGCCTTGGATGAGTATTATTATACATTGGTAGGATATTAGCCATTGTAATAAAATTCTCTAAGTTTTCTTTTTCTTTCCTTTCTCTAGTTTTCTTTTTCTATATTTACTTATGCTTCTTACATTTCTTTTCATTTTATTCATATCTAGTATGTGTTGCTAATCATATTGTTGAGGTGATAAGGTGAAGCTCTTGGTAAATGCTAAGGTTAGTCTCTTAAACATGAGCTAAAATGAATTATCATTTATAAACACTAGTATAGATAATATTTTCTTTTGGTTTAAAATCATACTTGCAAAGTAGGGATCTTGATTCATTATCGACAATGAAAATGGCACAATAAATGCTTGGTTTCATAACCTTGATTTGTTGTAGACATATACCTTGGCATAAGGAATGCTTGGACTCTTTTTATGAGTTTTGAGGACACCAAATGAACATAATATCATATGCTATGGACGTTGGACAATTTGGACTGAATTGCTAAACCTTCCGATTGGAACCTCCTTTATGTGTGGATTTCAATTGTGTAATAAAACAAGACTAATCTTAGCATAACACCAAGAGTGGATTCTCTAACCTCAACATCTTTTCTTATTGTTTTTTTTTTATATCTTGTTTAATTTCTTTTATATTTTGTTTATTTTGTTCTCTAATATCTTGTTTATCTTATTTTGTTGTTGATTCCCTAATATCTTGTTTACTTTCTTTGTCTTATATATTTATAAACTTATACTTACTAATACGCTTCCCTGTGGTTCGACCTCGGACACCCGAGAATTTATTACTTGAACATAACCTGCACTTGGGTTTACAACTCTTAATTGAGTCTCCATCAATGATCATGAGTTGAGGTTGAAAATAAATTGTCCAATTATGCTTCTTCGCAATATAAATCAAAGTATTGGTCTTTGTAATGGAACTCGACTTATTGTTACTCAATTGATGAATTGTCTTATTAAAGCCACTATAATGAATGGGAATCATTATGGCACTAGAGTTTATATTCCAAGAATTACTATTCATGTATCAGATAGTAGGTGGCCTTTTGTTTTTAAAAGAAAACAATTTCCAGTTAGACTTTGTTATTGCATGACAATTAATAAAAGTCAAGGCCAGACTTTCAATAAGGTTGGATTGTACATTCCTCGACCAGATTTCTCTCATGGGCAATTATACGTTGCCATTTCTCGCGTTACTTCAGAAGAAAGTCTTCGTATTTTGATTGAAAATGATTCGATCCATCCTTTAGGCTTCACCAAAAATGTTGTTTATAGAGAAATTTTTGATAACTTATGTTGACTATATCATGGTAAATGTTCATGTCATATGCCTTATTTGTTATTAAGTGTATTTATGTTCATACCTTAGTAATTGGTATCTAAGATCGATATATTCTAATCTATTCTTGTTAAAAGTATTTTATTGATAAAGCAATTATTTTTTGAACAGTATATTAATACGCATTAATCTGAAATTTTCAAATCATCTATCTTTTGTTTTCAGTTATGGCCACCACTCTTTTGTCTCAGCTATATATCCGTAAAAAAAATCCCAAGGTGAGCAGGAGAATCATTAGAGTTTGGAATGCCGTGAATCCAAAGGAGGGTAACAAGCTCCTTAGCCTTGAATTCTTGATGATTGACAAAGAGGTTATCTCATTATTTAGTACTTAGATGCTTTTCTTATTGTGTTAAGTTAGCTTATATGGTTATCATATATATTGGTTTGTTAATATATTTAACCTTTATGATACTAGAGATGTACAATTCAAGGAAATGTAAAAGATCAAGATGTGCCCATTTTTTAACCTTTCTTGAAAAAAGGTGGTTGTTATACCTTGCAAAGGTTTAATGTAGGCCGTGCTAAAAGCAATTTTAAGGCTTGTTCCAATAAGCATATGATTTATTTAAATCGTTGGTCCCACGTTGAACGAAATTTAGAAGACGATCAATCTGTTCCATCATTTATATTTTGCTTCGTGGATTTTGGTGAACTAAATGTTCGGGTTAATAACAATGCTTTTTTAACTGGTAATTTTGATACTATATACTTTTTTAACTAATAATTTTATTGTATATATTCTATTATATTACAAGTTTTAAATGTTTCTTATTGTTAACTATGAATTCAATTTATATCAATGACACATCTTGTTTGTAGATGTTATTGGTAAGATAATGAGTATAAGCAAGATTGAACAAACAAGCATCGACGGTAGATTAGTGGACCAAAGGAATGTGGAAATTACAGATTTGAGGTATGTAAACACTAAAAGCATTTCAAATTTCTAATTTTGAAAATTTACATATAATGTAATATATTATGTAAATAGTTGACTCATTTTACAAAATTTGTATTAAAAAAATGTTTTGTCTTGTACCAAGTGGTTGAACAATTAGAGTGGCAATCTAGGGCGAATTGTCTTTTCAATTAAAAGAAGATGATATAGTTACTCTTGGAGATCAAGATCATGTGATTTTAGTATTGTGTGGTGCAATTGTTAAAGAGTATAAAGGTAAATAATCTTTATGTTTAAATCAAAATAGTGTTCAAACTATCTTAATTTGTTCCACTCATTCTTATACAATTCTTGTTTTTATACCGCTTCTCTAGATGTCTATCTATCAACTAGTGCCTCTTCTAGGCTTTATGTAAATCTTGATGTTCCTCAGGTTGTAGAATTTCGATCCAGGCAAGTTGTATTCAATTATTTCCCTTTTTTAATTTTGATATTCTTTTAACAATTGGTATGACTTTGATAGTGTTTTAACTGTTGATATGTAAATGATTTTGGCTTCTATTTTTTTGTTCAAGGCTTATGATGCCTGTTCAACCAATAAATTTTATTATCAATGAGCGAGAACCACTAATGGATGTCCATGAAGAAATGAAATTGAATAGGAAAACAATAGAAGAGTTGATGGCATGCAATCCTTATGATGTTGAGGTATGAAATTTGCCGTCTGCAACTACAATATTAGAAACAAAATTTTGGTTGGATCCTGTTAAAACATGAATCTTGTATATCTTTTTTTTTTTTTGGGATAATTAAATCTTATATATCATTTATTACAGGTTATTAAATTTACTTGCAAGGCGACAATCGACGGTATTGACCCTACAAATGGATGGTGTTATAGCGCATGTTACAAGTGCAAAGCATCTGTTGTTATTGATGGCGGAAACGCTTTGTGTAGTTGTGAATGTTCAAATACTCATGACTCACCAGTACCATGGTTAGAATCATTTTATTTTAACTTATATGTAATGATTTAGATTTTAAATTTTGTTTTTTGAATGTTCAAATAATACATGCTACCCATCATTTTTATCAATGATTGGAGTTCAAGAGAGTTAATATTTTAAACAGGTTAAGACTCAACGCTATTATACATGATGAGACTGGTGCTTCAACATTTATTATTTTTGGTCGAATCGCGGAACGATTGATTGGTAAAACAGCTGAGTTTTTGACGTCGTTACCTGATACAGACAAGTATAATTTTCCAAGTGATGTTGCACAGATCATCGGTCAAACCAAATTATTTCAGGTTGAAGTTAGCAAGGAAACCTTTTCAAGTGGTATTCTTCAATTTCGAGTTACAAAGATTTTTAAAGATGAAGATGCCTATAACACTGAGAGTGCTTCGTCCTCCTTCATTGAAGCAATGTCTGATTTGCTTCCGGCATCAATTTCTGTTAACTTTGTAGAAAATACTCTGAACAAAACACCTCCATCTGTATCACCTGCTAACTCATGTATTGTCCCTAATACTCCAAACATCCAGAAACAAGCAAGGTATACAATATTTTGTGGACCTTTTAAGCATATCATTCGTATTATTATTAAATTAATTATCATGTCATTCGTGTGTAGTCTGAGCTTCACGTGGAATTACTTGCAGTATTCAGGTTTCCAAATCTTTGAGCAAAGCAAAAAAAAAAAACAATTATTTGAAGGGCAGGGATCTAAGAAACCAAAGACTGAGTATTTATTTTATTTGATCAGATCCACATCTTAAATGATTATTTATTATTAGTAATTTAATACTATCTAATTTATATTGTTTGATTTATTATTTTTTTGCTTGTAGGCATTGAACTTGTCTTCAGATGTACCATGCCTGATCTTCTTGCTTGCTATTGCTGCCGTTAAAAAATATTCTACTAGAACTATGTTATTTGTTACTTTTGGGATGAACATCCATAGCTGTAGTAGTTTGGAGTTCAACGTAGGAATCGAAAGGGTTTTCGAGTTTTGGAATATTTCTGGATTGAACCAAACGAAACCATGGTTTATGTTTTGAGGGCAACATTAATGTGTATGACTATATTCACGGGATAAATTGGTCAGGATAATACATTGGGCTACATTTGTCAGATAAATTGGATGTTGCTTTTTTTTTTTTTTTTGATTTCAAGTGGTTATGGTTAATGAAGTAGTTTCTTTTTTTTTTTGGGTTAAAATATAGATTTAAATTATAAGCATAATGTAAGACTTAAGAAACAACAATATATATATATATATACATGCATTTAATACTAAAATTCAATCCATAGAAATAAAGGCAATCAATTAAGCACATGTGAGATAAAAATAATACACAGTAACAAATTCCCAAAATAAAAGTATAAACAGAATTCATCGTTGGTATAGGAAAGTCATACAAATTTTAAAAAAAATGTATATGTAACAAACATTAGTTGTATACTAGAAGTAATTTGAAATAAGTAATAAGTATAAGATCAATCTCTTGTGTATTCTCACTAATAGAACAATGTGCTGGAAACTGAACCTCCGAGCATGAAGATAATCAAGGATCTTATTTATTCTTTTAAAAAAGCAAGCAAAACTGGTAATTAAACACATTTCATACACATATTTATGCATCAGTTAAAAATAGACAATTTGAAACGACAAATAAACTAAAACGAAACAAATTATGTTAAATTGAAAACTTTTATCAACAACTATAACACTTTAAGCTTTCAACCAAACCATGTTTTTATCACACAAACTAAAGGACATATTGCACTGCTTCTTTGTTTGACTTTCCATTTATCTATTGCCTACATAATCATAACATGCACATGTGTAGCTTGGCAATAGTCTAACAAAATTAGAAGTAGCAAAAACATTTTTGGAAAAGACCTGTTCAAAAAGAGACAAGCTGTTCAAAAAACACATTACATGTTTTTGTTAGTTGATGCATTGGATAATTTGCACCTTTAGCTTTTTTTCACCAATCTGTTCAAAGATACAATGATCTTTGATTTTGATCTGATTTTCTCGAACAAATGTGCTCCATCCTGCTGAAAAGGCTTTGTTATGACTGCTGCATATATATTTAATTGGCCATGATCTTTGCTGGCCATGAACTGATAGAGTAAGGGTTGTGGCATGGTTAGGCAAATTGTGATCAGCAAATTGCCTTGGAATGTGCTGAAATAGATAACACAATGACGTTATCAAAATGCAACAATGCAAAAGGAACTTCTCATAAATGTGAAGTGTGATTGCTCACCAAAAGATATGGTGCACTAACAGCTGAAGAGATCATGTTGTATTCAAATCAAGGATTAAGGATCTCGATCTCTTGAATCTTTGCATTCACTTCATTAACAGGTGCTCGACGCTGAATTGTTGATTCACTGAGCCGTGGTTGATATCGAATTCTGATGGACCAGCTTTGTCTTTTTGTTTTTCAAAAACAGCTTCTGAGAATGCCTGTTTATTTTTTTTTTGGGTGGACAATTTGATTTCTGTTTCTCACCATGACAGTGCTAGAGGTTGATCGATGTTTTCTTGTCGATGACTCTGGTTTGTCTGCTTCATTTGGTATTGCTGCTATTGCTAAGACAAATGAACCAAAGATAGTTAGGAATCATAAAACACTATAACATTGTTAAAAGAAATAATACGTACGCATTCTGCTTTTCAAGTCAGTTGCTGTTAATTGTTAAAAGAAATAATACGTACGCATTCTGTTTTTCAGGTCAGTTGCTGTTAATAATGTGGCACATCTACCATAAACATATACATCGAACGTTTTCTCCAAGTTGTATTTGAATGTCGTTAAATCCCCGAACTCAAGATGATGAGTTTGGGCAAAGCTAATCCAACCATCGGTTAAGCATAATCTGTTATTCTGCTTAATTAACTTCATCTTTTGTCGTTTCCCTAACGGTCCTTGCAGATAAACAGTTGAAGGAGTTTGGACTGTTTGCATGAACCGTCTGGTAAAACGTAATGGCAAGTGCTGTTACCCAATATAAATCCATGTCAGGCTCAATATAACCACTAGACCGAACGTACAATATAGGTCAAGAAAACAAGCAAACTTTTTCTAAATGAATGACAAGACTTTATTTTAGCTCACTTAACTTTTTTAATTGTTCAGGCAATCGGTGTATTTGTATGTTATTAATAGATACCACAAAATAACTTTAACATTAGCAGTAGCAATGGTACCATATAACTAATAACAGTTTAAGCCATAGCAATGGTACCAACTAGAAATCTCTGATTATAGAGGGAAAGCATGAACTTGGAAGGAAAGTAATAGAAAAGCAAAAAATACACCTATATTGCAGAGTGTGAATGAAATAACTACCGACTTGTATAATGCCATAACAAAATCACAAACAATAACGCATGAAATTGAAGCATGTGTATATATATATATATAGTTAAATAGTAGCAAGCAGAAACGAAGACTCATCAACTGTTACTGGAACGGAATATGACTTTGCGTTATTAAAAATTAGGGATTTTCTATTTATAAAAAAAAAATCGAAAGGACAAATAAATGAGAAATATATTAGAAGAGAAACTAAAGAAAAAGGAAATATAAATTTCCGAAAGGTTCTAATTTTTACCAGTAAATCTATTTCGATAGCAGGTTGGATAATTATTTTGAAGAATTGAGGAACATTTTTGGACAAAACGTCTGTTCCCGTTAGGCGCCCTACACTGCGATGCATGTAGAGTGCGAAGGAAATGGGTTTCTTCTGTTTAGGATTTGGTCGATCTTCAGGTGGCTTATTTCGACAAATATGAGGGTTCTTGTAGGCAAAAGCGAGAAGGGTTAAGTGGCAGCAAAGTAAAGGGGAAGATGAAGGATTCTGTTAAAAAGCAAATTTGGCTGGGCTAATTTGTACGGATACTGTTGGAATGTGGTCCGGGTTTGCACGCAAAAAAATGGGCTTATTACTTTTGTTTGGCCTGCGATTGGTTTGGATTTATTATGGATTTTTTTTAATTTGTAAAGATACTGTTGGAATACGATCCGAGTTTGCGCTAAAAAAACTGGGCTTATTAGTTTTGTTTGGCCTGCCATTGGTTTGGACTGATTTTATTTAAATTTAAGGAATTTAAAAGTGGTGAGTTCGAACAATGCTTTGCCTTGTCTTGCCAATGCAGTTTCATTTTGGTAAATATGAGTTTTTATGTGTAGAATATATTATTTTGGTAAATTTTAATTTAATATTAAATTCATTTCTTTAATTTTGGGTTTTGATTTATAGGTTTATAATTAAGTCATATATATATATATATATTGATTTTATAAGGTGGCTAAGGCTTGATAAATTAAAAAAAAAAAAATTTCTATGTTTTGTGATATATTAAAACTATTTTTTCTTACGATGGTAAAGTATTTTATAGTGATACATGTAACACAAATATAATTTTTTTTTAAAATCAAAGTCATCATTTAAAAGAATTTATATCATAAATTATTTAAGTCTTAAAACAAAACGTAGATATTCAATCTAATAAACAATAAATAATAAATCCATCTAAAAAACAATAAACCCAATTTTTTAATATATATATATATATATATATATATATAAATACATCTAAATGAAAGCAAACAGAAATTTTATCGTGGCAAAGTGAGAATTGCATGGTTAGGAGTTATATAATAAGTATAATTAAAGAAATTAAAATGAAAAGTCTGATAAAAATGAAAAATAAAGTTTAACTGTGTTATGAGAGAAATTTCATATGAAGATCTAATAATTAGATCTGATAATTTTAGACACAATATGATTATACGATATAAATATAATATAAAAAATAATTAAAATACGACACAAAACATCTCTCTCTTCTGTCAATTGAATATCGATTCATGCATAAACATTATTCTTGTAAATATTGGTTTGACATGATAAAAGATATAAATATTAATGTACTTACATATATCCCATCTCTTTTGCTTTGTAAGGTTTTTTATATCCATCTCTTTTGCTTTGTAAGGTTTTTTATATAGTATGATCGAGTTATTCGACGATTGCAATAAATTATATATATAATAATAATTAATTCATGATTTTTTAGTATATTAGTAATTAGTGATTGTAATTTATGTAATATCCAAAGCTTACATTCGGATATTTTGAAAAAATTATACTTTTAACAATTTTTTGTATGAATGTCTAATATTCATGTTATTTCCTCGTTTTTATCTGTTTCATAAAAAAAATTATATTTTTTACAAAAGAAACACGTTTTGAAGTTTTAATACTTTTATATGTTGTTTACCTAATTTCATAAGCTTACATTCAGATATTTAAAAAAGTATACTTTTAATATTTTTGTATATTTATCGAATATTCATGTTATTCCTCATATTTCATATCAATCCATAATATTTTTGAATATTTTTACGGAACAGACGTACTTTGAAGTTTTAACACTTTATATGTTTATTCGATATTCATAGTATTTTAATTATCCCAAAAAAAATTCATAGTATTTACTCGTATTCTGTATCATTTCGTGTCGTGTTAAAAATACCAATGATACAAAAAGATTCACGCGTTTTACCCTATTTCTGATAGGTCTGCTCGCATTAAAAGCTTTACACACTATTAACCATTAGTCCGAACAAAGCTTTGGCAGACAATAGCTAACATTTGGCTTTGGGTTTTATAAACCAACGGTCTGAGAAGATTATCGTATAGATCTTGGGAAGATTTCATAAAATTGCATTTAAGAAATGCCTTGAGCTTTTACTGAAGAAGTTATCATGTTTCTCTCAGTTTATTAACTCCCTTCATTAAATACATCACCTACTAATCTTTTCCTACAATTTATATATTAGTCTACTTCTTCATTCTTTAGTCTTAACAGCCGGCTAAGTTCAAAAGTCTTAACAGAGGCATCACGCAGCTTTTAATTGTATCAGTTTTTTTTCCTTCTTTTCTGTTCGCTTTAGTGCTCTGTGCATCAGTTGTTTTCTCCCGTTTTCTATTCTAAGGAACATTCCCAGGTGATTTCCCGCAATATTCCTCTAATCCTTTCTGTCTTTCTTTTCTTGTTATACAATCATTATTCTCATACTATTTTTTTTGGCAACTACAAAACCTTATTTTCAGATAAGCTTTCTCATGCTCTTTAATAACCCTATTTTTTTTAACGATTTTTGAAAGGATGGAGGACGTCAGCACCACTGCTATTCTGCTTTCCTTCAGGAGGATCCTTGATGAGCTTGCTGAAAAACTCCATATCCCTAAACCGACTTTCGATGTTGAGCAGTTTGGAGGTAATCTGATGAGGGGGTACGTCGAGGTATATACCGATCAGTACCCATCTCGAATCTATGGCCATTTTGCTCCGAGTTTGGCTGAATCGTTTGAAAGAGCCGCGGAGCTGTGTATTAACTTTTTACGTGAAACCTTGAAGTTTGATGTTGTTGATGTTGGCTATGTTGATAAATATGTGTTTGAGCATAGATAGCAAGAGTGCTTTCTCGAAGTGGAGAAACTGAATGCTCATAACCGTCAACTGTTAAACGAATGAGCCTATTCTCAGCACTTGTACAGAGAACTTCATGAGAAGTTCATTGCACTGCTGTTGGAGAATAAACGACTTTCTGCAGCATTGGAGAATTTGCAAAACTTTCTGGGTCAGACTGATAATGACGAAAATGATACCCTCTCTGGTATCTAACAAACTGCCGCATGAGTAAAAAAAATATGCTGATCAGTTGCTTTGGGAGTCGTTAATTATATATATATATATATATTATGCTATGTGGGTGGTCTTCTTATCAGCTCTGTATGGTTTCTTCTTGGTAACTTTTGTCTTCTTTTTTTAATGAAAGAAAATGGTTATGGACTTCTATTAAAATCAAGGAAACGTGTAGATTAAGAACTATGAATATTCTCTTTATTCATTTGTTCTATTTGAAAACACAAACTGATATACAACTGTTCATTTCACAGATCCATATCGTGGAAGCCTTTCAGTAACTAATATATCGCCCTAAAACCTAAAAACATGAAAATGACGTGGAGTTGTATATATCTTTGCATTATTTCTTCCCTCAAATTCTCAAATGCAATAAATTTCATGCTGAATATAATGTTTTACGAATACTAAATATAAAACAAAAAAAAAATTGTATAAATGTATTAGACAAATTAATAATAATATAAAAGTATTGATAAACTTAAGATGGTGTAAAGGATAATATAAAAGTATTAATAAATTTAATAATTATATAAAGATATTTATAAAAAAATATGGCATAAAGGTATAAATGATAAATTTATCAAATACGATTTATCAATAGCCGGAAAAAGTAATGAATTTAATAAACAATTATTATTTTGAAATACATTTTAATAAATACATAAAAAACAAGTACCCAAAGATATATATCAGATTCTATTTCAGTATCAGAAATTATAATATCATAAAATTAAATATACAAAGTGTAAAAAAAAAATGATATAAATGTATTAGTAAAATTAATAATAATATAAAAGTATTGATAAATTTAACAATTATAGGTTTTGATAAATTTATCAAATATGATACATTTTAATAAATGCATAAAAAATTCGAATTAAATTGATGGTATTATCAAAATTTGTAATATGATCAAATATGACAAAAGTTTTTTTAAAAAAATTATTAATAATTATTTATTATAATGATCGTATATTAAAAAAATTTAGTTTATTGACCTATTTTGTAATTTTACTGAGCAATTTAACCTTTTTTAAATAAAATTGCCAATATGGATTTTTATCAAATATTTTATGAAACATTATTATATATAATTATATATATGTATATCGTTCCTTTTAGGAACTCAATTTATCCCCTTCATGATAAGTATGGTTAATAAGATTGGAAAATATAGATTAAGTTCTGTTAATATTTACGTGATTTCAAAAATGACAAATATAAGCATGTAATGGTTTTTAAAAAAAATAAGAAATATATATTTTTTTAAAGATGACATAATTAAACTTTTTTCTTTTTTTAAATTTAAAAGAATATTTGGAAAAGAATGACTATTGAAATGATTCATTAATAAATATTGATACTTATTATTTTTATATATGCCAATAAATTTGTAAATATTGGTTTAGCCTTAACTCAAAAGGATTCTAAATAATTATATAAAATTATTTATTTGCGATAAATGGATATCCAATTTAGGCATGAACTTTTTCATAGACAGATGCAAAAAATATTGATAGCTTTATATATGAAGCAATGATTTAAATGTTATGTACTTATAGCTGTGAAATAACTTTCTTTATGTTGAAATAATTCCAATATTAAAAAAATATATATATATATATCACACTTTTTAGTTTTAACACCTTTATTATATGATCATCTAGCAAAATCACACATTTTTACCGTTTCTTATTGATCTGCTAGCATTGAAAGCAGGATATGCTATTTAACCATTAGTCTAACAGAGGTTTAAATGACAGTAGCCAACTTGGCATTATGCTACTACTCTTCCTCATTAATACCGCCAACTACTCTTCCTAATTAATATGGCCAACTACTCTTCCTATGTTTTTAGCTCTTCACTCTTCAGTTAAACTTCATGGATATCACATATTTTGCTGCAAAGGTTCTTTCTTTCTTTCTTTCTTTCTTTCCTTCTCTTCTCTTCTCTTTATTATTCTTTTTTTCCTGTTTTTTATTGCAACCAACATTCGAAAGTACTTATCCTCAATGTTTCTTTTATTCTTTTTGCTTGGCTTTTTTTGGTATCCACTTATGTAGTCGTTCTCTTACTATTTTTATATGAAAACTACAACACCGAGCCTAACTTTTTTCCTGGTTTTCTTAACGATTCTTTACAGGATGGATGACGTGAATACCGTCGTTGTTCGGGTTGCGCCAAATTGATGCAAAAAAAGCTCAATATCCCTAAACCGATTTTTGATGTGGAACAGTCTGGAGATAATCTTATAAGGGGATATGTCGAGATATATATTTATAATTACCCCTCTCGAATCTATGGTAATTTTGTTGCAAACTTGGCTAAATCATTCAAAAGAGCTGCGGAGCTGTGTAATAACTTTTTACGTGATACTTTGAAGTTTGATGTTCTTGGCTAAATTTTGCTGCCGAGGATGATGAGAATGTTACCCTCTTTGGTATCTAATGAACTGTCGTATCAGTAAAAATAATACGATTCATCATTTGTTTTGGAAGCTATTAATATATATATATATGTGTGTGTGTGTGTGTGTTTTATATGTTATGTTGGTAGTCTTTCTATCATGTATGACTTTTTATGGAAGAAAGAAAAATGGTGATGAACTATATATATATATATATATATATATATATATATAATATGTTGTGTATTAATTTTTTGTTTACTTCTTTTGTGCTTAGATGTTAGAAATAACTTCTAAAAATAGCAAATTTCAAATATGTGTAAATGATTATAAAAAGAGCACTATGCCAACTTAAAAAAAAAAAAAAACTTAAAGGTGTTAAAATTAATTTTGTAAGGAAGAAACATAAAAATGAATATTTACCTGCGCAAATAATTAAATGATTTATTAATTTTAATACTTATTATTTTTTTTGAAATGCTATAATACACAAAAAAAAAAAAATTAAAAAATTTTATAGCCCTCGATGAAACGTGGGTTTTCACTAGTTTGATTGAAAGAATGACTATTAGAATGATCATTCCTACCTTATCACTAACCAACCCATAATAGTCATTCTTTGAGAAGACTCGAGAATGATTATTCCGGATCTATTACACACAACAGGCAAAAAAAAAAAAAAAAACTTTTGTCACCATTTTACCCGTACAAAAAATTCATCATCTAAAATTGTTTTTTGTTAAAAACTAAAATCTTCCTAACAACAAATATATATTTTTTTTTGTAAATTTGGAATCTTTTGTTAAATTCAAAATAAATATTCGACAGAGAGTGAGGGGAATGAGGGGAAAGGGAGAGGGACCTGGTGTCGGTAGGTCATCCCAAGGGAGAGAGAAAATGAGGAGAAAAAATCATAAAAATCTAAAAAAATCGTAAAAATCAGCTTCATCCTCAGATAATTCTGAGGAAGCAACACAAGCATAAAAAACATCTGAAAAGCGTAAAAAAGAAGAAAGAAATTAGTTTTGGATTTGAGTAGATTTAGGAGGCTTTAGGGTTTGAAATTTGGTGGAGAGAAAGAGCAAATTGAAGAGAAAAATATATTGAAAAATCAGGCCCGAAACAACGGCGGAAAAAGGAGTTTTGGAGGTTTTTTGCCGCGAGTTTTAGGTTAAGATTTATTGTTTTAGAGCTTGATTTAAGAAAAAAATAATTAAGGAATCGAAAAAGGAGGTAAAGAATTGTTTCTTGTGAAATTTTGGATTAAAAAGACGTCCGTCGACAGAGGTCACCGTCGAAATTTGGGCAATGCAGAGGTTTCTGGGTTGTTTTGAACTTTCTGGTTGAGTTCATGAATTTTATAAAAAGGGAAAGGAAAAAGTAGAAGTGATTATGGCCGGCCTTATGTACATCACATATACTTGTTTAAGTTCGATTCGATTAAAAATATTAATCTTAAATTTTGTTTAAATCCATTCATATTTGTAAATGGATAATCCAAATTCGTTTAAATTCATTCATATTATTTAAAAAAAAAAATAAACAAATATTTTTTTTTCATTTTTACTAATTTTATTTAATTTTTATTAAGTTTTAAAACATGAATAATTTAGTATACTTTTAAATATTTAACTATAATATTATAAATATAAAAATTATATATTATGTAAATGAAAAAGGGGTTAGGCTTTGATTGTTGGAGTCAAGGTCCGACCCATTTTTTAAATGAGATTCTTTTTTTTTTACCCAAACCCATATTTTGGGCATAATATTTTTGTCCAAACCTTCTTAAATATGGACGAGCCTTCGGATTTGGACGGATAGTCCGGTCCTTGAATAGGTTTAGGAAAAAGTGGGAGAAACAAATTTAGGATTTTATATATTTTGAAAATTTATTAAATAATTAAAATAAAAATATTTTATATAATATTTTTAAATATAGTTATTTAAAATATTTTAAAATATTATTTTAAATATATAATATTTAAAAAATATAATCTAATATTATTTTAAAATATAATATATTAGATCAAATATTAATAGAATAATTTTTTATTTTTATTTTTAAATCTTATTATTTTAATTTTAATATTTTTAAAATTTATTATTAAATATAACATAGTTAAAAATATAGTTATCTAAAATATTTTTAAATATATAATATTTTAAAAATATAATCTAATATTATTTTTAAATATAATATATTAGATCAAATATTAATATAATAAATTTAAAATTTTTATTTTTAAATCTTATTATTTTAATTTTAATATTTTTAAAATGTATTATTAAATAATATAGTTAAATGTTACATATATATATATATTAATAACTGTTGTAGATACTCGTTTTTATCCGGGTATTTCAATTTGGGCCTCTAACCATTTTTTGGTTTTGATTGTTGGGCATGAATTAAAAATTTTTGGACTTCTAAGTGCTTCAAAAACCAACTGACATGTATATATCCATATCCATATTGATTTTTATTTATTTATTTATCTATTATTGTTATTTTCGGATTGTTCTTAACTTCTTATTGTATATTGTTTATTTTTATTAAAAAATCAGAAAAAATTAAAAGAAGTTTTAGTTGAAAAGGATTTTACAGCTAGAATTGATCCAAATCAGAATTGAGTTTGAGCATGATAAGGGAAATGGAAGATTAAGTTTGAAACGATGTAAAACTCTACCAGGATTTATTATAAAAATCCATCAACAGCAATCAGCAAAAGGGGGCCTTCGGGATGGAAAAACAGCAACACACAAATCAAAGGGGGGCATCAGTGAATCACGCAATTAGAGAATTGGAGAATTCCGAGTTCGAGCAGCGGTGGAGGCATACCGGAATCTGGAAAACACGAAGAACAGTTGGTGGTGTTCTTGAAGAGGAGAGAGATCAGAGAGAGGAGGATTTTTTTTTTTGTCTAGACTGTTAGAATGGAGACCTTTCTATTCACATCGGAGTCCGTAAACGAGGGTCACCCTGACAAGCTTTGTGACCAGATCTCGGATGCTGTGCTCGACGCCTGCCTTGCCCAGGACCCTGACAGCAAGGTTGCCCGTGAAACATGCACCAAAACTAACATGGTCATGGTCTCTGGAGAGATTACCACCAAAGCCAACGAAGACTATGAGAAGATTGTCCGTGACACATGCCGCTCCATTGGATTTGTTTCTGATGATGTAGGTCTTGATGCTGACAACTGCAAGGTCCTGGTCAATATTGAACAGCAGAGCCCTGATATTGCCCAGGGTGTCCATGGCCACTTTACAAAGCGCCTAGAAGAGATTGGAGCTGGTGAGGGTCATATGTTTGGTTATGCCACTGACGAAACCCCTGAATTTAATGCCTCGTAGCCATGTCCTTGAAACTAAGCTTGGGCACGTCTTACGGAGGTTAGGAAGAATGACGCCCGACCCACATTATGTTTCTTCATTCCTTTTGTTTGTTACTTGTTTTCATGTTTTTTTTAATAAATTTTGATATAGCATGATTCTATTTATTTATTTTATATTATTAATATTATTTTATTTCATGTTTCAGTTTATGTTAATTTAATTTTTTTTATTATTTATGTAATATTCAATGACTATTTTTTTATTTATTGATTGCATGATTTTTTATTTATTTATTAATTTTTGGACTAATATTATTTTTAGTTTTGATTTTTGCAGGTAATTTTAAGATTAATTATTTTTTTTTATTTTTTTTTGTTTTAGATAAGCATGATTATTAGGTTTTTTTATTATTTATTTTTAGATAAGCATGATGATTAGGTTTTTATTTTTAGAGATATGATATATATTTTTTAAATAGCATAATCTAGGATTTATTTATTTATTATTATTTTTTTATTTTTAGTTGGCATGATTTTAGGATTATTTTTTTATTATTTATTTTTTAGATTATTGCATGATTTAGGAATTGGTATGATTTTTTATTTATTTTAGATTATTGCATGGTTTAGGAATTGATATGATTTTACTATTATTATTATTATTTTTTGCATGCTTTAGGAATAAATATGATATGAATTTTTTTAAAATTATTTCGCATGATTAGGAAAATAATTAAGACCTTTAGATGAGACCAAATATGTGATTAATGTGCTACTATTTTTATAGGCGTTGTGAAGGTGCTAATCTTTTTTCACAGATAATCGAACTCTTGGACCTAAGTTCTGATTTAGGATATCTTAATGAAGCTTAGGATAACTTTAAGAAGAATAGATTCATAAAGGTGACTAATCACACTTAGATTAGATGATTAGTGGCGACTCCATATTTGTGTCTTATCTTACTAAATTCGCATTTGGCACGTTATGACAACTCTTTATAAGAGATTGAAAAAAGTTTAATTTTTATAAATAAAATATTATTATTTAATTCAAAAGCAAAATAATTATTTTGTCTATTTCTTACATATTTTTGGTATCATTTTAACCAATTAAATAATGTAATAGTTTATAAAAAAAAAGATAACAATAATGTAATAGTATTCTTCGTCTATTTCATTCAACAAGCCGAACTATGTAATATCTATTCTCTCTCTATTCTATTCACATCGAATAACTATTCTATTCTCCTCCATTCCGTTCAGCGAATCAAATTTAAATTTATTATTGTATTTATGTTATGGTAATTTCTAGATAAATAATAATTCGTGTTATATAAATTTTAATACGTTTTTGAGTTTGTGTTATTTTTTCGTGTATTGTCATGTTTTATGTTGTGTTTTAATTATTTTTTTATATTGTGTTCGTTTCATATAATCATCTCTTGTCTAAAATTATCAAATTTAGCTTAAAATATATATATATATATAAATAAATAAAAGGTGAAATCCCTTTCACGATGGGACATTTTTATAAACATGTACTTGCATTGAAACTTTTGTACATAACATAAAAATAAAATAAAATAGATGTTTTATTTTTTTATCGACAAATACTATATTTCAATATCTATTTCTATGAATCGAGACGTAAAAGTATAAATGAAATAAATAAATAAAAATAAAAATATATATATCTATATATATATATATATAACATTTCAATAAAAAATTACAATGAGCAATTTATATGTAAAATTAACATTAACATAGTTTTTATAATACAAACAAAAGTCATTGTGAGATATATATATATATATGTCCGCGCTTCGTTCCATGTTATTGGATTTGAAATAATATTTTGTAATAAATTTGAAAGACAAAAAAGTAAGACGAGTAAAAATAATTTAGAAAAATAATAACTCAAATCATTATACAACGCCTGATATAAAATTGAGAGTTGTTTGAATATGATCAATTAAATCCGATAATTTTCGACACAACATAATCATACGATACGAACATAACATGTGAAAAATAATTAAAACAAGACACAAAAAATAACATGAACACGATACAAATACACGAACGTGTCAAACTCTACATAAAACGAATTATTAACGTGTCAAGATTTATATAAATATATAATACCTTGAATACGATTATGATAGAAAAAATAACATGAACATGACGACACGTGACATAAAATTAGGAGATATTTGAATAGTATCAATTAGACTTGACAATTTCGGACACAACATGATTATCGAAACGAATACAACATGAAAAAATAATTAAAATACGATAAAAAAATAATATGAACATGAAACAAATATGCGTACGTGTCAAAATCTACATAAAACGATTATTAACGTGTAAAAATTTATATAAATTTATAATACTTTAAACACACAATAAAATAACACGAACATGATACGAACATATATTTTTTTCTCTAAATTGAATCACTATGACAAATTATGCAGAATATGGGATGAATTGAAACACGACACGTACACTCTCTAAATTGAATTACCATGACAAATTATGCAAAATATTTGGATGAATTGAAACACGAAACTAATACAACATGAAAAAAAAAAATTAAAATACGACACGACATTAAAAATAACATGAACACAACACAAATATACGAACATGTCAAAATCTACATAAAATGAATTATTAACATGTAAAAGTTTATATAAATTTATAATACTTTGAACACACGAAAAAATAACACGAATACGACACAAAAAATAACATGAATATGACACGAATACACGAACGTGTTAAAATCTACATAGAAAAAATTATTAATGTGTAAAAATTATATAAATTTATAATACTTTAAACACACGAAAAAATAACACGAACACGAATTCTTTGAATACACAAAAATAACACGAACATGACACGAAAAATAACATGAACACGACACGAATACATGAATGTGTTAAAATCTACATAAAATGAATTATTAATGTGTAAAAATCATATAAATTTATAATATTTTGAACACATGAAAAAATAACACAAATACAAAAACGACACGAATACAATAATTTTTCTCTTTCTCTTTCTTTTCTTTTTTCTTTTTTCTTTTTTATTTTCTTTCTTTCATTCTTCAGCCAAAAAAAAAAAAAAAAAAAACTTAAAAATATCCTAACTAACCCTCCCAACTCTCTTAATGCTCAAGCTTAGTTGTCCCCAAGTAAGAGCACCCAAAATTGAAATTTGGCTTTCTCCTTGCTTGGGGACAACTTTTAAGTATTGTGTGTTATAGATTAATCTAGACAAAAAAAAAAAAAAAACTCGAATCATTATACGACATCTGACACAAAATTTGGAGTGATTTGAATAGTGTCAATTAGACCTAACAATTTTGGACACACACATGATTAAACGACACGAACACACCATTAAAAAAATAATTAAAATATGATACGACACAAAAAATAACATGAACACGACACGTACACACGAACGTGTCAAAATTTACATAAAATGAATTATTAATGTATCAAAATTTATATAAATATATAATACCTTGAATACGATTATGACACGAAAAAATAACACGAACACGACGGCATGTGACATAAAATTGGGAGTTATTCGAATAGTGTCAATTAGACCTGACAATTGCGGACACAACATAATTATATGACACGAACACAAAATGAGAAAAATAATTAAAACATGACACGACACAAAAAATAACATGAACACGACACGAACACATGAACATGTCAAAATTTACATAAAACGAATTATAAAGGTGGCAAAATTTATATAAATATATAATATCTTGAATACGATTATAACACTAAAAAATAAAACAAACACGACACGTATACACAAATCTTTCTTTATTTTTTTCCTCTTTCCTTTCCTTTCCTTTCATTTCCTTTCCTTTCCTTTCCCCTTTCTTTTCTTTTCTTCTCTTTCTTTCTCTTTCTTTCTTCACCACAATAAAAGAAAAAAAATGACAACTCAAAACCCTAATTATCCTCCAAATCTTAGTTAATCTCTAAACTTAGTTATCCCCTAAGCCATGCCCCTTGATTTGAAATTAAACAATCTCATTCCTTAGGGGATAGCTTTTATATTTAGTTATATATATATATATATATAACTTTTATAGTTAGTTATATATATATATATATAATGGATATTTATAGAAAGACCTTTATTGTTTTAATGCATTCAATTTCAAGATAAATAATTTATATAAAGTAATAGGTAGAGGGTTTGTAAAATTTTACACTTTTTACTATTAAAGTTATATATCATATATATTCTAGCAATTGGTAATCGAAAGACATATTATATACATAATAAACTGAAATTTCTTAATTTGTTATCCAATGCAATAAAAATATATTATTACAATTTTCTGCACTTATACATTTATTCATTATCAGAATACTTAATTTGTTAGAGGAGATCAAGTTTTACATATTTTTATAAATTTTTTGTAAGAATAATATTTTAAGAAATTAATTTTCGATGTAATAATATATTCATGCTTATTGTGCACGTACTAGATGGATACTCGCGTTATGCTGCAGGTGAAAAAATTACATCTCAAATTTTTTGTCAAAGTTATATCATATGCACCAAGACAAAGAATCTTTAATTTCACTGACAATAAATGAGTTTTAGATCTTTCAAATCCAGAAAAAATTAAAAAATTCAAGAAAACATAAAACTCTCATTGCCTCAAATAATTAAAAATAAGAGTCTCATTATAAAATCAGAAAAGGGACATTAGTCTGAAACTTGAGTGCAACTTAATTTTATCATTTATGCAATTTAGTGCGTATAATCTTTGTCACGAATAAAGATTAGTCATCCTTACAGCAAAAAGCAATTTGGTTTGCTCTAAACAACATTAATATAAATAATTATAAAGGTAAATAAGAATGAAATTATTATAGACTATGGAACAAACAAATAACACGATAGGATAAGCTAATACAAAAAATAAATAGGTTTATGAGCAAAAGAGATTAATATGATGGTTTTCACTTCTATAATGTACTTAAAGGATACATGTTTATCATGCTTCTAAAGAGAAGGAAATTGACATGTTTAATCAAGACATTTGCACTCCCTATTACATCCTTACTTGCTAGTCAACTGATTATGGAGTAGATAGAATCTTATATTCTTTTGAAGAAAAACTAAACATCCACTTTAAATCATTTGTGTTATCAAATTTTAAAACTTATAACTGGTGTCTACTTAAGGATCGGGTTATCTGTCCGACCCGATAGGCATGGCCTGAGCTGGGCCTAGGCAGGATAATTTTTTGTTCGGGCCAGCTCGACCCGAATTACTGTTTGTTTAATAAAAAAAATAATTTTACTTAAATTTAATTATAAAATAAATAAATATTAATATAAAAAATGAATTTTTTAATATTTTAATACTTGACGAACAGTGAAATGGGATTGCGGGCCGGCCTGAAATGAGCTTAGACAAGGAAAAAAAATTTGGACCGCGGACCGGCCCGACCCATGAGCAAGTCTACTTATAACCAACAATAGATGTCGTAACTTGTCCCATCGCGGGACTCGCTAGATGACATTAAAAAAAAGGGAGTGTGGTGGAAAAGAGGAAAAGAACATTTGTTCCTCGTAAATTAAAATGGGAGGGTTTGAAAACAACCTCGAAAAAGAAAATGGAGTCGCTACTGATCTTTTTCGGCTAGGTATGATCGATCACCTATTAAAATCGGTTTTATGAAACATTTTAAAATTAATTAAAACATTTAAAAAAAACCAATTTTGATATCTGTGCTCTAAACCAGAGAAAAAAAAGCGGGTTCGGGAATCGGTTACGCCACAGGGAAGGATTAGCACCCCCACAACGCCCGTATAAAACGGTACCTTATTAACCATGTGTTATCAATAGTCTCGGTAAAAGTCGGTTTTACATTTGATATTTAAAAATAATTCCCTTTTTTAAAACAATCATATTATTTGAGAATGGTCCGGAATTTATTAATGCAAAATTTTTCCATGTTTCCCGGCAAACTCGACAAAACAGAGAAACTTTTATTTATTTTGGAATTTTTGGAATCACCCTCGTTTTTTGAAAAAAAAGATATTCCATTGTTAATGATAATTGATGATATCCTCTCAGGCAGGCCCAACAGAGAACTTATGAATTATTTCAACTCGGAAATAACCTTATTTTGTTAAAAATCGTTAATTTTTATGCATTTAAAATCATTAAAAAAATTGATCAGGGATGTGCAAATTATTACTAAGATACAAATATAAATTAAACAAACATTCATAATTATCATGGCATGGCAAACATTTTAGTATAACATGGCAAAAGAATTAATGACAAAGAATTAATGACATGGCATGCATGACATGACATGACATGGCAAATAATTCATGACATGGCACATATGATATGGCAAATAGCTCATGACATGGCAAGAGAATTTATAATATGGCATATATGGCATGGAAAATATAGATCATATGGACACTAAACATAAAATGACATCATCATAAGATATTCACATCCAACGACACATCATGATCAAAATGGCAACATGAATATTAGATCTTTTGTGACATCATCATGGAATATTCATAAACATAGGATTTGCATGATCAAAATGGAAAATGCAGACATCAATTATTAAATGACCTAATCATGGAATATGCATGAACATAGAATATGCACACATCATTATTTTAAAATTCTTTTTCATGAATTTTCTCTTTGGTGAAATTATATAAATGGCATGCGTCGGGATATTTTATCGAACTCCCCGGCAGACTTGGCAAAGCTTCAAAAAATATCTTTTCACATGACGTGTATATAATTTCGGTTCAAACGAAAACCATACCTTTCGATTTCATAAACACGTGCGTTGAATAATTTCCTAACCTCTTTGGCAAACCCGGCAAAGATTAAGAACTAATTCTCGTCAAATATCTAGGAAATCGAAAAAATACGTTTTAAAGCTAAATTAAGTAAAAATATTTTAAAATATGCAATGCATGAAAACAGAATGTGTTTCTCTATTGAAGAGAGGATATCCGAACACCTAAAAAGATGTCCGACTACCTTTGAAAGAAACCTAAGTTGGATTTTAAAATGAGAGATTTCGGGCACGAATTTTAGCTCGGATTAAGGAGGCATTTGAATGCCCTTGTTTGACATCCGAGTATCTTTAAATAAGCTTTGAATGCAAAATTTTGAAAACCAAAAATAAGTAAAAAAGGAAATGCAATTTTTGAAATAAAACTCCCATGGCCGAATGGCCTAGTGCAAAAATCCTAGTTTTTGACTCACTCTTTAAAGTTCAGATTAACTACACATGATCTGATTTTTGGAAAACTAATTTTTTACCTTTGAACTAACATGGAAAATATCCCAAAATAATAGCTATGGGTTTCGGACAGCCCCTCCATTTTGGTGAAAAAAATGAGACATTTGCTAGCTTTACTCCTAAAAACTGATTTTAAAAAGCTATTTTATTTAGACCTTTATAAAAAAATTCAAAAAAATCTGGAAAAATCAGTTTAAACTCAAAAAATGATGAACTAAATGAGTTAGAAACAGTTTTTTATTTTGAGAAAAAAGGCATAGTGAAAATATTACCCAAAATCAGCATATCCAACTTGCAAAACATTGTTTTTTCCAACTAGTTTGAAAAATAGGTTTTGGCTATGGACCATTGGTTGATCCTAACCAAAAACTTGCTATAAATGAGTTGAAAACATATTTTAAAGCAATCAAAATGATTGGATCAAGGCTAGCCTCTTGGATGTTAATCCGGCTTAACCATCTCTTGGTGGGAAACCAAGGTCATCAAGCTCATAATCATTTCCCAACAAGCAATATGCAAGATGCAACACAAAAATATGAAAGATATATATATATATATATATAAATATATCAAAATGACAATATGCAAGCAAACATGAAGACAAGGTTGGCTCAAAGTTTGGCCTCTTGGATGCTAGATCCGACTCAAACTATCACTTGGTGGAACCAAGATCATCAAGCTCAAAAACCTTATTATTTGATTTTTTAAAAAAGGAAATCAAAATAAGAACATCTATCCTACCACAATAGAACAACCTACATCACAATGGTAAGCAAGAAACATTATTAAAATACAAGCACAATGATAACTACAAGTTTCGGCCAAATGGGAAAAATAGGGGAGAAAATGTTTTTTTTTTTTTTTCCTTTGAAAAAGGAGAAGAGAAAGAGAAAAATCTTTAAGAAAACCATTTTAACCTTTGTAGTTAAGAAATTGAAATGAAAACAAATATTGAAAAGAAGAGGAAAAGAACATGAAATGATAAAGAAAATAAAGAACAAGCATGGAGAAGAAGATTACCTAGCAAAGCTCTCCCAACAAGCTCTCAAACTCCTCCTCCTTTCTCCATTTTTCTCTCTTCCTTTCTTTTTCTCCTTAGGTGATTTAGCTATTGCCCTTAGCTCTCAAATAGTAGTGAATGTGTGTGAAAAATGAAAGGTTTTCCCCTTGTCTCTTAGTGTTGGCCGAATACCCCCCTTTAGGGAGCATGCTCATCTTTTTATTTTCTTTAGTCATGCTTTCTTCGTGCACTCATGGTCTCCTCTTTCACATGGCCACCTCTCCTAAAATTAAGGATCAAATAACATTCTTATTGCCTCTAAATGCCATGTCAAATATTCTTGTCCCCTCTCTCTACAACATTTTTTAGCCACTTGTCTTGTAGCTTAGCCAAAAATATCTTCCTATTGTCATCTTTTTTATCCACTTGGCCTCATCCTATGGTTTTCACATGGCCTTCACATGACCTTGGTCAATGATCTTTCATCTTTACAATTAAAATATCTACTTTGTATTTACAAGTAAAATTACATTTTAGCCCCCAAACTTGATCTATTTACATTCGGGCCCCAACTTCGGATTTTTCTTATCCCAATCATCCTATCCAATATTAAACTCAGTTATGGAAGTTGTCATAAAATTTCGAGCTCGTTTTTCATTTTTTTTTTCGAATTTTCCTCTAAAATTATAGTTTAGTCCTCGAATTTAGCCTATTTGCATTTTGGCCCCAATTTTGGGTTTTTTCTCTCTCCTTTCCTTCTTTCCATCCTAAAACTTAATTCTGGAAAGTTTCGCAAATTTTTGAGCTCGGATTCTATTTGTCCCAGATTTTCTAAAATTGTATTTTAGCACCTGAAACCTCGTTTTTAATCGAATCGGGCCAATTTCCTGGATTTTCTTTTTCCATACCCTTTGTCACGTATTGAATTGGAGTTTGACCCATTTTGCCCAATTTTTATATCCGAATTCCTTTCCAATTTGATTTCCCCCATTTTCCCCCAAATTGGAATTTCCACTTTATTTGATTTTGGCTTCAATTTTCCAATTTCTCTTCCCATTGGCTTCTTCTTTGAATCCACTTCAAATTGGACATTTAGGTATCTTTATTTATTGATTATTCTTCAATTTGGGACTTCAATTTTACCTAATTTTTCCATCTCCATAGTTTTCTCCAAATTTGTAATTTTCCATTTATTCACTTAATATTTATCTTTCAAATTATTCTTCAAATTGACTTCTCCTTCGGTTCCACTTTAAATAGGACCTTTAGATACCTTTATTTATTGATCTTATTCCAATTTGAACCTTCAATTTTGATCAATTTGATCATTTATATACTTTTCTCCAAAATTGGAAATTTCATAGTTTTCTACATTGAAATTTGCAATTTATCTTTCCACTTTCAATTTTCTTTCTATCTTCAATTGTGGATTTCCAATTATCAAGATTGCTTCACCATTGTTCAATTCTTCTTCCAAATCTTGATTTTTCCAAAAATTGACTTTTTTATTGGTTGACTTTTTAGGGTTGACTTTTTCGGGTTGACCTCCGAATCAAAGTGTTAAAGACCCAATTGTTAAATTAAAGGAGATTCATAGCATTCCGAGGAATTGAAGGAATAACTTACCTTATTTAGGGGCCCGAACAAAATTAGGTGTCTACAGCTACCCCTCTTTGGCTGTTACTGAGGATCAAGAATCAGGCAAAGACAAATAGACAACAATTTTGTCCGGTCAATGAGATCACATATGTAGGAGAAAAGAGAGAATTTTTTTTCATTCATTATTATTATTATTATTTAAAAAAAACTATAAATAAAAGGATTTACCTTAAATTGAGTTCCTTGACTAACATATCAGGGCTTGACTCGTCTTAAGGAAACGAGTTTGATTTACAATAGAAGAAAATACCTCGACGGTGATCCCGAGGCCTTATCTTGGTGAAATTTTGTTTAAAATTCTTGGTATCTCCTCCAGAAGCTTTGGCTATCACCACCAAAGACTTGTTCATTTCTTTTAAAATAGTAAAATTATGGATATCTCCTCCAGAAGCTTCGGCTATCACCATCAAAGACTTGCTCATTTTTTTTAAAACAGTAAAATTCTGGATATCTCCTCCAGAAGCTTCGGCTATCACCATCAAGGACTTGGTTTCTTTCTTTTAAAACAGTAAAATTCTGGGTACCTCATCCAGAAGCTTCGGCTATCACCACTAAAGACTTGCTCATTTTTTTTTTTAAAATAGTAAAATTCTGGATAACTCCTCTAGAAGCTTCGGCTATCACCACCAAAGTCTTGGTTTCTTTCTTTTAAAACAGTAAAATTCTGGGTATCTCCTCCAGAAGCTTTGGCTATCACCACTACAAACTTGCTCATTTTTAAAATTCTGGATATTGATTTTTGAAAATATGTTGAAAGTTATACCTGAAGGTTTTGAGAGAAGATGCAAATGTTTTATGATGCAGATGCAAATGCTTTATGATACAGATACAGAGATTAAACAAGATGCACATGTTTCATGGTGCAAATACAAATATCTTGGATTGATGCAAATGCTTCTTGATGTAGATGTAGAGATTAAACAAGATGCAAATGCTTCAAGGTGCAAATGCAAATGTCTTGGATTGATACAAATGCTTCTTGCAATAATGTGAATGCAGAGATTATCAATGTGCAAATGTTTTATGATGCAAATGCAAATGTCTTTGATTGATGCAAATGTTTCATGAAATGATGCGAATGCAGATATTATCAATGTGCAAATACAAAAATTAACATGGGTGCAAATGCTTCATAATGAAATTGCAAATGTCTTTGATTGGTGCAAACGCTTCTTGATGCAGATGCAAAGATTAAAGATGCAAATGCTTCTTGATGCATATGCAAAAATTAAGGATGCAAATGCTTATTGTTGCAGATGCAAAGATTAACAAATATGCAAATGTTTCATATGCAGGTGCAATGATTAACAAAGATGCAAATGTAGTGATTTATTGGGTTGATGCAAATGCAAAGATTTATAATGATGCAAATATCCCCAATTGTTTTTCTAGACTTTGACTTAGCCTTTCCAATCTATTTTTTCCTTTTCAAATCAAAGTGTATCTCAAACACTCTTGCCCCATAAGAGATTATTCCCTTTTCAATCCTTGGCTATCTTTTTGCCCAAACAGTTTTCAAACTCTTATCGACAGAAGTCTAAGTCGAATGTTTATTCCTCATATCTGGAAGTCAAAATCTACCTCAGTAGTTCCATACCTTTGGGTTAGAAGAACCCTTGTCTCATGCCAACATCATTTTTATTAAAAAATGGTTTCTTCAAAAATATTTTCATTATTTATTTGTTTTTGAAAAATATTTGCTCATTTATTTAAAACTTCTGAGCCAAAAATATTAACCCTACAGTGTATGATGTACAAATCTCTTGAAGACTGATGATCACTGTTAGAAAATTTTCTAAATGTCAATTTGGGTTTTTCAACTTGAATTTATAGGCTTCGTACAACAGGATTTTGGTTGATCCAAGAAAACTTCACAACAAGAAAAAAATGTATGTCCCTTCTAGGCTCACAAATGGATCAGGTTTTATAAAACATGAATTCCTTGAGAATCAAACAAATTTAAAATTCTTTTAGTTTCCAAATCATGGCATTTTGACAAGCGTCAAGATTAGCCGGGATGTTCAAACTGGAAAGTTAATTTTGGAGGGAAAAAAGTCTTAGTTTTTGAAGTTAATCCTTTAAATGAGAGTTGACAGTTTTGGGGTTTATTTAGGAATTCCTGGATGTTCCTTGATTCCTTCAAGATGACTTCCTCTTTCGTCAGGGCTTCGATAATACCATGAGTGGCATAAAAAAATTCCTCTTGTTTTACTCTAGACTGCCCATTTTTGGGGTTTCAACCTAGAGCTTTATTGTTTCTTTCTCTTTTTTATTGTTGCACCATGCATCTGAGAATTCTAAATTCTTCCATAATAAAATGATAATTCAAAGAGATGGGATAAAATCTGAGGAAAAAATCTTCAAGTTAAATATCCACGCTTGATCAAAATGGACTTTTAAAGCACGTAACGTAGGCCAAGGTTCGGGGTTCAGAAAGAAAGGATAAATGGGCCCAAAATATGTGTTTGAGGGTAATCAGATCAAGGATCATTTCCTGAGGAGGATTCTCTTTGAAACATTTGTCTCTTATGGACTTCTCTTTCCTTCTTTTGACTTTTGCTCATTTTCTTTTTTGTTCTTGGCTTTCATTTCGCCATCCTTTTCACATTTTCCTTTTTTTTTTTTTTTGTTCTTGGCTTTCAATTCGCCATCTTTTTTACATTTTCTTTTCCTTTTTTCTTCTGCATCTCCATTTCGACAAAGTGAGCCCATACTTATTTGGAAGCTCAAATTACTTTGTATCTGTCTTCGAGTTAGGACTCATTTCTCCGTGATCTTTGAGAAGATCTTTCCTCGTATTTGCCCCCCAATGTGGAGGATGATCCTTGATCAGGGTTCAAAGAAGAAAGAATTATTTCGGCTCAAAAGGGGTAACTATGGATAATTTCTTTTTGTGAAAGGGTTATGAAATATGGCCATTTCTCATATCAAGCACAAATATTCTCATTGAAAAGCAATCCTTAGGGGAATAGATAACCAGAATTTCATTTTGCACTTGGAATCTTCCGAATTCTCATATGCATGATATCACAATTTTTCCTCTTTTTTTTTTTGTTGCATGCCCCAATAATTCATACCTTAATTCCCCCTTATCCACCATTTATCCATCGTTTCTACATATGATGCCCCAATTTGATTAACTAGGAGAATTTATATTATTACGAGGAACATCACAAGTCTTTTTCTTCTAGGTCTATATCAATAGGTTGAGTTTCGATCTTGGGTTTGCTTGAAGTGACAAGGAAAAATATGGCCCAAAATAGGATAATATGGTTTAGTCATTGTGTCCCGAGGTGTCAATCATGAAGTGATATTTAGGCAATTGGTGTTTCATGGTTATTGGAAAGGATGTGAATGGTTTTGGCACAACCTTGACACACATCAAATTACCACAATCTAGATTCTTGAAAGAATATCTCATTTGTTTGAGTTTCCAAGGAGCTCAAAAAAAATTCAAATAGTTTGTTCCGTTCTTCATAGCCTAAGTTAGGATCTACATCTTTGCTTATTTTGCAGTGACAATGGTTTATGAAATTTAGAATTCTTCTTCCTTGAAGCAATAGGTCTTTCAAGAGGTCTCAATTTAAAGAATTTAGGCATGGGAAAGCCTGAAAGAGGACGGTGAAGGTATCGGTTCATTTCTAACAATGATCATCAATGTTTTCGAGACTCTCTATGATTTCATTTATGTGGAAAAAGAATTTTGTTCTTTTTTTTAAAAAACACATTATTGTTTAGTCAAAAATTTCTTCAATGTTTATTTTCTTGAAAATTCAAATTATTGCTAAAACACAATAAACATAAAGCATTTAAAATTCAAAACTTATTTATTTAATATTGATGTCAACATGGGACAAGTGCTTTCGTCGTCATATTGTATGGAACTACATGCATCATGAATTCTGATATGATTATGCACTATGTTTCTTATAACACTTGGATCTCCCTTCTTCCAAACTTATCGAACCAGGCTTGATGAGATCCCTGACCTTATACTTCAAAGCGGGGCAATTCTCCATTGATTGGTCTTGATTCCCGGAATGATAATCGCAACAGTCATTAGCATCATACCAACTCGGATAAGGGGGCTTCAGAGCCTCTAATTGCATGGGCGTCAGAAGGTGATTCTGAATGATTTGAGGTAGCAGCTCACTATATGATACGGGAATTGCGTCAACCTAATTTCTTTCTCACTTTTTATGCCCTATTCGATTATTCCCAAGGGGGTTTGATTGATAGACAGATGTAAATGCTGGCGCAGTTGCGGCCATTGGTTGGTAAGGATAAGAACCTTGAGAAACATTGTTCAGGGTATGGTAGAATGGCTGACACGAGGAGAATTGGGGATATGGGGCAAAACCTTCCATAGCTTGGGCATCTTCTTCTTTCTTTGTGGGTGCCCTGTTTCTTGAAGCCGTGGATGTCTTCTCTTTCAAGCTTCCCATCCTTGATAGCATTCTCAATCATCTCCCTTGAGATTATCATATCTGCAAAGTTTTTCGTGGCATTGCCGATGAGTCTATCATAGTACGGGCCCGTAGTGTATTCACGAAGAGGACAGTGGTTTCCTTCTTAGTGAGGGGTTGTTGTACTTCAGTGGCCATGTCCCTCCACCTCCGAGTATACTCTTTGAAGCTTTCAGTAGCCTTTTTCTCCATATTTTGCAAAGTGAGACAATTGGGCACCATATCGGTCACATGCTTGTATTGGCATAAAAAAGTTTTAGCCAAATCATTCCAAGAGCAAATCTGATCCCTCTCAACCAATTATACCACCTAATCGCGGATCTGTTGAAGCTATCCTAAAAATAGTGGATCAAAAGCTTATCATTATCTGTATGGCCCGTCATCTTTCGGCAAAACATAGTGAAGTGGGCTAACGGATCGGTTGTTCGTCATATTTCTCAAAGTCGGGGACCTTGAATTTATGAGGGATGACTAAATCGGGGACCAAGCAAAGTTCATTTGCATCTATACTCCCAAATACATCTGTGCCTTCTATTGCCCATAGTCTTTCATCTAATAGCTGGTATTTCCACTTGGGAATTTGCCGACTCAGCCCCATTCAACGCAATCGTTTTCAACTTTGCTTGATTAGCCGGATCAGCTAAGTTTAGGACGTTGATGGGAGTAACTGTGCTCTGAAAAGACTGGCCATCCAACATTATGACCTTAATCTGACCCTTTTATGCTTCCGACCTTTCTCTGGCGGCCAAGTTTTCAGTATATCCCTTTCCTTTAGTCGCGACGGACACCAGTTCCATGAATTTAGTCATTTGATCTCTAGATTCTGCTTGAGACTTTGCAAACTGTACTCGCAATTCTTCACGTGCTCTTTCCATTCTCTCCATCTGAGCTGTTTGTTCATTCTCCTTGGCTTTGGCTTGTGTTATAAAGGTGCTCAGTACTTCTTATACCTCTGATTTGTATTGGAAATTTCTTCAAAAACTCTTAAAACCAAGCCAACTTCTGTTTTATCCCCCAAATGTGTTTCATGATGTATGAGCTATGTATGTCTTGGATGCAATTTGATTCCAGCAAGATGCACGTAAAGAATAAATAATTCAATGCATGGATATACACAGAGAAAACATGCTGACCATGTATGTTATAAATGCAACAGGATGCCAATATGATGCATGTAAAGAATAAACAAATTAATGCATGAACATATACAGAGAAATCATGCTGACTATGTATGTCATGAATGCAACCTGATGCCAACATGATGCATGTAAAGAATAAATAAATTAACACATGGGTATATACAAAGAAATCATTCAATGATTAAATGAAAGTGGTGAGACCAGTCTTGATTATTCAAAATCTCATTATGCTTCTGTTCTATCTGATCCAATCGGGTAACATAATCTTCTCCATTTTTCTTTTTTGGAAAGAGAAAACCAAGGCTATCTTTAGACATGAACTCTATCATGGTTCTTTATTTTAGGGGTTTGAGAAAAACCCATTTTTATTTACCTCTAGAGATCATAAATTATCGATGATAATATTGACTTTTCTATCATCGGCGTTGATAGAGCCATTGTTATACGTAATTGAACTTAATGTCAATGAATGGATGGATGAGATACGTGGTATGGCAAATAATTGATCAAATACAAATGCAGGGGAAGATACCACAAAGGAAATAAGAATCGAAGGAACTTAATCATCATCATCTCATAAATTTGAAGCATTCCCATGCCAATGTTCACAGGACATAAACCATATTTTCAAAATCTAAAAAGTGGTTAGAACTGTCTTTGCAAGCATTTTATTTTTTCTAGCATCCTAAGGTAGAGCCGGCTACTGAAAAGACCGAAGTCCTACTACATCACGATCATCAATATCCCAGCCCTAATTAGTCTTCCCCAATCCTCTATCAATTAGTGTCGTCAGATTGAATCACTTAGCATCTATAAGAGACTGCACTTTGTTCTTGAAGGCCTCACAGTCTTCAATGCTATGTCCAACAATTCCATAGTGATAGTCACATCTTGCATTTGGGTTATACCACTTGGGGTATGGTGGTGGCAGTGGTTTCAATGGCACATAGGCAACCAGATGATCTTGGATCAATATAGGGAGAAGCTCTTGGTAGCTGATTAGAATGGGATCAAAATGGCTTTGGGTCTTGTTCTTGGGTTGTTTCTTAGCCATACATGGCCTAGGAGTTGGGGCATTTGATGGCGGCACTAAGGCTCGAACCAGAGTGTTTGCATGGAGAGGTGGCGGAATAGCAAGGCAAGAGTATGGATTTGGACACGAGGCCCATATAGGTTGTACACAGTTTGAGGTTTGTATCCCGGATGCTTGATGAGATGATTGATGAGGGAAAAAACACAAATTATAGTCAATTTATGGTGATGGAATGAGACCCAGAGATATCGTGTTGGTCATCCTAGTGGACGAAGGGGTAATAGTAAGGCGAAGATACTGGGTCAGATTTGGAACAGTTTGTAGGGGTGGTACAGGATCTGAGGTTTTTATCTTTGGCATCTGGCTTCTCTATTTGACCACTTCCACCATTTCATCAAGGTTCAATCCTTTATGGCACTGACAAGAGCCTTGAGAAAATTCCCCCTTACTTTTACTAAGATCCTCAAACGTTTTCATCAATTTGGTAAGTTGTTCTTTCACCTCCCCGATTTCATGTCCAAATTTCTCTTGACTGCGCTCCAAAGCATCCACTCGTTGCTCCAATTCATTCCTCATATTTTAAACCCCTTTTATGCAATTAACAAATGAGATTGGTATTACCATGAGATATATATATATATATAAAACATGAGTGTACATGCTCTATTCTTATATGTATGAATGTAATGATGATTAATGCTTGAAATGTACAAAATGCCAAGACGCTTGCGGAAATGAATTAACTTGAATAATATGAATGTTATGCAAAAATGTCATGAAAAGATCTAGGAAAAAAATCCTAATATCACTCTTTATTTTTTACTTTATTTTTTGGTTTTCTGACAACTATATTTTTGACATCTTTTTTCTTTTCCTTTCATATTTTTTGAAAAATGAAAACTAAAAGGAGGTTTTTATTAATTTTCACAACACTATTCCACTACAAAAACTTTTCATTATTCTCTCCTCATCGTTTTACAAGTGTAAAAGAAATTTTTTAAAATAACCCAAAAATACTAATTTTCGGTATTACTACAAATGATACATGGAAAAAGGAGTGAAATAATCAATGCAAAGTAAGAAAGTTAATGAAGTGCGCCCCAACAATATCAACTTATTTAGGCTTCACAGTGCCTTTGGGGCGGAATATCAAATTTATTACGGGCGATACAATGTACGTTCATCATCACCAGATTTATGAATCTTGTTTGGGATGCAAAATAGATAGCAAAGGGTCGGAAGCATTCCTCCATATGTTCCTAGCTTCGGTACGACTAACGAAAATTCGGCATGACTCTACCTAGGTTGGTTCCATACAGTTCACTATATGAGGTTGAATCAGGTTCTAAAGGCCCCAAATTGTTCCTCATTGTCGCCTGTGAAGGTTAGTAAGGCATCTCGATTCAAAGGGTTCAATTTGTTAGAGTATATTTCCCAGGCCTATGCGGAGGTTATCACCTCACAAAAGCGTAGGTACTTTACTACTCTAAAAATGTTTCGCTAGCCCATGCGGAGGTTATCACCTCACGAGAGCGTAGTTACTTTACTTCCACCTAAAAGGACAGAACCCAGGTATAGGGCTCATGTTATACAAATGCAGGTGTAGTGTGTGAAGAGGAAAAAACAAACCTTTTACCACCTATTCTACAACCTTTATCTTAAATTCCCCGACAATTTATTAAAAAGAATAAATCAAATAAGGGAAAGCATTAATTAACCATAGAGCAATAATAATGTACAACACTAAATAACTAGAGAACAATAATAATATGCATGAAAATGAACATATTTAAAAGCATCTTATCATTTTCAAAAATCCTCCCTATTTTATGAAAAATGGGAATTATAATTAAATACCAATTAGAATCGACAAAATCGAGACCTTTAATAGCACATGATTAATTCTAGGCCGGACTCTCTAATTGTCCCCAGTGGAGTCTCCAAGCTGTCGTAATGTGTCCCATAGTGGGACTCGCTAGATGACATTAAAAAAAGGGGAGTGTGGGGGGAAAGAGAAAAAGAAAATTTGTTCCTCGTAAATTAAAACAGGAGGGTTTGAAAACAACCTCGAAAAAGGAAATGGGTTCGCCACCGATCTTTTTTGGCTAGGTGTGATCAATCACCTATTAAAATCGATTTTATAAAATATTTTAAAATTAATTAAAATATTTAAAAAAACTAATTTTGAGATCTGCGCTTTGAACCAGAGAAAAACAAAAGCGGGTTCGGCAGTCGGTTACGCCACGGGGAAGGATTAGCACCCCTATAATGCCTGTATAAAACGGTAACCATGTGTTATCAATAGTCTCAGTAGAAGTCGGTTTTATATTTGATATTTAAAATAATTCCCTTTTTTAAAACAATCATATTATTTGAGAATGGTTTGGAATTTATTAATGCAAAATTTTTTCATGTTTTTCGGCAGACTCGGCAAAACAAAGAAACTTTTATTTATTTTGGAATTTTTCAAATCATCTTCGTTTTTTGAGAAAAAAGAAGATATTCCGTTGTTAATGATAATTGATGACATCCTCTCCGGCAGACCCAGTTGAGAACTCATGAATTATTTCAACTCAGTAATAACCTTATTTTGTAAAAAATCGTTAATTTTTATGCATTTAAAATCATTAAAAAATGATCATGGATGTGCAAATTATTACTAAGATACAAATATAAATTAAACAAACATGCATAATTATCATGGCAAGACAAACATTCTATTATAACATGGCAAAAGAATTAATGACATGGCAAATAATTCATGACATGGCATATATGATATGACAAATAGCTCATGACATGGCAAGAGAATTTATGATATGGCATATATGGCAAGGCAAATATAGATCATATGGACACTAATCATAAAATGACATCATCAGAAGATATTCACATCCAATCACACATCATGATCAAAATGACAACATGAATATTAGATCACAAATTGACATCATCATGGAATATTCATAAACATAGGATTTGCATGATCAAAATGGCTAATGTAGACAACAATTATGAAATGACCTAATCATGGAATACGCACGAATATAGAATATGCACACATCATTATTTTTAAAATTCTTTTTCATGAATTTTCTCTTTGGTGAAACTATATAAATGGCGTGCGTCAGGATATTTTACCGAATTCCCAGGCAAAGTTTCAAAAAATATCTTTTTACATGAAGTGTATATAATTTCGGTTAAAACGAAAACCATACCTTTCAATTTCATAAACACGTGCGTTGAATAATTTCCTAACCTCTCTGGCAGACCCAACAGAGATTAAGAACTAATTCTCGCCAAATGTCTAGGAAACCGAAAAAATATGTTTTCATGCTAAATTAAGTAAAAACTTCTTAAAATATGCAATGCATGAAAATGGAATGTGTTTCTCTCTTGAAGAGAGGATACCTGAACACCTAAAAAGATATCCGACTACCTTTGAAAGAAACCTAAGTTGGATTTTAAAATGAGAGATTTCGGGTACGAATTTTAGCTCCGATTAAGGAGGCATTCTAATGCCCTTGTTTGACATCTGAGTATCTTTAAACAAGTTTTGAATGCAATATTTTGAAAACCAAAAATAAGTAAAAAAATAAATGCAATTTTTGAAATAAAACTCCCATGGCCGAATGGCCTAGTGCAAAAATCCTAGTTTTTGACTCACTCTTTAAAGCTCGGATTAACTACCCATGACCCGATTTTTGTAAAACTATTTTTTTTACCTTTGAAATAACATGGAAAATATCCCAAAATAGTAGCTATGGGTTTCGGCCAGCCCCTACCCTTTGGTGAAAAAAAACGAGACCTTTGCTAGCTTTAAAACTTGTTTTGACTCCTAAGAACCGATTTTACAAAGCTATTTTTTAGACCTTTATAAAAAATTCAAAAAAACCTGAAAAAATCAGTTTAGACTCACAAAATGATGAACTAAATGAGGTGGAAACATTTTTTTATTGTGAAAAAAATGCATAGTTAAAATATTGCCCAAAATCAGCATATCCAACTTGCGAAACATTGTTTTTTCCAACTAGTTTGAAAAATAAGTTTTGGCTATGGACCATTGGTTGATCCTAACCAAAACCTTACTGGAAATTAGTTGAAAACATATTTTTGTAGCAAGTAAAATGATTGGCTCAAGGCCGGCTTAGCCATCTTTTGGTGAAAAACCAAGGTCATCAAGCTCATAATCATTTCCCAACACGCAATATGCAAGATGCAACACAAAAGTCAGCAAGATATATATATCAAAATGACAATATGCAAGCAAGAAAAAGTAAGCAAACATGAAAACAAGTTTGGCTCAAAGTTTGGCCTCTTGGATGCTAGATCCGATTCAAACTATCACTTAGTGGAACCAAGATCATCAAGCTCAAAAACCTTCTTATTTGATTTTTTTTTTAAAAGGAAATCAAAAGAAGAACATCTATCCTACCATAATAGAACAACCCACATCACAATTGTAAGCAAGAAACATGAGCAAAATACAAAGACAATGATAACTACAAGTTTCGCCCAAATGGGAAAAATAGGGGAGAAAATGTTGTTTTCTTTTTTTCCTTTGAAAAATGAGAAGAGGAAGAGAAAAACCTTTAAGAAAACCATTTTGAAACCTTTGTTTTTAAGAAAATTAAATGAAAAAAAATATTGAAAATAAGAGGAAAAGAACATGAAATGATAAAGAAAATAAAGAACAAGAATGGAGAAGAAGATTACCTAGCAAAGCTCTCCCAACAAGCTCTCAAACTCCTCATCCTTTCTCCTTTTTTCTCTCTTCCTTTCCTTTTCTCCTTAGGTGATTTAGCTACTGCCCTTAGCTCTCAAATGGTAGTGAATATGTGTGAAAAATAAAAGGGTTTTCCCCTTTTCTATTAGTGTTGGCCGAATATCCCTCTTAAGAGACCATGCTCATCTTTTTCTTTTCTTTAGTCATGCTTTCTTCATGCACTCATGGTCCCCTCTTCCACATAGCCACCTCTCCTAAAATAAAGGATCAAATAATATTCCTATTGGCCCTAAATGCCATGTCAAATATTCTTGTCCCCTCTCTCTATAACAATTTTAGCCACTTGTTTTGATCATGTAGCTTAGCCAAAAATATCTTCATATTGTCATCTTTTTTATCCACTTGGCCTAATCCTATGGCTTTCACATGGCCTTCACATGATCTTTTATCCTTACAATTTAAATGCCTCTCATAGGCAAAAAAATTCCACATAAGGCATTAAGTGGTGACTCATGTCCTTTCTTTAAAAATATCTACTTTCTCCTACATCTTGGCTGTAGACACCTAATTTTGTCCGAGCCCCTAAACAAGGTAAGTTCTTCCTTCAACTTCCCGGAATGCAAAGAATCTCCCCTCATTCCACAGTTGGGTATCCAAGACTTTGATTTGAAGGCCAACACAGAAAAGTCAACCCAAAAAAGTCAACTCCGAAAAAGTCAACCTCAAAAAGTCAACCATTGAAAAACTCAACTTTCAGGGAAAATCAAGATTCGAAGGTAAATTGAACAATGCTGAAGGAATTTTGATAGTCAGAGATCTATAATTCAAGGTAAAGAGAAAAATTGAAGGTGAAAAGACAAATTGCAATATTCAATGTAGGAAAAAGCATGGAATTTCCAAATTTGGGGAAAAGTGCATAAACAATCAAATTAGATGAAATTGAAACCTCAATTTGAAGGATAATCAATAAAAAGAGATATTTCAAGATCCAATTTCACAAAGAAAAATCAATCGAAAGAAGAATTGAACAAAATTGGAAATTGCCATTTTGGGGAAAATAGGAAATTTTGCAAATTTGGGAAAAAGTATATAGATGATCAAATTGGACAAGACTGAAGGTTCAAAATGAAATAAAATCAAATTGGACTAAATCAGAGAGGAATTCGGATGTAAAAATTGGGCAAAATTGGTCCAACTCCACTTCTATATGTGAAAAAGGTAATGGAAAAAGAAAATTCGAAAAATTGGCCTGTTTCGAGTAAAACCAAGGTTTCAAAAGTTAAAGGGCAATTTTCGAATATCCGAGAAAGATAGAATCTGAGCTCAAAAAATTGTGAAACTTTTCAGATTAAGTTTTAGGATGGAAAGAAGGAAATGAGACGAAAAAATCCTGAAATTGGGGTCGAAATAAAAACAGGGTAAATTCGGGGGACTAATCCGCAATTTTAGAGAAAAATCTGGGACAAATGGAAAACGAGCTCGAAAAATTATGAAAAATTCCAGAACTAAGTTTTATATTGGATAGGATGGATTGAAAAAAAAATTCCAAAAATGGGGTTGAAATGAAAATAGGCAAAGTTCGGGGGACTAATCCGTAATTTTAGAGAAAAATTCAGGAAAAATGGAAACGAGCTCGAAAAATTATGAAAACCTCTATAACTAAGTTTTATATTGGATAGGATGGATTGGAAAAGAAAAATCCAAAATTGGGATCTATTTGCAAATAGATCAAGTTTAGGGGGCCAAAATGCAATTTTATCGAAAAACCAAAAAATGACCAATTTGCTAATAAAAAAGCGGATTGGCCTGGAATATTTCAGGCCATTTTCGGCCAGCATAGAGAAAGGGAAGGGGGGGTTGATCAAACTTGATCCAATGGCCAAAATGAAGTAGAAAGATGATATATATATTTTTAAAAAGGACAAGATTCTCCACTACTTGCCTATGTGGCATTTTTGGCCAATAGGAGGCTTTTTAATTATAAAGATGGGAGATCATTGGCCAAGGCCATGTGACGGCCATGTGAAGACCATGTGAAGGCTATATGATGATGCCAAGTGGAATAAAAATGCAAACTAGGTAGATATTTTGTTAGTAAGCTACATGATAATGACAAGTGACTTAAGAGAGGTTGTAGAAATTGGGGACGAGAATAATTGAGGTGCTTGGAGCCAATGAGAGGTTAGTAGAGCCTTAATTTTAGGAGATAGCCATGAGGAAGGGGGACAAGAAATATCCATGTGGAAAGGATGTTGGAGAGCATGCACAAAGAATGAGTAAGGCAAAAAAAAAAAGAAAAAAAGAAAAAAGAGGAGCATGCACACAAGGGGGTAGTCGGCCAAGCCTTATAGGAGAGGGATTCTCTTCATTTTTCATACATTATTCAATACATTTTGAAAGAGAAGCCAGTAGCTAAAACCTCTCAAGGAGAAAAAGAAAGGAAGAGAGAAAAAGGAGAAAAAATGGTGGAATTCTAAGAGGATTTTGGAAGCTTTTCTAGGTAGCTTTCCTTTCTCCTCTTATTTATGGTTTTCTTTTCATTTCCATGTCTATGATTTCTTTTGTTCTATCTCATGTTCATCTTATTTTCTTCAAAATGGTTTTTTAAAAGGTTTTAAAAAGGCTTTCTTCTATTCTCTACAAAATATTAAAGTTTACAAAAATTTCCCTATATTTTCTCCTTGGCCGGAACACTATGTTTGCTAGTGTGCTTGTCTTTTGCTTGATTTTCTTGCTTGCATGTTGGATGTGGGTTTCACTATTGTGGTACGATAGATTTTATTTTTTGTTTTCTGTAAAAAATAAATAAATAAAAAAGGTTTGATGTGCTTGAGGATCTTGGTTTTACCAAGTGATTTTGGTTAGGTAGGATTATGTCCTTAGAACCAACCCTTGAGCCAACCTTGTTTTTTGCTTGTTTGCTTATGTTTCTAGCTTTTATTGCATTATATTCATATGCTTGTCTTGCTGATTTTCATGTTACATTTCATACATGGCATATTGTGTGTTTGTTGGGAAATGATGCTAGTGCTTGATGACCTTGGTCTCCCACCAAGAGATGGTTAAGTAGGATTCATTTCCAATAAGCTAGCCTTGAGCCCATCATTTGTGCTTGCTGTAAAATACTTTTTTACTCATTTCCAACTTGATTTTGGCTAGGATTAATTAATGGTCCATAGCCAAAATCTATTTTTCAAATTAGTTGGAAGAAAACAATGTTTACAAGTTGGATATGCTGATTTTGGGCAAGGTTTTCACCATGCATTTTTTGCCAAAATAAAAATCTATTTTTACCACTTGTATGTCATTATTTTCTAAGCCTAAACTGATTTTTCCAGATTTTTTTTTTGAATTTTTTACAAAGGTCTAAAAAATAGCTTTATAAAATCGGTTTTTAGTAGTCAAAGCAAGCTTTTAAGATACCAAAGGTCTCAATTTTTTTTTTTTTTTTTTACAAAAGGGGAGGGCTGGCCAAAATCATGTAGCTACTGTTTTGGGATGTTTTAACAATCGAAATATTTCTTAACAACTTAACCATCATCAATCAAGACAAAGATCAACCCACGATAGATATATCCAAAGTTTCACACTATACAAATCCAAACATATATCTGTAAGTGTCTAAGTCACTACAAATCCAAATATTATTCCTTTTCAAAATTCAAAGGTTAAATATCACACAACAATTACACTATTTACAAAGCTTATAATCATCATTATATCTCAAACTTTTTCTTTGAGCAAATATATTACTATTATCTTTGGGTCAAAGTCAAAATATGTGTACCATAATAAAAATCCTCTTTCCAATATGTCAACCGTATAACTCCAAATAATAGACTTCATGTTAAGGTCACAATTTACAAACATCAAACACATGCTTAACATAATCTCATAGATTTTGTTTTTTTTTTTTCAAAGTTGAATCCGTACTCAAATCACAAAATATGAAAAACCGTCACTAATAATTCTTATTCCAAATTGACTTGAATAGTAAAACCTTTTTTTTATCATGACCTTAGGTCTGTAACTTTTATACACAAAACTATAACATATTGCACATGATTATTGATAGTCTCCAAATAAAATTTCTCAATGACTATTTCAAATTCATTGCACTCAAAAATAGAAATAGAATGATCGACTTCAAATAATTTTATGAAACATCAATTCACATCATCAAACTTAGATCTTTTCTTTTTCTATTAACCAAACTACACCAAATTGATGAAATAACCTCTTAATGCGTCAAAATAATAATTTATCACAAGTGTATGATTGAAACTCAAAATCCACTAAGACAATATTCAATCATCATAACCATAGATATCTCTTAATCAAACTTCAATAAATGCCAAATATATCAATACTTATTGTCAAATTAGGTACCATCCTTGAAATCAGAACTACATCAATTTTACTGAATATCCTCATTAGCATCTTAAATCCAATTGATCACAAGTGAAAATTTAAAACAAATTCCTTTAATGAAAAGTTCATAAAAACCGACACCAATAAATATCTTAAATTCCAAATATCATTTCTTGCCAATATAAAAAATAAAATTGGGACATGTAATAAAAAATCAACTTAGGTTTTCTAATAGATATTGGCATAAGGATGTTGACCTTTAACCATGAATTCTTAAGAATAAAAGATAGAGTGAGAGTGATAAAAAGTTAATTACACTTGATTGAAATTGTATGCGAACCAATAGAAAAAAATAAATTAAAGGCTCATATAAGGATTTCATGATAAATGAATTTTAATTCATAAAATAGAATGCATAATGGACACATAACATTGAGATAACATTGGCAATATTGATTTAGATTAGCCAATTAAATAACAAAGTCAATTAAAAATCCATCCGTCATTAGGTCAAGAGTAGAATGAGGGAAACACCCTAAACAAATAGAAATACGTGAGCATAAATCTCAAAGAGCAAATTAAGTAATGGAGTCAAAAATAAAATTATGATCACAATTACAGATAAGAGTAAAATGATAAAATCAAACTATTCATGAGTAACAAAGCATTCATGAATGAAGTTACCATTTTAGAAAGTTTAATATAAAAAGATTAAGCTATCCATGTGCTTAAATGACTAAAAATTGAAATGATTTAAAAGTTTGCCTTTGAAAGGCATGAAAAATGCAGAAAGGTCAAAATTACTAAATTCTTTTTACAAACCAACCAAGACATCATAGTTTTACCATTTGAGAACTTTAACATCATACATTTAAACTATCTATGTACATAATAAGCAAGATATGGGCCAGTTCAAAAGTTTTAACTTTAAAGGTATAGAAAATGCTAAAAAAATCTTTTTTTTTTTTATTTTTAATATTTCAATAAGTTTAATATCACAAATTTAAGTTATCCATGAGTCTAAATGCGCAAGAACTGGATATGTTCAAGAGTTTGCCCTTTAAAGACATGAAAAATGCTTAAAAAAGCCTAAAATTACCAAATTTTCTAACAAACCAAGTAAAGTTTTATTCTAACAGTTTAGTCATTTTTATACTATAAACTTAGTTATCCATGTACCTAAATGAGCATGATGTGGCCAAGTTTGAAATTTTACCCTTATAAGGACATAAAAATGCAAAAAAATGCAAAAAAACCCATAAAACGAAAAGGTTTTTTTGACAAATCAAGCAAGATAGCATAGTTTTGTCAATTAAATAAGTTTAACATTAGAAATCACTAACATTTAAGCATTTATTTCACTTCAGCAAATAACAATCTAAGAAATACTATTGTGAAAACGATACAAAGAATGAACCATACCTTTTCTATAAGAATTTATCTTACTTAGGTTCAAAAATCTTATAAGAAATATAAAATTTCTATAACTAAAAGTACTACTTAAGCAACAATCATGATAATATTGGCTAAATTATCAAAATAGAGTTTGAGATAAGCTTGTTACCTTGTTCAATGGCCAAATAAAGATAGCTCCACCACCAAATAACCTAATGTTTATTACTTTGAGAAGATACAAAAAACTGGTTTCTCAAACACAACAACCCATGAGCAGAAACAACACATTGTTCCCCAGTTTCCAAGTCCCATACAGTCATCCCAACTCATGTAATCTTATCACTACAAACCACCAAAACCTCGTTATTAATCTTCTTGCTAATCTCTATCAATAATCTAAACAACACTTGACAATATATATATATATATATAGATATATATATATATATATAGATAACAAATTTAGGCTTGCAATTGCAGGAACAGTTGACAGATTATGGTTGTTTTTTTCTTTTTCTTTCAAAATAGTCAAATACATAATCTTTAAATACATTTGTCAAGTTTAAATAGTCTTAAGGCATCGCTAGTTAATCATATAAAACTTATTGAAACTTCCTAAGATGAACATGCAGCTAAGTTTAATCTCATGAAAAAAGTTAACAATAAATTGCTTTTAAAATGTTGAAATAGAGATAAGAAGTCAACTTTGGAAAATCAAGATTATAAAAGAAAATTGGATGTTAAAGAGACAATCTTGATAATTGGAGAGCTACATTTGAAAAAGAAATGGAATATTGAAAGATGAGATTAAAGAGATGTGGTGGAGGGACTAAATAAAAAAAATCTAAAGTTGAAATTAGAGGTGGAGAAACAAATTGAGATGTCAATAAGGATAATTAGGACGAGTGGAAGACGATGGAAGAGAAAATTGAAAGAAACGGGAAGGAAAGTGAGATAAGAGGATTGAAATGGTAGAAGGACTAAATTGAAAGCAAATTGTACACGTAGGTTGGGAGATTGATGGTGATGGTGTAGTAGGACTTTGATCTTTTATGATGTAGTAGAACTTTGGTCTTTTCAGTAGCCTGCTCTTATAGCCTTAGGATGCTAGGAAAATAAAATGCTTGCAAAGACAGTTTTAACCACTTTCCAGATTTTGTAAATATGGTTTATATCTTGTGATCATTGGCATGGGAATGAATCAATTTCCAAATAGATGTTGATGATCAAGTTCCTTCGATTCTTGTCTCCTCTGTGGTATCTTCCCCTGCATTTGTATTCGATCAATTACTTATCGTACCATACATGTCATCAATCCATTCATTGGTATTAAGTTCATTTGCACATAATAATGGCTCTATTAATGCCATTGATAGAGAAGCCAATATTGTCCTTGATAATTTATGATCTCTAGAGGAAAAAAGGGGTTTTCTCAATCCCCTAAAATAAACAGCCATGATGAGAATGAATATTGATAGAGTTCGTGTTTGCTCTCTGAAGATAGCTTTGGTTTTCTATTTTTTTCAGATAACACCAAAAAGAAAAATGGGAGAGAATCATACTACCCAATTGGATAAAATAGAACAAGTGCAGAAGGAGACATCTGAACAAGTCTTGTAGACGATGTAGATGACTTCGGCAAATATTGAAAAACTGATAGAAACTATAAGAGAACACTTTACACAGAAAAGTAGTCAACTTCAAGAGTGTGACAATTTGGGAAAAAAATGTTCATGACCAAATTTCTGATCAGGTTCATTCACAATCATTCGGAGTCTAAAGGTAGAGATACAACCAGAGTATGCCCTATTGGAGGAAAGGATTCAAGCTGTTGAAGGTGGAGATGAATTTAGTGCGAAAGAGTTTCTCTTGATCCCCGATGTGATCAACCCGTCGAAATTCAAAGTTCCGAAATTCGAAAAGTATAATGGACTTAAGTGCCCTAAAACATATTTGGCCACCTATTGTAATCAAATGGTAGGGTATGCACATGATGAGAATTGCTTATCTATGTTTTTCAAGACAGCCTAACAGGGGCAGCATCTAAGTGGTATTTTCAGTTGAAGAAAGGCCAGTGCGCACACGGAGAGACTTAGCTCGGGCATTCCTAGGACAATACAAGCACATGTTGGAAGCAATTCCAGATCAATAGACCCTCCAAAACATGAAAAAGAGACACAATGAGAGCTACAAAGAATATGCTTGTAGATGGAAAGATGTAGCCTCACAAGTCCGACCACCTTTTACCAATAGAGAAATGAATGCTTTATTTGTGGATACTCTCCCACATCCATACTATGACAAGTTGGTCAGCAATGCTTTCTCAGAGTTCACAGACATATTGTTTTCAGTGGGTAGGATTGATGATGGTATAAAAAAAGGAAAATTGTAGATACCGATGCAAGAATTGTTATCGAGAAGAAGGATGGTGTTGCCAATGAGTATGATCAAGTCATAGCTATCGAAGGCAGAATCAAAATAAGGTTTGGTGAAATGCAAGAAGATCCTTTAAGTGGTTATTTATATCCTCGAGCATATGTCGACCATTGGTCTCAACACGATCATCATGCTTCCATGCCTTTCAGACCACCCCAAATTTTCATTATGCCGAATGACCCGGAGGTTAACTCAGTCTATTATCAGAGCAATTGTCATAACGTGCCAAATACGAATTCAGCATGCTAAACACAAAACATGGAGTCGCCACTAATCATCTTACTAGGTGTGATGAGTCACCTATATGAATCTATTCTTCTTAAAGTTATCCTAAGCTCGACTAAGGCACCCTAAAAAGAATAGGTTCCGATCTACGTTTCAGAATTAGGTTCGGGAGTTTGGTTACGTGTGGGGAAGGATTTAGCACCCCCACAACGCCTATAAAAATAATACCACATTAATCACATATTAGGTCTTATCTAAAGGTCTCCAGGTCAATAAACCAGTTGAATAAAGATTTCTCAAAAGTCTCCAAAGAGTAACCTTTATCAAGGCTGTAAGTAATGGAAAATTTGGAAAATTCTTTCGTGGATTCCTTGAAAGTTAAACAAACATAACATTCTTCCAAAAGATCTAGATTTGGTTGTTTGATACATGTTAAGATTATGCCATACTATCAAGCATAATAAAGCCTCTCAAATCCCTTTGAAAGATTTCCAAATGCCAAATTCCTAGGCCTTTTCATAATACCTTGATTTATGAGCACATGAACCAAAGAATGAACGAAAACATCTTTTCTTTTCCCATTTGTTGGAAACACCTTGAAGAAATTGAAATCCGAATGAGTTCTTTTAGAGAGAAACTCAAAGATGAAAAATGAGATGTTCCTTCATAGCAAGATTCTTACAAACCAAAGGACTTTCACTTGAATGGAATCAAAATGGAGCATCTTTTGTGGATGAAGGTGAATTACGCATGAATGTTTTGGGGCATGCAGCAAAAAAAAAAGTGATATCATGCATATGAGAATTCAAATCATTCCAAGTACAAAATGAAATTCTGATTGCCTATTCCTCTTAGGATTATTTTTCAATGTGAATATTCGTACTTGATATGTGAAATGGTCATCTTTTATATCCTTTTCAATTTTTTTTTTATCCATAGTCACCTCTTTTGAGCCTAAGAAATTCTTTTTTTTCTTTGAACCTTGATCAAGGATCACCCACCACACTAGGGGGCAAATGCGAGGAAGGATATTTCAAAGATTACGGATAAATGAGTCTTAGCTCGAAGACAAATGCAAAGAAAATTGAGTCCCCAAATAGTACGAGCTCACTCTGTCAAAGTGGAAATGCACAAGAAAAAAGAAAAGAAAATGTGAAAAGGACGACGAAATAAAAATCGAGAACAAAGAAAAAAGAAAGAAAAAGAAACCCAGAAAGGACAAATGTTTCAAAGGGAATCCTCCTCATGAAATGATCTTTGTTTTGATTACCCTCAAACACATATTTTGGGCCTATTTATCCTTTCTTTTTGAACCCTGAACCTTGGCCTATATTACGTGCTTTAAAAGTTCATTTTGATCAAGCGTGGATATTTAACTTAAAGAGTTTTTCTTCAGATTTTATCCCATCTTTTTGAATTATCATTTCACTATGGAAGAATTTAGGATTCTCAGATGCATGGTGGAACAATAAAAAAGAAAACAAAAAAAAGGAAATAATGAGGCTCTATGGTGAAAACCTCAAAATAAATGGCAGTCTATATCAGAATAAGAAGAAGTTTTGATGCCACTCATGGTATTGTCGAAGCCATGACAAAAGAGGAAGTCATCTTGAAGAAATCAAGGAATATTAAGGAATTTCTAGATATCCAAAAGGGACAGCTCTTTTTGAGAATTGATTTTGAAAGCTAAACATGTTTTCCCTTCCAAATTGATCTTCCAAACATTGAACATATCATGGCTAAGGTTAACACCTATCAAAATGCCACCTTTAGAGATTAGAGGATTGTTGAAAGTTAATTGTACTTTAAAGCTTTTCCCGAAAAACGTTTAGTTTTAAGGAATTCACGTTTTGGGAAAACTTACTTACGAGCTGAGATAAAAGGACATCCACCTTATTTCTTTTTGTTAAGTTGGGAAGCTTCCATAGAAAAATGTGGACCTTATTGCATCAGTCCATTGACCTTATTGCATTAAACCGTTCAAATCACTCGAAAATGGGTTGATTTCTCACCTCGCTTAGAAATGTCTTTAATGGTGATCACCAATTTCTGAAAGACTTCAATTTTACATGTTTTAGAAGAAATGAAATTGACATGTTTTGAGCAGAACAAACTGAAATTGAAATGTGGATATGCTTTGGCAAGAAATAAGAGTCATATTATACAGGGCATGAAATTTTAAATTTATACTTCCATGAAGTTTGGCTCTGTGTTTTGATCTTGGCAAGGAAACCAAAAAGAAAGAATTCGTCGGGGCAAGAAAAATGTTGAAAATACAAAATCACATGATTTCTTCGATAAGATGAATTAGAAAATACAGACGTGGAGCAGGGACCATTCCCTCCAATATGGTAAAATAAGGCATCAAACGAGGAAACCTTATCAGGATACGAGGAAAAAGGGAAATGATCTACTCTCTCAACATTTTCTTCATGTGAAATGATGTCATGCATCTCCATAAGCACTCATGCATCATATAATGAACATATTTGCATCTGCATCTTTATAGGTTGCATCAATATAGTTGATTATTGCATTTGTCAAGTATTGAAAAGATTAAAAGGAAAATAGGATAGGTTTCCTAGAGAGATGAAGGATTTTCTTTATATTTAGAGAAAAGAATCGGTTGAAAATGAAAAAGAGTTTGTCTCAAAAAGTGAAGAAATGAGTCTTGAGAACTTCTCAAAACAATTTTTATTTCTAAAAGGATTATTTTGAAGTATATTATTTTAAAAACGGATAAGACCTCCGAGCACTATTTTCAAAATCATGCATAAGACCTCTGGGCACCATTTTCAAAGAAGAGCTTTTAGTTTTTAAAGTTGTGGAGCCTCTGATTAGAGGAATTTTTAGTTTTTAAAATTGTGGAGCTTTGTTTAGAGGAGCTTTTGAATTTTAAAGTTTTGGAGCCTCTGTTTAGAGTAGCTTTTAAATTTTAAAGTTGTGGAGCCTTGGAGGAGGAGTTTTTCAAAAGAATGAATTCTTAAGCCCAATGTAGCTGGCACCAAGAGGAAGTAAGACCAATAAAGTTGGCATATTAGATGAGTTTAAGCCCAATGTAACTGGCATCAAGAGGAAGTAAGCCTAGTGAAGTTGGCATTTTAGATGAGGTTAAGCCTAATGTAACTGGCACCAAGAGGAAGTAAGCCTAGTAAAGTTGGCATTTTAAATGAGTTTAAGCCCAATGTAGATGGCACCAAGAGGAAGTAAGCCCAGTGAAGTTGGCATTTTGAATGAGGTCAAGCCCAATGTAGCTGGCACAAGAGGAATTCAACCTAGTGAAGTTGGCATTTTAGATGTGGTTAAGCCCAATGTACCTGGCATAAGAGGAAGTAAGCCAAGTAAAGTTGGCACAAGATAAGATAAGGCCCCGGGATTGTCGTCAAGGTATTACTTTTCTTGAAAAGTTGAACTCGTTTTCTTAAGATGGGTCGAGCCTTGGTATGATAGTCAAGGTAATCTCTTTAAGGCAAACCTTTTATTACACGTTTTCGAGAAAAATGAAAAAATGAAAAATCAAAAGGACAAAAAGTGAATAAATTAAAAAAAAAATTAAGAAAAAGATGAAAAAACTCATTCTCTTTTCTCCCACACACGTGATCTCCACGACCAAATAAAATTGTTGTCTATTTTGTCTTTGCCTTATTCCTGAGTTTTAGCAATAACCAAAGAGGGACAGTTGTAGAAACCTAATTTTGTCCTGACCCTAAACAAGATACGTTCTTCCTTCAAGTCCGAGTTCCTAACTTTAACTCGATTTCATGGCCTAATATCCCTACACTTGGATTTGGAAAAATGGACAAGACCGAAGTCAAAAGAAAAGTCAAAGTTGACCAAAGTCAAAGGGTAAGAAATAAACTTTGGAAAATCAAGATTAAAAAGGGAAATTAGATGTTAAAGAGACAATTTTGATAATTAGAGAGCTACATTTGAAAAAGAAATGAAATCGAAAAATGAGATTGAAGAGATGTGGTAGAGAGACTAACTCGAAAAAAATCAAAAGTTGAAAGTAGAGGTGGAGAAGCAAATTGAGATGTCATTAAGGATAATTAGGATGAGTGGAAGACGATGGAAGAGAAAATTGAAAGAAACGAGATAAGGAAAGTGAGATAGGAGGATTAAAATGATAGAAGGACTAAATTTAATAAACTGAAAGTTCAATTGCAAGGGAAATTATAGAAAGGTTAAATTGAAAGAAATTGAAAGTTTAATTTGAAAGAGAATCGATAAAAGGATGAGATTGAAAAGCTCAATTACAAGAAGAATAAGGGTAGGAGTTAATTTGAAGAAAAATTAGAAATGGATGGACTAAATTGCACAAATTAAAAGTTTATAATTATAGTGAAGGTTGCAATTGAAAAGAAAAATAGTTTGGATAATGATGGCGGGATGAATAAGAGACAATTGGAAAGTTTGAGGAAAAATATGGAATTATCCTAAGGTAGAAGTGTAGTAAAATGAAAGAATGAAGGGCATTTTGGGAAAAATGCTAAATGGCATTTTGGTGAATAAGTGGATGAGTAGGAGAGAGAGGGAGCAAGAGGTACATGAGTTGGCAAAGGTTGGCCAATAGGATTGCTACTTTGTGAGCAAGAATAGGAAAGAGGGAATCAAAAGAGAGGGACCACTTGAAGAATGAAAAAAAGATGAGGGAATGTTTTAGAGAGGCCATTTGGCCAAGGCTAAATGGGAAGGCAGCAGCCCTATTTTCTTACTCATTTGGCCATTGTGAAAAATCCTTAAGGCAGAAGATAAAAAAGGAAATGAAAGTGAGGTTTTTGCTAGGATTTTTTCTAGATTAAGGTATTTTCAACTTCTTAGTCTTCATGATTTTTCTTTTCTCTTCATGGTTTTTCTTTTAAAAAAGGTTTTTCAAGGTTTCTCTTCTTCTTCTCTTCTATTTTTCAAGACTATAAAGTTTTTGCAAAATGCTTTTTTTTTTCTTACAAATTGCCGCCACTTTGGTTCTCTTTTCATTATTTTTACTTCATGTTTTCTCTTGATATTTGGTGTATTGTGGTCTATTGAGGTTATTGGATGATTACTTTTTGGTTTCCTTCTTGAAAATAAAAAGGTTATGAGCTTGATGAACTTAGGTTCTCCTAAGTGATGGTTAGGCCGGATTAATCATCCATGTGGCCAACCTCGAGCCAATTTCTTGTTTTTTGCTTATCTATGACTTCTTGTTTATATTTTGCGATCTTTGTTTGCATATTGCTGAATATGGTCTATTGTGGAGCATTCTTGATGTTGCATATTTATTTTTCTTTTAGGAAAAGTGGTTATGAGCTTGATGATCTTAGATTTTCTCTAAGTGATGGTTAGGCCAGATTAATCATCAATGAGGCCAACCTTGAGCCAATCACTTTGTTTGCATTAAAACATATTTTTAAAACCTTTTCCCATAAGGTTTTGATTAGGATCAACCAATGGTCCTTAGCCAAAGTCTTATTTTTCAAAGTGTTGGAAAAATCAATGTTTTAAAGGCTGGATATGGAGATTTTGGACAATATGAGTCTCAACATATTTTTATGAAATAAAAAATTATATTTTAACCCTATTTTAAAGAGCCTTGGCTGAACCTATTAGTGTGGTTTTCATGGTCATTTTGTTGTTTTTTTAGGTTTATAAATGAGGTTTTGAGAAAATCAAGATTTGGAGGTTAAAACGAGCTTAAAATAAGTCAAAGCCAATTTTTTTTCTGCATTATGAGGGCTAGTCAAACCTATAGGGGAGGGTTCCAAGGTCTATAAATGATGTTTTAAGAAAACTGGGTTATGGGTAGCTAAAACGAGCTTCAAAAATGTGTTAAAACTTTGATTTTTGTACTAGGGGACACTCGGCCAAAGTGTTTTGCTTTTAAAAAAAATTGCATTTTTGTTTTCTTCGGTTTTAAGAATTGTTGCATCAAGGCTCTTTGGAGGTATTCGGATGTCAAAGAAATGGCATTCGGATATCCCCTTTATTTCGAGCAAAAATCCTTGCCTAAAGATCCATCTTTGTCTAAGTTCAATTTAAGTTTCTTTCAAAGGTATTTGAATACCTCCTTTCGAATGCCCTCTCTTCAAAAGAGAAACACATTTCATAATGGTCCCGTTTTCATGCATTTCATACTTTAAAAAAATGTTTTCGAAGTTTATCATAAAAACGTGCTTTCTCGGTTTCATAAACATTTGGCGAGAATTATTTCTTAATCTTTGCCGGGTTTGGAGAGGAGATTAGGAAATTCTTCAACGCACGTGTTTATGAAATTATAAAGTATGGTTTTTGTTTTACTCGGAATTATATAAATGTTATGTGGAAGGATTATTTTCCAAGCTTTGAGTGCGGTAATATTTTCTGACACATGCCATTTATGTAATTTCTTAAGGAAAATACATGAAAAATATATACTTTTTAAAGCTTAGGTTGTGTGCATTTTCTTATTTATGTTCTTTAATAATTGTTGCTTATAATATGTTTCTAATCATGTCGTTTGGTGATTAATATTCATGTGATCTTGACTATGCCATTTAATAATTTTTGCTTAGGTTAATTTCATGTTTATGCCATATGATAGTTAGTACTCATGTCATTTCTTTTATATTTGCATATCAATATTGTCTTTGCATATTCATTTTTATTTAAATAAGTTTTAATGCACATCAAAATGAACTTTTTTTAATAAAACAAGGTTATTCCCGAGTTAAAATAATTCATAAGTTCTCTACAGGCTCTGTCGGGGAGGATATCATCAATTATCATTAACAACGGAATACCCTTCTATTAAAAAAGGGAGAATGATGCATATGATTTTTAAAATAAAGAAAAATTCTATGTTTTGCTAGATCTGTCGAGAAATATAGAAAATTTTGAGATAATAAATTTTGGATCATTCTCAAGTAATAAGGTTGTTTTCTAAAGGAATTATTTTTAAATACCAGATCAAAAACCAATTTTCATCGAGACTTAGGATAACTCATGATTAATAAGTTATCGTTTTACAAGGGCGTTATGGGGGTGATAATACCTCCCCCACATGTAACTGACTCCCGAACCCGCATTTTGATTTTCTCTAGTTTAACGTGGATCTTAAAATTCAAAAGATTTTAATTCATTTTAAAATATTTTACAAAAACCGGTTTTAATAGGTGACCGACCACACCTAGGCGAAAAGATTGGTGGCAACTCTATTTTTTTGAGGTTTTTCAAAACCTCATATTATTACAAGGAACCAATTATCTTTTCTTCTCTCCAACGTCATATAGCGGTCGCGAAAACGTTATGACAGTAAACTTGGAAAATAGTAGAGATAAAACACCAAAATCATCAATATTCAACATCTAAACCAATAAACTTTAGGAATAGTAAAGATAAAAAACCAAAATCATCAATACTCTATGTCTAAACTAGTAAAATCTTACAATTGTAAAGATAAAAGCATCAAAATCAAACAATTATACCAATTAGGAAATTCAAAGTATGATATAATCTGAGATTTTAAAGGAATTTTCAAAACAATTAATTGTCTATATGCATATCTATAGCTAGCAAAAATACATCATTTACCTGCAATACATTTCATGGTTCACAATTAATATAATACTATTTCCTTTTTCACTTAGTAAGTGAAAAATCTTTAAACAAAATATAATATGATTTTAGTTATTAATATAAGTTGACATTAGAAAACATGGAAAAAAAGCATAATTTAAAAAAAAAAAAAAAAAAAAAAAAACATAATCTTTCATGTGAGTAACATAAGATTATAGAATCTAAAAAAAAAAAAAAAAAGTTGGCTCTTTTAGTATTGGATGAGACAACAAATTCTTATGTTTATCCTAATATTTACAGTTGTGATTTTGAGGTAATAGGAAATATAATTGGTGGTAGTTATGTTTTATATTCATTGTAGACATCTAATTTTGTCCGGACCCTTAAACAATGTATGTTTTTCCTATAAATCCGATTTTTTAAATTCACTTTAATTTCATGGTTCAGTGGCTTAACACATGGGCTCGGCAAAGTGGGCAAGGCCGATTTTGGTATTTTGGTTTGGAGAAGTCAAAATGGAAAATCAATTGGAAAAGTCAAAGTCAAAGAGAAAAGAAGTCAACTTTGCAAAATCAAGATTAGAAAGGAAATTTGGATGTTAAAGAGGCAATCTTTATAATTGGAAAGTCAACTTTGAATAATGGAAGGATGAATATAAAAGGAATAAAGTAGAGAGTAAAATGGAAAAAGTTGGTGGGATAATTCAAGACAAGGTTGGGAGCCCATTTTAACCCAAGTAGTAGGAAATTTGATGGAAGTTAGAAGCCCATTATTTTTTATACAAGTGGTAGGATTTTTGGTGGAAGATGGAAGCTCATTTTTATATATCCAAGTGGTAGGATTTTTGGGTGGAAGATGGAATTCCATTTTTTATTAAGGATCCAAGTAGGAGGAATTTGGTTAGGAAGATAAGAGCCCAACTTTATAAAAAAATATGGAGAGCCCAACTTTAAGAGTCCATGTAGGAAGTTTTTTTGGTGGAAGCCTAAGTTTAAAGTTCATGTAGGAAAATGGATAGGAAAAAAAAGGAGTGAATTTAGAAATAAATAAAAAGTTGTAAGAGAATTGTATAAATAAGTGCAAGGTAAATATGTAATAAAAAGGAAGAGTGAATGATGCTCTTGGAAGGCTAAATGGCAAGATAGTAAATAAGTTAATGAGTCATGAGAGTAAGGACTTGAGTCATCAAGTTGGTACATGAGTTGGCATTTTTGGCCAATGAGAGCCATTCTTGGGGACCGAGTTGGAAGACCATTGGCTAGCCAATGGGTGGTGAACGTAATGAGGAAGTGATGAATCACATTGGCCAAGTAATAAGAGAATGACATGTGACTAAAAAAATGAAGAGATAAGGGGGAAACAATAAGAGGGCGTTTGGTATGATGGAAAGTGATCTCATTCCATGGAATTTAATTGATGGGAATGTGATTCCCATGTTTGATAAGCTAAAAAAACTCATTTTCTTGAGAATGTAACTTTCCCTTGGGAATTACTTTACCATAAACATAGAAATGTGATTCGCATGAGGAGAGGTGGGAAAGTAACTTTCCCACGTAGTTGGAAGTGAAAAAAATGTTAAGATAAAATTATCCTTCTTCCTATTTGGTTTAAAATTATCAATTGAAATATTATTTTTAAATATTTAGTACAAATATTTGTTAATAATAAATAATATTTAATTTCCATCCAGCCTTTTAATTTTTGAACTATATGAAGAATAGCTTCGAAAATTTATTATTAACAAACATTTTTTATCCTAAAAGTAACTCAAATTACCAATTGAAATATTATTTTTAAATATTTATTACAAATGTTTGTTAATAATAAATATCATTGAAATATTTAAATAATATTTAATTTGCATACAACCTTTTAACTTTTCAACTACATGAAAGTAACTTCGAAAATTTATTATTAACAAATATTTTTTATCATAAAAGTAACTCAAATTACCAATTAGAATATTATTTTTAAATATTTAGTACAAATGTTTGTTAATAATAATATCATAAAAATATTTAAATAATATTTAATTTACATCCAGCCTTTTAATTTTTCAACTACATGAGAGTAACTTCAAAAATTTATTATTGACAAATATTTTTTTATCCTAAAGTAACTCAAATTATCAATTAAAATATTATTTTTAAATATTTAGTACAAATATTTATTAATAATAAATATTATTGAAAAATGTTTTTTTTTGGGATAATTTATTGAAAATTGTTAAAATTAATAAAATTTGCATTTTTTTATAAGGATAATTTTGAAAATTACCATCACATTCCCAAGATTTTAGTCAACATTTTCTCATGTATACCAAACGTTGTAAAGTTACATTCCCATTTTTAAAAATCACATTTTTAAAAATCACATTCCACTAGAATCATGACATTCGAAAGCACCAAACGCCCCCTAAGGGGTTTCGGCCAAGGCTAGTCTCATTGACTCTAGTTTTCATTTTTTTTTCACAAAAAAAAAAGAAAGAAAGGAAGAAGAAGAGAAAAAAGGAAGAAAAAAAAAAGAGAGAAAAGAGAAAAAAAAATAATTTATAGCTTACCTATATATATTAATATCCTTAGTCTACCTCTTTGTGCCTAATTGATATAAATATTTTCTTTGATTGCCAAATCTTTTAGCATAGCCTAATAAGAAAAATCATGACAAACCCTCGCTACATAGGCATGTGTATGATGTTACAGGAAATAATTATGAGCCACGTCTAATTTGGGAGGAATGGTAATGTTCAATGAAAGAAAATGTAAAAAAAAAAAAAAAAATAGAAAATGAAAAATGAAAAAAAAAATAAAGTGGTGAAGAAAAGAAAGATGCATTCAAAGAATGAAGAATGTAACTTGAGGTAAAGGTTATGACTCTTCAAAAATCCTGAAACAATGAAAAGTGTCTATGGGTGACTTAAACCGAAATATATCCTTTATCATACCTGTAGACACCTAATTTTGTCCGAACCACTAAAACAGGTATGTTTTCTTCCTAAATTGATGTTTCAGAATGTAAAAAGATTTGTTCATCCTGCAGGTGGTACTCCGAGACTTAGTCTAAGAAGGCGAGCATAAAAAGTCAAACTTGAAAAAGTCAACTATTAAAAAAGTGAACCCATTTTCAAAATCAAGATTTGAAGTTCAATTGAAAAATGGAGAAAGAATTTTGATAATCCGAGGTCTACATTGAAAGATATGGAGTTCGGAAGTTGGGTTACGGAGATTCAGTAGAAAGAAAACCCTAGTTCGGGAAATTTGGGGCAAAATGCTTAAACGATCAAATTGGTCGAAATTGAATGTTCCAAATGAAAGATAAGCATTGACTACAGGTAATGGAGAAGCTACTTGGAAGAAAAACTAAAAGAAAAGTCAATCCGAAAGAAAATCGAGAATTAGGATTTTTGGTGGATTTCGGTGAAATTTAGAAGAATTACAGAAATGGCTCGATTCGGTAAGACTAAAGCCCCTAATTGATGAGGAGTGATTAAACAAGGATAGCCCAAGGCTCAGTTTGAAGAAAATCCGAGAAAAGAACCGATTGGAGAAAATATGGAAAAAACGAGGAAATTTTCGATAGTGAAAAAAAGGAAAAATCAAATTTAAAGGGAATTTGATTGTAAAAATTGGGTGTTTTTGGACCAACTCCAATTCAAAATATGAAAAAAGGCCCGGGAAAAGAAAATCTGAAAATCGATCTTGTTTTGAGCAAAACCGGGCTTTGGAAGCAAAAGAGCAAAATTGGAAAATTTGGGAAAATAGAAAATGAGCTCCAAAAATTCTAAAAATTTGCATATATCATTCTTAAATCATTTTGAAGAGATTGGCGAAAGAAAATCTGGATTCGGAGTTTGTTTGTAAAATGGCCAAATCTCGGGTCCACTATGTAGAAATTCAAAGAGATAAATCCCAGAAAAATAGCAAATGAGTTCCCAAAATTCTGAAAATTTGTAAATCTCATTCTTAAATTATTTGGAAGAGATTGGCGAAAGAAAATCTGAATTCGGACTTCGTTTGCAAAATGGCCAAATCTCGGGCCTACTATGGAGTAATTCAAGCAGATAAATCCCGAAAAAATAGAAAATAAGCTCCAAAAATTATGAAAACTTCCAGATCACACTTTTAAATTATTTGGAAGAGATTGGAGAAGAAAAATCTAGATTTGGAGCTCGTTTAAAAAATGGTAAAAGTTCGGGTGCACAAAGGGACAATTTTGGAAGAAAAATTTGAAAAAATAGTAAATGAGCTTTAAAAATTATGAAAACTTCCAAAATTCAATTTTTTATTATTTAGGAAGTATTAAAAAAAGAAATTTTGAATTTGGAGTCTGTGTTCTCTTTATTTATGTTGGGGGGCAAAAAGGTCATTTTACCCAAGAAACCGAAAAAGGACTTTTCTTGCTTTTAAAAAAATGAAGCATGGGCTGGAAGATGAGGGGTCTGCCGGCCAAGGCCCAATGGTGGGCAGATATTTTCTAATTTTTAATCAAAAGGCCAACAATGAAGAGAAAGGTAGTTATTTTTGTGATCAAGCCTTTGAATTTGCAACACGTGGACCAATGGTTGGAGAGAGAATATATTTATGACATCTTTATGACATCATAATTCAAGGGCTGATGATTCTAATCTAAGGGTGAGAATCCTACATAGAAGGCATCTTGAATTGAAGGCCATAGGATCAAATTTGTTGAAAAACATTCTAGAACCTCCTAGGTTCTTCCAAGGAGCTAGCCGACCACTACAAAGGGGGAGGGGTTCTCTCTTTCATTTGGACTCTATTCACATTCTGATTTTTGCTGAATGCTCTCCATTTTTGAAAGGCAAAAAGAAAAGTTTAGAAAAGAAAAGAAAGTTAGAAGAGAAAAAGCTTGCAATATAGCTTCTAGAGGTTGCTTTAAGCACCATACTCTTGCACTTTCCTTGATTTTCTATTCTTGATTTGCTGTTTTGATTGCTATTTTAGTGAGTTTCTTTTGATTTTCCTTTTTAAAATAAGTGTTTTTAAGTTTCTCCTTTAAGTTCTTCTTTATACTTTCTTGGAAAAAGCTTTGAGAAATTTTTTTTATGATTTAGAGGGGTGGCTGAATGGCCTATTGATTTTGTGTAGTTGTTGTTTGCTTTTTTATTTCATGTTATTCATGGTATTTAACAAGTTTTGATGCTTTAAATCTTCTTAAAATACATAAATATGAAGCTTGTTTTGATTTGGTTGCTTGCTTATTTCAATTGTTGAGTTTTTTTTTATCTTGTTATCATGTTTATTTTATTTGTCTTGCATCTTTGATTTTCTATTTTCAAAGTGTTTAAGTTTGTTTTACATTTTGTTAATACATGTGTTTGTGAAAATGCCTATTGGTTCTCATGCCTTTACTTTATATTTGCATGATTTAAGTTTTATTCTTTAGCTATACATGTTAGTGTGTTAAGTGTTTGTGAAAATGCCATGTCCATATGGACCATTCGGCTACCCCTCTCTTATGCTTTATGTGTGCATTTTTATTATGCTAGTTGATTGGTTTTCATTTCCATGATATATTGTTGGGTATTTTGTTTAAGTATGCTATATGTTTGTGTATTTGCCATGCATTTTTTAGCTATAGGTTGTGCTTGCATTATCATGCATTTCATGCATTTTAGACCTAGGTTACATTATATGCCATGCAAGTTCCTGTTAGGTCTAGGTCATTTTATTGATGCCATGCATTTTCCATGTCATTTAGGCTTTAAATCATGCATTAATACATTATTTTTGCTGTATTTTCATGCATTTCATATCACTGCCACATGATTTATGACTTAGATCAATCAATGGTTCAAAGTCATGCTCATTTTGAGCATACTTGTGGAAAATTAAAGAGTTGTCAAATTGATTATTCGACCTTTGCGATTTTTTTTTTTTACTTAGCCAATTTTTGCCTAACTTTTCAAAAGTGTTAGCTACTATTTGTGAGTCTTTAGGAGAGTCTCTAACATTTTTACTTTGATTTTATCAAAGGCAAAAAAATGTGTTTTGGCAAAACAGTTTTTTTCTCCCAGTACTCGTACTTTCCCAATTTTTTTGGGTAGTCATCTTTGACTGGAAAATTAAGCCAATTTTTGCACTTGTAGTTTTACATGTCCTGAGTCTCAAGTATTGTTTTTATATTTTTTGGAATTTTTAAAAATAGGTTAAAAAATTATGTCCTAAAATTGGATAGTGGAGTCAGATTTGAATTTAAGGAAAATCATTTTTCTATTTTGGCTAAGTTATTAGAGGGGGCTGATTAGGAAGTTTAGCTACTGTCTTAGGATAGTTTCCAAACCTTTTTAAACTCTAAAAATAATTTTATAAATCTCGGGTTAAGGGTGGTCAAGTCCAGGATTTTAAACTTAGGAAATTAGAGCTATTTAAAAAGGGTTTAGCTAGGTTTTTATTTTTTAATCTAAGTTTTCCAAAATTGTTTTCAAACAATCACAAAATATTCTGATTTTAGAATATTTAATTTGATATATTTTCCTAAGGTAGCAGGATATCTTTTTAGATATACGGATTTCCTTAATTAAAGGAAAAAATACATTCTCATGCATTGCATTTTCCATATTCATGCATACTATATAATATGTGATTTTGCTATGATAACTTCCATGGTGTTGTTATTATTTTTTATTTATATTTTTCGATGTTATGTTGTTTATTATATGGTTTTGAATATTTCATGATATCCTATGCTTTTTATTTAGTTATTTTTCTCATATTATTTAGCATATACTATGTTCATGCATTATTATTTTTATTTTTATTTTCATGCATATTATATGTTAGCATTATTTCATGTTTCATGTCATTTCATATCATTTAGATTATATGCCATATCATTTATATTTTCCATGTCATTTAAATCATTTTATTCTATTTAGAATATATCATGTGACTTAGGATATTTCATTTCATTTCATATAGAATATATTATGTTACCTAGGTCATTTCATTTCATTTAGAATATACCATGTGACTTAGGATATTTCATTTCATATAGAATATATTATGTTACCTAGGTCATTTCATTTCATTTAGAATATATTATGTCACTTGGGTCATTTCATTTCATTTAGAATATATTATGTCACTTAGGATATTTCATTTCATTTAGAATATATCACGTGACTTAGGAAATTTCATTTCATATAGAATATATTATGTCACTTAGGACATATCATTTCATTTAGGATATTTCATTTCATATAGAATATATCATGTTACCTAGGTTATTTCATTCCATTTAGAATATATCATATGACTTAGGATATTTCATTTCATTTAGAATATGCTATGACATTTAAATTATATCATACCATTTAGGTTGCATTATATTATCTAGACTTTGCTATGTCATTTATGTCACACATATTCATATTCATATATTTTTAAAATGTTTTGAAAAAAATAATGATTTTCAATAAAATAAAGATATTCCCAAGTTAAAATAATTCATGAGTTCTCTGCCGGGTTTGCTGGAGAGGATATCATCAATTATCATTAATAACGGAATATCTTCTTTACAACGAGAATGATTCGGAAAGTTTTCCAAACTAATAAAAATTTCTATATTTTGCCACGTTTGTTGGGGAATATAAGAAAATTTTGAATTAATAAATTTCGGATTATTTTCAAATAAAAATGGAATTATTTTTCTTTAAATTGGGAATTAACTTGAAATACTAAATGTAAAACTGACTTTTTTATCAAGACTTGAGATAACACACGATTAATAAGGTACCATTTTATACGGGCGTTGTGGGGGTGCTAATCCTTCCCCACACGCAGCCGAGTCCCGAACCCGCTTATTTGATTTCTCTGGTTTAAAACACAGACTTGAAATTGGTTTTAAAAATGTTTTAATTAATTTTAAAATATTTTATAAAATCGGTTTTAATAGGTGGCCGATCACACCTAGCTAAAAAAGATTGGTGGCGACTCCATGTCTTTTTCAAGGTCATTTTCAAAACCTTTATTTTCTAAGAGGAATTAAGTCGACTTTTCCTCGTTCTTTTTTTAATGTCATGCTTAACGAATAATAAAGTCTTGCGATGAGACTTGTTATTTTTTAGGTTGCGACAGCTTGGCGACACCACTGGGGACATTTAGAGAGTCAGGCCTAGAACTAGTCGTATGTTATCAAAGTCTTGGTTTTGTTGGTTTAATTGGTATTTAATTTTAATTCCCACATTTTTAAAAAAAAAAATAAGGAGAATTTTGAAAATAATAAAATGCTCTTAAATATGTCCATATTCATGTGCATATATATTATAATTGTTCTCTGATTATTTTGGTGCGTATATTCATTTATTGATTAATTCATGATTTATGTTGTTTAACTTTATCGGGGCATTTAGAATAAGGATTGTAGAATATGTGGTGAAAGGTTTGTTGTTCTTCCTCACACACTACACGTGCATTTGCATAACATGAGCCCTATACCCGGGTTCCGTCCCTTTAAATGGAAATAAAGTAGCTATACTCCCGTGATTAACAATCCGCATGGGTTAGCAAAATATTTTCGGAGTATAAATTACCTAAGCTCCCGTGATTAACAATCCGCATGGGCTAGGAAAATATACTCTAACGAATTGAACCCGACCGGCGACAGTGAGGAACAATTCGGGGCCTTTAGAACTTCGTTCACCCATATATAATGAATCATAGAGCCAACATAGGCGAAGCCCTGCTGAATTTTTATAGATATACCGAAGTTAGGAACATATGGAAGGACATTTCTAAACTTTTGTTACCTATTTTACATTCCGGTTAAGCTTTGCAAAATAGGGCGGTGATGAACGCACATCATTTTGCCTGTAATAAGTTAAATACCCCGTCCCAAAGGCGTCGTAATGCCGAATTTTCACTGGGATATTTGTTATATTATTTTGTTATTATTTGGTTTCTTCACCTTTACTGACTTGTTTCTTTTTCATGCATTTTTTCTGTCATCATAATGCATAGGGAAAATTATTGGCCTCGGGATAATCTTCAACCAAAAGGGTTTTCATGGAGGGTCAGGCTAGTTCGATAGTGGAAGAACATGCAGGGGTACGGCAGTGGTCATAGTCAAAGCACCGAAGAGATGGGGATTGTTTAAAGGAGGGATATATATCAGTATTGCCAGAACGAGTAGATTTAGTTTATCGGCAAAATGATCTCCGGGGGTTGATGGATATTTGGAGTTAATGGGATGTGTCAGAAAAGAGGATTTTCACTCAGGTATATGGAGACATAGCATTGTTGATGCCGGTTAAGATTAATAGTGAGTTGATTCGGGCTATGGTACATTTTTGGAATCCAGCATACCGATGTTTCACCTTCAACAAGGAAGACATGACACCGACCATAGAGGAATATTCGGCTTTGTTATGTATTGAGGATGCTATCCTTGATTGGATGTATTTAAAGGATTCAAAGATATTAGGGTTTAAGAAGAAATTAGCTAGGATCGTGGGAATGGATGGCAAATGGTTCGATGAACATGTGGTTAAAAAAGGGAAAAGTGAGTTTATTCCTTGGGATGCTCTCCAATCTTTGATTCGAAGTCACCCAAATAGAGAGACTGCTAGGGATATTTTTGTTTTAGCTGTATATGGTTTGGTTATTTTTTCGGGGACACAAGGACGTGTCGAGTTGGCCATAGCTGACCTTTTTGAGAAGTTAAGACATAAGATAGATCCGTCTCCAGCCATCCTAGTAGAAACTATTCGATCTTTGAATTTTTGCAAAAGAGAATGAAAAGGAAGATTCATGGGATGTATGCAGCTCCTCTATGTTTGGATTCAGAGTCATTTTTGGAAGAGGGATTATGTTTCTTTCAATCCATACTTGAAAACCCTAGTAATAATTAATGAGTTCTTTAAGATATATTGGCCCGAAGACAGGAATGAAGAGTAGTGGATCAACCTGTTCCGAAATCTTAAGAGTGAATTGATAACTTGGAGAGCTCCATGGATGATTCCTATGCCAATATTATACAAATGTGGAGACAAGTCAAGGGTTCCACTACTCGGGATTTGGGGAGCCGTGAGCTACGCACCTCTATTGGTGCAAAGACAGGTTGAGTCTCGGCAGTTCACACTAGTGACTCATGGACTGGCTCTATTAGAGTTCACCTATGGAGAAGAAGGTTACTCAAGAAAGGTGCGGGGAATAATTGAAGCATGGAAAAAGACCCGTTGGACAAAGGTAGCCAGATATGCTGACATCGTCACACCCGACTACCTAGCATGGAGAGAAAAGAGGATTAATGACAGGTTGTTGGCATCTAATGTGGAAGAAGTTCAGTTCTTGAGTTTGCCACCAAAGGAAGTGCCATCAGAGTTAGAAATTGCAAAGGTAGAATTCGAAAAAGAAAAGGCCCAAATGAGCAAAGAGATTGCCCGGCTGCAAAAAGAGCTTGAGGACATGAAAAATAGGGAATCAGCTCGAGAAAGAGAAAAGGAAAAGATCAAGAGAGAAAGGGACACTGCTAAGAGTGATCTTCAGGAATTACACTTGGAGAACAAGAGGTACTGCTTCGAGCTTAGATTTGAGGGGACCCTCAAGACTTCCGAGGAATGGGAGCAAGAGGTCAAAAACCTCAAAAAGGAGAAGTACTATTGGAAAGAGAGAGCAAAGCATGAGGAAGCCCGAGCCAATCAACTGGAGAAACAAGTTAAGGAAAGCTTACACGGTGATGCTTCTGCTGACATATCAAAGGGCCGTGAACAAGTAGGGGTCAGATTGAAGAGCAAGGCAATCAAAATAGGACAATAAAAAAGGTCCAAGATCCAAGGGAGTTACTATAGGATCGGTGTTTTGTAATAGCATTTTTGAATTAGGATAGACAGATTATCAGATTATCTTAAGCAATGATCTTTTATCTTTGATGTATTTAGTTCCAGGAAATCAATGAAAAATCAATGAAAGATCGTTTGGTTGGAATTATCCCGGGGCCAATACTTTTAAATGCATTCATCATTCATTTATTCTTTCCTTTATATATTTTGTTTGTTCATTCATTTATTTATATTTATAATCATTCATTCATTTATTCTTTATAAATTATACATACACTTAGTCATTTATTTATTTGTCCATTCATTTATTCTTTATAATTATTCATTCATGTTCATACACTTAGTCATTTACTTATTTGTTCATTCATTCATTCATTTTTATAAAATAAAATAAAAAATGTGTCAGTAATTTCTAATTCATGATTTTTTTAAAAACTAAAGGTACAATTGGTCACACTCAGAAAGAATCAGATTTTCGACACCCTTACAATACTCGATCTCAAGCCTGATCTATGGAGAACGATCAGCTTGCTAGATTTGAAAGGATGGAAAAAACTCAAAGGGAACTGCATGAACAGTTGGCTAAGTCTCAGGAGGAGTCACGGGAACAAATGGACAAACTCATGGAGATGATGAATACCATGAAGAGGCAGAAATGGCCAGGGGAAAATTCAGTTACAGGAATGGGGGCAGTAAACCAGGAAGACCGACCAGAGGTGGTAGAACAGAATGGCCAGGCATCCCAGCATGTGGGAAATGAACTTCCAACTAGGGCAGCATCCTATGTTTACATCCAACCAACGGCTGAAGCACATAATTTTGTCCTAAAAAGGGTAATATTGGGGTTGATCCAATTGATGTGGATGTCCCAGACTTTGAGGAACTGGCTGAAAAAGAAAGGGAAAAGATGACTGAGCTGAAGAGGGTTGAAACGACAGAATCTCAGAAAAAATATCAGCTGCTGGAGGAAAGATTGAGGGCAGTTGAAGGTGCGGAGCAATATGGTAGTCTGGATGCCAAATAAATGAGTTTAGTGCATGGTCTGGTGATTCCTCCAAAGTTCAAAGTACCAGACTTTGAAAAATATAACGAAACTACCAACCCATCAGCGCATCTGACCATGTACTGCTGAAAGATGACCGGACATGATGAAGATGAAAAATTACTTATCCACTGTTTTCAGGATAGCTTAATAGGGTCCGCAACTCTGTGGTATAACCAGCTTACTCGTACTAAGATCTGTTCCTAGATGGATCTAGCCAAAGCTTTCATGGAATAATACAAGCATGTGACGGACATAGTGCCTGACCGTCTAACTCTGCAAAACATGGAGAAGAAAGCTACTGAAAGCTTTAAAGAATATTCTCAGAGATGGAGAGACATGGCTACACAAGTACAACCTCCTTTGACCAACAAAGAAACTACAGTGCTTTGCATCAATACCTTGAAAGCACCTTATTATGATAATTTGGTGGGGAGTGCCACCAAGGACTTTGTAGATATGGTAATATCCAGAGAGATGATAGAGTCGGACATTAAGAATGGGAAAATGGAAGGGTGTGAGTCTGCTATCCCGAAGAGGGTTTTCCCTACAAAGAAGGAGGATGAGACATATGCAGTTAGCTTCAATCAGTACCCCTATGCACCTCCTACACCATATACACCTCTTAGGTTCTATACTCCTCCTACATCTTATGCACCTCCTACACCCTACACACCTTATCCGGGGTATAATCCTTACTATCCCAATGTGAACCACCTCACCCAAAATCTATTCCCCTATACCAATATACCACAACAGCCTTTTCCTATTGGCATATCCCTACAGATAAACCTTCCCCAAAACACTGTCTCAAACACTCAAGGTGCTGGACGCAATGACAAATATTCACCAAGGAATGATCAGAAACCCCAATTTGATCCAATTTCTACCACCTATGGTGAGCTATATCCTAAACTGTTGCAGAGTCAACTTATTGCACTTGTATACCTCAAACCTCTGACACTACCATATTCAAGGTGGTACAATGCCAATGTTAGCTGCGCATATCATGCAGGGATCCAAGGGCATTCGACTAGGACTATTTTGCCTTTAAGAAGAAAGTCCAAAGTTTGATTAATACTGCAGTGGTAAAGTTCGGGACAAGAAATGGATCGAATATAGCAGGAAATCCACTACCCGATCATGCTGAGAATCGGGTAAATACAGTATTGACAGGGGAATAAAGAAGGTTGAAAAGACATGTCAATGAAGTCAAGACCCCAATGATAAAAGTGTGGGTCGAAATGGTAAAAGCGGGAATGGTGGAGGATGGTGACAGTTTAAAAATGGTTGCAAACAGGGTGGAGGATTGGTGCCCGTTCCATGGATGTAAAGGTCATATCATACAGGAATGTGTGGACTTTCTAGCTAAAGTCCAAAAGATGATGGATGAGGGGTAAGCCCAGTTTTATGAAGAAATAGAGGATGAAGTAGAGGTTATTGAGAATGCAGCTAGCTATAGAATAGGAAGACCTTTGATCATCTATTACGATGAGCCAGAGAAGACTACTCCGGTTGTTGAGGAAATTGCGCCTAAGCTAATCATAGATTTGCCTTCTTTATTTTCATATTAGGAAAACAAAACTGCACCATGGAAATATGACTGCAGCATGGTTATGCCCGGGTCTTCAAGTCAGCAAGATATTGGCACTTAACACGAAGTGGAAGGTGTTATGCCCCTGAGGTTGTTGAACATGGATCAACAAGAAAGGATGGAGGAATAGACAAAGGGAAAAAAGCAGCTGAACCAACCCATATTGAGATGGATTTGTCAAAAGAAGCAGAAAGGGGATCAGCCCCGATAAACAGGATAAAAGAGCCGGTGAACGAGAAGGAGGCCTGCAAGTTCTTAAAATTCATAAAGTATAGTGAGTATAGTGTGGTTGAGCAACTGCAACACCAACCAGCAAGAATCTCCATCTTATCTTTGCTATTAAACTCGGAACCACACAGAAATGCCCTGTTGAGAGTGTTGAATCAGACATATGTGGCTAACAACATATCAGTAGAAAAATTAGACAGGCTGGTGGGAAACATTGCGGCAGACGACCATATATACTTCAGTTATGATGAAATATCACCCAACAATATCGGGTCCACAAAGGCTCTTCACATAACAACCACCTGGAAGGGACATATACTACCAAGGGTGCTTCTTGATATGGTTCTTCATTAAATGTAATGCCCCTGGCAACCATGTCTAAGTTTCCAATTGATATTTCTTATATGCTGCCGAGTTGCACAATAGTAAGAGCTTTTGATGGTACCAGGAGAGAAGTAATGGGAACTACTGAGGTTCCTCTGGAGATAGGCCCATGCACTTATATGGTGAACTTTTAGGGCATGGATATTAATCCGTCCTATAATTGCTTGTTGGGAAGGCCGTGGGTACAATCAGCAGGGGCTGTACCCTTCTCTAATCACGAAAAGCTAAAATTTATGATGGAGGGTCGTTTGGTCACTGTATCAGGAGAAAAAGACATAATAGCCTCTGCATCTACTGAATCTCCTTATGTTGAACCCAATGAAGATGCCGTAGAATGTTCCTTTCGGTCTTTGGAATTCGTGAATGCGGTTTTCGTCGCTGAAGGATGAAAAATTCCAAAACCAAGGTTGTCCAAGAACACAAGGCTGGGAGTAAGAACTAAAGTGGGAAAGGGCTGCAGGGCTGGAAAAAGGTCTTGGGAAACATCTTCATGGGATGGCCCGAGCAATGGAAGTAGTGGGAAAGAAAGATCGGTTTGGCTTAGGGTATCTTCCGAAGGCCCATGAGAAGAGAAACAAGTTGAAAGGAACCGACAAAGGAGGATGGCCCGTCTCGCGGGTATGGATATTGAATGGGAACCTATGACTTTCCCACCAATCCTTAACAACTTTCGCACTGCTGGTTTTTTATTCGGAGAAAAGAATTCAGAGGATGTACTCATAATGATCGAGCAAGCTTTTGAAAAATTCCATGTGAATAAGGGTGGGCAGATTCAGGATATGGTGATTTGCATGACTGGGAAAGAAAGGATGGAAAGTGACAATGTGAACTGGATGGTGCGACCTTGTCCACCAGGATATCGACTGACCAATTGGAGTGCATCTGAGTTGCCCATAGTTTTTAAGTCTATTCCAAAGTAATACTTTAAAAAACAATCATAATTATCTTTACCCAGAGATATTAAGAGTTTTTTTTTTGTTTTTTTTTTTTTTTGTAATGGGCTTTTTGTTTAAACATTTTTATTCAATAAATAACAAGCACGATGCATTTTATTCATATCGATGTGTCCATATTCTTTCATTTTTTGCTATTTATTTTGTTTTTCATTATATATATTTTCCTATATTGTTTTTTCCCCACCTATTTACAGGTGTACGGATGCGGAATATGAGGACCTTCCTGTCACTAATTCTGAAATTGATTTTGAAAGACCCATTTGCACGGGTGATTTTAAGGCTAATGAAGATACTGAGGATTATGGTCTACCTCCGGATCTATTAAGGAAAATAGAACAAGAGGAGAAACAAGTACTTTCTCATAATAAAATATTGGAAATGATAAATCTGGGAAATGGTGAGGAGATAAAGGAAGTCAAAATCGGGACTTCATTGTCATCATCAATAAAGGGTGAATTGATAGCTTTGCTCCGGGAATATCTGGATGTATTTGCATAGTCTTACCAAGATATGCCAGGGTTGAATCCGGATATTGAGGTTCATAAGCTCCCTTTAAGGCCAGAGTGCAAGCCAATTCAGCAAAAGTTAAGAAGAATGAGGCCAGACATGCTGTTAAAGATAAAAGAGGAGGTGATGAAACAATTTGATGCTGGATTTTTAGAGGTGGCAAAATATCCAGAATCGGTGGCAAATATTGTTCCAGTACCAAAGAAGGATGGCAAGGTGCGGATGTGCTTTTATTACAGTTGAACAAGGCTAGCCCCAAAGATAATTTCCCTTTGCCCCATATCGATACTCTGGTGGATAATACGACGAAGAGTTTCTTTATTTTCTTTCATGGACGGATTCTCGGGATTTAATCAGATTAAGATGGCACCGGAAGATATGGAGAAAACCACAATTTTCACAATGTGGGGAACATTCTGCTACAAGGTAATGCCATTTGGGTTGAAGAATGCTGGGGCAATATATCAGAGAGCCATGGTGACCTTGTTTCATGATATGATGCATAAGGGAATTAAGGTCTATGTTGATGATATGATTGCAAAGTCACAGGGAGAAGAGGAGCATATTGCGAATCTTAAGAAGCTCTTCGAACAACTAAGAAAGTTTCGACTCAAGCTAAATTCGATAAAATGCACTTTCAGAGTCACCTCAAGAAAATTGATGGGTTTTGTCGTTAGCAAAAGAGGAATTAAGATTGACCCTGATAAAGTGAAGGCCATTCAGAATTTGCCACCTCCATGTACTCAAAAAGAAGTAAGAGGCTTTCTGGGGAGATTGAATTACATTGCTCAGTTTATTTCTCAGTTAACCGACAAATGTGATCCAATATTTAAGTTACTTCAAAAACGTGATCCAGGAGAATGGGATGAAGAATGCCAGATCGCTTTTGAAAAGGTTAAGCATTATCTATCAAACCCACCAGTATTAATGCCACCTGTTCCGGATAAACCAATGATATTGTATCTATCAGTATTTGAGAAATCCATGGGTTGTGTTTTGGGGTAGCTTGAGACTGGAAAGAAAGAACAGGTGGTTTACTACCTCAGCAAGAAGTTCACAGATTATGAGTTGAAATATTCATCGGTAGAAAAGTTGTGCTTTGCCTTAGCTTGGACTGCTCAAAGACTCAGACAGTACATGTTGTACCACGACGTGGTTGATTGCCAAGCTCGATCCAATTAAGTACATGTTGGAAGAACCTTCTTTGTCAGGGAGGACGGCAAGATGGCAAGTTTTATTGTCAGAATACGATATTGTATATGTAAGTCAGAAAGCTATCAAGGGCAGTGTAGTGGCTGAATTCTTAGCAAGTCGGGCAGTGGAAGATTATGAGCCGTTGAACTTTGACTTCCCAGATGAAGGTTTGATGTATGTTTCGCAAGAAGATGAGGCTCCCCTAAAGAAAAAAGTATGGGAAATGTACTTTGATGGTGCATCCAATGCCATGAGGCATGGAATCGGTGCAGTGCTCATATCCCCAGAATAAGATTATTATCCTTTCACTGCTAGATTGGATTTTGATTGTACAAACAATACTGCCGAGTATGAAGCGTGTACTATGGGCTTCGTGCTATAGTGGACAGAGAGATCAAAATATTGGAAGTTTTCGGAGACTCAGCCTTAGTGATATACCAGCTACGGGGAGAATGGGAAACCCGAGATACAAAGCTAATCCAATACCGATAACTCATGCTGAGTTTATTGGAGGAATTTGAAGAAGTGAATTTCAATTACTTCCCTCGAGAAAAAAATCGAATGGCAGTTGCTCTAGCTACTTTGTCATCAATGTTTAATGTGAATGAAGGGGCTGAAGTTGTGCCAATAAAGATGAGTATATGTGAGTCTCCTACCCACTATCTGAGTATTGAAGAAGAAGCAGATGGCCTCCCTTGGTATAACAGCATTTTGCAGTACATCAAGAGTCAACAGTATCCAAAACAAGCAACAGAAAATGACAAAAGGACTCTGAGAAGGCTAGCAATGAGTTTTGTTCTAGACAGTGAGATTCTCTACAAGAAAGGAAAAGACCAAGTTTTATTGAGATGTGTCGAATTTGCCAAAGCTAGGAGAATCATAGAAGAGGTCCATGAAGGGATATGTGGCACTCATGCTAATGGTCACATGCTTGCTAAGCAGATTATGAGCGCACGGTATTATTGGCTGACAATGGAAGGAGATTGTTTCAGTTATTCCAAAAGTGCCACAAATGCCAGATATAAGCAGATAAGATCCACGTACCGCCATTGTCATAGCATGTCATGACTTCACCATGGCCATTTTCAATGTGGGGAATGGATATGATCGGGCCTGTAGACACCTAATTTTGTCCGGACCACTAAAACAGGTATGTTTTCTTCCTAAATTGATGTTTCAGAATGTAAAAAGACTTTTTTCATCCTGCAGGTGGTACTCCGAGACTTAGTTTAAGACGGTAAGCATAAAAAGTCAAACTCAAAAAAAGTCAACCCCGAAAAAAGTCAACCACAAAAGAGTCAATCCTAAAAAGTCAACTACTAAAAAAGTCAACCCACTTTCAAAATCAAGATTTGAAGTTCAATTGAAAAATGGTGAACAAATTTTGATAATCCGAGGTCTACATTGAAAGATATGGAGTTCGAAAGTTGGGTTATGGAGATTTAGTAGAAAGGAAACCCTAATTCGGGAAATTTAGGGAAAAGTGCTTAAACGATCGAATTGGTCAAAATTGAAGGTTCCAAATGAAAGATAAGCACTGACTACGGGTAATGGAGAAGCCACTTGAAAGAAAAACTAAAAGAGAAGTCAATCCGAGAGAAAACCGAGAATTAGGGTTTTTGGTGGATTTCAGTGAAATCGAGAAGAATCACAGAAATGGCCCGACCTGGTAAGACTAAAGCCCCAATGGATGAGGAATGATCAAAAAGGGATAGCCCATGGCTCAGCTTGAAGAAAATCTGAAAATCGGACTTGTTTTGAGCAAAACCGAGTTTCGGAGGCAAAAAGGCAAAATTGGAAAATTTGGGAAAAATAGCAAATGGACTCCAAAAATTCTAAAAATTTGTAAATCTCATTATTAAATCATTTGGAAGAGATTGGCGAAAGAAAACTTGATTCGAAGTTCGTTTGCAGAATGGCCAAATCCCGAGTCTCTTATGTAGAAATTCAAGAAAGAAAATCTCAAAAAAATAGCAAATGAAGTCCAAATCTTCTAAAAATTTTCAAATATCATTTTTAAATTATTTGGAAGAGATTGGAAAAATAAAATCTTGATTCGGAGTTCGTTTGCAAAATGGCCAAATCTCGGGTCTCTCATGCAATAATTCAAGAAGATAATTCCCGGAAAAATAGCAAATGGACTCCAAAAATTTTGAAAATTTGCAAATCTCATTTTTAAATTATTTGGAAGAGATTGGAGAAATAAAATCTTGATTCGGAGTTCGTTTGCAAAATGGCCAAATCCCGAGCCCCTATGTAGTAATTCAAGAAGATAAATCCTGAAAAAATACCAAATGAGTTCCAAAAATTATGAAAACTTACAGATCATACTTTTAAATTATTTGGAAGAGATTGGTGAATAAAAATCTTTATTTGGAGTTCGTTTAAAAAATGGTAAAATGTGGGGGCATAAAAGGGCATTTTTGGAAGAAAAAATCCAAATAAATAGCAAACGGAATCGAAAAATTTTGAAAACTTCCATAATTAAATATTTTATTATTTTGAAAGTATTAAAAAAATAAAATTTGAATTTGGAGTCCGTTTGCCATTTATTTGCATCCGGGGGGCAAAATGGTCATTTTACCTAAGCAACCGAAAAGGGCTTCTTTTGGCCTTTCAAAAAAATCAAACTTGGGCTGGAAAAGAGAGTGCTGGCCTTCCATGGCCCAAAGGAAGGAGGAAGCTTCTGATTTTTCAATCAAAAGGCCAAGAATTAAGAGTTAGTTAGAGATTCTTTTTTATCAAGCCATTCTGATTAAGCCACATAGGCCAATGCATGAAGAGGGAGAGTGTCAACATTATTCTTGAACAGCTGTAATTATGGACAGCTGATACACTAATATAAGGGTGATAATTTCATGATTTTTCACCTTGAATCACTAGCCCTTGGATGGAAATTGGTTGGAACCAAAATGACAACATCCAAGGCATGAGAGAGGGGGGTTCGGCCATCACATAGAGAGGGAGGATTTTCATTTTTCTTCACTTCATTTTTTCAGATTTCTTCCTGTTTTGCTTAGTTTTTCTCTCCTTCGTTGAAAGCAAAAAGAAAAAGTTTAGAAAAGAAAGGAAAGTTTGAAGAGATAAAGCTTGAAATATAGCTTATTGAGGTTGCTTTTAGCACCAACTCTTGCACTTTCTTGATTTTCCATTCTTGTTTTTTCTATTTTGATTATTATTTGGTGAGTTTTCTTTTTAAATAAAGGTTTTTTTTTCTGTTCTTCTTAAGTTCTTTCTTCATCTCTTTCTTAAATAATTTTTACAAATTTTTTTCTTATTTTTTCTTTAATAGCCGAATGGCCTAATTTTTTATTATTATTGTTGCTGTTTTTGCTTTAATTTATCATGTTATTTATGTTATTTTCTTTAATCTTGATGCTTTAAGTGTTCTTCTACTTCATAAACTTGAATCATGTTTCAATTTGGTTGCTTTGTTTGTTGCCATTTATGAGTTAAATATCATGTTCTTGCATTTTTAATTTTTGTTTTTCATAATGTTTAAATTTGTTGATATTTTACATTTAGTATATCAAGTGTTTGTGAAAATTCTTGTTAGTTTTAATATCTCTACTTTGTATTTGCATGATTTGAGTGTTATATTTTAGTTGAGCATGTTAGTATATCAAGTGTTTGTGAATATGCTTGTTAGTATCTCTACTTTGTGTTTGCATGATTTGAGTGTTATATTTTAGTTGAGCATGTTAGTATATCAAGTGTTTGTGAAAATGCTTGTTAGTATCTCTACTTTGTGTTTGCATGATTTGAGTGTTATATTTTAGTTTTGCATGTTAGTATATCAAGTGTTTGTGAAAATGCCATGCTTGTGTGGAATCATAGGCCATTCGGCCACTCCATGTATTCTAGCATTATGTGTGCATTTTTGCTATGTTAGTTGATAGGTTGGCATTTGCATGATATTTGGTTGAGTTTTTGGTTTAAACATGCCTTGTGTTTGTGTTATTGCCATGCATATTTTAGATGTTAGGTTAGGTTTATCTTGCCATGCATGTTCATGCATTTTAGACCTAGGTTGCATTAAATGCCATGCAACTTCATTTAGGTCTAGGTCACTATATGGATACCATGCATTTTTTTCATGACATTTAGGTTTAAACTCATGCATTTCATGCATCATATTTGCTGTATTTTTTCATGCATTTCATGTCATTGCCACTTGACTAATGATTGAGGCCAATTAATGGTTCAAAGTCATGCTCTCTTAAGCACACTTGGGGTTAATTAAGGTTTGTCAAATTGATTATTCTATTTTTGTGATTTTTTTTACTTAGCCAATTTTTATCTAACTTTTAAAAAGTCCTAGCTACTGTTTGTGAGTCATTTTATGAGTCTTAAATATTTTTACTTTGATTTTTAAATGATTTTATCAAAAGCAAAAATGTATTTTGGCAAAACAGTTTTTTTTCACCCAGTACTCGTACTTTCCCGATTTTTATAGGCATGCATCTTTAATCAAAAAATTAAGCTGATTTTTTCCCGTGTAGTTTTACATATCCTGATTCTCCAATATTTGTTTTAGATTTTTTTTGAATTTTTAAAATAGGTTAAAAAATCGTGGCTTAAAACTGGACAGTGGAGTCATAATTGAATTTAAAGAAAAATCATTTTTCTGTTTTGGTTAAGTTACTTAGAGGGGGCTGATTAGGAAGTTTAGCTACTGACTTAGGGTAGTTTATAAGCCTTTTTAGACTCTAAAAATGATTTTTTAAGTCTCGGGTTAAGGGTGGTCAAGTCCGGGATTTTAAACTTAGGAAATTAGAGACATTTAAAAAAGGGTTTAGCCCATTTTTTTTTTATTTTTTTATTCTAAGCTTTTTCAAAATTGTTTTCAAACAATCACAAAGTATTTTGGTTTTAGAATATTTAATTTGACATATTTTCCTAAGGTAGCCGGATATCTTTTTAGATATACGGATTTCCTTAATTAAAGGAAAAAAATACATTTTCATGCATTGTATTTTCCATATTCATGCATTTTATATAATATGTGATTTTTGCTATGATAATTTCTATGATATTGTTATGATTTTGAGTTATGTTATATTGTTTCTTATATGATTTGGAATATTTCATGATATCCTATGCTATTTATTTAATTTTTTTTTTTGTTATATTATTTAGCATATACTATGTTCATGCATTATTATTTTCATTTTTATTTCCATGCATATTATATGATAGCATTATTTAGATTCCATGTCATTTAAATTATATGCCATATTATTCATATTTGCCATGTCATTTAAATTATGTCATTTCATATAGAATATATTATGTTACCTAGGTCATTTCATTTAGAATATATCATATGACTTCGGATATTGCATCTCATATAGAATGTATTATGTTACCTAGGTCATTTCATTTCATTTCATTTAGAATATGTCATATAACTTAGGATATTTCATTTCATTTATAATATGCTAAGACATTTAAATCATATCATATTATTTAGGGTGCATTATATTATTTAGATTTTGCTATGTCATTTTATTTATGTCATGCATATACATATTCATGTCTTTTAAAATGTTTTCAAAAAGGTAATGATTTTCAATAAAATAAAGATATTCTCGAGTTAAAATAATTCATGAGTTCTCTGCCGGGTTTGCTGGGGAGGATATCATCAATTATCATTAATAACGGAATATCTTCTTTAAAAAGAGAATGATTCGGAAAGTTTTTCAAAACTAATAAAAATTTCTATATTTTGCCACGTTTGTTGGGGAATATAGGAAAATTTTGAATTTATAAATTCCGGATCATTTTTAATTAAAAATGGAATTATTTTTCTTTAAATTGGGAATTAACTTGAAATACTAAATTTAAAACCAACTTTTTACCGAGACTTGAGATAACACACGATTAATAAGGTACCGTTTTATACGGGCGTTGTGGGGGTACTAATCCTTCCCCACACGTAACCGAGTCCCGAACTGGTTTCTTTGATTTCTCTGGTTTAAACGCAGACTTGAAATTGGTTTTAAAAAATGTTTTAATTAATTTTTAAAATATTTTTATAAAACCGGTTTTAATAGGTGGCCGATCACACCTAGCTAAAAAAAGATTGGTGGTGACTCCATGTCTTTTTCAAGGTCATTTTCAAAACCTTCATTTTTCTAGAGGAATTAAGTCGACTTTTCCTCGGTTTTTTTTAATGTCACGCTTAACGAATAATAAAGTCTTGTGATGAGACGTGTTATTTTTTAGGTTGCGACAGCTTGGCGACTCCACTGGGGACTATTAGAGAGTCAGGCCTAGAATTAGTCATGTGTTATCAAAGTCTCAGTTTTGTTGGTTTAATTGGTATTTAATTTTAATTCCCCCATTTTTTTAATAAGGAGAATTTTGAAAATAATAAAATGTTTTTAAATATGTTCATACTCATGTGCATGCATTTCATCATTGTTTTCTAGTTATTTAAGGTTGTATATTATAATTGCTTGTTGGTTAATGTGTTACACTATTCTTGAATGTTTTTTTAATTGCTAGGGCATTTAGAATAAGGTTTGTAGAATAGGTGGTGAAAGGTTTGTTGTTCCTCCACACACACCACACGTCCATTTGCATATCATGAGCCCTATACCCGGGTTTCGCCCTTTTAGGTGGGAGCAAAGTAATTAACCCTTTGTGATTAACAATCCGCATGGGCTAGTGAAACACTTCCGGAGTACTAAATTACCTAAGCCTTTGTGATTAACAATCCGCATGGGCTAGGGAAATAGACTTTAACGAATTGAACCCGTTTTTATCGGGGTGCTTTACTAGCTTTCATCGACGACAGTGAGGAGCAACTCAGGGCCTTTAGAACCAATTCACTCTCATATAATGAACCTAGGTGAAGCTATGCCGGATTTCGGTTAGATATACCAAAAATAGGAACACATGGAAGGATATTTCTAAACCTTTTGTTACCTATTTTACACTCTGAATAAGTGTGGTAGATCGGGCAACGATGTACGCATATTGCCCGTAATAAATGTGATAATCCGTCCCAAAGGCATCGTGATACCTAAGTGAGTCGATACTGTTGGGGCAAGTGTTCATAAACTTTTTAAAATTGAAAATGTCAAATATTTTTTTAAACATTTTGCATTTTGCACATTTCATGCGCATGTGAATAGAGCATGTACATTCATGGTTATATTTTTTATCTCATTCTTTGCAATAAACAGTTGGTAATTTCATTTGATGATTTTATAAAACCGGTATTGTCACATGAACATTTTGATATTGTACCATAGTAGGATCCACTACCCCAAAATTCTTTTGAAAATAATATGATTGGTTTTTCATAGAAAAAACATGTTTCAAAAAATCATAAATTTGGAGGCAAATCTTACATAATGAGATTTATGAATAATCAAGATTTAGGTCCCACCAATTTCGTGTAATCATTGGTTAATTTATTTGTATCATGTTGACATCATGTCACAATCCTAACATGCATGGTTATTCATTGTAGAATACATTTGTGATATACATGGTCATTCTTTGTACCTACCTTTGTATTAATTCATTTATTCTTAGCATGTATCATTTTGACATCATAGCATGCATGGTCATTCATTGTAGAATACATACATGGTCATTATTTGTATATACCTATGCATCAATTTATTCATTTTTTAAATCCATCATGTTGGCATTAGATTGCATCCATAGCATACATAGTCATCATAATCTCTCTGTATATGTTCATGCATTAATCATCAGTATATTCATGCACATAGGAATAGAGCATGTACATTCATAATTGTATTCTTAATCTCATGACATTTTCATTTGCATGAAAGGGGTTCGAGATATGAGGAATGAATCGGAGGAACGATTGGGTGCTTTGATAACTCGTATAATTATATAGTTTTTAGTTATGTTTTATTATTGTTTTGTGTCAAATACGAGTTATTATTGTTTAGTCTAATTGTGTTTATGATCTTTTATATTTTTATGTAATTTGGTGTTTTTCACAAGTTTCTTTGAGTGATTTCAGATTACTAGAATTAAGGGCAAATCCAGTTCAGTTCCAGTTCCGACACCTTTTGCCATATCAGCTATATCTCGAGTTTCACTGAAGCAATAAGGCTGAACTTTGTATCCCTGCAAAGCTAAGAGGCATATCTATCTTTTTCATGTTTTACACTTCTTGAAACGGAGTCGTTTTCCCTAGCGAAATCGACCATCAAGTTGGCTGATGTGCAATGACGTCTGTTCTGCACCGTTTTGGTATTTTGACCATATCTTCCGATCCACGTACGCAAATGATCTGATTCCAACGGCTATGGATCCGTAACTGATAGGGGTATATTTTTCTAGAAGACCATTTTATCAGATCGAGCCTCCAACATTGACAAAATCGACCATCAAGCTGGCTGATCAGAATTGTCATACAATATGACGAAAATTGTTAGAAAAATGCACCCACCTATTATACCTACCTTTGAAATTTGTAAAGCTTGTCTCTTGTCATTTAGCCCTCCAAAATGTGTATAAATAGAGGGCCTTGGATGAGTATTGGGATACATTATACATTGGTAGGATATTTGCCATTGTAATAAAATTCTCTAAGTTTTCTTCTTCTTTCCTTTCTCTAGTTTTCTTTTTCTTTACTTATGTTTCTTACATTTCTTTTCATTTTATTCATATCTAGTATGTGTTGCTAATCATATTGTTGAGGTGATGAGGTGAAGCTCTTGGTAAATGCTAAGGTTAGTCTCTTCAACATGAGCTAAAATGAATCATCATTTATAAACACTAGTGTAGATAATATTTTCTTTTGGTTTAAAATCATACTTGCAAAGTAGAGATCTTGATTCATTATTGACAATGAAAATGGCACAGTAAATGCTTGGTTTCATAACCTTGATTTGTTGTAGACATATACCTTGGCATAAGGAATGCTTGGACTCTTTTTGTGAGTTTTGAGGACACCAAATGAACATAATATCATATGCTATGGACGTTGGACAATTTGGACTGAATTGCTAAACCTTCCGGTTGGAACCTCCCTTATGTGTGGATTTCAATTGTGTAATAAAACAAGATTAATCTTAGCATAACACCAAGAGTGGATTCTCTAACCTCAACATCTTTTCTTATTGTTTTTTTTATATCTTGTTTAATTGCTTTTATGTTATTTTGTTTATTTTGTTCTCTAATATCTTGTTTACTTTCTTTGTTATTGATTCCCTAATATCTTGTTTATTTTCTTTTTCTTATATATTTATAAACTTATACTTACTAATACGCTTCCCTGTGGTTCGACCTCGGACACCCGAGAATTTATTACTTGAACATAACCTGCACTTGGGTTTACAACTCTTAATTGAGTTTCCATCAAGTTTTTGGCGCCGTTGCCGGGGAAGCAATACTAAGTATATAAGTTTATAAGTATATTTATTTTTATTGGCTGGTTATACCGCCTATATTTATTTTTATTGGCTGGTTATACCGCCTAATTTGTATATATTTATATTTATATTGTATATTAACTTTGTTTTATTTTTATTGGCTGGTTATACCGCCTAATCTGTATATTAACTTTGTTTTATGCTTGTTTAGCGACGTGATTTTAGATCTCGTCGTTTAGTTAGATTTTATTGTGAAACTTTTTTAGGTAATCTTCTAATACAACTCCTACCATGGCTGACAATGAAAGTGTTCATGCTGAAGATGAGAACAGACAAGTACGCACCATGCGTGACTACTTGCAACCAACTCGAAGCTCATCACCCTCTTGTTTTATTTTTCCTCTCAATGCAAACAACTTTCGTTTTAAACCAGGTATGATAGGTTTGCTTCCAAATTTCCATGGGTTAGAATCGGAAAGTGCTTACTCGTTTCTAAAAGACTTCGAAGATGTATGTGTCACCTTTAATGACCAACAATGTACAAATGAAATTGTCAAGCTAAAATTATTTCCTTTTTCTTTAAAAGATAAAGCAAAAATTTGGCTTCATAATTTAAAACCAAGGTCAATTGGCACATGGCAAGAATTACAAACTGAGTTTCTAAAGAAATTTTTCCCAGCACATAAAACTACTGCTTTGAAAAGACAGATTCAAAATTTCAATCAAAATCAAAATGAAGCATTTTTTCAGTGCTGGGAGCGTTTTAAAGAGTTGTTAAGTTCTTGTCCACATCATGGTTTTGAAAAATGGCGTCTTATTAGTTTCTTTTATGAAAGTTTAACTCCCGAAACTAAACAATTTGTTGAAACAATATGTAACGGTGAGTTTCTAGAAAAAGAACCTGAAGAAGCCTTTGACTACTTAGACCATTTGGCAGATAACTCTCAAGCCTGGCACACAGATAATTCCTCTGAAAGTTCCAATAGATCTAATCTTGTTTCTAACAGAGGTAAATATCATTTTAGTCAAGAAGATGAGATAAAAGCTAAAGTAGCTAATTTGGCTAGAAAGATTGAAGCCATGGAACTTAGAGAAGTAAAAGAAGTCAAAACGGTTAAAAATGAAGAAAGTTGTGGAATTTGTGAAATCATGGGACACCCCACTTCTGAATGTCCAAACATTCCCATTCTTAAAGAAGCGTTGCATGATCAAGTAAATTCCATAAACACATTTAAAAAGCCTTTTCCTTCTCCTTACTCTGAAACGTATAACCCTGAATGGAGAAATCATCCCAACTTCAGTTGGCGGAATAATAATCATGTTCAGGTACCACAATCTCAAAAGCCGGGCAACACTTTTTCCTATCAACCTTCACGTGTACAAACCTTGGAAGAGACATTGCAAGCATTCATGCAAACACAAGCAAATGTGAATAACCAAACTTCACAGGACATCAATGAGATCAAAAACACCTTGTCCACATTGACAGCTTCATTACGCACTCAAGAAAAAGGTAAGTTTCCTGCTCAACCTCAGCCTAACCCTTCTACTCAATGTCTTGTTTTTTGCTCCAATGAAACTCAACAGGAAAATGCCAGTTCTATCACAACTCTTCGAAGTGGAAAGGAAATTGACAAAAACATTCCATCAAAAGACCAAGATCCTCTTTCCCCTCCGAAAAGTAATGGTAAGGATGATGGTAAGTCTGAACTTCTTGAAAATTTGGACAAAGAAAAAGGTATGCATCCTGCTCCTTTTCCTCAAAGGTTGCAAACAATAAAGAATTTGAATCAAAATGCAGAAATTTATGAACTTTTCAAACAAGTTAAGATTAACATTCCTTTATTGGATGCAATCAAACAAGTTCCATCTTATGCTAAATTTTTGAAGGACATGTGCACAGTTAAAAGGAAACATAATGTACAAAAGAAAGCATTTTTGACGGAAAGTGTGAGCTCAATCATTCAGCACCTTACTCCACCAAAATTCAAAGATCCTGGATGTCCAACAATCTCATGCATCATTGGAAACACTAGAATAGAACGTGCATTGCTTGATCTTGGTGCTAGTGTTAATCTTTTGCCTTTTTCTGTTTATCAACAGTTAGGTTTAGGTGAACTCAAGGAAACACCTGTTACACTTCAACTAGCTGATCGTTCTGTAAAAATTCCTCGAGGGATAGTTGAAGATGTTTTGGTTCAAATTGAAAATTTTTACTTCCCTGTTGATTTTATTGTTTTGGACACACATCCTGTTTCAAATCCAAATGTTCAAATTCCTGTTATATTAGGCCGTCCATTTCTTGCAACTTCTAATGCTCTGATAAATTGCAGGAATGGTATGTTGAACATTTCTTTTGGAAATATGACTTTAGAATTAAATGTGTTCAACACTTGCAAGCAACCTGGTGATGATTCAGAAGTACATGAAGTGGATTTCATTGAAGAACTTGTTCATGAACATCTCACCACTACCACATTCCATGATCCTTTAGAAGCTTATTTAATTGAATGTGAGTTTGATAATGCTTCAGAAATTTCACACACTGATTCTTTGTTAAATTCTTTTCAGGTTAAGCATTGTTGGAAACAAAAGTTTGAGGAACTTCCATCACTCACAAATGTCACTGTACCATCAACTATTGAACCACCCAAGCTGGATTTAAAACCATTGCCATCCGAGCTAAAATATTCCTTTTTGGGTGAGAATGAAACTCTTCCAGTCATAAATGAACTTGAGGAACTTAGAAATGATGCATATGAGAATTCTAAAATTCATAAAGAAAGAACTAAAGCCTTTCATGACAAGTTAATTTCAAGAAAAACATTTAATGTTGGGCAAAAAGTTCTACTTTATAATTCTAGACTTCACATATTTCCTGGTAAGTTGAGATCAAGATGGACTGGCCCATTTGTGGTTAAACATGTGTATCATTATGGAGCAGTTGACATTGAGAATCCTCAAAATGGTAACGTATTCAAGGTAAATGGACAAAGACTCAAACTCTTTTTGGAAAATCATGTTACTCAAGAAGAGGTTGTTTTTCTTTCTGATCCTTGTTTTGATAATAACTAGATGTAAATATAATTTTTACTAATCTTCAAAAAAAAAAAAAAAAAAAAAATTCATTTTTTTTCCCGGTTAAATGGCGGATAACGGTACTCCGTGATTATTTAAGTCGGTTCCATCAGCTACCCACAAAACTGATATTGTATATAAATTTCTCTTTCAATTTCTTTTTCATTTTTTTTTTTCAAGATGGATGATATTCTCACAAGATTGCAGAAACGATTTCCTCCTTTTCCTCGAAATATTTTACTGAAGCTTTACCAAGTTCGATTTGAAAGATTAAGAATGCTTATGCACAAAGGGATTCCTGAAGACATACGTTGGATAATTGAAGCCAAGGTACGTGAAGATGAATATCTTCCTGTTTTGCATTTACCAGGTACAGGTAGAAGCACTTATGCAAAGAAGCGACGAGCAAAGCGCATGAGTTCAAATTGCCACAAATGTGCACGATGGACGTGTAACGGTAAATGTCGTTCTATTGGGATTCCATCCTCTAATCGAGATGATAAAATTGAATTCATTAAGGATGGACTGAGTAAGGAGAATTTGGGTAATATCCAACTTTCTCTTGAGACGCATCCTAGTGGAGACGTACAAAGAGAAATTCTTGATTTATGGTCGCAATTCCAAAAGGAATGGCAACATCTTGGGAATCTGATGTTAAAAGACCCTGTTTGCCAGCTTGTAAGAAAACTGGATGGGAAGCATATCCTCGACTCATAGAAGGCGTTTAAGCCGTTTCTGGACGTAAAACCAGAGGAAGATGTGAGCCACAATCACAACTACAATAAATGACTTCTCAGCTTTTGGTTTGATTTGCAATAATTTCATTTCGGTTTAATTTACGTGTTGTTCGATTTGTGTAATTATTCTCGTATTCTTTGCATTGGTCTTTTACGATTGATTTTTCTTCTCTTTTTGATTTTCTTCCTGAAATCACGCAAAAATCTTTTGTTAGGTTAACATTTTCTTCTGACAGGTCAAATACACTTTCGGCGACATTATCTAACATTTTGTTTGTTGTGTCTCAGTTATAATAAGTGGTTAGCAACCTCTGCAGGTAATATCTCCTAAATTCTACCTTTAAAATTTGACATTGGGGACAATGTCATATTTTAGTAGGGGGTAAGGGACATATTTTGCTAATTTAAAAATAAAAAAAAAATTGTTGTGTTTTAAGCAATTTAGAAGTATTCATTCTGAACAAGGTCTGAGTAAGGGAGACTTGAGACATACCTTGTCAGTTCGATTTAATCTTCTTCTTCTTCTTCAAAAAAAAAAAAAAAAAAAAAAGCATGTTTAGACTTAGTGTGTTTTTTAGTTACTTTCAATACTATAATGAGATATGAATTGCATAAGTCTAAAACAGATTTATTAGTGAGAAGATTTTCATGAGAATTGAGCTTGATGTCAACCTTTTTATGAGCCAATGTTAATATGATATGTTGATTGAGAAAGAAGCATGTTTAGACTTAATCTGACTTGTATAATCATCCTTGTGAGTTTTTGAGCCTATAATGATTGATGCATTATACAAATCAATCTAATTTCTTTCTTGAGAGCTCTTATGATTACATGATTCTCTAGAACTTGCTTTAAACCGTTTGAGACTATATTGATACATGTGACAACATGAATATGATAGAGGCATTAGGATTATAACTAGAGCCAAACAGCCATCCATTATTAATGTTCTACGAGAACATCCCCACTAGTGAGCCAATTTGAGCCTACATTAAATATGATGTTTTATTGGTAACCACAACTTACACCTAGCCTAAATATACTTATATCCTTACCCTTGTTCTAAAGATGGATTTTATATTTTGAGACATATTGCAAAAAAAACAAGGGATATTTTTAGTTAAAAATTTGGGTTAGAAACAAAAGATAAGTGTGGGGGAAGAAAAGAAAAGAAAAGTCAAGAGAAAAAGAAAGGGATCATTGTTAAATACATTCCCATATTCAAAAAAAAAAAAAAAAAAAAAAAAAAAAATCTTCTCTTGAACTTCTAGTTAAAGTAAAGAAAAAGATGTTACAAAGTTGGTTAGAATGAAGCAAAGGCTCAACATGAATATTTAGCCTATGTGACTATGTACTTGTAAAGAGTTTTGAGAAGTTTCTTTGTATGATCTTATTATGTCTCTAAAATCTATGAACTCTTTGGAACCTTTGTGATATCTTTATCCTTTTGTTCTTTAACCACATTATAACCCTTTGGCCCCATTACAACCTTGAATAAAGACCTCTTGATTTATGAAGTTGTATGATCTAAATAGTGGAGAATAGGTGGACAAGCAAGCATATGGTAGAAGTGTTTTCATGAGATTGATTGAGTGTAAACACTTTACCACTACTTTAAAGAGTGAAAATCAAGAGAGTATCCCATGTGAGAAGTTGAGATTAAGTTTGAATATACACTATTTTGATTGAAATATGTTATGTTATTATTGGCTTAACTCAAACTATTTACATTCAAGCAAGATTTTTTGTGAATTTCTTTAAGCTATTGATTAGTTTTTAAGACTTGTCCAATGATTATCTCTAATTTATATTGGAAGGATTAGTTATAATTATTATTTTTAGTTTTTCTTATGTCTTCAATGTTTGTGGGTATCGTCCTAGTAAACCCTCACGAGACTAAACTCGTCCACTAGGGACACCTAGGGGTTTAAAGGCTTGTGTCACATGCTAAGTGCCACCGTGATTTCCTACGAAAATGGATTAGATTAGATTTTCTTATTTTATTGAGTCGTTGCTAGGGACTAGCAACAATCTAAGTATGGGGGTGTGATAACTCGTATAATTATATAGTTTTTAGTTATGTTTTATTATTGTTTTGTGTCAAATACGAGTTATTATTGTTTAGTCTAATTGTGTTTATGATCTTTTATATTTTTATGTAATTTGGTGTTTTTCACAAGTTTCTTTGAGTGATTTCAGATTACTAGAATTAAGGGCAAATCCAGTTCAGTTCCAGTTCCGACACCTTTTGCCATATCAGCTATATCTCGAGTTTCACTGAAGCAATAAGGCTGAACTTTGTATCCCTGCAAAGCTAAGAGGCATCTATCTTTTTCATGTTTTACACTTCTTGAAACGGAGTCGTTTTCCCTAGCGAAATCGACCATCAAGTTGGCTGATGTGCAATGACGTCTGTTCTGCACCGTTTTGGTATTTTGACCATATCTTCCGATCCACGTACGCAAATGATCTGATTCCAACGGCTATGGATCCGTAACTGATAGGGGTATATTTTTCTAGAAGACCATTTTATCAGATCGAGCCTCCAACATTGACAAAATCGACCATCAAGCTGGCTGATCAGAATTGTCATACAATATGACGAAAATTGTTAGAAAAATGCACCCACCTATTATACCTACCTTTGAAATTTGTAAAGCTTGTCTCTTGTCATTTAGCCCTCCAAAATGTGTATAAATAGAGGGCCTTGGATGAGTATTGGGATACATTATACATTGGTAGGATATTTTCCATTGTAATAAAATTCTCTAAGTTTTCTTCTTCTTTCCTTTCTCTAGTTTTCTTTTTCTTTACTTATGTTTCTTACATTTCTTTTCATTTTATTCATATCTAGTATGTGTTGCTAATCATATTGTTGAGGTGATGAGGTGAAGCTCTTGGTAAATGCTAAGGTTAGTCTCTTCAACATGAGCTAAAATGAATCATCATTTATAAACACTAGTGTAGATAATATTTTCTTTTGGTTTAAAATCATACTTGCAAAGTAGAGATCTTGATTCATTATTGACAATGAAAATGGCACAGTAAATGCTTGGTTTCATAACCTTGATTTGTTGTAGACATATACCTTGGCATAAGGAATGCTTGGACTCTTTTTGTGAGTTTTGAGGACACCAAATGAACATAATATCATATGCTATGGACGTTGGACAATTTGGACTGAATTGCTAAACCTTCCGGTTGGAACCTCCCTTATGTGTGGATTTCAATTGTGTAATAAAACAAGATTAATCTTAGCATAACACCAAGAGTGGATTCTCTAACCTCAACATCTTTTCTTATTGTTTTTTTTATATCTTGTTTAATTGCTTTTATGTTATTTTGTTTATTTTGTTCTCTAATATCTTGTTTACTTTCTTTGTTATTGATTCCCTAATATCTTGTTTATTTTCTTTTTCTTATATATTTATAAACTTATACTTACTAATACGCTTCCCTGTGGTTCGACCTCGGACACCCGAGAATTTATTACTTGAACATAACCTGCACTTGGGTTTACAACTCTTAATTGAGTTTCCATCATGCTTTGGAACGAAATCAAGAGGAATGTGAACATGAAATCCGGGAGGTGAAGGAACAGCTTGCCAAATTGCTGAAAATGGTTGAGGATATGGGTAAGAGTAAAGAGGAACTTTCTCAGGGCTCTTTATCGTCTTCGGATCAACCAAAACCATTAGGTCAAGAAGTACAATCCTTGCTGGATACTTCACTTGTCAATGCCACAAAGGTTGCAATCCTGATGAAATTGTGGACAAAATCGTGAAAATGATTAAACCTGAGAGCCTGATACCAAAACCTCGGATCCTGTACCATACCTACAAACTATTCTAGGTCCAAACCAGTATCCCCACCCTACTATGGTCCAATCATCATTGGGATGACCACTACGGGATTCCTGAATTCCACTCCATCACCAACAACTGCCAGTTCATACTATTTTCCTCATCAATCACCTTATCCAGCATCTGGGATAAGAACTTCGAGCTATGTACAACCTCCAAAGGCCCCGTGTCCAAATCCATACCCTTACCATGCTGTTCCACCACATCTCCATGTAAACACTCTGGTTCGGACCTTAGTGCCACCACCAAGTGCCCCAACTCCTAGGCCATGTGTGACTAAGAAACAACCCCAGGATAAAACCCAAATGCATTTTGATCCCTTTCCAATCAGCTACCGAGAGCTTCTCCCTATACTAATCGAAAATCACATGGTTGCATGTGTCCCATTGAAACGCTTGTTACCACCATATCCAAAGTGGTATAATCCAAATGCAAGATATGATTACCACTGTGGAATTGTTGGCCATAACATTGAAGACTGTATAGCATTCAAAAAGAAAGTGCAATCTCTTATAGATGCCAAGTGGTTGGATTCAACGACACTGATTGATAGAGGGCTAGGAAAGCGTCATTAGGATTGGGAGATTTACAGCATTAAGGTGGAAAGACTTTGGTCTTATATGATGTAATAGGATTTCACTTATTCAGTAGCCGGCTCTTATAGCCTTAGGATTCTAGGAAGAATAAAATACTTGTAAAGACAGTTTTAACTACTGCTCAGATTTTGTAAACATGGTTTATACCATTGTGAACATTGATATGGAAATGAATGGACTATGCTTCAAATTTATGAGATATTGATGATTAAGTTCCTCAGATTCTTATTTCCTCTGTGATATCTTCCCCTTTTGCATTTTGCATCCGATCAATTACTTGTCATACCATACATTCATACATGTATCATGTTAGTATCAGGTTGCATTCATGCATTCATAATCAGCATGATTTTTCTATATATATCCATGTATTAATTTGTTTATTCTTTACATGCACCATGTTGACTTTGGGTTGCATTCATGACTGATAACTCGTATAATTATATAGTTTTTAGTTATGTTTTATTATTGTTTTGTGTCAAATACGAGTTATTATTGTTTAGTCTAATTGTGTTTATGATCTTTTATATTTTTATGTAATTTGGTGTTTTTCACAAGTTTGTTTGAGTGATTTCAGATTACTAGAATTAAGGGCAAATCCAGTTCAGTTCCAGTTCCGACACATTTTGCCATATCAGCTATATCTGGAGTTTCACTGAAGCAATAAGGCTGAAATTTGTAGCCGTGCAAAGCTAAGAGGAATATCTATCTTTTTCATGTTTTATACTTCTTGAAACGGAGTCGTTTTCCCTAGCGAAATCGACCATCAAGTTGGCTGATGTGCAATGACGTCTGTGCTGACCTGTTTTCGTATTTTGCCCATATCTGCTTATCCACATCAGCAAATGAGCTGATTCCAACGGCTATGGATCCGTAACTGATGGGGGAACCTTTTTCTAGAAGACCATGTGATCAGATCAGGCCTCCAACATTGACGAAATCGACCATCAAGTTGGCTGATCAAAATTGTCATACAATATGACGAAAATTGTTAGAAAAATTCACCCACCTATTATACCTACCTTTGAAATTTGTAAAGCTTGTCTCTTGTCATTTAGCCTTCCAAAATGTGTATCAATAGAGGGCCTTGGATGATTGTAGAGGATATTGTACATAGGTAGGATATTAGCCATTTTAATAAAATTCTCTAAGTTTTCTTCTTCTTTCTTTTCTCTAGTTTTCTTTTTCTTTATTTTCTTCTTCTTCTTTCTTTCTTTTATTTCCTTCTTAGATTCTCTTTAATTTTATGTTTATGTTTACAATGCCTATGCTAGGCTAAACTTCTATTTGGTTAAGGGTGATTTCAAAGCCCTAGACATGTTTTGTGATTGATTTTCAGATTCTATCTATCATTAATTTTCTATCAAAGTTGCTTATGTTCTTCTACAAGAATTGTTCATGATGTTGTCTTGATTTATTTAGGTGTACAACTAGATAGATCTTGATAATTATCTATTGCTAGTTTAGGAGTCTTGATCCGTGTAATTGTCTTGATTTCCTATTCATAAGTGGCAATTTGTGATTAATGATTATGGTCAAGTTTTCAATAATTGCAAAGTGGAACATAACCTAAGTTGAACAATCCGAGCTTATGTGTTTGTTGCTTAGATCAACCTATCTTTCTCATCATAAAGCTGCCATTAAATTGAATTTAGAGAGCTTATTCTAGGTTGTTTAATGGTTAGAGATTAAATAGAGAGCTTGTTCTATTTAACGACAAACTAAGGAAAGATTGGGATAACAGAGCTTGTTGTTATCTACGGTTGTTAACTTTGATAGTTGGTTGATATTGATAGATCTGAAATTGATTCTTAATGATGTCTAGTGGTGGAGAATGAAACCTTAACCATATTTTTCATATTTGATTCTTCTTACTTACTTGTTTTCTTACTTTTTAGTTTGCTTATTTTTAAAAGTATATTTATTTTTATTGGCTGGTTATACCGCCTAATTTGTATATTAACTTTGTTTTATTTTTATTGGCTGGTTATACCGCCTAATTTAGTATATATATTTTTATTGGCTGGTTATACCGCCTAATTTAGTATATATATTTTTATTGGCTGGTTATACCGCCTTGCATCTTATTCTTATTATTTACTTTAGTTTAAATCTGGCTTCAAAAACCCCTTTTCTTTTATTGTTCTTGAATTTAAGTTTTAAACTATTAACTTATAAACTAAAACCCAATCCCTGAGGACTCGACCCTTGCTAACTACTATACTTACAATTTATCTTTTTAGTGCAAGGTTAAATAAGATACACTCTTTTGGGTGCATCAAATTTTTGGCGCCGTTGCCGGGGATTGTTTTCTTTAGTTTATTTGTTACTTGGTTTATTCTTATTTTCAGTTCTAATGAGTTTTATTTTCTTGTACATACGGGTTTTTCTTATCAAATTTTGAAAAAATAAAAAAAATATAAAAAAATATAAAATAAAAAAAACGATGGAATTGAGCAATCTAACTCTTGAAGAGTTGGTGGCATACATGAACATGGAGAATCAACAAGCCAATCTCACCTCCCCAGTTCAACAATTGGCCATGGGAGGATGTCAAGGCCATCAAGTGTTCCAAGACCAACAGTATGATCATTACTCAAACACTTACCATGAGGGATGGTGGGATCATACTACTTATGGCTATTCGGAAAATTACCAAGAAGTAGATCCTTATGCCAATTACACTCATCCATCTAGCTTCAATCAATCATGGTCCCAAGAACCAGATCTTTTTCAACCACCACATATGACTCAAAACTCAGGTACTTCTTTAGAAGATCTTGTCTATTCTCTTGTTACTGATACATTGCAATTTCAACAGGAAACAAGGGCAAGCATCCAGAGTTTGGAAAAGCAAATGATCCAATTGACTAGTAGTATGGTGGGATGGGTAGCACAAAGATCTGAAGAACTCCCTGCCCAAACGATGATTAACCCAAAGGAGAATGCTACGATTGTGACCTTGAGGAATGAGGAACAAGATGAGGATGAGACAAAATTAGAGATGGATTCTATTCTTGAGGATAATGAAGCCACAAATCCAAATAAGAGTATTTCGGCACCTGAGGTAACGTTTAAGGTTCCACTTTTTACTAATGTTTCTTCTCCACCTTTTCCTAGTAGATTTGCAAAGTTCATGGAGGAAGAACATGAACAACACATGCCAGAAACCTTAAACAACTTGTTTGTGGATGCCATTCAACAAGTATCAAAATATGCTCCATTCCTCGATGAGATATGCACCACAAAGGATGATGGAATAATACTTGTAATGGAGAATGCATCCACTGTTGTGCAAAGAAAGCTTCCTCTCAAACGCATTAATTTGGAAAATTTCATGTATGAGCCTGACAAGCCTAAAAAGCCAAGAAGGGGTGTTGGTTAGGTTCAAAACATTAACTCAAGTGTTAATTGGGAAGGCAACCCAATTAAAGAAGAAATTTCCAACCTTCCATATTCAGATTTGCTTTCTCTTTCTCTTTCTTTTCCTTTTTCTTTTCTTTTATTATTTTTATTTTTATTTTTATTGTTTTTATTTTTATTTTTTATGTTTACTTGTTAATTTTTGTTTAGTATTTTAGGATTATTTAGGTTGCATGAGTTTGTTTTGTTTTGAGTCTTAGTTGTTCCTATTCTTATGTTATTAGTTCTTTTCTCTTACACATGATTCTTTCATTTGGGTTAATAGACTTACATTGAGGACAATGTAAGAATTAAGTGTGGGGGGAATGATTTAGGATTTCTTTTATTTTTGTCTACTATTTTTTTTATGAGTCTTTATTATTATTATTTTTAGTGTGTTTTAGTTCCTTTTTAATACAATGATGAGATATGAATTGCATAAGTCTAAAACAGATTTATTAGTGAGAAGATTTTCATGAGAATTGAACTTGATATCAATCTTTTTATGAGCCAATGTTAATATGATATGTTGATTGAGAAAGAAGCATGTTTAGACTTAATCTGACTTGTATAATCATCCTTGTGAGTTTTTGAGCCTATAATGATTGATGCATTATACAAATCAATCTAATTTCTTTCTTGAGTGCTCTTATGATTACATGATTCTCTAGAACTTGCTTTAAACCATTTGAGACTATATTGATGCATGTAACAACATGAATATGATAGAGGCATTAGGACTTTTTAACTAGGGCCAAACAGCCATCCCTTATTGATGTTCCAAGAGAACATCCCTCTAGTGAACCAATTTGAGCCTACATTGAATAAGCTATTTATTTGGTAACCACATCTTACACCTAGCCTAAACACATTTATATCTTTACCCTTGTTCTAAAGATGGACTAGAATGTTTGAGACATATTGCAAAAACAAGGGATATTTTTTGAAAATTTGGGTTAGAACAAAAGATAAGTGTGGGGGAGGAGAAAGGCAAAAGTCAAGAGAAAAATAGAGGGAATATTGCCAAATACATTCCCATGTGAAATTTTTTTTTTTTTTTTTTTGAATAATCTCTTGAACTTCTAGTTAAAGAAAAGAAAAAGATGTTCGAAAGTTGGTTAGAATGAAGTAAAGGCTCAACATGAAATATTCAGCCTATGTGATTATGTACTTCTAAAGAATATTGAGAAAGTTTTATCTGCAAAATCTTATTTTGTCTCTAAATTCTATGAAGTCTTTGGAATGTTTGTGATATCTTTTCCTTTTTATTCTTTAACCACATTATTACCTCTTGGCCCCATTACAACCTTGATTAAAGACCTCTTGATTTATGAAGTTGCATGATCTTTTAGTGGAGAATAGGTAGACAAGCAAGCATATGGTAGAACTATTTTCATGAGATTGATTGAGTGTAAACACTTTACCACTACTTTAAAGAGTGAAAATCATGAGAGTATCCCATATGAGTAGTTGAGATTAAGTTCGAATGTGCACTATTTTGATTGAAATATGTTATGTTAATATTGGCTTAACTCAAACAATTTACATTCAAGCATGATTTTTTGTGAAATTCTTTAAGCTATTGATTAGTTTATAAGACTTGTTCAAAGATTGTCTCTAATTTATATTGAAAGGAATAGGAGTAAATATTTTTAGTATATGTAGTTTATTTATATTTTAATTTTTCAATGTTTGTGGGTATCGTTCTAGTAAACCCTCACGAGACTAAACTCGTCCACTAGGGACACCTAGGGGTTTAAAGGCTTGTGTCACATGCTAAGTGCCACCGTGATTTCCTACGAAAGTGGATTAGATTAGATTCTCTTATTTTATTTTTATTGAGTCGTTGCTAGGGACTAGCAACAATCTAAGTGTGGGGGTGTGATAACTCGTATAATTATATAGTTTTTAGTTATGTTTTATTATTGTTTTGTGTCAAATACGAGTTATTATTGTTTAGTCTAATTGTGTTTATGATCTTTTATATTTTTATGTAATTTGGTGTTTTTCACAAGTTTCTTTGAGTGATTTCAGATTACTAGAATTAAGGGCAAATCCAGTTCAGTTCCAGTTCCGACACATTTTGCCATATCAGCTATATCTGGAGTTTCACTGAAGCAATAAGGCTGAAATTTGTAGCCGTGCAAAGCTAAGAGGCATATCTATCTTTTTCATGTTTTATACTTCTTGAAACGGAGTCGTTTTCCCTAGCGAAATCGACCATCAAGTTGGCTGATGTGCAATGACGTCTGTGCTGACCTGTTTTCGTATTTTGCCCATATCTGCTTATCCACATCAGAAAATGAGCTGATTCCAACGGCTATGGATCCGTAACTGATGGGGGAACCTTTTTCTAGAAGACCATGTGATCAGATCAGGCCTCCAACATTGACGAAATCGACCATCAAGTTGGCTGATCAAAATTGTCATACAATATGACGAAAATTGTTAGAAAAATTCACCCACCTATTATACCTACCTTTGAAATTTGTAAAGCTTGTCTCTTGTCATTTAGCCTTCCAAAATGTGTATCAATAGAGGGCCTTGGATGATTGTAGAGGATATTGTACATAGGTAGGATATTAGCCATTTTAATAAAATTCTCTAAGTTTTCTTCTTCTTTCTTTTCTCTAGTTTTCTTTTTCTTTATTTTCTTCTTCTTCTTTCTTTCTTTTATTTCCTTCTTAGATTCTCTTTAATTTTATGTTTATGTTTACAATTCCTATGCTAGGCTAAACTTCTATTTGGTTAAGGGTGATTTCAAAGCCCTAGACATGTTTTGTGATTGATTTTCAGATTCTATCTATCATTAATTTTCTATCAAAGTTGCTTATGTTCTTCTACAAGAATTGTTCATGATGTTGTCTTGATTTATTTAGGTGTACAACTAGATAGATCTTGATAATTATCTATTGCTAGTTTAGGAGTCTTGATCCGTGTAATTGTCTTGATTTCCTATTCATAAGTGGCAATTTGTGATTAATGATTATGGTCAAGTTTTCAATAATTGCAAAGTGGAACATAACCTAAGTTGAACAATCCGAGCTTATGTGTTTGTTGCTTAGATCAACCTATCTTTCTCATCATAAAGCTGCCATTAAATTGAATTTAGAGAGCTTATTCTAGGTTGTTTAATGGTTAGAGATTAAATAGAGAGCTTGTTCTATTTAACGACAAACTAAGGAAAGATTGGGATAACAGAGCTTGTTGTTATCTACGGTTGTTAACTTTGATAGTTGGTTGATATTGATAGATCTGAAATTGATTCTTAATGATGTCTAGTGGTGGAGAATGAAACCTTAACCATATTTTTCATATTTGATTCTTCTTACTTACTTGTTTTCTTACTTTTTAGTTTGCTTATTTTTAAAAGTATATTTATTTTTATTGGCTGGTTATACCGCCTAATTTGTATATTAACTTTGTTTTATTTTTATTGGCTGGTTATACCGCCTAATTTAGTATATATATTTTTATTGGCTGGTTATACCGCCTAATTTAGTATATATATTTTTATTGGCTGGTTATACCGCCTTGCATCTTATTCTTATTATTTACTTTAGTTTAAATCTGGCTTCAAAAACCCCTTTTCTTTTATTGTTCTTGAATTTAAGTTTTAAACTATTAACTTATAAACTAAAACCCAATCCCTGAGGACTCGACCCTTGCTAACTACTATACTTACAATTTATCTTTTTAGTGCAAGGTTAAATAAGATACACTCTTTTGGGTGCATCAATGACAAACATAGTTAGCATGATTTTTCCATATATGCTTATGCATTAATGTGTCATATTAACATCAAGATGCATTCATGACACACATGGTCAGCATGATTTTCTTTGTATATACTCTGTATCAATCAAAAAATGTTTGCATGTATCATAATTGACATCATGTTGCATTCATAGGGTAGATCATTCATTAGGAAATACGCTAAAATGTACATGATCATTCATTGCATATATTCATGCGTTGATTTGTTTATTCTTTGCTTGCAACATGTTGTCATCGTAATTGCATTTATTACATACATGGTCAGCATGTTTCCACTGTACATGTCCATACATCATACTGTTTAGGCTTCACGTGCATCAAATTGCATTCATGGCTCCTTCATCATGACACGCACTTTGAGGGAATAAAACAAAAATTGGCTTGGCTTTAAGAGTCTTTGAAAGAATTTCCATTTCAAATCAGAGGTATAAGAAGTACTGAGTACCCTTTTAATATAGGCTAGTGCTATGGAGAATGAACAAGTTGCTCGAATGGAAAGAATGAAAAAGGTACAGGAAGAATTGCGAGAACAGTTGGCAAAGTCTCAAGCAGAATCTAAAGATCAGATGATTAAATTGATGGAGCTAATGTCCACCGTAATCAAAGGATACATTGAAAACCTGGCCGCCAGAGAAGGGTTAGAGGCACGAAAGGGTCAGAATGAGGTCATAATGATGGATGCCCAGAACACAGTTAACCCTGTCAATGTCTTAAATTCAGATGATCCAGTTGAACAGGCAAAGTTTAAAATGGTTAATGAGGTAGAGTTGGCAGATTCCCAAGGGAAATATCAGTTGCTAGATGAAAAGCTCCGGGCAGTAGAAAATACAGACGTATTCGGGAGTGTGGAGGCGAAAGAACGATGCTTGGTCTTCGATTTAGTCATCCCTCCTAAATTCAAGGTCCCTGACTTTGTGAAATATGACGGGGCGACTGATCCGTCAGCCCATATCACTATGTTCTGTCGAAAGATGACAAGTTATATAGATAATGATAAGCTTTTGATCCACTAGTTTGAGGATAGCCTCAGCGGGTCCGCAATTAGGTGGTATAGTCAGTTGAGCGAGGATCGGATTCGCTCTTGGAATGATTTGGCTAGGGCTTTTCTAAACCAGTACAAGCATGTGACCGACATGACACCCGACCGTCTCATCTTGCAAAATATGGAGAAAAAAGGTTACTGAGAGCTTCAAAGAGTATGCTCAGAGGTAGAGAAACATGGCCACCCATGTACAGCCGCCTTTAACTCAGAAGGAACCACTGTCTTTTTTGTGAATACACTACAGGCCCCATACTACAATAGACTTTTTGGCAACACCATGAAGAATTTTTAGATATGGTAATCTCCGGGGAAATGATTGAAAATGCAATCAAGGCTGGGAAACTCGAAGAAGGTAAAATATTTAATGCAGAGAGAAACAGGTCACCCAAAAATAAAGAGAAAGATGTCCAAGCTATAGGAGACTGTGCCCCGTATATTCTGGCTACTTCATACCCTCAACCCTGTCCTTCTATGAATTATGTACCCCAGGGTTCATACTTATACCAATGGCCTCTCAGAATCCAGTAAATTTTCAACCTTTTGTTAGTCAAAGGAAATCAAAGAATATCCAAAAAAGAGATTAGTTTGAGTCACTCCCCATGTCTTACTCTGAACTATTGACCCAGTTGATCGAAGAGCAACTCCTCACTAAAGTTCCAGTAAAGCCTATCCAACCCCCATATCCAAGCTGGTATGACGAGAATGCATATTGTGATTATCATTCTGGGATTCGGGGACATTCCACAGAAAATTGTTTATGTCTGAAGTAGAAGGTTCAAGCGCTCATCAATAAAGGACAGTTAGGTGTGGGGAAGAAACAAAGGTCAGACAGCGTGGAGAATTTGCTGAATGGGAATGATGAGACCGTTATAGATGTCATAATAGGGGAAGAAGATGGAAAGGTCGAAAAGAGTACCGAGGAATAGCCAGTTTGAATTAGGGAGAACATGTCAAGGGGAAGTTTTTATGCATTTAGTTTCAGACCTTATGATGAAAACACTTGTCTCATGTCGACATTCATAAGAATTAAATGAATTTTGATTTTTAAATGCTTTGTGTTTGTTATGTCTTAAAAATAATCTGAATTTGCAAAAACAAGCATTAAGGAAGTTTTAGTAATGGATAGTCTCAAGAATATTGATGATCATTGTTACAAATGACCCAATACCTTCTCCCCTCTCTTTTAGGTTTTCCCAGGCCTAAACCCCTTGAATCGAGAACACTTGAAAGACCTAATGCTTCAAGGAATATGAATGATTGAACTTCATAAAACCATTGTCATCACTGAATAAGAAAAGACGTAGATCTTAGTCTAGGCTATGAACAAAGGAATGAACTTTTTAAAAAAATTTCGAACTCCTTGAAATTCAAACAAATGAGACTTTCTTTCAAGAATCTAGATTTTGGAAAATTGATGTATGTCAAGATTGTGCTAAAACCATTCATGACCTTTACCAATAACAACAAAACACTAACTACCCAAACATCACTTCATGATTGACACCCTGGGGGCACAATGATTAAACTAGATTATCCCATGTCCCAGAGAAAACTTGTTTTTGGGTCATATTTTCCTTGTCTCTTCAAAGAACTCAGATTTGAAATTCATCCCTTTTAAAATAGACCTAGACTTGCTATGTTCCTCGTTGATACAAATTCTCATGGTTAATCAAATTGGGGCATCATATGTGGAAATGATGGATACATGGTGAATAAAGATGGACTAACGCATGAATCATTGGGGCATGCGATGAAAAATAAAAAAAATTGTGATATCATGCATATGAGAATTCAGATGATTTCAAAGTGCAAAATGAAATTTTGAATATCTATTTCCCCTGGGGATTGCTTTTCAATATGAATATTTGTGCTTGACATGAGAAATGGCCATCTTTCATATCCCTTTCGCACAAAAAGAAATTATCCATAGTCACCCATTTTGAGCCAAAAGAATTCTTTTTTCTTTAAAACCCTGATCAAGGATCACCCTCAACACTGGGGGGCAAATGCGAGGAAAGATCTATTTAAAGATCATTGAGAAATGAGTCCTAGCTCAAAGATAGATAAAAAGAAAATAGAGCATCGAATGAATACGAGCTCACTCTGTCAAAGAAAAAGAAAAGGAAAAGATGGCGAAATGGAAGCCAAGAACAAAAAAAGTGTGTGAAAAAGCGATGGCAAATGAAAGCCAAAAACAAGAAAGAAAAAGATCAAAGTCAAAAGGAAAGAAATGTCCAAGAAGGGTCAAATGCTTCAAAAAGAATTCTCCTCAAGAAATGATCCTTTGATCTGATTACCCTCAAACACATATTTTGGGCCTATTTATCCTTTCTCTTTGAACCCTGAGCCATGGCCTACTTTACGTGCTTTAAAAGTCCATTTTGATCAAGCATGAATATTTAACTTGAAGGGTTTTTCCTCAGATTTTATCCCATCTCATCGAATTATCATATCACTAAGGAAGAATTTAGAATTCTCAAGTGCATGGAAAAACAATGAAAAAAGAAGAAAAAAGAACAAATTGGAGATAATGGGACTCTAGGGCGAAAACCCAAAAACGGGCGGTCTAGAGTAGAATGGGAATTTTCGATGCCATCTATGATAGTGCCGATACCACAAAAGAAAAGATCTTCTTAAAGGAGTGGTCATCGAGGAACATCTAGGAATTCCTAAACCTTCCAAATTGTCAACACTCATTTGGATGATTGATTTCGAAAACTAAAACTTTTTCTGTCCAAGATTAAACTTTCCAGTTTAAACATCCCAGTCAATCTTGATGCTTGTCAAAGTACCTTGATATAGAAACTAAAAGAAAGTTGATTTTGTTTGGTTCTCATTGAATTCATGATTTATAAAACCTGTTCCATTTGTGAGCCTAGAAAGGACATACATTTTTTGTTGTGAAGCTTTCCTGAAAAAAACCAAAATCATGTTGTACCAAGCCTTGTCAATTCAATTTGAAAAACCCAAATTGACACTTAGGAAAATTTCTAACCATGATCATCAGTCTTCAAAAGATTTGTACATTACATACTTTGGGGTTAATTTTTTTTGGCTCAGAAGTTGTCATTAAATAAGCAAAATTGTTTTTTCAGAAAGGGAAAATAAAAATATTTTTGAAATATCCATTTGTGATGTTGACATGAGACAAGAGTTTTTCTAATCCAAAGGTGTGGAACTATTAGGGTTAACCTTGATTTCCAAATATGAGAAGAAGAAATAAAACTCAGCAAGCAGACTTCTGCCAGTAAGAGTTTGAAAACTGTTGGGGCAAAGAGAATAGCCAAAGATTGAAAAACAAATTGAAGATATACTCTGATTTGAAGAGGAAAAGTGAATTGGAAAGGCTGAGTCCAAATCTAGAAAAGTGATCAGGGGCATTTGCATCACTCATGAACATTCATCTATTTATTAAACTTCGCATCTGCACCGTGTCAGCGAGCATTTGCATAATTCATGAGTATTCATATTTGCATTATTCCATGAGCATTTGCATTCGCATCATCTCAAGCATGTGCATCATTTCTAGGATCATTGAATCTTCATTGTAGCTGCAATTACACTATTCATGAACCACTCACATGAATATGATTCGTAGGGACATTTGTATTTGCATTTAGAAGCATTTGCATCAATCCAAGATATTTGTATTTACACCATGAAGCATTTGCATGCCTTCAATTCCCTGGTTTCATCCAGGTCATTTTCAATTTCATGGTTTCACCCATGCTTTCAATTTCCTTGGTTTCATCCAGATCCTTTTCAATTTCATGGTTTCACCCATGCCTTCAATTTCCCTGGTTTCATCTAGGTCTTTTTCAATTTCATGGTTTCACCCATGCTTTCAATTTCCTTGGTTTCATCCAGATTTCTTTCAATTTCATGATTTCATCCATTCTTTCAATTTCCTTGGTTTCATCCAGATCTCTTTCAATTTCATGGTTTCATCCATGCCTTCAATTTCCTTGGTTTCATCCAGATCCTTTTCAATTTTATGGTTTCACCCATGCTTTCAATTTCCTTGGTTTCATCCAGATCTCTTTCAATTTCATGGTTTCATCCATGCCTTCAATTTTCTTGGTTTCATCCAGATCTCTTTCAATTTCATGGTTTCATCCATGCCTTCAATTTCCTTAGTTTCATCCAGATCTCTTTCAATTTCATGGTTTCATCCATGCCTTCAAATTCCTTGGTTTCATCCAGATCTCTTTCAATTTCATGGTTTCATCCATGCTTTGAATTTCCTTGGTTTCATCCAGATCTCGTTCAATTTCATGGTTTCACCCATGCCTTCAATTTCCTTGGTTTCAACCAGATCTTTTTCAATTTTATGGTTTCACCCATGCCTTCAATTTCCTTGGTTTTATCCAGATCTCTTTCAATTTTATGGTTTCATCCATACATTTCAATTTCCTTGGTTTCATCCAGGTCTTTGTCAGTTCTCTTGCAAATCGAACCCGTTTCCTTAAGACGGGTCGAGCCTTGATTAGTCAGGGAATTCAATTTAAGGACAAAATTTTTAATTTATTACTTTCTCAACAAAAAAAAAATTTGAAAAAATGAAAAAAATGAAGAAATGAAAAAATGAAAAAATGAAAAAACAAAAAAAAAAAAAAGAAGAAAAGAAAAAAAGAAACCCTCTTTTCCCTTTCCTTCACATGTGATTTCACTAACCGTACAAAATTAGTATTGGTTTATCTTTGCCTGATTCTTGATTCTCAGCAATAGCGAAAGAGGGGCAACTGTAGACACCTAATTTTGTCCGGACCACTAAAACAAGTATGTTTTCTTCCTAAATTGATGTTTCAAAATGTAAAAAGACTTTTTTCATCCTACAGGTGGTACTCCGAGACTTAGTTTAAGAGGGTGAGCATAAAAAGTAAAACTCAAAAAAAGTCAACCCCGAAAAAAGTCAACCCCGAAAAAGTCAATTACTAAAAAAGTAAACCCACTTTCAAAATCAAGATTTGAAGTTCAATTGAAAAATGGCAAAAGAATTTTGATAATCCGAGGTCTACATTAAAAGATATGGAGTTCAGAAGTTTGGTTATGGAGATTCAGTAAAAAGGAAACCCTAATCCAAAAAATTTGGGGAAAAGTGCTTAAACGATCAAATTGGTCGAAATTGAAGGTTCCAAATGAAAGATAAGCACTGACTACGGTTAATGGAGAAGCCACTTGAAAGAAAAACTGAAAGAAAAGTCAATCCGGGAGAAAACCGAGAATTAGGGTTTTTGGTGGATTTCGATGAAATCGGGAAGAATCACAGAAATGGCCCGACCTGGTAAGACTAAAGTCGCAATGGATGAGGAATGATTAAAAAGGGATAGCCCAAGGCCCATCTTGAAGAAAATCTGAAAATCGGACTTGTTTTGAGCAAAATCGGGTTTCGAAAGCAAAAAGGCGAAATTGGAAAATTTGGGAAAAATAGCAAATGGACTCCGAAAATTCTAAAAACTTGCAAATATCATTCTTAAATCATTTGGAAGAGATTGGAAAAAGAAAATCTTGATTTGGAGTTCGTTTGCAAAATGGCCAAATCCTAGGTCTCTTATGCAAAAATTCAAGAAGGAAAATCCCGAAAAATAGCAAATGAACTCCAAATCTTCTGAAAATTTGCAAATATAATTTTTAAATTATTTGGAAGAGATTGGAGAAATAAAATCTTGATTCAAAGTTTGTTTGCAAAATGGCCAAATCCCGGGTCTCTTATGCAATAAGTCAAGAAGATAAATCTCGAAAAAATAGCAAATGGACTCCAAAAATTCTGAAAAGTTGCAAATCTCATTTTTAAATTATTTGGAAGATATTGGCGAAATAAAATCTTGATTCGGAGTTCGTTTGCAAAATGGCCAAATCCCGAGCCCCTATGTAGTAACTCAAGAAGATAAATCCCGAAAAAATACCAAATGAGTTCCAAAAATATGAAAACTTCCAGATCACACTTTTAAATTATTTGGAAGAGATTGGTGAAGAAAAATCTTGATCTGGAGTTCGTTTAAAAAGTGGTAAAATGTGAGGGCATGAAAGGGTATTTTTGGAAGAAAAATCCAAATAAATAGCAAACGAACTCAAAAAATTTTGAAAACTTCCAGAATTAAATATTTTATTATTTTGAAAGTTTTAGAAACAGAAAATTTGAATTTGGAGTCCGTTTGCAATTTATTTGCATCCGGGGGCAAAATGGTCATTTTACCCAAGCAACCGAAAAGGTCTTCTTTTGGCCTTTCAAAAAAATCAGACTTGGGCTGGAAAAGAGAGTGCTGGCCCACCAAGGCCCAAAGGAAGGAGGAAGCTTCTGATTTTTCGATCAAAAGGCCAAGAATTAAGAGTTAGTTAGAGATTCTTTTTGATCAAGCCATTGTGATTAAGCCACATAGGCCAATGCATGCAGAGGGAGAGTGTCAATATTATTCTTGAACAGCTATAATTATGGAAAGCTAATATACTAATCTAAGGGTGATAATTTCATGATTTTTCACCTTGAATCACTAGCCCTTGGATGCAAATTGGTTGGAACCAAAATGACAACATCCAAGGCATGAGAGGGGGGGGTTCGGCCATCACATAGAGAGGGAGGATTTTCATTTTTCTTCACTTCACTTTTTTCAGATTTCTTCTTGTTTTGCTTAGTTTTTCTCTCCTTGGTTGAAAGCAAAAAGAAAAAGTTTAGAAAAGAAAGGAAAGTTTGAAGAGATAAAGCTTGAAATATAGCTTCTTGAGGTTGCTTTCAGCACCAACTCTTGCACTTTCTTGATTTTCCATTCTTGTTTTTGCTATTTTGATTATTATTTGGTGAGTTTTCTTTTTAAATAAAGGTTTTTTTTATGTTCTTCTTAAGTTCTTTCTTCATCTCTTTCTTAAATAATTTTTACAAATTTTTTTCTTATTTTTTCTTTAATAGCCGAATGGCCTAATTTTTTATTATTATTGTTGCTGTTTTTGCTTTAATTTATCATGTTATTTATGTTATTTTCTTTAATCTTGAAGCTTTAAGTGTTCTTCTACTTCATATACTTGAATCATGTTTCAATTTGGTTGCTTTGTTTGTTGCCATTTATGAGTTAAATATCATGTTCTTGCATTTTTAATTTTCTGTTTTCATAATGTTTAAATTTGTTGATGTTTTACATTTAGTATATCAAGTGTTTGTGAAAATGCTTGTTAGTTTTAATATCTCTACTTTGTGTTTGCATGATTTGAGTGTTATATTTTAGTTGAGCATGTTAGTATATCATGTGTTTGTGAAAATGCTTGTTAGTATCTCTACTTTGTGTTTGCATGATTTGAGTATTATATTTTTGTTGAGCATGTTAGTATATCAAGTGTTTGTGGAAATGCCATGCTTGTGTGAAATCATAGGCCACTTGGCCACTCCATGTATTCTAGCATTATGTGTGCATTTTTGCTATGTTAGTTGATAGGTTGGAATTTGCATGATATTTGGTTGAGTTTTTGGTTTAAGCATGCCTTGTGTTTGTGTTATTGCATGCATATTTTAGATGTTAGGTTAGGTTTATCTTGCCATGCATGTTCATGCATTTTAGACATAGGTTGCATTAAATGCCATGCAAGTTCATTTAGGTCTAGGTCACTATATGGATACCATGCATTTTTTCATGACATTTAGGTTTAAACTCATGCATTTCATGCATCATATTTGCTGTATTTTTTCATGCATTTCAAGTCATTGCCACTTGACTATTTAGGCCAATTAATGGTTCAAAGTCATGCTCTCTTGAGCACACTTGTTGAAAATTAAGGTTTGTCAAATTGATTATTCTACCTTTGTGATTTTTTTTTACTTAGCCAATTTTTATCTAACTTCTAAAAAGTCCTATCTACTGTTTGTGAGTCATTTTATGAGTCTTAAATATTTTTACTTTGATTTTTAAATGATTTTATCAAAAGCAAAAATGTATTTTGGCAAAACAGTTTTTTTTCACCCAGTACTCGTACTTTCCCGATTTTTCTGGGCATTCATCTTTAATCAGAAAATTAAGCTGATTTTTTCGCGTGTAGTTTTACATGTCCTGAGTCTCCAGTATTTGTTTTAGATTTTTTTGAATTTTTAAAAATAGGGTAAAAATCATGGCTTAAAACTGGACAGTGGAGTCATAATTGAATTTAAAGAAAAATCATTTTTCTGTTTTGGTTAAGTTACTTAGAGGGGGCTGATTAGGAAGTTTAGCTACTGACTTAGGGTAGTTTCTAAGCCTTTTTAGACTCTAAAAATGATTTTTAAGTCTCAGTTTAAGGGTGGTCAAGTCCGGGATTTTAAACTTAGGAAATTAGAGCCATTTAAAAAAGGGTTTAGCCCAGTTTTTTTATTTTTAATCTAAGCTTTTTCAAAATTGTTTTCAAACAATCACAAAGTATTTTGGTTTTAGAATATTTAATTTGACATATTTTCCTAAAGTAGCCGGATATCTTATTAGATATACAGATTTCCTTAATTAAAGGAAAAAAAAAACATTTTCATGCATTGCATTTTCCATATTCATGCATTTTAGATAATATGTGATTTTTGCTATGATAATTTCTATGATATTGTTATGATTTTGAGTTATGTCATATTGTTTATTATATGATTTGGAATATTTCATGATATCCTATGCTTTTTATTTAATTATTTTTTTTTTGTTATATTATTTAGCATATACTATGTTCATGCATATTATATGATAGCATTATTTATATTCTATGTCATTTAAATTATATGTCATATCATTCATATTTGCCAGGTCATTTAAATTATGTCATTTCATATAGAATATATTATGTTTCCTAGGTCATTTCATTTCATTTAGAATATATCATATGACTTAGGATATTGCATCTCATATAGAATGTATTATGTTACCTAGGTCATTTCATTTCATTTAGAATATGTCATATAACTTAGGATATTTCATTTCATTTATAATATGCTAAGACATTTAAATCATATCATATCATTTAGGGTGTATTAAATTATTTAGATTTTGCTATGTCATTTTATTTATGTCATGCATATACATATTAATGTCTTTTAAAATGTTTTCAAAACGGTAATGATTTTCAATAAAATAAAGATATTCCCGAGTTAAAATAATTCATGAGTTCTCTGTCGGGTTTCCTGGGGAGGATATCATCAATTATCATTAATAATAGAATATCTTCTTTAAAAAGAGAATGATTCGGAAGGTTTTTCCAAAACTAATAAAAAAATTCTATATTTTGCCACGTTTGTTGGGGAATATAAGAAAATTTTGAATTTATAAATTTCGGATCATTTTTAATTAAAAATGGAATTATTTTTCTTTAAATTGAGAATTAACTTGAAATACTAAATTTAAAACCAACTTTTTACCGAGACTTGAGATAACACACGATTAATAAGGTACCGTTTTATACAGGCGTTGTGGGGGTGCTAATCCTTCCCCTCACGTAACCGAGTCCCGAACCCATTTCTTTGATTTCTCTGGTTTAAAACGCAGACTTGAAATTGGTTTTAAAAAATATTTTAATTAATTTTTAAAATATTTTTATAAAACCCGTTTTAATAGGTGGCCGATCACACGTAGCTAAAAAAAGATTGGTGGCGACTCCATGTCTTTTTCTAGGTCATTTTCAAAACCTTCATTTTTCTAGAGGAATTAAGTCGACTTTTCCTCGTTTTTTAATGTCACGCTTAACGAATAATAAAGTCTTCCGATGAGACGTGTTATTTTTTTAGGTTGCGACAGGGCCTATTACCCTGAAAGCTTCAAGTGGACATCGTTTCATCTTGGTGGCGATAGATTATTTCACAAAATGGGTAGAAGCTGCTTCCTATGCAAATGTAACAAAGTCGGTGGTATGCAGATTTGTTAAGAAAGAAATCATATGCCGTTATGGGTTGGCAGCAAGAATTATTTCGGATAATGCTCTCAATTTGAATAATAAGATGATGAGAGAAGTGTGTACTCAGTTCAAGATCACACATCATAATTCGGCACCTTACTGTCCAAAGATGAATGGGGCAGTAGAAGCAGCTAACAAGAACATCGAGAGGATTGTTGAGAAGATGACTGATGTGTATAATGATTGGCATGAGATCTTGCCTTTTTCTCTTCATGCATATCGTACCTCAGTTCGCACATCTAAAGGGGCAACGCCATTTTCCTTGGTATACGGGATGGAAGCGGTGCTACCTATTGAAGTTGAGATCCCTTCACTTGGGATTTGATGGAGGTTGGCCTAGAAGAGGCAGAATGGGTTAGAGCTCGTTATGAATAGCTGAATCTCATTGAGGAGAAAAGATTGAAAGCAATTTGTCATGGGCACTTGTATCAGAAAAGGATGATTCGAGCCCACAACAAGAAGGTTCGTCCTAGACAGTTCCGAGAGGGGGAGTTGGTACTGAGGAAAATTCTTCCTATAGTGAAGGATCCGCGAGGAAAATAGAATCCAAATTGGGAAGGACCCTATATGGTAAAAAGAGCTTTTTTTGGAGGAGCATTGATTCTAGCTCGAATGGACGGGGAGGATCTCAAAAATCCTTAAATACTGATGAACTGAAGAAGTATTATGAAAAAAGGTGTGATGCTATGCACATGGGAATTCGAATGATTCCAAGCATAAAAATGGAAATTCTATATATCTATTTCCCCTAAGAATTGATTTTCAAAGAGAATATTCATGCTTGATATGATGAATGGTCATCTTTCATATTCCTTTCACTAAGAAGAAATTATCCTTTATCACCTCTTTGAGCCTTAGGAATTATTTCTTTCTTTAAACCTTTATCAAGGATCACCCTCTACACTGGAGGGTAAATGCGAGGAAAAATAATCAAAAATCATGGCAAAAAGAAAGCCATCGAAAAATGTGAAATCAAAGAATGGTAAATGAAAGCCAGCAAAAAAAGAAAAAAAGAAAAGAAAGTCCAAAAAAAGGACAAATGTTTCAAGAATGAATTCTCCTCACGAAATGATCATTGATCCAATCACCCTTAAACACATTTTGGGCCTATTTATCCTTTCTTTATAAACCCGAGCCTTGGCCTACATTACGTGCTTTAAAAGCCCATTTTGATCAATCATGAATATTTAATTTGAAAGGATATTCTCAGAATTCATCCCATCTTTTGAATTGATATTTTTACCTTGGAAGCATTTAGAATTCTCAGATGCATGGTAGAATACAAGAAAAAAGAGAAAACAAAAAAATGAAAATGCAAAAAGAATGTAAAAGGAGAGGTTTAAGCCGAAAACCTGCAAAGGGCGACTTAATACCGAAAGAGGGACACTTGAGTTGAAAACTCGCAAAGGGCGGCTCAAGTACTAACTAAAGTTTGAATCAATGCTCCGTGTAAAGGAGGAGAAAGTATCTGAAAATCAGAGGAAAGGGGAACAACTCAGTCTGATGTAACTACAGAAGCCGAGGGGTTACCCAAGTAAATTGCTCGTTCAAGAGAAATTTCAGATGGTTTGAAAAATGAGGGGTCCAAGATATTCCGCATCCGGGGCATCTACAACCTATAACTTTACATTTGTTTCTTATATCCTTGATATTCACTTTTACAATTTAAAAAAAAAAAATATTTGTTGCAATAAATTTTTGTTATCCCTTTTATGACATTTGCTTGTTTCATACTTTCTTTCATACATTTTTGAGATGCATTTTGTTTGTTATTAAATTGAATGATGATTAGTAAACATAAAAATCTTTAAATAAATAGATTTAAAGTATTACTAAGGAATAGATTTGAATCTTAGAAAAAGTTTGGAAACCCCTAATCTTGAGGGAAAATTCACCGAGTAAAGGAAAACAGTGAACGTGTTGGACACTCCATCACGAAGTCAGAAAATTTGTGAATTTCAGCGAAAGTCAAAAACTGAGACTGTTTGACAAGTTATCTTGAGTGAAGGGTTCCCTAAGTGGCGCATCAGTGAACAATTGAAGACTTCGTCATGAAGTCGGATAATCTATGAACCTCAAAGAAACCATGGATTAGAAATCATGACACAATCATTTGTTTGCATTCATTCTTAGGAAACATACAAGCATTTGCAACTCATTCTCATCATTGCATTTAGCTAACATTGCAGGAATCATAAAAACTTTGGCTTCCCTAAATCGAACTCAAATGAGTCGAACCCCGAGATCACCGTCGAGGTATGTTATTTTTCAAATTGAACTCGTTCTGCTTCTCAAATGAGTCGAGTCCTAAGACCGCCGTCGAGATATGTTTCTTTCATTTTCAAGTTAAATTTATTTTTTCCAAATAAATTAAATATAGGATCATTTTTAGTATATTTCCTTTTGTTTTAAATCGAATTCATTCTGTTTTATTAAATGAGTCGAGCCTTGAGACCACTGTCGATGTATTTCCTTGTGTTTTAAATCGAATTCATTCTGTTTTATCAAATGTGTCGAGCCTTGAGACTACCATCAAGGTATTTCCTTTTGTTTTAAATCGAATTCATTCTGTTTTATCAACTGAGTCGAGCCTTGAGACCGTCATCGAGGTATTTCCTTTAGTTTTAAATCGAATACATTCTGTTTTATCAAATGAGTTGAGCCTTGAGACTACCGTCAAGGAATTTCCTTTTATTTTAAATCGAATTCATTCTGTTTATCAAATAAGTCGAGCCTTGAGACCATTGTCAAGGTATTTTCATTATGGGTAAGGCCTCCGGGCATCAATTTTTTCAAATCACGGGTAAGGTCTTCGGGCACCATTTTTAAGACCTCCGGGCACTATTCTTAAGACCTCCGGGCATAATTTTCTTTTACAAATCGAACTCGTTTTCTTAAGACGGGTCGAGCCATGATTAGTCAGGGAATTCAATTTAAGGACAAAATCTTCTATTTACAGCTTTTTTCAACAAAAAAAAAATTTGAATGATGAATGAAGAATGGAAGTGAGTTAAAACCCCTTTCCCTTTTCCTTCACATGTGATTTCACTAACCGGAAAAAATTAGTATTTTTTTATTTTTGCTTGATTCCTGATTCTCAACAATAGCTAAAGAGGGGCAGCTGTAGACACCTAATTTTGTCTGGACCACTAAAACATGTATGTTTTCTTCCTAAATTGATGTTTCAGAATGTAAAAAGACTTTTTTCATCCTGCAGATGGTACTCCGAGACTTAGTCTAAGAAGGCAAGCATAAAAAGTCAAACTTGAAAAAGTCAATCCCAAAAAGTCAACTACTAAAAAAGTCAACCCACTTTCAAAATCAAGATTTGAAGTTCAATTGAAAAATGGCTAAAGAATTTTGATAATCCGAGGTCTACATCGAGAGATATGGAGTTCGGAAATTGGGTTACGGAGATTCAATATAAAGGAAACCCTAGTTCGGGAAATTTGGGGAAAAGTGCTTAAACGATCAAATTTGTCAAAATTTAAGGTTCCAAATGAAAGATAAGCACTGACTACTGGTAATGGAGAAGCTACTTGGAAGAAAAACTAAAAGAAAAGTCAATCCGAAAGAAAATCGAGAATTAGGGTTTTTGGTGGATTTCGGTGAAATTTGGAAGAATTACAGAAATGGCCCGATTCAGTAAGACTAAAGCCCCTAATTGATGAGGAGTGATTAAACAAGGATAGCCCAAGGCTCAGTTTGAAGAAAATCCGAGAAAAGAACTGATTGGAGGAAAAATGGAAAAAACGAGAAAATTCTCGATGGTGAAAAAAAGGAACAATCAAATTGGAAGGGAATTTGATCGTAAAATTGGGCGTTTTCGGACCAACTCCAATTCAATATATGAAAAAGGCCCAGGAAAAGAAAATCTGAAAATCGAACTTGTTTTGAGCAAAACCGGGCTTCGGAGGCAAAGGGCAAAATTGGAAATTTTGGGAAAAATAGCAAATGAGCTACAAAAATTCAAAAAATTTGCAAATCTCATTCTTAAATCATTTCGAAGAGATTGGCAAAAGAAAATCTGGATTCGGAGTTCGTTTGTAAAATGCCAAATCTCAGGTCCACTATGTAGAAATTGAAAGAGATAAATCTCGAAAAAATAGCAAATAAGCTCCAAAAATTATGAAAACTTCCAGATCACACTTTTAAATTATTTGTAAGATATTGGTGAAGAAATATCTGGATTTGGAGCTCGTTTAAAAATGGTAAAAGTTCGGGTGCACAAAGGGGCAATTTTGGAAGAAAAATCCAAAAAAATAGAAAATGGGCTCCAAAAATTATGAAAACTTCCAGAATTCAATTTTTTATTATTTAGGAAGTATTAAAAAAAAGAAATTTTGAATTTGAAGTCAATTTGCTATTTATTTATGTTCGGGGGCAAAAAGGTTATTTTACCCAAGAAACCGAAAAGGGCTTTTCTTGCTTTTAAAAAAATGAAGCATGGGCTGGAAGATGAGAGGCTAGCTGGCCAAGGCCCAATGGTGAGTAGATATTTTCTAATTTTTAATCAAAAGGCCAACAATGAAGAGGAAGGTAGTTATTTTTGTGATCAAACTTTGAATTTGCAACACATGGACTAATGGTTGGAGAGAGAATATATTTATGACATCTTTATTACATCATAATTCAAGGGCTAATGATTCTAATCTAAGGGTGAGAATCCTACATAGAAGGCATCTTGGATTGAAGGCCATAGGATATAATTTGTTGAAAAAAATTCTAGAACCTCCTAGGTTCTTCCAAAGAGCTAGCCGGCCACTACAAGAGGGGAGGGGTTCTCTCTTTCATTTTCACTCTATTCACATTCTAATTTTTGCTGAATGCTCTCCATTTTTGAAAGGCAAAAAGAAAAGTTTAGAAAATAAAAGGAAGTTAGAAGAGAAAAAGCTTGCAATATAGCTTCTAGAGGTTGCTTTAAGCACTATACTCTTGCACTTTCCTTGATTTTCTATTCTTGATTTGCTGTTTTGATTGCTATTTTGGTGAGTTTCTTTTGATTTTACATTTTAAAATAAGTGTTTTTAAGTTTCTCCTTTAAGTTCTTCTTTATACTTTCTTGGAAAAAGCTTTGAGAATTTTTTTTTCATGATTTAGAGGGGTGGCCGAATGGCCTATTGATTTTGTGTAGTTGCTGTTAGCTTTTTTATTTCATGTTATTCATGGTATTTAACAAGTTTTGATGCTTTAAATCTTCTTAAAATACATAAATATGAAGCTTGTTTTGATTTGGTTGCTTGCTTGTTTTAATTGTTGAGTTTTTTATCTTGTTATCATGTTTATTTCATTTGTCTTGCATCTTTGGTTTTTTGTTTTCAAAGTGTTTAAGTTTGTTTTACATTTTGTTAATACATGTGTTTGTGAAAATGCCTATTGGTTCTCATGCCTTTACTTTATATTTGCATGATTTAAGTATTATTCTTTAGCTATACATGTTAGTGTGTTAAGTGTTTGTGAAAATGTCATGTCCATATGGACCATTCGGCTACCCCTCTCTTATGCTTTATGTGTGCATTTTTATTATGCTAGTTGATAGGTTTTCATTTCCATGATATATTGTTGGGTATTTTGTTTAAGTATGCTATAGGTTTGTGTATTTGCCATGCATTTTTTTAGCTTTAGGTTGTGCTTGCATTATCATGCATTTCATGTATTTTAGACCTAGGTTACATTATATGCCATGCAAGTTCATGTTAGGTCTAGGTCATTTTATTGATGCCATGCATTTTCCATGTCATTTAGGCTTTAAATCATGCATTTCATACATTATATTTTCAGTATTTTCATGCATTTCATATCATTGCCACATGATTTATGATTTAGACCAATCAATGGTTCAAAGTCATGCTCATTTTGAGCATACTTGTGGAAAATTAAAGAGTTATCAAATTGATTATTCTACCTTTGTGATTTTTTTACTTAGCCAATTTTTGCCTAACTTTTCAAAAGATTTAACTATTGTTTTTGAGTCTTTAGGAGAGTCTCTAACATTTTTACTTTGATTTTTAAATGATTTTATCAAAGGCAAAAAAATGTGTTTTCGCAAACAGTTTTTTCACTCAGTACTCGTACTTTCCCGATTCTTCTTGGCAGTCATCTTTAATTGAAAAATTAAGACAATTTGTTCCCGTGTACTTTTACATGTCCTGAGTCTCCTATATTTTTTTTAGATTTTTTTGAATTTTTAAAAATAGGTTAAAAAATCGTGTTCTAAAACTGGTCAGTGGAGTCATATTGAATTTAAGAAAAATCATTTTTCTGTTTTGGCTAAGTTATTTAGAGGGGGCTGATTAGGAAGTTTAGCTAATGTCTTAGGGTAGTTTCCAAACCTTTTTAAACTCTAAAAATAATTTTATAAACCTCGGGTTAAGGGTGGCCAAGTCCGGGATTTTAAACTTAGAAAATTAGAGCCATTTAAAAAGGGTTTAGCTAGGTTTTTATTTTTTAATCTAAGTTTTCCAAAATTGTTTTCAAACAATCATAAAGTTTTCTGATTTTAGAATATTTAATTTGATATATTTTCCTAAGGTAGCCGGATATCTTTTTAGATATACGGATTTCCTTAATTAAAGGAAAAAATACATTCTCATGCATTGCATTTTCCATGTTCATGCATAATATATAATATGTGATTTTACTATGATAATTTCCATGGTGTTGTTATTATTTTTTATTTATATTTTTCGATGTTATGTTGTTTATTATATGGTTTTGAATACTTCATGATATCCTATGCTTTTTGTTTAGTTATTTTTATCATATTATTTAGCATATACTATGTTCATGCATTATTATTTTTATTTTTATTTTCATGCATATTATATGTTAGCATTATTTCATGTTTCATGTCATTTCATATCATTTAGATTATATGCCATATCATTTATATTTGCCATGTCATTTAAATCATTTTATTCCATTTAGAATATATCATGTGACTTAGGATATTTCATTTCATATATAATATATTATGTTACCTAGGTCATTTCATTTCAATTAGAATATATTATGTTACCTAGGTCATTTCATTTCATTTAGAATATACCATGTGACTTAGGATATTTCATTTCATATAGAATATATTATGTTACCTAGGTCATTACATTTCATTTAAAATATATTATGTCACTTAGGTCATTTCATTTCATTTAGAATATATTATGTCACTTAGGATATTTCATTTCATTTAGAATATATCATGTGACTTAGGATATTTCATTTCATATAGAATATATTATGTCACTTAGGACATATCATTTCATTTAGGATATTTCATTTCATATAGAATATATCATGTTACCTAGGTTATTTCATTCCATTTAGAATATATCATATGACTTAGGATATTTCATTTCATTTAGAATATGCTATGACATTTAAATTATATCATACCATTTAGGTTGCATTATATTATCTAGACTTTGCTATGTCATTTATGTCACGCATATTCATATTCATATTTTTTTTTAAAATGTTTTGAAAAAGATAATGATTTTCAATAAAATAAAGATATTCCCAAGTTAAAATAATTCATGAGTTCTCTGCAGGGTTTGCTGGGGAGGATATCATCAATTATCATTAAAAACGGAATATCTTCTTTAAAATGAAAATGATTCGGAAAGTTTTCCAAACTAATAAAAGTTTCTATATTTTGCCACGTTTGTTGGGGAATATAGGAAAATTTTAAATTAATAAATTCTGGATAATTTTCAAATAAAAATGATTAATTTTTCTTTAAATTGAGAATTAACTTGAAATATTAAATTTAAAACCGACTTTTTTACCGAGATTTGAGATAACACACGATTAATAAGGTACCGTTTTATACGACCGTTGTGGGGTTGCTGATCCTTCTCCACACGTAACCGAGTCTTGAACCCACTTTTTTGATTTCTCTGGTTTAAAACACAGACTTGAAATTTTTTTTAAAAATGATTTAATTAATTTTAAAATATTTTATAAAACCAGTTTTAATAAGTGGCCGATCACATCTAGCTAAAAAAGATTGGTGGCAACTCCATGTCTTTTTCAAGGTTATTTTCAAAACCTTCATTTTCTAAGAGGAATTAAATCGACTTTTTCTCGGTGTTTTTTTTTATGTCTTGCTTAACGAATAATAAAGTCTTGCGATGAGACTTGTTGTTTTTTAATATCGCAACCTAAAAAATAACAAGTCTCATCGCGAGACTTTATATTCGTTAAGCGTAACATTGAAAAACAGAGGAAAAGATGACCTAATTCCTCTAAATTGAAATAAAAGGTCGAGGTATGAAAATGGGCTCGTAAAAAGACATGGAGTCGCCACCAATCTTTTTTAGCTAGGTGTGATCGGCCACCTATTAAAATCGGTTTTATGAAATATTTTAAATTTAATTATAACATTTTTAAAACCAATTTCAAGTTTGCGTTTTAACCAGAGAAAATCGAAGAATTGGGTTCGGGACTGGGTTACGTGCGGGGAAAGATTAGCACCCCCACAACTCCCGTATAAAACGGTACCTTATTAATCATGTGTTATCTCAAGTCTCGGTAAAAAGTTAGTTTTTAATTTAGTATTCAAGTTAATTCCCAATTTAAAGAAAAATAATTCAATTTTTAATTGAAAATGATCCAAAATTTATTAATTCAAAATTTTCCTATATTCCCCGACAAAATCGGTAAAATATAGAAATTTTTTATTTATTTGGAAAACTTTCCGAATCATTCTCATTTTTTGAAAGAAAGATATTCCTTTATTAATGATAATTGATGATATTCCCTCCAGCAAACTCGGTATAGAACTCATGAATTATTTTAACTTGGGAATATCTTATTTTTTTATTGAAAATTATTATCCCTTTTTTTAAAAAAAAAAAATTTAAAAAAATGAATATGAACATATATGACATAAATAAAATGACATAGCAAAGTCTAGATAATATAATGCAACCTAAATGATATGACATAATTCAAATGGCATAGTATATTCTAGATGAAATGAAAAATCCTAAGTGTCATGGTATATTCTAAATGAAATAAAATGATTCAAATGACATGGCGATTTTAAATGATATGGCATATTTTAAATGACATGGCATATTCTAAATAATATAACCTTAATGACATGGAATATGATCTAAGTGACAAGAAATGACAAGAAACATAAAATAATGCTATCATAAAATATGCATGAAAATAAAATAAAAATACATGAACATAGTATATGCTAAATAATGTGACAAAAATAAATGACTAAATAAAAAATATAGGATAGCATGAAATATTCAAAATCATATGGCAAACAATATAACATCATAAAATGTAAATCAAAGTAATAATAATACCATGGAAAATATCATAGCAAAAATCACATATTAAATATAATGCCTGAACATGGAAAATGCAATGCATGAAAATGTATTTTTTCCTTTAAATAAAGAAATCCGTATATCTAAAAAAATATCCGGTTACCTTAGGAAAATATGTCAAATTAGATTTTCTAAAAAACAAAACTTTGTGATTGTTTGTAAACAATTTTGAATAAAAACTTGAATGAAGATTAAAACCCCTACCACACCTTTTTAAAATGACTCTAATTTCCTAAGTTTAAAATCCCGGAATTGACCACCCTTAACCCGAGATTTATAAAATCATTCTTACAGTTTAAAAAGGCTTAGAAAATACCCTAAGACAGTAGCTAAAGCTTCTAACCGACCCCTCTAAATGCCTTAGCCAAATTCAACCATTATTTCTCTTTTGAATTCAAATCTACCTCTACTATCCGATTTTGACACACGATTTTTAGCCTATTTTTAAGAATTCAAAAAAATATAAAAAAAATATTGGAGACTCACAACATATGAAACTACATGAGAAACAATTGGCTTAATTTTTTGATTAAAGATGACTGCCCAGAAAAATCGGAGAAGTTCAAGTACTGGGTGAAAAAAACTGTTTTATCAAAACACATTTTTTATCGTTGATAAAGTCATTTAAAAATCAAAGTAAAAGTTGTTGGAGATCATCCTAAAGACCTAAAAACAGTAGCTAAAACATTTAAAAACCTTGGACAAAAATTGGCTAAGTAAAACAAATCACAAAGGTAGAATAATCAATTTGACAACTCTTTAATTTTCCACAAGTATGCTCAAGAGAGCATGACTTTGAGCCATTAATTGGCCTAAGTCACAAATCAAGTGGCAATGACATGGAATGCATGAACATATAACAAATGAAATGTATGAAATGCATGGTCTAAAGAATAAATGGTAAAGGAAATGCATGACAATTCAAAATAACCTAAATGCCTGGCATGAATTTGCATGGCAATAAATGCTATCCTAACTTAATATGCATGTTGTCGCAACCTAAATAATATAACAAGTTCTCATCGCAAGACTTTATTATTCGTTAGGCGTGACACTAAAAAAAGAGAAAGAGTCAACTTAATTCCTCCAGAAAAATGAAGTGTCGATACGTGATCCCGGATCGCGGGGAACCCGTTCGAGTGAGGGGAAACAGAAGTAGAGGAAAATATGACTTAATTCCTCTAGATTGAAATAAACGGTCGAGGGTATGAAAACGGCCTCGTAAAAAGACATGGAGTCGCCACCAATCTTTTTTAGCTAGGTGTGATCGGCCACCTATTAAAATTGGTTTATAAAACATTTTAAAATTAATTAAAATATTTTTTTTAAAACCAATTTCAAGTCTGCGTTATAAAACAGAGAAATTAAAGAAGCAGGTCCGGGAGTCGTTACGTGCGGGGAAGGATAACCACCCCCACAACGCCCGTATAAATCGATACCTTATTAATCGTGTGTTATCTCAAGTCTCGGTAAAAAGTTATTTTTTTAATTTAGTATTCCAAGTTAATTCCCAATTTTAAGAAAAATAATTCCATTTTTCATTGAAAATGATCCGGAATTTATTAATTCAAAATTTCCTATATTCCCCAACAAAATCGGCAAAATATAGAAATATTTATTCATTTGGAAAACTTTCCGAATCATTCTCGTTTTTTTGAAAGAAAGATATCCCTTTATTAATGATAATTGATGATATTCCCTCCAGCAAACCCGGTAGAGAACTCATGAATTATTTTAACTCGAGAATATCTTTATTTTTACTGAAAATCATTATCTTTTTCAAAACATTTAAAAATATGAACATGAACATGTATGACATAAATAAAAAAGACATGCCAAAGTCTAGATAATATAATGCAACCTAAATGATATGACATAATTTAAATGACATAGTATATTCTAGGTGAAATGAAAAGTCCTAAGTATCATGGTATATTCTAAATGAGATAAAATGATTTAAAATGACATGGCAATTTTTAAATGATATGGCAGATTTTAAATGACGTGGCATGTTGTAAATAAAATAACCTAAATGACATGGAATATGATCTAAATGACAATAAATGACATGAAATTAAAATAATGCTAACATAATATGCATGAAAAACCCTAATTCTCGATTTTCTTCCGAATTGACTTTTCTATCAGTTTTTCTTCCAAATGGCTTCTCCATTACCCGTAGTCAGTACTTATCTTTCATTTGGAACCTTCAATTCCGACCAATTTGATCGTTTAAGCACTTTTCCCCAAATTTCCAGAATTAGGGTTTCTTTTATACTGAATCTCGTAACCCAACTTCCGAACTCCATATCTTTCAATGTAGACCTCAAATTATCAAAATTCTTTCACCGTTTTTCAATTGAACCTCAAATCTTGATTTTGAAAGTGGTTGACTTTTTTAGTAGTTGACTTTTCGGAATTGACTTTTTTTGAGGTTGACTTTTTTTGAATTTGACTTTTTCTGTCTGTTTTCTTAGACTAAGCCTCGGAGTACTACCTGCAGGATGAGAAAAGCCTTTTAGCATTCTGAAACATCAATTTAGGAAGAAAATGTACCTGATTTAGGGGTCCGGACAAAATTAGGTATCTACACATGCAATGCTTGATAATGAAAATATGACTTAGACCTAAATGTTATGAATATGCATGAAAATTCTAATGTAACCTAAGAACTAAGTAGCATAGCAATGCATGGCAATACCAATATGATTTAAGACCCAATATGAATGGCAATACCAATATCGCCTAGACCAAAAATGTAATGAAAATGCATAGCAATACTATGAACATACAATGCCCAATGAACCTAATGCTAATGCTGGAACAAACAGCAACTAATACACAATTTCAAGATATGATAATGCAAAGCATGTTACCTAAACAAAATGCAAATGCATGACAAGGCAAGGAATGCATGAAGAGGCCGAATGGTCACATGGTACTCTAGTGCATTCCTATCTAGTAAATGGCATAAGTACATGACAAATCATATAAAGATACATAATGTCATGACATTTTTACAAGCATATGACATACTAAAATCAAAATGCACAAGCTCATGGCATGGAGATACAAACAAGTCAAGAAGCAAGATGAAAATGCACATGCAAGGCATACTAAATATGAAGATATGCTAACTCATGGCATGGAGATGCAAACAAGTCAAGAAGCAAGATGAAAATGCACATGTAAGGCATAGCAAAGTGGAGTAGCTGAATGGTCATATGACCAAATATAAAAATGCAAACATGTTTATAATATAAGACTTGATATATGAAAAAAATGCACAACATAATTCCAATGAACACAATGGCCGAATCTACAAAAAAAAAATTTATTAAGCATGGAAAAGAAATATAGAAGCAAATACAGCATAGAAAATAATGTAAAAAACATATAAAAAATTAAGCATAGACATGCAAAGCAAATAACAAGCAAAACTAGTAAATAAAACAAGAAAAGTTAAGCTCCATGGTTGGTATAAAATGGGCATAGCCTATCACCTAACAATAATCACTTGGTCTTGCCAAGATCATGAAGCCTTTCCATTTCAAAAATCAGAAAATAAACTATTCTAAACAGCAAAATTAAGGTGAGCTTCATGGTAGGTAAAAAATGGGCATAGCCTCTCCCCTAACCATGTTCACTGGTCTTGCCAAGATCATGTAGCCATTTCAACCTTTTTTGCTTCATCTTGTTGTAAAAAATCAGAATATAAAATACTTAAACAAACCTTCTAAAAATCATTTTTCCACAACAACATGCAAAGAAGAAAAAAAGAAAATACCAAGGCAAACAAACAACCACATTCGGCCAAAGCAAGAACTATGTCAAAAAAAAAATTATTTTCAACCATTTTGATGAAGAAGAAGAGATGAAAACTTAAGTAAACATTTAAAAAACTTTATTTCTATGAAAAATGTAGTAGGAAAACAAGATAGGAAATCAAGAAATCACCATGGAAAACAAGAAGAAAGCTATGTTAGAGCTTGGTAGAGATGACTACCTTCAAGCTCTTCTATTGAAAACCTTTTTTTTCTTTCTTTCAAAACCTTTTTCTTTCTAAATTAGCTACTGTTTCCAGCCAAGAAACTTATGAAAAAAATGAAATCATCCCCCTCTAATGGCTTGGCCGAATAGCCCTCCAGCCCTTGGATGGAAATTGCACTTTTTCTCCTCCAATTTTGGCCTTTTGCATTAAGATATTTTGATAAAAACATAAAAATGTCATCTTGCCAATTGATAGCATCCCTTAAGATGTGTACTCAACCCTTGTAATAACTTCAGCCCTTAGATGCAAAAGATGACCAATCCCATGCACTCCCTTGCTTGCCCCTTTGAGTGCCTACCCTTGGATGAATTGTGCTCTTCCATTCTTAGTCATTGGATGAGGACAACATAAAAATGACATCTTGTAGATTAAATCCAGCCCTTAACATGTGTACTCAGCCCTTGTAGATGGCCTAAACCATTGGATGAAAAGAGACAATCCCATGCACTCCCTTGCTTGGCCGAATGGATGCTCACCTTTGGATGAATTGTGCTCATCTTTTTTCCTCCATTCTTGGCCATTAGATGAGGGCTCTTTCATGAAAAATAAAAATTTCATCTTGGCATTTAAACTTGGCCATTGGATGGTGCATTCAACTTTTCTACAAGGCACCTAAGCCATTGGATGAAGGGGAAACCATCTGCAAGGTGTTAGTGGTTGCATGTGAGCTTGATAGTGACTAAGGAATAAAAATTGATCAAGCTTTCTTCTTCTCCTCTATGCTGGCTGATCAAAGGAGGTAAAATCCCAGCAATTCCTTCTTCTTTCATATTTTCCTTAATTACAAATTTGCCCTTCTTGGTTTCTTTGGTGAAATAACCTTTTTACCCCCGAACCTAAATAAATAGAAAACGGACTCCAAATTCAACTTTTTTTTTCAATACTTCTAAAATAATAAAAAATTGAATTCTGAAAGTTTTCAAAATTTTCCGAGTCCATTTGCTATTTATTTTGGATTTATTTCCAAAATTGCCCATTCTATGCACCCGAACTTTTCCATTTTTTAAACGAGCTCCGAATCCAGATTTTTCATCACCAATCTCTTAAAAATAATTTAAAAATGTGATCTGAAAGTATTCATAATTTTTGGAGCTCATTTGCTATTTTTTCGGGATTTATCTGCTTGAATTACAACGTGTGGGACCCGGGATTTGGCCATTTTGCAAACGAACTCTGCATCAAGATTTTCTTTCACCAATCTATTTGAAATGATTTAAGAATGAGATTTTCAAATTTTCAGAATTTTTGGAGTTCATTTGCTATTTTTCCCAAATTTTCCAATTTTGCCCTTTTGCCTCTGAAACCCGGTTTTGCTCAAAACAAATCCGATTTTTAGATTTTCAGATTTTCTTCAAACTGAGCCTTGGGCTATCCTTGTTTAATCACTCCTCATAAATTAGGGGCTTTAGTCCTACCGAATTGGGCCATTTCTGTAAATCTTCCAAATTTCACCAAAATCCACCCAAAAAACCCTAATTCTCGGTTTTCTACCGAATTGACTTTTCTATCAGTTTTGCTTCCAAGTTGCTTCTCCATTACCCGTAGTCAGTACTTATCTTTCATTTGGAACCTTCAATTCTGACCAATTTGATCGTTTAAGCATTTTTTTTCCCAAATTTCCTGAATTAGGGTTTCCTTTCTACTGAAATTTCGTAACCAAACTTTCGACCTCCATATCTTTCAATGTAGACCTCGGATTATCAAAATTCTTTTATCGTTTTTCAATTGAACCTCAAATCTTGATTTTGAAAATGGGTTGACTTTTTTAGTAGTTGACTTTTTTGGGGTTGACTTTTTTGGGGTTGACTTTTTTGAGGTTGACTTTTTCTGTCTGCTTTCTTAGACTAAGTCTTGAAGTACCACCTGCAGGATGAGAAAAGCCCTTTAGCATTCTGAAACATGAATTTAGGAAGAAAACATACCTGATTTAGGGGTCCGGACAAAATTAGGTGTCTACAGCTGCCCTTCTTCGACTATTGCTGAGAATCAGGAATCAGACAAAGATAAACAAACACTAATTTTGTACGGTTAGTGAAATCACATGTGAAGGAAAGGGAAAGGGGTTTTCAATCATCATCAATTTATTTATTTTTTTGTTGAAAAAAGCTGTAAATTGAAGATTTTGTCCTTAAATTGAATTCCCTAACTAATCAAGGCTCGACCCGTCTTAAGGAAACTAGTTCAATTTGCAAAAGAAAAAATTGTGCCCGAAGGTCTGAAAAATGGTGCCCAGAGGCCTTACCCTTGATATGAAAAATTATACCCGAAGGTCTTAAAAATGGTGCCCGAAGGCCTTATCCGTGATTTGAAAAATTATGCCCGAAGGTCTTAAAAATGGTACCCGGAGGTCTTAAAAATGGTGCTCGGATGCTTTACCCGTGATTTGAAAAATTATGCCCGAAGGTCTTAAAAATGGTGCCCGAAAGTCTTAAAAATGGTGCCCGAAAGCCTTACCCGTGATTTAAAAAATTATGCCTGAAGGTCTTAAAAATGGTGCCCGGAGGTCTTAAAAATGGTGAAAATACCTTGACGATAGTCTCAAGGCTCGACTCATTTGATAAAACAGAATGAATTTAATTTAAAACAAAAGGAAATACCTCGACGGTAGTCTCAAGGCTCGACTCATTTGATAAAACAGAACGAATTCGATTTAAAACAAAAGGAAATACCTCGACGGTGGTCTCAAGGCTCGACTTATCTGATAAAACAGAATGAATTCTATTTAAAACAAAAGGAAATACCTCGACGATGGTCTCAAGGCTCGACTCATTTGATAAAAACATAATGAATTCGATTTAAAACAAAAGGAAATACCTCGACGATGGTCTCAAGGCTCGACTCATTTGAGAAGCAGAGCGAGTTTGATTTTTGGGAACCCAAAATTTTCCTGATTCCTGCAATGTTAGCTAAATGCAATGATGAGAATGACATGCTTTGCAAATGCTTGTATGTTTCCTAAGGATGAATGCAATCAAATGATTGTGTCATGATTTCTAATCCATGGTTTCTTTGAGATTCACAAATTATCCGACTTCATGACGGAATCTTCAATTGTTCACTGATGCCCCTCTTAAGGAACCCTTTACTCAAGATAAATTGTCAAACAGTCCCAGTTTTTGACTTCGCTGAAATTCACAAATTTCTGACTTCATGACGGAGTCTCCAACACATTCACTGTTTTCATTTACTTGGTGAATTTTCCATCAAGATTAGTGGCTTCCAAACCTTTTTAAGATTTAGATCTATTCCTTAGTAATACTTTTAAACTCCCTTTTATTAAAAAAAAAATTATGTTTACATTACATCATTCAATTTAATAATAAACAAAATGCAATCTCAAAAATGTATGAAAGAAAGTATGAAACAAGCAACTGTCATAAAAGGGGTAACAAAAATTTATTGCACCAAATGTTTTAAAATGATAAAAGTTGATATCAAGGATATAAGAAACGAATTTAAAGTTATAGGTTGTTGATGCCCCAGATGCGGAATATCTTGGACCCTTCTTTTTTCAAATCATCTAAAATTTTTCTTGAACGATCAATTTACTTGGGTGATCCCTCGGCTTCCGTAGTTACATCAGATTGAGTTGTTCCCCTTTTCTCTGATTTTCAAATACTTTCTCCCCCTTTACACGGAGCATTGATTCAAACCTTAATCAGTACTTGAGCCGCCCTTTACGGGTTTCAACTCAGCTATCCTCCATTCGGTATTAAGTCGCCCTTTGCGGGTTTTCGGCTTAAGCCTCTCCTTTTACAATCTTTTTTTTTTTTTTTGTCTTCTACCATGCATCTGAGAATTCTAAATGCTTCCAAGGTAAAAATGTCAATTCAAAAGATGGGATAAATTCTGAGAAACACCTTTCAAATTAAATATCCATGCTTGATCAAAATGGACTTTTAAAGTACGTAATGTAGGCCAAGGTTCGGGTTTAGAAGGAAAGGATAAAATAGGCCCAAAATGTGTTTAAGGGTGATTGGATCAAGGATCATTTCCTGAGGAGAATTCATTCTTGAGACATTTGTCCCCTTTTTTTACTTTTTTTTTGTTGGCTTTCATTTGCCATTATTTGATTTCACATTTTCCAATGGCTCTCTTTTTTTGCCATGATTTTGATTATTTTTCCTCGTATTTTCCCTCCAGTGTAGAGGGTGATCCTTGATCAGGTTCAACGAAAGAAATAATTTCTAAGGCTCAAAGGGGTGACTAGGGATAATTTCTTCTTAGTGAAGGGAATATGAACGATGGCCATTTATCACACCAAGCATGAATATTCTCTTTGAAAAGCAATTCTCAGGGGAGATAGATATATAGAATTTTCATTTCTATACTTGGAATCATTCGGATTCCCATGTGCATAGCATCACACTTTCTTTCTTTTTTAAAGCATAATACTTCTTCAATTCATCCGTATTCATGGGATGTCTAAAATCATCCCCGTCCATCCGAGTTAGAATCAATGCTCCTCTAGAAAAAGCTCTTTTTGCCACATAGGGTCTTTCCCAATTTGGAGCCCATTTTCCTCGCGGATCCTTCACTATAGAAAGAATTTTCCTCAGTACCAACTCTCCTTCTCGGAACTGCCTGGGTTGAACCTTCTTATTATGGGCTAGAATCATCTTTTTCTGATAGAACTGCCCGTGACAAATTGCCTTCAATCTTTTCTCCTCGATGAGATTCAGCTGTTTATAACGAGCTCTAACCCATTCTGCCTCTTCTAGGCCAACCTCCATCAAAACCTGAAGTGAAGGAATCTCAACTTCAATAGGTAACACTGCGTCCATACCATATACCAAAGAAAACGGCGTTGCCCCTGTAGATATGCGAACCGAAGTGCGATATGCGTGAAGAGAAAAAGGCAAGATCTCATGCTAATCCTTGTACACATCAGTCATCTTCTCGACAATCTTTTTGATGTTTTTATTGCCTGCTTCTACTGCCCCATTCATCTTCGGACGATATGGTGCCGAATTGTGATGCGTGATCTTGAACTGAGTACATGCCTCTCTCATCATCTTATTATTCAGATTGAGAGCATTATCTAAAATAATTCTTGCTAGCAATCCATATCGGCATATGATTTCCTTCTTAACAAATTTGCATACCACCGACTTCGTTACATTCGTATAAGAAGCAGCTTCCACCCACTTTGTGAAATAGTCTATGGCCACCAGGATGAAACGATGTCCATTTGAAGCTTTCGGAGTAATGGGCCAAATCATATCCATTCCCCACATTGAAAACGACCATGGTGCGGTCATGACATGCAATGGCGATGGCTGCACATGAATCTTATCTGCATAGATCTGACATTTATGACACTTCCGGGAATAACTGATACAATCTCCTTCCATTGTCATCCAATAATACCTTGCCCTCATAATCTGCTTCGCAAGCATGTGACCATTGGCATGGGTGCCACATATCCCTTCATGGACTTCCTCTATGATTCTCCGAGCTTCGGCAGACCCGACACATCTCAATAGGACTTGGTCTTTCCCTTTCTTGTACAGAATCTCGCTGTCTAGAACAAAACCCATTGCTAGCCTTCTAAGATTCCTCTTGTCATTTTCTGTAGCCTGTTCTGGATACGGTTGACTCTTGATGTACTGCAATATGTCGTTATACCAAGGGAGACCATCTGCTACTTCTTCGATACTCAAGCAGTGGCCAGGAGATTCATACATGCTCATCTTGACCGGCACAACTTCCGCCCCTTCATTCACTTTAAACATTGATGACAAAGTAGCCAGAGCATCCGCCATCCAGTTTTCTTCTCGTGGGATGTAATTGAAACTTACTTCTTCAAACTCCTCCAATAAACTCAGTATGAGTTCTCGGTATCTGATTAATTTTGTATCTCGAGTTTCTCATTCTCCGCGTAATTGATATATCACTAAAGCTGAGTCTCCAAAAACCTCTATTTTTTTTTATCTTTTTGTCTACGGCAGCACGAAGGCTCATAGTACATGCCTCATATTCTGCAGTATTGTTTGTACAATCAAAATCCAATATGGCAGTGAAAGGATAACAATCTTCTTCTGGGGATATAAGCACTGCACCGATTCCGTGCCCCATGGCATTAGAGGCCCCATCAAAATACATCTTCCATACTTTCTTCTTCAAGGGAACCTCATCTGCTTACGAAACATACATCAAATCTTCATCTGGGAAATCAAAGTTCAACGGCTCATAATCTTTCACTACCCGACTTGCTAAAAATTCAGCCACTACACTGCCCTTGATAGCTTTCTGACTTACATATACAATATCGTATTCTGACAACAAAACCTGCCATCTTGCCGTCCTCCCTGACAAAGAAGGTTCTTCCAACATGTACTTGATTGGATCTAGCTTGGCGATCAACCACGTCGTGTGATACAGCATGTACTGCCTGAGCCTCCGAGCAATCCATGCTAAAGTAAAGCACTGCTTTTCTACCGACAAATATTTCAACTCATAATCTGTGAACTTCTTACTGAGGTAGTAAACCGCCTGTTCTTTCTTTCCAGTCTCATCAAGCTGCCCCAAAACACAACCCATGGATCTCTCAAATACTGATAGATACAATATCATCAGTTTATCCAGAGCCGGTGGCATTAATACTGGTGGGTTTGATAGATAATGCTTAACCTTTTCAAAAGCAATCTGATACCCTTCATCCCACTCTTCTGGATCACGTTTTCGAAGTAGCTTGAATATTGGATCACATTTATCGGTTAATTGAGAAATAAACAGAGCAATGTAATTCAATCTCCCCAGAAAACCTCTTACTTCTTTTTGAGTACGTAGAAGTGGAAAATTTTGGATGGCCTTCACGTTATCCGGATCAATCCCAGTTTCCCTTTTGCTAACAACAAAACCCAATAATTTCCCTGAAGTGACTCCAAAAGTGCATTTTGCCGGGTTTAGCTTGAGTTGAAACTTTATTATTCTTTCAAAGAGTTTCCTAAGATTCACAATATGCTCATATTCTCCTTGTGACTTTGCAATCATATCATCAACATAAACCTCAATTATCTTATGCATCATGTCATGAAACAAGGTCACCATGGCTCTCTGATATGTTGCCCCAGCATTCTTCAACCCAAACGGCATTACCTTGTAGCAGAATGTTCCCCACATTGTAACAAATATGGTTTTCTCCATATCTTTCGGTGCCATCTTAATCTGATTATATCCCGAGAATCCGTCCATGAAAAAAAACAAGGAACTCTTCACCGTATTATCCACCAAAGTATCAATATGAGGCAAAGGGAAATTATATTTGGGACTGGCTTAGTTCAAATCTCGGTAATCGACACACATATGCACCTTGCCATCTTTCTTTGGTACTGGAACAATGTGTACCACCCATTCCGGATATTTTGCCACCCCTAAGAATCCAGCATTAAATTGCCTTTTTACCTCCTCTTTTACCTTTAACAGCATGTCCGGCCTCATTTTTTTCAACTTTTGCTGAATTGGCTTGCACTCTGGCCTTAAAGGAAGCTTATGAACCACAATGTCTGGATCTAAACCCGGCATGTCTTGGTATGACCATGCAAATACATCTACATATTCTCGGAGCAAGGCTATCAATTCACCCTTTATTGATGACAACAATGTAGTCCCGATTTTAGCCTCTTTTATCTCCTCACTACTTCCCAAATTCAACAATTCTAATAGCTCCTCATGAAGAAGTACTTGTTTCTCTTCTTGTTTTATTTTTCTTAATAAGTTCGGAGGTAGATCATAATCCTCAATATCTTCGTCGGCCTCAAAATCACCCGTGCAAATGGGTCTCTCTAAATCAATTTCAGAATTACTAACAGGAAGGTCCTCATATTCCGTATCCGTACACCTGTAAATAGGTGGGGAAGAAACAATATAAGGAAAGCATATATACAATGGAAGCAAAATAAATAGCATAAATGAAAGAATATGGACACATCAATATGAAGGAAATGCATCGTGTTTGTTATTTATTGAATAAAAACTTTTAGACAAAAGCCCATTACAAAAGAAATTCTTAATACGGGCAAAGATATTTAAGATTTGTTTAAAAGTATTACGTTGGAATAGACCTAAAAACTATGGGCAGCTCAGTTGCACTCCAATTGGTCAGTCTATATCCTGGCAGACAAGGTCACACCATCTAGTTAGCATTCTCACTTTCAATACTTTCTTCCCCAGTCGTGCAGATCTCCATATCCTGTATCTGCTCACCCTTATTCACATGGAACTTTTCAAAAGCCTTCTCGATCATTACAAGTACATCATCAGAATTCTTTTCTCCGAACAGAGAACTGACTGAGCGAAGCTGTGAAGGATATGTGGGAAAATCATAGGCTCCCACTCGATATCCATACCCGCGAGACGGGCCATCCTCTTTTGTCGATTCTTTTCAACTTGTTTCCTTTTCTCATGGGCCTTCAAAAGATACCCTAGGCCAAATTAGTCTTTCTTTCCCACTACTTCTATTGCTCGGGCCATCCCCTGAAGATATTTTCCAAGACCTTTTCCAGCCCTGCAGCTTTTTCCCATGATAGTTCTTACCCCCAGCCTTGTGTTCTTGGACAACCTTGGTTTTGGAATTTTTCGTCCTTCAGCGATGAAAATCGCATTTACGAACTCCAAAGACCGAAAGAAACATTCTACGGCATCTTCATTGGGTTCAACATAAGGAGATTCAGTAGATGCAAAGCCTATTATATATTTTTCTCTTGATACAGTGACCAAACGCCCTTCCATCACAAATTTTAGTTTTTGGTGGAGAGATGAAGGTACAGCCCCTGCTGAATGTATCCACGGTCTTCCCAACAAGCAATTATAGGATGGATTAATATCCATGACCTGAAAGTTCACCGTATAGGTGCACGGGCATATCTCTAGAGGAACCTCAATAATTCCCATTACATCTCTCCTAGTACCAGCAAAAGCTCTGACCACCATGCAACTTGGCAGCATATAAGAAATATCCACTGGCAATTTGGACAGAGTTGCCAAGGGCATCATATTTAATGAAGAACCATTATCGAAAAGGACCTTTGGTAATATGCACCCCTTGCAAGTGGTAGTTGTGTGAAGAGCCTTTGTTGACCCAATAGCATTAGGTGGTATTTCCTCATAAATGAAATATATATGGTAGTCTGTCGCGATGTTTCCCACCAGCCTATCTAATTTTTCTACCGATATGTTGTTAGCCATATATGCCTGATTCAACACTCTCAATAGGGCATTTCTGTGTGGTTCTGAATTCAAAAGCAAAGATAAGATTGAAATTCTAGCTGGTTGACATTGCAGTCGCTCAACCACACTATACTCACTATGCTTTATGAATTTTAAGAACTCGCAGGCTTTCTTCTCATTCACCGGCTCTTTTATTCAGTTTATCGGGGCTGACCCCCTTTCTACTTCTTTTGACAAATCCATCTCAATATGGATTGGTTCAGCTGCTTTCTTCCCTTTGTCTATTCCTCTTCTTTTCTTGTTAATCCCTGTTCAACAGCCTCAGGAGCGTAATATCTTCCACTTCGTGTTAAGTGCCCCACACCTGTGATATCTTGCTGACTCGAAAACCCAGGCATAACCATGCTGTAGTCATATTTCCATGGTGCAGCTTTGTTTTCCTTGTACGAAAAGGAAACAGGCAAATCAATGATTAACTTAGGTGCACTTTCCTCAATGACTGGCATAACTTTCTCCTCTCGTTCATCATAATAGATGATCAAGGGCCTTCCTATCCCGTAGCTAGCTGCATTCTCAATAACCTTTACTTTCTCTTCTATCTCCTCGTAAAACTGGGCCTCCCCATCATCTTTTGGACTTTAGCCAGAAAGTCCCCGCAGCCCTATATGATATGACCTTTACATTTATGGAACGGGCACCAATTCTGCACCCTCTTTGAATCTATTTTTAACTTGTCTGCATCCCCCACCATTCCTACCTTAACCATCTCGACCCATATTGTTAACATTGGAGTCTTGACTTCCCTGGCATCCCTTTTTACCCTTCTGACTTCCCCTGTCCATACTGCATTTACACAATTCTTAGCATGATAGGGCAATAGGTTTCCCACTACATTCGGCCCATTCTTTGACCCAAACTTCACAACTCCGACGTTGATCAGGCTTTGGACTTTCTTTTTAAAGGCCAGGCAATCTTCAGTCGAATGTCTTTGAATTCCTACGTGGTACGCGCAGTTAGTATTTGAATTGTACCACCTTGGATATAGCGGTGTCAGAGGTTTGAGGTATATGGGTGCAACAAGTTGACCCTGTAACAGTTTGGGATATAGCTCACCATAGGTGGTAGGAATTGGATCAAATTGGGGTTTTTGATCGTTCCTTGGTGAACGTTGGTCATTGCGCCGGCTCTATGAGTGTTTGGGATAGTGTTTCGGGGAAGGTTTATCTGTGGTGATATGCTAGTTGAAAACAGCTGTTGTGGCATACTGGTATAAGGGAAGAGATTTTGGGTAAGGTGGTTCACATTGGGGTAATAAGGATTATATCCCGGGTAAGGTGTGTAGGGTGTAGGAGGTGCATAAGATGTAGTAGGAATATAGGACCTTAGTGGTGTATATGGTGTGGGAGGTGCATATGGGTATTGGTTGATACTAACTGCGTGGGTTTCCTCTTTCTGTCTAGCAGGGAATACGTTCTTCGGGATAGCAGACTCACCCTCTTCTATTTTCCCATTCTTAATGGCCGACTCTATCATCTCACCGGATATCACCATATCTGCAAAGTCCTTGGTGGCACTCCCCAACAATTTATCATAATAGGGTGCTTTCAAGGTATTGATGAAAAGCACTGTAGTTTCTTTGCTAGTTAAAGAGGGTTGCACTTGTTTGGCCAGATCCCTCCATCTTTGCGAGTATTCCTTTAAGTTCTCAGTAGTCTTCTTTTCCATGTTCTGTAGTGATAGCCTATCAGTTACCATATCCGATACATGCTTATAATACTTCATGAAAGCCCTGGCTAAATCGGTCCATGAACGAATCTTGGTACGACTCAGTTGATTGTACCATCGGGTTTCAGACCCTGTCAAGCTATCTTAGAAATAATGGATAAGCAGTTTCTCATTATCATTTTGCCCCATCATTCTTCTGCAGTACATGGTCAGATGTGCTGATGGGTTGGTAGTCCCATTATATTTTTCAAAGTCTGGAACTTTGAACTTTGGGGGAATTACTAGATCATGTACTAAGCTCATCTCTTTGGCATCCAAAAACTCTGCCCCTTCAACGGCCTTCAGCCTCTCCTCCAGCAGTTGATATTTTTCTGTGATTCTGCCATTTCGACCCTCTACAACTCAGTCATCTTTCCTTTTTCCTTTTCAGCTAGTTCCTCAAAGTCTGGAACGTTAACATCGTTTGGGTCAACTTCCATATTACCTCTTCCGGGAACATAGTTTTGTGCCTCAGCAGCTGGCTGGATATAAACATAGAAGGTTTCCCCAATTGGCACCTCTTGGCCCTTTTGTTGTATGTTTTCAGGTTGATCCTCTTCAATTACCACCCTTTTCCCGGTGACCGAATTCTCTCCCGGCCCTTTTTGTTTCATCATGGAACTCATCATTTCCATGAGTTTAGTCATCTATTCTCGTGACTCCTCCTGAGATTTAGCCAACTGTTCCTGTAGTTCGCTTTGAGTTCTTTCCATTCTTTCAATTATAGCAAGTTGACCGTTCTCCATAGCCCTGGCTTGAGATCGAGTATTGTAAGGGTGTCGAAAATCTGATTTTTTCTGAGTGCGACCAATTGTTCCTTTAGTTTTGAAAACCATGAATTAGAATTTAATGACACATCTTTTTTTTAATGTTTTATAAAAAATGAATGAATGAATTAATGACTAAATGTGAATGAATGAATCAAATAAAATGAATAAGTACATGATTATGTATATGAATATGAAAGAATAAATGAATGAACAAGTAAAATGAATAAATAAGTGGTTAAGTGTATGAATATGAATGAATGAACAAGTAAAAGGAATAAATAAGTGGTTAAGTGTATGAATATGAATGAATTTCAAAAATGAATGATTATAAATATGAGTAAATGTACGAATGAACAAACAAAATATTAAAATATGAATGCATTTGAAAGTATTGGCCCTGGGATAATTTCAACCAAACGGTCTTTCATTGATTTCCTGGAACTAAATACATCACAGATAGAATAAAAAGATCACTGCCTAAGATAAGTTCGTAATTCGTCTTTCAAAGTGCTATTACAAAATTAGTCCTATAGTGACTTCTTCGGATCTTGGACCTTTTTTCACAGTCTCCTTTTGATTGCCTTGCTCTTCAATCTGACCCCTACTTGTTCACGGCCCCTTGACATGTTAGCAGAAGCATCACCGTGTAAGCTATCCTTAGCTTGCTTCTCCAGTTGATTGGCTCGGGCTTTCTCATGCTTCGCTCTCTCTTTCCAGTAGTTATTCTCCTTCTTAAGGTTTTTGACCTGCTACTCCCACTCCCCGGAAGTCTTGAAGGTTCCCTCAAATTTGAGCTCGAAGTGGTACCTTTTGTTTTCCAAGTGCAAATCCCTGAGATCTCTCTTGACAGTGTCCCTTTCTCTCTTGATCTTTTCCTTTTCTCTTTCTCGAGCTGATTCCCTATTTTTCATGTCTTCAAGCTCTTCTTGTAGTCGGGCAATCTCCTTGCTCATCTGGGCCTTTTCTTTTTCAAATTCCGCCCTTGCAATTTCTAACTCTGATGGCATTTCCCTCGGTGGCGGATTCATGAACTGGACCTCTTCCCCATCTGATGTCAATAGCCTATCATTAACCCTTAATTCCCTCCATACCAGGTAATCAGGTGTAACGATGTCGGCATATCTGGCCACTTTTATCCGGTGAGTTTTCTTTCATGCTTCAATCACTGCCCGCACCTTTCTAGAATATCCGTCTTCTCCATAAGTGAACTCTGATGATCCTATATTATGAGTCACGGGTGTGAATTACTGAGACTCAACCTGTCTTTGCACCAACAAAGGTGCATAACTCAAAGACCCCCAAATTTCGAGTAGTGGAACTCCCGAGTTATCCCCACATTTATACATAATCGGCATAGGAACCATCCACGGAGCTCTCGAAGTTACCATCTCCCCTTTTAGATTCTGGAACATGTTGACCCATTTCTCTTCATCCTCGTCTTCAGGCCAATCACTTTGAAGGAATTCCCTAATCGAAACTAAAGACTTCATGTACGGTTTGAAGAAAACCTCTTCTATCTTCCAAAAGTGACTTTGAATCCAAATATAAAGGAGTTGTACACACCTCTTGATTCTCCCTTGTCCTGCCCTTTTTCAAAAATTCAAAGATCGGATAGTTTCAGCTATAATGGCCGGAGATGAGTTGATCTTCTGTTCCAACTTTTCAAAGAAATCAAACACAGCTATATCCGCATGACCCAATATCTTCGAGAATATGATTAATCCATAGATGGATAGAGCAAAGATGTCCCTGGCTTTTTCTTTGTCGGAATAACCCAATATCAACTATCGGAGAGTTTCCCACGGAATGCATCCATTTTTCTGCTTTGTATCCACATGACTCCCAACCCATGTTGTATCCATTCCTGTGATCCTAGCCACTTTCCTCTTAAAACATGAAGGTTTCACTTCCTTCAAATATACCCAATCAGGATTAGGACATTCAATACGTAACAGTGCTGAATATTCTTCAATCAGTAGGGTCATATCCTCCTTGTTAAAAGTAAAACATCTATAATTAGGATTCCAAAACTGTACCATAGCCTGAATCAACCCACTATTGACCCTAATCGGAATTAAGAGTGCTATATCTCCATAATTCTGAGTGAAGGCTTCTTTTTTGATACATTCCACTGATTCCAAATGTCGGCTAACCCTCAGAGATTATTCTATCTGGTATCCACTTTGACCCTTTCCAGCAATACTGATACATAATCCTTCTTCAAGCAATCACCATCCTCCCTCTGATCTTTTTTCGACCGTGCCCTGACTACTACATGATCTTCTATCACTAAAATAACCTGACGCTCCATGAAAGTCCTTTGGATTGATGACTATCCCGATGCCAATAAACTCCAAGTGTATGATGATGTCTATGATGCATGTCAAAGAAAAGAAAACAAAAAGAAATAGATTAGTAAAGAAATGAATTCACAAATATAACATAAATAACAACATGTTTTTTTTTAAATGTCCCAAAAAATTTAACAGAGCTTTGGCATTATGACGTCTTTAGGACAAAATAATAAATTTATTACGAGCGATATGATGTTCGTTCATCATCACCCAATTTGTAAAATCTAACATGTAGAAAAATGGTAAAAGGTTGGAAATGTTCCTCCATGTGTTCTTAAACTTTGGGTATCTAATAGAAATCTGGCATGGCTTCACCTAGGTTCACTATATGAAGGTGAATCGGTTCTAAGGCCCCAAATTGTTCCTCACTATCGCCTGTGAAGGCTAGTAAGGCACCCCGATAAAAGCGGGTTCAATTCGTTAGAGTATATTTTCCTATGCCCGTACGGAGGATTATCACAAAGGCATTAGGTACTTTATACTGTGAAAGTTTTTCACTAGCCCATGAGGAGGATCATCACGAAGGCGTAGTTACTTTACTCCTACTTAAAAGGACGAAACCCGGGTAGAGAGTTCATGTTATGTAAATGCAAATATAATGTGTGCGGAGGAACAAAACAAACCTGTCACCACCTATTTTACACCCTTTATTCTAAATACCCCACAAAAATCAAACAATGTAAAGCATCAGTCAAGCAAACATATAAATATACGCAACAAAATAACCAAAGAACAAATAATAATATGCATGCATATGAAGATGGACATATTTAAAACATTTTATTATTTTCAAAATTCTCTTTATCATTTTAAAAATATGGGAATTAAAATTAAAAACAATTAAACCAACAAAATCGAGACTTAGATAACACATGACTAATTCTAGGCCTGACTCTCTAAAAAGTCCCCAGTGGAGTCGTTAAGCTGTTGTAGCCTAAAAAAATAACAAGTCTCATCGCAAGACTTTATTATTTGTTAAGCGTGACATAAAAAAAGAGGAAAAGTTGACTTAATTCCTCTAGAAAAACGAAGGTGTCGATACGTGATCCTGATCACAGGGACTCGTTCGAGTAAGGGGGAAACAGAAGCAGAGGAAAAGATGACTTAATTCCTCTAGATTGAAATAAAAGGTCGAGGGTATGAAAACGGCCTTGTAAAAAGAAATGGAGTCGCCGCCAACTTTTTTAGCTATGTGTGATCAGCCACCTATTAAAATCGGTTTTATAAAACATTTTAAAATTAATTAAAATATTTTTAAAACCAATTTCAAGTCTGCTTATAAACCAGAGAAAATCGAAGAATCGGGTTCGGGACTCGGTTACGTGCGGGGAAGGATTAGCACCTACACAACGCCCGTATAAAACGGTACCTTATTAATCATGTGTTATCTCAAGTCTCAGTAAAAAGTTGGTTTTTAATTTAGTATTTCAAGTTAATTCCCAATTCTAAGAAAAATGGTTCCATTTTTAATTGAAAATGATCCGAAATTTATTATTTCAAAATTTTCCTATATTCCCCGACAGAATCGGCAAAATATAGAAATTTTTATTTATTTGGAAAACTTTCCGAATCATTCTCATTTTTTGGAAGAAAGATATTCCTTTATTAATGATAATTGATGATATTCCCTCCAGCAAACCCGGTAGAGAACTCATGAATTATTTTAACTCAAGAATATCTTTATTTTTATTGAAAATCATTATCTTTTTCAAAACATTTAAAAAATATGAACATGAACATGAACATGTATGACATAAATAAAATGACATAGCAAAGTCTAGATAATATAATGCAACGTAAATGATATGACATAACTTAAATGGCATAGTATATTCTAGATGAAATGAAAAATCCTAAGTATCATGGTATATTCTAAATGAGATAAAATGATTTAAATGACATGGCAATTTTAAATGATATGGCATATTTTAATGACATGGCATATTCTAAATAATTAAACCTAAATGACATGGAATATGATGAAATGACATGAAACATAAAATAATGCTATCATAAAATATGCATGAAAATAAAATAAAATGCATGAACATAGTATATGCTAAATAATGTGACAAAAATAAATGACTATATAAAAAAAATATGGGATATCATGAAACATTCAAAATCATATGGAAAACAATATAAGATTATAAAATGTGAATCAAAATAACAATAATACCACGGAAAATATCATATCAAAAATCACATATTAAATAAAATGCATGCACATGGAAAATGCAATGCATGAAAATGTATTTTTTTCCTCTAAATAAAGAAATCCGTATATCTAAAAAGATATCCGTCTACCTTAGGAAAATATGTCAAATTAGATTTTCTAAAACCAAAATACTTGTGATTGTTTGAAAACAATTTTGAAAAGCTTAGATTAAAAATAAAAACTTAGCTAAACCCTTTTTAAATGGCTCTAATTTCCTAAGTTTACAATCCCGGACTTGACCACCCTTAACCCGAGATTATAAAATCATTTTTAAAGTTTAAAAAGGTTTAGAAACTACCCTAAAACAGTAGCTAAAGCTTCTAACCAACCCCCTCTAAATGCCTTAGCCAAATTCAACCATTATTTCTCTTTTAAATTCAAATCTGCCTTTACTGCCCGATTTTAACACACGATTTTTTAGCCTATTTTTAAAAATTCAAAAAAATCTAAAACAAATACTGGAGACTTAGAACATGTAAAACTACATGAGAACAAATTGTCTCAGTTTTCTGATTAAAGATGACTACCCAGAAAAATCAGAGAAGTTTGAGTATTGGGTGAAAAAAGAACTGTTTTGTCAAAACACATTTTTTGCCTTTAATAAAGTCATTCAAAAATCAAAGTAAAAATTGTTGGAGATCATCCTAAAGACCTAAGAACAGTAGCTAAAACATTTAAAAACCTTGGACAAAAATTGGCTAAGTAAAAAAAAATCACAAAGGTAGAATAATCAATTTGACAACTCTTTAATTTTCCACAAGTATGCTCAAGAGAGCATGACTTTGAGCCATTGATTGGCCTAAGTCATAAATCATGTGGCAATGACATGGAATGCATGAACATACAACAAATGAAATGTATGAAATGCATGGTCCAAAGCGTAAATGGTAAAGGAAATGCATGACAATAAAATAACCTAAATGCCTAGCATGAATTTGCATGGCAATAAATGCTATCCTAACTTAATATGCATACAATGCTTGATAATGCAAATATGACTTAGACTTAAATGTTATGAATATGCATCAAAATGCTAATGTAACCTAAGACCTAAGTAGCATAGCAATGCATGGCAATACCAATATGATTTAAGACCCAATATGCATGGCAATACCAATATTGCCTAGACCAAAAATGTAATGAAAATGCATAGCAATACTATAAACATACAATGACCAATGAACCTAATGCTAATGCTGGAACAAATAGCAACTAATACACAATTTCAAGATATGATAATGCAAATCATGTTACCTAAACAAAATGCAAATGCATGACAAGGCAAGGAATGCATGAAGAGGCCGAATAGTCACATGGTACTCTAGTGCATTCCTATCTAGTAAATGGCACAAGTACATGACAAATCATATCAAGATATATAATGTCATGACATTTTCACAAGCATATGACATACTAAAATCAAAATGCACAAGCTCATGGCATGGAGATACAAACAAGTCAAGAAGCAAGATGAAAATGCACATGCAAGGCATACTAAATATCAAGATATGCTAACTCATGGCATGGAGATGCAAACAAGTCAAGAAGCAAGATGAAAATGCACATGTAAGGCATAGCAAAGTGGAGTAGCTAAATGGTCATATGACAAAATATAAAAATGCAAACATGTTTATAATATAAGACTTGATATATGAAAAAAATGCACAACATGATTCCAATGAACACAATGGCCGAATCTACAAAAAAAAAAAAATTATTAAGCATGGAAAAGAAATATAGAAGCAAATACAGCATAGAAAATAATGTAAAAAACATATAAAAAATTAAGCATAGACATGCAAAGCAAATAACAAGCAAAACTAGTAAATAAAACAAGAAAAGTTAAGCTCCATGGTTGGTATAAAATGGGCATAGCCTATCACCTAACAATAATCACTTGGTCTTGCCAAGATCATGAAGCCTTTCCATTTCAAAAATCAGAAAATAAACTATTCTAAACAGCAAAATTAAGGTGAGCTTCATGGTAGGTAAAAAATGGGCATAGCCTCTCCCCTAACCATGGTCACTGGTCTTGCCAAGATCATGTAGCCATTTCAACCTTTTTTGCTTCATCTTGTTGTAAAAAATCAGAATATAAAATACTTAAACAAACCTTCTAAAAATCATTTTTCCACAACAACATGCAAAGAAGAAAAAAAGAAAATACCAAGGCAAACAAACAACCACATTCGGCCAAAGCAAGAACTATGTCCAAAAAAAAATTATTTTCAACCATTTTGATGAAGAAGAATAGATGAAAACTTAAGTAAACATTTAAAAAACTTTATTTCTATGAAAAATTAGTAGGAAAACAAGATAGGAAATCAAGAAATCACCATGGAAAACAAGAAGAAAGCTATGTTAGAGCTTGGTAGAGATGACCACCTTCAAGCTCTTCTATTGAAAACCTTTTTTTTTTCTTTCTTTCAAAACCTTTTTCTTTCTAAATTAGCTACTATTTCCAGCCAAAAAAACTTATGAAAAAATGAAATCACCCCCCCTCTAATGGCTTGGCCGAATTGCCCTCCAACCTTTGGATGGAAATTGCAGTTTTTCTCCTCCAATTTTGGCTTTTAGATTAAGATATTTTGATGACAACATAAAAATGTCATCTTGCCAATTGATAGCATCCCTTAAGATGTGTACTCAACCCTTGTAATAACTTCAGCCCTTAGATGCAAAAGAGGACCAATCCCATGCACTCCCTTGCTTGCCCCTTTGAGTGCCTACCCTTGGATGAGTTGTGCTCTTCCATTCTTGTCATTGGATGAGGACAACATAAAAATGACATCTTGTAGATTAAATCCAGCCCTTAACATGTGTACTCAGCCCTTGTAGATGGCCTAAACCATTGGATGAAAAGAGACAATCCCATGCACTCCCTTGCTTTGCCGAATGAGTGCTCACCTTTAGATGAATTGTGCTCATCTTTTTTCTTCCATTCTTGGCCATTAGATGAGGGTTCTTTCATGACAAATAAAAATGTCATCTTGGCATTTAAACTTGGCCATTGGATGGTGCATTCAACTTTTCTACAAGGCACCTAAGCCATTGGATGAAGGGGGGTCATTTGCAAGGTGTTAGTGGTTGCCTGTGAGCGTGATAGTGACTAAGGAATTAAAATTGATCAAGCTTCCTTCTTCTCCTCTACGCTGGCTGATCAAAGGAGGTAAAATCTCAGCAATTCCTTCTTCTTTCATATTTTCCTTAATTAGAAATTTGCCCTTTTTGATTTCTTTGGTGAAATAACCTTTTTGCCCCCCGAACCTAAATAAATAGTAAACGGACTCCAAATTCAAATTTTATTTTTTCAATACTTCCAAAATAATAAAAAATTGAATTCTGGAAGTTTTCAAAATTTTTCGAGTCCATTTGCTATTTATTTTGGATTTATTTACAAAATTGCCCCTTTTATGCACCCGAACTTTACCATTTTTTAAACGAGCTCCGAATCAAGATTTTTCTTCACCAATCTCTTCCAAATAATTTAAAAATGTGATCTGGAAGTTTTCATAATTTTTTGAGCTCATTTGCTATTTTTTCGAGATTTATCTGCTTGAATTATTGTGTAGGGGACCTAGGATTTGGCCATTTTGCAAACGAACTCCGAATCAAGATTTTCTTTCACCAATCTCTTCGAAATGATTCAAGAGTGAGATTTGCAAATTTTCATAATTTTTGGAGTTCATTTGCTATTTTTCCCTTTTGCCTTTGAAACCCGATTTTGCTCAAAACAAGTTCGATTTTCAGATTTTCATCAAAGTGAGCCTAGTGCTATCCTTGTTTAATCACTCCTCATAAATTAGGGGCATTAGTCCTACCGAATAGGGCCATTTCTGTAATTCTTCCAAATTTCACGAAATCCACCCAAAAAACCCTAATTCTTGATTTTCTTTCAAATTGACTTTTCTATTAGTTTTTCTTCCAAGTAGCTTCTCCATTACCGGTATTCAGTACTTATCTTTCATTTAGAACCTTGAATTCCTACCAATTTGATCGTTTAGGCACTTTTCCCCAAATTTCTCGAATTAGGGTTTTCTTTCTACTGAAATTTCGTAACCCAACTTTCAACCTCCATATCTTTCAATGTAGACCTCGGATTATCAAAATTCTTTCACCATTTTTCAATTGAACCTCAAATCTTGATTTTGAAAGTGGGTTGACTTTTTAGTGGTTGACTTTTTTGGGGTTGACATTTTTGAGGGTTACTTTTTCGAGTTTGACTTTTTCTGTCTGTTTTCTTTGAGTAAGTCTCGGAGTACCACCTGTAGGATGAGAAAAGCCTTTTAGCATTCTGAAACATTAATTTAGGAAGAAAACATACCTGATTTAGGGGTCCGAAAAAAATTAGGTGTCTACATTTAGGTTACGACAATACCTTGAACCTAGCCTTTCATTATAAGGTTAATAAAATCCTACATGATCCTTGATGAAGTATTAGTCTACATTAGTGGAGAGAGGGATGAAAATCAAACATATGAGAATCTAGTACTAATTCGTATTTTGCATTGGCATAAACTTATTCAGATTGAAAGCAATGATTTTCAAGGAGATTACACACACACACTGGAAATCTATGAGCATGAGACATACGATTAAATTGAATAATAAATTTGGATTATGTTTGTGTTCTACTTTGAGTTGGGATTTTTGACATAACATTTGAGGACAATAAAGGGAATCATTATTTGAGTGCACTCATCTTCAGAGTGTAAAATAGGTAACAAAAGGTTTAGAAATGTCCCTCCATGTGTTCCTATTTTCGGTATATCTAACGGAAATCCGGCATGGCTTCGTCTAGGTTCACTATATGAGGGTAAATCGATTCTAAAGGCCCCGAATTGCTCCTCACTGTCGCCGGTGAAGGCTAGTAAGGCACCCCGATAAAAGCGGGTTCAATTCGTTAGAGTCTATTTAGCTAGCCCATGCGGATTGTTAATCACGAAGGCTTAGATAATTTAGTACTCCCGAAGTGTTTCACTAGCTCATGCGGATTGTTAATCACGAAGGCTTAGTTACTTTGCTCCCACCTAAAAGGACAGAACCCGAGTATAGGGCTCATGATATGCAAATGCACGTGTGGTGTGTGAGGAGGAACAACAAACCTTTCACCACCTATTCTATACCCTTATTCTAAATGCCCTAGCAATTTATAAAAAAACATTCAAGAATAATGTAACGCATTAACCAACAAGCAATTATAATATACAACCTTTAAATAACTAGAGAACAATAATAAAATGCATGCACATGAGTATGAACATATTTAAAAACATTTTATTACTTTCAAAATTCTCCTTATAAAAAATGTGGGAATTAAAATTAAATACCAATTAAACCAACAAAACCGAGACTTTGATAACACACGACTAATTCTAGGCCTGACTCTCTAATGGTCCCCAGCGGAGTCGCCAAGCTGTCGCAACCTAAAAAATAACAAGTCTCATCGCAAGACTTTATTATTCGTTAAGCGTGACATTAAAAAAAACCGAGGAAAAGTCGACCTAATTCCGCTAGAAAAATGAAGGTTTTGAAAATGACCTTAAAAAAAACATGGAGTCACCACCAATCGTTTTTAGCTAGGTGTGATCGGCCACCTATTAAAACCAATTTTATAAAATATTTTAAAATTAATTAAAACATTTTTAAAACCAATTTCAAGTCTGCGTTTTAAACCAGAGAAATCAAAGAAAAGGGTTCAGGACTCGGTTACGTGTGGGGAAGGATTAGCACCCCCACAATGCCCGTATAAAATGGCACCTTATTAATCGTGTGTTATCTCAAGTCTCGGTAAAAAAATCGGTTTTAAATTTAGTATTTCAAGTTAATTCCCAATTTAAAGAAAAATAATTCCATTTTTAATTGAAAATGATCCGGAATTTATAAATTCAAAATTTTCCTATATTCCCCAACAAACGTGGCAAAATATAAAAAAATTTATTAGTTTTGGAAAACTTTCCGAATCATTCTCTTTTTAAAGAAGATATTCCGTTATTAATGATAATTGATGATATCCTCCCCAGCAAACCCGGTAGAGAACTCATGAATTATTTTAACTCGGGAATATCTTTATTTTATTGAAAATCATTACCTTTTTGAAAACATTTTAAAAGATATGAATATGTATATGCATGACATAAATAAAATGACATAGCAAAATCTGAATAATATAATGCAACCTAAATGATATGATATGATTTAAATGTCTTAGCATATTATAAATGAAATGAAATATCTTAAGTTATATGACATATTCTAAACGAAATGAAATGACCTAGGTAACATAATACATTCTATATGAGATGTAATATCCTAAGTCATATGATATATTCTAAATGAAATAAAATATCCTAAATGACTTGATATATATCCTAAATGAAATGACCTAGGTAACATAATATATTCTACATGAAATGACCTAGGTAACATAATATATTCTATATGAGATGAAATAATTTAAATAACATGGCAAATATGAATGATATGGCATATAATTTAAATGACATAAAATATAAAATAATACTATCATATAATATGCATGAAAATAATAATGCATGAACATAGTATAAGCTAAATAATATGACAAAAATAACTAATTAAAAAGTATAGGATATCATGAAATATTCCAAATCATATAATAAACAATATAACATAACTCAAAATCATAACAATATCATAGAAATTATTATAGCAAAAATCACATATTATATAAAATGCATGAATATGGAAAATGCAATGCATGAAAATGTATTTTTTTCCTTTAATTGAGGAAATACGTATATCTAAAAAGATATCCGGCTACCTTAGGAAAATATGTCAAATTAAATATTCTAAAACCAAAATACTTTGTGATTGTTTGAAAACAATTTTGAAAAGCTTAGATTAAAAATAAAAACTGGGCTAAACCTTTTTTAAATGGCTCTAATTTCCTAAGTTTAAAATCCCGGACTTGACCACCCTTAACCCCCGAGACTTAAAAAATCATTTTTAGAGTTTAAAAAGGCTTAGAAACTTCCCAAAGTCAGCAGCTAAACTTCCTAATCAGCCCCCTCTAAGTAACTTAACCAAAACAGAAAAATGATTTTCCTTCAAATTCAATTATGACTCCACTGTCCAGTTTTAAGCCACGATTGTTTACCCTATTTTTAAAAAATTCAAAAAACTCTAAAAAAAATATTGGAGACTTAGGACATGTAAAACTACACGGGAAAAAATCAGCTTAATTTTCTGATTAAAGATGAATGCCCAGAAAAATCGGGAAAGTACAAGTACTGGGTGAAAAAACTGTTTTGCCAAAATATATTTTTGCCTTTGATAAAATCATTTAAAAATCAAAGTAAAAATATTTAAGACTCACAAAATGACTCACAAACAGTAGCTAGGACTCTTTAAAAGTTGGATAAAAATTGGCTAAAGTAAAAAAAATCACAAAGGTAGAATAATCAATTTGACAAACCTTAATTTTCCACAAGTGTGCTCAAGAGAGCATGACCTTGAACCATTAATTGGCCTAAGTCATTAGTCAAGTGGCACGAACATGAAATGCATGAAAAAAATACAGCAAATATGATGCATGGAATGCATGAGTTTAAACCTAAATGTCATGAAAAAATGCATGGCATCAATATAGTGACCTAGACCTAAATGAATTTGCATGGCATTTAATGCAACCTATGTCTAAAATGCATGAACATGCATGGCAAGATAAACCTAACCAAACATCTAAAATATGCATGGCAATAACACAAACACAAGGCATGATTAAACCAAAAACTCAACCAAATATCATGCAAATGCCAACCTATCAACTAAATAGCAAAAATGCACACATAATGCTAGAATACATAGAGTGGTCGAATGGCCTATGATTCCAAACAAGCATGGCATTTTCACAAAAACTTGATATACTAACATGCAAAACTAAAATATAACACTAAAATCATGAAAACACAAAGTAGAGATATTAAAAATAAAAAGCATTTTCACAAACACTTGATATACTAACATGCTCAACTAAAATATAACACTCAAATCATGCAAACACAAAGTAGAGATACTAAAACTAACAAGCATTTTCACAAACACTTGATATACTAACATGCTCAACTAAAATATAACACTCAAATCATACAAACACAAAGTAGAGATATTAAAACTAGCAAGCATTTTCACAAACACTTGATATACTAAATATAAAACATCAACAAATTTAAACATTATGAAAACAAAAAATTGAAAATGCAAGAATATGATAATAAACTCATAAATGACAACAAACAAGCAACCAAATTAAACATGCTTCAATTATATGAAGTAGAAGAACACTTAAAGCATCAAGACTAAAGAAAATAACATAAATAACATGAGAAATCAAACAAAACAGCAAATATAAAAAATATATAGGCCATTCGCCCATGGTGAGGAAGTAAGAAAAAAAATGTAAAAAAAAAAAACTTGTTTTAAGAAAAATATGAAGAAAGAACTTAAAAGGAATATAAAAAAACACTTATTTAAAAAGAAAACTCACCAAATAATAATCAAAATAGCAAAAACAAGAATGGAAAATCAAGAAAGTGCAAGAGTTGGTGCTAAATGCAACCTCAAAAGGCTATATTTCAAGCTTTATCTCTTCAAACTTTCCTTCCTTTTCTAAACTTTTTCTTTTTTCTTTCAACTAAGGAGAGAAAAACTAAGCAAAACAAGAAGAAATCTAAAAAAAATGAAGTCCTCCTTGAAAATTCTCTCTCATGCAAGGATGTTGTCATTTTGATTCTAACCAATTTCCATCCAAGGGCTAGTGATTCAAGGTGAAAAATCATGAAATTATCACCCTTAGATTAGTGTATCAGCTGTCCATAATTATAGCTGTTCAAGAATAATGTTGACACTCTCCCTCTTCATGCATTGGCCTATGTGGCTTAATCACAATGGCTTGATCAAAAAATATCTCTAACTAACTCTTAATTCTTGGCCATTTGATTGAAAAATTAGAAGCTTCCTCCTTCCTTTGGGCCTTGGCAGGCCAGCACTCTTTTTTTCAGCCCAAGTCTGATTTTTTGAAAGGCCAAAAGAAGCCCTTTTCGGTTGCTTGGGTAAAATGACCATTTTGCCCCCCAGATGCAAATAAATGGCAAACAGACTCCAAATTCAAATTTTCTTTTTTTAATACTTTCAAAATAATAAAATATTGAATTCTGGAAGTTTTCAAAATTTTTCGAGTCCGTTTGCTATTTATTTGGATTTTTTCTTCCACAAATGCCCTTTCATGCCCCCACATTTTACCATTTTTTAAACGAGCTCCAAATCAAGATTTTTTTCTCCAATCTCTTCCAAATAATTTAAAAGTTTGATCTGGAAGTTTTCATAATTTTTGGAACTCATTTGGTATTTTTTCGGGATTTATCTTCTTGAATTATTGCATAGGAGGCCAGGGATTTGGCCATTTTGCAAACGAACTCCGAATCAAGATTTTATTTCGCCAATATCTTCCAAATAAATCAAAAATGAGATTTGAAAATTTTCAAAATTTTTGGAGTCCATTTGCTATTTTTCCGGCATTTATCTTCTTGAATTATTGCATAGGAGGCCCGAGATTTGGCCATTTTGTAAACGAACTCCAAATCAAGATTTTCTTTTGCCAATCTCTTCCAAATAATTTAAAAATGATATTTGCAAATTTTCAAAAGATTTGGAGTTCATTTGCTATTTTTTGGGATTTTCCTTCTTGAATTTCTACACAAGAGACCCGGGATTTGGCCATTTTGCAAACGAACTCCGAATCAAGATTTTCTTTCGCCAATCTCTTCCAAATAATTTAAAAATGAGATTTTCAAATTTTCAAAAGATTTGGAGTTCATTTGCTATTTTTTCGGGATTTTCCTTTTTTTGCTCTTTTGCCTCTGAAACCCGGTTTTGCCCAAAACAAGTCAAATTTTCAGATTTTCTTCAAATTGATCGTTGAGCTATCCCTTTTTAATCATTCCTCATCCATTAGGGGCTTTGGTCTTACCAAGTCGGGCCATTTTTGTAGTTCTTCCCAATTTCACCGAAATCCACCAAAAACCCTAATTCTCGGTTTTCTCTCGGATTGACTTTTCTTTCAGTTTTTCTTTCAAGTGGCTTCTCCATTACCCGTAGTCAGTGCTTATCTTTCATTTGGAACCTTCAATTTTGGCCAATTCGATCGTTTAAGCACTTTTCCCCAAATTTCCCAGATTAGGGTTTCCTTTATACTAAATCTCCAAATCCCAACTTTCGAACTCCATATCTTTCGATGTAGACCTCGGATTATTAAAATTATTTTGCCATTTTACAATTGAATTTCAAATCTTGATTTTGAAAGTGGGTTGACCTTTTCAGTAGTTGACTTTCTAGGGTTGACTTTTTTAGGGTCGACTTTTTTTGGGGTTGACTTTTTTCGAGGTTGACTTTTTATGCTCGCCCTCTTAAACTAAGTCTCGGAGTACCACCTACATGATGAAAAAAAGTATTTTTACATTCTGAAACATCAATTTAGGAAGAAAACATACTTGTTTAGTGGTCCGGACAAAATTAGGTGTCTGCAGCTGCCCCTCTTTGGCTATTGCTGAGAATCAGGAATCAGGCAAAGATAAACAAACACTAATTTTGTACGGTTAGTGACATCACATGTGAAGGAAAGGGAAGTTTATTTTTTTCTTTTCTTCTTCCTTTTTTTTTTCAATTTTTCATTTCTTCATTTTTTTCATTTTTTAATTTTTTCATTCATTTTTTTTTTTGAGAAAGTAGTAAATTGAAGATTTTGTCCTTAAATTGAATTCTCTGACTAATCAAGGCTCGACCCGTCTTAAGAAAACGGGTTCGATTTGCAAGAGAGTTGACAAAGACCTGGATGAAACCAGGGAATGGAAGGTATAGGTGAAACCATAAAATCGAAAAAAAAAATCTGGATGAAACCAAGGAAATTTAAGGCATGGGTGAAACCATGAAAATGAAAGAGATCTGGATGAAACCAAGGAAATTGAAGGCATGGATGAAACCATGAAATTGAAAGAGATCTGGATGAAACCAAGGAAATTGAAGGCATGGATGAAACCATGAAATTGAAAAAGATCTGGATGAAACCAAGGAAATTGAAGGCATGGATGAAACCATGAAATTGAAAAGGATCTAGATGAAACCAAGGAAATTGAAGGCATGGATGAAACCATGAAATTGAAAACGATCTGGATGAAACCAAGAAAATTGAAGGCATTGATGAAACCATGAACTTGAAAGAGATCTTGATGAAACCAAGGAAATTGAAGGCATGGATGAAACCATGAACTTGAAAGAGATCTGGATGAAACCAAGGAATTTGAAGGCATGGATGAAACCATGAACTTGAAAGAGATCTGGATGAAACCAAGGAAATTGAAAGCATGGATGAAACCATGACATTGAAAAGGATCTGGATGAAACCAAGGAAATTGAAGGCATGGATGAAACCATGAAATTGAAAAGGATCTGGATAAAACCAAGGAAATTGAAGGCATGGATGAAACCATGAAATTGAAAGAGATCTGGATGAAACCATGAAATTGAAAGAGATCTGGATGAAACCAAGGAAATTGAAAGCATGGATGAAACCATGAAATTGAAAACATGGATGAAACCATGAAATTGAAAGAGATTTGGATGAAACCAAGGAAATTGAAAGCATGGGTGAAACCAAGAAATTGAAAGAGATCTGGATGAAACCAAGGAAATTGAAGGCATGATTGAAACCATGAAATTGAAAGAGATCTGGATGAAACCAAGGAAATTGAAGGCATGGATGTAACCATGAAATTGAAAGATATTTGGATGAAACCAAGGAAATTGAAAGCATGGGTGAAACCATGAAATTGAAAAGGATCTGGATGAAACCAAGGAAATTGAAGGCATGGATGAAACCACGAAATTGAAAGAGATCTGGATGAAACCAAGGAAATTGAAGGCATGGATGAAACCATGAAATTGAAAGGGATCTGGATGAAACCAAGGAAATTGAAGGCATGGATGAAACCATGAAATTGACAGAGATTGGATGAAACAAAGGAAATTGAAAGCATGGATGAAACCATGAAATTGAAAGAGATCTGGATGAAACCAAGGAAATTGAAAGCATGGGTGAAACCATGAAAGAAAGAGATCTCGATGAAACCAAGAAATTGAAGTCATGGATGAAAACAAGAAATTGAAAGAAATCTGGATGAAACCAAGGAAATTGAAGGCATGGATGAAACCATGAAATTGAAAGAGATCTGGATGAAACCAAGAAAATTGAAAGCATGGGTGAAACCATGAAATTGAAAAGGATCTGGATGAAACCAAGGAAATTGAAGGCATGGGTGAAACCATGAAATTGAAAGAGATCTGGATGAAACCAAGGAAATTGAAGGCATGGACGAAATCATGAAATTGAAAGGGATCTGGATGAAACTAAGGAAATTGAAGGCATGGATGAAACCATGAAATTGAAAGAGATCTGGAAGAAACCAAGGAAATTGAAAGCATGGACGAAACCATGAAATTGAAAGAGATCTGGATGAAACCAAGGGAATTGAAAGCATGGATGAAACCATGAAATTGAAAGAGATCTGGATGAAACCAAGAAATTGAAGGCATGGATGAAACCATGAAATTGAAAGAGATCTGGATGAAACCAAGGAAATTGGAGGCATGGATGAAACCATGAAATTGAAAGAGATCTGGATGAAACCAAGGAAATTGAAAGCATGGGTGAAACCATGAAATTGAAAAGGATCTGGATGAAACCAAGGAATTGAAGGCATGGGTGTAACCATGAAATTGAAAGAAATCTGGATGAAACTAAGGAAATTGAAGGCATGGATGAAACCATGAAATTGAAAGGGATTTGGATGAAACCAAGGAAATTGAAGGCATGGATGAAACCATAAAATTGAAAGAGATCTAGATGAAACCAAGGAAATTGAAGGCACGGATGAAACCATGAAACTGAAAGAGATCTGGATGAAACCAAGGAAATTGAAGGCATGGATGAAACCATGAAATTGAAAGAGATCTGGATGAAACCAAGGAAATTGAAGGCATGCAAATGCTTCATGGTGTAAATGCAAATATCTTGGATTGATGCAAATGTTTCTAAATGCGGATACAAATGTCCCTACGAATCATATTCATGTGAGTGGTTCATGAATGGTGTAATTGCAGCTACAATGAAGATGCAATAATCCTAGAAATGATGCACTTGCTTGAGATGACGTGAATGCAAATGCTCATGGAATAATGCAGATACGAATACTCATGAATTATGCAAATGCTTGCTGACACAGTGCAGATACGAAGTTTAATAAATAGATGAATGCTCATGAGTGATGCAAATGCCCCTGATCACTTTTCTAGAATTGGACTCAGTCTTTCCAATTCACTTTTCCTCTTCAAATCAGAGTATATCTTCAATTCATTTTTCAATCTTTGGCTATTCTCTTTGCCCTAACAGTTTTCAAACTCTTACTGACAGTAGTCTGCTTGCTGAGTTTTATTTCTTCTTCTCATATTTGGAAGTCAAAGTTAACCCTAATAGTTCCACACCATTAAGTAAGAAAAACCCTCATCTCATGTTAACATAAAAATGGGTATTTCAAAAATATTTTTATTTTCCTTTTTTGAAAAACAATTTTGCTCATCTAATGAAAACTTTTGAGTCAAAAATTTTAACCACACAGTGTGTAATGTACAAATCTTTTGAAGACTGATGATCATTGTTAGAAATTTTCCTAAGTGTCAATTTGGGTTTTTAAACTTGAATTGACAAGGCTTGGTACGACATGATTTTGGTTTTTTTCAGGAAAGCTTCGCAACAAAAAATGTATGTCCTTTCTAGGCTCATAAATGGAACAAATTTTATAAATCATGAATTCATTGAGAACCAAACAAATTCAACTTTCTTTTAGTTTCCATATCAAGGTATTTTGACAAGCATCAAGATTGGTTGGGATGTTTAAACCGAAAAATTTGATTTTGGAGGAAAAAATATTTAGTTTTGAAGACAGTCCTCCGAATGAGAGCTGACAATTTGGGAGGTTCAGGAATTCCTAGATATTTCTCAATGACCAATTCTTCCATTTCACTGTAGACCGCCCATTTTTGGGTTTTTGCCCTAGAGTCTCATTCTTTCCATTTTTTTGTTTTTCTTTTTTTGTTGTTCTACCATGCATTTGGGAATTCTAAATTCTTCCTTAGTGAAATGATAACTCGATGAGATGGGATAAAATCTGAGGAAAAACCCTTCAAGTTAAATATTCATGATTGATCAAAATGGACTTTTAAAGCACATAATGTAGGCCATGGTTCAGGGTTCAGAAAGAAAGGATAAATAGGCCCATAAAATGTGCTTGAGGGTAATCAGATCAAGGATCCTTTCTTGAGGAGGATTCTCTTTGAAACATTTATCTCTTTTGGACTTTTTATTCCTTTTGACTTTGCTCTTTTTCTTTCTTGCTTTTGGCTTTCATTTGCCATACTTTTTCACACTTTTTTTGTTCTTGGCTTTCATTTCGCCATCTTTTCCTTTTCTTTTTCTTTGACAGATGTAGACACCTAATTTTGTCCGGACCACTAAACAGGTATGTTTTCTTCCCATATTGATGTTTCTGAGTATAAAAAGACTGTTTTCATCCTGCAGGTGGTACTCCGAGACTTAGTTTAAGAGGGCGAGCACAAAATGTCAAACTTGAAAAAAAAGTCAACCCTGAAAAAGTCAACCCCAAAAAAGTCAACCCCAGAAAGTCAACTACTGAAAAAGTCAACCCACTTTTAAAATCAAGATTTTAAGTTCAATTGAAAAATGGAGAAAGAATTTTGATAATCCGAGGTCTACATTGAAAGATATGGAGTTCGGAAGTTGGGATTTGGAGGTTCAGTAGAAAAGAAACCCTAATCCGAGAAATTTGGGGGAAAGTGCTTAAACGATCAAACTGGTCGAAATTGAAGGTTCCAAATGAAAGATAAGCACTGACTACGGATAATGGAGAAGTCGCTTGCAAGAAAAACCGAAAGAAAAGTCAATCCGGGAGAAAACCGAGAATTAGGGTTTTTAGTGGATTTCGGTGAAATCGGGAAGAATCACAGAAATGGCCCGACTTGGTAAGACCAAAGCCCCCAATGGATGAAGAATGCTTAAAAAGGATGGCCCAAGGCTCAGATTGAAGAAAATCTGAAAATCGGATTTGTTTTGAGCAAAACCGGGTTTCGGAGGTAAAAGGGCAAAATTGGAAAAATTTGGGAAAAATAGCAAATGGACTCCAAAAATTATGGAAAATTTGTCAATCTCATTCATAAATCATTTGAAGGAGATTGGCGAAAGAAAATCTTGATTCCGAGTTCGTTTGCAAAATGGCCAAATCCCGGGCTTCTTATGCAGTAATTCAAAAAGGAAAATCCCGAAAAAATAGAAAATGGACTCCAAAAATTCTGAAATTTGGCAAATCTCATTTTTATATTATTTTTAAGAGATTCGCGAAAGAAAATCTTGATTCCGAGTTCGTTTGCAAAATGGCCAAATCCCGAGCCTCCTATGCAGTAATTAAAGCCGATAAATCCCCAAAAAAATAACAAATGAGCTCCAAAAATTATGAAAACTTCCAGATCACACTTTTTAATTATTTTGAAGAGACTGGTGAAGAAAAATCTTGATTTGGAGCTCGTTTAAAAAATGGTAAAAAGCAAGGGCATAAAAGGACATTTTGGGAAGAAAAAATCCAAATAAATAGCAAACGGACTCGGATAATTTTGAAAACTTCCAGAACTCAAAATTTTATTATTTTGGAAGTATTAAAAAAAGAAAAATTGAATTTGGAGCCCGTTTGATATTTATTTTGCATCCGGGGGGCAAAATGGTCATTTCACCCAAGCAACCGAAAAGGGCTTTTTTGGGCCTTTCAAAAATCAGAGCTGGGCTGGAAAAGAGAAGTGCTGGCCTGCCCAAGCCCAAAGGAAGGAGGAAGCTTGATTTTTTTTTTTTCAATCAAGTGGTTAAAAATCAAGAGTTAGTTAACCATTCCTCTTTGATCAAGCCATGGTGATTAAACCACATAGGTTAAGAAAGATGTCAACATTATTTTTGCATAGCTGTAATTTGAGAGGGCTGAGATGCTAATCTAAAGGTGGTAATTTCATGACTTTTCATCTTGAATTATTGTCCATTTGATGGAAAATAGGTTACACAAAAATGACAACATCTTTGAGGCTATATAAGCATCATTTAGGCCAACCCTAGAGGAGGGAGGCAGATTTTGTTTTTTCTTTTCCATTTTGGCTGATTTCTCTTAGTTTTTCTTAGTTTTTATTTTCTTGGTTGAGAGCAAAAAAAGAAAAGTTTAGAAAAAAAGGAAAGTTTGAAGAGAAAAGCTTGAAATATTAGCTTCTTGAGGTTGCTCTTGAGCACCAACTCTTGCACTTTCATTTTCTATTCTTATTTTTTGCTATTTTAATCTCTACTTGGTGAGTTTTCATTTTAAAATAATGTTTCTTGTTCTTCCTTCATTTCCTTTCTTAAGTATTATTTTTTTTTTTTTTACATTTTGTTTTTACAATAAACTCACCATGGCCAAATGGCCTACATTATTTATTTTAAGTTGTTGTTTTTGATTCATTTTACCATATTGTTTATGCTATTTTCTTTATTTTTGATGTTTTAAATATTATGTTATTTCATGTTCTTAAGTTATATTTAATTTGGTTGCTTTGTTTGTTGCCATTTATGTCTTAGATATCATGTTTTTGCATTTTTAATTTTCTGTTTTCATGTTGTTTAAATTTGAGCATGTTTTAGAGTTAGCATATTAAGTGTTTGTGAAAATGCTTGTGTGATTCTTTGCATGATTCTTGTTTTCTATCTTAGTGAGCATGTTTTAGATTTGGTATATTAGGTGTTTGTGAAAATGCTTGTGTGATTTTTGTGTTATGACTTAGTTTTTCATGCTAGCATACCAAGTGTTTGTGAAAATGCCATGCTTGTTGAAGCTTGGGGCCATTTGGCTACTCCATGTGTTTTGCATTGTGTGTTGTATTTTTGTCATGCTAGTTGTTAGGTTTTTCCATTTGCATGATATTTGGTTGGATTTTTGAATTAAGCATGCCTTGTGTTTGTGAAAATGGGCATGTCTTAGGTCTAGGTTACATTAAATGCCATGCAAGTTCATGTTAGGTCTAGGCCATATTATTTATGTCATGCATTTTCCTTACATTTAGGTTTAGATCCATGCATTTCATGCATTATGTTTGCTGCATTGTTTCATGCATTTCATGTTCATGCCACTTGAATAATGACTTGAGCCAGTTAATGGTTCAAGGTCATGCTCTCTTGAGCACACTTGTGGAAAATTAAGTTTGTCAAATTGATTATTCTACCTTTGTGATTTTTTTTTACTTAGCCAATTTTTATTTAACTTTCGAAAAGTCCTAGCTACTGTCTTCAAGTCATTCTATGAGTTTCAAATATTTTTATTTTGGTTTTTAAATGATTTTATCAAAGACAAAAAAAATATGTTGGCAAAGCAGTTTTTTTTCCACCCAAAACTCGTACATCTCCGATTTTTCTGGGAATTCATCTTTGATCAGAAAATTAAGTCGATTTTTTCCCGTGTATTTTTACATGTCCTGAGTCTCCAATAATTTTTTCAGAATTTTTGGAATTTTTAAAAATAGGGTAAAAAATCGTAGATTAAAACTGGACAGTGGAGTCAAAATTGATTTTAAAGAAAAACAAACAGTTTTTTTTCTCCTCCAAAAACTCGTACATCTCTGGTTTTTCTGGGAATTCATCTTTGATCAGAAAATTAAGTCAATTTTTTTCCGTGTATTTTTACATGTCCTGAGTCTCCAATAATTTTTTCAGAATTTTTGGAATTTTTAAAAATAGGGTAAAAAATCGTGGATTAAAACTGGAAAGTGGAGTCAGAATTGAATTTAAAGAAAAACCAATTTTCTTTTTTGGTTAATTTACTTAGAGTGGGCTGATTAGGAGGGTTAGCTACTGACTTAGGGTAATTTCTAAGCCTTTTTAAACTCTAAAAATGGTTTTTCAAGTCTCGGGTTAAGGGTAGCCAAGTCCGGATTTTTTTAAACTTAGGAAATTAGAGTCATTTTAAAAATTTTAGCCCAGTTTTTATTTTTAATTCAAGCTTTTCAAAATTGTTTTCAAACAATCACAAAGTATTTTGGTTTTAGAATATTTAATTTGACATATTTTCCTAAGGTAACCGGATATCTTTTTAGATATACGGATTTCCTTAATTAAAGGAAAAAATACATCTCATGCATTGCATTTTTATATTCATGCATTTTATATAATATGTGATTCTTGCCATAATAATTTCTATGTGTCATGACATTTAGGTTGCATTATATTATTTAGATTTTGCTATGTCATTTTATTTATGTCATGCCTATACATATTCATTTCTTTTAAATGTTTTCAAAAAAGATAATGGTTTTCAATAAAAATAAAGATATTCCCGAGTTAAAATAATTCATGAGTTCTCTACCGGGTTTGCTGGAGGGAATATCATCAATTATTATTAATAAAGGAATATCTTTCTTTCAAAAAAAAAAAGAGAATGATTCGGAAAGTTTTCCAAAACTAATAAAAATTTCTATATTTTGCCACGTTTGTTGGGGAATATAGGAAAATTTTGAATTTATAAATTCCGGATCATTTTCAATAAAAAATGGAATTATTTTTCTTTAAATTGGGAATTAATTTGAAATACTAAATTTAAAACCAACTTTTACCAAGACTTGAGATAACACACGATTAATAAGGTACCGATTTATACGGGCGTTGTGGGGGTGCTAATCCTTCCCCACACGTAACCGACTCCCGAACCCGCTTCTTTGATTTCTCTGGTTTAAAACGCAGACTTGAAATCGGTTTTTAAAATGTTTTAATTAATTTTTAAAATATTTTATAAAATCGGTTTTAATAGGTGGCCGATCACACCTAGCTAAAAAAGATTGGTGGCGACTCATTTCCAAAACCTTCATTTTTTAGAGGAATTAAGTCGACTTTTCCTCGGTTTTTTTAATGTCACGCCTAACGAATAATAAAATCTTGCGATGAGACTCGTCGTTATTTTTTAGGTTGCGACAGCTTGGCGACTCCACTGGGACTATTAGAGAGTCAGGCCTAGAATTAGTCGTGTGTTATCAAAGTCTCGGTTTTGTTGGTTTAATTGGTATTTAATTTTAATTCCCACTTTTTTTTAATAAGGAGAATTTTGAAAATAAAAAAAAATGTTTTTAAATATGTTCATATTCATGTGCATGCATTTTATTTTTGTTCTCTAGTTATTTAAGGTTGTGTATTATAATTGCTTGTCGGTTAATGCGTTACACTATTCTTGAATGTTTTAATTGCTAGGGCATTTAGAATAAGGTTTGTAGAATAGGTAGTGAAAGGTTTGATATTCCTCCACACACACTACACGTGCATTTGCATAACATGAATCCTCTACCCGGATTCCGTCCTTTTAAGTGGGAGTAAAATAACTACGCCTTCGTGATGATCCTCCGTATGGGCTAGTGAAACACTTTCGGAGTATAAAGTACCTATTGCCTTCGTGATAATCCTCTGTACGGGCATAGGAAAATATACTCTAACGAATTGAACCCGCTTTTATCGGGGTGCCTTACTAGCCTTCACCGGCGACAGTGAGGAACAATTCGGGGCCTTAGAACCGATTCACCCTCATATAGTGAACCTAGGCGAAGCCATGTCGGATTTTTGTTAGATATACCGAAAATAGCAACACATGGAAGGACATTTCTAAACTTTTTGTTACCTATTTTACACTCCGAATAAGTGTGGTAGATCGGGCAACGATGTACGTACATCGCCCATAATAAATGTGATACTCCGCCTCGAAGGCATCGTGATGCCTAAATAAGCAGATATTGCTGGGGCAGATGTTCATATATTGTTTTTAAAAAAAAAAAAAATCATTTTTCAAGCATTTTTGCATGTTGCACATTTCATGCATGTGTGAATGGAGCATGTACATTTTTGGTTGTATTATTGATCTCATTCTTTGCAATAAACAGTTGGTAATTTCATTTGATGATTTCATAAAACCGTTAGTGTCACATGAACATTTGCATATGGTACCATAGTGGGATCCACCCTGAAATTCTTTTGAAAATAATGTGATTGGTTTTTCATAAATAAATAAAAAACACAAAAAAAATCATAAAAAAAAATCATAAATTTGGAGGCAAATTTTGCATAATGAGATTTTTGAATAATCAAGATTTAGGTCCCACCAATTTCGTGTAATCATTGATTTCTTTGTATATACCTTTGTGTTAATTCATTTATTTTTTGCATGTATCATTTTGACATCATGTTATAGTCATAGCATGCATGGTCATTCATTGTAAGATACGTTTATGACATGCATGGTCATTTTCTGTATATATCCATATATCAATTTATTCTTTCTTTACATGCATCACGTCGGCATTAGGTTGCACTCATGGCATACATAGTCATCGTGATATGCTCATACACAAGTTGCACTCATGACATACACGGTCAGCATGATTTTCTTTGTATATACTTTGTGTCAATCATTTATTCTTCACATGCATCATAATTGACATTGTGTGGCATTCATAGTGTATATGATCATTCATTGAGAAATGCATTTGGAACATACATGGTCATTCATTGCATATATCCATGCATTGATTTTTCTTATTCTTTACATGCATCATGTTGGCATCGTGTTGCACTTATAGCATACATGGTCAATATTGTTTCCACAGTATATGACCACACATAACTTTGTTTATCCTTCACATGCATCAAATTGCATTCATGACATTCATAGCTCATTCATCATAAAACACATTAATAAGATGAAATAGAAATTGGCTTAGCTTTGAAGAGTTTTCTTCGTCAGCTAAAAGCTATGACCCCAACAGTAAGTGCGAGTATCATATTGGGGCAATTGGGCATTCGACTAAAAAATGCAGAAAACTGAAGAAAAGAATTGAGGGTCTTGTCCACGATGGCATTTGGATCCCAGAGCTTATCAAACATTGGAAATCTGTTTTACCATAGGTTGATTTCCTCTTGAAGAATTTTGAGGATAAGATTTGTTATCTTTGAAAGCATGTCAATATGAGCATTCTGATGCGTATATTTCTACACTTTGATGATGAAAGGTCTTGTCTCATGATGACATCTGCATGAAATAAATAAATTTTGAATTTAAATATTTTGTGTTCATTTTATTTTAGCAATAAATTTGAAATTGCAAAAAAAAAATAATAATAATAAAAAAATGAAACTTTGAGGAAATTTGTGGTACACAATAAATAAGTGGTTTTCACATGAAATAATGAACAATCTTGAGAAGATTGATGATCATTGTTAGAAATGACCCAATACCTTCAGCCCTCTCTTTTAGGCTTTCCTAAGCCTAAATCTTTTGAACCGAGACCACTTGAAAGACCTAATGCTTCAAGGAATATGAATTATTTGACTTCATAAAACCATTGTCATCACAGAATAAGCAAAGACGTAGATCTTAGTCTAAGCTATGAACAAAGGAACGAACTTTTTCAAATTTTTCGAATTCTTTGAAATTCAAACAAATGAGACATTCTTTCAAGAGTCTAGATTTTGATAATTTGGTGTGTGTCAAGATTGTGCTAAAACCATTTATGACCTTTTCCAATAACCACAAAACACTAATTGCCTAGACATCACTTCATGATTGACATCATGGGGCACAATGATTAAACTAGATTATCCCCTGTCCTAGAGAAAACCTGTTTTTGGGTCATATTTTCCTTGTCTCTTCAAAGAACTCAGATTGGAAACTCAGCCTTTTCAAAACAGACCTAGACTTGCAATGTTCCTCGTTGATACAAATTCGCATGGTTAATCAAATTGGGGCATCATATGTGGAAATGATGGATACATAATGAAGAAGGATGGGCTAATGCATGAATCATTGGAGGCATGCGACGAAAAAAAAAACAAAAAAAAAAAACAAAAAAAATTTTGTGATATCATGCATATGAGAATTCGGATGATTCCAAAGTGCAAAATGAAATTCTGAATATCTATTTCCCCTGGGGATTGCTTTTCAATGTGAATATTTGTGCTTGACATGAGAAATGGCCATCTTTCATATCTCCTTCACACAAAAAGAAATTATCCATAGTCACCCCTTTTGAGCCAAAAGAATTCTTTCTTCTTTGAACCCTGATCAAGGATTACCCTCTACACTGGGGGGCAAATGCGAGGAAAGATCTTTTCAAAAATCATTGAGAAATGAGTCCTAGCTCAAAGACAGATACAAAGCAAATGGAGCCCCGAATAAATACGGGCTCACTCTGTCAAAGAAAAAGAAGAGAAAAAAGATGGCGAAATGAAAGCCAAGAAAAACAAAAGAAAAACACAATGAAAAAGAAAATGTGTGTGAAAGATATGGCAAATTGAAAGCCAAAAGCAAAGAAGAAAAAAAAAAAAGCAAAGTCAAAAGGGAAGAAATGTCCAAGAAAGAACAAATGCTTCAAAGAGAATCCTCCTCAAAAAAATAGATCCTTGATCTGATTACCCTCAAACACATATTTTGGGCCTATTTATCTTTTCTTTCTGAACCCTGAGCTATGGCCTACATTATATGCTTTAAAAGTCCATTTTGATCAAGCATGAATATTTAATTTGAAAGGTTTTTCCTCAGATTTTATCCCATTTCATCGAATTATCATTTCACTAAAGAAGAATTTAGAATTCTCAAGTGCATGGTAAAACAATGAACAAAAAAAAATGGAAAGAATGGGACTCTAGGGCGAAAACCCAAAAATGGGCGGTCTAGAGTAAATTTGGAAATTTTCGATGCCATCTATGATAGTGCCGATACCCCAAAAGAAAAGATCTTATTAAAGGAGTGGTCATCGAGGAACATCTAGGAATTCCTGAACCCCCCAAATTGTCAGTTCTCATTCAGAGGATTGTCTTCAAAAACTGAAACTTTTTTCCTCCAAAATCAACTTTCCAGTTTTAAACATCCCGGCCAATCTTGACGCTTGTCAAAATGCCTTGATATGGAAACTAAAAGAATGTTGAATTTGTTTGGTTCTCAATGAATTCATGATTTATAAAAATTGTTCCATTTGTGAGCCTAGAAGGGATATACATTTTTGTCATGAAGTTTTCCTGGAAAAGCCAGAATCTTATTATACCAAGCCTTGCCAATCCTAGTTGAAAAAAAAAAAAAAAAAAACAGATTGATACTTAGAGAAATTTCTAACAACGATCATCAGTCTTCAAAAGATTTGTACATCACACATTGTGGGGTTAAAATTTTTTGTTCAGAAGTTTTCAATGTCGCAACCTAAAAAAAATAACGACGTCTCATCGCAAGACTTTATTATTCGTTAGGCGTGACATTAAAAAAAAAAACCCGAGGAAAAGTCGACTTAATTCCTCTAGAAAAATGAAGGTTTTGAAAATGACCTTAAAAAAGACATGGAGTCGCCACCAATCTTTTTTAGCTAGGTGTGATCGGCCACCTATTAAAACCGGTTTTATAAAATATTTTAAAAATTAATTAAAACATTTTAAAAACCAATTTCAAGTCTGCGTTTTAAACCAGAGAAATCAAAGAAGCGGGTTCGGGAGTCGGTTACGTGTGGGGAAGGATTAGCACCCCCACAACGCTCGTATAAATCGGTACCTTATTAATCGTGTGTTATCTCAAGTCTCGGTAAAAAGTTGGTTTTAAATTTAGTATTTCAAGTTAATTCCCAATTTAAAGAAAAATAATTCCATTTTTTATTGAAAATGATCCGGAATTTATAAATTCAAAATTTTCCTATATTCCCCAACAAACGTGGCAAAATATAGAAATTTTTATTAGTTTTGGAAAACTTTCCGAATCATTCTCTTTTTTTTTGAAAGAAATATATTCCTTTATTAATAATAATTGATGATATTCCCTCCAGCAAACCCGGTAGAGAACTCATGAATTATTTTAACTCGGGAATATCTTTATTTTTATTGAAAATCATTATCTTTTTTGAAAACATTTAAAAGAAACGAATATGTATAGGCATGACATAAATAAAATGACATAGCAAAATCTAAATAATATAATGCAACCTAATTGTCATGACACATAGAAATTATTATGGCAAGAATCACATATTATATAAAATGCATGAATATAAAAATGCAATGCATGAGATGTATTTTTTCCTTTAATTAAGGAAATCCGTATATCTAAAAAGATATCCGGTTACCTTAGGAAAATATGTCAAATTAAATATTCTAAAACCAAAATACTTTGTGATTGTTTGAAAACAATTTTGAAAAGCTTGAATTAAAAATAAAAAACTGGGCTAAAATTTTTAAAATGACTCTAATTTCCTAAGTTTAAAAAAATCCGGACTTGGCTACCCTTAACCCGGGACTTGAAAAACCATTTTTAGAGTTTAAAAGGGCTTAGAAATCATCCTAAGTCAGTAGCTAACCCTCCTAATCAGCCCACTCTAAGTAAATTAACGAAAACAGAAAATTGGTTTTTCTTTAAATTCAATTCTGACTCCACTGTCCAGTTTTAATACACGATTTTTTACCCTATTTTTAAAAATTCCAAAAATTCTAAAAAAATACTGGAGACTCAGGACATATAAAACTATACGAGAAAAAATCGGCTTAATTTTTTGATCATAGATGAATTCCCAGAAAAACCAGAGATGTACGAGTTTTTGGAGGAGAAAAAACTGCTTTGTTTTTCTTTAAATTCAATTCTGACTCCACTGTCCAGTTTTAATCCACGATTTTTTATCATATTTTTAAAAATTCCAACAATTCTAAAACAAATACTGGAGACTCAGGACATGTAAAACTACACGAAAACAAATCGGCTTAATTTTCTGATCAAAGATGAATTCCCAGAAAAATCATAGATGTACGAGTTTTTGGAGGAGAAAAAAAAAACTGTTTTGTTTTTCTTTAAATTCAATTCTGACTCCACTGTCCAGTTTTAATCCACGATTTTTTACCCAATTTTTAAAACTTCCAAAAATTCTAAAAAAAATACTGGAGACTCAGGACATGTAAAACTACATGAAAACAAATCGGCTTAATTTTCTGATCAAAGATGAATTCCCAGAAAAATCATAGATGTACGAGTTTTTGGAGGAGAAAAAAAACTGCTTTGCCAACACATTTTTGCTTTTGATAAAATCATTTAAAAACCAAAGTAAAAATATTTGAAACTCATAAAATGACTTGAAAGCAGTAGCTAGGACTTTTTGAAAGTTAGATAAAAATTGGCTAAATAAAAAAAAATATCACAAAGGTAGAGTAATCAATTTGACAAACTTAATTTTCCACAAGTGTGCTCAAGAGAGCATGATCTTGAACCATTAATTGGCTCAAGTCATTATTCAAGTGGCATGAACATGAAATGCATGAAACAATGCAGCAAACATAATGCATGAAATGCATGGATCTAAACCTAAATGTAAGGAAAATGCATGACACAAATAATATGGCCTAGACCTAACATGAACTTGCATGGCATTTAATGTAACCTAGACCTAAGACATGCATGGCATTTTCACAAACACAAGGCATGCTTAATTCAAAAATCCAACCAAATATCATGCAAATGCAAAAACCTAACAACTAGCATGACAAAAATACAACACACAATGCAAAACACATGGAGTAGCCAAATGGCCCCAAGCTTCAACAAGCATGGCATTTTCACAAACACTTGGTATGCTAGCATGAAAAACTAAGTCATAACACAAAAATCACACAAGCATTTTCACAAACACCTAATATACTAAATCTAAAACATGCTCAAATTTAAACAACATAAAAACAGAAAATTAAAAATGCAAAAACATGATATCTAAGACATAAATGGCAATAAACAAAGCAACCAAATTAAATATAACTTAAGAACATGAAATAACATAATATTTAAAACATCAAAAATAAAGAAAATAGCATAAACAATATGGTAAAATGAATCAAAAACAACAACTTAAAATAAATAATGTAGGCCATTTGGCCATGGTGAGTTTATTGTAAAAACAATATGTAAAAAAAAAAAAAAAAATACTTAAGAAAGGAAATGAAGGAAGAACAAGAAACATTATTTTAAAATGAAAACTCACCAAGTAGAGATTAAAATAGCAAAAAATAAGAATAGAAAATGAAAGTGCAAGAGTTGGTGCTCAAGAGCAACCTCAAGAAGCTAATATTTCAAGCTTTTCTCTTCAAACTTTCCTTTTTTCTAAACTTTTCTTTTTTTGCTCTCAACCAAGAAGATAAAAAACTAAGAAAAACTAAGAGAAATCAACCAAAATGGAAAAGAAAAAACAAAATCTGCCTCCCCTCTTTAGGGCTGGCAGAAAATGATGCTTATATGGACTCCAAGATGTTGTCATTTTTGTGTAACCTAATTTCCATCAAATGGCCAATAATTCAAGATGAAAAGTCATGAAATTACCACCCTTAGATTAGCATCTCAGCCCTCTCAAATTACAGCTGTCCAAGAAAAATGTTGACATCTTTTTTCCAGCCCAACTCTGATTTTTTGAAGGGCCCAAAAAGCCCTTTTCGGTTGCTTGGGTGAAATGACCATTTTGCCCCCTCGGATGCAAAATAAATATCAAACGGGATCCAAATTCAATTTTTCTTTTTTTAATACTTCCAAAATAATAAAATATTGAGTTCTGGAAGTTTTCAAAATTATCCGAGTCCGTTTGCTATTTATTTGGATTTTTTCTTCCCAAAATGTCCTTTTATGCCCCTACTTTTTACCATTTTTTAAACGAGCTCCAAATCAAGATTTTTCTTCACCAATCTCTTCAAAATAATTAAAAAGTGTGATATGGAAGTTTTCATAATTTTTGGAGCTCATTTGGTATTTTTTCGGGATTTATCGGCTTGAATTACTACATAGGAAGCTCGGGATTTAGCCATTTTGCAAACGAACTCGGAATCAAGATTTTCTTTCGCCAATCTCTTCCAAATAATTTAAAAATGAGATTTGCCAAATTTCAGAATTTTTGGAGTCCATTTACTATTTTTTCGGGATTTATCTTTTTGAATTACTGCATAAGAAGCCCGGGATTTGGCCATTTTGCAAACGAACTCGGAATCAAGATTTTCTTTCGCTAATCTCTTCCAAATAATTTAAAAATGAGATCTGAAAATTTTCAAAAGATTTGGAGCTCATTTTCTATTTTTCCCAAATTTTTCCAATTTTGCCCCTTTAACCTCCGAAACCCGGTTTTGCTCAAAACAAGTCCGATTTTCAGATTTTCTTCAATCTGAGCCTTGGGCCATCCTTTTTAATCATTCCTCATCCATTGGGGGCTTTGTTCTTACCAAGTCGGGCCATTTCTATGATTCTTCCCGATTTCACCGAAATCCACTAAAAACCCTAATTCTCGGTTTTCTCCCGGATTGACTTTTCTTTCGGTTTTTCTTGCAAGTGACTTCTCCATTACCCATAGTCAGTGCTTATCTTTCATTTGGAACCTTCAATTTCGACCAGTTTGATCGTTTAAGCACTTTTCCCCAAATTTCTCGGATTAGGGTTTCTTTTCTACTGAATCTCCAAATCCCAACTTCCGAACTCCATATCTTTCAATGTAGACCTCGGATTAACAAAATTCTTTCTCCATTTTTCAATTGAACTTAAAATCTTGATTTTGAAAGTGGGTTGACTTTTTCAGTAGTTGACTTTCTGGGGTTGACTTTTTTGGGGTTGACTTTTTCGGGGTTGACTTTTTTTCAAGTTTGACTTTTTATGCTCGCCCTCTTAAACTAAGTCTCGGAGTACCACCTGCAGGATGAAAACAGTCTTTTTATACTCGTAAACATCAATATGGGAAGAAAGCATACCTGTTTAGTGGCCCGGACAAAATTAGGTGTCTACAGCTGCCCCTCTTTGGCTATTGCTGAGAATCAGGAATCAGGCAAAGATAAACCAACACTAATTTTGTACGGTCAGTGAAATCACATGGAAAGGAAAGGGGTTTTCTTTTTCATTTCTTCATTCATTTTTGCATTTTTGCATTTTCCATTTTTTATTTTCTTTTTTTATTTTCTATTTTTTTTTTCATTTTTTCTCTTTTTTTTTCTTTTTTTTTTTCAATTTTTTTTTGAAAACAGTAAATTGAAGATTTGTCCTTAAATTGAATTCCCTGACTAATCAAGGCTCGATTCGTCTTAAGGAAACGAATTCGATTTGCAAGAAAGGAAACGACCTCGACGATGTTCTCGGGGCCTTAACCTTTCTTGTTCTCAGCTGTGTTTAAAATTCTGGATATCTCCTCCAGAAGCTTCGGCTATCACCACCAAAGTCTTGCTCATTTTTTAAAATGTAAAAATTCTGGGTATCCAGAAGCTTCAGCTATCACCACCGAAGATTTTCTATCTTTTCAAAGGATTTTAAAACTCTGGATATCTCCACCAGAGGCTTCAGCTATCACCACCGAAGTCTTGCTCATTTTTAAAACTGTAAAATTCTGGGTATCATCTCCAGAAGCTTCAGCTATCACCACCGAAGACTTTTTACCTTTTCAAAGGATTTTAAAACTCTGGATATCTCCACCAGAGGCTTCAGCTATCACCACCGAAGTCTTGCTCATTTTTAAAACTGTAAAATTCTGGGTAGCATCTCCAGAAGCTTCAGCTATCACCACCGAAGACTTTTTACCTTTTCAAAGGATTTTAAAACTCTGGATATCTCCACCAGAGGCTTCAGCTATCACCATCGAAGTCTTGCTCATTTTTAAAACTGTAAAATTCTGGGTAGCATCTCTAGAAGCTTCAGCTATCACCACCGAAGACTTTCTACCTTTTCAAAGGACTTTTAAAAAAAACTCTGGATATCTCCACCAGAGGCTTCAGCTATCACCACCGAAGACTTGTTCATAAATAAAAAAAGTACCTCGACGATGATTTCGGGGCTCGACTTGCCTTAAGGAAACGAAATCGATTATACCTGAAAGCTTTAAGAGATGATGCAAATGCTTCATGATGCAAATGCGAATGTCTTTTGTTGATGCAAACGCTTCTTGATGTAGATGCAAATGACTTAGATTGGTGCAAATGTCTTTGATGCAAATGTAAATGACTTGATTTGATGCAAACTTTCTTGATGCAGATTTAACTAACTTAGATTGATGCAAATGCTTCTTGATGTAGATGCACATGTTGAAAAAATTCTGGATAACTCCTTCAAAATAAGATTTCTCATTTTTCAAAATTATAAAACCCTAGATATCTCCACCAGAGGCTTCAGCTATCACCACCGAAGACTTTTTCATTTTTAAAACTGTAAAATTCTGGATATCCCCACCAGAAGCTTTGGCTACCACCACCAAAGACTTGCTCAATATAAAATTCTAGATAACTCATCTAGAAGAAGATTTCTCATGTTTCAAAATTATAAAACCCTGGATATCTCCACCAGAGGCTTCAGCTATCACCACCGAAGAGTTATTCACTTTTAAAACTGCAAAATTCTGGATATCACCACCAGAAGCTTTGGCTATCACCACCAAAGACTTGGTCATTGTAAAATTCTGGGTAACTCCTTCAGAATAAAATTTCTCATGTTTTCAAAATTATAAAACCCTGGATATCTCCACCAGAGGCTTCAGCTATCACCACTGAAGACTTGTTCACTTTTAAAACTGCAAAATTCTGGATATCACCACCAGAAGTTTTGGCTATCACCACTAAATACTTGTTCATTGTAAAATTCTGGGTAACTCCTTCAGAATAAAATTTCTCATGTTTTCAAAATTATAAAACCCTGGATATATCCACCAGAGGCTTCAGCTATCACCACTGAAGACTTGTTCACTTTTAAAACTGCAAAATTCTGGATATCACCACCAGAAGCTTTGGCTATCACCACCAAAGACTTGCTCATTGTAAAATTCTGGGTAACTCCTTCAGAATAAAATTTCTCATGTTTTCAAAATTATAAAACCCTGGATATCTCCACCAGAGGCTTCAGCTATCACCACCGAAGACTTGTTCACTTTTAAAACTGTAAAATTCTGGATATCCCCACCAGAAGCTTTGGCTATCACCACCAAAGACTTGCTCATTGTAAAATTCTGGATATCCCCACCAGAAGAAAATTTCTCATTTTTCAAAATTATAAAACTCTTGATATCTCCACCAGAGGCTTCAGCTATCACCACCGAAGACTTGTTCACTTTTTAAAAACTGTAAAATTCTGGATATCACCACCAGAAGCTTTGAGAAATGATGCAGATGCACATGTCTTTTAACAAGGTGCTCATGCTTCATGGTGCAAATGTAAAATATTTCTTAGTGCAAATGCAAATGGCCTGGATTGATGCCCATGTTTCATGATGCAGATGCCCCTACTAATTGTGTTCATGTAACTGGTTTATGAATGGTATAACTACAATTACCATACAATAATGAAAATGCAATGATTCTAGAAATGATGCAATTGCTTGAGATGACACAAATGCGAATTCCATGAAGAATGTAAATGTAAAGGTAAAATGCAGATGCTTATGGAATAATGCCAATGCAAATACCCATGAATGATGCAAATGCTTGCCGACACTGTGCAGATGCAAAAGCTCGATAAAGAGATGAGTGCTCATGAGTGATGCAAATGCCCCGGTTGTTTTTCTAGACTTTGGCTTAGCCTTTCAAATTCATTTTTCCTCTTCAAATCAGAGTATATCTTCAATTCATTTCGGCTATTCTCTTTGCCCCAACAGTTTTCAAACTTTCATCAACAGAGATCTGAACTGGGTTCGATATCTTCTCCTCATATCTGGAAGTCAGGACCTATCCTGGCAGTTCTATACCTTTGAGTTAGAAAAATCCTTGTCACATGTCATCATCAAAAATGGGTATTTCAAATTTTTTTTTTTTTGAAAAACAATTTTGCTTATTTAAGGAAAACTTCTAAGCCAAAAATTTTAACTCCACAGTGTATGATGTACAAATCTTTTGATGACTGATGATCACTGTTAGAAAATTCCCTAAGTATCAATCTGGTTTTTTTTCAACTGGGATTGGCAAGGCTTGGTATAACAAGATTCTGGCTTTTCTAGGAAAACTTCATGACAAAAATGTATATCCCTTCTAGGCTCACAAATGGAACAGTTTTTATAAATCATGAATTCATTGAGAACCAAACAAATTCAACATTCCTTTAGTTTCCATATCAAGGCATTTTGACAAGCGTCAAGATTGGCCAGGATGTTTAAACTGGAAAGTTGATTTTGGAGGAAAAAAGTTTCAGTTTTTGAAGACAATCCTCTGAATGAGAACTGACAATTTGGGGGGTTCAGGAATTCCTAGATGTTCCTCGATGACCACTCTTTTAATAAGATCTTTTCTTTTGGGGTATCGGCACTATCATAAATGGCATCGAAAATTTCCAAATTTACTCTAGACCGCCCATTTTTGGGTTTTCGCCCTAGAGTCCCATTCTTTCCATTTTTTTTTCATTGTTTTACCATGCACTTGAGAATTCTAAGTTCTTCCTTAGTGAAATGATAATTCGATGAAATGGGATAAAATCTGAGGAAAAACCTTTCAAATTAAATATTCATGCTTGATCAAAATGGACTTTTAACGCATATAATGTAGGCCATAGCTCAGGGTTCAGAAAGAAAGGATAAATAGGCCCAAAATATGTGTTTGAGGGTAATCAGATCAAGGATCATTTCTTGAGGAGGATTCTCTTTGAAGCATTTGTCCCTTCTCGGACATTTCTTTCCTTTTGACTTTGCTCTTTTTCTTCCTTGCTTTTGGCTTTCCATTTGCCATGTCTTTCACACATTTTGTTTTCTTTTTCATTGTGTTTTTCTTTTGTTTTTCTTGGCTTTCATTTCACCATCTTTTTCTCTTCTTTTTCTTTGACAGAGTAAGCCCGTATTTATTCGGGGCTCCATTTGCTTTGTGTCTGTCCTTGAGCTAGACTCATTTCACAATGATCTTTAAAAAGATCTTTCCTCGCATTTGCCCCCCAGTGTAGAGGGTAATCCTTGATCAGGGTTCAAAGAAGAAAGAATTCTTTTGGCTCAAAAGGGGTGACTATGGATAATTTCTTTTTGTGTGAAGGGGATATGAAAGATGGCCATTTCTCATGTCAAGCACAAATATTCACATTGAAAAGCAATCCCCAGGGGAAATAGATATTCAGAATTTCATTTTGCACTTTGGAATCATCCGAATTCTCATATGCATGATATCACAAATTTTTTTTTGTTTTTTTTTCGTCGCATGCCTCCAATGATTCATGCATTAGCCCATCCTTCTTCATTATGTATCCATCATTTCCACATATGATGCCCCAATTTGATTAACCATGCGAATTTGTATCAACGAGGAACATTGCAAGTCTAGGTCTGTTTTGAAAAGGCTGAGTTTCCAATCTGAGTTCTTTGAAGAGACAAGGAAAATATGACCCAAAAATAGGTTTTCTCTAGGACAGGGGATAATCTAGTTTAATCATTGTGCCCCATGATGTCAATCATGAAGTGATGTCTAGGAAATTAGTGTTTTGTGGTTATTGGAAAAGGTCATAAATGGTTTTAGCACAATCTTGACACACACCAAATTATCAAAATCTAGACTCTTGAAAGAATGTCTCATTTGTTTGAATTTCAAAGAATTCGAAAAATTTGAAAAAGTTCGTTCCTTTGTTCATAGCCTAGACTAAGATCTACGTCTTTGCTTATTCTGTGATGACAATGGTTTTATGAAGTCAAATCATTCATATTCCTTGAAGCATTAGGTCTTTCAAGTGGTCTCGGTTCAAAAGATTTAGGCTTAGGAAAGCCTAAAAGAGAGGGCTGAAGGTATTGGGTCATTTCTAACAATGATCATCAATCTTCTTGAGACTATCCATCACTAAAAATTCCTTAATGCTTGTTTCTGCAAATTCAAGTTATTGTTGAAACACAACAAACACAAAGCATTTAAAATACAAAATTCATTTAATTAACATGAGACAAGTGCTTTCCTCATCAGAGTGTATAGAACTACATGTGTCAAAAACCTAATGTGATCATGCACAATGTTTCTTATGACACTTGACTTCCCCATCTTCAAAACTTATCGAACCAGCCTTGATGAGATCTCTGACCTTGTACTTCAAAGCGGGACAGTTCTCTGTTGAGTGACCTTGATTGCCAGAATGGTACCCACAACACTCATTAGCATCATACCAGCTCGGATAAGGGGGCTTTAGAGGCGCTATTTGCATGGGTGTCACAAGGTGATTCTGGATGAGTTGAGGTAGTATCTCACTATATGTCATAGGAATCGGGTCAACAGGATTTCTTTTTCGCTTTTTATGCCCCTTTCGATTATTCCCAAGGGTGTCCGATTGATAGACAGATGTAAATTCTGGTGTATTTGCAGTCATTGGTTGGTAGGGATAAAAACCATGAGAGACATTATTCAGGGTAGAGTAAAATGGCTGATATGAGGAGAATTGGGGAGGTGGGGCAAAGTCTTCCACGACTTGGTTATCTTTCTTTTTCTTTTCAGATGCCCCCTTGTTCTTGGTATTGGATGTTCTTTCTCCATCAATTTTCCCATCCTTGATAGCATTCTCAATCATCTCCCCTGAAATTACCATGTCTGAAAAATTATTTGTGATGTTGCCAACAAGTATATCATAGTACGGGGCCTGCAGTGTATTCACAAAAAGGACAGTGGTTTCTTTCTGAGTTAAAGGCGGTTGTACTTGGACGGCCAGGCTCATCCACCGTTGCACATATTCTTTGAAGCTCTCAGTAGCTCTTTTCTTCATATTTTGCAAGGTGAGACGATCAGGCGCCATGTCGGTCATATGCTTATACTGGTTTAGAAAAACCCTAGCCAGGTCATTCCAAGAGCGAATCTGATCCTTGCTCAACTGACTATACCACCTAATTGCGGATCCGCTGAGGCTATCCTGAAAGCAGTGAATCAAAAGCTTATCATTATCTATATGACTTGTCATCTTCCGGCAGAACATAGTGATGTGGGCTGATGGATCAGTCGTCCCGTCATATTTCACAAAGTCAGGGATCTTGAACTTAGGAGGAATGACTAAATCGAAGACCAAGCATCGTTCTTTCGCCTCCACACTCCCTAATACGTCTGCATTTTCTACTGCCCGGAGCCTTTCATCTAACAACTGATATTTCCCTTGGGAATCTGCCAACTCAACCTCATTTACTACAACCCTTTTCAACTTTGCCTGTTCAGCTGGATCATCTGAGTTTAGGATATTGACGGGGTTAACAGTGTTCTGGGCATCACTTATTGCGACCTCATCTTGGCCCTTTTGTACCTCTAACCCTTCTCCGGTGACAAAGTTTTCGGTGTATCCTTTTCCCTTGATTACAGCAGACATTAGCTCCATCAGTTTAGTCATCTGATCCTTAGATTCTGCTTGAGATTTTGCTAGCTGTTCTCGCAATTCTCTCTGTTCCCTTTCCATTTTTTCCATTCGGGCAACTTGTTCATCCTCCATAGCACCAGCCTGTATTAAAAGTGTACTCAGTACTTCTTCTGATTTGAAATGGAAATTCTTTCAAAGACTCCTAAAGCCAAGCCAACTTCTATTCTATTTCCCCCAAATGTATGTCATGATGAATGAGCCATGAATGCAATTTGATGCATGTGAAGCCTAAACAATATGATGTATGGACATGTATAATGGAAACATGCTGACCATATATGTAATAAATGCAATCACAATGCCAACATGTTGCAAACAAAGAATAAACAAATCAACACATGGATATATGCAATGACTGATCATGTGCATTTTAGCATATTTCCCAATGAATGTTCATATATCCTATGAATGCAACACGGTGTCAATTATGATACATGCAAACAATGAATGATTGATATAGAGTATATACAAAGAAAATCATACTAACCATGTGTGTCATGAATGTGACCTAATGCTAATCATGATGTATGTAATAAGCAAATTAATGCATAGATATATACAAAAAAATCATGCTGATTATGAATGCATGAATGCAACCTGACAAATAATTGATGGGATGCAAAATGCAAATGGGGAGATATCACGGAGGAAATAAGAATCGGAGGAACTTAATCATCAACCTCTCATAAATTTGAAACATAATCAATTCATTCCCACATCAACATTCACAATGGTATAAACCATATTTTACAAAATTTGAACAGTGGTTAAGACTGTCCTTACAAGCACTTTATTCTTCCTAACATCCTAAGGCTATAAGAGCCGGCTACTGAAAAAGTGAAATCCTATTACATCATATAAGACCGAAGTCTTTCCACCTCAATGATGTAAATCTCCCAATCCTAATGACGTTTTCCCAGACCTCTATCAATCAGTGTCGTGGGATCCAACCACTTGGCATTTATAAGAGTTTGCACTTTCTTTTTGAATGCCATACAGTCTTCAACGTTATGGCCAACAATTCCACAATGATAATCACATTTTGCATTTGGATTATACCACCTTGGATATGGTGGTAACAGGGGTTTCAATGGGACACAGGCAACCATGTGATTTTGGATCAGTATAGGGAGGAGCTCTTGGTAGCTGATTGGAATGGGATCAAAAGGCATTTGGGTCTTATCCTGGGGTCGTTTCTTAGTTACACATGGCCTAGGAGTTGGGGCACTTGGTGGTGGCACTAAGGTCCGAACCGGGGTGTTTACATGGAGATGTGGAGGAACAGCATGGTGAGGGTATGGATTCGGACACGGGGCCTTTGGAGGTTGTACATAGCTCGAGGTTCCTATCCCAGATGCTGGATAAGGTGGTTGATGAGGGAAATAGTATGAACTGGTAGTTGTTGGTGATGGAGTGGGATTCAGGAATCCCGTAGTGGTCATCCCAATGGACGATTGGACCATGGTAGGGTGGGGATACTGGATTGGACCTCGAACAGTTTGCAGGTATGGTACAGGATCCAAGGTTTCTATCTTTGGTATCAGGCTCTCAGGTTTAATCATTTTCACCATTTTGTCCATAATTTCATCAGGATTGCAACCTTTGTGGCATTGACAAGCGCAGGATCCAGCAAGGATTATGTGTTCTGGGCCTAATGGTTTTGGTTGATCCGAAGATGATGCGAAGCCCTGAGAAAGTTCACCTTTACTGTTACCCATATCCTCAACCATTTTCAGCAATTTGGCAAGTTGTTCCTTCACCTCTCGGATTTCATGTCCATATTCCTCTTGATTGCGTTCCAAAGCACCCAATCGTTCCTCCGATTCATTCCTCATATCTCGAATCCCTTTCATGCAAATGAAAATGTCATGAGATTAAGAATACAATTATGAATGTACATGCTGTATTCCTATGTGCATGAATATACTGATGATTAATGCATGAACATATACAGAGAATATGTATGATGACTATGTATGCTATGGATGCAATCTAATGCCAGGTATATACAGATAATGACTATGCATGTATTCTACAATGAATGAACATGCATGCTACGATGTCAAAATGATACATGCTAAGACTAAATGAATTATCACAAAGGTATACACAAAAAAAATCAATGATTACACGAAATTGGTGGGACCTAAATCTTGATTATTCAAAAAATCTCATTATGCAAGATTTGCCTCCAAATTTATGATTTTTTTTTTTTTGTGATAAACCAATCACATCATTTTCAAAAGAATTTCAGGGTGGATCTTACTATGGTACAATATGCAAATGTTCATGTGACACTACCAGTTTTATGAAATCATCAAATTAAATTACCAACTGTTTATTGCAAAGAATGAGATCAATAATACAACCAAAAATGTACATGCTCTATTTACACATGCATGAAATGTGCAACATGCAAAAATGCTTGAAACAGAATTTTTTTTTGTTTTTTTTGTTTTTGTTTTTTTGTTTTTTTGTTTTTTTTAAAACAGCTAATGAACATCTGCCCCAACAATATCTGCTTATTTAGGCATCACGATGCCTTAGAGGCGGAGTATCATATTTATTACGGGCGATGTATGTACATCGTTGCCCGATCTACCACACTTATTCGGAGTGCAAAATAGGTAACAAAAAGTTTAGAAATGTCCCTCCATGTGTTCCTATTTTCGGTATATCTAACGGGAATTCGGCATGGCTTCGCCTAGGTTCACTATATGAGGGTGAATCGGTTCTAAGGCCCCGAATTGTTCCTCACTGTCGCCGGTGAAGGCTAGTAAGGCACCCCGATAAAAGCGGGTTCAATTCGTTAGAGTATATTTTTCTATGCCTATGCGGAGGATCATCACGAAGGCATTAGGTACTTTATACTCCGGAAGTGTTTCACTAGCCCATACGGAGGATCAATCACGAAGGCGTAGTTACTTTACTTCCACTTAAAAGGACGGAATCCGGGTAGAGGATTCATGTTATGCAAATGCACGTGTAGTGTGTGTGGAGGAATATCAAACCTTTCACTACCTATTCTACAAACCTTATTCTAAATGCCCTAGCAATTAAAACATTCAAGAATAGTGTAACGCATTAACCGACAAGCAATTATAATATACAACCTTAAATAACTAGAGAACAAAAATAAAATGCATGCACATGAGTATGAACATATTTAAAAACATTTTATTATTTTCAAAATTCTCCTTATTAAAAAAATGTGGGAATTAAAATTAAATACCAATTAAACCAACAAAACCGAGACTTTGATAACACACGACTAATTCTAGGCCTGACTCTCTTATATGTCCCCAGCGGAGTCGCCAAGCTGTCGCAACCTAAAAAAAATAACGACGTCTCATCGCAAGACTTTATTATTCGTTAGGCGTGACATTAAAAAAAAAACCGAGGAAAAGTCGACTTAATTCCTCTAGAAAAATGAAGGTTTTGAAAATGACCTTAAAAAAGACATGGAGTCGCCACCAATCTTTTTTAGCTAGGTGTGATCGGCCACCTATTAAAACCGGTTTTATAAAATATTTTAAAAATTAATTAAAACATTTTAAAAACCAATTTCAAGTCTGCGTTTTAAACCAGAGAAATCAAAGAAGCGGGTTCGGGAGTCGGTTACGTGTGGGGAAGGATTAGCACCCCCACAACGCCCGTATAAATCGGTACCTTATTAATCGTGTGTTATCTCAAGTCTCGGTAAAAAGTTGGTTTTAAATTTAGTATTTCAAGTTAATTCCCAATTTAAAGAAAAATAATTCCATTTTTTATTGAAAATGATCCGGAATTTATAAATTCAAAATTTTCCTATATTCCCCAACAAACGTGGCAAAATATAGAAATTTTTATTAGTTTTGGAAAACTTTCCGAATCATTCTCTTTTTTTTTGAAAGAAATATATTCCTTTATTAATAATAATTGATGATATTCCCTCCAGCAAACCCGGTAGAGAACTCATGAATTATTTTAACTCGGGAATATCTTTATTTTTATTGAAAATCATTATCTTTTTTGAAAACATTTAAAAGAAATGAATATGTATAGGCATGACATAAATAAAATGACATAGCAAAATCTAAATAATATAATGCAACCTAAATGTCATGACACATAGAAATTATTATGGCAAGAATCACATATTATATAAAATGCATGAATATAAAAATGCAATGCATTAGATGTATTTTTTCCTTTAATTAAGGAAATTCGTATATCTAAAAAGATATCTGGTTACCTTAGGAAAATATGTCAAATTAAATATTCTAAAACCAAAATACTTTGTGATTGTTTGAAAACAATTTTGAAAAGCTTGAATTAAAAATAAAAAACTGGGCTAAAATTTTTAAAATGACTCTAATTTCCTAAGTTTAAAAAAATCCGGACTTGGCTACCCTTAACCCAGGACTTGAAAAACCATTTTTAGAGTTTAAAAGGGCTTAGAAATCATCCTAAGTCAGTAGCTAACCCTCCTAATCAGCCCACTCTAAGTAAATTAACGAAAACAGAAAATTGGTTTTTCTTTAAATTCAATTCTGACTCCACTGTCCAGTTTTAATACACGATTTTTTACCCTATTTTTAAAAATTCCAAAAATTCTAAAAACAATACTGGAGACTCAGGACATATAAAACTATACGAGAAACAATCGGCTTAATTTTTTGATCAAAGATGAATTCCCAGAAAAACCAGAGATGTACGAGTTTTTGGAGGAGAAAAAACTGCTTTGTTTTTCTTTAAATTCAATTCTGACTCCACTGTCCAGTTTTAATCCACGATTTTTTATCATATTTTTAAAAATTCCAAAAATTCTAAAAAAAATACTGGAGACTCAGGACATGTAAAACTACACGAAAAAAAATCGGCTTAATTTTATGATCAAAGATGAATTCCCAGAAAAATCATAGATGTACGAGTTTTTGGAGGAGAAAAAAAAAACTGTTTTGTTTTTCTTTAAATTCAATTCTGACTCCACTGTCCAGTTTTAATCCACGATTTTTTACCCAATTTTTAAAACTTCCAAAAATTCTAAAACAAATACTGGAGACTCAGGACATGTAAAACTACATGAAAACAAATCGGCTTAATTTTCTGATCAAAGATGAATTCCCAGAAAAATCATAGATGTACGAGTTTTTGGAGGAGAAAAAAAACTGCTTTGCCAACACATTTTTGCTTTTGATAAAATCATTTAAAAACCAAAGTAAAAATATTTGAAACTCATAAAATGACTTGAAAGCAGTAGCTAGGACTCTTTGAAAGTTAGATAAAAATTGGCTAAATAAAAAAAAATATCACAAAGGTAGAGTAATCAATTTGACAAACTTAATTTTCCACAAGTGTGCTCAAGAGAGCATGATCTTGAACCATTAATTGGCTCAAGTCATTATTCAAGTGGCATGAACATGAAATGCATGAAACAATGCAGCAAACATAATGCATGAAATGCATGGATCTAAACCTAAATGTAAGGAAAATGCATGACACAAATAATATGGCCTAGACCTAACATGAACTTGCATGGCATTTAATGTAACCTAGACCTAAGACATGCATGGCATTTTCACAAACACAAGGCATGCTTAATTCAAAAATCCAACCAAATATCATGCAAATGCAAAAACCTAACAACTAGCATGACAAAAATACAACACACAATGCAAAACACATGGAGTAGCCAAATGGCCCCAAGCTTCAACAAGCATGGCATTTTCACAAACACTTGGTATGCTAGCATGAAAAACTAAGTCATAACACAAAAATCACACAAGCATTTTCACAAACACCTAATATACTAAATCTAAAACATGCTCAAATTTAAACAACATAAAAACAGAAAATTAAAAATGCAAAAACATGATATCTAAGACATAAATGGCAATAAACAAAGCAACCAAATTAAATATAACTTAAGAACATGAAATAACATAATATTTAAAACATCAAAAATAAAGAAAATAGCATAAACAATATGGTAAAATGAATCAAAAACAACAACTTAAAATAAATAATGTAGGCCATTTGGCCATGGTGAGTTTATTGTAAAAACAATATGTAAAAAAAAATACTTAAGAAAGGAAATGAAGGAAGAACAAGAAACATTATTTTAAAATGAAAACTCACCAAGTAGAGATTAAAATAGCAAAAAATAAGAATAGAAAATGAAAGTGCAAGAGTTGGTGCTCAAGAGCAACCTCAAGAAGCTAATATTTCAAGCTTTTCTCTTCAAACTTTCCTTTTTTCTAAACTTTTCTTTTTTTGCTCTCAACCAAGAAGATAAAAAACTAAGAAAAACTAAGAGAAATCAACCAAAATGGAAAAGAAAAAACAAAATCTGCCTCCCCTCTTTAGGGCTGGCAGAAAATGATGCTTATATGGACTCCAAGATGTTGTCATTTTTGTGTAACCTAATTTCCATCAAATGGCCAATAATTCAAGATGAAAAGTCATGAAATTACCACCCTTAGATTAGCATCTCAGCCCTCTCAAATTACAGCTGTCCAAGAAAAATGTTGACATCTTTTTTCCAGCCCAACTCTGATTTTTTGAAGGGCCCAAAAAGCCCTTTTCGGTTGCTTGGGTGAAATGACCATTTTGCCCCCTCGGATGCAAAATAAATATCAAACGGGATCCAAATTCAATTTTTCTTTTTTTAATACTTCCAAAATAATAAAATATTGAGTTCTGGAAGTTTTCAAAATTATCAGAGTCCGTTTGCTATTTATTTGGATTTTTTCTTCCCAAAATGTCCTTTTATGCCCCTACTTTTTACCATTTTTTAAACGAGCTCCAAATCAAGATTTTTCTTCACCAATATCTTCAAAATAATTAAAAAGTGTGATCTGGAAGTTTTCATAATTTTTGGAGATCATTTGGTATTTTTTCGGGATTTATCGGCTTGAATTACTGCATAGGAAGCTCGGGATTTAGCCATTTTGCAAACGAACTCGGAATCAAGATTTTCTTTCGCCAATCTCTTCCAAATAATTTAAAAATGAGATTTGCCAAATTTCAGAATTTTTGGAGTCCATTTACTATTTTTCCGGGATTTATCTTTTTGAATTACTACATAAGAAGCCCGGGATTTGGCCATTTTGCAAACGAACTCGGAATCAAGATTTTCTTTCGCTAATCTCTTCCAAATAATTTAAAAATGAGATCTGCAAATTTTCAAAAGATTTGGAGCTCATTTGCTATTTTTCCCAAATTTTTCCAATTTTGCCCCTTTAACCTCCGAAACCCGGTTTTGCTCAAAACAAGTCCGATTTTCAGATTTTCTTCAATCTGAGCCTTGGGCCATCCTTTTTAATCATTCCTCATCCATTGGGGGCTTTGTTCTTACCAAGTCGGGCCATTTCTATGATTCTTCCCGATTTCACCGAAATCCACTAAAAACCCTAATTCTCGGTTTTCTCCCGGATTGACTTTTCTTTCGGTTTTTCTTGCAAGTGACTTCTCCATTACCCGTAGTCAGTGCTTATCTTTCATTTGGAACCTTCAATTTCGACCAGTTTGATCGTTTAAGCACTTTTCCCCAAATTTCTCGGATTAGGGTTTCTTTTCTACTGAATCTCCAAATCCCAACTTCCGAACTCCATATCTTTCAATGTAGACCTCGGATTATCAAAATTCTTTCTCCATTTTTCAATTGAACTTAAAATCTTGATTTTGAAAGTGGGTTGACTTTTTCAGTAGTTGACTTTCTGGGGTTGACTTTTTTGGGGTTGACTTTTTCGGGGTTGACTTTTTTTCAAGTTTGACTTTTTATGCTCGCCCTCTTAAACTAAGTCTCGGAGTACCACCTGCAGGATGAAAACAGTCTTTTTATACTCGTAAACATCAATATGGGAAGAAAGCATACCTGTTTAGTGGCCCGGACAAAATTAGGTGTCTACAGCTGCCCCTCTTTGGCTATTGCTGAGAATCAGGAATCAGGCAAAGATAAACCAACACTAATTTTGTACGGTCAGTGAAATCACATGGAAAGGAAAGGGGTTTTCTTTTTCATTTCTTCATTCATTTTTGCATTTTCCATTTTCCATTTTTTATTTTCTTTTTTTATTTTCTATTTTTTTTTCATTTTTTCTCTTTTTTTTTCTTTTTTTTTTTCAATTTTTTTTTGAAAACAGTAAATTGAAGATTTGTCCTTAAATTGAATTCCCTGACTAATCAAGGCTCGATTCGTCTTAAGGAAACGAATTCGATTTGCAAGAAAGGAAACGACCTCGACGATGTTCTCGGGGCCTTAACCTTTCTTGTTCTCAGCTGTGTTTAAAATTCTGGATATCTCCTCCAGAAGCTTCGGCTATCACCACCAAAGTCTTGCTCATTTTTTAAAATGTAAAAATTCTGGGTATCCAGAAGCTTCAGCTATCACCACCGAAGATTTTCTATCTTTTCAAAGGATTTTAAAACTCTGGATATCTCCACCAGAGGCTTCAGCTATCACCACCGAAGTCTTGCTCATTTTTAAAACTGTAAAATTCTGGGTATCATCTCCAGAAGCTTCAGCTATCACCACCGAAGACTTTTTACCTTTTCAAAGGATTTTAAAACTCTGGATATCTCCACCAGAGGCTTCAGCTATCACCACCGAAGTCTTGCTCATTTTTAAAACTGTAAAATTCTGGGTAGCATCTCCAGAAGCTTCAGCTATCACCACCGAAGACTTTTTACCTTTTCAAAGGATTTTAAAACTCTGGATATCTCCACCAGAGGCTTCAGCTATCACCACCGAAGTCTTGCTCATTTTTAAAACTGTAAAATTCTGGGTATCATCTCTAGAAGCTTCAGCTATCACCACCGAAGACTTTCTACCTTTTCAAAGGACTTTTAAAAAAAACTCTGGATATCTCCACCAGAGGCTTCAGCTATCACCACCGAAGACTTGTTCATAAATAAAAAAGTACCTCGACGATGATTTCGGGGCTCGACTTGCCTTAAGGAAACGAAATCGATTATACCTGAAAGCTTTAAGAGATGATGCAAATGCTTCATGATGCAAATGCGAATGTCTTTTGTTGATGCAAACGCTTCTTGACGTAGATGCAAATGACTTAGATTGGTGCAAATGTCTTTGATGCAAATGTAAATGACTTGATTTGATGCAAACTTTCTTGATGCAGATTTAACTAACTTAGATTGATGCAAATGCTTCTTGATGTAGATGCACATGTTGAAAAAATTCTGGATAACTCCTTCAAAATAAGATTTCTCATTTTTCAAAATTATAAAACCCTAGATATCTCCACCAGAGGCTTCAGCTATCACCACCGAAGACTTCTTCATTTTTAAAACTGTAAAATTCTGGATATCCCCACCAGAAGCTTTGGCTATCACCACCAAAGACTTGCTCAATATAAAATTCTAGATAACTCATCTAGAAGAAGATTTCTCATGTTTCAAAATTATAAAACCCTGGATATCTCCACCAGAGGCTTCAGCTATCACCACCGAAGACTTATTCACTTTTAAAACTGCAAAATTCTGGATATCACCACCAGAAGCTTTGGCTATCACCACCAAAGACTTGCTCATTGTAAAATTCTGGGTAACTCCTTCAGAATAAAATTTCTCATTTTTCAAAATTATAAAACCCTGGATATCTCCACCAGAGGCTTCAGCTATCACCACTGAAGACTTGTTCACTTTTAAAACTGTAAAATTCTGGATATCCCCACCAGAAGCTTTGAGAAATGATGCAGATGCACATGTCTTTTAACAAGGTGCTCATGCTTGATGGTGCAAATGTAAAATATTTCTTAGTGCAAATGCAAATGGCCTGGATTGATGCCCATGTTTCATGATGCAGATGCCCCTACTAATTGTGTTCATGTAACTGGTTTATGAATGGTGTAACTACAATTACCACACATTAATGAAAATGCAATGATTCTAGAAATGATGCAATTGCTTGAGATAACACAAATACGAATTCCATGAAGAATGTAAATGTAAAGGTAAAATACATATGCTTATGGAATAATGCCAATGCAAATACCCATGAATGATGCAAATGCTTGCCGACACTGTGCAGATGCAAAAGCTCGATAAAGAGATGAGTGCTCATGAGTGATGCAAATGCCCCCGGTTGTTTTTCTAGACTTTGGCTTAGCCTTTCAAATTCATTTTTCCTCTTCAAATCAGAGTATATCTTCAATTCATTTTGGCTATTCTCTTTGCCCCAACAGTTTTCAAACTTTCATCAACAGAGATCTGAACCGGGTTCTATTTCTTCTTCTCATATCTGAAAGTCAGGACCTATCCTGGCAATTCTATACCTTTGGGTTAGAAAAACCCTTGTCTCATGTCAACATCAAAAATGGGTATTTCAAAAATATTTTTATTTGTTTTCGCATGTTGAATGTAGACACCTAATTTTGTCCGGGCCACTAAACAGGTATGCTTTCTTCCCATATTGATGTTTACGAGTATAAAAAGACTGTTTTCATCCTGCAGGTGGTACTCCGAGACTTAGTTTAAGAGGGCGAGCATAAAAAGTCAAACTTGAAAAAAAGTCAACCCCGAAAAAGTCAACCCCAAAAAAGTCAACCCCAGAAAGTCAACTACTAAAAAAGTCAACCCACTTTTAAAATCAAGATTTTAAGTTCAATTGAAAAATGGAGAAATAATTTTGATAATCCGAGGTCTACATTGAAAGATATGGAGTTCGGAAGTTGGGATTTGGAGGTTCAGTAGAAAAGAAACCTTAATCCGAGAAATTTGGGGGAAAGTACTTAAACGATCAAACTGGTCAAAATTGAAGGTTCCAAATGAAATATAAGCACTGACTACGGGTAATGGAGAAGTCGCTTGCAAGAAAAACCGAAAGAAAAGTCAATCCGGGAGAAAACCGAGAATTAGGGTTTTTAGTGGATTTCGGTGAAATCGGGAAGAATCACAGAAATGGCCCGACTTGGTAAGACCAAAGCCCCCAATGGATGAAGAATGGTTAAAAAGGATGGCCCAAGGATCAGATTGAAGAAAATCTGAAAATCGGATTTGTTTTGAGCAAAACCGGGTTTCGGAGGTAAAAAGGCAAAATTGGAAAAATTTGGGAAAAATAGCAAATGGACTCCAAAAATTATGGAAAATTTGTCAATCTCATTCATAAATCATTTGAAGGAGATTGGCGAAAGAAAATCTTGATTCCGAGTTCGTTTGCAAAATGGCCAAATCCCGGGCTTCTTATGCAGTAATTCAAAAAGGAAAATCCCGGAAAAATAGAAAATGGACTCCAAAAATTCTGAAATTTGGCAAATCTCATTTTTAAATTATTTTTAAGAGATTCGTGAAAGAAAATATTGATTCCGAGTTCGTTTGCAAAATGGCCAAATCCCGGGCCTCCTATGCAGTAATTCAAGCCGATAAATCCCAAAAAAATACCAAATGAGCTCCAAAAATTATGAAAACTTCCAGATCACACTTTTTAATTATTTTGAAGAGATTGGTGAAGAAAAATCTTGATTTGGAGCTCGTTTAAAAAATGGTAAAAAGCAGGGGCATAAAAGGACATTTTGGGAAGCAAAAATCCAAATAAATAGCAAACGGACTCGGATAATTTTGAAAACTTCCAGAACTCAAAATTTTATTATTTTGGAAGTATTAAAAAAAGAAAAATTGAATTTGGAGCCCGTTTGATATTTATTTTGCATCCGGGGGGCAAAATGGTCATTTCACCCAAGCAACCGAAAAGGGCTTTTTTGGGCCTTTCAAAAATCAGAGCTGGGCTGGAAAAGAGAAGTGCTGGCCAGCCCAAGCCCAAAGGAAGGAGGAAGCTTGATTTTTTTTTTTCAATCAAGTGGTTAAAAATCAAGAGTTAGTTAACCATTCCTCTTTGATCAAGCCATGGTGATTAAACCACATAGGTTAAGAAAGATGTCAACATTATTTTTGCATAGCTGTAATTTGAGAGGGCTGAGATGCTAATCTAAAGGTGGTAATTTCATGACTTTTCATCTTGAATTATTGGCCATTTGATGGAAAATAGGTTACACAAAAATGACAACATCTTTGAGGCTATATAAGCATCATTTAGGCCAACCCTAGAGGAGGGAGGCAGATTTTGTTTTTTCTTTTCCATTTTGGCTGATTTCTCTTAGTTTTGATTTTCTTGGTTGAGAGCAAGAAAAGAAAAGTTTAGAAAAAAAGGAAAGTTTGAAGAGAAAAGCTTGAAATATTAGCTTCTTGAGGTTGCTCTTGAGCACCAACTCTTGCACTTTCATTTTCTATTCTTATTTTTTGCTATTTTAATCTCTACTTGGTGAGTTTTCATTTTAAAATAATGTTTCTTGTTCTTCCTTCATTTCCTTTCTTAAGTATTTTTTTTTTTTACATTTTGTTTTTACAATAAACTCACCATGGCCAAATGGCCTACATTATTTATTTTAAGTTGTTGTTTTTGATTCATTTTACCATATTGTTTATGCTATTTTCTTTATCTTTGATGTTTTAAATATTATGTTATTTCATGTTCTTAAGTTATATTTAATTTGGTTGCTTTGTTTGTTGCCATTTATGTCTTAGATATCATGTTTTTGCATTTTTAATTTTCTGTTTTCATGTTGTTTAAATTTGAGCATGTTTTAGAGTTAGCATATTAAGTGTTTGTGAAAATGCTTGTGTGATTCTTTGCATGATTCTTGTTTTATATCTTAGTGAGCATGTTTTAGATTTGGTATATTAGGTGTTTGTGAAAATGCTTGTGTGATTTTTGTGTTATGACTTAGTTTTTCATGCTAGCATACCAAGTGTTTGTGAAAATGCCATGCTTGTTGAAGCTTGGGGCCATTTGGCTACTCCATGTGTTTTGCATTGTGTGCTGTATTTTTGTCATGCTAGTTGTTAGGTTTTTGCATTTGCATGATATTTGGTTGGATTTTTGAATTAAGCATGCCTTGTGTTTGTGAAAATGCCATGCATGTCTTAGGTCTAGGTTACATTAAATGCCATGCAAGTTCATGTTAGGTCTAGGCCATATTATTTATGTCATTCATTTTCCTTACATTTAGGTTTAGATCCATGCATTTCATGTATTATGTTTGCTGCATTGTTTCATGCATTTCATGTTCATGCCACTTGAATAATGACTTGAGCCAATTAATGGTTCAAGGTCATGCTCTCTTGAGCACACTTGTGGAAAATTAAGTTTGTCAAATTGATTATTCTACCTTTGTGATTTTTTTTTACTTAGCCAATTTTTATTTAACTTTCAAAAAGTCCTAGCTACTGTCTTCAAGTCATTCTATGAGTTTCAAATATTTTTATTTTGGTTTTTAAATGATTTTATCAAAGACAAAAAAAATATGTTGGCAAAGCAGTTTTTTTTCCACCCAAAACTCGTACATCTCCGATTTTTCTGGGAATTCATCTTTGATCAGAAAATTAAGTCGATTTTTTCTCGTGTATTTTTACATGTCCTGAGTCTCCAATAAAATTTTCAGAATTTTTGGAATTTTTAAAAATAGGGTAAAAAATCGTGGATTAAAACTGGACAGTGGAGTCAGAATTGATTTTAAAGAAAAACAAAGCAGTTTTTTTTCTCCTCCAAAAACTCGTACATCTCTGGTTTTTCTGGGAATTCATCTTTGATCAGAAAATTAAGTCGATTTTTTTCCGTGTATTTTTACATGTCCTGAGTCTCCAATAATTTTTTCAGAATTTTTGGAATTTTTAAAAATAGGGTAAAAAATTGTGGATTAAAACTGGACAGTGGAGTCAGAATTGAATTTAAAGAAAAACCAATTTTCTGTTTTGGTTAATTTACTTAGAGTGGGCTGATTAGGAGGGTTAGCTACTGACTTAGGGTAATTTCTAAGCCTTTTTAAACTCTAAAAATGGTTTTTCAAGTCCTGGGTTAAGGGTAGCCAAGTCCGGATTTTTTTAAACTTAGGAAATTAGAGTCATTTTAAAAATTTTAGCCCAGTTTTTATTTTTAATTCAAGCTTTTCAAAATTGTTTTCAAACAATCACAAAGTATTTTGGTTTTAGAATATTTAATTTGACATATTTTCCTAAGGTAACCGGATATCTTTTTAGATATATGGATTTCCTTAATTAAAGGAAAAAATACATTTCATGCATTGCATTTTTATATTCATGCATTTTATATAATATGTGATTCTTGCCATAATAATTTCTATGTGTCATGACATTTAGGTTGCATTATATTATTTAGATTTTGCTATGTCATTTTATTTATGTCATGCCTATACATATTCATTTCTTTTAAATGTTTTCAAAAAAGATAATGGTTTTCAATAAAAATAAAGATATTCCCGAGTTAAAATAATTCATGAGTTCTCTACCGGGTTTGCTGGAGGGAATATCATCAATTATTATTAATAAAGGAATATCTTTCTTTCAAAAAAAAAAGAGAATGATTCGGAAAGTTTTCCAAAACTAATAAAAATTTCTATATTTTGCCACGTTTGTTGGGGAATATAGGAAAATTTTGAATTTATAAATTTCGGATCATTTTCAATAAAAAATGGAATTATTTTTCTTTAAATTGGGAATTAATTTGAAATACTAAATTTAAAACCAAGTTTTACCAAGACTTGAGATAACACACGATTAATAAGGTACCGATTTATACGGGCGTTGTGGGGGTGCTAATCCTTCCCCACACGTAACCGACTCCCGAACCCGCTTCTTTGATTTCTCTGGTTTAAAACGCAGACTTGAAATCGGTTTTTAAAATGTTTTAATTAATTTTTAAAATATTTTATAAAATCGGTTTTAATAGGTGGCCGATCACACCTAGCTAAAAAAGATTGGTGGCGACTCATTTCCAAAACCTTCATTTTTTAGAGGAATTAAGTCGACTTTTCCTCGGTTTTTTTTAATGTCACGCCTAACGAATAATAAAGTCTTGCGATGAGACTCGTCGTTATTTTTTTGGTTGCGACAACAGAGTGAGCCCGTATTCATTCGGTGCTCTATTTGCTTTGTATCTGTATTTGAGCTAGGACTCATTTTTCTATAATCTTTGAGAAGATCTTTCCTCGCATTTGCCCCTTAGTGTAGAGGGTAATCCTTGATCAGGGTTTAAAGAAAAAAGAAATCTTTCGGCTCAAAAGTGGTGACTATGGATAATTTCTTTTTGTGCGAAAGGGATATGAAAGATGGTCATTTCTCATGTCAAGTACAAATATTCACATTGAAAAGAAATCCCCAGGGGAAATAGATATTCAGAATTTCATTTTGCACTTTGGAATCATCCGAATTCTCATATGCATGATATCACGAATTTTTTTATTTTTCATTTTTCATCACATGCCCCAATGATTCATGCGTTAGTCCATCCTTATTCACCATGTATCCATCATTTCCACATATGATGCCCCAATTTGATTAACCATGAGAATTTGTATCAACGAGGAACATAGCAAGTCTAGGTCTGTACTGAAAAGACTGAATTTCAAATCTGAGTTCTTTGAAGAGACAAGGAAAATATGACCCAAAAATGGGTTTTCTCTGGGACAAGGGATAATCTAGTTTAATCATTGTGCCCCAGGGTGTCAATCATGAAGTGATGGTTGGGCAATTAGTGTTTTGTGGTTGTTGACAATGACATAAATGGTCTTGGCACAACTTTGACACACACCAAATTACCATGATCTAAATTCTTGAAAGAAAGTCTCATTTGTTAGAATTTCAAGGAGTTCGAAAAAATTTTGAAAAGTTCGTTCCTTTGTTCATAACCTAGACTAGGATCTACATCTTTGCTTATTCTATGATGACAATGGTTTTATGAAGTTCAATCATTCATATTCCTTGAAGCATTAGGTCTTTCAACTGTTCTTGGTTTAAGAGATTTAGGCTTAAGAAAACCTAAAGGATAGGGGAGAAGGTATTGGGTCATTTGTAACAATGATCATCAATCTTCTTGAGACTATCCATTACTAAAACTTCCTTAATGCTCTTTTTTTCCAATTATTGTTAAAACACAACAAACACAAAGCATTTAAAAATCAAAATTAATTTAATTCTTATGAATATCGACATGAGACAAGTGTTTTCATCATAAGGTCTGAAACTAAATGCATAAAAACTTCCCCTTGACATGCTCTCCCTAATTCAAACTGGATATTGCTCGATACTCTTTTCGGCCTTTCCATCTTCTTCCCCTATTATGACATCCATAATGGTCTCATCATTCCCATTTAGCAGATTCTCCACGCTGTCTGTCTTTTGTTTCTTCCCCACACCTAAATGTCCTTTATTGATGAGCGTTTGAACCTTCCGCTTCAGACATAAGCAATTTTCTATGGAATGTCCCCGAATCCCAGAATGATAATCACAATATGCATTCTCGTCATACCAACTTGGATATGGGGGTTGGATAGGCTCCACTGGAACTTTAGTGAGAAGTTGCTCTTCGACCAGCTGGAGCAATAGTTCAGAGTAAGATGTGGGGAGTGACTCAAACTGATCTCTTTTTCGGATATTCTTTGATTTCCTTTGACTGCCAAAAGGTTGAAAATTTACTGGATTCTGAGAGGCCATTGGGTATAAGTATGAACCCTGGGGTACATAATTCATAGAAGGACAGGGTAGAGGGTATGAAGTATCCAGAATATACGGGACACAGTCTCCCATGGGTTGGACATCTTTCTCTTTCTTTTTAGGCGACCTGTTTCTCTCTGTATTAAATATTTTACCTCCTTCGAGTTTCCCGGCCTTGATTGCGTTTTCAATCATTTCCCCGGAGATTACCATATTCAAAAAATTCTTCATGGTGTTGCCAACAAGTTTATCGTAGTATGGGGCCTGTAGTGTATTCACAAAAAGGACAGTGGTTTCCTTCTGAGTTAAAGGCGATTGTACTTGGGTGGCCATTTTCCTCCACCTTTGAGCATACTCTTTGAAGCTCTCAGTAACCATTTTCTCCATATTTTGCAAGGTGAGACGGTCAGGTGTCATGTCGGTCACATGCTTATGCTGGTTTAGAAAAGCCCTAGCCAAATCGTTCCAAGAGCGAATCCGATCCTTGCTCAACTGACTATACCGCCTAATTGCGGACCCACTGAGGCTATCCTGAAAGTAGTGGATCAAAAGCTTATCATTATCTATATAACTTGTCATCTTTCGGCAGAACATAGTGATATGGGCTGACGGATCAGTCATTCCGTCATATTTCACAAAGTCAGGGACCTTGAATTTAGGAGGGATGACTAAATCGAAGACCAAGCATCGTTCTTTCACCTCCACACTCCCGAATACGTCTGTATTTTCTACTGCCCGAAGCCTTTCATCTAGCAACTGATAATTCCCTTGGGAATCTGCCAACTCTACCTCATTAACCATTTTCAACTTTGCCTGTTCAGCTGGATGATCTGAATTTAAGACTTTGACGGGGTTAACAGTGTTCTGGGCATCCATCATTACGACCTCATTCTGACCCTTTCGTGCCTCTAACCCTTCTCTGGGTGCCAAGTTTTCGGTGTGTCCCTTGATTACGGTGGATATTAGCTCCATCAATTTAATCATCTGATCTTTAGATTCTGCTTGAGACTTTGCCAGCTGTTCTCGCAATTCTTCCTATACCTTTTCCATTCTTTCCATTCGGGCAACTTGTTCATTCTCCATAGCACTAGCCTGTATTAAAAGGGTACTCAGTACTTCTTATACCTCTGATTTGAAATGGAAATTCTTTCAAAGACTCTTAAAGCCAAGCCAACTTTTGTTTTATTCCCCCAAAGTGCATGTCATGATGAAGGAGCCATGAATGCAATTTGATGCATGGGAAGCCTAATCAATATGATGTATGGACATGTACAGTGGAAACATGCTGACCATATATGTAATAAATGCAATCACAATGCCAACATGTTGCAAGCAAAGAATAAACAAATCAACACATGGATATATGCAATGACTGATCATGTACATTTTAGCGTATTTCCCAATGAATGATCATATACACTATGAATGCAACACGATGTCAATTATGATACATGAAAACAATGAATGATTGGTACAGAATATATACAAAGAAAATCATGCTGACCATGTGTGTCATGAATGCATCTTGATGTTAATATGACAGGTTAATGCATAAGTATATACGGAGAAATCATGCTAACTATGTTTGTCATGAATGCAACCCAAAGTCAACATGATGCATGTAAACAATAAACAAATTAATACATGGATATATACAGAAAAATCATGCTGATTATGAATGCATGAATGCAACCTGATGCTAACATGATACATGTATGAATGTATGGTATGACAAATAATTGATCGGATGCAAAATGCAAAGGGGAACGAAGGAAATAAGAATCGGAGGAACTTAATCATCAACATCTCATAAATTTGAAACATAATCAATTCATTCCCACATCAACATTCACAATGGTATAAACCATGTTTTACAAAATTTGAACAGTGGTTAAAACTGTCTTTACAAGCACTTTATTCTTCCTAGCATCCTAAGGCTATAAGAGCCGGCTACTGAATAAGTGAAATCCTATTACATCATATAAGACCGAAGTCTTTCCACCTCAATGCCATAAATCTCCCAATCCTAATGACGTTTTCCCAGCCCTTTATCAATCAGTGTCGTTGGATCCAACCACTTGGCATTTATAAGAGATTGCACTTTCTTTTTTAATGCTATACAGTCTTCAATGCTATGGCCAGCAATTCCATAGTGATTCACATCTTGCATTTGGATTATACCACTTTGGATATGGTGGTAACAGGGGTTTCAATGGGACGCATGCAACCATGTGATTTTGGATCAGTATTAGGGAGAAGCTCTCGATAACTGATTGGAAAGGGATCAAAATACATTTGGGTCTTATCCTGGGTTATTTCTTAGCCACACATGGCCTAGGAGTTGGGGCACTTGGTGGTGGCACTAAAGTCTGAACCGGAGTGTTTACATAGGGATGTGGCGGAACAGCACGGTAAGGGTATGGATTTGGACACAGGGCCTTTAGAGGTTGTACATAGCTCGAGGTTCCTATCCCAGATGCTGGATAAGGTGATTGATGAGGGAAGCAATATGAACTGCCAATTGGTGGTAATGGAGTGGGATTCAGGAACCCCGTAGTGGTCATCCCAATGGACGATTGGACCATAGTAGGGTGAGGATATTGGCTTGGACCTAGAACAGTTTGCAGGTATGGTACTGTATTCGAGGTTTCTATCTTTGGTATCAGGCTTTCAGGTTTAGTCATTTTCACGATTTTGTCCATAATTTCATCTGGGTTGCAACCTTTGTGGCATTGACAAGCGCAGGATCCAGCAAGGATTGTATGTTCTGGACCTAATGGTTTTGGTTGATCCAAAGACGATACAGAACCCTGAAAATGTTCCTCTTTACTCTTACCCATATCCTCAACCATTTTCAGCAATTTGACGAGTTGTTCTTTCACTTCCCAGATTTCATGTCCACATTCCTCTTGATTACGTTCCAAAGCACCCAATCGTTCCTCCGATTCATTCCTCATATCTCGAACCCCTTTCTTGCAAATTAAAATGTCATGAGATTAAGAATACAATTATGAATGTACATGCTCTATTCCTATGTGCATGACTATACTGATGATTAATGCATGAACATATACAGAGAAATTATGATGACTATGTATGCTATGGATGCAATCTAATGCCAATATGATGCATTGAATAAATTGATGCACATGTATATACCAATAATAACTATGCATGTCATAAACGTATTCTACAATGAATGACCATGCATGCTATGATGTCAAAATGATACATGCTAAGACTAAATGAATTAATACAAAGGTAGGTACAAATAATGACCATGTATATCACAAATGTATTCTACAATGAATAACCATGCATGTTAGGACTGTGACATGATGTCAACATGATACAAATAAATTAACCAATGATTACACGAAATTAGTAGGACCTAAATCTTGATTATTCAAAAATCTCATTATGCAAGATTTGCCTCCAAATTTATGAATTTTTTGAAACATGTTTTTTTCTATGAAAAACCAATCATATTATTTTCAAAAGAATTTCGGGGTAGTGGATCCTACTATGGTACAATATCCGAATGTCATGTGACACTACCAGTTTATAGAAACCATCAAATAAAATTATTACCACCATCCATTTATTGCAAAAAACGAGATCAATAATACAACCAAAAATGTACATGCTGTATTCACACATGCATGAAATGTGCAAAATGCAAAAATTCTTGAAAAAGGATTTTTATTTTTTATTTCAAACAGTTAATGAATATTTGCCCCGACAAATATCTACTAATATAGGTATCACAGTGCCTTTGGGATGGATTATCACATTTATTACGGGCAATGCACGTACATCTTGCCCGATCTACAAAACTTCTTCAGAGTGTAAAATAGGTAACAAAAGGTTTAGAAATGTCCCTCCATGTGTTCCTATTTTCGATATATCTAACGAAAATCCGGCATGGCTTCGTCTAGGTTCACTATATGAGGGTGAAACGGTTCTAAAGGCCCCGAATTGCTCCTCACTGTCACCGGTGAAGGCTAGTAAGGCACCCCGATAAAAGTGGGTTCAATTTGTTAGAGTCTATTTCCCTAGCCCATGCGGATTGTTAATCACGAAGGCTTAGATAATTTAGTACTCCGGAATTGTTTCACTAGCCCATGCGGATTGTTAATCACGAAGGCTTTGTTACTTTGCTCTCACCTAAAAGGACGGAACCCGGGTATAGGGCTCATGATATGCAAATGCACGTGTGGTATGTGAGGAGGAACAACAAACCTTTCACCACCTACTCTATACCCTTATTCTAAATGCCCTAGCAATTTATAAAACAACATTCAAGAATAGTGTAACGCATTAACCAACAAGCAATTATAATATACAACCTTTAAATAACTAGAGAACAATAATAAAATGCATGCACATGAGTATGAACATATTTAAAAAAATTTTATTATTTTCAAAATTCTCCTTATAAAAAAATGTGGAAATTAAAATTAAATACCAATTAAACCAACAAAACCGAGACTTTGATAACACACGACTAATTCTAGGCCTGACTCTCTAATGGTCCCCAGCGGAGTCGTCAAGCTGTCGCAACCTAAAAAATAACAAGTCTCATCGCAAGACTTTATTATTCGTTAAGCGTGACATTAAAAAAAACAGAGGAAAAGTCGACTTAATTCCTCTAGAAAAATAAAGGTTTTGAAAATAACCTTAAAAAAGACATGGAGTCGCCACCAATCTTTTTTAGCTAAGTGTGATCGGCCACCTATTAAAACCGATTTTATAAAATATTTTAAAATTAATTAAAACATTTTTAAAACCAATTTCAAGTCTGCGTTTTAAACCAGAGAAATCAAAGAAACGAATTCGAGACTCGGTTACGTGTGGGGAAGGATTAGCACCCCCACAACGCCCGTATAAAATGATACCTTATTAATCGTGTGTTATCTCAACTCTCGGTAAAAAAATCGGTTTTAAATTTAGTATTCAAGTTAATTCCCAATTTAAAGAAAAATAATTCCATTTTTAATTGAAAATTATCCGAATTTATAAATTCAAAATTTTCCTATATTCCCCAACAAACGTGGCAAAATATATAAATTTTTATTAGTTTTGGAAAACTTTCCGAATCATTCTCTTTTTAAAGAAGATATTCCGTTATTAATGATAATTGATGATATCCTCCCCAGCAAACCCGGCAGAGAACTCATGAATTATTTTAACTCGAGAATATCTTTATTTTATTGAAAATCATTACCTTTTTGGAAACATTTTAAAAGATATGAATATGTATATGCATGACATAAATAAAGTGACATAGCAAAATCTAAATAATATAATGCAACCTAAATGATATGATATGATTTAAATGTCTTAGCATATTATAAATGAAATGAAATATCTTAAGTTATATGACATATTCTAAATGAAATGAAATGACCTAGGTAACATAATACATTCTATATGAGATGCAATATCCTAAGTCATATGATATATTCTAAATGAAATAAAATATCCTCAATGACATAATATATATCCTAAATGAAATGACCTAGGTAACATAATATATTCTATATGAGATAAAATAATTTAAATAACATGGCAAATATGAATGATATGGCATATAATTTAAATGACATAAAATATAAAATAATACTATCATATAATATGCATGAAAATAATAATGCATGAACATAGTATATGCTAAATAATATGACAAAAATAACTAAATAAAAAGTATAGGATATCATGAAATATTCCAAATCATATAATAAACAATATAACATAACTCAAAATCATAACAATATCATAGAAATTATCATAGCAAACATCACATATTATATAAAATGCATGAAAATGTAATTTTTTCCTTTAATTGAGGAAATCCGTATATCTAAAAAGATATCGGGCTACCTTAGGAAAATATGTCAAATTAAATATTCTAAAACCAAAATACTTTGTGATTGTTTAAAAACAATTTTGAAAAGCTTAGATTAAAAATAAAAACTGGGCTAAACCTTTTTTAAATGACTCTAATTTCCTAAGTTTAAAATCCCGGACTTGACCACCCTTAACCCGAGACTTAAAAAATCATTTTTAGAGTTTAAAAAGGCTTAGAAACTACCCAAAGTCAGTAGCTAAACTTCCTAATCAGCCCCCTCTAAGTAACTTAACCAAAACAGAAAAATGATTTTCCTTCAAATTCAATTCTGACTCCACTGTCCAGTTTTAAGCCACGATTTTTTACCTTATTTTTAAAAATTCAAAAAAATCTAAAAAAAAAATACTGGAGACTCAGGACATGTAAACGGGAAAAAATCATCTTAATTTTTTGATTAAAGATGAATGCCTATAAAAATTGGGAAAGTACGAGTACTGGGTGAAAAAACTGTTTTGCCAAAATAAATTTTTGCATTTGATAAAATCATTCAAAAATCAAAGTAAAAATATTTAAGACTCACAAAATGACTCACAAACAGTAGCTAGGACTTTATAAAAGTTAGATAAAAATTGGCTAAGTAAAAAAATCACAAAGGTAGAATAATCAATTTGACAAACCTTAATTTTCCACAAGTGTGCTCAAGAGAGCATGACTTTGAACCATTAATTGGCCTAAGTCATTAGTCAAGTGGCATGAACATGAAATGCATGAAAAGAATACAGCAAATATGATGCTTGAAATGCTTGAGTTTAAACATAGATGTCATGAAAAAATGTATGGCATCAATATAGTGACCTAGACCTAAATGAACTTGCATGGCATTTAATGCAACCTAGGTCTAAAATGCATGAACATGCATGGCAAGATAAACCTAACCTAACATCTAAAATATGCATGGCAATAACACAAACACAAGGCATGCTTAAACCAAAAACTCAACCAAATATCATGCAAATGCCAACCTATCAACTAACATAGCAAAAATGCACACATAATGCTATAATACCTGGAGTGGCCGAATGGCCTATGATTCCAAACAAGCATGGCATTTTCATAAACACTTTATATACTAACATGCAAAACTAAAATATAACACTCAAATCATGTAAACACAAAGTAGAGATATTAAAACTAACAAGCATTTTCACAAACACTTGATATACTAACATGCTAAACTAAAATATAACACTCAAATCATGCAAACACAAAGTAGAGATACTAAAACTAACAAGCATTTTCACAAACACTTGATATACTAACATGCTCAACTAAAATATAACACTCAAATCATACAAACACAAAGTAGAGATATTAAAACTAACAAGAATTTTCACAAACACTTGATATACTAAATATAAAACATCAACAAATTTAAACATTATGAAGACAGAAAATTAAAAATGCAAGAATATGATAATAAACTCATAAATGACAACAAACAAGCAACCAAATTAAACATGCTTCAAGTATATGAAGTAGAAGAACACTTAAAGCATCAAGACTAAAGAAAATAACATAAATAACATGAGAAATCAAACAAAACAGCAAATATAAAAAATATATAGGCCATTCGCCCATGGTGAGGAAGTAAGAAAAAAATGTAAAAAAAAAAAACTTGTTTTAAGAAAAAGATGAAGAAAGAACTTAAAAGGAATATAAAAAAATAAAAATAAAACACTTATTTAAAAAGAAAACTCACCAAATAATAATCAAAATAGCAAAAACAATAATGGAAAATCAAGAAAGTGCAAGAGTTGGTGCTAAATGCAACCTCAAGAAGCTATATTTCAAGCTTTATCTCTTCAAACTTTCCTTTCTTTTCTAAACTTTTTCTTTTTTCTTTCAGCCAAGGAGAGAAAAACTAAGCAAAACAAGAAGAAATCTGAAAAAATGAAGTCCTCCTTGAAAATTCTGGATCCCCTCTCTATGTCATGGTCGAACCCCCTTCTTTCTCATGCAAGGATCATGTCATTTTGATTCTAACCAATTTCCATCCACGGGCTAGTGATTCAAGGTAAAAAATCATGAAATTATCACCCTTAGATTAGTGTATCAGCTATCCATAATTACAGCTGTTCAAGAATAATGTTGACACTCTTCCTCTTCATGTTTGGCCTATGTGGCTTAATCACAATGGCTTGATCAAAAAAAATCTCTAACTAACTCTTAATTCTTGGCCATTTGATTGAAAAATCAGAAGCTTCCTCCTTCCTTTGGGCCTTGGCATGCCAGCACTCTCTTTTCCAGCCCAAGTCTGATTTTTTGAAAGGCCAAAAGAAGCACTTTTCGGTTGCTTGGGTAAAATGACCATTTTGCCCCCCGGATGCAAATAAATGGCAAACGGGCTCCAAATTCAAATTTTATTTTTTTAATACTTTCAAAAAAATAAAATATTGAATTTTGGAAGTTTTCAAAATTTTCTGAGTCCGTTTGCTATTTATTTACATTTTTTCTTCCAAAAATGCCCTTTCATGCCCCCACATTTTACCATTTTTTAAACAAGCTCCAAATCAAGATTTTTCTTCACCATTCTCTTCCAAATAATTTAAAAGTGTGATCTGGAATTTTTCATAATTTTTGGAACTCATTTGGTATTTTTTCGGGATTTATTTTCTTGAATTACGACATAGGAGGCCTGGAATTTGGCCATTTTGCAAACGAACTCCGAATCAAGATTTTCTTTCGCCAATCTCTTCCAAATAATTTAAAAATTATATTTGCAAAATTTTAGAATTTTTGGAGTCCATTTGCTATTTTTTTAGGATTTATCTTCTTGAATTATTGCAAAGGAGGCCCGGGATTTGGCCATTTTGCAAACGAATTCCGAATCAAGATTTTTTTTTGCCAATATCTTCCAAATAATTTAAAAATGAGATTTTCAAATTTTCAGAAGATTTGGAGTTCATTTGCTATTTTTTCGGGATTTTCCTTCTTGAATTTCTACATAAGAGACCCGGGATTTGGCCATTTTGCAAACGAACTCCGAATCAAGATTTTCTTTCGCCAATCTCTTCTAAATAATTTAAAAATGAGATTTTCAAATTTTCAAAAGATTTGGAGCTCATTTGCTATTTTTTCGGGATTTTCCTTTTTTTGCCCTTTTGCCTCTGAAACCCGGTTTTGCCCAAACAAGTCGATTTTTAGATTTTCTTCAAATTGATCCTTGAGCTATCCCTTTTTAATCATTCCTCATCATTAGGGGCTTTGGTCTGACCAAGTCAGGCCATTTTCGTAGTTCTTCCCAATTTCACCGAAATCCACCAAAAACCCTAATTCTCGGTTTTCTCCTGGATTGACTTTTCTTTCAGTTTTTCTTTCAAGTGGCTTCTCCATTACCTGTAGTCAGTGCTTACCTTTCATTTGGAACCTTCAATTTTGGCCAATTAGATCGTTTAAGCACTTTTCCCCAAATTTCTCGGATTAGGGTTTTCTTTCTACTAAATCTTCAAATCCCAACTTTCGAACTCCATATCTTTCGATGTAGACCTCGGATTATCAAAATTCTTTCGCCATTTTTCAATTAAACTTCAAATCTTGATTTTGAAAGTGGGTTGACTTTCTAGGGTTGACTTTTGTGGGGTTGACTTTTTCTGAGGTTGACTTTTTTCGAGTTTGACTTTTTATGCTCGCCCTCTTAAACTAAGTCTCGGAGTACCACCTGCAGGATGAAAAAAAGTCTTTTTACATTCTGAAACATCAATTTAGGAAGAAAACATACCTGTTTAGTGGTCCAGACAAAATTAGGTGTCTACAACCACATTTTGTGCATTCAAATCGACTAAGTCCTTGAAGTTTATTCAGAATTAATTAGTTCTAATTGTTTTTAGATTAATTTTATTTATTTATATTATGTTTAAATTAGTTATTATTTTAGTTTTTTTTTTTTTTTGTATAAGTCTAAAGCGAGAAGGAACTTTGAGGTGCAAAAAGATGAAAAAGGTGCAAAGCAAAGCAAGGGCAAATTTGACCTTTCGATCTTGTTACTAGGAAAACATGATCTTAAATTCCTTATTCAAGAAAACTTCTTTCTTGACTTTTGAAACTGATTGTTAGAGCTTTCCAATGGTTTATTACTTTCCAAAATCGCATAAGATTTGGACATCCAAGTCAGCTAAGAAATTGAGAAAAGATAGGAGAAGTGAAGTGCAGCAACCAGCAAGGTTGGCGCCGTGGCACCAGAAGCTAGCGCTGCAGCGCCAATCGTGAACTACCAAGTAGTAGCACTAGTGCCAGCACTTATATGGAAAAAATTTTGATGATCAGTTGTTTCTTGTGCGGGAAGTTTCTGACTTCAGGGTTCTAAAGCTTTATAAATAGGATCTTTTAAGGCTCAAATAAGCACCAATCAAGACCTTTGAGACCTAATTTATCTTAAGGAGAGCAGCCATCAATAGTTTTCAAGGAGCTAAAGAGATTTTTTAGGACTGAAGACTTAAACCTGACAAACCTTAGTTTTCTCTTTTCCCTTAATCTTCTTTATCTTTCTTGTAATATTTATGATGGTGAAACTCCTTTGTTTTATGTTTTCTATGTTTAGCATGAACTAATTTACTTTTTGTAGGATTGTAATGGAACTCAACATGTATTTTGGATTATTTTACTCTCTTGCTTGATTTAATGATATTTGATGTTATTTACTCAATCTTGTGCTTAATGCTTCTAATTGATTAGCTACCAATTAGATTGATTTGGTACCTTAATACAACTTGGAAAAGGGAGTTTAGTGCTAGACATAGATTAAATAACATATGTTTCATATTCATTTATTATGATGAATGGAGTTGCATGTAGGGTAGAAATATACTTACATATCATGTGTAACCAATTTTAGAGTCTAAGCTTAATGAGTTTCTATTTAATTCAATTTTTATATGAATATAGCTAATTGGTTATAAATAAATTAGAACTCTAGGTTAACAACTCAGTGTCATTAGTCAAGTTAAGAGAGTAGGAGAGGTTCAAACGAAGTGTTGAAGGAAATTGTAATCTTAGGCTTTTCTCAATTATTTAATCTAAATTTTAATTTGCCTTCTTTGTTTTTTATTTTCTTTAATTTAGTTTTTAATTAACAATCTTTAAATTAGTGTTTGGATAAGATTAAGTTGTTTTAATTTTATCAATTAACGAATTTGGTGACAATTCCTCGTGGGATCGATACTCTACTCTTCATTATATTACTTGTTAACAATACTTGCACTTGCGAGATAAATTCGACAACAGGAGCTCGGGCTTGTCGCTATGGAAACCCAGGAGGGAATACTTGCTTGGCTATAGAAAAATGCCCGTGATTGTTGCTCCAAGAAAAGCTTCGGTGATTTCTCCAACCTGGATTGCAGTTGTTGGAATAAGGATTATTCTGCTGCATATTGTAGTTTCCAACATATTGAATAGATTCAACATTGGTTAGGCAATGAGTACTGGTATGTCCGCCTTCACATAGTTCGCAAGTTACAAATGGGCTTTGGACTGAATGTAGACCCACAATGTCTAATTTTTTGGAAAGTGCAATCACTTGTGTAGTTAAGGCACTAATTGCATCCAACTAGTGAACCCTTGCAACTCTTTTTAGAAAAATTCTCTCAGTAGACCATTGATAATTATTGGATGACATCTCTTCAAGCAAGTCATATGCCTCATCAATTGATTTTCCTATTAATGCTCCACTTGCTACAGCATCGATAGTAGTTCTAGTATGACCCATTAATCCATTGTAGAAAGTTTGTACCTGAAGCCATTTAGGTAGACCATGGTGAGGACATATTCTAAGCAGATCCCTGTATCTTTCCCAAGCCTCATACAGTGATTCATAATCAAATTGCATAAAGGAGGTAATATCATTACGCATCTTTGCTTTCTTTTCCAGAGGAAAGTATTTAGCTAGAAACTTCTGGGCTAAGTTATCCCATGTAATAATAAAACCTACAGGAAATGAATGTAACCAACTCTTAGCCTTATCTAGAAGTGAGAAAGGGAAGAGTCTCAGTCTAATTGCATCGTCAGAAACTCCATTATGTTTAAAGGTATCGCAAATCTCTAGGAAATTCATAATGTGAGCAATAGGATCATCAATAGGCAATCCCCCAAACTGTACTGACGTTTGAATCATCTGGATGATAGCTGGCTTAATCTCATAATTATTTGCTTGAATAGTAGGTCTTTGAATACTTGTATGTAGTCCTTGCATGAGAGGGACAACAAACTCTCGCAAGGTTTTGTATCTTTATCTTCGTCCATTGTATGGTTCTGATTTGAAGCTTGTAAATTCTCCCATCGATGTCGATGAAAAGTTCTTTCTAACTCTGGATCAAAAGGGACAAGTTTCAAGTTTCTAGCTCTTCGCATACAACGATCAAGAGAACCTGAAAATAAGAAAAAGAAAGTTTGAATTCAGATTAAGATTGCTTTGTATTAATATTAACAAAAATAGTTACAATTCCCTAGCAACGGCGCCAAAAACTTATTATCGGATTTCAACCACACAAGTGCAAGTATCGTTAACAAGTAATATAATGATGAATAGAGTATCGATCTCACGAGAAATTGTACTAAATTTGTTAAGTACTAAAATTTAAACAACCTAATCTTATTCAAACACTTGATTAAAGATTGTTAATTACAAACTAAATAAAAGAAAATAACAAGCAAAGAAGGCAAATTAAAGTTTAGATTAATCAATTGAGAAAAGTCTAGGATTACAATTTTCTTCAACACTTCGTTAGAACCTCTCCTACTCTCCTAGAGTTCTAATTCATTTATACGTATCTTCCGATGGTGTTATAAAAATATCCCTCTTAACCAATTAACTATATTCCTATGAAAATTGAATGAAAGAGAAAATTGTCGCAACCTAAAAAATAATGAGTCTTATCGCAAGACTTTATTATTCGTTAAGCGTGACTTTAAAAAATCGAGAAAAAGTCGACTTAATTCTTCCAGAAAAATGAAGGTTTTGAAAATGACCTTGAAAAAGACATGGAGTCGCCACCAATCTTTTTTAGCTAGGTGTGATCGGCCACTAATTAAAACCAGTTTTATAAAATATTTTAAAAATTAATTAAAACATTTTTAAAACCAATTTCAAGTCTGCGTTTAAACCAGAGAAATCAAAGAAACGGGTTCGGGACTCGGTTACGTGCGGGGAAGGATTAGCACCCCCACAACGCCCGTATAAAATGGTACCTTATTAATCGTGTGTTATCTCAAATCTCGGTAAAAAGTTGGTTGTAAATTTTGTATTTCAAATTAATTCTCAATTTAAAGAAAAATAATTCCATTTTTAATTGAAAATGATTCGGAATTATAAATTCAAAATTTTCCTATATTCCCCAACAAACGTGGCAAAATATAAAAAATTTTATTAGTTTTGGAAAACTTTCCGAATTATTCTTTTTTTTGAAAGAAAGATATTCCTTTACTAATGATAATTGATGATATTCCCTCCAGCAAACCCGGTAGAGAACTCATGAATTATTTTAACTCGGGAATATCTTTATTTTTATTGAAAAATCATTATCCTTTTGAAAATATTTTAAAAGATATGAATATGTATATGCATGACATAAATAAAATGACATAGCAAAATCTAAATAATATAATGCATCCTAAATGATATAATATAATTTAAATGCCTTAGTATATTCTAAATGAAATGAAATGTCCTAAGTTATATGACATATTCTAAATGAAATGAAATGACCTAGGTAGCATAATATGTTCTATATGAGATGCAATATCCTAAGTCATATGATATATTCTAAATGAAATGAAATATCTTAGGTAACACAATATATTCTATATGAAATAAAATATCCTAAATGACATACATATATGGATGATATGGCATATAATTTAAATGACATGGAATATAAAATAATGCTATCATATAATATGCATGGAAATAAAAATGAAAATAATAATGCATGAACATAGTATATGCTAAATAATATAACCAAAAAAAATTAAATAAAAAGATAGGATATCATGAAATATTCCAAATCATATAATAAACAATATAACATAACTCAAAATCATAACAATATCATAGAAATTATCATAGCAAACATCACATATTATATAAAATGCATGAATATGGAAAATGCAATGCATGAAAATGTATTTTTTTTCCTTTAATTAAGGAAATTCGTATATCTAAAAAGATATCCGGCTACCTTAGGAAAATATGTCAAATTAAATATTCTAAAACCAAAATACTTTGTGATTGTTTGAAAACAATTTGAAAAAGCTTAGGTTAAAAATAAAAACTAGGTTAAACCTTTTTTTAAATGGCTCTAATTTCCTAAGTTTAAAAATCCGGACTTGACTACCCTTAACCCGAGAGTTAAAAAATCATTTTTAGAGTTTAAAAAGGCTTAGAAACTACCCTAAGTCAGTAGCTAACCTTCCTAATCAGCCCCCTGTAAGTAACTTAACCAAAACAGAAAAATGATTTTTCTTTAAATTCAATCCTGACTCCACTGCCCAGTTTTAAGCCACGATTTTTTATCCTATTTTTAAAAAATCAAAAAATTCTGAACAAAAATACTGGAGACTCAGGACATGCAAAACTACACGAAAAAAAAATCCTCTTAATTTTCTGATTAAAGAAGAATGCCCAGAAAATTCAGGAAAGTACGAGTACTGGGTGAAAAAACTGCTTTGCCAAAATACATTTTTGCCTTTGATAAAATCATTTAAAAAATCAAACTAAAAATATTTAAGACTCACAAAATAACTCACAAACAGTAGCTACGACTTTTTGAAAGTTAGATAAAAATTGGCTAAAAGTAAAAAAAAAAAATCACAAAGGTAGAATAATCAATTTGACAAAACTTAATTTTCCACAAGTGTGCTCAAGAGAGCATGACTTTGAACCATTAATTGGTCTAAGTCATTATTCAAGTGGCATGAACATGAAATGCATGAAAAAAATACAGAAAACATAGTGTATGAAATGCATGAGTTTAAACCTAAATGTCATGAAAAAATGCATGGCATCAATATAGTGACTTAGACCTAAATGAACTTGCATGGCATTTAATGCAACCTAGACCTAAAATGCATGAACATGCATGGCAAATAAACCTAACTTAATAACTAAAATATGCATGGCGTTTTCACAAACACAAAGCATGCTTAAACCAAAAACTCAACCAAATATCATGCAAATGCTAACCTATCAACTAACATGGCAAGAATGCACATATAATGCAAAAATTCAAGGAGTGGCCGAATGACCCATGTAACTAGCAAACATGTTTGGTATATTAGCATGCAAAACTAAATCAAATGTCATGCAAATGCAAAAACCTACCAACTAACAAGGCAAAAATGCAACACACAATGCAAAACACATGGAGTAGCCAAATGGCCTCAAGCTCCAACAAGCATGGCATTTTCACAAACACTTGGTATACTAACATGCTCAACTAGAATATAACACTCAAATCATGCAAAAACCACACAAGCATTTTCACAAACACTTGATATACTAAATCTAAAACATGCTCAACTAAAATATAAAGCTCAAATCATGCAAAAATCACACAAGCATTTTCACAAACACTTGATATAATAAATCTAAAACATGCTCAAATTTAAACATTATGAAAATAGGAAATTAAAAATACAAGAACATGGTATTTAAATCATAAATGGTAACAAACAAAGCAACCAAATTAAAATATAACTCAAGAATATGAAGTAAAATAACATTTAAAACACCAAGATCAAAGAAAATAACATAAACAATATGATAAAATAAACCAAAACAGCAACTTAAATAAAGAATGTAGGCCATTCGGCCATGGTGAGTATATTGTAAAAAAAATTGTAAAAAATATATTTAAGAAAGAGATGAAGAAAGAACTTAAAAAGAACAATAAAAAAGATTTATTTAAAATGGAAACTCACCAAATAGTAATCAAAATAGCAAAAACAAGAATGGAAAATCAAGAAAGTGCAAAAGTTGGTGCTCAAGAGCAACCTCGAGAAGCTATATTTCAAGCTTTATCTCTTCAAACTTTCCTTTCTTTTCTAAACTTTTTCTTTTTGGCTTCAACCAAAGAGAGAAAAACCAAGTAAAAACCAAGAGAACTCAGCCAAAATAAAGTGTGAAAATTAAAATTCTGAACCCCTTCTATGCTGGCCGAAACCCCCCTTTTAAAGAGCAAGGATGTTGTCATTTTTTTGTAACCAATTTTCCATCAAATGGCTAATAATTCAAGGTGAAAAAATCATGAAATTATCACCCTTAGATTAGCATATCATCTGTCCCAAATTACAGCTGTTCAAGAATAATATTGACACTCTCTTGGCCTATGTGGCTTAATCACCATGGCTTAATCAAAGAGAATCTCTAACTAACTCTTAATTTTTAGCCATTTGATTGAAAAATCATAAGCTTCCTCCTTCCTTTGGGCCTTGGAAGGCCAGCACTTCTTCTTTCCAGCCCAAGTCTGATTTTTTTGAAAGGCCCAAAGAAGCCCTTTTCGGTTGCTTGGGTGAAATGACCGTTTTGCCCCCCGAATGCAAATTAATATCAAACGGACTCCAAATTCAATTTATCTTTTTTTAATACTTCCAAAATAATAAAACATTGAGTTCTGGAGGTTTTTAAAATTATCCGAGTCCGTTTGCTATTTATTTGGATTTTTTCTTCCAAAAATGCCCTTTTATGCCCCTACATTTTACCATTTTTTTAAACGAGCTCCAAATCAAGATTTTTCGTCACCAATCTCTTCCAAATAATTTAAAAGTGTGATCTGGAAGTTTTCATAATTTTTGGAGCTCATTTGGTATTTTTTCGGGATTTATCAGTTTGAATTACTACATAGGAGCTCGGGATTTGACCATTTTGCAAACGAACTCTGAATCAAGATTTTATTTCTCCAATCTCTTCCAAATAATTTAAAAATGAGATCTATAAAATTTCAGAATTTTTGGAGTCCATTTGCTATTATTTCGGGATTTATCTTCTTGAACTATTGCATAAGAGGTCCGGGATTTGGCCATTTTGCAAACGGACTCCGAATCAAGATTTTCTTTCGCCAATCTCTTCCAAATAATTTAAAATGAGATTTTCAAAATTTCAGAATATTTGGAGTTCATTTGCTATTTTTTCGGGATTTTCCTTTTTGAATTACTACATAAGAGACCCGGGATTTGGCCATTTTGCAAACGAACTCTGAATCTAGATTTTCTTTTGCCAATCTCTTCTAAATGGTTTAAGAATGATATTTGCAAATTTTTAGAATTTTCGGAGTTCATTTGCTATTTTTCCCACATTTTCCAATTTTTCCCTTTTGCCTCCGAAACCCGGTTTTGCTCAAAACAAGTCCGATTTTCAGATTTTCTTCAAGCGGATCCTTGGGCTATCCCTTTTTAATCATTCCTCATCCATTGGGGGCTTTGGTATTACCAAGTCGGGTCATTTCTATAATTCTTCCTGATTTCACCGAAATCTATTAAAAACCCTAATTCTCGGTTTTCTCCCGGATTGACTTTCCTTTCGGTTTTTTCTTGCAAGTGGCTTCTCCATTACCCATATTCAGTGCTTATCTTTCATTTGGAACCTTCAATTTTGACCAATTTGATCATTTAAGCACTTTTCTCCAAATTTCTCGGATTAGGGTTTCCTTTCTACTGAATCTCTAAATCCCAACTTCCGAACTCAATATCATTCAATGTAGACCTCGGATTATCAAAATTATTTCGCCATTTTTCAATTGAACTTAAAATCTTGATTTTGAAAGTGGGTTGACTTTTTTAGTAGTTGACTTTTTGGATTGACTTTTTTGGGTTGACTTTTTCTGTTGTTGACTTTTTTCAAGTTTGACTTTTTATGCTCGCCCTCTTGAACTAAGTCTCGGAGTACCACCTGCAGGATGGAAAAAGTCTTTTTACATTCGAAAACATCAATTTAGGAAGAAGACATACCTATTGTAATAGTCCAGACAAAATTAGGTGTCTACAAAAATCATTAAGTTTAGACTCTAAAATTGGTTACACATGACATGAAAGTATATTTCTACCCTACATGCAACTCAATTCATCATAATAAATGAAGCTGAAACATATGTTATTCAATCTATGTCTAACACTAAACTTCTGTTTCCAAGTTGTATTTAGGTTACCAAATCAATCTAATTGGTGATCAAGCAATTAGAAACATTAAGCAAAAGATTGAATATACAACTCAAATATCATTAAATCAAGAAAGAAACTAAAATAATCCAAACTACAAGTTGAGTTCCATTGCAGTCCTAGAAAAACTAATTTAGTTCATGCTAATTAATGAAAACACAAAACAAAAAAGTTTTACCATCCTAAATATTACAAGAAAGTAAGAGAATAGTAAAGGAAAAGAGAAAACTAAGTTTTGCCGAGACTTCAGTCTTCAAATCTCCAAAATCTCTTTAACTCCTTGCAAAATTTTGGTGGTTGCTCTCCTTTTAAGAAAATTAGGTTTATGAAAGCTAAAAGGTTGTTATTTAGGTCCTAAAAGTTCTTATTTATAGCGCTCTAAAAGCTTGGAAGGAGAAACTTTGCGTGCAAGTAACAGGTAAATCTTCCCTTTCCTTAATTTTTTTCTTTCTTCTACACGTGCTAGCGTCGCGACGTCGAAGCTATAGGTTGGTTGCTTCCTCCTCGCTTGGTTGCAGCACGTTACTCTCCCGTCTTCTCTCACTTTGTCAGCTGATGTGGATGGGAAAATCTTCTGTGATTTAGGCATATAATAAACCCTTAGAAAGCTCTAAGAATTAGCTTCAAAAGTCAAGAAGGAAGCTTTCTTGAATAAAGACGTTAAGATCATATTTTTCTAGCAACAAGCTCGGAAGGTCAAATCTGCTTTTACTTTGCTTTGCACCTTTTTTTGTCTTTTCGCACCTCGAAGTTCCGAATATGGTAATACAAAATTACTAAATTAATAACAAATTTAAACATAAAATAAATAAATAAAACTAATCTTAAAAAATTAGAAATAATTAATTTCGAATAATACTATAAGGACTTAGCCGATTTGAATGCACAAAATATGGTAAATTAACTATATTTCATAGAGTTATCAGCTGTTAGGACAAAACTTTTGACCGAGGCACGTTAGCTTTTCTCTCGGTGGGCAACTACTATTACCTCTAACACTCGGCCACTTCCACATTTAATGCTTCGAGAAGGCGTGAAACGTTGCAAGTAGCTTGTGACAAGATCCCTTACTACGTTTTTAGGAGATCTAGTTAGGCTCAACAAATCTCTCATCCCCGTTTCTGAAGATTAGGCAACATATTAAGGTCGACATCTAGGGAAATGGCAACTCGTCGGATTGGGTTTATCGTTGGATGAACTGCATTGCTGATATTTACCCCAAAAAAGAAAGGGTAGGTACAGCTAGTCCGTGAACAGCCAACCATCGCACGGTTGGACACCCAACGGTTGCTTTAAACCTCCAAGCATGATTGAGAGATGCGTTGGAGTAACCAAGACGCCACAAAGTCTTTCCAGACCAACCAAACCATAGCTCCCAATGAGTGCCCCCTGAAACCGTGGGCTTGGACCACGTGCTTACTTGAGAAATAGAGGAGTTAGTGAAACTAATGGTAGAAATACAATAGGCGAAGATCCTGAGAGGAATTTAGAATGGTAATATAGAAGAATAGACTTAGCTAACTATCATGGTGTTTTGGTGTGTTGAACGGTTGAAGATGGCGTTCTGGAGCAGTTGCTAGGGTGTTGCTTCATTCCTATCAGCCGTAAGGTGCGGGGTATGGCCTTGAAGTAATTCTTGGTCTTCCGCCCTCATACGACGCGTATTATTGTCTCGAGGTTATTTCCAACAGTGTGATACCTCATGTTAGCTTTCGGATGGTCTATTAAGCAATGGCTATGTCTCGGACAAATTATGAAGCAATAAGTAGGGCATTTCCAGCGGGAAGTAATGTTTGAACTATTCTAGATGAAAAGGAGTGTCGAACGGAAGTTCCTAGAGGAGCGGACTGTCAGCAGAAGCTCCCAGCGGAGAGGGCTATTAGAAAAAGTTCCTGACATAAGAAACTATCAGCAGAAGCTCCCGATGGTTACTCCCAGCGGTAGCCACGCTTCTAGCGGTAGCAGTGTTCCACAGTGATGTACTTGGTCTTTTAAATATTAACCATTAACTTTGACTCTTTTGTTGACCTTGACTCGTGTGTTGAGACTTATGTGTATACTTGGACTGCACATGTTGACTTTGATTTCACATGTGTTGTCGTTAACGTCCTAGTCCAGTGGTCTTACCGCTGGCAGCATTTGATAACTCGTAGTTTGCAGGGCTGACGGCTCCCAGTAGGGCGAATCCTCTGCATTAGATGTCTGGCTATCTGATGACCCTGGAAAATGGTGGTCTCGGCTGAGACAAGTCTTGAATTGGTGTATGCGGCAATATGTATGTGCCACGACTGACAATGGCAAAATAAGCGAAATATACATAGAGTAATTAGGAAATCATATATAACTTAGACTTGAGGGAATACGGACAAATGAGATGAAGGAAAAGAGTGCTTCATTGAGAAATTAGGTCTCGATGAAGACACATCCCAAAACCAACATATCATTAGCTTTATTTTTATCGCTTGTGCTACCATTGACAATGGGTGAAATGGGATTGACAATAACCGATGATGATTCTATGGATATGGCTGGTGAAACATGAGAGCTAATGACGGTCGGATGAAAGGCATGTTGTGTGGTAGGCTTAGCTAACGGCTGGCCGTAATAGGATATGGGTAGAACAATTGGTAAGTTTTTCCCTGAGTGGCAGGCACGTTATGTAGTCGATGTGGTGGGCTACAGCCTGGCTAGAGTCACCTTGCCATTGGTCGAGGGAGGAGCCGACAGCATACCATCACGGCTGGCCATAGAAAGACTGAGCTGTGGGCCACCGTATCGCCAGGGATGCAAGGTTGGAAGAGCCGTCTCTTGTTCTTGGTACTCATGGAGGGAGGCGAGACAGTCAGGTCTCAAAGTAGGCATCGCCAGCGGTAAGAAGATTATTCCCAGCGATAAGTATACTTAGGCGATGATGCATTTTTTTTATGTTTCTCATGTGGGCCCTTTCAAGGTTAAACCACATGTTTGACTTTGACTTATAAATGGGCTTTGACTTTCACATATTGGTTTTGTAACTGTCGTCCACTGGAACTTTAGCTTTTGAATGTAAAAGTGCTTTCGCTGGTAGTTTTCTCTTAGACGTGTCTTTGGCTCTAGGCCACGGCTTGCAAAATGGCTTATTTCAGTTGGTATACTTACGGCTAAGAATGATGAATATGAGTGAAATAAGGATGAAAATAGCATAACAACCAATGTGCTCTGTTTGCCTCTGTTTTAGAGCTTGGAAACAGAGTAATAAATGGAAAAAGAAATATGAGGCATAATTACAGCTGAAAATGGAATTCTCAACATATAACCGTATAAAAAGAATAATGGGATTTGGTATTTAGTGATTGAATGTGTATAAAAAAGTATTTGGACTCAATTAAAGAGGCTTTGGAGCTTATTGGTTATAGACTCAGGTTGGTGCTGCAGATTTTATTAGGTAAAAATAGAGAGATCATATCGAGCTGAGGCTTGGCGTACTTTGGGCCCGGTCAAAATTAATTTGTCCCAATTTTGACCCTTAACAATTTTACGTGCTAAGAAAATAGGTTGTCCACCTTTTTTTTTTTTTTTTTTTTTGAGAAAATCGGTGCTTCATTAATTAAGGAATAACACAATCATCGGTAACTACATCAGCAATAATGTTTGGACAAATTTCTACCAAGGTAAACTCATTCGTTTGTTGTAAAGCAAATCTTGCTAGAACATGAGAAGCCTTATTGCCCTCTCTTCCTATGTGTCTGGTTTGGCATGACAAAAAGATAGCACAAAGGATCCGAGCCTCGTCGATTAGGTTCCCAATGGGGGATAGATTTGTTTCCCTTGAAATGATCCTATTGATAACCCCCAAAGCATCTCCCTCCAATATGATTTTTTGTAGCCCCAGATCTGTTGCGAACTGAAGTGCACAAATTGCAGCAGAAGCTTCAATCACAAGTGGGTCTTGGTTATCCCTGAGTGTTGTTGCACAAGCTCCTTGTACTTCTCCGTCCCTATCCTTGACGACCACTCCAATTCCTCCCAGATTGTTGTTTCTATCGACGGCTCCATCAAAATTGACCTTATATTCACCATCGTTATGGGGAGTCCATCTCTGGTGAGTAACAGGGATGTCTGTTGTAGATTTAGTTACTGCATTGTTGATTTCAGATATGTATTTTCTGATAAAGTTCTTTGTTGCTGTTGGTGACCATCCATACTCCCCATGAACTTCTTTGTTTCTCACCTGCCATATTGCCCAAGCCGTGACATACACCTGCTGCATTTTTACATGGTCCATTGCGTTGCAGATCTGCAGGATCCAACTTGCTGTATTGGTGTCTTCCCCAGTGTTGGTGCCCCAAACAAAGGCCATGAGTGCCCAGATACTTCGTGCCCAGGAACATTCTCTGATTGCATGTAAGTTTGTTTCGTCCTCTCCACATCTGAAATATGCATTGTTTGTACTGATATTTCTCTTTGTAAGGTTCATCATAGTAGGCAACCCTTCATACCATAATCTCCACATCATAGTCTTTATCTTAGGTGGTACCTCAACTGACCAAAATTTTTTCCATATTGGCACATTGCTGTCAGGGTGATTATATGTGCTTTGTGTTTGGTCTCCATTCCTCAACACCCTGTACCCTGATTTGACCGTGTATTCACCATGCTTGCTTAAATGCTAGACTAACTGATCCTCAAATCCAAGTTTGCTGGCAGGTAATCCATATACTATTCCAGCTTCTGTTGTTTCAAATAAGCTTAGGATGAGCTCCCGTTTCCATTTTTACTGTGTTCATCAATTAAGTCCTTGACCATTGTTATATCTGATGAGAACCAAGCTGGTATTGGACTTCAAGATCCATTGCATGTTCCTATTGGGCCTATTACAAGGTCAAGATCCAAGAAGCTCAAGGAAGCTATGCAAGGATTTGTAAAAAGGACTTGGGAAGAATCTACAAGTCTTTTAAGCAATGTCAATCCATTCAAGTTGGGCTGCTTGAATGAGGAAGACCAAGAATTGGTCCATATGATCCAAGCTTCACATGATGGGCCATAGCGGAATTCAAGGGGGCGGCAATCTTAATGAATTAGTGGGCCTGTTTTTAGTTCATTATCTAATATGAAGTGGGGACCAATTCATTAATGTTGTGGCGCCTAAATTAGAAGCTTTAGTTGGGTCTTTTAATTATTTAGGCTTTTGGGTATGCTTTATGTATTATGTCCATTAGGCTTGTGGGGTCTATCTTCATTAAACTTGTTGGACATCTTTTTAATTATTTAGGTTTGGGCTTGAGCATGTTCAGCCTATATTTTACATATTATTACTTAGTAAATTAGGGTTATTGTAGGGAGGCTATAAATATATGTCTTAGCCGCTTACTTCAATTATCTTTTGATCAATTGAATTTGAATTTATTCAAAGTGAGTGTTTCACTCTTTTTAGTTCTTGACAGAACTTAGAAACTTATCAAAGAATTCTTTCTTTGTGACGTTCAACCTATCAAACTTAGGTTCTTGAATCGAGAGTTCTTAGGGTCTAGTTTACATGCTTAATCTAGGTTTTTTGAAACAGGCTTTTAAGGGTTTAAGTTTTCTTTGCCTGAATTTTGGCTTTTCTGGGTTAGGTTTTTCAATTTGTTAGTGGGCTCAAAGGATTTAACCCCTAGGGTTCACATCAGTTGGTATCAGAGCTTAGGCTTCCAATCAGGTTTTTATAATTATCGCTTTGATTTGTAATTTGTTACTTCTTTTGGGGTTTCAGATACTATCACAACAAAATCAATAACAAGATTTTGGGGTTTTAGGCATTATTGTCTTAGGGTTATAGCTTTAGGAATTCTTGCCCTGGGTTATAATTTTTAGGCAGTCTTGCTCTGGGGTTTCGTTTCTTGTAATTGAATCAAATCAATCTAACAAGATTTTGGGGTTTCAACATTCTTGTCTTGGGGTTATAGCTTTAGGCATTTTTCCTAGGGTTATAGTTTTTAGGCAGTCTAAGTTTGGGATTTCAGTCTTGAAAAGTGGTTTAAATCAAGATTTCGTTTCTTGAATTCTTGATCAATTAAAATTTTTTCTTATTGATTCTTGATCCGAATCTTATCCGAGATTTCAAGAAAATCAAGAAGTCTCGTTCTTCAAAAAAAAAAAAAAAAAAGAAAAGTGTTCGAATACAAGAAAAAGAAAGAAAAATTCAAAAAAGATCAAGGAAAGTAGGAAAGATTTGAATTCTTAGTCATCTTGTTCTTGGTTTTTACTTGTTTTACCTTCTTACTAATTGTTTCTTGAGTCTTTTGCTAGGTAGAATTAAGCAAGTGGAGTTTTTGAAGAGTTCTTCTAGTTCCTAAAGAACCTGAAAGAGGAAATAGAGTGGTAAAAGGCAAGAGTAAGTAAGTTTATTAAAGAAAAAGCCTAAAAGAGTGCAAACAAGAGTTGGAGTGATATCTTAATTGAGTGTAAACACTAAGGGGGTGTGTGAGTTTATTTTTATCACTAACATTTTGTTTTGCAGCAACTTCAAATGTCTCACCATACTGAATCATCACACAAGGGGGATGAAAATTCATCCTTTACATGGAGAGCTATGCAACAACAGTTTGAGAGGATGAATTTTGCGATGGCACAGATGTCAGACAAGATAGAGAGCCAATCGGCAGCCATTCAAAACCTACAAGGTGGGCGATATAGAGGGGCTAGACGAGAGCCTAGTGTTGTTGATGAACATGATATAGAGGGGGCAGATGATGAGGAAGTTGATATGGGTAGACCTAGAGGAGTTAGGCATGGAGGAAGGCCTAGGAGAAACACTAGGGATCATAATTGGGAAAATAGAGAAGATAGGAACCTTGGGAATATTAAAATGAAAATTCCACCATTCCAAGGTAGAACTGATCCTGAGGTTTATTTGGAGTGGGAGAAGAAGATAGAGTTGATCTTTGATTGTCACAACTATTCGGAAGAGAAAAAGGTGAAGTTGGCAGTCATTGAATTTACTGACTATGCCATAGTTTGGTGGGATCAACTAGTAACCAATAGGAGGAGAAACCATGAGAGACCTATAGAGACATGGAGGGAATTGAAAGCTCTCATGAAAAGGAGGTTTGTACCTAGCCACTATTATAGGGACCTTTACCAAAAAGTTCAAAACCTTACCCAAGGGTTTAGGAGTGTAGAGGATTACTATAAGGAGATGGAGGTGGCTATGATTAGAACCAATGTAGAGGAGGATCGGGAAGCCACCATGGCTAGATTTTTGAGTGGCTTACATAGAGACATAGCCAATGTTGTGGAGTTGCAGCATTATGTAGAGGTAGAAGACATGGTGCACATGGCTATGAAGGTGGAGAGGCAATTGAAAAGAAAGGGGGCAGCAAGGTATTCTTCGGTTTCTAGCACTCCTTGGAAACCAAAGTGGGACAAAGACCGGGCTGTTGTCAAGGGCAAAATCAAACCACCAAAGGGGAAAGAAGAAAGCACTAGCAAAGACAAACCCAATGATGCACCCAAAAGAGTGTATCTTATTTAACCTTCCACTAAAAAGATCAATTGTAAGTATAATGATTAGCAAGGGTCGAGTCCTCAGGGATTGGGTTTTAATCTATGAGTTATTAGTTTATAACTTACGTTCAAAGAAAACAATAAAAGAAAAGGGGTTTTTGAAGCCAGATTTAAACTAAAGTAAATAATAAGAATAAGATGCAAGGCGGTATAACCAGCCAATAAAAATATATATACTAAATTAGGCGGTATAACCAGCCAATAAAAATATATATACTAAATTAGGCGGTATAACCAGCCAATAAAAATAAAACAAAGTTAATATACAAATTAGGCGGTATAACCAGCCAATAAAAATAAATATACTTTTAAAAATAAGCAAACTAGAAAAGTAAGAAAACAAGTAAGTAAGAAGAATCAAATATGAAAAATATGGTTAAGGTTTCATTCTCCACCACTAGACATCATTAAGAATCAATTTCAGATCTATCAATATCAACCAACTATCAAAGTTAACAACCGTAGATAACAACAAGCTCTGTTATCCCAATTTTTCCTTAGTTTGTCGTTAAATAGAACAAGCTCTCTATTTAATCTCTAACCATTAAACAACCTAGAATAAGCTCTCTAAATTCAATTTAATGGCAGCTTTATGATGAGAAAGATAGGTTGATCTAAGCAACAAACACATAAGCTCGGATTGTTCAACTTAGGTTATGTTCCACTTTGCAATTATTGAAAACTTGACCATAATCATTAATCACAAATTGCCACTGATGAATAGGAAATCAAGACAATTACACGGATCAAGACTCCTAAACTAGAAATAGATAATTATCAAGATCTATCTAGTTGTACACCTAAATAAATCAAGACAACATCATGAACAATTCTTGTAGAAGAACATAAGCAACTTTGATAGAAAATTAATGATAGATAGAATCTGAAAATCAATCACAAAACATGTCTAGGGCTTTGAAATCACCTTTAACCAAATAGAAGTTTAGCCTAGCATAGGCATTGTAAACATAAACATAAAATTAAAGAGAATCTAAGAAGGAAATAAAAGAAAGAAAGAAGAAGAAGAAAATAAAGAAAAAGAAAACTAGAGAAAAGAAAGAAGAAGAAAACTTAGAGAATTTTATTACAATGGCTAATATCCTACCAATGTACAATATTTCTTACAATCATCCAAGGCCCTCTATTTATACACATTTTGGAGGGCTAAATGACAAGAGACAAGCTTTACAAATTTCAAAGGTAGGTATAATAGGTGGGTGCATTTTTCTAACAATTTTCGTCATATTGTATGACAATTTTGATCAGCCAACTTGATGGTCGAGTTTGTCAATATTGGAGGCTTGATCTGATCACATGGTCTTCTAGAAAAATGTTCCCCTATCGGTTAGTGATCCATAGCCGTTGGAATCAGCTCATTTGCTGATGTAGATCAGAAGATATGCTCAAAATACCAAAACTGGTCAGCACAGACGTCATTGCACATCAGCCAACTTGATGGTCGATTTCGCTAGGGAAAACGACTCCGTTTCAAGAAGTGTAAAACATGAAAAAGATAGATATGCCTCTTAACTTTGCACGGTTAAAATTTTAGCCTTATTGCTTTAGTGAAACTCCAGATATAGCTGATATGGAAAAAGGTGTCGGAACTGGAACTGAACTGGATTTGCCCTTAATTCTTGATTTAACCTAGTAATCTGAAATCACTCAAAGAAACTCGTGAAAAACACCAAATTACATAAAAATATAAAAAATCATAAACACAATTAGACTAAGCAATAATAACTCGTATTTGACACAAAACAATAATAAAACATAACTAAAAACTATATAATTATACGAGTTATCACACCCCCACACTTAGATTGTTGCTAGTCCCTAGCAACGACTCAATAAAAATAAAATAAGAAAATCTAATCTAATCCATTTTCGTAGGAAATCACGGTGGCACTTAGCATGTGACACAAGCCTTTAAACCCCTAGGTGTCCCTAGTGGACGAGTTTAGTCTCGTGAGGGTTTACTAGAACGATACCCACAAACATTGAAAAAACTAAAATATAAATAAACTACATATACTAAAAATATTTATTCCTAATCCTTTCAATACAAATTAGAGACAATCTTTGAACAAGTCTTATAAACTAATCAATAGCTCAAAGAATTTCACAAAAAATCATGCTTGAATGTAAATAAATGAGTTAAGCCAATATTAACATAACATATTTCATTCAAAATAGTGCATATTCAACTTAATCTCAACCTCTCACATGGGATACTCTCATGATTTTCACTCTTTAAAGTAGTGGTAAAGTGTTTACACTCAATCAATCTCATGAAAACAGTTCTACCATATTCTTGCTTGTCCACCTATTCTCCACTATTTAGATCATACAACTTCATGAATCAAGAGGTCTTTAATCAAGGTTGTGATGGGGCCAAGGGGTTTGTAATGTAGTTGAAGAACAAAAGGATAAAGATATCACAAAGGTTCCAAAGAGTTCATAAAGTTTAGAGACATAATAAGATCATACAAAGAAACTTCTCAAAACTCTTTACAAGTACATAGTCACCTAGGCCGGATATTCATGTTGGGCCTTTTCTTCATTCTAAACAACTTTGTAACATCTTTTTCTTTTTCCACAAATTCAAGAGATGATTCATATTTTTTTTTACATAGGAATGTATTTGCCAGTATTCCATTACTTTTTCTCTTGACTTTTCTTTTCTTTTCCCCCCACACTTATTTCTTGTTTCTAACCCAAATTTTCAATATATCTTCCTTGTCTTTGCAACTTGTCTCAAAATATGCTAATTCATCTTTGGAACAAAGGTAAAGATATAAATAAGTATATTTAGGTTAGGGACAAGTTATGGTTACCAAAGAGATAGCTTATTCAATGTAGGCTCAAATTGGTTCACTAAGGATGTGTTCTCTTCGAACATCAATAAGGGATGGCTATTTGGCCCTGGCTAAAAAATCCTAATGCCTCTATCATATTCATGTTGTCACATGCATCAATATAGTCTCAACAAGGTCTAAAGCAAGTTCTAGAGAATCATGTAATCATAAGAGCACTCAAGAAAGAAATTAGATTGATTTGTATAATGCATCAATCATTATAGGCTCAAAAACTCACAAGGATGATTATACAAGTCAATATCAAGTCTAAACATGCTTCTTTCTCCATCAACATATCATATCAACATTGGCTCATAAAAATTAGTATCAAGCTTAGTTCTCATGAAAATCTTCTCACTAATAACCAGTTTAGACCTATGCAATTCATATCTCATCATTGTATTAAAAAGGAACTAAAACACACTAAAAAAAAATAATAATAATAAAGACTCATAAAAAAAAATAGTAGACAAAAATAAAAGAAATCCTAAATCATTCCCCCCACACTTAATTCTTACATTATCCTCAATGTAAGTCTATTAACCCAAATGAAAGAATCATGTGTAAGAGAAAAGAACTAATAACATAAGAATAGGAACAACTAAGACTCAAAACAAAACAAAACAAACCCATGCAACCTAAATAATCCTAAAATACTAAACAAAAATTAACAAGTAAACATAAAAAGATTAAAATCAAACTGACAAGGTATGTCTCAAGTCTCCCTTACTCAGACCTTGTTCAGAATGAATACTTTTAAATGGCTTAAAACACAAATTTTCTTTTTTTTTTTTTTTTTTAAAGGTAAAATCTAGGAGATATTACCTGTAGAGGTTGCTAACCACTTATTATAACTGAGACACAACAAACAAAATGTTAGATAATGTCACAAAGACAAAGTGCAATCCACTCCTTGCTCGTCCATATCTCTTTTTCTTTTTTCGAGCGTTTGCGAAACAACCGTAGCAGATAAACACTCATAAGCTTGGAGCTTTTTGAGTAAATCTTCAATGGTTGTAGCAGAAATTATGGTTCTCCTTGCCTCTGAAAACATGAATCCATTATCCACAGAATTATCTAAATATGAAAGCAAATTACTAAAATAACCATTAATATTAAGCAAACCAATGGGTTTCTTTTTTGTGACCAAAGATGACCAAGAAGCCACGCAAGCTATTTCTTGCAATGTACCCAGACCTCCTGGTAAAGCAATGAATGCATCGGCAGAATGGTACATGATTGTCATCCGTTCAGGGATACTCCAGACTTGTATTTCCTTACCCAAGGTAGGTCCACAATAATCTGTGAATAGTTTTGGCACGATTCCTAAAACTGGACTTCCTCCGGCGTGTGCTGCTGTAGCGACTGCTCCCATTAAACCCTTACTACCGCCTCCATAAATCAACTGGATCTTTTGTTGGGCAAGTATTACTCCAACTCTTATGGCTTCATCAGCAAATATGTTATTTTTCCCTGGATAAGCATCTCCAAAGACACAAATTTTTTTAATGCGCTGGGACGAAGTACTTTCCATTTTTTTTTCGAGTTCCTGAAAGAGAATGAGTACATGGTGTAATATATAGAGGACTGAGTAGTGAATCAGACAAGAGTAATAATGTCGCCGAAAGTGTATTTGACCTGTCAGAAGAAAATGTTAACCTAACAAAAGATTTTTGCGTGATTTCAGGAAGAAAATCAAAAAGAGAAGAAAAATCAACCGTAAAAGACCAATAAAAAAAATGAGAATAATTACACAAATCGAACAACACGTAAATTAAACCGAAATGAAGTTATTGCAAATCAAACCAAAAGCTGAGAAGTTATTTATTGTAGTTGTGATTGTGGCTCACATCTTCCTCTGGTTTTACGTCCAGAAACGGCTTAAACGCCTTCTATGAGTCGAGTATATGCTTCCCATCCAGTTTTCTTACAAGCTGGCAAACAGGGTCTTTTAACATCAGATTCCCAAGATGTTGCCATTCCCTTTGGAATTGCGGCCATAAATCAAGAATTTCTCTTTGTATGTCTCCACTAGGATGCGTCTCAAGAGAAAGTTGGATATTACCCAAATTCTCCTTACTCAGTCCATCCTTAATGAATTCAATTTTATCATCTCGATTAGAGGACGGAATCCCAATAGAACGACATTTACCGTTACACGTCCATCGTGCACATTTGTGGCAATTTGAACTCATGCGCTTTGCTCGTCGCTTCTTTGCAAAAGTGCTTCTACCTGTACCTGGTAAATGCAAAACAGGAAGATATTCATCTTCACGTACCTTGGCTTCAATTATCCAACGTATGTCTTCAGGAATCCCTTTGTGCATAAGCATTCTTAATCTTTCAAATCGAACTTGGTAAATCTTCAGTAAAATATTTCGAGGAAAAGGAGGAAATCGTTTCTGCAATCTTGTGAGAATATCATCCATCCTGAAAAAAAATGAAAAAAAATTGAAAGAGAAATTTATATACAATATCAGTTTTGTGGGTAGCTGATGGAACCGACTTAAATAATCACGGAGTACCGTTATCCGCCATTTAACCGGGGTTAAAAAAAATTATATTTACATTTAGTTATTTTCAAAACAAGGATCAGAAAGAAAAACAACATAAAAAGACTCAAAAACAAAACACTCTAAATAAAATCCTAAATTCTTCCCCCCACACATAATTCTTACATTGTCATTAATGTAATGCCATTAATCCCAAATGAAAGAATCATGTGTAAGTGAAAAAAACTAATAAACAAAATAAACTTATGCAGCCTAAATTAAATGAACTTAGAAACACTAAACACAATTAGCAAAGAAACATAAGAAAAAGATAAAGAAAAAGAGAGCAAATCTGAGGATGACAGTTTGGCAATGCTTTCACTAATTAGGCTGCCTCCCCCAATTAGCACTTGATTGATTGTTTTCAGCCTAGCCAATTCCCCTTCTTGGCTTTTTAGGCTTGTTAGGCTCATACATGAAACTTCCCAAATTTGAGCATTTGATAGGAAGCTTTCTTTGCACAAAACTGGATGTATTCTCCATTACAAAGTATTATTCCATCATCCTTTGTGGTGCATATCTCATCGAGGAATGGAGCATATGTTGGTACTTGTTGAATGGCATCCACAAACAAACTGTTTAAGGTTTCCAGCATGTTTTGTTCATGTTCCTCCTCTTTGAACTTTGCGAATCTACTAGGGAAAGGTGGTGAAAAAACATTAGTAAAAATTGGAATCTTAAACGTTACCTCAGGTGCCGAAATACTCTTATTTGGATTTGTGGCTTCATTATCCTCAAGAATAGAATCCATCTCTAATTTTGTCTCATCCTCATCTTGTTCCTCATTCTTCAAGGTCACAATAGTAGCATTCTCCTTTGGGTTAATCATCGTTTGGGCTGGGAGTTCTTCAGATCTTTGTGCTACCCATCCCACCATACTACTAGCCAATAGGCTCATTTGCCTTTCCAAACTCTGGATGCTTGCCCTTGTTTCCTGTTGAAATTGCAAAGTATCAGTAACAAGAGAATGTACAAGATCTTCTAAAGAAGTACCTGAGTTTTGAGTCATATGTGGTGGTTGAAAAAGATCTGGTTCTTGAGACCATGATTGATTGAAGCTAGATGGATGAGTGTAATTGGCATAAGGATCTACTTCTTGGTAATTTTTCGAGTAGCCATAATTAGTATGATCCCACCATCCCTCATGGTAAGTGTTGGAGTAATGATCATGCGGTTGGTCTTGGAACCATTGATGGCCTTGACATCCTCCCATGGCCAATTGTTGAACTGAGGAAGTGAGATTGGCTTGTTGATTCTCCATGTTCATGTATGCCACCAACTCTTCAAGTGTTAAATTGCTCAATTCCATCGTTTTTTTATTTTTTATTTTTTGAAAATTTGATAAGAAAAACTTGTATGTACAAGAAAATAAAACTAATTAGAACTAAAAATAAGAATAAACCAAGTAACAAATAAACTAAAGAAAGCAATCCCCAGCAACGACGCCAAAAATTTGATGCACCCAAAAGAGTGTATCTTATTTAACCTTGCACTAAAAAGATCAATTGTAAGTATAATGATTAGCAAGGGTCGAGTCCTCGGGGATTGAGTTTTAATCTATGAGTTATTAGTTTATAACTTACGTTCAAAGAACACAATAAAAGAAAAGGGGTTTTTGAAGCCAGATTTAAACTAAAGTAAATAATAAGAATAAGATGCAAGGCGGTATAACCAGCCAATAAAAATATATATACTAAATTAGACGGTATAACCAGCCAATAAAAATATATATACTAAATTAGGCGGTATAACCAGCCAATAAAAATAAAACAAAGTTAATATACAAATTAGGCGGTATAACCAGCCAATAAAAATAAATATACTTTTAAAAATAAGCAAACTAGAAAAGTAAGAAAACAAGTAAGTAAGAAGAATCAAATATGAAAAATATGGTTAAGGTTTCATTCTCCACCACTAGACATCATTAAGAATCAATTTCAGATCTATCAATATCAACCAACTATCAAAGTTAACAACCGTAGATAACAACAAGCTCTGTTATCCCAATCTTTCCTTAGTTTGTCGTTAAATAGAACAAGTTCTCTATTTAATCTCTAACCATTAAACAACCTAGAATAAGCTCTCTAAATTCAATTTAATGGCAGCTTTATGATGAGAAAGATAGGTTGATCTAAGCAACAAACACATAAGCTCGGATTGTTCAACTTAGGTTATGTTCCACTTTGCAATTATTGAAAACTTGACCATAATCATTAATCACAAGTTGCCACTGATGAATAGGAAATCAAGACAATTACACGGATCAAGACTCCTAAACTAGCAATAGATAATTATCAAGATCTATCTAGTTGTACACCTAAATAAATCAAGACAACATCATGAACAATTCTTGTAGAAGAACATAAGCAACTTTGATAGAAAATTAATGATAGATAGAATCTGAAAATCAATCACAAAACATGTCTAGGGCTTTGAAATCACCCTTAACCAAATAGAAGTTTAGCCTAGCATAGGCATTGTAAACATAAACATAAAATTAAAGAGAATCTAAGAAGGAAATAAAAGAAAGAAAGAAGAAGAAGAAAATAAAGAAAAAGAAAACTAGAGAAAAGAAAGAAGAAGAAAACTTAGAGAATTTTATTACAATGGCTAATATCCTACCAATGTACAATATCTCTTACAATCATCCAAGGCCCTCTATTTATACACATTTTGGAGGGCTAAATGACAAGAGACAAGCTTTACAAATTTCAAAGGTAGGTATAATAGGTGGGTGCATTTTTCTAACAATTTTCGTCATATTGTATGACAATTTTGATCAGCCAACTTGATGGTCGATTTTGTCAATATTGGAGGCTTGATCTGATCACATGGTCTTCTAGAAAAATGTTCCCCTATCGGTTAGTGATCCATAGCCGTTGGAATCAGCTCATTTTCTGATGTAGATCAGAAGATATGGTCAAAATACCAAAACTGGTCAGCACAGACGTCATTGCACATCAGCCAACTTGATGGTCGATTTCGCTAGGGAAAACGACTCCGTTTCAAGAAGTGTAAAACATGAAAAAGATAGATATGCCTCTTAACTTTGCACGGTTAAAATTTTAGCCTTATTGCTTCAGTGAAACTCCAGATATAGCTGATATGGCAAAAGGTGTCGGAACTGGAACTGAACTGGATTTGCCCTTAATTCTTGATTTAACCTAGTAATCTGAAATCACTCAAAGAAACTCGTGAAAAACACCAAATTACATAAAAATATAAAAAATCATAAACACAATTAGACTAAGCAATAATAACTCGTATTTGACACAAAACAATAATAAAACATAACTAAAAACTATATAATTATACGAGTTATCACCGAATGTATTTCAAAATTCCAATTCTTCAAGGAATAGAGATATTAAATGCTTTAAATGTTTGGGTTCAGGCCATATTGCATCTCAATGTCCAAACAAAGGGGCGATGATCATGCATGCTAATGGTGAAGTCGTGACCGAAAGTGAAGATGATTGTGATGACATGCCATAATTGGAGGATGCTAGTGATTGTGTTGGTGATGATGCTGACTTGGACTACCCTGTGGAAGGTAAATCTCTTGTTGCTAGGCGTGCTTTGAATGCACAAATTAAAATAGATGATGTAGAGGAACAAAGAGAAAACTTTTTTCATACTAGATGTTTTTTGAACAATAAAGTATGTAGTATGATAATTGATGGGGGGAGTTGCACCAATGTAGCTAGTACTACCTTAGTAGAAAAGTTGGGTTTACCTATGCTTAAACATCCTAAGCCTTACAGATTGCAATGGTTGAATGATTGTGGGGAGGTTAAGGTGAATAGGCAAGTAAGGGTAGCTTTTACTATTGGGAGGTATAGTGATGAGGTGCTTTGTGATGTAGTGCCTATGCATGCTGGCCATCTATTGTTGGGGAGGCCATGGCAGTATGATAGGAGGGTAACACATGATGGGTTTAGGAATAGATACAGCTTTGTAAAAGATGGCAAAACCATCAACCTTGTTCCTTTAACACCAAAGTAGGTCCATAAAGACCAAATGAAATTGAAATCTGTTTTTGAGAAAAAAGAATTGAGTGTGGCCGAATCTAATGAAAAAAAAAAGGAAAGAACAAAAAAAAGAGAGATTGGCCGAAAAAGGGGAGGAAAAAGAAAGTGACAAAAACAGAGAAGTGGCTGAAAAAAATAAAGTGATGCCACAAGAAAGAAAAGAAAAAACAAAGATGAGTTTTTATGCAAAAGAGAGTGAGGTTAAGAAGGCTTTTTTAGAAGATCAGCTCATAATCTTACTTGTTTATAAAGAATCATATCTTAATCTTGATGAATCTAACCAAGCTCTTCCTAGTGTTGCTATTTCTTTGTTACAGGAATTTGAAGAGTTATTCTCGGACGAGATGCCAAGTTGGTTGCCTTCCATAAGAGGCATTGAGCATCATATTGATTTTGTACCCGGAGCAGTCATTCCAAACCGACCAGCTTATAGAAGTAATCCGGAGGAGACAAAGGAACTTCAAAGGCAAGTTGAAGACTTGATGAGTAAAGGGTACATAAGAGAAAGCATGAGTGCATGTGCTGTTCCAGTTCTTCTAGTGCCAAAGAAGGATGGGTCTTGGAGGATGTATGTTGATTGTAGAGCAGTCAACAATATCACGGTAAAGTATCGTCATCCCATTCCTAGATTAGATGATATGCTAGATGAATTGTATGGATCTTGTGTTTTTAGTAAGATAGATCTTAAAAGTGGTTACCATCAGATTAGGATAAAAGAAGGTGATGAATGGAAAACAGCTTTTAAGACTAAATATGGGTTGTATGAATGGTTAGTCATGCCATTTGGACTTACTAATGCACCTAGTACTTTTATGAGACTAATGAATCATGTTTTGAGAGAGTTTCTAGGTAAATTTGTAGTAGTCTACTTTGATGACATTTTAGTGTACAGCAAAAGCTTAGATGAGCATGTTGAACATTTGCGATTTGTGTTTAATGTGTTGAAAACTGAAAAGTTGTATGCTAATTTTAAGAAGTGTACCTTTTGCATGGATAGAGTTATATTTCTTGGATATGTTGTTAGCTCAAAAGGTATTGAGATGAATGAAGAAAAAGTCAAGGCCATCAAGGACTGGCCGACGCCTAAAGGGGTAAGTGAGGTAAGAAGCTTTCATGGTTTAGCTAGTTTTTATAGGCGTTTTGTTAAAGACTTTAGCAATATTGCTGCACCACTTACTGAAGTTATTAAAAAGAATGTTGGTTTTCATTGGGGCAATGAACAGGAGAAAGCATTTGTTAATCTTAAAGATAGGTTATGTTCAGCACCTGTTTTAACATTACCTAACTTTGACAAAGCTTTTGAGATTGAATGTGATGCCTCAGGAATAGGAATTGGAGCTGTTTTAATGCAGGAAAAGCGTCCAATCGCATTCTTCAGTGAGAAGCTTAGTGGAGCGGCCTTGAACTATCCAACTTATGACAAGGAGCTCTATGCACTTGTTAGAGCTTTGGAGACATGGCAGCATTACTTATGGCCTAAGGAATTTGTGATACATACTGATCATGAGTCATTGAAACATCTCAAGGGTCAAGGTAAGTTGAATAAGAGACATGCTAGGTGGATGGAATACATAGAGACCTTTCCTTATGTCATTAGATATAAGCAAGGTAAGGAAAATATTGTGGCTGATGCTTTATCTAGGAGGTATGTATTTCTCACATCTATGAATGCTAAGATGCTTGGATTTGAATATATAAAGGATGAATATGCTAATGATGCTGATTTTTGTGATGTATACATAGCATGTGATAAGACAGCATTTGGTAAATTTTACAAGCATGATGGTTTTTTGTTTAGACAAGATAAACTATGTGTGCCTAATTGTTCTATGAGAGAGTTATTAGTGCGTGAGGCACATGGTGGTGGTTTAATGGGACACTTTGGTGTCAAGAAGACCTTAGAAATATTGTATGAACATTTCTTTTGGCCTAAAATGAAAAGGGATGTTATTCGCATATGTAATAGATGCATTAAATGTAGAAAGGCCAAATCTAAGGTTTTACCTCATGGGTTGTATACACCCTTACCAGTTCCTAGTGAACCATGGGTAGACATATCTATGGACTTTGTATTGGGTTTACCTAGGACGAATAGGGGTAGGGATTCAATTTTTGTGGTCGTGGATAGGTTTAGCAATATGGCACATTTTATCCCTTGTCATAAAACTGATGATGGCACTAACATTGCTGAATTGTTCTTTAGAGAGATAGTGCGCCTACATGGTGTTCCTAGAAGCATTGTATCTAATAGAGATGTTAAGTTCCTTAGTTACTTTTGGAAGGTTTTGTGGGGGAAATTGGGTACTAAACTTTTGTTTTCTACTACTTGTCATCCACAAACTGATGGGCAAACTGAAGTTGTAAATAGGACTTTAACACAACTTTTGCGCACTGTTATACAAAAGAACTTGAAAACTTGGGAAGCATGTTTGCCATTCATAGAGTTTGCATATAATAGGACTGTGCATTCTACTACTTCTTATTCTCCATTTGAGATTGTTTATGGTTTTAATCCATTAACTCCCTTAGATTTAATGCCTTTACCTGTTGATGCAAGGAATAGTTTGAATGGGAGTAAGAAAGCTGAATTGGTGAAGTCTCTTCATGAAAAAGTAAAGCTTCAAATTGAGAAAAAGAATGCAAAAGTTGCTTCACAAGCAAACAAAGGCAGGAGGCGAGTTACTTTCGAACCAGGTGATTGGGTCTGGGTTCATATGCGCAAGGAAAGATTTCCAGCTCATAGGAGAACCAAGTTGCATCCTCGAGGAGATGGGCCTTTCCAAATCCTTGAGAAAATTAATGACAATGCTTACAAAGTAGACTTACCAGGTGAGTATAACGTTTCTGCTTCGTTTAACGTTTCTGATCTTTCCCTTTAGGATGTAGGTGATGATTCGAGGTCGAATCCTTTTGAGCAAAGGGGGAATGATGAGAACCAAGCTGGTATTGGACTTCAAGATCCATTGCATGTTCCTATTGGGCCTATTACAAGGTCAAGATCTAAGAAGCTCAAGGAAGCTATGCAAGGATTGGTAAAAAGGACTTGGGAAGAATCTACAATTCTTTTAAGCAATGTCAATTCATTCAAGTTGGGCTGCTTGAATGAGGAAGACCAAGAATTGGTCCATGTGATCCAAGCTTCACATGATGGGCCATAGCGGAATTCAAGGGGGCGGCAATCTTAATGAATTAGTGGGCCTGTTTTTAGTTCATTATCTAATATGAAGTGGGGACCAATTCATTAATGTTGTGGCTCCTAAATTAGAAGCTTTAGTTGGGTCTTTTAATTACTTAGGCTTTTGGGTCTGCTTTAAGTATTATGTCCATTAGGCTTGTGGGGTTTATCTTCATTAAACTTGTTGGACATCTTTTTAATTATTTAGGTTTGGGCTTGAGCATGTTCAGCCTATATTTTACATATTATTACTTAGTAAATTAGGGTTATTGTAGGGAGGCTATAAATATATGTCTTAGCCGTTTACTTCAATTATCTTTTGATCAATTGAGTTTGAATTTATTCAAAGTGAGTGTTTCATTCTTTTTAGTTCTTGACAGAACTTAGGAACTTATCAAAGAATTCTTTCTTTGTGGCGTTCAACCTATCAAACTTAGGTTCTTGAAACGAGAGTTCTTAGGGTCTAGTTTACATGCTTAATCTAGGTTATTTGAAACAGGCTTTTAAGGGTTTAAGTTTTCTTTGCCTGAATTTTGGCTTTTCTGGGTTAGGTATTTCAATTTGTTAGTGGGTTCAAAGGGTTTAACCCTAGAGTTCACATCAATATCTGTGGTGTTTGGTTTTGGAGTTGTGATCTTGAATGATTTTGCTGTTGGTATCCACTTATCCTCCCAGACTCGAATTTGTTCTCCATTGCCTACTCTCCACCTGAGCCCCATTTCAAGAACCTGCTTTGCTCCCCATATACTCCTCCATACCAACGATGGATTTCGACTAGCTATGGATTCCATAAAATTACCATTTGGAAAGTATCTTGCCTTGAACACTTTGTGAGCTAGTGTGTTGTCCACCTAAGTATTCACGTAAGTGTTCTTATCTTGTATCGTTGTACCTTATAATATATATTTATGATTTAATATTTTAAATATATTCATGACAATTTAACCATATTTAACCTTTTATATACTTTACCTTTTTCTTTGGATAGGCATTAAAATATAATGTTTTAAATAAAAAGCAACCAAGACAAGTTAAACACATTTCACCCTTTTTATGTACTTTACGTTTTTCTTCGGAAAGGCATGGATTGTTTTTTTTTTTTTTTAAATGAGAGAAATCTTAAACTTTAGTTAATTTGAATCATGACAATTTAACCGTATTTTATCATTTTTATATACTTTACCTTTTTCTTTGGATATGTATGAAAATATAACGTTTTAAATAAAAGCAACCAAGACAATTTAAACGTATTTTACCCTTTTATATACTTTTTCTTCAGATAGGGATGGATTTTTTTAAATGATATGTGTTTTTTAATTTAAAAAGAATATACATTGATGAATATAAAAGTGATTTGTGTAATTTGAAATTGAGAGAAATCATAAAGTTCAGTTATTTTGAAGTTGTAAAAATATTGATAGTTGGATGGACAATTAGACATGCATTTTATAGTTTCTAGGATTTAGGAATTTAATGTTTTTTTATGGGTAAGGAAAAGTTTGGGTAAGGGAGATTACTCCGGTAAGATTTAATATGTTTAAATCAACATAAAACATATAAGGTTGAAAGGGATAATGTCATGAATAGCCCTTAAAGTTTATCAAATTTGTCAATGTGGTACCTGTATTTTAAAAATATTCAATGTGGTACCTGTACTATCAAACCGTGTATCAATGTGGTACTTTGACTTAACACCGTTAAATATAGATGATGATGTGACATTGACCAATCAGGTGATGACACGTGACAGCACTTGATTTTTTAAAAATTAATATCTGAATTTTTATTAAAAAATAAAAAAAAATATTTAAAAATAAAAGTTATTTTAAAAATTAATATCTAACCTTTTAAAAAACTTAAAAAATTATATTAAAATAATAATATTTAAATAATATTTTTTAAAATTAAATTTTATTTTTTAAATTCAAAAATTTTAAAAATAACAAAATTAAAATATTTAACTAAAATTATTTTTAAATTATAAAATATTTTTAAATTAAATATTAAATAATTTATAATATCTAAAATTTTTAAAAATATATTTAAAAAATTATTTTTGAAAATTACAAAAATTAAATTATTAAATTCTTTTAATTCTTTTAAAAAAAATTATTACAAAAGTACAAAAATTAAATATGAAATTATTTTAATTATTTTAATTATTTTAATTATTTTTAAATTTTTAAATTTTTTAAATTTTTTAAAAAAAATTAAATTTTTTTAAAGTTGATACACGTGGCATTATTATATGGTGCCACGTGTATCATTATATTTTTAAAATAATATTATTTTTATTTTTAAAATTAAAATAATAATTTTTTTGTTAGTACATGTGGCATCTTTATATGTTGTCACGTTTCAAATTTTCATTGAATACAAAAGCCACGTCATCAATTTTTAACGGTGTTACTGACAGGTACGACAATAGCACACGGAGTGTAAACTTTAAGTACCAAAATCAACATTTTTAAAGTAGAGGTACTTGTCGCAACCTAAAAAAAATAACGACGAGTCTCATCGCAAGACTTTATTATTCGTTAAGCGTGACATTTAAAAAAAAAACCGAGGAAAAGTCGACTTAATTCCTCTAGAAATGAAGGTTTTGAAAATGACCTTAAAAAAGACATGGAGTCGCCACCAATCTTTTTTAGCTAGGTGTGATCGGCCACCTATTAAAACCGGTTTTATAAAATATTTTAAAAATTAATTAAAACATTTTAAAAACCAATTTCAAGTCTGCGTTTTAAACCAGAGAAATCAAAGAAGCGGGTTCGGGAGTCGGTTACGTGTGGGGAAGGATTAGCACCCCCACAACGCCCGTATAAATCGGTACCTTATTAATCGTGTGTTATCTTAAGTCTCGGTGAAAAGTTGGTTTTAAATTTAGTATTTCAAGTTAATTCCCAATTTAAAGAAAAGTAATTCCATTTTTTATTGAAAATGATCCGGAATTTATAAATTCAAAATTTTCCTATATTCCCCAACAAACGTGGCAAAATATAGAAATTTTTATTAGTTTTGGAAAACTTTCGAATCATTCTCTTTTTTTTGAAAGAAAGATATTCCTTTATTAATAATAATTGATGATATTCTCTCCAGCAAACCCGGTAGAGAACTCATGAATTATTTTAACTCGGGAATATCTTTATTTTTATTGAAAACCATTATCTTTTTTGAAAATATTTAAAAGAAATGAATATGTATAGGCATGACATAAATAAAATGACATAGCAAAATCTAAATAATATAATGCAACCTAAATGTCATGACACATAGAAATTATTATGGCAAGAATCACATATTATATAAAATGCATGAATATAAAAATGCAATGCATGAAATGTATTTTTTCCTTTAATTAAGGAAATCCGTATATCTAAAAAGATATCCGGTTACCTTAGGAAAATATGTCAAATTAAATATTCTAAAACCAAAATACTTTGTGATTGTTTGAAAACAATTTTGAAAAGCTTGAATTAAAAATAAAAACTGGGCTAAAATTTTTAAAATGACTCTAATTTCCTAAGTTTAAAAAAATCCGGACTTGGCTACCCTTAACCCGGGACTTGAAAAACCATTTTTAGAGTTTAAAAAGGCTTAGAAATTACCCTAAATCAGTAGCTAACCCTCCTAATCAGCCCACTCTAAGTAAATTAACCAAAACAGAAAATTGGTTTTTCTTTAAATTCAATTCTGACTCCACTGTCCAGTTTTAATCCACGATTTTTACCCTATTTTTAAAAATTCCAAAAATTCTGAAAAAATTATTGGAGACTCAGGACATGTAAAAATACACGGAAAAAAATCGACTTAATTTTCTGATCAAAGATGAATTCCCAGAAAAATCGGAGATGTACGAGTTTTGGGTGGAAAAAAAAACTGCTTTGCCAACATATTTTTTTTGTCTTTGATAAAATCATTTAAAAACCAAAATAAAAATATTTGAAATTCATAGAATGACTTGAAGACAGTAGCTAGGACTTTTTGAAAGTTAAATAAAAATTGGCTAAGTAAAAAAAAATCACAAAGGTAGAATAATCAATTTGACAAACTTAATTTTCCACAAGTGTGCTCAAGAGAGCATGACCTTGAACCATTAATTGGCTCAAGTCATTATTCAAGTGGCATGAACATGAAATGCATGAAACAATGCAGCAAACATAATGCATGAAATGCATGGATCTAAACCTAAATGTAAGGAAAATGCATGACACAAATAATATGGCCTAGACCTAACATGAACTTGCATGACATTTAATGTAACCTAGACCTAAGACATGCATGGCATTTTCACAAACACAAGGCATGCTTAATTCAAAAATCCAACCAAATATCATGCAAATGCAAAAACCTAACAACTAGCATGACAAAAATACAACACACAATGCAAAACACATGGAGTAGCCAAATGGCCCCAAGCTTCAACAAGCATGGCATTTTCACAAACACTTGGTATGATAGCAAGAAAAACTAAGTCATAACACAAAAATCACACAAGCATTTTCACAAACACCTAATATACCAAATCTAAAACATGCTCACTAAGATATAAAACAAGAATCATGCAAAGAATCACACAAGCATTTTCACAAACACTTAATATGCTAACTCTAAAACATGCTCAAATTTAAACAACATGAAAACAGAAAATTAAAAATGCAAAAACATGATATCTAAGACATAAATGGCAACAAACAAAGCAACCAAATTAAATATAACTTAAGAACATGAAATAACATAATATTTAAAACATCAAAAATAAAGAAAATAGCATAAACAATATGGTAAAATGAATCAAAAACAACAACTTAAAATAAATAATGTAGGCCATTTGGCCATGGTGAGTTTATTGTAAAAACAAAATGTAAGAAAAATATACTTAAGAAAGGAAATGAAGGAAGAACAAGAAACATTATTTTAAAATGAAAACTCACCAAGTAGCTTTTGAACGGATTAAGCTATAAACCCTCAGAGTAGCTTTTGAACGGATTAAGCCACAAACCCTCTCACAAGTAGCTTTTGAACGGATTAAGCTATAAACCCTCAGAGTAGCTTTTGAACGGATTAAGCTACAAACCCTCAGAGTAGCTTTTGAACGGATTAAGCCACAAACCCTCTCACAAGTAGCTTTTGAACGGGTTAAGCTATAAACCCTCAGAGTAGCTTTTGAACGGATTAAGCTACAAACCCTCAGAGTAGCTTTTGAACGGATTAAGCTACAAACCCTCTCAACAAAAACACTATGACTCACCACCCGGATAATCCTAATACAAGTGTATAGACTATCTCACAAGGGGTAGTGGGTGATCTCAACCAAAGGCCAAGACTCCTTATTTATAAGGTGAGCACCTCCTTGGCTTGACATTACAAAGGGATGTGGGATTGGTACTTAGGCTCAAAAATGAAAATCTCTAACTTAACTCTTGATTTTTAATCACTTGATTGAAAAAATCCTAAGCTTCCTCCTTCCTTTGGGCTTGGGCAGGCCAGCACTTCTCTTTTCCAGCCCAGCTCTGATTTTTGAAAGGCCCAAAGAAGCCCTTTTCGGTTGCTTGGGTGAAATGACCATTTTGCCCCCCCGGATGCAAATAAATATCAAACGGACTCCAAATTCAATTTTTCTTTTTTTAATACTTCCAAAATAATAAAATATTGAGTTCTGGAAGTTTTCAAAATTTTCCGAGCCCGTTTGCTATTTATTTGGATTTTTTCTTCCCAAAATGTCCTTTTATGCCCCTACTTTTTACCATTTTTTAAACGAGCTCCAAATCAAGATTTTTCTTCACCAATCTCTTCAAAATAATTAAAAAGTGTGATCTGAAAGTTTTCATAATTTTTGGAGCTCATTTGGTATTTTTTCGGGATTTATCGACTTGAATTACTACATAGAAGGCCCGGGATTTAGCCATTTTGCAAACGAACTCGGAATCAAGATTTTCTTTCGCCAATCTCTTCCAAATAATTTAAAAATGAGATTGACAAATTTTTCAGAATTTTCGGAGTCCATTTGCTATTTTTCCCAATTTTTTCCAATTTTGCCCCTTTAACCTTCGAAACCCGGTTTTGCTCAAAACAAGTCCGATTTTCAGATTTTCTTCAATCTGAGCCTTGGGCCATCCTTTTTAATCATTCCTAATCCATTGGGGGCTTTGGTCTTACCAAGTCGGGCCATTTCTGTGATTCTTCCCGATTTCACCGAAATCCACTAAAAATCCTAATTCTCGGTTTTCTCCCGGATTGACTTTTCTTTCGGTTTATCTTGCAAGTGACTTCTCCATTACCCGTAGTCAGTGCTTATCTTTCATTTGGAACCTTCAATTTCGACCAGTTTGATCGTTTAAGCACTTTTCCCCAAATTTCTCGGATTAGGATTTATTTTCTACTGAATCTCCAAATCCCAACTTCCAAACTCCATATCTTTCAATGTAGACCTTGAACTTAAAATCTTGATTTTGAAAGTGGGTTGAATTTTTCAGTAGTTGACTTTCTGGGGTTGTTTTTTCGGGGTTGACTTTTTTTTCAAGTTTGACTTTTTGTGCTCGCCCTCTTAAACTAAGTCTCGGAGTACCACCTGCAGGATGAAAACAGTCTTTTTATACTCGGAAACATCAATATAGGAAGAAAACATACCTGTTTAGTGGCCCGGACAAAATTAGGTGTCTACAGCTGCCCCTCTTTGGCTATTGCTGAGAATCAGGAATCAGGCAAAGATAAACCAACACTAATTTTGTACGGTCAGTGAAATCACATGGAAAGGAAAGGGGTTTTCTTTTTCATTTCTTCATTCATTTTTGCATTTTGCATTTTTTATTTTCTTTTTTCATTTTCTATTTTTTTTTCATTTTTTCTCTTTTTTCTTTTTTTTTCAATTTTTTTTTTTTTTTTGAAAACAGTAAATTGAAGATTTGTCCTTAAATTGAATTCCCTGCCTAAACAAGGCTCGATTCGTCTTAAGGAAACGAATTCGATTTGCAAGAAAGGAAATGACCTCGACGATGGTCTCGGGGCCTTAACCTGTCTTGTTCTCAGCTGTGTTTAAAATTCTGGATATCTCCTCCAGAAGCTTCGGCTATCACCACCAAAGTCTTGCTCATTTTTTTTTAAATGTAAAAATTCTGGGTATCACCTCCAGAAGCTTCAGCTATCACCACCGAAGACTTTCTATCTTTTCAAAGGATTTTAAAACTCTAGATATCTCCACCAGAGGCTTCAGCTATCACCACCGAAGTCTTGCTCATTTTTAAAACTGTAAAATTCTGAGTATCATCTCCAGAAGCTTCAGCTATCACCACCGAAGACTTTCTACCTTTTCAAAGGACTTTAAAAAAAAACTCTGGATATCTCCACCAGAGGCTTCAGCTATCACCACCGAAGACTTGTTCATAAATAAAAAAAATACCTCGACGATGATTTCGGGGCTCGACTCGCCTTAAGGAAACGAAATCGATTATACCTGAAAGCTTTAAGAGATGATGCAAATGCTTCATGATGCAAATGCAAATGTCTTTTGTTGATGCAAACGCTTCTTGATGTAGATGCAAATGTCTTAGATTGGTGCAAATATCTTTGATGCAAATGTAAATGACTTGATTTGATGCAAACTTTCTTGATGCAGATTTAACTAACTTAGATTGATGCAAATGCTTCTTGATATAGATGCACATGTTGAAAAAAATTCTGGATAACTCCTTCAAAAGAAGATTTCTCATTTTTCAAAATTATAAAACCCTGGATATCTCCACCAGAGGCTTCAGCTATCACCACCAAAGACTTCTTCATTTTTAAAACTGTAAAATTCTGGATATCCCCACCAAAAGCTTTGGCTATCACCACCAAAGACTTGCTCAATATAAAATTCTAGATAACTCATCTAGAAGAAGATTTCTCATTTTTCAAAATTATAAAACCCTGGATATCTCCACCAGAGGCTTCAGCTATCACCACTGAAGACTTGTTCACTTTTAAAACTGCAAAATTCTGGATATCACCACCAGAAGACTTGCTCATTGTAAAATTCTGGGTAACTCCTTCAGAATAAAATTTCTCATGTTTTCAAAATTATAAAACCCTGGAAATCTCCACCAGAGGCTTCAGCTATCACCACCGAAGACTTATTCACTTTTAAAACTGCAAAATTCTGGATATCACCACCAGAAGCTTTGGCTATCACCACCAAAGACTTGGTCATTGTAAAATTCTGGGTAACTCCTTCAGAATAAAATTTCTCATGTTTTCAAAATTATAAAACCCTGGATATCTCCACCAGAGGCTTCAGCTATCACCACTGAAGACTTGTTCACTTTTAAAACTGCAAAATTCTGGATATCACCACCAGAAGCTTTGGCTATCACCACCAAATACTTGCTCATTGTAAAATTCTGGGTAACTCCTTCAGAATAAAATTTCTCATGTTTTCAAAATTATAAAACCCTGGATATCTCCACCAGAGGCTTCAGCTATCACCACCGAAGACTTATTCACTTTTAAAACTGCAAAATTTTGGATATCACCACCAAAAGCTTTGGCTATCACCACCAAAGACTTGGTCATTGTAAAATTCTGGGTAACTCCTTCAGAATAAAATTTCTCATTTTTCAAAATTATAAAACCCTGGATATCTCCACCAGAGGCTTCAGCTATCACCACCGAAGACTTGTTCACTTTTAAAACTGTAAAATTCTGGATATCCCCACCAGAAGCTTTGGCTATCACCACCAAAGACTTGCTTATTGTAAAATTCTGGATATCCCCACCAGAAGAAAATTTCTCATTTTTCAAAATTATAAAACTCTGGATATCTCCACCAGAGGCTTCAGCTATCACCACCGAAGACTTGTTCACTTTTTAAAAACTGTAAAATTCTGGATATCCCCACCAGAAGCTTTGAGAAATGATGCAGATGCACATGTCTTTTAACAAGGTGCTCATGCTTCATGGTGCAAATGTAAAATATTTCTTAGTGCAAATGCAAATGGCCTGGATTGATGCCCATGTTTCATGATGCAGATGCCCCTATTAATTGTGTTCATGTAACTGGTTTATGAATGGTGTAACTACAATTACCACACAATAATGAAAATGCAATGATTCTAGAAATGATGCAATTGCTTGAGATGACACAAATGCGAATTCCATGAAGAATGTAAATGTAAAGGTAAAATGCAGATGCTTACGGAATAATGCCAATGCAAATACCCATGAATGATGCAAATGCTTGCTGACACTGTGCAGATGCAAAAGCTCGATAAAGAGACGAGTGCTCATGAGTGATGCAAATGCCCCCGGTTGTTTTTCTAGACTTTGGCTTAGCCTTTCAAATTCATTTTTCCTCTTCAAATCAGAGTATATCTTCAATTCATTTTGGCTATTCTCTTTGCCCCAAAAGTTTTCAAACTTTCATCAATAGAGATCTGAACTGAGTTTGATTTCTTCTTCTCATATCTGGAAGTCGGGACCTATCCTGGCAGTTCTATACTTTTGGGTTAGAAAAACCCTTGTCTCATGTCAACATCAAAAATGGGTATTTCAAAAATATTTTTATTTTCCCTTTTTGAAAAACAATTTTGCTTATTTAAGGAAAACTTTTAAGCCAAAATTTTTAACTCCACAGTGTATGATGTACAAATCTTTTGATGACTGATGATCACTGTTAGAAAATCCCCTAAGTATTAATTTGGGTTTTTCAATTTGAATTGACAAGGCTTGATACAACAAGATTTTGGTTTTTTCAGGAAAACTTCACAACAAAAATGTATGTCCCTTCTAGGCTCACAAATGGAACAGGTTTTATAAATCATGAATTCATTAAGAACCAAGCAAATTCAACATTCTTTTAGTTTCCATATCAAGGCTTTTTGACAAGCATCAAGATTGGCCGGGATATTTAAATCGGAAAGTTTGATCTTGGAGGAAAAAAAGATTCAATTTTTGAAGACAATCCTCCGAATGAGAGCTGACAATTTGGGGGGTTCAGGAATTCCTAGATGTTCCTCGATGACCACTTTTTTTAAAATGACCTTCTTTTTTTTTTTTTGGGTATCGGCACAGATGGCATTGAAAATTTCCAAATTTACTCTAGACCGCCCGTTTTTGGGTTTTCGCCCTAGAGTCCCATTCTTTCCTTTTTTTTTTTACCACACACTTGAGAATTCTAAATTCTTCCTTAGTGAAATGATAATTCGATGAGATGGGATAAAATCCAAGGAAAAACCCTTCAAATTAAATATTCATGCTTGATCAAAATGGACTTTTAAAGCATATAATGTAGGCCATGGCTCAGGGTTCAGAAAGAAAGGATAAATAGGCCCAAAATATGTGTTTGAGGGTAATCAGATCAAGGATCATTTCTTGAGGAGGATTCCCTTTGAAGCATTTGTCCCTTATTGGACATTTCTTTCCTTTTGACTTTGCTCTTTTTCTTCCTTGCTCTTGGCTTTCAATTTGCCATGTCTTTCACACACATTTTCTTTTTCATTGTGTTTTTCTTTTGTTTTTCTTGGCTTTCATTTCACCATCTTTTTATCTTCTTTTTCTTTGACAGAGTGAGCCCGTATTTATTCGGGGCTCCATTTGCTTTGTGTCTGTCCTTGAGCTATCACTCATTTCGCAATGATCTTTGAAAAGATCTTTCCTCGCATTTGCCCCCCAGTGTAGAGGGTAATCCTTGATCAGGGTTCAAAGAAGAAAGAATTCTTTTGGCTCAAAAGGGGTGACTGTGGATAATTTCTTTTTGTGTGAAAGGGATATGAAAGATGGCCATTTCTCATGTCAAGCACAAATATTCACATTGAAAAGCAATCCCTAGGGGAAATAGATATTCAGAATTTCATTTTGCACTTTGGAATCATCTGAATTCTCATATGCATGATATCGCAAATTTTTTTTTTTGTTGCATGCCCCCAATAATTCATGCATTAGCCCATCCTTCTTCACTATGTATCCATCATTTCCACATATGATGCCCCAATTTGATTAACCATGCGAATTTGTATCAACGAGGAACATGGCAAGTCTAGGTCTGTTTTGAAAAGGCTGAGTTTCCAATCTGAGTTCTTTGAAGAGACAAGGAAAACATGACCCAAAAGCAGGTTTTCTCTGGGACAAGGGATAATCTAGTTTAATCATTGTGCCCCAAGGTGTCAATCATGAAGTGATGTCTGGGCAATTAGTGTTTTGTGGTCATTGGGAAAGGTCATGAATGGTTTTAGCACAATCCTGACACACACCAAATTATCAAAATCTGGATTCTTGAAAGAATGTCTCATTTGTTTGATTTTCAAGGAATTTGAAAATTTTCAAAAAGTTCGTTCCTTTGTTCATAGCCTAGACTAAGATCTAAGTCTTTGCTTATTCTGTGATGACAATGGTTTTATGAAGTCAAATCATTCATATTCCTTGAAGCATTAGGTCTTTCAAGTGGTCTCGGTTCAAAGGATTTAGGCTTAGGAAAGCCTAAAAGAGAAGGCTGAAGGTATTGGGTCATTTCTAACAATGATCATCAATATTCTCAAGATTGTTCATTATTTCATGTGAAAACCACTTATTTATTGTGTACCACAAATTTTCTCAAAGTTTCATTTGTTTTTTTTTTTTTTTTTTTTACAATTTCAAATTTATTGCTAAAATAAAATGAACACAAAATATTAAAATTCAAAATTTATTTATTTCATGTAGATGTCATCATGAGACAAGAGCTTTCATCATCAAAGTGTATAGAAAAATATGCATCAGAATGCTCCTATTGACATGCTTTCAAAGATAACAAATCTTATCCTCAAAATTCTTCAAGAGGAAATCAATCTATGGTAAAACAGATTTCCAATGTTCGATAAGCTCTGGAATCCAAATGCCATTGTGGACAAGACCCTCAATTCTTTCCTTCAATTTTCTGCATTTTTAGTCGAATGCCCAATTGCCCCAATATGATACTCGCACTTGCTGTTGGGGTCATAGCTTTTAACTGACGAAGAAAACTCTTCAAAGCTAAGCCAATTTCTATTTCATCTTATTAATGTGTTTCATGATGAATGAGCTATGAATGTCATGAGTGCAATTTGATGCATGTGAAGGATAAACAAAGTTATGTGTGGTCATATACAGTGGAAACATGTTGACCATGTATGTTATAAATGCAACACGATGCCAACATGATGCATTTAAAGAATAAGAAAAACCAATGCATGGATATATTCAAATTGCCACAAATGTGCACGATGGACGTGTAACGGTAAATGTCGTTCTATTGGGATTCCGTCCTCTAATCGAGATGATAAAATTGAATTCATTAAGGATGGACTGAGTAAGGAGAATTTGGGTAATATCCAACTTTCTCTTGAGACGCATCCTAGTGGAGACGTACAAAGAGAAATTCTTGATTTATGGCCGCAATTCCAAAGGGAATGGCAACATCTTGGGAATCTGATGTTAAAAGACCCTGTTTGCTAGCTTGTAAGAAAACTGGATGGGAAGCATATCCTCGACTCATAGAAGGCGTTTAAGCCGTTTCTGGACGTAAAACCAGAGGAAGATGCCAAATACACTTTCGACGACACTATTACTCTTGACTTTTACGGTTGATTTTTCTTCTCTTTTTGATTTTCTTCCTGAAATCAAGCAAAAATCTTTTGTTAGGTTAACATTTTCTTCTGACAGGTCAGATACACTTTCGGCGACATTATTACTCTTGTCTGATTCATTACTCAGTCCTCTATATATTATACCATGTACTCATTCTCTTTCAGGCACTCGAAAAAAAAAATGGAAAGTACTTCGTCCCAGCGCATTAAAAAAATTTGTGTCTTTGGAGGTGCTTATCCAGGGAAAAATAACATATTCGCTGATGAAGCCATAAGAGTTGGAGTAATACTTGCCCAACAAAAGATCCAGTTGATTTATGGAGGCGGTAGTACGGGTTTAATGGGAGCAGTCACTACAGCAGCACACGCCGGAGGAAGTCCAGTTCTAGGAATCGTGCCAAAACTATTCACAGAATTTTGTGGACCTACCTTGGGTAAGGAAATACAAGTCTGGAGTATCCCTGAACGGATGACAATCATGTACCATTCTGCCGATGCATTCATTGCTTTACCAGGAGGTCTGGGTACATTGGAAGAAATAGCTTGCGTGGCTTCTTGGTCATCTTTGGTCACAAAAAAGAAACCCATTGGTTTGCTTAATATTAATGGTTATTTTAGTAATTTGCTTTCATATTTAGATAATGCTGTGGGTAATGGATTCATGTTTTCAGAGGCAAGGAGAACCATAATTTCTGCTACAACCATTGAAGATTTACTCAAAAAGCTCCAAGCTTATGAGTATTTATCTGCTACGGTTGTTTCGCAAACGCTCGGAAAAAGAAAAAGAGATATGGACGAGCAAGGAGTGGATTGCACTTTGTCTTTGTGACATTATCTAACATTTTGTTTGTTGTGTCTCAGATATAATAAGTGGTTAGCAACCTCTGCAGGTAATATCTCCTAAATTCTACCTTTAAAATTTGACATTGGGGACAATGTCATATTTTAGTAGGGGGTAAGGGACATATTTTGCTATTTCAAAAAAAAAAAATTTGTTGTGTTTTAAGACATTTAGACGTATTCATTCTGAACAAGGTCTGAGTAAGGGAGACTTGAGACATACCTTGTCAGTTTGATTTAATCTTCTTCAAAAAAAAAAAAAAAAAAAAAGCTGATTTAGACTTAGTGTGTTTTTAGTGTGTTTTAGTTACTTTCAATACTATGATGAGATATGAATTGCATAAGTCTAAAACAGATTTATTAGTGAGAAGATTTTCATGAGAATTGAGCTTGATATCAACCTTTTTATGAGCCAATGTTAATATGATATGTTGATTGAGAAAGAAGCATGTTTAGACTTAATCTGACTTGTATAATCATCCTTCTGAGTTTTTGAGCCTATAATGATTGATGCATTATATAAATCAATCTAATTTCTTTCTTGAGTGCTCTTATGATTACATGATTCTCTAGAACTTGCTTTAGACCTTGTTGAGACTATATTGATGCATGTGACAACATGAATATGATAGAGGCATTAGGATTTTTAGCCAGGGCCAAACAGCCATCCCTTATTGATGTTCCAAGAGAACACACCCTTAGTGAACCAATTTGAGCCTACATTGAATAAGCTATCTCTTTGGTAACCATAACTTGTCCCTAACCTAAATATACTTATATCCTTACCTTTGTTCCAAAGATGAATTAGCATGTTTTGAGACAAGTTGCAAAGACAAGGAAGATCTATTGAAAATTTGGGTTAGAAACAAGAAATAAGTGTGGGGGGGGGGGGAAAGAAAAGAAAAGTCAAAAGAAAAAAAAAGAAATGGAATACTGGCAAATACATTAAAAAAAATATATATATATGAATCATCTCTTGAATTTGGGGAAAAAGAAAAAGAAGTTACAAAGTTGTTTAGAATGAAGAAAAGGCCCAACATGAATATCCGGCCTAGGTGACTATGTACTTGTAAAGAGTTTTGAGAAGTTTCTTTGTATGATCTTATTATGTCTCTAAACTTTATGAACTCTTTGGAACCTTTGTGATATCTTTATCCTTTTGTTCTTCAACCACATTACAAACCCCTTGGCCCCATTACAACCTTGATTAAAGACCTATTGATTCATGAAGTTGTATGATCTAAATAGTGGAGAATAGGTGGACAAGCAAGAATATGGTAGAACTGTTTTCATGAGATTGATTGAGTGTAAACACTTTACCACTACTTTAAAGAATGAAAATCATGAGAGTATCCCATGTGAGTAGTTGAGATTAAGTTTGAATATGCACTATTTTGATTGAAATATGTTATGTTAATATTGGCTTAACTCAAACAATTTACATTCAAGCATGATTTTTTGTGAAATTCTTTGAGCTATTGATTAGTTTATAAGATTTGTTCAAAGATTGTCTCTAATGTGTATTGAAAGGATTAGGAGTAAATATTTTTAGTATATGTAGTTTATTTATATTTTAGTTTTTCAATGTTTGTGGGTATCGTTCTAGTAAACCCTCACGAGACTAAACTCGTCCACTAGGGACACCTAGGGGTTTAAAGGCTTGTGTCACATGCTAAGTGCCACCGTGATTTCCTACGAAAGTGGATTAGATTAGATTTTCTTATTTTATTTTTATTTGTTTTTGCTCGAGGACTAGCAACAATCTAAGTGTGGGGGTGTGATAACTCGTATAATTATATAGTTTTTAGTTATGTTTTATTATTGTTTTGTGTCAAATACGAGTTATTATTGCTTAGTCTAATTGTGTTTATGATCTTTTATATTTTTATGTAATTTGGTGTTTTTTTTTACGAGTTTCTTTGAGTGATTTCAGATTACTAGGTTAAATCAACAATTAAGGGCAAATTCAGTTCAGTTCCAGTTCCGACACCTTTTGCCATATCAGCTATATCTGGAGTTTCACTAAAGCAATAAGGCTGAAATTTTAACCGTGCAAAGTTAAGAGGCATATCTAACTTTTTCATATTTTACACTTCTTGAAACGGAGTCGTTTTCCCTAGCGAAATCGACCATCAAGTTGGCTGATGTGCAATGACGTCTGTGCTGACCTGTTTTGGTATTTTGCCCATATATTCTGATCCACATCAGCAAATGAGCTGATTCCAACGGCTATGGATCACTAACTGATAGGGGAAAATTTTTCTAGAAGACCATGTGATCAGTTCAAGCTTCCAATATTGACAAAATCGACCATCAAGTTGGCTGATCAAAATTGTCATACAATATGACGAAAATTGTTAGAAAAATGCACCCACCTATTATACCTACCTTTGAAATTTGTAAAGCTTGTCTCTTGTCATTTAGTCCTCCAAAATGTGTATAAATAGAGGGCCTTGGATGATTGTATGAGACATTGTACATTGGTAGGATATTAGCCATTGTAATAAAATTCTCTAAGTTTTCTTCTTCTTTCTTTTCTCTAGTTTTCTTTTTCTTTATTTTCTTCTTCTTCTTTCTTTCTTTTATTTCCTTCTTAGATTCTCTTTAATTTTATGTTTATGTTTACAATGCCTATGCTAGGCTAAACTTCTATTTGGTTAAGGGTGATTTCAAAGCCCTAGACATGTTTTGTGATTGATTTTCAGATTCTATCTATCATTAATTTTCTATCAAAGTTGCTTATGTTCTTCTACAAGAATTGTTCATGATGTTGTCTTGATTTATTTAGGTGTACAACTAGATAGATCTTGATAATTATCTATTGCTAGTGTAGGAGTCTTGATCCGTGTAATTGTCTTGATTTCCTATTCATAAGTGGCAATTTTTGATTAATGATTATGGTCAAGTTTTCAATAATTGCAAAGTGGAACATAACCTAAGTTGAACAATCCGAGCTTATGTGTTTGTTGCTTAGATCAACCTATCTTTTTCATCATAAAGCTGCCATTAAATTGAATTTAGAGAGCTTATTCTAGGTTGTTTAATGGTTAGAGATTAAATAGAGAGCTTGTTTTATTTAACGACAAACTAAGGAAAGATTGGGATAACAGAGCTTGTTGTTATCTACGGTTGTTAACTTTGATAGTTGGTTGATATTGATAGATCTGAAATTGATTCTTAATGATGTCTAGTGGTGGAGAATGAAACCTTAACCATATTTTTCATATTTGATTCTTCTTACTTACTTGTTTTCTTACTTTTCTAGTTTGCTTATTTTTAAAAGTATATTTATTTTTATTGGCTGGTTATACCGTCTAATTTGTATATTAACTTTGTTTTATTTTTATTGGCTGGTTATACCGCCTAATTTAGTATATATATTTTTATTGGCTGGTTATACCGCCTAATTTAGTATATATATTTTTATTGGCTGGTTATACCGCCTTGCATCTTATTCTTATTATTTACTTTAGTTTAAATCTGGCTTCAAAAACCCCTTTTCTTTTATTGTTTTCTTTGAACGTAAGTTATAAACTAATAACTCATAGATTAAAACCCAATCCCTGAGGACTCGACCCTTGCTAATCATTATACTTACAATTGATCTTTTTAGTGCAAGGTTAAATAAGATACTCTTTTGGGTGCATCATAAATATATGTATCACCTCACATGAAATGGGTTAAAAGTGTCGTAATACCCTAAAAAAGCTATGGAAATTATAAACGTAATGGAATATAAGAATAAACATAATAAGATATCATTTTTACATAAATAAGTAAGTTGACAATGTAAAAATTTAAATTAATTATCTTTTCTATAAATATAGAAGCCTAATGATAAAAATACATTAAATGCTAAAAAAGAAGAGACAAAACAAAAGATTAATATTTGAAGAAAAAAAATTCTCAAAAAAAATTATTAGCCTAAATGCGTGAGAGTAGAATACCAAATATACGTATCAATCGACGTAAAATGAATTAAAAATGTCATAACATCCTAAAAAAGGCAACGAAAATTATAAAATTATGCAAGATAAGAATGTATAATCTATAAACTAAATTAAAACAATCCCATTCAATTTGAGGGGAAATTGCTTAACAAATTAAAACAATCCCATTAAAACACAACACGAAAAATAACATGAACACGATACAAATATACGAATATATCAAAATCAACATAAAACGAATTATTAACATGTCAAAATTTATATAAATATATAATACTTTAAATACGATTACGACAGAATTGTAGTTCCCCATCCTATGCTCTTACGGGAAAACTTAACCAGGAATGCCTTGAAGAACTAGAACAAATTTTTGCTTTGGATGCTTGAAGAGAAGAAAACAGAAATTGGAATTTGTGCTTGAGCTTGAGCTTGAGAAGGCTCAATCTTATGGATTCCACTTCTGCACCTGCTCCAAGAGATAAGTGAACACATTTAGCGGAGCTTCTTGAACAAGAACAAATTCGTTGGATGCAAAAATCATGAGTTAACTAGGTTTCCGAAGGTGAAAGAAACACTAAATTCTTCCACAATCAAAACTGACTCAGGCATGCATGTGGCTGGAAGACTAGCAAACTATAAAAGGGGAAGTGGAGAATTATTTCTAAAAAAATTTCAATGAGATGGACATCAGAAATATGAGAAGGTTAGTGGATTCTCTAAACCTATTTAAATTAAGCAATGTACAATCTTCTCATGTAAGCATCCCTTTCGTTGAAGATTAGGTTAAAAGCAGGCTGTTTTTATGTTGGTGGCCTTAAAGCAACTAATTGGTCCTGATGGAAAACCTGGGATTTTCTTCCGAAAGAATAATTAGGATACAGTACAGTGGGTTCTTTAGTCACTGCTGCAAGGCAACACTTTCTTTTCTTAGATCAGGGTGGTTTACCTTCATCACTTTGATCCCTAAAAGGAAACACCCTGAAATTGTTGATGATTTCAGGCCCATAACAATTGTTGCAAAAGTGTTAGTCAACAGGCTAAAATATGTTCTTGGAAGTCTGGACTCTCCTTTTGAAAATGCTTTTGTGGAAAAGAGACAAACTGCTGACAATGTTACTTTGGGTGCTGAACTTCTTAATCTCGTCCACAAAAGGAAAAAAAGAAATGGTTTCCTGGAGCTTTGAAAACTATGATAGGATAATTAGTTGGACTTTCCTTTATTTGGAAAGCACTGGATTAATTCAACCATGCCTTGTGTTTCTTCAATTAGTTATCAAGTGATCGTTAATGGAGAACCAAAAGGTTTCATTCGTTAATCCTCAAATGGGCCTTAGCTAGACAAGGGGATCCCCTATCACCCCATCTGTTTATTATATGCCAGAACATTCTGTCTCGTCTTAAAGGAGGAAAATTTAGGAACTGTCCAAGGGATCAAAATTGGTCGAAGAAGTATACCAATCAACCAAATGTTGCTCGCAGATAACAGTTTTTTTTTTTTTTTTTTTCAGAGCTAACAATGAGTCTTATCATAAGATCAAATAAATTTTGGATCTTTTTGCATGACCTCTTGGACAGAAGATTGATTATTTTTCTTAAATCTAAGTTTGTTGTTAGTCCTAACTGTCACCACAAATTCAAGAGGATGTTTAGAAGGAATCTTCATGTGCATGTCTCTAATAAGCCTGCCAAATACCAGGCTTTCAATTTTGAGCACCTACAAGTTAGATGAAAGTTTTTTCAGCCTTTAATTGACAAAGTTAAAATCAAACACGCTTTGTGGAAGGCTACACTCTTTATCTGCAAGAGGGAGGATGACCCTTATCAAATTCAACCCTTTCCAGTTTACCTATATGTTTATACTTTCTCTTGGGTTTTAAAGCTCCTGTGAACATTTGTCTGAAATTTGATAGAATTATCAAGAACTTTTGGTGGGGTCACCAAGAAGAAGAGAAAAAAAACTGCATCTTAAGAGGTATCTGTCAAATCAACAGATTTCTTAGCTTCGTCAAGAAGGATTATCTCATAATAAATTGGCCTTGAAAATCTTGGACTAACCTATGGACTCTTAACCTCCCAACAAAATTATCATTTTCTTATGGAAAATGAGCAATAATTGTCTCCCCGTAAAATCTGAATTTGCTAACAAAATGAGAGATGCAATCTATGTTATGAAGAAAGGGTAACCTTGAACCACCTTTCTCTTGAATCTCAATTTGCTAAGGCAGTATCAATAATCTTGATAGCATCGTTTCTAAATCGTTCATCATACCATACCAGAACTTCTCATCAAGATTATCATACTCAATCTCAAATCGTGTTGTATCAGTTAACAGTCAGCTGATGACACGTGTCATAAGCTGACTATTAACACATGTCTCTTACTTTTTTATTTATTTATTATTCTTTTATCTATTTTATAAATAAATACAAAAATAATAATAAATTATATTATATTTTAAATTAAATTAAATTTTTAAAAATTAAATAATTTATAAAAATATAAAATATTTATTTACATTAGTTTTATAAAAATATTTTTTTTATTCTATTTCTTATTTTTCCTTTTTCTCTTATTTATAAATAAATACAAAAAATAAATAATAATTTATATTATAATTTAAATTAACTTTTAAAATTAAATAATTTATAAAAATATATATATTTACATCAATTTTATAAGAAAAAGAAAGAAAGAAAAGGGAAATAAAAAAGGAAAATATATATTTTTGATAAATGAATGTAAATAAATATTTATATTTTACAAATTATTTAATATTTATAAAATTAATTTATTTATAAAAAGAGAAAGAAAAAAGAAAGAAGAAAAGAAAAAGAAAATATATTTTTTTATAAAATTGATGTAAATAAAAATTTATATTTTTATAAATTATTTAATTATTAAAAAATTTAAATTATTATTTATTTTTTGTATTTATTTATTTATAAAAAAGAATAAAGTAAAAGAAGGGAAGAAATAGAACAATCAAAAATATTTTTTTATAAAATTAATGTAAATAAATATTTTTATAAATTAATTATATTTTTAAAAAATTAATTTAATTTATAATATAAGTTTTTATTTATTTGTATTTGTATTTATTTATTAACAAAAAGATAAAATAAAAAAAAAGAAAGAAAAAGACATATGTTAACGACCAATTGATAACACTTGCTGGTGACATATGTCACTAGAGTGGTAAAAAAATTAATGAAAGAGATCAATTTATTATGATATTTGTAATCTAAAATCAAATTATTATATTTTAAAATTTATAAACTAAAATGATATATGCCTCAAAATTTGAGGACTATGGATGTTATTTAATTGTTGTTTTTTTCTTCCAAAGATCCACAAAGTGTCTACAAATCCGAAGCTCCAACTACATTGGAAATATCAAATCCCTTTTCAAAGACATTTGAAGCTCATAAACCCAACATTAGACTTAGTAATTTGGGTTGTGTTTCTGTGTCGTGTTTTATTTTAGACACGAATAATTAAAATATGAATATAATACGAATAATTAAACGTGTCTAATCTTAAAATATGAACACAACATAGTTATTATACGTGTTACACGCGATACGACATAATTAACACATTTAAAATTAACCTGTTTAAATTTGACACGACACTACACGATTAAAATTTATGCGACACGAATAACACAAATAATACATTTAACTGATTTTACATTTACTTCTAAACACCATTAACAGCATATCTGAAATCCTAGAAGTGATATAATGAAGAAAGACTATTGAAGGCATATGTAATTAGATGGGGGGAAAGGGAACTTCAGCAAACAGGTTCACAAGAGAAAAAAGAAACACACACGCACCAAAGAATTGTTCACTGTAATCACAGTATTCACTTCACTAATCAAACAAGAATGAAAAGAATCAAGGGAATTTAATAGCAAAGAAATCCAGGACAAATCAGAACCGACTCAACCACGTAATCAAAAAAATACCGAAAAACCTTCCTTCCACCGCTGGCCGCTGCCTGATTTTTAAATATGTTCTTCCCACCTTTTGTTTTTCCTCTCCACTAAAGTTTAACCCCTAAATCTTCCTAGATCACCTAAACCCAAAATCACCTTGCATTTTCTCTCTCCTCTTTCGTTTTTTTAATGATAAAAATTGGTTTGTTGTTATTGTATTTATGTTTTTTTTTTTGGGTTGAAAATGTAACTGATTTGTTGTCGTGGAACGATTTTTGATTTGGGGACATTTTTGAGAAAAAAACTATTTCATGAGAGGTTGGAATAATCATTCAGTGAGGGTAGTGCTGAATACACATTCCGCCCCCTTGAAGAATATGGACGGAATGGGTATTCCGCCGAATTTCCATTAAGCCAACCAAACGCGTTGAATATGACTGGAATGGAATAGCCATTCCAACCTACCAAACATAGCATTAGTTTTTATTGCAAAATTAAAATTAAAAGAAAAAGTAAAATTATAAATTTATTACTTTTAAAATTAAAATAAAAGAATATATTATAGAATAGAATAGAATTAATTAAAATTTAGCTTTTACGTTTTAAAATTAAAAAGACTAGTTTTTATGCTTTAAAATTAAAAAAAAAGGTATAGATTAAAATTATATTGGGTATATGAAAAATCTTAAACCTTAAATTTTAATCTAATATTTATTTATTTTTTACACATATGTGTGTGAGTGTAATATATCTAAAAGTTATTTTAAAAATATATTAAAAATTATACTATTAAATAGTAATTACTAACTAGTTTTAATATATCATATTAATTAAATTTTGCTTCTTTAATTTTTTGATTTATTAACTTTTTTTTTTTATTTTATATAAAAGCTAGTAGTATTATTGTTAGAATGATTGTAGCTTATTAATTAATACTTTCTACTACTAATTTACTAGTTACTACTAATAGTAATGAGCTACAATCATCTTAATAATAATAGTACCACTAACTTTTATACAAGCAAATAAAATGAATTAAAAAATTAATAATTTAATATGAGATTCAAAATATAATACCTATATTACTATTAATTAATAAGCTTGAGCCATACAGTTTAATTAGTTTATTCATAATTTAAACTCCAAGTCACAAACTCTTTTTTTAAATAATTATTTTTTTTCTAAATTACAATTTAATTAATTTATAAAATTATGATATATTATTATTTTATAATAATATTTATACTAATTAAATTTTCTATTATAAAAATATTGAAATTGAATACTATATAAGAAAAAATTAAGTTTGCTTTACTTTCTCTTTGCCTTAACAATCATATTATTACTATTATTTAAAATAAATATGAGCTATATTAAATTAAATGCTTAAAATAATTTTTATTTAACTAATCATTATTAAAAATTAAAAATAATGTTATAATTTATATATGTTATATTAAAAATTAAATGTAAACCTTTTAATTTAAACGTGTCTACACGTTTAATACACGTTAAATTATCGTGTTTTGAACATATTATTAACACATTTATAACACGATTAGTTAATTATGTCTTAACCGTCTCTTAGACGTGTTATTCGTGTTTAACACATTTATAACACAAAATTTATCGTGTCTTAAACGTGTCGCACTTAAAACACGAAACATAATTATATAAAACTCATACACAATTAAAACGTATCTTTCATGTGTACGTGTCTAAAATTACTAGATCTAACTAATATTACCGACTTAGATGTCACGAGGAATTGAGGATCAACCATCCACCCTAAAAGGAACCCATGAAGTACGACCAAATAGTCATACAAGCTTCTAATGGCTCTAAATAGTCCCCTTTCTTTCTTTCTTTCACACTCTCTGGAAAATAACCATATTTCTGTTTGGACACGTACCCTTAAAATGACATATAATATTATTTGTTCCACATCAATTATGCCACATGACAATTCCTAACTGCAAAATGAGTTAACTCGTTAAAACCTTCCCCCCAAATAAGGTTCAATTGATTGTAAACTAAGATAAACTGTAAAACAATGGAGAAAATACCTCATACATAGTTGTCTCACTTAACATAAATATTTACCAATTTCTAAAATTTTCAAATCAAATTTTATATCTAAAATTATTAAATTAATTAATGATATTGCGGCCTTGACATCATTCATCATATCGACAAAATCATTTATCAATATAAGGTTAATAACATTCACGGCCATTTGACTCTCCAATTCAATTCTGATTTTAAACCCACAATGACATGAAACTTGAAACCTACCCAATCCCAAGGTGAGCCGAACTTGAAAAAACCCAAAACCAAGTCCAGCAGACCTAAAGTTACCCAAACCCTAACAAGTTGAACCTGCCTAACCTACTAGTTGGCACCTTCATTTTTATGCATCTAACCATATTTTGTTTGAAAAAAAGAATAGAAACGAAGCATCATAATTTTTTATATATTTTTTCTTCATATTTACATCTTACGAATTATTTTATTCCTCAAATTTTCCACAAACCGAACAAAGGCCTTTTATAGTCAAGAAAACCCATTAAACCAATCAAATCTAAACTTGTCAATTGCTTTACGTACTGTTCTCTTTTTCTCTACCTCTATCCCCCTCTCTCTCTCTCATCACTATTTAAAGTCTAAAAAAAATTAGTGCCTTTCAATACCCAACTCCGCAGTTTTCACAAAAACATTGCCCAATAATAGAGTTCTGAGTATCAAAATAAGCCTGTTCATTCCTATCACTATTTCAAGTTTAAACACGTCTACGGCCCATGCAAATATTCAACAAGTCAGTTTTAAGTTTTGTGGAAGACTCGAGCCAATGGTACGTTAACAAGAAAACTAAAATAATGAGTTACCAGGCACCTAGAACAAAAATTAGTACCTAATGCACATCATTCTAGTAGCTTAGTTCTTGCTCACTATAGATTATATATTTATAACCAAAAGAAAGAAAAACAAAAATAAAATAAAGTAACCACCACATACTCCAAGCGGTAACATATTAACATGTGATACCCAATTCCTTTTACTCAAAAGGATATATATATATATATATATATATATATATATATATATCCAAACTGCATATCCCATTTGTATGAGCCTTTCAATGAATTCAACCAAGAAAATAGTTTGCTATTTCGATTTCAGTCTACTAGCAGAGATGCAATCATAACTATCCAAAAAGAAACAAATACATTTGAAAGCGAGTGAAAAATGAAATAGTACCACACAAAATGAAGATCTAGTATTCATAAACAAACAATGTTGGGACCTACGAAATAACTTACAACAGACACTAAGTTTACCCCTTCTTACCCACAACTCTACCACCTATCTTGTCTGAATGACTACAATGGTCCACCAATTTTCAGTGCAACAGGTAAGCATTAGTATTCATAATAAATATCAGTAAGAGGGATATGAAATTGGGTCATTTGCATCGTAGCGGCGAGACCTAGGGCGACTAATGCTATCCAATGTTGCCCCAAAAACCCTTCGACTGTATTCATAATTGGTATCATTGAAATGTGATCCATACTCATTAGAGTGGTGAGATACACCAGGGGGAGGCGGCACTGGATGAAAACAAGCTTTTTAGCACTCATGGAACTAAATGGGCCAATCAAGTGACACTGTCTAAAAAAAGGGAGAAAAAAAAAAGAATAAACAAACAATAGGAGACATAATCACCTTGGGAGTAGCGCGCAGGATAATCTGGAACTCTAGATGGGGTTGATGACCTCTTTGGCTGCTGAGAGATTTCCACGTGGTTAACTACTGCAGGGTAATGCCTGGATTTGTAGGATGAATTTGAAGTCGGCACGGCTGTATTGGGAGGGTTCTGTGAAGACTTGTCTTGCCCAGAAATCTGTTAGGATTTCAGTCAATATTAGATGCTTATACAAACAAGCCCAGAAGTAAGAGATTACGACTCACACACAAAGGTTTATCTTTCCATTTACTCAGCTGAGCTGCCAATTTGTAACTAAATTTGACATACACTTATCCAGAATAGGGCAAGCAGAGTGAAATTGTACTCTCCAATGATAAAAGAGGTAGCATAAACTTAACAAAAAAAAAAAGGAAAAAACTGACCGCAAATTTCAAGGTTCGGTTATAGAGAGTAACAAGGCCAGAAAAAAGCCTGACAGCATAATCAGCAATGTCCTCAGTTTCGAATTCAGCAAAGGCAAATCCTTTGGGCTTATCGGTTTCCTTGTCTCGAGGGATGTACAGGTCTACTACTCTCCCTGCTTGGATAAGAATATCGTACAGAACTCTGTCGCTTACCCTCTCATCCAAATTACCTTTTATTTTAATAAAAAGAAAAACTCAGATAAATACTCCACCTAAACCAATTATTTTAATACATAAATAAATAAGCATAGAGGTTTTGATTCTTAAAGCAAAACCGACCTATGTAGACGCTGCAACCAGAATTCCCTGACATTGTTGCTGGAAAACCCTAGCTACAGAAACGACGGCGTGCAATTTTCAATCCCAACCCTTGATTAAAGAAAATTCCCCAATAAAAATTCCTAAACCAGAAAGAAAAAAAAAAGGAGCTATGGTTGAGGTTTCGGGTTAAGAAATTTCTGTCTGAGGGATGTTCTGAGGTGGAGGATAAAAGGGGAATATTACGGTAAACTTTATAGGGTGTAATCGGCGGCGACAGGCGGCACCAATTGGGAATTTAGAGTTTTCAATATAGGGTTTCAGGTTTTTAAGGTATTTTGGTTCCTTTTTGGGAAATATGGCCGTGAGGTGGAAGAATAGAAGAAGCTAGGAGCAGATTTCCAACGGAAAACGACGTCTAGAGGGGGCGGCAGTACCAAGTTTTCGATCTAGATCTAGGGTTTCTTAGGGTTTTTTTGGGAAAATAAACTTGGTAGGGTGAAAAAAGGGGATCATTCGGATGGATTTCGGTGAAGTTTTGGCGTCGGCTAGTGCCTCCCGGAGGAGGAGAACAGCGGTCGGCGTCGGTTCCGGTGGCCAATCTCTGGAATTTTCGATTTTGTACTGGTTTTAACAAGTCCAAAGCAAGGACGGCTCTTTGAGGAAGAAAAAAGAGAACGAGAGAGAGAGAAATGAAAGTCGAGTGTTTTAAAGTACTATATATATATATATATATATATATATATATATATATATATATATATATATATATATAAATTAGTTTAATATTGTTGTTGAAAAAAATTTAAGTTGAAAATTTTTTTGTTTAAAATGTTTGATGAAAAATCATGGTTTAAATTCTTTCAAGTCATTACTATGAAAAAAATGTTATGGGAATTGAAATATATAAAAAAAATATATGTTTAAAATAATAAAAATGTAAAGATACGAGGATAATAAAGTCATTTTATTTAAAAGTCAATTTTTAAAGCAAAAAATTATATTTTTTGACTTTTTGATTTGACTTTTCAAATCATGATTTTAATAGTAAAAGTTTTTTTTTTTTATCTATTTAGTATTTGCGTTTACGGTGAAAAGCAATTTTTGACCTCAAAAGCTATTTTAAAAGTAATGCTAAATAAGGCCTAAGACGACTTAGTTGAGGTTGAACTAGAATTAAGCCCCGCTTTTTTGGGGTTCTTTTAAAATTTTTTAGTTAATTAATAATAATAAATTAATTTTAAATTAAAATTTATTAAATAATAGTTATTTATTTAAATTTTTATTTTTAAATAGTAATAATATTAATATAACTATATTTTTTAATTATAAAAATTAAATTTATGATAATTGTTTATTATAAATTACGTAATACAAATTCATTTTCAAATATTATTTATATGTGTTTTTTAAAAATATTTAAATTTTATTGTATAGTCAATGTTAAAAAAAGGGACCGGAGATCGAATCGGTGAGACCTTCGATTACCGATTCAATCGATTGAACCAGTTAAATCAACCGATTGATTAAAAAAGGAATTTAAATATTAAATAAGTAATTTTAATATTAAATATAGTAAATATTTAATAAAAATATATATTTAGTTAAATGGTATGATCTTTAGTATAGATTTAAGGGGTTAAAAGTTCAAATCTCATCACATAAAATAAGTTTTTTTTTAAAAATAAAAAAGTATAAAACCGATTTTTTTGAGTTTTTTTCAGGGTTTTTTACCAGGTCAACCGTTTTTCTACCAGTTCGGAAAAATTCGGTTCTATGACATGCACCGGACCGGACGGATCATCGATTTTCTATTCAATCGGTTGGACCGATCGGTCCGTCTTGTTTTTTATTCCATGTGTATAGTTTATATTTTTATTTATAGAAAATAAAACATAATAAATGAAAATTAACAAAATAAAATTTTAGTTTGCACTTTATTCTCTTGTTGGGTCGATTTAAAGCTTAAAAAAAATAAAAAAAAACTTAAATAAAAAAAAGCTCGTCATAAAATAAACGAGCTTGGCACACTAATTAGCAGCAAATTCGTTTTTTTTTTCTTTCCTTTTTTAACTTTTTTTCCCGATCGTGTTAGGTACGGATCCTAAATCGACCCACGAGTCAACGTGCGAATCAACCCCTTTAAATACATCATTTTAAAAATACAAAAAATAAAAAAACTAAAAACTAAAAAAACTAAAAAAACTAAAAAAAATTTCATAAAAAAAATTCTTAAATTGATCCGCGAGTCAATGTTATCGGTTTTACCACGTGATGAGCACCAAGGTGGACTTAAACTTCAAGATCCATTGCATGTTCCAATTGGGCCTATTACAAGGTCAAGATCCAAGAAAATCAAGGAAGCTATGCAATGATTGGTGCAAAGGACTTAGGCAGAATCTACAAGTCTTCTAAGCAATGTCAAGACATTCAAATTGGGTTGCTTGAATGAGGAAGATCAAGACTTGATCCATGTGATCCAAGCTTCACATGATGGGCCTTAGAGGAATGCAAAGTGGTGGCATCATATTTAATGAAGTGGGCCTATTCTTTAATTGACATCACATTGTGGGGACCAATTCATTTAATGATGTGGCAAGCAAGATAGGATCTTAATATTACTTAGGCATTTGGGTCTATTTTATGTAACATGTCTAATAGGCTAGTGAGGTCTACCTTTCATTAAACTTGTTGGACATCTTTTATGAGCATGTTCAGCCCATATTTTAAGCACTCTTTCTTATTTAATTAGGTCTGGCCGCCTATGGTTTTTTAGTTAGGGAAGTAGTGCTTGGTCAGTTGGTATTCTATCTAGGATAAGAGTCTTTGGCCGCCAAGGACTTGTAATTGTATTAGAATTACTAGGTTAGCTAATTAGATTATTGTAGGGAGGCTATAAATACATGTCTTAGCCGCACACTATCCTTAAGATTGAATAAAGTTTGATTTTCATCAATTGAGAGCATTTTCTCTTTTAGGTTTTAACAGAACTTAGAACTTATCAAAGATTCTTCTTTGTGGCATTCACACCTCCAAACTTAGGTTCTTAAAACGAGAGTTCTTAGGGTCTAGTTTACACGCTTAATCTAGGTTCTTTGAAACAAGTTTTCATTGGGTTTATTTTTTTTTTATAACCTAAATCTTGGTTTCTGGGTTAGGTATCCTAAATTGTTAATGGGTTCAAAGGGTTCAATCCCACGGGTTCACATCACCACGCAAGTGCACGTATCCCTAACAAGTAATATAATGATAAGTAAAGTTCCCACGAGAAATTGTTATCGAATTCGTTAAATACTAAAATTATAACAGCTTAATCTTATTGAAACAAACGATTAGAAATTGTAAATAAACAATAAAATAAAAGAAACTAACAAGCAAATATGACAATTGAAACTTTGTTAATTAATAAGGATAAGCCTAGGATTAAATTCCCATCAATACTTCATTTGAATCTTTTCTACTCTCTTAACTTGATTAATGATAACGAGTTGTTAACCTAGAGTTCTAATGTATTTATAAGCCTCTTCCGATGTTCTTATAAAAATATCCCTCTTAACCAATTCACTATATTTCTATGAGAATTAAATTAAAGAGAGACTCATTAAGCTTAGACTCTAAACTGGTTACACATGACATGTAAGTATATTCATATCTCACATGCGAATCAGTTCATTCAAGTAGATAAATGAATATGAACATATGTTATTCAATCTATGTCTAAACACAAAATTTCCTTTTCCAAGTTTATTTAGGTTTACCAAATCAATCTAATTGGAAATCAAATAATTAGAAGCATTAAGCACAAGATTGAATAAACAACTCAAATAGCATTAAAACCAAGAAATAGAGAAAAAAAAGAACCCAAATTACAAGTTGAGTTCCATTGCAATCCTAGAGAAAATAACTTAGTTCATGCTAACTATTGAAAACACAGATCAAAGAAGTTTCACCATCATTAACATTACAAGAAAAGTTAAGATGAATAAGGAAAAAGAGAAAACTAGAGATTGCAGGGTTTTCAGTCTTCAATCTTCCAAAATCTCTCTTAACTTCTTGTATGCTTGGTGAGCAGTGCTCTAGAAAAACTTAGTTCCAAAAAGTCAAGAAAAGTTTTTTTTTTTTAAAACCTTAAAAGATCCTGTTTATATGACTCCAAAGACCTAGAAAGAGTTTCTTCCTGTACAAGAAAGATGCCGCATTAGCACTGCGGCCTTAGCTTTCTTGGTGTTGCAGCGCTGGCTTCTCGAATCACAGCTAATGCTAGCGCTACGACACTAGCTTTATGGTGCTGCAGCGCCAGCTTCTTTGGTTTGTGCTCTGGCCTGGCGTTGCAGCTCCAACTTTTTGGCGCTATAGCATCGAGCTAGCTGATTCTTGGCTGCACAGTCTTGTCATCTTGTCGCATTTTGGAACTCCTTTTCACTGTGCACCTACAAAAACATATAACACTAAATTACTACCTAAAATTACTCATAAAAGAAATAATTAAAACTAAACTAAAAACCAAACTATAAATTAAGACTTTTGAATTTAATCTCAAGGGTTTGGCTAATTTTAATGCACAAAATGTGATAAAATAACTCTATTGCATAGAGTTATCAAACCCTTAAACTTAATATTTTGCTAGTCATCGATCAAAACAAAAAAAAACAATAAAGCTAGAGACTATTTGTATTAAACTAATGGTTCCCCTAAATGTTCTCATAGGTTATTTTAAAATCTTGATTCCAAGTACAACACGGACATCATCCAAGTTCATAATTCAATTCAATCGTATGCCTCATTCTCGAATGGATTTCCAGTTTGTGTGTGTTTGATCTCTTTGCAAATTATTGTGATGCACTCAGAATATTGTATCTTATTAAAAACTTGAACTAATATGATCAATTGTTTAGTATAGTAGTGAGCAAGGATCGAATTCACAGAGATTGTTCTTAATCTATAAGTTGTTGATTTATAACTTTACTTCTAAAAGAATAAAGGAGGGGTTTTAAATTGTTCTGAAAGTAAAGCAAACAAGAAAAACAAGATTTAAGAAAATAAGATGAAATCAAATAGGTAAAAGTATGGTTAAGGAGTCATTCGCCACCACTAAATATCATTGAGTATCAATATCAGAATTATCAACATCAATTATCTATCAAAACTATCAACCGTAGATAACAATAAGCTCTGCTACCCCAATCCTTCCGTAGTTCGTCGTTAAATAGAATAAGCTCGTTACTTAATCTCTAACCATCAAATAACCTAGAATAAGCTCTCTAGATTCAACTTGATAGCAGCTTTATAATGAGAAAGATAGGTTGATCTAAGCAACAAACACATAAGCTCGGATTGTTCAACTTATGTTATGTTCCAAATCGCAATTACTGAAAACTTCAACATAATCATTAATCACAAATTGCTACTTATGAATAGGAAATCGAGATAATAACACGGATCAAGACTTCTAATCTAGTAATAGATAATTATCAAGATCTATGTAGTTGTACACCTAAACAAATCAAGACAATATCATAACAATTTTAATAGAAGAACATAAGCAATCTTGATAGATAATCAATGAAAGATAATATCTGAATATCAATTACACAACCATGTCTAGCGCTTTGAAATCACCCTTAATCAAAAGAAATTTAGCCTATCATAGGCATGGATAACATAAACATAAAACTAAAAAGAAAATAAGAGAATGGAGAAGAAGAAGATTAATAAAAACCAAAACATGTCTACTTTGTGGCTTAAAAGGTGGTATTTATAGAGTTTCAAAATCCTGAGAACCCTTTCTTGCCGCACAAGTAAGTTTAGGGGGCAGAAAATTCAATTTTGGAAAGTCATTTGGCACCGCGGCGCTGGAATTGGGATCCGCTGTGCCAAGCTCTTGAAATTTGTAGGGTCTTGGGCGTCGCGGTGCGGCACTGGCCTCTCTTCTATTACATCTTCTCGCACTTCCTTGGCTGATTTGGATGACCATTTCTTGTCCAATTTGGGCGAGTCATATACCGTTTGAAAGATATTCAAGTCAGCTTCAAGAAGTAAGTTTCTTTGAATAAAGATTTTAAAATCATGTTTCCTTAGAAACAAGCTCCAGAGATCAAATATGCCTTCTTGCTTTGCACCAAGAATTTGATCTTTTTGACTCCCAAGTCTTTTTCCATCTTGTGATTATGATTTTGTAAGCTCTTTACCATTATTATTGACTTGTTTTTGATTCATTCTCTTAAATATACCTAACATTCAAAAACATAACATAAATAATCAAAATAAAGATAGAAAACATAACGAAAACTAAGAATAGAAAAGGACATAAAATGTGTAATTTATGAACTTATCATATTGCATGCAATCCGAATAAGTTTATGCCTATGCAAAGTGCGCATTAGTACTAGAATCCCATAAATCTACTTTTCATCACTCTCTCCACAAATGTAGATTAACACTTCGTCAAAGATCATTAGGACTTTATTAAGCTTGTAATGAAGAGCTAGGGTAAAGGTAGGATATATGATATATTTCTGTTCAAATCACTTATAAGCACTTACATTGTTTCAGGATCTTCAAAGAGCCGTTTTCAATACTTTAAGTCACATACCTTTTTTGAATTCAACATCCTTTCTTCACTATTTTATTTATTTATTTTCTTTTATTTGAATAAAATTTACTGAACACCACCTTTTCTCCATATTAAACAAGACTCATAAATACTTTTCAACAATTTCAAGCACATGCCTATGTGGTGAGGGTTAATTATGGTCTTTCTTATTAGGTTAGGCTAAAATGTGGCAACCAAAAGAAAAAAGGTGTATCAATTTAAGCACAATGGGGTAGACTAGGGATATTCATGTATACAGGTAGGCTAGAAAGGCTCAAACGATCTAAAGATAGCCTAAATCATTTTCTCAACTCAGTGTTGTCTAGGATTTCGCCTCGAGATAGAATCAAACAAATTCTAGGATTCATAACATAACCGTAATTCACATCAACATAAACTGTCTCCAAATAAGCAAAGAAATTCTAAGCATAAGATCAAGTGCTAAGTTATTGGAAATCACATCCTAACAATGACACTAACAAAAGAATTTAACACAAACTCAAATTATGCCCATATTTTCCCAAAAGCCAAGATAATAAAATAACCATAAAATCTCATCATAGGACTGGGGACTCCACTTGAATAGGTACTAAACATCTTAAGCTTTAAACAAACTAGAATCCTAAAACCACAATCATAGCAAAGAAACTAAAAATAACACGCCAAACAAACTAACTATAAAACTGAAAAGAACCAGCAAGATAATACCCCCAAACTTAAACAAACATTATCTTCAATGTGTAAGTAAAAAAATAGGAGTAAGAATGAGAAAACTCCCCTGTCGATGAAAGAAACGCGGGAGAAGCTCTAGTCTTCCTTTTCGACCTCATCGTGCTCATCAAAGTTGGTGGGTGGCCTGTTTTAAAGTTTTGCTCCTTCGTTCTACTGCAAAAGAAAACAAAGTAAAACTAAATTAATAAGCATATCCTAACAAAATATTAAAATGCAAAATTGAAGAAAAGCAATAGGAGATTCAAAAAACTTGGGTTACCTCCAAATAAGCGTTTGATTTATAATTATCGGCTTGACTTTTTCCTATTCATTAGCCTACATCTAACCACTTGATGATCTTTTTGTCATGCCATCTCTTTGTCTTTTCTTTGTAAAGCTTAGCATTCTCATAGGTGTGAAGGCGGAAGTCATCCATTTCAGAAGTAGAAATCAAAGATGCTTCAAGCAAATAGTGAGATAACTCTCTATGAACAACTTGTTGGTAGCACTATTCATCATATTAACTGCAAAACAATCATCAGATTCATTAAGAAATGTCATAGCTTTCAAACTTTGAAGGTTAGCTATTGGTCTTAAACTCTTATGGTAAGTTCTTCCATTTGCACACCAATGAGAGTTCTAATGGTAGCTAAGAATGGTCTCCCAAGAATAATTGGTATGTCATGATCTTCCTCCATGTCAAGTACAATAAAGTCTGCCGGAAAAATAAATTTCTCAACCTTTACTAGCACATCTTCAACAATATCTCTTGGATACTTGAAAGATCGATCAGCAAGTTGCAAGGTCACAATAATGGGCTTTACATCCCTCAAACAAAGTCTTCTATATTTAGAAAGAGGCATTAGATTGATACTTGCTCCCAAATCACATAAAGCTCTACTAATGAACTGATTACCAATAGTGCATGGATATGTAAAGCTTTCAGGATCCTTGATCATTGGTGGAAGTTTCTTTTGGAGAATAGCGTTGCAGTCCTCTACAAGAGTAATTGTCTCAAACTCATGCAATCTTTTTTTCTTGGACAAGATGTCTTTCATGAACTTAACATAGCTTGGCATTCTGCTCCAAAGCTTTAGCAAAAAGGATATTGATGTGGAGCTTTTTAAATACCTCAAGGAATTTTTGGAACTGGTTGTCCAGCTTTTGCTTTTGAAAGCGTTGAGGAAAATATGGTGGTGGGTTTAACTGAGTCTTATTTTCTTGAGCTTTATTGCTTCTCACCCACTATTTCTTCGTCTGGTAGCTTGTTTGGAGATTCTGGCTTCTTGCTATCCCATTTACCTCTTTTCCAATCTTGAGCGTGATTGCAATACAATACTCTTTTCCTTCTTTATTGGGATTAGTTTCAGTGCCGCTTGGTAAAATTCCCTGAAGGCGGTTGTTGATGGCATTAGCAAGCTGGCCCATTTGTTTCTCAAGAATCTAAAGTGATGTCACTTGACTCTGAATGATAGCATCATTTTTTGCCATGTATTGCATGAACATTTCTTCCAATGACTTCTTCATTTCTGGTGCAAGAGCTTGATCTTGTGGTGGAAAACCAGGACGAAATGTTTGCTTTGCTGAAAATGAAGGCCCTTGTTTATTACTCCAGGAAAAATTTGGGTGATTTCTCCAGTCTGGATTGAAGTTGTTGGAATAAGAATTGTTCTGCTGCCTATTATAATTTCTAACATATTGCACTGATTCAGCCTTGGCATGCCACCTATCACTGGTATGTCCGCCCCCACATAGCTCACAAGTCACAAACGGGCTTTGGACGACATGAACATCTACAGTATTAAACTTCTTAGATAGTGCAGTCACCTGTACGATTAAAGTAGTGATTGCATCCAGTTCATAAACCCCTGCAACTCTCCTTAGCACCAATCTCTCAGATGGCCATTGATAATTATTAGAGGCCATTTGCTCCAACAATCATATGCCTCATCAATTTATTTTCCCATTAGTGCTCTACCTGCCGCAGCATCAATAGTAGTTCTGGTTAGACTTAACAATACATTATAGAAGGTTTGCACCTGAAGCCATTTTGGTAACCCGTGGTGAAGACATCTACGGAGCAAATCCTTGTATCTCTCCCAAGCCTCATTCAGTGATTCAGAGTCAAATTGCACAAAAGATGTGATGTCATTCTGCATTTTCGTCGTCTTAGCTGGTGGAAAAAATTTGGCTAAAAACTTATGAGCCAAATCATCCCAAAGAGTAATAGAACCAATCGGAAGTGAATTCAACCAATTCTTTGCCTTATCTCGAAGTGAGAAAGGGAAGACTCCTTTATGCTTAAAGGTATCGTAAATCTTCAGAAAATTCACAATATGAGCATTTGGATCATCATTAGGTAACTCGCCAAACTGAACTGATGTTTGAATCTTTTGAATGATAGTTGGCTTGATCTCAAAGTTGTTGGCTTGAATAACGGGTCTTTGGATGCTAGAATGAAGGCCTTGCATGAGAGGGATAACATACTCCCGCAAGGTCTTTGTATCGGTTTCATCAGCCACTGTCTGGAGTTGAGTTGAAACTTGTAAATTTTACCTCAAACGTCTTCAAAAAATTCTTTCAATTTTCGGATCAAAAGGAACAGTTTCCAAATCCCTAACACGTCACATACAACGACCAATAATACCTAAGGATAATGAAAAAGGAAGTTTGAATTAAGACTAATATTGCTTCATATTAATATTAAAAAAAAATTAGTAAAACAATTCTCTGGCAACGACGCCAAAATCTTATTAATATTAACAAAAAATAGGATTGCATAGAGTAATCCTAGGTTTTTCCTTATTAATTAAAAAAGTTTCAATTGTCATATTTGCTTGTTAGTTTCTTTTATTTTGTTTTTAGTTTGCAATTTCTAATCATTTGTTTGAATAAGATTAAGTTGTTATAATTTTAGTACTTAACGAATTCAGTAACAATTCCTCGTAAGAACGATACTCTACTTATCATTATATTACTTGTAAGCGATACATGCACTTGCGTGCTAAAACCAACAACAGTCAATGGACGGACCAACCCATTTAAATACATCATTTCAAATAAAACAAAATAAAAACTAAAAATAATTAATAAAATAAATTTCTTTTTTTATTTATTTCCCGAACGATTCGGGTATGGATCCTAAATTGACCTGCGAGTCAACGTGCAGATCAACCCCTTTAAATACATCATTTAAAAATAAAAAACTTAAAACAAAAAATACTAAAATTAAAAAAAACTTTTAAAAAAACTCGACCCGTTTCGAGCAAAGGAACTCAACACATGTTGAGTAGAGACCCCGTTATGGGATTTTTTAATGGTAAGGTATATATTTTTAATGGTAATGTATAATTTTTAAAAAAATAAAACATAAAAAAAACCCACCACGTGTCGAGCAGAGACCTTATTAGGTATTTTTTTAATTGTAAGGTATAGATTAGTCATGCTCAAAACAAGTCGTTTTGAAGAGAGAAAAAAAAAGGGGAAAAAAGCGGGTTGGTCCAATTGGATTCAACATATACAGAGCCGGGTTTGTCATTTGTTTTAGCCTAATGTTTTTCTTCATTTCTATTTTATATATTAATTTCTAGTTATTACCTACACTTATTGTTAAAAATATTAGAGAAAGAAACAAGAGAAAAAAATAATGTTAAGAAAGTAAGATGGTTTTGAGATGTGTAGAACATTTTTTAAGGTTTTAATATGTCTTTAAGATATAACAAAACCTTCAACACTTCAAGTAGAATCAATGAAAATTACTAAATAGAAAAGTCTTTTATATAAATAACGAATAGACGTATCTCTCAATTAGATACTTTTTTGTAAGAGTTATGTTATTTTATAATACAACTTTTACATGTAAAAGTTGTGTCTTTACAAGATAATTTTTATAATACAAGAGTTGTGTCTTTACAAGATAACTAATAAAGAACAATTATAATTTTTAAGAATAATTATTGTAGACATCTAATTTTGTCCAGGCCCCTAAACAAGGTGAGTTCTTCCTTTCAACTTCCCAGAATGCAAAGAAACTTCTCCCATTCCACATGATGGGTCTCCAAGACTTTGATTCGGAGGTTAACACAAAAAGTCAACTCGAAAAAAGTCAACATCGAAAAAGTCGACCCTGAAAAGTCAAACACTAAAAAAATCAACTCTAAGTCAAAATCAAGATTTGAAGGTGAATTGAATAATGGTGAAGGAATTTTGATAATCGGAGATCTACAATTGAAGATAGAGAAGTTGAAAGACAAATTGCAAAATTCAGTGTAGGAGAAAAACATGGAATTTCTGAAATTGGGGAAAATTACATAAATGATCAAATTGAATGAAATTGAAACCTCAAATTGAAAGATGATCAATAAAAAAGGATATCTTAAGATTCAATTTCACCAAGAACAATCAATCGGAAGAAGAAGTGGATAGAAAGGAAAATGCCATTTTTTGAAAAATGGGAAATTTTGCAAATTTGGAGAAAAGTGTGTAACCGATCAAATTGGACAAAATTGGAGGTTCCAAATGGAATAAGATAAATATATATGGATATTGGAATGTCCAATTTTGATGCAGAGTTGAAGAAAGAATTGGTTTGAAGAGAAAAAGCAAAATAAAGATTTAATAAATAAATAAGAAATTCACAAATTTGGGGAAAACTACAAAGATGGTCCGATTTGGTGAAATTGAAGTCCCCAGTTGATGAATAATAAATAAACAGGTACCCCAAATCACAATTTGAAATGGATCCATAGGAAGGGCCGATTGGAAGAGAAACGGGAAAATCGAGAAAATTCTCAATTTTGAGAAAAAAGAGAAAAACTAAGTCAGAGAGGAATTCGGATGTAAAAATTGGGCATTTTCGGTCCAACTCCAATTTAATATATGACAAAGGTAGTGGGAAAGGAAAATCCAGAAATTTGGCCCATTTCAAGTAAAACCGAGGTTTCAGGGGCTAAAGGGCAATTTCGAAAAATCCGAGAAAAAAATAAAATCTGAGCTCGTAAAATTGCAAAACTTTCCAGAACTGAGTTTTAGGATGGAAAGAAGGAAATGAGAAGAAGAAAACCCGAAATTGGGGCTGAAACGCAAATATGCTAAATTCGGGAGACTAATCCAAAATTTTAGAGAAAAATTCGGGAAAAATAGAAAACGAGCTCGAAAAATTATGAAAACTTTAGGCATGAGTTTTATATTTGATAGAATGTATTGGAGAAGGAAAATTCAAAATTGGAGCTCAAATGGAAATAGACAAAGTTCGGGGGGCACTAAACCGAAATTTTACAGAAAAATCTAGGAAAAATGTAAAACGAGCTCGAAAAATTATGAAAACTTCCAGAGCTGAGTTTTGTATTGGATGGAATGGATTGGATAAGAAAAATCCGAAATCGGAGCTCAAATGGAAATAGACAAAGTTTGGGGGGCACTAAACCGAAATTTTAGAGAAAAATTCGAAAAAAATGCAAAACGAGCTCAGAAAATTATGAAGACCTCCAGAACTGAGTTTTATATTGGAAGGGATGGATTAAAAAGTAAAAATCTAAAATTGGGGTCCATTTGCAAATAAATTAAGTTTGAGGACCAAAATGCAATTTTATCGAAAAGTCGAAAAAGACCATCTTGCAAATAAAAAAGGAGGAATGGCCTAGAATTTTCCAGGCCATTTTCGACCAGCTCATGGGTGGAAGAGTGAGGTTTAATCATCTTAAATCGAATGGCCAAGATTGAGTAGCAAGATAACATTTTTAATAAAGGACAAGATTCTCCACTACTTGCCTACATGTCATTTTTGGCCAATGGGAGGCCTCCTAATTGCAAAGCCATATGAAGGCCATGTGAAAAGTATGTGAAGGCTATGTGATGATGCCAATTGAATTAAAAATGCCACCTAGGAAGATATCTTGTTAGTAAGCCATATGATCATGACAACTGGCTCAGATATTTTGTAGAGATAGGAGACAAGAATAATCTAGGTGGCATTATTAGCCAATGAGAGGTTATAAAACCCTTAATTTAAGGGAAGAATCATGCAAAAAGGAGACAAGAGCCTTTAATTTAAGGAAAGCATCATGCAAAGGGGGACAAGAATTAGCTATGTGGCAAAAATGTTGGGAGAGCATGCAATGCATGACTAAGGCTAAAAGATGAGCACTCTCACTATAACAAAGGGGATTAGGCCAGCCCCAGGAAAAAAGGGAAATTTAGTTTTTTGAGGAGGCTATTCACTACACTCTTGAGAAAGAAAAGGAGAAAAAAAAAGAAGAGAGAAAGAGGGAGAAAGAGTGAGTAGTTTAAGTGCTTGATTTGGAAAAGTTTTGCTAGGTAGCTATTTCCTCTCTTCTTTTTTAATTATTTTCTTTGATTTCATGTTCTTTTTCTCCTTTTTTCCATGTGATTGTTAACATTCTTTATTGAATTAAAGGTTTTCAAACACTACAAGAGGAAGGACTTTTACCGACCGAATATTTCGTCGATAAAAGTCTAATTTCTGTTGGTAAAATGTATTACTGAAGGAATTTTTCATAAAAATTCCGTCGGTGATATTTAAGTCAGTGATACTAATTTGGTAGGTAAAAAAAATCCTTCGGTAATAAAGTTTTACCAACAGAATATTCCGTCAGTATTGTTTTTTCACCGATAAAATATTTTAGTCGTAAATTTCTTTACTGATAGAAAATTATGACTAAATATTCGTCGGTAATAGATATATAGACAAATAGATTCCGTTGGTAATATAGTTAACGACGGATGGATTTGGTCGACAATAAATTATTACTGATGGAATATTCCGTCGGTAATTATATATTTGAAATAAAAAAAATAATATTTAAAAAAATATTTAAAAAATAAAATAAAAAATTTACATAATTATACCATAAAAAATAAAATGAAATCTATAAAATTATAAATAAAATAATATTCAAATGTATCTCTCGAATATAAAAAAATGCTATCATCACGAGGTACTGCTGTCATCGGCTTCACTGTCTACCTCGACATTGCCTCCGACATCACCTACGGCAGCACTTAATCCTTCGACAGCACCCATGCCTCCGACAACACTGACTCCTACAGCACTCAGTCCAGCACCAGCAGCATTCAATCCTAGTCCAGCAGCCACGCCTTCAACATCACCGACTCCGGCAGCACTCGATCCAACACCCATGCCTAAGGCAGCAACGAGTCTAGCAGCACTTGTTCAGATCCCGCCTAATGCAGTTGCTATCTGTGACTGCAGTAAAGGTGCGATTATCGTATTCCAGCTCATCACGATATTATCAAGTCTCACGATTGATGTCTGGATTTGCGAGACATCGAACCTCAATGCATTATAGTTCTCCTCAGACGGTGTTGTTGTCAGCTGTTGTGTAGTACTAGGACCACATGGAGCGTAATTGACTGCATCTAAACTTTGGTGACTGCCGGGTAGATCGAAAATTTGCCCTCTCTTTGGTCTCGTTCCAAACCCATAAACATGTGTCCGCGTAGTGTCAATGCCCCCAATAGCATTAGACCAGGACTGAGGGTTGAAATCGGGATATGAAGACGTATCGTCCCCATATTTTTGCTGCAAAGAGGAATTTTAATTTTCCTGCAATCACAAATATTTAAATATATAAACAATTAATATGTGACATTGTAATAAAAACGTACATAAACACAATTATCTGATATAATCAATTAATGTAATATGTAAAGTATTGATAAAGTGAAATACTTACAGTTACAGCTTTAGACTTGTTATCTACGTAATCACCGTGATCCTTTGCATGTTTATGAGTTTTGTTAAACAGCTCCAGGAAAGTCACGTTGCGCTGCAACTCTTGTGACTACAGATTAAAAGAATTTTTGAAAATTATGTTAATAAAAAAAATTCACATAGTTTATACGATAAAACTTTTAAATAATAAATTGCAAAACAAAAATAAATCTTACCATCCTTTCACCGGTAACTAGAAAAGGAACTGATCCACCAGTGTGCTTCGTAATGCTGCCATCTTTCTCCGTGTTCCTATTACCCTTGGCGTTTTGGGACCTATTTTTCCAAGCGTTAGTACTCCAGACGCTATCAATAAGTTGATCCCAAATATCGACTGCTATCCAATCACACCTATAACCCTTGTAGTCTTCTATTCGATTCATTTGAAACAAGGCCATGGCATTGTCCCTCTCAAAATTCATCATGTCCTTGAACCGATCCTTGCATGTGGCCTCCCATAATTTCCTAACCAGTGCTGTTTGCTCGGGAGACCATTGGCATTTTCCCTATAATGAGACATTATGAATTAATATATACTATTAGACATAATTAAATTATAATTTGACTTTTAACCAAATCATACCTAAAATATAGTCCACATAGACAGTTTCACGTCAACAGGTATCTGCGACCAAGTAGGCCACGGTCTGTTATAGTGTTGTCTGATGATCGAGGCAATGGTCGATTTTACACAGCTCTCCATGAAAGTCCTAAAATCAAGGATACATGTTAGTGGACAATAAATTATTTTACTCAAATAATGAAATTATCAAAATATTATTAACTTATGTGTTTTGAAGAATTGACAGTCGAAACTTATTATTTGGATTACTTAGTGTCGGTAATCCTTTCGTCCGACCTCTACCTCGTTTCCTCTACTCAGTGGCAGTACGGTAGATGGCGTAGGATGTGATGCAGGTACCTCTGTCTTCTGTCTCGTGACATTATTCGCGAAATATGTTGGTGCTGGCTCATTAAGTAAATACTATGAAATTTCATCCAGCGGTGAGGTAGACGAGTGTAACGCGAGATCTGCCTGAGTCGTCGGAGTAAGTGTTGGCCATGGCAGTGGAGCGGGAGTCGATGTGGACGGAGCAACTTTGGACGGTGCCACTGTAGAGGGAGGCAATCTAGACGGATCCACTGTAGATGGAGGCAGTGCAAAGAGATGCAGGGGCAATGGAGGTACTGCAAATGGAGTATGTCGCGATGCAGCCGAATAAGCCAGCAACTGTCTCGGTGCAGGCCGTAAAGAGGGAGAAGACGTAGGTGGCAACTCTGGTGTAGCATGCCCCAAGGATGATCCTCCAGATGGTCGAAAAGCATCCCACATAGAACTCCATTTGTTCTTTACATTAGTTTTACGCCCTCCTCCTCGCATTTTATCTGTAAAATAAAAAATAAAAAATTTGTTATTAAATATATATTACATACATATATAGAATATATTATTTAAAAGATTATCATAATCTACTTTATAATCATGCGAATACAAAATGTAAAGAAGAAAATGATTAAATAATAGTAAAGAAGAAAATTTATTAGTAAATTTGACAGATCATGCGATTACAAAATGATTAAATAATATTAACTTTCTAATCATCATCATTCTCATCGTTCTCATCAGCATCATAGTCATCGCTGTCATCATAATCTACTTCTTCATATTCATATTCATATTCATTTTCTTCTTCTTCATCTTCTTCTTCATTTGTTCTCTGAACATTAATGTTTACTTCTTCGAAATCACCATGAACCAAAAGTTGAGGATTGTCAAGATCTTCTGAATATGTTACAATGGTGAGAGTAGGCGTTGGTGTAAGCCCTACAAGCCAATCTAGTTAGGCTTGTAAAACACTATTTATATATTCATGTATTGCACATTATAGTTTAATAATTATAATTGAGGTATTTCTTTATCCATAAGTATTGTTATAATTTTCATAAATGACTTGTGAAGATAAAGCCCATGAGACACAATGGCATTGCAAAGGAATTGTAAGGTGTTACAATTATGAGGATCCTTATGCATCAATGCCGTGTTTCTAAACTATTCATGGTCATTGTATTGTCAAGACAGGGCATTGACAAAGCTCAAAAACTGGCATATGTTAAGCCTTCATGCACTTGATGCATGCAACGGATCTCATAGGTTGAAAGTATAGAGATACTTGGGCATTAGATATGGGTGCTTGTTAGTTGAACAAGTTCACTGAACATGACCCGCTATGCGAGTTCCATTTGGTATTTCACTCAAGTGTCTATGGTAAATACTCTTATTTGTCAATAGTGTAAGTAATCATTTGACTTGTGACACCAGGTCATCTTGTATGTGAACTGTCATACTTAGATTTCATCACGAACGGGTCCCAATCACGAGGATGCTTAAAGTAGGGTGTTATTGGGTATGACATGAAGCATACGAAGATGAATGAGTGGTCCAGAGAGGATTCATCACCCCAAGTGATTAAGGGGACATATCTCACATGTATCTGGCTTATATTAACTTATTGAAGTCCTTGGACAAGGCAATACTTAAGGAGTTAATATAAAGCTGCAGATCTAATATGGAATGGGTTAAGAGTAGACAATGAACCATGCTCTTTTCTATCTTGGAATATTTGATGAAGGGATCGAATTACACAGACATATTGTACACGAAAGGCTAGTCGAAGCTTGATGACTCTCTTGGCATTTGGGTGGTCATGATGCATTGCTAGATGCCGCTCATGATCTATAAATATAAAGAAGAAATTCTTAATTGAATTTATTATATTTATTGCCAACATGTTAAGGGCCTAATGGGTCACACACAAAAGGTGATTATTGAAATTAAAATGAGATTGGGCCAGATTAAATATTCATTAAGTGTTGTGGGCTTATTGTGAATATTTAATAATATATGTGTAAGGGCCTTAGTGCAATAAGTCCAAGAGTTGGCATACACTAAACCTGATAATATATATATGCCTTATGTTGTTGCCGCCTCCCCCTAAGGAAGAAAAACCCTGGTAGCCGCATTCTCTCACCTCCCTGTGAGAACCGGCTCATAGAGAAAAGATGAGGAGGAATCAGTTTTCTTCTGGCCTGCTTCTTTTCGACTAACTAGAGTAAGAGGAGGAAGGTTTCTCACAACCTAGACCACTAGCATCGTCTTGGCAAAACATACGCTCAACCTTATGAAGGGTTTCAGATCACCTGTGTGGATTACCGTTAGAGGTCGGACAATTGGACGACTTTGGTCTTCGACAAGCTAGCATTGTGTACAAGAGCAAGAACATCAAGAATCTATGATGTGGTTTCGATAATCTCCACTACAAAGGTATGAGATTTTTTATTGTTATCTGTTATTGACAGCTTGATCATTTTGAATTCATAGGCAGATCCATGGAGGGATTCAGTGTCTCTTTGTTTTATTTTATTCCGTTGCGTTGTATATTTAATTTGTTGATTAAATTATACATTATCTCTGTTTGAGCATGAGCTGAATCCCAACAGTGGTATTAGAGCCTCGATTATGTTATTCCTATACGATCTATGCTTTGATTGTTACCTTTAAGAAAATTGTTTTGTTCTTTGAGTTATTCTGATCCGATTGTCACTAACCGAATTTGTGAGGAATCGCACTTGTAGTGTTTCGGTGAAGGCAGTAGTTAATCATGGTGAATTCTTGTTAATTAATTAGTTTGAAATTGTTTTAAACTGATTAATACAACTGGCGAAAGTTTGGCAGCGATTGAAAACTGTTGAGGCTGCTTTGCGTAAATTTTGTGATTTTAGTGAGAAAAACTTGTAGATTTTTCTTGGCTGATTTTTAATGCATGTTTTAATGATTGTTAGGATTTAAAGTTGCTTAGAATTGTTCTTGGCAAGCCTGAAAATTTATAAAACTGATTTAGCTTTGAAAAGTTGGAAGTTGTGAAAAGCGGATACACAACCTATAGGGAGATAGGGGGCGGCGGCTACTCTTAGTATCCAAAGCCTGCGCCTCCCTTGCTAGGGTTTTTTGGTTCTATAAGATTCTCACAACTTATGAATTTTAGCAATATTAAGTTACTAATATTGTAGTATCCTAGTAGAGATACAACACTAAAATTAGTAATTACGATAATATTGTTAAATTAAATAAGTCACTAAAATAAGAATTTACATGAATATTCAGTTAAATTATTTAATTGGATAGTAATTTAATTAAAGGAAATAATCCTAATTGGATTAGGATTTATTCTAATGAGATTAGAATAAATGTTTATTATTTTATTTGAATTAAATTATGGATCAATATAATCAATGATGGTAATTAGAGATTAAAGCATGATTTATATGTTCATAATTTGTTTGTGAATGTATGGGATGATTATGAACTTAGACCCAATATGATTGTGCATGGTTGAATTTAATTTTATGGTTTTTACTAAATTAAATAGGGACTGTGTGCCCTGCCTTATCTCTCATTTTTTGGAGTTGTAAAAATTCTTTCCTCACCTAACTCCCCTCAAATGTAACTTGAGGTTTCTTTATTTCAAATGTAATTAGTTACATCAAAGTGTAAAATTAGGATTAGTTAGGAATAATTTTTGTAACTTGAAGATGAAGAAAGGCGCTATGAAGAAAAGGATATTACAAGCAAGCTTTGAAGACTATGTATGTAATCCCCAAGGAATTTGACTAACTAATTTCCTTTGATGGCTCAAGGAGAAAGCATGTTATAGATTTATTTTATGCGATATTATAAATGCTATGAATGTTTATTATGATGAGACTTAAAGAAAAAGAAATCCTTCTTTATAATATTGAGTCACATGTTTCGCATGACAAAGTTGCCTTCCATCATCATAACAAGATAACCAGAGTTCTTCCAGTAGGAGGCTTGTTGAGTCACTCAAGGTCAAACTACTGTACGAATATGTTTGAGTTATGAAGTTGGGTCTTACTCAACTAATGCTATGTTGTCCGGATGCTTACAAACTTGACCGCATAGTGTTAGAGGCAAAGTTAGGCGAAGTACATATGATGTGCCTTGACAAAGAGTTGTCACCTAACTGATCTGGGAGTTGCATAGAGATGCAATTGATAAGCTATGTTATCTACCCAACTAGGCTTGTTGTAATTTGTTGAGTCACTCAATGTTGCAACATGTTGAAAGGGATCCCAGCCCACTAGAAATACCGTGATGAGATTTTCGAATAATAGTGAGGGCTATAATCTAGAAAAATTAGTGGAAGAACCAATAAGAGATTCAATACCTCATCTTGAAATGGTATAAATGCATGAATATAACTGATATATACTTTTTCCATCTTAGGTTGTTGAAAATGGTTAATACTTTAACTGTATTGTGCGGCATTATGAATGCCATTAGTCCAAAATGTTTGGATTGGTACATGAGATTGAGAAGCATTCTCAATGAAAGGAAGGTTGCTCACTTGACAAGTCAAGAAGAACTTATAAAAGTTTTTGGGTTGGCTATGTTTGTGATTGAACTGAATCTTTCTACTGCTAAATCCAATTCCTGGATAATTGATTCAGGATGCGGTTCATATCTATGTAATGACATAAGGATGTTGAAAGGAAGTAGAAATTTGAGAAAAGATGAAGTAGTTCTTAGAGTAGGCAATGATGCAAAAGTTGCAGCATTGGCCGTTGGAGCATGTACTTTATCCTTGCCGTTTGGCATGAAATTGGAACTAAAAGATTGTTACTTTGTTCCAGTATTGTCTAGAAACATCATTTCGGTTTCATACCTCACTGTTAATGATGGTTTCGAGATAAGAATTATGGGCAATGGTTGCTCCATCATTCTTAAAGACATTCACTATGGATCGGCAACATTACATAATGGATTATATGTTTTTGGATCCAAAGATGCCTATGTTCAATATAAATGTCAAGAAAGCAAGAAAGGATAATCCAAGTAAGACTTACATCTGCCACTGTAGACTTGGTCATATAAATGAGACAAGGATTTCCAAATTACATAAACATGGTTATTTGGAACCCTTTGATTATGAATCATATGGGACTTGTGAATGTTGTCTCCTTGGTAAGATGATCAAAACTCCCTTTACTGGAAAAGGTGAAAGAGCTGGTGTTTTATTGGCCTTAATATATTCAGATGTTTGTGGGCCACTAAACACAGCTGCTATAGGTAATTACTCATACTTCATAACCTTTATCGATGATCATTCTAGATATGGTTATGTGTATATGATGAGATACAAGTCTTAAGCTTTTGAAAAGTTTAAATAGTTCAGAGATGAAGTAGAGAAACAAATTGGGAAAAATATTCTAGCTCTTAGATCGGATCGAGGAGAAGAATATTTAACCCATGATTTCTTGGATCATTTGACAAATAATGGAATTCTGTCGCAATGGACTCCACCTGGAACTCCTCAACATAATGGAGTATCCAAGAGGAGAAATCGAACCTTGTTGGACATGGTTCGGTCCATGATGTTTAAGGTTGACCTTCCAATATCCTTTTGGGGATATGCCTTAGAAACTGCAGCTTACCTTCTAAATAGGGTTCCAAGCAAATCGGTAGATAAGGTACCATATGAGATATGGAATAGCAAGAAGCCATGTTTATCTTATCTAAAGATTTGGGGATGTACTTCTTATGTGAAGCAAGTACCTTCTGCTAAGCTGGGAGCTAGATCAGAAAAATGTAAGTTTGTGGGATATCCTAAAGAGACTGCTGGATATTACTTTTACAATCTCACTGATCAAAAGGTGTTTGTGTCAAAACACGCTGCTTTTCTAGAGAAAGAGTTTCTACTAGAAGGATTCAGTGGGAGTAAAATAGATCTTGAAGAAGTTCAAGAACCACAACCTAAAATTCCCTCGGAACCTGAGCCATTGGTCGAGGCATTGGATGCTCGGACTAATGCTCAAGAAACACAAGTACTCCGAAGGTCTAGTAGGGAGAGGCAAACTTTAATAAGATATGGATTTCTTTTGGAAAGAGATGTTTTGCCCATTGATAATGAACCTACTACCTATGAGAAAGTGATGTTGGACATCAATTCCAAGAAATGGCTAGAAGCCATGAAATCTGAAATGGAAGCCATGGAAGTGAACCATGTTTGGTCTTTAGCTGATCCACCTCAAGGGATAAAACCCATAGGGTGTAAATGGGTCTACAAGATAAAGACAGACATGGATGGCAATATACAAACGTATAAGGCCAGATTGGTTGCAAAAGGTTATAATCAAGTTGAAGGCATTGATTTTGAAGAAACCTTTTCACCAATTGCCATGGTAAAGTCCATTAGGATTATCCTTGCTATTGCTGCATACCATGATTATGAGATATGGCAGATGGATGTAAAAACAGCATTCCTTAACGGGAATTTGCAAGAGGAAGTGTATATGACACAACCTGAAGGTTTTTCATCCAAGGCCATATCTAATAAGGTATGCAAGCTGCAAAAATCCATTTATGGACTAAGGCAAGCATCTCGGAGTTGGAACATCAGGTTTGATGAAAAAATTAAAGAATTTGGTTTCATTAAGAATCCTGATGAACCATGTGTTTACAAGAAGGTAAATGGACATGCAATTGTGTTCCTAGTGCTATATGTCGACGACATATTGCTCATAGGAAACGATGTACGTATGCTTCAGACCACCAAAGTCTGGCTGTCCAAACACTTCTCCATGAAGGATTTGGGAGAAACAGCATATATTATGGGAATTAAGATCTATAGAGATAGATCGAAAAGACTGCTTGGATTATCCCAATACGTTTACATAGACAAGGTGCTAAAGAGATTTAGCATGGATATCTCCAAAAGAGGTAACTTGCCTATGGTACATGGTGTACAACTCTCAAAAGAGATGTGTCCTAAAACTTATGAAGAAAGGACACGGATGGATAGGGGGATCTATCATGTACGCCATGTTATGCACAAGACTAGATGTATCATACGCTCTGAGTGTCACGAGCCGATACCAAAGCAATCCTGGTGAAATTCACTGGACTGCTGTGAAAAATATGCTCAAGTACTTGAGAAGAACTAAGGATATTTTCTTGGTCTATGGAGGGGCTGAACTCCAAGTAAGGGGTTATATAGATGCTGGATTCCAAACTGATAGGGATGACAGTAAATCGTAGGGCGGTTACGTATTTACCTTAAATGGAGCTGCAGTCAGTTGGAAAAGTTCCAAACAGACTACAATTGTAGATTCAACAACAGAGGCTGAATACATCTCCGCGTGTGAGGCAGCGAAGGAGGCTGTTTGGATTAAGAAGTTCATAACTGAACTTGGTATGGTTCCAAGAATTGTTGATCCAGTACCACTTTACTGTGATAACAATGGAGCTATAGCGCAAGCTAAGGAACCACGGTCTCATCACAAATCCAAACATGTATTATGGCAATATCTCTTGATTAGAGACATAATTCAAAGAGGTAATATAAGTATGGAAAGGGTACCCACAGAGGACAATATAGCTGATCTTTTTACTAAGGTTTTGTCCCAGCAGAAACACATTCGTTACATAGAAGGACATGGGCTTAAGTACATGGGCGATTGGCTTTAGTGCTAGTGGGAGATTGTTGGTGTAAGCCCTACAAGCCAATCTAGTTAGGCTTGTAAAACACTATTTATACATTCATGTATTGCACATTATAGTTTATTAATTATAATTGAGGTATTTCTTTATCCATAAGTATTGTTATAATTGTTATAAATGACTTGTGAAGCTAAAGCCCATGAGCCACAATGGCATTGCAAAGGAATTGTAAGGTGTTACAATTATGAGGATCCTTATGCATCAATGCCATGTCATCTTGTATGTGAACTGTGATTTGGTATAAATGACTTGTGATTTGGTATTTCACTCAAGTGTCTATGGTAAATACACTCATGTGTCAATAGTGTAAGTAATCCTTTGACTTGTGACACCAGGTCATCTTGTATGTGAAATGTCATACATAGATTTCATCACGAACGGGTCCCAATCACGAGGATGCTTAAAGTAGGGTGTTATTGGGTATGACATGAAGCATACGAAGATGAATGAGTGGTCCAGAGAGGATTCATCACCCCAAGTGATTAAGGGGACATATCTCATATGTATCTGGCTTATATTAACTTATTGAAGTCCTTGGCCAAGGCAATACTTAAGGAGTTAATATAAAGCTGCAAATCTACTATGGAATGGGTTAAGAGTAGACACTGAACCAAGCACTTTCCTATCCCGGGATATTTGATGAAGGGATCGAATTACACAGACATATTATACACGAAAGGCTAGTCGAATTTTGATGACTCTCTTGGCATTTGGGTGGTCATGATGCATTGCTAGATGCCGCTCATGGTCTATAAATATAAAGAAGAAATTCTTAATTGAATTTATTATATTTATTGCAAACATGTTAAGGGCCTAATAGGTCACACAAAAAAGGTGATTATTGAAATTAAAATGAGATTGGGCCAGATTAAATATTCATTAAGTGTTGTGGGCTTATTGTGAATATTTAATAATATATGTGTAAGGGCTTTAGTGCAATAAGTCCAAGAGTTGGCATACACTAAACCTGATAATATATATATGCCTTATGTTGTTGCCGCCTCCCCCTAAGGAAGAAAAACCTTGGTAGCCGCATTCTCTCACCTCCCTATGAGAATCGGCGCATAGAGAAAAGATGAGGAGGAATCAGTTTTCTTCTGGCCTGCTTTTTTTTTGGCTAACTTGTGTAAGAGGAGGAAGGTTTCTCACAAGCTAGATCACTAGCATCGTCTTGGCAAAACATAATCTCAACCTTGTGAAGGCTTTCAGATCACCTGTGTGGATTACCGTTAGAGGTCGGACAATTGGACGACTTTGATCTTCGACAAGCTAGCATTTTGTACAAGTGCAAGAACATCAAGAATCTATGATGTGGTTTCGACAATCTCCATTACTGAGGTATGAGATTTTTGATTGTTATCTGTTTTTGACAGCTTGATCGTTTTGAATTCATAGGCAGATCCCTGGAGGGATTCAGTGTCTCTTTGTTTTATTTTATTCCGCTGCGTTGTATATTTAACTTGTTGATTAAATTATACATTATCTCTGTTTGAGCATGAGCCGAATCCCAACAGTAGGCACATCCATTTGTTGATAAACCCCTTCGTTTAGATGAATTATTTCTCTTGCACGAGATCAAATGTCAAATCTACTCCTAGCTTTTGTTTTGAACATAGTCCACCAGTCTCGACGTTCTCTTCTATTCGATAGATAAGAACTGAAATACACTTGTTGACATTGATGAGCTAAAACAAAAGGTTCATTACTAGCAAGTATTGACCTGTACTTTATTTCAACAAACCCATTATGAGGATCTACCCGAATTCCTTTATCCGTATCAAACCATCGACATTTAAAAAGTATGGCCCGATTTCCTACACCAAAATATTCTAACTCCACAATATCTAACAACATTCCATAAAAGTCATGCAAAGAATAGTTATAACAGTCGCCTTTGACGCATACACCGCTATTCATGGTTTTTCGATTTTTCCCATAATCTAAAGTATGGAACTTGAAACCATTAACGAAATATCCAGAATAACACCAATCCATACGTCCTGGACCATAAGATAACTCAATTATATGAGAGTTATGTTGACTTGAATCTTGCTGAACCTATGAACGGTGAACGGAAAACAATATTACATTCAATATCAAACTGTATCAAACATTAGCGGAACATAGAAATTTCTATACTTACGTAGTCCTTAAACCATTTTGTAAATCTACCTGTACGGGCTTTCTCCAACTTACCATCAGTAATGTTCGGTGCATCGATTTTCACTATCTCATCAAGCCCCCTAAAAATGAATGGATACATAATGAGTTACACTATATTTATTATTATATAATGTAATGTCACAATTAATATTCAAGAGAACGGTAAATCTCTTACTCAATATAAGGTATGACTTCTTCGCAATTCATTAATACATAAAATTCAGCTGCATCGTACTCATCGTTCTCTAAGTAACGAGCCTTCGTTTTTTTCGAACCAAAAGATCTCCCTTCATGTGTGAAAATTGAGAGTCGTCCCATGGGATCGACATCTCCTCCATCATCATTTCGAGGCATCCGAGTAAATATTGTTTCAATATTTAGTTCAAAATATAAGGCGCAGAACGATGAATTTATTCCATTATATACGCCTCAAATATTGACCCTTCAACACATGCTAGATTTTTCACTTTTCTCTTTAGATAATGTAGAAATCTAAGAATCAAAAACGAATACTAAATTAACAAATGTTCAATTCAACAAAGCAAATAATCAAAAAGATTATGTACATTCTTTATTAATTACCTTTCGAATGGATACATCCAACGATAATGGACAGGTCCATCAACTTTTGCCTCATAAGGTAGGTGAATAGGCAAATGTTCCATTAAATCAAAAAAGGCTGGAGGAAATATTTTTTCCAACTTGCAAATGGTATCAACAATATTGGTTTCCAAGAACTCCATCTGGTCCACAGGAATTTCTGTAGAGCATAAGTCTCTGAAAAAATGAGATAGCTCAGTAATTGCATACCAAATTGTGTTAGGTACCAAATCTCGAAACACAATTGGAAGTAATCACTACAAAAAAATATGACAGTCATGGCTTTTCATGCCATAAAACCTCCCATCAACCACATTTGTACAATGGCCAATATTCGAGACAAATCCATCGGGAAGTCGTAATTCTTTTACCCAAGTACAAACTCTTTTTTAATCTTCCTTGTTTAATGTGTAACTGGCTTTAGGCTTGTACATTTTTTCATTGCTTTCCACCAATTCTAATTTCGACCGTCTGTAAAGCAACGATAAATCCATTATAGCCTTTATATTGTCTTTTGTTTTGCCCTTCACATCCATCATTGTGTTGAACACGTTATCAAACACGTTTTTCTCAATATGCATCACATCCAAATTATGCCAAATGAGATTGGTATGCCAATAAGGTAACTCCCAAAAAATACTCTTTTTCGTCCAATTGGGACATTCTCCGAATCCAATCAACTTCTGTTCACATAATATACTCCCAAATGTGATATTCGGAATGTTATCTATCCTTTCCAGAATTGCCTCACCAGATAATCGCTCAATTGGAGAATCATGCTCAACTGTTCGACAAAATTGATCTCTTTGTCTTCTAAAAGGATGATTTAAAGGCAAGAACTGCCGATGAAAATAAAAAAAAAACATGGTTTCCTGCCATAATGCAATCTGATGACTTAACTTTTTCCATACAATAAGGACAAGCCAATCGACCGTGTGTGCTCCATCCTGATAACATGCCGTAAGCAGGGAAGTCATTAATCGTCCATAATAATGCAGCTCATATAAAATTTTGTTTCCTATACCCATCATAACTCGGAACACCATGATTCCACAATAATTTCAACTCATGTATCAATGGTCTGAGAAAAACATGAATATTCTATGATGGACTATTCAGACCCGAAATTACCATATTAAGAAGCAAATATGGTTGCTTCATACACATCCATGGTGGTAAGTTATATACACAAAGCATTATCGACCAACAAGAGTACGGTTGTGCTCCATGAGTAAACAGACAAAACCCATTTGAACACAAACCCAATCTGACATTTCGAGATTCCACTACAAAAGACGGATGTGTACGATTAAAGTATTGCCATGCTTCACCATCAATAGGATGTCTCAACACTCCATCATCCCTTCGGTTTTGCACATGCCATGTCATATTCTCAGCTGTAACCTTTGACATATATAAACTTTGAAGTCTCAGAACCAATGGCAAATAACGAAGAATCTTATAAGGAATTGTCTTCGACTTTCTAACACTTGATTTGCTTGGTTTATAACGAGGATGGCCACATACGAAACAAAATTTTAAGTGAACCGAGTCGTTATAAAACAACATGCAATTGTTGTTGCATGCATGTATCTTCTGATAGTGAAGTCCAAATTTGGCCATCTTTTTCTTCATTCGGTAAAAATTATCAGGTAAATTATCACTTTCTGGCAACATCCCTTTTATCATAATCATCAAACGACTGAAACATGATTCACTCATGTTAAATTCAGACTTCACATTTAACAGTTGTGACACAACAGATAAAGTTGTTTGTTTTGTACATCCTGACCACAACGGTTCATCTGCTTGGTTCAACAAAGAATAAAAGTTTCTTGAACTTAAATTCGGTTGATCATTTTGAACCATTGTCTCATCAAAATTGTAATTACCACCTAAATTCATATTCGGGTTTAGAGCATCCATAACCATTCTAGCATAAGGATTATCTCTTTCAACGTCACTTCTCGTCTCGACTTCATCCTTATGTATCCTTGATGATTGGCCTTCATGACTTTCACCATGTACATCCCAAATGTAGTAATTCTCCTTAAACCCTCTATAATACAAGTGTTTACGCACATCATCAATTTCTGCAAACCGATTATTCTGACACTTCACACAAAGGCATCTAATTCTATTATTCTTTACGTACTCGCTGTGAGCATATGCAAAACCTAAAAATTCTTCAACTCCATTCAAATACTCATTACTAATATATTGAGAGTCGTCCAACCGCCTATATATCCAAGATTTATCGTGCTCCATTCTCTAAGCCTAAATAAACTATCCACAATACAATAAACACAATAACACAAGAATCAAAATAACACAATAAAATAACCATCACAACCACACAATAAACACAAAACAATGACGAAAAACAATAAATTAACTTTAATTAATATATGTAAGAATAATAAATTAATATTTGTAAATATTAAAATAATGTTTACTAATAAACTATTTTTTTATTTAATTTAAAATTTTATGTTTATTACTATATATTATAAATAAAGTTTTATTTATTCTCCTACACAAAAACCATAATTTTCCTACACAATTAATTTAAAAATATTAATAATTTCCACTTGCCTAAAATACTCTTCTTTTAATATTACAATTTTATATATTTTTTAATTTAATACTTTTAAATTATAATAACAAATAAACTATTATTATTATTCAATTTAAATTTTTATGTTTATTAGTATATATTATAAATGAAGTTTTATATATTAAAACACATTAACAATTTCCCTACACAATTAATTTAAAAATATTAAGAATTTTCACTTGCCTAAAATACTTTTTTTTTTACTATTACAATTTTATATATTTTTTACTATTATCTTTTTAAATTATAATTACAAATAAACTATTATTATTATTTAATTTTAATTTATATGTTTATTAGATTATATTATAAATAAAGTTTTATTTTTTTTCTACACAATTAACAATTTTCCTACACAATTAACTTAAAATTATTAATAATTTTCACTTGCCTAAAATACTCTTTTTTACTATTACTATTTTATATATTTTTTAATATTATCTTTTTAAATTATAATTACAAATAAACTATTATTATTAATTAATTTAAATTTTTATATTTATTAGTATATTATAAATAAAATTTTATTTATTATAACACATTAATAATTTTCCTACACAATTAATAATTTTCCTACAGAATTAAACAAATATATTAAATTTCCAACAAATAAACAATATATTAAACCCTAAAAATATATATTTTTAACACATATTAAATTTTCATAAATATAAACATTAACAATAATTTTCAACAATATACACTTTAACAATATATTATGTTAACAATATACAAATAATTTCCAACAGTATACACATTAACAATATACAAAAAATTTCCAACAATATACACATTAACAATTTGATCAGAAAATTTGTTATAAAACAACATTAAAAATCAAATAACAATCTTTAAATCATAGAGAAAAGATAACTCATACCCAGACGCGGTGGTCGGACACCTTAGCTGGTGGCACACGCAGACAGCAACGGTGATGGCTCGCGGGGGACGGTTAGACTGAATACCCTAAACTCAAAAAATGAAACGAACAATTTCATCAGAAAATTTGTAATGAAACAACATAAAAAATCAAATAACAATCTTCAAATTAGAGAGAAAAGACAACTCATACCTAGGCACGGTGGTTGGACTGCTTAGCTGGTGGCGCGCGGAGGCAGCGATAGCGGTGGCTCGCGGAGGACGTTCGACTGAAAACCTTAACTCAAAAAATAAAATGAACAATTTCATCAAAAAATATAAAAAATCAAATAATGAAATAAAAAAAAGAGAGAAAAGAGAACTCAGAAACAGACGCGGTGGTCAGACGCCTCAGCTGGTGAGGCTTCTTCTCTTCTTCTTGAGTTTTTTCAAATTTTCCCCCCCAAATTTCCACTTCAAGAGGCTTGGGTGGAAATTCTGACACTTTCTTTTGAAGACGTTGAGGAAAGGGTGATGGTGGGTAAACTGGAGGTGTCTTCTCTTGAATTTTCTCATTATTCTTCTTGCTACCCACTTCTACTTCTTTCCCACTCCTTAATGTAATGGCATTGCATTGCTCTTTCCCATGGCCCTTAGGTTTGTCAAAGTATCGCTTGGAAAAGATCCCCATGGGCGATTGTTAATCGCATTAGTAAGCTGGCCCACTTGTGTCTCAAGATTATTAAGTGATGCTGTTTGAATTCGAAGTGATTCTGAATGAGATTATCAGTTCTTGCCATGAATGCATAAACATCTCTTCCATTGATGTCTTCTTTTCTAGGATAGAAGCCCGGGATTGTGCTTGAAAACTAGGAGGGACTACTTGCCTAGCTTGTGATAATGGCCCTTGGTTGTTCCAAGAAAATTTTTGCTGATTTCTCCAACCTGGATTATAGTCGTTTGGATATGGGTTGTTCTGCTGCCTATTATAGTTTCTCACATATTAAGCAGATTCAGCCTTTGTTGGCATCTATCATTGGTGTGTCCTTCTCCACAAGATTCACATGTTACAAATGGGTTTTGGACTGAATGTACACTCATAATGTCAAATTTCATGGATAAAGCAGCCATCTGTGCCGATAAGGCACTGATCTCATCCAATTGATAAACACCTGAAGCTTTCGTTGGCAAAATTCGCTTAGTGGACCATTGATAATTATTGGACGCCATCTCCTCAATTAAATTATAAGCCTCATCAATTTCTTTTCCCATGAGTGCCCCACCTGCTGCAGCATATATAGAACTTCTAGTAAGACCTATCAACCCATTGTAGAAGGTGTTTACCTAAAGCCAGTCAGGTATCCCATGATGAGGACATCGTCGGAGCAGATCTTTGTACCTTTCCCAAGCTTCATATAATGATTCTGAGTCATACTGCATAAAAGATGTGATATCATTCCGCATCTTAGCTGTCTTGGCTGGAGGAAAAATATTTGACAAGAAATTTCTGGGCCAGATCAGCCCAAGTGGTAATGGAGCCAGCAGGAAGGGAGTTCAACCAACTCTTGGCCTTATCTCAAAGTGAGAAAGGGAAGAGTCTTAGTCTAATGGCATCATCGGAAACACCATTTTGTTTGAACAGATTGCAAACCTCCAGGAAATTCATGATGTGAGAATTCAGATCATTGTTCATTAAGCCGCCAAATTGAACTGAAGTTTGGATCATCTGAAGGATGGCCGAATTTATCTCGAAAGTATTTGCCGGGACGGCAGGCCTCCGAATACTAGTCTGAAGGTCTTGCATGAAAGGAACCCCATACTCTCGCAAAGTCTTTGTCTCGTTAGCTTCAGTTGTTGTACTTGAAATAAGAAAGAAAAAAAAAGTTTAAATTAAGACTAAGGTTGCTTGGTATTAATATTAACAAAAATAATAAACAATTCCCCGGCAATGGCGCCAAAAACTTGTTGTAAGATTTCACTACGCAAGTGCACTATCGCAAACAAGTAATAAAGTGGAAGTAAAGTGTCGAACCCACGAGGAATTGCTATTAAAATCGTTAAGTACTAAAATTAACACAACTTAATCTTATATAAACAACTAATTAAAGATGATAATTAAAAACTAAATAAAAAAAAACTAATACTAAAAGCAAGTAAATTAAAAAGAATGAATTCAATTAATTATAAAAGCCTAGGATTACAACTTCCCTCAACACTTCGCTTGAATCTCTCTCTACCTCTTCACTTGATTAATGATCCTGAGTTGTTAACCTAGAGTTCTATCTTATTTATAAGCATCTGTCGATGGTCTCATAAAAAATATCATTCTTAACCAGTTAACTATATGTCTATGATAATTGAATTAAAGAAGAACTCATTAAGCTTAGGCTCTAACAATGGTTACACATGACAAGTAAGTATATTTCTACCCTACCTGCAGATCAATTCATCCTAATAAATGAATATGAAACTTGTGTCATTCAATCCATGTCTAACACTAAACTCCCTATGTCTAGTTGTATTTAGGTTAACAAATCAATCTAATTGGTGGCCAATCAACTAGATGTATTAAGAACAAGATTGAACAAACAACTCAACAAACTATTAAATCAAGCTAGAGAGAGAAAGTAAATTCAAACTATGTGTTGAGTTCCATTGAAATCCTAGTAAAAGAGATTTACTTCATGATAATTAATGAAAACAAATAATCAAATAGTTTCACCATCATCAACAAGACAAGAAAAATAAAGAAGAGAAAAGAGAAAACTAAGAGTTGTCAGTTCTTGAATCTTCAATCTTCCAATCTTCTTGAGAGAATTTGATAGCAACTATCTTCTTTAGAGAGAATTAGGTTTTTAGGTATCTAATCCCCTTTATTATGACCTAAAAGAGTCTTATTTAAAGTGTCAAAAGCCTCCTGGAGTTCAAAACTTCGCGCACAAGCAAACAGGTAAGTATAGGTTTTTTTTACGTTTTTTTTGTGATTTCACTGTTCACGATAGACGCAGCGACGCCGACTTTCTATCTGCTTCAGGTTGGTTCCACTATTTCTTACACTTTGTCAGCTGTTTTGACTAGGCAAACCTCATCGGTTTTGACGAGTCTTACACCGTTGGAAGGTATGGAAGTCAACTTCAAAAGTCAAGAGGAAGTTTTATCATATGATGTCTTTAAGATCAAGTTTTTCTTGAAAAGAGCTCCGGAGATCGAATCTACCTACTCATTGCTTGCACCGTTTTTCATCGTTTTGCACCTCGAAGCTCCAGATAACCTTGGACCTATAAAAACACATAAATAACAACTAAATAAATATTTTAAACATAAAATGGATAATTAAAATAAATATAAAATATCTAAAACTAGTCAAATTCTAATAAAAGCCACAAAGACTTAGCCGATTTAAATGCATAAAAGGTGGCAAAATAACTATATTTCCTAGAGTTATCACTGGCAGTGTCCATTCGATAGCCAAAGAGATTGCTTGCGCCTAGGACACTAAGAGTTAGAGTCCTACTTCAAGAAGGAAATCTTTTCCTAGTGGGAGTGTGAATCCTAAATGTTAGGAGAGACTTCTAATATGATTAGGTAAGAGTTACCTAATGAGATTTTAAATTCCTAAAGAGTTAGGATGGATTGCAAACTTAAAGACTCGGTATAAGACAATGAGATGTCCTAAAATGTTTAGGATTTTGAGCATGCTAGAATGTTTTGTCCTAATTAAGACAAGTAACCTAAAAGTTAGGTAAAGTCAGATTTCAAGATAGCTTTCTTAATTGTTAAGATCTTATTAAAAGTGTTTTAATAGTTGGAACCAAAATTGTTAGAATAATTTGATAAATTGTCTCAAATTTATTTGGTGACATTTATGCAAATAGTACACAAGGTCACCAGGTGATATTGACTATGCATGTTTTTAATTCATGCTCATAATATGATTATGTATGCATGAAGGATGGTTATGGACTAGACCTTAGTATGACTAGGGAATGTATGGTTGAATTTTCTTATTGGTATTTTATAAATAGGGTCTGCGCACCCTTTTTTTTTCTTCATTCCGGAGTTGTAAATTCTCTTCTCATCTACCTCTCCTCGAATGTAACTTGAGGTTTCTGATAAAGCTATGTAATTGTTAAATTCTTTATAGATTTAGATATAGGATAGAAAGTTGAATCTATGTAAATTCCAAGTTTGTAAGGAGATATGGCGCCAAGAAGAAGTAACGAAGGAGATCACCAACAAAGCTTTCGAAGACTATGTATGGTATCCCTAGGAATTTGACCAACTAGTTTCCTAATGGCTCAAGGAAACTAGATTAGAATTAAGTCCATAATCATCCTAGTAGATTGCATGTGATAGATTTATTTCGAATTATGTATATATGTGATGTATGTAATTAAATGAATGCTATGCATGTCAATCGAATATGAAATCAATGAGACCTATTAAGAATTAAATGAAATCACTCATTAAATTATATTGAGTCCATGTTACGCATGATAAGTTGACTTCCACCATCATAACAAGATAACCAGAGTTCTTCCATTTGGAGGCTTGTTGAGTCACTCACGGTCAAACTTATGTACGAACATGTTTGAGTTATTAAAGGTGGGTCTTACTCAACTAAGTGTTATGTTATTCGAATGCTTTAAAACTTGAGCACATGACATTTAGAGGCAAAGTTAGGCGAAATGCATGATGTATTTAGGCAAAGAGTTGTCACCTAATTGGATCTAGGAGTTGCATAAAGATGTAATTGGTAAATTTAAGTTACCTAATCAATTAGTTTCAACATGGCTTGTTGAGTTGCTCAAGGTTATGCTGGAATGAAAGGGGTCCTAGCTCATTAAGAAGTTTAAGAGTTAAATTTCTTGAGATAGTAGTTGAGGGCTATTATTTTGTTAAAATAATGAGAATAATCATTTAAGTATTAAAGCCTGACATAAATGATTACTACTTGCTATTTATTGATTATTAAATGTTTTGATTCATATAGGATATAAACGCTAAAATGGCAAATGCATTGTCACTGAGAAGCATACTTGATGCTAATAAATTAACTGGGCCAAACTTCATTGATTGGTTTCGCAATGTCAAGATTGTCTTGACATAGGAAAAGAAAGCTTATGTTCTTGATGAGCCCATTCTAGATGAGCCTACTGCTGATACAACTGAGGAGAAGAAGGTTGCCTATAGAGTTCATAGAGATGATCTCATACAAGCAACAAGTGTGATGTTGGCTAGTATGGCACCCGATCTCCAAAAGCAGCATGAGGCCATGGATTCTAAGGATATCATCCTTAACCTTAGAGAACTGTTCGCTAAGGAGAATTGCACTGAGAGATTTGACATCTCAAAGGAATTGTTCCAAACAAAGATGTTAGAGAGAAGCCTAGTGAGGCCTCATGTACTTAAGATGATTGGGTATATTACCCGTTTGAAGCAGATTGGATGGGTCATGGATCATGATCTAAGCATTGATCTAATCCTTACTTCACTACCTGAGAGCTATTCGCAGTTTGTCTTAAAATTCAACATGAACCACTTGGAGGCTACCTTTTCTGGGTTGCTGAATATGCTCGCACAGGCCGAGCAAACCATTGTTTAGGAAAAGTCATCTATCCATTTAGTTCTTCTTCTAAACTGAAAGGTAAGAAGAAAAGAAAGACTAGATGGGATGTACCTCCTGCTTCAAAGAGTTTGAAGCCTGATGATGGTAATGTGAAGGAAGCAAAGGATTAGGATAATGCTAACAAAGCTTTCTTTCATTGTGGGAAAACTGGTCATTGGAGGCGCAATTGCAAGAGGTACCTTGAGTCTAACAAGGGAAAGAAGCTAGAAGGAGTTTCAACTTCAGGTATAATATTATTCACTCCTCTTGGTATATGATACCTAACATTTGGTATTAAATATGTATGACATATTGTAGGGACCAAAGGAAATGAGCAGTGAAGCTGGACCATAAAGATGGCAACCGAGTTTGATACTACATCAGAGCTTGCCGATCTTATGGATTTTTAATAAGACATTTATTTATGATTTATTTAGAAACATTTAATGTTTTATTAGCATTGTGGGCCAATGTTGAAGATATAATTTACTTATGTTTTTGAAACATATTGCTATGCTGGCATATGGATGCCATGCTTATTTAGTTTTCTCTTAAATAAATCAGTTACAGAATTGTTCTATAACATAGTCTTATATTATACAACTTGCAAAGTATTAATACTATTTAGCTTAGTGATATGAAATTCAAATTGTTATTGAATTAATCCCCTAACATCTACATATGTAGGATTTAGTGGGAGCTATTAATAACTCTTTAAATGATAAAGGTTATGATAAATTGCCATTTTTGAAAAATGCAATTAGTTGGAAACGTTCCAAACTTGAAAGGATTGCACATTTATATTAAATGTTTTTAAGACTAACTCTTTCATTTTGGCTTGCAAAAGGAGTTATATTTGGATCGTTAGCTACTTGCTAATAAGTAGATTCCAATAGTTGTTATAGAAACGACTGAACCATTTGAATAGAATCTAGGTCTCGTTGTGATTAACCTTGATAATGAGATTATCATGAATATGACAAAGCATATTCTCAATGCACTTAAGCTCTGTCCTTGTAGAGACACAATTGCTAATCGAAAGAGTTCGGCATTGGATGCGTTAGTGATTGGCTTAGTGCAATTGGGAGATTGTTGGTATATGCCCTAGAGCCAATCAGATTGAGCATGGGATATTCAGTCAATAAAGCATACCCTTCACTATGAAGATAGTGATACTAGGTTTTCCTTCATGTTAGTACAATAATAAGGATTTATTAAGTACTAATCGGATGAAGCCCATGGAACATAATGGCCTTGGAAAGGAATTATAAAGAGTTATAATTATGAGATCCTTATGCATCAAAGCCTTGTTCCTCAAACCGTTCTTGGTCATCGTATTGCCAAGATGGGGCATTGGCAATGCTCAAAGACTAGTATATGTTAAGTCTTCTTACTTATGAAGTATACCTCGGGCTCATGCAAAAACATGATAATCAAAGTGCAGCAAAAATAAAACAAAGAAGCACCCAAAGTACAACAGGATCTTAGGCTTGTGTTTGCATAGGTTTTTAACATTCAAAAACAATTAAATCACCCATATGATTTAGAAGTTACATAGTTAATATATCGTAACCTTAATTTGCAGATCCTAATCTCGAATCCAAGATCTACAAAGCTTCAAACTCGTTCAAGACCACAAGAAGCACAACTGTCCTTCCTCTAGAGCTAGTCCACACGAACAGCTGATGGATCCTTCTCTAAGGTATGGCGATTCACTTGTGCTAGCAAGTTGATTCTAAGATCACAATCAAAAGATCTATATTCTTTTGTCTTTCTCCCTTAATCAATCTCACTCAACTAGGTGAAGAAACAGCAAGGAGAACACCAAGGTAGGAGGAATTACGGCAAGCCTTAGGGAGCTTAGGGAGGCTGCGATTTCACTTTTTTGCTAGGTTAGAGTTCTCTTATTGAAACCAAACTTTTTCTTAAGCAAAATCACAATATCACAAATAGAATAGAGCTAGCTTTTGCGGCTACAACATCTAAAATAGATTATATAGTGGCGCACACCCTAATCCCTATCTCCCTATGCTTGGCCAACCACCTGTAACTTGTTGCACAATATTTTCATTAATCCACTTGGACTTAAACTATTTAATTCTAAGATGGATCAATAGGCCCATTATATTATCTAATAATGATAATGGTCCAACAATCTTAAAGCCTTAAGTTGGGCCAACCATCCTTAGTGGACAATCCTAAATTATAATAGTCGTTTTGGACCCTTTCTAATTTTGTCATGCTTATTTATTGGATAGATTAATATCTAAACGAAAGTAATTTAATTCTCAATTAAATTTTTTTTCTCCTCATGAAACAATGCATGTCATTAACCTATTAATATCATCTCATGATATTATTCCAATATAGTATAGTCAATCGCAATTCACTTTGCACATCTATATGTCAAAGTCGACTACTACACTAGATAAGACTTCTTGATTCCTCTTATCTTATAAAGACATTGTCCTTGGATTTCTCAATCTCAATTATGTCTTAATCCATCTCAATTGAACTTCTTCAATTGAGTCCTTAATATAGATCTTTTATTCCATTAAGTTTTACCTTAATAGAATACCATGTTTAATCCATACATATCTGTTCTTATGTGTGTGACCCTCTAGTTTCCCAATATGTTGGCAATGATTATATGTTAATCATATTAACTTGTTATCATAGATCAAGAGCGGGATCTAGCAACCCATCATGACCACCCAAATGCTGTGAAGTCAACGTGACCTTTTAGAACCTTTCAACAACCATCTTGTTAGTGTAATACGGTCCTTTCACCATATATCCCAGATAGCGAATGAGCATGGTGCAGTGTCTACTCATGATCAATCCATATTAGTTCTTCGCAACTTATGTTTAACCTTATGAATTCAGAGAAACAACTTTCTCCTAAATCCATTATGCTTAGGCCAAAGACTTAATCAAGTTAATCGTGGTCAAGAACAAAGGAGATATGTCTCCAATATCACAGGGAGTGATGAATCCTCTCTGGATCACTCATTCATCTTCGTATGGTTCATGTCATACCCAATAACACCTTACTTTAAGCATCACCTTACTTTAAGCATCCTCCTGATTGGGGCCCATTCGTGATGAAATGTAAGTATGACACTCTCCATACAAGATGACCTAGTATCACAAGTCTGAGGACTAATTTACACAACTGGTACTAAGAGAACATTATCATTGACACTAGAGTGATATATTACCAAATGAAGTTCTCTTGGCGGGCCATGTTCAGTGAACTTGTTCAACAGACAAGCACATATATGTTATCCCAAGTATCCCATACTTCAACTTGTATGAGATCGGTTGCTTACTTCATAAGTAAGAAGGCTTAACATATACTAGTATTTGAGCATTGATAATTCCCCTTCTTGGCAATATGATGACCAGGAACAGTTTGAGGAACAAGGCTTTAATGCATAAGGATCTCATACTTATAACTCTTTATAATTCCTTTGCAAGGCCATTATGTTCCATGGGCTTCATCCGATTAGTACTTAATAACTCCTTATTATTGTACTAACATGAAGGAAAACCTTGTATCACTATAATCATAGCGAAAGGTATGCATTATTGACTGTGTATCCCAAGCTCAATCTGATTGGCTCTAAGGCATACACCAGCAATCTCCCACTTGCACTAAGCCAATCACTAACGCATCTAATGCCGAACTCTTTTGATTAGTAATTGTGTCTCTAGAAGGACATTGCTTTAGTGCATCGAGAATATGCTTTTTCATATAAATGATAATCTTATTATCAAGGTTAATAATTCAGATCACAACGAGACCTAGATTCCATTCATATGGCTCAGTTGTATCTTAAACAACTATTTGAATCTATTTGTTAGCTAGTAGCTAATGATCCAAATATAACTCCTTTTGCAAGCCAAAACAAAAGAGTTAGTCTTAAAAACCTTTAATATAAATGTGCAATGTTTTCAAGTATGGAACGTTTCCTACTAATTGAATTTTTTTTTTCAAAAAGGGATAATGTCATAATGGCCCCTGAAGTTTATCAAATTTGTTAATGTAGTACTTGTACTATAAAATGTCTATTTTGGTATTTAAAGTTTACACTCCGTTTGCTATTGTAGTACCTGTCAGTAACACCGTTAAAAATTGATGACGTGACTTTTGTATCCAATGAAAACTTGACACGTGGCACCATATAACGATATCACATGTACTAACTAAAAAAATATTATCTTAATTTTAAAAATAAAAAAATATTATTTTAAAAATATAATGATGACATGTGGCACCATATAATGATGCCACGTATATAAATTTAAAAAAGATAAAAATTTTAAAAAAAATTTAAAATTTAAAAAAATTTAAAAATTTAATAAAAATTTAATTTTTGTAATTTTTTAATAAATATTTTTTTAAAAGAATTAAAATAATTTCATAATTTAATTTTTGTAATTTTCAAAAATAAATTTTTTAAAAATATATATTTTAAAAAAATTTAGTTATTATAAATAATTTAATATTTGATTTTAAAATATTTTATATTTTAAAAATAATTTTAGTTAAATAATTTTATTTTGTTATTTTTAAAATTTTGAATTTAAAAAGTAGAATGTAATTTTAAATTTTATTATTATTTGAATATAATTTTTTAAGTTTTTTAAAAATTTAGATATTAATTTAAAAATATCTTTTGTATTTTTTTATATTTTTTTCTTACAAAAATTAAGATATTAATTTCTAAAAAATCAGGTTCTGCCACGTGTCATCACCTGATTGGTCAATGCTACATCATCATCTATATTTAACGGTGTTAAGTCAAAGTACCACATTGATACACGGTTTGATAGTACAGTTACTACATTGAATATTTTTAAAGTACAAGTACCACATCGACAAATTTGATAAACTTCAGGGGCTATTCATGACATTATCCCTTTAAAAAATGACAATTTATCATAACATTTTATCATTCAAAAAGTTATTAATAGCTCCCACAAAATCCTACATATGTAGATGTTAAGGGATTAATTCAATAACAATTCGAATTCCATATCAATAAGCTAAATGGTATTCAAAATACTTTGCAAGTTGTATAACATATAAGACTAAGTTATAGAACTATTCTATAACCGATTTATTTAAGAGGAAATTAAATAAGCATGGCATCCTATGCTAGCAAAACAATATGTTTCGAAAACATAAATAAAATATCTTCAACATTGGCCTATAATGCCAATGAAAACATCAAATGTTTCTAAATAAATCTTAACTAAATAGTCTTATTAATAAACCCATAAGATCTGCAAGCTTTGTTGTAGCATCAAACTCGGTTGCCATCTTCATGGTCCAGCTTCACTACTCTTTCCTTTGGTCCCTACAATATGTCATACATATTTAGTAACAAACGATAGGTATCATATACCAAGAGGAGTGAATCAGATTATACCTAAAGTTGAAGCTTCTTTCAGTTTCTTTCTCTTGTTAGATTCAAGGTAGTCCTTGCAATTGCGCCTCCAATGACCAGTTTTCCCACAATGGAAGCAAGCTTTGTTAGCATTGTCCTTATCCTTTGCTTCCTTTGCAACACCATCATTAGGCTTCAAACTCTTTGAAGCAGGAGGTACATCCCATCTAGTCTTCCTTTTCTTCTTACCTTTCGGTTTAGAGGAAGAGACTAAATGGAAAGATGACTTGTCCTTAACATTGGTTTGCTCAGCCTGTGTGTGCATATTCAATAACCCAGAAAGGGTTGCCTCCAAGTGGTTCATGTTGAAGTTCAACACAAACTGCGAATAGCTCTCAGGCAGTGAAGAAAGAATTAGATCAATGCTTAGATCATGATCCATAACCTATCCAATCTGCTCCAATCGGGTAATATACCCTATCATCTTAAGCACATGAGGCCTCACTGGGCTTCCCTCTGACATCTTTGTTAGGAACAATTCCTTTGAGATGTCAAATCTCTCAGTGTGGTTCTCCTTAGCGAACAGTTCTCTAAGGTTAATGATGATATCTTGAGCATTCATAGCCTCATGCTGCTTTTGGATATCGGGTGCCATACTAGCCAAAACCAAACATGTTGCTTGTACGAGATCATCTCTATGAACTCTATAAGCCACCCTTTCCTCCTCAGTTGCATCAGCAACAGGCTCATATGGGATGGGCTCATCAAAAACATAAGCTTGCTTTTCCTGTGTCAAGACAATCTTAACATTGCGAAACCAATCAACGAAGTTCGGTCCAGTTAACTTATTAGCATCAAGTATGCTTCTCAGTGATAATGCATTTGTCATTTTAGCGTTGATATCCTAATGAATCAAAACAATTAACAATCAATAAATAGCAAGTAGTAATCATTTATGTCAGGCTTTAATACTTAAATGATTATTCTCATTATTTTAACAAAATAATAGCCCTCTACTACTATTTCGAGAAATTTAAGTCTTAAACTTCTTAATGAGCTAGGACCCTTTTCATTCCAGCATAACCTTGAGTGGCTCAACAAGCTATGTTGAAACTAATTGAGTAGGTAACGTAGTTTACCAATTACATCTCTATGCAACTCCTAGATCTAGTTAGGTGACAACTCTTTGCCTAAATACATCATATGCATTTCGCCTAACTTTGCATCTAAATGTCATGTGATCAAGTTTGACGCATCCGGATTACATAACACTTAGTTGAGTAAGACCCACCTTCAATAACTCAAACATGTTCGTACATAAGTTTGACCTTGAGTGACTCAAGAAGCCTCCGAATGGAAGAACTCTGGTTATCTTGTTATGATGGTGGAAGGCAACTTATCATGCGTAACATGGACTCAGTATAATTTAATGAGGGATTTCATTTAACTTTTATATAGGTCTCATTGATTTCATACTTGATTGACATGCATAGCATTCATTCAACTACATACATCGCATATACATAATTCAAAATAAATCTATCACATGTAATCTACTAGGATGATTATGGACTTTATACTAATCTAGTTTCCTTGAGCCATTAGGAAACTAGTTGGTCGAATTCCTAGGGGATACCATACATAGTCTTCGAAAACTTTGTTGGTAATCTCCTTGTTCACTTCTTCTTGGAGCCACATCTCCTTAAAACTTGGAATTTACATAAATTATACTTCCTATCCCAAATCTAAATCTATAAAGAATATAACAATTACATTGCTTTATCAGAAACCTCGAGTTACATTCGAGGGGAGTTAGATGAGAAGAGAATTTACAACTCCGAAATGAAAAAGAGAAGGCAGGGTGCGCAGACCCAATTTATATAATACCAATAAGAAAATTCAACCATACATTCCCTAGTCATACTAAGGTCTAGTCCATAACCATCCTTCATGCATACATAATCATATTATAAGCATGAAATAAAAACGTGCATAGTCAATATCACCTGGTGATCTTGTGTACTATTTGCATAAAATGTCACCAAACAAATTTGAGACAATTTATCAAATCATTCTAAAAATTTCGGTTCCAACTATTAAAACACTTTTAATAACATCTTAACAATTAAGAAAGCTATCTTGAAATCGGACTTTACCTAACTTTTAGGTTGCTTGTCTTAATTAAGACAAAACATTCTAGCTTGCTCAAAATCCAAAACCTTTTAGGACTTCTATTTTTTGTCTTATACCAGATCTTTAAGTTTGCAATCAATCCTAACTCTTTAGGAACTTAAAGTCTCATTAGGTAATTCTTACCTAATGATACTACATGTTTCTCTTAACCTTTAGGATTCACATTTCCCCTAGCAAACGGTTTCCTTGTTGGAGTAGGACTCTAACTCTTAGTGTCCTAGGCGCAGGCAATCTCTTTGGCCATCGAATGGCCTCTGCCAGCCTATTATCAGACTATTGTATACCATCTACAGTGGCTACTGGATGCCCTAAAAGAGCTTAATGGCCACCTCTTTCAACTGCACACAATTCGGCAACAATTGCCTCCTTGGTGTGGCGGTTCGGCCAACTTGTTTGCAGCAACAATTGCCGCTTTGTCCAGTCATGTTCCATGCCTAAACCAGCCATCATAGATGAATATATTCACCTTAGATGCTGTCCAAAACTCCTAGCAAACATGTGGAACGTTTCCACACTCATGCTTGAATTTTATGGCATGCCAACACCTATAAAATAGTCCAAAAAATTTCAGCATTGTAGTATCAACGTTTCATGTCCAAAAACAACTTTGCTTAAACATTTTAAGCTCAAACCAATTTTGTAACTTCAATGGCAGCATATAATATAAAATTTCCAGATCTAAAACATCTATAAAATCAATTTTATATTATCTCCAAATCAGCTTACAAAACTTGACTCAAAACTAAGTTTTTGACATCAAAAACTTGTCGGGATTACTAAGACATGTCATGGCTTTAATCCTTGTTAATTAAAACAATTTTAATCTATCGTTTAAACAATTTTAAACATGATTAAAGTCATTATATAGCTGCTGTCTAGATTTAAAAAAATAAAGAAACTAATATTTCTTTTAAACATAGGAGCCGAAATCATGCCAAAATCAATACGCAACACTTTAACTTGTATATCACCAAGAATTGACATGCATAAACCTCATGTAAACAACATAACCTTGGCTCTGGTACCACTGTTGGTTTAATACTACGCTACCTTGGGCTCATGCAAAAACATGATAATCAAAGTGCGGCAAAAATAAAACAAAGAAGCACCCGAAGTACAACAGGATCTTAGGCTTGTGTTTGCATAGGTTTATAACATTAAAAAACAATTAAATCTCCCATATGATTTAGAAGTTACCTACTTAAGATATCATAACCTTAAGTTGCAAATCCTAATCTTGAATCTAAGATTTACAAAGTTTCAAACTTGTTCAAGACCACAAGAAGCACAATTGTCCTTCCTCTAGAACTAGTCCACACGAATAGCTGATGGATCCTTCTCTAAGGTATGGCTATTCACTTGTGCTAGCAAGTTGATCCTAAGATCACAATCAAAAGATCTATATTCTTGTGTCTTTCTCCCTTAATCAATCTCACTCAACTAGGTGAAGAAGCGGCAAGGAGAACACCAAGGTAGGAGGAATTGCGGTAAGCCTTAGGGAGCTTAGGGAGGCTGCGATTTCACTGTTTTGCTAGGTTAGATTTCTCTTCTTGAAACCAAACTTTTTCTTAAGAAAAATCACAATATCACATATAGAATAGAGCTAGCTTTTGCGGCTACTACCTCTAAAATAGATTATATAGTGGCGCACACCCTAATCCCTATCTCCCTATGCTTGGCCGGCCACCTGTATCTTGTTGCACAAGATTTTCATTAATCCACTTGGACTTAAACTATTTAATTCTAAGATGGATCAATAGGCCCATTATATTATCTAATAATGATAATGGTAAAACAATCTTAATGCCTTAAGTTGGGCCAACCATCCTTAGAGGACAGTCCTAAATTAGAATAGTCGCTTTGTACCCTATCTAATTTTGTCATGCTTATTTATTGGATAGATTAATTTCTAAAGAAAGTAATTTAATTCTCAATTAAATTTTCTTTCTCCTCATGAAACAATTAATGTCATTAATCTATTAATATCATCTCATGATATTATTCCAATATAGTATAGTCAATCGCAATTCACTTTGCACATCTATATGTCAAAGTCGACTACTACACTAGATAAGACTTCTTGATTCCTCTTATCTTATAAAGACATTGTCCTTGGATTTATCAATCTCAATTATGTCTTAATCCATCTCAATTGAACTTCTTCAATTGAGTCCTTAATATAGATCTTTTATTCCATTAAGTTTTACCTTAATAGAATACCATGTTTAATCCATACATATATGTTCTTTTGTGTGTGACCCTCTAGGTTCCCAATATGTTGGAAATGATTATAAGTTAATCATATTAACTTGTTATCATAGATCAAGAGCGGGATCTAGCAACCCATCATGACCACCCAAATACTGTGAAGTCAACATGACCTTTTAGAACCTTTCAGCAACCAGCTTGTTAGTGTAATACGATAATTTCACCATATATCCCGGATAGAGCATGAGCATGGTGCAGTGTCTACTCATGATCAATCCATATTAGTTATTCATAACTTATAATTAACCTTATGAATTCAGAGAAACAACTTTCTCCTAAATCCATTACGCTTTGGCCAAAGACTTAATCAAGTTAATCTTAGTCAAGAACAAATGAGATATGTCTCCAATATCACAGGGAGTGGTGAATCCTTTCTGGATCACTCATTCATCTTCGTATGGTTCATGTCATACCCAATAACACCCTACTTTAAGCATCCTCGTGATTGGGACCCGTTCATGATGAAATCTAAGTATGACACTCTCCATACAAGATGGCCTGGTATCACAAGTCTGAGGACTAATTTACACGACTGGTACTAAGAGAACATTATCATTGACACTAGAATGATATATTACCAAATGAAGTTCTCTTGGTGGGCCATGTTCAGTGAACTTATTCAACAGACAAGCAGCTATATGTTATCCAAAGTATCCCATACTTCAACCTGTATGAGATCGGTTGCTTACTTCATAAGTAAGAAGGCTTAACATATACTAGTCTTTGAGCATTGCCAATGCCCCGTCTTGGCAATACGATGACCAGGAACAGTTTGAGGAACAAGGCTTTAATGCATAAGGATCTCATAATTATAACTCTTTATAATTCCTTTGCAAGGCCATTATGTTCCATGAGCTTCATCCGATTAGTACTTAATAACTCCTTATTATTGTACTAACATGAAGAAAAACCTTGTATCACTATAATCATACGAAAGGTATGCATTATTGACTGTGTATCCCAAGCTCAATCTGATTGGCTCTAGGGCATACACCAACAAAGTAACCAAACGATCTCATATAGGTTGAAGTATGGGATACTTGGGATAACATATAGATGCTTGTCTGTTGAACAAGTTCACTGAACATGTCCCGCCAAGAGAACTTCATTTGGTAATATCACTCCAGTGTCTATGATAATGTTCTCTAGTACTAGTCGTGTAAACTAGTCCTCAGACTTGTGATACCAGGTCATCTTGTATGGAGAAGTCATACTTAGATTCCATCACGAATGGGTCCCAAAAAGGGATGCTTATGTTGAAAGCATGATGAATTTGGGAGAAAGTTGTTTCTCTAAATTCGTAAGGTTAATCATAAGTTGCGAAGAACTAATATGGATTGATCTTGAGTAGACATTGCACCATGCTCATGCGCTATCCGGGATATATGGTGAAAGGACCGTATTACACTGATAGGCTGGTTGCTGAAAGGTTTCTAAAAGGTCACGCTGACTTCACAATATTTGGGTGGTCATGATGGGTTGTTAGATCCCGCTCATGATCTATGCAAACAAGTTAATGAGATTAACTTATATTCATTGCCAACATATTGGGAACCTAAAGGGTCACACACATAAGAATAGATATGTATGGATTAAACATGGTATTCTATTAAGCTAAAACTTAATGGAATAAAAGATCTATATTGAGGACTTAATTGAAGAAGTTCAATTAAGAAAGATTAAGACATAATTGAGATTTGAGAAATCCAAAGACAATGTCTTAATGAGAAAAGAGGAATAAAAAAGTCTTATATAAACTAGTATAGTCGACTTTGACATAGTGATGTAGAAGGTGTATTTCGAATGACTATGCTATATTGGATTAATGTCATGAGATGATATTAATAGATTATATGAGATGAATTGTTCATAAGGAGAAAGAAATTTAATTGAGAATTAAATTACTTTTGTTTAGAAATTAATCTATCAAATAAATAAACACGAGAAATTAGAATGGGTCTAAAGAGACTATTCTAATTTAAGACTGTCTGCTAAGGATGGTTGGCCCAACTTAAGGCATTAAGATTATTAGACCATTATCATTATTAGATAATATAATGGGCATATTGATCCATCTTAGAATTAAATTTTTTAAGTCCAAGTGGATTAATAAAAATCTTGTGCAATAAGCTACAGTGGCCGACCAAGCCTTAGGGAGAGAGGGTCAGGGATTGTGCCTCCATATATATTAGATATAAAGGCTGTAGCTGCCCAAGAGACATTCATTCTACTTGAGATATTCTGATTTTTTCTTGAGAAAAAGTTATGTTTCAAGAACAGAACCCTAACCTAGCAAAATAAGAAATTGCCAGCTCCCTACAAGAAAACGGGTTGCCGTAATTCCTCTTCCTCTTGGTGTTTTTCTCGTCGCTTCTCTTCCTTGTTGAGTGAGATTGGTTTAGGGAGATAAACACAAGAAATAGATCTTTTTATTGTGACCTTAGGATCAACTTGCTAGCACAAGTGAATCACCATACCTTAGAGAAGGATCCATCAGTTGTCCGTGTGGACTAGCTCTAGAGGAAGGACAATTGTGCTTCTTGTGATCTTATTCGAATTGGATCTTAAACTTGAGAGCAATTTGCAATTTGGATCTGCAACTTAAGGTTACGATATCTTAAGTAGGTAACTTCTAAATCATATGGGTGATTTAAATTTTTGAATGCTATAAACCTATGCTAAACACAAGCCTAAGATCCTGTTGTACCTCGGGTGCTTCTTTGTTTACTTTCGCTGCACTTTGATAATTTTGTTTAAGCATGAGCCCGGGAGTAGCATAACCTAATAAGGTATTCTTGCGAGACTATATCATGAGCAACCCAGAGAGTAATTGTATGGTGGATGTATTTGCCTTGGCGATTTATGGTTTGGTGATATTTCCAAAAATATTAGGGCACATTGAGATGGCCCTAGTGGATTTGTTTGAGTGTTTGGACAAACAAATTGATCCTTCTCCTGCTATCCTTGCCGAGATGATTAGGTCACTCAATTTTTGTCGAAGAAAAGGCGAGGGATATTTCGAGGGATGTGCACAGCTTTTGCATGTTTAGATCGAAAGTCATTTTCGGAGAGATGATAATGGAAAGCTTCGCCCCAACATGAAGACTTTCATTCCCCTTAAAGAATTCTGCAAGAAAGAGTGGCCGAGAAAAGAGGATAAGAAACAATGGATCATGGCTCTTTGCCACTTAGCCCAAGAGGACGTTACTTGGAGAGCTCCATGCATGCCGATGGGATCCATTTTGTATAGCTGTGGAGACAAACCATGGGTTCCAATAATGGGAATTTGGGGAGCTATCAGCTATGCACTTCTCTTGGTACAAAGACAGTGCGGGTCTGAGCAGTTCATCCCTATGACTCATGAGCTCACTTTGGTTGATTTTACATATAATGGGTCCAGATACATGAAGGAAACACGTGATCTCATCAAAGCATGGAGAAAAGTTGCACCGATCAGAATTGGGTAGATATACCGACAACGCTACTCTCGGATATTTGGTTTGGAGAGCCAAGAGGATCCACGACATGGTGCTCCCTGCCGAAGATGCCTCTATTTATCCTATAATCCTTCAGCCAGAGCCAGTAGTACCATCAGAGGTTAAGCTTGTCAAGCAAGAATTAGAAAAGGACAAAGGGAAATTGAAGCGAGAATATGATAAGCTTCAAGAGGAAGTCGAGGATTTGAAAACCAAACTTGAGATCCTAGAGGTCAAGACACGGAAGATGGCCAGAGAGTGAGACACGTCACAATCCGATATAATGGATTTGCATAAAAAGAACAAGAACCTAAGGGCCAAAGAAAAATTTACTGGAACTAGCAGATCTCTTGGAGTACGTGAGAAAGAGATAGAAAAGCTTCAGAAAGAATTGGATTTCTAGAAGGGTAAGGTTAAGGAAAGCAAAGAAAAGAAAAGAAAAGGAGTCTAGATTTTCTCATGAGCGGCAAAAGTGGGGAGATGCACGGTCATTGATTTTGGTCAAGCTGGAAAGGTACCGATAGGAGAATGAGCTGTTGAAAGCCAGATTGGGCAATGAGAGGGAAAGGACATCCATGCTGCGCAAGGAAAATGAGACGCTCCATGCGACTATTCATGCCCTAGAGTAGTAGTTGCAAGTCCAGAAAGCTGACATTGTTGCTATCATTCGGGAATATAGGGAGAGAAAGACCGAGTGAAGCCAGGCAAATGATTTAGCCATAGATGCTAGTATGAGGTGGAAGACAGAAACTTTGGGCAGGCAACAATATATAGACCACTTGACTACGCAGATTTGCAAGGTTATGGCTAAGGCAAACGAGATGGTAGAGAAGGTGAAGACTCTAAGGTGTGATGCCAACCTGATAGGGGAACATGGATAGCGTCTACTGAACTTTGTAGAGAAGGCTCAAGACCAATACCAGCAGATCAAATATTCCTATGTAACCCGAGACTTGTAAAAAGTTTCTATGAATTAATGAAATACCTTTGTGTTGGAATTTGATCTTAAGGCAAATACCGTTAGTTTCATCATTTCATACCACATAATCATATAAACATTCATTCATTCATTCATTCATTTGTTCAATGATTCATTGATTCATTGATTCATTGATTCTTCCATACATTTAATAAGTAAAAGGTAATACGTATCATGAAATTATAATCCATGGTATTTACACCAAGGTATAAAAATTGGGCGTCCACCGAAACACCCAGAGAGAGTACCCCGCATCAGTATAATACTCGATAGCAAGTCAGGATCATGGAAAATGAACAGATTACCCGGATAGAGAGAATGTAAAAGGCATAGGATGAGTTAAGGGAATAGTTGGCCAAATCTCATGCCGAATAGAGAGATTAGATGAATAAGTTAATGGAGCTGGTGTCCACCGCATTTAAGGGAAAGGGACACACGAAAAATTCAGCCTTAGGAATAGGATCAGAAAGTCAAGAGGGCAAAGAGGGTCAGCAAGAAGCCGTACTGATAAACGGCCAATCCTCACAAAATATAGAAACTTTACCACCAGCAGCTGCAATGCCTTTCGTGTATGTTCAACCCAACACAGGGGCACAGAAACAGATGCCGATTGGGGTAAATCTTGAGGCAATCTCGGCAAATCCTATCGAGGTCCCAGATCTGGATGATCTAGCCAAAATAGAAAAAATGAAAGCGGCAGAACTGAAAAAGGTTGAAACGGCTGAGTCACAAAATAAATATCAGTTGTTAGAAGAAAGACTGAGGGCCTTGGAAGAGGTTGAATTGTTTGGCAGCCTCGATGCTAAGGAGACAAGTTTAGTTTCCGGTCTAGTGATCCTACCTAACTTCAAAACGCCAGATTTTGAGAAATACAACTGGACCACTAATCCTTCCGCACACTTGACAATGTATTGCCAGAAGATGACTAGGCATGATAGTGATGAGAAATTGCTTATCCACTTTTTTCAAGACAGCCTTACTAGGTCTGCAACTCGATGGTACAATCAGATCACTCGAAGCAAGATCCACTCCTGAAAGGACTTGGCTAGGGCATTTCTGAAACACTATAAAGACGTATCTGATATGGTACCCGACAGATTATCCTTGCAAAATATGGAGAAGAAAGCTACCGAAAGCTTCAAGCAATTTGCGCAAAAATGGAGAGATATGGCTACCCAGGTGCAACCACCTTTAACTGATAAAGAAACTACGGTTCTCTTTATCAATACTCTGAAGGCACCATACTATGAAAAGTTGGTGGGTAACGCCACTAAGAATTTTGCAGATATGGTCATATCCAGAGAGATGATTGAAATCGCTATTAAAAGCGAAAAAATTGAAAGTGGGGAACAAGCCACCCACAAGAAAACAACTCCTGCCAAGAAGAAAGAAGGGGAGGCTCATGCAGTCAATTTCAATAACCGCCCTTTTGCACCTCCAGCACCCTATACACATTACCCAACCTATAATCCATACTACCTAACCATAAACAACCTCACCCAAAACCCTTTCCCTTATACAGCCATATCGCAACAAGTGTACCCGACTGACATATCTCTTCAGATAGCCATTCCCCCAAACACTACACCAAACACTCAAAACACCACTCGAAATGACCAAAGGCCTGTGAGGAATAACCACAAACCTCAATATGGCCCTATCCCTACCACTTACAGCGAGTTGTACCCAAAACTTCTACAGCAGCAACTCGTCACACCTGTCTATCTCAGCCTTTAAAGCCTCCATATCCCAAGTGGTACGATTCCAACGTTCATTGCTCATACCAAGAAGGGATTCAAGGACTCTCAATCGAGAACTGCATTGCTTTCAAGCGCAAGGTCTAGAGCCTTATTGATGCAGGAATTGTAAAATTCGAACCAAAAAATGGGCCTAATGTTGCAGGTAACACGTTGCCTAATCACACAGAGGCTAAGGTTAACGCAATAATGTCAGGAGAGGTTGAAAAGGTAAAAAGAGATGTTAGAAAGGTAAATACGCCAATGATCATAGTTTGGATAGAGATGGTCAAGGCAGGGTTGATTTAACCGAAAATGGATGAGAGGAAGATAGCCAACCAATCAGAGGGTTTTTTCCAATATCATGAGTGTAAGGGGCATGCCATTCAGGATTGTGAAGAGTTTTTAGCAAAGATTCAAAGGATGATGGATATTTGTGAGGCTTAGTTTTCTGAAAAGATAGAGGATCCTGAAGTCAGTATGAATGAAGCCAGCTACGGGATGGATAGACCCCTGATCATATATTATGACGAGCCAAAGGTAAAGGCTATTCCAGTGGTTGAGGGACCCACTCCAAAATTGATCATAGAATTGCCATCCCTTTTTCCTTATAAAAAAGACAAGGCGATTCCATAGAGCTATGAATGCAGTAGGCAATATCGGGATCTTCGAATCATCAGACAGCTGCCGTGGATTTAACTGGAGTGGGTCATCTGACCCGAAATGGTAGATGCTATACCCCGGGAACAGTTGAACAAAGACAAATGAGAAAGACATGAGGACCTGATAAAGGGAAAAGGACAGTGGAACTAAACCATATATAGGTAGAACAGTCTGGGGAAGTAGAGAAGGATTCGACCCCGGTTAATAAAATGAAAGAGCCGGTAAATGAGAAAGAAGCCTTCGAATTCTTAAAGTTCATCAAATACAGTGAATACAGTGTAGTAGAAAAATTGCACCGCCAATCGACGAGGATTTCAGTTCTTTCACTGCTGTTAAACTCAGAGCCACACCGAAATGCTCTGCTGAGAATTTTGAACCAGGCATATATGGCTAACAACATATCGATGGAAAAGTTAGATCGATTGGTGGGGAACATCACAGCAGATGACTATATCTCTTTTAGTTATGATGAGATACCGCCAAATGGTATAGGATCTACCAAGGCTCTTCATATAACCACTACTTAGAAGGGGCATATTCTGCCACCAGTACTCATTGACAATGGGTCCTCTTTGAACGTGATTCCATTGGCAACCTTGTCAAAACTGCCAATTGATATGTCCTACATGCTGTCGATTCATACCATTGTCAGAGCCTCTGATGGCACTCATCGGGACGTGATGGGGAGCATTGAAATCCTGCTTCAGATAGGTCCATGTACTTATGAGATCAAATTCCAAGTGATGGACATCACCCTATCGTATAATTATTTGTTGGGAAGGTCGTGGATTCACTCTGCCGGGGCTATGCCGTAATCTCTACATCAGAAGCTGAAATTTGTGATGGAAGGATGCCTAGTCAGTGTGTCAGGAGAATAAGATATTATAGCTTCTACATCCACCGATTCCCCTTATATAGAAGTGAAGGAAGATGCCATAGAGTGCTCGTTCAAGTCATTGAAGTTTGTCAACGTTGTGTTCATCATCGATGGATATAAAATTCCAGAGCCGAGGTTATCCAAGAGTACCCGGTTTAGGGTGAGGACGACAGTGGGAAAAAGTTGTCGTGCAGGAAAAAGATTAGGAAAATACCTCCAAGGAATGGCCGAAGTGATAGAAGTGGCCGAAAAGAAAGACCAACTCGGTCTTAGGGTACCTCCCTAAAGCCCATGGCAAAATAAGAAAATTTGAGAAGACCAGAAAAAGAAAGATGGCCCGACTTTCAGGTGTTGATATGGAATGGGAGCCCATGACTTTCCCTCCAATCCTTCACATTTTTCGCTCAGCAGATTTTGAATTTGGTGAGAAGAATTATGATGATGTGATGGCCATGTTGGACCAAGCATTCAAGAAATTCTATATGGGTGAGGATAAACAGCTGATGGAAATGATGATCGGCATGGCTAAAATAGATGAGCTGGGGAATGAAAGCATAAGTTGGATGGTGCGCCCATGTCCTCCAGGTTATGAGTTGACAAATTAGAGTGTGACTGAACTTCCTGTAGTTTTTAGGTCTACTTTAGAGTAATGCTCTGAATCAATCTTAATTGCCTCTGCCCAAGGGCATTAAGAATCTTTTTGCATGGGCTTATGTTTAAGACTTTTCATTCAATAAATGACAATCATGATGCATTTTCTTCATATTAATGTGTCCATATTCTTTCATTTTTTATTCTTTCGTTATGATTGCCTATATGCCTTCCTATATTTTTTTCCCCACCTATTTACAGGTGCCCGGATACGGAATATGAGGACTGTCCTGTCAATAATTCTGAAATTGATTTTGAAAGACCCATTTGTGCGGGTGACTTTGACGCCAACGAAGATGTCAAGGATTGTGATTTGTCTCTAGATCTATTGAGAATAATAGAACAATAGGAGAAACAAGTATTGCCTCATAAAGAGTAGTTAGAATTGATAAATTTGGGGAATGGGGAAGAAATAAAAAAGGTCAAGATTAGGACAGCCATTTCACTATCGATAAAGCGAGAATTGATAATTTTACTCCAGGAATATGTAGATGTGTTTACATGGTCATACTAAGACATGCCTGGGTTGGACCCTGATATTGTGGTTCACAAACTCCCATTGAAACCAAATTGCAAGCCAATTCAACAGAAGTTCAGAAGAATGAGGCCTGAGATGCTGTTAAAAATAAATGAAGAAGTGAAAAACCAATTCAATGCCGAATTCTTAGAAGTGGAAAAATACTCGGAGTAGGTAGCAAACATTGTCCCGGTTCTGAAGAAAGATGGCAAAGTACGGATGTGTGTCGATTATCGGGATTTGAATAGGGCAAGCCCTAAAGATGATTTCCCGTTGCCTCACATTGATACACTAGTAGATAATACCGCAGAGAATTCAATGTTTTCCTTCATGGGAGGTTTCGCAGGGTACAATCGGATTAAGATGGCATCGGAGGATATGGAGAAAACCATATTTGTGACGATGTGGGGAACTTTTTGCTATAAAGTGATGCCTTTCGGATTGAAGAATGCTGGGGCAACATACCAAAGAGCCATGTGACTTTATTCCATGACATGATGCAAAAAAGAATCGAAGTTTATGTCGATGATATGATCGTAAAGTCGCAAGGAGCAGACGAACATATTACGAATCAAAATTTTTTTTGAAAGGTTGAGAAAATTCCAACTTAAACTCAACCTGGTAAAGTGTACTTTTTGAGTCACTTCAGGAAAACTACTGGGCTTCATTGTTAGCAAGAAAGAGATTGAAATTGATCAAGATAAATTGAAAGCTATTCAAAACTTGCTTCCACCTTGTACTCAGAAAAAAGTAATAAGCTTTTTGGGTAGATTGAATTATATCGCTCGGTTCATCTCTCAACTGACTGATAAGTGTGACCCGATATTCAAGCTACTCCAAAAACGTGATCTGGGGAAATGGGATGAAGAATGCCAGATAGCCTTCGATAAGGTCAAGCATTATTTGTCAAAACCACTAATACTAATACCACCTATCCTAAGAAAGCCACTTATATTATATTTGTCAGTAAAATTCCATGGGATGTGTATTGGAGCAACATGATGAAACCGAAAAGAAAGAAAAAGCCATCTACTATCTCAGCATGAAGTTCATGGTAGAAAGGCTTTCTTGTGCCCTGGCCTGTACTGCCCTAAGGCTCCGGCAGTACGTGTTGTATCACACGATGTGGCTGATTGCAAAGTTAGATCCCTTAAATACATATTCGAGGCACCTTCGTTGTCAGGAAGAATGGCGAGATGGCAAGTGTTGCTTTCCAAATATGATATTGTGTATGTGAGCCAAAAGGCTATAAAAGGTAGCGCAGTAGGCGAATTCCTAGCAACTCGAGCAGTAGAGGATTACGAGCCTCTAAATTTTGATTTCCTTAACATAGACTTAATGTGTGTTTCGCAAGAAGTTGGGACTTTCTCTGAGAAGAAAACCTGGAAAATGTTATTTGATGACGCACCTAATGCCATGGGGTACGGGATCGGTGCAGTGCTCATATCCCTTGAGAAAGATTAGCATCCTTTCACTGCCAGATTGGATTTTGATTGTACAATCAATACCGCTGAGTATGAGGCATGTACTATGGGCCTTCGTGTCACCATAGAAATAAAGATCAAGACACTAGAGGTCTTCGGAGATTCAACCCTGGTAATATACCAACTGTGCAGAGAATAGGAAATCCGAGATGCCAAGCTAATCTGATATCGAGAGCTTATACTGAGCTTGATTGAGGAGTTTGAAGAAGTGGTTTTCAATTACTTGCCCCGAGAAAAAAAATTGAATGGCAGATGCTTTAGCCATTTTATCATCAATGTTTAAAGTGAATGAAGGGGCCGAAGTTGTGTCAATCAAGATGAGCATATACGAGTCTCCTGTCCACTGCTTGAGTATCGAAGAAGAAGCGGATGGTCGCCCTTGGTATTACGACATCTTGCAATACGTCAAGAGTCAACAGTACCATGAACAAGCAATGGAAAATGATAAGAGAACCCTAAGGAGAATAGAAATGGGTTTTGTCTTAGATGGTGGAATCCTTTACAAAAAAGGGAAGGACCAGGTTCTGTTGAGATGTGTCATTTCTGTTGAAGCTCAGAGAATCCTTGAAAAAGTTCACGAAGGAATATGCGACACTCGCGCCAACGACCACATGCTGGCTAAACAGATTATGAGGGCAGGATACTATTGGCTAACAATGGAAAGGGATTGCATCAATTATTCTCGGAAGTGCCATAAATACCAGATATATGCAGACAAGATTCATGTGCCTCTATCGCCGTTGCATGTCATGACGGCTCCATGGCTATTTTCAATGTGGGGAATGGATAAGATTGGGCCCATTACCCCGAAAGCTTTGAACAGACACCGTTTCATCCTGGTGGCCATAGATTACTTCACAAAGTGGGTAGAAGCCATTTCTTATGCCAATGTAACGAAGTCAGTGGTGTGCAGATTCATCAAAAAAGAGATTGTGTGCAGATATGGACTCCCGAAAAGAATAATTTCGGACAATACTAAGATGATGAGGGAAGTATGTACCAGTTCAAGATCAAGCATCATAATTTGGTGCCTTATCGTCCGAAAATAAATGTGGCAGTAGAAGCAACCAATAAGAACATCAAGAAGATTGTTAAAAAGATGACCGATGTGTACAAAGATTGGCATGAGATCTTCCCTTTCGCTCTCCATGCATATCGTACCTTAGTTCGCACATCTACGGGTGCCACACCGTTTTTGCTGGTATACGGGATAGAGGCAGTGCTACCTATTGAGGTTGAAATTCCTTCACTTTCTGTTTTGATGGAAGTTGGCTTAGAAGAGGCAGAATGGGTTTGAGCTTGCTATGAATAGTTGAATCTCATCGAGAAGAAAAGGCTGAAAGCAATTTTCCATGGGTAATTGGTATTGAAGAAGGTTCTCCCTATTGTGAAAGATTATCGAGGAAAATGGGCTCCGAATTGGGAAAGACCCTATGTGGTGAAAAAGGCTTTTTCTGGATGAGCATTGATCTTAACTCGGATGGACGGTGATGACTTGAGAAATCCTGTAAACACCGATGAATTGAAGAAATTCTATGCTTGAAAAAAAAAAAAAAAAGAAGAAAAAAGAAAGAAAAAGTGTGATATTGTGCATATGAGAATTCGAATGATTCCAAGTGCAAAAATGAAAATTCTATTTATCTATTTCCCCTGAGGATTGCTTTTCAATGAGAATATTCATGCTTGATATGAGAAATGGCTATCTTTCATATTCCTTTCACTAAGAAGAAATTATCCCTAGTTACCCTCTTTGAGCCTTAGGAATTTTTTCTTTCTTTGAACCTTGGTTGAGGATCACTCTCCACATTGGAAGACAAAATGTGAGGAAAATCTCCTTCAAAAACCATGGCAAAATGAGCCATCAAAAAAAAAGAAAAGGAAAAGAAAAGAAAAAGAAAAAAGCACACACAAAAAATATGTGAAAAAGTATGGCAAATGAAAGCCAAGAATGAAAAGAAACCAAATTCAAAAAAAAAAAAAAAAAAGAGAAAAGTCCAAAAAAGATGAATGTTTCGAAAATGAACCCTTCTCATGAAAGGATCCTTGATCTGATCACCCTTAAACACATTTTGGGCCTATTTATCCGTTCTTTCTAAACCCGAACCTTGGCCTACATTACGTGCTTTTAAAGTCCATTTTGATCAAGCATGGGTATTTAACTTGGAGGGTTTTTCTCAGATTTCATCCTATCTTTTGAATGGTCATTTTTACCATTAAAGAATTTAGAATTCTCAGATGCGTGGTGGAACACGAAAAAAAAAGAAAAAAAGCAAATGAAAAAAAAAAGAATGTAAAGGAGAGGTTTAAGCCGAAAACCCGAAAAGGGTGACTTAAAACCGAATGGGGGACACTTCGGTTGAAAACCCGTAAAGGGCGGCCCAAGTACTGATCAAAGATTAAATCAATGCTCCGTGTAAAGGGGAGAAAGTATCAAAAAATCAGAGAAAAGAGGTAAAGCTCAGTCAGAAACAACAGCGAAAGTCGAGAAGTCACCCGAGCAAATGGCTAGCTCAAAAGATATTTCAGAGGAACTAAAGCAGGAAGGGTCCAGGATATTCTGCATCTGGGGCTTCTATACCTTCTCCTTTACATTTTCCTTTTAAATCCTTGACATTCACCTTTGTTATCTAAACCTTTTTGCAATGAATTCTTATTGGCCCTTTCATGGCCTTTGGCTATTTCATACCGTCTTTCATACATGTTGTGATGCATTTTGAATGTTATCAAATTGAATAATGATTAGTAAACATAAAATTCTCTAAATAAAAGGATTTCTTTACATTACTATGGAGTACATTTAAATTTTAGAAGAGGTTTGGAAACCATTAAAATTTGGAGAAACTCGCGAAAATCCATAATGCCGAAAAGCTCGTCAAGTGGGGAAAATCAAGGATAGGCTGAAGACACCGTCACAGAGTCAGAAAACTTGTGGAACATGGTGAAACCGTAGAGAAAAGCTCATCAAGTAGAGCAAACCATGAATAGGTTAGAGACACCATCACGAAGTCAAAAAACTTGTGGATCAAGGTGAAACCGTAGAGAAGAGCCCATCAAGAAGGGCAAATCATGGATAGGCTGAAGACACCGTCACAGAGTCAAAAAATTTGTGAATCTTAGTGAATCCATAGTGATGAAAAGCTCATCAAGTAGAGCAAACAGTGGAGTTGAGAAGATTCGTGAACCTCAATGAAATCATGGATTAAAACTCATGACACAACCATGTAATTGCATTCAACCCTAGGGAACATGCATCTTACAAGCATTTGCAAAACTTGTCATCAACATCACTGCATTCGACGACCATTGCAGGTGTAGACACCTAATTTTGTCTGGACCCTCTAAACCAGGTAAGTTCCTCCTTGTACTTCTCAGAATGCAAAGAAACTCCCCTCATCCCACAGATGGTTCTCCAAGACTTATGATTTGGAGTTCAACACGAAAAGTCAACCGAAAAAAGTCAACTTCGTAAAAGTGAACCCTGAAAAGTCAACTACTAAAAAACTCAACTCTTAGTCAAAATAAAGATTCAAGGTTTCATTGAACAATGGTGAAAGAATTTTGATAATCCAAGGTCTACAACGAAAGATATAGAGTTCGAAAGATGGGTTACGAAAATTCAGTATAGGGGAATACCTAATTCGGCACATTTGGGAAAGCCTAAATCGGAGGGCAATTTGATCGTAAAAATTGGGCATTTTCGGACCAACTCAAATTCAATATATAAAAAAGGTAATAGAAAAATCAAATCCGAAAATCGGACCCGTTTTGAGTAAAACTGAGGTTTCGAAGATTAAAGGGAAACATTGAAAAATTCGAGAAAAATAGGTCCCGAGCTCAAAAAATTATGAAAACTTTCAGATTTGAATTTTATATTTTACAGAAGGGATCAGTGAAGAAAAATCAGGAATCGGAGCTCAAATGAAAAATGACAAAGTTCGGGTGCACTAACCCGAAATTTCAAAAGAAAATTTCGAGAAAAATAGGAAACGAGCTTGAAAAATTATGAAAATTTCCAAATCTCAATTTTATATTTTTTGGAAGGTATTGGTGAAGAAAAAATCTGGAATTAGAGCTCAAATGAAAAAGGCTAAATTTGGGAGACACTAAACCGAAATTTTTAAAGAAAATTCCGGGAAAAATAGGAAACGAGCTAGAAAAATTATGAAAACTTCAAGAACTGAGTTTTATATTGATTTGGAGGTATTGGGAAAGAAAAATCTCAAATTGGAGCTGATTTGAAAAAAGGCAAAGTTCAAGGAGGCCTAATCCGCAATTTTAATGAAAAATCTGGAAAAATGGAAAACGAGCTCCAAAAATTATGAAAATCTCCAGAACTGAATTTTATATTTATTTGGAGGGATTGGAGAAATAAAATCCAAAATTGGGGTCCGTTTGCAATTAAATTAAGCTTTGGGGCCACAATGTAATTTTATCGAAGAAACCGAAAAAGGCCATTTTGCAAATTAAAAAATGAGGAAGTTGCTGGAAATTTCCAGGCCATTCGGCCAGCTCATGATGGAATAAAGGCTGAGATTTGATCAATTTTATTCAATGGCCAAGATTAAATTGCAAGAAGACATTTTTAATCTTAGGTTAGTTCCTTTGTGATCATGCCAAGTGGCCTAGATATTTTGAAGAGAAATGAGCACATCCTTATCTCCTCTTGGCTAGAAAATTCTGATCAAAGGGCCAAGATAAGGTTGCAAGATGACATTTTTATTTTCTTTGGCTAGTATGCCTTGTCATGGATGCCACATGTCTTAATTAAAAAAAGATGAGCACATCCACACACTAAGAGGGGTTCGGCCAGCCCTATCTAAGAGAGAGGGGTCTTCATTTTTCATGAAGCTAGTCATTTTTAGAAGGCAAGGGCAGTAGCTAACTTGGAGGAAAGAAAGAAATTTTTTGAAGAGAAAGCAAACTTGAGAAAAAGCTTTGAAGGTAGCCATTGGCACCCCCTCTCTTGCATTTTTCTAACCTTTCCATTTTCTTTTTCTTTTCCATGTGATTTCCAATCCTTTTCTTATGTAAATAAAGGTTTGAAAGTTTTCTTTGAAGATTTTTCATTTCTTCTTTTCATCAAAAAAATGAAAAAAACATTTTACTACTTATTTGTTTTCGCCGAATGATAAGGAGTATTGTGCTTACCTTGTGTTTGATTTTTGGTTTGCATGGTTGTGGTAGGATAGTTTATTTTGCTGGTTTAGTCTTCAAAAATAAACAAAAATAAAGAGGTGGAAAGGCTTCATGACCTTGATGAAAATCAAGAGATTATGGTTAGGGGGGCTATGTCCATTGTACCAACCATGGAGCTCACCTCTATTTTATTTATTTTCTTGCTTTAACTTGCTATTTTTTATTTATTTTCATCTGTATCCTTGCTATACTATTTTGTTCATGCCAAGTAATCCATACCTTTGCATCTTTTGGCTATTTCATTTAGCATTCTTGGTCATGCATATGCCATGCCACTTATTTTATGCTTTTCTACATTCCCTACTTGATTTTTGACTTAAGCCAATCAATGGCTCAAAGCTAAGCTCTTTTAAGCATGCTTGTGGCAAATTAATAGTCGAGATTGGGTATTCTTACTTTTTGATTTTATTTTACTATTAATCTATGGTCAAAATAATTGATTTTTTTACCACATGCAGTAGTCATTTAGGGGATTCCTTGATATTTTTCTCATGATTTTTAGATTTTTTTATCATGTTTGAAAAAATGGATTTTGAAAAAGCAGTTTTTAACTCACTGTCTTGATTTTGATAAAATTCGGTCATAGTATCCATGCTCCAAAAATTAATATCATTTTTTCCCATAGATTTAAACATGTCTTACGTCTACCCTAATTTTTACAGAGTTTTTTTAATTTTTTTAGAAGGGCAAAAAAATAGGTTTTCAAGATTACCTGTGAGAGTCATAGTTGTTTTTTAGAAATAGTAACTTTCTGTTTTGGATAATTCAGTCATAGTATCCATGCTCCAAAAATTAAGATGATTTTTTTCCATGTATATCAACATGTTATAGGTCTCCCCTAATTTTTGCAGATTTTTTTGAAATTTTCTAAAAGGGTAAAAAAATAAGGTTTCAAAACTGGTTGTGGAAGTCAGATTTGTTTTCAAGAAATAATAATTTTCTGTTTTTATTAGTATATTAAGAAGGGGTTGATTTGGGATATTAGTTACTGTCTTAGGGTTATTTTCATGTCATTTCAATCATAAATTTGATTTTACAAAAGTCGGGTCAAGGGTGGTCAACTCGGATTTCAAAACTAGGAAAAATAGAGCATTTTAAAGTGGGGGTTCGGCCATGAGGCCTTTTTCACCTAAAAATTCCATTTTTTAAAAACCCAAGTCCAAAATTGAAAATCCAATTTAGGTCTCTTCCAAAGGTAGTCGGATACCTTTTTAGGTTTACGGATGTCCTTGCTTCATGAGAGAAATATATTTTCATGCATTGCATTTTTCATGTTCATGCATGTTCCATGATATCTAATTTTTGCTATCTTAGTCATGTAAGTTCCATATGTATGAATATTTCATAGTGATGTCATTGCTTTGATTTAAATTTCATGTTGTTATCTTGGTTATGATATAAACATGGATATTCTATGATAATGTCATTTTGTGCTTTTTGCCTTGTCATAATTTCCATTGCCATGTCATTTAGATTTTGCCATGCCATTTAGCTTATACCATGTCATCTAGATTTTGCCATGTCAAGCATGCCATGCCATTATTTCTTTTGCCATGTCATTTAGATTATGCCATGTCATCTAGATTTTGCCATGATAAGCATGCCATGTCATTCACCCTTTTGCCATGTCATTAGTAATGATTTGCATATTCATAATCATCTTTTTTTTTTTAAATAATTTCTAATGCCATAAAGATAATCATTCTTTTTAAAACAAGGATATTCCCGAGTTAAAATAATTCATGAGTTCTCTGCTGGGTTTGCCGGAGAGGATGTCATCAATTATCATTAACAATGGAATATCTTTCTTTCAAAAAGAGTGTGATTCGGAGATTTTCCAAATAAATTAAATTTTCTATGTTTTACTGGGTCTGCCGGGAAATATATAAAAATTTTGTGCTAATGAATTTCGGATCATTTTCAAATTAAAAATGGGATTGTTCTTCTTTAAATTGGGAATTATTTTAAAATGCCAAATCTAAAACTAATTTTTACCGAGACTCAAGATAACACACGACTAATAAGATACCATTTTATACGGGCGTTGTGGTGGTGCTAATCTTTCCCCGCACGTAACCGACTCCCAAACCCACTTCCTTGATTTCTTTGGTTTAAAAGCACAGACTTCGAAATTGGTTTTTAAAAATGTTTTAATTAATTTTAAAATGTTTTACAAAATCGATTTTAATAGGTGGCCGATCACACCTAGCCAAAAAGGATTGGTGGCGACTCTATTTCTTTTTCGATGTTGTTTTCAAACCCTCATTTTATTTCAAGAGGAATTAAGTCGTCTTTTCCTCTGTTTCCCCAATGTCACACTTAACGAGTAATGTCTCACGATGGGACTTGTTATTTTTTCGGTTGCGACAGCTTGGCGACTCTACTAGGGATATTTAGAGAGTCAGGCCTAGAATTAGTCATGTGTTATCATAGTCTCGATTTTATCGATTTTATTCGGTATTTAATTTTAATTCCCACATTTTTTAATAAGAAGAATCTTGAAAAAATAAAATGTTTTTGAATATGTTCATACTCATTAACATGCATATTATTATTGTTCTCTGGTTATTTTGTTGTATATTATTGTTCTTTGCTTAACTAATGCTTTACGTTGTTTAATCTTATCGGGGTATTTAGAATAAAAGTTTAAGAATAGTTGGTGAAAGGTTTGTTTGTTCCTCCTTACACACATGTGCATTTGCATAACATGAGCCCTATACCCGGGTTCCGTCCCTTTTAGGTGGAAGCAAAGTAACTAAGCCTTCGTGATTAAAAATTCGCATGGGCTAGTGAAACACTTCTGGAGTACTAAAGTACCTATGCCTTCGTGATTAACAATCCGCATGGGCTAGGGAAAAATATACTCTAACAAGTTGAACCCGCTTTTATCGGGGTGCCTTGCTATCCTTCACCGGCGATAGTGAGGAATAATCTGGAGCCGTTAGAACCTCATTAAACCCCATATAGTGAACCTAGGCGAAGCCATGCCTGGTTGCCGAAATTCAGTTAAAGGTACCGAAGTTAGGAACACATGGAGTGACGATTCTAATCCTTTTATCCCTTATTCTACATTTCGAATAAGCCTTGCAAATCAGGCGATGGTGAATGCACACATTTTGCCCGCAATAATATTTGTTTTTCCATCCCAGGGGTATCATAATGCCGAAATTTTATTGATACCATCAGGGACATTTATTGATTTGGATCATATATTATTTTGCTATTACTTGAATCTTTTCCCTTACTAATTTGTTTACTTTCTTTTTTCATGCATTCTTGTCATCATTCCTGCACATGGAAGGTTAGTGGTCTCGGGGTAATATTCAACCAACAGGGCTTTCATAGAGGGTCACTGTGCCTCAGTGGTCGAGAGACATTTAGTGGTGAGGAAACGCTCCGAGGAGGGTCAGCATGGTAATGGGGATTGTTTGAAAGAGCGGTATGTATCAGTATTGCCAGTTGATCTCACTATCCAGCAAAACGATCTTCGTGGGTTGATGGATATATGGAATCAATGGGACATAGCAGAAAGAGAACCTTCACTCAGATTTATGGGGACATAGCACTGTTAATACCAGTCAAGGTCAGTAGTGAGTTAATCCGGGCTGTGGTGCAGTTTTTTAATCCTACCTACCGATGCTTCACCTTCAACCGAGAGGATATGACTCAGACCATCAAAGAATATTCGACTCTGTTGCATAATGAGAATGTCATTCCAGATCGTATTTACTATTGGTGTAAGCCCTACAAGCCAATCTAGTTAGGCTTGTAAAACACTATTTATATATTCATGTATTGCACATTATAGTTTATTAATTATAATTGAGGTATTTCTTTATCCATAAGTATTGTTATAATTGTTATAAACGACTTGTGAAGATAAAGCCCATGAGACACAATGGCATTGCAAAGGAATTGTAAGGTGTTACAATTATGAGCATCCTTATGCATCAATGCCGTGTTTCTAAACTATTCTTGGTCATTGTATTGTCAAGACAGGGCATTGACAATGCTCAAAGACTGGCATATGTTAAGCCTTCATGCACTTGATGCATGTAACTGATCTCATAGGTTGAAAGTATAGAGATACTTGGGGATAACATATGGGTGCTTGTTAGTTGAACAAGTTCACTGAACATGACTCGCTATGAGAGTTTGATTTGGTATTTCACTCAAGTGTCTATGGTAAATACTCTCATGTGTCAATAGTGTAAGTAATCCATTGACTTGTGACACCAGGTCATCTTGTATGTGAACTGTCATACTTAGATTTCATCACGAACGGGTCCCAATCACGAGGATGCTTAAAGTAGGGTGTTATTGGGTATGACATAAAGCATACGAAGATGAATGAGTGGTCCAGAGAGGATTCATCACCCCAAGTGATTAAGGGGACATATCTCACATGTATCTGGCATATATTAACTTATTGAAGTCCTTGGCCAAGGCAATACTTAAGGAGTTAATATAAAGCTGCATATCTAATATGGAATGGGTTAAGAGTAGACATTGAACCATGCTCTTTCCTATCCCTGGACATTTGATGAAGGGTTCGAATTACATAGACATATTGTACACGAAAGGCTAGTCGAAGCTTGATGACTCTCTTGGCATTTGGGTAGTCATGATGCATTGCTAGATGCCGCTTATGATCTATAAGTATAAAGAAGAAATTCTTAATTGAATTTATTATATTTATTGCCAATATGTTAAGGGCCTAATGAGTCACACACAAAAGGTGATTATTGAAATTAAAATGAGATTGGGTTAGATTAAATATTCATTAAGTGTTGTGGGCTTATTGTGAATATTTAATAATATATGTGTAAGGGCTTTAGTGCAATAAGTCCAAGAGTTGGCATACACTAAACCTGATAATATATATGCCTTATGTTGTTGCCGCCTCCCCCTAAGGAAGAAAAACCCTGGTAGCCGCATTCTCTCACCTCCCTGTGAGAATTGGCGCATAGAGAAAAGAGGAGCAAGAATCAGTTTTCTTCTGGCCTGCTTCTTTTCGGCTAACTAGAGTAAGAGGAGGAAGGTTTCTCACAACCTAGACCACTAGCATCGTCTTGGCAAAACATAATCTCAATCTTGTGAAGGCTTTTAGATCACCTATGTGAATTATCGTTAGAGGTCGGACACTTGGACGACTTTGGTCTTCCACAGGCTGCATTGTGTACAAGAGAAAGAACATCAAGAATCTATGATGTGGTTTTGACAATCTCCATTACAGAGGTATGAGATTTTTGATTGTTATCTGTTCTTGACAGCTTGATCATTTTGAATTCATAGGTAGATCCATGGAGGGATTCGGTGTCTCTTTGTTTTATTTTATTCCGCTGCGTTGTATATTTAACTTGTTGATTAAATTATACATTATCTCTGTTTGAGCATGAGCCGAATCCCAACATTTACTTGAAAGATACGAAGACGTCGGGAAGGTGTCCAAGATTTTGGGGGAGGAAAGAATTTGGGTCGAGTGTCACGCGGTCCGAAAAGGAGCAAACACTTGCATTTCGTGGGATACTCTACGGGCTTTAATCCATAGTCATTCTAGCAAGGAGACGGCTAGAAACATCTTTGCCTTGGCTATCTATGGGTTAGTTATCTTTCCAAAGACATTGGGATACGTGGATGTGGCAGTAGTAGATATTTTCGAGAGGTTAGGGCAGAGGAAAAACCCGGCCCCTGCAATCATAGCAGAAACAATCCGGTCCCTGAATTTCTGTAGATGGGGAGGAAAAGAGCATTTCGTGGGTTGTGCACAGCTTCTCTACATATGGATTCAGAGCCACTTTTGGAAGCAAGAAAAATTTTCTCTCCGCTCGTATTGGAAGTCATTTGCACCGATTAGTGAATTTCTCAAGAGGGATTGGCCCGAAGATAAGATCGAAGAACAGTGGGTCAACATACTCCGAAACCACAAGACCGAGATGGTTATTTGGAGGGCTCCATGGATAGCTCCTATGCCAATGTTGTACAAGTGTGGGTACAAGGCATATGTCCCATTATTAGGAGTATGGGAAGGTGTGAGTTATGCACCACTGCTGGTGCTAAGGCAATCGGAATCTCGCCAGTTCACTCCTACGACCCATGATCTTAATGAGTTAGAATTTGCCTATGGAGAGGACGGGTACTCAAGAAAAGTGCGCGAGATTATAGTGGCATGGAAGAAAACTTATCGGGTAGAGGTGGCTCGATATGCCAACATCGTCACACCCGACTACATGGTATGGAGAGATAAAAGAGTTAATGATAGACTATTGGCACTCGATGGGAGGGGTGTCACACCCGATTACAACCGAAAGAAGTGCCATCTGAGTTAGAAATTGCAAAGTCAGAATTTGAAAAAGAAAAGGCCCGAATGAGCAAAGAGGTTGCTCGACTCCAAGAATAGTTTGATCACTTGAAGACTAGGGAATCGATTTAGCAAAGGGAAGCGAAAAAGGTCAAGAGAGAAAGGGATACTGTCAAGGGTGATCTCGAGGAACTACACATGGAAAATAAAAGGTTCCGCTTTGAACTAAAATATGGAGGGGCAGTTAAGTCTTCCAGGGTATGGCAGAAAGAAGTCGACAACCTGAAAAAAGGGAGCGACTACTAGAAAGAGAGAGCGAAACAAGAGGAAGCTAGAGCCGCCAGAATTGATCAAGAGAAGCAAGTTAAGGAAAGCTCACACATCGCTATTTCTATTGAATTATTGAGATGTCAGTTGGAAAATGAAAGACTACGGGCCAGGTTGAAAGTTGAAGAAGCAAAGCAATCCGAAAAAGGGCTACTGTGAAGGAAAGTCTGAGATCTAGGGAAGTTACTTTAGGACCATTATAATCGAATGACACTTTGATAGAAAGGAAATAGATTGGCAAATTATTCAGTAGATGCCAGATTGTCTTAGGCAAAGTTGTTATGCAATGTGGACAAATCTCATTGTTTTATCTTTGGTGTATTTAATTTCAGTAATCAATGGAAGATCGTTTGGTCGAAATTATCCTGAGTCCAATACTGTCAAATGCATTCATACGTTCATTCACATTTATTTGCTTAGTCATTCATTTGTCAACTCATTCATTGCATTCATCTGTTTGTTTGTTGATAAACATGTACATTTCAATCATTCATACTTCCATACATTCAATAAATACTTTAATAAATCCATCATGAAGATTCTAATCCATGATTTCTAGAAGGTGTGAAAATTGGGCGTCCTTCGAAAAACCCAGAGTCCCAGCACCTATACAACACCAGATCAAGAACCAGGGCTATGGAAGGGGGACAGATGGCTCGTATTGAAGGATTAGAAAGGGCTAAAAGAGAGTTGCAAGAAAAGTTGGCTAGGTCGCAGGAGCAGTTAGCAAATCCCAAGAAGAGTCGAGATAGAACAAATGACAAAAATGATGGAAATGATGTCCACTATACTTCGAGAAAAGGGGCATGTTGAGAATCCAACAGTAAGAAGAGAGGCAGAGAATCAAAATGCTCGACCAGAGATCGTACTGTTAAACGGTCAATCATCAAAGAGTACTGAGAATCCACCCCCGACAGCTGCTATGCCATTCGTATATATCCAACTCCGCGTGGGAGCACAAAATCAGGTGCCGATTGGCACAAATACTGGAAACATCCCAGCCGACCCCATTGACGTCCCTGACTTGGATGAATTAGCTGAACAAGAAAAACTGAAAATGGTCGAGAAAAAAAGGGCCGAATTGACAGACACACAGAGTAAATTTCGTTTATTGGAAGATAGACTACGATTAGTAGAAGGAGCTGATCTGTTTGGCAGTCTGGATACCAAGGAATTAAGCCTAGTCCCAGGTCTTATAATCCCACCTAAGTTCAAGGTGCCAGATTTTGAGAAATACGATGGATCTAGTAATCCATCGGCATATTTGACAATGTAATACCGACGAATGACCGAATATGATGAAAATGAGAAGCTATTGATCCATTGTTTCCAAGATAGTTTATCGGATCAGCAACTCGTTGGTATAACCAACTCAGTCGAAACGAAATCAAGACATGGATGGACTTGGCTAAGGCTTTTATGGAACAATACAAGCATGTATCAGATATGGTTCCAGACCGATTGTCTCTACAGAATATGGAGAAAAAGTCAATAGAAAGTTTCAAGCAGTATGCCCAAAGGTGGAGAGATCTGACTACTCAGGTCCAGCCCCCTCTTACCAATAAAGAGACCACGGTTTTATTCGTCAATACTCTGAAAGCCCCATTTCACGATAAGTTGGTAGATAATGCCACCAAGAATTCGTCGATATGGTTATCACCGGGGAACTGATTGAAACAGCCATTAAGAATGGAAATATGGAAGGCAGTGAATCAACCATTCCCAAGAAAACAACCCCTGTCAAGAAAAAAAAAGGCAAAACACATGTTGTTAATCTCAAGAATCGTCCTTTTGGGAATCCTGCCCCATACATGCCTTACCCTACGTACAACCCATATTACCCAATCATTAACCACCTCACACAAAATCCTTTCCCATACACAAGCATACCCCAGCAACCATATCCAACCGACATTTCACCATAAATTGCTACTCCCTCAAACACTGCCCCTAATATTCCAAATGATGCCCCAAGAAATGATTCGAGGCCACCCCGAAATAACCAAAGACAACAATTTGACCCAATCCCCACAACTTATGATGAGCTGTATCCTAAACTCCTATAGGGTCAGCTCATCGCACCTGTGTACCTTGTACCTTTAAAGCCACCCTATCCCAAATGGTATGATGTCAATGCTCACTACGCGTACCACGCAGGGATTCAAGGGCACTCCCTTGAAAACTGCATTGCACTTAAGGATAAGGTCCAGAACCTCATAAACACAGGGGTTGTAAAACTTGGGTCAAAAAATGGGCCCAATACGACAGGAAACCCTTTGCCAAATCATACAGAGAAAAAGATGAATGCGGTAATAGCCGAGGATTTCAGAAAAGTAAAAAAGGATATTGGGAAGGTGAAAACACCTATGGGCAGAATTTGGAGAGAAATGGTTAAAGCAGGGTTGATTGAACCAAAGTCAAAAAAGGGAAAGATGGTTGGAAATTTTTGCCTGTACCATGGAAGTGAAGGGCATATCTTCCAAAACTGCGATGAGTTTTTTTCCAAGGTACAAGGGATGATGGATATGGATGAAGCCTAGTTTTTCGAGAAAAATAAAGAAGCCGATGTGAGCATGACCAATAGCCCTGGTGGTTATAGGGTGAATAGGCCTTTAATCATTTATTTTGATGAACCAAAGAAGGAAATTATACCAATCATGGAAAAACCTACTTCGAAACTAATCATAGAATTGTCGTCCTCGTTTCCATAAAAGATGACAATACAATTCCATGGAAGTACGACTGTAGCATGATAACTCCAGGAGTATCAGGACAACAAACAGAAGCTACCAATGATATAATCGGGGTAAGCCACTTGACCCGAAGTGGAAGATGTTATGCTCCAGAGATGAGCGAGCCCGATCAGGGGAAAAAATGTCAAGAACAAAGAAAGAAAAAAGAGCAATGGGTTCATCTTCTAAAAAACCAAGGGGTGGAGATAAATTTGCTTCTAGCCAACCAAGTGAAAGAGCCAGTGAATGGAAAAGACGCTTGTGAATTTATAAAGTTCATTAAGCACAGCGAATATAGTGTGGTTGAGCAATTGCATCGTCAACCATCCAGAATTTTGATACTCTTTCAATTACTGAATTCTGAACCTCATAGGAACGCTTTACTCAGGATATTGAACCAGACTCATGTGGCAAATAATATATCAGTAGAAAAGTTGGATCGTTTGGTGAACAGTATTACGGCTGATAACTTTATCTCTTTCAGCTACGATGGGATACCATCCGGTGGAATTGGATCTACTAAGGCTTTGCACATAACTACCACTTGCAAGGGACACATATTGTTGAGAGTACTCTTGGATAATGGATCATCTTTGAACGTGATGCCTTTGTCAATATTATCCAAGTTACCAGTTGATATGTCCCATATGTGTCAAGCCACAAAATAATGAGAGCCTTTGATGGAACAAGAAAGGACGTTATGGGGCATATGGAAATTCCCAAGCAAATTGGCCCTTGCACATATGAGGTTAAGTTACAGGTCATGGACATCACCCCTTCTTATAACTGCTTGTTGGGTAGACCTTGGATTTATTCGGCGGGTGTTGTGCCATCATCTCTCCATCAAAAGCTAAAATTTGTGCTGGATGGTCGATTGGTTAGTATGTCAGGGAAAGAAGACATCATAGCCACTGCATCTACTGATACTCCCTATATAGAAGTGGGTGAAGGTGCCATAAAATGTTCTTTCAGATCCCTGGAATTTGTCAATGCTACTTTTTTCATTGAAGGGTATAAGATCCCTAAACCTAACCTGTCCAAGTGTACCAAGCTGGGGGTAAAGACAACAGTAGGGAAAGGCTGTCGCGCTAGGAAATGATTGGGTAAATATCTTTAGGGTATGGCTAGAACGATGCAAGTGGGTGGAAAGAAAGATCGTTTCGGTCTTGGGTACCTCTCCAGTGCATATGAAAAGAGAAGACAGATGGAACAGAACAGAAAAAGAAGGGTGGCCCGGTTTTCTGGCGTGGAAATGGAGTGGGAACCGATCATTTTTCCCCCAATCCTTTGGATTTTTCGTTCAGCTGGATTTGAGTTTGGTGAGAAAAATATTGACGATGTGATGATGATGCTAGAAAGGGCTTTTGAGAAATTTTTTTTGTGAATGAGAAGACACTATTGGAGGAAATGGTGATTGACATGGTGAAAGAAGAAAAAGTGGGAATTACAGATGTTAACTGGATGGTGCACCTGTGTCCACTGGGCTTTGTGCCAACAAATTGGAGTGTTACTGAGCGGCCTGTAATCTTTAAATCCACTTCAAAGTAATGCACAAAACACACAAAAAAATCTTGAATGCCTCTGCCCAAGAGCTTTTAGAATCCTTTGTATGGGCTTATGTTTATCTTTTATCATGTAATAAATAACAATCACAATGCATTTTCAGTCATTCAATTTGTCCATATTTTATACTTTCATTCTTTTATTGCTATTTCTTGCCTACACGCCTTGCTATATTGTTTCTATCTCGCTTATTTCCAGGTGCCCAGATACGAAATATGAGAACCATCTCGACCATAATTCTGAAATTAATTTTGAAAGACCCATTTACGTCGGTGATTCTGAGGTTGACGAAGACGTCGGGGATTGTGATTTGCCTCAGGATCTGTTGAGAACAATAGAGCAAGAAGAGAAACAAGTATTGCCCCACAAAGAGCCATTGGAAACTATAAGTTTAGGGGGCGAGGAAGAAATGAAAGAGGTCAAGATTGGGACTTCTATTTCACCATCAACAAGGCATGAGTTGATAGACTTGCTTCGAGAATATATTGACGTGTTTGCATGGTCGTAAACTCCCTCTCAAGACAGATTGCAAGCCAATTCAGCAAAAATTGAGAAGGATAAGGCCTGAAATGCTGCTAAAAATCAAAGAAGAAGTGAAGAAGTAGTTCGATGCTGGTTCTTAGAGGTGGCAAAGTACCTGTAATGGGTAGCAAATATTGTCCCAGTTCCGAAAAATGATGGCAAAGTACGGATGTGTATCGATTATCGGGATTTGAACAGGGCAAGCCCTAAAGATAATTTCCCACTACCTCACATTGATACCCTAGTGGACAATACTGCAAAGAACTCTGTGTTCTCTTTCATGGATGGGTTCTCAGGGTACAATCAAATTAAGATGGCACCGAAAGACATGGAGAAAACCACATTTGTGATTATGTTGGGAACCTTCTTCTATAAAGTGATGTCGTTTGGATTAAAGAATGCCGGGGCAACCTACCAAAGAGCCATGGTGACTTTGTTCTATGATATGATGCATAAGGAGATTGAAGTCTGTGTTGATAATATGATCACAAAGTCACAAAGAGAGGATGAACATATTGTGAATCTTAAAAAGCTCTTTGAAAGACTAAGAAAGTTTCATTTCAAACTCAACCCGGCAATATGTACCTTCAAAGTCACTTTAGGGAAGCTGCTAGGCTTTGTTGTTAGCTATAGAGAATCTAGATTGACCTAGATAAAGTAAAAGCTATCCAAAATCTGTCGCCACCTCGTACTCAAAATGAGGTAAGGAGTTTTTTTGGAAGATTGAATTATATCACTGGATTCATATCTCAACTTACGAACAAGTGTGACCTGATTTTCAAGCTACTCCGAGCACGATCCAAGAGAATGGGATGAAGGGTGTCAGATAGCCTTTGATAAAGTCCAGCATTATTTATCAAACCTGCCAGTGTTAATGCCGCCTATTCCAGGGAAATCGCTGATATTGTATTTATCAGTATTTGAAAGGTCTATGGGTTGTGTGTCAGGACAACATGATGAGACTGGAAGGAAAGAACAGGCAATCTACTACCTCAGCAAAAAGTTCACAGAGTATGAGCTAAAGTATCCATCAGTAGAAAAGCTTTGATGTGCGTTGGCTTGGACTGTTCGAAGGCTCAGACAATACATGTTGTATCACACCACATGTTTGATTGCAAAGTTGGATCCCATCAAGTACATATTTGAGACGCCTTCTTTTCAGGAAGAATGGCGAGATGGCAAGTTTTGCTTTCTGAATACGACATTGTGTATGTGAGTCTAAAGGCTATCAAGGGGAGCGTGGTGGCCGAGTTCCTAGCAAGTTGAGCTATGGAGGATTATGAACTTTTGAATTTTGATTTCCCTAATGAAGATCTGATGTGTGTCTCACAAGAAGATCAGAATCCCTTTGAGAAAAAATCATGGAAAATGTATTTTGACGATGCATCGAACGCCATGAGGCACGGGATTGGTGTAGTACTCATATCCCCAGATGAGGATTATCATCCTTTCACTGCCATATTGGATTTCAATTGTACTAACAATATCGCAAAATACGAGGCATGTACCATGGGCCTCCATGCCGTAATCAAAAGAAAGATAAAGACGTTAGAAGTTTTTGGAGATTCAGCTCTGGTGATATACCAATTATGGAGAGAGTGGGAAACCCAAGATGCAAAGTTAATCCGATATCGAGAACTGATATTAAGTTTGATTGAGGAGTTCAAAAAAGTAAATTTTAGTTACTTGCCTCAGGAAGAGAACAGGATGGCTGATGCTTTAGCCACTTTATCATCAATGTTTAAAGTAAATGAAGGAGCTGAGGTTGTACCGATTAAAATGAGCATATATGAGTCTCATGCCACTGTTTGAGTATCGAAGAAGAAGCAGATGGTCATCCTTGGTATTACGACATCTTGCAATACATCAAGAGTCAACATTACCCTGAGCAAGCAACGAAAAATTATAAGAGAACCCTGAGGAGAATGGCAATGGGTTTTGTCTTAGACGGTGAAATCCTTTACAAGAAAGGGAAAGACCAGGTTTTGTTGAGATGTGTTGTTTCTGCCAAAGCTCAGAGAATCCTTGAAGAGGTCCACGAAGGGATATACGGCACTCACGCCAATGGCCACATGCTGACTAAACAGATTATGAGGGCAGGAAACTATTGGTTAACAATGGAAGGAGATTGCATTCATTATTCCCAGAAGTGTCATAAATGCCAGATATATGCAGACAAGATTCATGTGCCACCATTGCCGTTGCATGTCATGACAGCTCCATGGCCATTTTTGATGTGGGGAATGGATATGATCGGGCCCATTACCTGAAAGCTTCGAACAGACACGGTTTCATCTTGGTGGCCATAGACTACTTCACAAAGTGGGTAGAAGCAGCTTTTTATGCCTATGTAACAAATTCAGTGGTGTGTAGATTTGTCAAGAAAGAGATTGTGTGCCAATATGGAATTTCGAAAAGAATAATTTTGGATAATGCTCTCAATCTGAATAACAAGATTATGAGGGAAATGTGTACCCAGTTCAAGATCAAGCATCATAATTCGACACCTTATCGTCCGAAAATGAATGGGGCAGTAGAAGCAGCCAATAAGAACATCAAGAAGATTGTTGAAAAGATGACCGATGTGTACAAAGATTGGCATGAGATCTTGCCTTTTGCTCTCCACGCATACATACTTCAGTTCGCACATCTACGGATGCCACGCCATTTTTATTGGTATATGGGATGGAACGGTATTGCCAATTGAAGTTGAGATCCCTTCTCTCTGTATTTTGATGGAAGTTGGCCTAGAAGAGGCAGAATGGGTTAGAGGTCGCTACGAGCAGTTGAATCTCATCGAGAGAAAAGGCTGAAAGCAATTTGCCATGGGCAGATGTATCAGAAAAGGATGATCCGAGCCCACAACAAGAAGGTTTGCCCTAGACATTTTCAAGAGGGAGAATTGGTAGTACAGAAAGTTCTCCCTATTGTGAGAGATCCTTGCGGGAAATGGGCTCTGAATAGGGAAGGACCCTATATGGTGAAAAGAGCTTTTTCTGGAGGAGCATTGATCTTAACTCGGATGGATGGGGATGACTTAAGAAATCCCGTGAATGCCGACGAATTGAAGAAATACTATGCTTGAAAAAAAAAAGTGTGATATTGTGCATATGGAAATTTGAATGATTCCAAATGTAACAATAAGAATTCTATATATCTCCCGTGAGGATTGCTTTTCCAAGAGAATATTTGTGCTTGATATGATGAGTGGCCATTTTTCATATTCCTTTCACTAAGAAGAAATTATCCCTAATCACCCCTTTGAGCCTTGGGAATTCTTTCTGTCTCTGAACCCTGATCAAGGATCACCCTTTATATTGGAGGGCAAATGCGAGGAAAAATCTCCTTAAAAAAAATCATGGCAATCGAAAGCAAAAGGAAAAGACACTCACAAAAAATGTGTGAAATCAAAGAATGGCAGATGAAAGCCAAGAATGAAAAGAAACAAATTCTAAAAAGGGAGAAAAAAGTCCAGAAAAGGACAAATGTTTCAAAAATGAATTCTCCTCATGAAATGATCCTTGATCTAATCACCCTTAAACACATTTTGGGCCTAATTACCTTTTCTTTCTAAACCCGAACCTTGGCCTACATTACGTGCTTTTAAAGTCCATTTTGATCAAGCATGGGTATTTAATTTGAAGGGTTTTTCTTAGATTTCATCCCATCTTTTTAATTGTCATTTTCACCTTGGGAGCATTTAGAATTCTCAAGTGCATGGTAGAACACAAGAAAAAAGAAAACAAAAAAGAGAAAATAAAAAAAAATGATGAAAAAGGAGAGGTTTAAGCCCAAAACCTGAAAAGGGTGACTTAAAACCAAATGAACGAAGCTTGGGCTGAAAACCCGCAAAGGGCGGCCCAAGCACTGATCAAAGATGAAATCAATGCTTCGTGTAAAGGGGGAGAAAGTATCAAAAATTTAGAGAAAGGGGCAAAGATCAGTCTGACGCAATGACGAAAGTTGAGAGATTACCCAAGTAAAATGGTTCATTCAAAAGAGATTTCAAATGAATCGAAGAAGAAAGGTCCAAGTTATTTAGTGTCTGGGGCATCTATGATCCACAGCTCCACATTTATCTTTCAAGCCTTTGTTTCTTAAATCCTTGACAAACATTTTTGCTGTCTTAAACATATTGCAATAAATTCTTGGTATCCTTTTTCATATATCATTAACCTTTTTTGTTGCCATTCCTTCATACATGTCTATGATGCATTTTGAATGTCATTAAATTGGATGGTAGGTGATAAACATAAAATCTTTAAGAAAAAGGATTTCTTTGTATTACCATGAAGTGGGGATAAATTTTACAGGAGGTTTAGGAACCATTAAAATTTGAAAAGCTCAAATCCATAAAAACTGGGAAGCCCATCCGGTTGGTCATGGTAGAACAAACACTCATTAGGGAGAAAAGCTTTTGACAATCTGGAATGCTGGAAAACTCATCAAATGTGGTAGTCAGTGAAAATCAAAAGCACTTGCCAAAGAGTCTGAAAAGTCCGTGAACCTTAATGAAATCATGGATCAGAATTCATGACACAATCATGTAGTAGCATTCATTCCTAGGAAACATGCATTCTACAAGCATTTGCAAAATTTGTCATTACTGCATCTGACTAACATTGCAGGAACTGTGGTATTTCATTTTTAAATCAAATCCGTTTTTTCTAAATGGGTCGAAGCCCCGAGACTTACGTCGAGGTATTTGTATTTTTAAATCAAATCCATTTTTTCTAAATGGGTCGAAGCCCCAAGACTTAAGTCGAGGTATTTCTATTTTTAAATCGAATCCTTTTTTTAAATGGGTCGAAGCCCCGAGAATTACGTCGAGGTATCTTTTCAATTTTAAATTGAATCCATTTTTTCTAAATGGGTCGATGCCCCGAGAATTACGTCGAGGTATCTTTTGTTTTAAATCGAATTCGTTTTTTCTAAATGGGTTGAAGCCCCGAGACTTACGTTGAGGTATTTTCATTTTTAAATCGAATCCATTTTTTCTAAATGGGTCGAAGCCCCGAGAATTACGTCGAGGTATATTTTCATTTTTAAATCGAATCCATTTTTTCTAAATGGGTCGAAGCCCCGAGAATTACGTCAAGGTATCTTTTGTTTTCAATCGAATCTGTTTTTTCTAAATGGGTTGAAGCCCTGAGACTTACGTTGAGGTATTTTCATTTTTTAATCGAATTCATTTTTTCTAAATGGGTCGAAGTCCCGAGACCTACGTCGAGGTATTTTCATTTTTAAATCGAATCTGTTTTTTCTAAATGGGTCGAAGCCCCGAGACTTATGTCGAGGTATCTTTTGTTTTAAATCAAATCTGTTTTTTTCTAAATGGATCGAAGCCCCGAGACTTACGTCGAGGTATTATTTTGTTTTACAGTCAAGGTATTCCCAATTCAAGACCAAAATCTTTCAAATCTCTGCTTTTCAAAATATTTTTAAAAAATTTAAAAAAAATTAAAAAATATTTTCTTTACGTAGATAACCTCTACACCCGAACAAAATGGTAGTCTAATAGTTTTTGCCTGATTCCTGATTCTCAGCAATAGTCAAAGAGGGGCAACTGCAGACACCTAATTTTATCCGGGCCCTCTTAACCAGGTAAGTTCCTCCTTGTACTTCTCAGAATAAAAAGAAACTCCCTTTATCCCATAGATGGTTCTCCAACACTTGTGATTCGGAGTTCGACATGAAAAGTCAACCCCAAAAAGTCAACTACTAAAAAAGTCAACTTTCAGTCAAAATCAAGATACAAGGTTAAATTGAACAATGGTGAAAGAATTTTGATAATCCGAGGTCTACAACGAAAGATATAGAGTTCAGAAGATGTGTTACGGAAATTCAGTATAGGGGAATACCTAATTTGGCACATTTAAAGAAGACAAAATCGGAGGGGAATTTGATCGTAAAAATTGGGCATTTTCGGACCAACTCAAATTCAATATATGACAAAGGTAATAGAAAAAGGAAATATGAAATTCGGACCCGTTTTGAGTAAAACCAAGGTTTCGGAGGTTAAAGGGCAATATTTGAAAATTCGAGAAAAATAGGTCTCAAAATCATATAAAAACTTCCATATTTGAATTTTATATTGTATGGAAGGGATCGGTGTAGAAAAATCCGGAATTGGAGCTCAAATAAAAAATGACAAAGTTCGGGTGCACTAACCCGAAATTCCAAAAAAAAATTCCAGTAAAAATAGGAAACGAGCTCGAAAAATTATGGAAACTTCCAGATCTCATTTTATATTTTTTGGAAGGTATTGGTGAAGAAAATCTGGAATTAGAGCTCAAATGAAAAAGGCTAAATTTGAAGGCACTAAACCGAAACTTTTAAAGAAAATTTCGGGAAAAATAGGAAACGAGCTCGAAAAATTATTTAAAATTTCCAGAACTAAGTTTTATATTGATTTGGAGGTATTGGAAAAGAAAAATCTCAAATTGGAGCTGATTTGAAAAAGGCAAAGTTCGGGGAGGCCTAATCCGCAATTTTAATGAAAAATCCGAGAAAAATGGAAAACGAGCTCCAAAAATTATGAAAATCTCCATAACTGAATTTTATATTTATTTGGAGGGATTGGAGAAAGAAAATCCAAAATTGGGTTTCGTTTGCAATTAAATTAAGTTTGGGGGCTAAAATGCAATTTTACCAAAAAAACCGAAAAGGGCCATTCTGCAAATTAAAAAATGAAGAAGTTGCTGGAAATTTCCAGTCCATTCGGCCAGCTCATGATGGAATGAAGGCTGAGATTTGATCAATTTTATTCAATGGCCAAGATTAAGTTGCAAGAAGACATTTTTAACCATTGGTTAGTTCCTTTGTGATCATGCCAAGTGGCCTAGATATTTTGAAGAGAAATGAGCACATCCTTATCTCCTCTTGGCTAGAAAATTCTGATCAAAGGGCCAAGTTGAGGTTGCAAGATGACATTTTTATTTTCTTTGGCTAGTATGCCTTGTGATGGATGCCACATGTCTTAGATTAAAAAAAGATGAGCACATCCACACACTAAAAGGGGGTTCGGCCAGCCCTATCTAAGAGAGATGGGGTCTTCATTTTTCATGAAGCTAGTCATTTTTAGAAGGCAAGGGTAGTAGCTAACTTGGAGGAAATAAATAAAAATTTTGAAGAAAGCAAGCTTGAGAAAAAGCTTTGAAGGTAGCCAATGGCACCCCTCTCTTGCATTTTTCTTTCCTTTCCATGTTTCTTTTTCTTGTCCATGTGATTTCCAATCCTTTTCTTATATAAATAAAGGTTTTGAAAGTTTTCTTTGAAGGTTTTCATCTCTTCTTTTCATCAAAAAATGATGAAAAAAAACATTTTACTACTTCTTTGTTTTGGCCGAATGATAAGGAGTATTGTGCTCACCTTGTGTTTGATTTTTTGTTTGCATGGTTGTGGTTGGATAGTTTATTTTGCTGGTTTAGTCTTCAAAAACAAACAAAAATAAAAAGGTGGAACGGCTTCATGACCTTGATGAAAATCAAGAGATTATGGTTAGGGGGCTATGTCCATTGTACCAACCATGGAGCTCACCTCTATTTTCTTTATTTTCTTGCTTTAACTTGCTGTTTTTTTATTTATTTTCATGTGTATCCTTGCTAAACTATTTTGTTGATGCCAAATAATCCATGCTTTGCATCTTATGGCTATCATTTAGCATTCTTGGCTTCCATGTTTCCATCATGCTCTCTAGGCCATTCGGCCACCATGCATTCATCATGCCTTAAACCATTCGGCCATGCCTAGCATTATAGATCATACCATGATTTTCCTTGCCATGATATTTTCCATGTCATTTAGATATTAGGTTATTTTTCATATGAAATGTCATTTTCCATGACATTTAAACATTAGGTCATTTTCATGTGCCATGACACTTTCCATGTCATTTAAATATTAGGTCATTTTTCATATGACATGTCTTTTCTATGACATATAAACATTAGGTTATTTTTCATATGACAAGTCATTTTCCATGACATTTAGACATTATGTTATTTTCATGTGCCATGTCATTTTTCCATGTCATTTAGCATTCTAGGTTATTTTGCTATGCCACTTAGAACCTAGGTCATGCATATGCCATGCCACTTATTTCATGCATTTCTACATTCCCCACTTGATTTTTTACTTAAGCCAATCAATGGCTCAAAGCCAAGCTCTTTTAAGCATGCTTATGAAAAATTAATAGTCTAGATTGCGTATTCTAACTTTGTGATTTTATTTTACTACTCATCCATGGTCAAAATAATTGATTTTTTTTACCACATGCAGTAGTCATTTTGGGGATGCCATGATACTTTTCTCATGATTTTTAGATTTTTTTATCATGTTTGAAAAAATGGATTTTGACAAAGCAGTTTTTAATTAAGCTGATTTTGGTAAAATTCGATCATAGTATCCATGCTCCAAAAATTAAGCTGATTTTTTCCCATGGAGGTAAACATGTCCTAGGTCTACCCTAAGTTTTACAATTTTTTCTAAAATTTTTTAGAAGGACAAAAAAATAGGTTTTCAAGACTACTTGTGAGAGTCAGAGTTGTTTTTTAGAAATAGTAACTTTCTGTTTTGGTTAATTCAGTCATAGTATCCATGCTCCAAAAATTAAGCTGGTTTTTTTCCATGTAGATCAACATGTTATAGGTATCCCCTAATTCTTTTAGATTTGTTGGAAAATTTCTAAAAGGGTAAAAAAATCGGGTTTCAAAACTGGTTGTAGGAGTCAGATTTGTTTTCAAGAAATAATAATTTTCTGTTTTTATTAGTATATTAAGAAGAGGTTGATTTAGGACATTAGTTACTGTCTTAGGGTGATTTTCATGTCATTTCAATCATAAATTACAAAAGTCGGGTCAAGGGTGGTCAACCCGGATTTCAAAACTAGGAAAAATAAAGCCTTTTAAAGAGGGGGTTCGGCCATGAGGCCTTTTTCACCTAAACATTCCATTTTTAAAAACCTGAGTCCAAATTAGAAAATCCAATTTAGGTCTTTTCCAAAGTTATTCAGATACCTTTTTAGGTATACGGATGTCCTTGCTTCATGGGAGAAATACATTTCCATGCATTACATTTTCCATGTTCATGCATGTTCCATGATATCTAATTTTTGCTATCTTAGTCATGTAAGTTCCATATGTATGAATATTTCATAGTGATGTCATTGCTTTGATTTAAATATCATGTTGTTATCTTGGTTATGATATAAACATGGATATTTATGATAATGTCATTTTGTGCTTTTTGCCTTGTCATAATTTCCATTGCCATGTCATTTAGATTTTGTCATGTCATTTAGATTATACCATGTCATCTAGATTTTGCCATGTCAAGCATGCCATGTCATTATTTCTTTTGCCATGTCAGTTAGATTATGCCATGTCATCTAGATTTTGCATGACAAGCATGCCATGTCATTCACCCTTTTTCCATGTCATTAGTAATGATTTGCATATTCATAATCATCTTTTTTTTAAAAAAAAAATAATTTCTAATGCCATAAAGATAATCATGCTTTTTAAAACAAGGTTATTCCCGAGTTAAAATAATTCATGAGTTCTCTACTGGGTTTGTCAGGGAGGATGTCATCAATTATCATTAACAACGAAATATCTTTCTTTCAAAAAGAGAGTGATTCAGAGATTTTCCAAATAAATAAATTTTTTTTATGTTTACCGGATCTACCGGGGAATATAGAAAAATTTTGTGCTAATGAATTTCGGATCATTTTCAAATTAAAATTGGGATTATTCTTCTTTAAATTGGGAATTATTTTAAAATGCCAAATATAAAACCGATTTTTACCGAGACTCGAGATAACACACGACTAATAAGCTACCGTTTTATACGGACGTTGTGGGGGTGCTAATCCTTCCCCGGACGTAACCGACTCCCAAACCCGCTTCCTAGATTTCTCTGGTTTAAAAGCGCAGACTTCGAAATTGGTTCTTAAAAATGTTTTAATTAATTTTAAAATGTTTTACAAAACCAGTTTTAATAGGTGGCCGATCACACCTAGCCAAAAAGGATTGGTGGCGACTTCATTTATTTTTAGAGGTTGTTTTCAAACCCTCATTTTATTTCAAGAGGAATTAAGTCATCTTTTCCTCTGTTTCCCCAATGTCACACTTAACGAGTAATATCTCGCGATGGGACTTGTTATTTTTTAGGTTGCGACAACAGGAACTATGGAAAGTTTTCTTTCTTAAGTCCAACATAGCTGGCAGAAAAGGAAGTAAACACTTCATCCAAAATTTTCCTGGATAAGACAACCAGATTTTTCTCGGACAAGACATCCAAAATTTTCCTGGATAAGACAACCAGATTTTTCTCGGACAAGATATCCAAAATTTTTCCTGGATAAGACAACCAGATTTTTTTAGGACAAGACATCCAAAATTTTTCCTGGATAAGACAACCAGATTTTTCTTGGACAAGACATCCAGAATTTTAAAGAAATCGAACTTGTTTCCTTAGGATGGGTCGAGCCTTGATTAGTCAAGGAATTCAATTTAAGGATAAATTCTTCTATCTTCAAAAAAACATGATTTTATCCAAAATTATATACATGTCATGTGAAAAGATATTTTTCTAAAAACTCTGCTCGGTTTGTCGGGGAGTTCAGTGAAATATCCCGACACATGTCAGTCATATAATTTCACACCAAGATAATTTCACACCTTTCTGTTTTAAAAGAAATCGAACTCATTTCCTTAAGACGGGTCGAGCCTTAATTAGTCAGGGAACTCAATTTAAGGATAAATCTTATTGTTTTAAACAAAATTTCACCAAGATAAGATAAGGCCCCGGGATTTTCGCCGTGGTATTGTCTTATCTTGCAAATCTAACTCGTTTCCTTAAGACGGGTCAAGTCTTGACTAGTCATGGAGCTCAATTTAAGGACAAAATTCTTTTATTTTACAATTTACAAAAAAAAAAAAAATCAAAAAAATGAAAAAAAAAATTAAAAAAATTCTTCCTTCTATCTTTCACATGTGATTTCACTAACCGGACAAAATTATTGTCTATTTTGCCTGATTCCTGATACTCAGCAATAGTTAAAGAGGGGTAGCTGTAGACACCTAATTTTGTCCGAGCCCCCTAAACAAGGTGAGTTCTTCCATTCAACTTCCCGGAATGCAAAGAAACTCCCCCCATTCCACAAATAGGTCTCCAAGACTTTGATTCGAAGATTAATACAAAAAGTCAACCAGAAAAAGTCAACTTTCAAAAAGTCAACTATCAGTCATAATCAAGATTCAAAGGTGAATTGAATAATGGTGAAGGAATTTTGATAATCGGAGATCTACAATTGAAGATAGAGAGGTTGGAAGACAAATTGCAAAATTCAGTGTAGGAGAAAAGCATGGAATTTCCAAAATTGGGGAAAAGTACGTAAATGATCAAATTTAATGAAATTGAAACCACAAATTGAAAGATGATCAACAAGAAAGGATATCTCAAGGTCTAAATTCATCAAGAAGAATCAATTAGAAGAAGAAGTTGACAAATTGGAAATTGCCATTTTTTTGAAAAAAATGGGAAATTTTGCAAATTTTGGGAAATTGCGTAAACGATCAAATTGGACAAAATTTGGAGATTCCAAATGGAATAAGATCAATAAATATGGATATTGGAAGGTCCAATTTTGAAGCGGAGTTGAATGAAGAATTGGTTTGAAGAGAAAAAGGAAAATAAAGATTTAATGAATAAATAGGAAATTCACAAATTTGGAGAAAACTATATAGATGGTTCGATTCGGTGAAATTGAAGTCCCAAGTTGATGAATAATAAATAAACAAGGGTACCCTAAGTTCCAATTTGAAGTTGATTCAAAGGAATGGCCGATTGGAAGAGAAGCGGGAAAATTGAGAAAATTCTCAATTTTGAGGATGTATACACCTAATTTTGTCCGGACCCTTAAATCAGGTACATTTTCTTCCTAAATTGATGTTTCAGAATGCTAAAAGGCTTTTCTCATCCTGCAGGTGGTACTCCGAGTCATAGTCTAAGAAAGCAGACAGAAAAAGTCAAACTCGAAAAAGTCAACCCCAGAAAAAGTCAACCCCAAAAAAGTCAACTACAAAAAAGTCAACTACAAAAAAGTCAACTATTGAAAAATTCAACCCACTTTCAAATCTAGATTTGAGGTTCAATTGAAAAACGCTGAAAGAATTTTGATAATTCGAGGTCTACATTGAAAGATATGGAGGTCGGAAGTTGGGTTACAGAATCTCAATAGAAAAGAAACCCTAGTTCGAGAAATTTGGAGAAAAGTGCTTAAATGATCAAATTAGTCGGAATTGAAGGTTCCAAATGAAAGATAAGTACTGACTACGGGTAATGGAGAAGCCACTTGGAAGAAAAACTGATAGAAAAGTCAATTTGAAAGAAAACCGAGAATTAAGGTTTTTTTTGTGGATTTCGGTGAAATTTGGAAGAATTACAGAAATGGCCCGATTCGGTAGGACTAAAGCCCCTAATTAATGAGGAATGATTAAACAAGGATAGCCTAAGGCTCAGTTTGAAGAAAATCTGAAAATCAGACTTGTTTTGAGCAAAATAAGGTTTCGAAGGTAAAAGGGAAAAATAGCAAATGAACTCCAAAAATTATGAAAATTTGCGAATATCATTTTAAAATTATTTGGAAGAGATTGGCGAAATAAAATCTTGATTCGGAGTTCGTTTGCAAATGGCCAAATATCGGGTCCCCTATACAATAATTCAAGCAGATAAATCCCGAAAAAATAGCAAATGAACTCCAAAAATTTTGAAAATTTGTAAATCTTATTTTTAAATTATTTGGAAGATTTTGGCAAAATAAAATCTTGATTCGGAGTTCTTTTGCCAAATGGCCAAATCCCGGGTCCCCTATGCAGTAATTCAAACAGATAAATCCAGAAAAAATAGCAAATGAGCTCCAAAAATTATGAAAACTTTCAGATCTTATTTTTAAGTTATTAAGAAAAGATTGGTGAAGAAAAATCTGGATTCAGAGCTCGTTTAAAAATGGTAAAGTTCGGGTGCATAAAAGAGGCAATTTCTGAAATAAATCCGAACTAAATACCAAATGGACTTGAAAAATTTTGAAAACTTCCAGAATTCAATTTTTTATTATTTTAGAAGTACTCAAAAAAGAAAATCTGAATTTGGAGTCCGTTTGCTATTTATTTAGGTTCGGGGGGCAAAAAGGTCATTTCACCGAAGAAATCAAAAAGGGCAAATTTTTAATTGATGAAAATATGAAAGAATAAGGAATTGCTGGGATTTTTCTTCCCTTGGTCAGCCAGAATAGAGGAGAAGAAGGAAGCTTGAACAATTTAATTTCTTAGTCACTATCAAGCCACATGCTACCACTAACACCTTGCAAATGGTCCCCCCTTCATCCAATGGCTTAAGTGCCTTGTAGGAAAGTTGAATGCACCATCCAATGGCCAAGTTTAAATGCCAAGATGACATTTTTATTTGTCATGAAAGAACCCTCATCTAATGGATAAGAATGGAAGAAAAAAGATGAGCACAATTCATCCAAGGGTGAGCATCCATTTGGTTAAGCAAGGGAGTGCATGGGATTGTCTCTTTTCATCCAATGGCTTAGGCCATCTCCAAGGGCTGAGTACACATGTTGAGGGCTGGATTTAATCTACAAAATGTCATTTTTATGTTTACCTCATCCAATGACCAAGAATGGAAGAGCACAACTCATCCAAGGGTAGACACTCAAGGGGGCAAGTAAGGGAGTGCATGGGATTGGTCCTCTTTTGCATCTAAGGGCTAAGGTTACTACAAGGGCTGAGTATACATCTTAAGGGCTTCTATCAATTGGAAAGATGACATTTTTATGTTGTCATCAAAATATCTTAATCTAAAGGCCAAGATTGGAGGATAAAAAAAATACAATTCCCATCCAAGGGTGAGAGGCCATTCGGCCAAGGCTAAGAGGGGGGTTGGTTTCATTTTTTTCATAGGTTTTTTGGCTGAATTCAGTAGCTAATTTAGCAAAGAAAAAGGTTTTGAAATAAAGAAAAAAAAAAGTTTTCAATAGAGAGCTTGAAGGTAGTCATCTCTACCAAGCTCTAGCTTAGCTTTCTTCTTGTTCTCCATGGTGATTTCTTGATTTTCTATCTTGTTTTCCTAATAATTTTTTCATAAAAATAAAGTTTTTTAATTCTTTACTTGAGTTTTCATCTCTTCTTCTTCATCAAAAGGGTTGAAAATAATTTTTTTTACCTAGCTCTTGCTTTGGCCGAATGTGGTATGTTGTTTGCGTTGGTCTTTTCTTTTTTTCTTCCTTGCATCTTGTTGTGGAAAATGATTTTTAGAAGGTTTTTTAGAGTATTCTAAGGTTCTTATTTTTTACAAAAGATGAAGCAAAAAGTTTGAAATGGTTACATGATCTTGGCAAGACCAAGTGACCATGGTTAGGGGAGAGGCTATGCCCATTTTTACCTACCATGAAGCTCACCTTAATTTTGCTATTTAGCATGGTTTATTTTCTGATTTTTGAAATGGAAAGGCTTCATGATCTTGGCAAGATCAAGTGATTATGGTTAGGTGAGAGGCTATGCCCATTTTATACCAACCATGAAGCTTAACTTTCCTTATTTTATTTACTAGTTTTGCTTGTTATTTGCTTTGCATGTCTATGTTAAATTTTTTATATGTTCTTTACATTATTTTCTATGCTATATTTACTTATATATTTCTATTCCATGCTTAATAACTTTCCCTTGCATATTCGGCCATTGTGTTCACTGTATCAGGGGAAAAGGACGTAATAGCCTCTGCATCTACTGAACCTCCTTATGTTGAACCCAATGAAGATGCCGTAGAATATTGTTTTCAGTCTTTGGAATTCGTAAATGCGGTTTTCGTCGCTGAAGGGCGAAAGATTCCAAAACCTAGGTTGTCCAAGAACACAAGGCTGGGGGTAAGAACTACTGTGGGAAAAGGCTGCAGGGCTGGAAAAGGTCTCAAAAAATATCCTCAGGGGATGGCCCGAGCAATGGAAATGGTGGGTAAGAAAGACCGATTTGGCCTGGGGTATCTTCTGAAGGCCTATGAGAAAAGGAAACAAGTTGAAAGGAACCGACAAAGAAGGATGGCCCGTCTCGCGGGTATGGATATTGAGTGGGAGCCTATGACTTTCCCACCTATCCTTCACAGCTTTCTCTCAATCGGTTATCTGTTCTGAGGAAAGAATTCTGATGATGTGCTCGTAATGATCGAGCAAGCCTTCGAGAGATTCCAGGTGAATAGGGATGAGCAGATGTATGATATGGAGATCTGCACGATTGGGGAAGAAAGAATTGAAAGTGAGAATGCTAACTAGATGGTGCGACCTTGTCCACCAAGATATAGACTGACCAATTGGAGTGCAACCGAGCTACCCATAGTTTTTAGGTCTATTCCAACATAATTCTTTTTAAACAAATCTTAAATATCTTTGCCCGAAGATATTAAGAATTTCTTTTGTAATGGGCTTTTGTCTAAAAGTTTTCATCTAATAAATAACAAACATGATGCATTTCTTTCATATTGATGTGTCCATATTTTTTTATTTATGCTATTTATTTTGCTTCCATTGTATATATGTTTTCCTATATTGTTTCTTCCCCCACCTATTTACAGGTGTGCGGATACGGAATATGAGGACCTTCCTATCGGTAATTCTGAAGTTGATTTTGAGAGACCCATTTGCACGGGTGATTTTGAGGCCGAAGAAGATATTGAGGATTATGGTTTACCTCCGGACTTATCAAGAAAAATAGAACAAGAAGAGAAACAAGTACTTCCTCATGAGGAGCTATTGGAATTGTTAAATTTGCGAAGTAGTGAGGAGATAAAAGAGGTTAAAATCGGGACTACATTGTCGTCATCGATAAAGGGTGAACTCATAGCCTTGCTCCAGGAATATGTAGATGTATTTGCATGGTCATACCAAGACATGCCGGGTTTGGACCTAGACATTGTGGTTCATAGGCTCCCTTTTAGGCCAGAGTGCAAGCCAATTCAGCAAAAATTGAGAAGAATGAGGCCAGACATGCTGTTAAAGGTAAAAAGGCAGTTTGATGCTGGATTCTTAGAGGTGGTAAAATATCCAAAATGGGTGGAAAACATTGTTCCAGTACCAAAGAAGGATGGCAAGGTGCGTATGTGTGTCGATTATCGAGATTTGAACAAGGCCAGTCCCAAAGATAATTTCCCTTTGCCTCACATTGATACTTTGGTGGATAATACGGCAAAGAGTTCCTTGTTTTCTTTCATGGACAGATTCTCAGGATATAATCAGATTAAGATGGCACCGAAAGATATGGAGAAAACCATATTTGTTACAATGTGGGGAACATTCTGCTACAAGGTAATGCCGTTTGGGTTGAAGAATGCTGGGGCAACGTATCAGAGAGCCATGGTGACCTTGTTTTTGACATGATGCATAAGGGAATTGAGGTTTATGTTGAAGATATGATTGCAAAGTCACAAGGAGAAGAGAAGCATGTTGCGAATCTTAGAAAACTCTTTGAAAGACTAAGAAAGTTTCAACTCGAGCTAAACCCGGCAAAATGCACTTTTGGAGTCACTTAGGGGAAATTGTTGGGTTTTGTTTTTAGCAAAAGGGGAATTGAGATTGATCCAGATAAAGTGAAGGCCATCCAGAATTTGCCACCTCCACGTACTCAAAAAGAAGTAAGAGGTTTTCTGGGGAGATTGAATTACATTGCTCGGTTTATTTCTCAGTTAACCGATAAATATGATCCAATGTTCAAGTTACTTCGAAAACGTGATCCAGGAGAGTGGGATGAAGGGTGTCAGATTGGTTTTGAAAAGGTTAAGCATTATCTATCAAACCCACCAGTATTAATGCCACCGGCTCCGGATAAGCTGATGATATTGTATCTATCAGTATTTGAGAGATCCATGGGTTGCATTTTGGGGCAGCTTGATGAGACTGAAAAGAAAGAACAGGCGATTTACTACCGCAGCAAAAAGTACACAGATTATGAGTTGAAATATTCGTCGGTAGAAAAGTTGTGTTGTGCCTTAGCTTGGACTGCTCGATGACTCAGACAATACATGCTGTACCACACGACATGGTTGATCGCCAAGCTAGATCCGATCAAGTACATGTTGGAAGCACCTTCTTTGTCAGGGAGGACGGAAAGATGGCAGGTTTTGTTGTCAGAATACGACATTGTATACATAAGTCAAAAGGCTATCAAAGGCAGTGCAGTGGCTAAATTTTTAGCAAGTCGGGCAGTGGAAGATTATGAGCCGTTGAACTTTGATTTCCCAGATGAAAATTTGATGTATGTTTCGCAAGCGAATAAGGTTCCCTTGAAGAAGAAAATATGGAAGATGTACTTTGATGGGGCATCCAATGCCATGGGGCAAGGAATTGGTGCAGTCCTCATATCCCCAGAAGAAGATTATTATCCCTTCACCGCCAGATTGGATTTTGATTGTACAAACAATACGGCTGAGTATGAGGCATGTACTATGGGCCTTCGTGCAGCAGTGGACAGAAAAATCAAAGTTTTGGAAGTTTTTGGAGACTCGGCTTTAGTGATATATCAATTGCGCGAAGCATGGGAAACCCGGGATACAAAATTAATCAGATACTGAGAACTCATACTGAGTTTATTGGAGGAGTTTGAAGAAGTGACTTTCAATTACTTCCCTCGATAAGAAAACCGGATGGCGGATGCTCTAGCTACTTTGTCATCAATGTTTAAAGTGAATGAAGGGGCAGAAGTTGTGCCGATCAGAATGAGCATATATGAGTCTCCTGCCCACTGCTTGAGTATTGAAGAAGAAGCGGATAGTCTCCCTTGGTATAACGATATCTTGTAGTACATCAAGAGCCAACAATATCCAGAACAGGCAACAGAAAATGACAAGAGGACTCTGAGAAGGCTAGCAATGGGTTTTGTTCTAGACAACGAGATTCTCTACAAGAAAGGGAAAGATCAAGTCCTGTTGAGATATGTCGGGTCTGCCAAAGCTCGAAGAATCATAAAGGAAGTCCATGAAGGGTATGTGGCACTCATGCTAATGGTCACATGCTTGCTAAGCAGATTATGAGGGCAGGATATTATTGCCTGATGATGGAAGAAGATTGTATCAGTTATTCCTGGAAGTGTCATAAATGCCAGATCTATGCAGATAAGATTCATGTGCCGCCATCACCATTGCATGTCATGACCGCACCATGGTCGTTTTCAATGTGGGGAATGGATAGGATTAGCCCCATTACTATAAAAGCTTCAAATGGACATCGTTTCATCCTGGTGGCCATAGACTATTTCACAAAGTGGGTGGAAGCTGCTTCTTATACGAATGTAACGAAGTCGGTGGTATGCAAATTTGTTAAGAAGGAAATCATATGCTGATATGGATTGCTAGCAAGAATTATTTTAGATAATGCTCTCAATCTGAATAATAAGATGATGAGAGAGGTATGTACTCAGTTCAAGATCACGCATCACAATTCGACACCTTATCGTCCGAAGATGAATGGGGCAGTAGAAGCAGCCAACAAAAACATCAAGAAGATTGTCAAGAAGATGACTAATGTGTACAAGGATTGGCATGAGATCTTGCCCTTTGCTCTTCACGCATATCGCACTTCGGTTCGCATATCTACAGGGTCAACGCCGTTTTCTTTGGTATATGGTAAGGAAGCAGTGTTACCTACTGAAGTTGAGATTCTTTCACTTCGTGTTTTGATGGAGGTTGGCCTAGAAGAGGCAGAATGGGTTAGAGCTTGTTATGAACAGCTGAATCTCATCGAGGAGAAAAGATTGAAGGCAATTTGTCATGGGCAGTTGTATCAGAAAAGGATGATTCGAGCCCATAACAATAAGGTTCGACCCAGACAGCTTCGAGAAGGAGAGTTGGTACTGAGAAAAATTCTCCCCATAGTGAAAGATCTGCGAGGAAAATGGGCTCCAAATTGGGAAGGACCCTATGTGGTAAAAAGAGCTTTTTCTGGAGCATTGATTCTAACTCGGATGGACGAGGATGATTTTAGACATCCCGTGAATGCTGATGAATTGAAGAAGTATTATGCTTAAAAAAAAATAGTGTGATGTTATGCACATGGGAATTCGAATGATTCCAAATGTAGAAATGGAAATTCTATGTATCTATCTCCCCTGAGAATTGTTTTTCAAAGAGAATATTCATGCTTGGTGTGATAAATGGTCATCTTTCATATTCCCTTCACTAAGAAGAAATTATCCCTTGTCACCCCTTTGAGCCTTAGGAATTATTTCTTTCGTTGAACCCTGATCAAGGATCACCCTCTACACTAAAGGGCAAATACGAGGAAAAATAATCAAAATCATGGCAAAAAAGAGAGCCATTGGAAAATATGAAATCAAAGAATGGCAAATGAAAGCCAGCAAAAAAAAATCCAAAAAGGGGACAAAAGTCTCAAGAATGAATTCTCCTCAAAAAATGATCCTTGATCCAATTACTCTTAAACACATTTTGGGCCTATTTTATCCTTTTCTTCTAAACCTGAACCTTAGCCTACATTACGTACTTTAAAAGTCCATTTTGATCAAGCATGGATATTTAATTTGAAAGGTTTTTCTCATAATTCATCCCATCTCTTGAATTGACATTTTTACCTTGGAAGCATTCAGAATTCTCAAATGCATGATAAAAAAATAAGGGAGAGGTTTAAGCCGAAAACCCGCAAAGGGATACTAAATACCGAATGGGGGACACTTGAGTTGAAAACCCACAAAGGGCGGCTCAAGTACTGATTAAGGTTTGAGTCAATGCTCTATGTAAAGAGGGAGAAAGTATTTGAAAATTAGAGAAAAAGGGAACAACTCAGTCTAACGTAACTACGAAAGCCGAGGGATTACCCAAGTAAATTGATTGTTCAAAAGAAATTTCATATGATTTGAAAAATGAGGGGTCCAAGATATTCCGCATCTGGGGCATCAACAACTTATAACTTTACATTTGTTTCTTATATCCTTGAAATCCACTTTTATCATCTTAAAACATTTTGTTGCAATAAATTTTTGTTACCCCTTTTATGACAATTGCTTGTTTCATACTTTCTTTCATACATTTTTGAGATTGCATTTTGTTTGCTATTAAATTGAGTGATGATTAGTAAGCATAAAATTTTTTAAATAAAGAGGAGTTTAAAAGTATTACTAAGGAATAGATCTAAATCTTAGAAAAGTGGAAACCACTCATCCCGATGGAAAATTCACCAAGTAAAGGAAAGCAGTTAATGTGTTGGAGACTCCGTCATGAAGTCGAAAATTTATGAATTTCAGCGAAGTCAGAAACTGGGACTGTTAGACAATTTATCTTGAGTAAAGGGTTCTTTAAGTGGGGCATCAGTGAATAATTGAAGACTCCATCATGAAGTCAGATAATCTGTGAACCTCAAAGAAACCATGGATTAGAAATCATGACACAATCATTTGATTGCATTATCCTATGGAAACATACAAGCATTTGCAAAGCATGTCATTCTCATCATTGCATTTAGCTAACATTGCAGGAATCAAGAAAACTTTGGCTTCCCAAATCGAACTCGTTCTGCTTCTCAAATGAGTCGAACCTTGAGACCACCGTCGAGGTATTTCCTTTTATTTTAAATCGAATTCATTCTGTTTTATCAAATGAGTCAAGCCTTGAGATCACCGTCGAGGTATTTCCTTTTGTTTTAAATCGAATTAATTCTGTTTTATCAAATGAGTCGAGCCTTGAGACCACCTTCGAGGTATTTCCTTTTGTTTTAAATCGAATTCATTCTGTTTATCAAATGAGTCGAGCCTTGAGGCTGTCGTCAAAGTATTTTAATCACGGGTAAGACCTTCGGGCACCATTTTTAAGACCTTCGGGCATAATTTTTCATCACGGGTAAAGCCTCCGGGCAACATTTTTAAGACCTTCGGGCACCATTTTAAAGACCTTCGAGCACCATTTTTAAGACCTTCGGGCATAATTTTTCATCACGGGTAAGGCCTCCAGGCACCATTTCTATGACCTTCAGGCATAATTTTTCATCACAGGTAAGGCCTTCGGGCACCATTTTAAAGATCTTCGGGCACCATTTTTAAGACCTTCGGGCATAATTTTTCATCACGGGTAAGGCCTCTGGGCACCATTTTAAAGACCTTCGGGCACCATTTTTAAGACCTTCTAGCATAATTTTGCAAATCATGGGTAAGGCCTCTGGGCACCATTTTTAAGACCTTCGGCCACCATTTTTAAGACTTTCAGGCATAATTTTTCAAATAACGGGTAAGGCCTCTGGGCACCATTTTTAAGACCTTCGGGCACCATTTTTAAGACCTTCGGTCATAATTTTTTCTTTTGAAATTGAACCAGTTTCCTTAAGACGGGTCGAGCCTTGATTAGTCAGGGAATTCAATTTAAGGACAAAATCTTCAATTTACAGCTTTTTAAAAAAAAAAAAATTTGAGGAAGAATGAAAAAATGAAAAATTATGAAAAAGAAGAAATGAAAAAAGAAAACCCCTTTCCCTTCCCTTCACATGTGATTTCACTAACCGTACAAAATTAGTGTTTGTTTATCTTTACCTGATTCCTGATTCTCAGCAATAGCCAAATAGGGGCAGCTGTAGACACCAAATTTTGTCTGGACCCCTAAATCAGGTACATTTTCTTCCTAAATTGATGTTTCAGAATGCTAAAAGGCTTTTCTCATCCTACAGGTGGTACTCTTAGACTTAGTCTAAGAAAGCAGACAAAAAAAGTCAACCCCAAAAAAGTCAACTATTGAAAAAGTCAACCCACTTTCAATATCAAGATTTGAGGTTCAATTGAAAAATGGTGAAAGAATTTTGATAATCCGAGGTCTACATTGAAAGATATGGAGGTCGAAAGTTGGGTTACGGAATCTCAGTAGAAAAGAAACCCTAGTTCGAAAATTTTGGAAAAAAGTGCTTAAACGATCAAATTAGCCGAAATTGAAGGTTCCAAATGAAATATAAGTACTTACTACAGGTAATGGAGAAGCCACTTGGAAGAAAATTGATAGAAAAGTCAATTCGAAAGAAAACCTAGAATTAGAGTTTTTTTTGTAGATTTCGGTGAAATTTGGAAGAATTACAAAAATGGCCCGATTCGGTAGTACTAAAACCCCTAATTGATGAGGAATGATTAAACAAGGATAGCCTAAGGCTCAGTTTGAAGAAAATCTGAAAATCAGACTTGTTTTGAGCAAAATCGGGTTTCAGAGGCAAAAGGGCAAAATTGGAAAATATGGGAAAAATAGCAAATGAACTCCAAAAATTCTGAAAATTTGCAAATATTATTTCTAAATTATTTGGAAGAGATTTGAGAAATAAAATCTTGATTCGGAGTTCGTTTGCAAAATGGCCAAATACCCGGTCTCTTATGTAGTAATTCAAGTAGATAAATCTCGAAAAAATAGCAAATGAACTCCAAAAATCCTGAAAATTTGCAAATCTCATTTTTAAATTATTTAGAAGATATTAGAAAAAGAAAATCTTGATTCGGAGTTCGTTTGCAAAATGGCCAAATCTCGGGTCCCCTATGTAGTAATTCAAGCAGATAAATCACGAAAAAATAGCAAATGTGCTCCAAAATTATGAAAACTTTCATATCACATTTTTTAATTATTTGGAAAATATTGGTGAAGAAAAATCTGGATTCGGAGCTCGTTTAAAAAATGGTAAAGTTCATGTGCATAAAAGGGGCAATTTCAAAAATAAATCCGAAATAAATAGCAAATGGACTCAAAAAATTTCGAAAACTTCTAGGATTCAATTTTTTATTATTTCAGAATTATTGAAAAAAGAAAATTTGAATTTGTAATCCGTTTGCTATTTATTTAGGTTCGGGGGGCAAAAAGGTCATTTTACCAAAGAAACCAAAAAGGGCAAATTTGTAATTGATGAAAATATGAAAGAAGAAGGACATTTTTAAGGGCTAAGGTTACTACAAGGGCTGAGTATACATATTAAGGGCTGCTATCAATTGGCAAGATGACATTTTTATGTTGTCATCAGAATATCTTAATCTAAAGGCCAATATTGGAGAAGAAAAAAGTGCAATTCCCATCCAAGGGTGAAAGGCCATTCAGCCAAAGCTAAAAAGGGGGGTTGGTTTCATTTTTTTCATAGTTTTTTTGGCTAAAGTCAGTAGCTAATTTAGCAAAGAAAAAGGTTTTGAAAGAAAGAAAAAAAAAGGTTTTCAATAGAGAGCTTGAAGGTAGTCATCTCTACCAAGCTCTAGCATAGCTTTCTTCTTGTTTTCCATGGTGATTTCTTGATTTTATATCTTGTTTTCCTACTACATTTTTCATAGAAATAAAGTTTTTTAAATGTTTACTTGAGTTTTCATCTCTTTTTCTTCGTCAAAAGGGTTGAAAACAATTTTTTTTTTTTTACATAGCTCTTGCTTTGGCCGAATGTGGTATGTTGTTTGCCTTGGTCTTTTCTTTTTTTCTTCCTTGCATGTTGTTGTGGAAAATGATTTTTAGAAGGTTTTTTATAGTATTCTAAGGTTCTGATTTTTTACAAAAGATGGAGCAAAAAGGTTGAAATGGCTACATGATCTTGGCAAGACCAAGTGACCATGGTTAGGGGAGAGGCTATGCCCATTTTTACCTACCATGAAGCTCACCTTAATTTTGCTGTTTAGCATGGTTTATTTTCTGATTTTTGAAATGGAAAGGCTTCATGATCTTGGCAAGACCAAGTGATTATGGTTAGGTGAGAGGCTATGCCCATTTTATACCAACCATGGAGCTTAACTTTCCTTGTTTTATTTACTAGTTTTGCTTGTTATTTGCTTTGCATGTCTATTTTAAATTTTTTATATGTTCTTTACATTATTTTCTATGCTATATTTACTTATATATTTCTATTCCATGCTTAATAACTTTCCCTTGCATATTCGGCCATTGTGTTCATATGCTCATATTGTGCATTTTTTTCATGTATCATGTCTTATATTATAAACATGTTTGCATTTTTTTTTTGTTACATGGACATTCGGCTACTCCATATTGATATGCCTTGCATGTGCATTTTCACCTTGCTTCTTGACTTGTTTGCATCTCCATGCCATGAGCTTGTGCATTTTGATTTTAGTATGTCATATGCTTATGAAAATGTTATGACATTATGCATCTTAATATGATTTTTCATGTACTTGTGTCATTTACTAGATAGGATTACATTAGAGTATCATGTAACTACATTCGGCCTCTTCATGCATCCCTTGCCTTGTCATGCATTTGCATTTTGTTTAGGTAACATGCTTTGCATTATCATATCTTGAAATTGTGTATTAGTTGCTGTTTGTTCCAGCATTGACATTAGTTTCATGGGTCATTGTATGTTCATAGTATTGCTATGCATGTTCATTACATTTTAGGTCTAGGCCATGTTAATATTGCCATGCATATTGAGTCTTAAATCACATTGGTATTGCCATGCATTGTTATGCTACTTAGGTCTTAGGTTGCATTAGCATTTTCATGCATATTCATAACATATTAGGTCCAAGTCATATTTGCATTATCAAGCATTGCATGCATATTAAGTTAGGATAGCATTTATTGCCATGCAAACTCATGCTAGGCATTAGGTTGTCTTGAATTGTCATGCATTTTCTTTACCATTTAGACCTTTAGACCATGCATTTCATACATTTCATTTGCTGTATATTCATGCATTCCATGTCATTGCCACATGATTTATGACTTAGGCCAACCAATGGCTCAAAGTCATGCTCTCTTGAGCATACTTATGGAAAATTAAAGAGTTGTCAAATAGATTATTCTACCTTTGTGATTTTTTTTACTTAGCCAATTTTTATCCAAGGTTTTTAAATGTTTTAGCTACTATCCTTAGGTCTTTAGGATGATCTCCAACAATTTTTACTTTGATTTTTGAATGAATTTATCAAAGGCAAAAAATGTGTTTTGACAAAATAGTTTTTTTCACCCAGTACTCGAACTTCTCCGATTTTTATGGGCAGTCATATTTAATTAGAAAATTAATCCAATTTTTCATCGTGTATTTTTACATGTTCGGAGTCTCCAGTAATTTTTTAAATTTTTTTTGAATTTCTAAAAATAGGATAAAAAATCGTATGTCAAAACCGGATAGGCAGATTTGAAATCAAAAGAGGAATAATGGTTGAATTTGGCTAAAGCATTTAGAGGGGTTGGTTATAAGCTTTAGCTACTGTCTTAGGGTAGTTTCTAAGCCTTTTTAAACTTTAAAAATGATTTTATAAATCTCGGGTTAAGGGTGGTCTAGTCCAGGATTTTAAACTTAGGAAATTAGAGCCATTTTAAAAGGGTTTGGTAAGGGTTTTAATTTTTATTCAAGTTGTTCCTCAAAATTGTTTTCAAACAATCACAAAGTTTTATCTTTTTAGAAAATCTAATTTGACATATTTTCCTAAGGTAGCCGGATATCTTTTTAAATATACGGATTTCTTTATTTAGAGGAAAAATATATATTTTTATGCATTGCATTTTCCATGTTCATGCATTTTATTTAAATGAGTGATTTTTGCTATGATATTTTTCATATTATTATTATTTTGATTTACATTTTATGATGTGACATTGTTTGCCATATGATTTTGAATATTTCATGATATCCCATATTTTTTTATTTAGTCATTTATTTTTGTCACATTATTTAGCATATACTATGTTCGTGCATTTTTATTTTATTTTCATGCATATTTTATGATAGCATTATTTTATGTTTCATGACATTTCACCATATTCCATGTCATTTCGGTTTACTTATTTAAAATATGCCATATCATTTAAAATTGCCATGTCATTTAAATCATTTTATCTCATTTAGAATATACCATGACACTTAGGATTTTTTTTTTTTACCTAGAATATACTATGTCATTTAAATTATGTCATATCATCTAGGTTGCATTATATTATCTAGACTTTGCTATTTCATTTTATTTATGTCATACATGTTCATGTTCATATTTTTAAATGTTTTGAAAAAGATAATGATTTTCAATAAAAGTAAAGATATTTCCGAGTTAAAATAATTCATGAGTTCTCTACCGGGTTTGCTGGAGGGAATATCATCAATTATCATTGATAAAGGAATATATTTCTTTCAAAAAACGAGAATGATTCGGAAAGTTTTCCAAATGAATAAAAAATTCTATATTTTGCCGAATTTATCGGGGAATGTAGGAAAATTTTGAATTAATAAATTCTGAATCATTTTCAATTAAAAATGGAATTATTTTTCTTAAAATTGGGAATTAACTTGAAATACTAAATTAAAAACCAACCTTTTACCGAGACTTGAAATAACACACGATTAATAAGGTACCGTCTTATACGGGCGTTGTGGGGGTGCTAATCCTTCCCCACACGTAACCGAGTCCCGAACCCGCTTCTTTGATTTCTCTACTTTAAAACGCAGACTTGAAATTGGTTTTAAAAATATTTTAATTAATTTTAAATTGTTTTATAAAATCGGTTTTCATAGGTGGCCGATCACACCTAGCTAAAAAAGATTGGTGGCGACTCCATGTCTTTTTACGAGGTCGTTTTCATACCCTCGACCGTTTGTTTTTTTTCAATCTAGAGGAATTAAGTAATCTTTTCCTCTGCTTCTGTTTCCATCCTCACTCGAACGGGTCCCCGCGATCAGGATCACGTATTGACAGAGGAAAAAGAGAAAAACTAAATCGGAGAAGAATTCGGATGTAAAAATTGGACATTTTCGGTTCAACTCCAATTCAATATATGACAAAGGGAGTGGAAAAAGAGAATTCGGAAATTTGGCTCATTTCGAGTAAAATCGAGGTTTCAGGGGCTAAAGGGTAATTTTAAAAAATCCGAAAAAAATAGAATCCGAGCTCGAAAAATTGTGTAACTTTTCGGAACTGAGTTTTAGGATGGAAAGAAGGAAATAAGAAGAAGAAAACCTGAAATTGAGGTTGAAACGCAAATATGCTAAATTCGAGAGACTAATCCGTAAGAGTATTTATGTCTTTTAAAATTTTATTATTTAAAAAATTATAAAAAACTATCCACTTCTACTATAAAAAAGCACTTCAATACCTTTTTCTTAATTTTTTTATAAAAAGCTCACAAAATCGTGGATTTACAAAATTCTAATATATATTAATTTACTTTAAATGTTGATAAGCTTTAAGTTTGCACACCTAGTATTTTTTGGTTAGGTAATACCTTTATATTTTGAGTTTGTTTTCTATAAATAATTCGTGTAGTTTTTAAGTTTCATAACAGAAATTAAGAAATATAGATTTTTTTATTATATTAATATATTTTAACAGAGTTTAAAGAATAACAACTTATCTGTTCTTGAACATTTATGATTAAAACAAGACCAAAATGTAAAATGATTTTAGTCTTAGGGGCAATTATATAAAACCATGTGATATAAGCAAGCAGGTCGAAGTTGGTAAAAAAAGGAGAGCAGCTAATCGGAGCCCAAAAGGGCAAACAGCAACCAAAAATAAGTATAGTAGATGACGTGTCCAAGATCCCGATTCGTCTTTTTCACTGTTTTGTTCCTCTTAGGCTCAACGATCCCTTTCTCTTCCTTACTTTCTTCTCTCATTTGTTCCGCTTCTTAAATTTCTTAAACAAATCATAAATAAATTCCTCCTTCCCTCCACGCCCATTTCTTCCAAACAATTTTCTTATCAGTTTGATGGATCTTAGTTCAATTTTTACTCTATTTTCCCTTCTTTCTTGTATTGCTTTTAATTATTGCAAACTTATAATTTTCAATTAATTTTGTTTTTTCTATCCTATTCTATTTTATGCTTATCGTAATTTTGATTCCTTGTTGTTTTTTCTTTTCATGGTAAACCTAAACCCTCCGAGAAAATTAGATTCTGCTTTATTTTGTATTTAAGTTTTATTGAAGAAAATATTGAATAAAATTAAAAAAACAACAGCTTCCCTATGATGAGTTTAAAATTTGTTGTATTTGCTTACCTTTTTCTTTAATAATAATAATAATTATAAAATTATGCATTGAATTCTTGGAATTTGAAATAAGAGAGGCTATGGTTTTTATACTTATTTAGTCAGTATTTTTGTTGTGAATGAGTTAAATTTATTTACTTTGACTTCGATATGTACCTTAAAAGTACGGATACGGACACGTAATATAAGTATGACAAGATATAAATACGATAACATTGTAATTTCTAAAATATTAAGATATGGATACGGCAGGACATGATAATAAATTTTTTTAATATAATAATATAAAATAAAAATATTAATTTGAACTTTTTAATCAAATATTAATATGTAAATAATTTTTTAATATTTTAAATTTAATTTTGAGTATAAAACTTTAAAACTTTTAAAAACCCATTAAAATCTAAATAACTTAAATTCAAAAGTTACATATCATGCACAAAATTTGATTTTAGTTTCATTATATTTTATTTAGATTAAAATAATGCTTTGTTTTAAAACTTTGATCAATCTATACATCTATACATATCCATTAAAAAAAATACCTTGATGGGGTTAATACTTGAGGCATGTTAAGCTTTTTTTGCTTGACACGTGACAAGTTTTTTTTTTTTTTCTTTTTAAATTTTAAATTTTTTTTAGTTTTAATTTTTTAATTTATTTATTTTATTTTTAAATAATGTATTTAAAGGGATCGATTCGCACGTTGACTTATGAGTCGGTTTAGGATCCGTACCCGATTCACTCGAGAAAAGAAAAAAATGAATTTGCTGCTAAACAGTGTGAGAAAGCCGAAAAAATCCCCTAATGGGCACGTGGCAAGCTTTTTTTTTTTTTAGAGTTTTAGGTTTTTTTTAATTTTAGTTTTTATAGTTTAAAGTTTTTTTAATTTATATTAATTTATTTTATTAATTAATTAATTAATTTTATTTTATTTTATTTTATTTTTAAATGATATATTTAAAGGGGTTGGTCAGAATGTTGACTCTCTGGTTGATTTAGGATCCGTACCCAACTGGCTCGGAAAAAAGTTTAAAAAGGAAAAAAAAATGAACTTACTGCTAACTAGAGTGAGAAAGCTGATCACTCGAGTTAAATATAAACCATAATTTTATTTTAGTTATTTTTTATTTGAATAATTAAATATGCAAAATAAATATAAAAATGAGTTAGTAGTTCATTAATTTAACAAAAAAAAATTGATGCTAACCTATGTGAGAAAGACCTAACAGATAGAATAAAATACAAATTACAATTTTATTTTATTATGTTTCATTTATTATTTTTTACTTCCTACAAAAAAATATACACTATACAATAAGATCTAAATATGTTTAAAAAATGCATATAAATAACAATTAAAAATGCATTTATATTACATAATTTATAAATAAACAATTTTCATAATTAACAAAATATAATTATATTAATATTATTAAAATTTTTAAATAATAATTAAATAAAATAATAATTTAATTTAATTTAATTTATTATTATTATTAATATTTTTTATTTTTTACTTTCTATATATAAAAATATATACTATACAATAAGATTTAAATATGTTTAAATAAATAACAATTAAAAATGTATTTGTATTACGTAATTTATAGATAATTAATTATCATAAATTTAATTTTTATAATTAAAAAATATTATTATATTAATATTATTTAAAATAAAAAATTATTATTAATTAATGAAAAAGGTAAAAAAAAATAACCTCAATAAAACGGGGGCTTAATTCTGGTTTTTTTATTTGAATATTCATAAAAAAATTATTGATCAAACTACCTATATTTCAAAATTATTTACCAAAATGCGCTTAAAAAAATACCAATATGGCGACTTCCCTTCATGATTTTAAAAAAAAAAATTGAAAAATTAGGTCAGAAGTCGCCATATGATATGGCAACTTCTGACATTTGTTTTTCAATTTTTTTATTTATTTATAAATTTAGTTCGGAAATCGACATATAATATGGGGACTTCTGAATTTTTTTTCAATTTTAAAATTATAACCGTTTTAAAACGGTAAAAAAAAAATTGAAAAAAATACAAGGGAACCCTTTTACTATATCAAAAAACTTTTTGTTGAAATGGTATGGAAGTCGTCATTTCAAATGGCGGCTTCCATACCGTTATATATATGTAATATATATATAATATATATTTTAAATATTCAATAATAAAATTTAAAATAAAAATTATATAGTTTATAATTTTAAAAAATAAAAAATTTATAAATTTTAAATAAAAAATTAAAAAATAACAATTTACAAAAATTGTTAAAGTTATTGATGATTTATCGTAATATCAATCGGATTATTTCAACTCGTATTCGTAATGAAATGGACCTCCGGGAGAAAGTTCAACCAAAGCATTGTGGATTATGCAGGAATGAAGGTCATAGCTAGACCTATCCACGGGTCGGGTAGCCCGCCCGGATTGTATTGGGCTAAGCTTGGGCAAGTGTTTTTGTAATTCGGGACGACGACCTGGCCTAGCCCGAATTACTATTTATTAAATAAAAAATATTTTTTTTATTTAAATTTAATTATAAAATATATAAAAATATATTTAATATTTTAATATTTTTTGAATAGTGAAACGAGCTTTCGGCCCGACCCGACCATGGACACCTCTAGTTATAGCCTTCGAAAATGTCTTTATCAATCTTGTATATCGGGGGAGAGTTCGCATCAATAATAATACTGTTATACATACAGTTTATTGTATACATAGCATTAAAAAATATATAAATTATATACATACAGTTAGATCTGACAATTTGTGTATCCGTGTAGTGTTCGTGTATTTTGTCGTGTCATAATCATGTTTAAGGTTATATAAACTTTGATACGTTAATAATTCGTATTATATAGATATTGAGATTTCCGTGTATTCGTATCGTGTTTGTGTTGTTTTTTCGTGTCATGTCATGTCATGTTCGTGTCGTGTTTTTAGTTATTTTTTCTTTGTAGTTTTCATGTCATGTAATCTTGTCGTGTCCAATATTATTAGGTCTACATAAAGTTTTAAAAAAATATATAAATTGTATAAACAAATTTTATATAATTTTTAAAATTTTTGCAAATTATTTTTTTAATTTTTAATTTTTAATTTATTAAATTTATATTTTTTAAATTATAAATTATATAAATTTTATTTTATTATTCAATATTTAAAATATATATTATATATAAATATTTAATATATATTATATATATATATTGTATATATAACATCGTATGGAAGTCGTCATTTGAAATGGCGACCATTTCAACAATTGTTTTTTGATATAGTACAAGGGAAGTCGTCATATGATATGACGATTTCCTTAATATTTTTTTCATTTTATTTTTACCGTTTTAAAACGACTATAATTTTAAAATTAAAAAAAAAAAAATAGTTCGGAAGTCGTCATATCATATGGTGACTTTCGAACTAAATTTGTAAAAAAAATTGAAAAATAAAGGTCAGAAGTCGCCATATCATATGACGACTTCTGACCTAAGTTTTTCAATTTTTTTTTTTTTAAAAATCATGATGGAAAGTCGCTATATGATATGACGACTTCCCTTCTTAGATTTTTATTCTTTTATAAAATACACCATGAAAAGTCACCATATTATATGACGATTTTTTTTAATATTTTTTTAAGCGCATTTTGAAAAATAATTTTAAAATATAAGTAATTGAATCAATAATTTTTTTTTTATCAATATTCAAATAAAAATTAGTAAATAAATTAAAAAAAAAGTAAAGGGAAAAGATCTTAAATCTAATTGGGCCACGTGTGGGGTTACTGCCAACCTAGAAATTGGGTTTAAGATGAAGAGTTGAAGTCGAAATGGTATTAAACCGGTTTAGCTGCATCTTCTCTACAGGCTTCTTCTTCAGCTACATGCACAAAGAGCAAATTTTTTGCATAATTTCGAAGCAAGGTTTTTCTTTAGGGGAGAAATTAGCTCAGAAAAACAAAGAGATGGCGCTGTCAAGCTAAGAGCCTCTCAAGAAAGAGGCTGCGATATCCAAGCTTGTCTTTCCAAGCACAATTTCCTTCTTCAAAGGTAAGAAAGATGTTTTTTTTTTTTTTTTTCTTTTTTTTTTTCTATCATGTGATTTTGCCAAGTAATTTAGAAAATTTGATTAATATTGGGTATGATTGGGTTTGCACCAACATAATCTTTTCTAATTTAGAACTTGATTTGGGGGAAAATTCAAAAAGAACAAAAAATATCCTTCCTCTGTCCAGCCGTGTCTATGAGTTTCCCGCCGTGTCCCCGTCGTATCCCATCCGTGTCTGATTTATTTTTTATTTTTTGACGTATCCGGACGTGTCCGATACGTATCCAGCTGTGTCGGAGGCGTGTCCGTGTCCGACACGTATCGGACACCGGTACGCAAGGGCACACGGACTTGTCCATGCTTAATAGATGTGTACCTTGTTAGATGGGGTGGTTGTAAGTGAGATTAGCAGGGAGGGATGATGAAATAATTGCCATGTAGATTTACTAGTGTTGGTTTACTTCGCAGATCCAGTTATCACCAAATTGTATCTTTTATCGCAATATCAACTAGTAAGTTACTGCAAAAAGGCGTTATCAGCTGACTGATATAGAGGCTTTTGGTCTGTTCAGTTAAGTTGGTATCGTCTTCACAAACATGCCGTACTATATACAGAGGCTTTATAATACTTGCAGAGCGTCATTCTCACCCAATGGCCCTGTTTCTGATGAAGCTCTTGAAAGAGTTCGTGCTATGCTAGGTATTCACTAATGATTCTTTCTCTCTTCATGTTTGTTTTTTGAGCTTACTGTTGAACCAAGTCTGCTATGCTTTATTAGTTATTATTATTGAGATAAAATCATGTTGAAATAGTTCTTAATTTTCTGAATATTTTCAGAATTAGTAGTCATTAAATACTATGAAAGCTAATTTTTCTAGCATTTAGTTGTGATGTTATTTTTCAATCAAAATTGAAACATGTGAATTTACTCAGTTGGATCTTTCTTTGGATGACATTACCTGTTGGAAGTTGCTTCATGCTACCCCTAGTATATATGTTTCTTGGCAAGACCATGATCTACCAATAAATAGTTCCACGCCTTTTGGCTGACCAGGACGCCAAGGTTCCCTGTTGCTTAGAGATTAAAACCAAAAAAATACTAAGCTTCATTGTTTGGGATGTTAAATTTGTTTTCTTTTAAGTTTAAATTCTTGTCTTGTAGGAAGAGGCTCTGACATAGTTTAAGTGGCATACATTTCCAGATTTTCACTGGATTTAATTACAAAAATCATGAACTTTTGTTGACAAAGTGAATTTCAGTAGAGTGAAATTTGTTATCCCTCCCACCGATACCTATATCAGAACTTCGTTATGCTTTTAAGGAAATAATCTTCCTTTTCTCTCTTCTTTTAATCTCTATTTCATTTGATTTCTATTAAACTTATTCATTTTAGCTATCATGTCTGATGGTAAATGATCAATGCTAGTTGTATTTAGGCATTAAATCAATCTTCAAAATAATAGCAACTAGTCATCTTTGAAGCACTTGTATCTTGAGTATGAAAAGCTTGTTGTATTACGAGTTAAAATTGCAAATTGTTCTGCTTTCTTCACATTGAACACAGCTCCATATTGTGGAACAGATTCTGTTTTTTATTAGTTAGACACCTTGACAATTATTTGGCATTTGGGTGCTTCTAGATATAAAATAGAAAACAGTGGTTTGGTTTTTTTTTTTTCCTTCTTTACAGTAGAAGTCTATCCTTGTGAGTATTGGAATGTGTTGCTATACTAATTGGTATTGGATCCAAAAATCCTTGTGAGTAATTACTATTAGGGGGCGTTTGGTACCTTCACAGGAATCACATTCCATGGAATGTGATTCCTGAGAATGTGATTCTTGGGAATGTGATTCCTAGGAATGTAACTTTCCAGCGTTTGGTATACATAGGAAAATGCTAATTAAAATCCTGAGAATGTGATGATAATTTCCGAAATTACCCTTATAAAAAAATGTAAATTTTATTAATTTTAAAATTTTTCAATGATATTTATTATTAAAAAAATATTTATACTAAATATTTAAAAATAATATTTTAAATTTGAGTTACTTTTAGGATAAAAAATATTTATTAATAATAAAATTTTGAAATTACTCTCATGTAGTTAAAAAATTAAAAGGCTGGATGCAAATTAAATATTATTTAAATATTTTAATGATATTTATTATTGACAAATATTTGTACTAAATATTTAAAAATAATATTTTAATTGGTAATTTGAGTTATTTTTATGATAAAAAATATTTGTTAATAATAAAATTTGAAATTACTCGCATGTAGTTAAAAAATTAAAAGACTATATGCAAATTAAATATTATTTAAATATTTTAATGATATTTATTATTAACAAATATTTGTACCAAATATTTAAAAATAATATTTTAATTGGTAATTTGAGTTATTTTTATGATAAAAAATATTTGTTAATAATAAAATTTTTAAATTACTTTTATGTAGTTTCAAAGTTAAAAGGCTGTATAAAAATTAAATATTATTTAAATATTTCAATGATATTTATTATTAACAAATATTTGTACTAAATATTTAAAAATAATATTTCAATTGGTAGTTTGAGTTACTTTTATGATAAAAAAATGTTTGTTAATAATAAATTTTTAAGGTACTCTCAAGTAATTAAAAAATTAAAAAGCAAAATGCAAATTAAATATTATTTAAATATTTCAATAATATTTATTATTAATAAATATTTGTACGAAATATTTTAAAATAATATTTTAATTGATACTTTTAACTCAAATAGAAAAAGGATAATGTTGTCTTTAACTTTCCAACTACATGGGAAAGTTACTTTCCCACCACTTCTCATGGGAATCACATTCCAATGCTTGTGGGAAAGTAACTCTCCAAGGAAAGTTAAATTCCCAGGAAAGTAAACAGTTTTTAGTATACCAAACATGGGAATCACATTCCCACCAATTACTTTCCATGGAAAGTGATCACTTTCCATCATACCAAACGCCCTCTTACTCTAATGTAAAGTGTTAAGTATGAGGGGAAACCAAAACATTGAGAAAATGCTCTTCTCGGTGGAGGTGATTATTGCAACTTAGGTGTTATTAGATAAACCATGCAAATTTTTTGAACCACTGAAAGTTAAAGTCTTCAATGATTTAATTTTTCGAATGTGTTTGTTAACTTATTTCAGAAACCACTTTGGTGGCATTTGATATGAGGTATATCCTTTAAAGTCCAGGGTCATCTATTCATATGATTAATCACACAATGTTTGGTAGTAATTTGGAAATCCTGTGTGGCAGTAATCATGGATATTGCCTTGAGAGGTGATCTAAATCCCATCCAAAAGAGTGAAAATGTTTTATCATTGAGGGGCATTGATCTCCTAAATCGTTTATGAAAATTTTTCCTATGTTCAAGTACAAGTCAACCTATCTGACCTTAGACTTCATGGGAACATGTCAATGACCTTGATTGGTTGTTTTAGTGAATTATACTCATCAAAATTGGTTCCTACCTTGCAATTCCCAATAGAATGATGGATTGTTATTTTATAAATTGTCCGTTCAATAAATACTGGAATTGTTGCTTTCTTTTTAATATGAAAAGGTTATTTTCGGTATTTTTTACTCAATGATCTTTTTTTTTTTTCCTATGAAATACTAAACGCATTGACCTAAGATCACTAGTGATTTGTAATATTAGACAAAACATGGTAATCTAAGATTACTATTGATAATCGCTTTGTGATCTCATCTCTGTGGTGATTAGATCATCACGGTGATCTTAAAAGTGATACCAAACACGATCTTAATGGAAGTTTTTTCATGAAAAGACTTGAAAATATTAAATAGTTAAAACCTACTTAATGTATTCAACAATCTCTTTTAAGGAAAATTTTATCCTTGAATAAGATTAATTTTTATGTTCTCTCCTTTTTAACTTTATTAATGTAAAAACATAATAAATTCATATGCCGCTTTTACAAAAATTGAATAAAAGATATGCTCAATATTTAATTTTCAACAACATACCAATCAATTTTTATTGTATAAATTCATTTGTACACTTTTTCAGTGTTTTCATCAAACACATTAGTTTCTAGCGACATATAAAATAGAAAAAGCCTAGAGTTTTTGATGTCTGATTGTAGAGATGTAGCCGTGCATGTGCTTTCTAAATGTTTGTGAACTTATTCTTCAAACTCCTCTTCCAACCTTAATTAGTGTCCATGATGAGGGAGAATAAAACCCAATCCTTTGATGTTTGGAAATTTTCACATATTTTTTGTACTGAATATGATTGTTTTTCCATAATAACAAGCAAGAGATATTTAAGTAAAATGCAGCAATTCTCCATAACCTTTTTGCAATATTCATTTTCATCCGTGACCTTTTTAGAATACAATTTTTGGATCCGCAACTTTAAAAAAATTCCAAATCCATCCATTCTGTCACCGCTGTTAAAAGATCAACAAAGTATGCCACCTCAACACCACGTGAATCTCAACATGGCATAAATCCCAGCCCAAAAAGTCAAACGTGCCCATTTTTTTTCATGTGGATATCCAAGTACCAGGGTTGACCTAACTTTGCCATGTGGACTTTCACATGGACGTCCACATGGTGCTCAGGTAGCAGATTCTGTGGCGGTTGACATAATGGATGAATTTGATACATTGTAAAATGGTCGCAGATCAAAAATTGAGTTTTAAAGGTTGTGGTTGGAAATGAAATATTGTTCAATGGTCATGGATGTCTGGTACAATTTACCTGTGATTTTCATATGCTTCTTTAGAGAACTGCTTTTTCTCATGTCTTCAAGGAACATTTGTCATCACTTTTGATTCCTTTTGTTTTGTATTTCAGTTTTTCTTTGGAATTGAAGTTTGTAGTCTATTTTTAGTATTATGATTGTTTCTGATATTGTTTAATATGTTTCTATAGAAAAAAAAAAAAAAAAAACTTATGCTCCCATCCTTCCAAGTTAAGATAAATTAACTTAGACAACATTGTTGAGAAATGTAGCTTTAACTTTCAAGGGATTGTTTTCTTCTGTTCCTCTGATCACTTATTTTCTGCAACAATAATAATATTGAATATTATGAAGTCTGAAAATGTCGATTTTTTTTTTTCTTCATTGTATACCAAATACTGATTGTTTGCTGCCTTATATTATTACACGTTTATGCAAACAGCAATTGATTGCATTACTATTATTAGTGCAAATTAGATGAGATGGAAATTAATGTTTGGTATGTAGGATTGAACAATTTTTGAAATATATTGCTGTTATGTTTTCCTATATCAAATGCAATTAGAAGATCCATCCATTAAATAGTGTACCCAGTTTGAACCTTTGAGATCAATGTTTAAAATAGCTTTGTTGGTCATAGGGTGAATTGACATTAATGAATTCTTATTTACTCCACCTTTCATATTTTATGTAAATTTGATTGGGCTATACAACACTGTTGAAATTTAAGATATTTGAATTTACCAGCCAGGTTTCATATTTTACGTAAATTTGATTGGGATATACAAAACCTTTTGAAAAATTGGGGAATGCTAAGTTGATCTTTGCCATATTGACCTATTTAACAAAGGTAAACTGTTTTCATTTGGACTTTCAACATACTTGAGGTTGCTTCTACTTGACAAAATGGTATCTGCTGTTAAGGTTTGTAGATTGGTGGATCCAACACCTTAAAGTTATCTATATGTAGTATATAAAGTTGGTAGTTGATTTTATCTACATGAAGTTTGCAGATACCAACTCAATTCATATTTACTGAACACTTGTATCATACTCATGCCACTCCAAGTGGTATGTCCATGTTTGATTTGATATAAAAATTTTATATTAGAAATTTTAAAAGTTTTTGATATTGATGCAAATGCTTGTTATTGGAAAAAGGAAAAAAAAAAAAAACCATGAAGAATAATACAAAATATAGAAAAATAGGAGTTTTTTTTTTTGGGTGCAAAAAGGGAAAGATGATTTGCTTTTGAAATGTCTGAAAAGTAAACTTGGTTATTCATTGTGGAGTGGAGGGAGTATTGAATTAGTGGTTTATGACATGATATTGAATTTTATTTCTCAAGTTTTGCTCCCTTCAAACAAAACCAAATATTCAACTTTCACATAACTTCTCAAGTCTTAACTATTTCCCTCTCTTGCAGCTTTCAAATTAAAATAATTCTTCTCCCAATTTCTCTTCCCCTTTTTAACATTCATGTAGGTGGGTTAGCAGGTGGCTAGTTTAAATTAACTGATTGTCATTAGTTTTATTTAGAAATGATTTTCTTTCTGGGCGGATAAAGGGTGGTGATGATGAAGGTGGGGGCGGTTGTTACTGGTTTGAGAGAAGGTGAGGTTGTCAGTTTATTGGGATTAGAGAACTTCATGTTTCAAGCACCTTTGTCTTATTTCGACTCGCTTAAATTTTAAGATAACTATACTCAATATTTTTTTATTCGAAGACTTGATTTTTCCCCACTGTTAATCTTATAGTTTGGCTCCTTGAACTTTAGGATATTCAATGTAGTTTTCTTTAGTTCAGGATTTTATGTTATCCGATTCTCAAAAGTGGATGAACTAGTTGGGATTTCTAGAAAAGGAAAAAAGGGCAAAGAAGCTGGTACAGACTGTAGAATAAATGTCATAGATTTTGTTAGTCTAGATATTTCTGTATGCAGTTTATTCATGTTGAAAATTGGGCTCTTTTAGCTTTACATTTGAGGTTTGTTCTTCATATTGTTTGCTTTCACATGAAACTCCAAGTTCCATAGCATATTCACTGCATTTTAACCCGAAATGTCATTTTATTTCAGTGAAAATGAAGCTCCAAGTATTGTTTGTTTTCACATAAACTCCAAGTTCCATAGCATATTCACTGCATTTTAACCCAAAATGTCTTTTATTTCAGAGAAAATGAAGCCTTCTGATGTAGGTCTGGAACAAGAGGCACAAGTGGTACGTAATTGGTCTGGTCCTGTACTTGAGCGAAATGGAACCCGTCAGTCATTGCCACCAATTAAGTATCTGCACTTACATGAGTGTGACAGCTTCTCTGTAAGCACAAACTTTATATCACCTATCACCTTTATTGCTAAAGATATCACCTGTCATTGAGGACATATAACTTTTTAGGGTTTTAAAGCGAGGAAGTTGTATTTAGCTGGAAATCTCATTGAATTTATTAAAATGAACACTTCCCTTGAAATTATATTTAAACTTTCGAAAATTAAAGTTGCAATAATTGATATGAACAGGCCTTCATTTTTTGTTTTTCTCTTTCTCTGCAGATAGGAATTTTTTGTATGCCGCCTTCCTCTATTATACCTCTGCATAATCATCCAGGAATGACAGTGCTGAGCAGGCTTATCTATGGTTCATTACATGTAAAGTCATATGATTGGCTTGATTCAAAAGAGCCTGAAGATCCACTACAAGGTATGTTCTAGCATTTCCATATTTCTTTGATGCATATAAACTAAACCGTGACTAAGGATGTTCATAGAATAATAGGTACTTGTTTATAAATTTGATAACAAATTTATAGGTTTGTATGCAATTGACTCAGTAATGAGAATCTCTTTTATATTCCTTGAACCTCATGAGTCCCATTTTTAATTATTGTTCTTTTCAAAATAACTTTATTTCAAGAGTTTTCTCTGGTAATTCGTTACAGAAGATTTAGTACCTTTAATAAAGTTTTGTAAATCTTCTGATGTTAGAAATATTGTGTAACTCCTTTTCTTTCCATTTGCCTCAAAGGATTAGTATTCATGTAGGACTTAAGAGAGAAATGGACCTCTTTTTAAATCTATATTTGCTTTGTGATATACAGTTTTCTGTACAACCTGCATTGCATGTAGTTATCCATGTGCCGGTGGTTTGTGCGGGTTCAAAAATAACAGGGGAAATATTTTGAGATTGAAGTTTATTTTGATCGAACAATTGATTGGATTAGGATGAAGAAGACTTAGAAAATACTAAATGCTGGAGGTCTTTTGGTTTAAGCTAATGATTCTTTAAATAGGTAAGATGTAAAGAGCCTTTTTGCTAGCATCCAAGGAAGTGAGAGGCTTGTAGAATTCCTCATCTTGTGTAGATGTAGTTTACTTCCAAGTTCCAACTTGTTGAGAATGCTTGAGACATATCTTCTTTTAACTGCTTTGGTGAAATATTTGGAGGCTAGTTTTGGGTTGCTACTGTACTTAGCTAGGGACGTGCACAGTTATATTTGAATGGAACTTTCATCAATAAAATATTTCAGTTTTTGAAACCAGACCAAATGAATAGTTATAGAAGCCAATCAAAGTATTTCATTTTGACATTTGATGAGTTTTCTAATAGAGTACAGGTTGGGTTTCTACTAATAAATTTTAAATGGAAATTAACCCCATCCAAATATTTTGAGCCCTAATCCAAATTAGAATCATTCACTGAAACAGGGATACAAAGCTGCATCAGTGTCAATTTAGAATCAACGAATGTGTTCTATTATGGGTATATTTGTTTGACTTCAACTTGGTGCTCTCAAAGTAAGTGTAGGGAAGTTGATGAACAAACAGGTCATGCAAATAAAAATAACTAGTCAATCTAGGGGTATAATGGTGTTAGCTGACTTTTCAAGGATGTGCTAAAGTGGTTGCCTTGTCTATGCTTGTTTTATTTATTTTGGTATTTTGCTTGATGTCTGGGTTTGTAGCATGCAAAATGGAAAGGAAGCTAATGAACATGTGAAATCAAATAAATAGGACTTCTTAAATCTGGATTATATCTTTTTTTTTTTCTGATTAACAGAAGTGATTTTTGATGGCCTATGGCAGCAAAAACTGTCTATCTGGCACCATTTGTGACTATAGTGGTTGCTTGTTCAATAGATGTTATAATATTGATAATTTATTCATAGATAAAGTGTTGATGTATCTCTAATTCTAAATAAATGCATTTTCTCTCAACCCTTCCCAGGGTATAGTGCACTTTATATATTCTTCCATCTTTGACTTCGATTTGCTTTTGTAGCAAGACCTGCAAAACTTGTTAAGGATACTGAGATGACAGCTCCTTGTGCAACAACAGTACTTTATCCAACAAGTGGAGGGAACATTCATTGTTTCAGGGCGCGGACTCCCTGTGCCATTTTTGATATTTTATCTCCACCTTACTCTTCGGATCATGGACGGCACTGCACTTACTTCCGGAGGTCCCCAAGAAGGGATTTACCTGGTAAGAAATATAATTTTGAACCTAGTTATTGATTGTAACTTAAATAATATATGTTGTCACGTGACATTTGGGAAGACAAGTACTGCATCCACTTCTCTTAATTCATTTCCTTGTTTAAATGAAGGTGAGATTGAAGTGAATGGAGTGACTTTCTCTGAAGTGACTTGGTTAGAAGAGTTTCAGCCCCCTGACAACTTTGTGATTCGGAGAGGGCTGTACAAGGGTCCTGTTATTAGAACTTGAAATATATTCTTGTACCATCCATTCTAATGAAATTGGGTCTTAATAACAAGGAACATGGGGGCTATAGAAGTTAGGCATTTGGCTTGTACATATTACTACACCAATGTAATCCTTTGATTTTACTGACCTCACTGTTTGTTTATTAGTGAGATAAGAGATTGAAAGTTGAGAGGAAGTCTGCGCTTAATGGCATTCTTCTTTTTTTTTTTTTTTTTTTTTTTTTTTTTTCGATTTTGTTTGCTGAATGACAATAAGAGTTTATGATATCTTGTGTTGTAGCCTTGGTATGGCAATTTGGCTACTTCATTGTGGAGCTTTCAAGGACATTATATCTGAATCCATTCCATGGTCAATGGGCATAGCCAGTAGCCACTAGGAAGTTTGTACTGTAAACGTCACTGCACTACTAAATAAAGCAGCACCAAATATATAAACTAGAAGAAGTCCAAACATATTATTGATTTGTTGTGTGATAAAGCTTATCCAAATGCAAATGATGGGTTATTTTTATTCGTCATTCTAGATCTACCAATTTATTGTTGGGGGGCTTTAGTTCCATGGAAATAAATAACAATTTTTATAAGCAAAACTTTTTATTAATCCTTCAATTTTGTTAGTTCCTGCTGTTGAAACACAAATTCCAATAAATGGGCTAAGGATAATTTAGTAATGGGCAGTTAATAGAGCTCATACTTGCCCTAAATCAAGTTTGGAATCAATAAACCAAGAGAGCCCAACATGGTAACACCTCCATAGGCAGTTGGCAAGTCAAGGGTAGTTTAATGATTCTTTATGGGCAGGTGGTAAAGCTGGAGGGATTCCAACCTTGAGGAAGAAGAATTAGGAGTGGTTACATGAGTGGAAAGTTCCATGAAGAACAATTTCTACCATGAACTTGAAGGGAAGAAGAAAGTGGCGACAGTTGGAGCTAGGAATCACCTATAATTTTTGTTCTTGTAACAATAAATACTAGTTTTAAAGATGAAAAAAAGAGTAAAAAGAGTTTTTGAAACCACAACCAATCAAGTAATTCAATTATTTTTGCTTATATTTTTGCATGTGACAAAATGAATTCGAATCCGAAAAAAATATGAATCCGCTTTTGATTTGACAAAAAAAAGTAAAAAATTTAAACTCGAGAAAACCCGAATCCAAAATGACCCGAACACCAAAATGACTCGAGCTTAAAACGGTCCAAATTCGAAATGACATGAACCCGAGATTGACCTGAACATAAATTTGTAATAACCCAAATTTAATACTAAAATAAAAATGATCCAATTGTAATTAAATTAATTTTTATAAAACAAAAATTTTAATTATCAATTTATTTTAATATATTTTTTACTTTTTTAAACAAAAGTTAAAATTTAATATATATATATATAAGATAAAATAATAATTTTATTAAAAAGTCAATTGTATTTTGTATTTGTAATTTGTAAAGATATTTAAACTATATAAGTATAAACAATTTGAACTGTATGAACAAATCACTAAAATCACTTCAAACAATTTAAAAAGTTTAAATTTATGTCAAGATAAATAGGATGAAAAAATAGGTAAGAGAAATGAACAATCAAAAGAATGATTGCTATCAGTCGTGAAAAAATTGAAAATTCTACTAATTCAGATAGAATTATCCAATGTGGACAACCAACAAAAATCAGAATTCTATCTCACAAATCACATGCCATAAAAATGTCAATTTATCTATTCGACATTTTAAAAGATTCAGCAAGAGATCAAAAGAATATCAATAATTTTTTTTTTGGTGTGAACCCAGGGTGTCATTCCACCCCAATTTTATGATTGATGGAAGCCTAATCCCTGTCGGGCCGGAAGTGTAATGGTAAAACCCTCCCAACATTGGAAACTCCCAAGATTTGAACCTTGGATCTCATCTAGGGAGTTGGAGTCACTAATCACTCCAGCCAACCAAATATTGGTATTTTTTTTTTCATAATTTTCAATGACCCTTTCTGGTACATCTAATCTCAATTTAATCAAAGATAAACATTATACTCAAAACAAAATTCAATTAGTTGATTTTGATTTAAGTTTTAAATTTTATATTTCCTCATCTAGCATAGGATTCCAAGATGAATTAAATATTTACAAATTTTAATATATAATAAATCACTAGATCTCTATCTCTGCTTTATCTTTGATTTTTTTTCAAAAGTAGACAAACAGACATACAAATCGAAAACAAAATAAAAAGTAACTTGCTTGTTTCTAAAAATTCAAATCAAAAGAAAAAACAAAATATGATCTTTCCATTATAATAAAGAGAACATTCAACATAGTTCCAAGTTAAGCTATAAAACTTAAGTAAAAACTATCAAAAGGACTTTGCATTCACTGATCTTGCCAAGGATATGATCCTAATAAAAGAATAATGGCATGATATGCTCAAAGCAACGCTTAGATTTATTGCTAGTTTTATGTTGGTGACATAAGATAGACTAGCCGCATAGTAGAAGAATATAAGGGTAACGAAAGATTGCTAGTTTTATGTTGGTGACATAAGTTAGACTAGCCGCATAGTAGAGAATATAAGGGTAACGAAAAAATCAACTTAAAAGTCAATATCATATCAAGCAACATCTCTGACCCAGCCACTGGTCAAAAAAGTTAGAGCAAATGCAAAAAGCACTGCACCTTCAGAAATTACATTCAATAGTTCTTTAAAGATAAAGAGAAAACATGTACTATATAAGAACACTAAAACCAAATGAAAATTACAACTTTCGATCAATATATCAAATATTTAATTCATTTGTCACTTGTTGGTATCAGTTCAAAAAGTCAAACCTACAAATTAAGATCAAAACAAATATTATTATAAATTAAACTTTTATTAACTCTTTATGATTGGCAAGCAAAACTGATATTAAAACTGATATTAAAAAATAAAATATTATAAATTATAGACATATTTAGAAACTAGAAGCTCTTAATTCTCACAAGATAATTAAAGACAAATAATCTTCCTTTCAAATGTGATTGTATTCTTTTCTTCATCTAAAACAAAAGATATTATATATATATATATATATATATATATATATATACACTAAATCTTTTAAAAAATAGATAATTTAGAAAAAGTTTCGCAAAAAGTAAATCTTACCATCATATCCATAGAACCAATTTCGAGCGGTAATAAACATTTTCACATTTTCAGACAAAAGACAACTTCTCCATTTGTTGATAATTCTACTTCCCATGTTAAATGCTTATTCTGAAGCAACTATAATAACCTTAGCACATCTTTTTCTAGTCTTGCAAGGATAGGATATCGAAATTGATTTTTTTTTTTCAATAATCAAGAATATCAAGGTCCTTGTTGTAGTTCTCTCTAACTTCATCCAAATATATATTGAACACTGTTCTATTTGAATTAGATCGAGAATCAAAATGACAAAATGCCTGCATTAATAAAATACCTACTCATCCATTTATTCACCAAATTGCCACCTTGCATTTTCCCCAAAACGATTTTTTGTTCCTCCATTTACTATCTTTTTACCGTAGGATAATTTCATATATTTCCTCCAACTTTCCAATTATGTCTTATTCATCCCTCCATCATTTCACAAACTATTTTTCTTTTCATTTCACAAACTATTTTTCTTTTCAATTGCAACCTTTATTAAAATTCCAAACTTTTAATTTATGCAATTTAGTCTCTAAATTTCTAATTCTTCTTCAAATTAATTCCTTCTCTTATTCTTCTTGTAATTGAGTTTTTTAATCCTATTCCTTTATTGATTCTCTTTTAAATTAAACTTTCAATTTCTTTCAACTCAAACTTTTCTATAATTCTCCTTGAAATTTTACTTTTAATTTATTCAATTTAGTCCTTCCATTTTCAATTCTTCTGCAAATTGATTCCTCCCCTTATTCTCCTTCAAATTGATCTTTTAAATCCATCCCTTTATTGATTCTTCTTCAAATTGAACTTTCAATTTCTTTCAATTTGACCATTTCCTATAATCCTCTTTGAAATTGAACTTTCGATTTGTTCGATTTAGTCATTCTACCATTTCAATCTTTAAATCTCACATTCCTTATTCTATTTCTTTCAATTTCCTCTTTCATTGTCTTCCACTCGTCCTAATTATCCTCTTCGGCATCTCAATTTGCTTCTCCACCTTTAATTCAAACTTTTTGATTCTTTTCAATTTAGTCCCTCTACCAATTCTCTTTAATTGCATCTTTCAATTTCGCCCTTCCATTTTCAATTGTAGCTCTCCAATTATCAAGATTGCCTCTTTAACGACCAATTTTTCTTTTCAATCTTGATTTTCCAAAGTTGACTTTTAACTTTTTGACTTTGGGTTGACTTTGACTTTTGGTCAACTCTGACTTTGACTTTGTCCATTGTGCCGAATCCAAGTGTAGGGATATTAGGCCATGAAATTGAGGTAAAGTTAGGAATACGGATTCGAAGGAAGAACTTACCTTGTTTAAGGATCTAGACAAAATTAGGTGTCTACAGTTGCCCCTCTTTGGCTATTGCTGAGAATCAGGAATAAGGCAAAGACAAATAGATAATAATTTTTTTCAGGGGTGGAGTTTATTCTAAAAAAGAAAGTTTTTCATGAACTTGAAGTAAAACAGAAATTTAAAGGTTTTGATCTTGAGAAGAAAATACCTTGATTGAGAAACCAAGGCTCGACCCGTTTCAAGGGAACGAGTTCGACTTTTAAAACAAAAGCAAGTACCTCGGCGATAATCCCGGGGCTCGACCCATTCTAAAAAATGAGTTCGACTTAAAAGAAAAGAAATGCCTCAGCGGCGTGTTGGTGTAAGCCCTGCAAGCCAATCTAGTTGGGCTTGTAAGACACTATTTATATATTCATATATTGCACATTATAGTTTATTAATTATAATTGAGGTATTTCTTTATCCATAAGTATTGTTATAATTGTTATAAATAACTTGTGAAGATAAAGCCCATGAAACACAATGGCATTGCAAAGGAATTGTAAGGAGTTACAATTATGAGGATCCTTCTGCATCAATGCCGTGTTTCTAAAACTGTTCCTGGTCATCGTATTGTCAAGACAGGGCATTGACAATGCTCAAAGACTGGCATATGTTAAGCCTTCATGCACTTGATGCATGCAACCGATCTTATAGGTTGAAAGTATAGAGATACTTGGGGATAACATATGGGTGCTTGTTAGTTGAACAAGTTTACTGAACATGACTCGCTATAAGAGTTCCATTTGGTATTTCACTAAAGTGTCTATGGAAACTCATGTGTCAATAGTGTACGTAATCCTTTGACTTGTGATACCAGGTCATCTTGTATGTGAATTGTCATACTTAGATTTCATCACGAACGGGTCCCAACAAGAGGATGCTTATGGTAGGGTGTTATTGGGTATGACATGAAGCATACGAAGATGAATGAGTGGTTCAGAGAGGATTTATCACCCCAAGTGATATGAGGGGACATATTTCACATGCATATGGCTTATATTAACTTATGGAAGTCCTTGGCCAAGGCAATACTTAAAGAGTTAATATTAAAGCTGCAGATCTAATATGGAATGGGGTTAAGAGTAGACACTGAACCATGCTTTTTTCTATCCCGGGATATTTGATGAAGGGATCAAATTACACAGACATATTGTACACGAAAGGCTTGTCGAACCTAGTTGACTCTCTCGGCATTTGGGTGGTCATGATGCATTGCTAGATGCCTCTCATGATCTATAAATATAAATAAGAAATTCTTAAATGGATTTAATTTATATTTATTGCCAACATGTTGGGTGCCTAATGGGTCATACACAAAAGGTGATTAATGGAATTAAAATGAGATTGGGCCAGATTAAATATTCATTAAGTGTTGTGGGCTTAATGTGAATATTTAATAATATGTACAAGGGCTTTAGTGCAGTTAGTCCAATAGTTGGAATACACTAAACCTAGTTATATATATATATATATGCCTCATATGTTGTTTCCGCCTCCACCAAGCAAGTAGAAACCCTGGTAGCCGCATTCTCTCACCTCTTTGTGAGAATCAGCGCATAGAGAAAAGAAGAGGAGGAATCCGTTTTCTTCCTGCCTGCTTCTTTTCGGCTAACTAGAGTAAGAGGAGGAAGGTTTCTTACAACCTAGACTATTAGCATCGTCTTGGAAAAATATAATCTCAACCTTGTGAAGGTTTTCGAGTCACTTGTGTGGATTACTGTTTGAGGTCGGACAATTGGACGGCTTTGGTTTGCGACAACCGGGCTTTGTGTGGAAAAACAAGAACATCAAGAATCTGTCTTGAGGTTTCGGCAATCTCCATTACAGAGGTATGAGATTTTGATTGTTATCTGTTCTTGACAGGATGATTGTTTTGAATTCATAGGCAGATCCATGGAGAGATTCTGTTTCTCTTTGTTTTGTTTTATTCTGTTGCGTTGTTAATTTAACTTGTTGATTAAATTATACATTATCTCTATTTGAGCATGATCCAAATCCCAACAGTGGTATCAGAGCCTCGCTTATGTTATTCCTATACGATCTATGCTTTAATTGTTACCTTTAACAAAACTGTTTTGTTCTTTGAGTTGTTTTGATCCGATTGTCACTAACCGAAATTGTGAGAACTTGCACTTTTAGTGTTTCGGTGAAGGCAATAGGTTATCATGGTGAATTCTTTTTGATTAATTGGTTTAAAATTGTTTTAAACTGATTAATGCAAAGGTCGAAAGTTTGGTAGCAATGGCGAATTGTTTTTGCCTGCTTTGCGCCAACTTGGTGATTTGAGGCAGAAAAACTTGTAGCTTTTTCTTGGCTGTTTTTAGTGCATGGTTTGATGATTTTTAGGATTTAAAATTGCTTGGAATTGTTCTTTGCAAGCCTGGAAAATCATAAACTGATTTGGCATTGAAAAACTTGGAAGCTGTGAAAAGCGGATAGCGAGGCTGTAGGGAGAAGGGAGCCGGTGGCTATAACATGTAGCCGTAGCCTGCGCCTTCCCTTGTTAGGGTTTTTGCTTCTATAAGATTTTGACAGCATGTGGATTTTCAGTAATATTGAGTTACCGATGTTGTAGTGTCCTAGTTGAACTACAACACTTGAATTGGTGACCATGGTAATATTGTTGAATTAATTCAATTAAATCACCATTGTGAGAATTTATATGTTATAAATATTCAATTAAATTGTTTAATTGGATGATAATTTAATTAGAGGAAATAATCCTAATTGGATTAGGATTTATTCTAATGAGATTAGAATAAATGTTTATTATTTTCTTTAAATTAAATTATGGATAAAATATAATCATTGAATGATAACTAGAGATTAAAGCATGATTTATATGTTCATAAATTGTTTGTGAATGTATGAGATGATTATGAACTTAGACCCAATATGATTGTGGATGGTTAAATTTATTTTTTATGGTTTTTATTATTAAATAGGGACTGCATGCCCTACCTTGTCTCTCATTTTTTGGAGTCGTAAAAATTCTTTCCTCACCTAATTCCCTTCAAATGTAACTTGAGGTTTCTTTATTGCAAATGTAATTAGTTACATTAAAGTGTAAAATTAGGATTAGCTAGGAATAATTTTGTAACTTGAAGATGGAGATCAAAGGCGCCATGAAGATAAGGAGACTACAAGCAAGCTTCTGAAGACTATGTATGTAATCACCTAGGAATTTGACCAACTAATTTCTTTTGATGGCTCAAGGAAATTGGATTAGAAAAATCCATAATCATCCAAGTAGAAAGCATGTTATAGATTTATTTTATGCAATATTATAAATGCTATGAATGCCTGATATGATGAGACTTATAAAGAACAAAGAAATCCCTTATTTCAATTATGAGTCACATGTTTCGCATGATAAAGTTGCATTCCATCATCATAACCAGATAACCAGAGTTCTTCCAGTAGGAGACTTGTTGAGTCACTCAAGGTCAAAATACTTTACGAATATGTTTGAGTTATGAAGTTGGGTCTTACTCAACTAATGCCATGTTGTTCGGATGCGCCAAACTTGACCGCATGGTGTTAGAGGCAAAGTTAGGCGAAGTACATATGATGTGCTTAGACAAGGAGTTGTCACCTAACTGATCTGGGAGTTGCATAGAGATGCATTGATAAGCTATGTGTTGGGTTTACTCTTCCTTGGGCTCATACTTAAACAAAATAATCAAAATGTAGCGGAAGTAAACAAAGAAGCACCCAGAGTACAACAGGATCTTAGGCTTGTGTTTGGCATAGGTTATTAGCATTCAAAACATAATAAATCACCCATATGATTTAGAAGTTACCTACTTAAGATATCGTAACCTTAAGTTGCAGATCCAAATTGAAAATTGCTCTCAAGTCAAGATCCAATTTGAACAAGATCACAAGAAGCACAATTGTTCTTCTTCTAGAGCTAGTCCACACAAACAGCTGATGGGTCCTTCTCTAAGGTATGGCGATTCACTTGTGCTAGCAAGTTGATCCTAAGATCACAATCAAAAGATCTATCTATTGTGTTTATCTTCCTAAACCAATCTCACTCAAAAAGGCAAAGAAGCGGCAAGAAAACACCAAGAGGAAGAGGAATTGCGGAAGCACAAATCTTGCAGGGTTCTCTTCTTGAAACCAAATTTTTTCTCAAGCAAAATCAGAATATCTTAAGTAGAATGAATGCCTCAGGTTGCGGCTGCAGCCTCTATATCTGATATATAAGTAGGTGCAAACCTTAACCCCCTCCCTAAGCTTGGTCGGCCCTTGTAGCTTGTTGCACAAGATTTTCATTAATAAACTTGGACTTAAACTATTTAATTCTAAGATGGATCAATAGAACCATTATATTATATAATAATATTTATGGTCCATTAACCTTAATGCCTTAAGTTGGGCCAACCATCCTTAGTGGACAGTCTTAAATTAGAATAGTCACTTTGGACACATTCTAATTTATCATGCTTATTTATTAGATAGATTAATTTCTGAAAGAAAGTAATTTAATTCTCAATTAAATTTCTTTCCCCTCATGAACAATTCATGTCATTAATCTATTAATATAATCTCATGACATTAATCCAATATAGCATAGTCATCCGAAATACACCTTGCACATTACAATGTCAAAGTCGACTATACTAGTTTATATAAGAATTCTTTATTCCTCTTATCTCATTAAGACATTGTCTTTGGATTTATCAAATCTCAATTATGTCTTGATCTTTCTTAATTGAACTTCTTCAATTAAGTCCTCAATATAGATCTATTCCATTAAGTTTTACCTTAATAGAATACCATGTTTAATCTATACATATCTGTTCTTATGTGTGTGACCCTCTAGGTTCCCAATATGTTGGAAATGAACATAAGTTAATCTCATTAACTTGTTTTCATAGATCATGAGCGGGATCTAGCAACCTATCATAACCACCCAAATATTGTGAAGTCATCGTGACCTTTTTAGAAACCTTTCAGCAACCAGCCTGTCAGTGTAATACGGTCATTTCACCATATATCCTGGATAACGCATGAGCATGGTGCAGTTCTACTTATGATCAATCCATATTAGTTCTTCGCAACTTATGATTAACCTTATCAATTTAGAGAAACAACTTTCTCCGAAATTCATCATGCTTTGACCAAAGACTTAATCAAGTTAATCGTAGTCAAGAAAAATAAGATATGTCTCCATTATAACAGGGAGTGGTGAATCCTCTCTGGATCACTCATTCATCTTCGTATGGTTCATCTCATACCCAATAACACCCTCCTATAAGCATCCTCGTGTTTGGGACTCGTTTGTGATGGAATCTAAGTATGCAACTCTCCATACAAGATGACCTAGTATCACAAGTCTGAGGACTAATTTACACGACAGGTACTAAGAGAACATCATCAAAGACACTGGAGTGATATTACCAAATGAAGTTCTCTTGGCAGGCCATGTTCAGTGAACTTGTTCAATAGACAAGCACCTATATGTTATCCGAAGTATCCCATACTTCAACCTATATGAGATCGGTTGCCTACTTCATAAGTAAGAAGGCTTAACATATACTAGTCTTTGAGCATTGCCAATACCCCGTCTTGGAAATATGATTATCGAAAATAGTTTGAGGAACAAGGCTTTGATACATAAGGATCTCATAATTATAACTCTTTATAATTCCTTTGCAAGGCCATTATGTTCCATGGGCTTCATCCGATAAGTACTTAATAATTACTTATCATTGTACTAACATGAAGGAAAACCTTGTATCACTATCTTCATAGTGAAGGAAGGGTATGCTTTATTGACTGTGTATCCCATGCTCAATCTGATTGGCTCTAGGGCATATACCAACACTATGTTATCTACCCAACTAGGCTTGTTGTAATTGTCGAGTCACTCAAGGTTGCAACATGTTGAAAGGGATCCCAGCCCACTAGAAATACCTTGATGAGATTTTCGAATAATAGTAAGGGCTATTATCTCGAAAAATTAGTGGGAGAACCAATAAGAGATTTAATACCTCATCTTGAATTGGTATAAATACATGAATATAACTGATATATACTTTTTCCATATTAGGTTGTTGAAAATGGTTAATACTTTAACTGCACGGTGCGGCATTATAAATGCCATTAGTCCAAAATGTTTGGATTGGTATATGAGATTGAGAAGCGTTCTCAATGAAAGGAAGGTTGCTCACTTGACAAGTCAAGAAGAACTTATAGAAGTTTCTTGGGTTGACTGTGTTTGTGATTGAACTGAATCTCTCTACTGTTAAATCTAATTCCTAGATAGTTGATTTAGGATGCGGTTCACATCTATGTAATGACATAAGGATGTTGAAAGGAAGTAAAAAGTTAAGCAAAAATGAAGTAGTTCTAAGAGTAGGCAATGGTGCAAAAGTTGTAGCATTGGCCGTTGGAACATGTACTTTCTCTTTGCCCTCTGGCATGAAGTTGGAGCTGAAAGATTGTTACTTTGTTCTAGTATTGTCTAGAAACATCATTTCGGTTTCATACCTCACTGTTAATGATGATTTCGAGATAAAGATGAAGGGCAATTGTTGCTCCATCATTCTTAAAGATATTCATTATGACATTACATAATGGTTTATACGTTTTGGATCCAGAGATGCCCGTGTTCAATATAAATGTCAAGAAAGCAAGAAAGGATGATCCAAGTAAGACTTACATCTGGCACTATAGACTTGGTCATATCAATGAGACAAGGATTTCCAAATTGCATAAACATGGTTATTTGGAATTCATTGATTATGAATCATATGGGACTTGTGAATGTTGTCTCCTTGGTAAGATGACCAAGACTCCCTTTACAAGAAAGGGTGAAAGAGCTGGTGTTTTATTGGGCTTAATACATTCAGATATATGTGGGCCACTAAACACAGTTGCTAGAGCTGGTTACTCATACTTCATAACCTTTATCGATGATCATTCAAGATTTTGTTATGTGTATCTGATGAGATACAAGTCTAAAGCTTTTGAAAAGTTCAAAGAGTCCAGAGCTGAAGTAGAGAAACAGATGGGGAAAAATATTTTGGCTCTTAGATCAGATCGAGGAGGAAAATATTTAACCCATGATTTCTTGGATCATTTGACGAAAAATGGAATTCTGTCGCAAGGGACTCCACCTGGAACTCTTCAGCATAACGAAGTGTCTGAAAGGAGAAATCGAAACTTGTTGGACATGGTTCGATCCATGATGCAAAGGATGACCTTCCGATATCATTTTGGGGATATGCCTAGAGACTACAGCTTACCTTCTAAATAGGGTTCCAAGCAAGTCGGTAGATAAGGTACCATATGAGATATAGAATGGCAAAAGCAATACTTATCTTATCTAAAGATTTGGGGATGTACTGCTTATGTGAAGCAATTACCTTATGATAAGATGGGAGCTAGATCAGAAAAATGTAAGTTTGTGGGATATCCTAAAGAGACTATTTGATATTAATTTTACAGTCCTACTGATCAAAAGGTGTTTGTGTCAAAACACGCTGCTTTTCAAGATAAAGAGTTTCTACTAGAAGGATTCAGTGGGAGTAAAATAGAACTTGAAGAAGTTCAAGAACCACAACCTAACATTCCCTCGGAACCTGAGCCATCGGTCAAGGTATTAGATGCTTGGACGGACGCTCAAGAAACACGAGTACTCCGAAGGTCTAGTAGGGAGAGGGAAACACCAATAAGATATGGATTTCTTTTGGAAAGAGATGGTTTTCCCATTGATAATGAACCTACTACATATAAGGAAGCGATGTCTGACATCAATTCCAAGAAATGGCTTGAAGCCATGAAATCTAAAATGGATGCCATGGAAGTCAACCAAGTTTGGTCTTTAGTTGATCAACCTCAAGGGATAAAACCCATAGGGTGTAAATGGGTCTTAAAGATAAAGATAGACATGGATGGCAACATCAAACGTATAAGGCCAAATTGGATGCAAAAGGTTATAATCAAGTTGAAGGCATTGATTTTGAAGAAACCTTTTCACCAGTTGCCATGGTTTAATCCATTAGGATTATGATTGCTATTGCTGCATACCATGATTATGAGATATGGAAGATGGATGTAAAAACTGCATTCCTTATCGGGAATTTGCAAGAGGAAGTGTATGTGACACAACTTGAAGGTTTTTCATCCAAGGCCATTTCTAATAAGGTCTGCAAAAGTCCATTTATGGACCAAAGCAAGCATTTCAGAGTTGGAACATTAGGTTTGATGAAACAATTAAAGAATTTCTTTTCATTAAGAATCCTGATGAACCATGTGTTTACAAGAAGGTAAACCGACATGTAGTTGTGTTCCTAGTGTTATATGTCGATGACATATTACTCATAGGAAACGATATACCTATGCTGCAGACGACCAAAGTCTGGCTCTCCAAACAATTCTCCATGAAGGATTTGGGAGAAGCAGCATATATTTTGGGAATTAAGATCTATAGAGATAGATCGAAAAGGCTACTTGGATTATCCCAATCCGTTTAAATAGACAAGGTTCTAAAGAGGTTTAGCATGGATATCTCCAAAAGAGGTAACTTGCCTATGGTACATGGTGTACATCTCTCGAAAGAGATGTGTCCTAAAACTTTGAAGAAAGAACACGAATGGAAAGGATCCCGTATGCTTCGGCAATTTGGATGTATCAGTACGCCATGTTGTGCACAAGACCAGATGTATCGTACACTCTGAGTGTCACGAGCCGATACCAAAGCAATCCTGGTGAATCTCACTAGACTGCTATGAAGAATATCCTCAAGTACTTGAGAAAAACTAAGGATATTTCCTTGGTCTATGGAGGGACTGAACTCCAAATTAGGGGTTATAAAGATGCTAGATTCCAAACTGATAAGGATTGTAGACACCTAATTTTGTCCGGACCACTGAAACAGGTATGTTTTCCTCCTAAATTGATGTTTCAGCATGCTAAAACGCTTTTTTCATCCTGCAAGTGATATTCTAAGGCTTAGTCTAAGAAAGCAGACAGAAAAAGTCAAACTCGAAAAAAGTCATTCCCGAAAAAAGTCAACCCCAAAAAAGTCAACTCACATTCAAAATCAAGGTTTGAAGTTCAATTGAAAGATGGTGAAAGAGTTTTGATAATCCGAGGTCTACATTGAAAGATATGTAGGTCGGAAGTTGGGTTACGAAATTTCAGTAGAAAGAAAATCCTATTTCGAGAAATTTGGGAAAAAGTGCTTGAACGATCAAATTGTTTGGAATTGAAGGTTCCAAATGAAAGATAAGTACTGACTACGGGTAATGGAGAAGCCACTTGGAAGAAAAACTGATAGAAAAGTCAATTCGGAAGAAAATCGAGAATTAGGGTTTTTGGTGAATTTTGGTAAAATTTGGAAGAATTACAGAAATGGCTCGATTCAGTAGGACTAAAGCCCCTATTGATGAGGAATGATTAAACAAGGATAGCCCAAGGCTCAGTTTGAAGAAAATTTGAAAATCGGACTTGTTTTGAGCAAAACCGGGTTTCGGAGGCAAAAGGGCAAAATTGGAAAATTTGGGAAAAATAGCAAATGCACTCCAAAAATTCTGAAAATTTTCAAATCTCATTCTTAAATCATTTTGAAGAGATTGGCGAATTAAAATCTTGATTCGGAGTTCGTTTGCAAAATGGCCAAATCCCGGGCTCACTATGTAGAAATTAAACAGGATAAATCCCGAAAAAATAGCAAACGAGTTCCAAAAATTTTGAAAATTTGCAGATCTCTTTTTTAAATTATTTGGAAGATATTGGCGAAATAAAATCTTGATTCAGAGTTCATTTGAAAAATGGCCAAATCCGGGTCCCCTATGTAGTAATTCAACCAAATAAATCTCGAAAAAATAGCAAATGAGCTCCAAAAATTATGAAAACTTCCAGATCACATTTTTAAATTATTTGGAAGAGATTGGTGAAGAAAAATCTGGATTCAGAGCTCGTTTAAAAAATTATAAAATTCGGGTGCATAAAAGGGAGCAATTTTGGAAATAAATCCGAAATAAATAGTAAATGGACTCGGAAAATTTTGAAAACTTTCAGAATTCAATTTTTTATTATTACGGAACTATTGAAAAATAAAATTTGAATTTGGAGTCCGTTTGCTATTTATTTAGGTTTGGGGGGGCAAAAAGGTCATTTCACCGAAAAACCAAAAAGGGCAAATTTGTAATTGATAAAAATATCAAAGAAGAAGGAATTGCTGGGATTTTTCTTCCTTTGACCAGTCAGCATAGAGGAGAAGAAGGAAGCTCTAACAATTTAAATTCTTAGTCACTATCAAGCCACATGCTACCACTAACACCTTGCAAATGGTACCCCTTCATCCAATGGCTTAGGTGCCTTGTAGGAAAGTTGAATGCACCGTCCAAGGGACAAATTTAAATGCCAAGATGACATTTTTATTTTTCATCAAAGAACCCTCATCGCATGGCCAAGAATGGAAGAAAAAAGATGAGCACAATTCATCCAAAGGTGAGCTTCCATTCGGCCAAGCAAGGGAAGCAAGGGAGTGCATTTCATCCAATGGTTTAGGCCATCTACAAGGGCTGAGTACACATGTTGAGGGCTGGATTTAATCTACAAGATGTCATTTTTATGTTGTCCTCATCCAATGACCAAGAATGGAAGAGCACAACTCATCCAAGGGTAGGCACTCAAGGGGGCAAGAAAGGGAGTGCATGGGATTGGTCCTCTTTTGCATCTAAGGGCTGAGGTTACTACAAGGGTTGAGTATACATCTTAAGGGCTGCTATCAATTGGAAAGATGACATTTTTATGTTGTCATCAAAATATTTTAATCTTAGGGCCAATATTGGAGGAGAAAAAGTGCAAATTCCATCCAATGGTGGAGAGGGCCATTCGGCCAAGGCTAAAGAAGGGGGGCTGAGCATTTTTTTCCACAAGTTTGGAGGCTAGAAACAGTAGCTAAGAAAGAAAAAAAAAGGTTTTGAGAGAAAAAAAGAAGATAGGTTTTCAATAAGAGAGCTTGAAGGTAGTCATCTCTAGCAAGCTCTAGCATGGTTTTCTTCTTGCTTTCTATGTTGATTTCTTGATTTTCCAGTTTGTTTTCCTACTACATTTCTCTTAGAAATAATTTTTTTAAAATACTTACTTAAGTTTTCATCTCTTCTTCTTCATCAAAATGGTTGAAAACAATTTTTTTTTTACATAGTTTATGCTTGGCCGAATTTGAATGTTTGTTTTCCTTGGTTTTTTTCTTTTTTCTTCCTTGCATGTTGTTGTCAGAAAAATGATTTTTAGAAGGTTTGTTTAGAGTATTTTATATTCTGATTTTTTACAAAAAGATGAAGTAAAAAAGGTTGAAATGGCTACATGATCTTGGCAAGACCAAGTGACCATGGTTAGGGGAAAGGCTATCCCCATTTTTACCTACCATGAAGCTCACCTTAATTTTGCTGTTTAGCTTGGTTTATTTTCTGATTTTTGAAATGGAAAGGCTTCATGATCTTGGCAAGACCAAGTTATTATGGTTAGGTGAGAGGCTATGCCCATTTTATACCAACCATGGAGCTTAACTTTCGTTGTTTTATTTACTAGTCTTGCTTGTTATTTGCTTTGCATGTCTATGTTCAATTTTATATATGTTCTTCACATTATTTTCTATGCTATATTTGTTTTTATATTTCATTTCCATGCTTAATATTTTTTCCTTGAAGATTCGGCCTTTGAGTACATTTGAATCATGTTGTGCATTTTTTTCATATATCATGTCATATTATAAACATGTTTGCATTTTAATATTTGGTCATATGACCATTCGGCTACTCCATGTTGCTATGCCTTACATTTGCATTTTTATCTTGCTTCTTGACTTGTTTGCATCTCCGTGCCATGAGTTAGCATATGTTGATATTTAGTATGCCTTGCATGTCCATTTTCATCTTGCTTCTTGACTTGTTTGCATCTCCATGCCATGAGCTTGTGCATTTTGATTTTAGTATGTCATATGCTTGTGAAAATGTCATGACATTATGCATATTGATATGATTTGTCATATATTTGTGTCATTTACTGGATAGGATTGAATTAGAGTATCATGTGACCATTCGGCCTCTTCATGCATTCCTTGCCTTGTCATGAATTTGCATTTTGTTTAGGTAACATGCTTTGCATTATCATATCTTGAAATTGTGTATTAGTTGCTGTTTGTTCTAGCATTAGCATTAGGTTCATTGGTCTTTGTATGTTCATAGTATTGCTATGCATTTTCATTAAATTTTAGGTCTAGGCCATATTGGAATTGCCATGCATATTGGGTCTTTAAATCATATTGGTATTTCCATGCATCGCCATGCTACTTAGGTCCTAGGTTACGTTAGCATTTTCATGCATATTCATAACATATTAGGACTAAGTCATATTTTCATTATCATGCATTGCATGCATATTAAGTTAGGATAGCATTTATTGCCATGCAAACTCATGCTAGGCATTTAGGTTATTTTGAATTGTCATGCATTTCCTTTTCCATTTATGCTTTAGACCATGCATTTCATACATTTCATTTGCTGTATGTTCATGCATTCCATGTCATTGCCACTTGATTTGGGACTTAGGCCAATTAATGGCTCAAAGTCATGCTCTCTTGAGCATACTTGTGGAAAATTAAAGAGTTGTCAAATTGATTATTCTACCTTTGTGATTTTTATACTTAGCCAATTTTATCCAAGGTTTTTAAATGTTTTAGCTACTGTCCTTAAGTCTTTAGGATGATCTCCAACAATTTTTACTTTGATTTTTGAATGACTTTATCAAAGGGAAAAAATGTGTTTTGACAAAACAGTTTTTTTTTTCACCCAGTACTCAAACTTCTCCGATTTTTTTGGGCAGTCATCTTTAATAAAAAAAATTAAGCCAAATTTTTATCATGTAGTTTTACATGTTCTAAGTCTCCAGTATGTTTTTTAGATTTTTTTTGAAATTTTAAAAATAGGAAAAAATCGTGTGTCAAAACTGGACAAGAGAGGCAGCTTTGAAATCCAAAGAGAAATAATAGTTGAATTTGGCTAAGGCATTTAGAGGGGATTGGCTAGAAGCTTTAGCTACTATCTTAGGGTAGTTTCTAAGCCTTTTTAAACTTTAAAAATGATTTTATAAATCTCGGGTTAAGGGTGGTCAAGTACGGGATTTTAAACTTAGGAAATTAGAGCCATTTTAAAAGGGTTTGGTAGAGGTTTTAATCTTCATTCAAGTTTTCCTCAAAATTGTTTTCAAACAATCACAAAGTTTCGTTTTTTTTTTAGAAAATCTAATTCGACATATTTTTCTATGGTAGCCGGATATCTTTTTAGATATACGGATTTCTTTATTTAGAGGAAAAAATACATTTTCATGCATTGCATTTTCCATGTTCATAATGAGATTTTTGTTATGATATTTTTCATGGTATTATTATTACTTTGATTTACATTTTATGATGTTGTATTGTTTGCCATATGATTTTGAATATTTCATGCTATCCTATATTTTTTATTTAGTCTTTTATTTTTGTCACATTATTTAGCATATACTATGTTCATGTATTTTTTATTTTATTTTATTTTCATTCATATTTTATGTTAGTATTATTTTATGTTTCATGTCATTTCATGTCACTTAGATCATATTCCATGTCATTTAGGTTATATTATTTAGAATATGCCATGTCATTTACTATATGCCATATCATTTAAAATTGTCATGTTATTTAAATCATTTTATCTCATTTTAGAATATACCATGATACTTAGAATTTTTCATTTCATCTAGAATATACTATGCCATTTAAATTATGTCATATCATTTAGGTTGCATTATATTATCTACACTTTGCTATGTCATTTTATTTATGTCATATATGTTCATATTCATTTTTTTAAATGTTTTTTTTTTTTATAAAAAAAGGGGATAATGATTTTCAATAAAAAATAAAGATATTCCCGAGTTAAAATAATTCATGAGTTCTCTACCGGATTTGCTGGAGGGAATATCATCAATTATCATTAATAAAGAAATATCTTTCTTTCAAAAAACAAGAATGATTCAGAAAGTTTTCCAAATAAATAAAAATTTCTATATTTTGCCGATTTTGTCGGGGAATATAGGAAAATTTTGAATTAATAAATTCCGGATCATTTTCAATTTAAAATGGAATTATTTATCTTAAATTGGGAATTAACTTGAAATAATAAATTAAAACTGACTTTTTTATCGAGACTTGAGATAACACACGATTAATAAGGTACAGTTTTATACGGGCGTTGTAGAGGTGCTAATCCTTCCCCACACGTAACCGAGTCCCGAACCCGCTTCTTTGATTTCTCTGGTTTAAAACGCAGACTTGAAATTGGATTTAAAAATGTTTTAATTAATTTTAAAATGTTTTATAAAACCGGTTTTAATAGGTGGCCGATCACACCTAGCTAGAAAAGATTGGTGGCGGCTCCATGTCTTTTTATGAGGCCGTTTTCATACCCTCGACCTTTTATTTCAATCTAGAGGAATTAAGTCGTATTTTCCTCTATTTTTGTTTCCCCCTCACTCGAACGGGTCCCCGTGATCGGGATCAGGTATCGACAGCTTGGCGACTCCACTGGGAACATTTTAGAGAGTCAGGCCTAAAATTAGTCGTGTGATATCAAAGTCTCGGTTTTGTTGGTTTAATTTGTATTTAATTTTAATTCCCACATTTTTTAAAATAAGGAGAATTTTGAAAATGATAAAATGTTTTTGAATATGGTCATACTCATGTGCATGCATTTTATTATTTTTCTCTAGTTATTTAATGTTGTATATTACTATTGCTTGTTGGTTAATGCGTTTCACTATTCTTGATCGTTGTTTTAATAAATTGTTGGGGTATTTAGGATAAGGGGTGTAGAATAGGTGGTGAAAGGTTTGTTGTTCCTCCGCACACACTATAGTTGCATTTGCATAACATGAACTCTTTACCCGGGTTCCATTCTTTTAAGTGGGAGTAAGTAACTATGCCTTCGTAATGATCCTCCATACGGGCTAGTGAAACACTTCTGGAGTATAAAGTTCCTAATGCCTTCGTGATGATCCTCCGTATGGGTTTAGGAAAATATACTCTAACGAATTGAACCCGCTTTTATCGGGGTGCCTTACTAGCCTTTATAGGCAACAGTCAAGAGCAATTGGGGGCCTTTAGAACTGATTCACCCTCATATAGTGAACCTAGGCGAAGCCATGCCGGATTTTCATTAGATACACCGAAGATAGGAACACATGGAGAGACACTTCTAAACCTTTTGTTACCTATTTTACACTCTGAATAAGGGTTGTAGATCGGGCAACAATGTACGTACATCGCCCGTAATAAGTTTAATATCCTGCCCTGAAGGCATCGTGTTGCCTAGATGAGTCGATAATATTGGGGCCAGTGTTCACTAGCTTTTTAAAATTGAAAATATCAGTAAATTCTTTTTCAAACATTTTTTTGCATTTTGCATATTTCATGCATGTGTGAGTAGGGCATGTACATTCATGGTTGTATTTTTGATCTCATTTCTTGTAATAAATGGATGGTGATAATAATATCATTTGGTGATTTCATAAACTGGTAGTGTTACATGAACATTTGCATATTGTACCATAGTAGGATCCACTACACCGAAATTCTTTTGAAAATAATATGTTTGGTTTTTCATAGAGAAAACATGTTCCAAAAAAAATCATAGATTAAATTTGGAGGCAAATTTTGCATAGTGAGATTTTTGAATAACCAAAATTTGGTCCCACCAATTTCGTGAAATCATTGGTCATTGTATATACCTTTGTGTTAATTCATTTATTCTTTACATGTATCATTTTGACATCATGTCACAGTCATAGCATGCATGGTCATTCATTGTAAATACATTTATGACATGCATGGTCATTATTTGTATATACCTGTGTATCAATTTATTTATTCTTTAAATGCATCATGTTGGCATTAGATTACATCCATGGCATACATAGTTATCATGATATGCTCATGCATTAATCTGTCATATTAACATCAGGATACATTTATTACATATATGGTCAGCATGATTTTCTTTGTATATACTCTGTGTCAATCATTCATTGTTTACATACATCATAATTGACATCGTGTTGCATTCATAGTGTATATGATCATTCATTGGGAAATACACTGAAATATACATGGTCATTCATTGCATATATCCATACGTTGATTTATTTATTCTTTGCTTGCAGCATGTTGGCATTGTGATTGCATTTATTACATACATGATCAACATGTTTCCACTATACATGTCCATACATCACATTGTTTATGTTTCACGGGCATCAAATTGCATTCATGGCTCCTTCATCATGACATACATTTGGGGGGAATAAAACAGAAGTTGGTTTGGCTTTAAGTGTTTTTGAAAGAATTTCCATTTCAAATCAGAGGTATAAGAAGTACTGAGTACCTTTCCAATACAGGCTAGAGCTGTGGAGAATGAACAAGCTGCCCGAATGGAAATAATGGAAAGGGCACATGAAGAATTGCTAGAAAAGTTGGCAAAATTTGAAGTAGAATCTAAAGATTAGATGACTAAATTGATGGAGCTGATGTCCGCCGAAATCAAAGGAAAAGGATATACTGAAAACTTTGCCGCCAGGGAAGGGTTAGAATGAGGTCGTAATGATGGATGACCAGAACACAGTTAACCCCAGCAGTACCCTGAACTTAGACGACCCAGCTGGACGGGAAAAGTTGAAAATGGTTGAGTCAAATATGGCTGAGTTGACAGATTCCCAAGGGAAACATCAGTAGTTAGATGAAAGGCTTCGGGCAGTAGAAAATACAGATATATTTGAGAGTGTGGATGCGAAAGAACGATGCCTGGTCCTCGATTTAGTCATTCCTCCTAAATTCAAGGTCCCTGACTTTGTGAAATATAACGGGATGACTGATCTGTCAGCCCACATCACTATTTTTTGTCGAAAGATGACAAGTCATATAGATAATGATAAGCTTCTGATCCACTACTTTCAAGATAGCCTCAGCGGGTCCGCAATTAGGTGGTATGGTCATTGAGAAAGGATCAGATTCGCTCTTGGAATGATTTGGCCATTGCTTTTCTAAACCAGTACAAGTATATGACCGACATGACACCTGATCGTCTCATTTTGCAAAATATGCGGAAAAGAGCTACTGAGAGCTTCAAAGAGCATGCTCAGAGGTGGAGGAACATGTCCATCCAAGTACAGCCACCTTTGACACAAAAAGAAATCACCGTCTTTTCTGTGAGTACACTACGGGCCCCGTACCATGATAGACTCGTCGGCAATGGCTCGAAGAATTTTGCTGATATGGTAATCTCAGGGGAGATGATTGAGAATGCTATCAAGAATGGGAAACTTGGAGGAGAAGGAACATCCAATGCTGAGAGAAATAAGGCACCTAGAAAGAAAGAGGGAGATGTCCAAGCTATGGGAGATTTCATCCCATATTCCTAATTTCCCTCATACCAATCATGTTATCCTACTGAGATATCTCCAAGCCTTTATCCTTACCCACCAACCCAAGCACCTAATCTTGTACCAGTTCTTGCAACAAGGCCTACTTCCAGAAAACGACAGCGGAATAACCAAGAAAGAATTCCAATTCCAATCCCTGACCTACTGCCATTACTAATAAAGAATAAGTACTTTACCCCAGTACCTTTAAAAATAGCTCCGAATCCATTAGCAAGGAGTTATGACCCTGACAGCAAGTGTGATTATCACCCAGGGGTAGTTGGTCATTCAACTAAAAAATGCAGACAACTTAGGGAAAGGACTGAAAGTCTTATCCCCAATGGTATTTTAACACCGGAGCTTATCAATCAGTGGAAGGCCGCTCTACTGTAAATCAGTTTCTTTCAGGGTTTTAGAAGAAGAATTACTTCCTTTGAAGGATGTCAACAGGAGCATTTTGATGCATGTAGTTTCAGACCTTAGGATGAAAACACTTGTCTCATGTCGACATTCATATGAATTAAATGAATTTTGAATTTTAAAATGCTTTGTGTTTGTTGTGTTTTAACAATAATTTGAAATTGCAAAAACAAGCATTAAGGAAGTTTTAATAATGGATAGTCTCGAGAATATTGATGATCATTGTTACAAATTACCCAATACCATCTCCCCTCTCTATTAGGTTTTCCTAGGCCTAAATCCCTTGAACCAAGACCACTTGAAAAACCTAATGCTTCAAGGAATATGAATGTTTGAACTTCATAAAACCATTGTCATCATAGAATAAGCAAAGATATAGATCTTAGTCTAGGTTATGAACAAAGGAACGAACTTTTTGAAATTTTTTTCGAACTCCTTGAAATTCAAACAAATAAGACATTCTTTCAAGAATTTAGATCATGGTAATTTGGTGTGTGTCAAGGTTGTGCCAAAACCATTCATGTCATTTCCAATAACCACAAAACACTAATTTCCCAAACATCACTTCATGATTGACACTCTGGGAACAATGATTAAACTAGATTATCCCATGTCCTAGAGAAAACCTGTTTTTGGGTCATATTTTCCTTGTATCTTCAAAGAACTCAGAATTGAAACTCAGCCTTTTCAAAATAGACCTAGACTTGCTATGTTCCTCGTTGATACAAATTCTCATAGTTAATCAAATTGGGGCATCATATGTGGAAATGATGGATATATGGTGAAAAAGGATAGGACTAATGCATGAATCAGTGGGGCATGCGACAAAAAAGAAAACAGAAAAAAAGAAGAAAAAATTGTGATATCATGCATATGAGAATTTGAATGATTCCAAAGTGCAAAATGAAATTTTTATTATCTATTCCCCCTCGGGATCGCTTTTCAATGAGAATATTCATGCTTGATATGATAAATGGCCATTTTTCATATCCCTCTCACAAAGAGAAAATTATCCATAGTCACCCCTTTTGAGCCAAAAGAATTCTTTCTTCTTTGAACCCTGATCAAGGATCACCCTCTACACTGGGGGGCAAATGCGAGGAAAGATCACAGAGAAATGAGTCCTAAGTCAAAGACCAATACAAAGGAAATTGAGGCCCGAATAAATATGGGTCCACTCTGTCAAAATAAAGATGCAAAGGAAAAACAAAAATAAAAGAAAAAGTGTGAAAAAGTATGGCAAATGAAAGCCAAAAGCAAAGAAGGAAAAAAGCAAAGTGAAAAAGAATGAAAGGTCCAAAAGGGACAAATGCTTCAAAGAAAATCCTCCTCAAGAAATGGTCATTAATCTGATTACCCTTAAACACATATTTTGGGCCTATTTATCCTTTCTTTTGGAAAGTCCGTTTTGATCAAGCATGAATATTTAATTTGAAGGGTTTTTCCTCAGATTTTATCCCATCTCATCGAATTATCATTTCACTAAGGAAGAATTTAGAATTCTCAAGTGCATGGTAAAACAATGAAAAAATTGAAAAAAGGGACTCTAGGGCGAAAACCCAAAATGGGCTGTCTAGAGTAGAATGGAAATTATTGATGCCATCTATGATAGTGCCGATACCACAAAAGAGAAGGTCATCTTGAAGAAGTGGTCATCGAGGAACATCTAGTAATTCTTAAACTTCCCAAATTGACAACTCTCATATGGAGGATTGTCTTCAAAAACTGAGATTTTTTTCCCTCCAAGATTAAACTTTCCAGTTTAAACATCCCAGTAAATCTTGACGCTTGTCAAAATGCCTTGATATGAAAACTAAAAGAATGTTGAATTTGTTTGATTCTCAATGAATTCATGATTTATAAAACCTGTTCCATTCGTGAGCCTAGAAGGAATATACATTTTGTTGTGAAATTTTCTTTGATCATCCAAAATCTTGTTATACCAAGCCTTGCCAATCCTAGTTGAAAAAAAACCAGATTGACACTTAGAGAAATTTTTAAGAATGATCATCAGTCTTCAAAAGATTTGTACATCACACACTGTGGGGTTAATATTCTTGTTTAGAAGTTTTCAAAATAAGAAAACAAATAAAAACATTTTTTTGAAATACCTATTTTTGATGTTGAAATGAGATAAGGGTTTTCTAACCCAAAGGTGTGGAACCACTAGGGTTAATCTTGATTTCCAAATATGAGAAGAAGAAATAGAACCCGGCAAGCAGATTTCTGTCAATAAGAATTTGAAGACTGTTGGGGCAAGGAGAATGATGGAGACTCAATTAAGAGTTGTAAACCCAAGTGCAGGTTATGTTCAAGTAATAAATTCTCGGGTGTCCGAGGTCGAACCACAGGGAAGCGTATTAGTAAGTATAAGTTTATAAATATATAAGAAAAAGAAAGTAAACAAGATATTAGGGAATCAACAACAAAACAAGATAAACAATATATTAGAGAACAAAATAAACAAAATAAAATAAAAGAAATTAAACAAGATATAAAAACAATAAGAAAAGATGTTGAGGTTAGAGAATCCACTCTTGGTGTTATGCTAAGATTAATCTTGTTTTATTACACAATTGAAATTCACACATAAGGGAGATTCCAATCGGAAGGTTTAGCAATTCAGTCCAAATTGTCCAACGTCCATAGCATATGATATTATGTTCATTTGGCGTCCTCAAAACTCACAAAAAGAGTCCAAGCATTCCTTATGTCAAGGTATATGTCTACAACAAATCAAGGTTATGAAACCAAGCATTTATTGTGCCATTTTCATTGTCAATAATGAATCAAGATCCCTACTTTGCAAGTATGATTTTAAACCAAAAGAAAATATTATCTATACTAGTGTTTATAAATGATGATTCATTTTAGCTCATGTTTAAGAGACTAACCTTAGCATTTACCAAGAGCTTCACCTCATCACCTCAACAATATGATTAGCAACACATACTAGATATGAATAAAATGAAAAAAAATGTAAGAAGCATAAGTAAATAAAGAAAAAGAAAACTAGAGAAAGGAAAGAAAAAGAAAACTTAGAGAATTTTATTACAATGGCTAATATCCTACCAATGTCTCTTTAATGCTCATCCAAGGCCCTCTATTTATACACATTTTGGAGAGCTAAATGACAAGAGACAAGCTTTATAAATTTCAAAGGTAGGTATAATAGGTGGGTGCATTTTTCTAACAATTTTCGTCATATTGTATGACAATTCTGATCAGCCAGCTTGATGGTCGATTTTGTCAATGTTGGAGGCTCGATCTGATCAAATGGTCTTCTAGAAAAATATACCCCTATCAGGTACGGATCCATAGCCGTTGGAATCAGATCATTTGCTCATGTGGATCGGAAGATATGGTCAAAATACCAAAACAGGTCAGCACAGACGTCATTGCACATCAGCCAACTTGATGGTCGATTTCGCTAGGGAAAACGACTCCGTTTCAAGAAGTGTAAAACATGAAAAAGATAGATATGCCTCTTAAATATGCACTGTAAAAATTTCAGCCTTAATGCTTCAGTGAAACTCCAGATATATCTGATATGGCAAAAGGTGTCGGAACTGGAACTGAATTGGATTTGCCCTTAATTCTTGATTTAACCTAGTAATCTGAAATCACTCAAAGAAACTCGTGAAAAACACCAAATTACATAAAAATATAAAATATCATAAACACAATTAGACTAAGCAATAATAACTCGTATTTGACACAAAACAATAATAAAACATAACTAAGAACTATATAATTATACGAGTTATCACACCCCCACACTTAGATTGTTGCTAGTCCCTAGCAACGACTCAATAAAAATAAAATAAGAAAATCTAATCTAATCCATTTTCGTTGGAAATCACGGTGGCACTTAGCATGTGACACAAGCCTTTAAACCCCTAGGTGTCCCTAGTGGACGAGTTTAGTCTTGTGAGGGTTTGCTAGAACGATACCCACAAACATTGAAAAACTAAAATATAAGTAAACTACATACACTAAAAATATTTACTCCTAATCCTTTCAATATAAATTAGAGACAATCTTTGAACAAGTCTTATAAACTAATCAATAGCTCAAAGAATTTCACAAAAATTCATGCTTGAATGTAAATAAATGAGTTAAGCCAATATTAACATAACATATTTCAATCAAAATAGTGCATATTCAACTTAATCTCAACTTCTCACTATACTCTCATGATTTTCACTCTTTAAAGTAGTGGTAAAGTGTTTACACTCAATCAATCTCATGAAAACAGTTCTACCATATGCTTGCTTGTCCACCTATTCTCCACTATTTAGATCATACAACTTCATAAATCAAGAGGTCTTTTTTCAAGGTTGTAATGGGGCCAAAGGGTTATAATGTGGTTAAAGAACAAAAGGATAAAGATATCACAAAGGTTCCAAAGAGTTCATAGAGTTTAGAGACATAATAAGATCATACGAATAAAACTTCTCAAAACTCTTATAAAGCACATAATAACATAGGCTAAATATTCATGTTGAGCCTTTGCTTCATTCTAACCAACTTTGTAACATCTTTTTCTTTACTTTAACTAGAAGTTCAAGAGAAGATTTTTTTTTAATATGGGAATGTATTTGACAATGATCCCTTTCTTTTTCTCTTGACTTTTGCCTCTCTCCTCCCCCACACTTATCTTTCGTTCTAACCCAAATTTTCAAAAAGTATCCCTTGTTTTTGCAATATGTCTCAAAATATATAATCCATCTTTAGAACAAGGGTAAGGATATAAGTATATTTAGGCTAGCTGTAAGTTCTGGTTACCAATAAAATAGCATATTTAATGTAGGCTCAAATTGGCTCACTAGTGGGGATGTTCTCTTAGAACATTAATAATGGATGGCTGTTTGGCTCTGGTTATAATCCTAATGCCTCTATCATATTCATGTTGTCACATGTATCAATATAGTCTCAAACGGTTTAAAGCAAGTTCTAGAGAATCATGTAATCATAAGAGCACTCAAGAAATAAATTAGATTGATTTGTATAATGCATCAATCATTATAGGCTCAAAAACTCACAAGGATGATTATACAAGTCAGATTAAGTCTAAACATGCTTCTTTCTCAATCAACATATCATATTAACATTGGCTCATAAAAAGGTTGACATCAAGCTCAATTCTCATGAAATCTTCTCACTAATAAATCTGTTTTAGACTTATGCAATTCATATCTCATCATTGTATTAAAAAGGAACTAGAACACATTAAAAAATAATAATAATAAAGACTCATAAAGACTCATAAAAAAAAATAGTAGACAAAAATAAAAGAAATCCTAAATCGTTCCCCCCACACTTAATTCTTACATTGTCCTCAATGTAAGTCTATTAACCCAAATGAAAGAATCATGTGTATGAGAAAAGAACTAATAACATAAGAATAGGAATAACTAAGACTCAAAACAAAACAAACTCATGCAACCTAATTAATCCTAAAATACTAAACAAAAATTAACAAGTAAACATAAAAAGATTAAAATCAAACTGACAAGGTATGTCTCAAGTCTCCCTTACTCAGACCTTGTTCAGAATGAATACTTCTAAATTGCTTAAAACACAACAAACTTTTTTTTTTGAAAGAAGAAATCAAACTGACAAGGTATGTCTCAAGTCTCCCTTACTCAGACCTTGTTCAGAATGAATACTTCTAAATGGCTTAAAACACATCAAATTTTTTTTTTTAAAATTAGCAAAATATGTCCCTTACCCCCTACTAAAGGTAGAATTTAGGAGATATTACCTGCAGAGGTTGCTAACCACTTATTATAACTGAGACACAACAAACAAAATGTTAGATAATGTCACAAAGACAGAGTGCAATCCACTCCTTGCTCGTCCATATCTCTTTTTCTTTTTCCGAGCGTTTGCGAAACAACCGTAGCAGATAAATACTCATAAGCTTGGAGCTTTTTGAGTAAATCTTCAATGGTTGTAGCAGAAATTATGGTTCTCCTTGCCTCTGAAAACATGAATCCATTATCCACAGCATTATCTAAATATGAAAGCAAATTACTAAAATAACCATTAATATTAAGCAAACCAATGGGTTTCTTATTTGTGACCAAAGATGACCAAGAAGCCACGCAAGCTATTTCTTCCAATCTACCCAGACCTCCTGGTAAAGCAATGAATGCATCGGCAGAATGGTACATGATTGTTATCCGTTCAGGGATACTCCAGACTTGTATTTCCGTACCCAAGGTAGGTCCACAAAAACCTGTGAATAGTTTTGGCACGATTCCTAGAACTGGACTTCCTCCGGCGTGTGCTGCTGTAGCGACTGCTCCCATTAAACCCGTACTACCGCCTCCATAAATCAACTGGATCTTTTGTTGGGCAAGTATTACTCCAACTCTTATGGCTTCATCAGCGAATATTTTATTTTTCCCTGGATAAGCACCTCCAAAGACACAAATTTTTTCAATGCCCTGCGACGAAGTACTTTCCATTTTTTTTTTGAGTGCCTGAAAGAGAATGAGTACATGGTGTAATATATAGAGGACTGAGTAGTGAATCAGACAAGAGTAATAATGTCGCCGAAAGTGTATTTGACCTGTCAGAAGAAAATGTTAACCTAACAAAAGATTTTTGCGTGATTTCAGGAAGAAAATCAAAAAGAGAAGAAAAATCAACCGTAAAAGACCAATGCAAAAAAAAAAAAATGAAAATAATTACACAAATCGAACAACACGTAAATTAAACCGAAATGAAGTTATTGCAAATCAAACCAAAAGCTGAGAAGTCATTTATTGTAGTTGTGATTGTGGCTCACATCTTCCTCTGGTTTTACGTCCAGAAACGGCTTAAACGCCTTCTATGAGTCGAGGATATGCTTCCCATCCAGTTTTCTTACAAGCTGGCAAACAGGGTCTTTTAACATCAGATTCCCAAGATGTTGACATTCCCTTTGGAATTACGGCCATAAATCAAGAATTTCTCTTTGTACGTCTCCACTAGGATGCGTCTCAAGAGAAAGTTGGATATTACCCAAATTCTCCTTACTCAGTCCATCCTTAATGAATTCAATTTTATCATCTCGATTAGAGGACGGAATCCCAATAGAACGACATTTACCGTTACACGTCCATCGTGCACATTTGTGTTAATTTGAACTCATGCGCTTTGCTTGTCGCTTCTTTGCAAAAGTTCTTCTACCTGTACCTGGTAAATGCAAAACAGGAAGATATTCATCTTCACGTACCTTGGCTTCAATTATCCAACGTATGTCTTCAGGAATCCCTTTGTGCATAAGCATTCTTAATCTTTCAAATCGAACTTGGTAAAGCTTCAGTAAAATATTTTGAGGAAAAGGAGGGAATCGTTTCTGCAATCTTTTGAGAATATCATCCATCCTGAAAAAAAAATAAAAAAAATGAAAGAGAAATTGAAAGAGAAATTTATATACAATATCAGTTTTGTGGGTAGCTGATGGAACCGACTTAAATAATCACGGAGTACCGTTATCCGCCATTTAACCGGGGTTAAAAAAATGTATTATTATTATTATTATTATTTTTTTTTTTGGAAATTAGTAAAAATTATATTTACATCTAGTTATTTTCAAAACAAGGATCAGAAAGAAAAACAACCTCTTCTTGAGTAACATGATTTTCCAAAAAGAGTTTGAGTCTTTGTCCATTTACCTTGAATACGTTACCATTTTGAGGATTCTCAATGTCAACTGCTCCATAATGATACACATGCTTAACCACAAATGGGCCAGTCCATCTTGATCTCAACTTACCAGGAAATATGTGAAGTCTAGAATTATAAAGTAGAACTTTTTGCCCAACATCAAATGTTTTTCTTGAAATTAACTTGTCATGAAAGGCTTTAGTTCTTTTTTTTTATGAATTTTAGAATTCTCATATGCATCATTTTTGAGTTCCTCAAACTTTTGTTTCCAACAATGCTTACCCTGAAAAGAATTTAACAAAGAATCAGTGTGTGAAATTTCTGAAGCATTATCAAACTCACATTCAATTAAATAAGCTTCTAAAGGATCATGGAATGTGGTAGTGGTGAGATGTTCATGAACAAGTTCTTCAATGAAATCCACTTCATGTACTTCTGAATCATCATCAGGTTGCTTGCAAATGTTGAACACATTTAATTCTAAAGTCATATTTCCAAAAGAAATGTTCAAAATACCATTCCTGCAATTTATCAGAGCATTAGAAGTTGCAAGAAATGGACGGCCTAATATAACAGGAATTTGAACATTTGGATTTGAAACAGGATGTGTGTCCAAAACAATAAAATCAACAGGGAAGTAAAAATTATCAATTTGAACCAAAACATCTTCAACTATCCCTCGAGGAATTTTTACAGAACGATCAGCTAGTTGAAGTGTAACAGGTGTTTCCTTGAGTTCACCTAAACCCAACTGTTGATAAACAGAAAAAGGCAAAAGATTAACACTAGCACCAAGATCAAGCAATGCATGTTCTATTCTAGTGTTTCCAATGATGCATGAGATTGTTGGACATCCAGGATCTTTGAATTTTGGTGGAGTAAGGTGCTGAATGATTGAGCTCACACTTTCCGTCAGAAATGCTTTCTTTTGTACATTATGTTTCCTTTTAAATGTGCACATGTCCTTCAAAAATTTAGCATAAGATGGAACTTGTTTGATTGCATCCAATAAAGGAATGTTAATCTTAACTTGTTTGAAAAGTTCATAAATTTCTGCATTTTGATTCAAATTCTTTATTGTTTGCAACCTTTGAGGAAAAGGAGCAGGACGCATACCTTTTTCTTTGTCCAAACTTTCAAGAAGTTCAGACTTACCATCATCCTTACCGTTACTTTTCGGAGGGGAAGGAGGATCTTGGTCTTTTGATGGAATGTTTTTGTCAATTGCCTTTCCACTTCGAAGAGTTGTGATAGAACTGGCATTTTCCTGTTGAGTTTCATTGGAGCAAGAAACAAAACATTGAGTAGAAGGGTTAGGCTGAGGTTGAGCAGGAAACTTACCTTTTTCTTGAGTGCGTAATGAAGCTGTCAATGTGGACAAGGTGTTTTTGATCTCATTGATGTCCTGTGAAGTTTGGTTATTCACATTTGCTTGTGTTTGCATGAATGCTTGCAATGTCTCTTCCAAGGTTTGTACACGTGAAGGTTGATAGGAAAAAGTGTTGCCCGGCTTTTGAGATTGTGGTACCTGAACATGATTATTATTCCGCCAACTGAAGTTGGGATGGTTTCTCCATTCAGGGTTATACGTTTCAGAGTAAAGAGAAGGAAAAGGCTTTTTAAATGTGTTTATGGAATTTACTTGATCATGCAACGCTTCTTTAAGAATGGGAATGTTTGGACATTCAGAAGTGGGGTGTCCCATGATTTCACAAATTCCACAACTTTCTTCATTTTTAACCGTTTTGACTTCTTTTACTTCTCTAAGTTCCATGGCTTCAATCTTTCTAGCCAAATTAGCTACTTTAGCTTTTATCTCATCTTCTTGACTAAAATGATATTTACCTCTGTTAGAAACAAGATTAGATCTATTGGAACTTTCAGAGGAATTATCTGCGTGCCAGGCTTGAGAGTTATCTGCCAAATGGTCTAGGTAGTCAAAGGCTTCTTCAGGTTCTTTTTTTAGAAACTCACCGTTACACATTGTTTCAACAAATTGTTTAGTTTCGGGAGTTAAACTTTCATAAAAGAAACTAATAAGACGCCATTTTTCAAAACCATGATGTGGACAAGAACTTAACAAATCTTTAAAACGCTCCCAGCACTGAAAAAATGCTTCATTTTGATTTTGATTGAAATTTTGAATCTGTCTTTTCAAAGCAGTAGTTTTATGTGCTGGGAAAAATTTCTTTAGAAACTCAGTTTGTAATTCTTGCCATGTGCCAATTGACCTTGGTTTTAAATTATGAAGCCAAAATTTTGCTTTATCTTTTAAAGAAAAAGGAAATAATTTTAGCTTGACAATTTCATTTGTACATTGTTGGTCATTAAAGGTGACACATACATCTTCGAAGTCTTTTAGAAACGAGTAAGCACTTTCCGATTCTAACCCATGGAAATTTGGAAGCAAAGCTATCATACCTGGTTTAAAACGAAAGTTGTTTGCATTGAGAGGAAAAATAAAACAAGAGGGTGATGAGCTTCGAGTTGGTTGCAAGTAGTCACGCATGGTGCGTACTTGTCTGTTCTCATCTTCAGCATGAACACTTTTATTGTCAGCCATGGTAGGAGTTGTATTAGAAAGATTACCTGAAAAAGTTTCACAATAAAATCTAACTAAACGACGAGATCTAAAATCACGTCGCCAAACAAGAATAAAACAAAGTTAATATACAGATTAGGCGGTATAACCAGCCAATAAAAATAAAACAAAGTTAATATACAATATAAATATAAATATATAGAAAATTAGGCGGTATAACTAGCCAATAAAAATAAATATACGTATAAACTTATATACTTAGTATTGCCTCCCCGGCAACGGCGCCAAAAACTTGATGGAGACTCAATTAAGAGTTGTAAACCCAAGTGCAGGTTATGTTCAAGTAATAAATTCTCGGGTGTCCGAGGTCGAACCACAGGGAAGCGTATTAGTAAGTATAAGTTTATAAATATATAAGAAAAAGAAAGTAAACAAGATATTAGGGAATCAACAACAAAACAAGATAAACAATATATTAGAGAACAAAATAAACAAAATAAAATAAAAGAAATTAAACAAGATATAAAAACAATAAGAAAAGATGTTGAGGTTAGAGAATCCACTCTTGGTGTTATGCTAAGATTAATCTTGTTTTACTACACAATTGAAATTCACACATAAGGGAGATTCCAATCGGAAGGTTTAGCAATTCAGTCCAAATTGTCCAACGTCCATAGCATATGATATTATGTTCATTTGGTGTCCTCAAAACTCACAAAAAGAGTCCAAGCATTCCTTATGCCAAGGTATATGTCTACAACAAATCAAGGTTATGAAACCAAGCATTTATTGTGCCATTTTCATTGTCAATAATGAATCAAGATCCCTACTTTGCAAGTATGATTTTAAACCAAAAGAAAATATTATCTATACTAGTGTTTATAAATGATGATTCATTTTAGCTCATGTTTAAGAGACTAACCTTAGCATTTACCAAGAGCTTCACCTCATCACCTCAACAATATGATTAGCAATACATACTAGATATGAATAAAATGAAAAAAAATGTAAGAAGCATAAGTAAATAAAGAAAAAGAAAACTAGAGAAAGGAAAGAAAAAGAAAACTTAGAGAATTTTATTACAATGGCTAATATCCTACCAATGTCTCTTTAATGCTCATCCAAGGCCCTCTATTTATACACATTTTGGAGAGCTAAATGACAAGAGACAAGCTTTATAAATTTCAAAGGTAGGTATAATAGGTGGGTGCATTTTTCTAACAATTTTCGTCATATTGTATGACAATTCTGATCAGCCAGCTTGATGGTCGAGTTTGTCAATGTTGGAGGCTCGATCTGATCAAATGGTCTTCTAGAAAAATATACCCCTACCAGTTACGGATCCATAGCCGTTGGAATCAGATCATTTGCTCATGTGGATCGGATGATATGGTCAAAATACCAAAACAGGTCAGCACAGACGTCATTGCACATCAGCCAACTTGATGGTCGATTTCGCTAGGGAAAACGACTCCGTTTCAAGAAGTGTAAAACATGAAAAAGATAGATATGCCTCTTAAATATGCACTGTAAAAATTTCAGCCTTAATGCTTCAGTGAAACTCCAGATATATCTGATATGGCAAAAGGTGTCGGAACTGGAACTGAATTGGATTTGCCCTTAATTCTTGATTTAACCTAGTAATCTGAAATCACTCAAAGAAACTCGTGAAAAACACCAAATTACATAAAAATATAAAATATCATAAACACAATTAGACTAAGCAATAATAACTCGTATTTGACACAAAACAATAATAAAACATAACTAAGAACTATATAATTATACGAGTTATCAGAGAATAGCCAAAATGATTAGAAGTTATACTCTGATTTGAAGAGGAAAAATGATTTGGAAAGGCTAAGCCAAAGTTTAGAAAATGATCAGGGGCATTTGCATATTTTCATCAAGCATTTGCATAATGTCAATCTTTGCATTTGCATTTTTTCATGAAACGTTTGCATCATTATCAATCTTGACCTTTGCATCATGTAGAAGCATTCTGCACGTTGTCAATCCTTGCATTTGCATCATTTAGAAGCATTTCAATAATGTCAATCTTTGCATCTGCATCATTCCATGAAGTAGTTGCATCAATCTGAGAGCATTTGCAGTTGCATTTAGAAGCATTTGCATCTTATCCAACATCAGCATCAAGAAACATTTGCATCAATTCAAAACATTTACATATGCAATATGAGGCATGTACATCCTGTTAATCATTTGTACCAACATCAAAAAGCATTCGCATCTTCTCAAAATCTTTAGGTTAATTTTCAACAATTTTTCAAAGATCATTAGTAAGACCATTTTAAGACTTTCGGGCGCCGTTTTTAAGACCTCCGGGCATAATTTTTCAAATCACGGGTAAGGCCTTCGGGCACCATTTTAAGACCTTCGAGCACCATTTTTAAGACCTTCGGGCACCATTTTTAAGACCTCCGGGCATAATCTTTCAAATCACGGGTAAGGCCTTCGGGCACCATTTTTAAGACCTTCGAACACCATTTTTAAGACCTCCGGGCATAATTTTTCAAATCACGGGTAAGGCCTCCGAGCACCATTTTTATGACCTTCGGGCACCATTTTTAAGACCTCCGGGCATAATTTTTCAAATCACGGGTAAGGCCTTCGGAAACCATTTTTAAGACCTTCGGGCACCATTTTTAAGACCTCCGGGCATAATTTTTCAAATCACGGGCAAGGCCTCCAGGCACCATTTTTAAGACCTTCGGGCACCATTTTTAAGACCTCCGGGCACCATTTTTAAGGCCTTCGGGCACCATTTTTAATACCTATGAGCATAAGTTTTTAAATCACGGCTAAGGCCTTCGGGCACCATTTTTAAGACCTCTGGGCATAATTTTTCAAATCACAGGTAAGGCCTTCGGGCACTATTTTTAAGACCTTCGGGCATAATTATTCAAATCACAGGTAAGGCCTCCGGGCACTATTTTTAAGACCTTTGGACACTATTTTTAAGACATTCGTGCACCATTTTAAAGACCTCCGGGCATAATTTTTTGAATCACGGGTAAGGCATCCTGACACCATTTTTAAGACCTCCGGGCATAATTTTTCAAATCACGGGTAAGGCCTCCGAGCACCATTTTTAAGATCTCCGGGCACTATTTTTAAGACCTTCGGGCACAATTTTCACTTTGAAAATCGAACCCGTTTCCTTAAGACGGGTCGAGCCTTGATTAGTCAGGGAATTCAATTTAAGGATAAAATCTTCAATTTACAGCTTTTTCAACAAAAAAAATGATGAAAAAAAGAAAAAAAATGAAATAATAATGAAAAAGAAAAAAGGAAAAAAGAAAACTCCCTTTCCCTTCTCTTCACATGTGATTTCACTAACCGAACAAAATTAATGTTTGTTTATCTTTGCCAGATTCCTGATTCTCAGCAATAGCCAAAGAGGGGCAGCTGTAGACACCTAATTTTGTCGGGACCACTAAAACATATATGTTTTATTCATAAATTGATGTTTCAGAATGCTAAAAGGCTTTTTTCATCCTGCAGGTGATATTCCGAGGCTTAGTCTAAGAAAGCAAACAGAAAAAGTCAAACTTGAAAAAAGTCAAACTCAAAAAAAGTCAACCTCAAAAAAGTCAACCTCGAAAAAGTAAACTCCAAAAAAGTCAACTACTGAAAAAGTTAACCCACTTTCAAAATCAAGGTTTGAAGTTCAATTGAAAGATAGTGAAAGAATTTTGATAATCCGAGCTCTACATTGAAAGATATGGATGTCGAAAGTTGGGTTACGGAATTTCAGTAAAAAGGAAACCCTAGATCGGGAAATTTAGGGGAAAAATGCTTGAACGATCAAATTGTTCAGAATTGAAGGTTCTAAATGAAAGATAAGTACTGACTACGGATAATGGAGAAGCCACTTGGAAGAAAAACTGATAGAAAAGTCAATTCGGAAGAAAATCGAGAATTAGGGTTTTTGGTGGATTTCGGTGAAATTTGGAAGAATTACAGAAATGGCCCGATTTGGTAGGAATAAAACCCTTAATTGATGAGGAATGATTAAACAAGGATAGCCCAAGGCTCAGTTTGAAGAAAATTTGAAAATCCAACTTGTTTTGAGCAAAACCGGCTTTCGGAGGCAAAAGAACAAAATTAGAAAATTTGGGAAAAATAGCAAATGAACTCCAAAAATTCTGAAAAGTTGCAAATATCATTCTTAAATCGTTTCGAAGAGATTGGCGAAAGAAAATCTTGATTCGGAGTTTGTTTGCAAAATGGCCAAATCCCGGGCCCACTATGTAGAAATTCAACAGGATAAATCCCGAAAAAATAGCAAACGAGTTCCAAAAATTCTAAAAATTTTCAGATCTCATTTTTAAATTATTTGGAAGATATTGGTGAATAAAATCTTGATTCGAAGTTCGTTTGCAAAATGGCCAAATCCCGGGTCCCTTATGTAGTAATTCAAGCAGATAAATCCCCAAAAAATAGCAAATGAGTTCCAAAAATTATGAAAACTTCCAGATCACATTTTTAAATTATTTGGAAGATATTGGTGAAGAAAAATCTGGATTCGGAGCTCATTTAAAAAAGGGGAAAGTTTGGGTACATAAAAGGGGCAATTTTGGAAATAAATCCGAAATAAATAGTAAATGGACTCAGAAAATTTTGAAAACTTATAGAATTCAATTTTTTATTATTTTGGAAGTATTGAAAAAATAAAATTTGAATTTGGAGTTCGTTTGCTATTTATTTAGGTTTGGGGGGAAAAAAGGTCATTTCACCGAAAAAACCAAAAGGGGCAAATTTGTAATTGATAAAAATATCAAAGAAGAAGGAATTGCTGGGATTTTTCTTTCTTTGACCAGTCAGCATAGAGGAGAAGAAGGAAGCTCTAACAATTTAAATCCTTAGTCACTATCAAGCCACATGCTACCACTAACACCTTGCAAATGGTCCCCCTTCATCCAATGGCTTAGGTGCCTTTTAGGAAACTTGAATGCACCATCCAAGGGACAAATTTAAATGCCAAGTTGACATTTTTATTTTTCATGAAATAACCCTCATCTAATGGACAAGAATGGAAGAAAAAAGATGAGAACAATTAATCCAAAGGTGAGCATCCATTCGGCCAAGCAAGGGAGTGCAAGGGATTGTCTCTTTTCATCCAATGGCTTAGGCCATCTACAATGGCTGAGTACACATGTTGATGGCTGGATTTAATCTACAAGATGTCATTTTTAAGTTGTCCTCATCCAATGACAAAGAATGGAAGAGCACAACTCATCCAAGGGTACGCACTCAAGGGGGCAAGCAAAAGAGTGCATGGGATTGGTCCTCTTTTGCATCTAAGGGCTGAGGTTACTACAAGGGCTGAGTAAGCATCTTAAGGACTGCTATCAATTGGCAAGATGACATTTTTATGTTGTCATCAAAATATCTTTAATCTTAGGGCCAAGATTGGAGGAGAAAAATTGCAAATTCCATCCAATGGTGGAGAGGACCATTCGGCTAAGGCTAAGTTCGGGGGGCTGAGCATTTTTTTCACAAGTTTGGAGGCTGGAAACAGTAGCTAAGAAAGAAAAAAAAGGTTTTGAGAGAAAAAAAGAAAGCTTTTCAATAAGAGAGCTTGAAGGTAATCATCTCTACCAAGCTCTAACATGGTTTTCTTCTTGTTTTCTATGTTGATTTCTTGATTTCCAGTTTGTTTTCCTACTACATTTATCTTATAAATAAATTTTTAAAAATGTTTACTTAAGTTTTCATCTCTTCTTCTTCATCAAAATGGTTGAAAACAATTTTTTTTTTTTACATAGTTTATGCTTGGCCGAATTTGAATGTTTGTTTTCCTTGGTTTTTTTCTTTTTTCTTCATTGCATGTTGTTGTGAGAAAAATGATTTTTAGAAGGTTTGTTTTGAGTATTTTATATTATGATTTTTTACAAAAAGATGAAGCAAAAAAGGTTGAAATGGCTACATGATCTTGGCAAGACCAAGTGACCATGGTTAGGGGAGAGGCTATGCCCATTTTTACCTACCATGAAGCTCACCTTAATTTTGCTGTTTAGCTTGGTTTATTTTCTGATTTTTGAAATGGAAAGGCTTCATGATCTTGGCAGGACCAAGTGATTAGAGTTAGGTGAGAGGCTATGCCCATTTTATACCAACCATAGAGCTTAACTTTCCTTGTTTTATTTACTAGTCTTGCTTGTTATTTGCCTTGCATGTCTATGTTTAATTTTATATATGTTCTTTACATTATTTTCTATGCTATATTTGTTTTTATATTTCATTTCCATGCTTAATATTTTTTCCTTGAAGATTCGGCCTTTGAGTACATTTGAATCATGTTGTGTTTTTTTTCATATATCATGTCATATTATAAACGTGTTTGCATTTTTCTATTTGGTCATATGACCATTCGGCTACTCCATGTTGCTATGCCTTACATGTGCATTTTCATCTTGCTTCTTGACTTGTTTGCATCTCCGTGCCATGAGTTAGCATATGTTGATATTTAGTATGCCTTGCATGTGCATTTTAATCTTGCTTCTTGACTTGTTTGCATCTCTATGCCATGAGCTTGTGCATTTTGATTTTAGTATGTCATATGCTTGTGAAAATGTCATGACATTATGCATCTTGATATGATTTGTCATATATTTGTCTCATTTACTAGATAGGATTGCATTAGAGTATCATGTGACCATTCGGCCTCTTCATGCATTCCTTGCCTTGCCTTGTCATGCATTTGCATTTTGTTTAGGTAACATGCTTTGCATCATCATATCTTGAAATTGTGTATTAGTTGCTGTTTGTTCCAGCATTAGCATTAGGTTCATTGGTCATTGTATGTTCATAGTATTGCTATGCATTTTCATTACATTCTAGGTCTAGGCCATATTGGTATTGCCATGCATATTGGGTCTTAAATCATATTGGTGTTGCCATGCATTGCCATGCTACTTAGGTCTTAGGTTACATTAGAATTTTCATGCATATTCATAACATATTAGGTCCAAGTCATATTTGCATTATCAAGCATTGCATGCATATTAAGTTAGGATAGCATTTATTGCCATGCAAACTCATGCTAGGCATTTAGGTTATTTTGAATTTTCATGCATTTTCTTTACCATTTATGCTTTAGACCATGCATTTCATACATTTCATTTGCTTTATATTCAAGCATTCCATGTCATTGCCACTTGATTTGGGACTTAGGGCAATTAATGGCTCAAAGTCATGCTCTCTTGAGCATACTTGTGGAAAATTAAAGAGTTGTCAAATTGATTATTCTACCTTTGTGATTTTTTTTACTTAGCCAATTTTTGTCCAAGGTTTTTAAATGTTTTAGCTACTATCCTTAAGTCTTTAAGATGATCTTCAACAATTTTTACTTTGATTTTTGATTGACTTTATCAAAGCCAAAAAATGTGTTTTGACAAAACAATCTTTTTTCACCCAGTACTCGAACTTCTCCGATTTTTCTGGATAGTCATCTTTAATAAAAAAATTAAGCCAATTTTTTCTCGTGCAATTTTGCATGCTCTGAGTCTCCAGTATTTTTTTATATTTTTTTTTGAATTTTTAAAAATAGGCAAAAAATTCATGTGAAAAAACCGGATAGGAGAGGTAGATTTGAAATCAAAAGAGAAATAATAGTTGAATTTGGCTAAGGCATTTAGAGGGGGTTGGTTAGAAGCTTTAGCTACTGTCTTAGGGTAGTTTGTAAGCCTTTTTAAACTTTAAAAATGATTTTATAAATCTCGGGTTAAGGGTGGTCAAGTCTGGGATTTTAAACTTAGGAAATTATAGCCATTTTAAAAGGGTTTGGTAGAGGTTTTAATCTTCATTCAAGTTTTCTTGAAAATTGTTTTCAAACAATCACAAAGTTTTGTTTTTTTTTTTTTGAAAATCTAATTTGACATATTTTCCTTAGGTAGCCGGATATCTTTTTAGATATACGGATTTCTTTATTTAGAGGAAAAAATACATTTTCATGCATTGCATTTTCCATGTCCATGTATTTTATTTAATATGTGATTTTTGTTATGATATTTTCCATGGTAATATTATTACTTTGATTTACATTTTATGATGTTGTATAGTTTTCCATATGATTTTGAATATTTCATGCTATCCTATATTTTTTATTTAGTCATTTTATTTTTGTCACATTATTTAGCATATACTATGTTCATGCATTTTTATTTTATTTTCATGCATATTTTATGATAGTATTATTTTATGTTTCATGTTATTTCATGTCACTTAGATCATATTCCATGTCGTTTAGGTTATATTATTTAGAATATGCCATGTCATTTACTATATGCCATATCATTTAAAATTGCCATGTCATTTAAATCATTTTATCTTATTTAGAATATACCATGATACTTAGAATTTTTCATTTCATCTAAAATATACTATGCCATTTAAATTATGTCATATCATTTAGGTTGCATTATATTATCTACAATTTGCTATGTCATTTTATTTATGTCATACATGTTCATATTCAATTTTTTTTTAAAGTTTTTATTTTATTTTTAAAAGGGGATAATGATTTTCAATAAAAAAATAAAAATATTCCCGAGTTAAAATAATTCATGAGTTCTCTACCGGGTTTGCTGGAGGGAATATCATCAATTATCATTAATAAAGGAATATCTTTCTTTCAAAAAACAAGAATGATTCGGAAAGTTTTCCAAATAAATAAAAATTTCTATATTTTGCCGCTTTTGTCGGGGAATATAGAAAAATTTTGAATTAATAAATTCCGGATCATTTTCAATTAAAAATGGAATTATTTTTCTTTAAATTAGGAATTAACTTGAAATACTAAATTAAAACCGATTTTTTTACCGAGACTTGAGATAACCCACAATTAATAAGGTACCCTTTTGTACGGGCGTTGTGGGGGTGCCAATCCTTCTCCACACGTAACTGAGTCCCGAACCCGCTTCTTTGATTTCTCTGGTTTAAAACGCAGACTTGAAATTGGTTTTAAAAATGTTTTAATTAATTTTAAAATGTTTTATAAAACCAGTTTTAATAGGTGGCCGATCACAGCTAGCTAAAAAAGATTGGTGGCGACTCCATGTCTTTTTACGAGGCCGTTTTCATACCCTCGACCTTTTATTTCAATCTAGAGGAATTAAGTCGTCTTTTCCTCTATTTTTGTTTCCCCTCACTCGAACGGGTCCCCGCGATCGGGATCATGTATCGACAAGGATGACAATGAATCACAGGGCGATTACGTATTCACTTTAAATGGAGCTGCAGTCAGTTGGAAAAATTCCAAACATACTACAACTGCAGATTCAACAACAGAAGCTGAATACATCTCCGTGTGTGAGGCAGCGAAGGAGGTTGATTAGATTAAGAAGTTCATAACTGAACTTGGTGTGGTTCCAAGCATTGTTGATCCAGAATCACTTTACTGTGATAACAATGGAGCCATAGCGCAAGCTAAGGAACCAAGGTATCATCATAAATCCAAACATGTATTGCGGCAATATCACTTGATTAGAGATATAATTCAAAGAGGTGATATAAGTATGGAAAGGGTACCCACAGAGGATAATATAGCTCATCCTTTCACAAAGGTTCTGTCCCAGCAGAAACACAACCATCACATGGAAGGACATGGACTTAATACATGGGCGATTGGCTTTAGTGCTAGTGGGAGATTGTTGGTGTAAGCCCTACAAGCCAATCTAGTTGGGCTTGTAAGACACTATTTATATATTCATGTATTGCATATTATAGTTTATTAATTATAATTGAGGTATTTCTTTATCCATGAGTTTGTTATAATTGTTATAAATAACTTGTGAAGATAAAGCCCATGAAACAAAATGGCATTGCAAAGGAATTGTAAGGAGTTACAATTATGAGGATCCTGCTGCATCAATGCCGTGTTTCTAAAACTGTTCTTGGTCATCATATTGTCAAGACAGGGCATTGACAATGCTCAAAGACTGGCATATGTTAAGCCTTCATTAACTTGATGCATGAAACCGATCTCATAGGTTGAAAGTATAAAGATACTTAGGGATAACATATGGGTGCTTGTTAGTTGAACAAGTTCACTGAACATGACTCGCTATGAGAGTTCCATTTGGTATTTCACTCAAGTGTCTACAGAAAATACTCTCATGTGTCAATAGTGTAAGTAATCCTTTGACTTGTGACACCAGGTCATCTTGTATGTGAATTGTCATACTTAGATTTCATCACGAACGGGTCCCAACAAGAGGATGCTTATGGTAGGGTGTTATTGGGTATAACATGAAGCATACGAAGATGAACGAGTGGTCCAGAGAGGATTCACCATCCAAAGTGATATGAGGGGACATATCTCACATGCATCTGGCTTATATTAACTTACGGAAGTCCTTGGCCAAGGCAATACTTAAAGAGTTAATATTAAAGCTGCAGATCTAATATGGAATGGGATTAAGAGTAGACACTGAACCATGCTCTTTCCTATCCCGGGATACTTGATGAAGGGATCGAATTACACAGACATATTGTACATTAAAGGCTTGTTGAACCTAGTTGACTCTCTCAGCATTTGGGTGGTCATGATGCATTGCTAGATACCTCTCATGATCTATAAATATAAATAGGAAATTCTTGAATGGATTTAATTTATATTTATTGCCAACATGTTGGGGGCCTAATGAAATTAAAATGATATTGGACTAGATTAAATATTCATTAAGTGTTGTGGGCTTAATGTGAATATTTAATAATATGTATAAGGGCTTTAGTGCAGTTAGTTCAATAGTTGGCATACACTAAATCTAGTTATATATATATGCCTCATACGTTGTTGCCGCCTCCTCCAAGCAAGCAGAAACCCTGGTAGCTGCATTCTCTCACCTCCCTGTGAGAATTGGCGCATAGAGAAAAGAAGTTGAGGAATCCGTTTTCTTCTCGCCTGCTTCTTTTCGGATAACTAGAGTAAGAGGAGAAAGGTTTCTCACAACCTAGACTACTAGCATCGTCTTGGCAAAACATAATCTCAACCTTGTGAAGGTTTTCGAGTCACCTGTGTGGATTACTATTAGAGGCTGGACAATTGGACGGCTTTGGTTTGCGACAATCGGGCTTTGTGTGCAAGAACTAGAACATCAAAAATCTATCTTGAGGTTTCGACAATCTCCATTATAGAGGTATGAGATTTTGATTGTTATCTGTTCTTGACAGGATGATCGTTTTGAATTGATAGGCAGATCCATGGAGGGATTTAGTTTCTCTTTGTTTTATTTTATTCCTCTGCGTTGTTAATTTAACTTGTTGATTAAATTATACATTATCTCTATTTGAGCATGATCTGAATACCAACACAACGATCCTGGGCTCGACCCATTTTAAAAAAGAAATGAGTTCGACTTAAAAGAAAAAGAAATACCTCAGCGGCGATCCTGGGGCTCGACCATTATTTAAAAAAAAAAACGAGTTTGAATTTAAAACAAAAGAAAAGAAATACCTCGACGGTGATCTCGGGGCTCGACCCATTTAAAAAAAATGAGTTCAATTTGAAAGAAAAAGAAAGACCTCGATGTCGATCTTGGGGCTCGACCCATTTTCAAAAATGAGTGCGACAAAAGGAAAGAAATACCCCTACGGCGATCTCGGGGCTCGACCCATTTAAAAAAACGAGTTTGATTTGAAAAGGAAAGAAATACCTCGATGGTGATCTCAGGGCTCGACCCATTTAAAAAAAAGTTCGACTTAAAAGAAAAAGAAATACCTCGAAGGGGATCTTGGGTTTGACCCTTTTAAAAAAATGAGTTCGATTTGAAAGAAAAAGAAATTCCTCGAAGGCGATCTCGGGGCTCGACCCATTTTCAAAAACAAGTTCGACAAAAGAAAAGAAATACCTCGACAACGATCTCAAGGCTCGACCCATTTTATTAAAAAACGAGTTCGATTTGAAAAGCAAAGAAATACCTCGACGACGATCTCGAGGCTCGACCCATTTAAAAAATGAGTTCAACTTAAACAGAAAAGAAAAGAAATACCTCGACAGAAATCTCGGGGCTTGACCCATTTTAAAAAAAAACAAGTTCGACTTAAAAGAAAAAGAAATACCTTGACGGTGATCTCGAGGTCGACCTATTTTAAAAAATGAGTTCGATTTAAAACAAAAGAAATACCTTAGCGGCGATGCTGGGGCTCATCCTATTTAAAAAATGAGTTCGATTTAAAAAGAAAAGAAATACCTTGATGGCGATCCCGGGGCTCGACCATTTAAAAAATGAGTTCGATTTAAAACAAAAGAAATACCTCAATGACGATCTTAGGGCTCAAACCATTTTAAAAAAAATGAGTTTGACTTAAAAAGAAAAGAAATATCTTGACGACAATCTAGGGGCTTGACCTATTTTCAAAAATGAGTTTGACTTAAAAATAAATACTCGACGGCGATCTCGGGGCTCGACCCATTTTTTTTTTTATAAAAAGGAGTCCGATTTGAAAAGGAATGAAATAGCTTGACGGCGATCTCAGGGCACGTCCCATTTTAAAAAATGAATTCGATTTAAAACAAAAGAAATACCTTAGTGGCAATCCTAGAGCTCGACCCATTTAAAAAATGAGTTTGATTTGAAAAGAAATACCTTGACGATGATCTCGGGGCTCGACCCATTTAAAAAACGAGTTCGATTTAAAAGAAAAGAAATACGTCAGCTGCGATCCTGAGGCTTGACCTATTTTTTTTTTTATAAAATGTGTCCGACTTAAAAGTAAAAGAAATAGTTCGACGGCGATCTCGGGACTCGACCCATTTTAAAAAAATGAGTTTGACTTAAAGGAAAAGAAATACCTTAACGACAATCTTGGGGCTCGACCCATTTTCAAAAACGAGTTCGATTTTAAAGAAAAAGAAATACCTCAACGGGGATCTCGGGGCTCGACCCATTTTCAAAAATGAGTTAGACAAAGGAAAAGAAATACCTCAATGGCGATCTCGGGGCTCGACCCATTTAAAAAAACAAGTTTGATTTGAAAGAAAAAGAAATACCTGGCTGGCGATCTCGGGGCTCGACCCATTTTCAAAAATGAGTTCAACAAAAGAAAATAAATACCTTGAAGGCAATTTCGAGGATCGACCATTTAATAAATGAGTATGACTTAAAAAGTAAAGAAAAGAAGTACCTTGACGACAATCTAATGGCTCGACCCATTTTTTTTTTTAAATGAGTTCGACTTAAAAAGAAAAGAAAATTTTCACGATTCTTGCAATGTTAGTCAAATGCAACAATGTTGATGACATGTTTTGTAAATTCTTATAGAATGCATGTTCCCTAGAGGAAAATGCAATTACATGTTTATGTCAAGAGTTCTAATCCATGATTCCACTGTGATCCCTAAAATTTCCAACTCCATGATGATATCTTCGATCTTTTCACTGTTTGCCCCATTTAACGAGCTTCTTAGTATTATGGATTTGTGTGTTTTTTTCCTTCAAATTTTAGTGGTTTCCAAATCTCTTCTAAAATTTAACGCTCCATAGTAATACAAAGAAGTCCTTTCATTTAAAGATTTTTATGTTTACTAATCATCATTCAATTCAATAACATTCAAAATGCATCACAAGATGTAATAAAGATGGTAATAAAATAGCCAAATATAATGAGAGATGGTAATAACAAGGTTGATTTGCAATAATATTTTAGATACGAAAGAGCAAGTATCAAAAATTTAATAGACAAGTATAAAGTTGTAGGTCATAGATGCCCCAGATACGGAATATCTTGGACCCTTCCTGTTTCAATTCATCTGAAATTTCTTTTGAATGAGCCATTTACTTGGGTAACTACTCAATCTTCGCACCTGCGTCAGATTGAGCTTTGTCCCCTTCTCTGAATTTCTAAAGCTTCATCCCCCTTTTCACGGAGCATTGATCATTTTTTATTTTTCATTTTTCGTTTTTCATTTTTCATTTTTCATTTTTTTCATTTTTTTCATTTTTTTCATTTTATTTTATTTCATTTCATTTCATTTCATTTCATTTTATTTTATTTCATTTTATTTTATTTTATTTCATTTTTTATTTTTTTTCTTCACTTTTTTCTAAGCATAGTACTTCTTTACCTTGTCGACATTTATGTGATTTCTCAAATTATCACCGTCCATTTGAGTCAAAATCAATGCCCCTTTCGAAAAAGCCTTCTTTACCATATAGGGTCCTTCCCAATTCGGAGTCTATTTTTCGCGAGGATCTTTTTGGATAAGGAGAATTTTCTTTAACACCAGCTCCCCCTCACGAAATTTCCTAGGGCGAACCTTTTTATTATGGGCTCGATTCATTCTTTTCTGGTACATCTGACAATGACAGGTTGCCTTCAGCCTCTTTTCCTTGATGAGATTCAACTATTCATAATGAGCCCTAACCTATTCTACCTCTTCTAGGCCAACCTCTATAAAAACATGAAGGGAAGGATTTTCAACCTCAACAGGCAGCACTGCCTCCATTTCGTATACCAGAGAAACGGTGTGGTGCCAGTAGATGTGCGGAACAAAGTGCCATATGAATGAAGAGCAAAATGCAACTTCTCGTGCCAGTCTTTGTACACATCCGTAATCTTTTCAACAATTTTCTTTATGTTTTTATTTGCTCCTTGTACTGCCCCATTCATTTTCAGGCGATAAGGAGCTGAAACGTGATGCTTGATTTTGAACTGAGTGCACACTTCTCTCATCATCTTGTTTTTCAGATTATGAGCATTGTCTGAAATAATTCTCTCTGGAAGCCCATATCGACATATAATATCCTTCTTGATGAACTTGCATGCCACTGACCTTGTTGTTAGTATATGCCCTAGAGCCAATTAGATTGGGCAAGGAATATACAATTAATAATGCAAACCCATCACTATGCCTTAGTGATACAAAATTTTCCATCATGTTAGTACGATAATAATAGTTATTAAGTACTAATTGGATAAAGCCCATGGAACATAAAGGCCTTGCAAAGGAATTATAAAGAGTTATAATTGTGAGATCCTTATGTATCAAAGCCATGTTTCGAAAACTGTTCCTAGTCATTGTGTTGCCAAGATAGGGCATTGGCAATGCTCAAATACTAGTACATGTTAAGCATTCTTACTTGTGAAGTAAGCAACCGATCTCATGGGTTGAAGTATATGGTATACTTGGGATAACATGTAGGTGCTTGTCTGTTGAACAAGTTCACTGAACATGGCCCACTGTGAGAACTCCATTTGGTATTATCACTCTAGTGTTTATAGAAATGTTCTCAGGTGCCAGTCGTGTAAATAGTCCTCTGACATGTTGTACCAAGTCATATTGTATGAGGAATGTCATGCTTTGATTTCATCACGAACGGGTCCCAATAAGGGATGCCTATGGTAGGGTGATTTTAGGTATAACATGAAGCATACGAAGATGGATGAGTGATCCAGAGAGGATTCACCACTCCAAGTGACATTGAGAGATATATCTCATCTGTTCTTGACTTTGGTTAACTTGATGAAATCTCTGGCCAGAGCAAGATGAATTTAAGAGAAATTGTTTTCCTAAAGTTCATAAGGTTAACCATAAGTTGTAAGAACTAACATGAATTGATTACATGAGTAGACACTGCACCATGCTCATGGTCTTTTCAGGATATTTTTGGTGAAAGGATCGAATTACACTGATGGACTACACACTGAAAGGTTATGTCGAGACTAACTTGACTCTCCAATATTTAGGTGGTCACGATGGCTTGCTAGAGTCCTCTCATGGTCTATAAATATAAATTAATTATCCTTGGATTATGAATTTATGTTCATTACCAACATATTGGAAGCCTAATGGGTCACACACATAAAAAGTGAATTAAGAGATTAAAATGGAATGAACCTAATTGATTAAAATGATAATTTAATCGATAAGGGCTTAATTGAATAGTTCAATTAAGTGGAGGGACTTAAGAGCAAATAACATAAGTGTTATGTTATAACCCTATGCCCTAGTCTTGGAATCTTATTTCCCCTACATAAATGAACATAGCCATCATCTTTCAAGATGCCTGGCCGCACATTGAATGTCCAATCTTTGGTGTTTTCTTAATTTATTTCTTCTTACAAGCCATTTGGTGAATCGCTAGAGAGAAAAAGTTTCTCTCAAGAGAGCAAAGGCTTAGATTGAAAGGAAAGAAGATCAAGATCTTCCCTTTGGTTAATGCTCCAAACCCTGTGGAAGGTAGAAAAATTAGATTGAAAAGAAAGAAGATCAAGATCTTCCTTCTTAGTTGTCGCACCAAACCCTGTGGAAGGTAGAAAAATATTTTCTTCCTTCTTGATGCTTATGAAGCATTCAATCATGATTGTTCTTATTGGGGAGAAGTTTGTGAAACCTAAACCACTAGCATGGATTTCGGCAGGACTCCATTCCTACCTTGAAGAAGGTTCTCTTGATCAATTTGTGTGGATTACCGTTGGAGGCCAAACACTTGGGTGGCTTAAAGTCTCGGGATTCCTTCTTGGTGTTCAAGATTGCATGGGCTATTTGGAAACTCAAGATTACTAGATCTTTGAGTTAAGGTATGATCCTCATCATATGTATGCTTTATAATTGCTAGATCACATTAAAATTCTACAAGCATGATCCTTTGAAGATTTATATATCACTTTGTTTTATTTATTCCGCTGCGTTCATGTTCTACATTAAATATTTTCTTGTTTGAGCATGAGGCTGAATCCAAAACTCATTACATTAGCATAGGAAGCACCTTCTACCCATTTCGTGAAGTACTTTATAACTACTAGGATAAAGCGATGTCCATTTGAGGCCTTCGGGGTAATGGGCTCGATTGTTGGTGTAAGCCCTGCAAGCCAATCTAGTTGGGCTTGTAAGACACTATTTATATTGATGTATTGCACATTATAGTTCATTAATTATAATTGAGGTATTTATTTATCCATAAGTTTTTTTATAATTGTTATAAATCACTTGTGAAGATAAAGCCCATGAAACACAATGCCATTGCAAAGGAATTGTAAGGAGTTACAATTATGAGGATCCTTACGCATCAATGCCGTGTTTCTAAAACTGTTCTTGGTCATTTTATTGTCAAGACAGGGCATTGACAATGCTCAAAGACTGGCATATGTTAAGCCTTCATGCACTTGATGCAAGCAACCAGTCTCATAGGTTGAAAGTATAGAGATACTTGGGGATAACGTATGGGTGCTTGTTAGTTGAACAAGTTCACTGAACATGACCCGCTATGAGAGTTCCATTTGGTATTTCACTCAAGTGTCTATGGAAAATACTCTCATGTGTCAATAGTGTAAGTAATCCTTTGACTTGTAACACCAGGTCATCTTGTATGTGAATTGTCATACTTAGATTTCATCACGAACGAGTCCCAATCATGATGATGCTTATAGTAGGGTGTTATTGGGTATGACATGAAGCATACGAAGATAAATAAGTGGTTCAGAGAGGATTCATCACCCCAAGTGATATGAGGGGACATATCTCACATTTATCTAGCTTATATTAACTTATGAAAGTCCTTGGCCAAGGCAATACTTAAGGAGTTAATATTAAAGCTGCAGATCTAATATGGAATGGATTAAGAGCAGACATTGAACCATGGTTTTTCCTATCCTAGGATACTCGATGAAGGGATCGAATTACACAGACATTTGTACACGAAAGGCTTGTCGAAGCTTGTTGATTCTCTCGGCATTTGGGTGGTCATGATGCATTGCTATATGCCGCTCATGATTTATAAATATTAATTGGAAATTCTCTAAAGGATTTAATTTATATTTATTGTCAACATGTTGGGGGCCTAATGGGTCACACACAAAAGGTGATTAATGAAATTAAAATGAGATTGGGCCAGATTAAATATTCATTAAGTGTTGTGGGTTTATGGTGAATATTTAATAATATGTATAAGGGCTTTAGTGCAGTTAGTCCAATAGTTGGCATACACTAAACCAAGTTATATATATGCCTCATATGTTGTTGCCGCCTCCCTAAGCAAGCAATAAAAAACCCTGGTAGACGCAGCCTTTCACTCTCCCTGTGTTCGGCCGCATAGATAAAAGAGGAAGAGAAAATCGTTTTCTTCTTGCCTACTTTGAATCGGCTGACTAGTGTAAGAGTAAGAAGGTTTCTCACAACCTAGACTACTAGCATCGTCTTGGCAAAAGATAATCTCAACCTTGTGAAGGTTTTCGAGTCACCTGTGTGGATTACTATTAGAGGCCGGACAATTGGACTACTTTGGTTTGCGACAACCTGGATTTGTGTGCAAGAACAAGAACATCAAGAATCTATCTTGAGGTTTTGGCAATCTCCATTACAGAGGTATGAGATTTTGATTGTTATCTATTCTTGATAGGATGATCGTTTTGAATTCATAGGCAGATCCATGGAGGGATTCGATTTCTCTTTGTTTTTGTTTTATTCTGCTGCGTTGTTAATTTAACTTGATTAAATTATACATTATCTCTGCTTGAGCATGATCCAAATCCCAACAGTGGTATCAGAGCCTCGCTTATGTTATTCCTATACGATCTATGCATTGATTGTTACCTTGAACAAAACTGTTTTGTTTTTTGAGCTGTTTTGATCCGATTGTCACTAACCGAAATTGTGAGAATTTGCACTTGTAGTGTTTCGGTGAGGGCAGCAGGTTATGCATGGTGAATTCTTGTTGATTAATTGGTTTTAAATTATTTTAAACTGATTAATGCAAAGGGCGAAAGTTTGGCAGCAATTGCGAATTGCTTTTTCTTGCTTTGCGCAAATTTGGTGATTTGTGTCAGAAAAAACTTGTAGATTTTTCTTGGCTATTTTTAGTGCATGGTTAGATGATTTTTAGGATTTAAAATTGCTTAGAATTGTTCTTAGCAAGCCTGAAAAATCATAAAACTGATTTGGCATTGAAAAATTGGAAGCTGTGAAAAGCGAATAGAGATGCTGTAGGGAGAAGGCAGGCGATGACTATACCTTGTAGCCGCAGCCTGCACCTTTCCTTGCTAGGGTTTTTGCTTCTATCAGATTTCACAGCTTGTGGATTTTCAGAAATATTGAGTTATCAATGTTGTAGTGTCCTAGTTGAACTACAACACTAAAATTGGTGACCATGGTAATATTGTTGAATTAATTAAATCACCACATGAGAATTTACATGTTATAAATATTCAATTAAATTGTTTAATTGGATAATAATTTAATTAAAGGAAATAATCCTAATTGGATTAGGATTTATTCTAATGAGATTAGAATAAATATTTATTATTTTCTTTAAATTATATTATGGATCAAATATAATCATTGAATGGTAGCTAAAGATTAAAGCATGATTTATATGTTCATTAATTGTTTGTGAATGTATGGGATGATTATGGACTTAGACCCAATATGATTGTGGATGGTTAAATTTATTTTTCATGGTTTTTTATTAATTAAATAGGGACTGCTTGCCCTGCCTTATCTCTCTTTTTCTGGAGTTGTAAAAATTCTTTTCTCACCTAATTCCCCTCAAATGTAACTTGAGGTTTCTTTATATGAAATGTAATTAGTTACATCAAAGTGAAAAATTAGGATTAGCTAGGAATAATTTTTGTAAATTGACGATGGAGAAGATAGGCGCCATGAAGATAATGAGATTACAAGCAAGCTTTTAAGACCAACTAATTTCCTTTGATGGCTCAAGGAAATTAGATTAGAAAAGTCTGTAATCATCCAAGTAGAAAGCATGTTATAGATTTATTTTATGCGATATTAGAAATTCTATGAATGCCTGATATGGTGAGACTTATAAAGAAGAAGGAAATCCCTTTTTACAATATTGAGTCACTTGTTTTGCATGATAAAGTTGCCTTCCATCATCATAACAAGATAACCATAGTTATTCCAGTAGGAGGCTTGTTGAGTCACTCAAGGTCAAACTACTGTATGAATATGTTTGAGTTATGAAGATGGGACCGCATAGTGTTAGAGGCAAAGTTAGGCGAAGTACATATGATGTGTTTAGACAAGGAGTTGTCACCTAACTGATTTGGGAGTTGCATAGAGATGCAATTGATAAGCTATGCTATCTACCCAACTAGGCTTGTTGTAATTTGTTGAGTCACTTATGGTTGCAACATGTTGAAAGGGATCACAGCCCACTGGAAATACCTTGATGAGATTATCGAATAATAGTGAGGGCTATTATCTCGAAAAATTAGTGGGAGAACCAATAAGAGATTTAATACCTCAGCTTGAATTGGTATGAGTACATGAAAATAATTGATATATACTTTTTCCATATTAGGTTGTTGAAAATGGTTAATACTTTAACTGCACTGCGCGGCATCATGAATGCCATTAGTCCAAAATGTTTGGATTGGTACAAAAGATTGAGAAGCGTTCTTAATGAAAGAAAGGTTGCTCACTTGATAAGTCAAGAAGAACTTATAGAAGTTTCGGGGTTGATTGTGTTTGTGATTGAACTGAATCTTTCTACTATTAAATCTAATTCCTGGATATTTGATTCAGTATGCGGTTCACATCTATGTAAAGACATAGAGATGTTGAAAGGAAGTAGAAAGTTAAGCAAAGATGAAGTAGTTCTAAGTGTAGGCAATGGTGCAAAAGTTGCAACATTGGCCGTTGGAACATTTATCTTTGCCGTCTGGCATGAAGTTGGAACTGAAAGAATGTTATTTTGTTCTAGTATTGTCTAGAAACATCATCTCGATTTCATACCTCACTGTTAATGATGGTTTCGAGATAAGAATGAAGGGAAATAGTTGCTTTATCATTCTTAAAGACATTCACTATGACATTACATAATGGTTTATATGTTTGGGATCCAGAGATGCCTGTGTTCAATATAAATGTCAAAAAAGCAAGAAAGGATGATCCAAGTAAGACCTACATCTGGCACTGTAGACTTGGTCATACCAATGAGACAAGGATTTCCAAATTGCATAAACATGGTTATTTGGAACTATTTGATTATGAATCATATGGGACTTGTGAATGTTGTCTCCTTGGTAAGATGACCAAGACTCCTTTTACAGGAAAGGGTGAAAGAGCTGGTGTTTTGTTGGGCTTAATACATTCAGATGTATGTGGGCCACTAAACACAGCTGCTAGAGGTAATTACTCATACTTCATAACCTTTATTGATGATCATTCAAGATATGGTTATGTGTATCTGATGAGATACAAGTCTGAAGCTTTTAAAAAGTTCAAAGAGTTCAGAGCTGAAGTAGAGAAACAGATTGGGAAAAATATTCTGGCTCTTAGATCGGATGGAGGAGGAGAATATTTAACCCATGATTTCTTGGATCATTTGACAGAAAATGGAATTCTGTCGCAATGGACTCCACCTGGAACTCCTCAGCATAACGAAGTGTCCGAGAGGAGAAATCAAACCTTGTTGGACATGGTTCGGTCCATGATGTCTAAGGTTGACCTTTCGATATCTTTTTGGGGATATGCCTTAGAAACTGCAGCTTACCTTCTAAATAGGGTTCCAAGCAAATCGATAGATAAGGTACCATATGAGATATGGAATGGAAAGAAGCCATGTTTATCTTTTCTAAAGATTTGAGGACGTACTGCTTATGTGAAGCAAGTACCTTCTGATAAGCTGGGAGCTAGATCAGAAAAATTTAAATTTGTGGGATATACTAAAGAGACTGTTGGATATTACTTTTACAGTCATACTGATCAAAAGGTGTTTGTGTCAAAAGGTTTTCAAGTCACCTACGTGGATTACTGTTAGAGGTCGAACAATTGAACGACTTTGGTTTGCGACAACCGAGCTTTGTCTGCAAGAACAAGAACATCAAGAATATGTCTTGAGGTTTCAACAATCTCCATTACAGTGGTATGAGATTTTTATTGTTATCTGTTCTTGACAGGATGATCGTGTGAATTCATAGACAGATCCATTGAGGGATTCAATTTTTCTTTGTTTTTGTTTTATTCCGTTGCGTTGTTAATTTTACTTGTTGATTAAATTATACATTATCTCTATTTGAGCATGATCCGAATCCCAACATCAATTACATCCATCCCCCCACAAAAAAAATGGCCACAGAGCTATCATGACATGCAAAGGTGATGGTGGAACATGAATCTTGTCTGCATAGATTTGGCATTTATGGAACTTTTGAGAAAAATTTAAGCAATCACCTTCCATTGTTAGCCAATAATATCACATCCTCATAATCTGTTTGTCCATCTTGTAGCCATTGCCATAAGTGCCACATATCCCTTCATGGATTTCCTCGAGGATTCTTTGAGCCTCGACAGAATCGACACACCTCAACAACACTTGATCTTTCCTTTTCTTGTAGAGAATCTCCTCGTCTAAAACAAAACCCATCGCTATTATCCTCAGGTTTTTTTGTCATTCTCTGTGGCTTGTTCAGGGTATTGCTGACTTTTGAGGTATCGTAGAATGTCATGATACCAAGGGTGCCCATCTGCTTCCTCCTCAATGCTTAAACAATAAGCGGGAGACTCATATATACTCATCCTAATAGGCACAACCTCGCCCCTCTCATTTACTTTAAACATTGCAGTCAAAGTGGCTAAGGCATCAGCCATTAGATTTTCTTCACAGGGCAAGTATTTGAAACTTACTTCTTCAAATTCTTTGATCAAACCCAGCATGAGTTCCTGATATCGAATAAACTTTGCATCTCGAGTTTCCCATTCTCCACGCAGTTGGTATATCACCAGGGCTGAGTCTCCAAAGACTTTCAATGTCTTAATCTTTCTTTCAATGGTAGCACAAAGCCCTATAGTACATGCCTCGTATTCTGCGATATTATTTGTGCAATCAAAATTAAATCTGGCAGTGAAAGGGTGATAATCTTCCTATGGGGACATTAGTACTGCCCCAATCCCATGCCCCATAGCGTTTGATGCACCATCAAAGTACATTTTCCACGTTTTTCCCTCGGGGAGAATCTAATCTTCTTTCGAGACACACATCAAGTCTTTGTCCAAGAAGTCAAAATTCAGAGGCTCGTAATCCTCCACTGTTCAGCTTGATAGGAATTCAGCTATCATACTTTCCTTAATAGCCTTTTGGTTTACATATACAATATCATATTCGGAAAGCAATACTTGCCATCTCGCCGTGCTTCCTGACAATAAAGGTGCATCAAATATGTATTTGATGGGGTCCAATTTTGCGATCAACCAAGTTGTGTGATACAACATGTACTGTCTGAGTCTTCGAGCGATCTAAGCCAAAACCTTTCTACATATGGATACTTCAGCTCGTACTCCGTGAACTTCTTGCTGAGGTAGTAGATGGCATGTTCCTTCTTTTCGATCTCATTATGCTGCCCTAACACGCAACCCGTGGATTTTTCAAACACTAACAAATACAATATCAGTGGTTTCCCTGGAGCAGGTGGCATTAACACTGATGGATTTGACAGATAATGCTTGACCTTGTCGAAGGCTCTTTGGCAACCTTCATCCTATTCCCTTGAATCATGCTTCTGAAGCAGTTTGAATATCGAGTCACACTTGTCGGTAAGTTGAGATATCAATCGAGCAATGTAATTCAGCCTGGCCAAAAAGCTTCTCACTTTATTTTGAGTACGAGGGGGTGACAAATTTCGAATGGCTTTTACCTTATCTGGATCAATCTCAATCCCCTTCTTCCTGATGATGAATCCTAACAGCTTCCTGAAGTGACTCTGAAAGTGCATTTTGTCGGGTTTAGCTTAAGTCAGAACTTTCTCAACCTTTCAATGAGTCTTTCAAGATTCACAACGTGTTCATCCTCTCCTTGTGACTTTGCAATCATGTCATCAACATAGACTTCTATCTTCTTATGCATAATATTTTGGAACAAAGTCACCATGGCTCTTTGGTATGTTGCCCCGACATTCTTCAATCCAAAAGGCATCACTTTATAGAAAAAAGTCCCCCACATCGTTATGAACGTGGTTTTCTCCATATTTTTTGGTGCCATCTTGATCTGATTGTACCCTGAGAAGCCATCCATGAAGGAGAATACATAATTCTTTGCAGTATTATCTACTAAGTTATCAATATGAGGCAACGAGAAGTTATTTTAAGGCTCGCCCGATTTAAATCCCGGTAATCAACACACATTTGTACTTTGCCATCCTTTTTCAGGACTGGGACGATGTTCGCTACTCATTCTGGATATTTTGCCACTTCCAAGAATCCGACATCAAATTGCTTCTTTACTTCTTCCTTTATTTTCAACAGCATTTCAAGCCTCATCCTTCTCAATTTTTGCTGAACCGGCTTGCAACCTGTCTTCAGAGGAAGTTTGTGGAGCATGATATCGGAGTCTAGACCTGGCATGTCTTGGTAGGACCATGCATACACATCCATACACTACAACAATTTTGGGTTTTAGTGGCGTTTCACTTCAAAATGCCGCCAGGTACCATGTTATTGAAAAGGGAGTGGCGTTTCTAAAGAAAACGCCACTAAAAAATTATTTAGGGGCATTTTTAGCACTAAAACGATGCTAAATAATATCATTTAGCAGCGTTTAATGTTAAAAATGCCGTTAAAATGTGTATCCAATTAAGTGGTTCTTTTTTTTGCCACCAAAATATTTACCGCCATTTCTAGTAAGAGAAACGCAATGTTTAGTCAATGTATTTAGCGGCGTTTACATAAATGCTTCTAAATATATTATCTTAGCGGTGTTTGAAGTAACAAACGTAGCTAAAGAGAGCATTTAGTGACATTTTGGAGTTAAAACGCCACTAAAGAGAGTAAAAATTGATACCTTTTGTTTTCGAAGCACCAAAGTCTATAATTTTTTTTTCAAATTGTTTTCATTTAGCGACATTTATAAAGGAAAACGTCGCTAAATGAGAAACAATAGCGACGTTTTTAATTAGAAACGCTGCTAAATATTTAAAATCGATACTTTTTTGTTTTTGAGGCGCCAAAGTTTACCGCTAATTTTTTTCAAATGGTTTTCTTTTAGTAGTGTTTCTCAAGTTTGGCTAAGAGCGAACCTGAAGCTGAGAAGGCATCTTGCATTCCTGGCAACTCTCATGTTCTCTCTGAACTAACCTTAGAAACTGGGTGAGTACTTTTGTTTTACTTACATTCTAGTGTGCTTTTTTTTTTCCTCTTTTAATTGGTTATGCTTATGCAGATTGAAGCAGCAACAGGTGACCAATCTTTTTGAGAGAAAGCTAGAAATGGCATTTGGGGTAAGCTTGACATCAAAGTCAAAATCAAATACTGCTTTCATTGGTCAAGCTCGAACTCATATAGTTGCTTTGTGTTATTTGTCGACTAGCATATCTCCTCAGATAGCCATTCCACAAAACACTACCCCAAACACTCAAAATATTCCCCGAAATGATCAAAGGCCAGTGAGGAATACCCAAAAGCCTCAATATGACCCTATCCCCACTACTTACAGTGAGTTATACCCAAAGCTTCTACAGATTCAACTCGTTGCACTTGTCTATCTTCAACCTTTAAAACCTCCTTATCCCAAGTTGGTACAATTCCAACGCTCATTGCGCGTACCATGCGGGCATCCAAGGACACTCGATAGAGAATTGAACTGCTTTCAAGCGCAAGGTTCAGAGCCTTATTGATGTAGGAATCTTGAAATTCGGGTCAAAAGTGGACCTAATGTTACAGGAAACCCTTTGCCTAATCTTACGGAGGCCAAGGTCAACGCAATCTTGTTAGGGGAGGTTGAAAGGGTAAAAAAGGATGTCAAGAAAGTAAAAATGCCTATGATCAGAGTCTGGTTTGAGATGGTCAAGGCGGGGTTGGTTAAGCCAAAATCAGATGTGAGGAAGATAGTTAGCTAGGTGGAGGACTTTTGCCAATATCATGAGTGCAAAGGGTACGCCATTCAGTACTGTGAAGAGTTTTTAGCAAAGGTTCAAAAGATGATGGATATGGGCAAGGCCCAGTTTTTTGAAAAGATAGAAGAGCCTGAAATCAGTATGAATGAGACCAGTTATGGGGTGGATAAATCCCTAGTCATATATTATGATGAGCCCGAGGTAAAGGCTGTTCCAGTAGTCGAGGGACCCGCTCCAAAGATAATCATAGAATTGCCGTAACCTTTTCCTTACAAAGGAGACAAGACTATTCCATGGAAGTATGAATGCAGTATGGCAATGCCAGGATCTTCAAACTATCAGGCAGCTGTCGTGGATGTAACAGGAGTGGGGCACCTAACCTGAAGCAATAGATGTTATGCCCCGGGGACAGTTGAACCTGGAAAGACAAGAGGACCTGATAAAGGAAAAAAAGGCAGTGGGACCAGACCCAATGGAGATAAAACAACCTGGTGAGATAGGAAAGGATCTAGCTTCAGCTAGTAAAGTAAAAGAGCCGGTGAATGAGAAAAAAGCCTGCAAGTTCTTAAAGTTCATCAAGCACAGTGAGTATAGTGTAGTAGAACAATTGTACCGCCAATCGACATGATTTCAGTTCTTTCACTGCTATTAAACTCAGAGCCACTCTGTAACGCTCTGCTGAGAATTTTGAACTAAGCCTATGTATCCAATAACATATCGGTGGAGAAGTTAGATCGATTGGTGGGAAACATCACAGTCAATGATTATATCTCTTTCAGTTATGATGAGATACCGCCAAATGGAATAGGATCCACTAAGTCTCTTCATATTACCACTACTTGCAAGGAGCACATTCTACCCTGAGTACTCCTTGACAATGGATCTTCTCTGAATATGATGCCATTGGCTACCTTGTCAAAACTACCAATGGATATGCCCTACATGCTGCCGAGTCATACCGTTGTCAGTGCCATTGATGACACTCGTCGGGAGGTGATGGGAAGCATTGAAATCCAGCTTTAGAAAGGTCTCTGTACCTATAAGGTAGATTTTTAAGTGATGGATATCACCCCATCATACAATTGCTTGCTGGAAAGGTCGTGGATTCACTCTACCGGGGCTGTGCCATCATCTCTCCATCAAAAATTGAAATTTGTGATGGAGGGACGTTTGGTCAGCATGTCAGGAGAAGAGGATATCATCGCTTCCGTGCCCACGGATTCCCCTTACATAAAAGTGAGCGAGGATGCTGTAGAATGCTCATTCAGGTTGTTGGAATTTGTCAATGCCGTGTTCATCACTGAAGGATATAAAATTCCAAAGCCAAGGCTATCCAAGAATACCAGGTCGAGGGTTAAAACAACAGTTGGAAAAGGCTGCAGAATAGGAAAAGGACTAGGAAAGTATGTCCAGGGGATGGCCAAGCAATAGAAGTGGCCGGGAAGAAAGACCGATTCGGTCTCATATATCTCCCTAAAGCTTATGAGAAAAGGAAACAAATTGAGAAGAACCAAAAAAAAGAAGGATGGCCCATCTTGCCGGTGTAGATATAGAGTGAGAGCCCATGACTTTCCCGTCAATCCTTCACATCTTTCGCTCGGCTGGTTTCGAGTTTGGGAGTAAAAATTTCGAGGATGTAATGGTCCTGCTGGAGCCGGCTTTTGAGAAGCTATACGGGGTTGAAGACAAACAACCACATGAAATGATGGTCGGTATGGCCGAAACAGATGAACAGAGAGAGGAGAGCACTAGTTGGATGGTACGCCCGTGCCCTCCGGGTTATGAGCTAACCAATTGGAGCGTGACTGAACTTCCCATAGTTTTTAGGTCTACTCCAATGTAATGCTCGAATCAACTTTAATTGCCTCTACCCAAAGGCATTAAGAATCCTTTGTACGGGCTTATGTTTAAAACTTATCATCTAATAAATAACAACCATGATGCATTTCCTTCATATTGATATGTCCACATTCTTTCATTCTTTCATTATTATTGCCTATATGCCTTCCTATATTGTTTCCTCCTCACCTATTTACAGGTGCCCGGATACAGAATATGAGGATCGCCCTGTCAATAATTTTGAAATTGATTTTGAAAAACCCATCTGTACGGGTGATTTTGACGCTAACGAAGATGTCGAGGACTGTAATTTGCCTCCGGATTTGTTGAGAATAATAGAACAAGAGGAGAAACAAGTACTGCCTCACAAGGAGCAGTTGGAAGTGATAAATCTGGGGGATGGGGAAGAAATAAGAGAAGTCAAGATTGGGACTGCCATTTTACCATCCATCAAGCAAGGTTTGATAAGTCTGCTCCGGGAATACACGGATATGTTTGCATGGTCGTATCAAGACATGCCTGGGTTTGCCCTAATATCGGGTTTCGTGAACTTTAGTTGAAACCAGATTGCAAGTCGATTCAGTAGAAACTAAGAAGAATGAGGCCCAAAATGCTATTAAAAGTGAAAGAGGAAGTGAAAAAACAATTCGATGCCAGATTCTTGGAAGTGGCAAAATACCTAGAGTGGGTAGCAAACATTGTCCTAGTTTCGAAGAAAGATAGTAAAGTACAGATGTGTGTCGATTACCGGGATCTAAATAGGGCAAGCCCAAAGGATAACTTCCCCTTGCCTCACATTGATACTCTAGTCGATAATACCGCGAAGAATATCATGTTTTCCTTTATGGACGGGTTCTCAGGGTATAATCAGATCAAGATGGCACCGGAGGATATGGAGAAAACCATATTCATGACAATATGGGGAACCTTTTGCTATAAGGTGATGCCATTCGGGTTGAAAAAAGCTAGGGCAACATATCAAAGAGCCATTGTAACTTTGTTCCATGACTTGATGCAAAAAGGGATCAAAGTTTATGTCGATGATATGATCGCAAAGTCTCAAGGAGAGGACGAACACATTGCGAATCTTAAAAAGCTCTTTGAAAGGTTGAGAAAATTTCAACTTAAACTCAACCCGGCAAAGTGTACTTTCAGAGTCACCTCAGGAAAGTTATCGAGTTTCATTTTTAGCGAAAAAGGAATTGAGATTGATTCGGATAAAGTGAAAGCTATTCAGAGCTTGCCTCCCCTCGTACTCAGAAAGAAGTAAGGAGTTTTTTGGGTAGGCTGAATTATATCGATCGGTTCATTTCTCAACTGACCTTTAAGTATGACCCAATATTCAAGTTACTCTGAAAGCGCAATCCAGGGGAATGGGATGAAGGATGCCAGGTAGCCTTTGATAAGGTCAGACATTATCTGTCAAACCCACCTATACTAATGCCACAAGTACCAGGGAATTCGCTGATATTGTATTTGTCGATATTTGAAAGGTCCATGGGATGTGTGTTGGGGCAACATGATGAAACCGAAAAGAAAGAACAAGCCATCCACTATCTCAGTAAGAAATTCACTGAGTACGAGTTAAAGTATTCAATGATAGAAAGGCTTTGTTGTGCCCTAGCTTGGATTGCCCGAAAGCTCAGACAGTACATGTTGTATCACACGATGTGGCTAATTGCAAAGCTAGATCCCCTCAAATACGTATTCGAGGCGCCTTCATTGTCAGGAAGAACGACGAGATAGCAAGTGTTGCTTTTCGAATATGATATTGTGTTTGTGAGCCAAAAAGCTATAAAGGGCAGTACAGTAGCCGAATTCCTAGCAAGTCGAGCAGTAGAGGATTACGAGCCTATAGATTTTGATTTTCCTGATAAAGACCTAATATGTGTCTCACAAGAAAAAGGGACTTCCTCTAAGAAGAAAACTTGGAAAATGTATTTTAATGGCGCATCTATTGCCATAGGGCATGGGATTGGTGCAGTGCTCATATCCCCCAAGGAAGATTATTATCCTTTCACTGCCAGATTGGATTTTGATTGTACAAACAATATCACTGAGTATGAAGCATGTATTATGGGTCTTCGTGCCTCCATAGAAAGAAAGATCAAAATGCTAGAGGTCTTTAGAGATTCAGCCCTGGTGATATACCAACTGCGCGGAGAATAGGAAACCCGCGATGCAAAGCTAATCCGATATCGAGAGCTTATACTGAGCTTGATTGAGTAGTTCGAAGGTAGTTTTCAATTACTTCCCCTGAGAAGAAAACCGAATGGCGGATGCTCTAGCCACTTTATCATCAATGTTTAAAGTGAATGAAGGGGACGAACTTGTGGTAATCAATATGAGCATATATGAGTCTCCTACCCACTACTTGAGTATTGAAGAAGAAGCAAATGGTCACCCTTGGTATTACGACATCTTGTACATCAAAAGTCAACAGTACCCCGTGCAAGCAACAGAAAATGATAAGAGAACCTTGAGAAGAATAGCAATGGGTTTTGTCTTAGACGGTGAAATCCTTTACAAGAAAGGGAAAGACCAGCATCTGTTGAGATGTGTTGTTTCTGCTGAAGCACAGAGAATCCTCGAAGAGGTCCACGAAGGGACATGCGGCACTCACGCCAATGGCCACATGTTGGGTAAACAGATTATGAGGGCCGGTTGGCTAACAATGGAAGGGGATTGCATTAATTATTCCCGAAAATGCCATAAATTCAAGATATATGCTGACAAGATTCATGTGCCGCCATCGCCGTTGCATGTCATGACGGCTCTATGGCCATTTTCAATGTGGGGAATGGATATGATAGGGCCCATTACCCCGAAAGCTTCAAACGAACACCGCTTCATCCTGGTGGCCATAGACTACTTCACAAAGTGGGTAGAAGCAGCGTCTTATGCCAATGTGACAAAGTTAGTGGTGTGCCAATTCGTCAAGAAAGAGATTGTGTGCCGATATGGACTTCCGGAGAGAATAATCACAGACAACGTTCTCAATTTGAACAATAAGATGATGAGGAAAATATGTACCTAGTTCAAAATTGTTGCAACCTTAAAAAATAACAAGTCTCATCGCAAGACTTTATTATTCATTAAGCTTGACATTAAAAAAAACAAGGAAAAGTCGACTTAATTCCTCTAGAAAAATGAAGGTTTTGAAAATGACCTTGAAAAAGACATGGAGTCGCCACCAATCTTTTTTAGCTAGGTGTGATCGGCCACCTATTAAAACCGGTTTTATAAAATATTTTAAAATTAACTAAAACATTTTTAAAACCAATTTCAAGTCTGCGTTTTAAACCAGAGAAATCAAAGAAACGGGTTCGGGACTCGGTTACGTGCGGGGAAGGATTAGCACCCCCACAATGCCCGTATAAAATGATACCTTATTAATCGTGTGTTATCTCAAGTCTCGGTAAAAAGTTGGTTTTAAATTTAGTATTTCAAGCTAATTCCCAATTTAAAGAAAAATAATTCCATTTTTTAATTGAAAATGATCCGGAATTTATAAATTCAAAATTTTCCTAAATTCCCCAACAAACGTGGTAAAATATAGAAATTTTTATTAATTTGGAAAACTTTCCGAATCATTCTCATTTTAAAGAAGATATTCCGTTATTAATAATAATTGATGATATCCTTCCCAGCAAACCTAGCAGAGAACTCATGAATTATTTTAACTCGGGAATGTCTTTATTTTATTGAAAATCATTATCTTTTTTGAAAACATATAAAAACAATGAATATGTATATGCATGACATAAATAAAATTACATAGCAAAATCTAAATAATATAATGCAACCTAAGTGATATGATATAATTTGAATGTCTTAGCATATTCTAAATGAAATGAAATATCCTAAGTTATATGATATATTCTAAATGAAATGAAATGACCTAGGTAACATAATATATTCTAAATGAAATAAAATAACCTAGGTAACATAATATATTATATATGAAATGAAAAAATTTAAATGACATGGCAAATATGAATGATATGGAATATGATTTAAATGACATAGAATATAAAATAATGCTATCATATAATATGCATGAAAATAAAAATGAAAATAATAATGCATGAACATAGTATATGCTAATTAATATGACAAAAATAACTAAATAAAAAGCAGAGGATATCATAAAATATTCCAAATCATATAATAAATAATATAACATAACTCAAAATCATAATAATATCATAGAAATTATCATAGCAAAAATCACATATTATATAAAATGCATGAATATGAAAAATGCAATGCATGAAAACGTATTTTTTCCATTAATTAAGGAAATTTGTATATCTAAAAAGATATCCGGCTACCTTAAGAAAATATGTCGAATTAAATATTTTAAAACCAAAATACTTTGTGATTGTTTGAAAACAATTTTGAAAAGCTTAGATTAAAAATAAAAACTGGGCTAAACCCTTTTTAAAATGGCTCTAATTTCTTAAGTTTAAAATCCCAGCCTTGACCACCCTTAACCCGAGACTTAAAAAATCGATTTTAGAGTTTAAAATGGCTTAGAAACTACCCTAAGTCAGTAGCTAAACTTCCTAATCAGCCCTCTCTAAGTAACTTAACCAAAACAGAAAAATGATTTTCCTTCCAATTCAATTCTGACTCCACTATCCAGTTTTAAGCCACGATTTTTTATCCTATTGTTTAAAATTAAAAAAAATCTAAAAAAATACTGGAGACTCAGGACATGTAAAACTACATGGGAAAAAATCAGCTTAATTTTTTTGATTAAATATGAATGCCCAGAAAAATCGATAAAGTACGAGTACTGGGTGAAAAAATTGTTTTGCCAAAATACATTTTTCCCTTTGATAAAATCATTTGAAAATCAAAATAAAAATATTTAAGACTCACAAAATGACTCAAAAATAGTAGCTAGGACTTTTTAAAAGTTAGACAAAAATTGGCTAAGTAGAAAAAATCACAAAGGTAGAATAATTAATTTGACAAACCTTAATTTTCCACAAGTATGCTCAAGAGAGCATGACTTTGAACCATTAATTGGCCTAAGTTATTAGTCAAGTGGCATGAACATGAAATGCTTGAAAAATACAGCAAATATGATGCATGAAATGACATGAGTTTAAACCTAAATGTCATGAAAAAATGCATGGCATTAATATAGTGACCTAGACCTAAATGAACATGCATGGCATTTAATGTAACCTAGGTCAAAAATGTATGAACATGCATGACAAGATAAACCTAACCTAACATCTAAAATATGCATGGCAATAACACAAACACAAGGCATGCTTAAACCAAAAACTCAACCAAATATCATACAAATGCCAACCTATCAACTAACATAGCGAAAAGGCAACACACAATGCAAAACACATGGAGTAGCCGAATGGCCTATGATTACTATCAAGCATGGCATTTTCACAAACACTTGGTATACTTAAACTAAATACTCAATCAAATTTCATGCAAATGCAAACCTACCAACTAACATGGCAAAAATGCACATACAATGTAAAACACATGGAGTAGCTGAATGGCCTCAAGCTCCAACAAGCATGGCATTTTCACAAACACTTGATATACTAACATGCTCAACTAAAATATAACACTCAAATCATGCAAACACAAAGTAGAAATTAAAATTAACAAGCATTTTCACAAAAACTTGATATACTAAATATAAAACATCAACAAATGTAAGCATTATGAAAACAGAAAATTAAAAATGCAAGAACATGATATTTAACTCATAAATGGCAACAAACAAAGCAACCAAATTCTTCAAGTATATGAAGTAGAAGAACACTTAAAGCATCAGAATAAAGAAAATAACATTAACATGACAAATTAAAGCCAAAACAGCAACAATAATAAAAAAATATAGGCCATTCGGCCATTAAAGAAAAATAAGGAAAAAAATTTGTAAAAATTATTTAAGAAAGAGATGAAGAAAGAACTTAAGAAGAACATAAAAAAAAAACACATATTTAAATATAAAACTCACCAAATAATAATCAAAAATAGCAAAAACAAGAATGGAAAATCAAGAAAGTACAAGAGTTGGTGCTCAAAGCAACCTCAAGAAGCTATATTTCAAGCTTTATCTCTTCAAACTTTTCTTTCCTTTCTTTTCTAAACTTTTTCTTTTTTCTTTCAACGAAGGAGAGAAAAAACTAAGCAAAACCAAGAAGAAATCTGAAAATGAAGTGAAGAAAAATGAAATCTGCTTCCTTCCTTAAGTTGGCCGAACCATGCCTCTCTCCTCCAAGGAATGTTGATATTTTTTTCCCAACCAATTTCCATCCAATGGCTAGTAATTCAAGGTGAAAAAATCATGAAATTATCACCCTTAGATTAGCATATCAGCTGTCCATAATTACAGTTGTTCAAGAATAATGTTGACACTCTCCCTCTTCATGCATTGGCCTATGTGGCTTAATCACAATGGCTTGATCAAAAAGAATCTCTAACTAACTCTTAATTCTTGGCCTTTTGATTGAAAAATCAGAAGCTTCCTCCTTCCTTTGGGCCTTGGCAGGCCAGCACTCTCTTTTCCAGCCCAAGTCTGATTTTTTTGAAAGGCCAAAAAAAGCCCTTTTCGGTTGCTTGGGTAAAATGACCATTTTGCCCCCCGAATGCAAATAAATGGAAAACAGACTCCAAATTCAAATTTTATTTTTTTAATACTTTCAAAATAATAAAATATTGAATTCTGGAAGTTTTCAAAATTTTCCGAGTCTGTTTACTATTTATTTGGATTTTTTCTTCCAAAAATACCCTTTTATGCCCTTACATTTTACCATTTTTAAATGAGCTCCAAATCAAGATTTTTCTTAACCAAACTCTTCCAAATAATTTAAAAGTGTAAACTGGAAGTTTTCATAATTTTTGGAACTCATTTGGTATTTTTTCGAGATTTATCTACTTGAATTACTGCATAAGGGCTCGGGATTTGGCCATTTTGCAAATGAACTCCGAATCAAGATTTTCTTTTTACAATATTTTCCAAATAATTTAAAATGAGATTTGCAAATTTTCAAAATTTTTGGAGTCCATAGTCTATTTTTTCGGGATTTATCTTCTTGAATTATTGCATAGGAGGCTCGGGATTTGGCCATTTTGCAAACGAACTCCGAATCAAGATTTTCTTTATACAATCTCTTCAAAATAATTTAAAAATGATATTTGAAAATTTTTAGAAGATTTGGAGTTCATTTGCTATTTTTTCGAGATTTTCCTTCTTGAATTTCTACATAAGAGACCCGGGATTTGGCCATTTTACAAACGAACTCCGAATCAAGATTTTCATTCGTCAAACTCTTCCAAATGATTTAAGAATAAGATTTGGAAAATTTTAGAATTTTTGGAGTCCATTTGCTATTTTTCCCAAATTTTCCAATTTTGCTCTTTTGCCTCCGAAACCCGGTTTTGCTCAAAACAAGTTTGATTTTCAGATTTTCTTCCCTTTTTAATCATTCCTCATCCATTGGGGGCTTTAGTCTTACCAAGTCGGGCCATTTCTGTAATTCTTCCCAATTTCACTAAAATCCACTAAAAACCCTAATTCTCGGTTTTCTCCCGGATTGACTTTTCTTTCAGTTTTTCTTTCAAGTGGCTTCTCCATTACCCGTAGTCAGTGCTTATCTTTCATTTGGAACCTTCAATTTTGACCAATTCGATCGTTTAAGCACTTTTTCCCAAATTTCCCAGATTAGGGTTTCTTTTCTACTGAATCTCCATAACCCAACTTTCGAACTCCATATCTTTCGATGTAGACCTCGGATTATCAAAATTCTTTCGCCATTTTTCAATTGAACTTCAAATCTTGATTTTGAAAGTGGGTTGACTTTTTCAGTAGTTGACTTTCTAGGGTTGACTTTTTTCGATGTTGACTTTTTTGGAGTTTGACTTTTTATGCTCTCCCTCTTAAACTAAGTCTCGGAGTACCACCTGTAGGATGAAAAAAGTCGTTTTACATTCTGAAACATCGATTTAGGAAGAAAACATACCTGTTTTAGTGGTCCGAACAAAATTAGGTGTCTACAAAGATCAAGCATCATAATTTAGCACCTTATCGTCCGAAAATGAATGGGGCAGTAGAAACAGCCAATAAGAACATCAAGAAGATTGTTGAAAAGATGACTGATGTGTACAAGATTGGCATGAGATCTTGCCTTTTGCTTTCCACGCATACCGTACTTCGGTTCACACATCTACGGGGGCCACTCCATTTTCTCTAGTATACAGGATGGAAGCAGTGCTGCTTATTAAGGTTGAAATCCCTTCACTTCGTGTTTTGATGGAAGTGGGCCTAGAAGAGGCAAAATGGGTTAGAGCTCGCTATGAACAGTTGAATCTCATTGAGGAGAAAAGGCTAAAGGCAATTTGTCATAGGAAGATGTATCAGAAAAGAATGATTCGAGCCCACAACTAGAAGGTTCGCCCCAGGTAGTTCCGAGAGGGAGACTTAGTACTAAGGAAAGTTCTCCCTATTGTGAAAGATCCTCGCAAAAAACTGGCTTCAAATTGGGAAGGACCCTACGTGGTAAAAAGATCTTTCTCTGGAGGAGCATTGATCTTAACTCGGATGGACGGTGATGACTTGAGAAATCCCGTGAACGCCAAAGAATTGAAGAAATACTATGCTTGAAGAAGAAAAGAAAAAAGAAAAGTGTGATATTGTGCATGAGAGGATTCGAGTGACTCCAAATGCAAAAATGGAAATTCTATATATCTATTTTCCCCTGAGGATTGCTTTTCAATGGATGCTTGATATGATAAATGGTCATTTTTCATATTCCTTTCACTAAGAAAGATTATCCCTAGTCACCCTTTGAGCCTTAGGAATTATTTATTTCTTTGAACCTTGATCAAGGATCACTCTCTACACTGGAGGGCGAATGCGAGGAAAATCCTCCTTAAAAACAAATCATGGCAAAAAGAGCCATCAGAAACAAAAAGTCATCATGGCGAAAAGAGCCATCGAAAAAAAAAAGAAGAAGAATGAAAAGATTAATGTCATGGCATGCTTGACGTGGCAAAATCTGAATAACATGGCTGTAGCACCTAATTTTGTCCGGGCCCCCTAAATCGGGTAGATTCTCCTTTTCAACTCCCTAGAACGCAAAGAGGCTCCACCATTCCACAGGTGGGTCCCCAAGACTTTGTTTCGGAGGTCAGCAAAAAAAGTGAAATTGAAAGTAATCTGGATGAAACCAAGGAAATTGAAAGCATGGGTGAAACCACGAAATTGAAAGAGATCTGGATGAAACCAAGGAAATTGAAGGCATGGATGAAACCATGAAACTGAAAGAGATCTGGATGAAACCAAGGAAATTGAAGGCATGGATGAAACCATGAAATTGGAAGAGATCTGGATGAAACCAAGAAAATTGAAAGCATGGGTGAAACCATGAAACTGAAAAGAGATCTGGATGAAACCAAGAAAATTGAAGGCATGGATGAAACCATGAAATTGAAAGAGATATGGATGGAACCAAGAAAATTGAAAGCATGGGTGAAACCATGAAATTGAAAAGGATCTAGATGAAACCAAGGAAATTGAAGGCATGGATGAAACCATGAAATTGAAAGAGATCTGGATGAAACGAAGGAAATGAAGGAATGGATGAAACCATGAAATTGAAAGAGATCTGGATGAAACCAAGGAAAATGAAGGCATGGATGAAACCATGAAATTGAAAGAGATCTGGTTGAAACTAAGGAAATTGAAGGCATGGATGAAACAATGAAATTGAAAGAGATCTGGATGAAACCAAGGAAATTGAAGGCATGGATGAAACCATGAAATTGAAAGAGATCTGGATGAAACCAAGAAAATTGAAGGCATGGAAATGCTTCATGGTGTAAATGTAAATATCTTGGATTGATGCAAATGTTTCTAAATGCAGATACAAATGTCCCTACGAATCATATTCATGTGAGTGGTTCTTGAATGGTGTAATTGCAGCTACAATGAAGATGTAATGATCCTAGAAATGATGCACTTGCTTGAGATAATGCGAATGCAAATGCTCATGGAATAATGCAAATACGAATACTCATGAATTATGCAAATGCTTGCTGACACAGTGCAGATGCGAAGTTTAATAAATAGATGAATGCTCATAAGTGATGCAAATGGCCCTGATCACTTTTCTAGAATTAGACTCAGCCTTTCCAATTCACTTTTCCTCTTCAAATCAGAGTATATCTTCAATTCATTTTTCAATCTTTGGCTATTCTCTTTACCCCAACAGTTTTCAAACTCTTACTAACAGGAGTCTGCTTGCTGAGTTTTATTTCTTCTTCTCATATTTGCAAATCAAGGTTAACCCTAATAGTTCCACACCTTTGAGTTTAGAAAAAAACCTTATCTCATGTTAACATAAAAAATGGGTATTTAAAAAATATTTTTATTTTCCTTTTTCTGAAAAACAATTTTGCTCATCTAATAACAACTTCTGAGCCAAAAATTTTAACCCCACAGTATGTAATGTACAAATCTTTTGAAGACTGATGATCATGGTTAGAAATTTTCCTAAGTGTCAATTTGGGTTTTTCAAATTGAATTGACAAGGCTTGGTACAACATGATTTTGGTTTTTTTTTTAGGAAAGCTTCACAACAAAAAATGTATGTCCTTTCTAGGCTCACAAATGGAACAGATTTTATAAATCATGAATTCAATGAGAACCAAACAAATTCAACTTTCTTTTAGTTTCCATATCAAGGTATTTTGACAAGCTTCAAGATTGGCTAGGATGTTTAAACTGGAAAGTTGATTTAGGAGAAAAAAAGTTTCAATTTTTGAAATCAATCAGAGTTGACAATTTGGGGGGTTCAGGAATTCCTAGATGTTCCTCGATGACCACTTCTTTTAGATGATCTTTTATTTTGTGGTATCGGGATTATCATAGATGGCATCGGAAATTCCCATTCTACTCTAGACCGCCCGTTTTTGGGTTTTCGCCCTAGAGTCCCATTCACTCCAATTTGTTTTTTTTTCTTCTTTTTTTCATTGTTTTACCATTCATTTGAGAATTCTAAATTCTTCCTTAGTGAAATGATAATTTGATGAGATCATGCTTGATCAAAATGGGCTTTTAAAGCACGTAATGTAGGCCATGGCTCAGGGTTCAGAAAGAAAAGATAAATAGGCCCAACAAATGTGTTTGAGGGTAATCAGATCAAGGATCCTTTCTTTGAGGAGGATTCTCTTTGAAACATTTATCCCTTTTGGACTTTTCATTCCTTTTGACTTTTCTCTTTTTCTTCCTTGCTTTTGGCTTTCATTTGCCATCGTTTTTTGACACATTTTTTTTTGTTCTTGGCTTCCATTTCGCCATCTTTTCCTTTTCTTTTTCTTCGACAGAGTGAGCCCGTATTCATTCAGCGCTCTATTTGCTTTGTATCTGTCTTTGAGCTAGGACTCATTTTTCTATGATCTTTGAGAAGATCTTTCCTCCCATTTGCCCCCAGTGTAGAGGGTAATCCTTGATCAGGGTTTAAAGAAAAAAAATTCTTTCGGCTCAAAAGGGGTGACAATGGATAATTTCTTTTTGTGCGAAAGGGATATGAAAGATGGACATTTCTCATGTCAAGCACAAATATTCACATTGAAAAGCAATCTCCAGGGGAAATAGATATTCATAATTTCATTTTGCACTTTGGAATCATTCGAATTCTCATATGCATGATATCACAAAAAAAATTTCATTTTTTAGTTTTCATCGCATGCCCCAATGATTCATACGTTAGTCCATCCTTATTCACCATGTATCCATCATTTCCACATATGATGTCCCAATTTGATTAACCATGAGAATTTGTATCAACGAGGAACATAGCAAGTCTAGGTCTGTACCGAAAAGATTGAATTTCAAATCTGAGTTCTTTGAAGAGACAAGGAAAATATGACCCAAAAACGGGTTTTCTCTGGGACAAGGGATAATCTAGTTTAATCATTGTGCCCGAGGGTGTAAATCATGAAGTGATGTTTGGGTAGTTAGTGTTTTGTGGTTTGTTGAAAATGACATGAATGGTTTTGGCACAACCTTGACACAGACCAAATTACCATGATCTAAATTCTTGAAAGAAAGTCTTATTTGTTTGAATTTCAAGGAGTTCAAAAAAAAAAATTAAAAAAGTTTGTTCCTTTTTCATAGCCTAGACTAAGATCTATGTCTTTGCTTATTCTGTGATGACAATGGTTTTATGAAGTTCAATCATTCATATTCCTTGAAGCATTAGGTCTTTCAAGTGTTCTTGATTCAAAGGGTTTAGGCCTGGGAAAGCTTAAAAGAGAGAGGAGAAGGTATTGGGTCATTTGTAACCATGATCATCAATTTTCTTGAGACTATCCATGACTAAAACTTCCTTAATGCTCATTTTTTTCCAATTATTGTTAAAACACAACAAACACAAAACATTTAAAAATCAAAATTCATTTAATTCTTATGAATGTCGACATGAGACAAATGTTTTCATCATAAGGTCTGAAACTAAATGCATAAAAACTTCCCCTTGACATGTTCTCCCTAATTCAAACTGGCTATTAATCTGTACTCTTTTCGACCTTTCCATCTTCTTCCCCTATTATGACATCCATAATGGTCTCATCATTCCCATTCAGCAGATTCTCCACGCTTTCTATCCTTTGTTTCTTCCCCACACCTAACTGTCCTTTATTGATGAGCGCTTGAACCTTTCGCTTCAGACATAAGCAATTTTCTGTGGAATGTCCCCGAATCCCAAAATGATAATCACAATATGCATTCTCGTCATACCAGCTTGGATATGGGGGCTGGATAGGCTCCACTGGAACTTTAGTGAGGAGCTGCTCTTCGACCAGCTGGGGCAATAGTTCAGAGTAAGACATGGGGAGTGACTCAAACTGATCTCTTATTCGGATATTCTTCGATTTCCTTTGACTGACAAAAGGTTGAAAATTTACTGGATTTTGAGAGGCCATTGGGTATAAGTATGAACCCTGGGGTACATAATTCATAGAAGGACAAGGTGGTGGGTATGAAGTAGCCAGAATATACGGGGCACAGTCTCCCATGGCTTGGACATCTTTCTCTTTCTTTTTGGACGACCTGTTTCTCTCTGCATTAAATATTTTACCTCCTTCGAGTTTCCCGGCCTTGATTGCATTCTCAATTATTTCCCCAGAGATTACCATATCCAAAAAATTCTTCATGGTGTTGCCAATAAGTCTATCGTAGTATGGGGCCTGTAGTGTATTCACAAAAAGGGCAGTGGTTTCCTTTTGAGTTAAAGGCGGTTGTACTTGGGTAGCCACGTTCCTCCACCTCTGAGCATACTCTTTGAAGCTCTCAGTAACTTTTTTCTCTATATTTTGCAAGGTGAGACGGTCAGGTGTCATGTCGGTCACATGCTTGTACTGGTTTAGAAAAGCCCGAGCCAAATCATTCCAAGAACGAATCCGATCCTTGCTTAACTAACTATACCACCTAATTGCGGACCCGCTGAGGCTATCCTGAAAGTAGTGAAGCTTATCATTTTCTATATAACTTGTCATCTTTCGGCAGAACATAGTGATATGGGCTGACGGATCAGTCCTCCCATCATATTTCACAAAGTCAGGGACCTTGAATGTAGGAGGGATGACTAAATCGAAGACCAAGCAACGTTCTTTCGTCTCCACACTCTCGAATACGTCTGTATTTTCTACTGCCTGGAGCCCTTCATCTAGCAACTGATATTTCCGTTGGGAATCTACCAACTCTACCTCATTAACCATTTTCAACTTTGCCTGTTCAGCTGGATTATCTGAATTTAAGACATTGACGGGGTTAACTATGTTCTGGGCATCCATCATTATGACCTCATTCTGACCCTTTTGTGCCTCTAACCCTTCTCTGGCGGCAAAGTTTTCAGTGTATCCCTTGATTACGGTGGATATTAGCTCCATCAATTTAGTCATCTAATCTTTAGATTCTGCTTGAGACTTTGCCAGCTGTTCCCGCAATTCTTCCTGTACCTTTTCCATTTTATTCATTCGGGCAACTTGTTCATTCTCTATAGCACTAGCCTATATTAAAAGGGTACTCAGTACTTCTTATACCTCTGATTTGAAATGTAAATTCTTTCAAAGACTCTTAAAGCCAAGCCAATTTCTGTTTTATTCCCTCAAAGTACGTGTCATGATGAAAGAGCCATGAATCCAATTTGATGCACGTGAAGCTTAAACAATATGATGTATGGACATGTACAGTGGGAACATGCTAACCATGTATGTAATAAATGCAATCACGATGTCAACATGTTGCAAGCAAAGAATAAACAAATCAACACATGGATATATGCAATGACTGATCATGTACATTTTAGCGTATTTCCCAATGAATTATCCTATACACTATGAATGCAACATGATGTCAATTATGATACATATAAACAATGAATAAGTGATACAGAGTATATACAAAGAAATATCATGCTGACCATGTGTGTCATGAATGCATCCTGATGTTAATATGACAGATTAATGCATAAGCATATAAGGAGAAATCATGCTGGCTATGTTTGTCATGAATGCAACCTAAAGTCAACATGATGCATGTAAAGAATAAACAAATTAATACATGGATATATACAAAAAAATCATGTTGATTATGAATGCATGAATGCAACTTGATGCTAATTTGATACATGTATGAATGTATGGTATGACAAATAATTGATCGGATGCAAAATGCAAAGGGGAAGATATCACGGAGGAAATAAGAATCGGAGGAACTTAATCATCAACATCTTATAAATTTGAAACATAATCAATTCATTCCCACATCAACGTTCAACAATGGTATGAACCATGTTTTACAAAATTTGAACAGTGGTTAAAACTTTATTTACAAGCAATTTATTCTTCCTAGCATCCTAAGGCTATAAGAGCCGGCTACTGAATAAGTGAAATCCTACTACATCATATCAGACCAAAGTCTTTCTACATCAATACCGTAAATCTCCCAATCCTAATGACGCTTTCCCAGCCCTCTATCAAACAACGTTGTTGGATCCAACCACTTGGCATCTATAAGAGATTGTATTTTCTTTCTGAATGCTATACAGTCTTCAATGTTATGGCCAACAATTCCATAGTGATAATCACATCTTGCATTTGGGTTAAACCACTTTGGATATGGTGGTAACAGGGGTTTCAATGGGACACAGGCAACCATGTGATTTTGGATCAGTATAGGGAGAAGCTCTCGGTAGCTGATTGGAAAGGGATCAAAATTCTTTTGGGTCTTATCCTAGGGTCGTTTCTTAGTCACACATGGCCTAGAAGTTGAGGCACTTGGTGGTAGCACTAAGGTTCAAACCAGAGTGTTTACATGGAGATGTGGCGGAACAACATGGTAAGGGCACGGGGCCTTTGGAGGTTGTACATAGCTCGAGGTTCCTATCCCAGATGCTGGATAAGGTGATTGATAAGGGAAGCAATAGTATGAACTGGCAGTTGTTGGTGATGGAGTGGGATTCAGGAATCCTGTAGTGGTCATCCCAATGGACGATTGGACCATAGTAGGGTGAGGATATTGGTTCGGACCTAGAATAGTTTACAGGTATGGTACAGGATCCGAGGTTTCTATCTTTGGTATTAGGCTCTCGGGCTTAATCATTTTCATGATTTTTTCCACAATTTTATCTGGGTTGCACCCTTTGTAACACTGGCAAGCGCAAGATCTAGCAAGGATTGTATGTTCTGGGCCTAAAGGTTTTGGTTGATCCGAATGTGATGCAGAGCCCTGAGAAAGTTCCCCTTTAATCTTACCCATATCCTCAAACATTTTCAGCAATTTGGCGAGTTGTTCTTTCACTTCCTGGATTTCATGTCCGCATTCCTCTTGATTGCGTTCCAAAGTACCCAATCGTTACTCCGATTCATTCCTCATATCTCGAACCCTTTTCATGCAAATGAAAATGTCATGAGATTAAGAATACAATTGTAAATGTACATGCTTTATTCCTATGTGCATGAATATACTGATGATTAATGCATGAACATATACAGGGAAATTATGATGACTATGCATGCTATGGATGCAACTCTAATGCCAACATGATGCATTAAAAAAATGAATAAATTGATCCACAGGTATATACAAATAATGACCATGTATGTATTCTACAATGAATGACCATGCATGCTATGATGTCAAAATGATATATGCTAAGAATAAATGAATTAATACAAAGGTAGGTACAAAGAATGACCATGTATATCACAAATGTATTCTACAATGAATAACATGCATGTTAGGACTGTGACATGATGTCAACATGATACAAATAAATTAACCAATGATTACACTAAATTGGTGGGACCTAAATCTTGATTATTCAAAAATCTCATTATGCAAGATTTGCGTCCAAATTTAATCTACAATTTTTTTGAAACATGTTTTTTCTATGAAAAACCAATCATATTATTTTCAAAAGAATTTCGGGGTAGTGGATCCTACTATGGTACAATATCCAAATGTTCATGTGACATTATTGGTTTTATGAAATCATCAAATAAAATTATTATCACCATCCATTTATTGCAAAAACAAGATCAATAATACAATAAAAAATGTACATGCACTATTCACACATACATGAAATGTGCAAAATGCAAAAATGCTTGAAAAATGATTTTTATTTTTTATTTCAAACAGTCAATGAATATTTGCCCCGAAAAATATCTACTTATATAGGTATCATAGTGCCTTTGGGATGGATTATCACATTTATTACGGGCGATGTACGTACATCGTTACCCAATCTACAAAACTTCTTCAGAGTGTAAAATAGGTAACAAAAGGTTTAGAAATGTCCCTCCATGTGTTCCTATTTTTGGTATATCTAACGGAAATCCCGCATGGCTTCGCCTAGGTTCATTATATGAGAGTGAATTGGTTCTAAAAGCCCCGAATTGCTCCTCGCTGTTCCCGGTGAAGGCTAGTAAGGCACCCCGATAAAAGCGGGTTCAATTCGTTAGAGTCTATTTCCCTAGCCCATGCGGATTGTCAATCACGAAGGCTTAGGTAATTTTGTACTCCGGAAGTGTTTCACTAGCCCATGCGGATTGTTAATCACGAAGGCTTAGTTACTTTGCTCCTACCAAAAAGGACGAAACCCGGGTATAGGGCACATGATTTGCAAATGGACGTGTGGTGTGTGTGGAGGAACAACAAACCTTTCACCATCTATTCTACAAACCTTATTCTAAATGCCCTAGCAATTTATAAAAAACATTCAAGAATAGTGTAATGCATTAACCAACAAGCAATTATAATATACAACCTTGAATAACTAAAGAACAATAATAAAATGCATGCACATGAGTATGAACATATTTAAAAACATTTTATTATTTTCAAAATTCTCCTTATAAAAAAATGTGGGAATTAAAATTAAATACCAATTAAACCAACAAAACTGAGACTTTGATAACACACAACTAATTCTAGGCCTGACTCTCTAATAGTCCCCAGTGGAGTCGCCAAGCTGTCGCAACCTTAAAAAATAACAAGTCTCATCGCAAGACTTTATTATTCGTTAAGCGTGACATTAAAAAAAACGAGGAAAAGTCGACTTGATTCCTCTAGAAAAATGAAGGTTTTGAAAATGACATTGAAAAAGACATGGAGTCGCCACCAATCTTTTTTAGCTAGGTGTGATCGGCCACCTATTAAAACCGATTTTATAAAATATTTTAAAATTAATTAAAACATTTTTAAAACCAATTTCAAGTCTGCGTTTTAAACCAGAGAAATCAAAGAAACGAGTTCGGGAGTCGGTTACGTGCGGGGAAGGATTAGCACCCCCACAACGCCCGTATAAAACGGTACCTTATTAATCATGTGTTATCTCAAGTCTCGGTAAAAAGTTGGTTTTAAATTTAGTATTTCAAGCTAATTCCCAATTTAAAGAAAAATAATTCCATTTTTTAATTGAAAATGATCCGGAATTTATAAATTCAAAATTTTTCTAAATTCCCCAACAAACGTGGTAAAATATAAATTTTTTTATTAATTTGGAAAACTTTCCGAATCATTCTCATTTTAAAGAAATATTTCGTTATTAATAATAATTGATGATATCCTCCCCAGTAAACCCGGCAGAGAACTCATGAATAATTTTAACTCGGGAATATCTTCATTTTATTGAAAATCATTATTTTTTTTGAGAACATTTAAAAGAAATGAATATGTATATGCATGACATAAATAAAATGACATAGCAAAATCTAAATAATATAATGCAACCTAAGTGATATGATATAATTTGAATGCCTTAGCATATTCTAAATGAAATGAAATATCCTAAGTTATATGATATATTCTAAATGAAATGAAATGACCTAGGTAACATAATATATTCTAAATGAAATAAAATAACCTAGGTAACATAATATATTCTATATGAAATGAACTTATTTAAATGACATGGCAAATATGAATGATATGGCATATGATTTAAATGACATAGAATATAAAATAATGCTATCATATAATATGCATGAAAATAAAAATGCATGAGCATAGTATATGCTAAATAATATGACAAAAATAACTAAATAAAAAGTAGAGGATATCATAAAATATTCCAAATCATATAATAAATAATATAACATAACTCAAAATCATAATAATATCATAGAAATTATCATAGCAAAAATCACATATTATATAAAATGCATGAATATGAAAAATGCAATGCATGAAAACGTATTTTTTCCTTTAATTAAGGAAATCTGTATATCTAAAAAGATATCCTGCTACCTTAGGAAAATATGTCAAATTAAATATTTTAAAACCAAAATACTTTGTGATTGTTTGAAAACAATTTTGAAAAGCTTAGATTAAAAATAAAAACTGGACTTAACCCTTTTTAAAATGGCTCTAATTTCTTAAGTTTAAAATCCCAAACTTGACCACCCTTAACCCGAGACTTAAAAAATCATTTTTAGAGTTTAAAATGGCTTAGAAAATACCCTAAGTCAGTAGCTAAACTTCCTAATCAGCCCTCTCTAAGTAACTTAACCAAAACAGAAAAATGATTTTCCTTCCAATTTAATTCTGACTCCACTGTCCAGTTTTAAGCAACGATTTTTTTATCCTATTGTTTAAAATTCAAAAAAATCTAAAAAAAAATACTGGAGACTCAGGACATGTAAAACTTCACGGGAAAAAATCAGCTTAATTTTCTGATTAAAGATGAATGCCCAGAAAAATCGAGAAAGTATGAGTACTGGGTGAAAAAACTGTTTTGCCAAAATACGTTTTTGCCTTTGATAAAATCATTTGAAAATCAAAATAAAAATATTTAAGACTCACAAAATGACTCACAATAGTAGCTAGGACTTTTTAAAAGTTAGTCAAAAATTGGCTAAGTAGAAAATATCACAAAGGTAGAATAATTAATTTGACAAACCTTAATTTTCCACAAGTATGCTCAAGAGAGAATGACTTTGAACCATTTATTGGCCTAAGTTATTAGTCAAGTGGCATGAACATGAAATGCTTGAAAAATACAGCAAATATGATGCATGAAATGACATGAGTTTAAACCTAAATGTCATGAAAAAATGCATGGCATTAATATAGTGACCTAGACCTAAATGAACATGCATGGCATTTAATGTAACCTAGGTCTAAAATGTATGAACATGCATGACAAGATAAACCTAACCTAACATCTAAAATATGCATGGCAATAACACAAACACAAGACATGCTTAAACCAAAAACTCAACCAAATATCATACAAATGCCAACCTATCAACTAACATAGCGAAAAGGCAACACACAATGCAAAACACATGGAGTAGCCGAATGGCCTATGATTACTATCAAGCATGGCATTTTCACAAACACTTGGTATAATTAAACTAAATACTCAATCAAATGTCATGCAAATGCAAACCTACCAACTATCATGGCAAAAATGCACATACAATGTAAAACATATGGAGTAGCCGAATGGCCTCAAGCTCCAACAAGCATGGCATTTTCACAAACACTTGATATACTAACATGCTCAACTAAAATATAACACTCAAATCATGCAAACACAAAGTAGAAATATTAAAATTAACAAGCATTTTCACAAACACTTGATATACTAAATATAAAACATCAACAAATGTAAGCATTATGAAAACAGAAAAACTAAAAATGCAAGAACATGATATTTAACTCATAAATGGCAACAAACAAAGCAACCAAATTATTCAAGTATATGAAGTAGAAGAACACTTAAAGCATCAGGAATAAAGAAAATAACATAAATAACATGACAAATTAAAGCCAAAACAGCAACAATAATAAAAAAATATAGGCCATTCGGCCATTAAAGAAAAATAAGGAAAAAAATTTGTAAAAATTATTTAAGAAAGAGATGAAGAAAGAACTTAAGAAGAACATAAAAAAACACTTATTTAAAAAGAAAACTCACCAAATAATAATAAAAAATAGCAAAAACAAGAATGGAAAATCAAGAATGTGCAAGAGTTGGTGCTCAAAGCAACCTCAAGAAGCTATATTTCAAGCTTTATCTTTTCAAACTTTCCTTTCCTTTCTTTTCTAAACTTTTTCTTTTTGCTTTCAACTAAGGAGAGAAAAAACTAAGCAAAAGCAAGAAGAAATCTGAAAATGAAGTGAAGAAAAATGAAATCTGCTCCCTTCCTTAAGCTGGCCGAACCATGCCTCTCTCCCCCAAGGAATGTTGTCATTTTTTCCCAACCAATTTCCATCCAATGGCTAGTAATTCAAGGTGAAAAAATCATGAAATTATCACCCTTAGATTAGCATATCAGCTGTCCATAATTACAGCTGTTCAAGAATATTGTTGACACTCTCCCTCTTCTTGCATTGGCCTAGGTAGCTTAATCACAATGGCTTGATCAAAAAGAATCTTTAACTAACTCTTAATTCTTGGCCTTTTGATTGAAAACTCAAAAGCTTCCTCCTTCCTTTGGGTCTTGGCAGGCCAGCACTCTCTTTTCCAGCCCAAGTCTGATTTTTTGAAAGGCCAAAAAAAGCCTTTTTCGGTTGCTTGGGTAAAATAACCATTTTGCCCTCCGGATGCAAATAAATGGCAAACGGACTCCAAATTCAAATTTTATTTTTTTTAATACTTTCAAAATAATAAAATATTGAATTCTGGAAATTTTCAAAATTTTCCGAGTCCGTTTGCTATTTATTTGGATTTTTTCTTCCAAAAATGCCCTTTTATGTCCCCACATTTTACCATTTTTAAACGAGCTCCAAATCAATATTTTTCTTCACCAATCTCTTCCAAATGATTTAAAAGTGTGATCTGGAAGTTTTCATAATTTTTGGAACTCATTTGGTATTTTTTCGGGATTTATCTGCTTGAATTACTGCATAGGGGCTCGGTATATGGCCATTTTGCAAACGAACTCTGCATCAAGATTTTCTTTCGCCAATCTCTTCCAAATAATTTAAAAATGATATTTGAAAATTTTCATAACTTTTGGAGTCCATTTACTATTTTTCCGGGATTTATCATTTTGAATTATTGAATAGGAGGCCCGAGATTTGGCCATTTTGCAAACGAACTCCGAATCAAGATTTTATTTTGCCAATCTCTTCAAAATAAATTAAAAATGAGATTTGAAAATTTTCAAAAGATTTGGAGTTCATTTGCTATTTTTCTAGGATTTTTCTTCTTGAATTTCTACATATGAGACCCGAGATTTGGCCAGTTTGCAAACGAACTCCGAATCAAGATTTTCTTTCGCAAAACTCTTCCAAATGATTTAAGAATGAGATTTGGAAATTTTTAGAATTTTTGGAGTCCATTTGCTATTTTTCCCAAATTTTCCAATTTTGCTCTTTTGCCTCCGAAACCCGATTTTGCTCAAAACAAGTTCGATTTTCAGATTTTCTTCAAGCTGAGCTTTGGGCTATCCCTTTTTAATCTTTCCTCATCCATTGGGGGCTTTAGTCTTACCAAGTCAGGCCTTTTCTGTAATTCCTCCCGATTTCACTGAAATCCACCAAAAACCCTAATTCTCGATTTTCTCCCGGATTGACTTTTCTTTCAGTTTTTCTTTCAAGTGGCTTCTCCATTACCCGTAGTCAGTGCTTATCTTTCATTTGGAACATTCAATTTCGACCAATTTGATCGTTTAAGCACTTTTCCCTAAATTTCCCAGATTAGGGTTTCTTTTTTACTTAATCTCCATAACCCAACTTCTGAACTCCATATCTTTCGATGTAGACCTCGGATTATCAAAATTCTTTCGCCATTTTTCAATTGAACTTCAAATCTTGATTTTGAAAGTGGGTTGACTTTTTCAGTAGTTGACTTTCTGGGGTTGACTTTTTTGGGGTTGACTTTTTTGAGTTTGACTTTTTATGCTCACCCTCTTAAACTAAGTCTCGGAGTACCACCTGTAGGATGAAAAAAGTCATTTTACATTCTGAAACATCAATTTAGGAAGAAAACATACCTGCTTTAGTGGTCTGGACAAAATTAGGTGTCTACAAAGATCAAGCATCATAATTCAGCACCTTATCGTCCGAAAATGAATGGGGCAGTAGAAACAACCAATAAGAACATCAAGAAGATCGTTGAAAAGATGACTGATGTGTACAAAGATTGGCATGAGATCTTGCCTTTTGCTCTCCACGCATACCGTACTTCAGTTCGCACATCTACGGGGGCCACTCCATTTTCTCTAGTATACAGGATGGAAGCATTGTTGCCTATTGAGGTTGAAATCCCTTCACTTCGTGTTTTGATGGAAGTGGGCCTAGAAGAGGCAAAATGGGTTAGAGCTCGCTATAAACAATTGAATCTCATTGAGGAGAAAAGGCTAAAGGTAATTTGTCATAGGAAGATGTATCAGAAAAAAATGATTCGAGCCCACAACTAGAAGGTTCGCCCCAGGCAGTTCCGAGAGGGAGATTTAGTACTAAGGAAAGTTCTCCCTATTGTGAAAGATCCTCGGGAAAAATAGGCTCCAAATTGGGAAGGACCCTACGTGGTAAAAAGACCATTTTTTGGAGGAGCATTGATCTTAACTCAGATGGACGGTGATGACTTGAGAAATCCTGTGAACGCCGATGAATTGAAGAAATACTATGCTTGAAGAAGAAAAGAAAAAAAGAAGAAAAAAGAAAAGTGTGATATTGTGCATGAGAGGATTCAGGTGACTCCAAATGCAAAAATGGAAATTCTAAATAACTATTTTCCCCCTGAGGATTGCTTTTCAATGATAATATTCATGCTTGATATGATAAATGGCCATTTTTCATATTCCTTTCACTAAGAAAGATTATCCCTAGTCACCTTTTGAGCCTTAGGAATTATTTATTTCTTCGAACCTTGATCAAGGATGAACCTCTACACTGGAGGGCGAATGCGAGGAAAATCCTCCTTAAAAACAAATCATGGCAAAAAGAGCCATCAGAAACAAAAAGTCATCATGGCGAATAGAGCCATTGAAAAAAAAAAGAAGAAGAATGAAAAGATTAATGTCATGGCATGCTTGACTTGGCAAAATCTGAATAACATGGCTGTAGACACCTAATTTTGTCCGGGCCCTCTAAACCGGGCAGATTCTCCTTTTCAACTCCCCAGACCGCGAAGAGACTCCCCCCATTCCACAGATGGGTCCCCAATACTTTGTTTCGGAGGTCAGCAAAAAAGTCAACTCGAAAAAAGTCAACCTCATAAAAGTCAACCTCAAAAAGTCAACTATTGAAAAAGTCAACTCTCAGTCAAAATCAAGATTGGAAGTTAAATTGAAAAATGGCGAAAGAATTTTGACAATCTGAGGTCTATGACGAAAGATATAGAGTTCGAAAGATGGGTTGCGAAAATTCAGTGTAGGAGAAGACCTAATCCGACAAATTTGGCGAAAACTGCAGAAATGGCTCGATTTAGGGAAATTGAAGCCCCCAGTTGATAAAGGATGAATAAAGAAAAATAGCCCAAGGCCCAGTTTGAAGTGGATCCCAAGGAAGATCCGGTTAGAGCAAAAAAGGAAAAACGAGAAAATTCTCGAGTTTGGAAAGAGGAAAACTAAATCAGAGGGGAATTTGACCGTGAAAATTGTGCATTTTCGGACCAGCTCAAATTCAATATAGAACAAAGGAATTGGAAAAATAAAATCTGAAAATCGAACCCGTTTTGAGTAAAATCGAGGTTTCGGAGGTTGAAAGGCAATCTCGAAAAATCTAAAGGATAATTCCAGGAAAAATAGCAAACGAGCTCGAAAAATTATGAAAACTTCCAGATCTGAGTTTTATAATTTTTGGAAGAGATTGGTGAAGAAAAATCCAAAATCAAAGCTCATTTGAAAAATGGAAAAGTTCGGGTGCACTAACCCAAAATTCCAAAAGATAATTCCAGGAAAAATAACAAATGAGCTCGAAAAATTATGAAAACTTACAGATCTGATTTTTATAATTTTTGAAAGATATTGGTGAAGAAAAATCCAGAATCGGAGTTCATTTGAAAAAGGACAAAGTTCGGTGCACCAACCCGAAATTCCAAAGGATAATTCCGAGAAAAATAGCAAACGAGCTCGAAAAATTATGAAAACTTCCAGATCTGAGTTTTATAATTTTTGAAAAATATTGGTAAAGAAAAATTGGAGTTCATTTGAAAATGGCTAAACTTGGGAGGCACTAAACCGAAATTTTAGAGAAAAATCCAGGAGAAATAGCGAAAGACCTCGGAAAAATGTGAAACGTCCAGAACCAAGTTTTATATTGAATGGGATGAGTTGAAAAAGACATCCGAAATTGGGGTCCATTTGCAATTAAATTAAGTTCGCGGGCTAAAAGGTAATTTTACCGAAGAAATTGAAAACGGCCAATTTTGCAAAATTAAAAAGGTGAAAAGATGAAGGAAATTTTGGAATATTCTAGGCCTTGGCCTGCCAGCTTAATGGGAGAGGGATGATATTTTATTAAATTCCATCCAGTGGTCACTATCAAATGACAAGATGTCATTTTTATTGTCTTGCAAGTGGTCCTTCCTCATCCAATGGCCTAGGTGCTTTGTAAAAGACGAGTACATCCTTCAAGGGCCAAGATCAAATGGCAAGATGTCATTTTTATTGTCATGAAAATATCTTTGATCCAATGGCCTTGATTGTTGGAGAAAAGATAAGCATATTTCATCCAATGGTGGAGGATGCATTCGACCATGAGGAAGAGAGGAGAAGGGGATGTTTTATTTCTTAAGTTGGCTGACCATTTTGAAAGGGAAGGCAGTAACTAATTTGGAAAAAAAAAGGAATTTGAAAAAAAAGGAAGAGAGAGTTGTCTAAGAATGCTAGGAAGATAGCCATTCCTACCTTGCTCTTGCATTATTTCTTCTTCATTCTCATTCTCATTCTCATGCTTTGTTCTTTGTTTTTCATGTGATTTCTAGCTCTTTTCATGTAAAAATAAAGGTTTTGAAATGTTTTTTTAGCTTTCATCTTTTCCTTTTCATTAAAAAAAGAAGAATTTTTTTTACTAATCTTTTTCATTATAGCCGAATGCTTGCTTGTGCCTGCCTTGATTTTTTGTATTGAATGTTTGATGTGGGAAACATGATTGTGGAAGGTTTATATTTCTTTTATATTCTGTTTTTGACAAATAAATGAAACAAAAGAGGTTGAAAGGCTTCATGATCTTGATAAAATCAAGTGATCATGGTTAGGGGAGGGCTATGCCCATTGTACCAACCATGGAGCTCACCTCCATTTATTTTTAGTTTGCTTGGTTTATTTTCTAATTTTTGAGTTGGAAAGGCTTCATGATCTTGATAAAATCAAGTTATCATGGTTAGTGGGAGGGCTATGCCCATTGTACCAACCATGGAGCTCAACTTTCCTTGTTTTTTGTTTACTTGTTTTATATTATTTCCATGCATGTCTATGCATCTTTGGTCATGTTCTTTGCACCATTTTCATGCTATATTAGTTTTTCCATCATTTTCATGTTGTGTTAAGTTCCCCACACCATTCAGCCACCTCATGCATTTTGTGTTCATGCCATGTCTTGCATCATATTTGGTTGAGCCATGCATCTTAGGTCATGTAGCTATGTCATTTAGCATTTTGTGTTCATGAAATATCTTGCAACACATTCGGCCTTTCCATGCATTTTAGGTCTAGTTCATGCCTTGCATTATATTTGGTTATGTCATGCATCTTAGGTCATGTAGCTATGTCATGCATCTTAGGTCACTTTCCATGTCATTTAGAGAATAGGTCATTTTCGGCTTTTCCATGTCACCTATGCCATTTCATCATTTTATGCCATGTCACCTATGCCATGTCATCCAAATAACATGTCATACCATATCATTTTTCATGTCATTCGACCATGCTACATCATTTAGGTCTAGGTGCGTTTTCATGCCATGCCATTCATGCCATGTCATCATTTCATGCCATTCGGCCATTCACATGCCATCACCATGTCATTCAGCCATCATGACATTTTATTTATGATTTATGTCATTTATGCCATATCATTCATATAGTATGTCATTTGTCATGCCATTTAGAGTTTGAGCCCATTTCATACCATGATTAAGCATGTCGTGCTATTCATGTCATTACCATGAACATTCGGTCACCATGACATTCCATTCCATTCATGTCATTCTATTTTCATGACACAATATTCTCATACTGTGTCATTTGGTTTTCCATGTCATTGTGTTTATCTCATTTTGGTTTGCCATGTCGATTTCATTCACATGACATTCATTACCATGCTATATCATTGTATGCCATGTCATTCATTTTCCATGTCATAATCTCATCTTCCATATTACAATGAAAATGCTGATCATGTTTTGGTAATCATGCATGCCTTAATGTCAATTTGCATATTCATTACATTTTAATAAATATGGCAATATTCTTGAGTTTAAATAATTCATGGTTTTCTCTGCTGGGTCTGCCGGAGAGGATATCATTAATTATTATTAACAAAGGAATACCCTTTTCTAAAACAAAAATGATTCAGAAAATTTCAAAATAAATAAAACCTTCTATGTTTTGCCTGGTTTGCCGGGGAACATGAAAAGATTTTGGTGCTAATAAATTTCGAGTCTCAAACAAATTCATTCTCATGCTACGACACTTGTCCATGTCATTAATATACCATGTCATTTTACTTGTCATGTCGTTTTCATTCATGTCATTCATATGTCATGCCACTCATGTGCCATGTCATCCATTTATACGTCATTCATTCATATGACATGTCACTTAGATTATGTCATGTCATTCTCATGCTATGTCACTCTTATGTCATTCATATTTCATGCCATGTCATTTTGTATGCCATGTCTATTTTATTCACATGACATTCTTTCTTATGCCATGTTATTTTGTATGCCATGTCGATTTCAATCACATGAAATTCATTCTTATGCAATGTCATCTATATGCCATGGCATTTTGTATGCCATGTCGATTTCATTCACATGACATTCATTCTTATGTCATGTCATCTATATGCCATGTCATTTTGTATGCCATGTCGATTTCATTCACATGACATTCATTCTTATGCCATGTCATTTTGTATGCCATGTCTATTTCATTCACATCACATCTATTCTTATGCCATGTCATTTTGTATGCCATGTCGATTTCATTCACATGACATTCTTTCTTATGCCATGTCATCTATATGCCATGTCGATTTCATTCACATGACATTCTTTCTTATGCCATGTCATTTTGTATGCCATGTCGATTTCATTCACATGACATTCATTATTATGCCATGTCATCTATATACCATGTCATTTTGTGTGCCATGTCGATTTCATTCCCATGACATTCATTCTTATGTCATGTCATCCATATGCCATGCCATTTTATATGCCAGGACGATTTTATTCACATGTCATTTGGTATGACATATCATTTGCCATGTCATTATTTTTTACTATGTCATAATAAAATGCCTACCATGTCATGATAAATACGCATGCTCATTTAATTTTTATCTTAGTGACATTTTTGCTAACTCTTGGTTATTTTCAATAATTTCTCAAATACATGTCAAACTAATAATATTTTTATAAATCAAGATTATTCTCGAGTTGAAATAATTCATGATTTATTTGCAGCGTCTGCCGGGGAGGATTTCATCAATTATCATTAACAACGGAATATCTTTTTTTTTTTTATAAAAAAAAGGGGGAATGTTTCGGAGGATTTCAAAATGAAGGAAAAATTCCATGCTTTGCCGAGTTTGTCAGGAATATGGAAAATTTTATGTTAATTAGTTCCGAATCATTTTCAAATAAAAATGCGAATTTTTTAAGGGAATTATTTTAAAACACCAAATTAAAACCGACTATTCAACGAGACTCGAGATAACACACGACTAATAAGGTACCGTTTTATACGGGCATTGTGGGGGTGCTAATCCTTCTCCGCATGTAACCGGCTCCCAACCCGCACTTATTTTTCTTTGGTTCAAAGCGCAGACTCTAAAATTGGTTTTTAAAAAAATGTTTTAATTAATTTTAAAATGTTTTACAAAATCGGTTTTAATAGGTGGCCGATCACACCTAGCCAAAAAAGACTAGTGGCGACTCTATTTCTTTTTTCGAGGTCATTTTCATACCCTCAACCCTCATTTTATTTCAAGAGGAATTAAGTCGTCTTTTTCTCTGTTTTCCCAATTTCACACTTAATGAGTAAAATGTCTCGCGATGGGACGTTGTTATTTAATTTTTAAGTGGTTGCAATAATGGCATAATGAATGAATGACATGGAAAATTTTGAATGACATGGCACATGAATGAATGAAATGCATAATCTAAATGATATGGCATATGAATGAATGACATGGCATAATCTAAATGATATGGCATATGCGTGCATGACATGGTATAATCTAAATGATATGGCATATGCATGAATAACATAGCATGCTAGACATGGCAAAATCTTGTTATGGAAACATGAATATAAAATGACATCAACACGGAATATTCATGTACATAGAATTTTCATGTGAGGAATCATACATATAGCATATGTCAGAAAATATTACCGCACTCCACGGCAAACCCGACAAAGATTGGAAAATAATTATTTCCTATGACAGTTATACGATTTCGAATAAAACAAAATTCAATACATTTCGATTCCATAAACACGTGCGTTGAATAATTTCCCAACCTCCCCGGCAACCCGGCAAAGATTAGGAACTAATTCTCGTTGTAGATACCTAATTTTGTCCGGACCCCTAAACAAGGCAAATTCTTCTTTCAATTTTCTGGAATGCAAAGAAACTTCCAGCATTCCACAGATGGGTCTCCAAGACTTTGTTTCGGAGGTCAAAACAAAAAAGTCAACTCCAAAAAGGTCAACCCCAAAATGTCAACCACTAAAAAAGTCAACTCTCAGTCAAAATCAAGATTCAAAGTTGAATTAAACAATGGTGAAATAATTTTGATAATCAGAGGTCTACAACGAAAGATAAAGAGTTTGAAAGACAGATTGTAAAATTTCAGTGAAGGGAAAATACCTAATTTTATGAATTTGGGGAAAACTGCAAAGATGGCCCAATTAGATGAAATTGAAGCCCCCAGTTGATAAAGGATAAATAAATAAAAATATCCCAAGTCCCAATTTGAAGTGGATCCCAAGGAAGAGCCGATTGTAGGAAAAACGAAAAAACGAGAAAATTCCCAATAAAGAGGAAAAGGGAAAACTAAATAGGAGAGGAATTGGGATGTAAAAATAGGGCATTTTCGGACCAACTCCAATTCAATATATGACAAAGGCAGTGGAAAAAGAAAATCCATAAATTAGGCCTGTTTCGAGTAAAACCGAGGTTTCAGGGGTTAAAGAGCAAATTTGGAAAATTCGAGAAAAATAGAATCTGAGCTCAAAAATTATGAAAACTTACAGAAATGAGTTTTATATTTGATGGAAAGGATTCGAGAAGAAAAATCCGAAATCGGAGCTCAAATGGAAAAAGACAAAGTTCGGGTGCACTAATCTAAAATTCCAAAAGAAAATTCTAGAAAAATAGAAAACGAGCTTGGAAAATTATGAAAGCTTCCAAAACTGAGTTTTATATTTGATGGAATGGATTGGAGAATAAAAATCCAAAATCGGAGCTCAAATGAAAAAGGATAAAGTTCGGGTGCACTAATCCACAATTCTAATAGAAAAATCTGAGAAAAATAGAATCCGAGGAAAATTATGAAAACTTCTAGATCTGAGTTTTATATTTTATGGAATGTATTGGACAAGAAAAATTCAGAATCGGAGCTCAAATGGAGAAAGACAAAGTTTGGGAGGCACTAAATCGAAACTTTAGAGAAACATCCGAGCTCAAAAAAAAAATGAAAACCTCCATAACTGAGTTTTATATTGGATGGGATGAATTGGAAAAGAAAAATCCAAAATTGTGGTCCATTTGCAATTAAATTAAGGTTGGGGGGCCAAAATGCAATTTTATCAAAAAATCAAAAAGGGCCATTTTGCAAATAAAAAAAAGGAATGGCCTGGAGAATTCCAGACCATTTTTTGACAGCCCATGGATGAAGGAGAGGGTGTAATCATTTTGAATCAATAGCCAAGATTGAGTAGAAAGATGACATTTTTAAGAAAGGTCAAGATTCTCAACTACTTGCCTACATGGCATTTTTGGCCAATGGGAGGCCTTCTAATTGTAAGGCCATGTGAAGGCTATGTAATGATGCCAAATAGGATTAAAAATGGCACCTAGGAAGATTTTTTAATAGTAAGCCATATGATCATGAGAAGTGGCCTAGATATTTTGTAGAGATAAGAGATAGGCTTAAAAATAAGCAAACTTCTCTACAATATAGGAAGGGAATCGACAGCTACAAAAAATAGGAGGGAGAGGAATTCATTTTTGTTTGAAAGGCATTTTTCACTACACTCTTGATTTGGAAAGCTTGGCTAGGTAGCTATTTCCTCTATTCCTCTTTAATGATTTTCTTTGATTCCATGTTCTTCTTTTCTTATTTTTCCATGTGATTATGGATTGTGGTAGGATAGATTTTCCTTTGGTTTTTCTTTTAAAAAAATCAAATGGAAGGTTTGAGAAGCTTGAGGATCTTGATATTTATCAAGTGATTTTGGTTAGGTAGAACTATGTCAAAAAAATCAACCATTGAGCTAACCATTTTTTTTGCTTGCGTGCTATTTTTTCTAGCTTATGTTTGATTATTTTCATATATTTATCTTGCTGATTGTTCATGCATTCATTTCATCCTCCTTTTTGATTTTTGGCTTAGACCAATCAATGGTCTATAGCCAAGCTCTCTTGAGAAAGCTTGTGGAAAATTAATAGTTTAAGTTAGATATTCTGACTTTAGGATTTTTTTTACTACTCATTTTTTGTCAAAATAAAAGGATTTTTTTACCACATGTAGTAGACCTTTAGAGGATGCCCTGGTATTTTTTCCAAGAATTTTAGATTTTGTTTTTCAAGGTTGGAAAAATGGTTTTTGATAAAACAGTTTTTAGTTTACTGTTTTGATTTTAAGGCAACTTCGGTCAAGGCATCCTTAGTCCAAAAATTAAGCCGATTTTGCCCCATAAATACCATCATGCCTCAAGTCTAAACTAATTTTTCCAGGATTTTGGAATTTTTTATCAAGGTTGAAAAAATGATTTTCGATAAAACAGTTTTTAGTTCACTGTTATGACTTTAGTGAAAATTCGATCAAGGTTTCCTTAGTCCAAATATTAAGCCGATTTTTCCCATCAAAACCATCATGTTTTAGGTCTATGCTGATTTTTCCAAAAAATTTTGAATTTTTTACAAAGGCTAGAAAAATAGTTTTTCAAAACTGGTTGTGGGAGTCAGAATTGAGTTTTCCTAAATTAATAATTTTCTGATTTTCATTTGAAGAAGAGAGGGGCTAATTTGAGTTATTAGCTACTCTTTTAGGTTGATTTCCATGTCATCTCAAGAATAAAATTTGATTTTTACAAAAATTAGGTCAAGGGTGGTCATCTCGGGTTTAAAAAAAGAGAGGAAAAACTAGAGCTTTTTAAGAGGTATTCGGCCAAGGCCTTAATCTTTATCGGGTTTGCCAGGGAGGTTAGGAAATTATTCAACGCACGTGTTTATGGAATCGAAACATATGGTTTTCGCTTTACTCGAAATCATGTAAATGTCATATGAAGGAATTATTTTCCAAGCTTTGTCAGGTTTGCCGGGGAGAACGGTAATATTTTTCGATGTATGCCATTTACGTGATTCCTCACATGAAAAATCAATTTCAAAATGATGATGTGTGCATCATCCATGACATCTATATTTTCCATCTTCATCATGCAAATTCCATGTACATGAATATTCTATGATGATATCATTCTATGATCTAATATTCATGTTGTTATTCATAATATAATGTGATTATGAATATTATATGATAATGTCATTTTTATGATTAATGCTTGTGTCATATATGCCATGTCATAAAATGTTTGCCATGATAAGCATGCCATATCATTAATTCTTTTGCCAAGTCATAATAGGATTTGCCATGTCATTCATCCCTTTAGCCATGTCATTTAGATTTTGCCATGTCATGTATGCCATGTCATTATTTCTTTTACCATGTCGTAATAAAATATTTTCCATGCCATGATAAATATGCATGTTTGTTTAATTTTTATCTTAGTAATATTTTTTTTTTTTTGCATATTCATGATCATTTTTTTTATGATTTTAAAATACATGAAAAATAAATGATATTTTTTTTATAAAACAAGATTATTTTCGAGTTAAAATAATTCATGAGTTCTCTACTAGGTTTGCCAAATAGGATATCATCAATTATCATTAACGTTGGAATATCTTTTTTCCAAAAACAAGGGTGATTTAGAGAATTTCAAAATAAGGAAAAATTCCATGTTTTGCCGAGTTTGTCGGGAAATATGGAAAATTTTATGTCAATAAATTCTGGATCATTTTCAAATTAATATGACTTTTTTTTTTTTATAAGGGAATTATTTTTAAACACCAAATTTAAAATCGACTTTCATCGAGACTCAAGATAACACATGACTAATAAGGTATCATTTTATACGGGCATTGTAAGGGTGCTAATCCTTCCCCGCACGTAACCGACTCCCGAACCCGCACTTATTTTCTCTAGTTCAAAGCGCAGGCTTCAAAATAGGTTTTAAAAAATATTTTAATTAATTTACAAAAAATCAGTTTTAATAGGTGGCCGATCACACCTAGCCAAAAAAGATTGGTGGCGACTCCATTTCTTTTCCGAGGTCATTTTCATACCCTCAACCTTCAATTTTTTTACTTAAGAGGAATTAAGTCGTCTTTTCCTCTTTTTCCCATTTCAATGTCACACTTGACGGGATCTCGCGAAGGATCACTTTATGACACTCGCCAAATGTTTAGGAAACTGAAAAATACGTTTTTATGCCAAGTTAAATAAAAACCATTTTATAATATGCAATGCATGGAAGTGTATTTCTCCCTTGAAGTAAGGACATCCGTATACCTAAAAAGGTATCCGACTACCTTTGAAAGAAACTTAATTTGGATTTCCAAAAACCGTATGACTTTGAGCTCGGATATAAAAAATTGGAATTTTTGGTATGAAAAAGGTCTCATGGCCGAATACCCCCCTAAAACAAATCTAGCTTCCTATTTTTGAAATCCGATTTTACTATCCATGACCCGATTTTTGTAAAATAAATTTTTATCCTTGAGATGACATGGAAATCAACCTAAAAAAGTAGCTAATGACTCAAATTAGCCCCTCCTTGTTACAAATAAAAATAAAAAAATTATTAGTTTAGAAAAAACATATCTGACTCCTAAAACCAGTTTTGAAAAACTATTTTTTTGCCCTTTATAAAAAAATTCAAATTTTTTTGAAAAAATAGTATAGACTTGAAACATGATGGTATTTATGGGAAAAAAATAGTCTTAATTTTTGGACTAAGGATGCCTTGACCGAAATTACACTACAGTCAGAACAGTAGATTAAAAATTGTTTTACCGAAAACCATTTTTTCAACCTTGATAAAAAATTCTAAAATCTTGGAAAAAAAAATACCAGGACATCCTCTAAGGGTCTGCTAAATGTGGTAAAAAAATCATTTTATTTTGACAAAAATATCTTAGTAAAAAAATGCTCAAAGTTAGAATATCCAACTTAAACTATCACTCTTCCAACTAGTATACACAAGAGAATTTGGATAGAGACCATTAATTGGCCTTAACCAAAAATCAAGTTGGGAATGGTTTGGATGCATGATTTTACAGCCAACAAACACATGAAATTGAATCACTCATGAACTAAAAAAAAAAAATAAGCAAAGGAAAATTAAGGTTGGCTCAATGGTTGGTTCCTTGAACATAGTCCCACCTAACCAAAATCACTTGATAAAAATCAAGATCCTCAAGCTTCTCAAACCTTTTATTTGATTTTTTTTTTTAAAGAAAAACCAAAGGAGAAAATCTATCCTACCACAATGGTGAATCCCACAAACAACATGCAAGAAAATCAAGCATAGACAAGCACAATGAGATCTCCAAAGTTTCGGCTAAAGCAAGAAAAGGTGATGAAATTTTTTATCAACTTTGTTATTTTGTAAAGAATAAAGGAACAAAACCTTTAGAAATTTATTTTGAAAACCTTTTATTCAACAAAGGAAGTTAACAATCACATGAAAAAGAAAAGAAAAAGAACATGAAATCCAAGTAAATAAATGAAAAAGAAAGGAAGAAATAGCTACCTAGCTAAGCTTTCCTTCCGAGCTTTTTCTCTTATCATTGAGAGGTTTCTCCCTTTTCTCCTTTTTTATCAAGAGTGTAGTGAATGGCCTTTTGAAAATATGAAATCCTCTCTCCCTCTTGGCTGGCTGATTCTCCCTCTTTAGGGTAGAGAAGTTGCTTATTTTTTAAGCTTTGTCTCCTATCTCTACAAAATATCTAAGCCACTTGTCATGATCATATGGCTTACTATTAAAATATCTTCCTATGTGGAATTTTTAATCCTATTTGGCATCATCACATAGCGTTCACATGGCTTTGCAATTTGGAGGCCTCCCATTGGCCAAAAATGCCATTTAGGCAAGTAGTGGATAATCTTATCCTTTCTTAAAAATGTCATCTTGCTATTCAATCTTGGCCATTTGATTTAAGATGATAAAACCTCCATCTCCCTCACCATCAGCTGGCTGAAAATCACTTGGAATTTTCCAAGCCATTCCCTTTTTTATTTGCAAAATGACACTTTTCGATTTTTCGATAAAATGCATTTTGGCCCCCAAACTTAATTTATTTGCAAATGGGCCCCAATTTAGAATTTTTCTTTTTTTATCCATCCCATCCAATATAAAACTCATTCTGGAGGTTTTCATAATTTTTCGAGCTCGGATTCTATTTTTCTCGAATTTTTCTTTAAAGTTTCGGTTTAGTGCCTTCCAAACTTTGTGTTTTTCCATTTGAGCTCCGATTCTGGATTTTTCTTCTCCAATCCCTTCCATCAAATATAAAACTCAGTTCTGGAAGTTTTCATAATTTTTCGTGCTCATTTTCTATTTTTCCCGGATTTTTCTCTTAGAATTTCGGACTAGTGCCCTCGAACTTTGTCTTTTTCCATTTGAGCTCCAATTTCGAATTTTTATTCTCCAATCCCTTCCATAAAATATAAAACTTAGTTCTGGAAGTTTTCATAATTTTTTGAGCTCATTTTCTTTTTTTCCTGGATTTTTCTTTTAGAATTCTGGATTAGTGCCCCCGAACTTTGTCTTTTTCCATTTGAGCTTCGATTCTGGATTTTTCTTCTCCAATCTCTTCCATCAAATATAAAACTCAGTTCTAAAAGTTTTCATAATTTTTCGAGCTCGGATTCTATTTTTCTCGGATTTTCCAAAAGTTCCCTTCAACCCCGAAACCTCATTTTACTCGAAACGGGCCCAATTTTTAGATTTTCTTTTTCCACTACCTTTTTCATATATTGAATTGGAGTTGGTCCAAAAATGCTCAATTTTTACATCCAAATTCCTCTCCGATTTAGTTTTTCCTTTTTCCTCAAAATTGGGAATTTTCTCGATTTTCCCGTTTCTCCTTCAATCGGCTCTTCCTTGGGATCCACTTCAAATTGGGACTTGGGGTATTTTTATTTATTTATTATTCATCAAGTAGGGGCTTCAATTTCACCGAATCGGGCCATGTCTGTAGTTTCCCCAAATTTTTGAATTTCCTATTTATTCATTAAATCTTTATTTTCCTTTTTCTCTTCAAACCACACCTTCTTTCAACTCCACTTCAGAATTGGACCTTCCAATATTCATACTTATTGATCTTATTCCATTTAGAACCTACAATTTTGCCCAATTTGATCGTTTACGCATTTTTCCCGCAAATTTGCAAAATTAGGCATTTTTCCTACACTGAATTTTTGCAATTTGTCTTTCAACTCTTATCTTCAATTGTAGATCTCTGATTATCAAAATTCTTTCACTATTATTGAATTCAAATTTGAATATTGATTTTGACTGAGAGTTGACTTTTTCAGTGATTGACCTTTTAGGGTAGACTTTTTTAGAGTTGACTTTTTTAGAGTTGACTTTTTATATTTTTTTCTCCAAATTAAAGTCTTAGAAACCCATTTGCAGAATGAGGGAAGATTCTTTGCATTCCGAGAAGTCAAAAAGAGAATTGACCTTGTTTAGGGGCCCAGACAAAATTAGGTGTCTACACCTAGGCTAGCCTTTTTGTTATAAAAATGCAATTATTACTTATAATAAGTATTAACAAAATTTTTGACGCTTCTAATTCACAGATCAAATTCGCATAAATCATAGTATGGCCTCGAACAGACAATTGAATTTTGGTCTCGAGAAATAGAAAAACGAGCAAATTCAATGTTTTAAAATTCACGAAAAAAACAAAAAACTAAATTGAATAGCCTAAACGATGTTTTTTTGGATGAAATCAGGGACAAACCCAACCCTAAAACCATAAACACTAAAACCCTAAACCCAAGGCTAGCCTTTTTGTTATGAAAATGCAACTAATATTTATATTACTTATAATAAGTATTAACAAATTTTTGGATGCTTCTCATGCACAGATCAAATCCGTATAAAAGCATAGTATGGTCTTGTACTGTACAATTGAATTTTGGTCTCGAGAAATAGAAAAACGAGCAAATTCAATATTTCAAAAATTCACGAAAAAAAAAATTAATAGCCTAAACGATGTTTTTTTGGACGAAATCGTCGACAAACCCTAAACCCTAGGCTAGCCTTTTTGTTATGAAAATGCAACGAATATTTATATTACTTATAATAAGTATTAACAAAATTTTGGACGCTTCTCATGCACAGATCAAATATGTATAAATCATAGTATGGTCTCGTACAATACAATTGAATTTTGGTCTCGAGAAATACAAAAATGAGCAAATTCAATGTTTTAAATTCACGAAGAAAAAAAAAACTAAAATTAATAGCCTAAACAATTTTTTTGGACGAAATCGACGACAAATCCTAAACCCTAACAAAATTTTGGATGCTTCTCATGCAGAGATGAAATCCGTATAAATCATAGTATGGTCTCGTACCGTACAATTGAATTTTGCTCTCGAGAAATAGAAAAACGAGCAAATTGAATGTTTTAAAATTCATGAAAAAACAAAAAAAAAACTATAATTAATAGCCTAAACGATGTTTTTTTGGACGAAATCGGCAACAAACCCTAAAACCCTAAACCCTAGGCTAGCCTTTTTGTTATGAAAATGCAACTAATATTTGTATTACTTATAATAAGTATTAAGAAAATTTTGGACGTGTCTCATGCATAGATCAAATCCGTATAAATCATAGTATGGTCTTGTACAGTACAATTGAATCTTGGTCTCGAGAAATAGAAAAACGAGCAAATTGAATGTTTTAAAATTCACAAAAAAAAACTAAAATTAATAGCCTAAACGATGTTTTTTTGGACGAAATCGGCGACAAACCATAAACCCTAGGCTAGCCTTTTTGTTATGAAAATGCAACTAATATTTATATTACTTATAATAAGTATTAACAAAATTTTGGATGCTTCTCAAGCACAGATCAAATCCGTATAAATCATAGTATGGTCTCGTACAGAACAACTGAATTTTGGTCTCAAGAAATAGAAAAACGATCAAATTCAATGTTTTAAAATTCACAAAAAAAAAAGACAAAAAAGCTAAAATTAATAGCCTAAACGATTTTTTTGGACGAAATCGACGACAAACCCTAAACCCCCAAAACCTAGGCTAGCCTTTTTGTTATGAAAATGCAACTAATATTTATATTACTTATAATAAGTATTAACAAAACTTTGAACGCTTCTTATGCATCTATCAAATCCGTATAAATCATAGTATGGTCTTGTACAATACAATTGAATTTTGGTCTCGAGAAATAGAAAAACGAGCAAATTCAATGTTTTAAAATTCACAAAAAAACAAAAGAAACTAAAATTAATAGCGTAAACGATGTTTTTTTTGGACGAAATAAATGACAAACCCTAAACCCTAGTGTAGACACCTAATTTTGTTCGGGCCCCCTAAACCTGGTAGATTCTCCTTTTCAACTACCCGAAACACAAAGAGACTTCCACCATTCCATAGATGGGTCCCCAAGACTTTGTTTCGGAGGTCAGCATAAAAAGTCAACTTGGAAAAAGTCAACCCCGAAAAAGTCAAGCTCAAAAAGTCAACCACTAAAAAAGTCAACTCTTAGTCAAAATCAAGATTCAAAGTTGAATTGAACAATGGCGAAAGAATTTTGATAATCCGAGGTCTACAACAAAATATATAGAGTTCGAAAGATGGGTTACGAAAATTCAATGTAGTGGAAGAGCTAATCCGGCAAATTTGGGGAAAATTGTAAAAATGGCTCAATTCAGTGAAGTTGAAGCCCTCAGTTGATAAAGATTGAATAAACAAAAATAGCCCAAGGCCAAGTTTGAAGTGGATCCCAAGGAAGAGCTGGTTAGAGCAAAAACTGAAAAACAAGAAAATTCCCGAGTTTGAAAAAGGGAAAACTAAATCGGTGGAGAATTTGACCGTAAAAATTGGGCATTTCGGACCAACTCAAATTCAATATAGGACAAAGGAAAAGGAAAAAGAAAATTCGGAAATCGGACCCGTTTTGAGTAAAGCCGAGGTTTCGGAGGTTTAAGGGTCATCTCGAAAAATCCCAAAGATAATTCTGGGAAAAATAGCAAACGAGCTCAAAAAATTATGAAAACTTCCAGATCTGGGTTTTATAATTTTTGGAAGAGATTGGTGAAGAAAAATCCGGAATCGGAGTTCATTGAAAAAGGGAAAAATTCGAGTGCACTAACCCGAAATTCCAAAGGATAATTCCAGGAAAAATAGCAAATGAGCTCGAAAAAATGTGAAAACCTCCAGAACCAAGTTTTATATTGAATGGGATGAGTTGGAAAAGACAAATCCAAAATTGGGGTCCAATTTGCAATTAATTTAAGTTTGGGGGGGCTAAAAGGTAATTTTATCTAAGAAACCGAAAAGGGCTAATTTTGCAAAATTAAACGATGAAAGAATGAAGAAAGTTCTAGAATATCCCAGGCCCTTGGCCGGCCAGCATAGGAGAAGGGTGGAAATTTAATTCATTTCATCCAATGGTCACTATCAAGTAGCAAGATGTCATTTTTAATGCCTTGTAAATGTCCTTGCTCATCCAATGGCCTAGGTTCTTTTGTAAAAGATGAGTACCCCCTTCAATGTCCAAGATCAAATTGCAAGATGTCATTTTTATTGTCATGAAAATATCCTCATCCAGTGGCTAGGATTATTGGTAAAAAGATGAGCACAATGTCATCCAATGGTAGAGAGGCCATTTGACCAAAGAGAAAGGAGAAATGGGCTTATTTTCTTTCTTAAGTTGGCTTGCCATATGAAGGGGAAGGCAGTAGCTAATTTGGCAAAAAAAAAGGAATTTGAAAGAAAAGAAGAGAGAGTGACTTAAGAAAGCTTGGAAGGTAGCCATTCCTCCCTTGCTCTAACATTGTTTCTTCTTCATTCTCATGTATTTTTCTTTGTTTTCCATTTGATTTCTACCTATTTTCTTGTGAGAATAAAAGTTTTGAAATGTTTTTAAGCTTTCATCTTTTCCTTTTCATAAAAAAAAAAAAAAAACTAAAGAAAACCATGCTTACAAGCTTTTCACCCTATGCTTGTTGCTTGCCTTGATTTTTGTTTTGCATGTTTGATGTGGGAAACATGATTGTAGAAGGTTTATATATCTTTTTATGTTATGATTTTAAAAAATAAATTACTCAAAAGAGGTTGAAAGGCTTCATGATATTGATAAAAATCAAGTGATCATGGTTAGGGGGCTATGCCCATTTTACCAATCATGGAGCTCACCTCCATTTTTCTTAGTTTGCTTAGTTTATTTTCTTATTTTTGAGTTGGAAAGACTTCATGATCTTGATGAAAAATCAAGTGATAATGGTTAGGGGGGCTATGTCTATTGTACCAACCATGGAGCTCACTTTTCTTTTTCTTTGTTTGCTTATTTTTTTATTACCTCCATGCTTGTCTATGTATTTTTGGTCCTGTTTCTTTACATTATCTTCATGCCTTACTAATTTAAATATCATTTTCATGACATTTTAGCTCCTTATACATTTCGGCCAGCCCATATTTTTTGTTTAATGTCATGCCTTGCATCATATTTGGTTATGTCATGCATCTTAAGTCATTTAGCTCTGTCACCTTGCATTTTGTGCCCATAATATGCTTTGCACACATTTTGGCCAGCCCATGTTTTTTGTTTCATGTCATGCCTTGCATCATATTTTGGTTATGTCATGCATCTTAGGTCATTTTCCATGTTATTTAGAGAATAGGTCATTTTCGGTTTTTTCGTGTCATTCTAGTGGTCATGTCATTTTCATGCTATGTCATTTTCCATTTCATTTAAAGTATAGGTCATTTTCTGCCACGTCATTTATGCCATGTCATCATTTTATGCCATGTCATCATTTTATGCCATGGTCATTTTATGCCATGTCATTATTCTATGCCATGTCATCGACATAACATGTTATTTACCATGTCATTTAATGCTTAGGTTCTTTTCATGCCATGTCATCATTTTATGCTATGTTACCATGCATTCGGCCAATCATATGCCATCTCCATGCATGTCACATCATTCATTCTATTACCATGACCATTCGGCCACCATGTTATATCATACATGTCATTGTAGTTTTATGCCATAACATTCAATTCCATAGCATGTCACCTTTGCCATGTCATTTAGTATGTTAAGCTCATATTTGCCATGTCGATTTCACTCACATGACATTCATTCTCATGCCATGTCACCTGGTTTGCCATGTCATTATGCTTATCTAGCTTTGGTTTGCTATGTCGTTTTCATTCACATGACATTTATTATCATGCTATGCTATTCATAACATTTTTAATAAATAAGGCAATATTCTCGAGTTTAAATAATTCATTATTTTCTCTGCTGGGTCTGTCGGGATATCATTAATTATTATTAACAAGGAATACCCTATTTTAAAACAAGGGTGATTCGGAGAGTTTCAAAATAAATAAAACTTTCTATGTTTTGCCGGGGAACATGAAAAGATTTTTGGTATTAATAAATTTTGAGTCATTCTCAAATAAATTCATCCTCATGCTGTGACACTTGTCCATATCATTAATATGTCATTTTGTATGCCATATCGATTTCATTCACATGACATTCATTCTTATGCCACGTCATCCATGCCATGTCACCTATGCCATGTCACCCATGCCATGTCACCCATGCCATGTCATCATTTGCCATGTAACATATGCCATGTCATCATTTTATGCCATGTCACCTATGCCATGTCATCAAGTATGTTTTGGTGTAAGCCCTGCAAGCCAATCTAGTTGTGCTTCTAAGACACTATTTATATATTCGTGTATTGCACATTATAGTTTATTAATTATAATTGAGGTATTTCTTTATCCATAAGTATTGTTATAATCGTTATAAATAACTTGTGAAGATAAAGCCCATGAAACACAATGGCATTGCAAAGCAATTGTAAGGAGTTACAATTATGAGGATACTTATGCATCAATGCCGTGTTTCTAAAACTGTTCCTGGTCATTGTACTGTCAAGACAGGGCATTGACAATGCTCAAAGACTAACATATGTTAAGCCTTCATGCACTTGATGCATGCAACCGGTCTCATAGGTTGAAAGTATAGAGATACTTGGGGATAACATATGGGTTCTTGTTATTTGAACAAGTTCACTGAACATGACCCTCAATGAGAGTTCCATTTGGTATTTCACTCAAGTGTCTATGGAAAACACTCTCATGTGTCAATAATGTAAGTAATCCTTTGACTTGTAACACCAGGTCATCTTGTATGTGAACTATCATACTTAGATTTCATCACGAACAGGTCCCAATCACGAGGATGCTTATGGTAGGGTGTTATTGGGTACGACATGAAGCATACGAAGATGAATGAGTGGTCTAGAGGGGATTCATCACCCCAAGTGATATGAGGGGAAATATCTCACTTGTATCTAGCTTATATTAACTTATGGAAGTCCTTGGCCAAAGCAATACTTAAGGAGTTAATATTAAAGCTGTAGATCTAATATGGAATGGGATTAAGAGTAGACACTGAACCATGCTCTTTCCTATCCCGGGATATTTGATGAAGGGATCGAATTACACAGACATATTGTACACGAAAGGCTAGTCGAAGCTTGAGACTCTCTTGGCTTATGGGTGGTCATGATGCATTGCTAGATGCCGCTCATGATCTATAAATATAAATAGAAAATTCTTAATTGAATTAATTATATTTATTGCCAAAATGTTAAGGGCCTAATGGGTCACACACAAAAGGTGATTAATGAAATTAAAATGAGATTGGGCAAGATTAAATATTCATTAAGCATTGTGGGCTCTGTGTGAATATTTAATAATATGAATAAGGGCTTTAGTGCAGTTAGTCCAATAGTTGGCATACAGTAAACCTACTTATTTATGCTTTATGTTGTTGCTACCTCCCCCTAAGGAAAATTGACCTGGAATCGGCGCCTCTCACTATCACAAGTGAGGTTCGGCCGAATAGAAAAAGAGAAGGGAGAATTCAGTTCTTCTTGTTTTCTTTTGGCTAACTAAGGTAGAGGAGGAAGGTTTCTCACAACCTAGACTACTAGCATCGTCTTGGCAAAACATAATCTCAACCTTGTCAAGGTTTTCGAATCACCTGTGTGGATTACTGTTAGAGGTCGGACAATTGGATGGCTTCGGTTTTCGACAAGCAAGCTTTGTGTACAAGACCGAGAATGTCAAGAATCTGTCTTGAGGTTTCGACAATCTCCATTACAAAGGTATGAGATTTTGATTGTTATCTATTCTTGACAGGTTGATCGTTTTGAATTCATAGGCAGATCTTTGGAGGGATTCGATTTTCTCTATGTTTTATTTTATTCCTCTGCGTTGTATGTTTAACTTGATGATTAAATCATACATTATCCCTGTTTGAGCATGAGTTGAATCCCAATAGTGGTATCAGAGCCTCGCTTATGTTATTCCTATATGATCTATGCTTTGATTGTTACCTTTAACAAAACTATTTTGTTCTTTGAGTTATTTTTATCCGATTGTCACTAACAAAAATTATGAGAATTTGCACTTGTAGTGTTTCGGTGAAGGAAGCAGGTTATCATGGTGAATACTTGTTTATTAATTGGTTTAAAATTATTTTAAACTGATTAATGCAACTGGCAAAAGTTTGGCAGCAATTGAAAACTGTATTTGCCTGCTTTCCACAAATTTGGTGATTTGAGTCAGAAAAACTTATAGATTATTCTTGGCTGTTTTTAGTGCATTGTTTGATGATTTTTAGGATTTAAAATTGCTTAGAATTGTTCTTGGCAATCCAGAAAAATCATAAAACTGATTTGGCATTGAAAAGTTGGAAGCTGTGAAAAGCGGATAGACAAACTGTAGGGAGAGAGGAAGGTGACGGCTACATTTGATAGCCACAGCCTACGCCTCCCCTTGCTAGGGTTTTTGGATTCTATCAGATTTTCACAGCATGTGTAATTTTAGCATATTGAGTTGCCAATGTAGTAGTGTCCTAGTTGAGATACAACACTAAAATTGGTGACCATGGTAATATTGTTAAATTAATTAAATCACCAAAATAAGAATTTACATAAATATTCAATTAAATTGTTTAATTGGATGATAATTTAATTAAAGAAAAAAATCCTAATTGGATTAGGATTTACTCTAATGAGATTAGAATAATAAATGTTTATTTTTTTTTGAATTAAATTATGGATCAAATATAATCATTGATTGGTAACTAGAGATTAAAGCATAATTTATATGTTCATAAATTGTTTGTGAATGTATGGGATGATTATGGACTTAGACCCAATATGATTGTGGATGGTTGAGTTTATTTTTATGGTTTTTATCAATTAAATAGGGACTGCGTGCCCTGCCTTATCTCTCATTTTTTGGAGTTGTAAAAATTCTTTCCTCACCTCATTCCCCTCAAATGTAACTTGAGGTTTCTTTATTACAAATGTAATTAGTTATATCAAAGTGTAAAATTAGGATTAGCTAGGAATAATTTTTGTAACTTGAAGATGGAGATCAATGGCACCATGAAGATAAGGAGATTACAAGCAAGCTTTGAAGACTATATATGTAATCACCTAGGAATTTGACCAACTAATTTCCTTTGATGGCTCAAGAAAATTAGATTAGAAAAGTCCATAATCATTCAAGTAGAAAGCATGTTATAGATTTATTTTATGCGATATTATAAATGCTACGAATGCCTGATATGATGAGACTGATATTTGTAGAAAAAGGAAATCCCTCTTTACAATATTGAGTCAAATGTTTCGCATGATAAAGTTTCCTTCCATCATTATAACAAGATAACCAGAGTTCTTCTAGTAGGAGGCTTATTAAGTCACTCAAGGTCAAACTACTGTACGAATATGTTTGAGTTATGAGGTTGGGTCTTACTCAACTAATGCCATGTTGTCCGGATGCGCAAAACTTGACCACATGGTGTTAGAGGCAAATTTAGGCGAAGTACATATGATGTGCTTAGACAAAGAGTTGTCACCTAATTGATCTTGGAGTTGCATAGAGATGCAATTGATAAGCTATGTTATCTACCCAACTAGGCTTGTTGTAATTTGTTGAGGCACTCAAGGTTGCAACATGTTGAAAAGGATCCCAGCCCACTAGAAATACCTTGATGAGATTTTTGAATAATAGTTAGGGCTATTATCTAAAAAAAATTAGAGGGAGAACCAATAAGAGATTTAATATCTCATCTTGAATTGGTATAAATGCATGAATATAACTAATATATACTTTTTCCATATTAGGTTCTTGAAAATGGTTAATACTTTAACTACACTACGTGACATTATGAATGCCATTAGTCCAAAATATTTGGATTGGTATAAAAGATTCAGAAGTGTTCTCAGTGAAATAAAGGTTGCTCACTTGACAAGACAAGAAGAACTTATAGAAGTTTCTGGGTTGACTGTGTTTGTGATTGAACTGAATCTTTCTACTGTTAAATCCAATTCCTGGATAATTGGTTCAGGATACGATTCACATCTATGTAATGACATAAGGATATTGAGAGGAAGTAGAAAGTTGAGCAAATATTAAGTAGTTCTAAGAGTAGGCATTGGTGCAAAAGTTGTAGCATTGGCTGTTGAACATGTACTTTATCTTTGCCGTCTGCCATGAAATTGGAACTGAAAGATTGTTACTTTGTTCCAGTATTGTCTAGAAACATCATTTTGGTTTCATACCTCACTGTTAATGATGGTTTCGAGATAAGAATGAAGGGCAATAGTTGCTCCATCATTCTTAAATACATTCACTATGAATCGACAACATTACATAATGGTTTATATGTTTTGGATCTAGAGATGCCTGTGTTCAATATAAATGTCAAGAAAGCAAGAAAGGATGATCCAAGTAAGACTTACATCTGGCACTGTAGACTTGGTTGTAGACACCTAATTTTGTCTAGACTACTAAATCAGGTATTTTTCTTCCTAAAATGATGTTTTAGAATGTAGAAAAGCTCTTCTCATCCTATAGATTGTACTTCGAGACTTAGTTTAAGGAACCAAGCATGAAAAGTCAATTTAGAAAAACTCAACCTCATAAAAGTCAACCTTAAAAAGTCAACTACTAAAAAAGTCAACCCACATTCAAAATCAAGATTCAAAGTTCAATTGAACAATGGTGAAAGAATTTTGATAATCTGAGGTCTACAACGAAAGATATGGAGTTCAGAATATGGGTTACGGAGATTCAACGGAAAGGAAATCCTATTTCGGAAAATTTGGGGAAAAGTGCTTAAACATCAAATTGGTCAAAATTAGGGGCTCCAAATGAAAGATAGGCAATGACTACAGGTAATGGAGAGGCCATTTGGAGGCAAAACTGAAGGAAAAGTCAATTTGGAAGAAAATCGAGAATTAGGTTTTTGGTGGATTTTGGTGAAATTGGGGAAAATTGCAAAAATAGCCCGATTCAGTAAAACTAAAGCCTCTAATTGATGAGGAGTGAATAAACAAGGATAGCCCAAGGCTCAGTTTGAAGTAATTCCGAGAAAAGAGCCGATTGGAGGAAAAACGGAGAAACGAGGAAATTCTCGATATTGGAAAAAGGAGAAATCAAAACTGAGGGAAACTTGATCATAAAAATTGGGCGTTTTGGGACTAACTCCAATTCAATATATAACAAAGGCACAAAAAAAGAAAATCTGGAAATCGAACTTGTTTTGAGTAAAACTGAGCTTCAGAGGTAAAAGGGGAAATTTGAAAATTTTGGGAAAAATATCAAATGAGCTCCAAAAATTACCAAAGCTTCCTCAATCTTAAATCATTTGGAAGAGATTGGAGAAGAAAAATCCAGATTCAGAGATCGTTTGCAAAATGGCAAATCTCGGGCCCACTAAGCTGAAATTTTAGAAGATAAATCCCGAAAAAATAGCAAATGAGCTCAAAAAATTATGAAAACTTCCAGATCTCAATTTTAAATTATTTGGAAGAGATTGGTGAAGAAAAATCTGGATTCGGAGCTCGTTTGAAAATTTATAAAAGTTCAGGTGCACTAAGGGCAATTTTGGAAGAAAAATTCGGGAAAAATAGCAAATGGGCTCAAAAAATTATGAAAACTTCCAGAATTCAATTTTTTATTATTTAAGAAGTATTGAAAAAATAAAAATTGGATTTGGATTTGGAGTCCGTTTGCTATTTAATTAGGTTCGAGAGCCAAAAAGGTTATTTTATCAAAGAAACCGAAGAGGGACTTTCTTGCATTTAAAAAAATAGAGATTGGGTTGGAATATCAAGGGTCATTCGGCCAAGCCCATAGTGGAGAATGATTTTGCTGAGTTCTTGCATCAAAAGGCTAAGAGTGGATAGTAAGGTAGTTATTTTTTTGATCAAGACTTTGTAATTGTGACATATGGACCAATGCATGGAGATGGATGATGTCACCATAATGACATCATATTCTTAACAGCTGAATTAGTTAGGGGCTGATTCCTTAATCTAAGGGTGATAATTTCACATAAAAAACATCTTGAATTAAGGGCCTTTGGATACTTTCTACCCTATTCTAGAAGGCCATTCGGCCACTACAAGGGGGAGGGGTTTTCATTTTGGGTCACTTTTTGGCTGTCATTTTCTGATTTTGAGAGAAAAGAGCTAAGTATTGAAAAGCAAAGAAAGTTAGAAGAGAAAAATAGCTTTTGAAGGTTGCTAAAGGCACCTAACTCTTGCATTTTCTTTCTTTTTCCATGCTTAACTTGATGATTTCTTTAATATTTTGTGATTTTCTATTGTTTTTGGTTGTGAAATAAATGTTTTCAAGCTTCCTCCTAAAGCTCTTATTTTATGTTTTCTTGAAAAAATCTTAAAAAACAAATTTTTTTACTACTTTTTGGAGTTGGCCTAATGGCCTTGTTTTTGTGCATGGTTGGTGTTTGATCTTTTTTCATGTTGGTTGTGATGTTCTAGTATGTTTTGATGTTTTAACTTTTAAAAATGATCAAGATATGGAGCTTGTTTTAACCTTCTTTACTTACTTATCTTTATTTTTGCTGATTTTATCATTTTGTTTCCATGTCTGCTTACTTTGTCTGCCATTTTTAATTTTCTGTTTTCAACATGTTAAGTTGTTCATGCCTTGTGATTTTTCACCCAGTGTTCTGATTTTCGTGATTTTTCTGGTAGGTTATCCTTAGTCTAAAAACTAAGCCAATTTTTCCCATAGAGTTAGACATGTTCTGAGTCTCCTATATTTTTTTTAGATTTTTTAGAATTTTTTTAAAATAGGTTAAAAAATCACGTTTTAAAATTGGACAGTAGAGTCAGATTTGAATTTGAGGGAAAATTAATTTTTTGTTTTGTCTAAGGCATTAAGAGAATGCTGATTAGGAACCTTAGTTACTGTCTTAGGTTGATTTCTAAGCCATTTCAATCTTAAAAAAAATGATTTTATAAAGCTCGGATCAAGGGTGGTCAGGTCCGGGTTTTCAAAGCTAGGAAAATAGAGCAATTTGTAAAAGGGGTTCGGCCATGGTCATTTTTTTATCCAAGATTTTCAAAATTATTTTTAAACTAATCATAAAGTATTTTTGATTTTAGAAAATTTAATTTGATGGCTTTTCCTAAGCTAGCCGGATATCTTTTTAGGTATACGGATTTCCTTATTCAAAGGAAAAAATACACTTTCATGCATTGCATTTTCCATCTTCATGCATATTATATGATATGTGATTTTTGCTATGAATATTTCTATGGTAATGTTATTATTTTGATTTATATTTTATGGTGTTATATTGTTTGTTATATGGTTTTGAATATTCCATGTTATCCTATGTTTTTTATTTTGTAATTTATTTTTATCACATCATTTAGCATTTACTATGTTCATGCATTATTATTTTTATTTTCATGCATATTTCATGATAATATTATTTTATGTTTCATATTCATTTCATGTCACTTAGATTATAGTGCCATTTCATTTAGAATATATAATGTCACATAGATTATTCATTTCATTTAGAATATATTATGTCACCTAGGTTATTCATTTCATTTAGAATATATTATGACACTTAGGTTATTCATTTCATTTAGAATATATTATGACACTTAGGTTATATCATTTCATTTAGAACATATTATGACACTTAGGTTATATCATTTCCTTTAGATTATTTCATGTCATTTAGATTATACTATATCACACATGTTCATATTTTTTAAAAATGTTTTGAAAAGATAATGATTTTAAATAAAATAAAGTTATTCCCGAGTTAAAATAATTCATGTGTTCTCTTCCGGGTTGCTGGGGAAGATATCATCAATTGTCATTAATAACGGAATATCTTTCTTAAAACGAGAATGATTCGGAAAATTTTCTAAATAAATAAAATTTTTTATATTTTGCCGCGTTTGTCAGGGAATATAAGAAAATTTTGAATTAATAAATTCTGGATCATTTTCAATTAAAAAGGGAAATATTTTTCTTTAAATTGGGAATTATTTTAAAATGCCAAATTTAAAATCGACTTTTCACCGAGACTTGAGTTAACACATGATTAATAAGATACTGTTTTATAAGGGCATTGTGGAGGTGTTAATCCTTCCCCACACATAACCAAGTCCCGAACCCGCTTCTTTGATTTCTCAGGTTTAAAACGCAGACTTGAAATTGGTTTTAAAAATGTTTTAATTTTAAAATGTTTTACAAAACCGATTTTAGTAAGTGGCCGATCACACCTAGCCAAAAAAAAGATTGGTGGCGACTCCATGTCTTTTTCGAGGTTGTTTTCAATCCCTCATTTTATTTCAAGAGGAATTAAGTCGACTTTTCCTCTGTTTTCCAATGTCACACTTAACGAATATAAAGTCTTGCGATGAGACTTGTTATTTTTAGGTTGCGACAGCTTGGCGACTCCGCTGGGGATATTTAGAGAGTCAGGCCTAGAATTAGTCGTGTGTTATCAAAGTCTCGGTTTTGTTGGTTTATTCGGTATTTAATTTTAATTCCCATATTCTTTTTAAAAAAAAGGAGAATTTTGAAAATAATAAAATGTTTTAATATGTCCATACATACTCATGTGCATACATATTATTATTGTTCTCTGTTTTCTTTGGTGCATTTATTTATTGCCTAATTGATGCTTTACATTGTTAATCTTATTGGGGCATTTAGGATAGAGGTTAGGATAGTTGGTGAAAGGTTCGATTGTTCCTCCTCACACACTAAACGTGCATTTGCATAACATGAGCCCTATACCCGGGTTCCGTCCCTTTAAGTGGAAGTAAAGTACCTACGCTTCGTGTGGCAATAGCCTCCGCATAAGCTAGCAAAACACTTTTGGAGTATCAGATTACCTACGCTTCATATGGCAATAGCCTCCGCATAAGCCAGGGAAATGAACTCTAATGAATTGAACCCGCTTTTATCTGGGTGCCTTACTAGCCTTCACCAGCGACAGTGAGGAAAAATTCGAGGCCTTTAGAATCAATTCACCCTCATGTAGTGAACCTAGGCGAAGCCATGCCGAATTTTCGATTAGCTATCCTGAAGTTAGGAAACACGTAGAGGAGCATTTCTTACCTTTCACTATTTATTTATTTTATTTTATTATGATTTTTTATCTTATTATCCCATTACTGACTCGTGTTTTTTGTTTTTGTTTTTGTTTTCATTTCATGCATCATGGTCATTTAGGGATATTTGCCTTAAACCGGGTGCCAACCAAAGAGTTTTTTCGTTACAAGTCATGGAACGCCGAGATCTTCTATCAGTATCAGTGGTTAGCAAGGCATACCAGGAGGTTAGAACTGAGTCCAAGATGAATCAATGTGACAAAAGAGACTATTTGGCCGTGGGTTTTCCATCTGCACTTCCCGAATTAGTTCACCTGGATTTTGTTTGAAATGATTTAGTGAAATTAAGGGAAATTTGGAGACAGTGGGATTTTGATAGAAAGAATGAATTCACTAGGAAATATGGTGATATAGCTCTACGTCTCCTGATCGAGGTGGACGAGCAGCTGATTAGGGCCATAGTACCCTTGAGGAATATTCTACCTTGCTTCATATTGAGTCAGCAAATCTGGATAAGTTTTATTGGAAGGAGCAGATAACATCGAGCTGTCGGAAGAAACTTTCTAAAGTGATGCGTATAGATATTCCAATAGATTCTCCATAGATAAAGAAGAAGGGTTCGAGTGACTGCATTCCTTGGGTATTTTTGTAGAATTATATCAATAGCATCCCGGATAGTGATCACGTGTTGGATGTATTTGCTTTGGAAATTTGTGGTTAGTTATATTTTCGAAAGTGGAAGGTCATGTCGAGGTAGCTGTAGTGGATTTCCTTGATCGGTTAGACAAACATATTGATCCTTCTACTATTATTCTTGTTGATATGATTAGGTCACTTAGTTACTGTCGGAGGAAAGGAAAAGGGCATTTTGAGGGTTGTGTACGGCTCCTGTATGTTTAGATTCAGAGTCATTTTTGGGGAGATGATAACGGGAAGCTTCAGCCCTATATGAAGACATGTGTTCCTCTTACAAAATTCAACAACAAGAAATGGTCCAAGAAAGGGGATAAGAAATAATGGATTAAGACTCTCCGTCACTTAGGAAATGAGGATATAACTTGGAGGGCATCATGGATGCCACTTTGGTCAATTTCGTACCGTTGTGGTGAGAATTTATGGGTTCCATTGTTGGGAATTTCGGGGGCCGTTAGCTATGCACTATTACTAGTGCAGAGGCATTATGGATCTGAACAGTTTATCCCGATGACTCATGAGCTTATCTCGATGGACTTCTCTTATGGTGAGCCCGGATATATGGGGAGAACACGTCAAGTCATCATGGCATGGAAGGAACTATACCGCTCAAAAGTGGGTAGGTATACCGACAATGCTACTCTGACCTATCTGGTATGGAGGGCCAAGAAGATTCTCGACATTGTGCTTCCCGTCGAAGATCCCTCTGTTCATCCAGTTGTTTTCAGCCCGAATCGATAATACTGTCAGAAGTTGAGCTAGTTAGGCAGGAATTAGGAAAAGACAAAGGGAAGATGAAGCAAGAATGTGTTAAGCTTTAGGAAGATGTCGAGGATTTAAGGACTAGGCTAGAGATCCAAGAGACCAAGACAAGAAAAGTGGTCACAGAAAGGGATACAGCATTGGCCGATATATTAGATCTGCATCAAGAAAACAAGAAGAGAAGGGCCACTGGAAGATTCACGGGAGCCAGTATTTCTTTCAAAGCACATGAGAAAGAAATGAAGAAACTTCAAATGGAGTTGGATTATTGAAAGAGTAAGGCCAAGGAAAGTAAAGAAAAAGAGTTCGGTTTTTCTCAGGAGCGGCAGAAATGGGAGGATACACATTCCTTGTTGTCAACCAAGCTAGAGAGATGCCAGAAAGAAAATGAACAGTTGAGGTTCAGGTTGGGAAAGGAAGAACGTCCCTGATACGCAAAGGGAATGAGTCACTCCATGCGGCTATAAAGCAGCAACCGCCAGCCGAGAAAGTCGACATTGCTGATGTCATTTGAGAAAGCCGACAGAGCAAGTAATTGGTTGAAAGGGTGAAGACTTTGAGAGGAATGATCAATGGCTGTGGTATTTCTTGAAATTCAAGACTAGTGTAGGCAAATGTTTCTATGTAACCCGATGTTAAGAAATATACTGTATAAAGTTTTCTATGAATTAATGAAAAATCTTTGGCTTTGGGATTCGATTTTAAGGCAAATACCATTAGTTTCATCTTCATGAAAACATTCTCCATATATCAACTCATTCATTTATTTGTTTGTTTATAGTCATTCATTTAATCATTTGTCGATAGTCATTCATTTATTTGTTTGTTGATTAGTCATGTACATTTCATTTATTCATTCACTCAATAAATACTTTAATAAATAAATCAATAAATTCTAATCCATGGTATTTAAAAAATTAAAGGTACAATTGGGCGCACTCCGAAAGAACTGGATTTTCGACACTGTTACAACAATAGATCTCAAGCCAGGGTTATGGAGAATGATCATCTTGCTCGTATTGAAAGAATGGAACGGGTTCAGAAAGAACTGCAGGAGCAATTGACTAAGTCTCAGGAGGATCAAGAGAATAAATGGCTAAACTCATGGAAATGATGAATGCCATGATGAGATAGAAAAGGCCGGGGGAGAATTCGGTTATAGGAAAAGGGGCAGTGAATCAAAAAGGTCAACCTAAATTATGCAGCTGAATGGCCAAACATCCCAGAATGCGGGAAATGAACTTCCAACAGGGGCAGCATCCTATGTTTATATTCAACCGATGGCTGAGGCACAAAATTTTGCTCCCGAAAAGGTTAAGACTGGGGCTAACCCAATTGATGTTGATGTTCCAGACTTTGAGGAGCTTGCTGAGAAGGAGAAGGAAAAGATGGTTGAACTAAAAAAGATTGAATCTACAGAGTCCCAGAAAAAAGTATCAACTGTTGGAGGAGAGGCTAAGGGCAGTTGAAGGGGCAGAATTGTTTGGTAGTCTGGATGCCAAGAAGATGAGTTTGGTACACGGCCTGGTAATTCCTCCAAAGTTCAAAGTACCAAACTTTGAGAAATATAATGGGACTACCAACCCATCAGCACACCTCACCATGTACTGCAGAAAGATGATAGGACATGGTGACGATGAAAAATTTCTTATCCACTGCTTCCAGGATAGTTTAACGGGTTCTGCAACCCGATGGTATAATCAACTGACTCGGACAAAGATCCGTTCTTGGATGGATTTAGCTAGGGCTTTCATGGAACATTATAAGCATGTATCTGATATGATACTTGACAGGTTGTCACTGAAAAATATGGAAAAGAAAACTACTGAGAGTTTTAAAGAGTACTCTCAAAGGTGGAGGGACTTGGCCACTCAAGTGCTACCCCCTTTGACTAGCAAAGAAACTACGGTGCTTTTTATTAACACTTTAAAGGCACCATACTATGATAAATTGGTGGGGAGTGCCACTAAGAATTTTGTGAATATGGTTATATCCAGCGAAATGATTGAGACCGCCATTAAGAGTGGCAAGATAGAAGGAGGAGAGTCTTCAACTCCAAAAAAAAAAGTCCCCGCTAAAAAGAGGGAGGGAGAAACTCACGCAATTAGCTATAACCATTATCCCTATACACCACCTAGACCGTATACATCCCCTAGACCCTATACACCTCCTACACCCTACACACCTTACCCAGGGTACAATCCTTACTATCCCGCTGTAAACCACCTTACTCAAAACCCATTCCCTTATACCAACATACCACAACAACCATACTCAACTGGCGTATCCCCACAGATAATCTTTCCCTGAAACATTGTCTCGAATACCAAGGGTGCTGGGTGCAATGACCAACGTTCACCAAAGAATGATGAAAAACCCAAATTTGATGCCATTCCTATAACTTATGGTGAACTATATCCCAAACTATTGCAAGGTCAGCTTGTTGCACTCGTATCAATCGGGGATTGAGGGGCATTCAATCGAGGATTGCATTGCCTTTAAAAGGAAAGTCCAAAGTTTGATCAACTCCGGGGTTGTGAAATTCAGATCAACGAACGGGCCAAATATAGTAGGTAATCTATTGCCCAATCATGCTGAGAATCGGGTGAACGCAGTGATGTCAGGGGAAGTCAGTAGGGTGAAGAAGCACATCAGTGAAGTGAAGACTCTGATGTTAAAAGTGTGGGTTAAAATGGTTAAAGCAGGGTTGATTCAAGATGGAGGCAGTCTGAAAGTGGTTGCCAGCAGGACGGAGGGTTATTGTCCGTTCCGTAGATGCAAAGGACACACCATACAGGAATGCGGGGATTTTCTAGCCAAAGTTTAACGGATGATGGATGAAGGCCAGGCCTAATTTATGAGGAAGTAGAGGAGAAAGTGGATGCTACGGAGAATACAATTGGATACGGGGTAGGTAGACCTCTGATCATTTACTATGATGAGCCGCAGGAGAAGGTTACCCTGGTTGTTGAAGAAGTCATACCCAAATTTATCATAGAGCTCCCATCTTCTTTCTCGTACAAAGAGAACAAGGCTGCCCCATGGAAGTATGATTGCAGCGTGGTTACTCCAGGCTCTTCTAGTCAGCAGGTAGCAACCAACATAACGGGTGTAGGGCATTTAATGCGCAGCAGGAGATGTTATGCCCCCGATATTGTTGAGCAATGTCTATTGAGAAAGGAAGAAGAAGTTGATAAAGGAAAGAAAATAGCTGAGCCGGTCCATATTTAGATGGATCAGTCGAGAAGCGTGGAGAAGAATTCAATCCCAGTGAAAGAGCCGGTATGTGAAAAGGAGGCTTGTGAATTTTTGAAATTTATAAAGCACAACGAATATAGTGTGGTGGAGCAATTGTAGCATCAAGCAGCAAGGATTTCGATCCTTTCACTTTTGCTGAAATCGGAGCCGCACAGAAATGCCTTGTTAAGGGTTCTGAATCAGGTATATGTGGCCATTAATATATCGATGGAGAAATTGGATAGGCTGGTGTGGAATATTGCAGCGGATGATCATATATTTTTCAGTTATGATGAAATACCACCCAATGGTATTGGATCTATAAAAGCCCTTCACATAACGACCACTTGTAAAGGGCACATACTACTGCGGGTACTCTTGGACAATGGTTCCTCGTTAAATGTGATGCCCTTGGCAACCCTGTCTAAGTTACCGGTTGATATATCCTACATGCTACCTAGCTGCACTGTGGTCAGTGCTTTTGACGGCACTCGACGGGAGGTAATGGGAACCATTGAGGTTCCGTTGGAGATAGGTCCTTATACCTATAAGGTGTATTTCCAAGTTATGGACATCACCACGTCTTATAACTGGTTATTGGGAAGGCCTTGGATACATTCTGTCAGGGCGGTACCCTTATCTCTCTACTAGAAGTTAAAATTTGTAATGGAGGGACGTTTGGTCACTGTATCGGGAGAGGAGGACATCATAGCCTCTACATCTACTAACTCTCCTTACATAGAACCAAATGAAGATGCGAGGAATGCTCCTTTAGGTCTTTGGAATTTGTTAATGCTATATTCGTCGCTGAAGAACGTAAAATTCCAAAGCCAAAGCTGTCCAAAAATACCAGGCTGGGAGTGAGAACCACGGTCGAAAATGGCTGCAGAGAAGGAAAAGGATTAGGAAAATATCTTTAGGGTATGGCCAAGGTAATTGAAGTAACTGGAAAGAAAAATTGTTTTGGTCTTGGATATCTCCCGAAAGCTCATGAAAAGAGGAGACAAATTGAGAAAAACTTACAAAGGAGGATGGCCCGTCTCTCGGGTATGGACATAGAGTGGGAACACATGACTTTTCCACCAATCCTTCACAGCTTCCGTTTGGCCAGCTTTTTGTTTGGAGAAAAGGATTCCGACGACGTGCTGATAATGATTGAACAAGCTTTTGAGAAGTTCCATATGAGCAGGGACGAGCAGATGCAAGATATGATGATTTGTATGGCTGGTGAAGAAGGAATTGAAAAAAGAGATGCAAGTTGGATGGTATGCCCTGTCCACTAGGTTACAAATTGACGAACTAGAGTGCGACCGAGTGTCCAATAGTCTTTAGGTCTACTCCAAAGTAATACTTTAAAACAATCTTAATTATCTTTGCCCAAGTATATTAAGAATTTTTCTGTACGGGCTTTTGTTTAAAAATCTTCATTCAATGAATAACAAGCACAATGCATTTTCTTCATATTGATGTGTCCATATTCTTTCATTTTTTCTTTTTATTTTCCTTTTGTTGCCTATATACTTTCTTATATTGTTTCTTCCTCACCTATTTACAGGTGTACGGATGCGGAATATGAGGACCATCCTAACAATAATTTTGAAATTGATTTTGAAAGACCCATTTGCACGGGTGATTTCGACGCCAACGAAGATGCTGAGGATTATGGTCTGCCTCTGGATTTATTAAGGAAAATAAAACAAGCAAGTACTGCCTCATAAGGAGCTGTTGGAAATATTAAATCTGGGAAGTGGGGAAAAAATAAAAGAGGTTAAAATTGGGACCGCATTGTCATCATCAACAAAGGGTGAACTAATAGCTCTGCTCCGGGAATATGTAGATGTATTTGCATGGTCATACCAAGACATGCCAGGGTTGGATCTGGATATGTGGTTCACAAGCTCTCTTTAAGGGCAGAATGCACGCCGATTCAGCAAAAAATGAGAAGAATGAGGCCGGACATGCTGTTAAAGATAAAAGAAGAAGTGAAGAAGCAGTTTGATGTTGGGTTTTTAGAAGTGGCAAAATATCTGGAATGGGTAGCAAATATTGTCCCAGTACCAAAGAAGGATGGCAAAGTACAGATGTGTGTCGATTATCGGGATCTGAACAAGGCCAATCCTAAAGATAACTTCCCTTTGCCTCACATTGATACTCTGGTGGACAATACGGTAAAGAGTTCTTTGTTTTCTTTCATGGACAGATTCTCTGGGTACAATCAGATTAAGATGGCACCGAAAGATATGGAGAAAACCACATTCGTGACAATGTGGTGAACATTTTGCTATAAGGTAATGCCATTTGGATTGAAAAATGTCGGGCAACATATCAGAGAGCTATGGTGACTTTGTTCCATGATATGATGCATAAGGGGATTGAAGTTTATGTTGATGATATGATTGCAAAGTCACAAGGAGAAGATGAGCATATTGCGAATCTTAAGAAGCTCTTTGAAAGACTAAGAAAGTTTCTGCTCAAGCTAAACCCGGCAAAGTGCACTTTTGGAGTTACTTTTGGGAAGTTGTTGGGTTTTGTCGTCAGCAAAAGAGGAATTGAGATTGATCTAGATAAAGTAAAGGCCATCCAGAATTTGCCACCACCTCCTACTCAAAAGGAAATAAGGGGCTTTCTAGGAAGATTGAATTACATTGCTCGGTTTATTTCTCAGTTAATCGACAAGTTTGATCCAATATTTAAGTTACTTCGGCAGCGTGATCCGGGAGAATGGGATGAATAGTGTCAGATTGCTTTTGAAAAGGTTAAGCAATATCTATCCAACCCACCAGTACTAATGTCGCCTATTCCGGAGAAACCAACGATATTGTATTTATCAGTATTTGAGAGATCTATGGGCTGTGTATTGGGACAACATGATGAGACCGGGAAGAAAGAACAAGCGATCTACTACCTCAGCAAGAAGTTCACAGATTATGAGCTAAAGTATTCATCGATAGAAAAGCTATGTTGTGCCTTAGCCTGGACTGCTCGAAGGCTCAGACAATACATGTTGTACCATACGACGTGGTTAATTGCCAAACTAGATCCTATCAAGTATATGTTGGAAACACCCTCTTTGTCAGGAATAATGGCAAGATAGCAAGTTTTGTTGTCAGAGTACGACACTATATATGTGAGTCAGAAAGCTATAAAGGGTAGTGCAGTAGCTGAATTCTTAGCAAGTCGGGCGGTGAAAGATTATGAGCCGTTGAACTTTGATTTCATCGATGAGGATTTGACGTGCGTTTTGAAAGAAGATGAGATTCCCCCTAAAAAAATGTGGAAAATGTATTTTGATGGTGCATCTAATGCCATGGGGCACGGGATCGACATAGTGCTCATATCACAAGAAGAAGATTATTATCCTTTCACTTCCATACTGGATTTTGATTATATGAACAATACCGCTGAGTATGAAGCATGTACTATGGGCTTTCGTGCTGCAGTAGATAGAAAGATCAAAACACTTGAGGTTTTCGAAGATTCAGCCCTAGTGATATACTAGCTATGGGGAGAATGGGAAACCCGAGATGAAAAGCTAATCCGATACCGAGAGCTCATACTATGTTTGTTGGAGGAGTTTAAAGAAGTAAGTTTCAATTACTTCCCCCGAGAAGAAAACCGAATGGCGGATGCTCTAGCCACTTTGTCATCAATTTTTAAAGTAAATGAAGGGGCCGAAGTTGTGCAAATCAAGATGAGCATATACGAGTCTCCTGCCCACTACCTGAGTATCGAAGAAGAAGCAGATGGCCTTCCTTGGTATAATGACATCTTGCATTACATCAAGAGTCAACAATACCCTGAACAAGCAACAGAAAATGACAAGAGGACTTTGAGAAGATTGGCGATGGGTTTTGTCCTAGATGGTGAGATTCTCTACAAGAAATGGAAAGACCAAGTCCTATTGAGGTGTGTCGAGGTGTGTCGGGTCTGGCGAAGCTCGGAGAATTATTGAAGAAGTTCATGAAGGGATATGTGGCACTCATGCTGATGGTCATATGCTTGGTAAACAGATTATGAGAGCAAGGTACTATTAGCTGACGATGGAAGGGGATTGAATTAGTTATTCCCGGAAGTGCCATTAATGTCAGATATATGCAGATAAGATCCATGTGGCACCATCGTCTTTGCTTGTTATGACCACACCATGGCCATTTTCGATGTGGGGAATGGATATGATCGGGCCTATTACCCCGAAAGCTTCAAACGAACACCATTTTATCCTAGTGGCCATAGACTACTTTACGAAATGAGTGGAAGCTACTTCTTATGCAAATGTAATAAAGCCAGTGGTATGCAGATTCGTTAAAAAGGAGATCATATACCGATATGGATTGCCAGAGAGAATTATATCAGATAATACTCTCAATCTAAACAATAAGATGATGAGAGAAGTATGTACTCAGTTCAAGATCACACATCATAATTCGGCATCTTATCGTCCGAAGATGAATGGGGCAATAGAAGCAGCCAATAAGATTATTAAGAAGATTGTGGAGAAGATAACTGATGTGTACAAGGATTGGCATGAGATTTTGCCTTGCTCTTCACGCATACCGTACTTCGGTTCGCACATCTATGGGTGCTACGTAATTTTCCCTGGTATACGGGATGGAAACAGTGCTGCCTATTGAGGTTGAAATCCCTTCACTTTGTGTTTTGATGGACGTTGGATTAGAAGAGGCAGAATGGGTTAGAGCTCGCTATGAACAGTTGAATCTTATCGAGTAGAAAAGATTGAAGGTAATTTGTCAGGGGCAGTTGTATCAGAGAAAGATGATTGTCGCAACCTAAAAAAAATAATTTAACGACAATAACAATGAGTCTCAATAACAAGTCTCATCGCAAGACTTTATTATTCGTTTTCCTTAGACGTGACATTAAAAAAAACGAGGAAAAGTCGACTTAATTCCTCTAGAAAAACAAAGGTGTCGATACGTGATCCCGATCGCAGGGACCCATTCGAGTGAGGGGGAAACGAAATCAGAGGAGAAGATGACTTAATTCCTCTTGAAATAAAATAAATGGTCGAGGGTATGAAAACGGCCTCATAAAAAGACATGGAGTTGCCACCAATCTTTTTTAGCTAGGTGTGATGGGCCACCTATTAAAACCGATTTTATAAAACATTTTAAAATTAATTAAAACATTTTATAAAAACCAATTTCAAGTCTGCGTTATAAACCAGAGAAATCAAAGAAGCGGGTTCGGGAGTCGGTTACGTGCGGGGAAGGATTAGCACCCCCACAATGCCCATATAAACCGGTACCTTATTAATCGTGTGTTATCTTAAGTCTCGGTAAAAAGTTGGTTTTTAATTTAGTATTTCATGTTAATTCCCAATTTTAAGAAAAATAATTCCATTTTTAATTGAAAATGATCCGGAATTTATTAATTCAAATTTTCCTACATTCCCCAACAAAATCGGCAAAATATAGAAATTTTTATTCATTTGGAAAACTTTTCGAATCATTCTTTTTTTTTTGAAAGAAAGATATTCCTTTATTAATGATAATTGATGATATTCCCTCCAGCAAATCCGGTAGAGAATTCATGAATTATTTTAACTCAGGAATATCTTTATTTTTATTGAAAATCATTATTTTTTTCAAAACATTTAAAAATGTGAACATGAACATGTATGACATAAACAAAATGACATGGCAAATCTAGATAATATAATGCAACCTAAATGATGTGACATAATTCAAATGACATAGTATATTCTAGGAAAAATGAAAAAATCCTAAGTATCATGGTATATTCTAAATGATATGAAATGAATTAAATGACATGGCAATTCTAAATGATATGGCATATTTTAAATGACATGGCACATTCTAAATAAAAATACCTAAATGACATGGAATATGATATAAATGACAAGAAATGACATGAAATTAAAATAATGCTAACATATAATATACATATAAATGAAAATAAAAATAAAAATAATAATGCATGAACATAGTATATACTAAACAATATGACAAAAAATAACTAAATAAAAAACATAAGATATCATGAAACCTTCAAAATCATATGGTAAAAAAAATATAAGATCATAAAATGTGAATTAAAATAATAATAATATCATGGAAAATATCATAGCAAAAATCACACATTTAAATAAAATGCATGAGCATGGAAAATGCAATGCATGAAAATGTATTTTTTCCTTTAATTAAAGAAATCCGTATATCTAAAAGGATATCCGGCTACCTTAGGAAAATATGTCAAATTAGATTTTCTAAAAAACAAAACTTTGTGATTGTTTGAAAATAATTTTGAGGAAAACTTGAATAAAAATTAAAACCCTTACCAAACCCTTTTAAAATGGCTCTAATTTCCTAAGTTTTAAATCCCGGACTTAACTACCCTTAACTCGAGATTTATAAAATCATTTTTAAAGTTTAAAAAGGCTTAGAAACTACCTTAAGACAGTAGCTAAAACTTCTAACCAACCCCCTCTAAATGCCTTAGCCAAATTCAACCATTATTCCTCTTTTGATTTCAAATCTACCTCTACTGTCCAGTTTTGCCACATGACTTTTTAGCCTATTTTTAAAAATTCAAGAAAATCTAAAACAAATACTGGAGACTCAGAACATGTAAATATACACGAGAAAAACTTTTCTTAATTTTATGATTAAAGATGATTGCCTAGAAAAATTGGAGATGTTGGAGTACTGGGTGAAAAAAACAGTTTTGTCAAAACACATTTTTTGCCTTTGATAAATTCATTCAAAAATCAAAGTAGAAATTGTTGGAAATCATCCTAAAGACCTAAGGACAATAGCTAAACATTTAAAAACCTTTGAAAAAAATTGACTAAGTAAAAAAATCACAAAGGTAGAATAATCAATTTGACAATTCCTTAATTTTCCACAAGTATGCTCAAGGGAGCATGACTTTGAGCCATTAATTGGCCTAAGTCACAAATCAAGTGGCAATGACATGGAATGAATGAACATGAAGCAAATGAAATGTATGTAATGCATGGTATACAGGTCTAAATGGTAAAGGAAATTCATGACAACCTAAATGCCTAGCATGAATTTGCATGGCAATAAATGCTATCCTAACTCAATATGCATGCAATGCTTGTTAATGTAAATATGACTTGGACCTAATATGTTATGAATATGCATGAAATTGCTAATATGACCTAAAACCTAAATAGCATAGTAATGCATGACAATAGCAATGTGATTTAAGACTCAATATGCATGGCAATACCAATATGGCCTAGACCTAAAATGTAATGAACATGCCTAGCAATACTATGAACATACAATGACTCATGAAACTAATGTCAATGCTGGAACAAACAGAAACTAATACACAATTTCAAGATATGATAATGCAAAGCATGTTACCTAAACAAAATGCAAATGCATGACAAGGCAAGGGATGCATGAAGAGGCAAAATGATCACATGAGACTCTAATGCAATCCTATTTAGTAAATGACATAAGTACATGACAAATCATATTAAAATGCATAATGTCATGACATTTTCAATAGCATGTAAAGTACCAAAATCAAAATGCACAAGCTCATGGCATGGAAATGCAAACAAGTTAAGAAACAAAAGGAAAATGCACATGCAAGGCAAACAACAATGGGATTGCCGAATGGTCATGGATCAATATGATGGCATTTTTATCATATCATTTTCATAAACACATGGCATACTAAAATCAAAATATGCAAGTTCATGGCATGGAGATGCAAAAATTACAAGCAAAACTAGTAAGTAGAACAAGGAAAGTTACGCTCCATGGTTGGTATCAAATGGGCATAGCCTCTCACCAAACCATAATCACTTGGTCTTGCCAAGATCATGAAGCCTTTCCATCTCAATAAAACAGAAAATAAACCATGTAAAATAGAAAATAAGTGAGCTTCATGGTATGTAAAAATGGGCATAGCCTCTCTTCTAACCATGGTCACTTGGTCTAGCCAAGATCATGTAGCCATTTCAACCTTTTTTGCTTCATATTTTGTAAAAAATCAAAACCTTAGAATCTTCTAAAAAACTTGTAAAAATCATTTTTCACAACAACATGCAAGGAAGAAAAAAAATGAAGAACAAGGCAAATAAATGTGCCATTTTCGGCCATGGCATGAAACCATAGAAAAATATTGTTTTCCACCATTTCAAAGAAGAAGAAGAGATGAAAACATGAGTAAACATTAAAAATATTTATTTCTATGAAAAATGTAGTAGGAAAACATGATAGAAAAATCAAGAAAACACCATGGAAATGAAGAAGAAAGCTAGGTTAGAGCTTCGTAGAGATGACTACCTTCAAGCTCTCTATTGAAAACCCTTTTTTTTCTTTCTTTCAAAACATTTTTCTTGCCAAATTAGCTACTATTTTTCAGCCAAAAACTTTGAAAAAATGAAATCCTCCCCCTCCCTTTAGCCTTGGCCGAATGGCCCTCTAACCCTTGGATGGGAATTGCACTTTTTCTCCTCCAATATTGGCCTTTAGATTTAGATATTTTGATGACAACATAAAAATGTCGTCTTTCCAATTGATAGCAGCCCTTAAGATGTGTACTCAGCCCTTGTAGTAACCTTAGCCATTAGATGCAAAAGAGGACCAATCCCATGCACTCCTTTGCTTGGCCCTCTTGAGTGTCTACCCTTGGATGAGTTGTGCTCTTCCATTCTTGGTCATTGGATGAAGCCAACATAAATATGACATCTTGTAGATTAAATCCAGCCCTCAACATGTGTACTCATCCCTTGTAGATGGCCTAAGCCATTGGATGAAAAGAGATAATCCCATGCACTCCCTTGCTCAACCGAATGGATGCTCACCCTTGGATGAATTGTGGTCATCTTTTTTCTTCCATTCTTGGCCATTAGATGAGGGTTATTTTATGACAAATAAAAATGTCATTTTGGCATTTAAACTTGGCCATTGATGGTGCATTCAACTTTCCTACAAGGCACCTAAGCCATTGGATGAAGGGGGGACCATTTGCAACATGTTAGTGGTAGCATGTGGCTTTATAATGACTAGGGAATTAAATTGTTCAAGCTTCCTTCTTGTCCTCTATGTTGGCTGACCAAGGGAAGAAAAAATCCCAGCAATTCCTTCTTCTTTCATATTTTCATCAATTACAAATTTGTCCTTTTTGGTTTATTTGGTGAAATGATCTTTTTGCCCCTCGAACTTAAATAAATAGCAAACGGACTCCAATTTTTAATTTTCTTTTTTCAGTACTTTTTAAAATAATAAAAAATAAAATTTTGGAAGTTTTCAAAAATTTCCGAGTCCATTTGCTATTTATTTTGGATTTATTTCTGAAATTACCCGTTTTATGCACCCGAACTTTACCATTTTTTAAACGAGCTCCAAATCAAGATTTTTCTTCACCAATCTCTTCCAAATAATTTAAAAATGTGATCTAGAAGTTTTCATAATTTTTGGAGCTCATTTCTATTTTTTCGGGATTTATCTGCTTGAATTACTACAAAGGGGACCCGGTATTTGGCCATTTTGCAAACGAACTCTGAATCAAGATTTTCTTTCGCCAATCTCTTCCAAATAATTTAAAAATGAGATTTAAAAATTTTCAAAATTTTTGGAACTCGTTTGCTATTTTTTCGGGATTTATCATGTTGAATTACTACATAGAAGACCCGGTGTTTGGCCATTTTGCAAACAAACTCTGAATCAAGATTTTCTTTTACCAAGCTCTTCAAAATGATTTAAGAATGAGACTTACAAATTTTCAGAATTTTTGAAACTCGTTTGCTATTTTTTCGGGATTTATCTGCTTGAATTACTACATAGGAGACCCGATATTTGGCCATTTTGCAAACGAACTCTGAATCAAGATTTTCTTTCTCCAATCTCTTTGAAATTATTTAAGAATGAGATTTTCAAATTTTCAGAATTTTTGGAGTTCATTTTCTGTTTTTCCCATATTTTCCAATTTTGCCCTTTTGCCTTTGAAACTCAGTTTTGCTCAAAACAAGTCTGATTTTCAGATTTTCTTCAAATTGAGCCTCGGGCTATCCTTGTTTACTCATTTCTCATCAATTAAGGGCTTTAGATCTTTCGAATTGGGCCATTTCTGCAATTTTTTCTAAATTTCACAGAAATCCACCAAAAAACCTTAATTCTCGGTTTTCTTCCGAATTGACTTTTTTATCAGTTTTTCTTCCAAATGGCTTCTCCATTATCCGTACTCAGTGCTTATCTTTCATTTGAGACCTTCAATTCTGACCAATTTGATCGTTTAAGCAATTTTCCCCAAATTTCCCTAATTAGGGTTTCTTTTCTACTGAATCTCGTAACTTAACTTCCGAACTCCATATCTTTCAATCTAGACCTTGGATTATCAAAATTCTTTCACCGTTTTCAATTGAACCTCAAATCTTGATTTTGAAAGTGGGTTGACTTTTTTAGTAGTTGACTTTTTTGAAGTTGATTTTTTCTAGGTTGACTTTTTTTTGGGGTTGACTTTTTTTGAGTTTGACTTTTTCTGTCTGCTTTCTTAGACTAAGCCTCGGAGTACCACCTGCAAGATGAGAAAAGCCTTTTAGCATTCTGAAACATCAATTTAAGAAGAAAATGTACCTAATTTAGGGGTCCGGACAAAATTAGGTGTCTACAATGATTCGAGCCCATAACAAGAAGGTTCATCCTAGACAGTTTTGAGAAGGGGAGTTGGTACTAAGAAAAATTATCCCTATAGTGAAAGATACACGAGGAAATTGGGAAGGACGCTATGTGGTGAAAAGAGCTTTTTCTGGAGGAGCGTTGATTCTGACTCGGATGGACGGGGATGACTTGAGAAATCCCGTAAATGCTGATGAATTGAAGAAGTACTATGCTTGAAGAAAAAAAAAAGGTGTGATACTGTGCACATGGAAATTCGAATGATTCCAAATGTAAAAGTGAAAATTCTCTATATCTATTTCCCCTGAGAATTGCTTCTCAATGAGAATATTCATGCTTGATATGATGAATGACCATCTTTCATATTCTTTTCACTAAGAAAAAATTATCCTTAGTCACCCCTTTGAGCCTTATGAATTATTTCTTTCTCTAAACCTTGATCAAGGATCACCCTCTATATTGGAGGACAGATGCAAGGAAAAGTAATCAAAAAAGATTATGGCAAAAATGAGAGCCATCGGAAAGGTGTGAAATCTAAGAATGGCAAATGAAAGCCAAGAATGAAAAAAGAGAAAAAGGAAAAGTCCAAAAAAGGACGAATGCTTCAAGAATGAATTTTTTTCAAGAACTAATACTTGATCTAATCACCCTTAAACACATTTTGGGTCTGTTTACCCTTTCTTTCTAAGCCCGAGCTATGGCCTATATTACGTGCTCTAAAATTCCATTTTGATCAAGCATGAATATTTAATTTGAAGGGTTTTTTTAGAATTCATTTCATCTTTTGGAATTGACATTTGTTACTTTGGAAGCATTCAGAATTCTCAGATGCATGGTAGAACATCAGAAAAAAGAGAAAAGAAAAAATGAAAAATGAAAAAAGAATGTAAAAGGAGAGGTTTAAGCCAAAAACCCGTAAAAGGCGACTTAATACCAAATGGGGGAAACTTGAGTTGAAAACCCACAAAGGGCGGCTCAAGTACTGATTAAGGTTTGAAAGAATGCTCTGTGCAAAAGGGGGAGAAAGTATCTAAAAATTAGAGGAAAGGGGAAAAACTCAGTCTGACGTAACTATGGAAGTCGAGAGATTACCAAAGTAAATTGCTCATTCAAGAGAAATTTCAGATGAGTTGAAGAAAGAGGGGTCCAAGATATTCCGCATCTGGGGCATCTACAACCTACAACTCTACACTTGTTTTCTTGTATCCTTGATATTCACCTCTGTTATTTTAAAACATTGGTTGCAATAAATCCTTGTTATCCCTTTTATGACATTTGTTTGTTTCATATTTTCTTTCATACATTTTTATGATGCATTGTGATTGTTATTAAAATGAATGATGAGTAGTAAACATAAAAATCTTTAAATAAAAAGATTTCAGAGTATTACTAAGGAGTAGATTTAAATCTTAGAAAAGGTTTGGAAACCACTAATCTTGATGGAAAATTAACCAAGTAAAGGTAAAACAGTGAATGTGTTGGAGACTCTGTCATGAAGTCAGAAAATTTGAGAATTTCAGTGGAGTCATAAACTGGGACTGTTTGACAATTTATCTTGAGTGAAGATTCCTCAAGTGGGGCATCTATGAAAAGTTGAGGACTCCGTCATGAAGTCAGATAATCTATGAACCACAAAAAAACCATGGATTAGAAATCATGACACAATCATTTGATTGCATTCATCCTTAGGAAACATACAAATATTTGCAAAGCATGTCATTCTCGTCACTGCATTTAGCTAACATTGCAGGAATTAGGAAAATTTTGGCTACCCCAAATTGAACTTGTTCTATTTCTGAAATGAGTCGAGCCCCGAGACCATTATCAAGGTATTTCCTTTTGTTTCAAATCGAACTTGTTCTGCTTCTCAAATGAGTCGAGCCCCGAGACCATCGTCGAGGACTTTCCTTTTGTTTTTAAAATCGAACTCGTTCTGTTTCTCAAATGAGTCGAGCCCCGAGACCATCGTCGAGGTATTTTCCTTTTGTCTTTAAAATTGAACTCATTCTACTTCTCAAATGAGTCGAGCCCCGAGACCATCGTCGAGGTTCTTTCCTTCTCTCTCATTCTGCTTCTCAAATGAGTCGAGCCCCAAGACCATCGTCGAGGTACTTTTCTTTTGTCTTTAAATCGATCTCGTTCTGCTTCTCAAATGAGTCGAGCCCTGAGACCGTCGTCAAGGTATTTTCTATTTAAATCATGGATAAGACCTCCCGACACCGTTCTTAAGACCTCCGGGCATAATTTTTCTGTTTAAATCATGGATAAGACCTCCGGACACCATTCTTAAGACCTCCAGGCACAAGTTTCCAGAATTTTACAGTTTTAAAAGTGAATAAGTCTTTGGTGGTGATATCCAAAGCCTTTTGTGGAGATATCCAGGGTTTTATAGTTTTAAAAGTAAAGAAGCCTTTGGTGGTGATAGCCAAAGCCTCTTGTGGAGATATCCAGAGTTTTATAGTTTTAAAAAATGAGTAAGTCTTTGGTGGTGATAGCCGAAGCTTCTCGAGGTGATACCTAGAATTTTAAACACAGCTAAGCACAAGATAGGATAAGATCCCGAGACCATCGTCGAGGTATTTTCTTCTCTTGCAAATTGAACTTGTTTCCTTAAGACGGGTCGAGCCTTGATTAGTTAGGGAATTCAATTTAAGGACAAAATCTTAAATTTACAGCTTTTAATCATTAAAAAAAATGAAATGAGTTCACTAGCCGGACAAAATTAGTGTTTGTTTATCTTTGTCTGATTCCCAATTCTCAACAATAGCCAAAGAAGGGCAGCCTTCAGACACCTAATTTTGTCCTGACCACTGAATCAGGTATTTTTCTTCCTAAAATGATTTTTCAGAATGCAGAAAAGCTCTTCTAAGGGGATACTCCGAGACTTAGTTTAAGGGGCCGAGTATAAAAAGTCAACCAAAAAGTCAACTACTAAAAAATTCAACCCATATTAAAAATAAAGATTCAAAGTTCAATTGAACAATGGTGAAAGAATTTTGATAATCCGAGGTCTACAACGAAATATATGGAGTTCGGAAGATGGGTTACAAAGATTCAGTGGAAAGGATACCCTAGTTCGTAAAATTTGAGGAAAAGTGCTTAAACGATCAAATTGGTCGAAATTAGGGGTTCCAAATGAAAGATAAGCAATGACTACAGGTAATGGAGAGGCCATTTGGAGGCAAAACCGAAGGAAAAGTCAATTTGGAAGAAAACCGAGAATTAAGATTTTTGGTGGATTTTGGTGAAATTGTGGAAAATTATAGAAATGGCCCTATTCGGTAAAACTAAAGCCCCTAATTGATGAAGAGTGAATAAACAAGCATAGCCCAAGGCTCAGTTTGAAGTAATTCCGAGAAAATAGCCGATTGGAGGAAAAACGAAGAAACGAGGAAATTCTAGATATTGGAAAAAGGAAAAATCAAAACGGAGGGAAATTTGATCATAAAAATGCATTTTCGGACCAACTCACATTCAATATATAACAAAGGCACAGAAAAAGAAAATCTGGAAATCGAACTTGTTTTAAGTAAAACCGAGCTTCGGAGGTAAAAGAGGAAATTTGGAAAATTCGAAAAAAAATATCAAATGAGCTCCAAAAATTTCCAAAACTTCCAGACCTCAATCTAAAATCATTTGGAAGAGATTGGCGAATAAAAATCCAGATTCGAAGCTCGTTTGTAAAATGGCAAATCTCGAGCCCACTAAGATGAAATTCCAGAAGATAAATCCTGAAAAAATAGCAAATAAGCTCAGAAAATTGTGAAAACTTCCAGATCTCAATTTTAAATTATTTGGAAGATATTGGTGAAGAAAAATCCAGATTCAGAGCTCGTTTGAAAAATGGTAATAGTTTAGGTGCACTAAGGGCAATTTTGGAAGAAAAATCCGAGAAAAATAGCAAATGGGCTCAAACAGTTATGAAAACTTCAAGAATTTAATTTTTTATTATTTAGGAAGTATTGAAAAAATAAAATTTGGATTTGGATTCCGTTTGCTATTTTATTAGGTTCGAGAGCCAAAAAGGTTATTTTATCGAAGAAACCGAAGAGGGCCTTTCTTGCATTTAAAAAAATAAAGATTGGGCTGGAATATCAAGGGCCATTCGGCCAAGCCCATAGTGGAGAATGATTTTGCTGAGTTCTTGCATCAAAAGAAAAGAGTGGATAGTAAGGTCGTTATTTTTTGATCAAGCCTTTGTAATTGTGACACATGGACCAATGCATGGAGAAGGATGATGTCACCATAATGACATCATATTATTAACAGCTGAATTAGTTAGGGGCTGATTCCTTAATCTAAGGGTGGTAATTTTACATAAAAAGCATCTTGGATTAAAGGGTCTTTGGATCAAATTTGGCTAGGAAAAAATTATAACTTTCTACCCTATTCTAGAAGGCCATTCGGCCACTACAAGGGGGAGGGGGGTTTTCATTTTGGCTCACATCTTGGCTGATCATTTTCTGATTTTGAGAGAAAAGATCTAAGTTTTGAAAAGCAAAGAAAGTTAGAAGAGAAAAATAGCTTTTGAAGGTAGCTAAATGCACCTAACTCTTGCATTTTCTTTCCTTTCCATTCTTAACTTGCTGATTTTATATTGTTTTTGGTTGTGAAATAAATGTTTTCAAGCTTCCTCCTAAAGCTCCTCTTTTATGTTTTCTTGAAAAAATCTAAAAAAACAATTTTTTTTTACTACTTTTTGGAGTTGGCCGAATGGCTTTGTTTTTGTGCGTGGTTGGTGTTTGATCTTTTTTCATGTTGGTTGTAATGTTCTAGTATTTTTTGATGTTTTAAATTTTAAAAATGATCAAGATATGGAGCTTGTTTTAACCTTCTTTACTTACTTATCTTTATTTTTGCTGATTTTATCATTTTGTTTCCATGTCTACTTACTTCGTTTGCCATTTTTAATTTTCTGTTTTCAACATGTTAAGTTGTTAATGCCTTGTGATTTTACTATACTATGTGTTTGTAAAAATGTATAGCTACATTCTTACCTTTACATCATGTTTTTTTGGTTAAGCATGTTTCTTTTTTAGTCTTGTATTTAGTATGTCATGTGTTTGTGGTAATGTCATGCTTAGGATTTCATCATTTAGATCTTAGGACCATTTGGCTACCCTAGATATTGTGCTTTGTATGTGCATTTTCATCTTGCTAGTTGACAGTCTTGCATTTCCATGCCATAATATTGTGTATTTTGATTTAGTATGCCATGTTTTTGTGTTTATTCCATGATAGGATCTCCTCATTTAGATCTTAGGTCCATTCGGCTACCCTGATATTTTGCTTTGTGTGTGCATTTTCATCTTGTTTAGTTGATAGGCTTGCATTTCCATGCCATAATATTGTGTATTTTGATTTAGTATGCCATGTGTTTGTGTTAATGCCATGATAGGATTTCCTCATTTAGATATGTGTCCATTCGGCTACCCCATTGTTTTGTGCCTTGTGTGTGCATTTTCATCTTGTTAGTTGACATGCTTGCATTTCTATGCCATGATTTTGTGTATTTGGTTTAGTATGTCATGTGTTTGTGTTATTTCCATGCATTTTTTAGGTCTAGTTCACGTTTGCATTGCCATGCATTTCATGCATATTAGGTCTAGGTAGCATTTATTGCCATGCAAGTTCATGCTAGGCATTAGGTCATTTTGAACTGCCATGCATTTTCTATGTCATTTAGGCCTTGGATCATGCATTCCATACATTAAACTTGCTTTTTGTTCATGCGTCTCATATCGTACCACTTGATTTTTGACTTAAGCCAATAAATGGCTTAAAGTCAAGCTCACATGAGCATGCTTGTGGAAAATTGAGAAGTTGTCAAGTTGAAATTTCTACCTTTGTGATTTTTTTTACTTAGGCAATTCTTGTCCAAATTTTTATAAATTTTAGCTACTGTTTGTAGGTCCTTATAAGAGTCTCCAATATTTTTACTTTGATTTTTGAATGATTTTATCAAAGGCTTAAAAACAATTTTTGCCAAAACAGTTTTTCACCCAGTGTTCTGACTTTCGTGATTTTTCTGGTAGGTTATCCTTAGTCTACAAATTAAGCCAATTTTTTCCCATAGAGTTAGACATGTTCTGAGTCTCCTATATTTTTTTTTAGATTTTTTAGAAATTTTTAAAATAGGTTAAAAAAAATCACGTTTTAAAACTGGACAGTAGAGTCAGATTTGAATTTGAGCGAAAATTAATTTTCTGTTTTGTCGAAGGCATTAAGAGAAATCTGATTAGGAACCTTAGCTACTGTCCTAGGTTGATTTCTAAGACATTTCAATCTAAAAAAATGATTTTATAAAGCTCGGGTCAAGGGTGGTCAAGTCTGGGTTTTCAAAGCTAGGAAAATAGAGCCATTTGTAAAGGGGGTTCGGCCATGGTCTTGTTTTTATCCAAGATTTTCAAAATTGTATTTAAACTAATCACAAAGTATTTTTTATTTTAGAAAATTTAGTTTGATGTGTTTTTCTAAGGTAGTGGGATATCTTTTTAGGTATACGGATTTCCTTATTCAAAGGAAAAAATACACTTTCATGCATTGCATTTCCATCTTTATGCATATTATATGATATGTGATTTTTGCTATGAATATTTTTATGGTAATGTTATTATTTTGATTTATATTTTATGGTGTTATATTGTTTTTTATATGGTTTTGAATATTCCATGTTATCCTATGCTTTTTATTTAGTCATTTATTTTTATCACATTATTTAGCATTTACTATGTTCATGCATTATAATTTTTATTTTCATGCATATTTCATGATAATATTATTTTATGTTTCATATTCATTTCATGTCACTTAGATTATAATGCCATTTCATTTAGAATATATTATGTCACATAGGTTATTCATTTCATTTAGAATATATTATTTCACATAGGTTATTCATTTCATTTAGAATATATTATGTCACCTATGTTATTCATTTCATTTAGAATATATTATGACACTTAGGTTATTCATTTCATTTAGAATATATTATGACACTTAGATTATATCATTTCATTTAGAACATATTATGACACTTAGGTTATATCATTTCCTTTAGATTATTTCATGTCATGTAGATTATACTATGTCACACATGTTCATATTTTTTTAAAATGTTTTGAAAAGATAATGATTTTAAATAAAATAAAGTTATTCCCGAGTTAAAATAATTCATGTGTTCTCTTTCGGGTTGCCGGGAAGAATATCATCAATTATCATTAATAACGAAATATCTTTTTTAAAATGAGTATGATTCGGAAAATTTTCTAAATAAATAAAAAATTTTATATTTTGTCGCGTTTGTCGGGGAATATAGGAAAATTTTGAATTAATAAATTCCGGATCATTTTCAATTAAAAAGGGAATTATTTTTCTTAAAATTGGGAATTATTTTAAAATGCCAAATTTAAAATCGACTTTTTATCAAGACTTGAGATAACACAAGATTAAGGTACCATTTTATATGAGCATTATAGGGGTGCTAATCCTTCCCCAAACGTAACCGAGTCTTGATAAAACACAGACTTGAAATTTGTTTTAAAAATGTTTTAATTTTAAAATGTTTTAAAAAATCAATTTTAATAGGTGGCCGATCACACCTAGCCAAAAAACGAATGGTGGCAACTCCATGTCTTTTTCGATGTTGTTTTCAAACCCTCATTTTATTTCAAGAGGAATTAAGTCGACTTTTCCTCTGTTTTCCAATGTCACGCTTAATGAATATAAAGTCTTGCGATGAGACTTGTTATTTTTTAGGTTGCGACATTGGTCATATCAATGAGACAAGGATTTCCAAATTGCATAAACATGGTTATTTGGAACCCTTTGATTATGAATCATATGAGACTTCTGAATGTTGTCTCCTTAGTAAGATGACCAAGACTCCCTTTACTGGAAAGGGTGAAAGAGCTAGTGTTTTATTGGGCTTAATACATTCAGATGTATGTGGGCCACTAAACACAGCTGGTAGAGGTAATTACTCATACTTCATAACCTTTATCGATGATCATTCTAGATATGGTTATGTGTATCTGATGAGATACAAGTCTGAACCTTTTGAAAAGTTCAAAGAGTTCAGAGCTGAAGTAAGAAACAGACTGGGAAAAATATTCTAGCTCTTAGATTGGATCGAGGAGGAGAATATTTAACCCATGATTTCTTAGATCATTTGACGGAAGATGGAATTCTGTCGCAATGGACTCCACCTAGAACTCCTTAGCATAATGGAGTGTCCGAGAGGAGAAATTGAACCTTGTTGGACATGGTTCGGTCCATGATGTCTAAGGCTGACCTTCCGATATCCTTTTGCGGATATGCCTTAGAAACTGCAGCTTACCTTCTAAATAGGGTTCCAAGCAAATCGGTAGATAAGATACCATATGAGATATGGAAAAGCAAGAAGCCATACTTATCTTATCTAAAGATTTGGGGATGTACTGCTTATGTGAAGCAAGTACCATCTGATAAGCTAGGAACTAGATCAGAAAAATGTAAGTTTGTGGGATATCCTAAAGAGACTATGGGATATTAGTTTTACAGTCCTACTGATCAAAAGGTGTTTGTGTCAAAACACGCTGCTTTTCTAAAGAAAGAGTTTCTACTAGAAGGATTCAGTGGGAGAAAAATAGAACTTGAAGAAGTTCAAGAACCACAACCTAACATTCCCTCAGAACCTGAGCCATTGGTCGAGGCATTGGATTCTCTGACTAATGCTCAAGAAACACGAGTACTCCGAAGGTCTAGTAGGGAGAGGCAAACACCAATAAGATATGGATTTCTTTTGGAAAGAGATGGTTTGCCCATTGACAATGAACCTACTACCTATAAGGAAGCGATGTCGGACATCAATTCCAAGAAATGGCTAGAAGCCATGAAATCCGAAATGGATGCCATGGAAGTTAACCAAGTTTGGTCTTTAGTTGATCCACCTCAAGGGATAAAATCCATAGGGTGTAAATGGGTCTACAAGATAAAGATAGACATGGATGGCAGCATACAAACGTATAAGGCCAGATTGGTTGCAAAAGGTTATAATTAAGTTGAAGGCATTGATTTTGAAGAAACCTTTTCACCATTTGCCATGGTAAAGTCCATTAGAATAATGCTTGTTGTTGCTGTATACCATGATTATGAGATATGGTAGATTGATGTAAAAACTGCATTCCTTAACAGGAATTTGCAAAAGGAAGTGTATATTACACAGCCTGAAGGTTTTTCATCCAAGGCCACCTCTAATAATGTATGCAAGCTGTAAAAGTCCATTTATGGACTAAGGCAAGCATCTCGGAGTTGGAACATTAGGTTTGATGAAACAATTAAAGAATTTGGTTTCATTAAGAATCCTAATGAACCATGTGTTTACAAGAAGATAAACGGACATGTAGTTGTGTTCCTAGTGCTATATGTCGATGACATATTGCTCATAGGAAAAGATGTACCTATGCTTCAGACCACCAAGGTCTGGCTATCCAAACAATTCTCCATGAAAGATTTGGGAGAAGCAGCATATATTCTGGGAATTAAGATCTATAGAGATAGATCGAAAAGGCTGCTTGGATTATCCCAATCCGTTTACATAGACAAGGTGCTAAAGAGGTTTAGCATGGATATCTCTAAAAGAGGTAACTTGCCTATGGTACATGTTGTACAACTCTCGAAAGAGATGTGTCTTAAAACTTATGAAGAAAGGACACGGATGGACAGGATTCCATATTCTTCAGCATTTGAATCTATCGTGTATGCTATGTTGTGCACTAGACCAGATGTATCATACGCTCTGACTGTCATGAGCAGATACAAAAGGGCAATCTTGGTGATAGTCACTAGATTGCTGTTAAGAATATCCTTAAGTACTTGAAGAGCATTAAGGATATTTTCTGGTCTATGGAGGGGCTAAACTGATTAAGGATATTTACCTTGAATCTTGGTACAATCAATTGGAAAGGTTCCAAACTAGAGATGACTGTACATTCAACAACCAAAGCCGAGTATATCTCCTCGTTTGAGGCAACGAAGGAGGTTGTTTGGATCAAGAAGTTCATTAAAGAACTTGGTTGGTTTCGAGCATTATTGATCTAGTACCACTTTACTGTGATAACAATAGAGCCATAGCGCAAGCTAAGGAACCAAGGTCTCATCATAGATCCATAAATATATATTACGGCAGTTTCACCTGATTAGTGTAATTGTTGAAAGAGGTGACATTCATTCTCATGCCAAGTCACTTGGTTTGCCATGTCATTATGTTTATCTAGCTTTGGTTTGCTGTGTCATTTTCATTCACATGACATTTATTATCATGCTATGTTATTCATAACATTTTTAATAAATAAGGCAATATTCTCGAGTTTAAATAATTCATGATTTTTTCTTTTGGGTCTACCGGGATATCATTAATTATTATTAAAAAAGAATACCCATTCTAAAACAAGGGTGATTCGGAGAGTTTCGAAATAAATAAAACTTTCTATGTTTTGCCGGGTTTGCTGGGGAACATGAAAAGATTTTTGGTATTAATAAATTCTGAGTCATTCTCAAATAAATTCATCCTCATGCTATGACACTTGTCCATATCATTAATATGACATTTTGTCTGCCATGTGTATTTCATTCACATGACATTCATTCTTATGCCATGTCATCCATGCCATGTCATTATTTTATGTCGTGTCACCTATGCCATGTCATTATTTTATGCCATGTCTAACAAGGTTCAATTTCGACGTCAACGAAGATGCCGAAGATTATGGTTTGTCTCTTCATCTATTGAGGAAAATAGAACAAGAGGAGAAGCAAGTATTGCCTCATAAAGAGCTGTTAGAAATGATAAACCTGAGAAATGGAGAAGAAATAAAGGAGGTCGAAATTGGGATTTCCTTGTCAACATCAACAAAGTGTGAACTGATAACTTTACTCCGGGAATATGTCGATGTATTTGCATGGTCATACCAAGACATGCCAGGGTTGGATCCTGATATCGTTGTTCACAAGCTCCCTTTAAGACCAGATTGCAAGCCAATTTAGCAAAAATTGAGAAGAATGAGGCTTGACATGCTGTTAAAGATAAAAGAAGAGGTGAAAAAGCAGTTCAACTCCGGGTTCTTGGAAGTGGCAAAATATCCGGAATGGGTAGCGAATATTGTCCTAGTTCCAAATAAAGATGGCAAAGTACGGATGTGTGTTGATTACCGGGATCTGAATAAGGCCAGTCCTAAAGATAATTTCCCTTTGCCTCACATGTTGGGATTCGGCTCATGTTCAAATAGAGATAATGTATATTTTAATCAACAAGTTAAATTAACAATGCAGCTGAATAAAACAAAAACAAAGAGAAAATTGAATCCTTCCATGGATCTGCCTATGAATTCAAAAAGATCATCCTATCAAGAACAGATAACAATCAAAAATCTCATACCTCTGTAATGGAGATTGTCGAAACCTCAAGACAGATTCTTGATGTTCTTGTACACAAAGCTCGATTGTCGCAAACCAAAGCCGTCCAATCGTCCGGCTTCTAACAGCAATCCAATAGGTGACTCGAAAACCTTCACAAGGTTGAGATTATGTTTTGCCAAGAGATGCTAGTAGTCTAGGTTGTGAGAAATCCTTACTTCTCTTACAGTAGTTAGCCGAAAAGAAGCAGGCAAGAAGGAATCTGATTCCTCCTCTTTTTTTCTCTATGCATCGATTCTCACATGGAGGTGAGAGAATGTGGCTACCAGGGTTTCTTTATGGGGAGACGGCAACAACATAAGGCATATATATAATCAGGTTTAGTGTATGCCAACTATTAGACTAACTGCACTAAAGCGCTTATACATATTATTAAATATTCACAATAAGCCCAAAACACTTAATGAATATTTAATCTAGCCCAATCTCATTTTAATTTCATTAATCACCTTTTGTGTGTGACCCATTAGGCCCTTAACATGTTGGCAATAAATATAATAAATTCAATTAAGAATTTTCTATTTATATTTATAGATCATGAGCGGCATCTAGCAATGCATCATGACCACCCAAATGCCATGAGAGTCATCAAGCTTCAACAAGCCTTTCGTGTACAATATGTCTGTGTAATTTGATCCCTTCATCAAATATCCTGGGATAGGAAAGAGCATGGTTCAGTGCCTACTCTTAATCCCATTCCATATTAGATCTGCAGCTTTAATATTAACTCCTTAAGTATTGCCTTAGCCAAGGACTTCCATAGGTTTTTTATATAAATATAGCCAAAAAAAAATTCCCAAAATACCGATGCTTTTAGATTAATTCCCAAAATACGCTGGTTTTAACATTAGCTGGGAAATCGCCAGCCCCCATGGCGATTTCCCAGCATTAAAATATTGATTTTGGCTAAAAATACCAAGGGAAATCGCCACCCCCCATGGCGATTTCCCTTGGTATTTTTAACCAAAATTTGTAAAAAGGATGAAGGGAAATCGCCATGGGGGGTGGCGATTTCCCTTCATGTAAATTTTGTTATTTAATTAATAAACAAATTTTAATTTTTTTTTAATTTGTAAATTTTATTTTTTAATTTTAAAAATTATAAATTAAATTAAATTTCTTATTAAATTAAAATATGGAAAATTTTGTTTCTTATAAAAATTAAAAAAACAAAATAATATTTCTTCTTAAATTTGTATATCAAAAATTATATTTGTAAGTTTTGTTTTAATTTTAAAAATTTGTAAGTTTTGTTTTTTAATTTTAAAATTTATAAATTAAATTAAAATAATTTTTTTATAATTTTAAAAATAAAGAAATTTCGTAAGGTATATTTTATTATTTAAAATTTATGAACAAATTTTTTTAAATTTTGTTAATTGATTTGTATTAGATAAAAACAAAAAACAAACAAAAAAACTTGCATTATATTTTCCCTTATAATCCAAAGTACATGATAAGTTGAGAAAAACATGTAATTCATTTATTGTTGATGCGAAGTCTCCCCCAATGTGCCAAATCGATGCGGACAATTTCGACGGTTATGACCTTCATTTCTGCATAATCCACAACGTTTTGGTTGGCTTTTCTCCCTGAGGTCCATTTCATTACGAATACGACTTGATTTTGGCCGACCATGTGGATTTCTCCGCATTTCTTGATTGGGACACACTTCTGGACCATCATATTGAGGCCAGTAACCTTCATTTCCAACAGCTTCGAACTCATGTCTATAAACATTCAATATAGTTTCCATTCTATAGACTTTGTCCACATATTGCATGCAATCTACATGTACATGTGCACAGGCAGCAACTACATGTGAGCAAGGGAACCTTTGTGCTTGAAACTTTCCACAATCACACCACATGTCACTGAGGTTGACTTTGTACTTCATTGCAGAAACACCCTCTTGTGGAGCAACTAACTCTTCAACCAGAAAAGATTGATTTGTTCGCGTAAAATTACGAACAATGTGGGAGTTAGCTTTCCTGCGATTTTCTTGCATAGCTTGTGTGACTGTTTCACAATATGTGTGCCCTCCCTCCATCATGGCAATTTGCTTGTTCCCCATCTTAACAAAAAGTGCAGCCAACCTATAATATGTTGATTGCACTAAAGCAGTAATGGGAAGATGACGCGTTCCCTTCAACACCGAATTGATAGATTCAGCTAGGTTGGTTGTCATATGGCCATAACGCCTTTCTTGATCATATGACTGCGCCCACTTCTCCTTGGGGATCCTATCAAGCCAATTAGCCGCCTCTGCATTTTCTCCACGAAGATTGTCATACATGAAATGAAAATTCGGTCGCCTCAACTCGTATCCTAATAAATTTTAAAACAAAAAACTTGTGAATTTCAATATTATTTTATATGCTAAACGAAATATAAGAGATAAAATAACTATGATTTGATTCCATACCCATGTTAACAATTTGTCGACGCAATTCCTTATTGTTAAACTTTTTCATAAAGTTCGCTGCAATGTGTCGAATGCAGTACACTGAATATGCATGTGGAGGATTCCATCCACCATCGCGTCTAATCGCAGCTTTGATGGCTTCATGTCGATCAGACATCAAGCAAATGCCAGGTTGTTTTGTCACGTGTCTGCGCAAGTTACTGAGAAAGAATGACCAAGCCTCTGTTGTCTCACCCTCTACAATGGCAAAGGCAATTGGCAGTATGTTTCGGTTGCCATCTTGTGCAATAGCTAACAATAATGTGCCTTTGTATTTTCCATATAAGAAAGTACCGTCTATTTGCACAATAGGTTTACAATACGGATACCCTTCAATGCACGACTTAAATGTCCAAAATAGTCGATGGAATATTCTCTTACCCTGGACCATTCGATCACCGTGATATGCAGGTACCGTTTGCAATTCCACAATTGTACCAGGCACGAAATGTTGCATTGCACCTAACCATTTAGGTAGCTCATTGTACGATCTTTCCCAATCGCCAAATACTCGAACAATTGCCTTTTGCTTTGCTTGCCATGTTTTCTTGTAGGAGGTGATGTATCCATACCGGATTCGCATCTCAGTGATCAAAACTGAAACGGAAATCTCCGGATTTGCTTGGACCAATGACAAAATGCATGAACAGATCATGTTACAATCTAACTTGCAATGATCTTGTGAAATCCTCCCCGATGTGCAAGTATGAGGCCCTTCATATTTTCTAATCTCCCATAGATGTTTCTTCTTCATAAAAGTTGCCCTTATTCTCCAATTACACCCATTCCCATACATTACGCACTTGGCATAATATTTCGTCGGCTCAGATTCAATTACTCTGTAATCTACATAGTTTTTGATGTTATAGTGCTTGATAGCTGAAAGCACAGCCTCTTTCGTTGGGAATTGTAACCCAACACACAGATCAATTGCAGATGGATCAAATGTCAGAGGCATAGCTAATGTATGAGCATACTCTGGAAATTCCGGCACATGCATTGCCTCCAGATCCAGTGTATGCATATGGGATGCAGCCTGATATGGGGGAATATCTCGATAAGTGTTGATATCTCCATGAGTGTTGATCTCAGCAAGGACGACGTCTGGGTCAGAATCAGTATTGTCATCACTTGCGAATTCAGCATCCTCTTCCTGCTCACTAAATTCACCAACATCTTCACCATGGACTCCACGTGGACGAACAGGATCAACACCAGCTGGCTCATCTTCGAGGGTAGTAGGAATTAGGGTTTGTGAGACTAATGAAGTCTGAAAAGTTGTAGCTTGAGATAAGGGCACGACTTCTTCTGTGGGAACGTCGTATGTAATGTGAACATAGAACGACCCAGAATCATAATCTTCTATGGGAAAGTTTTCTGTTGTGCGAACATTTGAAGGGTCGCAATCATCGTCAACATCATCTATGTCAGCATATAACTCAAGGACACCAACATTTGCAAATGTCTCATGAGCATAAAACATGCATCTGACATCATCATCATCTTCAAGTGGAAATGTTCTATATCGGACACATCCTTCACCAATAGAAAGAGGATGCCTGTACTTAACCTCTGAAACTCTTTTTCTAGTTCCAGCTTTATTTTTTGTATGAATTTGCAGCTTCAGTTCCTCTAATGTGACGTCGTCTTCAACACGAAAACTTTTTGGACGTTCACAATCAAAGGTAGCACCTTCGTCAGTATTATGAATTTGGCCATTATAGTAGACCAATGCGATCACTCTATTGCTCATGTTGTGTAGTAATGAAACTAAGAAAGATGAGAATATAGGTTTTTTCACTCCGCAAAAGAAAAAAGAAATACAGAAGGATGAGAATGAGAATGAGGAGGTTTTAGCACTCAGGAAAAATCTGATTGAAAAACTGTTGTAGGGGGTATTGTAAACCTTCATAAGTATTATGAATTTATAATGGTTCATTATGTTGTACCAGATGACAAATCCCATCAGTCTTATCCATTGCAGAAAGAATCAAGTTCCAATATTTTCTGCAGCATGGACTGAAATATAGCTGAAACCTGTCTAAAACCCTAAATCATCAGTCTTATCCATTGCAGAAAGAATCAAGTTCCAATATTTTCTGCAGCATGGACTGAAATATAGCTGAAACCTGTCTAAAACCCTAAATCATCAGTCTTATCCATTGCAGAAAGAATCAAGTTCCAATATTTTCTGCAGCATGGACTGAAATATAGCTGAAACCTGTCTAAAACCCTAAATCATCAGTCTTATCCATTGCAGAAAAAATCAAGTTCCAATATTTTCTGCAGCATGGACTGAAATATAGCTGAAACCTGTCTAAAACCCTAAATCATCAGTCTTATCCATTGCAGAAAAAATCAAGTTCCAATATTTTCTGCATCATGGACTGAAATATAGCTGAAACCTGTCTAAAACCCTAAATCATCAGTCTTATCCATTGCAGAAAAAATCAAGTTCCAATATTTTCTGCAGCATGGACTGAAATATAGCTGAAACCTGTCTAAAACCCTAAATCATCAGTCTTATCCATTGCAGAAAAAATCAAGTTCCAATATTTTCTGCAACATGGACTGAAATATAGCTGAAACCTGTCTAAAACCCTAAATCATCAGTCTTATCCATTGCAGAAAAAATCAAGTTCCAATATTTTCTGCAGCATTTGATGGACTGGAAAATAGCTGAAACCAGTCTAAAAACCTATATCATCAGTCTTATCCATTGCAGAAAGAATCAAGTTCCAATATTTTCTGAAGCATGGACTGAAATATAGCTGAAATCTGTCTAAAACCCTAAATCATCAGTCTTATCCATTGCAGAAGGAATCCAATTCCAATATTTTCTGCAGCATTTGATGGACTGGAATAAAATTTTCTTTTTTAAATTTTAATAAGAAATAAAATTGTATTTTTTTAAAATTTTAATCATAAATTAAATTAAAATTATTTTATCAAATATCCAGTTTTAAACTGTAAGAATCTATACTATTATTAAAAACAATGATTAAATTGATGTCACGAGTTAATCGAATCTATACTATTATTAAAATATTTTTGATATAAATTAAATTTTGCTTTTTATAATATTACAAAATTATAAAAAATACAATTTTGTATATAAATTTTTAATAATCAATATAATCTTCTTTTTTAAATTTTAATAAGAAATATATTTTTATTTTTTATAAAAATTTAATAATAAATTAAATTACATTTCTAATATATATTTAAAAAAATTAAATAACCAAACCTAAAAAAATATTATAATTTAATTTATAATTTTTAAAATTAAAAAATAAAATTTACAAATTAAAAAAAAATTAAAATTTGTTTATTTATTTAAAAAAAAAATTACATGAAGGGAAATCGCCACCCCCCATGGCGATTTCCCTTCATCCTTTTTACAAAGTTGGTTAAAAATACCAAGGGAAATCGCCATGGGGGTGGCGATTTCCCTTGGTATTTTTATCAAAATTTGAAAAAAACACCAAGGGAAATCGCCACCCCCCATGGCGATTTCCCTTGGTATTTTTAGCCAAAATCAATATTTTGATGCTGAGAAATCGCCATGGGGGCTGGCGATTTCCCAGCTAGTGTTAAAACCAGCGTATTTCGGGAATTAATCTAAAAGCATCGGTATTTTGGGATTTTTTTTTTGCTATATTTATATAAAAAAACCGACTTCCATAAGTTAATATAAGCCAGATACATGTGAGATATGTCCCCTCATATCACTTGGGGTGATGAACCCTCCCTAGACCATTCATTCATCTTTGTATGCTTCATGTCATACCCAATAACACCCTACCATAAGCATCCTCGTGATTGGGACCTGTTCGTGATGAAATCTAAGTATGAAAGTTCACATACAAGATGACCTGGTGTCACAAGTCAAAGGATTACTTACACTATTGACACATGAGAGTATTTTCCATAGATACTTGAGTGAAATACCAAATGGAACTCTCATAACGGGTCATGTTCAATGAACTTGTTCAACTAACAAGCACCCATATGTTATCCCCAAGTATCTCTATACTTTCAACCTATGAGACCGGTTGGATGCATCAAGTGCATGAAGGCTTAACATATGCCAGTCTTTGAGCATTGTCAATGCCCTGTCTTGACAATACAATGACCAGGAACAGTTTTAGAAACACGGCATTGATGCATAAGGATCCTCATAATTGTAACTCCTTATAATTCCTTTGCAATGCCTTTGTATTTCATGGGCTTTATCTTTACAAGTTATTTACAATTATAACAATACTTATGGATAAAGAAATACCTCAATTATAATTAATAAATTATAATGTGCAATACTTGAATATATAAATAGTGTCTTACAACCCCAACTAGATTGGCTTATAGGGCTTAAACCAACAATCTCCCACTAGCACTAAACTCAATCGCCCATGTACTTAAGCCCATGTCCTTCTATGTGACGATTATGTTTCTGCTAGGACAGAAATTCTCAGAAGGTAACCCTTTTTCATATTTATGTCACCTCTTTCAATGGTTACACTAATCAGGTGAAACTGCTGTAATATATGTGGATCTACGATGAGACCTTGGTTCTTTAGCTTGCGCTATGGCTCCATTGTTATCATAGTAAAGTGGTACTGGATCAAAAATGCTCGGAACCAACCAAGTTCTTTAATGAACTTCTTGATCCAAACAACCTATTTCATTGCCTCAAACGAGGAGATATACTCGGCTTTGGTTGTTGAATCTACAGTCATCTCTAGTTTGGAACCTTTCCAACTGACTATACCGAAATTCAAGGTAAATATATAATTACACTGTGATTTACTATCATCCTAATCAGATTAGAAGTCAACATCTGTATAACCCCTAACTTGGAGTTTAGCCCCTCCATAGACCAATAAAGTATCCTTAATGCTTTTCAAGTACTTAAGGACATTTTTCATCGCAGTTCAGTGACTTTCATCAGGATTGCCCTTTTTGTATCTACTCATGACAGTCAGAGTGTATATACATCTGCTCTATTGCACAATATAGCATACACGATAGATCCAATTGTCGAAGCATATGGAATCCTATCTATTCGTGTCCTTTCTTCACAAGTTATATGACACATCTCTTTCGAGAGAGGTATGCAATGTAACATAGGCAAGTTTCCTCTTTTGGAGGTATCAATGTAAAACCTTTTCGCACCTTGTCTATGTAAGTGGATTGGGAGAATCCAAGCAGCCTTTTTGATCTATCTCTATAGATCTTAATTCCCATAATAAATACTGCTTCTCCCAAATCTATCATGGCGAATTGTTTGGATAGCCAGACCTCAATCGTCTGTAGCATAGGTACAACATCTCTTATAAGCAATATGTCATCGACGTGTAGCATCAGGAAAACAACTGCTAGTCCGTTTGCCTTCTTATAAACACATGGATTATCAAGATTCTAGATAAAACCATATCCTTGGATCAATATGCAACGTATCACATTCCAATAGAAAACCATATTTCACTGGATCATGTCTATCCTCCCTAGACATTTGGAGCACTTGTGTTTTTTGAGCATCAATCCGAGCATCTAATACCTCGACCGATGGCTTAGGTTTCGAAGGAATGTTAGGTTGTGGTTCTTGAACTTCTTCAAGTTCTACTTTACTCCCACTGAATCCTTCTAGTAGAAACTCTTTCTCTAGAAAAACATCATGTTTTGACACAAACACCTTTTGATCAGTAGGACTGTAAAAGTAATATCCAGTAGTCTCTTTAGGATATCCCACAAACTTACATTTTTTTTTATCTAGCTCCTAGCTTATCAGAAGGTACTTGCTTCACATAAGCAGTACATCCCCAAATCTTTAGATAAGATAAGTATGGTTTGAGACCCAGAAACTTCTATAAGTTCTTCTTGACTTGTCAAGTGAGCAACCTTCTTTTAATTGAGAATGCTTCTTAATCTTTTGTACCAATCCAAACATTTTGGACTAATGGCATTCATAATGCCGCGCAGCACAGTTAAAGTCTTAACTATTTTCAACAGCATAATATGGAAAAAGTATATATCAGTTATATTCATGCATGTATACCAATTCAAGATAAGGTATTAAATCTCTTATTGGTTCTCCCACTAATTTTTCGAGATAATAACCCTCACTATTATTCGAAAATCTCATCAAGGTATTTCTGGTGAGCTAGGATCCCTTTCAACATGTTGTAACCTTGAGTGACTCAATAAATTACAACAAGCCTAGTTGGGTAGATAACATAGCTTATGAATTGCATCTCTATGCAACTCCCAGATCAGTTAGGTGACAACTCCTTGTCTAAGCACATCATATGTACTTCGCCAAACTTTGCCTCTAACACCATGCGGTCAAGTTTGACGCATCCGGACAACATGGCATTAGTTGAGTAAGACCCAACTTCATAACTCAAACATATTCGTACAGTAGTTTGACCTTGAGTGACTCAACAAGCCTTCTACTGGAAGAACTTTGGTTATCTTTGTATGATGATGGAAGGCAACTTTATCTTGCAAAACATATGACTCAATATTGTAAAGAGGGATTTCCTTGTTCTTTATAAGTTTCATCATATCAGGTATTCATAGCATTTATAATATTGTGTAAAATAAATCTATAACATGCTTTCTACTTGGATGATTACGGACTTTTCTAATCTAATTTCCTTAAGCCATCAAAGGAAATTAGTTGGTCAAATTCCTAGGTGATTACATATATAGTCTTCAAAGCTTGCTTGTAATCTCCTTATCTTCATGGCGCCTATCTTCTCCATCTTCAAGTTACAAAAATTATTCCTAGATAATCCTAATTTTTACACTTTGATGTAACTAATTACATTTGTAATGAAGAAACCTCAAGTAACATTTGAGGGGAAATAGATGAGGAAAGAATTTTTACAACTCCAGAAAATGAGAGATAAGGCAGGGCACGCAGTCCCTATTTAATTAATAAAAACCATAAAAATAAATTCAACCAACCACAATCATATTGGGTCTAAGTCCATAATCATCCTATACATTCACAAACAATTTATTTACATATAAATCATGCTTTAATCTTTAGTTACCATTCAATGATTATATTTGATCCATAATTTAATTTAAAGAAAATAATAAACATTTATTCTAATCTCATTAGAATAAATCCTAATCCAATTAGGATTATTTCCTTTAGTTAAATTATCATCCAATTAAACAATTTAATTGAATATTTATGTAAATTCTTATTTTCGTGATTTAATTAATTTAACAATATTACCATGGTCACCAATTTTAGTTTTGTATCTCAACTAGGACACTACAACATTGGCAACTCAATATTTCTGAAATTACACATGCTGTGAAAATCTGATAGAAGATAAAAATCCTAGCAAGGGGAGGCTGCTACGGCTACAGGGTATAGCCGCCGCCTCCCTTCTCCCTACAGGCTGTCTATCCGCTTTTCACATCTTCAAACTTTTTAATGCCAAAACAGTTTTATGATTTTTTCAGGCTTGCCAAGAACAATTTTAAGTAATTTTAAATCCTAAAAATCATCAAACCATGCATTAAAAAAAAACCAAGAAAAATCTACAAGTTTTTCTGACTAAAATCACCAAATTTGCACAAAGCAGGCAAAAACAATTCGCAATTGTTGCCAAACTTTTGCTAGTTGCATTAATCAGTTTAAAACAATTTTAAACCAATTAATCAACAACAATTCACCACGATAACCTACTGTCTTCACCGAAACACTACAAGTGCAAATTCTCACAATTTCGGTTAGTGACATTCGGATCAAAACAACTCAAAAAACAAAACAATTTTGTTAAAGGTAACAATCAAAGCATAGATCATATAGGAATAACATAAGCGAGGCTCTGATACCACTGTTGGGATTCGGATTTAGCTCATGCTCAAACCGAGATAATGTATAATTTAATCAACAAGTTAAATTAACAATGAAGCGAAATAAAACAAAAACAAAGAGAAAACAGAATCCCTCTATAGATCTGCCTATGAATTCAAAATGATCATCTGTCAAGAACAGATAACAATCAAAATCTCATACCTCTGTAATGGAGATTGCCAAAACCTCAAGACAGATTCTTGATGTTCTTGTTCTTGTACACAAAGCTCGCTTGTCACAAACCAAAGACGTCCAATTGTCCGGCCTCTAATAGTAATCCACACAGGTGAGTCGAAAACCTTCACAAGGTTGAGATTATGTTTTTCCAAGACGATGCTAGCAGTCTAGATTGTGAGAAATCCTTCCTCCTCTTACACTAGTTAGCCGAATAGAAGCAGGCAAGAAGAAAACCAATTCCTCCTCTTCTTTTCTCTATGCGTCGATTCTCACAGGGAGGTGAGAGAATATGGCTACTAGGTTTTTTTTTGGGAGAGGTTGCAATAACATAAGGCATATATATAATCAGGTTTAGTGTATGCCAACTATAGGACTAACTACACTAAAGCCCTTATACATATTATTAAATATTCACACAAAGCCCACAATTCTTAATGAATATTTAATCTGGCCCAATCTCATTTTAATTTCATTAATCACCTTTTATGTGTGACCCATTAGGCCCTTAACAAGTTGGCAATAAATATAGTAAATTCAATTAAGAATTTCCTATTTATATTTATAGATCATGAGTGGCATCTAGCAATGCATCATGACCACGCAAATGTCAAGAGAGTCATCAAGCTTCAACAAGCCTTTCGTGGACAATATGTCTGTGTAATTCGATCCCTTCATCAAATATCCTGGGATAGGAAAGAGCATGGTTTAGTGCCTACTCTTAATCCCATTCCATATTAGATCTGCAGCTTTAATATTAACTCCTTAAGTATTGCCTTAGCCAAGGACCTCCATAAGTTAATATAAGCCAGATATATGTGAGATATTTCCCCTCATATCACTTGGGGTGATGAACCCTCTCTAGACCATTCATTCATCTTCGTATGCTTCATGTCATACCCAATAACACCCTACCATAAGCATCCTCGTGATTGGGACCTGTTCGTGATGAAATCTAAGTATGACAGTTCACATACAAGATGACCTGATGTCACAAGTCAAAGGATTATTTACACTATTGACACATGAGAGTATTTTCCATAGATACTTGAGTGAAATACCAAATGGAACTCTCATAACGGGTCATGTTCAGTGAACTTGTTCAACTAACAAGCACCCATATGTTATCCCCAAGTATCTCTATACTTTCAACCTATGAGACCGGTTGCATTCATCAAGTGCATGAAGGCTTAAGATATGCCAGTCTTTGAGCATTGTCAATGCCCTGTCCTGACAATACAATGACCAGGAACAATTTTAGAAACACGGCATTGATGCATAAGGATCCTCGTAATTGTAACTCCTTACAATTCCTTTGCAATGCCTTTGTGTTTCATGGGATTTATCTTCACAAGTCATTTATAACAATTATAACAATACTTATGGATAAAGAAATACCTCAATTATAATTTATAAACTATAATATGCAATACATGAATATATAAATAGTGTCTTACAAGCCCAACTAGATTGGCTTGTAGGGCTTACACCAACATCACATTGATACTTTGATGGATAATACGACAAAGAGCTCTTTGTTTTCCTTCATGAAATGATTCTCAGGATACAATCAGATTAATATGGCACCGGAGGATATTGAGAAAACCATGTTTATGACGATGTGGGAACATTTTGCTATAAAGTGATGTCGTTTGGATTGAAAAATGCCGGGGCAATATTTCAGAGAGCCATGGTAACTTTGTTTCATGATATGATGCATAAGGGGATTGAGGTCTATGTTGATGACATGATTGCAAAGTCACAAGAAGAAGATAAACGTATTGCAAATCTTAAGAAGCTTTTCGAAAGACTAAGAAAGTTTCGACTCAAACTAAACCCGACAAAATGTACTTTCGGAGTCACTTCGGGGAAGTTGTTAGGTTTTGTCATCAGCAAGAGGGGAATCGAGATTGATCCATTTAGTAAAGGCCATCCCGAACTTGCCACCACCTCATACTCAAAAGAAAGTGAGAGGGTTTCTAGGAAGATTGAATTACATTGCTTGATTTATTTCTTAGTTAACCGACAAATGCGATCGAATATTTAAGCTACTTCGGAAGCGTGATCCAGGAGAATAGGATGAAGGGTATCAGATCGCCTTTGAAAAAGTTAAGCACTATCTATCCAACCTACCAGTATTAATGCCACCTATTGTAGAGAAACCAATGATACTGTATTTATCAGTATTTGAGAGGTCTGTAGGTTGTGTCTTGGGGAAACATGATGAGACCGGCAAGAAAGAACAAGCAATTTATTACCTCAGCAAGAAGTTTACAGAGTATGAGCTGATGTATTCATCGGTAGAAAAGATGTGTTCTGCTTTAGCCTGGACTGCTCGAAGGCTCAGACAATACATGTTGTACCACACAACGTGGTTGATTACCAAGCTAGATCCTATCAAGTATATGTTGGAAGCACACTCTTTGTCAGGAAGAATGGCAAGATGGCAAGTTTTGCTATCAGAATACGACATTGTGTATGTGAGTCAGAAAGCTATAGAGGGTAGCACAGTAGCCGAGTTCTTAGCAAGTCAGGTTGTTGAAGATTATGAGCCTTTGAACTTTGATTTCCCTGATGAAGACTTGATGTGTGTTACGCAGGAGGATGGGATTCCCTCGAAGAAGAAAATAGGGAGAATGTACTTTGATGGTGCATCTAATGCCACGGGGCACGGGATCAACACAATGCTCATATCTCCAGAAGAAGATTATTATCCTTTCACTGCCGAATTGGATTTTGATTGTACAAATAATACTACTAAACATGAGGCATGTACTATGGGCCTTCATGCTGCCGTAGACAGAAAGATCAAAACACTATAAGTTTTTAGAGATTCAGCCCTAGTGATATACCAACTATGGCAAGAATGGAAAACCCGAGATGCAAAGTTAACCCGATAACGAGAGCTCATACTGAGTCTAATAGAGGAATTCGAAGAAGTGAGTTTCAAATACTTCCCCTAAGAAGAAAATCGAATGGCAGATGCTTTGGCCACTTTATCATCAATGTTTAAAGTAAATGAAAGGGTCTAAGTTATGTTGATAAAGATGAGCATATACGAGTCTCCTGCCCACTGCTTGAGTGTCAAAAAAGAAACAAATAGCCTCCCTTGGTATTATGACATCTTGCAATACATCAAGAGTCAACGGTATCCTGAACAAGCAATAGAAAATGATAAGAGGACTCTGAGAAGATTAGCAATGGGTTTTTCTGAGAAGATGAGTTTCTCTACAAGAACGGGAAGGTCCAGGTTCTATTGAGGTGGGTCGAGTCTGTCGATGCTCGGAGAATCATTGAAGAAGTCCACGAAGGGATATGTGGCACTCATGCCAATAGTCACATGCTTGCTAAACAGATTATGAGGGCAAGATATTATTGGCTAACAATGCAAGGAGATTGCATTAGTTACTCCCAAAAGTGCCATAAATGTCAGATATATGCAGATAAGATTCATGTGCCTCCATCACCATTACATGTCATGACTGCACCATGGCCATTTTCGATGTGGGGAATAGATATGATCGGGCCAATTATCCCTAAAGCTTCAAACAGACACTATTTCATCCTAGTGGCCATAGATTACTTCAAAAAGTGGGTGGAAACTGCTTCTTATGTTAATGTAACGAAGTCAGTGGTATGCAGATTTGTCAAGAAAGAAATCATATACCGGTATGGATTGCCCGAGAGAATCATTTCAGACACTGCTCTTAATCTGAACAATAGAAGTGTGTACTTAGTTCAAAATCACACATCATAATTCGGCACCTTATCGTCCGAAAATGAATGGGGCAGTAGAAGCAGCCAATAAGAACATCAAGAAGATTGTTGAGAAGATGACCGATGTGTACAAAGATTGGCATGAGACCTTGCCTTTTGCTCTTCACGTATACCGTACCTCGGTCCGCACATCTACGACTGCCACACCATTTTCTTTGGTATATGGAATGGAGGCAGTGTTACCTATTGAGGTTGAAATTCTTTCCCTTTGTGTTTTGATAAAGGTTGGTTTAGAAGAAGCAAAGTGGGTTAGAGTTCGCTATGAACAGTTGAATCTTATCGAGGATAAAAAAATGAAAGCAATTTGTCATTGGAAGTTGTATCAGAAAATGACGATTCGAGCCCACCAAGAAGGTTCATCCCAGGAAGTTTTGAGAAGGGGAGTTGGTATTATGGAAAATTATCCCTATAGTGAAGGATCTGCGAGAGAAATGGGCTCCAAATTGGGAAAGGCCTTATGTGGTAAAGAGAGCTTTTTCTGGAGGAGCATTGATTCTGACTCGGATAGACGGGGATGACTTGAGAAATCCTATGAATGCTGACGAATTGAAGAAGTATTATGCTTGAAGAAAAGAAAGAAAAGAAAAAAAAATGTGTGATACTGTGCACATGGAAGTTCGAATGATTCCAAATGTAAAAGTGAAAATTTTATATATCTATTTCCCCTGAGGACTGCTTTTCAATGAGAATATTCATGCTTGATATGATGAATGGCCATCTTTCATATTCCTTTCGCTAAGAAGAAATTATCCTTAGTCACCCCTTTGAGCCTTAGGAATTCTTTCTTTCTTTGAACCTTGATCAAGGATCACCCTCTACACTGGAGGGCGGAAGCAAGGAAAAATAACCTCCAAAAAAATAATGGTAAAAAGAGCCATCAAAGAAAACTTGTGAAATCAAAGAATGGCAAATGAAAGCCAAGAATGAAAAAAGATCCTAAAAAGGTGAAGAAAGTCCCAAAAAAAAACGAGGACGAATGTTTCAAAAATAAATTCTCCTCAGGAAATGATCCTTGATCCAATCACCCTTAAACACATTTTGGGCCTATTTACCCTTTCTTTGTAAACCCGAACCTTGGATATTTGATTACCTTCAGTACGTGCTTTTAAAAGTCCATTTTGATCACGCATGAATATTTAATTAGAAGGGTTTTTCTCCGAATTCATTTCATCTTTTGAATTGACATTTTTACCTTAGAAGCATTTAGAATTCTCAGATGCATGGTAGAATACAAGAAAAAAGAGAAAAGGAAAAAGAAAACGGAAAAGAATGTAAAATAAGAGGTTTAAGTCGAAAACCTGTAAAGGGCGACTTAATACCGAATAGGGGATACTTGAGTTGAAAACCCGCAAAGGGCAGCTCAAGTACTGATTAAGGATTGAATCAATGCTCCGTGTAAAGGGGAAGAAAGTATCGAAAAATCAAAAGAAAGGGAAAAAACTCAGTCTGATGCAACTACAAAAGTCGAGAGGTTACCCAAGTAAATTTCTCATTCAAGAGAAATTTCAGATGAGTTGAAGAAGGAAGGGTCCAAGATATTCCGCATCTGGGGCATCTACAACTTACAACTCTACATTTGTTTCTTATATCCTTGATAATCACCTTTTTCATCTTGATATCCCTTTTATGATATTTGGTTGTTTCATACTTTATTTCATACATTTTGTGTTGCATTTTGTTTGTTATTAAATTGAATGATAATTTGTAAACATAAAAATCTTTAAAACAAAAGATTTTAGAGTATTACTAAGGAGTAGATTTAAATTTTAGAAGAGGTTTGGAAACCACTAAAATTTGAAAACACAAATAGCGCATCATGATGGAAAATTCACCAAGTAGGGGTAAATAGAGAATGTGTTGAAGACTTTATCTCGAAGTTAGAAATTTTTTGACAATTATCTTGATTGAAGGACCCTCAAATGGGGCATCAGTCAAAAGATGAGGATTTCATCATGAAGTTAGATAGTCCGTGAACCTCAAAGAAACCATGGATTAGAAATCATGATACAATCATTTAATTACCTTCATCCTTACGGAACATACATCTTACAAGCATTTGCAAAGCATGTCACTTTCATCATTGCATTCGACTAACATTGCAGGAATCATGGAAATTTTGCTTCCCCAAATCGAACTCGTTCTGCTTCTCAAATGAGTCGAGCCCCAATTCCACCATTGAGGTATTTTGTTTTAAAAATTGAACTCGTTCTGCTTCTCAAATGAGTCGAGCCCCTAGACCACCGTCGAGGTATTTTCCTTTTCAAATCGAACTTGTTTTTCAAATGAGTCGAGCCCTAAGACCACCGTCGAGGTATTTTCTTTTATTTTTTAAATCGAACTTGTTTTCCAAATGAGTCGAGCCCCAAGACCACCGTCGAGGTATATCCCTTTTTATTTTCAAATCAAATTTATTTTGTAAATGAGTCAAACTCAGGATGATTTAGGCATTCTTTTTGTTTTTTAAATCGAACTCGTTCTGCTTCTCAAATGAGTCGAGCCCCGAGACCACTGTCGAGGTATTTTGTTTTTAAATCGAACTCATTCTGTTTCTCAAGTGAGTCGATCCCCGAGACCACCGTCGAGATATTTTGTTTTAAAATCGTACTCGTTCTGCTTCTCAAATGAGTCGAGCCCCGAGACCACTGTCTAGGTACTTTCTTTTATTTTTTAAAATTGAACTTGTCGAACCCAGAATTTTAAAATTTCAAAAATGAGCAAGTCCTTGGTAGTGATCGCTAAAGCCTCTGGTGGAGATATCCAGGGTTTTACAATTTTAAAAGTGAACAAGTCTTCGGTGGTGATAGCTGAAGCTTCTGGTGGAGATATCCATAATTCTACAAATTTTAAAAATGAGCAAGTCTTCAGTGGTGATAGCTGAAGCCTCTAGAAGAGATATCTAGTGTTTTACAGTTTTAAAAGTGAACAAGCCTTTGGTGGTGATAGCCAAAGCCTCTGGTGGAGATATCCAGGGTTTTACAGTTTTAAAAGTGAACAAGCCTTTGGTGGTGATAACCAAAGTCTCTGGTGGAGATATCCAGAGTTTTACAATTTTAAAATAAACAAATCTTTGGTGGTGATAGCCAAAGCCTCAGAAAGATACAATTTTTAAAGTCGCCTCCGAGCATAATTTTCCAAAACCATGGATAAGACCTCCGGACACCATTTTTAAAGTCGCCTCTGGGCACAATTCTCCAAAATCAAGGATAAGACCTTCGGGCACCATTTTTAAAGTCGCCTCCGAGCACAATCTTCCAAAATCATGGATAAGACCTCTGGGCACCATTTTTAAGACCTCCGGGCATAATTATTCAAAGTCATGGATAAAACCTCCGGGCGTCATATTCAGAAAATACCCCTGGTTTTACCCAGGTCTTTTTCGACTTCTGGTTTCGCCCAAGTCATCACCTTGAAAATTATTTACGGTTTCGCCTAGATAACTTTTCGACTTCTGGTTTCGCCCAAGTCATCACTTTGAAAATTATCTTTTCGACTTCTGGTTTCGCCCAAGTCATCACTTTGAAAATTATCTATGGTTTCGACTAGATAACTTTTCAATTTTTGGTTTCGCCCAAGTCATCACATTGAAAATTGTCTACGGTTTCGCCTAGAAAACCTTTCGACTACTGGTTTCGCCCAAGTTATCTCATTTGGAAATTATTTATGGTTTCACCTAAATAACTTTTTAATCTAAGATTTCGCCCAGGCTTTTTAATTTTTGGTTTCGCCAATAAGCTGACACCAAGACAAGATAAGGCCCCGAGACCACCGTCAAGGTATTTTCTTCTCTTGCAAATCGAACTCGTTTTCTTAAGACGGGTTGAGCCTTGATTAGTCAGGGAACTCAATTTAAGGACAAAATCTTCTATTATACAGCTTTTAATAAAAAGAAATGATGAAAAAATGAAAACTCTCTTTCCTTTTCTTCACATGTGATTTCACTAACCGGACAAAATTAGTAATTGTTTATCTTTGCCTGATTCCTGATTTTCAATAATAGCCAAAGAGGGACAGCTGTAGACACGTAATTTTGTCTAGACCCTTAAACCATATAATTTTCTTCCTGATGATGTTTTAGAATGCAGAAAGTCTCTTCTCATCCTGCAGGTGGTACTCCAAGACTTTGTTTAGGAGGTCAAGCATGAAAAGTAAATCCAAAAAAAGTCAACCCCAAAAAGTCAACCACTAAAAAAGTCAACCTTCATTCAAAATCAAGATTCGAAGTTTAATTAAACAATGGAGAAAGTGTTTTGATAATCCAAGATCTACAACGAGAGATATGGATAAAGATGGGTTATGGATATTTATTGGAAAGGAAACCCTAATTCGGTAAATTTGGGGAAAATAGTTTAAATGATCAAATTGGTCAAAATTGAAGGTTCCAAATGGAATATAATCAATGACTATGGGTATTGGAAAGGCCATTTGGAAGCAAAACCAAAGGAAAAGTCAATTTGGAAGGAAAACTGGAAATTAGGGTTTTTGGTGAATTTTGCGAAATTGGGGAAAACAGCATAAATGGCCTGATTCGGTAAAATTGAAGCCCTTAATTGAACAAGAGTGGGTAAGAAAAGATAGCCCAAGGCTAAGTTTGAAGTAATTTCGAGAAAAGAGACGGATGGAGGAAAAATGAAAAAATGGGAAAAATCCCGATATTTGAAAAAGAAAAAATCAAATCGAAAGGGAATTTGATCGTAAAAATTGGGCACTTTACCAACTCCAATTCAATATATAACAAAGGCATTGAAAAAGAAAATCTGGAAATCGGACCTATTTTGAGTAAAACTGAGGTTTAGGGGGTTAAAGTGCAATTTTGGAAAATCCAAAAAAAATAAGAAATGAGCTCAAAAAATTATGAAAATCACTAGATCTCAATTTTATATTATTTGGAAGAGATTGGTGAAGAAAAATCCAGAATCAGATCTCATTTGAAAAATGGCAAAGTTCGAATGCACTAAGCTGAAATTCCATAAGATAAATCAGGGAAAAATAGCAATTGAGCTCGAAAAATTATGAAAACTTCCAGATCTCAATTTTATACTATTTGGAAGAGATTGGTGAAGAAAAATCCAGAACTGGAGCTCAATTGAGAAAGGCCAAATTTGGGAGGCATCAAACCGAATTTCCAGAAGATAAATCCGAGAAAAATAGCAAATAAGCTCAGAAAATTATGAAAACTTCTAGAACTCAATTTTATATTATTTAGAAAGTATTGGAAAAAGAAAATCCAGATTTGGGGTCCGTTTGCAATTTAATCAAGTTTGGAGGGTTAAAGTGCAATTTTACCAAAGAAATCGAAGAGGGCCTTTTTTGCAATTTAAAAAAAATAAAGAAGTGGCTGGAATTTGAAGGGCCATTCAGCCAGCCCATGAAGAGGGGAAGGTTGGCTGAGTTCTTTCATCCAAAGGCCAAAATTGGATAGCAAAATGGTATCTTTATTTGATTGAGCTTTTGTGATCTTGCCATATGGTCAAATGAATGAAGAGGAAGGATGTCAACATTATGGTTACATATTTTAGTCCAGCTATTTAGGAGCTGATCACTTCATCTTATGGTTGTAAATTCACATTTTTAGCATCTTTGATTAGTGGCCTTTGGATCTTGCTAGCTAGGAAAAAATATGACAACATTATGAGCACAAAGAAAACCATTCGGCTACCCACTTAGAGGGGGGTTTCATTCTTCGAGAGGGTTCTTTTGGCTGAATATTTTCATTTTTGGAGCAATAGCTAAGTGATAGAGGAGCAAAGAAAAATTTAGAAGATAAGGAAACTTGAAAGATAGCTTTGAAAGGTAGCATTTTGGCACCTAAATCTTGCATTTTTCTTTCTTTTTCTATGCTAATTTGGCTCATTTTCCATATGATTTCTTGTTATTTTATTATGTAATAAAGTTTTTAGAACTTCCTTTCAAGGCTCATATCTTATGTTTTCATGAAAAAATCAAAAAACAAAATTTTCACTCATTTTTTCAAGATGGCCGAATGCTCCATTTAGTATGATTGCCTTGTGTTTGATTTTATTCCTATGTTGGTTGTGGTATGTTAACTTGTTTTGATGTTCTAGCTTTCTAAAATAATCAAAGTATGGAGCTTATTTCTAACTTTCTTTACTTGTTTTTAGTTTGATGTTTTTATCATTTATTTTCATGTCTACTTGCTTTATTTACTAACTTTAATTTTTTGGTTTTACTATATCAAGTTGTTCATGCTTTGTATTATTTCCATGCCATGTGTTTGTGTATTTTCCTAGCTATATCATTGCATTTTCATCATGATTATTTGTCTATCAAGCTTTCATTTATGTCTTGCATATTTGCCATGCCATATGTTTGTGTTATTGCCTTGCTAGGATCTCATGTATTTTTAATGTCTATTCTGTTTCCTTATTGTTTTTTGCCTTGTGCATTTTCATTTTTATCATGTTTGTTTGGATATCATGCTTTCATTCATGCTTTGCATATTTATGCCATGTGATTGTGTAATTGTTGTGCCATGTTCTTGCATTATTCATGTTACTTCCATACATATCTTATGTTCATATTAGGTATTAGGCCATGTTATATTGCCATGCATATTCTCATGACATTTTAGGCATTAAGGTCATCTTTGTATGCAATGCACATTACCATGCTTATTAGGTCTTAGGTCATATAGTATTTACATGCATGGTTTCATGTCCATTAGGTCTAGATCATCTTTGTATGCCATGCATATTTCATGCATATTAGGTCTAGGGTTGCATTTATTGCCATGCACATTTCATGTTAGGTATTAGGTCATCTTTTGTGCCATGCATATTTCTACATGATTTAGGCATTAGGTCATGCATTTCATGCATTTAACTTGCTGTTTTTTCATGCATTTCATCTCATCCCACTTGATTTTGACTTAAGCCAATCAATTGCTTAAAGCCAAGCCCTCATGAGCACATTGTGGAAAATTAAGATGTTTTCAAGTTGGATTTTCTACCTTTGTGATTTTTTTCAATTAGCCAATCCTTGTCCAAATTTTTAGAAATTTTTACCACTGTTTGTAGGACCTTAGAGGAGTCTATAATATTTTTATTCTGATTTTTGGAAGTTTTTATCAATGGTTTAAAAATGTTTTTTGGTTAAACAGTTTTTCACCCAGTGTTCTGACTTTCATGATTTTTTGGGTAGGTCATCCTTGCTCCAAAAGTTAAGAAAAATTTTTCCCATAGAGTTTGACATGTTCTGAGTCTCCATAATTGTTTCAGATTTTTTTTTTAATTTATAAAATAGGTAAAAAAATCACGTTTCCAAACTGGTCTGAAATGTCAGATTTGTTTTCAAGGAAAATTAATTTTCTGTTTTGGTTAAGGCATTAAGAGGGGGCTGATTTAGAACAATAGCTACTGTCCTAGGTCAATTTCTAAGTCATTTTAATCCCAAAATTTGATTTTATAAAGGTTAGGTCAAGGGAGGTCAACTGGGTTTTCAAAGTTATGAAAATAGAGCCTTTTAAAGTGGAGTTTTGGCCAAGGTGCCATTTTCATCCAAAATTTTCAAATTGTTTTTCATCCAATCATAAAGTATTTATAAATTTTGATTTATGTCTTTTCCTAAGGTAGTCGGATATATTTTTAGGTATACGGATGTCGTTATTTAAAGGAAAAAATACACTCTCATAGATTGCATTTTCCATGTTCATGCATATTATATAATATATGATTTTTGCTATGAATATTTCTATGGTGATGTTATTGTTTTGATTTATATTTCATAATGTTATATTGATTGTTATATGGTTGTGAATATTTTATGTTATTCTATGCTCCTTGCTTAGTCATTATTTATTTTGTCATATTATTTAGGATTTATTATGTTCATGCATTGTTTTTTTTATGCATATTTTATTATAATGTTATTTTCTTTTTTATATCATGTCATGTTATTAAATTATGCTATGTCATTTAGAATATATCATATCACTTAGATTATATCATGTCATTTAGATTATACTATGTCATCTAGATTTTGCTATGTCATTTTTTACCATGTCATACATGTTCATATTAATCTTTTAAAATATTTTTAAAAAGATAATGATTTTAAAAAAATTAAGTTATTCCCGAGTTAAAATAATTCATGAGTTCTCCTCTGGGTTGCCGGGGAGGACATTATCAATTATCATTAATAACGGAATATCTTTTTTTTTAAAACAAAAATGATTCGAAATTTTTTCCAAATAAATAAAAATTTCTATAATTTGCCGAGTTTGTAGGGGAATATAGGAAAATTTTGAATTAATAAATTTCGGATCATTTTTAATTAAAAATGGAATTATTTTTCTTTAAATTGGGAATTAATTTGAAATGCCAAATCTAAAACAGACTTTTTATCGAGACTTGAGATAACACACGATTAATAAGGTACCGTTTTATACGGGCGTTGTAGGGGCGCTAATCCTTCCCCGCACGTAACCGACTCCCAAACCCGCTTCTTTTATTTCTCCGATTTTAAAACGCAGACTTTGAAATTTGTTTTAAAAATGTTTTAATTAATTTTAAAATGTTTTAAAAAACCTGTTTTAATAGGTGGCCAATCACACCTAGCCAAAAAAGATTGGTGGCGACTTCATTTCCTTTTCGAGGTCATTTTCAGACAGTCATTTTATTTTAAGAGCAATTAAGTCGTCTTTTCCTTTGTTTTCCCTAATGTCACACCTAACGAGTAAAATGTCTCGCAATGAGACTTGTTTTTGTTTAGGTTGCGACATGCTTCTTATGCTAATGTAACGCAGTCAGTGGTATGCAGATTCGTCAAGAAGGAAATCATATGCCGGTATGGATTGCCAGAGAGAATCATTTCAGACAATGCTCTCAATATGAACAACAAGATGATGAGAGAAGTGTGTACTCAATTCAAGATCACGCATCATAATTTGGCACCTTATCGTCCAAAAATGAATGGGGTAGTAGAAGCAGCTAATAAGAACATCAAGAAGATCGTTGAAAAGATGACCGATGTGTATAAATATTGGCATGAGATCTTGCCTTTTTCTCTTCATGCATACCGTGCCTCGGTCCGCACGTCTACGGGTGCCACACCATTTTTTTGGGTACATAGAATAGAGGCAGTGTTACCTATTGAGGTTGAGATCCCTTCTCTTCGTGTTTTGATGGAGGTCAGTTTAGAAAAGATAGAGCGGGTTAGAGCTCGCTACAAATAGTCGAATCTTATCGAAGAGAAATGGATGAAAGCAATTTGCCATGGGCAGATGTATCAGAAAAGGATGATTCGAGCTCACAACAAGAAGGTTCATCCCAGGCAGTTCTGAGAAGGAGTGTTAGTACTAAGGAAAGTTCTCCCTATAGTACTAAGGAGAGTTGCCAAATTGGGAAGAGCCCTATGTGATAAAGAGAGGTTTTTCTGGAGAAGCATTGATTCTGACTCGGATAGACGGGGATGACTTGAGAAATCCTGTGAATGCTGACGAATTGAAGAAGTACTATGCTTGAAGAAAAAAAGAAAAATAAAGAAAAAAGAAGAAAAGAAAAGAAAAGTGTGATAATGTGCATATGGAAATTTTCGAATGATTCCAAATGTAAAAATGAAAATTTTATATATCTATTTTAACCTGAGGATTGCTTTTCAATGAGAATATTCATGCTTGATATGATGAATGACCGTATTTCATATTCCTTTCACTAAGAAAAAATTATCCTTAGTCACCCCTTTGAGCCTTAGGAATTCTTTCTTTCTTTGAACCTTGATCAAGGATCGCCCTCTACACTGGAGGGCAAATGCAAGGAAAAATAACCTCCCAAAAATATGGCAAAAAGAGCCATCGAAAAAAGAAACAACACACAAAAAACGTGTGAGATAAAAGAATGGCAAATGAAAACCAAGAATAAAAGAAAGAAATTCCAAAAAAGAAAGGAAAGTCCAAAGAGGACGAATGTTTCAAGAATGAATCATCCTCATTAAATGATCCTTGATCCAATCACCCTGAAACACGTTTTGGGCCTATTTACCCTTTCTTTCTAAACCCGAACCTTGGCCTACATTACGTGCTTTTAAAAAAGTCCATTTTGATCAAGCATGAATATTTAATTTGAAGGGTTGTTCTCAGAATTCATCCCATCTTTTGAATTGACATTTTTACCTTGGAAGCATTTAGAATTCTTAGATGCATAGTAGAACACAAGAAAAAAAAATAGAAAACGAAAAAAAAAATTGTAAAAGGAGAGGTTTAAGCCGAAAACCCACAAAGGGCGACTTAATACAGAATGGGGGACACTTGGGTTGAAAACCCGCAAAAGGCGGCTCAAGTACTGATTAAGGATTGAATCAATGCTCCGTGTAAAGGGGGAAACAGTATCAGAAAATCAGAAGGAAGGGGAAAAACTCAGTCTGATGCAACTATGGAAGCCGAGAGGTTACCCAAGTAAATTGCTCATTCAAGAGAAATTTCAGATGAATTGAAGAAAGAAGGATCCAAGATATTCCGCATTTGGGGCATCTACAACCTTAAACTCTACATTTGTTTCTTATGTCCTTGATAATCACTTCTGTCATCTTGTTATCCCTTTTATGACATTTGCTTGTTTCATACCTTCTTTCATACATTTGTGATGTATTTTGATTGTTATTAAATTAAATGATGATTAGTAAACATAAAATTCTTTAAACAAAAAGATTTCAGTGTATTACTAAATAGTAGATTTAAATTTTAGAAGAGGTTTGGAAACCACTAAAATTTGGAAACACAACAGCACATCATGATGGAAAATTCACCAAGTACAGGTAAACAACGAATGTGTTGAAGATTTTGTTATGAAGTAAGAAAATTTGTGAATTTCAGTGAAGTCATAAACTGGGTGAAGTCATAAACTGGGAATTTTTGACAATTTATCTTGACTGAAGGCCTCTTCAAGTGGGGCATCAGTGAAAAGTTGAAGATTTCGTCATGAAGTCAGACAGTCCGTGAACCTCAAAGAAACCATGGATTATAAATCATGATACAATCATTTAATTGCATTCATCCTTAGAGAACATACATCCTACAAGCATTTTCAAAGCATGTCATTTTTATCATTGCATTCGACTAACATTGCAGGAATCATGAAAATTTTGCTTCCCCAAATCGAACTCGTTCTGTTTCTCAAATGAGTCAAGCCCCGAGACCACCGTCGAGGTATTTTGTTTTAAAATCGAACTCGTTCTGCTTCTCAAATTAGTCGAGCCCCGAGAGCACCGTCGAGGTATTTTGTTTTAAAATTGAACTCGTTCTGCTTCTCAAATGAGTCGAGCCCCGAGACCATCGTTGAGGTATTTTGTTTTAAAATCGAACTCGTTTTGCTTCTCAAATAAATCGAGCCCCGAGACCACCGTCGAGGTATTTTTTTTAAAAATGGAACTCGTTCTGCTTCTCAAATGAGTCGAGCCCTGAGACCACCGTCGAGGTATTTTGTTTTAAAATTGAACTTGTTCTACTTCTCAAATGAGTCGAGCCCCGAGACCACCGTCGAGGTATTTTGTTTTAAAAATCGAACTCGTTCTGCTTCTCAAATGAGTGAAGCCCTAAGACCACCTTGAGGTACTTTCTTTGATTTTTTTAAATAGAACTTGTTTTCTAAATAAGTCAAACCCCGAGACCACTGTCGAAGTATTTTATTTTTAAATCGAACTTGTTTTCCAAATGAGCCGAGCCTTGAGACCTTCGTCGAGGTATTTTTTTTTTTAAATTGAACTTATGAGTCAAATCCAGGGTTTTACAGTTTTAAAATGAACAAGTCTTTGGTGGTCATGGCCAAAGCCTCTGGTAGAGATATCCAGGGCTTTACAGTCTTTGGTGGTGATAGCCAAAGCCTCTGGTGGAGATATCCAGGGCTTTACAGTCTTTGGTGGTGATAGCCAAAGCCTCTGGTGGAGATATCCAGAGTTTTACAATTTTAAAAATAAGCAAATCTTTGGTGGTGATAGCCAAAGCCTCTAGTGGTGATAGCCAAAGCCTTTGGTGGAGATATCCAGAGTTTTACAGTTTTAAAAATGAGCAAGTCTTTGGTGGTGATAGTCGAAGCCTCTTGTGGAGATATCCAGAGTTTTACAATTTTAAAAATGAGCAAGTCTTTGGTGGTGATAGCCGAAGCCTCTGGGGGAGATATCCAGGATTTTACAGTTTTAAAAATGAGCAAGTCTTTGGTGGTGATAGCCGAAACTTCTGGAGGAGATACCCAGAATTTTAAACACAGCTGACACCAAGACAAGATAAGGCCCCGAGACCACCGTCGAGGTATTTTCTTCTCTTGCAAATCGAACTCGTTTCCTTAAGATAGGTCGAGCCTTGATTAGTCAGGGAATTCAATTTAAGGACAAAATCTTCTATTTACAGCTTTTTCGAAAAGAAAAAAAATGATGAAAATTGAAAATGAAAAAAATCTCTTTCCTTTTGTTTACATGTGATTTCACTAATCAGACAAAATTAGTGTTTATTTATCTTTGCTTGATTTCTGATTCCAAACAATAGCCAAAGAGGGCAGTTGTAGACGCCTAATTTTGTCTGGGCCCCTAAATCAGGTAAATTCTCCCTTGTACTTTTTTAGAATGCAAAAAATCTCTTCTCATCCGACAAATGGTACTTCAAGACTTTGTTTAGGAGGTCAGCACAAAAAGTCAACCCCAAAAGAGTCAACCCTCAATCAACCACTAAAAAAGTCAACCTTCAGTCAAAATCAAGATTCAAAGTATCAATGGTGAAAGAATTTTGATAATTCGAGGTCTACAACGAAAGATATGGAGTTCGGAAGATGGGTTATGGAAATTCAGTGAAAAGGAAACCCTAATTCGATAAATTTGGGGAAAAGTGCTTAAACAATCAAATTGGTCAAAATTGGAGGTTCCAAATGGAATGTAATCAATGACTACGGGTATTGGAAAGGCCAATTGGAAGCAGAACCAAAGGAAGAGTCAATTTGGAAGAAAAATCGAAAATTAGGTTTTTTTGGTGAATTTTGCGAAATAGGGGAAAATTGCAGAGATGATCCGATTCAGTAAAATTGAAGCCCCTAATTGATGAAGAGTGAGTAAACAAGGATAGCCCAAGGCTCAGTTTGAAGCAATTCCGAGAAAATAGCCGATTGGAGGAAAAACGAAAAAATGAGAAAATTCCCAATATTGGAAAAAGGAAAAATCAAATCGGACGAGAATTTGTTGGTAAAATTGGGTATTTTTGGACCAACTCCAATTCAATATATAACAAAGGCAATGGAAAAAGAAAATATGGAAATCAAACCTATTTTGAGTAAAACCGAGGTTTCGGGTGTTAAAAGGCAATCATGGAAAAATTCAGAAAAAATAGGAAATGAGCTCGGAAAATTATGAAAACCTCCAGATCTGAGTTTTGTGTCATTTGGAAGAGATTGGTGAAGAAAAATCTGGAATAAGAGTTCAAATGAAAAATGGCAAAGTTCGGGTGCATTAAGCTGAAATTCTAGAAGATAATTCCGGGAAAATTAGCAAATGAGCTCAAAAAATTATGAAACCTTCCAAATCTCAATTTTATATTATTTTTAAGAGATCGAAAAAGAAAAATTCAGAATCGGAGCTCATTTGAAAAATGGAAAAGTTCCGGTGCATTAACCTGAAATTCCAGAAGATAATTCCGAGAAAAATAGGAAACGAGCTCAGAAAATTACCAAAACTTCCATATCTCAATTTTATATTATTTGGAAGATATTGGTGAAGAAAAATCCATAATCGGAGCTCAATTGAAAAAGGCTAAATTTGGGAGGCATCAAGCCAAAAGTTTTAAAGAAAAATCTGGGAAAAATAGGAAACGGACTCGAAAAATTATGAAAACTTCCAGAACTGAGTTTTATATTGATTAAGAAGTATTGGAAAAATAAAATCCAGATCTGGGGTCCGTTTGCAATTTAATTGAGTTTAGGGGCTAAAGTGCAATTTTACCGAAAAAATCGAAAAGGGCCATTTTTGCAATTCAAAAAATAGAGAAGCTGCTAGAATTTTTAAGGCCCTTCGGCCAGCCCATGAAAAAGAGGAGGATTGGCTGATTCTCTCATCCAAGGGACAAAATTGGATAGCAATGTGGTATTTTTATTTGATTGAGCCTTTGTGATCTTGCCAAGTGGCCAAATGGATGAAGAGAAAGGATGAGCACATTATGGTTAGGATTCTTGGACAGCTGGTTATGGTTAGGAGCTGACCACTTCATCCTATGGTTGCAAATTTACATTTTTATCATCTTTGATTAGTAGCCTTTGGATCTTACTAGCTAGAAAAAAAATGACAACATTGTGCCCATTCAGCTGCCTATAAATAGAGGGGGGTTTTCATTGTTTTGGGAGGGTTTTTTGGGCTGAGTTATTTCATGTATGAGCAATAGCTAAAGTGGTAGAAAATTAAAGAAAAAATTTGAAAAGAAGTAAGTTTGAAAGATAGCCTTTTGGCACCTAGCTCTTGCATTTTTCTTTTTTATTCTATGCTGATTTGCTTATTTTCCATGTGATTTCTTGTTATTTTATTATGAAATAAAGGGTTTTAAAACTCCCTCTTAAGGCTCTTATCTTGTGTTTTCATAAAAAATATCAAAAACAATTTTTTACTATATTTTTGTAAAGTGGCTGAATGCCCCCCTTTGTGTGTGATCATCTTGTGTTTGATTTTATTCCTATGTTGGTTGTGGTAGATTAGTTTGTTTTAATGATTTAGCTTTCTTCAATAATCAAAATATGGATCTCATTTCTAGTTTCTTTACTTACTTACTCTTATTTTTCTGTTTTTATCATTTATTTTCATGTCTACTTGTTTTATTTACTAACTTTAATTTTTTGTTTTTGTTATATCAAGTCATTCATCCTTTGCATTATTGCCATACCATGTTTTTGTGTATTTGCTTAGCCATATCTTTGCATTTTCATTATGATTATTTGGCTATCATGCTTTCATTCATGCTTTGCATCATCATGCAATGTGATTGTGTATTTGCTTTGCCATATGCTTGCATTATTATTATGTTCATTTGGTCATTATATGTTCATGTTACTTCCATGCATATTTATATGTCATATTAGGAATTAGGTCATATTATATTGCCATGCATATTCTTATGACATTTTAGGCATTAGGCCATATTTGTATGTCATGCATCTTTTCATGTTTATTAGGTCTTAGGTCATCTTGTATTTCCATGCATATTTTCATGTTCATGAGATCTTAGGTTATCATTTATTGCCATGCATATGTCTATCTCATATTAGGTCTTAGGTTATCATTTATTGCCATGCATATTTCTATCTCATGTTAGGCATCAGGTCATCTTTTATGCCATGCATATTTTCTATGTCATTTAGGCATTAGGTCATGCATTTAACTTGTTGTTTGTTCATGCATTTCATTTTATCCCACTTGATTTTTGACTTAAGCTAATCAATGGCTCAAAGCCAAGCTTTCATGAGCATGCTTGTGGAAAATTAAGATTTGTACAAGTTGGATTTTCTACCTTTGTGATTTTTTTTAATTAGGTAATCCTTGTCCAAATTTGTATAAATTTTTACCACTGATTATAGGACCTTAGAGGAGTCTCTAATATTTTTATTCTGATTTTTGGATTTTTTATCAAAGGTTTAAAAATGTTTTTTAGCTAAATAGTTTTTCACTCACTGTTCTGTCTTTCATGAATTTTCAGGTAGGTCATCCTTAGTCTAAAAATTAAGCTGATTTTTTCCCATAGCGATTGACATGTTCTGAGTCTCCTACAATGTTTTCAGATTTTTTTGAATTTTTTTAAATAGGTAAAAAAATCACGTTTTAAAACTGGTCAAAAAAGTCAGATTTGTTTTCAAGAAGAAAATAATTTTCTGTTTTGGTTAAGGCATTAAGAGGGGGGTGATTTAGAACCATAGCTACTGTCTTAGATGAATTTCTAATTCATTTTAATCATAGAATTTGATTTTATAAAAGTCGGGTCAAGAGTGGTCAACCCGGGTTTTCAAAATTTGGAAAATAAAGCCTTTTTAAAGGGGGGGTTTCGACCATAGTGCCATTTTCATCCAAAAATTTTCAAATTGTTTTCAATCCAATCACAAAGTATTTTTGATTAGAAAAATCTGATTTAAGCCTTTTTAAAGGTAGTCGAATATCTTTTTAGGTATACGGATGTCCTTATTTAAAGGAAAAAAATACACTTTCATGCATTGCATTTTCCATGTTCATGCATATTCTATGATATATAATTTTTGCTATGAATATTCTATAGTGATGTTATTGTTTTGATTTAGATTTCATGATGTTTTCATGGTGGTTACATGGTTATGGATATTCTATGTTATTCTATGCTTTTTGCTTAAGTCATTAATTATTTTGCCATATATTTAGGGTTTATTATGTTCATGCATTGTTTTTTTATTTACATTCATATTTTATGATAATGTTATTTTATGTTTCATATCATGTCATGTTATTGATTCTATTGCTATGTCGTTTAAATTATGCCATGTCATTTAGATTATATCATGTCATTTAGATTTTGCCATGTCATTTAGATTATATCATGTCATTTAGATTCTACCATGTTATTTAGATTATGCTATGTCATCTAGATTTTGCTATATCATCTTTTGCCATGTTATACATGTTCATATTCATCTTTTAAAAATGTTTTTAATAAACATAATGATTTTCAATAAAAAAATATATATATATTCCCGAGTTAAAATAATTCATGAGCTCTCTGCCGGGTTTGCTAGAAAGGATATCATCAATTATCATTAATAAAGGAATATCTTTCTTTCAAAAATTAAAATGATTCAGAGATTTTCTAAATAAATAAAAATTTCTATATTTTGCTGAGTTTGTCGGGGAATATAGAAAAATTTTGAATTAATTAATTCCGGATCATTTTCAATTAAAAATGGAATTATTTTTCTTTAAATTGGGAATTATTTTAAAATGCCAAATCTAAAACTGACTTTTATCGAGACTCGAGTTAACACACGATTAATAAGGTACTGTTTATACAGGCGTTATAGGGGTGCTAATCCTTCCCCACATGTAACTGACTCCCGAACACGCTTCTTGATTTCTATGGTTTAAAAGCGCAGACTTTAAAATTGGTTTTAAAAATGTTTTAATTAATTTTAATAGGTGGTCGATCACACCTAGCCAAAAAAGATTGGTGGCGACTCAAATTCTTTTTTCGAGATTATTTTCAAACCCTTATTTTATTTCAAGAGGAATTAAGTCATTTTTTTCACTATTTCCCCAACGAAACACTTAACGAGTAACGTCTCGCGATGAGACTTGTTAATTTTTAGGTTGCGAAAATAATGTCATTTTGTGATTTTGCCATATCTTTGATTCTTTTTGTCATGACATTTAAATTTTTCCATGTCAATTATGCCATATCATTAATTCTTTTGCCATATCATTATGATTTTTGTTATGTCATTCATATGCCATGTCATTAATTCACATGCCATTTCTTTCACATGTCATGTCATTCATTCACATGCCATGTCATCTAGGCTATGTCATGTATTCATTCACATGCCATGCCGTTCTTTCACATGCCATGTCATTCACATGCCATGTCATCCATTCACATGTCATGTTATCTAGGTCATGCCATGTCATTCACATGCCATGTCATTCATATGCCATGTCGTTCATTCACATGCCATGTCATCCATTCACATGTCATGTCATCTAGGTCATGCCATGTCATTCACTCATATGCCATGTCATTCATTCACATGCCATGTCATTCATTCACTCATATGCCATGTCATTCATTCACATGCCATGTCATTCATTCACTCATACGCCATTTCATTCATTCACATGCCATGCCATGTTATTCACATGTCATGTCATTCATTCACATGCCATGTCATCTAGCTATGTCATGTCATTTATTCACATGCCATGCCATCTAGGCTATGTCATGTCATTCATTCACATGCCATGTCATTCTTATGCCATGTCGTTCATTCACATGCCATTGTCATTCATATGCCATTCATTCATATGCCATGTCATTTTGTTTGCCATGTCGATTTCATTCACATGACATTCATTCTTATGCCATGACATTCATATGCCACGTCATTTTGTTTGCCATGTCGATTTCATTCACATGACATTCATTCTTATGCCATGTCATTTTGTTAGCCTTGTCGATTTCATTCACATGACATTCATTCTCATGCCATGTCATTCATATGCCATGTCATTTTATCCCTCATGTGGATTTCATTCCCATGACATTTATCCTTATGCCATGTCATTCACATGCCATTGTTCATTCACATGATATTCATTCTTATGCCATGTCATTCATATGCCATGTCATTTTGTTTGCCATATCAATTTCATTCACATGACATTCATTCTTATGCCATGTCATTCATATGCCATGTCATTTTGTTTGCCATGTTGATTTCATTCACATGACATTCATTCTTATGCCATGTCATTTTTTTAGCCATGTCGATTTCATTCACATGACATTCATTCACATGACATTAATTCTGATGCCATGTCATTCATATGCCATGACATTTTGTTCGCTATGTCAATTTCATTCACATGACATTCATTCTTATGCCATGTCATTTTGATTGCCATGTCAATTTCATTCAGATGACATTCATTCTCATGCCATGTCATTCATATGCCATGTCATTTTGTTCGCCATGTCGATTTCATTCACATGACATTCATTCTTATGCCATGTCATTTTGTTTGCCATGTCGATTTCATTCACATGACATTAGTTCTCATGCCACGTCGTTTATATGCCATGTCATCCGTTTGCCACTTTACTATTCATTCACATAACATTCATTCTTATGCCATTTTCATTCATATGACCTGTCATTTTGTTTTCCATGTCGATTTCATTCACATGATATTCATTCTTATGCCATGTCATTCATATGCCACATCATTTTGTTGTCGATTTCATTCACATGACATTCGTTATGTTGCCATGTCATAGTAAACCGCTTGCCATGCCATGTTAATTATGCAAGTTGTACATGCATATTTTAATGATAATTTGTATATTCATGATCATTCTGTTGGGATTTGGCTCATGCTCAAACATAGATAATGTAAAATTTAATGAACAAGTTAAACATACAACACAGCGGAATAAAACAAAAAACAAAAAACAAAAGGAAAGGAAAGGAAACAGAATCCCTCAATGGATCAGCCTATGAATTCAAAATGATCATCCTGTCTATAGAAACCTAATTTTGTTCGGACCCCTAAATCATGCATTTTTCTTCCTAAATGATGTTCTAGAATGCAGAAAAGTTCTTCTCATCTTGCAGGTGATACTTTGAGACTTAGTTTAAGGGTCAAGCATTAAAAGTCAATCTGAAAAAAGTCAACCCCAAAAAGTCAACCTCGAAAAGTCAACTACTAAAAAAGTCAACCCACATTCAAAATCAAGATTAAAAGTTTAATTGAACAATGGTGAAAGATTTTTGATAATCTGAGGTCTACAACGAAATATATGGAGTCCGGAAGATGGGTTACGGAGATTCAATGAAAAGAAAACCCAAGTTAAGAAAATTTGGGAAAAAGTGCTTAAACGATCAGAAAATTTTTGTTATGTCATTCATATGCCATGTCATCTAGGCTATGTCATGTCATTCATTCACATGCCATGTCATCTAGGTTATGTCATGTCATTCATATGCCATGTCGTTCATTCACCTGCCATGTCCTCCATTTATATGTCATGTCATCTAGGTCATGCCATGTCATTCACAGGCCATGTCACATAAGCGATGTTGTTCATTCACATGCCATGTCATCCATTCACATGTCATGTCATCTAGGTCATGCCATGTCATTCACTCATATGCCATGTCATTCATTCACAAGCCATGTCATTCACATGTCATGTCATTCATTCACATGCCATGTCATCTAGGCTATGTCATGTCATTCATTCACAAGCCATGTCATTCATATGCCATGTCGTTCATTCAAATGCCTTTGTCATCATATACCATTCATTCATATGCCATCTCATTTTGTTCGCAATGTCGATTTCATTCACATGACATTCATTCTTATGCCATGACATTCATATGCCATGTCATTTTGTTTGCCATGTCTATTTCATTCACATGACATTCATTCTTATGCCATGTCATTTTTTTTGCCATGTCGATTTTATTCACATGACATTCATTCTCATGTTATGTCATTCATATGCCATGTCATTTTGTCCACCATGTGGATTTCATTCACATGACATTCATCCTTATGCCATGTCATTCACATGACAAAGTCCTGGAAAAAGGAAATCTAGAAATCAGACTTGTTTTGAGTAAAATCGAGGCTTCGAAGTTAAAAGGGAAAACTAGGAAAATCCAAGTAAATAAATAAAGAAGGTTGAAAACAAGCTCCATATCTTGATTATTTTTAAATGTTAGAACATCACAACAAGCTAGAATATCACAACTAAGATGGAAAATAGATCAAACACAAGGCATGCACAAACATAGGGGGTTCAGCCAACTCAAAAAATGGTGGAAAATTTGTTTGATCTTTGATTTTTTTCAAGGAAACATAAGATAGGAACCTTTTGAAACTTGGTTTGAAAAACAATTTTATTTCATGAAAGAAAATAAAATAACAATGAAAATAACAAAATCATATCAACAAAGTATAGAGGAGAGCATGAAAGAAAATAGCTACATCGCTTTAGCTTTCCAAATCAAAGAGTAGTAAGAAAACCCTTTTTTTTCTTTCTCTCCTCTTTTTTCCTTTTATTATTTCTCTATTTTTAGCTACTTCCCTCCCTATGATCATCCAACCCCAAATGAAAAATGAAACCCCCCCTCAACTATGGTAGCTGAATGGTCACCTAATGGGTGTAAGATGTTGTCATTTTTTCCTAGCCAATTTGATCCAAAGGCCACTAATCCAAGATGCTTAAAATGTGAAATTACCACCCTTAGATTAAGTGACCAGCCCCTAACTAATACAACTATTCAAGAAAATGTAACCGCAATGGTGACATCCTTCATCTTCATGCAACCATGTGGCAAAATTACAAAGGCTTGATAAAAAAAATAACTACCTTACTATCCACTTTTGGCCTTTGGATGCAATAACTCAGCAAAATTCCTTCTCTTCATGGGCTTGGCTGAATAGCCCTTCAACGTCCAGCCCACTCTGTATTTTTTAATTACAATAAAGGCCCTCTTCGGTTTCTTCGGTAAAATTGTACTTTAGGCCTCCAAACTTGATTAAATAGAAAATTGACTCCAAATCCAAATTTTCTTTTTTCAATACTTCCTAAATAATATAAAATTGAGTTATGGAAGTTTTCGTAATTTTTTGAGCCCATTTGCTATTTTTTCCGAATTTATCTTCCAAAATTGCCCCTTAGTGCACCCAAAGTTTTACCATTTTTCAAACAAGCTCTGATTTCGGATTTTTCTTTGGAAATCTCTTCCAAATAATTTAAAATTGAGATCTGATAGTTTTCATAATTTTATGAGCTCATTTTCTATTTTTTCGGGATTTATCTTCTAGAATTTTAGCTTAGTGGGCTCTAAATTTACCATTTTGAAAAAAAGCTCCGATTTGGATTTTTCTTCGCCCATCTCATCCAAATAATTTTAAATTGAAATATGGAAGTTTTCATAATTTTTTGAGCTCATTTGCAATTTTTTCGGGATTTATCTTCTGGAATTTCAGCTTAGTGGGCCCGAAATTTGCCATTTTGCAAACGAGCTCCGATTCTGGATTTATTTGCCAATATCTTCCAAATAATTTAAAATTGAGATTTGGAAGTTTTCATAATTTTCCGATCTCATTTGCTATTTTTTCGGTATTTATCTTATGAAATTTCAGCTTAGTAGGCCCGAAATTTCCCATTTTGCAAACGAGCTCTGATTCCGGATTTTTCTTCGCCAATCTCTTCCAAATGACATAATATTGAGATCTGGAAGTTTTAGTAATTTTCCGAGAACCTAGGCGAAGCTATGCCAAATTTTGATAGATATACCAAAGTTATGAACACATGGAAGAACATTTCTAAACCTTTTATTACCTATTCTACACTTTGAATAAGTGTTGTAGATCGGGCAATGATGAACGTACATCGCCCGTAGTAAATTTTAATACCTCGCGCCATAGGCATTCTGATGCCTAAATAAGTAGATACTGTTGGGGCAAATGTTCATTAACTTTTTGAAATTGAAAATATAAAAATTCTTTTTCAAACATTTTACATTTTGCACATTTCATGAAATATAGTTATTTTGTCACCTTTTATGCTTTTGAATAGGCTAAGTCCTTGAGGATTTTATTAGAATTTGATTAGTTTTAGATATTTTTATATTTATTTTAATTATCCATTTTATGTTTAAAATAGTTATTTATTTGTTATTTATGTGTTTTTATAGGTCCAAGGTGATCTGGAGTTTCGAGGTGCAAAACGACAAAAATCGGTGCATTCCAATGAGCAGGCAGATTCGACCTCCGGATCTTATTTCAAGAAAAACTTGATCTTAAAGACTTCATTCGAGAAAACTCCCTTCTTGACCTTTGAATCTGACTTCTATACCTTTCCAACGGTGTAAGGATCGTCAAAATTGGACAATATTTTCTCATCCAAAACAGCTGACGAAGTTTGAGAAGATGTCTGAACTTATAGGCAGAAACAGAAGGTTGAGGCCGCGGCCTAGGGCCGTGGTGCCGGGAGGCAGAAAGTTGGTGGTGCAGCACCAAGCCGTATCGCCGACTCATGAACAGTACCTATAGAAAAAAATAGAAAAAAGCAAAAAAAAAAGCCTATACTTACTTGTTTGCTTGGGCACGAAGTTTGGGACTCCAGGAGGCCTTGGACACTTTAAATAGGACTTTATTAGGTCAAAATAAAGAGGATTGGACACCTATAAACCTAATTCTCTCTCAAGAAGATAGTATCCACCAACTTCTCTCAAGAAGATTTGAAGATTGAAGACTCAAGAACTAACAACTCTTAGTTTCTTCTTTTCTCTTCTTTACTTTTCTTGTGTTGTTGATGATGGTGAAACTACTTGATTATTTGTTTTCATTAATTATCATGAACTACATCTCTTTTACTAGGATTTCAATGGAATTCAACAAATAGTTTGAATTTACTTTCTCTCTCTAGCTTCATTTAATGGTTTGTTGAGTTGTTTGTTCAATCTTGTTCTTAATGCTTCTAATTGCCTGATCACCAATAAGATTGATTTGTTAACCTAAATACAACTAGACATAGGGAATTTAGTGTTAGACATGGATTGAATGACACATGTTTCATATTCATTTATTAGGATAAATTGATCTTCAGGTAGGGTAGAAATATACTTACTTGTCATGTGTAACCATTGTTAGAGCCTAAGCTTAATGAGTTCTTCTTTAATTCAATTATCATAGACATATAGTTAATTAGTTAGGAAGGATATTCTTATAATACCATCTACAGATGCTTATAAATAAGATAGAACTCTAGGTTAACAACTCAGGATCATTAATCAAGTGAAGAGGTAGAGAGAGATTCAAGCGAAGTGTTGAGGGAAGTTGTAATCCCAGGCTTTTATAATTAATTGAATTCAATCTTTTTAATTTACTTGCTTTTATTTTTAGTTCTTGATTACCATCTTTAATTAGTTGTTAGATAAGATTTGGTTGTGTTAATTTTAGTACTTAATGATTTTAATAACAATTCCTCGTGGGTTCGACACTCTACTTCTCATTATATTACTTGTTTGCGATACGTGCACTTGCGTAGTGAAATTTAATAACAAGTTTTTGGCGCCGTTGCCGGGGAATTGTTTATTATTTTTGTTAATATTAATACTAAGAAACCTTAGTCTTAATTTAAACTTTCTTTTTCTTTCTTATTTTTAGGTACAATGGATGAAGCTGACGAAACAAAGACTTTGCAAGAATATAGGGTTCCTCTCATGCAACACCTTCAGACTAGTATTTAGAGGCCTGCCACCCAGGCCAATATGTTCGAGATAAAGCCGGCCATCCTTCAGATGATCAATACATCGATTCAGTTCAGCGGCTTACCAAACGACGATCCTAATTCTCACATCGTAAATTTCCTGGTAGTTTACGATCTTTTCAAACAAAATGGTGTTACTGATGCCATTAGATTGAGACTCTTCCCTTTCTCACTTCGAGATAAGGCCAAGAGTTGGTTGAACTCTCTTCCTGCTGGCTCCATTACTACTTGGGCTGATCTGGCCCAGAAATTTCTTGCCAAATATTTTCCTCCTGCCCAGACAGCTAAGATGCGGAATGATATCACATCTTTTATGCAGTACAACTTAGAATCATTATATGAAGCTTGGGAAAGGTACAAAGATCTGCTTCGATGATGTCCTCATCATGGGATACCTGACTGGCTTTAGGTAAACACCTTCTACAATGGGTTATTGGGTCATACTAGAAGTTCTATAGATGCTGCAGCAGGTGGATCACTCATGGGGAAAGAAATTGACGAGGCTTATGATTTAATTGAGGTGATTGCGTCCAATAATTATCAATGGTCCACATAGAAAATTTTGCCAAAGAAAGCTCTAGGTGTTTATCAATTGGATGAGATCAGTGCTTTATCAGCGTAGATGGCTGCTTTGTCCAAGAAATTTGACACTATGAGTGTGCATTCAGTCCAAAGCCCATTTGTAACATGTGAATTTTGTAGGGAAGGACACAACAGTGATAGATGCCTAGCCAAAGCTGAATCTGCTCAATATGTGGGAAACTATAATAGGCAACAGAACAACCCATATCCAAACGACTATAATTCAGGTTGGAGAAATCAGCAAAACTTTTCTTGGAACAACCAAGGGCCATCATCACAAGCTAAGTAGTCCCTCCTGGTTTCCAAGCACAAGTCAGGGCTCCTATCCAAGAAAAGAAGACATCTATGGAAGAGATGTTTACGCAATTCATGGCAACAACTGATAATCTCATTCAGTCACTTAGAATTACTTCAGGAGCATAAAACTTCACTTAGAAATCTTGAGAGACAACTGGGCTAGTTTGCTAATGCACTTAACAATCGTCCAATGGTATCTCTTCCAAGCGATACTATGACCAATCCTAAGAGCCATGGGAAAGAGCAATGCAATGCAATTACATTAAGGAGTGAGAAAGAAGTAGAAGTGGGTAGGGAGAAGAATAATGAGAGAATTTAAGAGAAAACACCTCGAGGTTACCCACCACCACCCTTTCCTCAACGTCTTCAAAGAAAAATGCTAGAATTGCCACCCAAGCCTCTTGAAGTGGAAAATTTGGGGGGAAAAGAAATTGAAAAAGCTTAAGAAGAAGAGAAGAAGCCTCCAGTCTATCCACCACCACCTTTTCCTCAGCACCTTCAAAAGAATAAGCTTGACAAGCAATTTCAGAAGTTTCTTGAGGTATTCAAAAAGCTCCATATTAATATACCTTTTGCTGAAGCTTTAGAACAAATGCCTAAGTATGTCAAGTTTATGAAAGAATTTTATCTAAGAAGAGGAAATTGGATGAGATTGCGACAGTTGCGCTTACTGAAAAGTGCAGCACTATCCTTCAAAATAAACTCCCACCCAAACTCAAAGATCCGGGAAGCTTTTCCATTTCATGCGCTATTGGTGATAAATTTTTTGGTAAGGCTTTATGTGATTTGGGGGCAAGTATCAATTTAATGCCTCTTTCTATCTATCGCAAGCTTGGTTTGGGGGAAATAAAGCCCACTACAGTGATGTTGCAACTTGCTGATAGATCCATCAAACATCCAAGAGGCATGGTAGAGGATGTGCTAGTCAAGGTTGACAAATTCTTCTTTTCGGATGATTTTATTGTGCTTGACATGGAAGAAGATAGTGAAATACCTATAATTCTTGGGAGAGCATTCTTAGCCACCAATAGAACTCTCATTGATGTGCAAAAAGGATAACTTACCATGAGAGTTTTAGACCAATAGGTAACTTTTAAAGTTTTTAAGGCTATGAAGTTTCCTAATGAATTTGATGAATGTTTTACAGTTAAAGTGATGAACAGTGATTCCAAAGAAGCATTCAATGAAAGTTGTTCCACCACACCACTTAAGGCAATTTCACGTTCTACTTCCAAGATGCATGGAAGCCATAATTTTGTGAATGCAAGGCCTCATAAAGCAAAGAAAAAGGGGGGGCAATGGTTCAAGTAGAAGGATGCCGGTTAATGAACAAAGAGATAGTCAAGCCGATGACTATAAATCAAGCGCTTCTTAGGAGGCAACCCAAGTTCTAACTTTTTTTTTTATTTTTTTTTATTTTTAGAGTATTTTTATTATTATTAATTTCATTTTATTTTGTTTTCTTTTTTAGTGAATACTTACCCAACTTGGACAAGCATTATGAAGTCTAAGAGAAAAACTAAAGCTTCTCCTGTATTGCTTTCATCGATAGGGGAGTTTTCTTGTTCTTACTCTTTTTAGTTCTAAACATTGAAGACAATGTTTGTGCAGACACCTAATTTTATCCGTTCCCCTAAATCAGGTACATTTTCTTCCTAAATTGATGTGTCAAAATGCTAAAAGGCTTTTCTCATCTTGCAGGTGGTACTCCGAGGCTTAGTCTAAGAAAGCAGACAGAAAAAGTCAAACTCAAAAAAGTCAACCTCAAAAAAAGTAAACATCAAAAAAGTCAACTACTAAAAAAGTCAACCCACTTTCAAAATTAAGATTTGAGGTTCAATTTAAAAAAGGTGAAAGAATTTTGATAATCCGAGGTCTACATTGAAAGATATGGAGTTCAAAAATTGGATTACGAGATTCAGTAGAAAGAAAACCCTAATTCGAGAAATTTGGGAAAAAGTGCTTAAACGATCAAATTGGTCAGAATTGAAGGTCTCAAATGAAAGATAAGCACTGACTACGGGTAATGGAGAAGCTACTTGAAAGAAACACTGAAAGAAAATTTGGAAGAAAACTGAGAATTAGGGTTTTTTGTGGATTTCGGTGAAATTTGGAAGAATTATAGAAATGGCCCAATTCGATAGATCTAAAGCCCTTAATTGATGAGAAATGATTAAACAAGGATAGCCCAAGACTCAGTTTGAAGAAAATCTAAAAATCAAACTTGTTTTGAGCAAAACTGGGTTTCGGAGGCAAAAGGGCAAAATTAAAAAAAATATGGGAAAAATAGCCAATGAACTCCAAAAATTCTGAAAATTTGCAAATCTCATTCTTAAACCACTTCAAAGAGATTAGAGAAAGAAAATCTTGATTCGGAGTTCGTTTGCAAAATGGCCAAATCCCGGGTCCCCTATGTAATTCAAGCGGATAAATCTTGAAAAAATAGAAAATGAACTCCAAAAATTCTAAAAATTTTCAACTCTCATTTTTAAATTATTTGGAAGAGATTGGAAAAATAAAATCTTGATTGGAGTTCGTTTGCAAAATGGCCAAATCTCGGGTCCCCTATGTAGTAATTTAAGCAGATAAATCCCTAAAAAATAGCAAATGAGCTCCAAAATTATGAAAACTTCCAGATCACATTTTTAATTTATTTGAAAAATATTGGTGAAGAAAAATCTAGATTCGGAGCTCGTTTAAAAAATGGTAAAGTTTGGTTGCATAAAAGGGGCAAAATCGAAAATAAATCCGAAATAAATAGCAAATGGACCCGAAAAATTTTGAAAACTTCCAGAATTCAATTTTTTTATTATTTTGAAAGTATTGAAAAAATAAAATTCAAATTTGGAGTCCGTTTGCTATTTATTTAGGTTCGGGGAGCAAAAAGGTTATTTCACCAAAGAAACCAAAAAGGGCAAATTTGTAATTGAGGAAAATACGAAAGAAGAAGGAATTGCTGGGATTTTTCTTCCCTTGGTCAGCCAACATAGAGGAGAAGAAGGAAGCTTGAACAATTTAATTCCCTAGTCACTATCAAGCCACATGCTACCACTAACACCTTGCAAATGGTCCCCCCTTCATCCAATGGCTTAGGTGCCTTGTAGGAAAGTTGAATGCAACATCCAATGGCCAAATTTAAATGTCAAGATGACATTTTTATTTTTCATAAAAGAACCCTCATGTAATGGCCAAGAATGGAAGAAAAAAGATGAGCACAATCCATCCAAGGGTGAGCATCCATTCGGTTGAGCAAGGGAGTGCATGGGATTGTCTCTTTTCATCCAATGGCTTAGGCCATATACAAGGGCTGATTACACATGTTGAGGGCTAGATTTAATCTACAAGATGTCATTTTTATGTTGTCCTCATCCAATGACCAAGAATGGAAGAGCACAACTCATCCAGGGGTAGGCACTCAAGGGGGCAAGCAAGGGAGTGCATGGGATTGGTTCTCTTTTGCATCTAAGGGCTAAGGTTACTACAAGGACTGAGTACACATATTAAGGGATGCTATAAATTGTCAAGATGACATTTTTATGTTGTCATCAAAGTATCTTAATCTAAAGGCCAAGATTGGATGAGAAAAAAGTGCAATTCCCATCCAAGGGTGAGAGGCCATTCGGCCAAGGCTAAAGAGGGGGGGTTGGTTTCATTTTTCATATGTTTTTTGGCTGGAAACAGTAGCTAATTTGGCAAAGAAAAAGGTTTTGAAAGAAATAAAAAAAAAAAGGTTTTCAATAGAGAGCTTGAAGGTAGTCATCTCTACCAAGTTCTAAGCATAGCTTTCTTCTTGTTTTTTATGGTGCTTTTTTTTATTTTCTATTTTGTTTTCCTACTAAATTTTCCATAGAAATAAATTTTTTAATGTTTACTTATGTTTTCATCTCTTCTTCTTCATTAAAATGGTGGAAAACAATTTTTTTACATGGTTTCATATTATGGCCGAATATGGCATATTTACTTGCCTTGGTTTTCTTTTTTCTCTTCCTTGCATGTTGTTGTGAAAAATGATTTTTAGAAGGTTTTTTAGAGTATTCTAAGGTTCTGATTTTTTACAAAAGATTAAGCAAAAAGGTTGAAATGGCTGTATGATCTTGGCTAGACCAAGTGACTATCGTTAGGAGAGAGGCTATGCCCATTTTTACCTACCATGAAGCTCACCTTAATTTTTCTGTTTTGCATGGTTTATTTTCTATTTTATTGAGATAGAAAGGCTTCATGATCTTGGCAAGACCAAGTGATTATGGTGAGGTGAGAGGCTATGCCCATTTGATACCAACCATGGAGCTTAACTTTCCTTGTTTTATTTACTAGTTTTGCTTGTTATTTGTTTTGCATGTCTATGTTAAATTTTTTTATGTTCTTTACATTATTTTCTATGCTATATTTACTTATATATTTCTATTCCATGCTTAATAACTTTCCCTTGCATATTTGGCCATTGTGTTCATATGCTCATGTTGTGGATTTTTTCATGTATCATGTCTTATATTATAAACATGTTTGCATTTTCTTTATTTTGTTTCATGACCATTCGACAACTCCATTTTTGTATGCCTTGCATGTGTATTTTCCTTTTTCTTCTTAACTTGTTTGCATCTCCATGCCATGAACTTGTACATTTTGATTTTAGTATGCCATGTGCTTATGAAAATGCTATGATAAAATGCCATCATTTTGTTACATGGCCATTCGGCTACTCCATATTGATATGCCTTGCATGTGCATTTTCACCTTGCTTCTTAACTTATTTGCATCTCCATGCCATGAGCTTGTGCATTTTGATTTTAGTATGTCATATGCTTATGAAAATGTCATGACATTATGCATCTTAATATGATTTTTCATGTACTTGTGTCATTTACTAGATAGGATTGCATTAAAGCATCATGTAGCTACATTTGGCCTCTTCATGCATCCCTTGCCTTGTCATGCATTTGCATTTTGTTTAGGTAATATGCTTCGCATTATCATATCTTGAAATTATGTATTAGTTGTTGTTTGTTCCAGCATTGACATTAGTTTCATTAGTCATTGTATGTTCATAGTATTGCTATGCATGTTCATTACATTTAGGTCTAGGCCATATTGGTGTTGCCATGCATATTGGGTCTTAAATCACATTGGTATTATCATGCATTACCATGCTATTTAGGTCTTAGGTTATATTAGAATTTTCATGCATATTCATAACATATTAGGTCCAAGTCATAGTTGCATTATCAAGCATTGCATGCATATTGAGTTAGGATAGCATTTATTGCCATGCAAACTCATGGTAGGCATTTAGGTTATTTTGAATTGTCATGCATTTCCCTTACCATTTAGACCTTTAGACCATGCATTTCATACATTTCATATTCTGTATGTTCATGCATTCCATGTCATTTCCACATGATTTATGACTTAGGCCAATCAATGGCTCAAAGTCATACTCTCTTGAGCATACTTGTGGAAAATTAAAGAATTGTCAAATTGATTATTCTACCTTTGTGATTTTTTTTTTACTTAGCCAATTTTTGTCCAAGGTTTTTAAATGTTTAGCTACTATCCTTAGGTCTTTAGGATGATCTCCAACAATTTTTAATTTGATTTTTGAATGACTTTATCAAAGGCAAAAAATGTGTTTTGACAAAACAATTTCACCCAGTACTCAAACATCTCCGATTTTTCTGGGCAGTCATCTTTAATCAGTAAATTAAGAAAAAAATTTCTCATGTAGTTTTACATGTTCTGAGTCTCCAGTATGTTTTTTAGATTTTTTTGAATTTTTAAAAATAGGCAAAAAAATCGTGTGACAAAATTGGATAGTAGAGGCAGATTTGAAATCAAAAGAGAAATAATGGTTGAATTTGGCTAAGGCATTTAGAGGGGGTTGGTTAGAAGCTTTAGCTACTCTCTTAGGGTAGTATCTAAGCCTTTTTAAACTTGAAAAATGATTTTATAAATCTCGGGTTAAGGGTGGTCAAGTCCGGGATTTTAAACTTATAAAATTAGAGCCATTTTAAAAGGGTTTTGGTAAGGGTTTTAATTTTTATTCAAGTTTTTCCTCAAAATTGTTTTCAAACAATCACAAGTTTTGTTTTTTTTAGAAAATCTTATTTGACATATTTTCCTAAGGTAGCCGGATATCTTTTTAGATATACGGATTTCTTTATTTAGAGGAAGAAATACATTTTCATGCATTGCATTTTCCATGTTCATGCATTTTATTTAAATGTGTGATTTTGCTATGATATTTTCCATGGTATTATTATTATTTTGATTCACATTTTATGATCTTATATTGTTTCCATATGATTTTGAATGTTTCATGATATCCCATATTTTTTTTTATTTAGTCATTTATTTTTGTAACATTATTTAGCATATACTATGCTCATGCATATTTATTTTATTTTCATGCATGTTTTATGATAGCATTATTTTATGTTTCATGACATTTCATCATATTCCATGTCATCTAGGTTTAATTATTTAGAATATGCCATGTTATTTAAAATATGCCATATCATTTAGAATTGCCATGTCATTTAAATCATTTTATCTCATTTAGAATATACCATGATACTTAGGATTTTTCATTTTACCTAGAATATACTATGTCATTTAAATTATGTCATATCGTTTAGGTTGCATTATATTATGTAGACTTTGCCATGTCATTTTATTTATGTCATACATGTTCATGTTCATATTTTTAAATATTTTGAAAAAGATAATGATTTTCAATAAAAATAAAGATATTCCCGAGTTAAAATAATTCATGAGTTCTCTACTGGGTTTGCTAGAGGGAATATCATCAATTATCATTAATAAAGGAATATCTTTCCTTCAAAAAATGAGAATGATTCAGAAAGTTTTCCAAATGAATAAAAATGTTTATATTTTGCCGATTTTGTCAAGGAATATTGGAAATTTTTGAATTAATAAATTCTGAATCATTTTCAATTAAAAATGGAATTATTTTTCTTTAAATTGGGAATTAACTTGAAATACTAAATTAAAATCGACTTTTTTACCGAGACTTGAAATAACACATGATTAATAAGGTACCGTTTTATACGGGCGTTGTGTGGGTGCTAATCCTTCCCCGCACGTAACCGACTCTCGAACCCACTTCTTTGATTTCTCCGGTAACGCAGACTTGAAATTGGTTTTAAAAATATTTTAATTAATTTTAAAATGTTTTATAAAACCGGTTTTAATAGGTGGCCGATCACACCTAGCTAAAAAAGATTGGTGGCGACTCCATGTCTTTTTACGAGGCCGTTTTCATACCCTCGACTGTTTATTTTATTTCTAGAGGAATTAAGTCATCTTTTCCTCTGCTTCTATTTCCGTCCTCACTCGAACGGGTTCCCCGCGATCAGGATCACGTATCGACACCTTCGTTTTTCTAGAGGAATTAAGTCGACTTTTCCTCGTTCTTTTTAATGTCACGCCTAACGAATAATAAAGTCTTGCGATGAAACTTGTTATTGTTATTTTATTTAGGTTGCGACAACTTGGCGATTCCACTGGGGACTTTAGAGAGTCAGGCCTAGAATTAGTCTAGTGTTATCAAAGTCTCGGTTTTGTTGGTTTAATTGGTATTTAAATTTAATTCCCATATTTTTAAAATAATAAAGAGAATTTTGAAAATAATAAGATGTTTTAAATATGTTCATCTTCATATGCATGCATATTATTATTTGTTCTCTGGTTATTTTGTTGCGTATATTTATATGTTTGCTTGACTGATGCCTTACATTGTTTAATTTTAGTGGGGTAATTAGAATAAGGGGTGTAGAATAGGTGGTGACAGGTATGTTTTGTTCCTCCGCACACACTATGTCTGCATTTGTATAACATGAATCCTCTACATGGGATCCGTCCTTTTAAGTGGGAGTAAAGTAACTACGCCTTCGTGATGATCCTTCGTATGGGCTAGTGAAACACTTTCGGAGTATAAAGTACCTAATGCCTTCGTGATAATCCTCCGTACGGGCATAGGAAAATATACTCTAATGAATTGAACCCGCTTTTATCGGGGTGCCTTACTAGCCTTCATAGGCGACAGTGAAGAACAATTCGGGGCCTTAGAACCGATTCACCTTCATATAGTGAACCTAGGCGATGCCATGCCATATTTCTGTTAGATACCCGAAGTTTAAGAACACATGGAGGAACATTTCCAACCTTTTACCATCTTTCTATATGTTAGATTTTACAAATTGGGTGATGATGAACGAACATCATATCGCTCGTAATAAATTTATTATTTTGTCCCTAAGGCATCATAATCCTGAAGCTCTGTTAAAGTTTTCGGGACATTTTAAAAAAAAAAAAAAAAAAGCATGTTGTTATTAATGTTATATTTGTGAATTAATTTCTTTACTAATCTATTTCTTTTTGTTTTCTTTTCTTTGACATGCATCATAGACATCATCATACATTTGGAGTTTATTGACCTCAGGGTAGTCATCAACCCAAAGGACTTACATGGAGTGTCAGGTTATTTCAGTGATAGAAGATCATGCAGTAGTCAGGGCACAGTCAAAAAAAGATCAGAGGGAGGATGTGATTGCCTAAAGAAAGATTATGTGTCAGTATTGCCGGAAAGGGTCAAAGTGGATTCTAGACAGAATAATCTCCGAGGGTTAGCCGACATTTAGAATCAGTGGAATGTATCAGAGAAAGAAGTTTTCACTCAGAAATATAGAGATATAGCACTCTTAATTCCGATTCGGGTCAATAGTGGGTTGATTCAGGCTATGGTACAGTTTTGGAATCCTGGTTATAGATTTTTCACTTTTAACAAGGAGGATATGACCCCACTGATTGAAGAATATTCAGCATTGTTACGTATTGAATGTCCTAATCCTGATCGGGTATATTTGAAGGAAGTGAAACCTTCAGGTTTTAAGAGGAAAGTGGCTAGGATCACAGGAATAGATACAACATGGGTTGAGAGTCATGTGGATACAAAGTAGAAAAATGGATGCATTCCATGGGAAACTCTCCGACAATTGATATTAGGTTATTTCGACAAAGAAAAAGCCAGGGATATCTTCGCTCTAGCCATCTACGAATTAATCATATTCCCGAAGATATTGGGTCATGTGGATATAGCCGTGTTTGATTTCTTTGAAAAGTTGGAACAGCAGATCAACCCATCTCCGGCCATCCTAGCTGAAACTATCCGATCTTTGAATTTTTGCAAAAGGAAGGACAAGGGAGAATCAAGGGGTGTGTACAACTCCTTTATATTTGGATTCAAAGTCACTTTTGGAAATTAGAAAAGGTTTCCTTCAAATCGTACATTAAGTCTTTAGTTCCGATTAGGGAATTCCTTCAAAACGATTGGCTTGAAGACGGGGATAAAGAGAAATAGGTCAACATGTTCTAGAATTTAAAAAGGGAGATGATGACTTGGAAAGCTCCATGGATGGTCCCTATGCCGATTATGTACAAATGTGGGGACAACTCGGGAGTTCCACTACTCGGAATTTGGGGGTCTGTGAGTTATGCGCCTCTGTTGGTGCAAAGACAGGTTGAGTCTCGGCAATTCACACTCGTGACTCATAAGCTAGGATCATCAGAGTTCACTTATAGAGAGGATGGGTATTCTGGAAAGGTGCGGGCAGTGATTGAAGTATGAAAGAAAACTCACCGGATAAAAGTGGCCAGATATGCCGACATCGTCACACCTGATTACCTGGTATGGAGGGAATTAAGGGTTAATGATAGGCTATTGACATCACAACGGGAAGAGGTCCAGTTCATGAATTCGCCACCGAAGGAAATACCATCAGAGTTAGAAATCGCAAGGGCGAAATTTGAAAAAGAAAATGAGCAGATGAGCAAGGAGATTTCCCAACTACAAGAAGAGCTTGAGGACATGAAAAATAGGGAATCAGCTCGAGAAAGAGAAAAGGAAAAGATCAAGAGGGAAAGGGACACTGCTAAGGGCAATCTTCGGGAATTACATTTGGAGAACAAGAGGTATCGCTTTGAGCTCAGATTTGAGGGGACTCTCAAGACTTTTGGGGAGTGGAAGAATGAGGTCAAAAACCTCAAGAAGGAGAATAACTGCTGGAAAGAGAGAGCGAAGCATGAGGAAGCCCGAGCCAATCAACTGGAGAAGCAAGCTAAGGAAAGCTTACACGATGATACTTCTGCTGACGCGTCAAGGGGCCATGAACAAGTAAGGGTCAGATTGAAGAGCAAGGCAATCAAAAGAAGACTATGAAAGAAGGTCCAATATCCGAGGAAGTCACTATAGGACTAATTTTGTAATAGCACTTTGAAAGGCGAATTACGGGCTTATCTTAGGCAGTGATCCTTTTATTTTGTTTGTGATATATTTAGTTCCAGGAAATCAATGAAATACCGTTCGGTTGAAATTATCCCAGGGCCAATACATTCAAATGCATTCATATTTTATATATTTTGTTTGTTCATTTGTACATTTACTCATATTTATAATCATTCATTTTTGAAATTCGTTTATGTTCATACACTTAACCACCTATTTATTCCTTTTACTTGTTCATTCATTCATATTCATACACTTAACCACTTATTTATTCCTTTTACTTGTTCATTCATTCATATTCATACACTTAACCACTCATTTATTCATTTCTCTTGTTCATTCATTTATTCTTTCATATTCATATACGTAGTCATGTACTTATTCATTTTATTTGATTCATTCATTCACATTTAGTCATACATTCATTCATTTTTTATAAAACATAAAAAAGATGTGTCAATAATTTTTAATTCATGGTTTTCAAAACTAAAGGTACAATTGGTCGCACTCAGAAATAATCGCATTTCCGACACCCTTACAATACTCGATCTCAAGCCAGAGCTATGGAAAACGATCAGCTTGCTAGAATTGAAAGAATGGAAAGAACTCAAAGAGAACTACAGGAACAATTAGCTAAATCTCAGGAGGAGTCTCGAGAATAGATGACTAAACTCATGGAAATGATGAGTGCCATGATGAAACAAAAAGGGCAGGGAGATAATTAGGTCACCAGGAAAAGGGTGGTAGTTGAAGAGGATCAACTTGAAAACATACAGCAAAAGGGCCAAGAGATGCCAATTGGGGCAGCCTCCTATTTTTATATCCAGCCAGCTGCTGAGACACAGAACTATGTTCCCGGAAAAGGTAATATGGGAGCTGACCTAAATGATGTTAAAGTTCCAGACTTTGAGGAACTAGCTGAAAAGGAAAAAGCAAAGATGACTGAGCTGAAGAGGGTCGAAATGGCAGAATCAATAGAAAAAATATCAACTGCTGGAGGAGAGGCTGAGGGCCGTTGAAGGGGCGGAGTTATTTGGCAGTCTAGATGCCAAAGAGATGAGCTTAGTACACATCTAGTAATTCCCCCAAAGTTCAAAGTACCAGACTTTGAAAAATATAATGGCACTACCAACCCATCAGCACATCTGACCATGCACTGTAGAAGGATGACGGGGCACGATGACAATGAAAAACTGCTTATCCATTATTTCAAAGATAGCTTGACAGGGTCTGCAACCCGATGGTACAACCACCTGAGTCGTACCAAGATTTGTTCATGGACGGATTTAGCCAGGGCTTTCATGGAATATTATAAGCATGTATCTAATATGGTACCTGATAGGTTGTCGCTACAGAACATGGAAAAGAGGACCAATGAGAGTTTCAAAGAATACTCGCAAAGGTGGAGGGATCTGGCCACACAGGTGCAACCTCCTTTAACTAGCAAAGAAACTACAGTTCTTTTCATCAACACCTTGAAAGCACCCTATTATGATAAATTGGTGGGGAGTACCACCAAGGACTTTGCAGACATGGTGATATCCGGGGAAATGATAGAGTCGGCCATTAAGAATGGGAAAATGGAAGGGGGTGAGCCTTCTATTCAAATAAAGGTATTCCCTGCCAGGAAGAAAGAGGAGACCCATGCAGTTAGTATCAACCAATACCCATATGTACCTCCCACACCACATACACCACAAAGGCCCTATACTCCTACCATAACTTATGCACCTCCTACACCCTACACACCTTACCCAGGGTATAATCCTTATTGCCCCAATGTGAACCACCTTACTCAAAATCTCTTCCCTTATACCAATATACCACAACAGCCGTTTTCGACTGGAATATCCCCATAGATAAACCTTCCCCGAAACATTATCCCAAACACTCAAGGAGCCGGGCGCAATGACCAACGTTCACCAAGGAACGATCAAAAACCCCAATTTGATCTGATTCGTACCACCTATGGTGAGCTATATCTCAAACTGTTGCAGGGTCAACTTATTGCACCCGTGTACCTAAAACCTCTGACACCGCCTTATCCAAGGTGGTACAATGCAAACACTAACTGCGCATACCACGCAAGAATTGAAGGACATTCGACTGAAGATTGCCTGGCCTTTGAAAAGAAAGTCCAAAGCCTGATCAATGCAGGAGTTGTGAAGTTTGGTGCAAAGAATGGGCCAAATATAGCGGGAAACCTATTGCCAGATCATGCGAAGAACCGGGTAAATGTAGCATGGACAGGGGAAGTAAGAAGGTAAAAAGGGATGCCAGGGAAGTAAAGACTCCAATGTTGACAGTATGGGTCGAGATGGTTAAGACAGGAATGGTAGGAGATGCTGACAGTTTAAAAATGCTCGCAAAAAGGGTGCAGAATTGGTGCCAGTTCCATAATTGTGGAGGTCATGTCATACAGGACTGAAAGGACTTTCTGGCTAAAGTCCAAAAGATAATGGATAATGGGGAGGCCCAGTTTTACGAGAAGACAGAGGTGAAAGTAGAGATTATTAAGAATGCAGCTGGCTACGGGATAGGAAGACCCTTGATCATCTATTATGATGAACCAGAGGAGAAAGTTATGCCAGCCATTGAGGAAAGTGCACCTAAGTTAATCATTGATTTGCCTGTTTTTTTTTCATACAAGGAAAAAAAAGTTGCACCATGGAAATACGACTGCAGCATGGTTATGCCTGGGACTTTGAGTCAGCAAGATATCACAGGTGTAGGGCACTTAAAACGAAGTGGAAGGTGTTATGCTCCTGAGGCTGTTGAACAGGGGTTAACAAGGAAAGATAAAGGAATGGACAAAGGGAAGAATACAGCTGAACCAATCCATATTGAGATGGATTTGTCAAAAGAAGCAAAAAGAGGATCAACCCCAGTTAACAGAATAAAAGAGCCGGTGAATGAGAAGGAAGCCTATGAGTTCTTAAAATTCATAAAGCATAGTGAGTATGGCGTAGTTGAGCAACTGCAACGTCAACCAGCTAGAATTTCAATCTTATCCTTGCTTTTGAACTCGAAGCCACACAGAAATTCCCTGTTGAGAGTGTTGAATCAAGCATATGTGGCTAACAACATATCGGTAGAAAAATTGGATAGGCTGGTGGGAAACATCGCAGCAGACGACCATATATATTTCAGTTATGAGAAGATACCATCCAATGGTATTGGGTCAACAAAAGCTCTCCACATAACTACCACTTGCAAGGGACACATATTACCAAGGGTCCTTTTGGATAATGGCTTTTCATTAAATGTGATGCCCTTAGCAACCCTGTCCAAATTGCCAGTGGATATTTCTTATATGCTGCCAAGCTGCATGGTGGTTAAAGCCTTTGATGGTACCAGGAGAGATGTAATGGGAACTATTAAGGTTCCTCTGAAGATAGGCCCATGCACCTATACAATGAACTTTCAGGTCATGGATATTAATTCGTCCTATAATTGCCTGTAGGGAAGGCCATGGATACATTCAGTAGGGGCTGTACCTTCGTCTCTCCACCAAAAGCTAAAATTTGTGATAGAGGGGCGTTTGGTCACTGTATCAGGAGAAGAGCACGTGATAGCCTTTACATCTACTGAATCTCCTTATGTTGAATCCAATGAAGATGTCGTAGAATGTTCCTTTTGGTCTTTGGAATTCGTAAATGCAGTTTTCGTTGCTGAAGGACAAAAAATTCCAAAACTGAGGCTGTCTAAGAACACAAGGCTGGGGGTAAGAACTACGGTGGGAAAAGGCTGCAAGGCTGGAAAAGGTCTCGAAAAATATCTTCAAGGGATGGCCCGAGTAATGGAAGTAATGGGAAAGAAAGACCGGTTTGGTTTAGGGTATCTTTCGAAGGCCCATGAGAAAAGGAAACAAGTTGAAAGGAACCGACAAAGAAGGATGGCCCGTCTTGCAGGTATGGATATTGAATGGGAGCCTATGACATTCCCACCTATCCTTCACAGCTTCCGCTCAGCCAGTTCTCTGTTCGAAGAAAAGAGTTCTGATGATGTGCTCGTAATGATCGAGCAAGCCTTCGAGATATTCCATGTGAATAGGGATGAGCAGATGTATGATATGGAGATCTGCACGACTGGGGAAGAAAGAATTGAAAGAGAGAATGCTAACTGGATAATGCGACCTTGTCCACCAGGATATAGACTAACCAATTAGAGTACAACCGAGCTACCCATAGTTTTTAGGTCTATTCCAACGTAATGCTTTTAAACAAATCTTAAATATCTTTACCAAAAGATATTAAGAATTTCTTTTGTAATGGGCTTTTGTCTAAAACTTTTCATCCAATAAATAACAAACATGATGCATTTCCTTCATATTGATGTGTCCATATTCTTTCATTTATGCTATTTATTTTGCTTTGATTGTATATATGTTTTCCTATATTGTTTCTTCCCCACCTATTTACAGGTGTACGGATACGAAATATGAGGACCTTCATGTCAGTAATTCTGAAATTGATTTTGAGATACCCATTTGCACGGGTGATTTTGAGGCCGACAAAGATATTGAGGATTATGGTCTACCTCCGGACTTATTAAGAAAAATAGAACAAGAAGAGAAACAAGTACTTCCTCATGAAGAGCTATTAGAATTGTTAAATTTGGGAAGTGGTGAGGAGATAAAAGAGGTTAAAATCGGGACTACATTGTCGTCATCAATAAAGGGTGAATTGATAGCCTTGCTCCGGGAATATGAATATGTATTTGGATGGTCATACCAAGACATGCCGGGATTGGATCCAGACATTGTGGTACATAAGCTCCATTTAAGGCCAGAGTGCAAGCCAATTCAGCAAAAGTTGAGAATAATGAGGCCGGACATTTTGTTAAAGGTAAAAGAGGAGGTGAAGAGGTAGTTTGGTGTTGGATTCTTAGAGGTGGCAAAATATCCGGAATGGGTGGCAAATATTGTTCTAGTACCAAAGAAGGATAGCAAGATGCGTATGTGCGTTGATTACCGAGATTTTTGAACAAAGGCAATCCCAAAGATAATTTCCCTTTGCCCCACATTGATACTTTGGTGGATAATACGGTGAAGAGTTCCTTGTTTTCTTTCATGGATGGGTTCTAAGGATATAATCAGATTAAGATGGCACCAGAAGATATGGAGAAAACCATATCTGTTACAATGTGGGGAACATTCTACTACAAGGTAATGTCGTTTGGGTTGAAGAATCCTGGGGCAACGTATCAGAGAGCCATGGTGACCTTGTTTCATGACATGATGCATAAGGGAATTAAGGTTTATGTTGATGATATGATTGCAAAGTCACAAGGAAAAGAGGAGCATATTGTAAATCTTAGGAAACTCTTTGAAAGACTAAGAACGTTTCAACTCAAGCTAAACCCAGCAAAATGCACTTTTGGAGTCACTTCGGGGAAATTATTGGGTTTTGTTGTTAGCAAAAGGGGAATTGAGATTGATCCGGATAAAGTAAAGGCCATCTAGAATTTGCCACCTCCACGTACTCAAAAAGAAGTAAGAGGTTTTCTGGGGAGATTGAATTACATTGCTCGGTTTATTTCTCAGTTAACCGACAAATGTGATCCAATATTCAAGTTACTTCGAAAACGTGATCCAAGAGAGTGGATGAAGGGTGTCAGATTGCTTTTGAAAAGGTTAAGCATTATCTATCAAACCTACCAGTATTAATGCCACCGGCTCTGGATAAACTGATGATATTGTATCTATCTGTATTTGAGAGATCCATGGGTTGTGTTTTGGGGTAGCTTGATGAGACTGGAAAAAAAGAACAGGCGGTTTACTATCTCAGCAAGAAGTTCACAGATTATGAGTTGAAATATTCGTCGATAGAAAAGCTGTGCTGTGTCTTAGCTTGGACTGCTCGGAGGCTCAGACAATACATGTTGTACCACACGAAGTGGTTGATCGCCAGGCTAGATCCAATCAAGTACATGTTAGAAGCACCTTCTTTGTCAGGGAGGACGGCAATATGGCAGGTTTTGTAGTCAGAATACGACATTGTATAAGTGAGTCAGAAAGCTATCAAGGGCTGTGTAGTGGCTGAATTTTTAGCAAGTCGGGCAGTGGAAGATTATGAGTCGTTGAACTTTGATTTCCCAGATGAAGATTTGATGTATGTTTCGCAAGCAGATGAGGTTCCCTTGAAGAAGAAAATATGGAAGATGTACTTTGATGGGGCATCCAACGCAATGGGGCACGAAATTGGTGCAGTGCTCATATCCTCAAAAGAAGATTATTATCCTTTCACCGCCAGATTGGATTTTGATTGTACAAACAATACGGCTGAGTATGAGGCGTGTACTATGGGCCTTCGTGCAGTGTTGGATAGAAAAATCAAAGTTTTGGAAGTTTTCGGGGACTCAGCCTTAGTGATATACCAGTTACGGGGAGAATGGGAAATCTGAGATACAAAATTAATCAGATATCGAGAACTCATATTGAGTTTATTGGAGGAGTTTGAAGAAGTAAGTTTCAATTACTTCCCAAAGAAGAAAATCGGATGGCGGATGCTCTGGCTACTTTGTCATCAATGTTTAAAGTGAATGAAGGGGCGGAAGTTGTGCCGATCAAGATGAGCATATATGAGTCTCCTGCCCACTGTTTGAGTATCGAAGAAGAAGCAGATGGTCTCCCTTGGTATTACGACATCTTGTAGTACATCAAGAGTCAACAGTATCTAGAACAAGCAACAGAAAATGGCAAGAGAACTCTGAGAAGGCTAGCAATGGGTTTTGTTCTAGATGGGGAAATTCTCTACAAGAAAGGGAAAGATCAAGTCCTACTGAGATGTGCCGGGTCTGCCGAAGCTCGAAGAATCATAGAGGAAGTCCATGAAGGGATATGTGGAACCCATGCTAATGGTCACATGTTTGCTAAGCAGATTATGAGGGCAGGATATTATTGGTTGACGATGGAAGGAGATTGTATCAGTTATTCCCGGAAGTGCCATAAATGCCAGATATATGCAGATAAAATTCATGTGCCGCCATCGCCATTGCATGTCATGACTGCACCATGGCCGTTTTCAATGTGGGGAATGGATATGATTGGACCCATTACCCCAAAAGCTTCAAATGGACATCGTTTCATCCTAGTGGCCATAGACTATTTCACAAAGTGGGTGGAAGCTGCTTCTTATATGAATGTAACGAAGTCAGTGGTATGCGGATTTATTAAGAAGGAAATCATATGCCGATATGGATTGCCAGCAATAATTATTTCAGATAATGCTCTCAATCTGAATAATAAAATGATGAGAGAGGTATGTACTCAGTTCAAGATCACGCATCACAATTCGGCACCTTATCGTCCGAAGATGAATGAGGCAGTAGAAGCAGCCAACAAAAACATTAAGAAGATTGTCGAGAAGATGACTGATGTGTACAAGGATAGGCATGAGATCTTGCCTTTTGCTCTTCACGTATATCGCACTTTGGTTCGCACATCTACAGGGGCAACGCCGTTTTCTTTGGTATGTGGTATGGAAGCAGTTTTACCTATTGAAGTTGAGATTCCTTCACTTCATGTTTTGATGGAGGTTGGCCTAGAAGAGGCAAAATGGGTTAGAGCTCATTATGAACAGCTGAATCTCATCGAAGAGAAAAGATTGAAGGCAATTTGTCACGGGCAGTTGTATCAGAAAAAGATGATTCGAGCCCATAACAAGAAGGTTCGACCCAGGCAGTTTCGAGAAGGAGAGTTGGTACTGAGGAAAATTCTCCCTATAGTGAAGGATCCGCGAGGAAAATAGGCTCCAAATTGGGAAGGACCCCAGGTGGTAAAAATAGCTTTTTTTGGAGGAGCATTGATTCTAACTTGGATGGACGGGGATGATTTTAGACATCCCATGAATGCTGATGAATTGAAGAAGTATTATGCTTAAAAAAACAAAAAGCTTGATGCTATGCACATGGGAGTTCGAATGATTTCAAATGTAGAAATGGAAATTCTATATATCTATCTCCCCTGAGAATTGTTTTTCAAAGAGAATATTCATGCTTGGTGTGATAAATGGCCATCTTTCATATTCCCTTCACTAAGAAGAAATTATCCCTAGTCACCCCTTTGAGCCTTAGGAACTATTTCTTTCGTTGAACCTTGATCAAAGATCACCCTCTACATTGGAGGGCAAATACGAGGAAAAATAATCAAAATCATGGCAAAACAAGAGAGCCAAATGAAAATGTGAAATCAAAGAATGACAAATGAAAGCCAGCAATGAAAGAAAATGATTAAAAAAATAAATAAAAAAAAGAAAAGAAAAGTCCAAAAAGGGGACAAATGTCTCAAGAATGAATTCTCCTTAGGAAATGATCCTTGATCCAATTACCCTTAAACACATTTTGGGCCTATTTCACCCTTTCCTTCTAAACCCGAACCTTGGCCTACATTACGTACTTTAAAAGTTCATTTTGATCAAGCATGGGTATTTAATTTGAAAGGTTTTTGTCAGAATTCGTTCCATCTTTTGAATGACATTTTTACCTTGGAAGCATATAGAATTCTCAGATGCGTGGTAAAAAAAAAAAAAGGAGAGGTTTAAGCCGAAAACCCGCAAAGGGCAACTTAATACCGAATGGGGGACACTTGAGTTGAAAACCCGCAAAGGGCGGCTCAAGTACTGATTAAGGTTTGAATCAATGCTTCGTGTCAAGGGGGAGAAAGTATTTGAAAATCAGAGAAAAGGAGAACAACTCAGTCTGACGTAACTACAGAAGCTGAGGGATTACCCAAGAAAATTGACCGTTCAAGAGAAATTTCAGATGATTTGTAAAAATAGGGTTCCAAGATATTCTGCATCCGGGGCATCAACAACCTATAACTTTACATTTGTTTCTTATATCCTCGATATCCACTTTTATCATTTTAAAACATTTTGTTGCAATAAATTTTTGTTACCCCTTTCATGACAATTATTTGTTTCATACATTTTTGAGATTGCATTTTGTTTGTTATTAAATTGAATGATGAGTAGTAAACATAAATTTTTTAATGAAAGAGAGTTTAAAAGTATTACTAAGGAATAGATCTAAATCTTAGAAAAAGTTTGGAAACCACTAATCCTGATGGAAAATTCACCAAGTAAAGGAAAACAGTGAATGTGTTGGAGACTCAGCCATGAAGTCAGAAATTTGTGAATTTCAGCGAGGTCAGAAACTGGGACTGTTTGACAAATTATCTTGAGTAAAGGATTCTTTAAGTGGGGCATCAGTGAACAATTGAAGACTCCATCATGAAGTCGGATAATCTGTGAATCTCAAAGAAACCATGGATTAGAAATCATGACACAATCATTTGACTGTATTCATCCTCAAGAAACATATAAGCATTTGCAAAGCATGTCATTCTCATTATTGCATTTAGCTAACATTGCATGAATCAAGAAAACTTTGTCTTTTAAATCGAATTCATTCTCTTTTATCAAATGAGTCGAGCTTGAGACCACCGTCGAGGTATTTCCTTTTGTTTTAAATCAAATTCATTTTGTTTTATCAAATGAGTCGAGCCTTGAGAAAACTGTCGAGGTATTTCCTTTTGTTTTAAATCGAATTCATTCTGTTTATCAAATGAGTCGAGCCTTGAGACTGTCGTCAAGGTATTTTAAATCACAGGTAAGATCTTCGGGCACCATTTTTAAGATCTTTGGGCATAATTTTTCAAATCACAGGTAAGGCCTCCGGGTACCATTTTTAAAGATCTTCGGGCACCATTTTTAAGACCTTTGGTCATAATTTTTCATCACGGGTAAGGCCTCCAGGCACCATTTTTAAAGACCTTCGGGCACCATTTTTAAGACCTTCGGGCATAATTTTTCATCACGGGTAAGGCCTCCTGGCACCATTTTTAAAGACCTTCGGGCACCATTTTTAAGACCTTCGGGCATAATTTTTCATCACGGGTAAGGCCTCTGAGCACCATTTTTAAGACCTCCGGGCACCATTTTTAAAGACCTTCGGGCACCATTTTTAAGACCTTCGAGCATAATTTTTCATCATGGGTAAGGCCTTCGGGCACCATTTTAAAGATCTTCGGGCACTATTTTTAAAACCTTCGGGCATAATTTTTCAAATCACGGGTAAGGCCTCGAGCACCATTTTTAAGACCTTCGGGCACAATTTTTTCTTTTGAAATTGAACCGATTTCCTTAAGACGGGTCGACCCTTGATTAGTCAGGGAATTCAATTTAAGGACAAAATCTTCAATTTACAGCTTTTTCAAAAAAAAAAAAAAAACATTTTGAGGAAGAATGAAAAAATGAAAAAATGATGAAAAAAGAAAAAGAAAAAAGAAAACCCCTTTCCCTTTCCTTCACATGTGATTTCACTAACCATACAAAATTAGTGTTTGTTTATCTTTGCCTGATTCCTGATTCTCAGCAATAACCAAAGAGGGGCAGCTGTAGACACCTAATTTTGTCCGGACCCCTAAATCAGGTACATTTTCTTCCTAAATTGATGTTTCAGAATGCTAAAAGGCTTTTCTCATCCTACAGGTGGTACTCCAAGGCTTAATCTAAGAAAGCAGACAGAAAAAGTCAAACTAAAAAAAGTTAACCCCAAAAAAAATCAACCCCGAAAAAGTCAATCTTAAAAAAGTCAACCCACTTTCAAAATCAAGATTTGAGTTTCAATTGAAAAACGGTGAAAGAATTTTGATAATCTGAGGTCTACATTGAAAGATGGTTACGAGATTCAGTAGAAAGGAAACCCTAAGTCGGGAAATTTGTGGAAAAATGCTTAAACGATCAAATTGTTTTGAATTAAGGTCTCAAATGACTACATAAGGGACCCGGGATTTGGCCATTTTGCAAACGAACTCTGAATCAAGATTTTCTTTTGCCAATCTCTTCCAAATAATTTAAAAATGAGATTTGCAAATTTTCAGATTTTTTAAATTCTGAATCATTTTCAATTAAAAATGGAATTATTTTTCTTTAAATTGGGAATTAACCTGAAATACTAAATTAAAATCGACCTTTTTACCGAGACATGAAATGACACACGATTAATAAGGTACCGTTTTATACGGGCGTTGTGGTGGTGCTAATCCTTCCCCGCATGTAACCGACTCACGAACCCGCTTCTTTGATTTCTCTGGTTTATAACGCAGACTTGAAATTGGTTTTAAAAAATGTTTTAATTAATTTTAAAATGTTTTATAAAACCGATTTTAATAGGTGGCCTATCACACCTAGCTAAAAAAGATTGGTGGCGACTCTATGTCTTTTTACGAGTTTGTTTTCATACCCTCGATTGTTTATTTTATTTCTAGAGGAATTAAGTCGTCTTTTCCTCTGCTTCTGTTTTCGTCCTCACTCGAACAGGTTCCCCGCGATCGGGATCATATATCGACCCCTTTCTTTTTTCTAGAGGAGTTAAGTCAACTTTTCCTCGTTTTTTTTTAATGTCACGCCTAACGAATAATAAAGTCTTGCGATGAAACTTGTTATTGTTATTTTATTTAGGTTGCGACAGTTTGTTTTAAGTTTGGGGGTACGTCTTTAGATTTATTTTAGTTTGTGTGATTGTCTAATTGTTTTGGAGTAGTTTGTATGATTGTCTAATTTTTAGGAGTCTAAATTTTTTTTTTTTTTTTTTGCTTGAGATACATTGCACTTAGTATGATGGATTCTTTATCAAATGATGAATTTTTTAGTTATTGATTTATCTTGATTCTTGGGAAAACATAAGCATGAGAAAATTTTGTGTTAGGTTCTTTTGTTAGTTTCATGTTAGGATGTGATTTTCACAAATTGAGCACTTAATCTCTTGCTTAGATTTCCATTGCTTGTTTAAGGATTGATTATGTTGATGTGAAGTGCAATTATGTCTAGAACCTAGAATTTGTTTGATTCTCTCTCAAGGCGAAATCCTAGACAACACTAAGTTGAGGAAGTGATTTAGGCCATCTTTGGATCATTTAAGCCTTCCAAGCTTACCATTATATATAATTATCCTTAGTCTACATCTTTGTGCCTAATTGATATATCTCTTTTCTTCGATTGCCACATCTTTTAGCCTAGAAAAATAAGAAAAACAATGATTAACCCTCACTATATAGGCATATGATGATATTACAGGAAATAATTATGAGCTATGTTGAATTTGGGTGAATTGGTGGTGAATTTAAAAAAATAAATAAATAAAAATAAAAAGAGTTATGATTCTTCATAAACGAAGAACAGAAAAAAAAAAAGGAAGTGTATTCAAAGAAAGAATGGAGAATGTAATTTGAGGAAAAGACTATGGTTCTCAAAAATCCTGATAAAAATGTAAAGTGTCTATGGGTGAACGTAAACCAAAACATATCATTTATCATACCTTGACCCTAGCCTTACATTACAAGCTTAATAAAGACCTACTTGATCCTTGGTGAAGTGTTAGTCCATATTAGTGGAGAGAGAGCTGAAAAGCAAACATATGAGAATCTAGTACTAGTTCGTATTTTGCATTGATATAAACTTATTTAGATTGCATGTGATGATTTGCAAAGAGATTATACACACACACACTGAAAATCCATTCAAGCATGAAGTTTACGATTGAATTGAATCATAGATTTGGATTATGTTTATGTTCTACTTTGAATCAGGATTTTGAGGTAACTTTTGAGGAAAATTAAAGAAATCATTGTTTGAGTGCATTTATCTTGAGTGATATGTTGAGTCACTTTATTTATGTAGTGTGTATATTTTTGTTTTGCTCGAGGACTAGCAAAATATTAAGTTTGGGGGTGTGATAACTCTAGAAAATATAGTTATTTTGCCACCTTTTATGCTTTTGAATAGGCTAAGTCCTTGAGGATTTTATTAGAATTTGATTAGTTTTAGATATTTTTAATACTTATTTTAATAATCCATTTTATGTTTAAAATAGTTATTTAGTTGTTATTTATGTGTTTTATAGGTCTAAGGTGATCTAGAGCTTCGAGGTGCGAAACGACAAAAATTGGTGCATTCCAATGAGCAGGCAGATTCGACCTCCAAAATATCTTTCAAGAAAAAATCGATCTTAAATACTTCATTTGAGAAAACTCTCTTCTTGACTTTTGAATCTGACTTCCATACCTTTCCAATGGTATAAGGTTCGTGAAAATCGGACAAGATTTGCCTTGTCAAAACAGCTGACGAAGTTGGAGAAGATGTTAGAATCTGCAGGCAGCAAACAGAAGGTTGGGGCCGTGGCCTAGGGCCGCGACGCCGACTCGTGAACAGTACCCACCAAAAAAAAATTGCAAAAAAAAAGCCTATACTTACCTGTTTGCTTGGGCACGAAGTTTGGGACTCTAGGAGGCCTTGGACACTTTAAATAAGACTTTTTTAGGTCAAAATAAAGAGGATTGGACATCTAGAAACCTAATTATTTCTCAAAAAGATAGTAGCAACCAACTTCTCTCAAGAAGAATTGAAGATTGAAAACTCAAGAACTGACAACTCTTAGTTTCTTCTTTTCTCTTCTTTATTTTTCTTGTGTTGTTGATGATGGTGGAACTATTTGATTATTTGTTTCCATTAATTATCATGAACTAAATCTCTTTTACTAGGATTTCAATGGAACTCAACACATAGTTTGAATTTACTTTTTCTCTCTAGCTTCATTTAATGGTTTGTTGAGTTGTTTGTTCAATCTTGTTCTTAATGTTTCTAATTGCCTGATCACCAATTAGATTGATTTGTTAACCTAAATACAACTAGACATAGGGAGTTTAGTGTTAGACATGGGTTGAATGACACATGTTTCATATTCATTTATTAGGATGAATTGATCTGCAGGTAGGGTAGAAATATACTTACTTGTCATGTGTAACCATTGTTAGAGCCTAAGTTTAATGAGTTCTTCTTTAATTCAATTATCATAGACATATAGTTAATTGGTTAGGAAGGATATTCTTATAAGACCATCGACAGATGCTTATAAATAAGATAGAACTCTAGGTTAACAACTCAGGATCATTAATCAAGTGAAGAGGTAGAGAGAGATTCAAGCGAAGTGTTGAGGGAAGTTGTAATCCTAGGCTTTTATAATTAATTGAATTCAATCTTTTTAATTTACTTGCTTTTATTTTTAGTTCTTGATTACCATCTTTAATTAGTTGTTTAGATAAGATTAGGTTGTTTTAATTTTAGTACTTAATGATTTTAATAATAATTCCTCATGGGTTCGACACTCTACTTCTCATTATATTACTTGATTGCGATACATGCACTTGTGTAGTGAAATCTGACAACAAGTTTTTGGCGCCGTGAATTGTTTATTATTTTTGTAAATATTTATACTAAGCAACCTTAGTCTTAATTTAAACTTTGTTTTCTTTCTTATTTTCAGGTACAATGGCTGAAGCGGACGAAACAAAGACTTGCGAGAATATGGGGTTCCTCTCATGCAACACCTTCAGACTAGTATTAAGAAGCCTGCCATCCAGGCCAATATGTTCGAGATAAAGTCGGCCATCCTTCAGATGATCAATACATCAGTTCAGTTCAGCGGCTTACCAAACGACAATCCTACTGCTCACATCGTAAATTTTCTCGTAGTTTGTGATCTTTTCAAACAAAATGGTGTTATTTATGATGCCATTACATTGAGACTCTTCCATTTCTCTCTTCGAGATAAGGCCAAGAGTTGGTTGAACTCTCTTCCTGCTGGCTCCATTACCACTTGGGCTGATTTGGCCCAAAAATTTCTTGCAAAATATTTTCCTCCTGCCAAGACAGCTAAGATGCGGAATGATATCACATTTTTTATGCAGTACGACTCAGAATCATTATATGAAGCTTGGGAAATGTACAAAGATCTACTTCAGCAATGTCCTCATCATGGGATACCTGACTGGCTTCAGGTAAACACCTTCTACAATGGGTTATTGGGTCATACTAAAGTTCTATAGATACTGCAGCAGGTGGATCACTCATGGGGAAAGAAATTGACGAAGCTTATGATTTAATTGAGGTGATGGCGTCCAATAATTATCAATGGTCCACAGAGCGAATTTTGCCAAAGAAAGCTCCAGGTGTTTATCAGTTGGATGAGATCAGTGCTTTATCAGCGCAGATGGCTGCTTTGTCTAAGCAATTTGACACTATGAGTGCATTCAGTTCAAAACCCATTTGTAACATGTGAATTTTGTGAGGAAGGACACAACAGTGATAGATGCCCAACCAAAGCTGAATCTGCTCAATATGTGGGAAACTATAATAGGCAGCAGAACAACCCATATCCAAATGACTATAATTCAAGTTGGAGAAATCAGTAAAATTTTTCTTAGAACAATCAAGGGCCATCATCACAAGCTAAGCATGTAGTCCCTCTTGGTTTTCAAGCACAAGCCAGGGCTCTTATCCAAGAAAAGAAGACATCTATGGAAGAGATGTTTAAGCAATTCATGGCAAGAACTGATAATCTCATTCAAAATCACTCAGAATTACTTTAGGAGCATAAAACTTCACTTAGAAATCTTAAGACACAAGTGGGCCAGCTTGCTAATGCACTTAACAATCGTCCAATGGGATCTCTTCCAACCGATACTATGACCAATCCTAAGAGCCATGGGAAAAAGCAATGCAATGCCATTACATTAAAGAGTCTGAAATAAGTATAAATGGGTAGGGAGAAGAATAATGGGAGAATTTAAGAGACAACACCTCGAGGTTACCCACCACCACCCTTTCCTCAACATCTTCAAAGAAAAATGCCAAAATTGCCACCCAAGCCTCTTGAAGTGGAAAATTTAGCGAAAAAAGAGATTGAAAAAGCTCAAGAAGAAGAGAAGAAGCCTTCAGTCTATCCACCACCACCTTTTCCTCAAGGCCTTCAAAAGAATAAGCTTGACAAGCAATTTTAGAAGATTATTGAGGTATTTAAAAAGCTCCACATTAATATACCTTTTGCTGAAGCTTTAGAACAAATTCCTAAGTATGTCAAGTTTATGAAAGAAATTTTATCTAAGAAGAGGAAATTGGATGAGATTGAGACAGTTGCACTTACTGAAAAGTGTAGCGCTATCCTTCAAAAGAAACTCCCACCCAAACTCAAAGATCCGGGAAGCTTCGCTATTCCATGCGCTATTGGAGATAAATTTTTTTGGTAAAGCTTTATGTGATTTGGGGGTGAGTATCAATTTAATGCCTCTTTCTATCTATCACAAGCTTGGTGTGGGGGAAATAAAGCCCACTACAGTGATGTTGCAACTTGCTTATAAATCCATCAAACATCCAAGAGGCATGGTAGAGTATGTACTAGTCAAGGTTGACAAATTCTTCTTTTTGGCTGATTTCATTGTGCTTGACATGGAAGAAGATAGTGAAATACCCATATTCTTGGGAGACCATTCTTAGCCACCGGGAGAACTCTCATTGATGTGCAAAAAAGAGAACTTACCATGAGAGTTTTAGACCAATAAGTAACTTTTAAAGTTTTTAAGGCTATGAAGTTTCCTAATGAATTTGATGAATGTTTTACAGTTAAAGTGATGAACAATGATTCCAAAGAAGCATTCAATGAAAGTTGTTCCACCACACCACTTAAGGCAATTTCACATTCTACTTCCAAGATGCATGGAAGCCATAATTTTTTGAATGCAAGGCCTCATAAAGCAAAGAAAAAGGGGGGCAATGGTTCAAGTGGAAAGATGCTGGTTAATGAACAAAGAGATAGTCAAGCCGATGACTATAAATCAAGCGCTTCTTGGGAGGCAACCCAAGTTCTAAACTTTTTATTTTTATTTTTTTAAATTTTTAGAGTATTTTTATTATTATTAATTTCTTTTTATTTTGTTTTCTTTTGTGGTGACTACTCACCCAACTTGGACAAGCATGATGAAGTCTAAGAGAAAAACTAAAGCTTCTCCTGCATTGTTTTCATCGATAGGGGAGTTTTCTAGTTCTTACTCTTTTTAGTTCTAAACATTGAGGACAATGTTTGTTTTAAGTTTGGGGGTGTGTCTTTAGATTTATTTTAGTTTGTGTGATTGTCTAATTTTTTAAGAGTAGTTTGTGTGATTGTCTAATTTTTTAGGAGTCTAATTTTTTTTTTTTTTTGCTTGAGATACATTGCACTTAGTATGATAGAGTCTTTATCAAATGATGAATTTTTTATTTATTGATTTATCTTGATTCTTGGGAAAACATAAGCATGAGATGAATTTGTGTTAAGTTCTTTTGTTAGTTTCATGTTAGGATGTGATTTTCACAAATTGAGCACTTAATCTCTTGCTTAGATTTGCATTGCTTATCTAAAGACTGATTATGTTGATTTGAATTGCAATTATGTCTAGAACCTAGAATTTGTTTGATTCTCTCTCAAGGCGAAATCCTAGACAACACTAAGTTGAGGAAGTGATTTAGGCCATCTTTGGATCATTTGAGCCTTTCAAGCTTACCTTTATATATGATTATCCTTAGTCTACCTCTTTGTGCCTAATTGATATATCTCTTTTCTTTGATTGCCACATCTTTTAGCCTAGCCAAATAAGAAAAACCATGATTAACCCTCACTACATAGGCATGTGATGATATTACAGGAAACAATTATGAGCCATGTTGAATTGGGTGAATTGGTGGTGAATTTAAAAAATTAAAAAAAAATAAAAATAAAAAGAGTTATGGTTCTTCGAAAACAAAGAACATAAAACCAAAAAAAAAAAAGGAAGTGTATTCAAAGAAAGAATGGAGAATGTAATTTGAGGAAAAAACTATGGCTCTCAAAAATCCTGATAAAAATGTAAAGTGTCTATGGGTGAACTTAAACCAAAAATATCCTTTATCATACCTTGACCCTAGCCTTACATTGCAAGCTTAATAAATACCTACTTGATCCTTGATGAAGTGTTAGTCTACAATAGTGGAGAGAGAGATGAAAAGCAAACATATGAGAATCTAGTACTAGTTCGTATTTTGCATTGATATAAACTTATTTAGATTGCATGTGATGATTTGCAAAGAGATTATACACACACACACTGAAAATCCATTCAAGCATGAAGTTTACGATTGAATTGAATCATAGATTTGGATTATGTTTTTGTTCTACTTTGAATCAGGATTTTGAGGTAACTTTTGAGGAAAATTAAAGAAATCATTGTTTGAGTGCATTAATCTTGAGTGATATGTTGAGTCACTTTATTTATTTAGTGTGTATATTTTTGTTTTTCTCGAGGACTAGCAAAATATTAAGTTTGAGGGTGTGATAACTCTAGGAAATGTAGTTATTTTGCCACCTTTTATGCTTTTGAATAGGCTAAGTCCTTGAGGATTTTATTAGAATTTGATTAGTTTTAGATATTTTTATATTTATTTTAATAATCCATTTTATGTTTAAAATAGTTATTTAGTTGTTATTTATGTGTTTTTATAGGTCCAAGGTGATCTAGAGCTTCGAGGTGCAAAAAGACAAAAATCGGTGCATTCCAATGAGCAGGCAGATTCGACCTTCGGAGTTTTTTTCATGAAAAACTCGATCTTAAAAACTTCATTTGAGAAAATGCCCTTCTTTACTTTTGAATCTGACTTCCATACCTTTCCAACGGTGTAAGTCTCATCAAGATCGAACAAGATTTTTCCAGTCAAAACAGCTGACGAAGTTTGAAAAAATGTCAGAACCTACACACAGCAAACAGAAGGTTGGGGCCGTGGCCTAGGGCCGCGGCGCCGACTCATGAACAGTACCCACAAAAAAATAGAAAAAAGGCAAAAAAAAAACCTATACTTACCTGTTTGCTTGGGCACGAAGTTTGGGACTCCAAGAGGCCTTGGACACTTTAAATAGGACTTTTTTAGGTCAAAATAAAGAGGATTGGACATCTAGAAACCTAATTCTCTCTCAAGAAGATAGTAGCCACCAACTTCTCTCAAGAAGATTTGAAGATTGAAGACTCAAGAACTGACAATTCTTAGTTTCCTCTTAGTTTCTTCTTTTCTCTTCTTTATTTTTTTGGTGTTGTTGATGATGGTGAAACTATTTGATTATTTGTTTCCATTAATTATCATGAACTAAATCTCTTTTACTAGGATTTCAATGGAACTCAACACATAGTTTGAATTTACTTTCTCTCTCTAGCTTCATTTAATGGTTTGTTGAGTTGTTTGTTCAATCTTGTTCTTAATGCTTCTACTTGCCTGATCACCAATTAGATTGATTTGTTAACCTCAATACAACTAAACATAGGGAGTTTAGTGTTAGACATGGATTGAATGACACATGTTTCATATTCATTTATTAGGATGAATTGATCTGTAGGTAGGGTAGAAATATACTTACTTGTCATGTGTAACCATTGTTAAAGCCTAAGTTTAATGAGTTCTTCTTTAATTCAATTATCATAGACATATAGTTAATTGGTTTGGAAGGATATTTTTATAAGACCATCGACAGATGCTTATTTATAAGATAGAACTCTAGGTTAACAACTCAGGATCATTAATCAAGTGAAGAGGTAGAGAGAGATTCAAGCGAAGTGTTGAGGGAAGTTGTAATCCTAGGCTTTTATAATTAATTGAATTCAATCTTTTTAATTTACTTGCTTTTATTTTTAGTTCTTGATTACCATCTTCAATTAGTTGTTTAGATAAGATTAGGTTGTGTTAATTTTAGTACTTAATGATTTTAATAACAATTCCTCGTGGGTTCAAGACTTTACTTCTCATTATATTACTTGTTTGCGATACGTGCACTTGCATAGTGAAATCTAACAACACATGCATATGTGAATAGAGCATGTACATTTATGATTATATTTTTGGATCTCATTTCTTTGCAATAAACAGATGGTGATAATAATTTCATTCGATGTTTTCGTAAACATTCATTGGTTGAATAAGAATTGTAGACCGGTAGTGTTGAATGAACATTTGAATATTGTACCATAGTAGGATCCACTACCCCAAAATTCTTTTGAAAATAATATGTTGGTTTTTCATGGAGAAAACATGTTTCAAAAAAATCATAGATTAAATTTGGAGGCAAACCTTGCATAATGAGATTTTTGAATAATCAAAATTTGGTCCCACCAATTTCTTGTAATCATTGATTAGTTTCTTTGTATATACCTTTGTGTTGATTCATTTATTCTTTACATGTATCATTTTGACATCATATTATAGTCCTAACATGCATGGTCATTCATTGTAGATTACATTTGTGATATACATGGTCATTATTTGTATATACTTGTGTATCAATTTATTCATTCTTTATATGCATCATGTTAACATCAGGTTGCATTCACGATAAACATAGTTAGCATGATTTTTCTGTATATGTCATAAAATCAGTTTGTTTATTTCTTCACATGCATCATATTGATATCGTGTTGCATTCATAGTATATATGATCATTCAATGGAAAATGCATCTAGAACATACATAGTCATTTGTCGCATATATCTATGCATTGATTTGTCTATCCTTCACATGCATCATGTTAACATCATGTTGCATTCATAGCCTATATAATCATCATGATATGCTCATGCATTAATTTTTCATGTTGGCATCAAGTTGCATTCATAACATACATAGCAAGTCAGCATGATTTCTTTGTATATACCCATGCATTAATTCATTTATTCTTTACATGCATCATGTTCACATCATGTTGCATTCATAACACATATGATCACTCATAAGGGTGTACATTTGGGACATGCACGGTCACTCATTGTATATATTCGTACATTGACTTGTTTATTCTTTGCATGCTTTATATTGGCATCATTTTACATTCATAACATTCATGGCTTATTCGTCATGAAATACATTAATGAGATGAATTAGAAATTGGCTTAGCTTTAAAAGCTTTCAAAGAAATGTTTTTTCAAATCAGAGGTATAAGAGTCACTGAGAACCTGTTCAACATTGTCAGGATTCATGGAAGGCAAAAATTCAGACGAAATGGAAAGAATGAGATAGTTTCTACAAGAAACGCAAGAAAGGGTGAATAGAAATCAGGAAGACTACCGAGAACAAATGGCTAAACTGATGGAATTGATGTCTGCCACTATCAAAGGCAAGGGGCATGTTGAGGACTCTACTGAGAAAGAAAGATCCATGAAGGTTAAGAACTTGGCTAGAATAGAGAGAATGGAACAGGTTCAGCAAGAGATGAAGGAAGAAGTGATTAGAACTCAGGAAGAGATCCAAGAGCAAACGATTAAGTTGATGAAGCTAATACCCTTCATTGACAGAGAAAAGGGACAGGTTGAGAGTTCTACTACAAAAGGAAAATCAAAAGTCTCTGCTGAGAAAGAAAGAGCCATGGAGGTTAAGAATTTGGCTAGAATAGAGAGAATGAAACAGGTTCAGCAAGAGATGAAGGAAAAAGTGATTAGAACTCAGGAAGAGATCCAAGAGCAAACGATTAAGTGGATGGAGCTAATACCCTTCATTGTCAAAGAAAAGTGACAGGTTGAGAGTTCTACTACAAAAGGAAAATCAAAAGTCTTGGGAAACAATTCGAGGAATTGCTTTTTTTGCCCGTGTGAGGTAACAGTAATTAAAGGGCAGAATTCTCAAGGCATACAGCCACAAGATACAGTGAGGTACCAGCTAATAGATGAAAAGCTCCGGGTATTAGAAAGCACAGATGTATTTAGGAGCATAGATGCAAACAAACTTTGCTTGGTCCACGATTTAGTGTTTCCACCTGAATTTGAGATCCCCAATTTTGAGATATACGACAAGACAACTGATCTAGGGACCCACCTCAAAATGTTCTGCTACAAGATGGTGACTCATGCGGATAATGATAAGTTAATGATCCACTGTTTTCAGGATAGCCTCAATGGGTTTGCAATTAGGTGGTATAGTCAGTTAAGCAAGAAACAGATTCACTCTTGGAATGATCTGGCTAGGGCTTTTCTAAGCCAATACAAGCATGTGATTGACATGATGTCGGGCCATCTTTTTTTGCAAAGTATGAGAAAGAAAGCCACTGAAAGCTTCGAAGAGTATTCTCGTAGATGGAGAGATATAGTGGCCCAGATACAGCCACCCTTAACTGAAAAAAGAAATTATTGTCCTATTTGCAAATACACTGCAGGCCCCATGCTATGATGAGCTCGCTAGTAATGCCACGAAGGACTTTGCGGGCAGGATAATCCCAAAAGAGATAATGAAGGAGACAGCTAAGAAAGGGAATCTCAAAGTAGGTGAGACATCCAGTAGCAAGGGAAATTGGGAACCCCAGAGAAAAGTAAAAGATATCCAATCTATGACCTATGGTGGGCAACAGATGGGAAGTATTGTCCTATATCCTCTACAACCCATGTACCATCAGTTCTACCCTTCCGTGAACAATGTATATCGGGATCCTTACTTATACCCGATGTCCTCTCTATGTAATTATTTGACAAATCTCCAACCTTAGGCCAGCCAAGGGAAGTCAAAGAATATTTAGAAAAGAGATCAGTTTGAGCCACTATCCATCTCTTACTCTGAGTTGTTACCCCAGCTTGTTGAAAATCGACTTCTCACTCGAGTGCTAGTAAAGCCTATCCGACCCCGTAACTAGACTGGTATGATGAAAATGCATTTTGTGGTTATCATTGCAGGATTCGAGGTCATTCCACACAAAAAAATTTGTCTCTAAAGCGGAAGGTTCAAGCGCTAATTAGTAATGGCCAGTTAGACCTTGAGAAGAAACAGAAGTCAGATAATAGGAAGAAGCCACTATTCATTCATGGTAAGATAAGTGGGGATGTCAGGATGGGAAAGAAAGGCATACACGGGTTTATGAAGCAAGAAAAAAATCAAGTTGACCCGATTCCTGTGTCATACAGTAAGCTGCTACCTCAACTCATCCAGAATCACCTTGTGACACCTATGCAATTAGAGCCTCTGAAGCCCACTTATCCGAGCTGGTATGATGCTAATGAGTGTTGCGGTTATCATTCTAGCAATCAAGGCCACTTAATAGAGAACTGCCCCGCTTTGAAGTACAAGGTCAGGGATCTCATCAAGGTTGGTTTGATAAGTTTTGAAGATGGGAAAGCCAAGTGTCATAAAAAACATGGTGCATAATCATATTAGGATTTCTGATGCATGTAGTTCTACACACTTTGATGATGAAAGCACTTGTCTCATGTTGACATCTACATGAAATAAATAAATTTAAAATTTAAATGTTTTGTGTTCATTTATTTTAGCAGTAATTTGAATTTGCAAAAACAAATGAAACTTTGAGAAAATTTGTGGTAAACAATAATAAGGGTTTTCACAGAAAGTAATGGGCACTCTCAAGAACATTGATGATCATTATTAGAAATGACCCAATACTTTCCCTCTCTCTTTTGGATTTTCCTATACCTAAATCCCATAAACCAAGACCACTTGCAAGACCTAATGCTTCAAGAAATATGAATAAATTAAATTTCATAAACCACTGTCATTGCAAAATAAGCAAAGATGTAGATCCTAGTCTAGGCTATGAACTAAGGAACGAATTTTTTGAAAAAAAAATCGAATTCCTTGAAATTCAAACAAATGAGACATTCTTTCAAGAATTTAAAACATGGTAATTTGATGTGTGTCCAGGTTGTGTCAAAACCATTCACATCCTTTCCCAATAACTACAAAACACCAATTGCCCAAACATCACTTCATGATTGACACCCCGGGGCACAATGACCAAACCAGATTATCCCATGTCCTATAGAGGACCTGTTTTTTGGTAATATTTTCCTTGGTATTTCAAACAAACCCAAGATTGAAACTCAGCCTTTTCAAAATAGACCTAGACTTGCTATGTTCCTCGTAGTGATACAAATTCCCAAGGTTGATCAAATTGGGGCATCATATCTAGAAATGATGAATACGTGGTGAATAAGGACGGATTAACGCATGAATCATTGGGGCATGCGACAAAAAAGAGCAAAAAAAAAAAAGAAAAAGAAGAAAAATTATGATATCATACATATGAGAATTCCAATGATTCCAAAGTGCAAAATGAAATTTTGAATATCTACTCCCCCTAAGGATTTTGCTTTTAAATGAGAATATTTGTGCTTGATATGAGAAATGACTATGCTTCATGTCCTCTACAAAAATAAATTATCCATAGTCACCCCTTTTGAGCCAAAGATTTCTTTCTCCTTTGAACCCTGACCAAACATTGGGGGGCAAATGCGAGGAAAGATCTTTTCAAAGATCACTGAGAAATGAATTCTAACTCGAAGATAGATATAAAGCAATTTGAGCTTCCAAAATAAATAAGGGCTCACTCTGTCGAAATGATAAAAAAAGAAAAAAAAAACACAAAAAGAAAAAGAAAAAGAAAAAATGTGTGAAAGAAATGGCAAATTGAAAGCCAAGAACAAAGAAGAAAATAAGCAAAACTCAAAAGAAAGAAAGAGAAGTCCAGAAGGGACAAATGCTTCAAAGGGAATCCTCCTCAAGAAATGATTCTTGATCTGATCACCTTCAAACACATATTTTTGGGCCTATTTATCCTTTCTTTCTGAACCCCGAATCATGGCCTACATTACATGCTTTAAAAGTCCATTTTGATCAAGCATGGATATTCAACTTGAAGGGTTTTTCCTCATATTTTATCCCATCTCATCGAATTATCATTTCACTATGGAAGAATTTAGAATTCTCAAGTGCATGGTATAACAACAATAAAAAAAAGAGAAAAAAATGGAAAAAATGGGCGAAAACCCAAAAATGGGCGGTCTAGAGTAAAATGGAAATTTTTGATGCCATCTATGTTAGTGCTGATGCCACAAAAGAGAAGGTCATCGAAGAACATCTAGGAATTCTTGAACTTCCTAAACTGTCAGCTCTTATTAGGGGGACTATCTTCAAAAATTGAAACCTTTTTCCCTCCAAAATTAAACTTTCCAGTTAAAATATCCCGACCAATCTTGACGCTTGTTAAAATGCCTTGATATGGAAACTAAAATAATGTTGAATTTGTTTGGTTCTCAATGAATTCATGATTTATAAAACCTATTCCATTTGTGAGCCTAGTTGGGACATACATTTTTGTTGCAAAGTTTTCTTCGATCAACCAAAATCTTGTTTTATCAAGCCAAGTTGAAGAACCCAAATTGACATTTAGGGAAATTTCTAACAGTGATCATCAGTCTTCAAAAGATTCATACATCACACATTGTGGGGTTAATATTTTTGGCTCAGAAGTTTTCATTAAATAAGCAAAATTATTTTTCAAAAAGGGAAAATAAAAATATTTTTGAAATACCCATTTTTGATGTTGACATGAGATAAGGGTTTTTCTAACCCAAAGGTGTGGAACTACTAGGGTTAACCTTGACTTCCAAATATGAGAAGAAGAAATAGAACTAGGCAAGAAGACTGCTGTTGATAAGAGTTTGAAAACTGTAGGGGCAAGAGAATAGCCAAAGACTAAAAAGGAAATGATCTCTTATGGAGCATGACTATTCGAGATACACTCTGATTTGAAAAGAAAGAACGAATTGGAAAGGCTAAGCCAAAGTCTAGAACAAAAAAAAAAAGACGATTGAAGGCACTTGCATCATTCATGAGCACCTGCCTCTTTATTAAGCTTTGCATCTGCACCGTGTCAGCAAGCATTTGCATCATTCATGGGTATTTGCATTTGCACTATTCCATGAGCATTTTCATTCTACCTTTACAATTACATCCTTCATAGATATTTGCATTCTCATCATCTCAGGCAATTGCATTATTTCTAGGATCATTGCATCTTCATTGTAGCTGCAATTTCACCTTTCATGAACCACTTACATAAACACGATTCGTAGGGGCATCTGTATCCTTTCATGAAGCATTTGTATCATTATTGATCTTCGTATTTGCATCAATTAGAAGCATCTTGCACACTACTAATATTTTCATTTGCACCATACAAAAGCATTTGCACAATGCCAACCTTTGCTTCTGCATCATTCTATGAAGTAGTTGCATCAAATTAATCTTGGCATTTTCATCATTTAGAAGTATTTGCACATTGTTGATATTTGCATCTACATCATTCCATGAAGTAGTTGCGTTATTTAAGAGACATCTGCATCTGTATTTAGAAGTATTTGCATCAATCTAAGACATCCGCATCTGCATCAAGAAGTAGTTGCATCAATTGAAGACATTTACATTTGCATCATGAAGCATTTGCATTTTATTTTGCATCATTCCAAGAAGTATTTGCATCAATCCAAGCTATTTGCATCTGCATCAAGAAGCATTTGCATCTTATTCAATATCTACATCTGCATCAAGAAGCATTTGCATCAATCCAAGACATTTGCATCAATTGGGGCTGTTTGACAATTTATCTTGATTGAAGGTTCCTCAAGTGGGGCATCAGTGAAAAGTTGAAGACTCCGTCATGAAGTCAAATAGTCCGTGAACTTCAAGGAAACCATGGATTAATAATCATGACAAATTATTTGATTGCATTCATCCTTATGAAACATACAAGCATTTGCAAAGCATGTCATTTTCATCATTGCATTTAGCTAACATTGCAGGAATCATGGAAAATTTTGGCTTTTCCAAATCGAACTCGTTCTGCTTCTCAAATAAGTCGAGCCCCGAGACCATCGTCGAGGTATTTCCTTTTGTTTTAAATCGAACTCGTTCTTCTTCTCAAATGATTCGAGCCCCTACACCATCGTCGAGGTATTTCCATTTGTTTTAAATCGAACTCGTTCTGCTTCTCAAATGAGTCGAGCCCTGAGACCATCGTCGAGGTATTTTCCTTTTGTTTTAAATCGAACTTGTTCTGCTTCTCAAATGAGTCGAGCCCCGAGACCATCGTCGAGGTATTTTCCTTTTGTTTAAATCGAACTCGTTCTGCTTCTCAAATGAGTCGAGCCCCGAGACCACCGTCAAGGTATTTTTTTGTTTTCAAGTCAAATTTATTTTACAAATGAACCAGACCCAGGATCATTCCTAAGGTATTCCTTTTTTAAATCGAACTCGTTCTGCTTCTCAAATGAGTCGAGCCCCGAGATCATCGTCAAGGTATTTCCTTTTGTTTTAAATTGAACTTGTTCTTCTTCTCAAATGAGTCGAGCCCCAAGACCATCATCGAGGTATTTTCCTTTTGTTTAAATCGAACTCGTTCTGCTTCTCAAATGAGTCGAGCCCCGAGACCACTGTCGAGGTATTTTTTTCGTTTTCAAGTCAAATTTATTTTACAAATGAATCGAACCCAGGATCATTCTTAAGGCATTCCTTTTTTAAATCGAACTCGTTCTGCTTCTCAAATAAGTTGAGCCCCGAGACCATCATCGAGGTATTTCCTTTTGTTTTAAATTGAACTCGTTCTGCTTCTCAAATGAGTCGAGCCCCAAGACCATCATCAAGGTATTTCCTTTTGTTTTAAATCAAACTCGTTTTGCTTCTCAAATGAGTCGAGCCCTGAGACCATCGTCGAGGTATTTCTTTTTGTCTTAAATCAAACTCGTTCTGCTTCTCAAATGAGTCAAACCCCGAGACAATCATCGAGGTATTTCCTTTTGTTTTAAATCAAACTTGTTCTGCTTCTCAAATGAGTCGAGTCCCGAGACCATCACTGAGGTATTTCCTTTTGTTTTAAATTGAACTCATTCTGCTTCTCAAATGAGTCGTGCCTGAGACCATCGTCGAGGTATTTTCCTTTTGTCTTAAATCGAACTCGTTTTGCTTCTTAAATGAGTCGAGCCCCGAGACCATCGTCGAGGTATTTTCTGTTTAAAACCAACACTGCTAACACCAAGACAGGATAAGACCTCGAGAACATCGTCAAGGTATTTTCTTCTCTTGCAAATCGAACTTATTTCCTTAAGACGGGTCGAGCCTTGATTAGTCAAGGAACTCAATTTAAGAACAAAAGCTTATATTTACAACTTTCAATCAATAAAAAAATGAAATGAAAATGAATGAAAAAATGAAATGATGAAAACTCCCTTTCCTTTTCTTCACATGTGGTTTCACTAACCGGACAAATTAGTGTTTGTTTATCTTTGCCTGATTCCTGATTCTCAGCAATAGCCAAAGAAGGGCAGCTGTAGACACCTAATTTTGTCCAGACCCCTAAATCAGGTATTTTTCTTCCTAAATAATGTTTTAGAATGTAGAAAAGTTCTTCTCATCCTACAGATGATACTCTGAGACTTAGTTTAAGAGGCCAAGCATGCAAAGTCAACCTGGAAAAAGTCAACCCCAGAAAGTCAACTACTAAAGAAGTCAACTCACATTCAAAATCAAGATTCAAAGTTCAATTGAACAATGGTGAAATAATTTTGATAATCTGAGGTCTACAATGAAAGATATGGAGTCCGGAAGATGGGTTACGAAGATTCAGTCGAAAGAAAACCCTAGTTCAGAAAAATTGGGGAAAAGTGCTTAAACGATCAAATTGGTCGAAATTGGAGGTTCCGAATGAAAGATAATCAACGACTACGAGTATTGGAGAGGCCATTTGGAAGCAAAACCAAAGGAAGGGTCAATTTGGAAGAAAACAGAAAATTAAGGTTTTGGGTGAATTTTGGCAAAATTGGGGAAAATTGCAAAAATGACCTGATTCGGTAAAATTAAAGATCTTAATTGATGAAGAGTGGGTAAACAAAGATAGCCCAAGGCTTAGTTTGAAGTAATTTCGATAAAAGAGCCGATTGGAGAAAAAACAAAAAAATGAGAAAATTCCCGATATTGTAAAAAGGAAAACCAAAATAGAGGGGAATTTGATCGTAAAAAATGGGAATTTTTGGAACAACTCAAATTCAATATATAACAAAGGCCTGGAAAAAAAATCTGGAAATCCGAGAAAAATAGAAAATGAGCTCGAAAAATTACCAAAACTTCCAGATCTCAGTCTTATGTCATTTGGAAGAGATTGGCAAAGAAAAATCCAAAATCGGAGCTCATTTGCAAAATGGCAAATTTCGAGCCCATTAAGCTGAAATTCTAGAAGATAAATCCCAAAAAAATAGCACATGAGATCAGAAAATTATGAAAACTTTCAAATCTTAATTTTAAATTATTTGGAAGAGATTGGCGAAGAAAAATATGGAAACGGAGTTCGTTTCCAAAATGGCAAATTTTGGGCCCACTAAGTTGAAATTCTAGAAGATAAATCCCAGAAAAATAGCAAATGAGCTCGAAAAATCATGAAAACTTCTAGATCTGAATTTTAAATTATTTCGAAGAGATTGGAGAATAAAAATCCGAAATCAGAGCTCGTTTACAAAATGGCAAATTTCGAGGCCACTAAGTTGAAATTCCAGAAAATAAATCCCGGAAAAATAGCAAATGAGCTCGAAAAATAATGAAAACTTTCAGATCTCAATTTTAAATTATTTGGAATAGATTGGCAAAGAAAAATCCAAAATCAGAGCTTGTTTGAAAAATGGTAAAAGTTCGGGTGCACTAAGGGGCAATTTTGGAAGATAAATTCGGGAAAAATAGCAAATGGGCTCGAAAATTTATGAAAACTTCCAGAACTCAATTTTATATTGTTTAGGAAGTATTGAAAAAATAAAATTTGGATTTGGAGTCCGTTTTCTATTTAATCAAGTTTGGAGGCCTAAAGTGCAATTTTACCGAAGAAACCGAAGAGGGCCTTTATTGCAATTAAAAAATAGAGAGTGGGCTGGAAGTTGAAGGGCCATTCGGCCAAGCCCATGAAGAGAAGGAATTTTGCTAAGTTCTTGCATCCAAAGGCCAAAAGTGGATAGAAAGGTAGTTTATTTTTTTATCAAGTCTTTGTAATTTTGCCACATGGTCTAATGCATGAAGAGGAAGGATGTCAACATTATGGTTATATTTTTTTGAACAGCTGTATTAGTTTGGGGCTGATCACTTAATCTGAGGGTGGTAATTTCACATTTTAAGCATCTTGGATTTGTGGCCTTTGGATCAAATTGGCTAGGAGAAAAATGACAACATCTTACACCCATTAGGTGACCATTCGGCTACCATAGTTGAGGGGGGGTTCATTTTTCATTGGGGGTTAGCTGATCATAGGGAGGGAAGTAGCTAAAAAGAGAGAAAAAATAAAGGGAAAAAATAGGAGACAAAGAAAAAAAAAGGGCTTTCTTACTACTCTTTGATTTCGAAAGCTAAAGCAATGTAGCTATTTTCTTTCATGCTCTCCTCCATACTTTGTTGATATGATTTTGTTATTTTCATTGTTATTTTATTTTCTTTCATGAAATAAAATTGTTTTTCAAAACAAGTTTCAAAAGGTTCCTATCTTATGTTTTCTTGAGAAAAATCAAAGATCAAACAAATTTTCCACCATTTTTTGAGTTGGCCGAACCCCCCCTATGTTTGTGCATGCCTTTTGTTTGATCTATTTTCCATGTTAGTTGTGATATTCTAGCTTGTTGTGATGTTCTAACATTTAAAAATAATCAAGATATGGAGCTTGTTTTCAACCTTCTTTATTTATTTTCTATTATTTTTGCTGATTTTATCATTTTATTTTCATGTCTACTTACTTTGTTTTCCATTTTTTATTTTTTGTTTTCACCATGTTAGGTTGTTCATGCTTTTGTTAATACCATACCATGTGTTTGTGTATTTGTCTAGCTATGTTCATGCATTTGCATTATGCTTGTTTGGTCTAACATGTTTCCTTTTTAAGTCTTGTATATACTATGCCATGTCTTTGTGTTATTACCATGCTAGGATTTTCCCATTTTGATTAATGTCCATTCGGCTATCTCTCTACTTTTTGCCTTGTGTGTGCATTTTCTTCTTGCTTAGTTGACACGCTTCCAGTTCTATGCCATGATATTGTGTATTATATTTACTATGCCATGTGTTTGTGTTATTGCAATGCATTTTCATTAGGTCTAGGTCACATTTGCATTGCCATGCATTTCATGTATATTTAGGTCTAGGTTGCATTTATTGCCATGCAAGTTCATGTTAGGCATTAGGTCATTTTTATGCCATGCATTTTATATGTCATGTAGGCCTTAGATCATGCATTTCATGCAGTTAACTTGCAGTTTGTTCATGCATTTCATATCATACCACTTGATTTTTGACTTAGGCCAATCAATGGCTCAAAGCCAAGCTCAAATGAGCATGCTTGTGGAAAATTAAGAAATTGTCAAGTTGAAATTTCTACCTTTGGGATTTTTTTTATTAGGCAATCCTTGTCCAAATTTTTAGCAATTTTTACTACTATTTGTAGGTCCTTACAGGAGTCTCCAATATTTTTATTCTGATTTTTGAATGATTTTATCAAAGGCTTAAAAGTGTTTTTTGGCTAAACAGTTTTTCACCCAATGTTCTGACTTTCGTGATTTTTTTGGTAGGTTATCCTTAGTCTAAAAGTTAAGCCAATATTTTCCCATAGAGTTCGACATGTTCTGAGTCTCCCATAATTTTTTTATATTTTTTTAAAATTTTAAAAATGGGTTAAAAAATCACGTTCTAAAACTGGACAGTAAAGTTAGATTTGATTTCAAAGGAAAAATAATTTTTTGTTTTGGCTAAGGCATTAAGACAGGGCTGATTTAGAACCTTAGCTACTGTCCTAGGTTGATTTCTAAGTCATTTTAATCCAAAAAAATGATTTTATAAAGCTCGGGTCAAAGGTGGTCAAGTCCGGATTTTCAAAGTTAGGAAAATAGAGCCTTTTTCAAAGGGGATTTCGGTCATGTGTCATTTTAATCCAAAGTTTTAAAATTGTTTTCATACCAATCACAAAGTATTTTTGATTTTAGAAAATTTAATTTGATTTTATTTTTCTAAGGTAGTCGGATATCTTTTTAGATATACGGATATCCTTATTTAAAGGAAAAAATACATTTTCATGCATTGCATTTTCCCATGTTCATGCATATTGTATAATATATGATTTGTGCTATAAATTTTTATATGATAATGTTATTTTTTTGATTTATATTTCATGGTGTTATATTGATTGTTATATGATTGTGAATATTTTATGTTATTCTATGCTCTTAGCTTAGTCATTATTTATTTTGTCATATCATTTAGGATTTATTATATTCATACATTATTTTTTATTTCCAAGCATATTTTATTATAATGTTTTTATGTTTTTTATTATGTCATTTAGAATATACTATGTCACTTAGATTATATCATGTCATTTAGGATATATTATGTCATCTAGATTTTGCTATGCCATCTTTATTATGTCATACATATTCATATTCATCTTTTTAAAATGTTTTAAAAAGGATAATGATTTTTAATAAAAATAAAGATATTCCCGAGTTAAAATAATTCATGAGTTCTCTGCGGGTCTACTGGGGAGGATATCATCAATTATTATTAATAAAGGAATATTTTTCTTTCAAAAAATGAAATGATTAGGAAAATTTTCCAAATAAATAAAAATTTCTATATTTTGCCGATTTTGTCGGGAAATATAGGAAAATTTTGAATTAATAAATTCTGAATAATTTTCAATTAAAATGGAATTATTTTTCTTTAAATTGCTAATTATTTTAAAATACCAAATTTAAAATCGACTTTTTTACCGAGACTTGAGATAACACACGATTAATAAGGTACCGTTTTATACGGGCATTGTGGGGGTGCTAATCCTTCCACGCACATAACCGAGTCCAAAACCTGCTTCTTTGATTTCTCTGGTTTAAAAACGCAGACTTGAAATTGGTTTTAAAAATGTTTTAATTAATTTTAAAATGTTTTACAAAACTAGTTTTAATAGGTGGCCGATCACACCTAGCTAAAAAGGATTTGTGGTGACTCCATGTCTTTTTTCGAGGTTGTTTTCAAACCCTCGTTTTATTTCAAGAGGAATTAAGTCGACTTTTCCTCTATTTTTCAATGTCACGCTTAACGAGTAAAAGTCTCGCGATGAGACCTGTTATGTTTTAGGTTGCGACACTATCAAGAACAGATAACAATCAAAATCTCATACCTCTGTAATGGAGATTGCCGAAACCTCAAGACAGATTCTTGATGTTCTTGTTCTTGAACACAAAGCCCGCATGTCGCAAACCAAAGCCATCCAATTTTTCGGCCTCTAACAGTAATCCACACAGGTGACTCGAATACCTTCACACGGTTGAGATTATGTTTTGCCAAGACGATGCTAGTAGTCTAGGTTTTGATAAACCTTCCTCCTCTTCCACTAGTAAGCAAAAAAAAAGTAGGCAGGATGAAAAACGGATTCCTTCTCTTCTTTTCTCTATCCGCCGATTCTCACAAGGAGATGAGAGAATGCGGCTACCAGGGTTTTCCTTAGAGGGAGACGGCAACAACATAAGGCATATATATAATCAGGTTTAGTGTATGCCAACTATTGGACTAACTGCACTAAAGCCCTTATACATATTATTAAATATTCACAATAAGCCCACAACACTTAATGATTATTTAATCTGGCCAAATTTCATTTTAATTTCATTAATCACCTTTTGTGTGTAACCTATTAGGCCCTTAACATGTTGGCAATAAATATAATAAATTCAATTAAGAATTTTCTATTTATATTTATAGATCATGAGCGGCATCTAGCAATGCATCATGACCACCCAAGTGCCAAGAGAGTCATCAAGCTTCGACTAGCCTTTCGTGTACAATATGTCTGTGTAATTCGATCCCTTCATCAAATATCCCGGGATAGGAAAGAGCATGGTTCAGTGTCTACTCTTAATCCCATTCCATATTAGATCTGCAGCTTTAATATTAACTCCTTAAGTATTGCCTTGGCCAAGGACTTCCATAAGTTAATATAAGCCAGATACATGTGAGATATGTCCTCTCATATCACTTGGGGCAATGAATCGTCTTTGGACCACTCATTCATCTTTGTATGCTTCATGTCATATCCAATAACACCTTACTATAAGCATCCTCTTGATTGGGACCCGTTCGTGATGAAATCTAAGTATGACAGTTCACATACAAGATGACCTAGTGTCACAAGTCAAAGAATTACTTACACTATAGACACATGAGCGTATTTTCCATAGACACTTGAGTGAAATACCAAATGGAACTCTCATAGCAGGTCATGTTTAGTGAACTTGTTCAACTAACAAGCATCCATATGTTATCCCCAAGGATCTCTATACTTTCAACCTATGAGACTGGTTGCATGCATCAAGTGCATGAAGGCTTAACATATGCCAGTCTTTGAGCATTGTCAATGCCCTGTCTTGACAATACAATGACCAAGAACATCAAGTGCATCAAGTGCATGAAACACGGTATTGATGCATAAGGATCCTCATAATTGTAACTCCGTACAATTCTTTTGCAATGTCATTGTGTTTCATAGGCTTTATCTTCACAAGTGATTTATAACAAATATAGCAAAACTTATGGATAAAAAAATACCTCAATTATAATTAATAAACTATAATGTGCAATACATGAATATATAAACAGTGTCTTACAAGCCCATCTAGATTGGCTTGCAGGGCTTATACCAACAATCTCCCACTAGCACTAAAGCCAATCGCCCATATACTTAAGCCCATGTCCTTCCATGCGACGATTATGTTTCTGCTGGGACAGAAATCTTCAGTGGGTAACCTTTTTCATATTAATGTCACCGCTTTCAATGATTATACTAATCAGGTGAAACTGTCGTAATATATGTATGGATCTATGATGAGATCTTTGTTCTTTAGCTTGCGCTATGGCTCCATTGTTATCACAGTAAAGTTAGAGCTGGCAATACTGGACACGACACGAACACGACACGAAAAAAATAACTAAAAACACGACACGACACCAAAAAATAACACGAACACGACACGAATACAAAAACGTCTCAAAATCTATTTAATACAAATTATTAACGTATCAAAGTGTATATCAATATAAAATACCTGAAACACGATTATGACACGACAAAATACATGAACACGACACGGATACACGAATTTCCAAGTCTAAGTAAAGTGGTACTAGATCAACAATGCTCGAAAGCAACCAAGTTCTTTAATGAACTTTTTGATCCAAACAACCTCCTTCGTTGCCTCAAACGAGGAGATATACTCAGCTTTGGTTGTTGAATCTACAGTCATCTCTAGTTTGGAACCTTTCCAACTGACTTTACCAAGATTCAAGGTAAATATATAATTACACTGCGATTTACTGTCATCTTAATCAGATTAGAAGTCAGCATCTATATAACCCCTAACTTGGAGTTCAGTCGCTCCATAGACCAAGAAAGTATCCTTAATGCTTCTCAAGAATTTAAGGATATTGTTCACAGCAATCCTGTGACTATCACCGGGATTTCCCTTTTGTATCTGCTCATGACAGTCAGAGCATATGATATATCTGGTCTAGTGCACAACATAGCATACACGATAGATCCAATTGCCGAAACATATGGAATCCTATCGACCCGTGTCCTTTCATCTAATGTTTTAGGACACATCTCTTTCGAGAGAGGTATGCCATGTAACATAGGCAAGTTTCCTCTTTTGGAGATATCCATGCTAAACCTTTTAACACCTTGTCTATGTAAGTGGATTGGGAGAATCCAATAAGCCTTTTCGATATATCTCTATAGATCTTAATTCCCATAATAAATGCTGCTTCTCCCAAATCCATCATGGAGAATTGTTTGGATAGCCAGACCTCAGTCGTCTGCAGCAAAGGTACAACATTTCTTATAAGCAATATGTCGTCGACATGTAGCATTAGGAAAATAACCCCCAGTCTATTTACCTTCTTATAAATACATGGATCATCAAGATTCTAGATAAAACCATATCTTTGGATTGTTTCATCAATTCTGATGTTCCAGCTCCCAGATGCTTGCTTTAATCAATATGCAACGCATCACATTTCAGTAGAAAACCATATTTCCCTGAATCATGTCTATCCTCACTAGACATTCGGAGTACTTGTGTTTCTTGAACATCAGTCCAAGCATCTAATGCTTCGACTAATGGCTCTGGTTCCGAGGGAATGTTAGGTTGTGGTTCTTGAACTTCTTCAAGTTCTACTTTACTCCCACTGAATCCTTCTAGTAGAAACTCTTTCTCTAGAAAAGCAGCGTGTTTTGATACAAACACCTTTTGATCAGTAGGATTGTAAAAGTAATATCCAACAATCTCTTTAGGATATCCCATAAACTTATATTTTTCTGATCTAGCTCCCAGCTTATCAGAAGGTACTTGCTTCACATAAGCAGTACACCCCCAAATCTTTAGATAAGATAAGTATGGCTTCTTGCCATACCATATCTCATATGGTACCTTATCTATTGACTTTCTTGGAACCCTATTTAGAAGGTAAGCTGTAGTTTCTAAGGCATATCCCCAAAAGGATATCGGAAGGTCAGCCTTAGACATTATGGATCGAACCATGTCCAACAAGGTTCGATTTCTCCTCTCGGACACTCCGTTATGCTAAGGAGTTCCAGGTGGAGTCCATTGCGACAGAATTCCATTTTCTATCAAATGATCCAAGAAATCATGGGTTAAATATTCTCCTCCTCGATCCGATCTAAGAGCCATAATATTTTCCCAGTCTATTTCTCTACTTCAGCTCTAAACTCTTTGAACTTTTCAAAAGCTTCATACTTGTATCTCATCAGATACACATAACCATATCTTGAATGATCATCAATAAAGGTTATGAAGTATGAGTAATTACCTCTAGCAGCTGTGTTTAGTGGCCCATATACATCTGAATGTATTAAGCCCAAAAAAAAACCAGCTTTTTCACCCTTTCCTGTAAAGGGAGTCTTAGTCATCTTACCAAGGAGACAACATTCACAAGTCCCATATGATTCATAATCAAAGGGTTCCAAATAACAATGTTTATGCAATTTGAAAATCCTTGTCTCATTGATATGACCAAGTCTACAATGCCAGATGTAAGTCTTAGTTGGATCATCCTTTCCTGCTTTCTTGACATTTATATTGAACACAGGCATCTCTGGATCCAAAAAATATAATCCATTATGTAATGTTGCCGATCCATAGTGAATGTCTTTAAGAATGATAGAGCAACTATTGCCCTTCATTCTTATCTCGAAACCATCATTAACAGTGAGGTATAAAACCGAAATGATGTTTCTAGACAATACTAGAACAAAGTAATAATCTTTTAATTCCAATTTCATGCCAGATGGCAAAGATAAAGTACATGTTCCAATGGCCAATGCTGCAACTTTTGCACCATTGCCTACTCTTAGAACTACTTCATATTTGCTCAACTTTCTACTTCCTTTCAACATCCTTATGTCATTACATAGATGTGAACCGCATCCTGAATCAACTATCTAGGAATTAAATTTAACAGTAGAAAGATTCAGTTCAATCACAAACATAGTCAACCCAGAAACTTCTATAAGTTCTTCTTGACTTGTCAAGTGAGCAACCTTTCTTTCATTGAGAACGCTTCTCAATCTTTTGTACCAATCCAAATATTTTGGACTAATGGCATTCATAATGTCGCGTAGTGCAGTTAAAATATTAACCATTTTCAACAACCTAATATGGAAAAAGTATATATCAATTATATTCATGCATTTATACCAATTCAAAATGAGGTATTAAATCTCTTATTGGTTCTCCCACTAATTTTTTGAGATAATAGCCCTCAATATTATTCGAAAATCTCATCAAAGTATTTCTAGTGGGCTGGGATCCCTTTCAACATGTTGCAACCTTGAGTGACTAAACAAATTACAACAAGCCTAATTGGGTAGATAACATAGCTTATCAATTGCATCTCTATGCAACTCCCAGATCAGTTAGCTGACAACTCCTTGTCTAAGCACATCATATGTACTTCGCCTAACTTTGCCTCTAACACCATGCGGTCATGTTTGATGCATCCGGACAACATTGCATTAGTTGAGTAAGACCCAACTTCATAACTCAAACATATTCGTACAGTAGTTTGACCTTGAGTGACTCAACAAGCCTCCTACTAGAAGAACACTGGTTATCTTGTTATCATGATGAAATGCAACTTTATCATGCGAAACATGTGACTCAATATTGTAAAGAGAAGTTTCTTTTTTCTTTAAATATAAGTCTCATCATATCAGGCATTCATAGCATTTATAATATCGCATAAAATAAATCTATAACATGCTTTCTACTTGGATGATTATGGAATTTTCTAATCTAATTTCCTTGAGCCATCAAAGAAAATTAGTTGGTCAAATTCCTAGGTTTCACATACATAGTCTTCAAAGATTGCTTGTAATCTCCTTATCTTCATGGCTCCTTTGATCTCCATCTTCAAGTTACAAAAATTATTCCTAGCTAATCCTAATTTTACACTTTGATGTAACTAATTACATTTGTAATAAAGAAACCTCAAGTTACATTTGAGGGGATTTAGGTGAGGAAAGAATTTTTACAACTCCAAAAAATGAGAGATAAGGCGGGGCACGCAGTCCCTATTTAATAAAAAAAACCATGAAAAATAAATTTAACCATCCACAATCATATTGGGTCTAAGTCCATAATTATCCCATACATTCACAAACAATTTATGAACATATAAATTATGCTTTAATCTCTAGTTACCATTCAATGATTATATTTGATCCATAATTTAATTCAAAGAAAATAATAAAAATTTATTCTAATCTCATTAGAATAAATCCTAATCCAATTAGGATAATTTCCTCTAATTAAATTATCATCCAATTAAACAATTTAATTGGAAACATGTAAATTCTTATTTAGGTGATTTAATTGATTCAACAATATTACCATGGTCACCAATTCAAGTGTTGTAGTTCAACTAGGACACTACAACATTAGTAACTCAATATTGTTAAAATCCACAAGCTATGAAAATCTGATAGAAGCAAAAACCCTAGCAAGGGAAGACGCAGGCTGCGGCTACCAGGGTATAGCCGCCGCCTCCCTTCTCCTTATAGCCTCTCTATCCACTTTTCACATCTTCTAACTTTTCAATGCCAAATCAGTTTTATGATTTTTCAGGCTTGCCAAGAACAATTCTAAGCAATTTTAAATCCTAAAAATCATCAAACCATGCACTAAAAACAGCCAAGAAAAATCTACAAGTTTTTCTGACTCAAATCACCAAATTAGGGCAAAGCATGTAAAAACAATTCGCTATTGCTGCCAAACTTTCGCCAGTTGCATTAATCAATTTAAAACATTTTTAAACCAATTAATCAACAAGAATTCACCATGCAAAACTTGCTGCCTTCACCGAAACACTACAAGTGCAAATTCTCACAATTTCGGTTAGTAACAATCGGATCAAAATAACTCAAAGAACAAAACAGTTTTGTTAAAGGTAACAATCAAAGCATAGATCGTATAGGAATAACATAAGTGAGGCTCTGATACCATTATTGGGATTTGGCTCATGCTTAAACAGAGATAATGTATAATTTTAATCAACAAGTTAAACATACAATGCAACGAAATAAAACAAAAACAAAGAGAAACCGGATCCCTCCATGGATCTGCCTATGAATTCAAAACGATCATCCTATCGAGAACAGATAACAATCAAAATCTCATACCTTTGTAATGGAGATTGCCGAAACCTCAAGACAGATTCTTGATGTTCTTGTTCTTGTACAAAAAGCCCGCTTGTCGCAAACCAAAGCCGTCCAATTTTTCGGCCTCTAACAGTAATCCACATAGGTGACTCGAAAACCTTCACAAGGTTGAGATTATGTTTTTCCAAGATGATGCTAGTAGTCTAGGTTGTGAGAAACCTTCCTCCTCTTCCACTAGTTAGCAAAAAAGAAGCAGGCAGGATGAAAAACGGATTCCTTTTTTTTTCTCTATACGCCGATTCTCACAAGGAGATAAGAGAATGCGGCTACCAGGGTTTTCCTTAGGGGCAGGCGGCAACAACATAAGGCATATTTATAATCAGGTTTAGTGTATGCCAACTATTGGACTAATTGCACTAAAGCCCTTATACATATTATTAAATATTCACAATAAACCCACAACACTTAATGAATATTTAATCTGGCCCAATCTCATTTTAATTTCATTAATCACCTTTTGTGTGTGACCCATTAAGCCCTTAACATGTTGGCAATAAATATAATTAATTCAATTAACAATTTCCTATTTATATTTATAGATCATGAGCGGCATCTAGCAATGCATCATGACCACCCAAATGCCAAGAGAGTCATCAAGCTTCGACTAGCCTTTCGTGTATAATATGTCTATGTAATTCGAACCCTTCATCAAATATCCCAGGATAGGAAAGAGCATGGTTCAATGTCTACTCTTAATCCCATTCCATATTAGATCTGCAGCTTTAATATTAACTCCTTAAATATTGCCTTGGCCAAGGACTTCCATAAGTTAATATAAGCCAGATACATGTGAGATATGTCCCCTCATATCACTTGGGGTGATGAATCCTCTCTGAACCACTTATTTATCTTCGTATGCTTCATGTCATACCCAATAACACCCTACTATAAGCATCCTTGTGATTGGGACCCGTTCGTGATGAAATCTAAGTATGACAGTTCACATACAATATGACCTGGTGTCACAAGTCAAAGGATTACTTACACTATTGACACATGAGAGTATTTTCCATAGACACTTGAGTGAAATACCAAATGGAACTCTCATAGCGGGTCATGTTTAGTGAACTTGTTCAACTAACAAGCATCCATATGTTATCCTTAAGTATCTCTATACTTTCAACCTATGAGACCGGTTGCATGCATCAAGTGCATGAAGGCTTAACATATGCCAATCTTTGAGTATTGTCAATGCCCTGTCTTGACAATACAATGACCAAGAACAGTTTTAGAAACACGACATTGATGCATAAGGATCCTCATAATTGTAACTCCTTACAATTCCTTTGCAATGTCATTGTGTTTCATGGGCTTTATCTTCACAAGTGATTTATAACAAATATAGCAAAACTTATGGATAAAAAAATACCTCAATTATAATTAATAAACTATAATGTGAAATACATGAATATATAAACAGTGTCTTACAAGCCCAACTAAATTGGCTTGCAGGGCTTACACCAACACATTCAACTTTTTGAAAATTGATATTTTTTTAATAAAATAAGGCAATATCCCCGAGTTATTATAATTCATGAATTCTCCTCCGGGTTGTCGAAGAGTCTTCATCAACTATATTAACAAAGGAATACCCTTCTAAAAGAGGATGATGGGGAGATTTCCAAAAATAATAAAAATTCTATATTTTTACCGGTTTGTCGGGGAGTATAGAAATTTTCGCAATAACAAATTCCAAATCACTTTCGAACAAAAATAGGATTGTTTTTAAAATGGGAATTATTTTCAAATACCAAATCCAAAATTGACTTTTCACCGAGACTCGAGATAACACACGATTAATAAGGTACCGTTTTATACGGGCGTTGTGCGGATGCTAATCGATCCCCACACGTAACGGAGGTAACAAATAATGAGAATGAACTTGTTCCTACTCGGATTTAAACAGGGTGGCGAGTTTATATAGACTATCGCAAACTCAATTCTACAACTCACAAAGACCACTTTCCTTTACCTTTTATTGATCAAATGCTTGAAAGGTTAACTGGCCATTCTCATTATTGTTTTCTTAATTGCTTTTTAGGTTATAATAAGATCGCAATTGCTCTGGAGGACCAAGAGAAAATAACTTTCACATGTCCGTTTGGTACTTTTGCATACCGACATATGCCATTTGGTCTTTGTAATGCACCAGCTACATTCCAAAGGTGTATGGTTAGCATATTCTCAGATTATGTAGAGAGCATCATAGAAGTTTTTATGGATGATTTTAGTGTCTATGGTGATTCTTTTGATAGATGTCTAGAGAACCTTACACTTGTACTTGAAAGATGCATGGAAACTAACCTTTTATTGAATTGGGAAAAATGTCACTTTATGGTAGAACAAGGAATAGTTTTAGGCCATGTTATTTCTTCTAAGGGAATAGAAGTAGATAAATCTAAAATAGATATTATGCATTCTTTACCACCTCCCACAAATGTGAGAGGGGTTGTTTCTTTTCTTGGACATGCAGGTTTCTATAGAAGATTTATCAAGGACTTCTCAAAGATAACGTTACCTTTTTGCAAGTTGCTACAAAAAGATGTGGTTTTTCACTTTGATGTTAAATGCAAAGAGGCGGACTTTTGACATCAACCCCTATCATGCAACCACCGGATTGGAATGTACCATTTGAAATCATGTGTGATGCTAGTGACTATGCAATTGGAGCTGTTTTAGGCCAACGGGTTGGCAATGCCTCACATGTCATTTATTATGCCTCTCAAACTTTTAAAGATGCTCAATTGAACTATTCCACAACTGAAAAAGAGCTTTTGGCAGTTATTTTTGCTTTAGAGATGTTTCATTCTTATTTAATTAGAACTAAAGTAATTGTATTTTCTGACCATGCAACTCTTAGGTACTTGCTCACTAAGAAGGATGCCAACCAAGATTGATTAGGTGGATACTCCTGTTACAAGAATTTGACTTCGAAATAAGAGATAAAAGAGGTAGAGAATTTGGTTGCGGACCACCTTAGTCGTTTAGTTCATGTAGAGGATGCACTTCCATTGCATGAGAACTTTCCGTATGAGCAACTCTTTTCACTTAGCACAACAACTCCTTGGTATGCCGATATTGTTAATTACTTAGTTACCAAGCAGTTGCCACAAGAGTTGACACTAGCTCAAAGAAATAAGATCAAGAGTGATGCCAAATACTACATATGGATGATCCTTACCTTTGGAAGCATTGTTCCGATCAGATTATAAGAAGGTGTGTACTCGAATCTGAATTTCAATCTATTCTTACCTTTTCTCACTCTTGTGCATGTGGAGGACACTTTGGATCCAAAATAACAGCTATGAAATTACTCGATTATGGATTTTATTGGCCTACCTTGTTCAAAGATGCATACCTCTTTTGCAAGTCATGTCATCGTTGCCAAAGAACAGGTAACTTAGGTGCTAGAAATAAATTGCCTCAAACTCCAATACTTATTATTGAAAATTTTTTATGTATGGGGCATGGATTTCATGGGACATTTTCCTTTTTCTTTTGGTAATCTTTATATTTTACTTGTCGCTGATTATGTTTCAAAGTGGGTGGAAGCAAAAGCCACTAGGAATAATGACTCTGAAGTTGTTTCAGATTTTGTCAAGGCTAACATTTTTGCAAGGTTTGGAACACCAAAGGCCATAATCAGCGATAGAGGTACTCACTTTTGCAATAAGACCATGGAAGCACTTTTGAGGAAGTATAACATCACACACAAGGTATCCACATCATACCATCCTCAAACTAGTGGGCAAGCTGAAGTGTCAAATCGATAAGTAAAGTCCATCCTTGAAAAGACAGTTAATCCAAATAAGAAAGATTGGAGTTTATGACTTGATGATGCACTTTGGGCTTACAGGATAACATATAAGACACCCATTGGTATGTCTCCTTATCGACTTGTTTATGGTAAGCCTTGTCATTTTTCGGTTGAATTAGAACATAAGGCATATTGGGCTATCAAACATTGCAACATGGAAATGGATGAGGCAGGTAAGCAAAGAAAATTTCATTTACAAGAACTTGAGGAGATAAGGAATGATGCCTATAAGAATTCTAGGATTTACAAGGAAAATACTAAGGCGTTCCATGATAAGATGATATCAAGAAAGGACTTTGTTGTTGGACAAAATGTTCTTCTCTTCCATTCACGTCTTAAGTTGTTTCCAAGTAAGTTACGTTCTCGTTGGGTTGGACCTTCTGTTATTACTAATGTGTTTACTTGAAATCAAAAGTCCAAAAACTAGATAAAGCATTTAAGGTGAATGGCCATAGATTAAAGCCTTATTATGAGAACTTTCCAATACAAGATGTAGAGGAGTTACCACTTTATGAGCCAAATTATGTTGAATAATATGGCATGGGTCTAAGTCGAGCTGACGATAATAAACTAAGCGTTTCTTGGGAGGCAACCCAAAAGGAAAGAGAGCACATATTATAATCAGATTTGCTATTTCTTACTCTCCATCATTCTATCTTTTATTATTTATTTTGATTACTTTGTTTTTAGTTCTTTTCTCTTACACATGATTCTTTCATTTGGGCTACTAGCATTACATTAAGGACAATGTCAGAATTAAGTGTGGGGGGAAGAATGTAGGATTTCCTTTTTTTTTTTTGTTTTAATTCTTTTTTTTTTGTTTTGTTTTTAGTGTGTTTTAGTTACTTTCAATACTTGATGAGATATGAATTGAATAAGTCTAAAACTAGTTTAATAGTGAGAAGATTTTCTTGAATTGAGCTTGATACTATATTTTCTTTATAAGCCAATGTTAATATGATATGTTGATTGAGAAAGAAGCATGTTTAGACTTAAATCTGACTTGTATAATCATCCTTGTGAGTTTTTGAGCCTATATGATTGATGCATTATACATATCAATCCAATTTCTTTCTTGTGTGCTCTTATGATGACATGTTTCTCTAGAACTTGCTTTAAACCATTTGAGATTATATTGATACATATGACAACATTGATATGATAGAGGCATTAGGATTTTTAACCAGGGCCAAATCAGCTATCCCCGTTGATGTTCCAAGAGAACATCCCCCCTAGTGAGCCAATTTGAGCCTACATTGAATAAGCTATTTCTTTGGTAACCACAACTTACAGCTAGCCTAAACACATTTATATCTTTACCCTTCTTCTAAAGATGAATGGAATATTTGAAACATATTGCAAAAATAGGGGATACTTACTGAAAAGTTGGGCTAGATACAAAAGATAAGTGTGGGGGAGGAGAAAGACAAAAGTCAAGAGAAAAAGAAAAGTGAACACTGTAAAAATACATTCCCATAAAAAAATGAAAAGAAATAAATATATATATATATATATGAATCATCTCTTGAACTTCTGGGAAAAGAAAATAAAAAAAGATGTTACGAAGTTGATTAGAATGAAGCAAAGGCTCAACATGAAATATTTAGCCTATGTGATTATGTACTTCTACAGAATATTGAGAAAGTTTTATTTGCAAAATCTTATTTTGTCTCAAAATTCTATGAAGTCTTTGGAACCTTTGTAATATCCTTTATCTTTTATTCTTTAACCACATTACAACCACTTGGCCCCATTACAACCTTGAATAAAGACCTCTTGATTTATGAAGTATGATCTAAATAGTGGAGAATAGGTGGACAAGCAAGCATATGGTAGAACTGTTTTCATGAGAATGATTGAGTATAAACACCTTACCACTACTATATTGAGTGAAAATCATGAGAGTATCCCATGTGAGAAGTTGAGATTAAGTTGACCATGCATTATTTTGATTGAGATATGTTATGTTAATATTGGTTTAACTCAAATTTTTAAATTCAAGCATGATTCTTTATGAACTCTTTAAGCTATTGATTAGTTTTATAAGACTTATCAATGATTACCTCTAAATGTTATTGAAAGTGAACTAGATTCGATTTTCTTACTTTGTCTCTATTTGATTTTGCTTGAGGACTAGCAAAAGAATAAGTGTGGGGGAATTTGATAAATGCTTAAATTCATATATTTTCATATATCAATTCCTTATATTTTATGCTTAGTTCCTTGAAATCCTTGATAATTTACTATGGTTTTGTGTTTTGTAGGTGTTTTGGAAGATAAGGATTGTTATGGAGTTGAAAAGATTGAATTTGGACGAAGATTCTAGCACAAAGGAAAGCTGACTGCTCATAAAGGAGACACTATATGGCTAAACCTAACCTAAACCTTCCATAAATAAACTAGTGGCTTATCATATACTCTTTATCTAGAAAAATCCTAGTTGGAAAACACACTCCCACACCTAAAAGAGGGCTAGTGGCAAGTTATTTTGCACAAGGAAGAAGTTAGCTGCCAAAGCTGCCACCCTTTATTTAAACACCATGGGCTGCCTTAACTTGTCCTTTGTTGAATGACCTAGCTAAAATATATGTTAATCTTTGTCAAAGTAGGATTAGTGGCTGTCAACTTTTAAATCTTGTATTAATTGCAAGAATCTTTCCTTAAAGCTAATCTTAGTCAAAGTAGGAAAACTAAATCAGCTAAGACTTTCCTTGTTTGCATATGCCTTGGCTGCCAAGTTTGATTTCTTTCCTTAAACATACTAAGTCAGCCGCAAGTCACCAACCTTTCCTTATTTTAAAGAAACTTTGGTTGCAAGTAAAGCATCTTTCCTTGTTTGAAGAAGACCTAGCCGCAAGTCAGGTAAAGAGATTCTTTAGCCACAAGTAACTTTCCTTGCAAGGAAAGAAACCCGCAAGTCAGCAATTAAACACCCTTAGAGCCACAATTCCTTATTTGAAACCCTACATGCTGCTTATAAATAGAGACAATGGGGCAGCAGCAAATCACACAAGCTTTAAGTTTTTGATTTCTTCTTTGTTTGAGAGAGTTTGAGAGAGCAAAAGATTGAATAATTAATATTCTTCTTCTTCTTCTTACTTTTAGTTTTCTTCTTATTTTCTTTTTAATTTCATGTTTATGTTTATAATGCCTATGTTAGGCTAAAGTTTTCTTTTGGTTAAGGGTGATTTCAAAGCCCTAGACATGTTTTGTAATTAATTTTCAGAATCTATCTATCATTGGTTTACTATCAAAGTTGCTTATGTTCTTCCATTAAAATTGTTCATGATGATGTCTTGATTCGTTTAGGTGGCCAACTAGATATTTCTTGATAATTATCTAATGCTAGTTTATGAGTCTTGATCCGGGTAATTGTCTTGATTTCCTATTCAATAGTAGCAATTTATAATTCATGATTATGTTGGGTTTTCAGGAATTGCTATGTGGAACATAACCTAACTTAAACAATCCGAGCTTATGTGTTTTTTGCTTAGATCAACCTATCTTTCTCTTCTTAAGGTTGCTATTACATTAAATCTAGAGAGCTTATTCTAGGTTATCTAATAGTTAGAGATTAAATAGAGAGCTTGTTCTATTTAATAATGAACTAAGGAAAGATTGGGGTAACAAAGTTTGTTGTTATCTACGATTGATAGTTTTGATAGCTAATTGATGTTGATGGATATGAAATTGATTCTCATTGATGTCTAGTGGTGGAGAATGAAACCTTAACCATACTTTTCTCATATTTGACTTTTTCTCTTTAATTATTTGCACTTTTATTATTCTGATTTATTTTACTTTCACTTATTTCAAAAACCTCATTTTTTCTTTGTTTTGTTTTCTTTTCTTATAACTAAAGTTTTGAAACCAATAAACTTATAAATTGAAACTCAATCCCTGTGGATTTGACCTTTGCATGCTACTTTACTATAATTGATAATATAAGTGCAAAGTTAAATAAGAAATACTCTTTTGAGTGCATCAAATCTAGATTGACCAAAGATGTTACATTTATCAGCCAAGATCTAGCTTTTCTATTCATCTGATCATAGAAATTCCCTTTTCTCTGTTTATAATTGCATCATTTGGCTGACAATGACACCATTCTTTTTCCTTTGGTCAGAAACTTTTGAAGAACTTGATAAGTTAGAAGAGTTCTTTCTAGGAGAGAACTAGAACAACCATCGATGTTCACTTGCATTAGATCCTATGACCATGGCTGTAACTTTTTTAGTTTTTCTTCTTTCTTCTTTTTCCTAAAAAGAGAGAGGTAATTTGGGGTAGGTCTGAGCAAAAAAAACTGAGAAAATCGAAATCCAATTCGAACCATAGTGTTCGATTCAATTTTTATTGAATTCAGTTTGGGTAATAATTAGGTTTATTCGGTTCAGTTTTGGGTTCATAAGTTAAAAACTGCAATTATTCGAATCGAACTGAATTCTAATTTTAATTGGTTTTTTAATTATTTTTTATTTTATAATATAAAATAAATATTTTATTTCTAAATTAGTGAAAAATATTTTAAAAATACTATACAAAACGATGTTTTTTTTTTAAATTTTAAAAATCGATGAATCGAACCGATCCGAACCGATAGAATTCGGTTTGGGTTGATTCGTTTTTTGGTGCTATTCGGTTCAGTTTCGGTTTTATTTTTAAAAAACCAAAATACTGCATATTAACCACTTTTTTTTCAAAATTGAACCGAACCTTTATCATCTCTAATTTGAAGTTTGAATTTTGGGTTAATTTAAGTGTTTTATTTAAATAAGATGCTTTAAATTTGTATTTAACATATTACTATAGAAAAGATTGGGGAAAAAATAAAAATAATGATGGGACCAGTTTAAAACATGCTACATAGCCACCCAAAAAAGTCGGTTAAAATATTTAAGCAGTCCTTGTATTATAATCAAAAGTATATTTTAGTTTCTATACTATAGAAGTAAGTAATTTAATCATTATACGTTTGAAATTGATGTAATAAAGTAAAATTGGTAACGATTTTAATGAAAAAATGTCTAAATGCTGCTGTAGACATGTGAAACTGATAGAAAAGATAAATTGAAAAAAGTGATGACATGCTATCCTCATTTTATGGTTGATGAAAAATTAATCTTTGTCGGATCGGGAATGTAATGGTAAAGCCTTCCCAACATTGGTGACTTCCAAGATTCGAACCTTAATTCTCATTTTGAGTTGGTTACGCTTTATCACTCCAATCAACTAAATATTAATAATTAAAATATACTTTTAACTATAGTATAATAAATACTTACGTACTTTAACCCAAAAAATTCTCATGCATTTTTTAATTTTAAAAAAGTACAATTAAACGACTATAAATGTTGCGTTAATGCCATCAAAATTTCTCTCAATCTCACTTCTTGGTCGCATAGATTAAAAAAACTTACATCATCAAAATCTCAAATTATATGATAAAACACGTCATGTCAACAAAATTAATGCACATCATCATCTTATTCACATCAATAGATTTAATAACAAAAATTAGATGTTGTTAATGATTGACTCAAAATTTGAAATTTAAAAAGCATATCTAGTGTCAATATTCAATTATTATCATAAAATGATTAAATTTGTATTTTAATATAATATAAGGATGATAGATCTAATAATATTAAACATAATATGAAAAAAATAACTAAAATGAAATACGATATAAAAAATAATACGAACACGATACGAATATAAAAACGTATCAAAATTTATATAACACGAATTATTAAATTATTAAAATTTATATAAATATATAACACTTTAAATAAAATTATAAAAAAAATACATAAATACAACCTGAATTATTATTAGATGAAAAGATTGATAACACAATTTGATGTTTCATTTTGACTCCTAATCTGCAAGTAGTTGTAGTCCACTCCATCACAGGCGCGTGCTATTCCCTTCCGGACACTTTGACTTATGAAACATCTACAAAATTTCATAATTAAAAGGAGTATTTTATTTGTAATTTTTTTAATTATAATAATGTATTTTTTTAATTAATTTCGAGGATTATGTAAGTTTTATTATTTATAAATGTGATCTTTACATAATATATCTTATATAATTTTAAATATTTATTGATTACTTGTAATGTAATTATTATATGTGATATACTTTCGACTAAGACTCCATTTAGATAGACGGTGGGATTAATTCCAGTGAGATTAAAAACAATGATCGAAGTGAAATTAGTTATTGTAGTAGTGAGATTAAAATCAGCGATGAGATATGTGTTTGGATGCAAAAATAACGGTCACAGTTAGGTGAATTATAATGAGAAAAGAAAATGACCATTAAGGACATTAGATAAAAATGTGTATATAATAAAAAAATTAAATTGTATGATATTTATAAAATTAATAAATTATTAAAATTCGATTTATATCAAATAATAGTTTTTTGATAAATATTAAAAATTAAAATATATCAAATAATATTTTAATATTTTTTACTATTATTTATGTAATTATTATTTTTTAATTAATTCATATTAATTATATAATAATAAAATAATTTATTAATTATATTAAATTAAAAATATTTTACATTTCTAAATGAAAATCATAAAAAAATAAAAAATATCCTACACTATTCATTTAAACATTATAAAAAAAAAAAGCACAGTTATATTTGAAAAATGCCCTCAAACTGGAGGGTATTATTTCCCATTGAAGCATCAATGCTTAGGGCCAACAAGGTGAGGTCGTGCTGATCCTATAATCTAAACAACTATCACGATTCGATTGAGATCAAAAAATGTCTCAATCGAATCGCACCGAAACTCCGTTTGCATTCAATCGGAGCCTAAAGCTTCTCGCCATAATCCATACCTATGACCTCAACTTGACGTCGCAGTCACTCTCCCAAAATCCTATTATCAACTGGTTCGTGCTTAACACGCTAAGCAATAGGGCGTGAGTCGAACACTCCCCTTCCCCGTATGATACTTTCCAGAGCACGGCTCTTTTGATGCACCCACACGCTTCTCTTCAGTCGTTTGAAACCACGAGGGCGTTCCCCACCGTACACCTGTAAGATAAGAGTAGAGGGAGAAAAAAATCGAGAGGAAAAAGGAACAGAACTTCTTAGAGAGAGAAAGAAAGCGGCGTCGATCTGAAATCGAACAACCGAAGGTAAGGAGCTGAGAAATCTACCTTTATTGTTTTCTTTTTGTATCTTTAAATTTGGTTTGGGTTTTATATAGATGGTTATAGTTTTAATTTTATAGATCGAGGTAGGTTTCTGTTCTCTAGATTTGTTGTGTTTCTCGTTGGATTTGGTGGTTAAAACTTGGGGGAGCTCTCAAGTTTGGGAGGTGAAATTAGGGTTTTTGGTGCGAAGGTAGTTAAAACCCTATTTTGGATTGATTGGAGAAGCTGAATTGTTTGATTGGAGACTGGAAAAAGGGCAATTAGGGTTTTAAACCCAAATATATATATGTATGGCTTCGCAGACAGTAGTTGAAGAAGGAAAAGATGGTGAGAGAGAGAAGCAGAGGTGCACGGAGAGGAAGGTTTATACCAGGAAAGCGTTTAAGGGTACCAAGAAAAACAATCTCCTCAACACCACAATTAAAAATAGCAACACTACCCACGACGACAACAACAACAACAACAACGTCAACAGCGGTGCCGTGAACGACACTGCTGTCAACGCAACCGCTGCCCCTTCCGCTGCGAACAACGAGGACGACGCCAATGACAAGAATAACAGCGATGAGAACAACAACAGCAATCACTCTGCTGAAGTAGCAGCTCAGCCTCTTCCTTTGGAATATGAGGATTCAGCTCACCAACAGCCTGCTCCGCACGTAGATGCTGCAGTGTCTGATGACTCTTCAAGTCTTAACAAGCAGCAGGCTGTGGCAGATAACGGAGCAGTGAAGCCCAGTTCAGAGAACCGGGTGAAGATCAATTTAGCTTCAAGGTCAAAGCATGATATGCGGGAACTGAGGAGGAAGCTGGTGAGTGAGCTTGATTTGGTGAGGAATTTGGTGAAGAGGATTGAAGCTAAAGAAGGGCAAATAAGCGGGTTTAGTAATTCCCGTGTTCCCTTGAATAACTCTGTTGATTATGGTTTCAAGAGGGTTCAACCAGAAATGGCTTCAGTGGGAATTCCTCAGGAGCCTGTTAAGCAATCAAGGCCTTTGAATCAGTTGAGTATTTCTGTCTTCGAAAATAGTCAGGGTGCAAATGAAATTTTGGAGAAGGAGAAGAGAACGCCTAAGGCAAATCAGTTCTATCGAAAGTCTGAGTTTTTGCTTGCAAAAGATAGGTTTCCGCCAGCTGAGAGTAACAAGAAGTCGAAATTAAATGGGAAGAAGCAAGGAGGAGGTGAATTCACTCATGGGTTTGGTACGGGTAACAAGTTCTTTAAGAGCTGTAGTTCTTTGCTTGAAAGACTAATGAAGCATAAGCACGGTTGGGTCTTTAATGCTCCTGTTGATGTCAAAGGTTTGGGTTTGCATGATTATTATAGTGTCATTAAGCAACCCATGGATTTGGGTACTGTGGAATCGAGGCTTAACAAGAACTGGTACAAGTCACCTAGAGAGTTTGAAGAGGATGTGAGACTGACATTTCACAATGCTATGACATATAATCCTAAGGGACAAGATGTTCATGTAATGGCTGAGCAGTTATCAAAGATATTTGAGGACAAATGGGCTACTATAAAGGCAGATTATATTCAAGATATGAGACTTGCAATAGAATATGAAGTGAGTCTTCCTATGCCAACACCAAGAAAGGCACATTCAATGCTACCACCTCCACTTGATATGAGAAGGATCTTGGATAGATCAGAGTCGATGATACGCCCTGTTGATCCGAGACCAAAACTGATTGCTACTACTCCTTCGAGTAGGACCCCTGCTCCAAAAAAGCCTAAGGCAAAGGATCTTTATAAGAGGGATATGACTTATGAGGAGAAGCATAAGCTTAGCACTAACCTTCAGAGTTTGCCTTCAGAGAAGCTGGACAACATTGTACAGATTATTAAGAAAAGGAATTCAACTCTCTTTCAACATGACGATGAAATTGAAGTGGACATTGACAGTGTGGATACCGAGACTCTTTGGGAGCTAGATAGATTTGTTACCAACTACAAGAAAAGTTTGAGCAAAAACAAGAGAAAGGCTGAACTTGCCATTCAAGCCAGAGCAGAAGCTAAGCAGATTGTACCTGAGAAGGTAAAGCTTTTTGTCATAGTTTCTTATAAAATAATCTTTTCCTGAGAGTTGCTGAATTCATGCATATATTGTATTTAGTTGCAGACCCAAACTCCTGTTTCGGGGGAAATGCCTAAAGAACCCACAACTAGTAAGTTTTCACGTTATAAGAATGGTGATACTTTGTATGCTGCATGTTTGGTTGGATTGATAACTAAAAGTTTATATATTTCTACCTGCAGATGAACAAAATGTGTCCACATCACCTGTTGAAGCGGAAAAACAGGGAGATATTGCTAGTAGGTCAAGTAGTTCAAGTAGCTATAGCAGTGTTTCTGGGTCTTCTTCAAGTGGTACTATGATTTTTTTTTTCTTACTAGATTTTTATAGGGGGTACTTTCTGTTTATTGTTCTAACATATATAATGTTTGTTGCAGACTCTGATAGTGAAAGTTCCTCGGCATCTGGGTCTGATGCTAGACATTCGCCAAGGTCTTGAATGTTTCTCATTCAGGTATAATGAAATCCTATGTCTTACAAATATTCATGATTTGATTTCTTCAAAGTGCCTCGGGTGTATATGCTCATTTTGAAGTGACCTCTTCTGTTGTAGAATTGTGTACAGTTTTGTTTATATTATGCTGCTTTCGAATAGTATGAATGGTGTTTAGTAATAGCATTTGATGTAAATGGTGGTGAATATCCTTGCCTGGTAGTATCACTATGTAACCGAGCACATGATAACTTGAATTAAAATTTGGATGAGTAAACAATATTGGTTCTTGAGACCCCAAGGCAACACCTCAATGAGATTTCAACTTGGAGGTCTCAGATTCAAATCTTGAGAGGGGAGAGTGAGTGAGTTTATTCAAGAGAGTTAACTCCCATTCTATTTGAAATCAATGGGCTTCCACATGTAAGAAAAAATAAAATTATAGACATTGCATTGTTGGGTAACTCTCAGCCTCATGCTTAAACAAAATAATCAAAGTGCAGCGGAAGTAAACAAAGAAGCACCCAAAGTACAACAGGATCTTAGGCTTGTGTTTAGCATAGGTTTATAGTATTCAAAACAAATTAAATCGCCCATATGATTTAGAAATTACCTGTTTAAGATATCGTAATCTTAAGTTGCAGATCCAAATTGCAAGTTGCTCTCAAGTCCAAGATCCAATTCGAATAAGATCACAAGAAGCACAATTGTCCTTCTTCTAGAGCTAGTTCACACGAACAACTGATAGATTCTTCTCTAAAGCATGGTGATTCACTTGTGCTAGCAAGTTGATCCTAAGATCACAATCAAAAGCTCTATCTTTGTGTTTATCTCCTTAAACCAATCTGACTCAAAAAAGAAGAGAAGCGGCAAGAAAAACAACAAAGGAAGAGGAATTACGGCAACACCAATTCTTGTAGGGAGGTGGCGATTTCTTCTTTTTGCTAGGTTAGGGTTCTCTTCTTGAAACCAACTTTCTCTCAAGCAAAAATCAGAATATCTCAAGTAGAGTCAAGTCCTTAGGTTGCGGCTACAACCTCTATTTCTGATATATATGCAGGCGCAAACCTTGACCCCTCTCCTTAAGCCTTGGTCGGCTAGTGTAGCTTTTTGCATAAGATTTTCATTAATTCACTTGGACTTAAACAATTTAATTCTAAGATGGATCAATATGCCCATTATATTATCTAATAATAATAATGGTCCATCAACTTTAATGCCTTAAGTTAGGCCAATCATCCTTAGCAGACAGCCTTAAATTAGAATAGTCTCTTTGGACCCATTCTAATTTCTCATGCTTATTTATTGGATAGATTAATTTCTAAATAAAAGTAATTTAATTCTCAATTAAATTTCTTTCTCCGCATGAACAATTCATGACATTAATCTATTTATCATCTCATGACATTAATCCAATATAGCAGTCATTCGAAATACACCTTGCACATCACTATGTCAAAGTCGACTATACTAGTTTATATAAGACTTCTTGATTCCTCTTATCTCATTAAGACATTGTTTTTGGATTTCTCAAATCTCAATTATGTCTTAATCTTTCTTAATTGAACTTCTTCAATTAAGTCCTCAATATAGATATTTTATTTCATTAAGTTTTACCTTAATAGAATACCATGTTTAATCCATATATTACTGTTCTTATGTGTGTGGCCCTCTAGGTTCCCAATATATTGGCAATGAACATAAGTTAATCTCATTAACTTGTTTTCATATATCATGAGCGGAATCTAGCAACCTATAATGACCACCCAAATATTGTGAAGTCAGCGTAACCTTTTAGAAACCTTTTAGCAACCAGCCTGTTAGTGTAATACGGTCCTTTCACCATATATCCCGGATAGCGCATGGGCATGGTGCAATGTCTACTTATGATCAATCCAAATTAGTTCTTTGCAACTTATGATTAACCTTATGAATTTAGAAAAACAACTTTCTCCCAAATTCATCATGCTTTGGCCAAAGACTTAATGAAGTTAATCGTAGTCAAGAACAAACGAGATATGTCTCCATTATCACAGGGAGTGGTGAATCCTCTCTGGATCACTCATTCATGTTCGTATGGTTCATGTCATACCCAATAAACCCTATCGTAAGCATCCTTTTTTGGGATCCGTTCGTGATGGAATCCAAGTATGACACTCTCCGTAGTCAAGAACAAACGAGATATGTCTCCATTATCACAGGGAGTGGTGAATCCTCTCTGGATCACTCATTCATTTTCGTATGGTTCATGTCATACCCAATAACACCCTATCCTAAGCATCCCTTTTTGGGACCTGTTCGTGATGGAATCTAAGTATGACACTCTCCATATAAGATGACCTGGTATCACAAGTCTGAGGACTAATTTACACGACTGGTACTAGAGAACGTTATCATAGACATTGGAGTGATATTACCAAATGGAGTTCTCTTGGCGAGCCATGTTCAGTGAACTTGTTCAACAGACAAGCACCTATATGTTATCCCAAATATCCTATACTTCAACCTATATGAGATCGGTTGCTTACTTCATAAGTAAAAAGGCTTATTGAGCATTGCCAATGCCCCATCTCGGCAATACGATGACCAGGAACAGTTTGAGGAACAAAGCTTTGATGCATAAAGATCTCATAATTATAACTCTTTATCATTCTTTTGCAATGCCATTATGTTCCATGGGCTTCATCCGATTAGTACTTAATAACTCATTATTGTACTAACATGAAGGAAAACTTAGTATCACTATTTTCATAGTGAATGGTATGCTTTATTGACTATATATCCCATGCTCAGTCTGATTGGCTCTAGGGCATATACCAAGATGCATGTCTCGGCAAATTAATATCCTTGTAAGATGAAGATTTATAGTTTCAATATTGGATGATTGCAGACTATATGAGCCAAGTATCAAACAATTTCTGTTCAAAAGGATGTTTTTTCTTTTGGCAAGGGAGATATCTATGATGAACGAAATGAGTTTGCATCTTTTTAAGAAGCAAAACAGATTCATATTGTTGTGACTTTTATGATTGTATATGCTGGTGTAGTTGCATGTTGAACTCAACCGATGATGGAAAGAAGATTTCATGTTATTGAAGGAAAGACTGCCATTATACTTGAAATTCTTGGTTATAAATGTTTATTCATTCTGTGGCAACTCATTAGATGCACCAGTATCTGAGATTTGGCTTGTAGATGTTAGTCTATGAAATATCAGCTTTGTAGTTGTTATGGTTCTCTGTAATGCAGCTTTTGGGGATTCTTTTTGATGCTTTTAGTGAGTTTCATTTCTATGAATTTATGATAAAATTTTTAGTTTCAACTCTTTTGATCATTTGCGTTATTACAGAGTTTTGGTTCCATCTTTTCCCTCTTTTTTAAAGTTCAAAATTGGTGTTCTTTTGTGTTTAGAATGAACAGACATGATATGTTGAGAGAAATAGGTTTGCAATACTGACTACTAAGTACTTCCTTAATGGAAAATTTTCAGTTGAGCATCAGAAAGAAATTAGTTTCTGAGAAATGCATGTATTTTTCATTTCTTTTTTTCCCTGATGGAGTGAGGCATTTTTATACATGAAGAGTTATATTAATCCTCTTGGGTTAAACCAATGGAAAGCAAACAGGCTATGAGCAACGTCTCCACTATGTTCAGTTCAATCTGCTATTTTTATTGATTGTCCATCTATTTAATACAAATAAAACTACAGATAACTCTATATTTGTGAATATATCCATCTGATCTAGTGGTGGACATCTCCGTTTTTCTGACTGGACTTTGAAAAGCAAGTCAATTAATCTGTGATTTTTATCAACTTAACAAATTTTTTTGACAGACCTGTGTGTTTGTGAATACATCCTCCTGATTCTTTGGAGGAGAATGTCTTTTTTTTTTGGTCTGGACTTTGCTGAATGGTGAGTCAACCATGTGATTTGATCAACTTTCCAACAAAAATTTTCTGATCTAGTTTGCAATGGGCTATGTTGTTCTCACTTGGTTTGGTTATAGTATGTTGGTCTGCAAATAACTATACAGAGCCTTCGGTTTGGTGTAGCATCATATTGGAATCCATGTAAAGAAATAAAGATGGTATGCCATAAGCTGTATAATTTTGTTTCTTATGGAATAAAAAAATTGGTTGATACTTGAAAGTATTCTAGTGATCCACCATACCAAGAAAATCAATGATTTTCAGCATCTCCATTAGTATGACCTTGTTTGTTATGGGAGCAAGAATTTTCTTAAGATCCTTTTAGTTAATGGAAAGCGAGCTCGATTTCTCTGTATCTTTTTGCCCCAATTTATAGAAAACATATTTTTGTGTTCATTTTCTGTTGTATCTGTATGATGGCTCTGAATTTCTTTCCTAGTTGGTAAATTGATGTTTTGGGGTCACTGCTTGTTATTGAATAGTGAGCTGATTGTCCCAACAAACACCAGGCGCTTAAATTTTAGAATACTCAAGAATAAAACATTTCCTTTAATTGTTATTGTAAATTGAGTAGGGAAAGTGTTTGAAGGTAAAAAGATGCACTAAACATATTGCCCATATAACTGAACATATATGATTATGATGTGATTTAGTTGTGCTGCTGCTTCTGTTATGATGAAGATGGTGGTCATAAATATATATGATACTACAATTGTTACCCTTCCCTCTTTGATTTCATGCACTCTTAAGTGGATTTAGGATGTTTGGTTAAATGTCCTGGTGTGTTTCTCTGTAGATTCTTTGATGTAATATTGAGTTTGAAAATAAGATAAAACCTCCTATATGCAATCTTGCGGGTGTGTACCTTTGAATGTGCTATTTAAAATGTGCACTTGGTGAAAAGCTGATTACTTGGATAATGACAGCAAGATTGAGATAGGATCAACTGTAATAGTATTTGTACACTACCTTTTGACTAGTTTTCTACAGCCGTTCTTGATAATATGGTTGACAATATTAAAATTTTTAATTAGTTGGTGCAGTAATAGTACTCTAGTTTTACTAATTTGTTGTTGTTTCCGGCGGCTGATCTAAGAATTTAGAGTAAGTGCTGATCAGTTGTGATCCTGAAGTTTTGCAGATTCTCTTTTATGATTTTGAAGTAGCATTTGGTGTATAGTGGAGAAGTTTTAGGTGCCTCGAACTCGAAAGGGCTCCCAGCCATTTAGCCACTGCAGAGTGCAGAGTGGGTCTGTTTCTGCTGTTCCTGGAAGTGGGGACGAGGCTTCAGCAGCGCTTTACATGTGGAATAGTATCTGTATAAATATGGGTAGAAATATAGAATGTCTGTGGTGCCCAATGGATAGGATAGGGTAAAAACTGGGGTTGGTTATGTACATTGCTAACTACTGCTACTCATCCTAGTTTCAGTTCAGGGGACTTTGTTTTTGTGTTTATGCTGGCTGGCAGTGGCAGGCAGATTCAGGATCAGGATTATTATTTGATGTTATATACAGAAAGAAAAATAGCATTGTAATTCAAGTTCACATTAAATAATCTGTGAAAGTGCATTTATTAGTTGTGTTTGATTGGCACTTGTCAGATACTTAGATAGATGTCTTATCATAGGGTTTTTTTTAAAAAAAAAAAAAGAGTTAATAGTATCAATGATCTCAAACTATAAAATATATTTTATATTAGTTTTTAAATTTTAAAATGTATCAAATAGGTTTTTACTTATAAGTATTATAACAAATTGGTCATTTTCGTTAGATTTTTTGTTATTTTTACTGTAGCAATCAGTTTAGTGACACGTGTCTTTAGTTGATATTTTTTAATAAATAAATGTAAATAAATATTTTTTTTATAAAATCAATGTAAATAAATATTTATATTTTATAAATTATTTAATTATTAAGAAATTAATTTAAAATACTATTTATCTTTTGTATTTATTATAAAGAATAAAAAAAATGAAAACATTAATAAATACAAAAAATAAATAATAATTTAAATTAATTTTTTAATAATTAAATAATTTATAAAATATAAATATCTATTCACATTAATTTTATAAAAATATTTTCTTTTTCTTTTTTTTTTATAAATAAATTAATTTCATAAAAATTAAATAATTTATAATTATAAAATATTTATTTATATTCATTTATTAAAAATATATTTTTTACTTTTTTACTTTCCTTTTCTTTCTTTCCTTTTTCTTTCTTTTTTTTTCCCTCTTTTCTTATAAAATTAATATAAATAAACTATTTTATATTTTAAAAAATAATTTAAATTAAAGTATGAATTATTATTTATATTTATTTACAAACAAGAGAAAAAGGGAAAAGATAAGAAAGGAAAAAATAAAAAACTTATAAATAAAAAATAAATATTTTATATTTATAAATTATTTAATTTTTTTAAAGTTAATTTAATTTAATTTAAAATATGATATAATATACTTATATACTTATATATATATATATTTTGTATTTGTTTATAAAGAAGAGAAAAAAGAAGAAAGGGAAGAAAAAATATATATTTTTATACAATTAATGTAAATAAATAGTTTTATATTTTTTTAAATTATTTGATTATTACAATATTAATTTAAATTATTTAGTTTTTAATATTTATTTATAAAGAAGAGAAAAGCAAAAAAAAAAAAAAAAAAAGAGAGGAAGAAACGAAAAAATTAAAAATATTTTTTTTTTAAAAAAATTAAAGTAAATAAACATTTCATACTTTTTAAATTAATTATATTTTTTAAAAAAATTATTTTAATTTATAATATGAATTATTTTTTCTTTGTATTTATTTATAAAAAAATCAAAGAAAAAATAAAAAAGAAATAAAGAAAAAGGAAAAAAAATGAAGAGGTAAGTTGGAGCAATCAGCTGATGACACGTGTCACTAGCTGATTGCTACAGTAAAGATAACGGAAAAGCTAACGGAAGGGATCAATTTGTTATGATACTTGTAATCAAAGATCAATTTGATACGTTTTGAAATTTAAAAATCAATATAAAATATGTCCTATAGTTTAGGGACCATTAATTCTATTACCTCCTTTTAAAAATCTTATTATAGCCATAGTTATTTTACACCTTGAACATTTGCTTGCTTGCTTTGGCATTTGGGTGGCAACAGTGAAAAAGAAAAATGCTTCAATAGCAGAAAGAACAGTGGCTTACTAATACTACCTTTATAGCTGATTCCCTGGCCTTTTGGGCTACCAAAGTCGACAATGTTGTTTTTTTCTGTTCGATGCTTTGTTGGGCCTATAACCTTTGGATCCTTTTCTTTTAGTTAGTTATACGTCAGTTTCCTTTACTAGTGTCACTCAATGTTACATTACTCAGTTACACGTCAGTTATTATTTTTTTTTTTTTTATATTAATGGGTAAATTTGGCATTAGATGAATATTGAAATTTGGAATCATACTTTATGTTGATTGATATTTATCATTGTACTTTTAAGATCAGAGCAAATTTGTCACTATACTTTTATTTGATTGAATTTTACCACTAAATTTGAATATTTGATTTAATATTGTCATTCAACTTTGAGTTTGAAAAATTTAAAAATAAAATTAATTTATAAAAAATATTAAAAATTAAAAAATTAACATAAAATTTTTATTTTATAAAAAAATTAAAGTTTAAACTTTTTTTTATCATTTTTTTATTAATTAATTTATTAAACTCCAATTATTAAAATAAAATATTTGAAGAAATTTTTTTAATTAAAATTTGTTTTAATATCATCCAAAATCAAAGTTGAGTGGTAAAATCAATCAAAAATCAAAATCTAGTGACAAAATTCAATCAAACAAAAGTAGAGTGACAAAATTTAATATTGAGTTAAAGTATAGTGTGCATTTAATCCCAAAAATAAAATGGCAAATGTAGACATTTAATTTTGTCTGGGCCCTTAAACAAGGTATGCTCTTCCCTCAATTCCCCGAGATTCTAAGAATTTCCCCTAATCTCATAATTTGGTTTTGACACTTTGATTCGGAAGTCAACATTGAAAAGTCAAACTTAGAAAAGTCAAAGGGTAAAAAAGTTAACTTTTGAAAAATTAAGATTTCAAAAGAAAATTGGATGATGATGAGGTCAATCTTGATTATTGGAGAGTTACAATTGAAAATGAAAGGGCGAAATTAAAAGATGAGATTAAAAAAAAGTGGTGTAGGGACTAAATGAAAAAAAAAAAGTTAAAATTAAAGGTGGAAGAGCAAATTGAGATGTCAAAAGGGATAATTAAGACGAGTGAAAGATTATGGAAAAGGAATTTGAGACAATTGGAATGAAGAAAGTTGATATTTAGAGATTGAAATGGTAGAGAGACTAAATTGATAAATTGAAAGTTCAATTTCAAGGAGAATTATGGAAAAATTTTAATTGAAGGAAATTGAAAGTTCAATTTAAAAGAGAATCAATAAAGATATGGAATTGAAAAGCTCAATTACAAGGAGAATGAGAGGAGAATCAATTTGAAGAAGAAATTGAAAATGGAGGGACTAAATTGCATAATTAAAAGTTTGAATTTGTAGAGAATGGTGTAATTGAGAAGAAAAATAGTTTGAAAATGATGGAGGTATGAATAAGAGACATTTGTAAAGTTTGAGGAAGAAAATGGAATTATCCCAAGGTAAAAGAGTAGTAAAGTGAAAAAATGGAGGCTATTTTTGGAAGAATGCTAAATGACATTTTGGTGAATAAGTGGATGACTAGGAGATAGGGGGAGGTAGAGGTACATGACATGGCAAGCCTTGGCCAATAAGATTCTACTTGGTGAGCAAGAATAGGAGAGGGGGACCATTTGACATGAAAAAAATATGAGAGCATGGGTTTAGGAGACCATTCGGCCAAGCATATTAAAAAACAAGGCAGCAGCTCATTCGGTCATTCGGCCATTCATTATTTGCCTAAGGAGAAAAGGGTTTTAAGAGAAAAAGAAGGAGAAAAAGAAAGGAAGAGAGAAAAAGGAAGAAAGGTTATAAGTTGTTGTTCGTGAAAAGCTTACTAAGGTAGCTTGCTTTCCTTTTCATTAATTTTTCATCCATTTCAAGTTTGCTTTCTTGTGTTTTCCTTAAGGTTTCAAGGTTTTCAAGATTCTCTTCTTCTTCTTTATAAAAAACTACAAGTTTGCAAAGTTTCTTCTTCATTTCCATGCTTATGCCGCCACCTATGTTCTTATTTTTCCATATTTTTGCTTCATGAATTCTCTTGATTTTTGGTGTCTTGAGATCTATTGTGTTGATTGATGAGTTTTTCTTTTGGTTTCCTCCTTAAAATAAAAATGATTATGAGCTTGATGATCTTGGTTTCCTCCAAGACATGGTTAGGCCGGATTTACATCCAAGAGGCCAACCTGGAGTCAATCATTTTGTGTGCATTAAAACATGTTTTTAAAATGATTTCCAGCTTGATTTTGGTTAGGATATCAATGATCCATAGCCAAAATCTTGTTTTCCAAAGTGTTGGAAAAAACAATGTTTTAAAGGTTGGATATGGTGATTTCGGGCAACATGAATCTAATGCATTTTTTGTCCAAATAAAAAACTGTCTTGACCTCATTTAATAACTCTTAGCCGAACCTAGGGTTAAAATTTTAGATTTTTTCGAGTTTTCCTTAAGGGTTAAAAAAATAGTTAGATAAAACCGATTTTTGGATAGTTAAAACGAGCTTAAAAACACATTAAAGTTTGGATTTTTACTAAAAAAAAGGGGATGGTCAAACTTTTTGGGGGGTATTTTAAAGTGTTTTCTTGGTTGTTTAAGTCTAAAAAAAATAAGGTTTTGATAAAACGAGCTTCGAGTAGTTAAAACAAGCTTAAAAAATGAGTTAAGGTTTTACTAGAAACCATTCGGCCACTTTGGTTTTTATTTTGAAAAATTGAATCTTTTAGTTTGTTTTGGTTTTCAAAATGTTTGCATTAAGGCTTACTTAGAGATATTCGAATGCCAAACAAAGGCATTCGGATATCCTCTCTAATCCGAGCAAAATCCGTGTCCAAAAATCCGTTTTTGTTTATGTTCAACTTAAGTTTCTTTCAAAGGTATTCGGATACCTCTATAGGTATTCGGATGCTCTCTCTTCAAGAGAAAAACACATTCCGGTAACGGTCCCGTTTTTAAGCATTTCATATTTAAAAAATGTTGTTTTCAAAATCCATCATAGAAACGTGCTTCTTCGATTGCATAAGCATTTGGCGAGAATTATTTCTTAATCTTTGTCGGGTTTGCCGGGAGGTTAGAAAATTCTTCAACGCACGTGTTTATGAAATTTTGAAGTATGATTTTCGTTTTATTCGGAATTACGTAAGTGAGTAATCGGGAGGATGTTTTTCCAAAACTTTGCCGGAGAGTTCGGTAAAATGTTTCGACATATGTCGTTTACGTAATTTTTTACAAAAAATCTATGAAAAAGAATTTAAAAAAAATGTTGTGTGCATATTCTATGATCATGATATTTCAATTAATGTACATATTCTATGATTATTTCATTTAATAATTGATGTTCATATTGTTATCTTGTTCATGATATTTGATGTTTGATGTGCATATGATTTTCTTGTCTATACCATGTCACGATTAAATATATGTCATGATAAATGTATATATTATGTGATTTATGTTCATATCTTAATAATGTTTGCATATTCATAGTCATTTTTTTAAAATGAGCTTAAATGCATACAAAAATTAATGGTTTAGTAATAAAACGAGGTAATGTTTCCGAGTTAAAATAATTCATGAGAAACGAGAGTGGGGTCGTTGCTGGAGAGAGAAACGATGGGCTGAGGCTGACCGAGGTTGAGGGATCGATTGGATCAGGATTTTGGTCACCATTGGAGAGAGAAAATAAGAAAAGAGTTTGGGAAAAAATGGGAGAGGAAGGATAGGGTTTTTGTTTTTAAAATTTTGTGACGACATTTTTTGTAACAAATATTTCATCATTATATTAGTAACGAAAATTCCGCCACTACTTCTATCACAACAACTTTTTTCACTCATAAAAAAAAAAAATTCTTTTACAAAATAAATAAGTTCATTAAATCTGTCACAAGTCCATAACAAAGTTCTATCACTATTTATAATTTCAATCCTTGTGATGGAATTTTCTGTCACATATTCTATCTCTAATATAGTGACAGAATTCTCGTCACAACAACTTTTTCATTTATAAATCGACATTAATTTTTTTACAAAATAAATAAATTTATTAAATCAATCACAAATTCGCTAAAAAGTTATGTCACTATTTATAATTTTAATACTTGTGACGAAATTTTGTCACAAATTTTTGGTAAAAAAATTATTTCATTTGCCATAAAAAATTTGTGACAGAATATTATTTTCGTCACATTTATGTAACAAGTCGATCACTAAATTTTGTAATGGTGAAATAATTATCATTTATGTCACAAATCCATCATTGTTAAGTGATATCTGTTAATGTTAAAAAGTAATATTGATATTCTATAAATTTTAATGTTAAAAAGTAATAAAATAAAAAAATACAAAAAAATAAGACAATCGGGGAGAACAAAATATTGACTGTTGAGGATTATGTAATAATAGCCAATATAGCGTGTATCTCTCGCTTTCTGTTGTTATTTATTGGGCCCTACACTACTCATCCTCAACAATTCAATCTAAAGCAAAGCCGATATCACGTATACGTATATACGTATTACTTATTCATCCTACAATAAAATTCTTAAAAAATAATATTATTAAAATTAAATAAAATATTATCTAAAATAATTATTTAATTATCGATAAATGAATAAATTATTTATTTATTGATAAATTAATATTTGTTCATTTATAAAAATTTTATATTTTCAATATTTATACATATATATTATTATTATTTTTTTACTAAAATACATAAATGATTTATAAATGAAAAATACTAGATAGAGTCAACAATTTATATTTAGGCTTAAATAAAAAATGGTCCCTACACTATACCACTTTTTCCATTTTAGTACTTAAAGAATTTTCGTTACTAATCGGATACCTGTACTATAATTTCGGCAAACAAGTTAGTACTTTACACTAACACCGTTATATAAATGGTGATGTGGCAAATAGCATCCAATGAGGTCGTGACACATGGCAAAAATGCCACGTCAATGTCAGCTCTATGGTGCCATATCATCATTAAAAGAAATGTTTTTTAAATTTTAAAAAAATAGAAAAAATTAGAAAATTAAAAAAATAAAATAAAATAAAATTCTAAAATTTTATAATATATATAAAAATAAAAAACTATAAAAAATAAAAATTTTAAAAACTGAATATTTATTATATTTAAAAAAAATCAGATTTTTTTCAAAAAAATAAAAAAAAATATTGTAAAATTTTTAATTCTATAAAAAATAATTTTCTATTTTTTAATTAAAATAAAAAATAAAAAATCCTAAATTATTGAATTTAAAATATTTTTGAAATTTTTGGGGTTTTTATTTTATTTTATAAAATGTTCATATTTTCAAAAAATTTAAAAACTTAAAATTTATATATATTTTTCAAAAAAAATAAAAAATAGATGTTTCAGAAAAATTCAAAAAAAAAATATTTATTTAAATATTTAATTAAAATAAAATTAAAAATTCCCTAAAATATTGAATTTAAAATACTCTTAAAATTTTTGAGGTTTTTATTTTTATTTTTGATGCACTTAGAATGGTGTATTTTTTTAAACCTTGCACTAATATGATTAATTATATAGTAAAGTAGTAAGTAAGGGTCGAGTCCACAAGGATTTGGTTTTAATCTATAAGTTACTAGTTTATAACTTAAGTTCAAAGAAAATAAAAGAAAAGGGGGTTTGAAATAGTTTTAAAATTAAAACAAACAAGAAAAGTAAGAAGCAAATGAGTAAGATGAAATCAAATAAGAGAAATATGATTAAGGTATCATTCGCAACCACTAAACATTATTGAGAATCAACATCAGATTTATCAACATCAATTAACTATCAAAATTACCAACCATAGATAACAACAACTGGTGTTACCCCAATCCTTCCTTAGTTTGTCGTTAAATAGGATAAACACGACTACTTAATCTCTAACTATCAAATAACCTAGGATAAACATCTCTAGATTCAAAGTGACAGTAGCTTTTTGATGAGAAAGATAGGTTGATCTAAGCAACAAACATATAAACATGGATTGTTTAACTTAGGTTATGTTCCATATTGCAATTAGCGAAAACTTGACCATAATCATTAATCACAAATTGTCACTTATGAATAGGAAATCAAGACAATTATGGATCAAGACTCCTAAACTAGCATTATATAATTATCAAGATCTATTTAGTTGATCACCCTAAATAAATCAAGACAAAGACCATGAACAATTTTAATGGAAGAACATAAGCAACTTCGATAGAAAATTAACGATAGATAGAATCTGAAAATCATTTACACAACATTTATAGGGCTTTGAAATCATCCTTAACCTAAGAGAATTTAGCTTAGCATAGGCATTGTTAACATAAATATGAAATTAAAAAGAAAATAAAAATAAAACTAAGAGAATGGAGAAGAAGAAGAAAATTAATGATGATCTTTGAGTCTCCTCAAAAGATGTCTAGTTTGTGGCTCAAAAGATGGTATTTATAGAGTTTTAAAACCCTGAGAACAAGTCTTTGCCGCACAAGTAAGTTAGGAGGTAGAAAATTGCATTTTTTGACAGGTTTTCCGAGTTTTTGCGAATCATGGGCGCTGCGGCGTCGGGCTCTCTGCCAGTCATTTTGCTGCTGCATCTTCTCGCACTTATTCGGCTGATTTGGATGACAATTTCTTGTCCGATTTGGGCGTATTAACTACCGTTGGAAATGTATTCAAGTCTTCTTCAAAAGTCAAGTAGGAAGTTTCTTTAAATAAAGACTTTAGCATCATGTTTTCTTTGCAACAAGCTCCGGAGGTCAAATCTGCCTTCTTGCTTGGCAATAAGAAATTGATCTTTTTGACTCCCAAGTCTTCTTCCATCTTGTGATTATGATTTTGTAAGATCTTTAGCATTATAATTGACATCTTTTCACTTCATTCTCTTAAATATACCTAGAATTCAAAAACATAACATAAGTAATCAAGATAAATATCAAAAACATAACTAAAACTAAAACAATAATGAAAATGGCCAGCTAACCTTTTAAGCATTTGATCAATAAAAGGTAAAGGAAAGTGCTCTTTGCGAGCTGTGGAATTAAGTTTGTGATAGTCAATACAAACTCGCCACCCTGTTTGAATCCGAGTATGAACAAGTTTATTCTCATTGTTGCAACCGTTACACTTGATTTCTTTGGAACCACTTGGACCAGGCTCACTCATTTGCTATCCGAGATAGGATAGATCACTCCAACATCTAGGAGCTTCAATATCTCTTTTTTCACAACCTCTATCATAGGAGGGTTCAATTGGCTTTGTGCTTTTCTTGTTGGTTTTGAACCTTCCTCTAACAAGATCCGGTGCATGCACATGGATGGGCTTATTCCCTTGATATCGGAAATTGTCCAACCAATTGTTGTCTTATGCTCTCTAAGCACCCGGATAAGTCGTTCTTCTTGCAAAGGTGTGAGCTCTTTGGCAGTGTGTCCTTTTCACCTAAGAACACATATTTCAAATGGTCCGGTTTTGGTTTCAACTCCAAAGTTGGTGCCTGCAAAATAGAAGGTAGAAGTTTCTCATTAGATAAAGGCAAATCAATATAAGAAACATCAAACCTTTTATCAAGAGATGGCAACACTTGTAGAGATTCTAATGCCTCTGTCACATGTTTACTCAGAGTTAGGCCATCTTTACATTCAGATTTCTCCATTCTGAGGTGCTTGTAATGGCTACTTCCAAGCTATCTTCGCCATCTAACTCATACACTTGCTGCACTGAAAAATCTATTATGTCAATAGTAAAAACAGAATGTACATCACTAGGATATCTCATGGCCTCAAAGATATTGAAACAAATTATCTCGCCATCAAATTCCATAGTGAGAGTGCTGTTGTCGGATTTAACCACGCAAGTGCACGTATCGTTAACAAGTAATAAAGTGAAGAGTAGAGTATCGTTCCCACGAGGAATTGTTACCAAATTTGCTAAGTACTAAAATTAACACAACTTAATCTTATTCAAACAAACAATTAGAAATTGTAAATTAAAAACTAAATAAAATAATGAACAAAGAAAGTAAATTAAAAGATAGATTAATCACTTAAGAAAAGCCTAGGATTACAATTTCCCTCAACACTTCGTATGAACTTCTCTAACCCTCTTAACTTGATTAATGATCTTGAGTTGTTAACCTAGAGTCTAATCTATTTATAAGGATCTTCCGATGGTCTTATAAAAATATTTCTCTTAACCAATTAACTATATTCCTATGATAATTGAATTAAAGAGAAATTCATTAAGCTTAGACTCTAAAATTGGTTACACATGACATGTAAGTGTATTCCTACCCTACATGCAACTCAATTCATCATAATAAATGAATATGAAACATATGTTATTCAATCCAAGACTAACACTAAACTCGCTTTTCCAAGTTGTATCTAGGTTACCAAATCAATCTAGTTGGTAGCTAAGCAATTAGAAGCATTAAGCACAAGATTGAATAAACAACATCAAATATCATTAAATCAAGAAAGATAGTAACATAATCCAAACTACATGTTGAGTTTCATTGAAATCCTAGAAAAATAAAGTTCATCGTAAATAATAAAAATATAAAACAAAGGAGTTTCACCATCATCAATATTACAAGAAAGATAAAGAAGAGTAAAGGAAAAGAGAAAACTAAGGTTTGTCAGGTCTTCAGTCTTCAATCCTTCAAAATCTCCTTAGCTCCTTGAAATCTTTTGGTGGCTAGTCTCCTCTTAAGAAAACTAGGTTTATAGAACTTGATTCCCCCTTATTTTAAGCTTAAAAAGTCTTATTTATAGTGCCTTAGACCCCTGGAGTCAGAAACTTCATGTGCAAGCAACTGGTGAGTCTTCCTTCCCTTTTTCGGACTTTTTTTACGTTTCAAACAGCAGCTGGGCGCTGCGGCGCTGGACATTTTGCCTGCTGCGGATTCTTCAGCTGATTTGGATGGCAAAATCTTGTCCGATTTGGACGAGTAAACTACCGTTGGAAAGCTATGGAAGTCATCTTCAAAAGTCAAGAGGAATTTTTCTTAAATAAAGAATTTAAGATCATGTTTTGCTAGCAACAAGCTCCGGAGGTCAAATCTGCCCATGCGTTGCTTTGCACCTTTTTTCGTCTTTTCGTACCTCGAAGCTCCTTCTCACTTTGGACCTATAAAAATACAAAAAAAAACTGAATTAATATCTAATTTAAAAATGAAATAAATAAATAAAATTAATCTAAAAACAATTAAAACTAATTAATTCCGAAAAAAACTTCAAGGACTTAGCCGTTTTGAATGCACAAAATATGGTAAATAACTATATTTTGTAGAGTTATCAAGTGCCATCATGAACATCTATTTTAGTCTTGGCTATTTTTAAGAATGGTCTCCGTAATAAAATGTGTTGGTATATGCCCTAGAGCCAATCGGTTTGGTCAGGCATAAACTACCAATAATGCAAACCCATCACTATATCTTAGTGATACAAGGTTTTCTTTCATGTTAGTACAATGATAGAGAGTTATTAAGTACTAGTCGGATGAAGCCCATGGAACATAAAGGCCTTGCAAAGGAATTATTTATAATTGTGAGATCCTTATGCATAAAGCCATGTTCCTAAAACGGTTTCTGGCATCGTATTGCCAAGACGGGGCATTGGCAATGCTCAAAGACTAGTACATGTTAAGCCTACTTACTTAGTAAGCAATTGATCTCACGTGTTGAAGTATAAGGGATAATTTAGGATAACATGTAGGTGCTTGTCTGTTGAACAAGTTCACTGAACATGGCCCGCTGTGAGAATTCCATTTGTTATTGTCACTCAAGTGTCTATGGAAAAGTTCTCACGTGTCATTCGTGTAAGTAGTCCTCTGACTTGTGATATCAGGTCATCTTGTATGTGAATTGTCATGCTATGATTTCATCACGAACGGGTCTTGTAGACACCTAATTTTGTCCGGACCACTAAACAGGTATGTTTTCTTCCTATATTGATGTTTTCGAGTGTAAAAAGATTTTTTTCCTCCTGCAGGTGATACTCCGAGACTTAGTTTAAGAGGGCAAGCACAAAAAGTCAAACTTGAAAAAGTCAACCTCGAAAAAAGTCAACCCATTTTCAAAATCAAGATTTTAAGTTCAATTGAAAAATGGCGAAGGAATTTTGATAATCCGAGGTCTACATTGAAAGATATGGAGTTCGGAAGTTGGGATTTGGAGATTTAGTAGAAAGGAAACCCTAATCCGAGAAATTTGGGGAAAAGTGCTTAAACGATCAAATTGGTCGAAATTGAAGGTCCCAAATGAAAGATAAGCACTGACTACGGGTAATGGAGAAGTCACTTGCAAGAAAAACTGAAAGAAAAGTCAATCCGGGAGAAAATCGAGAATTAGGGTTTTTAGTGGATTTCGGTGAAATCGGGAAGAATCACAGAAATGGCCCGACTTGGTAAGACCAAAGCCCCCAATGGATGAAGAATGATTTAAAAGGATAGCCCAAGGCTCAGATTGAAGAAAATCTGAAAATCGGACTTGTTTTGAGCAAAACCGGGTTTCAAAGGCAAAAGGGCAAAATTGGAAAATTTGGGAAAAATAGCAAATGGACTCCGAAAATTCTGAAAATTTGTCAATATCATTCTTAAATCATTTGAAAGAGATTGGTAAAATAAAATCTTGATTCGGAGTTCGTTTGCAAAATGGCAAAATCCCGGGCTTCTTATGCAGTAATTCAAAAAGGAAAATCCCGAAAAAATAGCAAATGAGCTCCAAATCTTTTTAAATTTTTCAGATCTAATTTTTAAATTATTTTGAAGAGATTGGCAAAATAAAATCTTGATTCGGAGTTCGTTTGCAAAATGGCCAAATCCCATGCTTCTTATGTAGTAATTCAAAAAGGAAAATCCCGGAAAAATAGCAAATGAGCTCCAAATCTTTTGAAATTTTGCAAATCTCATTTTTAAATTATTTGGAATATATTGGCGAAATAAAATCTCGATTCAAAGTTCGTTTGCAAAACGGCCAAATCCCGGGCCTCCTATGCAATAATTCAAGAAGATAAATCCCGGAAAAATAGCAAATGGACTCCAAAAATTCTGAAATTTTGCAAATCTAATTTTTAATTTATTTGGAAGAGATTGGCGAAAGAAAATCTTGATTCGGAGTTCGTTTGCAAAATGGCCATATCCCGGGCCTCCTATACAGTAATTCAAGCCGATAAATCCCGAAAAAATACCAAATGAGCTCCAAAAATTATGAAAACTTCCAGATCACACTTTTTAATTATTTTGAAGAGATTGGTGAAGAAAAATCTTGATTTGGAGCTCGTTTAAAAAATGGTAAAATGTAGGGGCATAAAAGGGCATTTTCGGAAGCAAAAATCCAAATAAATAGCAAACGGACTCGGATAATTTTGAAAACTTCCAGACCTCAATATGTTATTATTTTGGAAGTATTACAAAAAAGAAAAATTGAATTTGGAGTCTGTTTGATATTTATTTGCATCCGGGGGGCAAAATGGTCATTTCACCCAAGCAACCGAAAAAGGCTTCTTTGGGCCTTTCAAAAAATCAGAGTTGGGCTGGAAAAGAGAAGTGTTGGCCTGCCCAGGCCCAAAGGAAGGAGGAAGCTTCTGATTTTTCAATCAAATGGCTAAAAATCAAAAGTTAGTTAGAGATTCTCTTTGATCAAGCCATGGTGATTAAGCCACATAGGCCAAGAGAGATGTCAACATTATTCTTTAACAGCTGTAATTTGAGAGAGCTGAGATGCTAATCTAAAGGTGGTAATTTCATGATTTTTCACCTTGAAGTATTAGCCATTTGATGGAAAATTGGTTACACAAAAAATGACAACATCCTAGGGGAGGAGAGAGGTAAAATTCTGCCAACATTAAGGGGAGGTCAGAATTTCATTTTTGGAACTTGATTTTGCTGATTTCTCTTAGTTTTTCTTAGTTTTTCTCTTCTTGGTTGAAAGCAAAAAAGAAAAGTTTAGAAAAGAAAGGAAAGTTTGAAGAGATAAAGCTTGAAATATAGCTTCTTGAGGTTGCTCTTGAGCACCAACTCTTGCACTTTCTTGATTTTCCATTTTTCTTTTTGCTATTTTGATTTCTATTTGGTGAGTTTACATTTTAAATAAATGTTTTTATTGTTCTTTTTAAGTTCTTCCTTCATCTCCTTCTTGAGTATATTTTTTTTACAATTTTTTTTTACAATAAACTCACCATGGCCAAATGGCCTACATTATTTTTTTTAAGTTGCTGTTTTGGTTTATTTTACCATATTGTTTATGTTATTTTCCTTGATCTTGGAGTTTTAAATGTTATCTTACTTCATATTCTTGAGTTATATTTTAATTTGGTTGCTTTGTTTGTTGCCATTTATGTTTTAAATATCATGTTTTTGCATTTTTAATTTTCTGTTTTCATGATGTTTAAATTTGAGCATGTTTTAGATTTAGTATATCAAGTGTTTGTGAAAATGCTTGTGTGGTCTTTGCATGATTTGAGTTTTATATCTTAGTTGAGCATGTTTTAGAGTTAGTATATTAAGTGTTTGTGAAAATGCTTGTGTGGTTTTTGCATGATTTAAGTGTTATATTTTAGTTGAGCATGTTAGTATACCAAGTGTTTGTGAAAATGCCATGCTTGTTGGAGCTTGAGGCCATTTGGCTACTCCATGTGTTTTGCATTGTGTGTTGCATTCTTTGCCATGTTAGTTGGTAGGTTTTTGCATTTACATGTCATTTGATTTAGTTTTGCATGCTAGTATACCAAGTGTTTGTGAAAATGCCATGTTTGCTAGTTACATTATGCTATTCGGCCCTCTTGGAATTTTTGCATTTTTTGTGCATTCTTACCATGTTAGTTGATAGGTTAGCATTTGCATGATATTTGGTTGAGTTTTTGGTTTAAGCATGCTTTGTGTTTGTGAAAATGCCATGCATATTTTAGTTATTAAGCTAGGTTTAGTTGCCATGCATGTTCATACATTTTAGGTCTAGGTTGCATTAAATGCCATGCAAGCTCATTTAGGTCTAGGTCACTTTATGAATGCCATGCATTTTTTCATGACATTTAGGTTTAAATCCATGCATTTCATGCATTATGTTTGCTGCATTGTTTCATGCATTTCATGTTCATGCCACTTGAATAATGACTTGAGCCAACTAATGGTTCAAAGTCATGCTCTCTTGAGCACACTTGTGGAAAATTAAGTTTTGTCAAGTTGATTATTCTACCTTTGTGATTTTTTTTTACTTAGCCAATTTTTATCTAACTTTCAAAAAGTCCTAGCTACTGTTTGTAAGTCATTTTAGGAGTTTCAAATATTTTTACTTTGATTTTTAAATGATTTTATCAAAGGCAAAAATGTGTTTTGGCAAAGCAGTTTTTTTTTTCACCCAAAACTCGTACATCTCTAATTTTTCTGGGAATTCATATTTGATCAGAAAATTAAGCCGATTTTTCCCCGTGTAGTTTTACATGTCCTGAGTCTCCAGTATTGTTTTCAGAATGTTTTGAATTTTTAAAAATAGGATAAAAAATCGTGGCTTAAAACTGGACAGTGGAGTCAGAATTGAATTTAAAGAAAAATCATTTTTCTGTTTTGGTTAAGTTACTTAGAGTAGGATGATTAGGAGGGTTAGCTACTGACTTAGGGTAGTTTCTAAGCCTTTTTAAACTCTAAAAATGGTTTTTCAAGTCTCGGATTAAGGGTAGTCAAGTCCGGATTTTTAAACTTGGAAAATTAGAGCCATTTTAAAGAAATTAGCCCAGTTTTTATTTTTAATTCAAGCTTTTCAAAATTGTTTTCAAACAATCACAAAGTATTTTGGTTTTAGAATATTTAATTTGACATATTTTCCTAAGGTAGCCGGATATCTTTTTAGATATACGGATTTCCTTAATTAAAGGAAAAAAATACATTTCATGGATTGCATTTTCCATATTCATGCATTTTATATAATATGTGATTCTTGCTATGATAATTTCTATGATATTGTTATGATTTTGAATTATGTTATATTGTTTATTATATGATTTGGAATATTTCATGATATCCTATGCTTTTTATTTAGTTATTTTCTTTTGGGTCATATTATTTAGCATATACTATGTTCATGCATTATTATTTTCATTTTTATTTTCATGCATATTATATGATAGCATTATTTCATATTCCATCTCATTTAATTTATATGCCATATCATTCATGTTTGCCATGTCATTTAGGTTATTTCATTTTATATAGAATATGTTATGTTACTTAGCTTATTTTATTTCATTTAGAAAATACCATGTTACTTAGGTTATTTCATTTCATATAGAATATGTTATGTTACTTAGGTTACTTTATTTCATTTAGAATATATCATATGACTTAGGATATTGCATCTCATATAGAATATATTATGTTACCTAGGTTATTTCATTTTATTTATAATATGTCATATAACTTAGGATATTTCATTTCATTTAGAATATGCTAAGGCATCCAAATCATGTCATGTTATTTAGGTTGCATTATATTATTTAGATTTTGCTATGTCATTTTATTTATGTCATGCATATACATATTCATTTCTTTTAAATGTTTTCAAAAAAGATAATGATTTCCAATAAAAAATAAAGATATTCCCGAGTTAAAATAATTCATGAGTTCTCTACTGGGTTTGCTGGAGGGAATATCATCAATTATCATTAATAAAGGAATATCTTTCTTTCAAAAAAAAAAAAAGAGAATGATTCGTAAAGTTTTCCAAAACTAATAAAAATTTCTATATTTTGCCACGTTTGTTGGGGAATATAGGAAAATTTTGAATTTATAAGTTCCGAATCATTTTCAATAAAAAAAGGAATTATTTTTCTTTAAATTGGGAATTAACTTGAAATACTAAATTTAAAACCAATTTTTACCGAGATTTGAGATAACACACGATTAATAAGGTACCGATTTATACGGGCGTTGTGGGGGTGCTAATCCTTCCCCGCACGTAATCGACTCCCGAACCCGCTTCTTTGATTTCTCTGGTTTTAAAACGCAGACTTGAAATTGGTTTTTTAAAATGTCTTAATTAATTTTTAAAATATTTTATAAAACCAGTTTTAATAGGTGGCCGATCACACCTAGCTAAAAAAGATTGGTGGCGACTCCATGTCTTTTTTAAGGTCATTTTCAAAACCTTCATTTTTCTAGAGGAATTAAGTCGACTTTTCCTCGGTTTTTTAATGTCACGCTTAACAAATAATAAAGTCTTGCGACGAGACTCGTTATTTTTTAGGTTGCGACAGCTTGGCGACTCCACTGGGGACAATTAGAGAGTCAAGCCTAAGAATTAGTCGTCTGTTATCAAAGTTTCGATTTTGGTTGATTTAGTTGCTATTTAATTTTAATTCCCGTATTTTTTAAATAAGGAGAATTTTGAAAATAATAAAATATTTTTAAATATGTTCATACTCATGTGCATGCATTTTATTATTGTTCTCTAGTTATTTAAGGTTGTATATTATAATTGCTTGTTGGTTAATGCGTTACACTATTCTTGAATGTTTTAATTGCTAGGGCATTTAGAATAAGGTTTGTAGAATAGGTAGTGAAAGGTTTGTTATTCCTCCACACACACTACACGTGCATTTGCATTTCATGAATCCTATACCCGGGTTCCGTCCTTTTAAGTGGGAGTAAAGTAACTACGCCTTCGTGATGATCCTCCGTATGGGCTAGTGAAACACTTTCGGAGTATAAAGTACCTAAAGCCTTCATGATGATCCTCCGTATGGGCTTAGGAAAATATACTCTAACGAATTGAACCCGTTTTTATCGGGGTGCCTTACTAGCCTTCACCGGCGACAGTGAGGAACAATTCGGGGCCTTAGAACCGATTCACCCTCATATAGTGAACCTAGGCGAAGCCATGCCGGATTTCCATTAGATATACCGAAAATAGGAACACATGGAGGGATATTTCTAAACCTTTTGTTACCTATTTTACACTTCGAATAAGTGTGATAGATCGGGCAACGATGTACGTACATCGCCTGTAATAAATGTGATACTCCGCCTCGAAGGCATCGTGATGCCTAAATAAGCAGATATTGTTGGGGCAGATGTTCATTAGCTGTTTTTAAAAAAAAAAAAATCATTTTTCAAGCATTTTTGCATTTTGCATATCTCATTCATGTGTGAATAAAGCATGTACATTTTTGGTTGTATTATTGATCTCATTCTTTGTAATAAACAGTTGGTAATTTCATTTGATGATTTCATAAAACCGGTAGTGTCACATGAACATTTGAATATTGTACCATAGTAGGATCCACTACCCCGAATTTCTTTTGAAAATAATATGATTGGTTTTTCATAGAGAAAAAACATGTTTCAAAAAAAAAAAAAAAATCATAAATTTGGAGGCAAATCTTGCATAATGAGATTTTTGAATAATCAAGATTTAGGTCCCACAAATTTCATGTAATCATTGATTTCTTTGTATATACCTTGGTGTTAATTCATTTATTCTTTATTTGCATCATTTTGACGTTGTGTTACAGTCCTAACATGCATGGTTATTCATTGTAGAATACGTTTGGTCATTCTTTTTGTATACCTTTGTGTTAATTCATTTAGTCTTAGCATGTATTCATTTTGACATCATAACATGCATGGTCATTCGTTGTAGAATACATACATGGTCATTATTTGTATATACTCATGCATCAATTTATTCATTTTTTAAATACATCATGTTGGCATTAGATTGCATCCATAGCATACATAGTCGTTATAATTTCTCTGTATATGTTCATGCATTAATCATCAGTATATTCATGCACATAGGAATAGAGCATGTACATTCACAATTGTATTCTTAATCTCATGACATTTTCATTTGCATGAAAAGGGTTCGAGATATGAGGAATGAATCGGAGGAACGATTGGGTGCTTTGGAACGCAATCAAGAGGAATGTGGACATGAAATCCGAGAGGTGAAGGAACAGCTGGCCAAATTGCTGAAAATGGTTGAGAATATGGGAAAGAGTAAAGGGGAACTTTCTCAGGGATATGCATCGTCTTCGGATCAATCAAAACCATTAGGTCCAGAACATACAATCCTTGCTGGATCCTGCACTTGTCAATGCCACAAAGGTTGCAATCCTGATGAAATTGTGGACAAAATCGTGAAAATGATTAAACCTGAGAGCCTGATACCAAAGATAGAAACCTCATATCCTGTACCATACCTGCAAACTGTTCTAGGTCCAAACCAGTATCCCCACCCTACTATGGTCCAATCGTTCATTGGGATGACCACTACGGGATTCCTGAATCCCACTCCATCACCAACAACTGCCAGTTCATACTATTTCCCTCATCAATCACCTTATCCAGTATCTGGGATAGGAACCTCGAACTATGTACAACCTCGAAAGGCCCCGTGTCCAAATCCATACCCTTACCATGCTGTTCCGCCACATCTACATGTAAACACTCCGGTTCGGACCTTAGTGCCACCACCAAGTGCCCCAACTCCTAGGTTCAGTGTGACTAAGAAATGACAAAGGCCTTTTGATCCCCTTCCAATTAGCTACCGAGAGCTTCTCCCTATACTGATCCAAAATCACATGGTTGCCTATATCCCATTGAAACCCCTGTTACCACCATATCCAAATGGGTATAATCCAAAAGCAAGATGTGATTATCACTGTGGAATTGTTGGCCATAACATTGAAGACTGTCTAGCATTCAAAAAGAAAGTGCAAACTCATATAAATGCCAAGTGGTTGGATCCAAGGACACTGATTGATAAAGGACTGGGAAAGTGCTATTAGGATTGGGAGATTTACAGCATTGAGGTGGAAAGACTTCGGTCTTATATGATGTAATAGGATTTCACTTTTTCAGTAGCCGGCTCTTATAGCCTTAGGATGCTAGGAAAAATAAAGGGCTTGCAAAAGACAGTTTTAACCATTGTTCAAATTTTGTAAAACATGTTTTATACCATTGTGAACGTTGATATGGGAATGAATTGATTATGTTTCAAATTTATGAGAGGTTGATGATTAAGTTCCTCCGATTCTTATTTCCTCCGTGATATCTTCCCCTTTTGCATTTTGCTTCCGATCAATTAGTGGTCATACCATACATTCATACATGTATCATGTTAGCATCAGGTTGCATTTATGCATTCATAATCAGCATGATTTTTATGTATATATTCATGCATTAATTTGCTTATTACATACATCATGTTAGCATTAGGTCGCATTCATGACACACATGGTCAGCATGATTTTCTTTGTATATACTCTGAATCAATCATTCATTGTTTGCATGTATCATAATTGACACCGTGTTGCATTCATAGGATATATGATCATTCATTGAGAAATACACTAAAATGTACATGATTATTCATTGCATATATCCATGTGTTGATTTGTTTATTCTTTGCTTGCAACATGTTGTCATTGTGACTGTATTTATTACATACATGGTCAGTATGTTTCCATTGTACATGTCCATACATCATATTGTTTAGGCTTCACATGCATCAAATGACAATCATGGCTCATTCATCATGACATACATTTGGGGGAAATAAAACAGAAGTTGGGTTGGCTTTAGGAGTCTTTGAAAGAATGTCCATTTCAAATTAGAAGAAGTACTGAGTACACTTTTAATACAGGCTGGTGCTATGGAGGATGAACAAGTTGCCCGAATGGAAAAAATGGAAAGGGAACAGAGAGAATTGCGAGAACAGCTAGCAAAGTCTCAAGTAGAATCTAAGGATCAGATGACTAAATTGATGGAGTTGATGTCTACCGTAATCAAGGGAAAAGGATACACCAAAAACTTTATCACCGGAGAAGGGTTAGTGGCACAAAAGGGCCAAGATGAGGTCGTAATAAGTGATGCCCAGAACACTGTTAACCTCGTCAATGTCCTAAACTCAGATGATCCAGCTGAACAGGTAAAATTGAAAAGGGTTGCAGTAAATAAGGTTGAGTTGGCAGATTCCCAAGGGAAATATCAGTTGCTAGATGAAAGGCTCCGGGCAATAGAAAGTACAGATGTATTTGGAAGTTTGGAGGCAAAAGAACGATGCTTGGTCCTCGATTTAGTCATTACTCCTAAGTTCAAGATCCCTGACTTTGTGAAATATGACGGGACGACCGATCCATCAGCCCACATCACTATGTTCTGCCGGAAGATGACAAGTCATATAGATAATGATAAGCTTTTGATTCATTGTTTTCAGGATAGCCTCAGCGGGTCCGCAATTAGGTGGTATAGTCAGTTGAGCAAGGACCAGATTCGCTCTTGGAATGATTTGGCTAGGGCTTTTCTAAACCAGTACAAGCATATGACCGACATGGCGCCTGACCGTCTCACCTTGCAAAATATGAAGAAAAGAGCTACTGAGAGCTTCAAAGAATATGCGCCACAGTGGATGAGCCTGGCCGTCCAAGTATAACGGCCCTTAACTCAGAAGGAAACCACTGTCATTTTTATGGATACACTGCAGGCCCCATACTATGATATACTTGTCGGCAACACCACGAAGAATTTTGCGGACATGGTAATTTCAGGGGAGATGATTGAGAATGCTATCAAGGATGGGAAAATTGAAGGAGAAAGAACATCCAATACCAAGGAAAAAGAGGCATCTGGAAAGAAAAAAGGAAGATACCCAAGTCGTGGAAGACTTTGCCCCACCTCCCCAATTCTCCTCGTATCAGCTATTTTACTCTACCCTGAACAATGTCTCCCAAGGTTTTTATCCCTACCAAACAATGACTGCAACTACACCATAATTTACATCTGTCTATCAATCGAATACCCTTGGGAATAATCGAAGGGGGCATAAAAAGCGAAAAAGAAATCAGGTTGACCCGATTCCTGTGACATACAGTGAGCTACTACCTTAACTCATCCAGAATCACCTTGTGACACCCATGCAAATAGAGCCTCTGAAGCCCCCTTATCCGAGCTGGTATGATGTTAATGAGTGTTGTGGTTATTATTCTGGCAATCAAGGTCACTCAACAGAGAACTGCCCCGCTTTGAAGTACAAGGTCAAGGATCTCATCAAGGCTGGTTCGATAAGTTTCGAAGATGGGAAAGCCAAGTGTCATAAGAAACATTGTGCATGATCATATTAGGTTTTTGACGTATATAGTTCTATAAACTGTGATGATGAAAGCACTTGTCTCATGTTAACATCCACATGAATTAAATGACTTTTGAATTTTAAATGCTTTGTGTTTGTTGTGTTTTAACAATAACTTGAATGTGCAAAAACAAGCATTAAGGAAGTTTTAATAATGGATAGTCTCAAGAAGATTGATGATCAGTGTTACAAATGATCCAATACCTTCTCCCTTCTCTTTAGGTTTTCCTAAGCCTAAATCTCTTAAACCAAGAACACTTGAAAGACCTAATGCTTCAAGGAATATGAATGATTTGACTTCATAAAACCATTGTCATCACAGAATAAGCAAAGACGTAGATCTTAGTCTAGGCTATGAACAAAGGAACGAACTTTTTGAAAATTTTCAAATTCCTTGAAATTCAAACAAATGAGACATTCTTTCAAGAATCTAGATTTTGATAATTTGGTGTGTGTCAAGATTGTGCTAAAACCATTCGTGACCTTTTCCAATGACCATAAAACTTCAAATACCCAAACATCACTTCATGATTGACACCCTGGGGCACAATGATTAAACTAGATTATTTCTTGTCCCAGAGAAAAGCTGTTTTTGGGTCATATTTTCCTTGTCTCTTCAAAGAAATCAGATTGGAAACTCAGCCTTTCAAAATAGACCTAGACTTGCTATGTTCCTCGTTGCTACAAATTCTCAGGGTTAATCAAATTGGGGCATCATATGTGGAAATGATGGATACATGGTGAAGAAGGATGGGCTAACACATGAAATCATTGGGGCATGCGATGGAAAAAAGAGATGAAATTTTTGTGATATCATGCATATGAGAATTCGAATGATTCCAAAGTGCAAAATGAAATTTTGATTATCTATTTCCCCTGAGGATTGCTTTTCAATGAGAATATTCGGGCTTGATATGATGAATGGCCATCTTTCATATCCCTTTCGCATAAAAAAGAAATTATCCATAGTCACCCCTTTTGAGCCAAAAGAATTTTTTCTTCTTTGAACCCTGATCAAGGATCACCCTCTACACTGGGGGCAAATGCGAGGAAATATCTTTTTAAAGATCATTGAGAAATGAGTCCTAGCTCAAAGACAGATACAAAGCAAATGGAACCCCGAATAAATACGGGCGCACTCTGTCAAAGAAAAAAGAAGAGGAAAAGATGGCGAAATGAAAGCCAAGAAAAACAAAAGAGAAACACAAAAAAGTGTGTGAAAGACATGGCAAATTGAAAGCCAAAAGCAAAGAAGAAAAAGAGCAAAGTCAAAAGGAAAGAAATGTCCAAGAAGGGACAAATGCTTCAAAGAGAATCCTCCTCAAGAAATGATCCTTGATCTGATTACCCTCAAACACATATTTTGGGCCTATTTATCCTTTCTTTCTGAACCCTGAGCCATCGCCTACATTACGTGTTTTAAAAGTCCATTTTGATCAATCATGAATATTTAATTTGAAGGGTTTTCCTCAGATTTTATCCCATCTCATCAAATTCTCATTTCACTAAGGAAGAATTTAGAATTCTCAAGTGTATGGTAGAATAAAAAAAAAAGAGAAAAACTGGAAAGAATGGGACTCTAGGGCGAAAACCCAAAAATGGGCGGTCTAGATTAAAATGAAATTTTTTTAATGCCATCTATGAAAGTGCCGATACCACAAAAAGAGAAGGTCATCTTAAAAAGTGGTCATCGAGGAACATTTAGGAATTCCTGAACTTCCAAATTGTCAATTCTCATTCAGAGGATTGTCTTCAAAAACTGAAACTTTTTTTTCTCCAAGATTAAACTTTTCGGTTTAAACATCCCGGCCAATCTTGACGCTTGTAGAAATGCCTTGATATGGGAACTAAAAGAATGTTGAATTTGTTTGGTTCTCAATGAATTCATGATTTATAAAACCTGTTCCATTTGTGAGCCTAGAAGGGATATACATTTTTGTCATGAAGTTTTCCTGGAAAAGAGAGAATTTTGTTATACCAAGCCTTGCCAATCCCATTTGAAAAAAACCAGATTGATACTTAGAGAAATTTCTAACAATGATCATCAATCTTCAAAAGATTTATACATCACACATTGTGGCGTTAATATTTTTTGTTCAGAATTTTTCAAAATGAAAAAAAAATAAAGAGATTTTTTTGAAATACCCATTTTGATGTTGACATGAGACAAGGATTTTTTCTAACTCAAAGGTGTAGAACTGCCAAGATAGGTCTGACTTTCAGATATGAGAAGAAGAAATAGAACCCGGTTCAGATCTCGGTTGATGAAAGTTTGAAAACTGTTGGGGCAAAGAGAATAGCCAAAATGAATTGAAGATATACTCTGATTTGAAGAGGAAAAATGAATTTGAAAGGCTAAGCCAATGTTTAGAAAAACAACCGGGGGCATTTGCATCACTCATGAGCACTCATCTCTTTATCGAGCTTTTGCATCTGTATAGTGTTGGCAAGCATTTGTATCATTCATGGGTATTTGCATTGGCATTATTCCATAAGCATCTGCATTTTACCTTTACATTTACATTCTTCATGGAATTCGCGTTTGTGTCATCTCAAGCAATTGCATCATTTCTAGAATCATTGCATTTTCATTAATGTGTGGTAATTGTAGTTACACCATTCACATACCAGTTACATGAACACAATTAGTAGGGGCATCTGCATCATGAAACATGGGCATCAATCCAGGCCATTTGCATTTGCACTAAGAAATATTTTTCATTTGCACCATGAAGCATGAGCACCTTGTTAAAAGACATGTGCATCTGCATCATTTCTCAAAGCTTCTGGTGGGGATATCCATAATTTTATAGTTTTTAAAAGTGAACAAGTCTTCGGTGGTGATAGCTGAAGCCTCTGGTGGAGATATCCAGGGTTTTATAATTTTGAAAAATGAGAAATCTTCTTCTGGAGGAGTTATCTAGAATTTTACAATGAGTAAGTCTTTGGTGGTGATAGCCAAAGTTTCTGGTGAGGATATCCAGAATTTTACAGTTTTTAAAAGTGAACAAGTCTTCGGTGCTGATAGCTGAAGCCTCTGGTGGAGATATCCAGGGTTTTATAATTTTGAAAAATGAGAAATCTTTTTCTGGAGGAGTTATCCAGAATTTTACAATGAGCAAGTCTTTGGTGGTGATAGCCAAAGCTTTTGGTGGGGATATCCAGAATTTTACAGTTTTAAAAGTGAACAAGTCTTCGGTGGTGATAGCTGAAGCCTCTGGTAGAGATATCCAGGGTTTTAAAATTTTGAAACATGAGAAATCTTCTTCTGAAGGAGTTACCCAGAATTTTACAATGAGCAAGTCTTTGGTGGTGATAGCCAAAGCTTCTGGTGGGGATATCCAGAATTTTACAGTTTTAAAAGTGAACAAGTATTCGGTGGTGATAGCTGAAGCCTCTGGTAGAGATATCCAGGGTTTTATAATTTTGAAACATGAGAAATCTTATTCTGAAGGAGTTACCCAGAATTTTACAATGAGCAAGTCTTTGGTGGTGATAGCCAAAGCTTCTGGTGGGGATATCCAGAATTTTACAGTTTTAAAAGTGAACAAGTCTTCGGTGGTGATAGCTGAAGCCTCTAGTGGAGATATCCAGGGTTTTATAATTTTGAAAAATGAGAAATCTTCTTTTGGAGGAGTTATCCAGAATTTTATTCAACATGTGCATCTACATCAAGAAGTATTTGCATCAATCTAAGTTAGTTGAATCTGCATCAAGAAAGTTTGCATCAAATCAAGTCATTTACATTTGCATCAAAGACATTTGCACCAATCTAAGTCATTTGCATCTACATCAAGAAGCGTTTGCATCATCTAAAGATATTTGCATTTGCATCATGAAGCATTTGCATCATCTCTTAAAGCTGTCAGGTATAATCGAACTCGTTTTGCTTCTCAAATGAGTAAAGCCTCGAGATCATCGTCGAGGTACTTTTTTTTTTATTATTATGAACAAGTCTTCGGTGGTGATAGCTAAAAGCCTCTGGTGGAGATATCCAGAGTTTTAAAATCCTTTGAAAAGGTAGAAAGTCTTCGGTGGTGATAGCTGAAGCTTCTGGAGGTGATACCCAGAATTTTTTACAGTTTTAAAAATGAGCAAGACTTTGGTGGTGATAGCCGGAGCTTCTGGAGGAGATACCTAGAATTTTAAACACAGCTGAGAACAAGACAGGTTAAGGCCCCGAGACCATCGTCGAGGTCATTTATTTTCTTGCAAATCGACTTCGTTTTCTTAAGACGAGTCGAGCCCCGAGATCATCGTCAAGGTACTTTTTTATTATTATTATGAACAAGTCTTCGGTGGTGATAGCTGAAGCCTCTGATGGAGATATCCAGAGTTTTAAAATCCTTTGAAAAGGTAAAAAGTCTTCGGTGGTGATAGCTGAAGCTTCTGGAGGTGATACCTAGAATTTTTACATTTTAAAAAATGAGCAAGACTTTGGTGGTGATAGCCGAAGCTTCTGGAGGAGATATCCAGAATTTTAAACACAGCTGAGAACAAGACAGGTTAAGGCCCCGAGACCATCGTCGATGTCGTTTCCTTTCTTGCAAATCGAATTCGTTTCCTTAAGATGGGTCGAGCCTTGTTTAGTCAGGGAATTCAATTTAAGGATAAAATCTTCAATTTACTGTATGGTAAAAAAAAATTGAAAAAAATAAAAAGGGAAAAATGAAAAAATAGAAAATGAAAAAAAAAATGATGAAAAAAAATGAAAAATGAAAAATTATAGAAGAATGAAAAAGAAACCCCTTTCCCTTTCCTTCTATGTGATGTCACTGACCGTACAAAATTAGTGTCGGTTTATCTTTGCCTGATTCCTGATTCTCAGCAATATCCAAAGAGGGGCAGCTGTAGACACCTAATTTTGTCCGGACCACTAAACAGGTATGTTTTCTTCCTATATTGATGTTTCCGAGTGTAAAAAGACTTTTTTCATCCTGCAGGTGATACTCTGAGACTTAGTTTAAGAGGGCAAGCACAAAAAGTCAAACTTGAAAAAAGTCAACCCCAAAAAAAGTCAACCTCGAAAAAGTCAACCCTGAAAAGTCAACTACTGAAAAAGTGAATCCATTTTCAAAATCAAGATTTTAAGTTCAATTAAAAAATGGCGAAGGAATTCTGATAATCCGAGGTCTACATTGAAAGATATGGAGTTCGGAAGTTTGGATTTGGAGATTTAGTATAAAGGAAACCCTAATCCGAGAAATTTGGGGAAAAATGCTTAAATGATCAAATTGGTCGAAATTGAAGGATCCAAATGAAAGATAAGCACTGACTACGGGTAATGGAGAAGTCACTTGCAAGAAAAACCGAAAGAAAAGTCAATTCGGGAGAAAACCGAGAATTAGGGTTTTTAGTGGATTTCGGTGAAATCGGGAAGAATCACAGAAATGGCCCGACTTGGTAAGACCAAAGCCCCCAATGGATGAAGAATGATTAAAAAGGATAGCCCAAGGCTCAGATTGAAGAAAATCTGAAAATCGGACTTGTTTTGAGCAAAATCGGGTTTCAGAGGCAAAATGACAAAATTGGAAAATTTGGGAAAAATAGCAAATGGACTCCAAAAATTCTGAAAATTTGTCAATCTCATTCTTAAATCATTTTAAAGATATTGGTAAAATAAAATATTGATTCGAGTTCGTTTGCAAAATGGCCAAATCCCGGGCTTCTTATGTAGTAATTCAAAAAGGAAAATCTTGAAAAAATAGCAAATGAGCTCCAAATCTTTTGAATTTTTTCAGATCTCATTTTTAAATTATTTGGAAGAGATTGGCGAAAGAAAATCTTGATTCGGAGTTCGTTTGCAAAATGGCCAAATCCTGGGCTTCTTATGTAGTAATTCAAAAAGGAAAATCCCAGAAAAATAGCAAATGAGCTCCAAATCTTTTGAAATTTTGCAAATATCATTTTTAAATTATTTGGAAGAGATTGGTGAAAGAAAATCTTGATTCGAAGTTCGTTTGTAAAACGGCCAAATCCCGGGTCTCCTATGCAATAATTCAAGAAGATAAATCCCAGAAAAATAGCAAATGGACTCCAAAAATTCTGAAATTTTGAAAATCTAATTTTTAATTTATTTGGAAGAGATTGGCGAATGAAAATCTTGATTCGGTGTTCGTTTGCAAATTGGCCAAATCCCGGGCCTCCTATGTAGTAATTCAAGCCGATAAATCCCGACAAAATACCAAATGAGCTCCAAAAATTATGAAAACTTCCAGATAACACTTTTTAATTATTTTTAAGAGATTGGTGAATAAAAATCTTGATTTGGAGCTCGTTTAAAAAATGGTAAAATGTAGGGGCATAAGAGGGCATTTTTGGAAGAAAAAATCCAAATAAATAGCAAACGGACTCGGATAATTTTAAAAACTTCAAGACCTCAATATTTTATTATTTGGGAAGTATTAAGAAAAGAAAATTGAATTTGGAGTCCGTTTGATATTTATTTGCATCCGGGGGGAAAACGGTCGTTTCGCCCAAGCAACCGAAAAGGGCTTCTTTGGGCCTTTCAAAAAATCAGAGTTGGGCTGGAAAAGAGAAGTGTTGGCCTGCCCAGGCCCAAAGGAAGGAGGAAGCTTCTGATTTTTCAATCAAATGGCTAAAAATCAAAAGTTAGATAGAGATTCTCTTTGATCAAGCCATGGTGATTAAGCCACATAGGCCAAGAGAGATGTCGACATTATTCTTTAACAGCTGTAATTTGAGAGAGCTGAGATGCTAATCTAAAGGTGGTAATTTCATGTTTTTTCCTTGAATTATTAGCCATTTGATGGAAAATTGGTTACACAAAAAATGACAACATCCTAGGGAAGGAGAGAGGTAAAATTCTGCCAACATTAAGAAGAGGTCAGAATTTCATTTTTGGAACTTGATTTTGCTGATTTCTCTTAGTTTTTCTTAGTTTTTCTCTTCTTGGTTGAAAGCAAAAAAGAAAAGTTTAGAAAAGAAAGGAAAGTTTGAAGAGATAAAGCTTGAAATATAGCTTCTTGTGGTTGCTCTTGAGCACCAACTCTTGCACTTTCTTGATTTTCCATTCTTGTTTTTGCTATTTTGATTTCTATTTGGTGAGTTTCCATTTTAAATAAATGTTTTTTATTGTTCTTTTTAAGTTCTTCCTTCATCTCCTTCTTGAGTATTTTTTTTTACAATTTTTTTTACAATAAACTCACCATGGCCAAATGGCCTACATTAGTTTTTTTAAGTTGCTGTTTTGGTTTATTTTACCATATTGTATATGTTATTTTCTTTGATCTTGGAGTTTTAAATGTTATCTTACTTCATATTCTTGAATTATATTCTAATTTGGTTGCTTTGTTTGTTGCCATTTATGTTTTAAATATCATGCTTTTGCATTTTTAATTTTCTGTTTTCATGATGTTTAAATTTGAGCATGTTTTAGATTTAGTATATCAAGTGTTTGTGAAAATGCTTGTGTGGTCTTTGCATGATTTGAGTTTTATATCTTAGTTGAGCATGTTTTATAGTTAGTATATTAAGTGTTTGTGAAAATGGTTGTGTGGTTTTTGCATGATTTAAGTGTTATATTTTAGTTGAGCATGTTAGTATACCAAGTGTTTGTGAAAATGCCATGCTTGTTGGAGCTTGAGGCCATTTGGCTACTCCATGTGTTTTGCATTGTGTGTTGCATTCTTTGCCATGTTAGTTGGTAGGTTTTTGCATTTACATGTCATTTGATTTAGTTTTGCATCCTAGTATACCAAGTGTTTGTGAAAATGCCATGTTTGCTAGTTACATTATGCTATTCGGCCCTCTTGGAATTTTTGCATTTTTTGTGCATTCTTACCATGTTAGTTGATAGGTTAGCATTTGCATGATATTTGGTTGAGTTTTTGGTTTAAGCATGCTTTGTGTTTGTGAAAATGCCATGCATATTTTAGTTATTAAGCTAGTTTTATTTGCCATGCATGTTCATACATTTTAGGTCTAGGTTGCATTAAATGCCATGCAAGTTCATTTAGGTCTAGGTCACTTTATGAATGCCATGCATTTTTTCATGACATTTAGGTTTAAATCCATGCATTTCATGCATTATGTTTGCTGCATTGTTTCATGCATTTCATGTTCATGCCACTTGAATAATGACTTGAGCCAATTAATGGTTCAAAGTCATGCTCTCTTGAGCACACTTGTGGAAAATTAAGTTTTGTCAAGTTGATTATTCTACCTTTGTGATTTTTTTTACTTAGCCAATTTTTATCTAACTTTCAAAAAGTCCTAGCTACTGTTTGTAAGTCATTTTAAGAGTTTCAAATATTTTTACTTTGATTTTTAAATGATTTTATCAAAGGCAAAAATGTGTTTTGGCAAAGCAGTTTTTTTCACCCAAAACTCGTACATCTCTGATTTTTCTGGGATTTCATATTTGATCAGAAAATTAAGCCGATTTTTTCCGTGTAGTTTTACATGTCCTGAGTCTCCAGTATATTTTTCAGAATTTTTTTAACTTTTAAAAATAGGATAAAAATCGTGGCTTAAAACTGGACAGTGGAGTCAGAATTGAATTTAAAGAAAAATCATTTTTCTGTTTTGGTTAAGTTACTTAGAGTGGGCTGATTAGGAGGGTTAGCTACTGACTTAGGGTAGTTTCTAAGCCTTTTTAAACTCTAAAAATGGTTTTTCAAGTCTCGGATTAAGGGTAGTCAAGTCCGGATTTTTAAACTTGGAAAATTAGAGCCATTTTAAAGAAATTAGCCCAGTTTTTATTTTTAATTCAAGCTTTTCAAAATTGTTTTCAAACAATCACAAAGTATTTTGGTTTTAGAATATTTAATTTGACATATTTTCCTAAGGTAGCCGGATATCTTTTTAGATATATGGATTTCCTTAATTAAAGGAAAAAATACATTTCATGCATTGCATTTTCCATATTCATGCATTTTATATAATATGTGATTCTTGCTATGATAGTTTCTATGATATTGTTATGATTTTGAATTATGTTATATTGTTTATTATATGATTTGGAATATTTCTTGATATCCTATGCTTTTTATTTAGTTATTTTTTTTGGGTCATATTATTTAGCATATACTATGTTCATGCATTATTATTTTCATGCATATTATATGATAGCATTATTTCATATTCCATCTCATTTAATTTATATGCCATATCATTCATGTTTGCCATGTCATTTAGGTTATTTCATTTCATATAGAATATGTTATGTTACTTAGGTTATTTTATTTCATTTAGAAAATATCATGTTACTTAGGTTATTTCATTTCATATAGAATATGTTATGTTACTTAGGTTACTTTATTTCATTTAGAATATATCATATGACTTAGGATATTGCATCTCATATAGAATATATTATGTTACCTAGGTTATTTCATTTTATTTATAATATGTCATATAACTTAGGATATTTCATTTCATTTAGAATATGCTAAGGCATCCAAATCATGTCATGTCATTTAGGTTGCATTATATTATTTAGATTTTGCTATGTCATTTTATTTATGTCATGCATATACATATTCATTTCTTTTAAATGTTTTCAAAAAAGATAATGGTTTCCAATAAAAAATAAAGATATTCCCGAGTTAAAATAATTCATGAGTTCTCTACCGGGTTTGCTGGAGGGAATATCATCAATTATCATTAATAAAGGAATATCTTTCTTTCAAAAAAAAAAAGAGAATGATTCGGAAAGTTTTCCAAAACTAATAAAAATTTCTATATTTTGCCACGTTTGTTGGGGAATATAGGAAAATTTTGAATTTATAAATTCCGGATCATTTTCAATAAAAAAAGGAATTATTTTTCTTTAAATTGGGAATTAACTTGAAATACTAAATTTAAAACCAATTTTTACCGAGATTTGAGATAACACACGATTAATAAGGTACCGATTTATACGGGCGTTGTGGGGGTGCTAATCCTTCCCCGCACGTAACCGACTCCCGAACCCGCTTCTTTGATTTCTCTGGTTTTAAAACGCAGACTTGAAATTGGTTTTTAAAATGTTTTAATTAATTTTTAAAATTTTTTATAAAACCGGTTTTAATAGGTGGCCGATCATACCTAGCTAAAAAATATTGGCGGCAACTCCATGTCTTTTTTAAGGTCATTTTCAAAACCTTCATTTTTCTATAGGAATTAAGTCGACTTTTCCTCGGTTTTTTAATGTCACGCTTAACAAATAATAAAGTCTTGCGATGAGACTCGTTATTTTTTAGGTTGCGACAGGTCCCAAAGAGTGATGCTTATGGTAGGGTGATTTTGGGTATGACATGAAGCATACGAAGATGGATGAGTGATCCAGAGAGGATTCACCACTCCAAGTGACATCAGAGACATATCTTATCTGTTTTTGGCTTAAGTTAACTTGATGGAATCTCTTTCCAGAGTATGATGAATTTAGGAGAAATAGTTTCTCTAAGTTCACAAAGTTAACCAATAGCTGTAAGAACTAATATGGATTGAACATGAGTAGACACTGCACGATGCTCATGCTCTTTTCAGGATATTTGGTGAAAGAACCGAGTTACACTGATAGATTGAACACAAAAGGTTATGTCGAGACTAACATGACTCTCCAATATTTGGGTGGTCATGATGACTTGCTAGAGTCCGCTCATGATCTATGAGTATAAATTAATTATATTAATAGTCATTGCCAACATATTGGAAGCCTAATGGGTCACACACAAAAAGGTGAATTAAGAGATTAAATTTGAATGAGCCTAATTGATTAAATTAAGAATTTAATCAATAAAAACTTAATTAAATAGTTTAATTAAGTGGAAGGACTTAAGAGCAAGTATATAAGAGTTATGTTATAGCCCTTAGTCAAACCCTGGAGTGTTGCCGCCACCTATATAAAGAAACATGTTGCGTTCGATCTCCCTAATGGCCTAGCCGCACATGTGATGTGCTTAGAGGTTTTTGGTGTATTCTTCTTGATTTCTTTCTTCCTCCTTACCTCTTCATGGATTGCTAAGAGAGAAAAGGTTTCTCTCAAGAAAGCAAAAGGCTTAAAGTGAAGAAGAAGGAAGATCAAGATAATCCTTTTGATTGGCACACCAAATCCGGAGAAGGAAGGAAAAAGATTTTTCTTCTTTTTTATGCCTAATGAAGCATTCGGCCTTGAGATGTTTAGATGGGGAGAGGTTTTTGAAACCTAAACCACTAGCATGGTTTTTGACAGGACTTTTTTCCTACATTATGAAGGTTCTCTTGATCATCTTGTGTGGATTACCGTTAGAGGCTAGACACTTGTGTGGCTTAAAGTTTTGGCGTTCCCTTCTTGGTGTTCAAGATTGAGTGGGCTTTTTGTAAACTCAAGATTACTAGATCTTTGAGTTAAGCTATTAATCTTAATCAGATGTATACTTTATAATTACAAGATCACATTAAAATTTATAGGCATGATCCTATTAGATTCGGCTATCTCTTTGTTTATTATTTCGTTGCGTTCATGTTCTTCTTTAATTCGATTAATGTTCGAGCATGAGGTCGAATCCCAAAAGTGAAGAAGAAGGAAGATCAAGATAATCCTTTTGATTGGCACACCAAATCCGGAGAAGGAAGGAAAAACGTTTTTCTTATTCTTTATGCCTAATGAAGCATTCGGCCTTGAGATGTTTAGATGGGGAGAGGTTTTTGAAACCTAAACCACTTGCATGGTTTTTGACAGGACTCTTTTCCTACATTATGAAGGTTTTCTTGATCATCTTGTGTCGATTACCGTTAGAGGCTAGACACTTGTGTGGCTTAAAGTTTTGGCGTTCCCTTCTTGGTGTTCAAGATTGAGTGGGTTTTTGTAAACTCAAGATTACTAGATCTTTGAGTTAAGCTATTAATCTTAATCAGATGTATACTTTATAATTACAAGATCACATTAAAATTTTACAGGCATGATCCTATTAGATTTGGCTATCTCTTTGTTTATTATTTCGTTGCGTTTATGTTCTTCTTTAATTCGATTAATGTTCGAGCATGAGGTCGAATCCCAAAAGTGGTATCAGAGCCTTGGTTGTAATTTTTCTTGTGATTTACATGTTTATTTCTTGGTAATATTCAATTGGATTGAATTGTGTGTCGTTTAGCAAAGTTCCTTCAAGAAAAACATTTTCTGCTTTGTTCCAATTCTGGACAGCTTCTGTATGCAATCTGTTCTTGGTGTTTTAAATTGTTTAAAACATGTTTAAAATTGATTTGATCAATGGTAAACCTTGCCACATGATTGCATGACACAAAGAAGTTAAAAGAAACAAGTTTGGATTTATTTTGGTTTGGTTTTGGTGCTTGAATTTTCGAAGTACACAGTGCAGATTTGTTTTTGTAGACCTGTTGAAAGTTACGGTTTTGACATGGTTAGAGGTATCCAAAAATTCTGAAAATTTGAGAAGAATTCCAAAATATGTCTATATTGATACTGTAATTTTTGGTGAATTTTTTGATTTTGTTTGATTACCGAAATTACCTCTCAAAGTTGTCAAAACAGTTTGCATGGTTGCTGGAATTTTCTGGGCAGCCTTGAGTTCTTGAATATGATTCTTGAACTATAGGTATAATTGGCTGAAAATCAAAAGATGATTTGTGTGTGAATTGTTCACCACTTAGCCACCAAAAGAGGCGGCTGCTTAAGGCAAAAGTTACCCCAACAAGGGCTGCCGAATGCGACAACGGTACTTGCTAAAAGTGGGAGGCGGACAAAAGTTGTGTGTTAGGGTATCACCTTCTATTTTTGGAATTTGAATTCTTTGGAAATTAGGACTTGTGGAAATTGTTTCCTAATAAAGATTTGATTCCTAAGAGTTAGGAGTGCACCTAAGCTATCCTTGGTGAAGTTGTTTCCTAGTTAGACAAGGATTCCTAAAAGTTAGGAGAGAATATAAAACTTTCCTTGTAGATATTGTTTTCCTTGTCAAACTTGGACTTCCTAAGGTGTTAGGAAATCTAATTAAATTGTTTAATTGGATGGAAGATTTTAATTCAAAGAATCCTAATTGAATTAGGACTCAAGTAAATTGAATTAAAATTGCTAAATAATTTGAGCCAACTATATTTAAATGAGTTTAAATATTACTTTCCTTAAATGACACACAAGATTACTAAGTGACATTAAATATGTATGTATTTATTTTTTATGCTTTATGATGTGATTATGAAAGCATGAGTGTGATTATGGACTTAGACCTTAGACTTAGGTCATGGATGGTTAAATTTTCTTTTTGGCATTATTATAAATAGGGTCTGCGAACCCTGCCTTCTCTTTTTCATTTTTGGGGTTGTAAATTCTCTTCTCACCTAACTCCCCTTGAATGTAACTCGAGTTTTTTACCAAAGATATGTAAATTTTATATAGGCTTGTAGATTTAGATTTAGGCTAAGATTAGAATTTATGTAATTCCAAACTATAAGGAGACAAGGTGCCAAGAAGAAGGACCAAGGAGATCACTGTCAAGACTTATGAAGACTATGTATGGTATCCCTAGGAATTTGACCAACTAGTTTCCTAATGGCTCAAGGAAACTAGAGTAGTAAAGTCCATAATCATCCTAGTAGATTGCATGAGATAGATAGATTTTTGAATTTATATATGTGATATATATTTGAATAAATGCTATGCATGTCAAACAACAAAGAAAAGCAATGAGACTTAATTAATGAAATAAAGAAATTCCTCATTAAATTATATTGATTCCATGTTACGCATGATAAGTTGCCTTCCACCATCTTAACAAGATAACCAAAGTTCTTCCAGCAGGAGGCTTGTTGAGTCACACAAGGTCAAACTACTGTACGAATATGTTTGAGTTAATGAAGGTGGGTCTTACTCAACTAAGTGTTATTGTATCCAGACGCTTTAAAACTTGATCGCATGACATTTAGAGGCAAAGGTTAGGCGAAATGCATATGATGCATTTAGGAAAAGAGTTGTCACCTAACTGATCAAGGAGTTGCATAGAGATCTAATTGGTAAGCAAAGTTACCTACTCAATTAGTTTCAACATGGCTTGTTGAGTCACTCAAGGTCATGGTGGGATGAAAGGGGTCCTTTCTCACTAAGAAGTTTAAATGTTAAATTTCTCGAATATTAGAGGAGGGCTACTATGTTGATAAAATAGTGAGAACAATCATTTCAATTCTAAAACCTAGTTTTAATGATTGCAATTTGCATAATGACTATTATATGCATTGGTTTATATGGGATATAAATTGTCATGGCAGGTTAACTAGTCACTTGATTGCATACTTGATGCAAACTATAAAGCCGATTTATATATAAATCAATTGCACAATAAAGATTGTGATGGATATGAAATGAATGACTATGTCCTTAATGATCCATGAGGTACTTAGCAATGAGAAGTTCAACATCTCAAGGAATTGTTCCAATGAAAGATGTTAGAAGGTAGCCTATGAGGCATCATGTGCTAATGGATGCATCAACAAGTTTGAGAAACTTGGTTGATTTATGGATCATAATCTAAGTATGAACTTAGTTCTTTCTTCATTGTCTAAGAGCAATTAGCAAGTCGTGTTGTAGGACAACATGAACCGATTGGTGTTGCTAAATGTGCTCACTAGACTGAAAAGATCATCCACTTTGTTACATCCACCAGGGAAGGTAACCGAAGAAACGTTCTTCAAAGTTAGGATGATGAGATAAAGAAAGGAATTGATATTGTTAAATGGACATACCATCATTATGGAAATCCAAGGCATTGGAGGCTTAAATGCAAGAAGTATATTCGATACTTGAAGGGAAGTGAAACTTGAGAAGTTTTACTTCATGGTTATTATGAGTTTGTTTTCACTACCTGTAGGTATATGATACTTATAAAATTGGTTCAAAGATATGTATGACATATAGATGGAACTAATAACAAGGACAAGTGAAAAGGATAAGACTAAGGAGGTGGCAACCTTAGTTGATACTTGATCAAGCTTGCCAACCTATTCATGATGAATGTTTTAGAAACATTATCATTGATATTTCGGTTATGGTAGCATTAGATGCTTGGCCATTCATTCTAGAATGAACCGAAAGGTCATATGGAATTTGTTCCCCATCTTGGTCTTATTACACTCATAAAAACTAGAAACTTGCATAAAAAATAATCAAAGGTTGTTCAAGTTAAAAGTATAAGATTAAAGTATATAGATACTAGTAGTTTCATTGATTATGAATCAAAGGAAATCTTATACAAAACTTGACAATTAGATGAGTTTTTGCTCAAGGAATTTAATAATGAGATTATGAAACTAATTTAGTTAAAGAACATTCTTATTAAGATATGATCTAAATGAAGAATGGCTTGAAACTAAATTGATTGATTATCTAATAGAATTCATATCAGATGAATTGGATGGAGATTACTATGTGATGACATAAAAAGGTCCATGATGCTCCAAATAGCCAAGATTGCCGAGACACTAACCTATAAAGGATTTCATGTTGTAATGCTAAAATAAACATTCATATGGTATATGAGATGTTTAGTTTTAAGATTACGAATGTGCATTCAAAAGAGTTTTGAATTCACATCCCATAGGAAAGTAAACTAGTTTACTTTGAATGTTTCTACACAAGTGGAAAACAGTGGGAGTTTTATGACATTTAAAAGTTAAAGGTCATAAGTTGAAATTCGATATTATGCATAGGATGCATAAAGACACAAAGATTTAGTAGGATGCATTATGATGCATTACTCATAAGTCATGAGTCTACTAAACATAATGATTAAGTAGGATGCATTGTGATGCATAACTCATAAGAGATGAGTCTACTTAATAGAACTTTGTTAGACAATGGATTGAGATATCTAGTTTTGATAGTGACATTCAAGAGTTGAATTTATCAAAAAGGATGAGATATCTTTTGTGCAAACCTAAGGATTAGTGGGAGTAATATTGATTAAACAATGTATATCAGATACATTGAAGATCAAAAGGTGAATTGACTAGTAATGCTAAGATCCAATAGATTTAGCAACAAATGATTGGCTTAAATGTTAAATGAGTTTAACATAGAGAGAATCCAACAAGTGACTTAATGCTATGATGTAAATAAACTCAGTCATTTGGAAACGTTCCAAATCAGAGAGAACTGAATTATTTATATTCTAAGTCAAAATACAAACCTTTTGTTTAAGGCAGCAAAAAGGTGTATCGATAGCTCACTAGGCTAATTAAAAGATTCTTAGTTGTTAAAGTAACAACATGACCCATAAGGAATCAGGTCTTGTTGTGATCCGAATAAGTATTGTGACTATGATAATAGAGATTATTAAAAGTATATGACCGAAGCATATTCTCACAATAAAGTACTGAAGCTATGTCCTAGGAGAGACACAATTGCTAATCGAAAGAGTTCGGCATTGGATGCATTAGCGATTGGCTTAGTGTAAGCGGGAGATTGTTGGTATATGCCCTAGAGCCAATCGGTTTGGTCACGCATAAATTACCAATAATGCAAACCCATCACTATATCTTAGTGATACAAGGTTTTCATTCATGTTAGTACAATGATAAAGAGTTATTAATGTCGCAACCTAAAAAATAACAAGTCTCATCGCGAGACTTTATTATTTGTTAAGCGTGACATTAAAAAAAACCGAGGAAAAGTTGACTTAATTCCTCTAGAAAAATGAAGGTTTTGAAAATGACCTTTAAAAAGACATGGAGTCGCCACCAATCTTTGTTAGCTAGGTGTGATCGGCCACCTATTAAAACCGATTTTATAAAATATTTTAAAATTAATTAAAACATTTTTATAACCAATTTCAAGTCTGCATTTTAAAACTAGAGAAATCAAAGAAGCAGGTTCGGGACTCGGTTACGTGTGGGGAAGGATTAACAACCCCACAACGCCCGTATAAAACGGTGCCTTATTAATCATGTGTTATCTCATGTCTCGGTAAAAAAGTCGATTTTAAATTTAGTATTTCAAATTAATTCCCAATTTAAAGAAAAATTATTCCATTTTTAATTGAAAATGATTCGAAATTTATAAATTCAAAATTTTCCTATATTCCCCAACAAACGTGGCAAAATATAAATTTTTTTATTAATTTGGAAAACTTTCCGAATTTATTTTAAAGAAGATATTAATGATAATTGATAATATCCTCCCCAGCAAACCCAGCAGAAAACTCATGAATTATTTTAACTCGGGAATATCTTTATTTTTTTGAAGATCATTACCTTTTTGAAAACATTTTAAAAATATGAATATGTATGACATAAATAAAATGACATAGCAAAGTCTAAATAATATAATGCAACCTAAATGATATGATATAATTTAAATGTCTTAGCATATTCTAGATGAAATGGAATAGCCTAAGTTATATGATATATTCTAAATGAAATGAAATGACCTAGGTAAAATAATATATTCTATATGAAATGTAATATCCTAAGTCATATGATATATTCTAAATGAAATGAAATATCCTTAATGACATAATATATCCTAAATGAAATGAAATGACCTAGGTAATATAATATATTCTACATGAAATGAAATAATTTAAATGACATGGCAAATATAAATGATATGGCATATAATTGAAATGATATAAAAAATAATGCTATCGTATAATATGCATGAAAATAATAATGCATGAACATAGTATATGCTAAATAATATGACAAAAAATAACTAAATAAAAAGCATAGGATATCATGAAATATTCAAAACCATATAATAAACAATATAACATCAAAAATATAAATCAAAATAATAACAATACCATAGAAATTATCAGAGCAAAAATCACATATTATATAAAATGCATGAATATGGAAAATGCAATGCATGAAAGTGTATTTTTTCCTTTAATTAAGGAAATCCGTATATCTAAAAAGATATCCGGCTACCTTAGGAAAATATATAAAATTAAATATTCTAAAATCAAAATACTTTGTGATTGTTTGAAAACAATTTTTTGAAAAGCTTAGATTAAAAATAAAAACTTGGCTAAACCTTTTTTAAATGGCTCTAATTTCCTAAGTTTAAAATCCCGGACCTGACCACCCTTAACCCGAGACTTAAAAAATCATTTTTAGAGTTTAAAACAACTTAGAAACTACCCTAAGTCAGTAGCTAAACTTCCTAATCAGTCCCCTCTAAGTAACTTAACCAAAACAGAAAAATGATTTTCCTTCAAATTCAATTCTGACTCCACTGTCTAGTTGTAAACCACGATTTTTAACCCTATTTTTAAAAATTCTAAAAAATCTAAAAAACATACTGGAGACTCAGGATATGTAAAACTACATGGAAAAATATCGGCTTAATTTTCTAATTAAAGATGAGTACCCAGAAAAATAGGGAAAGTACAAGTACTGGGTAAAAAACTGTTTTGCCAAAACACATTTTTGCCTTTGATAAAATCAAGTAAAAATCAAAGTAAAAATATTTAAGACTCTCTAAATGACTCACAAACAGTAGCTAGCACTTTTGAAAAGTTAGACAAAATTTGGCTAAGTAAAAAAAATCACAAAGGTAGAATAATCAATTTGACAACTCTTTAATTTTTCACAAGTATGCTCAAGAGAGCATGACTTTGAACCATTGATTGGCCTAAGTCATAAGTCAAGTGGCAAGGACATGAAATGCATGAAAAAGATAGAAAATATGATGCATGAAATGCATGATTTTAAACCCAAATGTCATGAAAAATGCATGGCATCAGTAAAATGACCTAGACCTAAATGAACTTGCATGGCATTTAATGTAACATAGGTCTAAAATGCATGGATATGCATGGTAAAAAAAACCAATCCTAACATCTAAAATATGCATGGAAATAACACTAACACAAGGCATGCTTAAACCAAATACTCAACCAAATGTCATGAAAATGCAAACCTATCAACTAACATAACAAAAATGCACACACAAAGGAAAGAAAGTGTAGTGGCCGAATGGCCTCATGTACAAAGTGAGCATGGCATTTTCACAAACACTTGATATACTAACATACTTAACTAAAACATAACACTCAAATCATGTAAATATAAAGTAGAGGTATGAAAACTAACAACATTTTCACAAACACATGGATTTCAAAATAAAAAACATAAACAAACTTAAACATTTTGAAAAAAAAAAATAAAAAATGCAAGAACATGATAACAGACTCATAAATGGAAATAAGCAAGCAACCAAATTAAAAGAAGCTTAAAGTATATGTAGTAGAAGAAGATTTAAAGCATCAAGGCTTATTTAATATAAAAAATAACATGAAATAACAAAGCAAAACAACAACTAAAAAAACAAAAATTGGGCCATTCGACCATGTCAAAGAACAAGAGAAAAAAATATTTCAAGAATGGAAAATCAAAGAAAGTGTAAGAGTATGGTGCTAAAAGCAACCTCTAGAAGCTATCTTTCAAGCTTTTTCTCTTCTAACTTTATTTTCTTTTCTAAACTTTTCTTTTTGCTATTCAACAATGGAGAGAAAATCAGCCAAAAGCAAGAGAGAATAGAGAATGAGAGTGTGCTGAAAATGAAAGAAAAAGACTCCCTTCTAGTGGCCGAACCTTTCATCTCTCTAGGCTAGGATGTTGTCACTTTTCCCTCAACCAATTTTCATCCAAGGGCTATTGATCCAAGATGTTTAAAACATGAAATTATCACCCTTAGATTAGGCCATCAGCTATCCACAATTACAGCTGTTCAAGAATCTTAAGCCATTATGTTGACACTTTCCCTCTTCATGCATTGGTCCATGTGGCTTATTTGCAAAGGCTTGATCGAAAAATCACTAACTCTTCATTTTTGGCCTCTTGATTAAAAAATCAGAAACCTCCTTCCCATCCTTGGGCCTTGGCTGGCTAGCCCTCCTTCTTCCAGCCCATGTTTGATTTTTTTGAAAGGCAAGAAAAGCTCTTTTCGATTTCTTGGGTAAAATGACCTTTTTGCCCCCCGTATGCAAATAAATGGAAAAATGACTCCAAATTCAAATTTTCTTTTTTCAATACTTTCAAAATAATAAAAAATTGAATTCTGAAAGTTTTCAAAATTTTCCGAGTCCATTTTCTATTTATTTGGATTTTTTCTTCCAAAATTGCTCTTTTATGCCCCCCAATTTTATCATTTTTTAAACGAGCTCCAAATCAAGGTTTTTCTTCACCAATATCTTTCAAATAATTTAAAAGTGTGATCTGGAAGTTTCATAATTTTTGGAACTCATTTTGTATTTTTTTCGGCATTTATCTGCTTGTATTACTGCATAGGGGCCCGGGATTCGGCCATTTTGCAAACGAACTCCGAATTCTTTCGCCAATCTCTTCCAAATAATTAAAAATGAGATTTTCAAATTTTCAGAATTTTTGGAGTTCATTTGCTATTTTTCTGGGATTTATCTTCTTGAATTTCTGCATAGGAGACCCGAGATTTGGCCATTTTGCAAACGAACTCCGAATCAAGATTTTCTTTCTCCAATCTCTTCCAAATGATTTAAGAATGAGATTTTAAAATTTTCAGAATTTTTGGAGTTCATTTGCTATTTTTCCCAAATTTTCCATTTTTGCCCTTTTGCCTCCAAAACTCGGTTTTGCTAAAAAGAAGTTCGATTTTCAGATTTTCTTCGAACTGAGCCTTGGGCTATCCTTTTTAATCAGTCCTCATCCATTAGGGGCTTTAGTCCTACCGAATCGGGCCATTTCTTGTAATTCTTCCCAATTTCACCGAAATCCACCAAAAACCCTAATTCTCGGTTTTCTTTCGAATTGACTTTTCTTTCAGTTCTTCTTTCAAGTGGCTTCTCCATTACCCGTAGTCAGTTCTTATCTTTCATTTGGAACCATCAATTTTGACCAATTTGATCGTTTAAGCACTTTTCCCCAAAAATTCCCGGATTAGGGTTTCCTTTCTACTAAATCTCCATAACCCAACTTTCGAACTCCATATCTTTCGATGTAGACCTCGGATTATCAGAATTCTTTAGCCATTTTTCAATTGAACTTCAAATCTTGATTTTGAAAATGGGTTGACTTTTTAGTAGTTGACTTTTTGAGGTTGAATTTTTTCAAGTTTGACTTTTTATGCTCGCCCTTTTTAAACTAGGAAGAAAACATACCTGTTTTAGTGGTCCGGACAAAACTAGGTGTCTACAGTTACCCCTCTTTGACTATTGCTGAGAATTAGGAATCAGGCAAAGTTAAATAAACACTAATTTTTTCCGGTTAGTGAACTCACATGTGATAAGAAGGGAAATGGGTTTTCTCTTTTATTTATTTATTTATTTCATTTTTTCAGTTTTTTTGAAAAAGCTGTAAACTGAAGATTTTGTCCTTAAATTGAGTTCCCTGACTAATCAAGGCTCAAACCCTCTTAAGGAAACAAGTTCGATTTTCAAAATGAAAATTATGCTCGGAGGTCTTAAAATAGTGCTCGGAGGCCTTATCCGTTAAAAAATACGCTGTATGCGACTTTAAAAATGATGCCCGAAGGTCTTAAGAATGGTGCTCGGAGGCCTTATTCGTGAAGAAAATGAGCTGTATGCGACTTTAAAAATGATGCCTGGAAGTCTTAAGAATGGTGCCCAGAGGCCTTATCCGTGCAAAAAATACGCTGTATGCGACTTTAAAAATGATGCCCGGAAGTCTTAAAAATGATGCCCGGAGGCCTTATCCGTGAAAACAAATGTGTTGTATGCGACATAAAAATGATGCCCAGAGGTCTTAAGAATAGTGCCCGGAGGCCTTATCCATGAAAAAAATACGCTGTATGCAACTTTAAAAATGAAGCCCGAAGGTCTTAAAAATAGTGCTCGAAGGCCTTATCCGTGAAAAAAAATACACTGTATGCGACTTTAAAAATGATTCTCGGAGGTCTGAAGAATGGTGCCCAGAGGCCTTACCTGTCTTTTGGAAAAAATTATGCCCGGAGGTCTTTAAAAATGGTGCTCGGAGGCCTTTCCTGTCATTTGGAAAAAATGCGCTGTATTCGGCTTTTAAAATGATGCCCGGAGGTCTTAAAAATGGTGACCGGAGGCCTTACCTGTCATTTGGAAAAAATGCACTGTATGCGACTTTAAAAATGGTGCCTGGATTTCTTAAAAATGGTGCCCGGAGGCTTTACCTGTCATTTGGAAAAAATACGCTGTATGCGACTTTTTAAAAATGATGCCCGGAGGTCTTAAAAATGGTGCCCGAAGGCCTTACCTATCATTTGGAAAAAATACGCTGTATGCGGCTTTAAAAAATGATGCCCGAAGGTCTTAAAAATGGTCTTCGAAGAATTGTTGAAAATTAACCTGAAGATTTTGAGAAGATGCAAATGCTTTTTGATGCTGGTGCAAATAATTAACCGGATACACATACTTCATATTGCAAATGTAAATGTTTTAAATTGATGCAAATGTTTCTTGATGCAGATGCAGATGTTGGATAGGATGCAAATGCTTCATGGTGTATATGCAAATGGCTTAGATTGATGCAAATGCTTATTGATGCAGATGCAGATGTTGAATAAGATGCAGATGCTTCTAAATGATGCAAATACAAATGATCCTCGAATAACGCAATTACTTCTCAGAAGGATGCAATGGTCAATAATGTGCAAATGCTTCTTTATGATGCAAATGCGAAAATTGGTGTTAACGCAACTACGTCATGGAATGATGCAGATGCAAAGATTGGCATTATGCAAATGCAAGGATTTGACAATGTGCATAATGTTTCTACATGATGCAAATGCAAAGATCGATAATGATGCAAACGCTTCATGAAAAGATGCAAATGCCCCTGATCATTTTTCTAGACTTTGGCTTAGCCTTTCCAATTCATTTTTCGTTTTCAAATCAGAGTATATCTTCAATTTATTTTGGCTATTCTCTTTGCCCCAACAGTTTTCAAACTCTCATCAACAGAGGTCTGAAACGGGTTCTATTTCTTCTTATCATATCTGGAAGTCAAGACCTATCCTAGCAGTTTTATACCTTTGGGTTAGAAAAACCCTTGTCTCATGTCAATATCAAGAATGGATGCTTCAAAAAATATCTTTATTTGTTTTCTCATTTTAAAAACTTTTGAACAAAAAATATTAACCCCACAGTGTGTGATGTACAAATCTTTTGAAGACTGATGATCATTGTTAAAAACTTCTTTAAGTGTCAATCTGGGTTTTTCAATTTGAATTGGAAATGCTTGGTATAACAAGATTTTGGTTGATCAAAGGAAATTTCATAACAAGAATGTATGTCCCTTCTAGGCTCACAAATGGAACAGGTTTTATAAATCATGAATTCATTGAAAATCAAACAAATTCAACATTTTTTTAGTTTTCATATCAAGGCATTTTGACAAGCATCAAGATTGGCTGGTATTTTAAACTGGAAAGTTTAATCTGGGAGGGAAAAAATCTCAGTTTTTGAAGTCAATCCTCCGAATAGAGCTAATAATTTGGGATGTTCAAGAATTCCTAGATGTTCCTCGATGACCACTTCTTTAAGATGACTTTCTCTTTTGTGGTATCGGCACTAATACAAATGGCATCAAAATTCCATCTTACTCTAGATCGCCTATTTTTTTTTCGCCATAGAGTTTCATTCTTTCCATTTTTCCTTCTCTTTCTTTTTTTTATTTTTCATTGTTTTACCATGCACTTGAGAATTCTAAATTCTTCCTTATTGAAATGATAATTCAATGAGATGGGATAAAATCCAAGAAAAAAAACTTCAAATTAAATATTCATGCTTGATCAAAATGGACTTTTAAAGCACGTAATGTGGGCCATGGTTCGGGGTTCAAAAAGAAAGGATAAATAGGCCCAAAATATGTGTTTGAGGGTAATCAGATTAAGGATCATTTCTTAAGGAGAATTCTCTTTGAAGCATTTGTCCTTTCATGGACATTTCTTTCCTTTTTACTTTTGCTCTTTTTTGCTTTTGGCTTTCATTTGCCATACTTTTTCACACACTTTTTGACAGAGTGAGCCCATATTCATTCGGGGCTCCATTTGCTTTGTATCTATCTTTGAGCCAGGACTCATTCCTCCATGATCTTTAGAAAAATCTTCTCTCGCATTTGCCCCCAGTGTAGAGGGTGATCCTTGATCAGGGTTCAAAGAAGAAATAATTTTTTTGGCTCAAAATGGGTGACTGGATAATTTCTTTTTTGCGAAAGGGATATGAAATACGGTCATTCATCATATCAAGCACAAATATTCTCATTGAAAAGCAATCCCCAGGGGAAATAGATAATCAAAATTTTATTTTGCATTTTGGAATCATTCGAATTCTCATATGCATGATATCATAATTTTTCTTCTCTTTATTTTATTTTATTTTGTTTTTTTTTGCATGCCCCAATGATTCATGCGTTAGTCCATCCTTATTCTCCATGTATCCATCATTTCCACATATGATGCCCCAATTTGATTAACCATGAGAATTTGTATCAACGAGGAATATAGCAAGTCTAGGTCTATTTTGAAAAGGCTGAGTTTCAAATCTGAGTTCTTTGAAGAGACAAAGAAAATATGACCTAAAAAATGGGTTCTCTCTGGGACATGGGATAATCTAGTTTAATCATTGTGCCCCAGGGTGTCAATCATGAAGTGATGTTTGGGCAGTTAGTGTTTTGTGGTTGTTGAAAATGACATGAATGGTTTTGGCACAACCTTGACACACACCAAATTACCATGATTTAAAATTTTGAAATTAAGTCTCATTTGTTTGAATTTCAAGGAGTTCGAAAAATTTCGAAAAGTTCGTTCCTTTGTTCATAGCCTAGACTAGGATCTACATCTTAGCTTATTCTATGATGACAATGGTTTTATGAAGTTCAAGCATTTATATTCCTTGAAGCATTAGGTCTTTCAAGTGTTCTTGGTTCAAGGGGTTTAGGCATATGAAAGCTTAAAAGAGAGGGGAGAAGGTATTGGGTCATTTGTAACAATGATCATCAATATTCTTGAGACTATCCATTATTAAAAATTCCTTAATGCCTGTTTTTTCAAACTCAGATTATTGTTAAAACATAACAAACACGAAGCTTTTAAAATTCAAAATTCATTTAATTCATATGAATGTCGACATGAGACAAGTGTTTTCATCATAAAGTCTGAAACTACATGCATCAAAATGCTCCTATTGACATCCTTCAAAGGTAGTAATTCTCCCCTTAAAACCCTGAAAGAAACTTATTTACGGCAAAGCAGCCTTCCACTGATTATAAGCTCCGGTGTCAAAATACCATCATAGATAAGACTTTCAATCATTTCCTTCAGTTGTCTGTATTTTTCAGTTGAATGCCCAACTACCCTTAGGTGATAATCTCACTTGCTGTCAGGGTCATAACTCCTTGCTGATGGATTCAGAGCTATTTTCAAAGGTATCGGGGTGAGGTACTGATTCTTTATAAGTAATGGTAGGAAGTCAGGGATAGGGATTGGAATTCTTTCTTGGTTTTCCGCAATCATTTTCTGGAAGTTGGCCTTGTTGCAAGGGCTGGTATACGATTAGGTGTTTGGGTAGGTAGGTAAGGATAAAGGCTTGGAGATACCTTAGTAGGGTAAGACGATTGGTATGAGGGAAATTAGGAATATTGGATGAAATCTCCCATAGCTTGGACATCTTTCTCTTTCTTTCTAGGTGCCTTATTTCTCTCGGCATTGGATGTTCCTTGTCTTTCAAGTTTCCCATTCTTGATAGCATTCTCAATCATCTCCCTTGAGATTACTTTATCCGCAAAATTCTTCGAGGCATTGTCGACGAGTCTATCATAGTACGGGGCCTGCAGTGTATTCACAAAAACGACGGTGATTTCCTTTTGTGTCAAAGGTGGTTGTACTTGGGTAGACATGTTCCTCCACCTCTGAGCATACTCTTTGAAGCTCTCAGTAGCTCTTTTCTCTATATTTTGCAAAGTGAGACGATCAGGTGTCCTGCCAGTCATATGCTTGTACTGGCTTAGAAAAGTCCTAGCCAAATCATTCCAAGAGCGAATCTAATCCTTGCTCAACTGACTATACCACCTAATTGCGGACCCACTGAGACTATCCTGAAAGTAGTGAATCAGAAGCTTATCATTATCTATATGACTTGTCATCTTTCGACAGAACATAGTGATGTGGGCTGACGGATCAGCCGTCCCGTCATATTTCAAAAAGTCAGGGACCTTGAATTTAGGAGGAATGACTAAATCGAGGACCAAGCATTGTTCTTTTGCCTCCACACTTTCGAATACGTCTGTATTTTCTACTGCCCGGAGCCTTTCATCCAGCAACTGATATTTCCCTTGGGAATTTGCCAACTCTACCTCATTAACCATTTTCAACTTTGCCTGTTCAGCTGGATCATCTGAATTTAAGGCATCCATCATTACGACCTCATTCTGACTCTTTCATGCCTCTAACTCTTATCTGGCGGCCAGGTTTTTAGTGTATCCCTTGATTACGGTGGACATTAGCTCCATCAATTTAGTCATCTGATCTTTAGATTCTGCTTGAGACTTTTCCAGCTGTTCTCGCAATTCTTCCTGTACCCATTCCATTCTTTTCATTTCGGGCAACTTGTTCATTGTCCATAGCACTAGCCTGTATTAAAAGGGTACTCAATACTTCTTATACCTCTAATTTGAAATGGAAATTCTTTCAAAGACTTTTAAAGCCAAGCCAACTTCTATTTTATTGCCCCAAAGTGCGTGTCATTATGAAAGAGCCATGAATGCAATTCGATGCACGTGAAGCCTAAACAATATGATGTATGGACATGTACAGTGGAAACATGCTGACCATATATGTAATAAATGCAATCACGATGCCAACATGTTGCAAGTAAAGAATAAACAAATCAACGCATGGATATATGCAATGAATGATCATTTACATTTCAGCATATTTCCCAATGAATGATCATATACACTATGAATGCAACACGATGTCAATTATGATGCATGTAAACAATGAATGATTGATACAGGGTATATACAAAGAAAATCATGCTGACCATGTTTGTCATGAATGCATCCTGATGTTAATATGACAGATTAATGCATGAGCATATACAGAGAAATCATGCTGACTATGTTTGTCATGAATGCAACCCAAAGTCAACATGATGCTTGTAAAGAATAAGCAAATTAATGAATTGATATATAAAGAAAAATCATGTTGATTACGAATGCATGAATGCAACATGATACATTTATGAATGTATGATATGACAAATAATTGATCGGATGCAAAATGCAAAGGGAAAGATATCACAGAGGAAATAAGAATCGGAGGAACTTAATCATCAACATATCATAAATTTGAAGCATAGTCAATTGATTCCCATATCAACGTTCACAATGGTATAAACCATGTTTACAAAATCTGAGCAGTAGTTAAAACTGTTTTTACAAGTATTTTATTCTTCCTAGCATCTTAAGGCTATAAGAGCCGGCTACTGAAAAACTGAACTCCTATTACATCATATCAGACCGAAGTCTTTCTACATCATTGCTGTAGATCTCCCAATCCTAATGACGCTTTCCCAGCCCTCTATCAATCAGTGTCGTTGGATCCAACCACTTGGCATCTATAAGAGATTGTACTTTGTTCTTGAGTGCATTGCAGTGTTCAATGCTATGCCCAACAGTTCCATAGTGATAATCACAATTTTCATTCGGGTTATACCACTTGGGGTATGGTGGTGACAGGGGTTTCAATGGCACATAGGCAACCAGGTGATTTAGGATCAACATTGGGAAAAGCTCTTAATAGCTGATTGGAAGGGGATCAAAATGCCTTTTGGTCTTTCCTGGGGTCATTTCTTAGTCACACAAAGCCTAGGAGTTGGGGCACTTGGTGGTGGCACTAAGGTCTGAACCGGAGTGTTTACATAGAGAGATAGAGGAATAACAAGGCAAGGGTATGGATTTGGGCATGGGGCCTTTGGAGGTTGTATAGAGCTCGAGGTTCCTAACCCAGATGCTAGATAAGGTGATTGATGAGGGAAATAGTACGAACTGGCAGTTGTTGGTGATGGAGTGGGATTCAGAAATCCCGTAGTGGTCATCCCAATGGACGATTGGACCATAGTAGGGTGGGGATATTGGTTTGGACCTAGAACAATTTGCAGGTATGATACAAGATCCAAGGTTTCTATCTTTGGTATTAGGCTCTCAGGCTTAATCATTTTCACGATTTTGTCCACAATTTCATCAGGATTGCAACCTTTGTGGCATTGACAAGCGCAGGATCCAGCAAGGATTGTATGTTCTGGCCCTAATGGTTTTGGTTGATTCGAAGGCGACGCAGAGCCCTGAGAAAGTTCTCCTTTTCTCTTACCCATATCTTCAAACATTTTCAGCAATTTGGCGAGTTGTTCTTTCACTTCCAGGGTTTCATGTCCAAATTCCTCTTGATTTCATTCTAGAGCACCCAATCGTTCCTCCGATTCTTTCCTCATATCTCAAACCCCTTTCATACAAATGAAAATGTCATGAGATTAAAGAATACAATTATGAATGTACATGCTCTATTCCTATGTGCATGAATATGCTGATGATTAATGCATGAACATATACAGAGAAATTATGATGACTATGTATGCTATGGATGCAATCTAATGCCAACATGATGCATTTAAGAAATGAATAAATTGATGCACAGGTATATACAAATAATTACTATGCATGTCATAAACGTATTCTACAATGAATGACCATGCATGCTGTGATGTCAAAATGATATATGCAAAGAATAAATGAATTAACACAAAGGTAGGTACAAAGAATGACCATGTGTATCACAAATGTATTCTACAACGAATAACCATGCATGTTAGGACTGTAACATGATGTCAAAATGATACATGCAAAGAATAAATGAATTAACACAAAGGTATACACAAAGAAGTTAACCAATGATTACACGAAATTGGTGGGACCTAAATCTTGATTATTCAAAAATCTCATTATGCAAGATTTGCCTCCAAATATAATCTATGACTCTTTGAAACATGTTTTCTCTATGAAAAACCAAACACATTATTTTCACAAGAATTTCGGGGTAGTGGATTCTACTATGGTACAATATACAAATATTCATGTAACACTACCGGTTTAAAGAAACCATCAAATAAAATTATTACCACCATCCGTTTATTGTAAAAAAATGAGATCAACAATACAACTATAAGTGTACATGCTCTATTCACACATGCACAAAAAAATGTTCGAAAAAAATGTTTATATTTTCAATTTTTCAAAAAATTAGTGAACACTTGCCCCAACAGTATCTGCTTATTTAAGTATCACAGTGCCTTTGGGGCGGATTATCACATTTATTACGAGCGATGTACGTACATCGTTGCCTGATCTACCACACTTATTCAGAGTGTAAAATAGGTAATAAAAGGTTTAGAAATGTCCCTCTATGTGTTCCTATCTTCGGTATCTAATCGAATTTTTAGCATGGTTTCGCCTAGGTTCACTATATGAGGGTGAATCAGTTCTAAAGGCCCTGAATTGCTCCTCACTATCGCCGGTGAAGGCTAGTAAGACACCCCGATAAAAGCGGGTTCAACTCATTAGAGTCTAGTTCCCTAGCCCATGCGGATTGTTAATCACGAAGGCTTAGGTAATTTAGTACTCCGGAAGTTTTCACTAGCCCATGCGATTGTTAATCACGAAGGCTTGGTTACTTTGCTCCCTCCTAAAAGGACGAAACCTAAGTATAGAGCTCATGATATGCAAATGCACGTGTGGTGTGTGTGGAGGAACAACACCTCTCACCACCTATTCTACAAACCTTATTCTAAATGCTCTAGCAATTTATTAAAAGATTATTCAAGAATAGTGTAATGCATTAACCAACAAGTAATTATAATATACAACCTTAAATAACTAGAGAACAATAATAAAATGCATGTGAATGGATATGGACATATAAAAACATTTTATTATTTTCAATGCGATTGTTAATCACGAAGGCTTGGTTACTTTGCTCCCTCCTAAAAGGACGAAACCTAAGTATAGAGCTCATGATATGCAAATGCACGTGTGGTGTGTGTGGAGGAACAACACCTCTCACCACCTATTCTACAAACCTTATTCTAAATGCTCTAGCAATTTATTAAAAGATTATTCAAGAATAGTGTAATGCATTAACCAACAAGTAATTATAATATACAACCTTAAATAACTAGAGAACAATAATAAAATGCATGTGAATGGATATGGACATATAAAAACATTTTATTATTTTCAAAATTCTCCTTATTAAAAAATGTGGGAATTAAAATTAAATACCAATTAAACGAACAAAACAGAGACTTTGATAACACACGACTAATTCTAGGCCTGACTCTCTAATATTCCCCAGTGGAGTCGCCAAGCTGTCGCAACCTAAAAAATAACAAGTCTCATCGCGAGACTTTATTATTCGTTAAGCGTTACATTAAAAAAAAATCGAGGAAAAGTCAACTTAATTCCTCTAGAAAAATGAAGGTTTTGAAAATGACCTTCAAAAAGACATAGAGTCGCCACCAATCTTTTTTAGCTAGGTGTGATCGACCACCTATTAAAACCGGTTCTATAAAATATTTTAAAATTAATTAAAATATTTTTAAAACCAATTTCAAGTCTGTGTTTTAAAACCAGAGAAATCAAAGAAGCGGGTTCGGGACTCGGTTAAGTGTGGGGAAGGATTAGCACCCCCACAATGCCCGTATAAAACGGTACCTTATTAATCATGTGTTATCTCAAGTCTCGGTAAAAAAATCGGTTTTAAATTTAGTATTTTAAATTAATTCCCAATTTAAAGAAAAATAATTCCATTTTTAATGAAAATGATCCGGAATTTATATGACATAAATAAAATGACATAGCAAAGTCTAAATAATATAATGCAACCTAAATGATATGATATAATTTAAATGTCTTAGCATATTCTAAATGAAATGGAATATCCTACGTTATATGATATATTCTAAATGAAGTGAAATGACCTAGGTAACATAATATATTCTATATGAAATGTAATATCCTAAGTCATAAAATATATTCTAAATGAAATGAAATGACCTAGGTAACATAATATATTCTAAATGAAATGTAATATCCTAAGTCATATGATATATTCTAAATGAAATGAAATATCCTTAATGACATAATATATCCTAAATGAAATGACCTAGGTAATATAATATATTCTTCATGAAATGAAATAATTTAAATGACATGGCAAATATAAATGATATGGCATATAATTGAAATGACATGACATATAAAATAATGTTATCATATAATATGCATGAAAATAAAAATGAAAATAATAATGCTTGAACATAGTATATGCTAAATAATATGACAAAAAATAACTAAATAAAAAGCATAGGATATCATGAAATATTCAAAACCATATAATAAACAATATAACATCAAAAATATAAATCAAAATAATAACAATACCATAGAAATTATCATAGCAAAAATCACATATTATTAAAATGCATGAATATGGAAAATGCAATGCATGAAAGTGTATTTATTCCTTTAATTAAGGAAATCCGTATATCTAAAAAGATATCCGGCTACCTTAGGAAAATATATCAAATTAAATATTCTAAAATCAAAATACTTTGTGATTGTTTGAAAACAATTTTTTGAAAAGCTTAGATTAAAAATAAAAACTTGGCTAAACCCTTTTTAAATGGCTCTAATTTCCTAAGTTTAAAATCTCGAACTTGACCACCCTTTACCCGAGACTTAAAAAATCATTTTTAGAGTTTAAAAAAGCTTAGAAACTATCCTAAGTCAATAGCTAAACTTCCTAATCAGCCCCCTCTAAGTAACTTAACCAAAACAGAAAAATGATTTTCCTTCAAATTCAATTCTGACTCCACTATCCAGTTTTAAACCACGATTTTTTACCCTATTTTTAAAAATTCTAAAAAATCTTAAAAAATATTGGATACTCAGGACATGTAAAAATACACGGGAAAAATCATCTTAATTTTCTAATTAAAGATGATTGCCCAGTAAAATCGGGAAAGTACAAGTACTGGGTGAAAAAACTGTTTTGCAAAAACACATTTTTGCCTTTGATAAAATCATTTAAAAATCAAAGTAAAAATATTTAAGACTCTCTAAATGACTCACAAACAGTAGCTAGCACTTTCAAAAAGTTAGAAAAAAATTAGCTAAATTAAAAAAATCACAAAGGTAGAATAATCAATTTGACAACTCTTTAATTTTCCACAAGTTTGCTCAAGAGAGCATGACTTTGAACCATTGATTGGCCTAAGTCATAAGTCAAGTGGCAAGGACATGAAATGCATGAAAAATACAGCAAATATGATGCATGGAATACATGATTTTAAACCTAAATGTCATGAAAAATGCATGGCATCAATAAAATGACCTAGACCTAAATGAACTTGCATGGCATTTAATGCAACCTAGGTCTAAAATGCACGGATATGCAAAAAAACAATCCTAACATCTAAAATATGCATGGAAATAACACCAACACAAGGCATGCTTAAACCAAATACTCAACCAAATGTTATGAAAATGCAAACCGATCAACTAACATAACAAAAATGCACACACAAAGCAAAGAAAGTGTAGTGGCCGAATGGCCTCATGTTTAAAGTGAGCATGGCATTTTCACAAACACTTGATATACTAACATACTTAACTAAAACATAACACTCAAATCATGCAAATATAAAGTAGAGGTCTGAAAACTAACAAGCATTTTCACAAAAACATGGATTTCAAAATATAAAACATAAACAAACATAAACATTTTGAAAACAGAAAATCAAAAATGCAAGAACATGATAATAGACTCATAAATGGAAATAAGCAAGCAACCAAATTAAAAGAAGCTTCAAGTATATGTAGTAGAAGAAGATTTAAAGCATCAAGACTTATTTAATATAAAAAATAACATGAAATAACAAAGCAAAACAACAACTAAAAAAAAATGGGCCATTCGACCATGTTAAAGAACAAGAGAAAAAATATTTCAAGAATTTTTTATAAGAAAAGATGAAGAAAGAACTTAAAGAAGAACATTAAAAATATTTATTTAAAAAGAAAAATCAAAAGAAACTCAACAAAATAATAATCAAAACAGCAAATCAAGAATGGAAAATCAAAGAAAATGCAAGAGTATGGTGCTAAAAGCAACCTTTAGAAGCTATTTTTCAAGCTTTTTCTCTTCTAACTTTCTTTTCTTTTCTAAACTTTTCTTTTTTCTATTCAGCAATGGAGAGAAAATCAGCCGAAAGCAAGAGAGAATAGAGAATGAGAGTGTGCTGAAAATGAAAGAAAAAGACTCCCTTGTAGTGGCCGAACCTTCCCTCTCTCTAGGCTAGGATGTTGTCATTTTTCCCTCAACCAATTTTCATCCAAGGGCTATTGATACAAGATGTTTAAAACATGAAATTATCACCCTTAGATTAGGCCATCAGCTATCCACAATTACATCTATTCAAGAATCTTAAGCCATTATGTTGACACTCTCCCTCTTCATGCATTGGTCCATGTGGCTTATTTGCAAAGGCTTGATGAAAAAAATCACTAACTCTTCATTTTTGGCCTCTTGATTAAAAAATCAAAAACCTCCTTCCCATAATTGGGCCTTGGCTGGTCAGCCCTCCTTCTTCCAGCCCATGTTTGATTTTTTTGAAAGGCAAGAAAAGCCCTTTTCGGTTTCTTAGATAAAATGACTTTTTTGCCCCCTGAATGCAAATAAATGGATAACGGACTCCAAATTCAAATTTTATTTTTTCAATACTTTCAAAAATAATAAAAAATTGAATTCTGGAAGTTTTCAAAAATTTTCAAGTCTATTTTCTATTTATTTGGATTTTTTCTTCCAAAATTGCCCTTTTATGCCCCCAAATTTTACCATTTTTTAAACGAGCTCCAAATCAAGATATTTTTTCACCAATCTCTTCCAAATAATTTAAAAGTGTGATCTGGAAGTTTTCATAATTTTTGGAACTCATTTGGTATTTTTTCAGGATTTATCTGCTTGAATTACTACATAGGGCGCCCGGGATTTGACCATTTTGCAAACGAACTCTGAATCAAGATTTTATTTTGCCAATCTCTTCCAAATAATTTAAAAATGAGATTTTCAAATTTTCAGAATTTTTGGAGTTCATTTGGTATTTTTCCGGGTTTTATCTTCTTGAATTTCTGCATAAGAGACCCGGGATTTGGCCATTTTGCAAACGAACTCCGAGTCAAGATTTTCTTTTGCCAATCTCTTCCAAATGATTTAAGAATGAGATTTGAACATTTTTAGAATTTTTGGAGTTCATTTGCTATTTTTTCCAAAATTTCCATTTTGCCTCCAAAACCCGGTTTTGCTCAAAACAAGTTCGATTTTCAGATTTTTTTCAAACTGAGCCTTGACCTATCCTTTTTAATCATCCTCATCCATTAGGGGCCTTAGTCCTACCGAATCGGGCCATTTCTTGTAATTCTTCCAATTTCACCGAAATCCACCAAAAACCCTAATTCTCGATTTTCTTTCGAATTGATTTTTTTTTCAGTTCTTCTTTCAATTGGCTTCTCCATTAGCCATAGTCAGTGCTTACCTTTCATTTGGAACCTTCAATTTCGACCAATTCGATCGTTTAAGCACTTTTCCCCAAATTTCTCGGATTAGGGTTTCCTTTCTACTGAATCTCCATAACCCAACTTCTGAACTCCATATCTTTCGATGTAGACCTCAGATTATCAAAATTCTTTCTCCATTTTTCAATTGAACTTCAAATCTTGATTTTGAAAGTGGGTTGACTTTTTTAGCAATTGACTTTTCGAGGTTGACTTTTTGGGGTTGACTTTTTTCAAGTTTGACTTTTTATGCTCGCCCTCTTAAACTAAGTCTCGGAGTACCACTTGCAGGATGAAAAAAGTCTTTTTACATTCTGAAACATCAATTAGGAAGAAAACATACCTGTTTTAGTGTTCCGGACAAAATTAGGTGTCTACAATTAAGTACTAATCGGATGAAGCCCATGGAACATAAAGGCCTTGCAAAGGAATTATTTATAATTGTGAGATCCTTATGCATCAAAGCCATGTTCCTAAAACGGTTCCTGGTTATCGTATTGCCAAGAAGAGGCATTGGTAATGTTCAAAGACTAGTACATGTTAAGCCTACTTACTTAGTAAGAAACTGATCTCACGTGTTGAAGTATAAGGGATACTTTAGGATAACATATAGGTGCTTGTCTGTTGAACAAGTTCACTAAACATGGCCTGCTGTGAGAACTCCGTTTGGTATTGTCACTCAAATGTCTATTGAAACGTTCTCACGTGTCAGTCATGTAAGTTGTCCTCTGACTTGTGATACCAGGTCATCTTGTATGTGAATTGTCATGCTTTCATTTCATCACTAACGGGTCCCAAAGAGTGATGCTTATGGTAGGGTGATTTTGGGTATGACATGAAGCATACGAAGATGGATGAGTGATCCAGAGAGGATTCACCACACCAAGTGACATTGGAGACATATCTCATCTGTTCTTGGCTTCGGTTAACTTGACGGAATCTCTGGCCAGAGTATGATGAATTTAGGAGAAATAGTTTCTTAAAGTTCACAAAGTTAACCAATACCTGTAGGAACTAATATGGACTGCACATGAGTAGACACTGCACGACGCTCATGCTCTTTCCGGGATATTTGGTGAAAGGATCGAATTACTCTGATAAACTGAACATGAAAGGTTATGTCGAGACTAACTTGACTCTCCAGTATTTGGTTGGTCATGATGGCTTGCTAGAGTCTGCTCATGATCTATGAGTATAAATTAATTAGATTAATATTCATTGCCAACATATTGGAAGCCTAATGGGTCACACATAGAAAGGTGAATTAAGAGATTAAATTGGAATGAGCCTAATTGATTAGATTAAGAATTTAATCAATAAGAAATTAATTAAATAGTTTAATTAAGTGGAAGAACTTTAGGGCAAATACATAAGAGTTATGTTATAGCCCTTAGTCAAACCCTGGAGTATTGTCGCCCCCTTATATAAAGAAACATGTTGCGCCCTTTCTCCCTAATGGCCTAGCCGCACATGTGATGTGCTTAGAGGTTTTTGGTGTATTCTTCTTGATTTCTTTCTTCCTCCTTGCCTCTTTATGGATTTCTAAGAGAGAAAACGTTTCTCTCAAGAGAGCAAAAGGATTAAAGTGAAGAAGAAAGAAGATCTAGATAATCCTTGTGATTGGCGCACTAAACCCGAAGAAGGAAGGAAAAATGTTTTTCTTCTTCTTTATGCCTAATGAAGCATTTTCCATGAAATGTTTAGATGGGGATAGGTTTTTGAAACCTAAACCACTAGCATGGTTTTTGGCTGGACTCCATTCCTACCTTATTAAGGTTCTCTTGATCATCTTGTGTCGATTATCGCTAGAGGCTAGACACTTGTGTGGCTTAAAGTTTCGACGTTGCCTTCTTGGTGTTCGAGATGTAGTGGGCTATTTGTAAATTTAAGATTACTAGATCTTTGAGTTAAGGTATGAATCTTAATCAAATGTATGTGTCGCAACCATTTAAAAAATAACAAGTCTTATCACGAGACATTACTCGTTAAGTGTGACATTGGGGGAAATAGAGGAAAATATGACTTAATTCCTCTTGAAAAAAAAGTGGGGTTTAAAAACAACCTCGAAAAAGACATGGAGTTGCCACCAATCTTTTTTGGCTAGGTGTGATCGGCCACCTTTTAAAACCAGTTTTGTAAAATATTTTTAAATTAATTAAAACATTTTTTAAAATCAATTTAGAAGTCTGCACTTTTAAACCAGAGAAATCAAAGAAGCGGGTTCGGGAGTCGGTTACGTGCGAGGAAGGATTAGCATCCCCACAACGCCCGTATAAAATGGTACCTTATTAATCATGTGTTATCTTGAGTCTCGGTAGAGATTGGTTTTGAAATTGATATTTTAAAATAATTCCCATTTTAAAGAAAAATAATCCCATTTCCAATTGAAAATGATCCGGAATTTATTAACTCAAAATTTTCCTATATTCCTCAGCAGATCCGGCAAAACATAAAAAATTTTATTTACTTAGAAAATCTCTGAATCACTATTGTTTTTGAAAGAAAGATATTCCGTTGTTAATGATAATTGATGATATCCTCTCTGACAACCAGGCAGAGAACTTATGAATTATTTTAACTCGGGAATAACCTTATTTTATTGAGAAACATCAATTTTTGAAAAAGTTGAATAATCATGAATATACAAATTAAAACATGAATATATAACACACATAAATAACATGGCATGACAAGCAATGTACTATGAATAAATTTAAATGACATAACCAAAAGAATAAATGACATGAATTAAAGACATGACATATGCATGAATGACATAGAATACGAATGACATGGCAAATTCTTGATGACATGGGATAATAATGAATGGCAAAAGAAATGATGACAAGGCAAAAGGCACAAATATGACATCATCATGGAATATTCATGTTTACATCATAATCAGGATAACAACATGAAATTTAAATCAAAGTGATGACATCACTATGGAATGTTCACACATATAGAATCTACATGACTAAGATAGCTAAAATTAAATGACATGGAGTAGGCATGAATATGGAAAAATGCAATGCATGGAAATATATTTCTCCCATGAAGCAAGGATATCCGTATACCTAAAAGGTATTCAAATAACTTTGGAAGAGACTAAGTTGGAATTCCTAATTTGGATTCGGGTAAAAAAATTTCAGTTTTAAAAGAAATGATCGAACCCTTCCTTTAAAAGGTCTAGTTTTCCCTAGTTTTGAAATACGGGTTGCCCACCCTTGACCCGACTTTTATAAAATCAAAATTTTTTATTGAAATGGTATGGAAATCATTCTAAGACAGTAGTTAAAGTCCCAAATCATCCTTCTTTTAATATACTAGTAAAAATAGAAAATTATTATTTCTTGAAAACAAATCTGACTCCCACAACCAGTTTTGAAGCCCGATTTTTTTAACTTTTTAGAAAATTTCGAAAATTCTGAAAAAAATTAGGGTAAATCTATAACATGTTTATCTACATGGAAGAAAATCATCTTAATTTTTGGAACAAGGGACCTAGATCAAAATTTTACCAAAGTCAGAACAGTGAGCTAAAACTGCTTTGTCAAAAGCCATTTTTTCAGCCATGATAAAAAATTCCAAAAATCGTGAAATAAATACCATGGCATCCCCTAAATGACTAATGCATATGGTAAAAAAATCACATTATTTTTCCTATGGATGAGTAGTGAAATAAAATCACAAAGTCAAAATACCCAATCTAAACTATTACTCTTCCACAAGCATGTTAAGAGAGCTTGGCTTTGAGCCATTGATTGGCTTAAGTCAAAAATAAAGTGGGAATGTATGAAATGCATGAACAATCAGCAAGTTAAATGCATGAAATATGTGGCATGGCATATACATGACCTAGGTTCTAAATGACATGGCAAAATAACCTAGAATGCTAAATGACATGGAAAAATGACATGACATATGACCTAATGCCTAATGATGTAGAAAATGATATGGCATGTGAGCTAGCTAAATAACATGGAAATGAGCATTATTGACATCATGGCCGAATGACCTAAGGTGCAATATAGATGCATGGTATGAAAAATGGCCTAAATCTAAATGGCATGAAAAAAATGCAAGGCATGGCTGAATGATACATGGTCTTATGCACAATTTAAAGCATGCTAAAGATGCAAGATATGATGCATGGCAAAAATGCTAAGCATGAACGAATTTAACATGGTCTTATGCACAATGTAAAGCATGCTAAAGATGCAAGATATGATGCATGGCAAAAATGCTAAGCATGACCGAATGTAACATGGTCTTATGCATGATGCAAAGCATGCTTAAAATGCAAAAAATTGACATCACCTAAAATGCTATATCATATAGCCACAAGATGCAAAGACATGAATAAACTTGGTATGAACAACATAATATAACAAAGATATATATGAAAAAAAAGCAAGTAAAATAAGAAAATAGAGGTCAGCTCCATGGATGGTACAATGGGCATAGCCCTCCCCTAACCATAATCACTTGATTTCATCAAGATCATGAAGCCTTTCAACCTCTTTATTTTTATTTGTTTTTGAAAACTAAACCATCAAAGAAAGCTATCCTACTAGAACCAACTTGGAAAAGAAAATAAGAAACATGGAAAGGAAAGAAAAATGCAAGGGAAAGGTGCCAATGGCTACCTTCAAAGCTTTCTCAAGCTAGCTTTCTCTTCAAAATTTTCTTTCTTCTTCCATTCAATTTAGCTACTGCCTATACTCTTTAAAAGATAACTAACCAAATGAAAAATAAAGTCTTCCCTCCTCCCTTAATAGTGGCCGGCCCCCTTGCATGAGAGTGAGTGTGTCCTTTGATTTTTTTAACCCTTAGATGAGATGTACTCATCTTTTCTCCATCAATATAAGACATTGGATGAAAGATATTTTCATGACAATAAAAATGACATCTTGCAATTGAATCTTGGCCATTGAAAAATGTACTCATTTTTTTAAAAAGCACCTAGGCCATTGGATGAGCAAGGACATTTGCAAGATAGTAAAAATGACATCTTGCATTTTATAATGACCATTGGATGAAATTAATCAAATCTCCATCCTCTCCCATATGCTGGCCGGCCAAGACCTAGAATATTCCAAAATTCCTTCATTTTTTTCACTTTTTAATTTTGCAAATTGGCCCATTTTTGGTTTCTTCGGTAAAATTACCTTTTAGCCCCCGAACTTAATTTAATTGCTAATGGACCTCAATTTCATATTTGTCTTTTCCAACTCATCCCATCCAATATAAAACTTGGTTCTGAAAGTTTTCACATTTTTCCAAGCCCATTCTCTATTTTTCTCGGATTTTTTCTCTAAAATTTCGGTTTAGTGCCTCCCAAATTTAGCCTTTTTCATTTAAGCTCCAATTTAGAATTTTTTTCACCAATACCTTCCAAAAATTATAAACCCAGATCTTGAAGTTTTCATAATTTTCCTAGCTCGTTTGCTATTTTTCCTGAAATTATTTTTTGGAATTTTGGGTTAGTGCACCTGAATTTTGCTCTTTTTCAAATGAGTTTCGATTCTGGATTTTTTTCACCAATGTCTTCCAAAAATTATAAAACTCAGATCTGGAAGTTTTCATAATTTTTCGAGCTCGTTTGCTATTTTTTCTGGAATTATCTTTTGGAATTTCTGGTTAGTACGCCTGAACTTTGCCATTTTTCAAATGAGCTCCGATTCTGGATTTTTCTTCCCCAATCTCTTCCAAAAATTATAAAACTCAGATCTGGAAGTTTTCATAATTTATCGAGCTCGTTTTCTATTTCTCTGGGAATTATCTTCTGGAATTTTGGGTTAGCGCACCCGAACTTTGTCATTTTTCAAATGAGCTCCGATCTTGAATTTTTCTACACCAATCTCTTCCAAAAATTATAAAACTCAGATCCTGAGGTTTTCATAATTTTTCGAGCTCGTTTGCTATTTTTCCCGGAATTATGTTTGGGATTTTTCGAGATTGCCCTTCAACCTCCAAAACCTCGGTTTTACACAAAACGGGTCTGATTTCTGAATTTTATTTTTCCATTTCCTTTGTCCTATATTGAATTTGAGTTGGTCCAAAAACACCCAATTTTTACGATCAAATTCCCCTCCGATTTAGTTTTCCCTTTTTTCAAACTCGGGAATTTTCTTGTTTTTCAGTTTTTGCTCGGGTCTTCCTTGGGATCAACTGCAAAATGGGCCTTGGGATATCTTTGCTTATTCATCCCTTATCAATTGGGGGCTTCAATTTCACTGACTTGGGCCATCTTTGTAGTTTTCCCCAAATTTGTCGGATTAGGTCTTCCCCTACACTAAATTTTCGCAACCCATTTTTTGAACTCTATATCTTTCGTTGTAGACCTCGGATTATCAAAATTCTTTCGCCATTGTTCAATTCAACTTCGAATCTTGATTTTGATTGAGAGTTGACTTTTTAGTGTTGACTTTTTAGGGTTGACTTTTTTAGGGTTGACTTTTTTTGCTGACGTCCAAAACAAAGTCTTGGGGACCTACCTTTGGAAAGGTGGAAGTCTCCTTGCATTCCGGGGAGTTGAAAAGGAGAATCTGCTCGGTTTAGGGGGCCCGGACAAAATTAGGTGTCTACAATATGCTTTATAATTACAATATCACATTAAAATTTTACAAGCATGATCCTGTTAGATTTGACTATCTCTTTGTTTATTATTCCGCTGCGTTCATGTTCTTCTTTAATTCGATTAATGTTTGAGCATGAGGTCAAATCCCAACAAAATGGGTGTTAGATTAGAAGATATCTCATCTTCCATCTCAAGAACATAGAAATCAGATGAGAAGACCAACTCATTAACCTGCACAAGGACATCTTCTACAACTCCTCTCAGATAAGTGTTAGAATAGTCAACGAGTTATATAATAACACCGGTTTTCTAATGGTCCTAGATTTAATGAAGCATAAATTGAATATGGTATAACATTAATAGATTCTCCTAAATCTAGAATGGCATATTCAGACCTGGTGTTGCCTATTTTACAAGGAATGGTGAACATATCTAAATCCTTGCATTTTAGTGGGAGTTTCTTTTGAAGAACAGTTGAAACGTTCTCTCCCACACTTATCTTTTCATTACCTTTCAACTTCCATTTAGAAGTGCACAATTTGTTGAATCACTCAAGGTTGCAACATGTTGAAAGGGATCCCAGCCCACTAGAAATACCTTGATGAGATTTCCGAATAATAGTGAGGGCTATTATCTCAAAAAATTAGTGGGAGAACCAATAAGATATTTAATACCTCATCTTGAATTGGTATAAATACATGAATATAACTGATATATACTTTTTCCATATTAGGTTGTTGAAAATGGTTAATACTTTAACTACACTGCGCGGCATTATTAATGCCATTAGTCCAAAATGTTTTGATTGGTACGTGAGATTGAGAAGCGTTCTCAATGAAAGGAAGGTTGTTCACTTGACAAGTCAAGAAGAACTTATAAAAGTTTCTGGGTTGACTGTGTTTGTGATTGAAATGAATCTTTCTACTGTTAAATCTAATTCCTGGATAGTTGATTCAGCATGCGGTTCACATCTATGTAATGACATAAGGATGTTGAAAGGAAGTAGAAAGTTGAGCAAAGATGAAGTAGTTCTAAGAGTAGGCAATGGTGCAAAAGCTGCAGCATTGGCCGTTGGAACATGTACTTTATCTTTGCCGTCTGGCATGAAATTGGAATTGAAAGATTGTTATTTTGTTCCAGTATTGTCTAGAAACATCATTTCGGTTTCATACCTCACTGTTAATGATAGTTTCGAGATAAGAATGAAGGGCAATAGTTGCTCCATCATTCTTAAAGACATTCACTATGGATACACAACATTACATAATGGATTATATGTTTTGGATCCAGAGATGCCTGTGTTCAATATAAATGTCAAGAAAGCGAGAAAAGATGATCTAAGTAAGACTTACATCTGGCACTGTAGACTTGGTCATATCAATGAGACAAGGATTTCCAAATTGCATAAACATGGTTTTTGGAACCCTTTGATTATGAATCATATGGGACTTGTGAATGTTGTTTTCTTGGTAAGATGACCAAGACTCTCTTTACAGGAAATGGTGAAAGAGCTGGTGTTTTATTGGGCTTAATACATTCAGATGTATGTGGGCCACTAAACACAACTGCTAGAGGTAATTACTCATACTTCATAACCTTTATTGATGATCATTCAAGATATGGTTATGTGTATCTGATGAGATACAAGTCTGAAGCTTTTGAAAAGTTCAAAGAGTTCAGAGCTGGAGCAGAGACACAGACTGGGAAAAATATTTTGGCTCTTAGATCAGATCGAGGAGAAGAATATTTAACCCATGATTTCTTGGATCATTTGATAGAAAATGGAATTATGTCGCAATGGACTCCACCTGGAACTCCTCAGCATAACGGAGTGTCCGAGAGGAGAAATTGAACCTTGTTGGACATAGTTCGATCCATGATGTCTAAGGCTGACCTTCCGATATCCTTTCAGAGATATGCCTTAGAAACTGCAGCTTACCTTCTAAATAGGGTTCCAAGCAAATCGATAGATAAGGTACCATATGAGATGTGGTGTGGCGAGAAGCCATACTTATCTTATCTAAAGATTTGGGGATGTCCTGCTTATGTGAAGCAAGTACCTTCTGATAAGTTGGGAGCTAGATCAGAAAAATGTAAGTTTATGGGATATCCTAAAGAGACTGTTGGATATTACTTTTACAGTCCTACTGATCAGAAGGTGTTTGTGTCAAAACACGCTGCTTTTCTAGAGAAATAGTTTCTTCTAGAAGGATTCATTGGGAGTAAAGTAGAACTTGAAGAAGTTCAAGAACCACAACCTAACATTCCCTCGGAACCTGAGCCATCGGTCAAGGCATTAGATGCTGGGACTGATGCTCAAGAAACACAAGTGCTCCGAATGTCTAGTGAGGATAGACATGATCACTGGAATGTGATGTGTTGCATATTGATTAACGCAAGCGTCTCGAAGCTGCGTTGCATAGTGATTAACATAAACGTCTCGAAGCTGGAACATCAGAATTGATGAAACAATCCAAGGATATGGGTTTATCTAGAATCTTGATGATCTATGTGTTTATAAGAAGGTAAATAGATCGGTGGTAGTTTTCCTAGTTCTACATGTCGATGACATATTGCTTATAGGAAATGTTGTACCTATGGTGCAGACGATTGAGGTCTGGCTGTCCAAACAATTCTCCATGATGGATTTGGGAGAAGTTGCATTTATTCTTGGAATTAAGATCTATAGAGATAGATCGAAAAGGCTGCTTGGATTCTCCCAATCCACTTACATAGACAAGGTGCTAAAAGGTTTAGCATGGATACCTTCAAACGAAGTAACTTGCCTATGTTGCATGGCGTACTTCTCTCGAAAGAGATGTGTCTTAAAAACTGTAGATGAAATGACATGGGTCGATAGGATTCCATATGCTTCGGCAATTGGATCTATCGTGTATGCTATGTTGTGCTATAGACTAGATATATCATACGCTCTGACTGTCATAGCAAATACAAAAAGGGCAATCCTGGTGAAGGTCACTGGACTACTGTGAAGAATATCCGTAAGTACTTGAGAAGCATTAAGGATACTTTCTTGGTCTATGAGAAGGCTGATCTCCAAATTAGGGGTTATACAGATGCTGACTTATTATCTGATTATGATGACAGTAAATTGTAGTGTAATTATATATTTACCTTGAATCTTGGTGTAGTCAGTTGGAAAGGTTCCAAACTAGAGATGACTGTAGATTCAACAAAAAAAGTCGAGTATATCTCCTCGTTTGAGGCAACGAAGGAGGTTGTTTGGATCAAGAAGTTCATTAAAGAACTTGGTTGTTCCGAGCATTATTGATCCAGTACCACTACTGTGATAACAATGGAGCCATAGTGCAAGCTAAGGAACCAAGGTCTCATCGTAGATCCATATATATATTACGGCAGTTTCACTTGATTAGTGTAATCATTGAAAGAGGTGACATTAATATGAAAAAGGTTACCTACTGAGGATTTCTGTCCCAGCAGAAATATAATCGTCACATGGAAAGACATAAGCTTAAGTACATGGGCAATTGGCTTTAGTGCTAGTGGGAGATTGTTGGTGTAAGCCCTGCAAGCCAATCTAGTTGGGCTTGTAAGACACTATTTATATATTCATGTATTACATATTATAGTTTATTAATTATAATTGAGGTATTTCTTTATCCATAAGTATTGTCATAATTTTTATAAATAACTTGTGAAGATAAAGCCCATGAAACACAATGGCATTGCAAAGGAATTGTAAGGAGTTACAATTATGAAGCTCCTTATGCATATATGCTGTGTTTCTAAAACTATTCCTGGTCTTCGTACTGTCAAGACAGGGCATTGACAATGCTCAAAGAATGGCATATGTTAAGCCTTCATTCACTTGATGCATGCAACCGGTCTTATAGGTTGAAAGTATAGAGATAGTTGGGGATAACATATGGGTGCTTGTTAGTTGAACAAGTTCACTGAACATGACCCGCTACGCGAGTTCCATTTGGTATTTCACTCAAGTGTCTATGGAAAATACTCTCATGTGCCAATAGTGTAAGTAATCCTTTGACTTGTGACACCAGGTCATCTTGTATGTGAACTGTCATACTTAGATTTCATCACGAACGGGTCCCAAACATGAGGATGCTTATGGTAGGGTGTTATTGGGTATGACATGAAGCATACGAAGATGAATGGGTGGTCTAGAGAGGATTCATCACCCCAAGTGATATGAGGGGACATATCTCACATGTATTTGGCTTATATTAACTTATGGAAGTCCTTGGCCAAGGCAATACTTAAGGATTTTAATATTAAAGCTGCAAATCTAATATGGAATGGGATTAAGAGTAGACATTGAACCATGCTCTTTCCTATCTCGGGATATTTGATGAACGGATTAAACAGACATATTGTACACGAAAGGCTTGTCGAAGCTTGATGGCTCTCTCAGCATTTGGGTGGTCATGATGCATTGATAGATGCCGCTCATGATCTATAAATATAAATAGGAAATTCTTAAATGGATTTAATTTATATTTATTGCCAACATATTGGGGCCTAATGGGTCACACACAAAAGGTGATTAATGGAATTAAAATGAGATTGGGCCAGATTAAATATTCATTATGGATTGTGGGCTTATTGTGAATATTTAATAATATGTATAAGGGCTTTAGTGCAGTTAGTCCAATAGTTGGCACACACTAAACCTAGTTATATATATGCCTCATATGTTGTTGTCGCCACCCTAAGTAATGAAGAAACCCTGATAGCCGCACCCACTCACTCTCCCTGTGAGTTCGGCTGCATAGACAAAAGAGGAAAAGAAAATCGTTTTCTTCTTGCCTGCTTTGAATCAGCTGACTAGTGTAAGAGGAGGAAGGTTTCCCACAACCTAGGCTACTAGCATTGTTTTGGCAAACATAATCTCAACCATGTGAAGGTTTTTGAGCCACCTATGTGAATCACTATTAGAGGCTGGACAATTAGACGACTTTGGTTTGCAACAACCGGGCTTTGTGTGCAAGAACAAGAACATCAAGAATCTGTCTTAAGGTTTAGACAATCTCTATTACAGAGATATGAGATTTTGATTGTTATTTGTTTTTGACAGGATGATCGTTTTGAATTCATAGACAGATCCATGGAGGGATTTAGTTTCTCTTTGTTTTTGTTTTATTCCGCTGTGTTGTTAATTTATTTTCTTTAGATTTATTTATACATTATCTCTGTTTGAGCATGATCTGAATCCCAAAAATTACCTTCTCAAACTATAGTGAATCCTACAGAACATGTGAATGCCATAACTCTAAGAAGTAGGAAACAGCTTGAGACACCACATATATATAGTGCTCAAAGGGAAGACAACACCATTGCATCATCTTCACATCCCAATGGGCTACTTGAAAAGGTAAATCCTAAACCATCTTTTCCTTCTTATATAGCTCCTCCACCTTTTCCTAGCAGGTTAGCAAAGTCCAAAAAAGAAGGAACAAGAGAAGGAAATTTTGGAAACTTTCCAGAAAGTAGAGGTAAACATTACTCTACTAGTTGCCATAGAGCAAGTGCCCCGTTATGCAAAGTTCTTGAAAGAATTGTGAGAAAATGTTTGAAAAGAATTGTGCCATATATCTAAATGGAAGCTCAAAGGTAATGAGAAGTAAGTATGGTAGAAAATGTTTCAGCTGTTCTTCAAAAGAAACTCCCACCTAAATGCAAGGATCCATGTATGTTCACCATTCCTTGTAAGATAGGTAACACCAGGTTTGCACATGCTATGCTAGACTTAGGAGCATCTATCAATGTTATGCCATATTCAATTTATGCTTCTTTGAATCTAGGACCATTAAAAGAAATCGGTGTTATCTTACAACTCTGCTAATCGTTCTATTACTTATCCAAAAGGAGTTGTAGAGAATGTTCTTGTGCAAGTTAATGAATTGGTCTTTCCAGTTGACTTTTATGTGCTTGACATGGAAGATGAGATGTATTCCAATCCAAAACCTATTTTATTAAGAAGACCATTCCTAAAAACACCCAAGACAATAATTAATGTTCATGATGGAACACTCACTAAGGAATTTGATGGCAATGTGATCCGTTTCAATATCTTTGAATCCATGAGATACCCTAGTGATGTACATTCTGTTTATGCAATTGATATATTTGGCTCTTTAGTGCAGCCAGCTTTTAAGTTAAGTGGCAAAGACATAGATATTAACAAACACCTTGGCATGGAAACCTCTAAAGATGAACCCGTTTTAAGTGAACATGTGGAGGAAGCATTAGTATCTTTGCAAGTGATGCCACCTTGTAATAAAAGGTTTGATTTTTCAGTTATTAATCTACCTTTATCTAATGAGAAACTTCTACCTTCTCTTTTTCAGGCACCAACATTGGACTTAGAACCACCACCGGATCATTTGAACTACTCAAGGATACGGTGTGGATGATAGCATGAGTCCAAGTCAGGCTAAGGACAATAAACCAAGCGCTTCTTAGGAGGCAACCCAAAAGGATGGAGAGTACACATTATAATCAGATTTGCTACGTCCTACTCTCCATCATTCTATATTTTAATGTTTTCTTTAGTTATTTTGATTGTTTTGATTCTTTCATTTGGGTTAATAGTATTACATTGAGAACAATGTAAGAATTAAGTGTGGGGGGAGGAATTTAGGATTTCCTTTATTTAGTTTGTTTAGTTTTAGTCTTTTTAGTTTGTTTTTAGTGTGTTTTAGTTACTTTTAATACTATGATGAGATATGAATTGCGTAGGTCTAAAACTAGTTTATTGGTGAAAAGAATTTTCATGAGAATTGAGCTTGATATCAATTTATTTTTCATCAGCCAATGTTAATATGATATGTTGATTGAGAAAGAAGCATGTTTAGACTTAATATTGACTTGTATAAACATCCTTGTGAGTTTTGAGCCTATACATATCAATCCAATTTCTTTCTTGTGTGCTCTCATGATTACATGTTTCTCTAGAACTTGCTTTAAACTATTTGAGACTATATTGATACATATGACAACATGGATATGATAGAGGCATTAGGATTACCACCAAGGCCAAATAAGCCATCCCCTATTGATGTTCCAAGAGAACATCCCCCATAGTGAGCCAATTTGAGCTTACATTGAATAAGCTATTTCTTTGGTAACCACATCTTTTACCTAGCCTAAAAATACTTATATCCTTACCCTTGTTCTAAAGATGGATTGAATGTTTTGAGACATATTGCAAAAACAAGGATACTTGTTAGAAAAAAGAAATAAGTGCGGGGGAGAAGTATGGCAAAAGTCAAGAGAGAAAGAAAGGGAACATTGTAAAAATACTTTCCCATATTGAAAAAAAGAAAGAAGAAAAAAATCAATCATCTCTTGAACTTTTGGTTAAAGAAAAAGAATGTTACAAAGTTGGTTAGAATAAAGAAAAGGCTCAACATGAATATTTAGCCTATGATATGTGTTTTAAAGAGCTTTGAGAAGTTTTCTTTGTGTAATCTTATTATGTCTCTAAACTCTATGAAATCTTTGGAACCTTTGTGACATCCTTTTCCTTTTTTATTTTTTAACCACATTATTACCCTTTGTCCCCATTACAACCTTGAATAAAGACCTCTTGATTTGTGAAGTTGTATTATCTAAATAGTGGAGAATAGGTGGACAAGCAAGCATATGGTAGAACTGTTTTCATGAGATTGATTGAGTGTAAACACTTTACCACTACTTTAAAGAGTGAAAATCATGAGAGTATCCCATGTGAGAAGTTGAGATTAAGTTTGAATATGCACTATTTTGATTGAGATATGTTATGTTAATATTGGCTTAACTCAAACTATTTACTATCAAGTAAGATTCTTTGAAACTCTTTAAGCTATTGATTAGTTGATAAGACTTATCCAATGATTTCTCTAATTTATATTGAAAAGATTAGGAGTAAATATTTTTAGTATATATTAGTTTTTCTTATGTTTTCAATGTTTATAGGTATCGTCCTAGTAAACCCTCACGAGACTAAACTCGTCCACTAGTGATGTGAACCCTTAGGATTGAAACCCTTTGAACCCACTAACAATTCAAATATCTTAACCCAAGAAAGCCAAGATTCAGGTTGAAGAATCTAAACCCAATGAAATCTTGTTTCAAGAACTTAGTTTTAGCTAGACCTAGTGAAATCTTGTTTCAAGAAACTAGATTTGGTTGTTGAACGCCACAAAGGAAACCTTTGATAAGTTCTGAAGTTCTTTCAAGAACTAGAAGAGAAAACTCTCTCAATTGATAAAAATCAAAATTACACAATGAACTGTATTGAATTCTATGGTAGGCGGCTAAAACATGTATTTATAGCCTCCCTACAATAGCCTAGGTAGCTAATGGATTCCTAATCCTAATACTAACTCTTGGTTAGCTAAGAGTCCTATCCTAGTTACAACTCTTAAGTCATGGTCGGCCAAGGATTCCCAACCCTATTACAATTGCCTTGGTCGGCTACCCTACTTAAAATAAGTAAAAATAGGCTGAACAAACTCAATCCCAAACATAATTAAAAATAGGTCCAACAAGTTTAATGAAGGTAGACCCCACAAGCCTATTGGACATATTACATAGAATAGGCCCAAATGCTTAAGTGTTTAAAAGAATTAAAATAAGCCCACTTCAACTCTCTCTCTAATGCCGCCACTTGGATAATCCTTTCTTGGACAATTTGCAACATGGCCCAAGTGAATTCCATCAATACTTGCAATGTTTCTTTGATTTTCTTGGATCTTGGCCCATATAGAACTTGCCATGAATATTTAAGAATTGGGCCATCTTGGATCCTATCAACTAGGGACACCTAAGGGTTTAAAGGCTTGTGTCACATGCTAAGTGCCATCATGATTTCTTAAGAAAATGGATTAGATTACATTTTCTTACTTTATTTTGATTTTGTTTTGCTCGAGGACTAGCAAAAAGCTAAGTGTGGGGGTATTTGATAAGCACATAAAATACACATTTTATGCCCTTTATATTCTTAGTTTTAGTTATGTTTTTGATATTTATCTTGATTACTTATGTTATGTTTGTGAATTATAGGTATATTTAAGAGAATGAAGTGAAAATATGTCAATTATGATGTTAAAGAACTTACAAAATCATAATCACAAGATGGAAGAAGACTTGGGAGTCAAAAAGATCAATTTCTTGTTGCCAAGCAAGAAGGCAGATTTGACCTCCGGAGCTTGTTGCAAGGAAAACATGATTTCAAAGTCTTTATTTAAAGAAACTTCCTACTTGACTTTTGAACTGACTTGAATACCTTTCCAACGATAGTTCATACGCCCAAATCGGACAAAAAATGGTCATCCAAATCAGCCAAAGAAGTGCAAGAAGATGCAGCAGCAAAAATGACTGACTGAGAGCCCGACGCCTTGAAGCACAATCCCAGTGCCACGGCGCCCGAGATTCGCAAAAAAATCGTGAAAACCTGCCAAAGACGCAATTTTCTACCTCCTAACTTACTTGTGCGGGAAGGACTTGTTCTTAGGGTTTTAAAACTCTATAAATACCATCTTTTGAGCCACAAACTAAACATCTTTTGAGGAGACTCAAAGATCATCTTTAATTTTCTTCTTCTTCTCCATTCCTTTTATTTTCTTTTTATGTTTATGTTAATTATGCCTATGCTAGGCTAAACTTTTATTTGGTTAAGGGTGATTTCAAAGCCCTAGACATGTTGTGTAATTGATTTTCAGATTCTGTCTATCTTTGGTTTTCTATCAAAATTGCTTATGTTCTTCTTTAAGAATTGTTTATGATCTTTGTCTTGATTTGTTTAGGATGCATACTAGATAGATCTTGATAATTGTCTAATGCTAGTTTAGGAGACTTGATATGTAATTGTCTAGATTTCCTATTCAATAGTGGCAATTTGTGATTAATGATTATGTTAACCTAAGTTAAATAATTCATGTGTATGCTTTTGTTGCTTAGATCAACCTATCTTTATCATCATAAAGCTGCTATCAAATTAAATTTAGAGATGTTTATCCTAGGTTGTTTGGTAGTTAGAGATTAAGTAGTGGCGTTTGTCCTATTTAACGATGAACTAATGAAGGATTGGGGTAACATGGGAGGTTGTTATCTATGGTTGATAATTTTTATAGTTGATTGATGTTGATAGATCTGAAATTGATTCTCAATGATGTCTAATGGTGGAGAATGAAACATTAACCATATTTTTCTCATATTTGATTTCTTCTTATTTACTTACTTGCATTCTTATTTTTCTGATTTGGTTTACTTAAAACTATTTCAAAAACCCCCTTTTACTTTATTTTCTTTTATTTACTTTGAACTGAACTTATAAACTAATAACTGATAAATTAAAATGCAATCCCTGTAGACTCGACCCTTGCTAACTACTATACTTAACAATTGATCATTCTAGTGAAAGGTTAAATAAGATATACTCTTTTGAGTGCATCACCACTACTTAATCTCTAACTACCAAACAATCTAAGGTAAACATCTCTAAATTTAATTTGATAGCAGCTTTATGATGAGAAAGATAGGTTGATCTAAGCAACAAAAGCATGAACATGAATTGCTTAACTTAGGTTATGTTCCACATTGCAATTAGCAAAAACTTTAACATAATCATTAATCACAAATTGCTACTATTGAATAGGAAATCAAGACAGTTACATATCAAGTCTCCTAAACTCGCATTAGATAATTATCAAGATATATCTAGTATGCATCCTAAACAAATCAAGACAAAGATCATGAACAATTTTTATGGAAGAACATAAGCAACTTTGATAGAAAACTAATGATAGATAGAATCTGAAAATCAATTACACAACATATCTAGCGCTTTGAAATCACCCTTAACCAAAAAGGAGTTTAGCCTTGCATAGGCATTGTTATCATAAACATAAGATTAAAAAGAAACTAAAAAGAAAACTAAAAGAATGAAGAAAAAGAAGAAGAAGAAGAATATTGATTATTCAGCTTCTAGTTTTCTCAAACTCTCTAAAACAAAAAGAACATAAGAATACAATGCTATAAATTAGTGTCTTGCGGCTCTTCCCCCTTGTCTCTATTTATAGGCATCAATTAGGGCTTTCCTTGTAGTTTGCGATTATCCCCTTGAGTAAGGAGAGGTGGTTGGCAGCTAGGTCTTCCAAAAGCTGATTTATGGCTTCCAGGGTTTGGTTTAAGGAAATGTGGCTGCTAGGTCTTGTGTATTAAGGAAAGAAATAAATCTTGCAGCCAAAGGATATCCTACCTAAGGAAAGAGAGGATGACTTGCAGCCAAGGGATATTCTAGAAGGAAAGATTACAAGCTTGCGGCCAAAGTTTACTTAAACAAGGAAAGTCTTGGCTGCCTAGTTCTCCTACTTTGACAAGGTTTGTTTACAGGGAAATAAAACTTGCTACCACTCCTAGTTTGACTAGGAAAACATGTAATTCGGCTAGGGCATTCTAGAAGGAAGAATTAGGTCAGCCGTAACTATGGTTTTAAGATTCCTTAGGTTGATTTCAGCTAGGGTTCACATAGGTGAAGGATATAAGTTGCCGCTAGCCCTAATTTGAGCATGAAATTAGGTTTTCCAACTAGGGTTTTTAAGGATAAACAGTGTATGATCAGCCACTAGTTTTATTTATGGAAGGTTTAGGTTAGGTTTAGCCACATAGTGTCTCCTTGATAGGCAGACAACTTTCCTTTGTGCTTGAAGGTTTAGGTTAGGTTTCGGTGAAGGCTCCATTTCGCCATCCAATCAGTCACAAAAAAATTCTGCTGCCTCAGAATGTACCGTAGCTCCCTACAGTCCTTCAGTAGAAATGGGGGTGCCTCTCATTGACTCCTTTCTTGATCATTTCAATCGAGTTCAAGGAGTCTGATTCTATTTCAAACTATCTAATTCTTCTGTTCCAAGCAATAACGATTTTTTTAATGTCTTATGGGAGGGCTCAGCAAGATAGGGGTGTTCAATGAGGCGTTCTAGTTCTGGAGGTGGTTCCTCTTCCTTTCAATTGGGTGGCGGTGGCTCGGTGGGGTATTGTACATGGACAGTGATTTTCGCAGTAAAGGAACATTCAACAATAAAGTCTGTCAAGACCTGAACTTTAATGGCCTCTTTGGTCTGTACTAAATACCAAACTTGTTAAGTTCTATGCTCCATTTGACCATTCTGTCCGATATATCAATCTTGTGCAACACCTCTTTCAGCGGCTGATTAGTCAACATGACAACTGGATGTGTTTAAAAATATTGTCTTAGTCGTCTTGCCTCCATCACTAAAGCAAAGGCGATTTTTTTTTTTCAGTCTCGTGTAATTTATTTTCATATTTTGTGATCTTCCTTGACCAGGGCTGCTGCAATGGTTTCATCAGACGTAGCCAAGTAGACATAAAGGTGCTGGCCAGGTAGAGAGCTCGCCAACAGTGGTGGCAAGCACACGTAGCACTTAAGATCTTCAAACACCCATTGGCAATTATCATCCCACTTGTAACGAGGGACGCTTCGGAGTACCTTGAGAAAAAGGTAATCATTTATTTGCTAGTTTGGAGACAAATTTGTTGAGGGCCACTACTTGCTCAGTCAGCCTCTGCATCTTTTTAGTCGTTCTCGTAGGAGTCGTATCTAGTATCGTCTGGATCTTCTTTGGGTTTGTCTCAATCCCTATGTTGGAAATCATGAATCTCAAAAACTTGCCTACCTCGACACCAAAAGCGCATTTTTTCGGATTAAGTTTCATATGATATCGCCTCAATATTTGAAACACTTTTGCCAGGTTGGATGGTGTCGCCTTAAAAGCTTAAGTCTAAGATGACCGCTCGATGCCCCAAAAGTCTCCCTTATGATCAGCTGGCTTAACAACAACTCATATCCAATGGCGACCACCAACCCTTTGACCAAGATTCTGCATCAGACTCGAAGGTGATCATTTTATAATACCTTTCACGCATAGGGGGCAATTGTTAAGCCCAACTCTACTTGCCCTCTACATACAAGACACCTGACACCCCTACCTTAGTTCACACCTGTCTTACACCTGCTAAGCCCACATGAACCCAGCAAACAAGTATAAAAGGTACGTAAATGTTGACACCCCCAACATTATCTTCATCATTCCTTCTACCTCCTACACAAATTCTTCAAAGCTTCATTGACTCAGGCATCGGAGCACATCTCATAGCTCAAAGTCTGGTGGCTTTCTAATCTCCTTTAATGCTTGACTGGTGTTGTTAATTTTAACTACGCAAATGCACGTATCGCTAATAAGTAATATAATGATGAATAAAGTATTGTTCTCACCAAGAAGTGTTACCAAATTCGTTAATTTTTAAAATAATGACAACTTAATCTTATTCAAACAGACTATTAAAACTTGTAAAATAATAACGAAACAAAGAAAAATAACAAGTAAGAATGACAATTGGAATTCTATTAATCAATAAGGAAAAGCTTAGGATTACAATCTTCCTCAACACTTCTTTTGAATCTCTTTTACTCTCTTAACTTAATTAATAGTACTAAGTTGTAAACCAAGAGTTCTAATTAATTTATAAGTATTGTCATAACGATCTCGCAATTGCTAAATGACGTTAAGGGGGAAAGGAAAAGAAATAATTTGTTTTCCTCGAAAACAAAATTGAGGGTCTGAAAACAATCTCGAAAAAAAAATGGAGTCGCCACCGATCTTTTTTGGCTAGGTGTGATCGATCACCTATTAAAAAAAATTTTTTTTAAAAATATTTCAAAATTAATTAAAACATTTTAAGAAAACCAATTTTGAGGTTTGCACTTTGAACCAGAGAGAAAACAAAGGTGGGTTCGGGAGTCGATTACGTCACGGGGAAGGATTAGCACCCCTACAACGTCCGTATAAAACGGTACCTTATTAATCAGGTGTTATCATGAAGTCTCAATTAAAGTTGGTTTTAGCTTCAATATTTAAAAATAATTCCTTTTAAAAACAATCATATTCCTTGAGAATGACCCGGAATTTATAAACATAAAATTTTCTATATTCCCCGGCAAACCCGATAAAACATAAAATTTTCCCTTTATTTTGAAATTCTCCGAATCACCCTCGTTTTTTGAGAAAAAAGATATTCTGTTGTTAATGATAATTGATGATATCCTCCCCGACAGACCCAGCAGAGAACTCATTAATTATTTTAACTCTGGTACAATCTTATTTTATTAAAAATCATTATTATTTTTCATGCATTTAAAATCATTTAAAAATGATCATGGATATGCAAATTATTACTAAGATATAAATATAAATAAAACAAAATGTATAATTATCATGACATGGCGAACATTTTAATATGGCATGGCAAATAAATCATGACGTGGCATATATTTTATTATGACATGACATATAATTTAATACATTGTAAAATTTATTATGGCATGACATACAATTTATAAGGGCATCAATCATCATAGAATATGCATATCAATCAAAATATCATGATTAAAATAGCAACGTGGACATTAATTCTAAAATGACATCATCATGGAATATGCATGAACATGGAATATCATGATTAAGATAGCAATGTAGATATCAATCAGAGAATGACCTCATCATGGAATATGCATGAACATAGAATATGCACACATCATTGTTTTTGAATTCTTTTTCATGAATTTTTTTTGGTGTGAAATTACATAAATGGCATACGTCGGGACATTTTACGGACTCCCCGACAGACCTGACAAAGCTTTGGAAAAAAATCTTGCATTTGACATTTATATAATTCTGAGTAAAACAAAAACCGTAATTTACAATTTCATAAATATGTGCATTGAATAATTTCCTAACCTCCCCGACAAAGATTAAGAACTAATTCTCGCCAAATACTTACGAAACCGGAAAAGCACGTTTTTATGCTAAATAAATAAAAAAAACATTTTTAAATATGAAATGCATGAAAAACGGAATGTGTTTCTCTCTTGAAGAGAGGATATTCAAACACCTAAAAAGATGTCCGACTACCTTTGAAAGAAACTTAAATTGGATTTTTAAATTGGAAGATTTCGGGCACGAATTTTTTCTCGGATTAAGGGCATCCGAATACCATTGTTTGAAATCCAAATGCCTCTAAACGAGCCTTAATGCAAACATTTTGAAAATCAAAACAAGTTAAAAAATGATGCAATTTTGAAAGAAAAACACAAGGTGGCCGAATGGCCTAGTATAAAAGCCGAAGGTTTTTTTCGGGTTTGAAGCTTGTTTTATCTACCCATGATCCAATTTTCTTAATTTTTTTTTAAACTTTAAAATACTATGAAAACAACCTCAAAACAGTAGCCAAAAGTTTCGCCCAGCCCCTATCTTTTTGTACAAAAAAACGAGACCTTTGCTAGCTTTAAAGCTTGTTTTGACTCCAAAAACTTGGTTTTAGTTAACTATTTTTTTTACCCCGTATAAAAAATTCAAAAAAATCTGAAAAAATGGATTTAGGTTTAGCTAATGGTGAAATAGATGAGATAGAAACAATTTTTTATTTGAAAAAAAAATGCATAGAGAAAATATTGGCCGAAATCAGCATATCCAACTTGCAAAACATTGTTTTTTCCAACTAGTTTGAAAAATAGATTTTGGCTATAGATCATTGGTTGATCTTAACCAAAATCATGATGAAAATGGTTTGAAAACATGATTTACAGCAAGCAAGAATGATTGGCTTAAGGCTAGCCCCTTGGATGTAAATCCGGCTATAGACATCACTTGGTAGAAACCAAGATCATCAAGCTCAAAATCATTTTTTCAATGGGAAATAAACAATAAACAACAAACAATAGACAATATCCAGCAAGATACACATATGGAAATGACAATATATAGGCAAGAAAATGTAAACAAACAAGAAAACAAAGGTTGGCTCAAGCCTAGCCCCTTGGATACTAGATCCGGCTATAGCCATCACTTGGTAGGAACCAAGATCATCAAGCTCAAGAACCTTTTTATTTTTATTTTTTAAGAAGGAAAAACAAAGAGAAGATCACTATCCTACCACAATAGTCCAACCCAAATCAAATAGCAATCAAGAAAAATGAAGCAAACACAAGCACAATGAAGCACTAGTTTCGGCCAAAAAGAAAAGAGAGGAAGAAAAAGAATTTTTGCAAGCTTTTTAATGTTGTAAAAGAAGAAGAGAAGAAGAAAATTTTTGATAAACCTTTTTAAAGCTTTAAGATTTCAATAAAAGCACAAGAAATAAAGCTTGAAAATAGATGAAAAAGATCAAAGAGAGCAAACTACCTTAGTAAGCTTTCAAGAACCGACACCTTTCAACCTCCTTTTTTTCTCATTTTCCTCTCTTCTTTTCCCTTTCTCCTTGGAAAATTTTTAACCAACTTCCTCTTTTTTTAATGATAGTCGAATGCCCCGCTTTAAAATGACCCTTGGGCTGCATTTTATCCTTCCCTTTTACCCTTGGCCGAATAGGCTCTCCTTTGCCCCATTGGTCATGCTTTTTTCAAGTCCAACATGGTCCCCCCTTCCACATGACCATCTTTTCCTGTTCTTTAGGACCAAGTTTCATTCTTATTGGACCAAAATACCATGTCATGTACTCTTGTCCCCTTTATCTATCATACTCATCCATTTTTTTATAAACAAGTTACCTTGTGTTTTCTCTACAATGTCATCACTTCTTTATTTTACTACATTATTGCCTTGGGTTATTTCCACACACTTCCTCCATATTTTATTTATTTCTTTTCACCTCTCCATTATTCCCAAATTAATTTTCTCTTTAATTGGACCATTCTCTACAACTCCAAATTTTTAAAATGTGCACCTTAGTCCTTCAATCTTTCAATTTCTTCTTAAAATTGATTCATCTCTTATTTTCCTTGTAATTGATCTCTTCAAATCCATTCCTTCATTGATTTCTTTTTAAATTGAACTTTCAATTTCTTCCAATTTCAATTTTTTCCTCAAAAATTGAACTTTCAATTTGTTCAATTTAGTCCTTGGATTTTCAATTCTTCTTCAACTTGGCTCCTTCTTTCACTCTCCTTGCAATTGAGCTTCTTGAATCTATGTATTTATTGATAATTCTCCAAGTTGAACTTTTAATTTCATCCAATTTAATAATTTCCATACTTTTTCCCAAAATTGGAACTTTCAATTTATTTAATTTTGTCCTTATCTTTCCAATTCATCTTTCAATTGACTTTTCTCTCTTTTCTCCATCGAATTGACCTTTGAATACCTCCATTTATTGATTATTTTCCAAATTGGGACTTCAATTTCATCCAATTTGATCATTTTCACACTTTTCCCCAAAATTGAAACTTTCAATTTATTCAATTTTGTCCAATTCTTTTTCCAATTCATCTTCCAATTGATTTCTCTTTTTACTCTACTTGAAATTGGACTTTCAAATACCTCCATTTATTGATTCTTTTCCAGATTGAACCTTCAATTTTATTCAATTTGATAATTTCTACACTTTTCCCCAAAATTGGAGTTTCCAATTTATTCAATTCATCTTCCAATTACTTCACCTTTTACTCGTCTTGAAATTGGACTTTTAGATACCTCAATTTATTGATTATTTCTCAGATTGAAACTTTAATTTTATCTAATTTGATCGTTTTCAAACTTTTCCCCAAAATTGGAGTTTCCCATTTATTCAATTTAATCCTTTCGCTTTCAATTCTTCTTCAAATTGATTTCTTTCTTTATCCTCCTTAAAATTGAACCTTGGAATCCCATTCTTTTATTGATTCTTCCTTCAATTGGAGTTTCAGTTTCAGTTTCAGTTCCACTCAATTTAATTCTTTCTTCAAATTCTTTGAGATTGAACTTCCAATTTGTTCAATTTATTCCTTCCACTATTTTCCTTCTTAAATCTCATCTTTCCTCAATCCAATTATCTCAAATTCCATTTTCACTATCTTTAATATGTCCAAATTGAGCTCCCTGTCTTCCCAATTTTGCTTTTCCACCTTTGATTCCAACTTTTGATTTTTTTTCAATTTAGTTCCTAGACTATTTCTCTTCCATTTTCCTTTCCATTTTCAATTATAGTTCTCCGGATATCAAGATTGCTTTTCCACCATTCAATCCACTTCTTAAATCTTGATTTTTTGAAAGTTGACCTTTTTAGTTGACTTTGACTTTTGGTCAACTTTGACTTTTTGGTCAACTTTGGCTTTTTGACTTTCTTTATATCCTGTCCGTTGTGTCTAAACCAAGTGTAGGGACATTGGGCCATGAAATCGAGGTAGAATTTAAGAATATGGATTTGAAAGAGGAACTTACCTTGTTTAGGGGCTCCGACAAAATTATGTTTCTACTGTCCCTCTTTGGCCATTGCTGGGAATCAGGAATAGGGCAAAGACAAATAGACAATAGTTTTATCCGGGTGTGGAGGTTATTCGAACAGAGAGGTTTTTTTTTAATAGTCTTAAAGTAAAGCAAAATTTTAAAGGTTTTGATCTTGAGTTGAAAATACCTTGACTGCTATACCAAGGCTCGACTCGTCTCAAGGGAACGAATTCGATTTTGAAAAGCAAAAGCAATACCTCGGCGATGATCCCGAGGCTTAACCCATTTTTAAAAACAAGTTCAATTTAAAAGAAAAAGAAATACCTCGACGGTGATCTCGGGGCTCGACCTATTTGGAAAAAGCAAGTTCGATTTAAAATAAAAGAAATACCTCGACGATGATCTCGGGGCTCGACCCATTTAGAAAAAATGAGTTCGATTTAAAAACAAAAGAAATACCTCGATTCCAATCTCGGGGCTCGACCTATTTAGAAAAAATGAGTTCAATTTAAAAACAAAAGAAATACCTCGACGACAATCACGGGGCTTGACCCATTTAGAAAAAACGAGTTTTATTTAAAAACAAAATAAATACCTCGATGACAATCTCGGGGCTCGACCCATTTAGAAAAAAATGAGTTCGATTTAAAAACAAAAAAAATACCTTAATGACAATTGTCGCAACCTAAAAAATAACATGCCTCATCGCGATACTTTATTCGTTAAGTGTGACATTGGGGAAAACATAAGAAAAGACGACTTGATTTCTCTTGAACTAAAATGAAGGTTTTAAAAAGACCTCGAAAAAGAAATGGAGTCGCCACCAATCTTTTTTGGCTAGGTCTGATCAGCCACCTATTAAAACTGGTTTTGTAAAACATTTTAAAATTAATTAAAACATTTTAAAAATGAATTTCAAGTCTGTGTTTTTTAAACCAGAGAAATCAAAGAAGTGAGTTCGGGACTCGATTACGTGCGGGGAAGGATTAGCACCCCCACAACGTCTCTATAAAATGGTACCTTATTAATCGTGTGTTATCTCAAATCTCGGTAAAAAGCCGATTTTAGATTTGGCATTTTAAAATAATTCCCAATTTAAATAAAAAATATTTCTATTTTCAATTGAAAATGATTCAGAATTTATTAATTCAAAATTTTCCTATATTACCCGACAAACGCGGCAAAATATAGAAAATTTTATTTATTTGGAAAATTTTCCGAATCATCCTCATTTAAAAAAAGATATTCCGTTATTAATGATAATTGATGATGTCTTCCCCGGCAACCCGGAGGAGAACTCATGAATTATTTTAACTCGGGAATAACTTTATTTTATTTAAAATCATTATCCTTTTTTAAAACATTTTTTAAAAGATGAATACGAAAATGTATGACATAATAAAAGATGAAAAAGTAAAATCTAGATGACATGGTATAATCTAAATGACATGATATAACCTAAGTGACATAATATATTTTAAATGATATGATATAATCTAAGTGACATAGTATATTCTAAATGATATGAAACATAGAATAATATTATCATGAAATATGCATGTAAATAAAAAACAATGCATGAACATAATAAACCTAAAAATATATATGGCAAAATAATTTATGACTAAGCAAAAAGCATAGGATAACAAAAAATATTCATAACCATATAACAATCAATATAACATCATGAAATATAAATCAAAACAATAACATTACCATAGTAATATTCATAGCAAAAATCATATATCATGCATGGACATGGAAAATGCAATGCATGAAAGTGTATTTTTTTCCTCTAAATAATGACATCTGTATATCTAAAAAGATATCCGACTACCTTAGGAAAAAAACATCAAATCAATATTTTTTGAATAAAAAATTCTTTGTGATTGGTTTGAAAGTAATTTTGAAAATTTTGGATGAAAATAATACTAAGGCCGAAACCCCCCTTTAAAAGGCTCTATTTCCCTAACTTTGAAAACCCGGACTTGACCACCCTTAACCCGACCTTTATAAAATCATTTTTTAGGATTAAAATGACTTAGAAATCAACCTAAGACAGTGGCTAAGGTTCTAAATCAGCCCCCTCTTAATTCCTTAGCCAAAACATAAAATTATTTCTTCTTGAAATCAAATCAAACCTTACTGACCAGTTTTAAACGTGATTTTTTTTACCTATTTTTAAAATTTCAAAAAAATCTAAAAAAATTATGGGAAACTTAGAACATGTCGAAATCTATGGGAAAACATTGGTTTAATTTTTAGACTAAGGATGACTTACCAGAAAAATCACGAAAGTCAGAACACTAGGTGAAAAACTGTTTAGCCAAAAACTATTTTTAAACCTTTGAAAAAATCACTCAAAATCAGAATAAAAATGTTGGAGACTCCTCTAAGGACCTACAAACAAAAGTAAAAATTTCTAAAATTTTTGACAAGGATTGCCTAATGAAAAAAAATCACAAAGATATAAAATCCAACTTGACAATCTTAATTTTCCACAAACATGCTCATGAGAGCTTGGCTTTGAGCCATTGATTGGCTTAAGTCAAAAATCAAGTGGGATGATATGAAATGAATGAACAAACAGCAAGTTAAATGTTTGAAATGCATGACCTAATTCCTAAATGACATAGCAAATGCATGGCATAAAAGATGATGTTATGCCTAGATAGAAAATGCATGGCAATTAATACAACCCTAGACCTAATATGCATGAAAATGCATGGAAATAAATATCCTAGACCAAATGACCATGAAACATGCATGGAAATACAAAATGACCTAAGACTAATAAGCATGAAAATGCATGGCAATACAAAAATGACCTAATGCCTAAAATGTCATGAAAATGCATGGCAATACAAAGATGTCCTAATGCCTAATATGATATATAAACATGCATGGATATATATGAACATATAATGACCAAATGAACATAATAATAATGCATGAACATGGCGCAACCAATACACATTCTCATGGCATAAAGATGAAAAGCATGAATGAAAGCATGATATCCAACCAACCATGATAAAAATTCAAATGCACAAGGCAACAAACACCATGGAAACCGAATAGACCATAAGAGGATATGTGAAATTTAAGCAAGAAAATAACACAAACACATGGCATACTAAATATGCAAGACATAAATGAAAACATGTTAGACAAATAATCATGATGAAAATGGAATAAACATAGCTAGACAAATGCATAAACACATGGTATGGCATTAACACAATGCATGAACAACTTAATATAGTGAAAACAGAAAATTAAAAATAGCAAACAAAGTAGTAGACCAGAAAATAAATGATAAAATCAGCAAAATAAGAACAAGTAAGTAAAGAAGGTTAAAAATAAGCTCCATATCTTGATTATTTTAAAAAGCTAGAACATCAAAACAAGCTTACATATTACAACAAACATTGGAATCTTTATGCTCAAAACCCCGATTCAAGTAGTCATTTATTTGGTACCTCCCAAGGATCAGGAGCTGCTATTCTAACCCTTCTCGGGGGATTCCATCCACAAATGCAAAGTTTATGGCTGACTGATATTGCACACCATCATTTAGCTATTGCATTTCTTTTTCTCGTTGCTGGTCATATGTAAAGAAAGACAGAATGAATGAAAGAGAATTCTTACGAATAGGTTCTTTGAATGATGAACAAATAGGGATGCATTCATTCATAAAAAATAGGATCAACCCCCATTGCATATTGATACTTATCGGGTATAGAATAGATCTGCTTCTCTTTTTTCTTCTGAGCCGAATTCTTCCCTTATTACTAATGGAATAGAACAAATATTAATCCTTTCTCCGAAAGAATCCACCGAAAATGGTAAGGTTCTTCGCTTTGCATCGAATTAAACCGCATGCTCCACCGCTTGTGCGGGCCCCCGTCAATTCCTTTGAGTTTCATTCTTGCGAACGTACTCCCCAGGCGGGATACTTAACGTGTTAGCTACAGCACTGCACGGGTCGATACGCACAGCGCCTAGTATCCATGATTTACGGCTAGGACTACTGGGCATCTAATCCCATTCGCTCCCCTAGCTTTCGTATCACTGAGAAATAAATCAAACACAACACAAGCATTCCCAAGGGGGTATTCGGCCAACTTAAAAAAAGGGTTAAAAAAATTGATTTTTCATTTTTTCATGAAAATATAAGATAGGAGCTTTGAAAGGAAGTTTTAAAAGCCTTTATTACATAGTCAAAAACAACAAGAAATCACAAAATCTCAAGGGAAATCAGCAAATTAAACATGGAAAAAGAAAGAAAATGCAAGAGTTAGGTGCCAAAAGGCTACCTTTCAAAGCTATCTTTCAAGCTTTTCTTTTCTTCTCTTCTAAATTTTCTTTTCTTTTCTACACTTAGCTATTGCTCCATAAATGAAAAATTATCAGCCAAAAGAACCCTTAGCAAAATGAAAACCCTCCCCTCTTAATGGTAGCCGAATGGTCACTATTGGTGTAAGATGTTGTCATTTTGTTTCCTAACTAATTTGATCCAAAGGACACTAATCAAAGATGCTAAAAATGTGAATTTACCACCCGTAGATTAAGTGATCAGCCCCTAACAAATACAGTTGTTCTAAAATATGTAACCATAATGTTGACATCCTTCCTCTTTATTAATTTGACCATGTGGCAAAATCACAAAAGCTTGATAAAAAAATAACTACCTTCCTATCCAATTTTGGCCTTTGGATGAAAGAACTGAGCAAAATTTATCCTCCTCTTGGGCTGGCTGAATGGCCTTTCAAATTCCAGCCCTCTCCTTATTTTTTTTAAATTGCAAAAAATGCTCTCTTCGGTTTCTTCGATAAAATTGCACTTAGCCCCCCAAACTTGATTAAATAGCAAACAAACTCCAAATCCGGATTTTATTTTTTTTCAATACTTCCTAAATAAATAAAATTGGGTTATGAAAGTTTTCATAATTTTTCGAGCCCGTTTGCTATTTTTCCCGGATTTATCTTCTAGAATTTTGGTTTGATGCCTCTCAAAATTGGCCTTTTTCAATTGAGCTCTGATTCTGGATTTTTCTTCTCTAATCTCTTCCAAACAATATAAGATTGAGATTTGAAAGTTTTCATAATTTTCCGAGCTCATTTGCTATTTTTCCCGGATTTATCTTCTTGAATTTCAACTTTATGGGCCCAAAATTTGCCATTTCTCGAATGAGCTCTGGTTCTGGATTTTTATTAGCCAATCTCTTCCAAATCATATAATATTGAGATCTAGAAGTTTTCATAATTTTCCGAGCTTATTTGCTATTTTTTTCTAATTTATCTTCTGGAATTTCGATTTGATGCCTCCCAAATTTGGCCTTTTTCAATTGAGCTCCGATTCTGAATTTTTCTTCACCAATCTCTTCCAAATAATATAAAACTCAGATCTGGAAGTGTTGGTGATTTTCCGAGCTCATTTGCTATTTTTTCTAGATTTTCCAAGATTGCCCTTTAACCTCCGAAACCTCGATTTTACTCAAAACTGGTCCCATTTTTAGATTTTATTTTTCCAGGCCTTTGTTATATATTGAATTGGAGTTGGTCCAAAAACAACCAATCTTTACGATCAAATTCCGCTCCGATTTGATTTTTTCTTTTTCCAATATTGAGAATTTCGTCATTTCTCCGTTTTTCCCCTAAATCGGCTCTTTTCTCGGAATTACTTCAAACTGAGCCTTGCGCTATATTTGTTTACCCACTCTTCATCAATTAGGGGCTTTAACTTTACCGAATCGGGCTATTTCTGTAGTTTTCCCTAATTTTGCCAAAATTCACCAAAAACCCTAATTTTTGATTTTCTTCCAAATTGACTCTTCCTTTGGTTTTGCTTCCAAATGGCCTTTCCAATACCCGTAGTCATTGATTATCTTTCATTCAAAATCTCCAATTTGACCAATTTGATCGTTTAAGCACTTTTCCCCAAATTTATCGAATTAAGGTTTCCTTTCCACTAAATCTCTATAACCCATCTTCCGAACTCCATATCTTTCGTTGGAGACCTCGGATTATCAAAATTCTTTCACCATTGTTCAATTAAACTTTGAATCTTGATTTTGAATGAGGGATGACTTTTTAGTGGTTGACTTTTTAAAGTTGACTTTTCTGGGGTTGACTTTTTCCAAATTGACTTTTCATGCTTGCCTTCTTAAACTAAGTCTCGGAGTACCACTTGCAGGATGAGAAGAGAATTTCTGCATTCTAAAACATTATCAGGAAGAAAAATTTACCTGATTTAGGGATCCAGACAAAATTATGTGTTTACAGCTGCCCCTCTTTGGCTATTGCTGAGAATCACTAACTTTGTCCGGTTAGTGAAGCCATATGTGAAGAAAAGGAATGAGAGTTTTTATTTTATTTCTTTTTATGATTAAAAGCTGTAAGATATAAGATTTTGTCCTTAAATTGAGTTCCCTGACTAATCAAGGCTCGATCCGTCTTAAGGAAACGAGTTCGATTTGTAAGAGAAGAAAATTATGCCTGGAGGTCTTAAAAATATTGCTCGGAGGTCTTAAAAAATTGTGCCCGGAGGTCTTATCCATGATTATTGGAAAATTGTGCTCGGAGGCGACCAAAATGGTGCCCAGAGGTCTTATCTATAACTTTTGGAAAATTATGCCCGATGGCCTTAAAAATGGTGGCCAGAGATCTTATCCATGATCTAGAAAATTATGCCCGGAGGCCTTAAAAATGGTGAAAGAATTGTGCCTAGAGGCGACTTTAAAAATGATGCTCAGAGGTCTTATCTAGGATATTGAAAAATGGTGCCCGGAGATCTTATCTATGATCTGGAAAATTGTGCCTGGATGCAACTTTAAAAATGATTTGGAAGAATTATGCCCGGAGGCGATTTTAAAAATGATGCCCGGAGGTCTTGTCTAGGATTTTGAAAACTAGTGCCCGTAGATCTTAAAAAACGGTGCCCAGAGGTCTTATCTATGATCTAGAAAATTGTGCTCGGATGCGACTTTAAAAACGATTTTGAAGAATTGTGCCCGAAGGCAACTTTAAAAATGATGCCTGGAGGTCTTATCTAGGTTTTTGAAAACTGGTGCACGGAGGTCTTAAAAAATGGTGCCCGGAGGTCTTATCTATAATCTGGAAAATTGTGCCTGGATGCGACTTTAAAAACGATTTTGAAGAATTGTTGAAAATTAACCTGAAGGTTTTGAGAAAATGCAAATGCTTCTTGAAGCAGGTGCAAATGATTAACAAGATGCACATACTTCATATTGCAAATGTAAATGTCTTGAATTGATGTAAATGCTTCTTGATGCTTCATGGTGCAAATGTAGATGTCTTGGATTGATGCAAATGCTTCTTGATGCAAATGAGATGTTGGATAAGATGTAGATGCTTTATGGTGTAAATACAAATGTCTTGGATTGATGCAAATGCTTCTTTATGCAGATGTTGAATAAGATGCAGATGCTTCATGGTGCAAATGCAAATGGCTTAGATGGATACAAATGCTTCTAAATGATGCAAATGCAAAGATCCTCAAATAACACAATTACTTCACGGAATGATGCAAATGCAAAGATCAACAATGTGCAAATGCTTCTCAATGATGCAAATACGAAAATTGGCATTGACACAACTACTTCATGGAATGATCCAGATGCAAAGATCGACAATGTGCAAATCTTTATAAATGCAAAGATCAATAATGATGTAACTACTTCATGGAATGATGCAGATGCAAAGATCAACAATGCGCAAATGCTTCTAAATGATGCAAATACAAGGATCGACAATGCGCAAAATGCTTCGAAATGCAAAGATCAATAATGATGCAAATGCTTCATTAAAAGATGAAAATGCCCCCGATCATTTTTCTAGACTTTGGCTTAGCCTTTTGAATTCATTTTTCCTTTTCAAATCAGAGTATATCTTCAATTCATTTTTCAATCTTTGGCTATTCTATATGCCCCAACAGTTTTCAAACTCTTATTGACAGAAGTCTACTTGCCGAGTTGTATTTCTTCTTTATTTGGAAGTCAAGGTTAACCTTAGTAGTTCCACACCTTTGGGTTAGAAAAACCCTTATCTCATGTCAACATCAAAATGGGTATTTCAAAAATATTTTTATTTTGCTTTTTGAAAACAATCTTGCTCATTTAATGAAAACTTTTGATCCAAAAATATCAACCCCATAGTCTGTGATGTACGAATCTTTTGAAGACTGATGATCACTGTTAGAAATTTCCCTAAGTGTCAATATGAATTTTTCAATTTGAATTGGCAAGGCTTGGTATAACAAGATTTTGGTTGGTCGAAGAAAACTTCACAACAAAAATGTATGTCCCTTCTAGGCTCACAAATGGAACAGGTAAAAACCAAACAAATTCAACATTCTTTTAGTTTCCATATCAAGGCATTTTGATAAGCGTCAAGATTGACCGGGATGTTTAAACTGGAAAGTTTAATCTTGGAGGGAAAAAAGTTTCAGTTTTTGAAATCAATCTTCCAAATGAGATTTGACAATTTAGGAGGTTCAGGAATTCCTAGATGTTCCTCGATGATCACTTCTTTTGTTATGGTATCGGCATTGACATAGATGGTATCGAAAATTCCCATTTTACTCTAGACCCTCGTTTTTGGGTTTTCACCCTAGAGTCCCATTCTTTCCATTTTTTTTTATTCTTTTTTTTTATTGTTTTACCATGCACTTGAGAATTCTAAATTCTTCCATAGTGAAATGATAATTCGATGAGATGGGATAAAATCTGAAGAAAAACCCTTCAAATTAAATATTTATGCTTGATCAAAATGGACTTTTAAAGCACGTAATGTAGGTCATGGTTCGTGGTTCAGAAAGAAAGGATAAATAGGCCCAGAATATGTGTTTGAAGATGATCAGATCAAGGATCATTTCTTGAGGAGGATTCCCTTTGAAGCATTTGCCCCTTTTTGGACTTTTCTAACTTTCTTCTGACTTTGCTCCTTTCTTTCTTCGCTTTTGGCTTTCATTTGCCATACTTTATCATACTTTTGTTTTTGTTATTGTTTTTCCTTCTTTTTTTGTTCTTTTTTTCATTTCGACAGAGTGAGCCCTTATTTATTTTGGGTGCTCAAATTTTTTTGTATCTGTCTCCGGACTAGGACTCATTTCTCAATGATCTTTGAGAAGATCATTCCTCGCATTTGCCCTCCAGTGTAGAAGGTGATCCTTGATCGGGGTTCAAAGAAGAAAGAATTCTTTCGGCCCAAAAGGGGTGACTATGGATAATTTCTTTTTTTGAAAGGGATATGAAAGATGGTCATTTCTCATATCAAGCACAAATATTCTCATTGAAAAGCAATCTCTAGGGGAATAGATAATCATAATTTCATTTTGCACTTTGGAATCATCCGAATTCTAATATGCATGATATCACAAATTTTATTTTTTTTGTCGTATGCCCCCAATGATTCATGTATTAGTTCAATCCTTATTCACCATGTATCCATCATTTCCGCATATGATGCCCCAATTTTATTAACCATGAGAATTTGTTGCTGGGATTCGTCTCATGCTGAAACAGAGATAATGTATAATTTAATCAACAAGTTAAATATACAACGCAGCGGAATAAAATAAAACAAAGGGACACCGAATCCCTACATTGATCTGCCAATGAATTCAAAACGATCAAACTGTCAAGAACAGATAACAATCAAAAATCTCATACCTTTGTAATGGAGATTGTCGAAACCACATCATAGATTCTTGATGTTCTTGCTTTTTATACACAATGCTAGCTTGTCGAAGACCAAAGTCGTCCAATTGTCCGACCTCTAATGGTAATCCACACAAGTGATCTGAAAGCCTTCACAAGGTTGAGATTATGTTTTGCCAAGACGATGCTAGTGGTCTAGGTAGTGAGAAACCTTCCTCCTCGTACTTTAGTTAGCCGAAAAGAAGCAGGCCAGAAGCAAACTGATTCCTCCTCTTCACATGGAGGTGAGAGAATGCGGCTACCAGGGTTTTTCTTCCTTAAGGGGAGGCAGCAACAACATAAGGCGTATATATATTATTAGGTTTAGTGTATGCCAACTCTTGGACTTATTTCACTATAGCCCTTACACATATATTATTAAACATTCACAATAAGCCCACAACACTTAATGAATATTTAATCTGGCCCAATCTCATTTTAATTTCAATAATCACCTTTCGTGTGTGACCCATTAGGCCCTTAACATGTTGGCAATAAATATAATAAATTCAATTAAGAATTTTATCTTTATATTTATAGATCATGAGCGGCATCTAGCAATGCATCATGACCACCTAAATGTCAAGAGAGTCATCAAGCTTCGACTAGCCTTCCGTGTACAATATGTCTGTGTAATTCGATCCCTTCATCAAATATCTCGGGATAGAATAAAGCATGGTTTAGTGTCTACTCTTAACCCATTCCATATTAGATCTGCAGCTTTATATTAACTCCTTAAGTATTGCCTTGGCCAAGGACTTCAATAAGTTAATATAAGCCAAATACATGTGAGATATGTCCCCTTAATCACTTGGGGTGATGAATCCTCTTTGGACCACTCATTCATCTTCGTATGCTTTATGTCATACTCAATAACACCCTACTTTAAGCATCCTCGTGATTTGGACCCTTTCGTGATGAAATCTAAGTATGACAGTTCACATACAAGATGACTTGGTGTCACAAGTCATAGGATTACATACACTATTGACACATGAGAGTATTTACCATAGACACTTGACTGAAAACCAAATGGAACTCTCATAGCGGGTCATGTTCAGTGAACTTGTTCAACTAACAAGCACCCATATGTTATCCCCAAGTATCTCTATACTTTCAACCTATGAGATCAGTTGCATGCATCAAGTGCATGAAGGCTTAACATATGCTAGTCTTTGAGCATTGTCAATGCCCTGTCTTGACAATACAATTACCAGGAATAGTTTACAAACACGTCATTGATTTATAAGGATCCTCATAATTGTAACATCTTACATTTCCTTTGGAATGCCATTGTGTCTCATGGGCTTTATCTTCACAAGTCATTTATAACAATTATAACAATACTTATGGATAAAGAAATACCTCAATTATAATTAATAAACTATAATATGCAATACATGAATATATAAATAGTGTTTTACAAGCCTAACTAGAATGGCTTGTAGGGCTTACACCAACAATCTCCCACTAGCACTAAAGCCAATCGCCCATGTACTTAAGCCCATGTCTTTCCATGTGACGAATATGTTTCTGCTGGGACAGAACCTTAGTAAAAGGATCAGCTATATTGTCCTCTATGGGTACCCTTTCCATACTTATATCACCTCTTTGAATTATGTCTCTAATCAAGTGATATTCCCGTAATACATGTTTGGATTTGTGATGAGACCGTGGTTCCTTAGCTTGCGCTATGGCTCCATTGTTATCACAATAAAGTGGTACTGGATCAACAATGCTTGGAACCACACCAAGTTCAGTTAAGAACTTCTTAATCCAAACAGCCTCCTTCACTGCCTCACACGCGGAGATGTATTCAGCCTCTGTTGCTGAATCTGTAGTTGTAGTCTGTTTGGAACTTTTCCAACTGACTGCAGCTCCATTTAAGGTAAATACGTAACTGACCTGCGATTTACTGTCATCCCTATCAGTTTGGAATCCAGCATCTGTATAACCCCTTACTTGGAGTTCAGCCCCTCCATAGACCAAGAAAATATCCTTAGTTCTTCTGAAGTACTTGAGGATATTCTTCACAGCAGTCCAGTGAATTTCACTAGGATTGCTTTGGTATCGGTTCGTGACACTCAGAGCGTATGATACATCTGGTCTTGTGCATAACATGGCGTACATGATAGATCCTATTGTCGAAGCATACGGGATCCTATCCATCAGTGTCCTTTCTTCATAAGTTTTAGGACACATCTCTTTCGAGAGTTGTACACCATGTACCATAGGCAAGTTACCTCTTTTGGAGATATCCATGCTAAATCTCTTTAGCACACTGTCTATGTAAACGGATTGGGATAATCTAAGCAACCTTTTCGATCTATCTCTATAGATCTTAATTCCCAGAATATATGCTATTTCTCCCAAATCCTTCATGGAGAACTGTTTGGACAGCCAGACTTTGGTGGTCTGAAGCATAGGTACATCATTTCCTATGAGCAATATGTCATCGACATATAGCACTAGGAACACAATTGCATGTTCGTTTACCTTCTTGTAACCACATGTTTCATCAAGATTCTTAATGAAACAAAATTCTTTAATTATTTCATCAAACCTGATGTTCCAACTCCGAGATGCTTGCCTTAGTCCATAAATGGACTTTTGTAGCTTTCATACCTTATTAGATGTGGCCTTGGATGAAAAACCTTCAGGTTGTGTCATATACACTTCCTCTTGCAAATTCCCATTAAGGAATGCTATTTTTACATCCATCTGCCATATCTCATAATCATGGTATGCTGCAATAGCAAGCATAATCCTAATGGACTTTACCATGGAAACTGGTGAAAAGGTTTCTTCAAAATCAATGCCTTCAACTTGATTATAACCTTTTGCAACCAATCTGGCCTTATACGTTTATATATTGCCATCCATGTCTGTCTTTATCTTGTAGATAGGGTTTTATCCCTTGAGGTGGATCAACTAAAGACCAAACATGGTTCACTTCCATGGCTTCCATTTCGAATTTCATGGCTTCTAGCCATTTCTTGGAATTGATGTCCAACATCGCTTCCTCATAGGTAGCAGGTTCATTATCGACGGGCAAAACATCACTTTCCAAAAGAATCCATATCTTATTGGAGTTTGCCTCTCCCTAGCATCCAATGCCTCGACCAATGACTTAGGTTCTGAGGGAATGTTAGGTTATGGTTCTTGAACTTCTTCAAGATCTATTTTACTTCCACTGAATCCTTCTAGTAGAAACTCTTTCTCTAGAAAAGCAGCGCGTTTTAACACAAGCACCTTTTGATCAGTAGGACTGTAAAAGTAATATCTAGCAGTCTCTTTAGGATATCCCACAAACTTATATTTTTTTGATCTAGCTCCCAGTTTATCAGAAGGTACATGCTTCACATAAGCAGTACATCCCCAAATCTTTAGATAAGATAAACATGGCTTCTTTCTATTTCATATCTCATATGGTACCTTATCTACCAATTTGCTTGGAACCCTATTTAGAAGGTAAGCTGCAGTTTCTAAGGCATATCCCTAAAAGGATATTGAAAGGTCAGCCTTAGACATCATGGATTGAACCATGTCCAACAAGGTCCGATTTCTCCTATCGGATACTCCGTTATGTTGAGGAGTTCCAGGTGGAGTCCATTGCGATAGAATTCCATTATCTGTTAAATGACCCAAGAAATCATGGGTTAAATATTCTCCTCCTCGATCCGATCGAAGAGCTAGAATATTTTTCCAGTTTGTTTCTCTACTTCAGCTCTGAACTCTTTGAACTTTTCAAAAGCTTCAGACTTGTATCTCATCAGATACACATAACCATATCTAGAATGATCATCGGTAAAGGTTATGAAGTATGAGTAATTACCTCTAGCAGCTGTGTTTAGTGGCCTACAAACATCTGAATGTATTATGCCCAAAAAAACGCCAGCTCTTTCACCCTTTCCAGTAAAGAGAGTCTTGATCATCTTACTAAGGAGACAACATTCACAAGTCCCATATGATTCATAATCAAAGGGTTCCAAATAACCATGTTTATGTAATTTTAAAATCCTTGTCTCATTGATATGACCAAGTCTACAGTGCCAGATGTAAGTCTTACTTGGATCATCCTTTCTTGCTTTCTTGACATTTATATTGAACATATGCATCTTTGGATCCAAAACATATAATCCATTATGTAATGTTGCTGGTCCATAGTGAATGTCTTTAAGAATGATGGAGCAACTATTGCCCTTCATTCTTATCTCGAAACCATCATTAATAGTGAGGTATGAAACCGAAATGATGTTTCTAGACAATACTGGAACAAAGTAACAATCTTTTATGTCATTAAATAGATGTGAACCGCATCCTGAATCAATTATCCAGGAATTGGATTTAACAGTAGAAAGATTCAGTTCAATCACAAACATAGTCAACCCAGAAACTTCTTTAAGTTCTTCTTGACTTGTCAAGTGAGTAACCTTCCTTTCATTGAGAACGCTTCTCAATCTCATGTACCAATCCAAACATTTTGGGCTAATGGCATTTACAATGCCGCACAGTACAGTTAAAGTATTAACCATTTTCAACAACCTAAGATGGAAAAAGTATATATCAGTTATATTTATGCATATATACCAATTCAAGATGAGGTATTAAATCTCTTATTGGTTTTCCCACTATTTTTTTTTTTGTTGAGATAATAGCCCTTACTATTATTCGAAAATCTCATCAAGGTATTTCTAGTGGGCTGGGATCCCTTTCAACATGTTGCAACCTTGAGTGGCTCAACAAATTACAACAAGCCTAGTTGGGTAGATAACATAGCTTATCAATTCCATCTCTATGCAACTCCCAAATCAGCTAGGTGACAACTCTTTGTCTAAGCACATCATATGTACTTCGCCTAACTTTGCCTCTAACACTATGCGATCAAGTTTGTAAGCATCCGGACAACATAGCATTAGTTGAGTAAGACCTAACTTCATAATTCAAACACATTCATACAGTAGTTTGATCTTGAGTGACTCGGCAAGCCTCCTACTGGAAGAACTCTGGTTATCTTGTTATGATGATGGAAGGCAACTTTACCATGCGAAACATGTGACTCAATATTATAAAGAGGGATTTGCTTTTCTTTAAGTCTCATCATAATAAATATTCATAGCAATTATAATATCGCATAAAATAAATCTATAACATGCTTTCTACTTGGATGATTATTGACTTTCTAATCTAATTTCCTTGAGCCATCAAAGGAAATTAGTTGGTCAAATTCCTAGGTGATTACATACATAGTCTTCAAAGCTTGCTTGTAATCTCCTTTTCTTTAGGACGTCTTTCTTCATCTTCAAGTTACAAAAATTATTCCTAACTAATCCTAATTTTACATTTTGATGTAGCTAATTACATTTGTAATAAAGAAACCTCAAGTTACATTTGAGGAGAGTTAGGTGAGGAAAGAATTTTTACAACTCCAGAAAATGAGAGATAAGACAGGGCACTCAGTCCCTATTTGATTTAATAAAAACCATAAAATTAAATTCAACCATCCATAATCATATTGGGTCTAAGTCCATAATCATCCCATACATTCACAAACAATTTATGAACATATAAATCATGCTTTAATCTCTAATTACCATCATTGATTATATTGATCCATAATTTAATTCAAAAAAAATAATAAACATTTATTCTAATCTCATTAGAATAAATCCTAATCCAATTAGGATTATTTTCTTTAATTAAATTATTATCCAATTAAATAATTTAATTGAATATTCTTGTAAATTCTTATTTTGGTGATTTATATAATTTAACAATATTACCATAATTACTAATTTTAATGTTGTATCTCTACTAGGATACTACAACATTAGTAACTTAATATTGCTAAAATTCATAAGCTATGAGAATCTGATAGAACCAAAAAACCCTAGCAAGGGAGGCGCAGGCTTTGGATACTAAGAGTAGCCGCCGCCCCCTATCTCCCTATAGGCTGTCTATCCGCTTTTCACAGCTTCCAACTTTCTAATGCTAAATCAGTTTTATGATTTTTCAGGCTTTCCAAGAACAATTTAAGCAATTTTAAATCCTAAAAATGATTAAAACATGCATTAAAAATTAGCCAAGAAAAATCTACAAGTTTTTCTCACTAAAATCACCATATTTGTGCAAAGCAGGCTTAATAGTTTTCAATCGTTGCCAAACTTTCGCCAGTTGCATTAATCAGTTTAAAACAATTTTAAACCAATTAATCAAAAAGAATTCACCATGATTAACTACTGCCTTCATCGAAACACTACAAGTGCAATTTCTCACAAATTCGGTTAGTGACAATCGAATCAGAATAACTCAAAGAACAAAATAATTTTGTTAAAGGTAACAAGATCGTATAGGAATAACATAAGCGAGGCTCTGATACCACTGTTGGGATTCGGCTCATGCTCAAACATAGATAATGTATAATTTAATCAACAAGTTAAATATACAACGCAGCGGAATACAATAAAACAAAGAGACACCGAATCCCTCCATGGATCTGCTTATGAATTCAAAACGATCAAGCTGTCAAAAACAGATAACAATAAAAAATCTCATACCTTTGTAATGGAGATTGTCGAAACCACATCATAGATTCTTGATGTTCTTGCTCTTGTACACAATGCTAGCTTGTCGAAGACCAAAGTCGTCCAATTGTTCGACCTCTAATGGTAGTCCACACAGGTGATCTGAAAGCCTTCACAAGGTTGAGATTATGTTTTGCCAAAATGATGCTAGTGGTCTAGGTTGTGAGACACCTTTCTCCTCTTACTCTAGTTAGCCGAAAAGAAGTAGGCTAGAAGAAAACTGATTCCTTCTCCTCTTTTCTCTATGCGCCGATTCTCACAGGGAGGTGAGAGAATGCAGCTACCAGGGTTTTTCTTCCTTAGGGGAGACGGCAATAACATAAGGCATATATATATATTATCAGGTTTAGTGTATGCCAACTCTTGGACTTATTGCACTATAGCCCTTACACATATATTATTAAATATTCACAATAAGCCCACAACACTTAATGAATATTTAATCTGGCCCAATCTCATTTTAATTCCAATAATCACCTTTTGTGTGTGACCGATTGGGCCATTAACATTTTGGCAATAAATATAATAAATTCAATTAAGAATTTCTTCTTTATATTTATAGATCATGAGTGGCATCTAGCAATGCATCATGACCACCCAAATGTCAAGAGAGTCATCAAGCTTCGACTAGCCTTTCATGTACAATATGTCTGTGTAATTCGATCCCTTCATCAAATATCCCGGGATAGGAAAGAGCATGGTTTAATGTCTACTCTTAACCCATTCCATATTAGATCTGCAGCTTTATATTAACTCCTTCAGTATTGCCTTGACCAAGGACTTCAATAAGTTAATATAAGCCAGATACATGTGAGATATGTCCCCTTAATCACTTGGGGTGATGAATACTCTCTGGACCACTCATTCATCTTCGGATGCTTCATGTCATACCCAATAACACCCTACTTTAAGCATTCTCATGATTGGGACCCGTTCGTGATGAAATCTAAGTATGACAGTTCACATACAAGATGACCTGGTGTCACAAGTCAAATGATTACTTACACTATTGACACATGAGAGTATTTACCATAGACACTTGAGTGAAAACCAAATGGAACTCTCATAGCGGGTCATGTTCAGTGAACTTGTTCAACTAACAAGCACCCATATGTTATCCACAAGTATCTCTATACTTTCAACCTATGAGATCAGTTGCATGCATCAAGTGCATGAAGGCTTAACATATGCCAGTCTTTGAGCATTGTCAATGCCCTGTCTGGACAATACAATGACCAGGAACAGTTTAGAAACATGACATTGATGCATAAGGATCCTCATAATTGTAACACCTTACAATTCCTTTGCAATGCCATTGTGTCTCATGGGCTTTATCTTCACAAGTCATTTATAACAATTATAACAATACTTATGGATAAAGAAATACCTCAATTATAATTAATAAACTGTAATGTGCAATACATGAATATATAAATAGTGTTTTACAAGCCTAACTAGATTGGCTTGTAGGCCTTACACCAACACTTGTATCATTACGAGGAACATCACAGGTCTAGGTTTACATTGAAAAGGCTAAGTTTCAATCTTGGGTTTGTTTGAAGTGACAAGGAAAATATGATCCAAAAACAGGTTTTCTCTAGGACATGAGATAATCCAGTCTAGTCATAATGCCCCGAGGTGTCAATCATGAAGTGATGTTTGGCTAATTGGTGTTCTATTAGAAAAGCTATGAATGGTTTTTAGCACATCCTTGACACATACCAAACTACCATGATCTAAATTCTTGAAAGAATGTCTCATTTGTTCAACTTTCAAGGGTTCGAAAGATTTTAAAAGAAGTTCGTTCCTTTGTTCATAGCCTAGACTAGAATTTACATCTTCGCTTATTCTGCAATGAAAATGGTTTATGAAGTTTAATCATTCATATTCCTTGAAGCATTCGGTCTTTCAAGTGATCTTAGTTCAAGGGATTTAGGCATCAAAAAGCCCAAAAAGAGGGGAGAGGGTATTGGGTAATTTCTAACAATGATCATCAATATTCTAGAGACTATCTATTATTAAAACATCCTTAATGGTTGTTTTTGCAAATTCAAAGTATTGTTAAAATACAACAAACACAAAGCATTTAAAATTCAAAATTCATTTAATTCATATGAATGTCGACATGAGACAAGTGTTTTCATCATGAGGTCTGAAACTACATGCATCAAAATGCTCCTGTTCACATCCTTCAAAGGTAGTAATTCTCCTCTTAAAATCCCGAAAGAAACTGACTTACGGCAAAGTGGACTTCCATTGATCGATAAGCTTCGATGTCAAAATTCCATCGTGGATAAGACCTTCAATCTATTCCTTCAGTTGTCTTCATTATTCAGTTGAATGCTAACTACCCCCAGGTGATAATCACACTTGCTGTCAGGGTCATAACTCCTTGCTGATGGATTAGGAGCTGTTTTCAAAGGCACAGGGGTAAGGTACTGATTCTTTATTAGTAATGGCAGCAGGTCAGGGATTGGGATTGGAATTCTTTCTTGGTTATCCCGCGGTCGTTTTTTGGAAGCAGGTCTTGTTGCAAGGATTGGTATAAGATTAAGTGCTTGGGTTGGTAGGTAAGGATAAAGGCTTGGAGATACCTTAGTTGGGTAACATGATTGGTATGAGGGGAATTGGGAATATGGGATAAAATCTCCCATAGCTTGGACATCTTTCTCTTTCTTTCTGGGTGCCCCATTTCTCTCGGCATTGAATGTTCTTTCTCCTTCAAGTTTCCCATCTTTGATAGCATTCTCAATAATCTCCCCTGAGATTACTATATCCGCAAAATTCTTCGAGGCATTACCGACGAGTCTATCATAGTACGGGGCCTGTAGTGTATTCACAAAAGGACGGTGATTTCCTTTTGTGTTAAAGGTGGTCGTACTTGGGCGGCCATGTCCATCCACCACTGAGCATATTCTTTGAAGCTCTCAGTAGCTTTTTTCTCCATATTTTGCAAAGTGTGACGGTCAGGCGCCATATCAGTCATATGCTTGTACTGGCTTAGAAAAACCTTAGCCAGATCATTCCAAGAGCGAATCTAATCATTGCTCAACTGACTATACCACCAAATTGCAGACTCGCTGCGACTATCCTGAAAGCAGTTGATCAAAAGCATATCATTATCCGTATGACCCGTCATCTTTCGACAGAATATAATGATGTGGGCTGACGGATCAGTTTTCCCATCATATTTCTCAAAGTTGGGAACCTTGAATTTAGGAGGAATGACTATATCAGGGACCAAATAGCGTTCGTTTGCTTCTACAATCCGAAATACATCTGTAGTTTCTACTGCCCGGAGCCTTTCCTCTAACAGTTGATACTTCCTTTGGGAATCTGTCAACTCAGCCCTATTCGACTCAACCATTTTCAATTTTTCCTGTTCAGCTGGATCATCTAAGTTCAGGATGTTGCTGAGATTAACTGTGTTCTGGCCATCCAACATCATGACCTCAATCTGACCTTTTTGTGCCTCTGGCCCTTTTTTTGCGGTAAAATTTTCAGTGTATCCCTTTCCCTTGATTGCGACGGACATCAGCTCCATCAATTTAGTCATCTAATCTCTCGATTTTGCTTGAGATATTGCAAACTTTTCTCGCAATTCTTCTTGTGCCGTTTCCATTCTTTCCATTTAGGCAGCTTGTTCATTCTCCATAGCTCTAGTCTGTATTTAATAAGGTACTCAGTACTTCTTATATCTCTGATTTGAAATGGAAATTCTTTCAAAGACTCTTAAAACCAAGCCAATTTTTGTTTTATTCCCCCAAGTGCCTGTCATGATAAATGAGCCATGAATGTCATTTGATGAATGTGAAGAATAAACAAAGTGATGTATGGACATATACAGTGGAAACATACTGACCATGCATGTAATAAATACAATCACGATGCCAACATGATGCAAGCAAAGAATAAACAAATCAACGAATGGATATATGCAATGAATGACTATATATGTTCCAGATGCATTTCCCAATGAATGATCCTATATACTATGAATGCAACACGATGCATGTAAAGAATAGACAAATTAATTCATGAACATATACAGAGAAATCATGCTGACCATGTATGTAATAAATGCAATCACGATGCCACCAAGATGCATGTATGAATGAAATGTATGGTATGACAAATAATTGATCGGATGCAAAATGCAAAGGGAAAGATATCACGGAGGAAATAAGAATCGGAGGAACTTAATCATCAACATCTTATAAATTTGAAGCATAACCAATTCATTCCTATATCAACATTCACAAGGTATAAACCATGTTTACAAAATCTGAGCTGTGGTTAAAACTGTCTTTACAAGCACTTTATTTTTCCTAGCTTCTTAAGGCTATAAGAGGGCTACTGAAAAAGCAAAATCCTACTACATCATATCAGACCGAAGTCCTTCTACATCATTTTTGTAAATCTCCCAATCCTAATTACCCTTTCCCACTCCCCCATCAATCAGTGTCGCTGGATTGATCCACTTGACATCTATAAGAGATTCCACTTTCCTTTCGAAGGCTACACAGTCTTCAATTCTATGCCCAGTAATTCTGCAATGATAATCACATCTTGCACTTGGGTTATACCACTTGGGATATGGTGGTAACAAGGGTTTTAATGGCACATAGGCAACCATGTGATCTTGGACCAATATACGGAGAAACTCTCGGTAGCTGATTGGAATGAGATCATATTGCTCTTAAGTCTTGTTCTTGGATTGTTTCTTGGTCACACATGGCCTAGGGGATGGGGCTCTTGACGGTGGCACTAAGGCTCGAACCAAAATGTTTACATGGAGAGGTGGCTGAACAGCATGGTAACGGTATAGATTTGAACACGGGACCCTTGGCGGCTGTACATAGTTCGAGGTTCCTATCCCGGATGCTTGATAAGGTGCTTGATGAGGGAAAAAGTATGAACTGCCAATTGGTGGTAATGGAGTGGGACTCAGGGATCCCGCAATGGTCATCCCAGTGGACGATTGGACCATAGTAGAGTAAAGACACTGGTTTGGACCTAGGACAAATTGTTTGGATTGTTTGGGATCTGAGGTTTCTGTCCTTGGTATCAGGCTCTCTGTTTTAGTCATTTTCACGAGATTGTCCATAATTCCATCAAAGTTCACACCTTTGTGGCATTGACAAGTGCTAGACCCAACAAGGATTGTATGTTCTGGATGGTTTTGGTTGTTCTGAAGGCGATGAAGAGCCCTGAGAAAGTTTCCTCTTACTCTTACCCATATCCTCAACCATTTTTACCAATTTGGCAACTTGTTCTTTCATCTCCCGGATTTCATGTCCAAATTCCTCTTGATTGCATTCCAAAGCAACCAATTGTTCCTCCGACTCATTCCCTCATATCTCGAACCCCTTTCATGCAAATGAAATTGATAATATTATCATTAGATCAATAATACAATTATGAATGTACATGCTCTATTCCTATATGCATGAATATAATTATGATTAATGCATAAGCATATATAGAGAAATTATGATGACAATGTATGCCATGGAAACAACCTGATGCCAACATGTTGCATTTAAAGAATGAATAAATTGATACATAGGTATATACAGATAATGACCATGCATGTCATAAATGTATTCTACAATGAATGCCCATGCATGCTACGACTGTAACATGATGTCAAAATGATACATGTAAAGAACAAATGAATTAACACAAAGGTATATACACACGGAATTGGTGGGACCAAATTTTGATTATTCAAAAATCTCATTATGCAGGATTTGCCTCCAAATTTAATATATGATTTTTTTGAAACATGTTTCCTCCACAAAAAATCAACTTATTATTTTTCAAAAGAATTTCGGGGTAGTGGATCCTACTATGGTACAATGTTCAAATGTTCATTCAACACTACCGTTCTACAATTCTTATTCAACCAATGAATGTTTATGAAATCATCAAATGAGATTATTATAATCATCCGTTTATTGGAAAGAATGGGATAAAAAATACAATCATAAATGTACATGCTCTATTCACATATGCATGAAATATGCAAAAAAGCAAAAAGAATTTTTATTTTCAATTTCAAAAAGTTAGTGAACACTTGCCCCAACAATATCGACTCACTTTGGCATCACGATGCCTTCGGAGCAGGGTATTAAACTTACTACAGGTGATGTACGTTCATCGTTGCCTGACCTACAATGCTTATTCAGAATGTAAAAAAACATAGCAAAAGATCGGAAGCATTCCTCCATGTGTTCCTAGCTTCGGTGCATCTAAAGAAAATCCGACATGGCTTCGCCTAGGTTCATTATATGAGGGGGAATCGGTTCTAAAGGCCCCGAATTGTTCCTCACTGCCACCGGTGAAGGCTAGTAAGGCACCCCGATTAAAGCGGGTTCAATTCAATAGAGTTCATTTCCCTAGCTTATGCGGAGGCTATTGCCACACGAAGCGTAGGTACTTTACTTCCACTTAAAGGGACGAAACACGGACATAGAGCTCATGTTATGAAAATGCACGTGTAGTGTGTGAGGAGGAATAAACAAACCTTTCACCATCTATTCTACAACCCTTATCCTAGATACCCCGACAATTTATTGAACAAAGATCAAGAATAGTGCAACGCATTAACCAACAATAATGCAATAGTATTATACAGCATTAAATAACTAGAAAACAATAATAAAATGCATGTGAATGAATATGAACATATTTAAAAATATTTTATTATTTTCAAAATTCTCCTTATTACTGAAAAATGTGGGAATTAAAATTAAATACCAATTAAACCCGACAAAACTGAGACTTTCGATAACACACAACTAAGTTTAGGCCTCACTCTCTAATATTCCCTAGTGGAGTCGCCAAACTGTCGCAACCTAAAAAATAACATGTCTCATCGCGAGACAATGGGGGAAAAAGAGGAAAAGACGATTTAATTCCTCTTGAAATAAAATGAGGGTTTTAGAACGACCTTTAAAAAGAAATGGAGTCGCCACCAATCTTTTTTGGCTAGGTGTGATCGGCCACCTATTAAAATCGGTTTTGTAAAACACTTTAAAATTAATTAAAATATTTTTAAAACCAATTTAAAGTCTGCGTTTTTAAACCAGAGAAATCAAAGAAGCGGGTTCGAGACTCGGTTACGTGCGGGGAAGGATTAGCACCCCCACAACGACCGTATAAAATGGTACTTATTAATCGTGTGTTATTTTAAATCTCGATAAAAAGTCGGTTTTAGATTTGGCATTTCAAAATAATTCCCAATTTAAAGAAAAAATAATTCTATTTTTAATTGAAAATGATCCGGAATTTATTAATTCAAAATTTTGCTATATTCCCCGACAAATGTGGCAAAATATAGAAATTTTTATTTATTTGGAAAATTTTTCGAATCATTCTCATTTTAAAAAAATATATTCCGTTATTAATGATAATTGATGATGTCCTCCCCGGCAACTCGGAGGAGAACTCATGAATTACTTTAACTCGGGAATAACTTTATTTTATTTAAAATCATTATCCTTTTTTAAAATATTTTTTATAAGATGAATATGAAAATGTATGACATAATAAAAGATGACATAGCAAAATCAAGATGACATAGTATAATCTAAATGACATGATATAACCTAAGTGACATAGTATATTCTAAATGATATGATATATTTTAAGTGACATAGCATATTCAAAATGATATGAAACATAGAATAATATTATCATGAAATATGCATGTAAATAAAAAACAATGCATGAACATAATAAACCTAAAAATATATATGGCAAAATAATTTATGACTAAGCAAAAAGCATAGGATAACAAAAACTATTCACAACCATATAACAATCAATATAACATCATGAAATATAAATCAAAACAATAACATTACCATAGTAATATTCATAGAAAAAATCATATATCATATAATATGCATGAACATGGAAAATGCAATTCATGAAAGTGTATTTTTTCCTTTAAATAAGGACATCCGTATATCTAAAAAGATATCCGACTACCTTAGGAAAAAAACAAAAAATAAAAATGTTCTAAATCAAAAATACTTTGTGATTGGTTTAAAAATAATTTTGAAATTTTGGATGAAAATAATCTAAGGCTTAAACCCCCCTTTAAAAGGCTTTATTTCCCTAACTTTGAAAACCCGAACTTGACCACCCTTGACCCAACCTTTATAAAATAATTTTTTAGGATTAAAATGTCTTAGACAACCTAGGACAGGAGCTAAGGTTCTAAATCAGCCCCCTTTTAATGCCTTAGCCAAAACATAAAATTATTTCTTCTTGAAATCAAATCTGACCTTACTGACCAGTTTTAAAACGTAATTTTTTTACCCATTTTTGAAATTTCAAAAAAATCTGAAAAAATTATGGGAGACTCAAAACATGTCGAAATATATGGGAAAAATTGGATTAATTTTTAGACTAAGGATAACCTACCAGAAAAATCACAAAAGTCTATATATTGGGTGAAAAACTGTTTAGCCAAAAAACATTTTTAAACCTTTGATAAAGTCAATCAAAAATCAGAATAAAAATGTTGGAGAATCCTCTAAGGACCTACAAACAGTAGTAAAAATTTCTAAAAATTTGGACAAGGATTGCCTAATAAAAAAAAAAAATCACAAAGATAGACAATCCAACTTGACAATCTTAATTTTCCACAAGCATGCTCATAAGAGCTTGGCTTTGAGCCATTGATTGGCTTAAGTCAAAAATCAAGTGATATGATATGAAATGCATGAACAAACAGCAATTTAAGTGTATGAAATGCATGACCTATTGCCTAAATGACATATAAAATGCATGGCATAAAAGATGACGTAATGCCTTGATAGAAAATGCATGGCAATTAATACAACCCTAGACCTAATATGCATGAAAATGCATGGCAATAAATATCCTAGACCTAATGACCATGAAACATGCATGGAAATACAAAATGAACTAAGACTAATAAGCATGAAAATGCATGGCAATACAAAAATGACATAATGCCTAAAATGTCATGAAAATGCATAGCAATACAAAGATCTCTTAATGCCTAATATGACATATAAACATGTATGGATATAATATGAACATATAATGGCCAAATGAACATAATAATAATGCATGAGCATGGCACAACCAAGAAACAATCTCATGGCATAAAGATGCAAAGCATGAATGAAAGCATGATATCCAACCAACCAAGATAAAAATGCAAATGCACAAGGCAACAAACACCATGGAAACCAAATAGACCATAAGAAGATATGTGAAATTTAAGCAAGGCAATATCACAAACACATGGCATAGTAAATATGCAAGACATAAATGAAAACATGTTAGAGAGATAATCATGATGAAAATGCAAAAAACATAGCTAGACAAATGCACAAACACATGGTATGGCATTAACACCAAGCATGAACAACTTAATATAGTGAAAATAGAAAACTAAAAATAGCAAACAAAGTAAGTAAACATGAAAATAAATGATAAAATCAGCAAAATAAGAACAAGTAAGTAAAGAAGGTTAAAAATAAGCTCCATATCTTGATTATTTTAAAAAGCTAGAACATGAAAACAAGCTTACATATCACAACCAACATGGGAAATAAATCAAACACAACACAAGCATTCCCAAGGGGTATTTGACCAACACAAAAAAAGGGTAAAAAAATTGGTTTTTCACTTTTTCATGAAAATATAAGATAGGAGCTTTGAAAGAAAGTTTTAAATACCTTTATTACATAGTCAAAAACAATAAGAAACCGCAAAATCTCAAGGGAAATCAGCAAATTAAGCATGGAAAAAGAAAGAAAATGCAAGAATTAAGTGCTAAAAGGCTACCTTTCAAAGCTATCTTTCAAGCTTTTCTTCCCTTCTAAATTTTCTTTGCTTTTCTACACTTAGATATTGCTCCACAAATGAAAAATGATCAGCCAAAAGAACTCTTAGTAAAATGAAAACCCTTCCCTTTTAATGGTAGTCGAATGGTCACTATTGGTGTAGGATGTTGTCATTTTTTTTCCTAGCTAATTTGATCCAAAGGCCACTAATCAAAGATGCTAAAAATGTGAATTTACCACCTTTAGATTAAGTGATCAGCCCCTAACAAATACAGTTGTTCTAAAATATATAACCATAATGTTGACATCCTTCCTCTTCATTCATTTGACCATGTGGCAAAATCACAAAGGCTTGATCAAAAAAATAACTACCTTCCTATCCAATTTTGGCCTTTGGATGAAAGAACTTAGCAAAATTTATCCTCCTCTTGGGCTAGCTGAATGGCCCTTCAAATTCTAGCCATCTCCCTATTTTTTTAAATTACAAAAAAGGTCCTATTCGATTTCATCGGTAAAATTATACTTTGGCCCCCCAAACTTAGTTAAATATCAAACAAACTCCAAATCTGGATTTTCTTTTTTTAATACTTCCTAAATAATATAAAATTGGGTTCTAGAAGTTCTTATAATTTTTTGACCCCGTTTGCTATTTTTCTCAAATTTATCTTCTGGAATTTCGGTTTAATGCCTCCCAAATTTGGCCTTTTTCAATTGAGCTCTGATTCTGAATTTTTCTTCACCAATCTCTTCCAAATAATATAAGATTGAGATCTAAAAGTTTTCATAATTTTCTGAGCTCATTTGCTACTTTTCGCGGATTTATTTTCTTGAATTTCAGCTTAGTGGGCCCAAAATTTGCCATTTCTCGAATTAGCTCCATTTCTGGATTTTTCTTCGTCAATCTCTTCCAAATAATATAAGATTGATATCTAGAAGTTTTCATAATTTTCCGAGCTCATTTGCTATTTATTTTTTCTGATTTATCTTCTGGAATTTCGATTTGATGCCTCCTAAATTTGGCCTTTTTCAGTTGAGCTCCGATTCCAATTTTTCTTCGCCAATCTCTTCCAAATAATATAAAACTCTTATCTGGAAGTTTTGGTAATTTTTCGAGCTCATTTTCTATTTTTCCTAGATTTTCCAAGATTGCCCTTTAACCTCCGAAACCTCAGTTTTACTCAAAACAGGTTCGATTTCCAGATTTTCTTTTTCCAAGCCTTTGTTATATATTGAATTGGAGTTGGTCCAAAAACGCCCAATCTTTACGGTCAAATTCCCCTCCGATTTGATTTTTCCTTTTTCCAATATCGGGAATTTCCTCGTTTCTCCGTTTTTCTTCCAATCGGCTCTTTTCTCGGAATTACTTCAAACTGAGCCTTGGGCTATCTTTGTTTACCCACTCTTCATCAATTAGGGGCTTTAACTTTACCGAATCGGGCCATTTCTGTAGTTTTCCCCAATTTCGCCAAAATTTACCAAAAACACTAATTTTCGATTTTCTTCCAAATTGACTCTTCTTTTGGTTTTGCTTCCAAATGACCTTTCCAATACCCCTAGCCATTGATTATCTTTTATTCAGAATTAGGGTTTCCTTTCCACTGAATCTCCATAACCCATCTTTCGAACTCCATATCTTTCGTTGTAGACCTAGGATTATCAAAATTCTTTCACCATTGTTCAATTAAACTTTGAATCCTGATTTTGAACGAGGGTTGACTTTTTAGTGGTTGACTTTTTTGAGTTGACTTTTTTGGGGTTGACTTTTTTCCAAATTGACTTTTCATGCCTACCTTCTTAAACTAAGTCTCGGAGTGCCACCTGCATGATGAGAAGAGACTTTCTACATTCTAAAACATCATTAGGAAGAAAAATTTACCTAATTTAGGGGTCCGAACAAACTTAGGTGTCTGCAACAATCTCGAGGTTCGACCCATTTAGAAAAATGAGTTCGATTTTAAAAAAAAAAATAAATACCTTGATGATAATCTCAGGGCTCGACCTATTTAGAAAAAATGAGTTTGATTGGAAAAGAAAAAGAAATACCTCGATGACACTCTCGGGGCCCGACCCATTTAGAAAAAAACAGTTCGACTTGAAGAAAAATTCTTCAGGATTCCTGCAATGTTAATCAAATGCAACAATGTTGATGACATGTTTTGCAAATGCTTGTAGAATGCATGTTCCCTATAGGTGAATGCAATTATATGTTTGTGTCATAAGTTCTAATCCAAGATTTCACTAAGATCCACGGACTTTTCTGACTCCATGAAGAATATCTTCAATTTTCCACTATTTGCCCCACTTGATGAAAGTTTCCAATATTTTGAATGTTCTAATGTATGAGTTCATGGAGATCCACAAATTTTCTAAGTCCACGACGATGTCTTCAATCTACCTATTGTTTGCCTCGATTAACGAGCTTTTCAGTATTATGGATCGGTGTGTTTTCAAATTTTATTGGTTTCCAAACCTCCTCTAAAATTTAACTCTACTCCATAGTAATACAAACAAATCCTTTCATTTGAAGATTTTTATGTTTACTAATCATCATTCAATTTAATAACATTCAAAATGCATCGCAAATGTATGAAAGATGGTATGAAATAGCCAAATGTGATAAAAGGGATGGTAATAACAAGAATTCATTGCAATAATGTTTTAGATAACAAAGACGAGGGTCGAGGATTTAAGAGACAAATGTAAGGTTGTAGGCCATAGATGCCCCAGATGCAGAATATCTTGGACCTTTCCTGCTTCAATTCATCTGAAATATGAGGATGAATCGGTTCTAAAAGCCCCGAATTGCTCCTCACTATCGCCGATGAAGGCTAGTAAGACACCCTAATAAAAGCGGGTTCAATTAGAGACTATTTCCCTAACCTATGCGGATTGTTAATCACGAAGGCTTAGGTAATTTAGTACTTTGGAAGTGTTTCACTAGCCCATGCGGATTGTTAATCACCAAGGCTTAGTTACTTTGCTCCCACCTAAAATAATGAAACCCGGTATAGCGCTCATGATATGCAAATGCACGTGTAGTGTGTGTGGAGGAACAACAAACCTTTCACCACCTATTCTACAAACCTTATTCTAAATGCCCTAACAATTTATTAAAAGAATAATCAAGAATAGTGTAACGCATTAACCAACAAGCAATTATAATATACAACCTTAAATAACTAGAGAACAATAATAAAATGCATGCACATGACTATGAACATATTTAAAAACATTTTATTATTTTCAAAATTCTCCTTATTAAAAAAATGTGGGAATTAAAATTAAATACCAATTAAAACAACAAAACCAAGACTTTGATAACAGACGGCTAGTTCTAGGCCTGACTCTTTAATAGTCCCCAGTGGAGTCGCCAAGCTGTCGCAACCTAAAAAATAACAAGTCTCATCGCAAGACTTTATTATTCGTTAAGCATGACATTAAAGAACGAGGAAAAGTCGACTTAATACCTCTAGAAAAATGAAGGTTTTGAAAATGACCTTAAAAAACACATGGAGTCGCCACCAATCTTTTTTTAGCTAGGTGTGATCGGCCACCTATTAAAACCAGTTTTATAAAATATTTTAAAATTAATTAAAACATTTTTAAAACCAATTTCATGTCTGCGTTTTAAACCAGAGAAATCAAAGAAACGGATTCGGGACTCGGTTATGTGTGGGGAAGGATTAGCACCCCCACAACGCCCGTATAAAACGGTACCTTATTAATCATGTGTTATCTCAAGTCTCGATAAAAAGTCGGTTTTAAATTTAGTATTTTAAGTTAATTCCCAATTTAAAGAAAATATAATTCCATTTTTAATTGAAAATGATCCGGAATTTATAAATTCAAAATTTTCCTATATTCCCCAACAAACGTGGCAAAATATAGAAATTTTTATTAGTTTTGAAAAACTTTCCGAATCATTCTCATTTTAAAAAAGATATTCCGTTATTAATGATAATTGATAATATCCTCCCCAGCAAACCCGGCAGAGAACTCATGAATTGTTTTAACTCAGGAATATCTTTATTTTATTGAAAATCATTATCTTTTTGAAAATATTTAAAAAATATGAATATGAATATGAATGACATTAATAAAATGATATAGCTAAATCTAAATAATATAATGCAACCTAAATGATATGATATACTTTAAATGTCTTAGCATATTCTAAATGAAATGAAATATTCTAAGTTATACGATATATTCTAAATGAAATGAAATGACCTAGGTAACATAATATATTCTATATGAAATGAAATAATTTAAATGACATGGCAAATATGAATGATATGACATATAATTTAAATGACATGGAATATAAAATAATGCTATCATATAATATGCATGAAAATAAAAAAGAGAATAATAATGCTTGAACATAGTATATGCTAAAGAATATAAAAATAACATAACTAAATAAAAAGCATAGGATATCATGAAATATTCAAAATCATATAATAAACAATATAACATAATCATAACAATATCATATAAATTATCATAGCAAAAATCACATATTATATAAAATGCATGAATATGGAAAATGCAATTCATGAAAATGTATTTTTTCCTTTAATTAAGGAAATCCGTATATCTAAAAAGATATCCAGCTACCTTAGGAAAATATATCAAATTAAATATTCTAAAATCAAAGTACTTTGTGATTCTTTTAAAACAATTTTGAAAAGCTTAGATTAAAATAAAAACTTAGCTAAAACCATTTTAAATGGCTCTAATTTTCTAAGTTTAAAATCTCGGACTTGACCACCCTTAACCCGAGACTTAAAAAATTATTTTTGGAGTTTAAAAAAGGTTTAGAAACTACCCTAAGTCAATATCTAAACTTCCTAATCAGACCCCTCTAGGTAACTTAACCAAAACAGAAAAATGATTTTCCTTCAAATTCAATTCTGACTCCACTGTCTAGTTTTAACCCACGATTTTTTATCCTATTTTCAAAAATTCTAAAAACTCTAAACAAAATACTGGAGACTCAGAACATGTACAAATACATGGAAAAAAATCAGCTTAGTTTTCTGATTAAATATGACTGCCCAGAAAAATCGAGAAAGTACGAGTACTGGGTGAAAAAACTGTTTTGCCAAAACATATTTTTTTTGCCTTTGATAAAATCATTTAAAAATCAAAGTAAAAATATTTAAGACTCAAAAAATGACTCACAAACAGTATCTTGGACTTTTGAAAAGTTAGACAAAAATTGGCTGAGTAAAAAAAAATCACAAAGGTAGAATAATCAATTTGATAAACCTTAATTTTCCACAAGTATGCTCAAGAGAGCATGACTTTGAACCATTAATTGGCCTAAGTCATTAGTCAAGTGGCATGGACTTGAAATGCATGAAAAAAATACAACAAAAATGATGCATGAAATGCATGAATTTAAACCTAAATGTCATGAAAAATGCATGGCATCAATAAAATGACCTAGACCCAAATGAACTTGCATGGCATTTAATGCAACCTAGGTCTAAAATGCATGGACATGTATGGCAAAATAAACCAAACCTAACATCTAAAATATGCATGGAAATAACACAAACAAAAGGCATGCTTAAACCAAAAACTCAACCAAATGTCATAAAAATGCAAACCTATCATCTAACATAACAAAAATGCACACACAATACAAAATAACATGAAGTGGCTGAATGGCCTCAAGCTCCAAACAAGCGTGGCATTTTCACAAACACTTGGTATACTTAAACTAAATACTCAATCAAATGTCATGCAAATGCAAACCTATCAACTAACAAAGCAAAAATTCACACACAAAGCAAAGGAAGTGAGGTGAGGTGAGGTGGCCGAATGGCCTCAAGTTCCAAGTGAGCTTGGCATTTTCACAAACACTTGATATACTAACATGCTCAACTAAAATATAACACTCAAATCATGCAAATACAAAGTAGAGGTATTAAAACTAAAAAGCATTTTCACAAACACATTGATTACAAAACATAAAACATCAACAAATTTAAACATTATGAAAACAGAAAATTAAAAATGCAAGAACATGATAATAAACTCATAAATGGCAACAAACAAGCAACCAAATTAAAACAAGCTTCAAGTATACATAGTAGAAGAAGATTTAAAGCATCAAGACTAAAAAAATAACATAAATAACATGATAAATCCAAGAAAAATAGCAACTACAAAAAAAGGCCATTCGGCCATGGTAAGAAATCAAGAAAAATATTGCAAGAATTTTTTAAGAAAATATGAAGAAAAAACCTAAAAAGAACATTAAAAAAACACTTTATTTAAAAGGAAAATCAAAAGAAAACTCGCCAAAATAATAATCAAAACAGCAAAAATAAGAATGGAAAATCAAGAAAGTGCAAGAGTTTGTGCTAAAAGCAACCTCAAGAAGCTATCTTTCAAGCTTTTTTCTCTTCAAACTTTCTTTTCTTTTCTAAACTTTTCTTTTTGTTCAACCAGGGAAAGAAAACTAAGCCAAAACCAAGAGAGAAATCTGAAAATGAAGTGATGAAAATGAAAATCTGACTCTCCCTTTAGGCTGGCTGAATTCCCCCTCTCTCCTCACTAGGATGTTGTCATTTTTACTCCAACAAATTTCCATCCAAGGGCTAGTGATTCAAGGTGAAAAAACATGAAATTATCACCTTTAGATTAGGCCATCAGCTGTCCATAATTACAGTTGTTCAAGAATAATGTTGACACTCTCCCTTTTCATGCATTGGCCCATGTGGCTTATTTGGAATGGCTTGATCAAAAAAATCACTAACTCTTAATTCTTGGCATTTTGATTGAAAAATCAGAAGCTCCTTCCCTCCTTTGGGCCTTGGCCAGCCAGCACACCTTCTTCCAGCCCATGATTGATTTTTTTGAATGACCGTTTTGCCCCCCGGATGCAAATAACTGGTAAACGGACTCCAAATTCAAAATTTTTTTTTTAATACTTTAAAAATAATAAAATATTGAATTCTGGAAGTGTTCAAAAATTTTCGAGTCCATTTGCTATTTATTTGGATTTTTTCTTCCAAAAATACCCTTTTATGCCCACACATTTTACCATTTTTTAAACGAGCTCAAAATCAAGATTTTTCTTCACCAATATCTTCCAAATAATTTAAAAGTGTGATCTAGATGTTTTTATAATTTTTCGAACTCATTTGGTATTTTTTCGAGAATTACTATATAGGAGCCTCGGGTTTTGGCCATTTTGCAAACGAACTCCAAATCAATATTTTATTTCGCCAATCTCTTCTAAATAATTTATAAATGAGATTTGCAATTTTTCAAAAATTTTGGAGTCCATTTGCTATTTTTTCGGGATTTTCCTTCTTGAATTATTGCATAGGAGGCTCTGGCTTTGGCCATTTTGCAAACAAACTCTGAATCAAGATTTTCTTTTGCCAATCTCTTCCAAATAATTTAAAAATGAGATTTTCAAAATTTCAAAATTTTTGGAGTCCATTTGCTATTTTTTCGGGATTTTCCTTCTTGAATTATTGCATAAGAGATCGAGGATTTGGCCATTTTGCAAACGAACTCCGAATCAAGATTTTATTTCTCCAATCTCTTCCAAATAATTTAAAAATGAGATTTGCAAATTTTCAGAATTTTCAGAATTTTTGGAGTCCATTTGCGATTTTTTCGAGATTTTCCTTCTTTAATTATTGCATAGAGGACCCGGGATTTGGCCATTTTGCAAACGAACTCCGAATCAAGGTTTTCTTTCGTCAATGTCTTCCAAATGATTTAAGAATGAGATTTGCAAATTTTCAAAACATTTGGAGTTCATTTACTATTTTTCTGGGATTTATCTTCTTGAATTTTACCCTTTTACCTCTAAAACCCAGTTTTGCTGAAAACAAACCCAATTTTCAAATTTTCTTCAAATTGAGCCTTGGGCTATCCCTTTTTAATCATTCCTCATCCATTAGGAGCTTTGGTCTTACCAAGTCAGGCCATTTTTGTAATTCTTCCCAATTTCACCGAAATCCACTAAAAACCTTAATTCTCTGTTTTCTCCCAGATTGACTTTTTTTCAGTTTTTCTTTCAAGTGGCTTCTCCATTACCCGTAGTCAGTGCTTATCTTTCATTTGGAATGTTCAATTTCGACCAATTCGATCGTTTAAGCACTTTTCCCCAAATTTTTTGGATTAGGGTTTCTTTTCTACTGAATCTCCATAACCCAGCTTCCGAACTCCATATCTTTCAATATAGACCTCGGATTATCAAAAAACTTTTGCCATTTTTCAAGTGAACTTTAAATCTTGATTTTGAAAGTGGGTTGACTTTTACAGCAGTTGACTTTTTTGGGGTTGACTTTTTTGGGGTTGACTTTTTCAAGTTTGACTTTTTATGCTCGCCCTCTTAAACTAAGTCTCAGAGTACCACCTGCAGGATGAAAAAAGTCTTTTTACATTCTGAAACATCAATTTAAGAAGAAAACATACTTGTTTTAATGGTCTGAACATAATTAGGTGTCTACACTGGATGACATTCACTTTATCCGGATCAATCTCAATTCCCTTTCTGCTGACAACAAAACCCAACAATTTCCCCGAAGTGACTCCAAAAGTGCATTTTGCCGGGTTTAGCTTGAGTTGAAACTTTCTTAGTCTTTCAAAGAGTTTACTAAGATTCATAATATGCTCCTCTTCTCCTTGCGACTTTGCAATCATATCATCAACATAAACCTCAATTCCTTTATGCATCATGTCATGAAACAAGGTCACCATGGCTCTCTGATACGTTGCCCCAGCATTCTTCAACCTAAACGGCATTACCTTGTAGCAGAATGCTCCCCACATTGTAACAAATATGGTTTTCTCCATATCTTCCGGTGCCATCTTAATCTGATTATACCCCGAGAACCCATCCATGAAAGAAAACCAAGAACTCTTTGTCGTATTATCCACCAAAGTATTAATTTGAGGCAAAGAGAATTTATCTTTGGAACTGGCCTTGTTCAAATCTCGATAATCGACGCACATACGCACCTTCCCATCCTTCTTTGGTACTTGAACAATGTTTGCCACCTATTTCAGATATTTTGCCACCTCTAAGAATCCAGCATCAAATTGCCTCTTCACCTCCTCTTATACCTTTAACAGCATGTCCGGCCTCATTTGTCTCAACTTTTGCTGAATTGGCTTGCACACTGGCCTTAAAGGGAGCTTATGAACTACAATGTCTGGATCCAAACCCGGAATGTCTTGGTATGACCATGTAAATACATCAACATATTCCCGGAGCAAGGCTATGCGTTCACCCTTTATCGATGACGATAATGTAGTCCCAATTTTAACCTCTTTTATCTTCTCACTACTTCCTAAATTCAACAATTCCAATAGCTCCTCATGAGGAAGTACTTGTTTCTCTTCTTGTTCTATTTTTCTTAATAATTCCGGAGATAGACCATAATCCTCAATATCTTCGTCGGCTTTAAAATCACCAATGCAAATGGGCCTCTCAAAATCAATTTCAGAATTAATGACAGGAAGGTCCTCATATTCCGCATCCGTACACCTGTAAATAGGTGGGGAAGAAACAATATAGGAAAACATATATACAATCGAAGCAAAATAAATAGCATAAACGAAAGAATATGGACACACCAATATGAACGAAATGCATCATGTTTGTTATTTATTGGATGAAAAGTTTTAGACAAAAGCCCATTACAAAAGAAATTCTTAATATCTTCGGGCAAAGATATTTAAGATTTGTTTAAAAGCTTTACCTTGGAATAGACCTAAAAACTATGGGTAGCTCGATTGCGCTCCAATTGGTCAGTCTATATCCTGGTGGACAAGGTCGCACCATCCAATTAGCATTCTCACTTTCAATTCTTTCTTCCCCTGTCGTGCAGATCTCTATACATTACATCTGCTCATCCCTATTCACCTGGAATCTCTTGAAGGCTTGCTCAATCATTACGAGCACATCATCAAAATTTTTTTCTCCGAACAAAGAACCGGCTGAGAGTTAGCTGTGAAGGATAGGTGGGAATGTCATAGGCTCCCATTCAATATCCATACCCACAAGATGGGCCATCCTCCTATGTCGGTTCCTTTCAAATTGTTTCCTTTTCTCATGGGCCTTTGGAAGGTACCCTAGGCCTAACCGATCTTTCTTTCCCATTACTTCCATTGCTCGGGCCATTCCTTGAAGATATTTTTCGAGACCTTTTCCAGCCCTACAACCTTTTCACCATCGTTTTTACCTCTAGCCTTGTGTTCTTGGACAACCTTGATTTTGGAATTTTTTATCCTTCATTGACGAAAATTGCATTTACGAATTCCAAAGACCGAAAGAAACATTCTACGGCATCTTTATTGGGTTCAACATAAGGAGATTCAGTAGATGCAGACGCTATTACGTCCTCTTCTCCTAATACAATGACCGAACGCCTATCACAAATTTTAGCTTTTGGTGGAGGGATGAAGGTACAGCCCTTGCTGAATGTATCCACGGCCTTCCCAACAGGCAATTATAGGATAGATTAATATCCATGACCTGAAAGTTCACTGTATAGGTGCATGGGCCTATCTCCAGAGGAACCTCAATAGTTCCCATTACATCTCTCCTGGTACCATCAAAGGCTCTGACCACCGTGCAGCTTGGCAGCATATAAGAAATATCGACTGGCAATTTGGACAGAGTTGCCAAGGGCATCAAATTTAATGAAGAACTATTATCCAAAAGGACCCTTGGTAATATGTGCCCCTTACAAGTGGTAGTTATGTGGAGAGCTTTTGTTGACCCAATACCATAGGGTGGTATCTCCTCATAACTGAAATATATAACGGGGACCAATTCTGCACCCTCTTTGCGACCATTTTTAAACTGTCTGCATCTCCCATCATTCCTGCCTTAACCATCTCGACCCATACTGTCAACATTGGAGTCTTGACTTCCCTGGCATCCCTTTTTAACCTTCTTACTTCCCTGTCCATACTGCATTTACCCTATTTCCCACATGATCTGGCAATGGGTTCCCTGCTACATTCGGCCCATTCTTTGCCCCAAACTTCACAACTCCAGCATTGATCAGGCTTTGGACTTTCTTTTTAAAGGCCAGGCAATCTTCAGCCGATTGTCCTTGAATTCCTGCGTGGTATGCGCAGTTAGTATTTGCATTGTACCACCTTCGATATGGTGGTGTCAGAGGTTTGAGGTACACAAGCGCAACAAGTTGACCTTGCAATAGTTTAGGATATAGATCACCATAGGTGGTAGGAATCGAATCAAATTGGGGTTTTGATCGTTCCTTGGTGAATGTTGGTCATTGCGCCCGACTTCCTGAGTGTTTGGGATAGTGTTTCGGGAAAGGTTTATTTGTGGGGATATGTCAACTGGAAACGACTGTTGTGGTATATTGGTGTAAGTGAAGGGATTTTGGGTAAGGTGGTTCACATTGGGGTAATAAGGACTATACCCCGGGTAAGGTGTGTAGGGTGTAGGAGGTGCATAAGATGTGGTACGAGTATAGGGCCTTGGTGGTGTATGTGGTGTTGGAGGTACATATGGGTATTGGTTGATACTAACTGCGTGGGTCTTCTCTTTCTTCTTGGCAGGGAATACCTTTTTCGGAATAGAAGGCTCACCCCTTTTCATTTTCCAATTCTTAATGGCCGACTCTATCATTTCCCTGAATATCACCATGTCTGCAAAGTCCTTGGTGGCACTCCCCACCAATTTATCATAATATGGTGCTTTCAAAGTGTTGGTGAAAAGCACTGTAGTTTTTTTGCTAGTTAAAGGGGGTTGCACTTGTGTGGCCAGAACTCTCATTGGACCTCTTTTCCATGTTCTGTAGCGGCAACCTATCAGGTACCATGTTAGGCACATGCTTATAATATTCCATGAAAGCCCTGGCTAAATTCGTCCATTACGAATCTTGGTACGACTCAGTTGATTGTACCATCGGGTTACTGACCTTGGAAACAATGGATAAGCAGTTTTTCATTACCATCATGCCCCGTCATCCTTCTGCAGTACATGGTCAGATGTACTAATGGGTTGGTAGTCCCATTATATTTTTCAAAGTCTGGTACTTTGAACTTTGGGGGAATTACTATATCCTGTACTAAGCTCATCTATTTGGCATCTAGACTGCCAAATAACTCCGTCACTTCAACGGTCCTCAGCCTCTCCTCCAGTAGTTGATATTTTTTCTGTGATTCTGCCATTTCGACCCTCTTCAGCTCAGTCATCTTTGCTTTTTCCTTTTTAGCTAGTTCCTCAAAGTCTGGAACATTAACATCATTTAGGTCAGCTCCCATATTACCCTTTCCGGGAACATAGTTCTGTGTCTCTGTAGCTAGCTGGATGAAAACATAGGAGGCTGCCCCAATTGGCACCACTTGGCCCTTTTGCTGTATATTTTCAAGCTGATCCTCTTCAACTACCACCCTTTTCCCGGTGATCGAATTCTCTCCTGGCCCTTTTTGTTTCATCATGGCACTCATCATTTCCATGAGTTTAGTCATCTGTTCTCGAGACTCCTCCTGAGATTTAGCTAACTGTTCCTGCAGTTCCCTCTGAGTTCTTTCCATTCTTTCAATTCTAGCAAGCTGATCGTTTTTCATAGCTCTGGCTTGAGATCGAGTATTGTAAGGGTGTCGGAAATGCGATTCTTTCTGAGTGCGACCAATTGTACCTTTAGTTTGAAAACCATAAATTATAAATTCTTGACACATCCTTTTTTATGTTTTATAAAAATGAATGAATGAATGAATGTATGACTAAACGTGAATGAATAAATCAAATAAAATGGAGATGTACATGACTACGTATATGAATGCGAAAGAATAAATGAATGAACAAGTGAAATGAACAAATAAGAGTTTAAGTGTATGAATATGAATGAATGAACAAGTAAAAGGAATAAATAAGTGGTTAAGTGTATGAACATAAACGAATTTCAAAAATGAATGATTATAAATGTGAGTAAATGTACAAATGAACAAACAAAACATATAAAATATGAATCCGTTTGAATGTATTGGCCCAGGGATAATTTCAACCGAACGGTCTTTCATTGATTTCCTGGAACTAAATACATCACAGATAGAATAAAAAGATCACTGCCTAAGATAAGTGCGTACTTCGCCTTTCAAAGTGCTATTACAAAATTAGTCCTATACTGACTTTTCCGGATCTTGGACTTTCCTTCACAGTCTCCTTTTGATTGCCCTGCTCTTCAATCTGACCCCTACTTGTTCACAGCCCCTTGACGTGCCAGCAGAAACATCATCGTGTAAGCTTTCTTTAGCTTGCTTCTCTAGTTGATTGGCTCGGGCTTCCTCATGCTTTCATTTAAACTGGAAGAAAGAAAGGAGCTAGCTCACAGGATTGGTGAAAGAAACTGGCTTGTTAACTTGCCGCCTCCCCTTGAAAACTTAGTCACTTCTCTCTTTCTAGTAGTTATTCTCCTTCTTGAGGTTTTTGACCTCATGATCCCATTCCCCGGAAGTCTTGAGGGTCCCCTCAAATCTGAGCTCAAAACGGTACCTCTTGTTCTCCAAATATAATTCTCAAAGATCGCCTTTAGCAGTGTCCTTTTCTTTCTTGATCTTTTCATTTTCTCTTTCTCGAGCTGATTCCCTATTTTTCATGTCCTCAAGCTCTTCTTGCAGTCGGGCAATCTCCTTGTTGATCTGGGCCTTTTTTTTTTCAAATTCCACCCTTGCGATTTCTAACTCTGATGGCATTTCCCTCGGTGGAGAATTCATGAACTGGACCTCTTCGCCATCTGATGTCAACATCCTATCATTAACCCTTAATTCCCTCCATACCAGGTAATCAGGTGTGACAATGTCGGCATAACTGGTCACTTTTATCCGGTGAGTTTTCTTCCACGCTTCAATCACTGCCCGTAACTTTCCAGAATATTCGTCTTCCCCATAAGTGAACTCTGATGATCCTAGATTATGAATCACGGGTGTGAATTGCTGAGACTCAACCTATCTTTACACCAAGAAAGGCGCATAACTCACAGACCCCCAAATTCCGAGTAGTGGAACTCTCGAGTTGTCCCCATATTTATACATAATCGGCATAGGAACCATCCACGGAGCTCTCCAAGTTACTATCTCCCATTTTAGATTTTGGAACATGTTGACCCATTTCTCTTCATCCCCGTCTTCAGGCTAGTCATTTTGAAGGAATTCCCTAATCGAAACTAAAGACTTCATGTACGATTTGAAGGAAACCTTTTCTATCTTCCAAAAGTGACTTTGAATCCAAATATAAAGGAGTTGTACAAACCCCTTGATTCTCCCTTGTCCTGCCCTTTTACAAAAATTCAAAGATCGGATAGTTTCAGCTATGATGGCTAGAAATGGGTTGATCTTCTATTCCAACTTTTCAAAGAAATCAAACACAGTTATATCCATATGACGCAATATCTTCAAGAATATGATTAATCCGTAGATGGCTAGAGCGAAGATGTCCCTTGCTTTTTCTTTGTCGGAACAACCCAATATCAACTATCGGAGAGTTTCCCACGGAATGCACCCATTTTTCTGCTTTGGGTCCACATGACTCTCAACCCATGTTGTATCCATTCCTGTGATTCTAGCCACTTTCTTCTTAAAATTTGAAGGTTTCACCTCCTTCAAATATACCCGATCAGGATTAGGAAATTCAATACGTAATAGTCCTGAATATTCTTCAATCAGTGGGGTCATATCCTCCTTGTTAAAAGTAAAACATCTATAAGCAGGATTCCAAAACTAAACCATAGCCTGAAGCAGCCCACTATTGACCCAAATCAGAATTAAGAGTGCTATATCTCCAAATTTCTGAGTGAAGGCTTCTTTCTCTGATACATTCCACTGATTCCAAATATCGATTAACCCTCGGAGATTATTCTGTCTAGAATCCACTTTGACCCTTTCCGGTAATACTGACACATAATCTTTCTTTAGGCAATCACCATCCTCCCTCTAATCTTTTTCTGACCATGCCCTAATTACTGCATGATCTTTTTTCACTGAAATAACCTGACACTCCATGAAAGTCCTTTGGGTTGATGACTATCCTGAGGCCAATAAACTCTAAGTGTATGATGATGTCTATGATGCATGTCAAAGAAAAGAAAACAGAAATAAATAGATTAGTAAAGAAATAAATTCACAAATATAACATAAATAACAACATACTAAAAAAAAATCCGAAAATTTTAATAGAGCTTCGGCATTACGACGCCTTTGGGACAAAATAATAAATTTGTTATGAGCGATATGATGTTCGTTCATCATCACCCAATTTGTAAAATCTAACATATAGAAAGATGGTAAAAGGTTGGAAATGTTCCTCCATGTGTTCTTAAACTTCGGGTATCTAACAGAAATGCGACATGGCTTCGCTTAGGTTCACTATATGAAAGTGAATTGGTTCTAAGGCCCCGAATTGTTCCTCACTGTCGCCTGTGGAGGCTAGTAAGGCACCCCGATAAAAGCGGGTTCAATTCGTTAGAGTATATTTTCCTATGCCCGTACGGAGGATTATCACGAAGGCATTTGGTACTTTATACTCCGAAAGTGTTTCACTAGCCCATACGGAGGATCATCACAAAGGCGTAGTTACTTTACTCCCACTTAAAATGATGGAACCCGGGTAGAGAGTTCATGTTATGCAAATTCAGATATAGTGTGTGCGGAAGAACAAAAAAACCTATCACCACCTATTCTACACCTCTTATTTTAAATATCCCATTAAAATCAAACAATGTAAAGCATTAGTCAAGCAATCATATAAATATACGCAACAAAATAACCAGAGAACAAATAATAATATGCATGCATATGAAGATGGACATATTTAAAATATTTTATTATTTTCAAAATTGTCTTTTCTATTTTAAAAATATGGGAATTAAAATTAAATACCAATTAAAGCAACGAAAACGAGACTTAGATAACACACGATTAATTCTAGGCCTGACTCTCTAAAAAATGTCCCCAGTGGAGTCGCCAAGCTGTCGCAACCTAAAGAAAATAACATAACAATAACAAATCTCATCGCAAGACTTTATTATTCGTTAGGCATGACATGAAAAAAAAGAGAGGAAAAGTCGACTTAATTCCTCTAAAAAAATGAAGGTGTCGATAAGTGATCCCAAATCGCGGGGGACTCGTTCGAGTGAGGGGAAACAGAAGCAGAGGAGAAGACGACTTAATTCCTTTAGATTGAAATAAAAGGTCGAGGGTATGAAAACGGCCTCGTAAAAAGACATGGAGTCGCCACCAATCTTTTTTAGCTAGGTGTGAACGGCCACCTATTAAGACCAATTTTATAAAAAAATTTAAAATTTAATAAAACATTTTTAAAACCAATTTCAAGTCTGCGTTATAAACCAGAGAAATCAAAGAAGCGGGTTCGGGAGTCGGTTATGTGCGGGGAAGGATTAGCACCCCCACAACGCCCGTATAAATCGGTACCCTATTAATCGTGTGTTATCTCAAGTTTCGGTAAAAAGTTGGTTTTTAATTTAGTATTTCAAGTTAATTCCCAATTTAAAGAAAAATTCCATTTTTAATTGAAAATGATCTGGAATTTATTAATTCAAAATTTTCCTATATTCCCCGACAAAATCGGCAAAATATAGTAATTTTTATTCATTTGGAAAACTTTCTGAATCATTCTCGTTTTTTGAAAGAAAGATATTCCTTTATTAATGATAATTGATGATATTCCCTCCATCAAACTCGGTTGAGAACTCATGAATTATTTTAACTTGGGAATATCTTTATTTTTATTGAAAATTATTATCTTTTTCAAAACATTTAAAAATATGAACATGAATATGTATGACATAAATAAAATAACATAACAAAGTCTATATGATATAATGCAACCTAAATGATGTGACATAATTTAAATGGCATAGATAAAATGAAAAATCCTAAGTGTCATGGTATATTCAAAATGAGATAAAATGATTTAAATGACATGGCAATTTTAAATGATATGGCATATTATAAATGACATGGCATCTTATAAATAAAATAACCTAAATGACATGGAATATGATCTAAATGACAAGAAATGACATGAAATTAAAATAATGCTAACATATAATATGCATGAAAATGAAAATAAAAATAATAATGCATGAACATAGTATATGCTAAACAATATGACAAAAATAACTAAATAAAAAGCATAGGATATCATGAAACATTAAAAATCATATGAAAAGCAAATATAAGATCATAAAAGGTGAATTAAAATAATAATAATATCATGGAAAATGTCATAGCAAAAATCATACATTTAAATAAAATGCATGAACATGGAAAATGCAATGCATGAAAATGTATTTTTTCCTCTAAATAAAGAAATTCGTATATCTAAAAAGATATCCGGCTACCTTAGGAAACTATGTCAAATTAGATTTTCTAAAAAAAACAAAACTTTGTGATTGTTTGAATACAATTTTGAGGAAAACTTGAATAAAAATCAAAACCCTTACCAAACCCTTTTAAAATGGCTCTAATTTCCTAAGTTTTAAAATCCCAGATTTAACTACCCTTAACCTGAGATTTATAAAATCATTTTTAAAGTTTAAAAAGGCTTAGAAACTACCCTAAGATATTATCTAAATCTCCTAACCAACCCCCTCTAAATGCCTTAGCCAAATTCAACCATTATTCCTCTTTTGATTTCAAATCTGCCTCTACTGTCCAATTTTACCACACGATTTTTTAGCCTATTTTATAAATTCAAAAAAATGGAGACTAAGAACATGTAATAATACATGAGAAAAAATTGGCTTCATTTTTTGATTAAAGATGACTGCCCAGAAAAATCAGAGAAGTTCGAGTACTGGGTGAAAAAAAAAACTGTTTTGTCAAAACACATTTTTTGCCTTTGATAAATTCATTCAAAAATCAAAGTAGAAATTATTGGAAATCATCCTAAAGACCTAAAGACAGTAGCTAAAAATTTAAAAACCTTGGACAAAAATTGGCTAAGTAAAAAAAATCACAAAGTAGAATAATCAATTTAACAATTCCTTAATTTTCCACAAGTATGCTATAGAGAGCATGACTTTGAGCCATTAATTGGCCTAAGTCACAAATCAAGTGGCATTGACATGGGATGCATTAACATACAGCAAATGAAATGTATGAAATGCATGGTCTAAAGGTCTAAATGGTAAAGGAAATGCATGACAATTCAAGACAACCTAAATGCCTAGCATGAATTTGAATGGCAATAAATGCTATCCTATCTCAATATGCATGCAATGCTTGATAATGCAAATATGACTTGGACCTAATATGTTATGAATATGCATGAAAATGCTAATACGACCTAAGACCTAAATAGCATAGTAATGCATGACAATACCAATGTGATTTAAGACTCAATATGAATGGCAATACCAATATGGCCTAGACCTAAAATGTAATGAACATGCATAGCAATACTATGAACATACAATGACCCATGAAACTAATGTCAATGCTGGAACAAACAGCAACTATTACAAAATTTCAAGATATGATAATGCAAAGCATGTTACCTAAACAAAATGCAAATGCATGGCAAGGCAAGGCAAGGGATGCATGAAGAGGCCAAATGATCACATGAGACTCTAACGCAATCCTATTTAGTAAATGACATAAGTAAATGACAAATCATATTAAGATGCATAATTTCATGACATTTTAAATAGCATATAACATACTAAAATCAAAATGCACAAGCTCATGGCATGGAAATGCAAACAAGTTAAAAAACAAAAGGAAAATGCACATGAGGGCACACAAAAAGGAGTTGCCAAATGGTCATGAAAAAAAAGAATGATGGCATTTTATCATAGCATTTTCATAAGCACATGGCATACTAAAATCAAAATATACAAGTTCATGGCATGGAGATGCAAACAAGTTAAGAAGTAAAAGGAAAATACACATGCAAGGCATAAAAAATGGAATTGCCGAATGGTCATGAAACAAAACCAAGAAAATGCAAGCATGTAAGACATGATACATGAAAAAAATGCACAACATGAGCATATGAACAACCATGGCCGAATATGCAAGGATAGAATATCAAACATGGAAATGAAATATATAAGTAAATATAGCATAGAAAATAATGTAAAGAACATATATAAAAGATTTAAGATAGACATGCAAAACAAATAACAAGCAAAACTAGTAAGTAAACAAGGAAAGTTAAGCTCCATGGTTGGTATCAAATGGGCAAAGCCTCTCACCTAACCATAATCACTTGGTCTTGCCAAGATCATGAAGCCTTTCCATCTCAATAAAACAAAAAATAAACCATGCAAAATAGAAAATAAGGTAAGCTTCATGGTAGGTAAAAATGGGCATAGCCTCTCTACTAACCATGGTCACTTGGTCTAGCCAAGATCATGTAGCCATTTCAACCTTTTTTTATTCATATTTTGTAAAATAATCAGAATCTTAGAATACTCTAAAAACCTTGTAAAAATCAATTTTCACAACAACATGCAAGGAAGAAAAAAAGAAAACAACAAGGCAAGTAAATGTGCCATATTCAGCCATAGCATGAAACCATAAAAAAAAAATTGTTTTCCACCATTTTGATGAAGAAGAAGATATGAAAACATAATTAAACATTAAAAAACTTTATTTCTATGAAAAATGTAGTAGGAAAACATGATAGAAAATCAAGAAAACACCATGGAAACCAAGAAGAAAGCTATGCTAGAGCTTGGTAGAGATGACTACCTTCAAGCTCTCTATTGAAAACCTTTTTTTTCTTTCTTTCAAAACCTTTTTTTTTTCCAAATTAACTACTGTTTTCCAGCCAAAAACCTCTGAAAAAATGAAATCCTCCACTTTCCTTTAGCCTTGGCCGAATGGCCCCCTAACCCTTGGATAGGAATTGCACTTTTTCTCCTCCAATCTTGGCCTTTAGATTTAGATATTTTGATGACAACATAAAAATGTCATCTTGCCAATTGATAGCAGCCCTTAAGATGTGTACTCAGCCCTTGTAGTAACCTTAGCCATTAGATGCAAAAGAGGACCAATCCTATACACTCCCTTGCTTGCCCCTCTTGAGTGCCTACCCTTGGATGAGTTGTGCTCTTCCATTCTTGGTCATTGGATGAGGGCAACATAAAAATGACATCTTAAGATTAAATCCAGCCTTCAACATGTGTACTCAGCCCTTGTAGGTGGCCTAAGCCATTGGATGAAAAGAGATAATCCCATGCACTCCCTTACTCAACCGAATAGATGCTCACCCTTGGATGAATTGTGCTCATCTTTTTTCTTCCATTCTTGGCCATTAGATGAGGGTTATTTTATGACAAATAAAAATGTCATCTTGGAATTTAAACTTGGCCATTGGATGGTGCATTCAACTTTCCTACAAGGCACCTAAGCCGTTGGATGAAGGGACCATTTGCAAGGTGTTAGTGGTAGCATGTGGCTTGATAGTGACTATGGAATTAAATTGTTCAAGCTTTCTTCTTCTCCTCTATGTTGGCTGACCAAGGGAAGGAAAAAAATCCCAGCAATTCCTTCTTCTTTCATATTTTTATCAATTACAAATTTGCCCTTTTTGGTTTCTTTGTTGAAATGACTTTTTTGCCCCCCGAACTTAAATAAATAGAAAACGGACTCCAAATTCAATTTTTTTTTTTAAATACTTCCAAAATAATAAAAAATTGAATTCTGAAAGTTTTCAAAAAATTTCGAGTCCTTTTGCTATTTATTTCGGATTTATTTCCGAAATTACCCCTTTTATGCACCAAAACTTTACCATTTTTTAAACGAGCTCCGAATCCATATTTGTCTTCACTAATCTCTTCCAAATAATTTCAAAATGTGATCTGGAAGTTTTCATTATTTTTGGAGCTGATTTGCTATTTTTTCGGGATTTATTTGCTTGAATTACTGCATAGGAGACCCGGGATTTGGCCATTTTGCAAACGAACTCCAAATCAAGATTTTATTTTTCCAATCTCTTCCAAATAATTTAAAAATTATATTTTCAAATGTTAAGAATTTTTGGAACTTGTTTGCTATTTTTTCGGGATTTATCTGCTTGAATTACTGCATAGGAAACCCAGTATTTGGCCATTTTGCAAACGAACTCCGAATCAAGATTTTCTTTTACTGATCTCTTCGAAATGATTTAAGAATGAGATTTGCAAATTTTCAGAATTTTTGGAGTTCATTTGTTGTTTTTCCCATATTTTCCAATTTTGCCCTTTTGCCTCTGAAACCCGGTTTTGCTCAAAACAAGTCTGATTTTCAGATTTTCTTCAAATTGAGCCTTGGGCTATCCTTTTTTAATCATTTCTCATCAATTAAGGGCTTTAGATCTAACGAATCAGGCCATTTCTGTAATTCTTCCAAATTTCACTGAAATCTACGAAAAACCCTAATTCTCGGTTTTCTTCCAAATTAACTTTTCTATCAGTTTTTCTTCCAAGTGGCTTCTCCATCGCTCGTAGTCAGAGCTTATCTTTCATTTGAGACCTTCAATTCTGACCAATTTGATCGTTTAAGCACTTTTCCCCTTTCTACTGAATATCGTAATCCAACTTCCGAACTCCATATCTTTCAATGTAGTCCTCGGATTATCAAAGATTAAGAACTAATTCTTGCCAAATGCTTACGAAATCGGATTTATGCTAAATAAATAAAAAAAATATTTCTAATATGAAATGTATGAAAAATGGAATGTGTTTCTCTCTTGAATAGAGGATATCCAAACACCTAAAAAGATGTCTGACTACCTTTGAAAGAAACTTAAATTGGATTTTTAAATTGGAATATATCGGGCACGAATTGTTGCTCGGATTAAAGGGCATCGGAATACTATTGGTTGACATCCGAATGCCTCTAAGCGAGTCTTAATGCAAAAATTTTTGAAAACCAAAACAAGTTAAAAACATGATGCAATTTTGAAAGAAAAACACAAGGTGGCCGAATGGCCTATTATAAAAGCCCAAGTTTTTTTTCCGGGTTTGAAGCTCATTTTACCTATCCATGACCCGATTTTCTTAAAACTAATTTTTAAACTTTAAAAGTATATAAAAAAACCTCAAAATAGTAGCCAAAAGTTTCGGCCAGTCCTTCCCCTTTTTGTGCAAAAAAGCGAGACCTTTGCTAGCTTTAATGCTTGTTTTGACTCCAAAAACCCGATTTTAGTTAACTATTTTTTTTACCCCTTATATAAAATTTAAAAAAATCTAAAAAAATGTATTTAGGTTTAGCTAATGGTGAACTAGATAAGGTAGAAATATTTTTTTTATTTGGACAAAAAATACATAGGGAAAATATTGCCCAAAATCAGCATATCCAACTTGCAAAACATTATTTTTTTCCAACTAGTTTGAAAAATATATTTTAGCTATAGATCATTGGTTGATCTTAACCAAAATAATGCTGGAAATGGTTTGAAAATATGATTTATAGCAAGTTAAAATGATTGGCTCAAGTCTAGCCCCTTGGATGTAAATCCGCTATAGCCATCACTTGCTAGAAACCAAGATCATCAAGCTCAAAATCATTTTTTCAAAGAGAAATAAACAATAAACAACACACAATAGACAATTTTCAGCAAGATACACATATGGAAATGACAATATATAGGAAAGAAAATGTAAACAATCAAGAAAACAAAGGTTGGCTCAAGGCTAGCCCCTTGGATACTAAATCCGGCTATAGCCATCACTTGGTAGGAACCACAATCATCAAGCTCAAAAACCTTTTTATTTTTGTTAGAAGGAAAAACAAAGAGAAGATCACTATCCTACCACAATAGTACAACCCACATCAAATAGCAATCAAGAAAAATGAAGCAAACACAAGCACAATGAAGCACTAGTTTCGACCAAAAAGAAAAGAGAGGAAGAAAATGAATTTTTGCAAGCTTTTTAATGTTGTAAAAGAAGAAGAGAATAAGAAAAGTTTTGATCAACGTTTTTAAAACTTTATGATTTCAAGAAAAACACAAGAAATAAAGCTTGAAAATAAATGAAAATAAATGAAAAAGATCAAAGAGAGCAAACTACATTAGTAAGCTTTCAAGAACCAAAGCCTTTCAACCTCTCTTTTTTCTCATTTTCCTCTCTTCCTTTTCGTTTCTCCTTGTAAAATTTATAACCAACTTCCTCCTTCTTTAATGTTAGCTAAATACCCCCTTTAAAATGACCCTTAGGCTGCATTTTATCCTTTCCTTTTACCCTTGGCCGAATAAGCCTTCTTTTGCCCCCTTGGTCATGCTTTTTTCATGTCCAACATTGATAATATCATAAAATACACATTTTATGCCCTTTATATTCTTAGTTTTAATTATGTTTTCGATCTTTATTTTTATTACTTATATTATATTTTGAATTTTAGGTATATTTAAGAGAATGAAGTGAAAAGATGTCAATTATGATGTTAAGGAGCTTACAAAATCATAATTGCAAGATGGAAGAAGACTTGGGAGTCAAAAAGTGCAAAACAATCAGGCAGATTTGACCTCTGGAGATTGTTGCTAAGAAAACATGATGTTAAATTCTTTATCTAAAGAAACTTTCTCTTGACTTTTGAAGTTGACTTTAATACTTTTCCAACAATATATCATACGCCCAAATTGGACAAGAAATGGTCATCCAAATCAACCGAGGAAGTGCAAGAAGGTGCAGCATCAGAAATGGCTGGCAGAGAGCCCGGCGTCGCGAAGCCAAAATTTGCAAAAACATCCAAAAAACCTACCAAAAACGCAATTTTTCGCCTCCTAAGTTACTTGTGCGAAAAGGACTTATTATGAGGGTTTTAAAACTCTATAAATACCACATTTTGAGCCACAAACTAGACATCTTTTTAGGAGACTGAAGGATCATTATTCTTCTTTTTTTTCTTCTTCATTCTTTTATTTTCTTTTTATGTGTATATTATCTATGCCTATGCTAGGCTACATTCTTATTTTGGTTAAGGGTGAGTTCAAAACCCTAGACATGTTTTGTAATTGATATTCAGATCTTATCTATCATTGATTTTCTATCAAAACTGCTTATGTTCTTCTATAATAATTGTTCATGATATTTGTCTTGATTTGTTTAGGTTGCAAACTAGATAGATCTTGATAATTATCTATTGCTAGTTTAGGAGTCTTGATTCGTATTGTCTTGATTTCTTATTCGTCGCAACAAAAAATAACAAGTCTCATCGTGAGGCTTTATATTCGTTAAGCGTGACATTAAAAAAATGAGGAAAAGTCGACTTAATTCCTCTTGAAAAATGAAGGTTTTGAAAATGACATTGAAAAAGAAATAGACTCGCCACCAATCTTTTTAGCAAGGTGTGATTGTCACAGCCCGCACGATCTCGCTTGGGTCCGTTATGCACACAGCAGGTCCAGGCCCAGTTCGCACACAACAGGTCCAGGCCCATGATCTGAGTTACAAAGAGTATCTTGACCCACCAGAATAGGCCCAATCCCTGGAGCATTCTAGAAGGCCCTGGAAGATAGATTTTACCTGGAGGTTCTAGAAGCAGTAAAAGATAGTTACTACCCAACAATTCCAGCTTATCTAGAACTCTAAGAGATAGAGTTTAAATTCCTTTAGGCCTCTAGATAATGTAACCTTAGCCGTTCATTTGTTTAAATCTGAACCGTTGATGTAAGGGGGATTCAACTATAAATAGAGGCCTCCTCCAGCCTCATTCGTATCATTCAACTCATTTGAGTAATATACAAGAGCATTCTTCTCTACTCTCTCTTGTTCTATTTTTCTGCTTAGCCCTAGTAACTTTTAGTTACCAATTCCTTTCTTGAGTGTTAACAGGCTGACTTAGGCATCCAGGGAAGCGATTTCTATCCTAAGGCCGCACGGTTCGCAGGGCTAAAGTTCCGAGTCCGTGACAGTTGGTATCAGAGCTCGTGGTTCGTGAAACGTGCTGATCATAGGGATGGCGTCTCAGGCAGATAACCAGACACAGGAGGTCCCAGAGACTCATGGGAGGAGTAACAAGACTAGTTCGAGGGCCAGTTCGAAGGATGTTTTATCGTCCATGGATGGCAGGGTGGCCAAGCTCGAGGTGAATGTTGGAGACATGCGGGAGAACCTGGAGATCGTTGAGGGTCGCATCGAAGAGCTAGACTCCGCGAGGGAGGAGCTCAAGGACAGGATGCAGGGGGCTCTCAATGAGATGATAGACATGCTGACTCAAAAGAACGATGCTCTAGAAGCCATGATGGTGGCCATACGGAATGAGATGGAGGAGCTCAAGGGAAAGCTCACTTCATGCAAAGCAGCCGTAGGGGGTGGCGTGCTAGCTGTGACACCCAAACACAGGATGGAGATCCCTAAGCCAAAAGAGTTCAAGGGAACCAGATCGACGAAGGATGTTGACAACTTTTTGTGGGGGATGGAACAGTACTTTCGTGCAATGGGCATTGATGATGATGCCACTAAGGTAAACACTGCTTCAATGTATTTTACTGATGTTGCTCTTTTATGGTGGCGTCGTAGGTCCAGCGATGAGAGGTGTGGTTGCACTGCCATTGGAACCTGGGAGGAGTTCCAAAGTGAGTTCAGGCAGCAGTTTTACCCAGAATATGCCAAGGATGAGGCGCGTGCCAAGTTGCGATGACTTACGCAACAAGGCACAGTTCGGGAGTATGTGCGGGAGTTCAGTGAACTCATGCTCCAGATTTCTGATCTCGGGGAGAAGAAGGCATTCTTCTCATTCATGGATGGACTTAAACCCTGGGCAAAGCAAGAGTTACAACGGAGAAGTGTCTAGGATCTGACCAAAGCCATGGCCACAGCTGAGTTCTTACTCGACCTCAGTTCTAAGAAGCCGGACAAGTTCGAGTCTTCCAAGCCTAAACCCAAGGGCAAGGGCAATGGTGGGGGAGATAAGGATCGACAGTCTAAGAATGGTAATGGGAAGCCACTGATAGGGAATTGGAAGTCCAACAAACAGTCAGAAAACAAGAAAGACAGGGAGCCATTGCAGTGCTTCCTATGTGAAGGTCCACATTGGATGCGAGACTGCCCGAAACGAGCCAAGCTTTCTGCCATCAACAGGGAAGATGATGAGCCAGAAAAAGAGACCCTGAAGCTTGGTTCTATTATGAGTTCTGTCAAGGCCAAGAGGGGCCGAAAGCATAAGGGACTGATGTTTGCAGACATCACCATTGCAGGCCAGAAAATGAGTGCTCTAGTTGACACAGGAGCATCAAATTTGTTCATGTCCGACGAGGCTGCTAAGAAACTTGGTCTCAAGGTTGAGAGGACAGCCAGTTGGATCAAGACTGTTAACTCAAAGTAGGTCCCAACCATGGGTGTGGCAAAAGAAATGGAGATGCAACTTGGAGACTGGAAGGGTAAGGAAACTATTGAGGTAATCCCATTGGATGAATATGAGTTTGTTCTTGGCTTAAATTTCCTTGACCAGATTAATGCTCTCCTTGTGCCTTGTACCTTGTGCCTTTTGCCGATTGCATTTGTATCTTGGATGCCCGATGCCAATGTGTTGTGCAAGTGAATCGAGAAACAGGTGTTGGAGCCAAGGTGTTGTCCGCAATCCAGTTAGCTAAGGGTGTGCGCAGAGATGAAGTCACCTACTTGGCTGCCCTAAAGTTTGATGAGCCTCAAGAGCCCATGGATGAGACCCCCCTGGAGGTACTAGAGGTGCTATAGTCCTTTAGTGATATGATGCCTGCAGAATTACCTAAGAGGTTGCCACCCAAGAGAGAGGTGGATCATAAGATTGAGCTGGTGCCTAATACCGAACCGCCAGCCAAGGCCCCGTACCGGATGGCACCCCAAGAGTTGGAGGAGTTGTGGACACAGTTGAAGGAGCTTGTAGATGCTAGTTTCATCAGGCCATCTAAAGCCCCGTTAGGTGCGCCAGTTTTATTTCAGCGGAAGCATGATGGGTCCTTGAGATTGTGCATAAACTACCGGGCACTCAACAAGCTCACTGTGAAGAACAAGTACCCAATCCCACTTATCGCAGACTTGTTTGATCAGCTTGGAGATACGAGATGGTTCACCAAGCTAGACATGCGATCCGGGTACTATCAGGTGAGGATAGCCGAGGGAGATGAGCCAAAGACAGCATGTGTGACGCGCTATGGCTCTTATGAGTTCCTTGTGATGCCCTTCAGCCTTTCCAATGCTCCAACGACATTTTGTACTCTCATGAATAAGGTACTTCAACCTTTCCTAGATCGTTTTGTTGTTGTTTACCTTGACGATATTGTGATATGCAGTAAGTCACTGGAGGAACATGTGGAGCACTTGCGGGAAGTGTTCCAAGTCTTACGGGAGAATGAGCTATATGTGAAACGGGAGAAATGCTCATTTGCCCAGCATGAGGTGCCATTTTTAGGCCACATTGTGGGAAGTGGCAGGATCCGGATGGATGGGAACAAGGTTGGGGCCATACTTGATTGGGAGCCACCAACCAAGGTAACAGAGTTTCGGTCATTCCTTGGGTTGGCGAACTATTATAGATGCTTCATCAAAGGCTATTCCAACATTACCACACGATTGACAAACTTGCTCAAGAAGGGGAAAGTGTGGGACTGGAGTCCAAAGTGCCAACAGGCCTTTGATCAGTTGAAGCGTGCAGTGATAGAGGAGCTCGTACTTGCCTTAACGGATCACACTAAACCGTATGAGGTTCATACTGATGTATCAGACTTTACGATTGGAGAAGTACTGATGCAAGATGGACATCCAGTGGCATTCGAGAGTCGAAAGCTCAATGAGACTGAGCGACGATACACAGTCCAAGATAAAGAAATGACAGCAGTGGTGCATTGCTTGCGCACTTGGAGACATTACTTGTTGGGGTCCAGGTTCGTTGTGTTTACTGATAACGTTGTAAACAGTTATTTTCTAACCCAGAACAAATTGTCTCCCAAACAGGCTTGTTGGCAGGTTTTTCTGGCAGAGTTTGATTTCAGAATGTAGTACAAGCCAAGGAAAACCAATGCAGTGGCTGATGCACTAAGTCGAAAGGTTGATCTTGCAACCATCAGTCACCCTGAAAGTTCACTACTGGAGCGCATTAAGGAAGGGTTGCCCCATGATCCCACAGCCAAGACCCTAATAGAAAATACCAAAGAAGGAAAGACCAGACGGTTTTGGTTCGAGGGAGACTTGCTCTACACCAAGGGACACCGCCTTTATATGCCTCAGTATGGGAAGTTGCGCAAGGAGATCATGCAGGAGTGTCATGATTCAAGATGGGCTGGCCATCCAGGTATGCACCGTACCTTAGCACTTTTGGAGGACCGTTACTATTGGCCTCACATGGGCGACGATGTTGAGGACTATGTGAAAACTTGTCTGGTTTGCCAACAAGACAAGGTGGAGCTGAAAACATCAGCTGGACTCTTGCAGCCATTGTCTATACCAGAGCGCCCATGGGGGAGCGTCTCCATGGATTTTATTGTAGGTTTGCCCAAGGAGGATGGATTTGGGAGCATCATGGTAGTGGTGGACAGGTTTTCCAGGTATGGGACTTTCATTCCAGCAAACAAGGAGTGCCCAGTGGAGGAAGCAGCCCAATTATTTTTGAAGAATGTGGTGAAGTACTGGGGAGTACCACAGACCATTGTTAGTGATCGGGACGGGCGATTCACGGAACGGTTCTGGACTGAGTTGTTCAAGATGTTGGGGTCAGACTTGAACTTTTCCACTAGTGTGCATCCCCAAACAGATGGACAGACTGAGAGAGTGAATGCTTTATTGGAGGTATATCTTAGGCACTATGTGAGTGCAACGCAGCGAGACTGGCCAAAGCTGTTGGATGTGGCACAATTTTCTTACAACTTGCAGCGAAATGAGGCCACAAACCAGAGTCCATTCGAGATAGTGACCTGACAGCAGCCACTTACACCCAGTGCTATTGCAACAGGTTACACAGGATCAAATCGAGCAGCTTACAGATTTGCTAAGGCTTGGCAGGAGCAGACTGACTTAGCCAGGGCTTGCCTACACAAGGCAGGAAAGCACACCAAGAATTGGGCAGATCGGAAGTGCAGGGATATGCAGTTTCAGGTTGGAGACTTAGTCCTTGTAAAACTGCACTTGGTGTTGCGTCACCCAGGCATGCACAAAGGGCTTGTTTGGAGATATGAGGGGCCTTTCAAAGTTCTGAAACGGGTAGGCAAGGTGGCCTACAAACTTGAGCTGCCAGCAAAACTCAAAGTACACCAGTTTTTCAAGTCATTATGCTTAAGCCTTTTCAGGTAGATCAAGACGATCCAGCCAGGGGCGAGTCTCAACGCGCACCAGTAGGAGTGAAGGCCTCCTACGATAGAGATATACAGTGTATACTTGCGGATTGAGTAGTACGGCGAAAGAATTACAGGCCAAGGCCTGATTACTTTGTCCGATGGAAGAGACTACCCGACAGTGAGGCAAGTTGGGAACCAGCCGAGGCATTGTGGTAGTTCCAGGATAAGATTGAGCAGTTCCATGTAGAGGACGCGACGAGGGCGTCGCTGGAATAAGTGGGGGAGAATGTCACGGCCCGCGCGATCTCGCTTGGGTCCGTTATGCACACAACAGGTCCAGGCCCATGATCTGAGTTACAAAGAGTATCTTGACCCACCAGAATAGGCCCAATCCCTGGAGCATTCTAGAAGGCCCTGGAAGATAGATTTTACCTGGAGGTTCTAGAAGCAGTAAAAGATAGTTACTACCCAACAATTCCAGCTTATATAGAACTCTAAGAGATAGAGTTTAAATTCCTTTAGGCCTCTAGATAATGTAACCTTAGCCGTTCATTTGTTTAAATCTGAACCGTTGATGTAAGGGGGATTCAACTATAAATAGAGGCCTCCTCCAGCCTCATTTGAGTAATATACAAGAGCATTCTTCTCTACTCTCTCTTTTTCTATTTTTCTGCTTAGCCCTAGTAACTTTTAGTTACCAGTTCCTTTCTTAAGTGTTAACAGGCTGACTTAGGCATCCAGGGAAGCGATTTCCAGCCTAACGCCGCACGGTTCGCAGGGCTAAAGTTTCGAGTCCGTGACATGATCGGCCACCTATTAAAACCGGTTTTGTAAAACATTTTAAAATTAATTAAAACATTTTTTAAAACCAATTTCATGTCTCCGTTATAAACCAGAGAAAATCGAAGAATCGGGTCGGGACTTGGTTATATTCGGGAAAGGATTAGCACCCCCACAACGCCTGTATAAAAGTACCTTATTAATCGTGTGTTATCTCAAGTCTCGGTCAAAAGTCGATTTTAAATTTGGTATTTGAAATTAATCCCCAATTAAAAGAAAAATAATTCCATTTTTTAATTGAAAATAATCCATAATTTATTAAGTGAAAATTTTTCTATATTTCCCGACAGACGTGGTAAAATATAAAATTTGTTATTACTTTGAAAAATCTTCCTAATCATTCTCGTTTTAAAGAATATATTTCGTTATTAATGATAATTGATGATATCCTCCCTAGCAAACCCGGCAGAGAACTCATGAATTATTTTAACTCGGGAAAATTTTTATTTTATTGAAAATCATTATCTTTTTCAAAACATTTAAAAAAATATATTAACATGAATATGTATGACATAGTAAAGATGATATAACAAAGTCAAGATAATATAATGCAACCTAAATGATATGATATAATTTAAATGGCATAGCATATTCTAAACGAAATATCCTAAGTACCATGATATATGAAATGAAATATCCTAAGTACCATGATATATTCTAAATGAAATGAAATAACCTAGGTAGCATGATATATTCTAAATGAAATGAAATAACCTAGGTAGCATGATATACTCTAAATGAAATGATATGATTTTAATGACATGGCAAATTTAAAGATTATTGCATATTCTAAATGACATGGCATATTCTAAATAATATAATCTAGATGACATGGAATATAATCTAAGTGACATGAAATGACATGAAACATAAAATAATGCTATCATGAAATATGCATGAAAATAAAAATAATAATGCATGAACATAGTGTATACTAAATAATGAGACAAAAATAAATGACTAAATAAAAGGCATAGGATAGCATGAAATATTCAAAACCATATGACAAACAATATAACATCATAAAATATAAATCAAAATAATAACAATAGCATAGGACTTATTATAGCAAAAATCACATATTATATAGTATGCATGAACATGGAAAATGCAATGCATGAAAGTGTATTTTTTTCTTTAACTAAGGAAATCCGTATATCTAAAAAGATATCCGGCTACCTTAGGAAAATATATCAAATTAAATTTTCTAAAATCAAAATAATTTGTGATTTGTTTGAAAACAATTTTGAAAATCTTGGATGAAAAATAATTCATGGCCGAAATCGCTTTGAAAAAAGGCTTTAATTCCTAAGTTTGAAAACCCGAACTTGACCACACTTGACCCGAGCTTTATAAAATTATTTTCTAAGTTTAAAATGGCTTAGAAACTACCCTAAGACAGTAGCTAAAGTTCCTAATCAGCCCCCTCTAAGTAACTTAGCTAAAACAGAAAATTAATTTTCCCTCAAATTTAAATCTGACTCCACTGTCCAGTTTTAAATCATGATTTTCTTAAACTATTTTTAAAATTTCAAAAAAATCTAAAACAAATACTGGAGATTCAAAACATGTAAAACTACACGGGAAAAAAATTGACTTAATTTTTTGATTAAAGGTAACTTCCCAAAAAAATAGGGAAAGTCAGAATACTGGGCGAAAACTGTTTTGCCAAAACACATTTTTTTTGCCTTTGATAAAATCATTTAAAAATCAAAGTAAAAATGTTGGAGACTCTCCTAAGGACCTACAAACAGTAGCTACAACTTCTAAAAATGTTGAAAAATAAGTAAAAAGAAAAAAAAGAAATCACAAAGGTAGAATAATCAATTTAACGACTCTTTAATTTTTCACAAGTATGCTCAAGTGAGCATGACTTTGAGCCATTGATTGGCCTAAGTCATGAATCAAGTGGCATGGTATGATATGCATGAAAATACAGAAAATTTAATGCAAGAAATGCATGATTTAAAACCTAAATGACATGAAAAATGCATGGCATAAAGAACATGGCCTAGTCCTAACATGAACTTGCATGGCAATAAATGCAACCTAGGTCTAAACATGCATGAAATGCATGGCAATGTAAATGAAACCTAGACCAAAAGAATGCATGGCAATAACACAAAAACATAGTATGCTAAATCAAAATACATAAAGCCGTGGCATGGGAATGCAAACAAGTCAACAAGTAAGATGAAAATGCATATACAGAGGGTAGCCAAATGGACTCATGCTCACAATGATGATATTTTAGCATGGCATTTTCACAAACACATGACATACTAAAAGGCAAGGCTAAAAAGAAACATGCTAAACCATGTAAACATGAAGAAAAGGCATGAACAAGACTAGACATTTTCACAAACACATAGCATAGTAAAATGCAAATCATGAACAACTCAAACATGTTAAAAACAGAATAATAAAAATGGGAGACAAGGAAAGTAAACATGAAAACAAGATGGTAAAATCAAAAATGGAGGTAAGTAAGTAAATATATCAAAACAAGCTCCATGTCTTTGTTATTTGAAGAAAATATAAAACATCAAAAACCTGCTAGACATCACTAACGACATGAAATAAAAAACAAACACCAACCATTTAAAAAAAAAAAATAGCCTATTTGGCCAACTAGAAAAAGATGTAAAAAAATTGTTTTTTCATAGTTTTCAAGAAAGCATCAAAGAAGAACTTCAAGAGAAAGCTTAAAAACACTTATTTTAAAACTAAAATCAATAGAAACTGACCAAATATCAAATGAAAAGAGCAAATCAAGGATGAAAAAAAAAAGTGCAAGAGTATGGTGCTTTTATCTACCTCTAAAAGCTATATTGCAAGCTTTTCCTCTTCTTACTTTCTTTGCCTTTCTAACTTTCTATTTTCCCCCCTTTTCTCCTTAGCTACTGCCTCCTTTCAGCCTTCAAAACTTGTGAAAAAAATGAAATCAGCCCCCCTTCATAGTGATGGCCGAATGGCCCTTAGTAGTGTAGAAGGTTCTAGGTTTCTTTACACCAATTCTCATCCAATGGTCTTTAATCCAAGATGCTTTCTACGTAGAATTCTCACCCTTAGATTGGAATAATCAGCTCCTAAATATGATGCATGAAGATGATGTCATAAATAGGATGTCATAAATACGACATCATCCCTCTCCATCCATTGGTCCATGTGTCACAATTTCAAAGGCTTGATCAAGAAAAATAACTACCTTCCTCTTCACTCTTGGCCCTTGATCAAAAATCTCAGCAAAATCACTCTCCATTATGGGCTTGGCTGATTGCCCTTTGAATTCCAGCCCAAACTCAAATTTTTTAAAGACCTTTTTCGGTTTCTTCGATGAAATAACCTTTTTGACCCCTGAACCTAAATAAATAGCAAACGGACTCCAAATTCAAATTTTATATCTTCAATACTTCCAAAATGATAAAAAAAAATGAATTCTAGAAGTTTTCAAAATTTTTCGAGCCCATTCACTTTTTTTTGGATTTTTCTTCCAAAATTACCCTTTTATGCACCCGAACTTTTACCATTTTTTAAACGAGCTTCGAATCCAAATTTCTCTCCACCAATCTCTTCCAAATAATTTAAAAGTGTGATATGGAATTTTTCATAATTTTTGGAACTCATTTACTATTTTTTTGGGATTTATCTACTTGAATTTCTACATAGTGGGCCATGGATTTCCCATTCTCCGAATCCAAATTTTCTTTCGCCAATCTCTTCCAAATAATTTAACAATGAGATCTACAAATTTTTAGAATTTTTGGAACTCATTTGCTACTTTTTCGGGATTTTCCTTCTGGAATTTTCAGCTTAGTGTGCCCGAAATTTGACATTTTGCAAATGAGCTCCGATTTCGGATTTTATTTTGCCAATCTCTTTTAAATGATTTAATAATGAGATCTGCAAATTTTGGGATTTTTTGGAGCTCATGTGCTATTTTTCCTAAATTTTCCAATTGTTTCTTTTTGTCTCCAAAGCCCGGTTTTGCTCAAAACAAGTTCGATTTCCAAATTTTCTTTTTCTGTGCCTTTGTCATATATTGAATTGGAGTTGGTCAAAAAAATGCCCAATTTTTGCGATCAAATTCCCTTCCGTTTTGATTTTTCCTTTTTTTAGTATCGAGAATTTCCTCGTTTTTTCGTTTTTTCTCCAATCGGCTATTTTCTCGAAATTATTCAAACTGGCTTTGGGCTATCCTTTTTTACTCATTCATCATCAATTGGGGACTTTAGTTTTATCGAATTGGGCCATTTCTGCAATTTTCCCCAATTTCACCAAAATCCACTAAAAACCCTAATTCTCGATTTTCTTCCAAATTGACTTTTCCCACAGTTTTTGTTCCATGTAGCCTGTCCATTACCCTTATTTAGTGCTTATCTTTCATTTGGAACCACCAATTTCGACCAATTTGATCGTTTAAACATTTTCCCCATATTTTTTGAACTAGGGTTTCCTTTCTACTGAATCTTCGTAATCCAACTTTCAAACTCAATATCTTTCATTGTAAACCTCGGATTATCAAAATTCATTCACCATTTTTCAATTCTTCGAATCTTGATTTTGAAAATGGGTTGACTTTTTTAGTGGTTGACTTTTCAGGGTCGATTTTTTCGGGGTTGACTTTTTCAAGATTGACTTTTTATGCCTGTTTTCTTAAACTAAGTCTCGAAGTACCATCTACAGGATGATAAAAGCCTTTTTGCATTCTGAAACATCACTTTAGGAAGAAAACATACCTGATTTAGTGGTCCGGACAAAATTAGGTGTCTACAACTATCTCTCTTTGACTATTACTAAGAATCCAGAATCAGGCAAAAATAAACAAACACTAATTTTGTCCACTTAGTGAAACCATATATGAAGAACAGGGAAAGTGAGTTTTCATTCATCATTTTTTTCATTTTTTTTCCATTTTTCATTTTTCATTTTTTCATTTTTTCATTTTTTCATTTTTTCATTTTTTCATTTTTTCATTTCTTTCTCTTTTTTTTTCATTTAAAAAAAAAAAGAAAACTGTAAATAGAAGATTTTGTGCTTAAATTGAGTTCCTTGAATAATCAAGGCTCGACCCGTCTTAAGGAAATGAGTTCGATTTGCAAAGTGAAAATTATGCTCGGAGGTCTTAAAAATAGTGCTCGGAGTTCTTAAAAATGATGTCCGGAGGTCTTATCTATGATTTTTGAAAACTGGTGCCCGGAGGTCTTAAAGAACGGTGCCCAAACGTCTGATCCATGATTTGGAAAATTGGTGCCCGAAGGTCTTAGAAAACTGTGCCCGGAGGTCTGATCTATGATTTGAAAAATTGCGCTGTATGCGACTTTAAAAATGATGCCCAGAGGTTTGATCTATGATTTGGAAAATTGATGGCCGGAGGTATTAAAAATGGTGCCCAGAGGTCTGATCTATGATTTGGAAAATTGCGCTATTTGCGACTTTAAAAATGATGCCCGGAGGCCTGATCTATGATTTGCAAAATTGATGCCCGGAGGTCTTAAAAATGGTACCCGAAGGTCTGAAAAATGGTGCCCGGAGGTCTGATCTATGATTTGAAAAATTGATGCCCAAAGGTTTGAAAAAGGGTTCCCGGAGGTCTAATCTAAGATTTGGAAAATTACGCTGTATGTGACTTTAAAAATGATGCCCGAAGGTCTGATTTATGATTTGGAAAATTGATGCCCGGAGGTCTTAAAAAACGGTGCCTGGAGGTTTGATCTATGATTTGGAAAATTGCGTTGTATACAACTTTAAAAATGATGCCTGGAGGTCAGATATATGATTTTGAAAATTAATGCCCGGAGGTCTGATCCATGATTTGGAAAATTGCGCTGTATGCGACTTTAAAAATGATGCCCGACGGTCTGATCTATGATTTTGAAAATTGATGCCCGCAGGTCTTTAAAAAATGGTACCCGGAGGTCTGGTCTATGATTTGGAAAATTGCGCTATATGCGACTTTAAAAATGATGCCCGGAGGTCTGATCTATGATTTTGAAAATTTATGCCCGGAGGTCTTTAAAAAATGGTGCCCGGAGGTCTGATCTATTATTTGGAAAATTACGCTGTATGCGACTTTAAAAATGATCTTTGAAGAATTGTTGAAAATTGATGCCCAAAAGTCTTTAAAAAACGGTGCCCGGAGGTCTGATCTATGATTTGGAAAATTGTGCTGTATGCAACTTTAAAAAAAGATGCCCGAAGGTCTGATCTATGATTTTGAAAATTGGGCCCCGAAGGTCTTAAAAATGATCTTTGAAGAATTGTTGAAAATTAACTTGAAGATTTTGAGAAGATGCGAATGCTTTTTGATGCTGGTGCAAATGATTAACAGGATGCACATACCTCATTATGCAAATGTAAATGTTTTGAATTGATGCAAATGTTTCTTGATGCTGATGCAAATGTCGGATAAGATGCAGATGCTTCATAGTGTACATGCAAATGGCTTAGCTGATGCAAATGTTTATTGATGCAGAGGCAGATGTTGAATAGGATGCATATGCTTCTAAATGATGCAAATGCAAATGATCCTCAAATAACATAATTACTTCACAGAAGGATGCAAAGGTCAACAATGTGCAAATGCTTCTATATGATGCAAATGCAGAGATCGATAATGATGCAAACGCTTCATAAAAAGATATAAATGCCCCTGATCATTTTTCTAGACTTTGGCTTAGCCTTTCCAATTCATTTTTCCTCTTCAAATCAGAGTATAACTTCAATTTATTTTTCAATCTTTGGCTATTTCATTCGCCCCAACAGTTTTCAAACTCTTATTGATAGAAGTCTGCTGGCCGGGTTCTATTTCTTCTTCTCATATTGGGAAATCAAGATTAACCCTAGTAGTTTCGTACCTTTGGGTTAGAAAAACCCTTATCTCATGTCAACATCAAAAATGGGTATTTCAAAAAAAATATCATTATTTGTTTTCTCATATTGAAAGCTTTCGAACAAAAAATATTAACCCCGCAGTTTGTGATGTACAAATCTTTTGAAGATTGATGATCATTGTTAAAAAATTCTCTAAGTGTCAATCTGGGTTTTCAATTTGAATTAGCAATGTTAAGTATAACAAGATTTTGGTTGATCAAAGAAAATTTCATAACAAAAATGTATGTCCCTTCTAGGCTCACAAATGGAACAGGTTTTATAAATCATGAATTCATTGAGAATCAAACAAATTCAACATTATTTTAGTTTTCATATCAAGGCACTTTGACAAGCATCAAGATTGGTTGGGATGTTTAAACTGGAAAGTTTAATCTTGGAGGAAAAAAGATCTCAATTTTTGAAGTCAATCCTCCGAATAGAGTTGAAAATTTAGGCGGTTCATGAATTCCTACATGTTCCTCGATGACCACTTCTTCAAGATGACCTTTTCTTTTGTGGTATCGGCACTATCATAGATGGTATCAAAAATTTCCATTTTACTTTAGACTGCCCATTTTTGGGTTTTGGCCTTAGAGTCTCATTCTTTCCATTTTTCTTTCTGCTTTTTTTTTTTTTTATGCTGTTCTACCATGCACTTGAGACTTCTAAATTCTTCCTTAGTGAAATGATAATTCGATGAGATGGGATAAAATTTGAGGAAAAACCCTTCAAGTTAAATATTCATGCTTAATCAAAATGGACTTTTAAAGCACGTAATGTATGCTATGGTTCAGGATTCAGAAAGAAAGGATAAATGGGCCCAAAATATGTGTTTAAGGGTAATCAGATCAATGATCATTTCTTGAGGAGGATTTTCTTTGAAGCATTTGTCCTTTTTGGACTTTTCATTCCTTTTGACTTTGCTATTTTCCTTCTTTGCTTTTGGCTTTCATTTGCCATACTTTTTCACACTTTATGATGGCTCTTTTTTTTTTGCCACGATTTTTTATTATTTTTCCTCTCGTCTGCCCTCCAGTGTAGAGGGTGCTCCTTGATCTAGGTTCAAAGAAAGAAATAATTCCTAAGGCTCAAAGGGGTGACTATGGATAATTTATTTTTGTGAAAAGGACATGAAAGATGGCCATTTCTCATGTCAAGCATGAATATTCACATTAAAAAGCAATCCCCAATGGAAATAGATAATCAGAAGTTCATTTTGCACTTTGGAATCATTCGAATTCTCATATGCATGATATCACAATTTTTCCTTTTTCTTTTTTTTTTTGGTTGCATACCCCACTGATTCATGCTTTAGTCCCATCCTTTTTCACCATATATCCATCATTTCCACATATGATGCCCCAATTTGACTAACCATGAGAATTTGTATCAACGAGGAACATAGCAGGTTTAGGTCTATTTTGAAAATGCTGAGTTTCAATTCTGAGTTCTTTGAAGAGACAAGGAAAATATGACCCAAAAATGGGTTTTCTTTGGGACATGGGATAATCTAGTTTAATCATTGTGCCCCAGGGTGTCAATCATGAAGTGATGTTTGGGCAATTAGTGTTTTGTGGTTATTGGTAAAGGCATGAATGGTTTTAGCACAATCTTGACACACCAAATTATCATGATCTAAATTCTTGAAAGAATGTCTCATTTGTTTGAATTTCAAGGAGTTTGAAAAAATTTCAAAATGTTCGTTCCTTTGTTCATAGCCTAGACTTGGATCTACCTCTTTGCTTATTCTATGATGACAATGGTTTTATGAAGTTCAATCATTCATATTCCTTGAAGCATTAGGTTTTACAAGTGGTCTTAATTCAAGGGATTTAGGCCTAGGAAAGCCTTAAAGAGAAAGGAGAAGGTATTGGGTTATTTGTAACAATGATCATCAATATTCTCGAGATTATCCATTATTAAAACTTCCATAATGCCTGTTTTTGCAAATTCAAATTATTGTTAAAACACAACAAACACAAAGCATTTAAAATTCAAAATTCATTTAATTCATATGAATGTCGACATGAGGCAAGTGTTTTCATCATCAGGTCTGAAACTACATGCATCAAAATGCTCCTATTGATATCCTTCAAAGGTAGTAATTCTCCTCCTAAAACCCTGAAAGAAACTGATTTACGGCAAAGCGGCCTTCCACTGATTGATAAGCTCCAGTGTCAAAATACCATCGCGGATAAGACTTTCAATCCTTTCCCTCAGTTGTCTGGATTTTTCAGTTGTATGCCGAACTACCCCTAGGTGATAATCACACTTTCTGTCAGGATCATAACTCCTTGCTGATGGATTCGAAGCTATTTTCAAAGGTACCGCGGTAAGGTACTGATTCTTTATTAGTAATGGTAGCAGGTCAGGGATGGGGATTGAAATTCTTTCTTGGTTGTCCCGTGGTCATTTTTTTGGAGCAGGCCTTGTTGCAAGAACTGGTATAGGATTAGGTACTTGGGTTGGTAAGTAAGGATAAAGGCTTGGAGATACCTCAGTAGGGTAACATGATTGGTATGAGAGAAATTGGGAATATGGGACGAAATCTCCCATAGCTTGGATATCTTTCTCTTTCTTTCTAGGTGCCCTATTTCTCTCGGCATTGGATGTTGTGTCTCCTTCAAGTTTCCCATTTTTGATAGCATTCTCAATCATCTCTCTTGAGATTACCATATCCGCAAAATTCTTCGAGGCATTACCAATGAGTCTATCATAGTACGGGGTCCGTAGTGTACTCACAAAAAGGACGGTGATTTCCTTTTGTGTCAAAGGTGGTTGTACTTGGGTGGACATGTTCCTCCACCTCTGAGCATACTCTTTGAAGCTCTCAGTAGCTCTTTTCTCCATATTTTGCAAGGTGAGACGACCAGGTGTCATGTCGATCATATGATTGTATTGGTTTAGGAAAGCCCTAGCCAAATCATTCCAAGAGCGAATCTAATCCTTGCTCAACTAACTATACCACCTAATTGAGGACCCGTTGAGGCTATCCTAGAAGTAGTGAATCAAAAGCTTATCATTATCTACATGACTTGTCATCTTTTGGTAGAACATAGTGATGTGGGCTGACAGATCAGTCATCCCATCATATTTCAAAAAGTCAGGGACCTTGAATTTAGGAGGAATGACTAAATCGAGGACCAAACATAGTTCTTTGGCATCTAAACTCCCAAATACATCTGTGCTTTATACTGCCCGGAGCTTTTCATCTAACAACTGATATTTTCCTTGGGAATTTGCCAACTTTTCCTCATTTACTGCAACCATTTTCAACTTTGCATGTTCAGCTGGATCATCTGAATTTAAGACATTGATGGGATTAACTGTGTTCTGGGCATCCATCATTATGACCTCATTCTGACCCTTTTGTGCCTCTAACCATTCTCTGGCGGCCAAGTTTTCAGTGTATCCCTTGATTACGGTGGACATCAGCTCCACCAATTTAGTCATTTGATCTTTAGATTTTTCTTCAGACTTTGTCAGCTATGCTCGCAATTCCTCCTGTGTCCTTTCCATTCTTTCCATTTGGGCAACTTGTTCATTCTCCATAGCAATAGCCTGTATTAAAAGGGTACTCAGTACTTCTTATACCTCTGATTTGAAATGGAAATTATTTCAAAGACTCCTAAAGCCAAGGCAACTTCCATTTTATCCCTTCAAATTGATGCCCGTGAAACATAAACAATGTGATGTACGAACATATATAGTGGAGACATGCTGACCATGTATGTAATAAATGCAATTATGATGCCAAAATGATACAAGCAAACAATAAACAAAAACGCATGGATATATGCAATGAATGACCATGTATATTTCAGTGTATTTCCCAATGAATGATCATATACACTATGAATGCAACATGATGTCAAATATTATGCATGTAATCAATGAATGATTGACACAGAGTATATACAAAGAAACTCATGCTGACCATGTATGTTATGAATGCGACCTAATGCTAACATGATGTATGTAATAAGCAAATTAGTGCATGAACATATACAGAAAAATCGTGCTAACTATGTTTGTCATGAATACATGCAAAGGGAAAGATACCACAGAGGACCTAAGAATCAGAGGAACTTAATCATCAACATCTCATAAATTTGAAGCACAACCAATTTATTCCCAAATCAAACTTCACAATGGTAAAAACCATGTTTACAAAATCTGAGCAGTGATTAAAACTGTCTTTACAAGCACTTTATTTTTCCTAGCATCCTAAGGCTATAAGAGCCGGATACTGAAAAAGTGAAATCCTATTACATCATATCAGACCGAAGTCTTTCTACATCATTGCCATAAATCTCTGAATCCTAATTACGCTTTCCCAGCCCTCTATCAATCAGAGTCTTTGGATCAATCCACTTGATATCTATAAGAGATTGCGCTTTCCTTTTGAAGGTTGTACAGTCTTCAATGCTATGGCCAGCAATTTCGCAATGATAATCACATCTTGCATTTGGACTATACCACCTGGGATACGGTGGTAACAAGGGTTTCAGCGGGACACAGGCAACCATGTGATCTTGTAACAATATAGGGAGAAGCTCTTGATAGCTGATTGGAATGGGATCATACTGCTCTTGAGTCTTGTTTTAGGGTTGTTTCTTAGTCACACATGGCCTAGCATTTGGGGCACTTGGTGGTGGCACTAAGGTTCAAACCGAAGTGTTTACATTGAAAGGTGGCGGAACAGTATGGTAAGGGTATGGATTTGGACACGGGACCCTTAGAGGTTGTACATAGTTCGAGGTTCGTATCTCGAATGCTTGATAAGGTGCTTGATGAGGGAAGAAATACGAACTGCCAATTGGTGGTGATGGAGTGGGATTCAGGGGTCTCGTAGTGACCATCCTAGTGGACAATTGGGCCATAGTAGGGTGAGGATACAGATTTAGACCTAGGACCAATTACAGGGACTATTTAGGATCTGAGGTCAAGCTCTCAGGTTTAATCATTTTCACGATTTTGTGCACAATCTCATCAGGTTGTAACCTTTGTGGCATTGACAAGCGCATGATCCAACAAGGATTGTATGTTCTGGACCTAATGGTTTTGGCTGATCTGAAGGCGATGAAGAACCCTGAGAAAGTTTCCTTTTACCCTTACCCATATCCTCAACCATTTTCATCAATTTGGCGAGTTATTCTTTCACTTCCCGGATTTCATGTCCAAACTCCTCTTGGTTGCGTTCTAAAGCACCCAATCATTCCTCCTATTCATTCCTCATATCTCGAACCCCTTTCATGCAAATGAAATTGAGATTATTACCATGAGATCAAGAATACAATTATGAATGTACATGCTCTATTCCTATATGCATGAATATACTAATGATTAATGCATGAGCATATACAGAGACATTATGATGACCATGTATGCCATGGATGCAATCTAATGCCAACATGATGCATTTAAAGAATGAATAAATTGATGGACAGGTATATATAAATAATGACCATGCATGTCATAAACGTATTCTACAATGAATGACCATGCATGCTAGGATTGTAACGTGATGTCAAAATGATATATACAAAGAATAAATGAATTAACACAAAGGTATATACAAAGAAATTAACCAATGATTACACAAAAATGGTGGGAACTAAATCTTAATTATTAAAAAAAAAAAACTCATTATGCAAGATTTTGCTTCCAAATTTAATCTATGATTTTTGAAACATGTTTTCTCTATGAAAAACCAAACATATTATTTTCAAAATAATTTCGGGGTAGTGGATCCTACTATGGTACAATATCCAAATGTTCATGTAACACTATCGGTTTTATGAAATCATCAGATAACATTATTATCACCATTCGTTTATTGCAAAGAATGAGATAAAAAATACAACCATGAATGTACATGCTTTATTCACATATGCATGATATGTGCAAAATGCAAAATGTTTGAAAAAGAATGTTTGTATTTTGAATTTCAAAAAGTTAGTGAACACTTGCCCCAACAATATCTATTTATATAGGCATCATGGTGCCTTTGGAGCGGATTATCACATTTATTACGGCGATGTACATACATCGTTGCCTGATCTTCAATACTTATTCAGAATGTAAAATAGGTAACAAAAGGTTAGAAATGTCCCTCCATGTGTTCCTAACTTCAGTGCATCTAAAGAAAATCCGGCATGGCTTCGCCTAGGTTCACTATATGAAGATGAATCGATTCTAAAAGCCCTGAATTGTTCCTCACTATCGCCGGTGAAGGCTAGTAAGGCACCCCGATAAAAGCGGGTTCAATTCGTTAGAGTATATTTCCCTAACCTATGCTGATTGTTAACCACGAAGGCTTAGGTAATTTAGTACTCCAGAAGTGTTTCACTAGCCCATGCGGATTGTTAGTCACGAAGGCTTAGTTAATTTGCTCCCACCTAAAAGGACGGAACCCGGGTATAGGGCTCATGATATGCAAATGCACGTGTGGTGTGTGAGGAGGAACAACAAACCTTTCACCACCTATTCTACACCTCTTATTCTAAATGCCCCAACAAGATCAAACAATGTAAAACATCAATTAGGCAAAGAATAACAATATACAACAAAATAACTAGAGAACAGTAATAATATGTATGCACATGAATATGGACATATTTAAAACATTTTATTATTTTCAAAATTCTCCTTATTCTAAAAAAAAAATGTGGGAATTAAAATTAAATACCAAATAAACCAACAAAAATCGAGACTTTGATAACATACGACTAATTCTAGGCCTGACTCTCTAATATCCCCAGCGGAGTCGCCAAGCTGTCGCAACCTAAAAAATAACAAGTCTCATTGCGAGACATTATAGTCATTAAGCGTGACATTAAAAATGAAGGTTTTGAAAATGATCTTGAAAAAGACATGGAGTCGCCACCAATCTTTTTTAGCTAGGTATGTTCGGCCACCTATTAAAACCGGTTTTGTAAAACATTTTTTAAAACCAATTTCAAGTCTACGTTATAAACCAGATAAAATCAAAGAATCGGGTTCGAGACTCAGTTACGTGAGAAGAAGGATTAGCACCCCCACAATGCCCGTATAATACGGTACTTTATTAATCATGTGTTATCTCAAGTCTCAGTAAAAAGTCGGTTTTAAATTTGGTATTTTAAATTAATTCCCAATTTAAAGAAAAATAATTATATTTTTTAATTGAAAATAATCCAAAATTTATTAATTCAAAATTTACTATATTTTTCGACAAACGTGGCAAAATATAGAAATTTTTATTAGTTTGAAAAATTTTCCGAATCATTCTCGTTTTAAAGAAGATATTCCGGTATTAATGATAATTGATGATATCCTCCCCAGCAAACCAGACAGAGAACTCATAAATTATTTTAACTTGGGAAAATCTTGATTTTATTGAAAATCATTATATTTTTCAAAACATTTTTAAAAAAAAATGAACATGAATATGTTTGACATAGTAAAGATGATATAACAAAGTCTAGATAATATAATGCAACCTAAATGATAGGATATAATTTAAATGGCATAGCATATTCTAAATGAAATATCCTAAGTACCATGATATATTCTAAATGAAATGAAATATCCTAAGTAACATGATATATTCTAAATGAAATGAAATAACCTATGTAGCATGATATATTCTAAATGAAATGAAATAACCTAGGTAGCATGATATACTCTAAATGAAATGATATGATTTAAATGACATGGCAAATTTAAATGATATGGCATATTTTAAATGACACGACATATTCTAAATAATATAATCTAGATGACATGGAATATAATCTAAATGACATGAAACATAAAATAATGCTATCATGAAATATGCATGAAAATAAAAATAATAATGCATGAACATAGTATATACAAAATAATGTGACAAAAATAAATGACTAATTAAAAGGCATAGGATAGCATGAAATATTCAAAACCATATGACAAACAATATAACATCATAAAATGTAAATCAAAATAATAACAATACTATAGAAATTATCATAGCAAAAATCACATATTATATAGTATGCATGAACATGGAAAATGCAATGCATGAAAGTGTATTTTTTTTCCTTCAACTAAGGAAATCCGTATATCTAAAAAGATATCAGGCTACCTTAGGAAAATATATCAAATTAAATTTTCTAAAATCAAAATACTTTGTGATTTGTTTGAAATCAATTTTGAAAATCTTGGATGAATAATAATTCATGGCCGAAATCACTTTGAAAAAGGCTCTAATTCCTAAGTTTGAAAACCCGAACTTGACCACCCTTGACCCGAGCTTTATAAAATTATTTTCTAAGTTTAAAATGGCATAGAAACTACCCTAAGGCAGTAGCTAAAGTTCCTAATCAGCCCCCTCTAAGTAACTTAGCTAAAACAAAAATTTAATTTTCCCTCAAATTCAAATCTGACTCCACTGTCCACTTTTAAATCACGATTTTTTTAACCTATTTTTCAAATTTAAAAAAAAAAAACTACTGTAGACTCAGAACATGTAAAACCACGGGAAAAAATTGACTTAATTTTCTAATTAAAGATAACTTCCCAGAAAAATCGGGAAAGTCAAAATACTAGGTGAAAACTTTTTTCCAAAACACAAATTTTTTTTTTTTTTTGTCTTTGTTAATCATTTAAAACTCAAAGTAAAAATGTTGGAGACTCTCCTAAGGAAGGACCTACAAACAGTATCTAAAACTTCTAAAAATTTAGAGAAAAATTGGCTAAGTAAAAAAAAAAAATCACAAAGGTAGAATAATTAATCTGACAACTCTTTAATTTTCCACAAGTATGCTCAAGTGAGCATGACTTTGAGCCATTGATTTGCCTAAGTCATAAATCATGTGGCATGATATGATATGCATGAAAATAAAGCAAATTGAATGCATGAAATGCATGATTTGAAACCTAAATGACATGAAAAATGCATGGCATAAAGAACATGGCCTAAACCTAACATGAACTTGCATGGCAATAAATGCAACCTAGGTCTAAACATGCATGAAATGCATGGAAATGCAAATGAAACCTATACCTAAAGAATGCATGGCAATTACACAAACACATAGTATGCTAAATCAAAATACAAAAAGTCATGGCATGGAAATGCAAACAAGTCAAGAAGTAAGATGAAAATGCTAATACAAAGCAAAGAAATAGAGGGTAGCCAAATGGACTCATGCTCACAATGATGATATTTTAGCATGGCATTTTCACAAACACATGACATACTAAAATGCAAGGCTAAAAAGAAACATGATAAACCATGCAAACATGAAATAAAGGCATGAACAAGACTAGACATTTTCACAAACACATAGCATAGTAAAATGTAAATAATGAACAACTCAAACATGTTAAAAACAGAAAATTAAAAATGGGAGACAAGGAAAGTAAACATGAAAACAAGATGGTAAAATCAAAAATGGAGGTAAGTAAGTAAAGATATCAAAACAAGCTCCATGTTTTTGTTATTTGAAGAAAATTTAAACATCAAAAACATGCTAGAGATCACAAACAACATGAAATAAAAAAGAAACACGAACCATTAAAAAAAAAAAAATAGCCCATTCGGCCAACTAGAAAAAGATGTAAAAAAAATTGGTTTTTCATAGTTTTTCATGAAAGCATCAAAAAATAACTTCAAGAGAAAGCTTAAAAACACTTATTTTAAAACTAAAATCAATAGAAACCCACCAAATATCAAATGAAAATAGCAAATCAATGATGGAAATGCAAAAAAAGTGCAAGAGTATGGTGCTTTTAGCTACCTCTAAAAGCTATATTGCAAGCATTTCCTCTTCTTACTTTCTTTCCCTTTCTAAACTTAGTATTTTTCTCTCTTTTTCTCCTTAGATACTCCCTCCTTTCAGCCTTCAAAACTTGTGAAAAAAATGAAATCAGCCCCCTTCATAGTGATGGCTGAATGGCCCTTAGTAGTGTAGAAGGTTTTAGGTTTCTTTACACCAATTCTCATCCAATGATCTTTGATCCAAGATGCTTTCTATGTAGAATTCTCACCCTTAGATTGGAATAATCAGGTCCTAAATATGATGTCATAAATATGACATTATCCCTCTCCATCCATTGGTCCATGTGTCACAATTTCAAAGGCTTGATCAAGAAAAATAACTACCTTCCTCATCACTCTTGGCCCTTTGATCTAAAATCTCAGCAAAATCACTATCCATTATGGGCTTGGTTGATTTCCCTTTGAATTCCAGCCCAAACTCAAATTTTTTAAAGGCGTTTTTCGGTTTTTTTGGTGAAATAACCTTTTTGACCCCCGAACCTAAATAAATAGCAAACGGACTCCAAATTCAAATTTTCTATTTTCAATAATTTTGAATTGATAAAAAATTGAACTCTGGAAATTTTTAAAATTTTCTAAGCCCATTTGTTATTTTTTGGATTTTTCTTCCAAAATTACCTTTTTGTGCACCCGAACTTTTACAAATTTTTAAAAGTGCTCTAAATCCATATTTTTCTTCACCAATCTCTTCCAAATAATTTAAATCTGTGATCTAAAATTTTTCATAATTTTTGGAAATCATTTACTATTTTTTAGGATTTATCTGCTTGAATTTCTGCATAGTGGGCTCGGGATTTGCCATTTTACAAACGAACTCCGAATCCATATTTTCTTTCTGCAATATCTTCCAAATAATTTAAGAATGAGATCTGCAAATTTTCAGAATTTTTGGAACTCATTTGCTATTTTTTGAGATTTTCCTTCTGGAATTATTAGCTTAGTGGGCTCGAAATTTGTCATTTTGCAAACGAGCTCCGATTTGATATTTTCTTTCACCAATATCTTTTAAATGATTTAAGAATGAGATCTACAAATTTTAGGAATTTTTAGAGCTCATTTACTATTTTTCCCGAATTTTCCAATTTTGCCCTTTTGTCTCCAAAGCTCGGTTTTGCTCAAAACAAGTCTGATTCCCAGATTTTCTTTTTTTTTGTGCCTTTTTTATATATTGAATTGGAGTTGGTCCAAAAACGCCCAATTTTTACGATCAAATTCCCTTCCGTTTTGATTTTTCCTCTTTTCAGTATCGGGAATTTCCTCGTTTTTTCGTTTTTTCTCCAACCGGCTCTTTTCTCGGAATTACTTCAAACTGAGCTTTGGGCTATCCTTTTTTACTCATTCCTCATCAATTAGGGGCTTTAGTTTTACCGAATCGGGCCATTTCTATAATTTTCCCCAATTTCACCAAAATCCACCAAAAACCCTAATTCTCGGTTTTCTTCCAAATTGACTTTTCCCACAGTTTTTCTGCCAAGTAGCATATCTATTACCCATAGTTAGTGCTTACCTTTCATTTGGAACCACCAATTTTGCCCAATTTGATCGTTTAAGCACTTTTCCCCAAAATTTTCGAACTAGGATTTCTTTTCTACTGAATCTCCGTAACCCAACTTTCGAACTCCATATCTTTCATTGTAGACCTCGGATTATCAAAATTCTTTCACAATTTTTGAATTGAACTTTGAATCTTGATTTTGAAAGTGGGTTGACTTTTACACTAGTTGACTTTTCGAGATTGACTTTTTCTGGGTTGACTTTTTCAAGATTGACTTTTTATGCCTGCTTTCTTAAACTAAGTCTCGGAGTACCACCTGCAGATGAGAAAAGCCTTTTTGCATTCTGAAACATCACTTTAGGAAGAAAACATACCTAATTTAGGGGTCCGAACAAAATTAGGTGTCTACACTATTCCTAAGTGGCAATTTTTGATTAATGATTATGTTAGTGTTTTCGCTAATTGCAAAGTGGAACATAACCTAAGTTGAACATTCCATGTTTATGTGTTTGTTGCTTAAATCAACCTATTTTTCTCATGATAAAGCTGCTGCCACTTTGAGTCCAGAGATGTTTATCCTAGGTTATTTGATAGTTAGAGATTAAGTAGTGGTATTTATCCTATTTAACGACGAACTAAGGAAGGATTGGGGTAACACAGGATGTTGTTATCTACGGTTGATAGTTTTGATAGTTAATTGATGTTGATAAATCTGATAGTGTTTCTCAATGATGTTTAGTAGTGGCGAATGACCTTTTAACCATATTTCTCATATTTGATTTCCTCTTACTTACTTGCGTCTTACTTTTCTTGTTTACTTTAATTTTAAAACTACTTTAAAACCACCTTTACTTTTATTTTCTTTGAACTTAAATTATAAACTAGTAACTTATAAATTAAAACCCAATCCTTGTGGACTCGACCCTTGCTAACTACTAGACTCAACAATTGATCATTCAAGTGCAAGATTAAATAAGATATACTCTTTATAGTGCATCAAACATGGTCCCTCCTTTGGTCCCCCCTTCTACATGGCCATCTTTTCCTATTCTTTAGGACCAAGTTTCATTCTTATTGGACCCAAATGACATGTCATGCACTCTTATCCCTTCTCTCTATCCTACTCATCCATTTATTTACAAACAAGTTACCTTCCTCTATATTTTATTTATTTCTTATTCACCTCCCCATTATTCCCAATATAATTTTCTCTTTAATTTGACCATTCTTTAGAACTCCAAAATTTTAAAATGTGCACTTTAGTCTTTCAATTTTTCAAATTCTTCTTAAAATTGATTTATCTCTTATTCTCCTTGTAATTGATCTCTTCAAATCCATTCCTTCATTGATTTCTTATTAAATTGAACTTCCAATTTCAAATTTTCCTCAAAAATTGAACTTTCAATTTGTTCAATTTAGTCCTTTGATTTTCAATTCTTTTTCAACTTGGCTCCTGCTTACACTCTCCTTGCAATTGAGCTTCTTGAATCCAAGTATTTATTGATTATTCTCCAAGTTGAACTTTCAATTTCATCCAATTTAATAATTTCCATTCTTTTCCCAAAAATTGGAACTTTCAATTTATTTAATTTTGTCCTTATCTTTCCAATTCATCTTTCAATTAACTTCTCTCTCTTTTCTCCTCTGAATTGGAACTTTGAATACCTCCATTTATTGATTATTTTCCAAATTGAGACTACAATTTCATCCAGTTTGATCATTTTCACTTTTTTCCCCAAAATTGGAACTTTCAATTTTGTCCTTCCTTTTCCAATTCATCTTCCAATTGATTTATCCTTTTACTCTACTTGAAATTGGACTTTCAAATACTCCCATTTATTATTTTTTTTTTCAGATTGAACTTTCAATTTTATTCAATTTGATCATTTCTACTTTTTCCCCAAAATTAGAGTTTCCAATTTATTCAATTCATCTTCCAATCAAATTAGGAGTCTAAGGATGACCCCTTCGAAGACACAAAGGAAAAGACATTTAAATCCTTGTAAGACTCGTGCGGCGCTGGAGTCTCTGTCACTACTATGAGTTGGCACTGCAATGCCAATTTCCTAACGCTACAGCGATGAGCTTCTTGGAATTAGGCTTTAACTTCGTCTGATCCATGTAATTTTTCCACATATTGGAGCTCTTTCTTATTGTGCACCTCCAAAAACATATAACACTAAATTACTACCTAAAATCACTCATAAGAGAAATAAATAAAACTAAACTAAAAACAAAGTATAAATTAAAAATTATGAATTTAACCTCAAGGATTTAGCCAATTTTAATGCACAAAATTTGATAAAATAACTCTATTTCATAGAGTTATCACACCCCCAAACTTAACAATTTGCTAGTTCTCGAGCAAAAGAATAAAAATAAAATAAAACAAAACTAGAGACGAATTATACTGAAATAATGATTCCCCTAAATGTCCTTAGTGATTATCCCAAAACCCTGACTCCAAGTAGAACATAGATATCATCCAAGTTCATGATTCAATTTAATCGTATGCCTCATTCTCGAATGAATTTCCAGTGTGTGTGCGATCTCTTTGCAAATCATTGCATGCAATCCGAATAAGTTTTTACCAATGCAAAATGCACATTAGTACTAGAATCCCATAAGTTTGCTTTTCATCACTCTCTCCACTAATGTAGACTGACACTTCATCAAAGATCATTAAGACTTTATTAGGCTTGTAAAGAAAGGCTAGGGTAAAGGTAGGATACATGATACATTTCAATTCAAATCACCCATAAGCACTTGCATTGTTCCAGGATCTTCAAAGAGACATTCTCAACACCTCAAGTTACATACCCTTTTGAGTTTAACATCATTTCCTCACCATTTTATTTTTTATATATATTTATATTTACTAAATTTACTGAACAACCCTCTTCCTTCCATATTAGAAATGACTCATAAATACTTTTGCAACAATTTCATGCACATGCTTATGTGGTGATGGTTAATTATGGTCTTTCTTATTAGGTTAGGCTAAAATATGGCAATCAAAAGAAAAGAGATATATCAATTTAGGCACAATGGGGTAGACTAATGATATTCATGTATATAGGTCGGCTAAAAAAGCTCAAACGATCCAAAGATGGCCTAATTCATTTCCTCAACCCTGTGTTATCTAGGAATTTGCATCGAGAGAGAATTAAACAAATTCTAGGATTCATGACATAATCGAAATTCACATCAACATAAACTGTCTCCAAATAAGAAAAATAATTCTAAGCAGAAGATCAAAAGCTTAGTTATTGAAAATCATATCCTAACAATGACACTAACAAAAGAATTTAACACGAACTCAAATCATGCCCATATTTTCCTAAAAGACAAGATAAGAAAATAACCAAAATAGACCCATAAAACAACAATCGTACAAAAAAAAATCTAAAAAGAACATGCAAAACAAACCAAGGAAGAAAACCCACCAAACCAATTACACATTGTTGACATCTAATTTTGTTCGGGCATCCTAAACAAGGTAAGTTCTTCCTTCAACCCCCCGAAATTCAGAGAATCTCCCCTAATTCCATAATTTGGTCTATAACACTTTGATTTGGAGGTCAACATGGAAAGGTCCACCCGAAAAAATCAACCCCGAAAAAGTTAAATTCGAACAGTCAACCCCGAAAAGTCAAAAATGAAAAAGTTAACTTTTGGGAAAAATCAAGATTCGAAGAAGAATTGAAGAATGATGAAGCAATCTTGATAATTGGAGATCCACAATTGAAAATGGAGAGAAAAATTGAAAGTGGAAAGACAAATTGAAAAATTTAATTTTGGAGAAAAATATGAAATTTCCAAATTTAGGGAAAATTAGGTAAATGATCAAATTGGGCAAAGTTGAAGTTTCAACTTAAGAGGTAATCAATAAATGGAGGTATTCAAAGGTCCAATTTGGAGAAGAACAAAAGGAAGAGCCAAGTTGAAGACAAGTTGGAAAATCCAGGGACTAAATTGAGTATAATAGAAAGTTTCAATTTTGAGAAAAATATATAAATGATCAAATTGATCGAAATTGAAAGCTTCATTTGGAGAATAATTAATAAAGAAATGGATTCAAAAAGTCAGATTTGGAAGAGAATAAAAGGAATAGTCAATTGAAAAAAAAAATTGGAAAAGGAAGGACCAAGTTGAATAGGTTGAAAATTCCAATCCTTGGAGAATTATGAAAATGATCAAATTGGAAATAATTCGAGTATAAAAATTGGGCAAAATGGGCTCAAATCCAATTCAATATGTGGCAAAGAGGGTCGAAAAAGAAAATTCAGAAAATTGGCCTAGTTCAAGTAAATACGAGATTTCAAGGATTAAATCGTAATTTTGGAAAATTCGAGAAAAATGGAATTCGAGCTCGAAAATTTATGAAACTTTCCAGAATTGAGTTTAATATTGGATAGGATGGATTGGAAGAGAAATAGGCTAAAATGCAAATAGGCTAAATTTGGGGGGCTAAAATGCCATTTTGGAAAAATTTGGGAAAATGGATTTGAGCTCAAAAAATTGTAAAACTTTCCAGAACTGAGTTCAATATTGGATAGGATGAATTGGAAGAGAAAAACTCAAAATTGTGGCTAAAATGCAAATAGGCTAAATTCGAGGGCTAAAGTATAATTTTACCTAAACACGAGGAGGGACCAAGTAGCAAAAAAAGAAGAAAGAAAACCTAGAATATTCTAGGCTATTTTTTGGCTAGGAGAGAGAAGGGGAGAGAAAAATATGGTCAATGGCTAAGATGTAGGGAAAGATAGATATTTTTCAAAGTAAAGGACATGAGTCACCATTTAGTACCTTAGGTGGTATTTTTCGCCAATAGGGAGCATTTTAAATGTAAGGATGAAAGCTCGTTGGCTAAGGCCATATGATGAAGCCAAGTGGATAAAAAAAATGACACTAGAAAGATATTTTGTAGAGAAAAAATCAAGGGAGACCTAAGAGGGTATTAAGGCTATTTTCGGCCAAGGCATTATGTAGAGGAGGGGGCTGGAAATTTTTTACAGCAGCCAAGGCAGCTAGTCAGTAGCTAGAGGAGAAAAAACAAGGAGAAAAATGGAGGAAAAAAGAGGAAGTTGAGAGTTTTTCTTTGAAGTTTGTTAAAGGTAGTTTCTTCTCCTTGCCTTTTCTTTGCTTTATCATCATTTTTAACTTCTTTTCTTGGCTATATGATCTTCATTTTTTAAAAAACAAATGGATTTTAAAATGGTTTTTCTAAAGACCTTTCTTTTCCTCTTCTTATTTTTCAAAAGAAAACAAGTTTTTACAAAATTTTCTCCTCCATTTTTCATGCTTGCCGCCGCCACCTTAAAGGCTCCATTGTGCTTGCATTTTGATCATGCTTCTTGCTTGATATTTGTTGTCGGTTGTGCTATTGTGATAGGATAGATGTCCTTCTCTTGATTTCCTTCTAAAAAATCAAATAAAAGGGTTTTTGAGCTTGATGATCTTGGTTTTTACCAAGTGATAGTTTGAGCCGAATTTAGCATCCAAGAGGCAAAATTTGTGCCAACCTTATTTTCATGTTTGTTTATATTTTATTGCTTATATATTGTCATTTCCATATATATATATATATATATATATATCTTTTTGGTCGTGTTATTTATATTGCTTATTTCTCTTGGAAAAAATGATCTTGAGCTTGATGATCTTGGTTTTCACCAAGTGAAAGCTATAGCCGGATTTACATCTAAGGGGCTAGCCTTGAGCCAATCATTTTGCTTGCTGTAAAAACATGTTTTTAACTCATTTCTAGCAAAGTTTTGCTTAGGATCAACCAATGGTCCATAGCCAAAACCTATTTTTCAAACTAGTTGCAAAAAAAATAATGTTTTGCAAGTAGGATATGTTGATTTTGGACAATGTTTTCATCATGCATTTTTTGTCAAAACAAAAAATTGTTTCTACCTCATTTTGTTTATCATTTGATGAACGTAAACTGATTTTTCCATATTTTTTTGAATTTTTTATAAGGATAAAAAAAAAGCTTTGTAAAACCGATTTTTTTGGAGTCAAAACAAGCTTTAAAACTGGCAAAGGTCTCGCTTTTTTTTTCACCAAAGGGGATGGGCTGGCCAAAACTTATAGCTACTGTTTTAAAGTTGTTTCCATGGTATTTCAAAGGTAAAAAAATGGTTTTAGGAAAACTGGGTCATGGGTAGGTAATCCGAGCTTTCAAAACCGAAAAAAAAGAACTAGGATTTCTACACTAGGCCATTCGACCATGTGGTTTTCCATTTCAAAAATTGCATCCTTTTTAGCTTGTTTTGGCTTTCAAAATGTTTGCAAAGCTCATTTAGAGGTATTAGAATTCTAATCAAGGGCATTCAAATACCCCTTAATCTGAGCCAAAATTCATGCTCGGAATCTTTCAATTTAGAAATCCAATTTAAGTTTCTTTCAAAGATAATCAGACATCGTTTTAGGTGTTTGGATATCCTCTCTTGAAGAGAAACACATTCCGTTTTCATGTGTTGCATATTTTAAAATATTTTTACTTAATTTAGTATAAAAATGTATTTTTTTGGTTTCTTAGACATTTTCGAGAATTAGTTCTTAATCTTTGCCGGGTTTGCAGAGAGGTTAGGAAATTATTCAACGCATGTGTTTATGAAATCCTAAGGTATGGTTTTCATTTTATTTAGAATTATATACGTGTCATGTGAAAATATATTTTCCAAAGCTTTGTCGGGTCTGCCGGGGAGTTCGGGAAAATGTCCCTACGCATTGCATTTATATAATTTCATCAAAAAGAAAATCCATGATTTTTTTTCTTCTTTTAAATAATGATATGTGCATATTTTATGTTCATGCATATTTCATGATTAGGTCATTTAATAATTAATGTCTACATTTGCCATCTTGATCATGATAATTTTATGTTTATGAATATTCCATGATGATGTCATTTTATGATTTGATACTCATGTTGCTATTTTGATTATGATGTGTTGTTAAATGTGAATATTCAATGATGATGATGATGTCATTCTATGATTGGTGCCATGTCATGTATGCCATGCCATAAATTCTTTGGGATGCCATATATGCCATGTCATAAATTCTCTTGCCATGTCATGAGCTATTTGCCATATCATATATGCCATGTCATTAATTCCTTGCCATGTTATAATAAGGTTTTCCATGTCATGTATGTCATGTCCTTAATTTTCTTGCCATGTTATAATAAAATGTTTGCCATGCCATGCCATGATAATTATGCATGTTGTTTAATTTATATTTGTATTTTAATAATAATTTTCATATCCATGATCATTTTTAAATGATTTTAAATGCATAAAAACTAATGATTTTTAACAAAACAAGGTTATTCTCGAGTTGAAATAATTCATGAGTTCTCTGCTGGGTCTGCTGAGGAGGATATCATCAATTATCATTAACAACAAAATATCTTTTTTTTAAACGAGGGTGATTTAGAGAATTCCAAAATAAATAAAATTTTTTATGTTTTGCCGGGTCTACCAGGGAATATGGAAAAATTTTGCATTAGTAAATTCCGAATCATTCTCAAATAACATGATTATTTTTAAAAGGGAATTAATTTTAAATGCCAAACCTAAAACCAACGTTTATCGAGACTTCATGATAACACATGATTAATACGGTACCGTTTTATACGGGCGTTGTGGGGGTGCTAATCCTTCCCCGTGGCGCAACCGACTCCCAAACCCGTTTTTGTTTTTCTCTAGCTTAAAGCACGGACTTTAAAATTGGTTTTTTTCAAAATATTTTAATTAATTTTAAAATGTTTTGTAAAACCGATTTTAATAGGTGGCCGATCACACCTAGTCAAAAAGATCGGTGGCGACTCCCCTGTTTTCGAGGTTATTTTAAAACCCTCATTTATTTAAGAGGAACCGTAAATAATTTTATCTTTCCTTCCTAATGTCATTTGACGGGTCCCGCAATGGGATATTTTTCGTTATGACAGCTTGGCGACTCTACTGGGACTTTTAGAGAGTCAGGCCTAAAATTAATCGTGTGTTATCAAAAGTCTTGGTTTGTTGGGTTTAATCGGTATTTAATTATAATTCCCTTTTTTTTTATAAAGAGGATTTTCCTAAAAAAATAAAATGTTTTTAAATATGTTCATGTTCATGTATATTATTATTGTTCTCTAGTTATTTAATATTGTATATTATTATTGTTCTCTGGTTATTTAACCTTGTATATTATTATTTCTCTCTAGTTAATTAATGCTTTACATTGTTTAATCTTGTTTTTAATAAATTGTTTGGGCAAGGGTTGTAGAATAGGTGGGGCAAGGGTTTTTTGTTCCTCATCACCCACTGCACTTGCATTTTCATAACATGAGCTTTATACCCGAGTTTCATCCTTTTAAGTAAAAGTAAAGTAGCTACGCTCTGGTGATGATCCTCCACATTGGCTACTGAAACACTTTCAGAGTATAGAAGTACCTAAGCTCTCGTGATGATCCTCCGCATGGGCTAGGGATAATATACTCGAACGAATTGAACCATTTCCTTTGGATCGGGGTGCTTTACTAGCTTTCACAGGCGAAAGTGAGGAACAATTCGGGGCCTTTAGAACCCAATTCAACCCCATATAGTGAACCTAGGCGAAGCACTGCCAAATTTTCATTAGATGCATCGAAGCTAGGGACACATGGAGGAATGCTTCCGACCTTTTGCTGTCTATTTCCGAATAAGCATCGTGGATCGGGCAAGGATGAACGTACATTGCCCGTAATAAGTTTAATACCCAGCCTCGAAGGCATCGTGATGCCTAAGTAAGTTGATATTGTTGGGGCAAGTGTTCATTGACTTCCTGAAGCTGTAAATATGAAAATTCTTTTTCAAGCATTTTTGCGTTTTGTACATGTGTAAATAGAGTATGCATATTTATGATCTCATTGTTTTCAATAAACGGAGGGTAATAATAATCTCATTTGATAATTGCATATACATTTGTTATTTGGTTGAATAAGAGGTGTATGCCAGTAGTGTTGAATAAACATTTGAACACTATACCATGATAGGATTCACTACCCCAAAAAATTTTGAAAAATAATATTTTGATTAAGTTTCGATTTTCGTGGAGAAAACATGTTTCAAAAAAAACTCGTGGATTAAATTTGGAGACAAATCTTCCATATTAAAATTTTTGAATAATCAAGATTGGTCCCATCAGTCTAGTTTAATTATTGAATAATTTATGTATATATTCATGCATTAATTTGTTTATTCTTTACATGCATCAAATTGGTATCATGTTGTAGTCATAACATACATGGTCATTCATTGTAGAATACATTTGTGACATACATGATCATTCTCTGTATATACCCGTGCATCAATTTATTTATTCTTTACATGCATCATATTGATATCGTGTTGCATTCATAACAATATGGTCATTAATTGAAGAATGCATTTGTGACATATATGGTCACTGTACATGTTCATGCATTAATTTCTTTATTCTTTACATGAATCAAATTGCATTCATGACATTCATGGCTCACTCATAATGGCATTCATGACATTCATGGCTCACTCATCATGAAACAGATTTAGGGGACAAAATAGAAGTTGGCTTGGCTTTAAGAGTTTATGAAGAAATTTCCATTACAAATTAGAGGTATAAGAAATACTGAGCACCTTTATAACACAGGCCAAAGCCATGGAGAATGAACAAACAGCTCAGATGGAGAGAATGGAAAGAGCACATGAAGAATTGTGAGAACAGTTGGTAAAATCTCAACTAGAGTCTAAAGATCAGATGACTAAATTCATGGAACTGGTGTCCATCGCGATCAAGGGAAAGGGATACACTGAAAACTCATAAAAGGGTCAGATTGAGGTCGTAATCTCTGGATGGCCAGTCTTTTCAGAACACAGTTACTCCTGTCAACATCCTGAACTTAGATAATCCATATGAATAGGCAAAGTTGAAATGGCTGAATTGAAGAAGGCTGAGTTGGCAAATTCACAACGTAAGTATCAGCTGTTGGAGGAAAGGCTTAGGATCGTAGAAAGGGTAGAGAGGTTCAATAGCTTCAATGCCAAAGAGTTAAGCTTGGATCTTGATCTGGTAATCTCGCCCAAGTTTAAAGTGCCAAACTTTGAGGAACATAACGGAGCTAGTGGTCCTGCTGCGCACCTAACTATGTACTATCGAAGGATGACCAGGTACACTGATGATGACAAATTGGTCATTCATTGCTTTCAAAACAGCCTGACAGGGTCAGCAACCAGATGGTATAATTAGCTTAGTAGAAGCAAGATCCGTTCTTGGATAGATTTAGCAAGGGCATTCTCTAAGCAATATAAGCATATATCGGACACGGTTCCGAATAGGCTCTCACTACAGAACATGGAGAAAAAGGCCATTGAGAGCTTCAAAGAGTATGCTCAAAGGTGGAGGGACATGGCCACTCAAGTACAACCGCCCCTCATTGAGATGGAAACCACTATCCTTTTCGTGAATACACTGCGAGCCCCGTACTATGATAGACTAGTCGGCAATGTCACAAAAACTTTTGCAGATATGATAATCTCTGGGGAGATGATTGAGAATGCCATCAAGGATGGAAAGCTTGAAGGAGAAAAGACATCCATTGTTTCGAGAAATGAGGAACCCAAAGAGAAACAGGAAGATGCTCAAGTTATGGAAGGCTTTGCCCCATATCCCCAATTCTCCTCATGTTAACCATTCTGTCCTACCCCAAACAATGTTCTCAAGGTTTTTATCCTTACCTACCAATGCCTGCAACTACGTCAGCATTTACATCTATCTATCAATTAAACACCCTTGGGAATAATCGAAAAGGGTGTAAAAAACGAGAAAGAAATCAGGTTGACCCGATTCCCGTGTTATATAGTGAGCTACTACCTTAGCTCATTCAGAATCACCTTTTGATGCCCATGCAATTAGAACCTCTGAAGCACCCGTACCAGAGCTGGTATGATGCTAATAAGTGTTGTGATTATCATTCTAGCAATCAACGCCACTCAACAGAGAACTGCCCTGCTTTGAAATACAAGATCAGGGATCTCATCAAGGCTGGGATGATAGATTTTGAAGAAGGGAAAGCCAAGTGTCATAAGAAGCATGGTGCATGATCATATTAGGATTTCCGATGCATGTAGTTCTATACACTGTAACGACGAAAACACTTGTCTCATGTTGACATCTATTTTCAAATAAATAAATTTTGAGCTTTAAATGCTTTATGTCATATTGTATTTTAGCAATATTTTGAGTTTGCAAACAAACAAACATCAATAAAATCTTTAATAATGTATTATTTTTTATAAAAAAAAAATTCCACATAAATAAATAATAAATGATTTCAAAAATATTGATGATCATTGTTAGAAATGAGCCAATACGCTCCCACTTTCCCCTTCGGACTTTCCCATGCTTTAGTCCTTTGAATCAAGACCACTTGAAAGACCAAATTCTTTAAGGGATATAAATGATGAATTTTATAAACCATGGTCATTGCGAAATAAGGAAAGATGTAGATCCTATCCTAGGCTATGAACAAAGGAACGAACTTATTTGAAAATTTTTTGAACTCCTTGAAATTAAACAAATGAGACATTCTTTCAAGAATCTAGATCGTGGTAATTTGATGTGTGTCAAGGTTGTGTCAAAACCATTCATATCCTTCCCAATGACCACAAAACACAAATTGCCCAAACATCACCTTTTCTATTTACATCTCGGGCACAATGACTAAACCAGATTATTCCATGAAAACCCTATTTTTGGGCTACATTCTTTCTTGTCACTTCAAACAACCCAAGATAAAAATTAGCCAATTCAAACCTCGAGGGATGGAATTCAAAATACACTATCATATGAATTCCCATTTTTATGGCTAATCAAACGGGGCATCATATGGAGATGTGGTGGACACATGGTGGATAAGGGGAAATTAATGCATGAATTATTGGGGCATGCATCATCAAACAAAAAAAATGCAAAAAAAGGAGTGTGACATCATGCATTTACAAAATTCAAAATGGTTTCAAAGGAAAAACCTTTTCAATCTTTTTCTTAAGGAATGAATCTTTAGTTTGAATGGTGGTGTTTGAGATGGAAAAATGGCCATCTTTCATCATCCTTTCATTGATATAAACAATTATTCCCTTTGCTACCCCTTTTGAGCCGAAGAAATTCTTTTTCTTTGAACTGTGATCAAGGATCACCTTCCACACTGGGGGCAAATGCGAGGATGGATCTTTTCAAAGATCACTGATAAATTGGTCGTAGCTCAAGGAATGATACAAGGAAAATTGAGCTCCCAAATAAGTATGGGCTTACTCTGTCAAAGTGAAAAAAAAAATGAAAAAAGTTAAAAAGAGGGCAAAATGAAAGCCCAAGAACAAACAAAAAAAAAGATGAAAAATCATCAGATGAAAGGAGAAGCTCAGAAAGGTCAAATGTTTCAAAGAGAATTCTTCTCATGAAATGATCCTTGATTCGATTACCCTTAAACACATGCTTGGGCCTATTTATCCTTTTTTTTCTAAACCCAGAACCATGGCCTACATTACATACCTTGAAAAGACCATTTTGATCAGACATGGCCTTTCAAACTGATAGGCTTATTCCTGGAGAAATGGATGAGGCTTCGGTCTCCCTTTTTGGTTAAAACTATTCTTTTTGGATAAGTTTTGAATTCTTAAATGCAAGATGAAGCATTCATGAAAAAAATGAAATGGACATAAATGGAAATAATGAGACTCCAAGGTGAAAACCCTTAAATGGGCAGTCTAGAGTAAAATGGGAGAATCTTCGATGCCGCCCATGTTAGCACCGAGGCCATGATAAAGGGGAAGTTATCTTGAAAAGATTGAGGAAAATCTGGGAATTCCTAAATATCCCCAAAACCATCAACTCTCATTTGGAGGATTGACTTAAAAAAAACTAAGACTTTTTCCTTCCAAAATTAACTTTCCAGTTTAAACATCCCGGCTAATCTTGACGTTTGTCAAAATGCCATGATTTGGAAGCTAAAAGAATGTTGAATTTGTTTGATTCTCAAGGAATTCATGTTTTATAACACTTGTTCCATTTGTAAGCCTAGAAATGGAGATGCATTTTCATTGTTGTGAAGTTTTCTTGGATCAACCAAAATCCTGTTGTACCAAGCCTTTCAATTCAAGTTGAAAAACCCAAATTGACATTCAAAAAAATTTCTAACAGTAATCATCAGTCTTCAAGAGATTTGGATATCACACACTATGGGGATAAGATTTTCGGCTCAAAAGCTTTTAATAAATGAGCAAACATTTTTCAAAAAGAAAAAACAGATAAATAATGAGAATTTTTTTTGAAAGAAACCATTTTTGAATAAAAATGATGTTGACATGAGACAAGGGTTCTTCTAACCCAAAGGTGTGGAACTACTGAGGTAGATCTTGACTTCCAGAAATGTGTAAAAGAAATAGAACTCAACAAGAAGACTTATGTTGGATAAGAGTTTGAGGGACTGTCATGGCAAGGAGATAATCAAGGATTGAAAAGGGAATGATCTCTTATGGGGCACGAGTGGTCAATATAAACCTGATTTGAAAAGGAAAAATGAATTGGAAATGCTAAACCAAACTCAAGAAATTTATTTATTGATCTTTGCATTTGCATCATTCATGAACATTTGCATCTTTATTGAGCTTTGCATCTGCATCGTGTCATGAAACATTTGCATCATTCATGGGTACTTGCATCTACACCGCTCCATGAGAATCTATATTTTGTTATTACATTTACATCATTCGTGGATTTTCCCAAGCAATTTCATCATTTCCAAGATCGTTGCATCTTCATTATTGCTTGGTAACTGCAGTTACACCATTCATGGATCATAAACATGTAAGCATTCAAGAAAATCAATCAAATACATTTGCATTTGCATCAAGAAGCATTTGCATCAACCAAATACATATGCATCTGCATCAAGAAGTATTTGCATCAATCAAATACATTTGCATTTGCATCAAGCATTTGCATCAACCAAATACATCTGCATATGCATCAAGAAGTATTTGCATCAATCAAATATATTTGCATCAACCAAATACATCTTCATCTGCGTTAAGAAGCATTTGCATCAATCGATGACATTTGCATTTGCATCAAGAAGCATTTACATCCTCGTTAATCTTTGCATTTGCATCATCATTAATCTCTGCATCGACATCATGACGCATTTGCATCAATCAAAGACATCTGCATCTGCATCATGAAGCATTTACACCATTGTTAATCTTTGCATTTGCATCATGAAACATTTGCATCAATCAAAGATGTTTGCATTTGCGTCATGAAGTATTTGCACCTTTTTCAGTATCTGTATTTACATCATGAAGCATTTACATCAATCAAAGACATCTGCATTTGCATTATGAAGCATTTACGTTCTTTCTCAAAATCTTCGGGTATAATTTTCAACATAATTTCAAAAATCAATATCCAGAATTTTAAATGTGAACAAGTCTTTGGTGGTAATAGCTGAAGCTTCTGAAGGAGATACCCAGAACTTTAGTGTTTTAAAAGAAATGAACAAGTCTTTGGTGGTTATAGTCGAAGCTTTTGAAGGGGATACCTAGAATTTTACTTTTTTTAAAGAAATGAACAAGTCTTTGGTGTCAATAGCCGAAGCTTCTAGAGGAGATACCCAGAATTTTACTGTTTTAAAAGAAATGAACAAGTCTTTGGTGGTGATAGCCGAAGCTTCTAGAGGAGATACCCAAAAATTTACTATTTAAAAGAAATGAGCAAGTCTTTGGTGGTGATAGCCGAAACTTCTGGAGGAGATACCCAGAATTTTACTGTTTTAAAAGAAATGTGCAGGTCTTTGGTGGTGATAGCCGAAGCTTCTGGAGGAAATTCCCAGAATTTTACTGTTTTAAAGAAATGAGCAAGTCTTGGTGGTGATAGCCGAAGCTTCTAGAGGAAATACCCAGAATATTACTATTTTAAAGAAATAAGCAAGTCTTTGGTGGTGATAGCCGAAGCTTTTGGAGGAGATACCCAAAATTTTACTATTTTAAAAGAAATGAGCAAGTCTTTGGTGGTGAAGCTGAAGCTTCTGGGGAGATACCTAGAATTTTACTATTTTAAAAGAAATGAGCAAGCCTTTGGTGGTGATAGCCTAAGCTTCTTGATGTGATATCCATAATTTTATTGTTTTAAGAAATCAACAAGTCTTTGGTGGTGATAGCCGAAGCTTCTGGAGGAAATACCCAGAGTTTTAAACAAATTTCACCAAGATAAGATAAGGCCCTGAGATTGTCGTTGAGGTATTATTTTTCTTGAAAAGTCAAACTCGTTTCCTTAAGACGGGTGGAGCCTTGGTATGTTAGTCAAGAAAATCTCTTTAAGGACAAATCATTTTATCACATTTTATCAAAACCAAAAAAAAAAAAATGAAAAATGAAAAATGGAAAAATGAAGAAAACTCCCTCTTCTCTCCTGCACATGTGATCTCACTAACCGGACAAAATTGTTGTATATTTGTCTTTGCCCTATTCCTGATTCTCATCAATGGCAAAGAGTGGCAGCTGTAGACACCTAATTTTGTTCCGACCTCCTAAACATGGTAAGTTCTTCCTTCAAGCCCCCAAAATTCAGAGAATCTCCCTTAATTCCACAGTTTGGTCTCTAACACTTTGATTCGGAGGTCAACATGGAAAGATCCACCCAAAAAAGTCAACCTCAAAAGAGTCAACCCCGAGAAGTCAACCCTTAAAAGTCAAAAATGAAGGAATCAACTTTTGGGAAAAATCAAGATTCGAAGAAGAATTGAAGAATGATGAAGCAATCTTGATAATTGGAGGGCCACAATTGAAAATGGAGAGAAAAATTAAAAGTGGAAAGACAAATTGGAAATTTCAATTTTGGAGAAAAGTATGGAAATTCCAATTTTGGGGAAAATTAGGAAAATGATCAAATTGGAAAAAATTGAAGTTTCAACTTGAGAGGTAATCAATAAATAGAGAACAAAAGGAAGAGCCAAGTTGAAGATAAGTTGGAAAATCCAAGGACTAAATTAAGTAAAATGGAAAGTTTCATTTTTGGGAAAACAATCTGTAAATGATCAAATTGATAGAAATTGAAAGTACCATTTGGAGAATAATCAATAAAGAAATGGATTCAAGAAGTCCAATTTAGAAGAGAATAAAAGGAAAAGTAAATTGGAAAATAAATTGGAAAAGGAAGGAGTAAATTGGAAAAGAATGGAAAATGAAGGACTAAATTTTTAATTACAAATAAAATTTTGAGCTTAAAGGTTCAAATCTCATTATTTATGCTGTTAAAAAAAGTTGAATAAGTTGAAAATTCCAATCCTTGGAGAATTATGGAAATGATCAAATTAGAAAGGAATTCGAGTATAAAAATTGGGCAAAATCGGCTCAAATCAGATTCAATATGTGGCAAAGAGGGTGGAAAAAGAAAATTCGAAAAATTGACCCACTTCGAGTAAATACGAGATTTTCGGGATTAAATCTCAATTTTGGAAAATTAGAGAAAAATGGAATTCGAGCTTGAAAGATTATGAATTCCAAAATTGAGTTTACTATTGGATAGAATGGATTGGAAGAGAAAACCCCAAAATTGGGGCTAAAATGCAAATAGGCTAAATTCAGGGGGCTAAAATGCAATTTTGGAAAAATCCGGGAAAAATGGAATTTGAGCTCAAAAAATAGCTTTGTAAAACATCATTTAGTTTATCAATTTATGAACCTAAACTGATATTCCATATATTTTTGAATTTTTTATAAGGGTAAAAAAAATAGCTTTGTAAAACCATTTTTTTGGAGTCGAAACAAGCTTTAAAGCTAGCAAAGGTCTCATTTTTTTCACCAAAGGGGATGGGCTGAACGAAACCTATAGCTATTGTTTTAAGGTTGTTTCCATGGTATTTCAAAGGTAAAAAATTTGTTTTAAGAAAATCGGGTCATGGGTAGGTAATCTGAGCTTTTAAAATTGAGCAAAAACTAGGATTTCTACACTAGGCCATTCGACCATGTGGCTTTCCATTTCAAAAATTGCAACCTTTTTCAGCTTAATTTTTCTTTCAAAATGTTTGCATTCGAGACTCAATTAGAGGTATTAGAATACCAATCAAGGGCATTCCAGTACCCCTTAATCTGAACCAAAATTCGTGCCCGGAATCTTTCAATTTAGAAATCCAATTTAAGTTTCTTTCAAAGATAGTCAGACATCTTTTTAGGTATTCGAATATCTTCCCTTCAAGAGAGAAACATTCATGCATTGTATATTTTAAATTTTTTTTACTTAATTTAGCATAAAAACATATTTTTTCGGTTTCCTAGACGTTTGGTGAGAATTAGTTCTTAATTTTTTTCGGGTTTGCCGGGGAGGTTAGGAAATTATTCAACGCATGTGTTTATGAAATCGTAAGGTATGGTTTTCGTTTTATTTGAAATTATATATGTGTCACGCTCTGAGTGATTATATATCTAGTTATTCTAAGTGATCTTTCTCTGGGTTACATGTTGGTTGCAAGCACCTGAGTCTGGGTTACTGAGACATGGATGGAGCTGGTATTCACTATAAATTTTGACTTTCATGCTCTTGCAATTTTATATAGTGATATATTTCATGTGTTTTGCTTTTGCCATTGCTGATTTAAATAGCTAAAGGTTTAAATATTGATACTATCAACTTGTCTAAAAATATATATATTTGTCATTTGAAATAATATTTTTTCAAAGCTTTGTCCGGTCTACCGGGGAGTTCGGTAAAATGTCCCGATGAATGGCATTTATATAATTTCACCAAAAAGAAAATCCATGATTTTTTTTTTTTAAATAATGATGTGTGCATATTCTATGTTTATGCATATTTCATGATTAGGTCATTTAATAATTAATGTCTACATTTGCCATCTTGATCATGAAAATTCTATGTTATGAAAATTCTATGATGATGTCATTTTATGATTTGATATTCATGTTGCCATTTTGATCATGATGTGTTGTTAAATGTGAATATTCTATGATGATGATGTCATTCTATGATTGGCGCCATGTAATGTATGCCATGCCATGAATTTTTTGCCATGCCATTTATGCGATGTCATAAATTCTCTTGCCGTGTCATGAGCTGTTTGCCATATCATATATGCCATGTCATGAATTATTTGCCATGTCATGTATGCCATGTCATTAATTCCTTGCCATGTTATAATAAGGTTTGCCATGTCATGTATGTCATGTCATTAATTCCTTTGCCATGTCATAATAAAATGTTTGCCATGCCAAGATAATTATGCATGTCGTTTAATTTATATTTGTATTTTAGTAATAATTTGCATATCCATGATAATTTTCAAATGATTTTAAATGCATAAAAATTAATGATTTTTAACAAAGCAATGTTATTCCCGAGTTAAAATAATTCATGAGTTCTCTGCAGGGTCTGCCATGGTGGATATCATCAATTATCATTAACAACAAAATATCCTTTTTTTTTTAAAACATGGGTGATTCGGAGAATTCCAAAATAAATAAAAATTTCTATGTTTTACCGAGTCTGCCAGGGAATATGGAGAAATTTTGCATTAATAAATTCTGAATCATTCTCAAATAACATAATTATTTTTAAAAGGAACTTAATTTTAAATGTCAAACCTAAAACCAACATTTAACGATACTTCATCATAATACATGATTAATAAGGTACCATTTTATGCGGGTTTTGTGGGGTGCTAACCTTCCCCGTGGCATAACCGACTCCCGAACCCCTTTTTGTTTTTCTCTGGTTTAAAACGCGGACTTTAAAATTGGTTTTTTTTAAATATTGTAATTAATTTTAAAATATTTTATTAAACCAATTTTAATAGGTGAACGATCACACCTAGTCAAAAAGATCGATGGTGACTCCCCTTATTGAGGTTATTTTAAAACCCTCATTTATTTAAGAAAAACTGCAAATAATTTTCTCTTTCTTCTATGTTCCTAATGTCATTTGACGGGTCCCGCGATCGGACATTTTTTGTTATGACACATATTTCAGACAAAAGAGAGAAGAAACTAAGAACTGTAAAGGACACAAAAACAAGTAAAGCAGTATGGTGAAAATCAACTGCTCTAAGCATTTGACCAAAAAATACAATAAAGTACACTTCTCCACCAAATATTATCCATCAATCACCAACCCACAAACGAAAATAAAATCATAAAAAATGCACGAGGAAAGAAAAGAAAAGGACAAAAAAAGGAAAAATGCCCAAAAAATGGACAGTGCCCTTGCTCCTCATTTTTTTCGCAAGACCTCAAAAATAAACGAAAAAGTGTGCATAGTAACCAACGTGGAGTTGAATTACAAAATTGTATAGATCAAATCCACCGACCAGTGGTTGGATTTGGCATTTTGATGATTGGAAACAACATAAATAGGTTGGATTTAGTGAGTTTGGGATGAAATTAAAAATAAATAAAAAAATTCAGATCATCTAAAATAATCTGAGAAAATGACCAAAAAATAGGCTACACCAATAACCATGATTGAATCCGGCCTTAGTATGGCCCGACCTTGATCTGATCGGATTCGGCCAAAGCCGATACCTCCCCTTCTATCTTTCTCTCATCTATCAGACCCACCAACCCCTCTGCCATTCCCTCGATTCTCATTCGTTCTTTTTTTCAGAATAAAAATCCAAAACGATAAGCAACAGGAAATTTTTTTTTTTTTTTTTAAAAAAAGGGAGAGAAAAGGACTAACTTTAGGCCAAAGGAAAAATAGGGAAAAAAAAAGTCAGTGAGTGATGTAAAAAAGTAAAAAAAAATATGGATGACTAAAAGAGATGAAGATAGGTGAATAATTAAAAGGAAAAAAGAGAAGGAAAATAAGGAGTAGCAGATCTCCTCATGGGCCGGGTAGCCCGCCTGGCCTGACCCCTTTTGGATGGGGCCTGGGTAAGAGAATTTATGATTTAGGCTTGTCCAACCCGACCTGAATCACTGTTCACTATTAAAAAGTAATTTATTAAAAATTTAATTATAAAAATATATAAATATTAATAAAAATGACTTTTTAATTTTTATTATTATAATGAACAGTGATCCGGACCAACGAGTCGGTCTGGGCTCATCCAGGGCCAGACCTGGGTAAGGAAAAAAAGAAATTTTTGGGCTACGATCCGGCCCTGCCCATGAGCAAGTCCAGGAATAGGTGAAGAAGAGAGGATTTGCAGGTTACTTCCCACTATTCTCCTCAGTTTTTTTTTTTTATTTATTTTAACTCACCAAGCCAATGTTAAAAATTTATGTTTTGGCCAAAGGAAACAAAAAATAAAAAAACAAAGAAGTAAAGGATAGGACACGTGAATAGCCTCAATGGTCATAAAATGGATCAATCTTAATTGTATGGATAATAATTCAATTACATATTTTTATATTTAAAAAAAAAAAAACAAAAATCTATCATGGAATAATTTTTTTTTTTATAGCTTTTTTTCGTCTATACTATTATTAAAATGTGTGAGAGTACTTAGTGTCACGAGTCAAATGACATGATCTCAGTCAATAAAATTACCAAAAAATTAAAATAAAATATAAAATAGGAGTATTGATATCTTTTTATTTATAAGTTAAATTCTTTTGTTTTATATGTGTTATTGTGTCTAAAAAAAACTACCTATTTCTTTTACATATTAATATAATAATCTCTTTTAAAATATATATTTTTTAAATATCATCTTTTTCAACCACCAAATAATTATGCCCAATTCTAATATAAGATAATAAGTAAATCTGTCAATTGTTCGAGTCGGGTTGGTTTCAGGTTGAATTAATTTGGGTCTTAAAATTTTTGGGTTTGGGTCATTTCGAGTTCAGGTCATTCAGATTTGACACCCGGTTATTTGAATTCGAGTCATTTCGGGTTCGGGTCATTTGTGTTTAAGACTCGGGTTATTCGAGTTTGGGTCATTCGGTTCAATTTATTAATTTTAAAATCAAATCAGATCATATTCAAATAAATTGTTTGGTCGAATAAGATTTAATTAGAATTCTATTGAAATATAGAAATAAATAATAAATAATATTTAAAAATAAATATAGATATTGTGATTTTTAATTTAAAAATAGATATCTATTTGACCCGATTTTTTTGGATTCGGGCATAAAAAATAATTTTTTGAATTCGGGTATCCGTTTTACTTAAACAGGTATTATTGTATACCTGAAATCGTTCTCGTAATCTATTTTACCTATTTGTAAATGTATTGTTATAACGTGATGTACAAATCATTATAATAACATACACATATCAATGACCTATTTTATATATTTTTAAAAGTCACATGATAAAACTTAATAGATTTTATAAAATAAAAAATAACATATTTACCGTATAAAATAACATGCATAACGATAAAATATTAATATAATTTTGATTTAAATTACATGTTAACAGATTATCATAACATAACGTATAAATCATTATAATAAAATACATGTATCATTATTAACAACCTATTTTATATACTTTATCTAAAATTACATTATAAGATTAATAAGTATATCCATGCAATTAAAGATCAAATTATGCAATTAATCCATGTATTCACACGAAATTTGAGATTTAGTCCCTCTAGTATAATTCGTAAAAATCGCGTCCTCTTACTATTTTGATTTGGTAATGTAAGTCTAATTACTAACTCTATCAACTCTCCTCTGATAAACCTGCTGACATGTTGTCTTTGATGACATGGTATTGACTTTGTTGATTTATTGGATAAATTTTGCTAACATGAAATTTTCATGGCTGTTTTGTTACAATTGATAACCGTACAAAATGTATCAACCTATTTTATGCAAAATTTTGTCCAAAAGCCTAGAGTCATCTCATGATGGTTGGCATATTTGGGGTGATGTTGGTTTTTTGAATGTGATCTGTAGCATACTTAACTTGGGCTTCCAGGTTTAATTCATTTTTGTGAGCACTGGTATCACTATAAGTTAACTTTGGCTTCCATGTTAGTGGGAAATCACAAATCTAGGAGCACAAGAGTTTTGCCAGTTTCTAAAGTAATCAATAGCTTTTGAAAATGTTAGAGTTAAGTTGGGATCATAACTAATCCACAAGTTGCCTTTGTCACTTTGAAAATTCACATCGAGTGGGAGCAAAGATTGGACAAAGGCTGCTTATCCTATGCTGCATCAGAGATTGAAGATCAATATTATGATTTGCTTTATACATACTAGAGATCCATGAAAGAAATATGTCATATGATCCTCATAAATTGGAATGTTTAAATCCAACAAGTGTAAAGTTTTATTTTAGCCAACAATCGTGTAATTGAGGTAGTTCGTATTCTGGTTATTATATTGTGTCTGAACAATATTGTAAGATTATTTTCTGTATGAACAATATTGTAGGATTATATATTATTATGTGTTTGTATTTGAAGTATAATTGTGTTTGACGAATATTATAAAATTATATTATTATGTGTTGAACCTATAATTGTGTTTAGTGATGACTCAAACAAATGTATTTGTAAGTAGAAATATAATGTTAAAGATAGATAATTTTTTTTATAGAACCAAGCTATTCAAATGAATAATTTGGTTTTTGAGGAAATGATCGATCCCCTTGTTAAAAGGGATCGATCATTTCTCACACATAATGATTCAATTGGTTTTCATGATCAGAGGGATCGATCATCATATTGAAGGGATCGATCCTTATTTACCAATGTCGATTTTCCGAAAAATATGCCAAATAACATAAAATATTTTTCACAACATCATCCAAACAACAGAAAATATGAACTTTTTCAAAAAATAACTCCATTTTTCAGAAATCATTTTTCGCGAAACAAACGAACCCTTATTCACCAAATTATTTCCAATCAAATCTCCAAATCGTTATAAATAAAATAAAAAGAGTAAACAAAGAGAGATCAAGACAAAGGAGATATGAACTTTCAAAGTCTAGTTCTTCAGGAACTAGCTATGTCACCAAGTCTTTTTCTATTATTTCTTCTTGGATACAAACCCATCCTTATATAGGACTCCAAGAATGATTAGGAAGGGGATAATATATTTCTCAATACAGTGTACCATAATTATTATGTACACAATAATTATCTAATTCATTCACCATATGCATTCATCCTAATCTAGTCATCCACCACATGCATGTATAACACTTCCCCTTGGATGACTATTCACTATGAATATGCCTCGTTAAAACCTTGCTAAGAAAAACCCAATGGGAAAAAAACTTAGCAAAGAAAAAAGAGTACAATATTCATAGGAAACTTACTTCCCTTCAAAAATAAAACTAATTATTTAATGTCTTTAGGACAACGCATTCCTATGTTTTGTACGTGCTTCTTGAAAATTGAAGTTGACAATGCCTTTGTGAATGGATCTGTTAGGTTATCACTTGAGTGAATTTTGCAAATATCAACATCACCTTTCTTCAAGAGTTCATGTGCGTAAAAAAACTTTGGTGAAATGTGTTTAGTTCTATCACCTTTTATGTAGCCATCTTTGATTTGTATAATGCATGCTGCATTATCGTCATGCAATATAGTTGGCTTGTCATTTTTCACAAACAACCCACATGATCTTCTAATATGTTGAATCATAATTTTTAAACACACGTATTCATGACTTGCTTCATGAATAACCAATATTTCTGAATTGTTTGATGAGGTAGCAGTGTTTGTTTGTTTAATAGACCCCCATGAGATAGCAGTATCACTACATGTGAAGACATAACTTGTTTGTGATCGAGTTTTGTGAGGATTAGAAAGATGTCCATCATCAACATATCCCATTAATTTTGACTTTACTCTATTTGGGTAAAACAAACTCATATCAGTCGTGTCACGGAGATAACGAAAAACATGTTTCACTCTATTCGAATGTCTTCGTGTTGGTGCAAAACTAAACCTTGCTAGTATATTGACTGCAAAAGTTATATCTGCTCTAGTGCAATTTGCCAAATACAAAAGTGCTCCTATTGCACTAAGATAGGATACTTCAGGACCAAGAATTTCTTCATCATCTTCTCGTGAAAAAGATCTCTTTTTACATCAAGTAGACGAACAACCATTGGAGAGCTTAATGGATAAGATTTATCCATATGAAATTGTTTCAAAATCTTTTCTATATAAAATGATAAATGAATAAAAATCCCATTTCTCAAATGTTCAACTTGAAATCCAAGACAAAATTTTGTCTTACCAAAAATCTTTCATTTCAAATTCCTTCTTTAGGTAGTCAGCATTCTTTGAGATCTCTTCTAGACTCCCTACTATGTTTAAGTCATACACTACTACGACTACAGTAAATTTAGAATTTATTTTCTTGATAAAAACACAAGGACAAATGGCATTTTTTTCATATCCATTTTTCAATAAATATTCACTTAGACGATTGTACCACATGCGTCCAGACTGCTTTAACCCATACAAGGATTTTTGTAGTTTAACACCGTACAGTTGTCGATGTTTTGAATTATATGCTTCAGGCATCTTAAATCCTTCAGGGATTTTCATGTATATGTCATTACCTAATGACCGATAAAAGTAAGTTGTCACTACGTCCATTAGACGTATGTCAAGTCCTTCAGAGACTACCAAATTAATGAAAAATCTAAAAGTAATCGCGTCCATAACATAAGAATATATCTCTTCATATTCTATACAATGTTTTTGTGAAAAACCTTTTGCTACAAGTCGAGCCTCAATTTCAATTAACTTATTTCTTTTACGTACAAATACCCATTTATACTCAACTGGTTTGACATCTTCATGTGTCTGGATCACTGGTCCAAATACTTTATGTTTGGTTAATGAGTCGAGCTCAGCCTTTATTGCTTCTTTCCATTTTGGCCAATCATTTCAATGTCGATATTCTTCTATAGTTTGAGGTTCAGGATCATTATCATTGACAATATTAGAAGCAATTGTATATAAAAACACATTATCAACAACAACTTCATTTATTCCTCACATATTTCCATATTTTAATGACATCTCATAATTTTTTGATACCGGTACCATTTTTGGGGTTGCCTGTCTAGAAATATGAGGTTGTTGATCTATATTATTTTTTACCTCTTCCGGAGAGTCATATTGAAGTATTTTCATTTTCTTTTCCTTTCGAGGAATAAATCTTTTGCATCAAAAGGTCTACTTTGATTAATTGGTTGCCATACCCACAAGATGTCTTACAAGGACAATTAAACGTGCATTAATATTTGCAGCCGGTACATGTGATTTAGTGACCTGTTGGGTGTTAGTAAAAATATCTGGTGGTTGATTTGCAACATTTGAAAATGAATTATTCTTTGGACTTCAAGTTCACATTGATTTATGTGTGTATCAAGATTGGACAATGTTGGTGTATACTAACAAATTTCTTGTGCTTTAGATCTTTTACCTTTTTCTTCCTCTAATGATGGGAAAACTGATTTATCAAATTGACAATCTAAAAATCTTGCCCTAAATGAATCACCTGTTAAAGGTTCAAGATATCTAACGATAAATAGAGAGTCAAAACCAACATAAATTTCAAGACGTCATTAGGGGGCCATCTTAGTTTGTTGTGTGGGTGCAATAAGGACATATTAGCACAACCAAAAATTTTAAAATTGTGGATTTTATGCAGATGGTCGGATATGAATTAATGATGTAGCATGTATTATAGTATGTCCCCAAACAGATATAGGAAGTTTTGATCTCATAAGCATAGGTCTAGCAATCAATTGTAAACGTTTAATAAAGATTTTGCTAAATCATTTCGAGTATGAACATATGCAAGGGAATGTTCAGCACTAATTCTAATAGACATGCAATAATCATAAAATGCTTTTGAAGTAAACTCACCCGCATTATCTAAACGAACTATCTCAATAGAACGGTCAGGAAAACTTGATCTTAACTTTATAATTTGACCAAGGAATTTAGCAAAAGTAGTATTACGAATTGAAAGCAAACAAACATGGAACCATCATGTGGAAGCATCAATTAAAACCATGAAACATCGGACTGGTCCTCAAGATAGATGAATTGGGCCACAAATATCTCCTTGTATTGATTTTCATATCTAGTTCTTGAAGAACTAGACTTTGAAAGTTCATATCTCCTTTGTCTTGATCTCTCTTTATTTACTCTTTTTATTTTATTTATAACACGTTATCAGCACGATCAAGTATCAAACGGTAGTAAAGTCCCTCAAGTTTCCTTTCATTATATCAAGGTAAAACTTTTGCATTCTTTAACACGTGTTAACTAGAAATCTAGTATATCTTCTTATTTGCAAAAAGTGTATATCTTTACATGTTCTATAATATGATATATGTGAGATGAATACCTTTTAGATTTTTAATGTATACCTGACTTTGGACTTTTTATTTATTTTATCAAGTATCTTTACAATGACAAGTCTCACAAATTTTGAATTCATTGCTCTTGATATTTCTGGAGGAAATTATTTGTCATGATGTAGAGAATCATCTTGAATCTACGAATCTTGGAAATACTATTGAAGAAGAAAACCAAGCATCCCTGTAGGATCGCACAAAAGCAATGATTTTCCTTCAATACCATTTACACGAAGAATTAAAAATTGAGTACCGTACTATTAAAAACTCATTAGCCCTTTGTAATAACTTAAAGAACATATATGAACACCAAACACGACAATTCTTCTAAATGCTCGATATGAGTGGATACACACTTATGGTTACAAGATTTAAAACTGTAAGTGAATATAATTCAGCCTTGTTTAAGATTAGCTCTCAATTGAAATTATGTGGAGAGAATATTACTGATGAAGATGTGTTGGAAAAAACATATTCAATTTTTCATGCCTCGAATATGCTCTTGTAGTAGCAATATCGAGTGCGTATACTCACAGAATATTCTCAACTAATTTCTTATTTACTTGTGGCTGAACAAAACAATGAGCTTTTGATGAAAAACCATCAATCTCATCCAACTGGCTCAACACCATTTCCTAAAATGAATGTGACATTTTCTTAAACTCGTGGACGAAGTCGTGGTTTTAAAAGGGGTCACGGTAGAAAAAATTATTGGACTCGTGATAATCATCATTTAAATTCTGAAAGCAATGGTGCTAAATGGAATCAAAAGAAGTGGGTCAAAAATGAGGAAATAATAAAGTGTAAAACAATGACAATATTTGTTATAGGTATGGAACAAAAGGTCATTCTTTAAATATTATAAATGTCATTGATCTCGTATATGTCAAACTCCAAAACATCTAGTTGATCTTTACAAAGCATCAATAAAAGAAAAAAATGTTGAAATAAATTTATCTGAACATGTCAATCCTACTTATGATGATGAATCTTCTCTAAATATTAATTTTGATGTTTTTGATGTTTTTCGAAAACCCTAATGACAAAATTGGTCATATGATTGGGAATGAAAAATATCTTCTAATGAAATATATTTATGCTTATGTTATTTTAAAGGTTATCATATGTAAGTTTTACTTGATATCATGGAGGATGACATATGTTTAGTGGATAGTGGTACAACTCACACAATTCTTTGTTAAAGAAAATATTTCTTGCAATTAACATTAGTTGAAATTAATGTTAATCCAATATCTGGTTCTGCAAATGTAATTGATGGCTCTGGAAGAGTCCACATTATATTCTCAAATGGAACAAAAATTATATATTGATGATGCATTATATTCTAGGTCTCGAAGAAATCTACTGAATTTCAAAGATACATGTCACAATGGGTATCATGTTGAAACAAAAAATAAAGGAGATGTGGAATATCTTTATATTACCTCTACAGTTTTGAACCAGAAGTTTATATTAGAGAAATTTTTGAGTTTCTCATTTGGCTTATATTTCACAAAAATAAGGATGATTGAGTCAAATTTTATGCACCAGGAGTGCTCAAATCCTAAAACTTTTATATTTTGGCATGACCGTCTTGGCCATCCAGATTCAACCATGATGCAAAGTATCATTGAACATTCACATGGACACCCATTAAAGGATCAGAAAATCCTTTTGCATGATGATTATTTTTGTTCTACTTGTGCTCAAGGTAAATTAATTGTTAGAACTTCTCCATCTAAATTATCTTCTGATTCTCCCACTTTTCTACAAAGAAGACAAAGGAGATATGAACTTTAAAAGTCTAGTTTTTCAGGAACTAGCTATGTCACCAAGTCTTTTTCTATTATTTCTTCTTGGATACAAACTCATCCTTATATAGGATTCCAAGAATCATTAGGGAAGGGAGAATACATTTCCAAGAATGTACCATAATTATTATTCACATAATAATTAATATAATTCATTCATCATATGCATTCATCTTAATCTAGTCATCCACCATGTTGGGTTATGCTACTCTCGGGCTCATGCTTAAACAAAATTATCAAAGTGCAGTGGAAGTAAACAAAGAAGCACCCGAAGTACAACAAGATCTTAGGCTTGTATTTAGCATAGGTTTATAGCATTCAAAACAATTTAAATCAGCCATATGATTTAGAAGTTACCTACTTAAGATATCGTAACCTTAAGTTGCAGATCCAAATTGCAAGTTGCTCTCAAGTCCAAGATCCAATTCGAACAAGATCACGAGAATCACAATTGTCCTTCCTCTAGAGCTAGTCCACACGAACAGCTGATGGATCCTTCTCTAAGGTATGGTGATTCACTTGTGCTAGCAAGTTGATCCTAAGATCACAATCAAAAGATCTAGTTTTTTTGTTTATCTCCCTAAACCAGTCTCACACAACAAGGAAGAGAAGCGGCAAGAAAACACCAAGAGAAAGAGAAATTGCGGTAAGCATAATTATTGTAGGGAGGTGGCGATATCACTAGTTTGCTAGGTTAGGGTTCTCTTCTTGAAACCAACTTTTCCTCAAGCAAAAATCAGAATATCTCAAGTAGAATGAATGTCTCAGGGTGCGGCTATAGCCTCTATATCTGATATATATGCAGGCGCTAACCCTGACCCCCTCTCCCTAAGCTTGGCTGGCTAGTGTAACTTGTTGCACAAGATTTTCACTAATCCAATTGGACTTAAACTATTTAATTCTAAGATGGATCAATATGCCCATTATATTATCTAATAATAATAATGGTCCAAACAATCTTAATACCTTAAGTTGGGCCAACCATCCTTAGTAGACAGTCTCAAATTATAATAGTCTCTTTAGATCCATTCTAATTTATCATGCTTATTTATTGGATAGATTAATTTCTAGACGAATGTAATTTAATTCTCAATTAAATTTTTTCTCCTCATGAACAATTCATGTCATTAATCTATTAATATCATCTCATGACATTAATCCTGTAGACCCCTAATTTTTTTTGGGCCTTGTAAACCAGGCAGATTCTCCTTTTTAACTTCTCGGAACGTAAAGAGACTTCCACCATTCCATAGATGGGTTTTCAAGACTTTTGTTTCGGAGGTAAGCATAAAAAGTCAACCCATAAAAAGTCAACCCCAAAAGTCAACTCTCAGTCAAAATCAAGATTCAAGGTTTAATTGAACAATGGTGAAAGACTTTTTATAATCCGAGGTCTACAACAAAAGATATTGAGTTTGGAAGAGGGGTTGCAGAAAGTCAGTGTAGGGGAAGACCTAATCCAGCAAATTTAGGGAATACTGCAAAGATGGCCCAATTCGGTGAAATTGAAGCCCCTAGTTGATAAGGGATGAATAAACAAAGATAGCACAAGGTCCAGTTTGAAGTGGATCCCAAGAAAGAGCCGGTTAGAGCAAAAACGAAAAAATGAGAAAATTCCTGAGTTTGAAAAAGGGAAAACTAAATCAGAGGGGAATTTGACCGTAAAAATTGGACGTTTTCGGACCAACTCAAATTCAATATAGGAGAAAGGAAGTGGAAAAAGAAAATACGAAAATCAGACCCGTTTTGAGTAAAATCGAGGTTTCGAAGGTTAAAGGGCAACATCGAAAAATCCCAAAGATAATTCCGAAAAAAAAGTACTCGAGCTCAAAAAATTATAAAAACTCCCAGATCTAACTTTTATAATTTTTGGAAGAGATTGGTGAAGAAAAATCCAGAATTGGAGCTCATTTGAAAAATGGCAAAGTTCAAGTGCACTAACCCAAAATTCCAAAAGATAAATCCGGGAAAAATAACAAATGAGCTCGAAAAAATGTGAAAACCTCTAGAACCAAGTTTTATACTGAAGGGGATAGTTGGAAAAGACAAATCCGAAATTGGGGTCCATTTGCAATTAAATTAAGTTAGGGGGCTAAAAGGTAAATTTATCGAAGAAACCGAAAAAGGGCCAATTTGCAAAATTAAAAAATGAAAAAATTGAGGAATTTTTGGAATATTCCAAGCCCTTGGCTGGTCAGCTCAGGGGGAATGAAGGGTGAGATTTGATCAACTTCATCCAATAGTCACTATCAAGTTGCAATATACCATTTTTAAGTGTCCTTGCTCATCCAATGGCCTAGATGCTTTGTAAAAAGATAAGTACATCCTTCAATGACCAAGATCAAATGGCAAGATGTCATTTTTATTGTCATGAAAATGTCTTTGATCCAATGGCTTAGATTGATGGAGAAAAGATGAGGACATATGATCCAAGGGTAAAAAAAAGAGCACACTCACTAACACAATACAAGGGTTGGCCATTCAAGGAGAGAGGGGAGTTGATTTTTTTTAAAAGGCAAGTTCATTCTTGAGTGAAAAAAAAAAAGAGGAAAAAGAAAAGAGAGGAGAAAATTTTGGCAACTTTGATTTGGAAAGCTAAAGCTAGCTGACTATCTCTTCCTTTCTTCTTCTTTAATGTTTTCTTTAATGTTGTGATTCTTTTTATTCTCATATTTTATTCATGTGATTTGTTAATTTTTAATGAATAAAAAGGTTTTCAAGAATAAAATCTAAAGTTTTTCTATCCTTTGTTCTTCATTATTTATCAAATAGCTAAGTTGTTAAAATTTTTCTACATATTTTTCACACTAGCTAAATGCTGTAATGTGTTGTGGTGCTTGTTCTTTCTTGATATTTCTTATTTGGTTGGTTGTGTTCATGCGCTTAACTCTTTGTTGATTAATTTCCATATGTATGGTTGGCTGAAAATCATGCATTTCATGACATTTCAACTAGGTTTTTGGCCAAGATCAACTAATGATCTCAAGCCTAAAACCCTTTGCCTCTACTAGTTGAGAGATTAATATTTTAGATTAGGTATTCTAACTTTGGGATTTTTTTCACTACTCATCCATAGTCAAAATAAATTGATTGTTTCACCACATGCAGTAGCCATTTAGGGGATCCCATTGTATTTTTCTCATGATTTTTAGAATTTTTTTCATGGTTTAAAAAATAGATTTTAACAAAGCAGGTTTTTAACTCACTATTTTGATTTTTGTAAACATCAGACATAGTATCCTTGCTCCAAAAACTAAGATTATTTTTTCCCATGGAGATCAATATGTTCTAAGTCTCCCCTATTTTTCTTTAAGATTTTTCTGTAAATTTTTAGAAGGAAAAAAATAGGTTTCCAAAACTGACAGTGAGGGTCAGATTTGTTTTTTAAGAAATACTAATTTTCTGTTTTTATTAGTATATTAAGAGAGGGCTGATTTGGGGCTTTAGCTACTATCTTATGTTGATTTCCAAGTCATTTCAATCATAAAATTTGATTTTATAAAAGTTGGGTCAAGGGTGGTCAACTCGGGTTTCAAGACTAGGAAAATAGGGCCTTTTAAAAGGGGATTTCGGCCATGAGGTTTTTTTCATCCAAAAAATTCCAATTTGTTTTTAATCCGAGCCCAAAGTCTTTGGATTTTGAAAATCCAATCTAAGTCTCTTCCTAAGGTAGTGGGATACCTTTTTAGGTATACGGATGTCTTTACTCTATGGAAGAAATACATCGCCATGCATTGCATTTTTAAAATGTTTTAAATTTTAATTTGACATAAAACGTGTGTTTCGATTTCCTAAACATTTGGCGAGAATTAGTTCTTAATCTTTTCCGAGTTGCCAAGGGGGTTAGGAAATTCTTCAACGCACGTGTTTATGAAATTCAAAGATATTAGATTTTGTTTTATTTGGAATCATATAAATATCGTAAGGAAGAAATATTTTTCAAGCTTTGCTAAGTTTACCGGAGAGTGTGGTAATATTTTTCGATGTATGCTACTTGCATGATTCCTTACATGAAAATTATATGTCCATCTATATCATGTTGAGGTCATTTTGTGTTCATGTTGCCTTAATTAGATTTTACCTTGTCTAGCATGCCATGTCATTCATTCATGTGCCATGTCATTCAAGAGCCAAGTCATTCATTCACATGCCATATCATTTAGATTATGCCATGTCATTCATTCACATGCATGTCATTCATATGCCATGTCATTCACATGCCATGTCATCCATATGCCATCTCATCTATTCACATGCCATGTCATCAAGTATAAAACATGTCATTCGTATGCCATGTCATATATATGCCACATCATTCATATACCATGTCATCAAGTATATGCCACGTCATTCACATGCCATGTCATTCATATGCCATGTCATTCATTCACATGTCATGTCATCAAGAATTTTCCATGTCATTCATATACCATGTCATTCACATGCCATGTCGTTCATTATGCCACATCATCTAGATTATGCCACGTCATTCATTATGCCACATCATCTAGATTATGCCATATCATTCATTCTTATGCCATGTCATCTAGATTATGCCATATCATTCATTCACATGCCATGTCATCTAGTTTATGCCATGTCATTCATTCACATGCCATGTCATCTAGATTATGCCATGTCATTCATTCACATGCCATGTCCTTTAGATTATGCCATGCCATGTCATTCATTCACATGCCATGTCATCTAGATTATGCCATGTCATTCATTCACATGCCATGTCATCTAGATTATGCCATGACATTCATTCATATGCCATGTCATTCATTCATGTGTCATGTCGTCTATATTATGTCATGTTAGTCATTCACATGCCATATCATTCTTTCACATGTCATGTCATTTAGTTTATTCCATGTCATTCATTTAGTATGCCATGTCATTTGCGTCATGTCATCCATAGATTAGGTCAAGTATATGTTATGTCATTCATGCTCATGCTATGTCATCCTTATGCCATGTCATTCATATGCTATGTCATTCTATTTGCCATGTCGATTTCATTCACATGACATGCATTCTTGTGCCATGTCATTCATATGCCATGTCATTTTGTTTGCCATGTCGATTTCATTCACATGACATTCATTCATGTCCCATGTCATTCATATGCCATGACATTTTGTATGCCATGTCGATTCCATTCACATGTCATTCATTCTTATGCCATGCCGTTCATATTTCATGTCATTTATTCTTTGGCTATGTCTTTGTCATAGTAAATTGCTTGTCATGCCATGTTATTTATGCATGTTATATATTCATGATTATTCAACTTTTTGAAAATTGATGTTTTTCAATTAAATAAGGTTATTACTGAGTTAAAATAATTCATGAGTTCTCTGCCAGGTTGCCGGAGAGGATATCATCAATTATCATTAACAACGGAATATCTTTCTTTCAAAAACAAGTGTGATTCGGAGATTTTCTAAGTAAATACAAATTTCTATGTTTTACCGGGTCTGCGTGGAATATAGGAAAATTTTGAGTTAATAAACCCAGATCATTTTCAACTATAAATAGGGTTATTTTTCTTTAAAATGGGAATTATTTTAAAATATCAATTTCAAAACCGATTTTTTCGAGACTCAAGATAACACACGATTAATAAGGTACCGTTTTATATGGGCGTTGTAGAGGTGCTAATCCTTCCCCGCACGTAACCGACTCCCGAACCCACTACTTTGATTTCTTTGGTTTAAAAGCGCAGACTTCAAAATTTGTTTTAAAATATTTTAATTAATTTTGAAATATTTTTAAAAAACTGATTTTAATAGGTGGCCAATCACACCTAGCCCAAAAAGATTGGTGGCGATTCCATTTCTTTCTCGAGGTCGTTTTCACAACCCTTACCCTTTATTTTCAAGAGAAATTAAGTCGCTTTTTCCTCTACTTGTTTTTCCCCCTCAATCGAACGGGTCCCCGCGACGGGATCATGTATCGACATCTTGGCGACTCCGCTAGGGACTTTAGATAGTCAGGCCTAGAGATAGTCCTGTGTTACTAAAAGTCTCGGTTTGGTCAATTTTAATTGGTATTTAATTACAATTCCCTTTTCTTTTTTTTTTGTTTGTAAAATACAGAGAATTTTGAAAATAACAAAATTTTTCTTTTCCTCTTCACGAGCATACATATTATTATTGTGCTCCGTTTATTCAAGTGTTGTGCATTATCATTATTTCTTTGATTGACTAATGCTTTCTTTTATTTAATTCAGTTTTTTATTATTATAATGCATTGTTGGGGTATTTTTAAATTATGGGTTGTAAAATAGTAGTGAAAGGTTTGTTGTTCTTTCTCACACACTATACTTGCATTTGCATAACATGAGCCCTCAACCCGGGTTCCGTCCTTTTAGGTGGAGTGAAGTACCTACGCTTCGGGAGGTGATAACCTTCGCATAAGCTAGCGAAATACTCCCGGGGTACAAATTACCTACGCTTTGTGAGGTGTTAACCTCCGCATAAGCTTGGGAAATGTATTCTAACAAATTGAACCCACTTTTATCGGGGTGCCTTACTAGCCTTCACCGGCGACAGTGAGTAGCAATTTGGAGCCTTTTTTTAGAATCTAATGCAACCTTATATAGTGATCCATAAGAAGCCAGCCTAAGTAAAGCCATGTTGGATTTTCATTAGATGCACCAGAGATAGGAACACATGGAGGAATGCTTCTAATCTTTTGCCATTTATTCCTACATTTATATAAGCATTGTAGATCAGGCAACGATGAACATACATCGCCCATAATAAATTTAAATTTCTACCCCAAAGGCACCGTGATGCCTAAATAAATTGATATTGTTGGGGCAAATGTTCACTAACTTTTTTTACTTCATATTGATGATTTTACTCTCTTATTCTTTTTTCATGTGTCATTTTTAATAATACCGAAATTTAGTGTTTTTGAGTGCGTACATTCAGAGACCTAGCTCGGGCATTCTTCAAACAATACAAACACATGTTGGAAAAGGCTCCAGATCAATTGACACTCCAAAATATGAAAAAAGGGCTTATTGAGAGCTACAAAGAATATGCACATAGTTGGAAAGATGTAGCCTTACAAGTCCAACCACCTCTTACGGATAGAGAAGTGAATGCTTTGTTTGTGGATACCCTCTCACATCCATACTATGACAAGTTGATCGGCAACTTTTTTTTCAGAGTTTGCGGACATATTGTTTGCAGTGGGTAGGATTGAGGATGGGATAAAAAAATAGGAAAATTGTGGATACTAATTCCGGAATTTCTCTCGAGAAAAAAGATGATGTTGCCAAGGGGCACGTTTAAGTTGTAAATGTCGAAGGCAAAAACAAAAGAGGGTTCAGTGCAATGCAAGACGATCCTTTCGGTGGTTATTTACATCCCCGACCCTATTTCGACCATTGGCCTCAGTACGGTCATCATCATGCTGCAGTGCCTTTCACACCACCCTAAGGGTTCGTCATGTCAAATGATTCGGGGGTTGACTCAGTCTGTTCTCAGAGCAGTAAGAGAAAGAAGGGAAAGGTGTACCATTCAATTCTGATGACCTACACAGAACTTCTTCCATTACTTGTCCAAAGCCATGTGATCTTCATCATACCTGTAAAGCCCAGGAAGTTTTCTTATCCGAAATGGTATGATCCTAATGCCACCTGCGGATATCATAGCAGGGTTAAAGGGCATTCCACAGAAAAATGCACTGCATTCAAGGACAAAGTTCAAGCCATAATTGATGCAAACCCAGCAAAGTTCAAAGATCTCATGAATGCTTATCAAGGGCGAAGGGGCTAAATGTCATTTGTTCTCAGGGTAGCATGCCAATCAGGGGCAATCCTTAACCTTGTTTTTAAATTTCGTACATGTTTTCAATTTGTTTGAAATGATCTTTAAATCGCAAGCATCATACATCTTATCTCATTTGAAGTTTTGGATTCTTCTTGAGCTTTATTTTTATGATTTTTTTTAAAAAAACAACAACAACAACAAAGGGTTAAAAATAAAAATCCATACGGATAATTTTTCGTGTTGAAAATAAAAAGATACTCCTTTGAAAAGTGAAATGAGTTTCGAAATAATTGGTGATCATCATGGGGGTGGATTCCTAGGAAACACCTTATCTCTACATGTACCTAGATCATAGACCAGTTGAATAAATACCACTCAAAAGCCGTAAAGAATAACCTTTATCGAGGCCATGAGTAATGAAAATTTGAAAAATTCTTTCGTGGATTTCTTGAAAGACAAGCAAACATGACAGTCTTCCAAAAGTTCTAGATTTGGTAGTTTGATACGTGTTAAAGTTACGCCATACTGCCAATCATAACAAAAACTCAAGGATTCAAAAAGCTCTCGAATCACTTTGAAAGAACCCAAATGCCAAATCTCAAGGCCTTTTCCAAGACCTTGATTTATGAGCACATGAAACAAAGAATGAACCAGAACACCTTTTTTTCTCTCCCCATGTGTTGGAAACACTTTGAAAGAAATTGAAACCCAAATGAGCCTACTTAGCAAAAGGCTTAAAAATAAAACATGAGATGTTCCTTAACAGCAAGATTCCCACAAACCAAAAGACCTTCACTTGAATGGTAAATCAAAATGAGGCATCATTTGTGACAAAAGATGAATCACGCATGAATTTTAGGGGCATGCGCCAAAAAAAAAGAGAAGAAAAATTGTGATATCATGCACATGAGAATTCGAATGAATCCAAATGCAAAATGAAATTCTGATTATCTATTCCCCCTGAGGATTGCTTTTCAATGAGAATATTCGTACTTGATATGAGAAATGGCCATCTTTCATATCCCTTTCACAAAGAGAAAAAAAATATCCATAGTCACCTCCTTTTGAGCCTAAGGAAGTTTTTTCTTTGAACCTTGATCAAGGATCACCCCCTACACTGGGGGCAAATATGAGGAAAGATCTTTTTCAAAGAGCATGATGAAATGAGTTCCAGCTCGAAGATGGAAACAAAGCAAATTGAGCTCCCAAATAAGTACGAGCTCACTCTGTCAAAATGGAAATGCAAAAAGCAAGAAGAAACAAAATATGAAAAGAATGGAAAAATGAAAGCCAATAACAAAAAAGCAAGAAGAAACAAAATGTGAAAACAATGGCAAAATGAAAGCCAAGAACAAAAAGCAAGAATAAACAAAATGCTAAAACAATGGCAAAATGAAAGCCAAGAACAAAGAAAAAAAGAAGGAAAAAGTCAAAAGAAAGAAAGAAAAGTCCAAAGGGACAAATGTTTCAAAGGGAATCCTTCTCAAGAAATGATCCTTGATCTGATTACCCTCAAACACATATTTTGAGCCTACTTATCCTTTTTTCTTAACCCCGAACCATGACTTATATTACGTGCTTTAAAAGTCCATTTCGATCAAGCATGGATATTTGATTTGAAGAGTTTTTCCACAGATTTTATTTTGTCTCATCGAATTATCATTTCATTATGGAAGAATTTTGAATTCTCAGATGCATGGTGGAACAATAAAAAAAAAAAGAAAAGAAAAAAGAGAAACAATGAAGCTCTAGGGTGAAAACCCAAAAAAAAAGGGAAGTCTAAAGCAAAAGAAGAAGAAATTCTGATGCCACACATGGTATTACCGAAGCCATCGGTTTGAGGAATACAAGGAGTATCAAAGAACTCTTAGACATACAAAAAGGATAGCCTTTTCTTCGAAATTGATTTTGAAAGCTAAACCTTTTTCCTTCCAAAATGACCTTCCAACATTGAACCTATCATGGCTAAGGTTAACACTTATCAAAATGCCATATTTAGGGATTGGAGGATTGTTGAGATTTAATTATACTTTAAAACTCTTTCCAAAAAAAACATTTGGTTTCAAGGAATTCATGTTTTGAGAAAACTTACTCATGAGCTGAGACAAAAGGATATTCACCTTCTCCTTTTTGTCAAGTTGAAAAGCTTCCCTAGACAAATCCAGACCTTATTGCATCAGCACATTGACCTCGTTGCATTAAACCGTTCAAACCACTCAAAAAGTGAGGCTGATTTCCCATCTCGTTTAGAAATGTCTCTGATGGTGATCACCAATTTTTGAAAGACTTAAATTTCACATGTTTTGGAAGAAATGAAATTGACATGACTTAGAAAGAACAAATTGAAATTGAGATGTGGATATGCTCTAGCAAAAAGTTCATATTGTTCAGGGGCATGAAATTGACATGACTTTCATGCATTGCATTTTCCATATTCATGCATTTTATATAATATGTGATTTTTGCTATGATAATTTCTATGGTATTGTTATTATCTTGATTTATGTTTTTTGATGTTATATTGTTTATTATATGGTTTTGAATATTTCATGATACCCTATGCTTTTTATTTAGTTATTTTTTGTCATATTATTTAGCATATACTATGTTCATGCATTATTATTTTCATTTTTATTTTCATGCATATTATATGATAGCATTATTTTATATTTCATGTCATTTAAATTATATGCCATATCATTTATATTTGCCATATCATTTAAATTATTTCATTTCATATAGAATATATTATGTTACCTAGGTCATTTCATTTCATGTAGAATATATTATGTTACCTAGGTCATTTCATTTAGGATATATTATGTCATTTAGGATATTTTATTTCATTTAGAATATATAATATGACTTGGGATATTACATTTCATATAGAATATATTATGTTACCTAGGTCATTTCATTTCATTTAGAATATATCATATAACTTAGGATATTTCATTTGATTTAGAATATACTAAGATATTTAAATTAGGGTTAATATGTAAATTAGCCCCTGTACTTTAGACGTTTTGTCTGTTTGGTACCTGAAGATTTTTTTTGTCACTTTGGTACTCAAACTTTCATTTCGTCAATCACATTGGCCCTTTGCCCTAACACCGTTAGTTAATGGCTGACTAGGCAAAAAAACACCCAATCAAAGTCTGACACGTGGCAAAACTGCCACATCATTACTGTCACGTCTTCATATAAGAAAAAAAATTCAAAAAAATTCAAAAAAAAATCAAAAAAATTAATACAAAACTAATAAAAAATTTAAAAAATCAATATTAAAAATTTGAAAATCTCATTTTTTTTAAATTATAAAATAAAAATAAAAAACCAAAATTCAAAATAAATTATAAATTATGAATTATAAAAATTGAAAACTTTATATATATATATATTTAAAAATCTGTAAAAAAAATAAAAATAAAATTAAAAAATCTGAATATTTTTAATAAAAATGAAAAAAATAAAAGAAAATGTTTCTATTTTTAAATTTTAAATTTCTATTTTTTTATAATTTCACATTTTCATATATTTTTTTAATTTGAAATTTCTATAATTTAAAAAATTATTTTTTATTTTGAATTTTTTAGATTTATCTTTTGATTTTTTATAAAATTTTTTATTATTTTTATAATTTTTAATTTCTAAATTTAAAAAAAAAATTAAAATTTTGATTTTTTTTTAAATCATTTTTTTAATTTGATTTTTATAATTTTCTTTTTTTTGAATTTTAAAAAAAATGTGTTTTTCAAAAAAAAAATTTCATTTTTTTATTTTTTTTGAATTTTTTAGATTTATCTTTTGAATTTTTATAATTTTATAATTTTTTTTTGAATTTTTTGGGATATTTTTTTGAATCTTTTTGGATTTTTTTTTGAATTTTTTTCTTTTATGATGACGTGGCACTAATGATGTGGCAGTTTTTGCCACGTGTCAGCCTGTGATTGGTTGTTTTTTACCTAGTCAGCTATTGACTAAAGGTGTTAGTCAATGGACTAATGTGATTGACGGAATGAAAGTTGAAGTACCAAACTGACAAAAAAAATTCTTCAGGTACCAAACAGACAAAACGTCTAATATACATGAGCTAATTTACATATTATCCCTTTAAATTATATCATATCATTTAGGTTGCATTATATTATTTATACTTTGCTATGTGATTTTATTTATGTCATACATATTCGTATTCATATTTTTTTAAAAATATTTTCAAAAAGGTAATGATTTTCAATAAAATAAAGATATTCCCGAGTTAAAATAATTCATGAGTTCTCTGCCGGGTTTGCTGGGGAGGTTATCATCAATTATCATTAATAACGGAATATTTTCTTTAAAATAAGAATGATTCGGAAAGTTTTCTAAACTAATAAAAATATCTATATTTTTTCACGTTTGTTGGGGAATATAGGAAAATTTTGAATTTATAAATTCCTTATCATTTTCAATTAAAAATGAAATTATTTTTCTTCAAATTGGGAATTAACTTGAAATACTAAATTTAAAACCGACTTTTTTTTTTACCGAGACTTGAGATAACACAAGATTAATAAGGTACCGTTTTATACGGGAGTTGTGGGGGTGCTAATCCTTCCCCACACGTAACCGAGTCCCGAACCCGTTTATTTGATTTCTCTAGTTTAAAACGCAGAGTTGAAATTGGTTTTAAAAATGTTTTAATTAATTTTAAAATATTTTATAAAATCGGTTTTAATAGGTGGCCGATCACACCTAGCTAAAAAAGATTGGTGGCGACTCCATGTCTTTTTCAATTTTATTTTCAAAACCTTCATTTTCTAGAGGAATTAAGTCAACTTTTCCTCGGTTTTTTTTAATGTCACGCTTAACAAATATAAAGTCTTGCGATTAGACTTGTTATTTTTTAGGTTGAGACAAAGGAATGAGTTAAAAAAGACAAATCCGAAATTGGGGTTCATTTGCAATTAAATAAAGTTCAGAGGGCTAAAAGGTAATTTTATCTAAGAAATCGAAAAAGGGTCAATTTGCAAAATTAAAACGTGAAAAAATGGAGGAATTTCTGGAATATTCCAAGCCCTTGGCTGGTCAGCTCATGAGGAATGAAGGGTGAGATTTGATCAACTTCATCTAATGGTCACTATCAAATTGCAAGATACTATTTTTAAGTGTGCTTGCTCATCCAATGGCCTAGATGCTTTGTAAAAAGATGAGTACATCCTTCAATGGCCAAGATCAAATGGCAATATGTCATTTTTATTGTCATGAAAATATCTTTGATCCAATGGCTTAGATTGATAGAGAAAAGATGAGGACATATGATCTAAGGGTGAAAAAAAAGAAGAGCACACTCACTAACACAATACAAGGGCCGGCCATTCAAGGAGGGAGGGGAGTTGATTTTTTTCAAAAGGCAAGTTCATTCTTGAGAGAAAAAAAAAAAAAGAGGAAAAAAAAAAGAGAAGAGGAGAAAATTTTGCCAACTTTGATTTGGAAAGCTAAAGCTAGGTGACTATCTCTTCCTTTCTTCTTCTTTAATGTTTTCTTTAATGTTGTGATTCTTTTTATTCTCATTTTATTAATGTGATTTGTTAATTTTTAATGAATAAAAAGGATATCAAGAAAAAAACCTAAAGTTTTTCTATCTGTCGCAACCTAAAAAATAACAAGTCTCATTGCAAGACTTTATATTTCGTTAAGCGTGACATTAAAAAACCCGAGAAAAAGTCGACTTAATTCCTCTTGAAAAATGAAGGTTTTGAAAATGACATTGAAAAAGACATGGAGTCGCCACCAATCTTTTTTAGGTAGTAGTGTTCGGCCACCTATTAAAACCAGTTTTATAAAACATTTTAAAATTAATTAAAACATTTTTAAAACCAATTTCAAGTTTACGTTATAAACCAGAGAAAATCGAAGAATCGGGTTTGGGACTCAGTTACGTGCAGGGAAGGATTAGTACCCCCACAACGCCCGTAAAAAACGGTACCTTATTAATCGTGTGTTAACTCAAGTCTCTGTAAAAAAGTCAATTTTAAATTTGGTATTTTAAATTAATTCCCAATTTAAAGAAATATAATTCTATTTTTTAATTGAAAGTAATTCAAAATTTTCCTATATTCCAGACAAACGTGGCAAAATATAGAAAATTTTATTACTTTGGAAAAAATTTCGAATCATTCTCGTTTTAAAGAAGATATTCCGTTATTAATAATAATTGATGATATCCTCCCTAGCAAACCCAGCAGAGAACTCATGAATTATTTTAACTCGGGAATATCTTTATTTTATTAAAAATCATTAACTATTTCAAAACATTTTAAAAAAATGAATATGAACATGTATGACATAAATAAAATGATCTAGCAAATTCTAGATAATATAATGCAATCTAAATGATATGATATAATTTAAATAGCATAGCATATTCTAGATGAAATGAAATATCCTAAGTAAGAAAATATATTCTAAATAAAATGAAATGATTTAAATGACATGATATTCTAAATAAAATATCCTAAATGAAATGAAATGTCCTAAGTGACATGAAATGACATGAAACATAAAATAATGCTATCATGAAATATGCATGAAAATAAAAAAATAAAAAAAATAGTAATGCATGAACATAGTATATGCTAAATAATATGACAAAAATAAATGACTAAATAAAAAACATAGAATGGCATAAAATATTCAAAACCATATAACAAACAACATAACACAAAAAAAAAAAAAAATTAAATCAAAATAATAACAATACCATAGAAATTATCATAGCAAAAAAAATCATATATTATAAAATATGCATGAATATGGAAAATGCAATGCATGAAAGTATATATTTTTTCCTTTAAATAAGGAAATCCGTATATCTAAAAAGATATCCTTTGGAATTTTGGGAAAGAAGGGATGGAAAGTGACAGTGCGAACTGGATGGTGCGACCTTATCCAAATTATCTTTTGGAATTTTGGGTTAGTGCACCCGAACTTTGCCTTTTTACAAATGAGCTCCGATTCTGGATTTTTCTTCTCCAATGCCTTCCAAAAATATAAAACTCAGATCTAGAATTTTTCATAATCTTCTAAGTTCGGGACCTATTTTTTCTGAAATTTTCTTTGGGATTTTTCGATGTTGCCCTTTAACCTCCGAAACCTCGGTTTCACTGAAAACGGGTCTGATTTCAGGATTTTCTTTTTCCACTTCCTTTTTTCATATCTTGAATTTGAGTTGGTCCAAAAAGGCTCAATTTTTACGATCAAATTCCCCTTCGATTTAGTCTTTCCCCTTTCAAACTCATGAATTTTCTCGTTTTTTCATTTTTGCTCTAACCGGCTCTTCCTTGGGATCCACTTCAAACTGGGCCTTGGGATATTTTTGTTTATTCATCCTTTATCAATTGGGGGCTTCAATTTCACCGAATCAGGCCATCTTTGCAGTTTTCCCCAAATTTTCTGGATTAGGTCTTCCCCTACATTGAATTTTCGCAACCCATCTTCCGAACTCTATATCTTTCGTTGTAGACCTCGCATTATCAAAATTCTTTTGCCATTATTCAATTTAACTTTGAATCTTGATTTTGACTGAGAGTTGAAAGTTTTAGTGGTTTACTTTTTGGGGTTGACTTTTTTGAGGTTGACTTTTTTCGAGTTGACTTTTTGTGATGACCTCCGAAACAAAGTCATGGGGACCCGTCTATGGAATTGTGGGAGTCTCTTTGCGTTCCTGGAAGTTGAAAAGGAGAATCTGCCTGGCTTAAGGGGCCCGGACAAAATTAGGTGTCTACAAAAGGGTTCTCATGGTTTTGTTGCTTTATAAATACCATCTTTTGAGCCACAAACTATAGATGTTTTGATTATTATCAATATACTTCTTCTTCTTCTCCATTCTCTTAGTTTTCTCCTTACTTTTATTTTATTTTTATGTTTATGTTAACTATGCCTATGCTAGACATGTTTGTAATTGATATTCAGATCTTATCTATCATTGATTTTCTATCAAAATTGCTTATGTTCTTCTAGAAAAATTGTTTATGATATTTGTCATGATTTGTTTAGGTGGCCAACTAGATATATCTTGATAATTATCTAATGCTAATTTGGGAGTCTTAATCCGTAATTGTCTTGATTTCCTATTCATAAGTGGCAATTTGTGATTAATGATTATGTTAGAGTTTTTGCTAATTGCAAAGTGAAACATAACCAAAGTTGAACAATCCGAGCTTATGTGTTTGTTTCTTAGATCAACATATCTTTCTCATCATAAAGCTTCTATCAAATTGATTTTAGAGAGCTTATTCTAGGTTGTTTGATAGTTAGAGATTAAATAGAGAGCTTGTTCTATTTAACGACAAACAAAGGAAAGATTGGGGTAGCAGAGCTTGTTGTTATCTATGGTTGATAATTTTGATAGTTAATTGATATTGATAGATCTGATTATTGATTCTCAATGATGTCTAATGGTGGAGAATGAAACTTTAACCATATTTTTCTCATATTTGATTTCTTACTTATTTGCTTACTTGCTTGCTTTTTACTATTCTTGTTCTCTTTACTTTTAAAAACTACTTCAACAACCCCCTTTTCTTTTAATTTCTTTAAACATAAGATATTAACTAATAACTTATAAATTAAAAGCCCAATTCCTGTGAACTCGATCCTTGCTAACTACTATACTTACAATTAATTTTTTTAGTGTAAGGATTAAATAAGATACGTTCTTTTGAATTCATCAACTTCTACCAAGATCTGCCTCTACACATGGATAAAACATCAACATCAACAAAATTTATGCAATAACTCAACAAAGTCAATGCCAAGTCATTAAAGTCAACTGACACGTTACAGAGGAGAGTTAACAGAGTTAGTGATTTGGCTTACATTATCAAATTGTAATGGTAAGAAGACTTTATGTTTATAAATTACTAGGAAAAAAATCCCGATCCATCGAGGTATTTTTAATATTTTTATATAACTTTTTTAATAAATTAATTTTAAATTATATTTTATTAAATAATAATTACTTTTTTAATTTTTTTTATTTTTAAATTGTAATAATATTAATATAATTATATTTTGTTAATAATGAAAATTAAATTTATGATAATTGTTTATTTATAAATTACGTAATATAAATACATTTTCAAATGTTATTTATATATATATTTAAAAATATTTAGAATTTATTGTATGCTGTATATTTTTATTTATAAGAGGTAAAAATAATAAATAAGAAAATAAAATTATGGTTTGTGTTTTATTCTCTCGTAGGATCGATTTTCTCACATAGGTTAGCAGCAAGTTCGTTTTTTCCTTTTATTTACTTTTTTTCCCTAGCGGGTCGAGTACGAATCCTAAATCGACTTGTGACTCAACATACAGACCTATCCCTTCGAATACATCATTTAAAATTAAAATTATTATTTTTAACTTTTTCCTCGAACCGGTCAAGTACGGATCCTAAACTGACTCGTGAGTCAACGTGTAGACCAACCCCTTTAAATCCATCATTTAAAATTAAAATAAATAATAAAATAATTTTTTAACTTTTTCTCCGAGCCGGTCGGGTACGAATCTTAATTCGACCCACAAGTCAATGCGGACTAACCCTTTTAATACAATATTTAAAAATAAAATAAAAACTAATTAATAAAATAAATTTATTTTTTAACTTTTTGTTCGTGTGGGTCGGGTACAGATCCTAAAGCGACCTACGAGTGAACGTGCGGATCAACCCCTTTAAATACATCATTTAAAAATAAAATAAAAAAAACTAAAAAAAATTAATAAAAGAAATTTCAAACGGGTCGATTATGGATCCTAAATCGACTGCAAGTGAACGTATGGGTCAACCCTTTAAATACATCATTTCAAATTAATTAAATAAATTTCTTAATTTAACTTTTTTTCTTGAGCTGGTCGGATAAAGATCCTAAATTGATCTGCGAGTCAATGTGCAGACCAACCCTTTTAAATACATCATTTAAAAAAATAAATAACTTAAATCTAAACATAATTAATAAATTTTTTTTTATTTTTTATTTTTGTCGATCGGATTAGGTATGATCTTAAATCGACTCGCGAGTCAATATGTAGACCAACCCCTTTAAATACATAATTAATTTTTTTTTTAAAAAAAATTAATAATTTTTTTTCTTTTTTTAACTTTTTTTCCATGCTGGTCGGATACGATTCCTAAATCGATCTACAAGTCAACATGCGGAGCAACCCCTTTAAATATATCATTTAAAAATAAAAAACTAAAAATCTATACCTATATATTAAAACAATCCCCTGAGGGGCACTGTAGCAGCTGCTGCTCCAGATAGCGACAACTGTCTTTTTTTTTTTCATTTCTTAAGGAAAATTAGAAAATAGATCAATCAATGAAAGATATTTATAATTTATAGTTATTATAATAGATAATTACTTCTATACCTATATATTAAAATTATCCCTTGAGGGGCACAGTAGTAGCTGCTACTCTAGAAAGCAGAATTGTTTTTATTTTTTTTTTTTTTAGTTCTTAAGGAAAATTACAAAACAGGTTAATCAATTAAAAACATTTTTAATTTCTAGTTATTATAATAGATAATTACTAATAAGAAAATATAATATTTTCTTAATTTTTGTGATTTGATCCGTTCTTTTCGGATTCGGATTTTACGGGTTCGAATAATTTGCGGATTGGAATATTGAATTTACTATCCATAACAAATTCGCAACGGAATCGGATATGAACCCTTGGATATCCGTTATCCGAATCCACTTGAGTTTTGGTTCGGATAGTGTTGGATATCTGAATTCGTTACATATTTAAAGCGACACAAGGTCTTTTTTCAGTGTTTTAGAAAAATTACAAAATGAGTTGATCAATTAAAAATATTTACAATCTATATTTATTATAATAAATAATTGTTAATAAGGAAATTTTTTCGGATTCGGATAATTTGCGGATTCGGATATTGAATTTACTATCCGTAGTGGATTCGAATATGAACCCTTCGATATCCATGATTCAAATCCACTTTAATTTTGGTTCGGATAGTGTTAAATATCCGAATCCGTTATCCGATCCATTTACATATTTAGTTCGTATTTAATTATATATATATTTAAATGATTTCATAAATTCAGATATTTAACGGATTCTGGATATCCTTATGGATATTTTCGTTTATATCAGATACGAATTTGGATAGTAAGCATATAATAAATAGATTCAAATTTAATTAAGAGGATTCAGATATTTAAAAAATTACATATATCAGATCCGCTGCCAATGACCAAAAAAATTTAGAAGAATTACAAAATTAACTAATAAACCAAAAATATTGGAAGAATTACAAAATGAACCAATTAACTAAAAATATTTATTATATACTATTACTATAATAAATAATTATTAATAAGGAAATAGAAGAAAAAAAATATGTGAAAATAAGATTTTGCAATTATTTTTTATCTTTTGAGAAGAAAAAAATACCAACAAAAGTAATTGATCGGCTTAGACTCCTACAACTGAAAAAAGTGAAATCTAATTGGTAAAAAAATTGACTTAAGTTTTATTTTTTGATGAATTTGTCACTTGATATTAAAAAAGTTAAATTTTATAATTTTATTTTTTATTTAAAATTAATTTAGTAATAATTTTTTTTTTATTTGTGAGGAAGATGTAATTTGAAATATTTAATTTTTATATTAAAAAAATAGTTATTTTAATATATAAATGTATATTTAAATAATATTTAAATTAATAATTACTATTTAATATATTTGAAATTATATAAAAAAATCTAAACCCCTAGTGAAAAGATAGCAATATCGTCCCTCATATATATATATATATATATATTGTACAACAATGTAATAATTTATTGAATAATAGAAAAGTCAATAGTAAGGATCAAACACAATCCAAATATCCTGTTAATAGTCTACCCAAAAAGCAATAACCCTGAAACCTATTTGACCAAAAGTTAACCAAATCGATTACCCTTCAAGCTCAAGATAGCTTGAAACTCTAATACAACCCTGTGATACACAAATGCTAGCACAAAATCTACTTTATTACGAAAGGCATAATCTGAAAACAACCCAATAATGTCCTAGTTTGTCCTGGAGAGCAACATCAATGTAGAACCCAAAGTGCACACACTAAAAACCCGAATGATAGCCGAAATCATTCCTTTGTTGTACCTTGTTAAGAAAATTGATACCTGATCGCATCCTCAATGGTGATAATGATCAGATTGAAACTCCAGAGCAAGTTCTGTACCATATTAACAAAATCACAACAACACCAAAAAACAAATCAAGTCCAAAAACACTGCAACTAATACAAAATAGTCACACACAATCAATCCATCCTCTATCTAGATTTACCCCACAAGCCTAAAAATGGCATAATGTCCCGAACCCCTTCCATGATGTTTTTGACAAAACTGCGACCAAGTATAGAAACAAGAAGAAAAAAACCTTGAATTCTCTACCCGTCAAGCAAAAAGTATGCTTAACCCAACCATCCCAAAAAAAAAAAAAAAAAACATATGATATGAATGATACCTATTATGTTCTTACCCAATTTTGCAAAAAACTTACAAGATCCCAGATTTCCCAAAATGCACTTGGTCGATTAAAACTAAGAGATCACCATACTCACTGAATGAGCTTAAACCTGCAAAAAGAACAAACGTTAGTAAACCGTTTCATTGGACCTCCTTTAAACCATCGTCATCCAACAACTTGAGCCAATTAGTGTATAACCATAACCAATTCCAAACACCAAATTTTTTCGAAAGAGAAAGCTTATTTCGAAAGTCACAAACTACTGATCATAGACCATATCAAAACACACAACCTATATTAGAACTACCATTCAAACCTAACAATGGCTTGATAACCAGTCAACCCTCCATAACGATTTTGATGACAACGACCAAGTTGAATATTTGTAAAAAGACCTACAATTTTCTACCCGTCAGCAAAAAGTGTGCTTTACCCACCCATCCCTAATTCGGTATGATGAATGATATGTAGGATGTGCTTACCCACTCTTGCAAAAAAATTACAAGGTCCCAAATTCCCCAAAAATCACTTGGTCGTTTAGTAGCTCAAAAATCTACCGATCACAATGATTTCACTTCAACTTGCAAAATGAACAAACGTTAGTAAAATTGCTTCAATTGTCCTCTTCAATTCATTCATCGGCAGTCCCCATGTATCAGTCAATCATTGGTCCAAGCAATAAAATCTATGTCTCTGCGTACTCCTTGTCTTGCTAGAGCATCCGCAAAAGAATTTGCACCTCTTCCCTTGTGAATAACTCGACATCCATGCAGTCCTCTCATTATCCGATCAATTACTAGGAAAAGATGGTTAAGACGCCAAGGTCTTATCATACTAGAGTTGCACCAAGCTACAACATTCATTGAATCACTTTCTACTACCAAATTGATAATTGAAATTTATTTTTTCTGTATGATCTCAAAAACTTCTGTAATAGCTCTCCTTTTCGTCTCCTTAGAGTCCATTACCCCCACAGACTTAGAAAACATTGCCAGCACAATACCTCTATCAATCCTCAACACCCTTCCAATGCCAGCTGGTCCCGGTTTCCCAATGACCGATGCATCAACATTAAACTTCCACTAGCTCGAATCTAGGGCCTTCCACTCTATAGAGCATTTAACTTTAACAGTCTTCTTAGGAATAACAAAAGATCTTGGTTCCATAATAAACTCCTCCACAAATTGAAAGTCAGTGGGCCATTTAGCCCAACACCACCAGGCTAATCTACTCTTAATCATGTAAATTAGAGAGTTGAACTCAAGAGTCTTATTTTCAAACACCACCTCATTCCGCCACAACCAAATAGTCCATAATACATCAGCAAAAAGCATAAACCGTACCTCTTCGCCAGTTGCTTTAGTCTCCAGGTCCATCTATTGTGAGAACCATTCAGAGATTGATTTTGGTTGAACCACACTTATGCTCTACCACACGCAAACTAACGACCATAACACCCACACATATCTGCACCACAAAAATAGATGGTCTATTGTTTCTACAACATTCTTACATAAAGAGCATTTGATGTTGTCTTCTGTTAATATATTGCATAAGAACAAATACAAATAAACAGGTAACCTACAGTGAAAAAGAGACCATAAGAGAATCTCGACCTTAAGAGGTATTAGGTCGCGCCACTTGTTGATGTCAAGGAACCTTTCACCCGAGTTGGTTCTTTCAACAGCTTGTCTAAATAGTTTGGTTTTATAACGGCCGTTCAGAGCAGGTTTCCAGATCAGTCTATCTGTCTTGCAGGCATCCAAGTGAACATCATTAATAATCCGAAGCAAAGTTTGCCATTGTGCAATCTCCCAATCAAAGACCTCCCGTCTCAATGTTATCTCCCATATCCCTAAGTCACCGTCCTACCATCCAAATTTGTTGATCACTGTATTCTTTAACACTGACAGAGCATATATTCTCGGGAATTTCTCTTTTAACACCTCACCATTTAACCACCTGTCCTCCCAAAAAAGAATGGAGTCGCCGTTCCCCTACAACAAACCTATATTATCCAAAAAACAAGACCAAAATTTTCCCCCTCCCTAAGTGGATCAACGATACCTTTCCAGATAGTAGATGTATTAGTTAGCCTCTAATGTTTTGGTATAAGCTCGCTAACATCCATACTGTATTTAGCACATATTACCCTTTTTCTAGTTGCTCTCATTTTCCTCAAAAAATCTGAATAACCACTTGTTGAGTAGGGCTCTGTTTTGAACTTCAATCGGTATTATGCCTAAACCTTCATTTCTAACACTCCGACATACTTTGGGCCAACTTACTAAGTGCAGCTTATGCCTTTCATTGTTTTCATCCCAAAAAAAAATCTCTCTGAATCTTCTTAATCCTCTTAACAACATCTAACGTGGCCTTAAACAGCGACATAAAATACAAAGGCATACTAGATATTATAGACTTTATCAAAGTAAGTCTCCCTCCTTTGGATAGGTGTCTATTTTTCCAATGTCCCAATCTTGTCTCTATTTTTTTGATCACTGGTTCTCACATTTTTGTATTTCTTGAATCAATCCCTAATGGCAAACCTAGATACTTTAGTGGCCAATCTACAGTTCGACAAGCCAACATATCCCTCATTCTTTTAGATCTTCATCTTTAACATTAATACCTGCTGTAGACACCTAATTTTGTCCGGACCCCTAAACCAGGTACTTTTTCTTCCAAAATTGATGTTTTGAAATGCCAAAAGTCTTTTCTCATCTTGCAGGTGGTACTCTAAGACTTAGTCCAAGAAAGCAGACAGAAAAAGTCAAACTTTAAAAAAGTCAACCTCAAAAAAGTCAACTACTGAAAACGTCAAACCACTTTCAAAATCAATATTTGAGGTTCAATTGAAAAACGGTGAAAGAATTTTGATAATCCAAGGTCTACATTGAAAGATATGGAGTTCAGAAGTTGGGTTACGAAGATTCAGTAGAAAGGAATCCCTAGTTCGGGAAATTTGGGGAAAAGTGTTTAAACGATCAAATTGGTCAGAACTAAAGGTTCCAAATGCAAGATAAGTTCTGACTACGGGTAATGGAGAAGCTACTTAGAAGAAAAACTGATAGAAAAATCAATTCGGAAGAAAACCGAGAATTAGGATTTTTGGTGGATTTCGATAAAATTTGGAAGAATTACAGAATTGGCCCGATTCAGTAAGACTAAAGCCCCTAATTGATGATGAGTGGTTAAACAAGGATAGCCCAAGGCTCAGTTTGAAGAAAATCTAAAAATCAAACTTGTTTTGAGCAAAACCGGATTTCGGAGGCAAAAAGGCAAAATTGGAAAATTTGGGAAAAATAGCAAATGAACTCCAAAAATTCTAAAAATTTGCAGATCTCATTCTTAAATTATTTGGAAGATATTGGCGAAAGAAAATCTTGATTCGGAGTTCGTTTGCAAAATGGCCAAATCCTGGGTCCGCTATGTAGTAATTCAGGCAGATAAATCCTGAAAAATTAGCAAATGAGTTCCAAAAATTATGAAAACTTCCAGATCACATTTTTAAATTATTTGGAAGAGATTGGTGAAGAAAAATCTGGATTCAGAGCTCGTTTAAGAAATGGTAAAGTTCAGGTGCATAAAAGGGTCAATTTTGGAAATAAATCCGAAATAAATAGCAAATGGACTCAAAAAATTTTGAAAACTTTCAGAATTCAATTTTTTTTGGAAGTATTGAAAAAATAAACTTTGAATTTGGAGTCCGTTGGCTATTTATTTAGGTTCGGGGGTCAAAAAGGTTATTTTACCGAAGAAACCGAAAAAGGCAAATTTGTAATTAAGGAAAATATGAATGAAGAAGGAATTGCTGGGATTTTACCTCTTTTGATCAGCCAGCATGGAGGAGAAGAAGGAAGCTTGATCAATTTAATTCCTTAGTCACTATCAAGCTCACATGCTACCACTAATACCTTGCAAATGGTCCCCCCTTCATCCAATGGCTTAGGTGCCTTGTAGAAAAGTTGAATGCACCATCCAATGGCCAAGTTTAAATGCCAAGATGACATTTTTATTTTTCATGAAAGAACCCTCATCTAATGGCCAAGAATGGAACAAAAAAGATGAGCACAATTCATCCAAAGGTGGGCATACATTCGGCCAAGCAAAGGAGTGCATGGGATTGTCTCTTTTCATCCAATGGCTTGGGCCATCTACAAGGGCTGAGTACACATGTTAAGGGCTGGATTTAATCTACAAGATGTCATTTTTATGTTGTCCTCATCCAATGACCAAGAATGGAAGAGCATAACTCATCCAAGGGTAGGTACTCAAAGGGGCAAGCAAGGGAGTGGATGGGATTGGTCCTCTTTTGCATCTAAGGGTTGAGGTTATTACAAGGGATAAGTACACATCTTAAGGGCTGCTATCAATTAGCAAGATGACATTTTTATGTTGTCATCAAAATATCTTAATCTAAAGGCCAAAATTGGAGGAGAAAAAGTGCCAATTCCATCCAAAGGTTGGAGGGCCATTTGGCAAGCCATTAGAGGGGGGCTGATTTCTTTTTTTGATAAGTTTTTGAGGCTAGGAATAGTAGCAAATTTAGAAAACAAAAGGTTTTGAAAGAAAAAAAAAAAAAAAGGTTTTCAATAGAAGAGCTTGAAGGTAGTCATCTCTACCAAGCTCTAGCATAGTTTTCTTCTTGTTTTCCATGGTGATTTCTTGCTTTTCTATCTTGGTTTCCTACTACATTTTTCATAGAAATAAAAGTTTTAAATGTTTACTTAAGTTTTCATCTCTTCTTCTTCAAAAAAAATGGTTGAAAATAAATTTTCTTAAAGATTTTTGCTATGGTCGAATGGTATGTTTGTTGGCCTTGGTTTTTTTTCTTTCTTTTTTTTCTTTGCATGTTTTTATGAAAAATATGAATTTTCAAGGTTTGTTTAAGTATTTTATATTCTGATTTTTTACAAAAATATGAAGCAAAATAGGTTGAAATGGCTACATGATCTTGGCAAGACCAAGTGACCATGGTTAGGGGATAGGCTATGCCCATTTTTACCTACCATGAAGCTCACCTTAATTTTGTTGTTTAGCATGGTTTACTTTTTGATCTTTGAAATGGAAAGGCTTCATGATCTTGGCAAGACCAAGTGATTATGGTTAGGTGAGTGGCTATGCCCATTTTATACCCACCATGGAGCTTAACTTTCCTTGTTTTATTTACTAGTTTTGCTTGTTATTTGCTTTGCATGTCTATCCTTAATTTTTTTATATGTTCTTTACATTATTTTCTATGCTATATTTGTTTCTATATTTATTTTCCACACTTAATATTTTCTCCTTGTAGATTCGGCCTTTGTGTTCATTGGAGTCATATTGTGCATTTTTTTTCATATATCATGTCGTATATTATAAACATGTTTGCATTTTATATTTGGTCATATGACCATTCGACTAATCCATTTTTAAATGCCTTGCATGTGCATTTTCATCTTTCTTCTTGACTTGTTTGCATCTCCATGCCATGAGTTAGCATATCTTGATATTTAGTATGCCTTGCATGTGCATTATCATCTTGCTTTTTGGCTTGTTTGCATTCCCATGCCATGAGCTTGTGTATTTTGATTTTAGTATGTCATATTCTTGTGAAAATGTCTTGAAATTATGTATCTTGATATGATTTTTCATGTACTTGTGTCATTTACTAGATAGGATTGCATTAGAGTACCATGTGACCATTCGGCCTCTTCATGCATTCCTTGCCTTGTCATGCATTTGCATTTTGTTTAGGTAACATGCTTTGCATTATCATATCTTGAAATTGTGTATTAGTTGCTGTTTGTTCAAGCATTAGTATTAGGTTCATTGGTCATTGTATGTTCATAGTATTGCTATGCATTCTCATTACATTTTAGGTCTAGGACATATTGGTATTGCCATGCATATTTGGTCTTAAATCATATTGGTATTACCATGCATTGCTATGCTACTTAGGTCTTAGGTTACATTAGCATTTTCATGCATATTCATAACATATTAGGTCCAATTCATATTTGCATTATCAAGCATTGCATGCATTTTAAGTTAGGATAGCATTTATTTCCATGCAAACTCATGCTAGGCATTTAGGTTATTTTGAATTGTCATGCATTTCCTTTACCATTTATGCTTTAAACCATGCATTTCATTTGCTGCATGTTCATGCATTCCATGTCATTGCCACATGATTTATGACTTAGGCCATTCAATGTCTCAAAGTCATGCTCTCTTGAGCACACTTGTGAAAAATTAAAGAGTTGTCAAATTGATTATTCTATCTTTTTGATTTCTTTTACTTAGCCAATCTTTGTCCAAGGTTTTTAAATGTTTTAGCTACTGTTTGTAGGTCTTTAGGATAGTCTCTAACATTTTTACTTTGATTTTTAAATGACTTTATCAAAGGCAAAAAATGTGTTTTGACAAAACAGTTTTTTTCACCCAGTACTCGAACTGATCTGATTTTTTCGGGCAGTCATCTTTAATAAAAAAATTAAGCCAATTTTTTCTCGTGTATTTTTACATGTTCTAAGTCTCCAGTATTTGTTTTAGATTTTTTTGAATTTTTAAAAATAGGCTAAAAAATTGTGTGTCAAATTTGGACAGTAGAGGCATATTTGAATTCAAAAGAAAAATAATGGTTGAAATTGGCTAAGGCGTTTAGAGGGGGTTAGAAGCTTTAGCTACTGTCTTAGGATAGTTTCTAAGCCTTTTTAAACTTTAAAAATGATTTTATAAATCTTGGGTTAAGGGTGGTCAAGTCCGGGATTTTAAACTTAGGAAATTAAAGCCATTTTAAAAGGGTTTGGTAGGGGTTTTAATCTTCATTCAAGTTTTTATTCAAAATTGTTTTCAAACAATCACAAAGTTTTGTTTTTCAGAAAATCTAATTTGACATATTTTCCAAAGGTAGCCGGATATCATTTTAGATATACAGATTTCTTTATTTAGAGAAAAAAAATACATTTTCATGCATTGCATTTTCCATGTTCATGCATTGTATATAATATGTGATTTTTGCTATGATATATTTCCATGGTATTATTATTACTTTGATTTGCATTCTATGATGTTATATTGTTTGCCATATGATTTTGACTATTTCATGCTATCCTATATTTTTTATTTAGTCATTTAATTTTGTCACATTATTTAGCATATACTATGTTGAGACATTTTTATTTTATTTTCATGCATATTTTATGATAGCATTATTTTATGTTTCATGTCATTTCTTGTCACTTAGATCATATTCCATGTCATTTAGGTTATATTATTTAGAATATGCCATGTCATTTAAAATATGCCATATCATTTAAAATTGCCATGTCATTTAAATCATTTTATTTCATTTAGAATATACCATGATACATAGGATTTTTCATTTCATCTAAAATATACTGTGCCATTTAAATTATGTCATATCATTTAGGTTGCATTATATCATCTAGACTTTGCTATGTCATTTTATTTATGTCATACATGTTCATATTTATTTTTAAATTTTTTTTTAATTTTTAAAAAGGTTAATGATTTTCAATAAAAAATAAAGATATTCCCGAGTTAAAATAATTCATGAGTTCTCTAACGGGTTTGCTGGAGAGAATATCATCAATTATCATTAATAAAGGAATATCTTTCTTTCAAAAAATGAGAATGATTCGGAAAGTTTTCCAAATAAATAAAAATTTCTATATTTTGCCGATTTTGTCGGGGAATATAGGAAAATTTTGAATTAATAAATTCCGGATCATTTTCAATTAAAAATGAAATTATTTTTCTTTAAATTGGGAATTAACTTGAAATACTAAATTAAAAATCGAGTTTTTACAGAGACTTGAGATAACGTACGATTAATAAGGTATCGTTTTATACGGGTATTGTGGGGTGCTAATCCTTCCTCGCACGTAACCGAGTCCCAAACCCGCTTCTTCGATTTTCTCTGGTTTATAACGCAGACTTGAAATTGGTTTTAAAAATGTTTTAATTAATTTTAAAATATTTTATAATATCGGTTTTAATTGGTGGCCGATCACACCTAGCTAAAAAAGATTGGTGGCGACTCCATGTCTTTTTTCGAGGCTGTTTTCATACCCTCGACCTTTTATTTCAATCTAGAGGAATTAAGTCATCTTTTTCTCTACTTTTGTTTCTTCCTCACTCGAACGGGTCACCGCCACGGCATCACGTATCGACAGCTTGGCGACTCCACTGGGATTAGAGAGTCTGGCCTAGAATTAGTCGTGTGTTATCAAAGTTTCGATTTTGTTGGTTTAATTGGTATTTAATTTTCATTCCCATATTTTTCAAAAAAATAAAGAGAATTTTGAATATAATAAAATGTTTTTGGACATGGTCATTGTCATATGCATGCATATTATTATTTGTTCTCTAGTTATTTTGTTGCATATATTTATATGTTTGCTTGACTGATGCTTTACTTTGTTTGATTTTAGTGGGGTATTTAGAATAAGGGGTGTAGAATAGGTGGTCACAGGTTTGTTTTGTTCCTCCACACACACTATATTTGCATTTGCATAACATGAACCCTTTACTTGGGTTCCGTCCTTTTAAGTGGGAGTAAAGTAACTACGCCTTCGTGATGATCCTCCGTATGGGCTAGTGAAACATTTTCGGAGTATAAAGAACCTAATGCCTTCATGATGATCCTTTTTACGAGCATAGGAAAATATACTCTAACGAATTGAACCCGCTTTTATCAGGGTTCCTTACTAGCCTTCACAGGCGGCAGTGAGGAACAATTTGGGGCCTTAGAACCGATTCACCTTCATATAGTGAACCTAGGCGAAGCCATGCCGGATTTCTGTTAGATACCTGAAGTTTAAGAACACATGGAGGAACATTTCCAACCTTTTACCATCTTTCTATATATTAGATTTTACAAATTGGGTGATGATGAACGAACATCATATCGCTCGTAATAAATTTATTATTTTGTCCTAAAGGCGTTATAATGCCGAAGCTCTGTTAAAAGTTTTGGGATATTTTTTAAAAAACATGTTGTTATTTATGTTATATTTGTGAATTCATTTCTTTACTTATCTATTTCTTTCTGTTTTCTTTTCTTTGACATGCATCATAGACATCATCATACACTTGAAGTTTATTGGCCTCCGGATAGTCATCAACCCAAAGGACTTTCATGGAGTGTCAGGTTATTTCAATGATAGAAGATCATGCAGTAGTTAGGGCATGGTAGGAAAAAGATTAGAGGGAGGATGGTGATTGCCTGAAGAAACATTATGTGTCAGTATTGCCGGAAAGGGTCAAAGTGGATTCTAGACAGAATAATCTCTGAGGGTTATTGACATTTGGAATCAGTGAAATGTAAGCCTTCATCAGAAATATGGAGATATAGCACTCTTAATTCCGATTAGGGTCAATAGTGGGTTGATTCAGGCTATGGTACTGTTTTGGAAACCTGCTTATAGATGTTTTACTTTTAACAAGGAGGATATGATCCCATTGATTGAAGAATATTCAGCATTGTTATGTATTGAATGTCCTAATCCTGATTGGGTATATTTGAAAGAAGTAAAACCTTCAGGTTTTAAGAGGAAAATGGCTAGGATCATAGGAATGGATACAACATGGGTTGAGAGTCATGTGGATACAAAGCAGAAAAAATGGATGCATTCCGTGGGAAACTCTCCGACAGTTGATACTGGGTTATTCTGACAAAGAAAAAGCTAGGGAAATCTTCGCTCTAGCCATCTATGGATTAATCATATTCCCAAAGATATTGGGTCATGTGGATATAGCCGTGTTTGATTTCTTTGAAAAGTTGGAACAGAAGATCGACCCATCTCCGGCCATCATAGCTGAAACTATTTGATATTTGAATTTTTGTAAAAGGGAAGGACAAGGGAGAATCAAGAGGTGTGTACAACTCCTTTATATTTGGATTCAAAGTCACTTTTGGAAGATAGAAGAGGTTTCCTTCAAACCGTACATGAAGTCTTTAGTTTCGATTAGGGAATTCCTTCAAAATGATTGGCCTGAAGACGGAGATGAAGAGAAATGGGTCAACATGTTCCAAATCTAAATGGGGAGATGGTAACTTGGAGAGCTCCATGGATAGTTCTTATGCCGATTATGTATAAATGTGGGGACAACTCGAGAGTTCCACTACTCAGAATTTGAGGGTGTATGAGTTATGCACCTCTGTTGGTGCAAAGACAGGTTGAGTCTCAGCAATTCACACTTGTGACCCATAAGCTAGGATCATCAGAGTTCACTTATGGAGAGGATGGGTATTTTGGAAAGGTACGGGCAGTGATTGAAGCATGGAAGAAAAATCACTAGATAAAAGTGGCCAGATATGCCGATATCGTCACACCTGATTACCTGGTATGGAGGGAATTAAGGGTTAATGATAGGCTGTTGACATTGGATGGGGAAGAGGTCCAGTTCATGAATCTGCCATCGAGGGAAGTGCCATCAAAGCTAGAAATCGCAAGGGCAAAATTTGAAAAAGAAAAGGCCCAGATGAGCAAGGAGATTGCCCGACTACAAGAAGAGCTTGAAGACATGAAAAATAAGGAATCAGCTCGAGAAAGAGAAAAGGAAAAGATCAAGAGAGAAAGGGACACTTCTAAGGGCGATCTTCAGGAATTACACTTGGAGAACAAGAGGTAGCGCTTCGAGCTCAGATTTGAAGGGACCCTCAAGACTTCCGGGGAATGGGAGCAGGAGGTCAAAAACCTCAAGAAGGAGAATAACTACTGGAAAGAGAGAGCGAAGCATGAAGAAGCCCGAGCCAATCAACGGGAGAAGCAAGCCAAAGAAAGCTTACACAGTGATGTTTTAGTTGACGTGTCAAGGGGCCGTGAACAAGTAGGGGTCAGATTGAAGAGCAAAGCCATCAAAAGGAGACGGTGAAAGAAAGTCCAAGATCCGAGGAAGTCACTATAGGACTAATTTTGTAATAGCACTTTGAAAGGTGAATTATGGACTTATCTTAGGCAGTGATCTTTTTATTCTATCTGTGATGTATTTAGTTCAAGGAAATCAATGAAAGACCGTTCGGTTGAAATTATCCCGGGGCCAATACTCTCAAATGCATTCATATTTTATATATTTTGTTTGTTCATTCGTACATTTACACATATTTATAATCATTCATTTTTGAAATTCATTCATATTCATACACTTAACCACTTATTTATTCATTTCGCTTGTTCATTCATTTATTCTTTCATATTCATATACGTAGTCATGTATTTATTCATTTTATTTGATTCATTCATTCCCATTTAGTCATTCATTCATTCATTTTTTCTAAAACATAAAAAAGATGTGTCAATAAATTCTAATTCATGGTTTTCAAAACTGAAGGTACACTTGGTCGCACTCAGAAAGAATCGGATTTCAGACACCCTTACAATACTCTATCTCAAGCCAGAGCTATGGAGAACGATCAACTTGCTAGAATTGAAAGAATGAAAAGAACTCAAAGGGAACTACAGGAACAGTTGGCTAAATCTCAGGAGGAGTCACGAGAACAGATGACTAAACTCATGGAAATGATGAGTGCAATGATAAAACAAAAAGGGACGGGGGAGAATTCGGTCACCGGGAAAAAGGTAGTAATTGAAGAGGATCAACCTGAAAACATACAGCGAAAGGCCCAAGAGCAGCCAATTGGGGCAGCCTCCTATGTTTATATCCTGCCAGCAGATGAGGCACAGAACTATGTTCCCGAAAAAGGTAATATAGAAGCTGACCCAAATGATGTTAACGTTCCAGACTTTGAGGAACTAGCTGAAAAGGAAAAAGTAAAGATGACTGAGCAGAAGAGGGTCAAAATGGCAGAATCACAAAAGAAAATCAACTACTGGAGGAGAGGCTGAGGGCCGTTGAGGGGGTGGAGTTATTTGGCAGTCTGGATGCCAAAGAGATGAGTTTAGTGTAGACACCTAATTTTTTCCGGACCACTAAAACAGTTATGCTTTCTTCCTAAATTGATGTTTCAGAATGTAAAACGACTTTTTTCATCCTGCAGGTGGTACTCCGAGACTTAGTTTAAGAGGGTGAGCATAAAAAGTCAAACTCGAAAAAACTTAACCCCAAAAAATGTCAACCCGAAAAAAGTCAACCCACTTTCAAAATCAAGATTTGAAGCTCGAAAAATGCCAAAAGAATATTGATAATCCGAGGTCTATATCGAAAGATATGGAGTTCGAAAATTGGGATTTGGAGATTTAGTAGAAAGGAAACCCTAATCCGAGAAATTTGGAAAAAAGTGCTTAAACGATCGAATTGGTCGAAATTGAAGGTTCCAAATGAAAGATAAGCACTGACTACGGGTAATGGAGAAGCCACTTGGAAGAAAAATTGAAAGAAAAGTCAATCCGGGAGAAAATCGAGAATTAGGTTTTTTGATGGATTTCGATACAGAAATGGCCCGACTTGGTAATACTAAAGCCCCCCAATGGATGAGGAATGATTAAAAAAGGATAGAACAAGGCTCAGTTTGAAGAAAATCTAAAAATCGGACTTGTTTTGAGCAAAACCCGGTTTTGGAGGAAAAAAGGCAAAATTGGAAATTTAGGAAAAATAGCAAATGGACTCCAAAAATTCTGAAAATTTGCAAATCTCATTTTTAAATTATTTGGAAGATATTGGCAAAAGAAAATCTTGATTCGGAGTTCATTTGCGAAATGGCAAAATCTCGGGCCTCCTATGCAATAATTTAAGAAGATAAATCCCGAAAAAATAGTAAATGGACTCCGAAAATTCTAAAATTTTGCAAATATCATTTTTAAATTATTTGGAAGAGATTGGTGAAAGAAAATCTTGATTTGGAGTTCGTTTGCAAAATGGCCAAATCCCGAGCCCCTATGTAGTAATTCAAGCAGATAAATCCCGAAAAAATACCAAATGAGTTCCAAAAATCATGAAAACTTTCAGATCACACTTTTAAATTATTTGGAAGATATTGGTGAAGAAAAATCTTGATTTGGAGCTCATTTAAAAAATGGTAAAATGTGGGAGTATGAAAGGGCATTTTTGGAAAAACAAATCCAAATAAATAGCAAACGGACTCGGAAAATTTTGAAAACTTCTAGAATTCAATATTTTATTATTTTGAAAGTATTAAAAAAATAAAATTTGAATTTGGAGTCCGTTTGACATTTATTTGCATCCGGTGGGCAAAATGGTCATTTCACCTAAGCAACCGAAAAGGGCTTCTTTTGGCATTTCAGAAAATCAGACTTGGGCTGGAAAAGAGAAGTGCTGGCCTGCCAAGGCCCAAAGGAAAGAGTAAGCTTCTGATTTTTCAATCAAATGGCCAAGAATTAAGAGTTAGTTAGAGATTCTTTTTGATCAAGCCATTGTGATTAAGCCACATAGTCCAAGGGAGATTGTCAACATTATTCTTGAATAGTTGTAATTATGGACAGCTGCTATGCTAATCTAAGGGTGATAATTTCATGATTTTTCACCTTGAATTACTAGCCATTTGATGGAAATTGGTTATGATGAAAATGACAACATCTTTGCATGAGAGAGAGGGGCATTCGGCTAGCCTTAAGGGAGGGGACAGAATTCATTTTGGACTCACTTCATTTTTCATATTTCTTCTTAGTTTTTCTTAGTTTTTTCTCTCCTTGGTTGAAAGCAAAAAGAAAAAGTTTAGAAAAGAAAGGAAAGTTTGAAGAGATAAAGCTTGAAATATAGCTTCTTGAGGTTGCTTTTAAGCACCAACTCTTGCACTTTCTTGATTTTCCATTCTTGTTTTTTATACTTTGATTATTATTTGGTGAGTTTTCTTTTTAAATAAATTTTTTTTATATTCCTTTTAAGCTCTTCCTTCATCTTTTTCTTAAACAAAGTTTTTTTACATTTTCCTCACCATGGCCGAATAGCCTATATTATTTTTAATGTTGCTGTTTTGTTTATTTTATCATGTTATCTATGTTATTTTCTTTAATTTTGATGTTTTAAGTGTTATTCTACTTCATATACTTGAGTCATATTTTAATTTGGTTGCTTTGTTTGTTGCTATTTATGATTTAAATATCATGTTCTTGTATTTTTAATTTTCTGTTTTCATACTATTTAAATTTGTTGATGTTTTATATTTAGTATATCAAGTGTTTGTGAAAATGCTTGTGAGTATATATACCTTGTGTTTGCATGATTTGAGTTTTATATTTTAGTTGAGCATGTTAGTATATCAAGTGTTTGTCAAAATGCTTGTTTGGTTTTAGTATTTCTACTTTGTGTTTGCATGATTTGAGTGTTATATTTTAGTTGAGCATGTTAGTATATCAAGTGTTTGTGAAAATGCCATGCTTGTTGGAGCTTGAGGCCATTCGGCTACTCCATGTGTTTTACACTGTATGTGCATTTTTGCCATGTTAGTTGATAGGTTGGCATTTGCATGATATTTGGTTGAGTTTTGGTTTAAGCATGCCTTGTGTTTGTGTTATTGCCATGCATATTTTAGATGTTAGGTTAGGTTTATTTTGCCATGCGTATCCGTGCATTTGAGACCTAGGTTGCATTAAATGCCATGCAAGTTCATTTAGGTCTAGGTCACTATATTGATGCCATGCATTTTTACATGACATTTAGGTTTAAACTCATGCATTTCATGCACTATACTTGCTGCATTTTTTATTTCATGTTCATGCCACTTGAATAATTACTTAGGCCAATTAATGGTTCAAAGTCATGCTCTCTTGAGCACACTTGTGGAAAATTAAGTTTTGTCAAATTGATTATTCTACCTTTGTGATTTTTTGTTACTCAGCAAATTTTTATCTAACTTTCAAAAAGTCCTAGCTACTATTTGTGAGTCATTTTGTGAGTCTTAAATATTTTTACTTTGATTTTTAAATGATTTTATCAAAGGCAAAAATGTATTTTGGCAAAATAGTTTTTTTTCACCCAGTACTCGTACTTTCCCGATTTTTCTGGGCATTCATTTTAATTAGAAAATTAAGCTGATTTTCTCGTGTAGTTTTACATGTCTTGAGTCTCCAGTATTTTTTTCATAATTTTTTGAATTTTTAAAAATAGGGTAAAACATCGTGGCTTAAAACTGGACAGTGGAGTCAGAATTGAATTTGGAGGAAAATCATTTTTCTGTTTTGGTTAAGTTACTTAGAGGGGGCTGATTAGGAAGGTTAGCTACTAACTTAGGGTAGTTTCTAAGCCTTTTTAAACTCTAAAAATGATTTTTTAAGTCTCGGGTTAAGGGTGGTCAAGTCCGGGATTTTAAACTTAGGAAATTAGAGCCATTTAAAAAAGGGTTTAATTCAGTTTTTATATTTAATCTAAGCTTTTCAAATTTGTTTTCCAACAATCACAAAGTATTTTGGTTTTAGAATATTTAATTTGACATATTTTCCTAAGGTAACCGGATATCTTTTTAGATATACGGATTTCCTTAATTAAAGGAAAAAATACATTTTCATGCATTGCATTTAACATGTTCATGCATTTTATATAATATGTGATTTTTGTTATGATAATTTCTATGATATTGTTATGATTTTGAGTTATGTTATATTGTTTATTATATGATTTGGAATATTTCATGATATCCTATGATTTTTATTTAGTTATTTTTGTCATATTATTTGGCATATACTATGTTCATGCATTATTATTTCATTTTTATTTTCATGCATATTATATGATAGCATTATTTTATATTTTATGTCATTTAAATTTTATGCCATATCATTCATATTTGCCATGTCATTTAAATTATTTCATCTCATATAATATATATTATGTTACCTAGGTCATTTCATGTAGAATATATTATGTTACCTAGGTCATTTAATTTAGGATATATTATTATGTCATTTAGGATATTTTATTTCATTTAGAGTATATCATATGACTTAGGACATTTAATTTCATATAGAATATATTATGTTACTTAGGTTATTTCATTTCACTTAGAATATATCATATGACTTAGGATATTTCATTTCATGTAGAATATATTATGTTGCCTAGGTCATTTTATTTCATTTAGAATATGTCATATAACTTAGGATATTTCATTTCATTTAGAATATGCTAAGGCATTCAACTTATGTCATATCATTTAGGTTGCATTATATTATTTAGATTTTGCTATGTCATTTTATTTATGTCATGCATATACATATTCATTTCTTTTAAATGTTTTCAAAAAACGATAATGATTTTCAATAAAATAAAGATATTCCCGAGTTAAAATAATTCATGAGTTCTCTGCCGGGTTTGCTGGGGAGGATATCATCAATTTTTATTAATAACGGAATATCTTCTTTAAAAAGAGAATGATTCGGAAAGTTTTCCAAAATTAATAAAAATTTCTATATTTTGCCATGTTCATTGGGGAATATAGGAAAATTTTGAATTTATAAATTCCAGATCATTTTTAATTAAAAATGAAATTATTTTTCTTTAAATTGGGAATTAACTTGAAATACTAAATTTAAAACCAAGTTTATACCGAGATTTGAGATAACACACGATTAATAAGGTACCGATTTATACGAGCATTTCGAGGGTGCTAATCCTTCCCCATACGTAATCGAGTCCCGAAACCATTTCTTTGATTTCTCTGGTTTTAAACGCAGACTTGAAATTGGTTTTTTAAAAAAATGTTTTAATTAATTTTTAAAATATTTTATAAAACCGGTTTTAATAAGTGGCCGATCATACCTAGCTAAAAAAGATTGGTGGCAACTCCATGTCTTTTTCAAGGTCATTTTCAAAACCTTCATTTTTCTAGAGGAATTAAGTCGACTTTTCCTCGGGTTTTTTCTTAATGTCACGCTTAATGAATAATAAAGTCTTGCAATGAGACTTGTTATTTTTTAGGTTGCGACAGCTTGGCGACTCCACTGGGGACTATTAGAGAGTCAGGCCTAGAATTAGTCGTGTGTTATCATAGTCTCAGTTTTGGTTGGTTTAATTGGTATTTAATTTTAATTCTCATATTTTTTTTTAATAAGGAGAATTTTGAAAATAATAAAATGTTTTTAAATATGTTCATACTCATGTGCATGCATTTTATTATTGTTCTCTAGTTATTTAAGGTTGTATATTATAATTGCTTGTTGGTTAATACGTTACACTATTCTTGAATTTTTTTTATATATTGCTAAGGCATTTAGAATAAGAGGTATAGAATAGGTGGTGAAAGGTTTGTTCTTCCTCCACACACACTACACGTGCATTTGCATATCATGAATCCTATACCCGGGTTCCGTCCTTTTAGGTTGGAGCAAAGTAACTAAGCCTTCGTGATTAACAATCCGCATGGGCTAGTGAAACACTTCCGGAGTACTAAATTACCTAAGCCTTCGTGATTAACAATCTGCATGGGCTAGGGAAATAGACTCTAACAAACTGAACCCGCTTTTATCGGGGTGCCTTACTAGCCTTCACCGGCGATAGTGAGGAGCAATTCGGGGCCTTTAGAACAATTCACCCTCATATAGTGAACCTAGGCGAAGCCATGTCGGATTTGCGTTAGATATACTGAAGATAGGAACACATAGAGGGACATTTCTAAACCTCTTGTTACCTATATTTACACGCTGAATAAGTGTGGTAGATCGGGCAACGATGTATGTACATTGCCCGTAATAAATGTGATAATCCGTCCCAAAGGCACTGTGATACCTATATAAATAGATATTTGTCGGGGCAAATATACATTAACTGTTTGAAATAAAAAACAAAAATCATTTTTTAAGCATTTTTGCATTTTTGCACATTTCATGCATGTGTGAATAGAACATGTACATTTATCGTTGTATTTTTTATCTCATTCTTTGCAATAAACAGTTGATAATAATAATCTCATTTGATGATTTCATAAAACTGGTAGTGTCACATGAACATTTGGATATTGTACCATAGTAGGATCCACTACCCCAAAATTCTTTTGAAAATAATATGATTGGTTTTTCATAGAAAAAACATGTTTCAAAAAATCATAAATTTGGAGGCAAATCTTGCATAATGAGATTTTTGAATAATAAAGATTTAGGTCCTACAAATTTCGTGTAATCATTGGTTAATTTATTTGTATCATGTTGACATCATGTCACAGTCCTAACATGCATGGTTATTCATTGTATAATACATTTGTGATATACATGGTCATTCTTTGTACCTACCTTTGTATTAATTCATTTAGTCTTAGCATGTATCATTTTGACATCATAGCATGCATGGTCACTCATTGTAGAATACGTTTATGACATGCATAGTCATTATTTGTATATAGCTGTGCATCAATTTATTCAATGCATCATATTGGCATTAGATTGCATCCATAGCATACATAAACATCATAATTTATCTGTATATGTTCATGCAAAAAAAAAATCATCAGTATATTCATGCACATAGGAATAGAGCATGTACATTCATAATTGTATTCTTAATCTCATGACATTTTCATTTGCATGAAAGGGGTTTGAGATATGAGGAATGAATTGGAGGAACGATTGGGTGCTTTGGAACGCAATCAAGAAGAATGTGGACATGAAATCTAGGAAGTGAACCAACAGCTTTCCAAATTGATGAAAATGTTTGAGGATATGGGTAAGAGTAAAGGGGAACTTTATCAGGGCTCTGTATTGTCTTCGGATCAACCAAAACCATTAAGTCCAGAACATACAACCCTTGCAGGAGCCTGCGCTTGTCAATGCCACAAAGGTTGCAATCCTAATGAAATTATGGACAAAATCGTGAAAATGATTAAACCCGAGAGCCTGATATCAAAGATAGAAACCTCGGATCCAGTACCATACCTGCAAACTGTTCTAGGTCCAAACCAGTATCCTCACCCTACTATGGTCCAATCGTCCATTGGGATGACCACTACAGGATTCCTAAATCCCACTACATCACCAACAACTGCCAGTTCATACTGCTTCCCTCATCATTCACCTTCTCCAGCATCTGGGATAGGAACCTCGAGCTATGTACAACCTTCAAAGTCCCTGTGTCCAAATCCATACCCTTATTGTAGACACCTAATTTTGTCCAGACCACTAAACAGGTATGTTTTCTTCCTAAATTGATGTTTTCGAGTGTAAAAAGACTGTTTTCATCTTGCAGGTGGTACTCCGAGACTTAGTTTAAGAGGGCGAGCATAAAATGTCAAACGTAAAAAAAAAGTCAACCCCGAAAAAGTCAACCCAAAAAGTCAACTACTAAAAAAGACAAACCACTTTAAAAATGAAGATTTTAAGTTCAATTGAAAAATGGCGAAAGAATTTTGATAATCTGAGGTCTACATTGAAAGATATTGAATTCGGAAGTTGGGATTTGGAGATTCAGTAGAAAGAAAACCCTAATCCGAGAAATTTGGGGAAAAGTGCTTAAACGATCAAATTGGTCGAAATTAAAGGTTCCAAATGAAAGATAAGCACTGACTACGGGTAATGGAGAAGTCACTTGCAAGAAAAATCGAAAGAAAAGTCAATCCGGGATAAAACCGAGAATTAGGGTTTTTAGTGGATTTCGGTGAAATCAGGAAGAATCACAGAAATAGCCCGAATTGGTAAGACCAAAGCCCCCAATAGATGAGGAATGATTAAAAAGGATAGACCAAGGCTCAGCTTGAAGAAAATCTAAAAATCGGACTTGTTTTGAGCAAAATCGGGTTTCGGAGGCAAAAGGGCAAAATTGGAAAATTTGGAAAAAATAGCAAATGGACTCCGAAAATTCTGAAAATTTGTCAATATCATTCTTAAATCATTTGAAAGAGATTGGTAAAATAAAATCTTGATTCGGAGTTCGTTTGCAAAATGGCCAAATCTCGGGCTTCTTTTGTAGTAATTCAAAAAGGAAAATCCCGAAAAAATAGCAAATGAGCTCCAAATCTTTTGAAATTTTGCAAATCTCATTTTTAAATAATTTGGAAGATATTTGCGAAATAAAATCTTGATTCGGAGTTCGTCTGCAAAATGGCCAAATCCCAGGCCTCCTATACAATAATTCAAAAAGATAAATCCCGAAAAAATAGCAAATGGACTCCAAAAATTCTGAAATTTTGCAAATATCATTTTTAAATTATTTGGAAGAGATTGGAGAAAGAAAATCTTGATTTGGAAATCGTTTGCAAAATGGCCAAATCCCGGGCCTCCTATGCAGTAATTCAAGCCGATAAATCCCGAAAAAATACCAAATGAGCTCCAAAAATTATGAAAACTTCCAGATCACACTTTTTAAATATTTTGAAGAGATTGGTGAAGAAAAATCTTGATTTGGAGCTCGTTTAAAAAATTGTAAAATGTAGGGGCATAAAAGGGCATTTTTGGAAGACAAAATACAAATAAATAGCAAACGGACTCGAATAATTTTGAAAACTTCCAGAACTCAATATTTTATTATTTTGGAAGTATTAAAAAAAGAAAATTTTAATTTGGAGTCCGTTTGATATTTATTTGCATTCGGGGGGCAAAACGGTCATTTCACCCAAGCAACCGAAAAAGGCTTCTTTGGGCCTTTCAAAAAATCAGACTTGGTCTGGAAAAGAGAAGTGCTGGCCTGCCCAAGCCCAAAGGAAGGAGGAAGCGTCTGATTTTTAAATCAAATGGCTAAAAATCAAGAGTTAGTTAGAGATTCTCTTTGATCAAGCCATGGTGATTAAGCCACATATGCCAAGAGAGATGTCAACATTATTCTTGAACAGCTGTAATTTGAGAGAGCTAATATGCTAATCTAAAGTTGGTAATTTCATGATTTTTTCACCTTGAATTATTGGCCATTTGATGGAAAATTGGTTACAAAAAATGACAACACCTTGAGGAATATAGAGGGCCATTCGGCTAGCATGTTTGGGGGGGTAAGAAATTTCATTTTTCATCTTCATTTTGCTGAGTTCTTTTAGTTTTTACTTAGTTTTTCTCTTCTTGGTTGAAAGCAAAAAAGAAAAGTTTAGAAAAGAAAGGAAAGTTAGAAGAGATAAAGCTTGAAATATAGCTTCTTGAGGTTGCTCTTGAGCACCAACTCTTGCACTTTCTTGATTTTCCATTCTTGTTTTTGCTATTTTGATTTCTATTTGGTGAGTTTCCATTTTAAATAAATGATTTTTATTGTTCTTTTCAAGTTCTTCCTTCATCTCCTTCTTGAATATATTTTTTTTTACATTTTTTTTACAATAAACTCACCATGGCCAAATGGCCTACATTGGTTAGTTAAGTTGCTGTTTGGGTTTATTTTACCATATTGTTTATGTTATTTTCTTTGATCTTGATGTTTTAAATGTTATTTTACTTCATTTCTTGAGTTATATTTTAATTCGGTTGCTTTGTTTGTTGCCATTTATGTTTTAAATATCATGTTTTTGCATTTTTAATTTTCTGTTTTCATAATGTTTAAATTTGAGCATGTTTTAGATTTGGTATATCAAGTGTTTGTGAAAATGCCTGTGTGGTCTTTACATGATTTGAGTTTCATTTCTTAGTTGAGCATGTTTTAGATTTAGTATATTAAGTGTTTGTGAAAATGCTTGTGTGGTTTTTGCATGATTTAAGTGTTATATTTTAGTTGAGCATGTTAGTATACCAAGTGTTTGTGAAAATGCCATGCTTGTTGGAGCTTGAGGCCATGTGGCTACTCCATGTGTTTTGCATTGTGTGTTGCATTTTTGCCATGTTAGTTGGTAGGCTTTTGCATTTGTATGACATTTGATTTAGTTGAGCATGTTAGTATACCAAGTGTTTGTGAAAATGCCATGTTTGCTAGTTACATTATGCTATTCGGCCACCCTTGGAATTTTTGCATTTTATGTGCATTCTTGCCATGTTAGTTGATAGGTTAGCATTTGCATGATATTTGATTGAGTTTTTGGTTTAAGCATGCTTTGTGTTTGTGAAAATGCCATGCATATTCTAGTTATTAAGTTAGGTTTATTTGCTATGCATGTTCATGCATTTTAGGTCTAGGTTGCATTAAATGCCATGCAAGTTCATTTAGGTCTAGGTCACTATATGAATGCCATGCATTTTTTCATGACATTTAGATTTAAGCTCATGCATTTCGTGCACTATGTTTGCTATATTGTTTCATGCATTTCTTGTTCATGCCACTTGAATAATGACTTGAGCCAATTAATGGTTCAAAGTCATGATCTCTTGAGCACACATGTGGAAAATTAAGTTTCTCAAGTTGATTATTCTACCTTTGTGATTTTTTTTACTTTATCCAATTTTTAGCTAACTTTCAAAAAGTCCTAGCTAATGTTTGTAAGTCATTTTATGAGTTTCAAGTATTTTTACTTTGATTTTTAAATGATTTTATCAAAGGCAAAAATGTATTTTGGCAAAACAGTTTTTTCACCTAGTTTTCGTACTTTTACGATTTTTCTGGGCATTCGTCTATAATCAGAAAATTAAAACGATTTTTTCCCGTGTATTTTTACATGTCCTGAGTCTCCATAATTTTTTCAGAATTGTTTGAATTTTTAAAAATAGGGTAAAAAATCGTGGCTTAAAACTGGACAGTGGAGTCAGAATTGAATTTAGAGAAAAATCATTTTTCTGTTTTGGTTAAGTTACTAAGAGTGGGCTGATTAGGAGGGTTAGCTACTGATTTAGGATGTTTCCAAGCCTTTTAAAACTCTAAAAATGGTTTTTCAAGTCTCGGGTTAAGGGTAGTCAAGTCCGGATTTTTAAACTTAGAAAATTAGAGCCATTTAAAAAAGATTTAGCCCAGTTTTTATTTTTAATTCAAGCTTTTTAAAATTATTTTCAAACAATCACAAAGTATTTTGATTTTAGAATATTTAATTTGACATATTTTCCTAAGGTATCCGGATATCTTTTTAGATATACGGATTTCCTTAATTAAAGGAAAAATACATTTCATGCATTGCATTTTCCATATTCATGCATTTTATATAATATGTGATTCTTGTTATGATAATTTCTATGATATTGTTATGATTTTGAGTTATGTTATATTTTTTATTATATGATTTGGAATATTTCATGATATCCTATGCTTTTTATTTAGTTTTTTTTGTCATATTATTTAGCATATACTATGTTCATGCATTATTATTTTCATTTTTATTTTCATCCATATTTATATTATAGCATTATTTCATATTCCATGTTATATAGAATATGTTATGTTACTTAGGTTATTTTATTTCATTTAGTAAATATCATGTTACTTAGGTTATTTCATTTCATATAGAATATGTTATGTTACTTAGGTTATTTTATTTAATTTAGAATATATCATATGACTTAGGATATTGCATCTCATATAGAATATACTATGTTACCTAGGTCATTTCATTTTATTTATAATATGTCATATAACTTAGGATATTTTATTTCATTTAGAATATGCTAAGGCATTTATTTCATTTCATTTTAGAATATGCTAAGGCATTTACATTATATCATATCATTTAGGAAGCATTCTATTTTTTAGATTTTGCTATGTCATTTTATTTATGCCATGCATATACATATTCATATCTTTTAAAATATTTTCAAACGGAGAATGATTTTTCAATAAAAAAATAAAGATATTCCCGAGTTAAAATAATTCATGAGTTCTCTACCGGGTTTGCTGGAGGGAATATCATCAATTATCATTAATAAAGGAATATCTTTCCTTAAAAAAAGAGAATGATTCGGAAATTTTTCCAAAACTAATAAAAATTTCTATATTTTGCCACGTTTGTTGGGGGATATAGGAAAATTTTGAATTTAAAAATTTTGAATCATTTTCAATTAAAAATGGAATTATTTTTCTTTAAATTGGGAATTAACTTGAAATACTAAATTTAAAACCGATTTTTTTACCGAGACTCGAGATAACACACGATTAATAAGGTACCATTTTATAGGGGCGTTGTGGGGGTGCTAATCCTTCCCCACACGTAACCGACTCCCGAACCCGCTTCTTTGATTTCTCTGGTTTAAAACGCAGACTTGAAATTGGTTTTTAAAATGTTTTAATTAATTTTTAAAATATTTTATAAAACCAGTTTTAATAGGTGGCCGATCACACCTAGCTAAAAAAGATTGGTGGCGACTCCATGTCTTTTTCAAGGTCATTTTCAAAACCTTCATTTTTTAGAGGAATTAAGTCGATTTTTCCTCGGATTTTTTTAAGTCACGCTTAACGAATAATAAAGTATTGCGATGAGACTCGATATTTTTTAGGTTGTGACAGCTTGGCGACTCTGCTGGGGACATTAGAGAGTCAGGCCTAGAATTAGTCGTGTGTTATCAAAGTCTCAGTTTTGGTTGGTTTAATTGGTATTTAATTTTAATTCTCGCATTTTTTTTTTAAATAAGCAGAATTTTGAAAATAATAAAATATTTTTAAATATGTTCATACTCATGTGCATGCATTTTATTATTATTCTCTAGTTATTTAAGGTTGCATATTATAATTGCTTGTTGGTTAATGCGTTACACTATTCTTGAATGTTTTAATTGCTTGGGCATTTAGAATAAGGTTTGTAGAATAGGTAGTGAAAGGTTTGTTATTCCTCCACACACACTACACGTGCATTTGCTTATCATGAATCCTATACCCGGGTTCCGTCATTTTAAGTAGGAGTAAAGTAACTAAGCCTTCGTGATTGATCCTCCGTATGGACTAGTGAAACACTTTCGGAGTGTAAAGTACCTAATGCCTTCGTGATAATCCTCCACATGGGCATAGGAAAATATACTCTAACGAATTGAACCCGCTTTTATCGGGGTGCCTTACTAGCCTTCACCGGCGACAGTGAGGAGCAATTCGGGGCCTTTAGATCCGATTCACCTTCATACAGTAAACCTAGGCGAAGCCATGCCAGATTTCCGTTAGATATACCAAAAATAGGAACACATGGAGGGACATTTCTATACCTTTTGTTACCTATTTTACACTTCGAATAAGTGTGGTAGATCGGGCAACGATGTATGTACATCGCCCGTAATAAATGTGATACTCCGCCTGGAAGGCATCGTGATGCCTAAATAAGCAGATATTGTTGGGGCAGGTGTTCATTAGCTGTTTTTAAAAGAAAAAAAAAAATCATTTTTCAAGCATTTTTGCATGTTGCACATTTCATGCATGTGTGAATAGAGCATGTAAATTTTTGGTTGTATTATTGATCTCATTCTTTGCAATAAAGAGTTGGTAATAATAATCTCATTTGATGATTTCATAAAACCGGTAGTGTTGCATGAACATTTGGATATTGTACCATAGTAGGATCCACTACCCCGAAATTCTTTTGAAAATAATATGATTGGTTTTTCATAGAAAACAACGTTTCAAAAAGTCATAAATTTGGAGGCAAATCTTGCATAATGAGATTTTTTTTGAATAATCAAGATTTAGGTCCCAGCAATTTCGTGTAATCATTGGTTAATTTATTTGTATCATTTTGACATCATGTCACAGTCCTAACATGCATGGTTCTTCATTGCAGAATACATTTGTGATATACATGGTCATTCTTTGTACCTACCTTCGTATTAATTCATTTAGTCTTAGCATGTATCATTTTGACATCATAGCATGCATGGTCATTCATTGTAGAATACGTTTATGACATGCATAGTCATTATTTGTATATACTTGTGCATCAATTTATTCAATCATGTTGACATTAGATTGCATCCATAGCATACATAGTCATCATTATTTCTCTATATATGGTCATGCATTAATCATCAGTATATTCATGCACATAGGAATAGAGCATGTACATTCACAATTGTATTCTTAATCTCATGACATTTTCATTTGCATGAAAGGGGTTTGAGATATGAGGAATGAATCAGAGGAACGATTGGGTCCTTTGGAACGCAACCAAGATTAATGTAGACATGAAATCCGAGAGGTGAAGGAACAGCTGGCCAAATTGCTGAAAATGGTTGAGGATATGGGTAAAAGTAAAGAGGAACTTTCTTAGGGCTCTGCATCGACTTCGGATCAACCAAAACCATTAGATCCAGAACATACAATCCTTGCTAGATCCTGCGCATGTCAATGCCCCAAAGGTGACAATCCTGATGAAATTGTGGACAAAATCATGAAAATTATTAAACCTGAAAGCCTGATACCAAAGATAGAAACCTCGAATCTAGTACCATACCTGCAAACTGTTCTAGGTCCAAACCAGTATCCCCACCATACTATGGTCCAATCGTCCATTAAGACGACCACTACGGGATTCTTGAATCCCACTCCATCACCACCAACTGCCAGTTCATACTATTTTCCTCATCAATCACCTTATCCAGTATCTGGGATAGGAACCTCGAGCTATGTACAACCTCCAAAGGCCCTGTGTCCAAATCCATACCCTTACCATGCTGTTCCGCCATATCTCCATGTAAACACTCCGGTTCGAACCTTAGTACCACCACCAAGTACCCCAACTCCTAGGTTCAGTGTGACTAAGAAACGACCACAAGATAAGACCCAAAGGCCTTTTGATCCCCTTCCAATTAGCTACCGAGAGCTTCTCCCTATACTGATCCAAAATCACATGGTTACTTGTATCCCATTGAAACCCCTGTTACCACCATATCCAAATGGGTATAATCCAAATGCAAGATGTGATTATCACTATGGAATTGTTGGCCATAACATTGAAGACTGTATAGCATTCAAAAAGAAAGTGCAAACTCTTATAAATGCCAAGTGGCTGGATCCAACGACACTGATTGATAAAGGACTGGGAAAACGCCATTAGGATTGGGAGATTTACAGCATTGAGGTGGAAAGACTTCGGTCTTATATGATGTAATAGGATTTCACTTATTTAGTAGCCGGCTCTTATAGCCTTAGGATGCTAGGAAGAATAAAGTGCTTGTAAAGACAGTTTTAACTACTGCTCAGATTTTGTAAAACATGGTTTATACCATTGTGAACATTGATATGGGAATGAATTGACTATGCTTCAAATTTATGAGAAGATGATTAAGTTCCTCCGATTCTTATTTCCTCCGTGATATCTTCCCCTTTGCATTTTACATCCGATCAATTATTTGTCAGGTTGCATTCATGACATACATAGTCAGTATGATTTCTCTGTATATGCTCATGCATTAATCTGTCATATTAAAACATTAGGATGCATTCACGACATACATAGTCAGCATGATTTCTTTGTATATGCTCATGCATTAATCTGTCATATTAACATTAGGATACATTCATGACACATGGTCAGCATGATTTTCTTTGTATATACTCTATATCAACCATTCATTGTTTGCATCGTGTTGCATTCATAGGGTATATGATCATTCATTGGGAAATATGCTAAAATGTACATGATCATTCATTGCATATATCCATGCGTTGATTTGTTTATTCTTTGCTTGCAACATGTTGGCATCGTGATTGCATTTATTACATATATGGTCAGCATGTTTCCACTGTACATATCCATACATCATATTGTTTAGGCTTCACATCCATCAAATTGCATTCATGGGGAATAAACAGAAGTTGGCTTGGCTTTAGGACTCTTTGAAGGAATTTCCATTTCAAATCAGAAGAAGTACTGAGTACCCTTTTAATACAGGCTAGTGCTATGGAGGATGAACAAGTTGCCCGAATGGAAAAAATGGAAAGGGAACAGAAAGAATTGCGAAAACAGCTGGCAAAGTCTCAAGCGAAATCTAAGGATCAGATGACTAAATTGATGGAGCTGATGTCTGCCGTAATCAAGGGAAAAAGATACACTGAAAACTTTGTCCCCAGAGAAGGGTTAGAGGCACCAAAGTTTCAGAATGAGGTCGTAATGATTGATGCCCAGAACACAGTCAATGTCCTAAACTCAGATGATCCAGCTGAACAAGCAAAGTTGTAAAGGGTTGCAGTAAATCAGGTTGAGATGGCAGATTCTCAAGGGAAATATTAGTTGCTAGATGAAAAGCTTCGGGCAGTAGAAAATACAGACGTATTCGGGAGTGTGGAGGCGAAAGAACGATGCTTGGTCCTCGATTTAGTCATTCCTCCTAAGTTCAAGATCCCTGACTTTGTGAAATATGACGGGACGACCGATCCGTCAGCCCACATCACTATGTTCTGCGGAAAGATGACAAGTCATATAGATAATGATAAGCTTTTGATTCACTGTTTTCAAGATAGCCTCAGCGGGTCCGCAATTAGGTGGTATAATCAGTTGAGCAAGGATCAGATTCGCTCTTGGAATGATTTGGCTAGGGCTTTTCTAAACCAGTACAAGCATATGACCGACAGGACACCTGATCGTCTCACTTTGCAAAATATGGAGAAAAGAGCTACTGAGAGCTTCAAAGAATATACACAACGGTGGATGAGCCTGGTCGCCCAAGTACAACTGCCCTTGACACAAAAGGAAATCACTATCCTTTTTGTGAATACACTGCAGGCCCCGTACTATGACAGACTCATCGGCAATGCCTCGAAGAATTTTGCGGACATGGTAATTTCAGGGGAGATGATTGAGAATGCTATCAAAAATGGGAAACTTGAAAGAGAAGGAACATCCAATGCCCAGAGAGATAAGGCACCTAGAAAGAAAGAGGAAGATGTCCAAACTATGGGAGATTTCATTACATATTCCCAATTTCCCTCATACTAATCATGTTACCCTACTGAGGTATCTCCAAGCCTTTATCCTTACCTACCTACCCAAACACCTAATCGTATACCAGCCCTTGCAGCAAGGCCTACTTCTAGAAAACGATCGAGGGAAAATCAAGAAAGAATTCCAATCCCCATCCCTGACCTACTGCCATTACTAATAAAGAATCAGTACCTTACCCCGGTACCTTTGAAAATAGCTCTGAATCCATCAGCGAGGAGTTATGACCCTGACAGCAAGTGTGATTATCACCTAGGGGTAGTTGGGCATTCAACTGAAAAATGCAGACAACTGAAGGAAAGGATTGAAAGTCTTATCCGTGATGGTATTTTGACACCGGAGCTTATCAATCAATGGAAGGCCACTTAGCCCTAAATCAGTTTCTTTCAGGGTTTTAAGGGGAGAATTACTACCTTTGAAGGATGTCAATAGGAGCATTTTGACACATGTAGTTTTATACGCTGTGATGATGAAAGCACTTGTCTCATGTTAACATCTACATGAATTAAATGAATTTTGAATGCTTTGTGTTTGTTGTGTTTTAACAATAACGTGAATTTGCAAAAACAAGCATTAAGGAAGTTTTAATAATGGAAAGTCTCAAGAAGATTGATGATCAGTGTTAGAAATGACCCAACACCATCCCCCTCTTTTTTGGGCTTCTCTATACCTAAACCTTGAATCAAGAACACTTGAAAGACCTAATGCTTCAAGGAAAAATGAATTTGAAAAAAAAAAAAAAAGCATTGTAATTGCAGAATAAGCAAGGATGTAAATCCTAGTCTAGGCTATGAACAAAAGAACGAACTTTTTGAAATTTTTTGAATTCCTTGAAATTCAAACAAATGAGACATTCTTTCAAGAATCTAGATTTTGGTAATTTGATCTATGTCAAGGTTGTGCCAAAACCATTCATGTCATTTTCAACAAACCACAAAACACTAATTGCCCAAGCATCACTTCATGATTGACACCTTGGGGCACAATGATTAAACTAGATTATCCCTTGTCCCAGAGAAAACCCATTTTTGGGTCATATTTTCCTTGTCTCCTCAAATAACTCAGATTGGAAACTCAGCCTTTTCAAAATAGACCTAGACTTGCTATGTTCCTCGTTAATACAAATTCTCATGGTTAATCAAATTGGGGCATCATATGTGGAAATGATGGATACATGGTGAAGAAGGACGGGCTAACGCATGAATCATTGGGGCATGCGATGGAAAAAAGAAAATGAAAAATTTGTGATATTATACATATGAGAATTCGGATGATTCCAAAGTGCAAAATGAAATTTTGAATATCTATTTCCCCTAGGGATTGCTTTTCAATATGAATATTTGTGCTTGACATGAGAAATGGCCATCTTTCATATCCCTTTCGCATAAAAAAGAAATTATCCATAGTCACCCCTTTTGAGCCAAAAGAATTCTTTCTTCTTTGAACCCTGATCAAGGATCACCCTCTACACTAGGGGGCAAATGTAAGGAAAGATCTTTTTAAAGATCATTGAGAAACGAATCCTAGCTCAAAGACAGATAAAAAGCAAATGGAACCTCGAATAAAGACGGGCTCACTCCGTTGAAAAATAAGGGGGCAAAATGAAAGCAAAAAAAAGAAAAGAGAAAAAATGTGTGAAAGACATGGCAAATTGAAAGCCAAAAGCAAAGAAGAAAAAGAGCAAAGTCAAAAGGAAAGAAATGTCCAAAGAGGGACAAAGGCTTCAAAGAGAATCCTCCTCAAGAAATGATCCTTGATCTGATTACCCTCAAACACATATTTTGGGCCTATTTATCCTTTCTTTCTGAACCCTGAGCCATGGCCTACATTACGTGCTTTAAAAGTCCATTTTGATCAAGCATGATATTTAATTTCAAAGGTTTGTTCTCAGATTTTATCCCATCTCATTGAATTATCATTTCACTAAGGAAGGATTTAGAATCCTCAAGTGTATGGTAGAACCCAAAAAAAAAAAGAGAAAGAAAAATTGGAAAGAATGGGGCTCTAGGGCGAAAACCCAAAAATGGGTGGTCTAGAGTAAAAAGGAAATTTTTGATGCCATCGATGATAGTGCCGATACCACAAAAGAAAAGATCTTCTTAAAAAGTGGTCATCGAGGAATATTTAAGAATTCCTGAACCTCCCAAATTGTCAATTCTCATTCAGAGGATTGTCTTCAAAAAGAGTTGAAACTTTTTTTTCTCCAAGATTAAACTTTCCGGTTTAAACATCCCAGCCAATCTTGACGCTTGTCAAAATACCTTGATATGGAACTAAAAGAATGTTGAATTTGTTTGGTTCTCAATGAATTCATGATTTATAAAACCTGTTCCATTTGTGAGCCTATAAGGGATATACATTTTTGTCATGAAGTTTTCCAGGAAAAGACAGAATCTTGTTATACCAAGCCTTGCCAATCCCAGTTAAAAAAACCCAGATTGACACTTAGAGAAATTTCTAACAATGATCATCAGTCTTCAAAAGATTTGTACATCACACATTGTGGGGTTAATATTTTTTGTTCAGAAGTTTTCAAAATAAGATAACAAATAAAGATATTTTTTGAAATACCCATTTTGATGTTGACATGAGACAAGGATTTTTTCTAACCCAAAGGTATAGAACTGCCAGGATAGGTCCTGACTTCCATATATGAGAAGAAGAAATCGAACCCATTTCAGATCTCTGTTGATGAAAGTTTGAAAATTGTTGGGGCAAAGAGAATAGCCAAAATGAATTGAGGGGCAAAGAGAATAGCCAAAATGAATTGAACATATACTCTGATTTAAAGAGGAAAAATGAATTTGAAAGGCTAAGCCAAATTCTAGAAAAACAACCGGGGGCATTTGCATCACTCATGAGCACTCATCTCTTTATCTATCTTTTGCATCTGCACAGTGTCGGCAAGCATTTGCATCATTCATGGGTATTTGCATTGGCATTATTCCATAAGCATCTGCATTTTACATTTACATTCTTCATGGAATTCGCATTTGCGTCATCTCAAGCAATTGCATCATTTCTAGAATCATTACATTTTCATTATTGTGTGATAATCATAAACCATTTACATGAACACAATTAGTAAGGGCATCTGCATCAAGAAAATTTGCATCAATCTAAGTTATTTGAATCTACATCAAGAAGCATTTGCATCAATCTAAGTTATTTGCATTTGCATCAAAGACATTTGCACCAGTTTAAGTCATTCGTATCTTATTCAACATCTGCATCTGCATCAAAAACAATTCGCATCTTCTCAAAATCTTTAGGTTAATTTTCAACAATTCTTCAAAGACCATTTTTAAGACCTCCTGGCATAATTTTTCAAATCATGGGTAAGACCTCCGGGCAACATTCTTAAGACCTGCGGGCATAACTTTTTTTCAGGGGTAAGGCCTACGGGCACCATTTTTAAGACCTCCGGGCATAATTTTTCAAATCACGGGTAAGACCTCCGGGCAACATTCTTAAGACCTTCAGGCATAACTTTTTTTTCAAGGGTAAGGCCTACGGGCACTATTTTTAAGACCTCTGGGCATAATTTTTCAAATCACGAGTAAGACCTCCGGGCAACATTCTTAAGACCTCCGGGCATAACTTTTTTTTTCAGGGGTAAGGCCTACGGGCACCATTTTTAAGACCTCCGGGCATAATTTTTCAAATCACGGTTAAGACCTCCAGGCAACATTCTTAAGACCTCCGGGCATAACTTTTTTTCAGGGGTAAGGCCTACGGGCACCATTTTTAAGACCTCCGGGCATAATTTTTCAAATCACGAGTAAGACCTTCGGGCAACATTCTTAAGACCTCCGGGCATAACTTTTTTTTCAGGGGTAAGGCCTACGGGCACCATTTTTAAGACCTCCTGGCATAATTTTTCAAATCACGGGTAAGACCTTCGGGCAACATTCTTAAGACCTTCAGGCATAGCTTTTTGTTTAGGGGTAAGGCCTACGAGCACCATTCTTAAGACCTCCGGGCATAACTTTTTTTTAAAAATCACGGGTAAAGCCTCCGGGCACCATTTTAAAGACCTCTGGGCACCACTTTAAAGACCTCTGGGCACTATTTTAAGACCTCCGGGCACCATTTTTAAAGATCTTCGGGCACAAATTTTCTTTTGAAAATCAAATTCGTTTCCTTAAGACGGATCGAGCCTTGATTAGTCAGGGAATTCAATTTAAGGACAAATCTTCAATTTACAGCTTTTTTTCAACCAAAAAAAAATGAAAAAAAAAATGAAAAAATGAAAAAAGAAAAAGGAAAAAGGAAAAAAGGAAAAATGAAAAAATAGAAAATGAAAAAAAAAGAAAATGAAAAATGATAGAAGAATGTAGACACCTAATTTTGTCCAGACCACTAAACAGGTATGTTTTCTTCCTAAATTGATGTTTTCGAGTGTAAAAAGACTGTTTTCATCCTGCATGTGGTACTCCGAGACTTAGTTTAAGAGGGCAAGCATAATAAGTCAAACTTGAAAAAAGTCAACCCCGAAAAAGTCAACCTTAAAAAGTCAACTACTAAAAAAGTCAACCCACTTTCAAAATCAAGATTTTAAGTTCAATTCAAAAATGGTGAAAGAATTTTGATAATCCGGGGTCTACATTGAAAGATATGGAGTTCGAAAGTTGGGATTTGGAGATTCAGTAGAAAGGAAACCCTAATCCGAGAAATTTGGGGAAAAGTGCTTAAACGATCAAATTGGTCAAAATTGAAGGTTCCAAATGAAAGATAAGCACTGACTACGGCTAATGGAGAAGTCACTTGCAAGAAAAATTGAAAGAAAAGTCAATCCAGGAGAAAACCGAGAATTAGGGTTTTTAGTGGATTTCGGTGAAATCGGGAAGAATCACAAAAATGGCCTGACTTGGTAAGACCAAAGCCCCCAATGGATGTGGAATGCTTAAAAAGGATAGCCCAAGGCTCAGCTTGAAGAAAATCTGAAAATCGGACTTGTTTTGAGGAAAACCGGGTTTCGGAGGCCAAATTGGAAAATTTGGAAAAAATAGCAAATGGACTCCGAAAATTCTGAAAATTTGTCAATATCATTCTTAAATCATTTGAAAGAGATTGGTAAAAGAAAATCTTGATTCGGAGTTCGTTTGCAAAATGGCCAAATCCCGGGCTTCTAATGTAGTAATCCAAAAAGGAAAATCACGAACAAATAGCAAATGAGCTCCAAATCTTTTGAAATTTTGCAAAAATCTCATTTTTAAATTATTTGGAAGAGATTGGCGAAAGAAAATCTTGATTCGGAGTTCGTTTGCAAAGTGGCCAAATCCCGGGCCTCCTATGCAATAATTCAAAAAGATAAATCCCGAAAAAATAGCAAATGGACTCCAAAAATTCTAAAATTTTGCAAATCTCATTTTTAAATTATTTGGAAGATATTGGCGAAAGAAAATCTTGATTCGGAGTTCATTTGCAAAATGGCCAAATCCCAGGCCTCCTATGCAGTAATTCAAGCCGATAAATCCTGAAAAAATACCAAATGAGCTCCAAAAATTATGAAAACTTCCAGATCACACTTTTTAAATATTTTGAAGAGATTGGTGAAGAAAAATCTTGATTTGGAGCTCGTTTAAAAAATTGTAAAATGTAGGGGCATAAAAAGGCATTTTTGGAAGAAAAAATCCAAATAAATATCAAACGGACTCGGATAATTTTGAAAACTTCCAGAACTCAATATTTTATTATTTTGGAAGTATTAAAAAAATAAAAAATGAATTTGGAGTCCGGTTGATATTTATTTGCATCCGGGGGGCAAAACGGTTATTTCACCCAAGCAACCGAAAAGGGCTTCTTTGGGCCGTTTAAAAAATCAGACTTGGGCTGGAAAAGAGAAGTGCTGGCCTGCCCAAGCCCAAAGGTAGGAGGAAGCTTCTGATTTTTCAATCAAATGGCTAAAAATCAAGAGTTAGTTAGAGATTCTCTTTGATCAAGCCATGGTGATTAAACCACATAGGCCAAGAGAGATGTCAACATTATTATTGAACAGCTGTAAATTGAGAGAGCTGATATGCTAATCAAAAGGTGGTAATTTCATGATTTTTACACCTTGAATTATTGGCCATTTAATGGAAAATTGGTTACAAAAAATGACAACACCTTGAGGAATATAGAGGGCCATTCGGCCAGCATGTTTGGGGGGTCAGAAATTTCATTTTTCATCTTCATTTTGCTGAGTTCTTTTAGTTTTTACTTAGTTTTTCTCTTCTTGGTTGAAAGCAAAAAAGAAAAGTTTAGAATAGAAAGGAAAGTTTGAAGAGATAAAGCTTGAAATATAGCTTCTTGAGGTTGCTCTTGAGCACCAACTCTTGCACTTTCTTGATTTTCCATTCTTGTTTTTGCTATTTTCATTTCTATTTGGTGAGTTTCTATTTTAAATAAATTATTTTTATTGTTCTTTTCAAGTTCTTCCTTTATCTCCTTCTTGAATATATTTTTTTTTTACATTTTTTTTACAATAAACTCACCATGGCCAAATGGCCTACATTATTTAGTTAAGTTGTTGTTTTGGTTTATTTTACCATATTTTTTATGTTATTTTCTTTGATCTTGATGTTTTAAATGTTATTTTACTTCATATTCTTGATTTATATTTAAATTTGGTTGCTTTGTTTGTTGCCATTTATGTTTTAAATATCATGTTTTTGCATTTTTAATTTTTTGTTTTCATATTGTTTAAATTTGAGCATGTTTTCATATTGATTTAGTATATCAAGTGTTTGTGAAAATGCTTGTGTGGTCTTTGCATGATTTGAGTTTTATATCTTAGTTGAGCATGTTTTAGATTTAGTATATTAAGTGTTTGTGAAAATGCTTGTGTGGTTTTTGCATGATTTAAGTGTTATATTTTAGTTGAGCATGTTAGTATACCAAGTGTTTGTGAAAATGCCATGCTTGTTGGAGCTTGAGGCCATGTGGCTACTCCATGTGTTTTGCATTGTGTGTTGCATTTTTGCCATGTTAGTTGATAGGTTTTTGCATTTGTATGACATTTGATTTAGTTGAGCATGTTAGTATACCAAGTGTTTGTGAAAATGCCATGTTTGCTAGTTACATTATGCTATTCGGCCACCCTTGGAATTTTTGCATTTTATGTGCATTCTTGCCATGTTAGTTGATAGGTTAGCATTTGCATGATATTTGATTGAGTTTTGGTTTAAGCATGCTTTGTGTTTGTGAAAATGCCATGCATATTCTAGTTATTAAGTTAGGTTTATTTGCTATGCATGTTCATGCATTTTAGGTCTAGGTTGCATTAAATGCCATGCAAGTTCATTTAGGTCTAGGTCACTATATGAATGCCATGCATTTTTTCATGACATTTAGATTTAAGCTCATGCATTTCATGCACTATGTTTGTTGTATTGTTTCATGCATTTCATGTTCATGCCACTTGAATAATGACTTGAGCCAATTAATGGTTCAAAGTCATGCTCTCTTGAGCACACATGTGGAAAATTAAGTTTGTCAAGTTGATTATTCTACCTTTGTGATTTTTTTATTTAGCCAATTTTTATCTAACTTTCAAAAAGTCCTAGCTACTGTTTGTAACTCATTTTAAGAGTTTCAAGTATTTTTACTTTGATTTTTGAATGATTTTATCAAAGGCGAAAATGTATTTTGGCAAAACAGTTTTTTCACCCAATTTTCGTACTTTTTCGATTTTTCTGGGCATTCGTCTATAATCAGAAAATTAAAACGATTTTTTCCCGTGTATTTTTACATGTCCTGAGTCTCCATAATTTTTTCAGAATTGTTTGAATTTTTAAAAATAGGGTAAAAAATCGTGGCTTAAAACTGGACAGTGGAGTCAGAATTGAATTTAGAGAAAAATTATTTTTCTGTTTTGGTTAAGTTACTAAGAGTGGGCTGATTAGGAGGGTTAGCTACTGATTTAGGGTAGTTTCTAAGCCTTTTAAAACTCTAAAAATGGTTTTTCAAGTCTCAGGCTAAGGGTAGTCAAGTCCGGATTTTTAAACTTAGGAAATTAGAGCCATTTAAAAAAGATTTACCCAGTTTTTATTTTTAATTCAAGCTTTTTAAAATTGTTTTCAAACAATCACAAATTATTTTGGTTTTAGAATATTTAATTTGACATATTTTCCTAAGGTAGCCAGATATCTTTTTAGATATACGGATTTCCTTAATTAAAGGAAAAATACATTTCATGCATTGCATTTTCCATATTCATGCATTTTATATAATATGTGATTCTTGTTATGATAATTTCTATGATATTTTTATGATTTTGAGTTATGTTATATTGTTTATTATATGATTTGGAATATTTCATGATATCCTATGCTTTTTATTTAGTTATTTTTTTTGTCATATTATTTAGCATATACTATGTTCATGCATTATTATTTTCATTTTTATTTTCATGCATATTATATGATAGCATTATTTCATATTCTATCTCATTTAATTTATATGCCATATCTTTCATGTTTGCCATATCATTTAAATTATTCCATTTCATAGAATATGTTATGTTACTTAGGTTATTTTATTTCATTTAGAAAATATCATGTTACTTAGGTTATTTCATTTCATATAGAATATGTTATGTTACTTAGGTTATTTTATTTCATTTAGAATATATCATATGACTTAGGATATTGCATCTCATATAGAATATACTATGTTACCTAGGTCATTTCATTTTATTTATAATATGTCATATAACTTAGGATATTTTATTTCATTTAGAATATGCTAAGGCATATATTTCATTTCATTTTAGAATATGCTAAGGCATTTACATTATACCATATCATTTAGGAAGCATTCTATTTTTTAGATTTTGCTATGTCATTTTATTTATGTCATGCATATACATATTCATATCTTTTAAAATATTTTCAAACGGATAATGATTTTTCAATAAAAAAAATAAAGATATTCCCGAGTTAAAATAATTCATGAGTTCTCTACCGGGTTTGCTGGAGGGAATATCATCAATTATCATTAATAAAGGAATATCTTTCCTTCAAAAAAGAGAATGATTCGGAAAGTTTTCCAAAACTAATAATTTTTTTTATATTTTGCCACGTTTGTTGGGGAATATAGTAGAATTTTGAATTTATAAATTCCGAATCATTTTCAATTAAAAATGGAATTATTTTTCTTTAAATTGGTAATTAACTTGAAATACTAAATTTAAAACTGATTTTTTTACCGAGACTTGAGATAACACACGATTAATAAGTTACTGTTTTATACGGGCGTTGTAGGGGTGCTAATCCTTCCCCACACGTAATCGACTCCCGAACCCGCTTCTTTGATTTCTCTGGTTTAAAACGCAGACTTGAAATAGGTTTTTAAAATGTTTTAATTAATTTTTAAAATATTTTATAAAACCGGTTTTAATAGGTGGCAGATCACACCTAGCTAAAAAAGATTGGTGGTGACTCCATGTCTTTTTCAAGATCATTTTCAAAACCTTCATTTTTTAGAGGAATTAAGTCGACTTTTCCTCAGATTTTTTTAAGTCACGCTTAACGAATAATAAAGTCTTGCGATGAGACTCGTTATTTTTTAGGTTGCGACACTTACCATGCTGTTTCGCCACATCTCCATGTGAACACTCTAGTTTGGACCTTAGTACCACCACCAAGTGCCCCAACTCCTAGGCCATGTCTGACTAAGAAACAACCCCAGGATAAGACCCAAATGCATTTTGATCCCTTTCCAATCAGCTACCGAGAGCTTCTCCCTATACTGAACCAAAATCACATGGTTGCATGCGTCCCATTGAAACCCCTGTTACCACCATATCCAAGGTTGTATAATCCAAATGCAAGATGTGATTATCACTGTGGAATTGTTGGCCATAGCATTGAAGACTGTATAGCATTAAAAAAGAAAGTGCAATCTCTTATAAATGCCAAGTGGTTGGATCCAACGACACTGATTGATGGAGGGCTGGGAAAACGTCATTAGGATTGGGAGATTTATAGCATTGAGGTGGAAAGACTTCGGTCTTATATGATGTGATAGGATTTCACTTATTCAGTAGTCGGCTCTTATAGCCTTAGGATGCTAGGAAAAATAAAGTGCTTGTAAAAGATAGTTTTAACTATTGCTCAGATTTTGTAAAACATGGTTTACACCATTGTGAACGTTGATGTGGAGATGAATTTATTATGTTTCAAATTTAGAAGATGTTGATGATTAAGTTCCTCCGATTCTTATTTCCTCCGTGATATCTTCCCCTTTGCATTTTTCATCCGATCAATTATTTGTCATACCATACATTCATACATATATCATGTTAGCATCAGGTTGCATTCATGCATTCACAATCAGTGATAACTCGTATAATTATATAGTTTTTAGTTATGTTTTATTATTGTTTTGTGTCAAATACGAGTTATTATTGTTTAGTCTAATTGTGTTTATGATCTTTTATATTTTTATGTATTTTGGTGTTTTTCACAAGTTTCTTTGAGTGATTTCAGATTACTAGAATTAAGGGCAAATCCAGTTCAGTTCCAGTTCCGACACCTTTTGCCATATCAGCTATATCTCGAGTTTCACTGAAGAAATAAGGCTGAAATTTGTAGCCATGCAAAGCTAAGAGGCATATATATCTTTTTCATGTTTTACACTTCTTGAAACGGAGTCGTTTTCCCTAGCGAAATCGACCATCAAGTTGGCTGATGTGCAATGACGTCTGTGCTGACCTGTTTTCGTATTATGCCCATATCTTCTTATCCACATCAGCAAATGAGCTGATTCCAACGGCTATGGATCAGTAACTGATAGGGTAACATTTTTATAGAAGACCATGTGATCAGATAAGGCCTCCAAAATTGACAAAATCGACCATCAAGTTGGCTGATCAAAATCGTCATATATGACGAAAATTGTTAGAAAATGCACCCACCTATTATACCTACCTTTGAAATTTGTAAAGCTTGTCTCTTGTCATTTAGCCCTCCAAAATGTGTATAAATAGAGGGCCTTGGATGATTGTAAGGGATCATATTGGAGATTGGTAGGATATTAGCCATTTTAACAAAATTCTCTAAGTTTTCTTCTTCTTTCTTTTCTCTAGTTTTCTTTTTCTTTAGAAAGAGCAAGAGGTTGGATAATTAATATTCTTCTTCTTCTTCTTTCTTTCTTTTATTTTCTTCTTAGATTCTATTTAATTTTATGTTTATAATGCCTATGCTAGGCTAAACTTCTATTTGGTTAAGGGTGATTTCAAAGCCCTAGACATGTTTTGTGATTGATTTTCAGATTCTATCTATCATTAATTTTCTATCAAAGTTGCTTATGTTCTTCTACAAGAATTGTTCATGATGTTGTCTTGATTTATTTAGGTGTACAACTAGATAGATCTTGATAATTATCTATTGCTAGTTTAAGAGTCTTGATCCGTGTAATTGTCTTGATTTCCTATTCATAAGTGGCAATTTGTGATTAATGATTATGGTCAAGTTTTCAATAATTGCAAAGTGGAACATAACCTAAGTTGAACAATCCGAGCTTATGTGTTTGTTGCTTAGATCAACCTATCTTTCTCATCATAAAGCTGCCATTAAATTGAATTTAGAGAGCTTATTCTAGGTTGTTTAATGGTTAGAGATTAAATAGAGAGCTTGTTCTATTTAACGACAAACTAAGGAAAGATTGGGGTAACAGAGCTTGTTGTTATCTACGGTTGTTAACTTTGATAGTTGGTTGATATTGATAGATCTGAAATTGATTCTTAATGATGTCTAGTGGTGGAGAATGAAACCTTAACCATATTTTTCATATTTGATTCTTCTTACTTACTTGTTTTCTTACTTTTCTAGTTTGCTTATTTTTAAAAGTATATTTATTTTTATTGGCTGGTTATACCGCCTAATTTGTATATTAACTTTGTTTTATTTTTATTGGCTGGTTATACCGCCTAATTTAGTATATATATTTTTATTGGCTGGTTATACCGCCTAATTTAGTATATATATTTTTATTGGCTGGTTATACCGCCTTGCATCTTATTCTTATTATTTACTTTAGTTTAAATCTGATTTCAAAAACCCCTTTTCTTTTATTGTTCTTGAATTTAAGTTTTAAACTATCAACTTATAAACTAAAACCCAATCCCTGAGGACTCGACCCTTGCTAACTACTATACTTACAATTGATCTTTTTAGTGCAAGGTTAAATAAGATACACTCTTTTGGGTGCATCAAATTTTTGGCGCCGTTGCCGGGGATTGCTTTCTTTAGTTTATTAGTTTATTGGTTTATTCTTATTTTCTGTTCTAATTATTTACTTTCTTATTTTTTTTATTAGTGAATGTTCCAAGCTCCCGAAGAAGACTTATGACTTAGGAAAATTCGGGAATTTATAACTTCTCACCAACAACCAATCGAGGAGTTGATCCAAAACATCCAAGAGAAGCAAGGAGAGATGGCAGCAGCTGACAACCGAACTCTCAAGGAGCTAGCCGCTCCGGACTTGGGTCAACAACCATTATGCATTGAATATGCTAATCTTGAGGTAGCTTTTGAATTAAAATCTGGTTTGATTCATCTTCTCCCAACTTTTCATGGTTTTGCAGGAGAGGATCCAAATAAGCACCTCAAGGAATTCCATGTAGTTTGCTCAAGCATGAGACCAACGGGGGTCACGGAAGAGCAAGTTAAGTTGAGAGCCTTCCCATTCTCTCTAGCTGATTCAGCAAAGGAATGGCTCTACTATCTACCATCCGGGACCATCACTACATGGAATGATTTGAAGAAAGCATTCTTGGAAAGGTATTTCCCAGCATCTAAGGCTGCTAACATTAGGAAAGAGATATGTGGGATTCGGCAATACAACGGAGAGTCCTTATATGAATATTGGGAGAGGTTCAAGAAACTTTGTGCATCATGTCCACATCATCAGATAAGTGAACAACTTCTCATCCAATACTTCTATGAAGGTCTCATGCCCATGGAGAGAAGTATGATAGATGCTGCTAGTGGGGGAGCTCTAGTTGATAAGACTCCCAGGGCTGCTAGAACATTAATCTCCAACATGGCAGCCAATTCTCAACAGTTCTCAATGAGACAAGATCCACCACCACAACCCAAGAGAGTTAATGAGGTAAGTATATCATCCCTTGAACAAAAATTTGATAAACTGACTTCTCTTGTTCAACAATTGGCTGTAGGTAAAATACAACAAATAAAGGCTTGTGGCATATGTTCAAAGATAGGGCACCAAACTGATATGTGTCCAACACTTCAAGAGGATACCAATGAACATGTGAATGCCATGGGTGGATTTCAGAACCAATCAAGGAAATATGATCCCTACTCAAACACTTACAATCCAGGATGGAGGGATCATCCAAACTTCAATTATGGAGGGAACCAATCACAAACTATTCCTCCACCATTTGACCACAGGCCACCGGGTTTTCAGCAAAGAGTGCAACAACCATACCAAACCCGACAACAACTACCACCCACCCAAAATTCAGGTACTTCTCTTGAAGATCTTGTTAAAGCTCTTTCTACTAATACAATTCAATTTCAACAGGAAAAAAAGACAAGTATTCGAAATTTGGAGACTCAAATAGGGCAATTGGCAACAACCATGAGTCAAATGCAAGCAAGGGATTCTGGGAAATTACCTTCCCAAACCATAGTGAATCCAAGAGAGAATGCCAATGCTATAAATTTAAGAAGTGGGAAACAGCTAGAGACACCACAAAATGATAGTGCTCAAGGGGAGAACAATACCATGGCATCCTCTTCACATCCCAACGAGCCACTAAAAAAGGTAATTCCTAAACCATCCTTTCCTTCTTATATAACTCCTCCACCTTTTCCTAGCAGGTTAGCAAAGTCCAAGAAGGAGGAGCAAGAGAAGGAAATTTTGGAAACCTTCCGGAAAGTAGAGGTGAACATTCCTTTACTAGATGCTATCAAGCAAGTGCCAAGATATGCCAAGTTCCTAAAAGAGTTATGCACATCTAAACGGAAGTTGAAATGGAATGAAAAGGTAAGTGTGGGGGAGAATGTGTCAGCTGTTCTTCAAAAGAAACTCCCACCTAAATGCAAGGATCCAGGTATGTTTACCATTCCTTGTAAGATAGGCAACACCAGGTTTGAGCGTGCTATGCTAGATCTAGGGGCATCTATTAATGTCATGCCATATTCAATTTATGCTTCATTGAATCTAGGACCATTAGAGGAAACCGGTGTTATAATACAACTTGCTGACCGTTCTAACACTTATCCAAGAGGAGTTGTAGAAGACGTTCTTGTACAGGTTAATGAATTGGTTTTTCCCGCTGACTTTTATGTTATTGAGATGGAAGATGAGATGTCTTCTAATCCCACACCTATTCTATTAGGGAGACCATTCTTGAAAACAGCAAGAACTAAAATAGATGTACATGATGGCACTTTAACTATGGAATTTGATGGTGAAATAATTCGCTTTAACATTTTTGAGGCCATGAGATATCCTAGTGATGTGCATTCTGTTTTTAATATTGATATAATTGACTCACTAGTGCAGCAAGCTTATGAGCTAGATGGTGAAGATAGTGTAGAAATAGTCATTAGCAACCATCTCGGAATGGGGAATGCTAAACTAGCCCTGAGTGACCAGGTGGAAGGGGCACTAGAATCTTTACACTCGCTGCAACCTAAAGATGCAAGGTTTGATGTTTCATTTATTGATTTGCCTTTATCTAATGAGAAACTTCTACCTTCCATTTTGCAGGCACCAACTTTAGAATTGAAACCACTACCAAACCACTTGAAATATGTGTTCTTAGGTAAAAAGGACACACTACCGATCATCATTGCCAAAGAGCTCACACCTTTGCAAGAAGAGCGACTTATCCAGGTGCTTAGAGAGCATAAAACAGCAATTGGTTGGACAATTGCCGATATCAAGGGAATAAGCCCATCCATGTGCATGCACCGGATTTTGTTAGAGGAAGGGTCTAAACCAACAAGAGAAGCACAAAGAAGATTGAACCCTCCTATGATGGAGGTTGTGAAAAAGGAGATACTGAAACTCCTAGATGTTGGAGTGATCTATCCTATCTCGGATAGCAAATGGGTGAGCCCAGTCCAAGTGGTTCCAAAGAAATCAGGTGTAACGGTGGTAACAAATAATGAGAATGAACTTGTTCCTACTAGGATTCAAACAGGATGGCGAGTTTGTATTGATTATCGTAAACTTAATTCCACAACTCGCAAAGACCACTTTCCTTTACCTTTTATTGATCAAATGCTTGAAAGGTTAGCTGGCCATTCTCATTATTGTTTTCTTGATGGTTTTTCAGGTTATAATCAGATAGCCATTGCTCCGGAGGACCAAGAGAAAACAACATTCACATGTCCATTTGGTACTTTTGCATACCGGCGTATGCCATTTGGTCTTTGTAATGCACCAGCTACATTCCAAAGGTGTATGGTTAGCATATTTTCAGATTATGTAGAGAACATCATAGAAGTATTTATGGATGATTTTAGTGTCTATGGTGATTCTTTTGATAGATGTCTAGAGAACCTTACACTGGTACTTGAAAGATGCATGGAAACTAACCTTGTTTTGAATTGGGAAAAATGCCACTTTATGGTAGAACAAGGAATAGTTTTGGGCCATGTTATTTCTTCTAGAGGGATAGAGGTTGATAAGTCTAAAATAGATATTATGCATTCTTTACCACCTCCCACAAATGTGAGAGAGGTTCGTTCTTTTCTTGGACATGCAGGTTTCTATAGGAGATTTATCAAAGACTTCTCAAAGATCACATTACCTCTTTGCAAGCTACTACAAAAAGATGTGGTTTTCCACTTTGATGATAAATGCAAAGAGGCGTTTGAAACATTGAAGGGACTCTTGACATCAGCTCCTATCATCCAACCACCAGATTGGAATGTACCTTTTGAAATCATGTGTGATGCTAGTGACTATGCCATTGGAGCTGTTTTGGGCCAACGGGTTGGCAAAGCCTCACATGCCATTTATTATGCCTCCCGAACTCTTAATGATGCTCAATTGAACTATTCCACTACTGAAAAAGAACTTTTGGCTGTTGTATTTGCTTTAGAAAAATTTCGATCTTATTTAATTGGTACTAAAGTAATTGTATATTCTGACCATGCAGCCCTTAAGTACTTGCTCACTAAAAAGGAGGCCAAACCAAGGTTGATTAGATGGATACTTCTCTTACAAGAGTTTGATTTGGAGATAAAAGATAAGAGAGGTAGTGACAACCTGGTTGCGGACCATCTTAGCCGTTTAGTTCATGAAGAGGATGCACTACCCTTGAATGAGAACTTTCCGGATGAGCAACTTCTTTTTATAAGTACAACAACTCCTTGGTATGCTGATATTGTTAATTACTTAGTTACCAAGAAGTTGCCACAAGAGTTGACACAAGCTCAAGAAATAAGATCAAGAGTGATGCCAAATACTACATATGGGATGATCCTTACCTTTGGAAGCATTGCTCCGATCAGATTATAAGAAGGTGTGTACTCGAAACTGAATTTCAATCTATTCTCACCTTTTGTCACTCTTATGCATGTGGAGGACACTTTGGATCCAAAAGAACAGCCATGAAAGTTCTTGATTCTGGATTTTATTGGCCTACCATATTCAAAGATTCATACCTCTTTTGCAAGTCATGTGATCGTTGCCAAAGAACAGGTAACTTAGGTCCTAGAAATCAAATGCCTCAAACTCCAATACTTATTGTTGAAATTTTTGATGTATGGGGCATGGATTTCATGGGACCTTTTCCTCCTTCTTTTGGTAATCTTTATATTTTACTTGCCGTTGATTATGTTTCAAAGTGGGTGGAAGCAAAATCCACTAAGACTAATGACTCTAAAGTTGTTTCAGATTTTGTCAAGACTAACATCTTGGCTAGGTTTGGAACGCCAAAGGCCATAATCAGCGATAGAGGTACTCACTTTTGCAATAGGAATATGGAAGCACTTTTGAGGAAGTATAACATCACACACAAGGTCTCCACCTCATATCATCCTCAAACTAGTGGGCAAGCTGAAGTGTCAAACCGAGAAGTTAAGTCCATCCTTGAAAAGACAGTTAATCCAAATAGGAAGGATTGGAGTTCACGACTTGATGATGCACTTTGGGCTTATAGGACAGCATATAAGACACCCATTGGTATGTCTCCTTATCGACTTGTTTATGGTAAGCCTTGTCATCTTCCGGTTGAATTGGAACATAAATCATATTGGGCTATCAAACAATGCAACATGGAGATGGATGAGATAGGAAAGAAAAGAAAACTTGACCTACAAGAATTAGAGGAGATAAGGAATGATGCCTATCAGAATTCTAGGATTTACAAGAAAAAGACTAAGGCATTCCATGACAAGATGATATCAAGAAAAGAATTTATTGTTGGACAAAAAGTTCTTCTCTTCCATTCACGCCTTAAGTTATATCCAGGTAAGTTACGTTCTCGTTGGGTTGGACCTTTTGTTATTACTAATGTATTTACTCATGGTGCAGTTGAAATCCAAAGCCCGAAAACAGATAAGGCATTCAAAGTGAATGGTCATAGATTGAAAACTTACTATGAGAACTTTCCAATACAAGATGTGGAGGAGTTTCCACTTTTTGAGCCAAAGTATGTTGAATAATAATGGCATGGGTCTAAGTCAAGCTGAGGACAATAAACCAAGCGCTTCTTGGAGAGGCAACCCAAAAGGATGGAGAGCATCTATTATATCAGATTTGCATATTCCTTACTCTCCATCATTCTATCTTTTATTGTTTTTCTTTTCTTTTGTTTAATAGTTCTTTTCTCTTACATATAATTCTTGCATTGGGGGATAATAGCATTACATTGAGGACAATGTAAAAATTATGTGTGGGGGGAAGAATTTAGGATTTTATTTAGAGTGTTTTGTTTTTGAGTCTTTTTATGTTGTTTTTCTGTTTGATCCTTGTTTTGAAAATAACTAGATGTAAATATAATTTTTTTTTTAACCCCGGTTAAATGGCGGATAACGGTACTCCGTGATTATTTAAATCGGTTCCATCAGCTACCCACAAAACTGATATTGTATATAAATTTCTCTTCCAATTTCTCTTTCAATTTTTTTTTCATTCTTTTTTTCAGGATGGATGATATTCTCACAAGATTGCAGAAACGATTTCCTCTTTTTCCTCGAAATATTTTACTGAAGCTTTACCAAGTTCGACTTGAAAGATTAAGAATGCTTATGCACAAAGGGATTCCTGACGACATACGTTGGATAATTGAAGCCAAGGTACGTGAAGATGAATATCTTCCTGTTTTGCATTTACCAGGTACAGGTAGAAGCACTTTTGCAAAGAAGCGACGAGCAAAGCGCATGAGTTCAAATTGCCACAAATGTGCACGATGGACGTGTAACGGTAAATGTCGTTCTATTGGGATTCCGTCCTCTAATCGAGATGATAAAATTGAATTCATTAAGGATGGACTGAGTAAGGAGAATTTGGGTAATATCCAACTTTCTCTTGAGACGCATCCTAGTGGAGACGTACAAAGAGAAATTCTTGATTTATGGCCGCAATTCCAAAGGGAATGGCAACATCTTGGGAATTTGATGTTAAAAGACCCTGTTTGCCAGCTTGTAAGAAAACTGGATGGGAAGCATATCCTCGACTCATAGAAGGCGTTTAAGCCGTTTCTGGACGTAAAACCAGAGGAAGATGTGAGCCACAATCACAACTACAATAAATGACTTCTCAGCTTTTGGTTTGATTTGCAATAACTTTATTTTGGTTTAATTTACGTGTTGTTCGATTTGTGTAACTATTCTCGTTTTTTTTTTTTTTTGTCTTTTACGGTTGATTTTTTCTTCTCTTTTTGATTTTCTTCTTGAAATCACGCAAAAATCTTTTGTTAGGTTAACATTTTCTTCTGACAGGTCAGATACACTTTCGGCGACATTATTACTCTTGTCTGATTCACTACTGAGTCCTCTATATATTACACAATGTACTCATTCTCTTTCAGGCACTCGAAGAAAAAAAAAATGGAAAGTACTTCATCCCAGCGCATTAAAAAAATTTGTGTCTTTGGAGGTGCTTATCCAGGAAAAAATAACATATTCGCTGATGAAGCCATAAGAGTTGGAGTAATACTTGCCCAACAAAAGATCCACTTGATTTATGGAGGCGGTAGTACGGGTTTAATGGGAGCAGTCGCTACAGCAGCACACGCCGGAGGAAGTCCAGTTCTAGGAATCGTGCCAAAACTATTCACAAGTTTTTGTGGACCTACCGTGGGTAAGGAAATACAAGTCTGGAGTGTCCCTGAACGGATAACAATCATGTACCATTCTGCCGATGCATTCATTGCTTTACCAGGAGGTCTGGGTACATTGGAAGAAATAGCTTGCGTGGCTTCTTGGTCATCTTTGGTCACAAATAAGAAACCCATTGGTTTGCTTAATATTAATGGTTATTTTAGTAATTTGCTTTTATATTTAGATAATGCTGTGGATAATGGATTCATGTTTTCAGAGGCAAGGAGAACCATAATTTCTGCTACAACCATTGAAGATTTACTTAAAAAGCTCCAAGCTTATGAGTGTTTATCTGCTACGGTTGTTTCGCAAACGCTCGGAAAAAGAAAAAGAGATATGGACGAGCAAGTAGTGGATTGCACTTTGTCTTTGTGACATTATCTAACATTTTGCTTGTTGTGTCTCAGTTATAATAAGTGGTTAGCAACCTCTGCAGGTAATATCTCCTAAATTCTACCTTTAAAATTTGACATTGGGGACAATGTCATATTTTAGTAGGGGGTAAGGGACATATTTTGCTAATTTAAAAAAAAATAAAAAAAAATTAAGAAGTATTCATTCTGAACAAGGTCTGAGTAAGGGAGACTTGAGACATACCTTGTCAGTTTGATTTCTTCTTTTCAAAAAAAAAAAAAAAAAAAAAAAAAAAAGAGTTTGTTGTGTTTTAAGCAATTTAGAAGTATTCATTCTGAACAAGGTCTGAGTAAGGGAGACTTGAGACATACCTTGTCAGTTTGATTTTAATCTTTTTATGTTTACTTGTTAATTTTTGTTTAGTATTTTAGGATTATTTAGGTTGCATGGTTTTGTTTTGTTTTGAGTCTTAGTTGTTCCTATTCTTATGTTATTAGTTCTTGTCTCTTACACATGATTCTTTCATTTGAGTTAATAGACTTACATTGAGGACAATGTAAGAATTAAGTATGGGGGGGAATGATTTAGGATTTCTTTTATTTTTGTCTACTATTTTTTTTTTCTTTATTATTATTATTATTATTTTTTTTTGTGAGTTTTAGTTCCTTTTTAATACAATGATGAGATATGAATTGCATAAGTCTAAAACAGATTTATTAGTGAGAAGATTTTCATGAGAATTGAGCTTGATGTCAACCTTTTTATGAGCCAATGTTAATATAATATGTTGATTGAGAAAGAAGCATGTTTAGACTTAATCTGACTTGTATAATCATCCTTGTGAGTTTTTGAGCCTATAATGATTGATGCATTATACAAATCAATCTAATTTCTTTCTTGAGTGCTCTTATGATTACATGATTCTCTAGAACTTGCTTTAAACCGTTTGAGACTATATTGATACATGTGACAACATGAATATGATAGAGGCATTAGGATTTTTAGCCAGGGCCAAACAGCCATCCCTTATTGATGTTCCAAGAGAACACACCCTTAGTGAACCAATTTGAGCCTACATTGAATAAGCTATCTCTTTGGTAACCATAACTTGTCCCTAACCTAAATATACTTATATCTTTACCTTTGTTCCAAAGATGAATTAGCATGTTTTGAGACAAGTTGCAAAGACAAGGGATATTTTTAGTTAAAAATTTGGGTTAGAAACAAGAAATAAGTGTGGGGGGAAAAGAAAAGAAAAGTCAAGAGAAAAAGAAATGGAATACTGGCAAATACATTCCTATGTAAAAAAAATAAAATATGAATCATCTCTTGAATTTGTGGAAAAAGAAAAAGATGTTACAAAGTCGTTTAGAATGAAGAAAAGGCCCAACATGAATATCCGGCCTAGGTGACTATGTACTTGTAAAGAGTTTTGAGAAGTTTCTTTGTATGATCTTTTTATGTCTCTAAACTTTATGAACTCTTTGGAACCTTTGTGATATCTTTATCCTTTTGTTCTTCAACCACATTACAAACCCCTTGGCCCCATTACAACCTTGATTAAAGACCTCTTGATTCATGAAGTTGTATGATCTAAATAGTGGAGAATAGGTGGACAAGCAAGAATATGGTAGAACTGTTTTCATGAGATTGATTGAGTGTAAACACTTCACCACTACTTTAAAGAGTGAAAATCATGAGGGTATCCCATGTGAGAAGTTGAGATTAAATTTGAACATGCAATATTTTGATTGAGATCTCAAACAATTTACATTCAAGCATGATTTTTTGTGAAATTCTTTAAGCTATTGATTAGTTTATAAGACTTGTTCAAATATTGTCTCTAATTTGTATTTAAAGGATTAGGAGTAAATATTTTTAGTATATGCAGTTTATTTATATTTTAGTTTTTCAATGTTTGTGGGTATCGTTCTAGTAAACCCTCACGAGACTAAACTCGTCCACTAGGGACACCTAGGGGTTTAAAGGCTTGTGTCACATGCTAAGTGCCACCGTGATTTCCTACGAAAATGGATTAGATTAGATTTTCTTATTTTATTTTTATTGAGTCATTGCTAGGGACTAGCAACAATCTAAGTGTGGGGGTGTGATAACTCGTATAATTATATAGTTTTTAGTTATGTTTTATTATTGTTTTGTGTCAAATACGAGTTATTATTGTTTAGTCTAATTGTGTTTATGATCTTTTATATTTTTATGTATTTTGGTGTTTTTCACAAGTTTCTTTGAGTGATTTCAGATTACTAGAATTAAGGGCAAATCCAGTTCAGTTCCAGTTCCGACACCTTTTGCCATATCAGCTATATCTCGAGTTTCACTGAAGCAATAAGGCTGAAATTTGTAGCCATGCAAAGCTAAGAGGCATATCTATCTTTTTCATGTTTTACACTTCTTGAAACGGAGTCGTTTTCCCTAGCGAAATCGACCATCAAGTTGGCTGATGTGCAATGACGTCTGTGCTGACCTGTTTTCGTATTATGCCCATATCTTCTTATCCACATCAGCAAATGAGGTTATTCCAACGGCTATGGATCAGTAACTGATAGGGTAACATTTTTATAGAAGACCATGTGATCAGATAAGGCCTCCAAAATTGACAAAATCGACCATCAAGTTGGCTGATCAAAATCGTCATATATGACGAAAATTGTTAGAAAATGCACCCACCTATTATACCTACCTTTGAAATTTGTAAAGCTTGTCTCTTGTCATTTAGCCCTCCAAAATGTGTATAAATAGAGGGCCTTGGATGATTGTAAGGGATCATATTGGAGATTGGTAGGATATTAGCCATTTTAACAAAATTCTCTAAGTTTTCTTCTTCTTTCTTTTCTCTAGTTTTCTTTTTCTTTAGAAAGAGCAAGAGGTTGGATAATTAATATTCTTCTTCTTCTTCTTTCTTTCTTTTATTTTCTTCTTAGATTCTATTTAATTTTATGTTTATAATGCCTATGCTAGGCTAAACTTCTATTTGGTTAAGGGTGATTTCAAAGCCCTAGACATGTTTTGTGATTGATTTTCAGATTCTATCTATCATTAATTTTCTATCAAAGTTGCTTATGTTCTTCTACAAGAATTGTTCATGATGTTGTCTTGATTTATTTAGGTGTACAACTAGATAGATCTTGATAATTATCTATTGCTAGTTTAGGAGTCTTGATCCGTGTAATTGTCTTGATTTCCTATTCATAAGTGGCAATTTGTGATTAATGATTATGGTCAAGTTTTCAATAATTGCAAAGTGGAACATAACCTAAGTTGAACAATCCGAGCTTATGTGTTTGTTGCTTAGATCAACCTATCTTTCTCATCATAAAGCTGCCATTAAATTGAATTTAGAGAGCTTATTCTAGGTTGTTTAATGGTTAGAGATTAAATAGAGAGCTTGTTCTATTTAACGACAAACTAAGGAAAGATTGGGGTAACAGAGCTTGTTGTTATCTACGGTTGTTAACTTTGATAGTTGGTTGATATTGATAGATCTGAAATTGATTCTTAATGATGTCTAGTGGTGGAGAATGAAACCTTAACCATATTTTTCATATTTGATTCTTCTTACTTACTTGTTTTCTTACTTTTCTAGTTTGCTTATTTTTAAAAGTATATTTATTTTTATTGGCTGGTTATACCGCCTAATTTGTATATTAACTTTGTTTTATTTTTATTGGCTGGTTATACCGCCTAATTTAGTATATATATTTTTATTGGCTTGTTATACCGCCTAATTTAGTATATATATTTTTATTGGCTGGTTATACCGCCTTGCATCTTATTCTTATTATTTACTTTAGTTTAAATCTGATTTCAAAAACCCCTTTTCTTTTATTGTTCTTGAATTTAAGTTTTAAACTATCAACTTATAAACTAAAACCCAATCCCTGAGGACTCGACCCTTGCTAACTACTATACTTACAATTGATCTTTTTAGTGCAAGGTTAAATAAGATACACTCTTTTGGGTGCATCAATCAGCATGAATTTTTTTTTGTATATATCCATGCATTAATTTGCTTATTCTTTACATGCATCATGTTGACTTTGGGTTGCATTCATGACAAACATAGTCAGCATGATTTCTTTGTATAGGCTCATGAATTAATTTGTCATATTAACATTAGGATGCATTCATGACACACATGGTCAGAATGATTTTCTTTGTATATACTATGTATCAATCATTCATTGTTTGCATGTATCATAATTGACATCGTGTTGCATTCATAGGGTATATGAATCATTAGGAAATACGCTAAAATGTACATGATCATTTGTTGCATATATCTTTGTGGTGATTTGTTTATTCTTTGCTTGCAACATGTTGGCATCATGATTGCATTTATTACATACATGATCAGCATGTTTCCACTATATATGTCCATACATCATTTTTTATTCTTCACATGCATCAAATGACAATCATGGCTCATTCATCATGACATACATTTGGGTGAAATAAAACAGAAGTTGGTTTGGCTTTAAGAGTCTTTGAAAGAATTTCCATTTCAAATTAGAGGTATAAGAAGTACTGAGTATCCTTTTAATACAGGCTAGTGCTATGGAGGATGAACAAGTTGCCCAAATGGAAAAAATGGAAAGGGAACAGAAAGAATTGCAAGAACAGCTAGCAAAGTCTCAAGCAGAATCTAAGGATCATATGACTAAATTGATGGAGCTGATGTCCGCCGTAATCAAGGGAAAATGACACACTGAAAACTTTGTCGCCAGGAAAGGGTTAGAGGCACAAAAGGGTCAGAATTAGGACGTAATGATTGATGCCCAGAACACAGTTAACCCCGTCAATGTCCTAAACTCAGATGATCCAGCTGAACAGGCAAAGTTGGAAATGGTTGCAGTAAATGAGGTTGAGTTGGCAGATTCCCAAGGGAAATATCAGTTGTTAGATGAAAGGCTCCGGGCAGTAGAAAGTACAGATGTATTTGGGAGTTTAGATGCGAAAGAACGATGTTTGGTCATTGATTTAGTCATTCCTCCTAAGTTCAAGATCCTTGACTTTGTGAAATATGACGGGACGATCGATCCGTTAGCCCATATCACTATGTTCTGCTAGAAGATGACAAGTCATATAGATAATGATAACCTTTTGATTCACTGCTTTCAGGATAGCCTCAGCGGGTCCGTATTAGGTGGTATAGTCAGTTGAGCAAGGATCAGATTCGCTCTTGGAATGACTTGGCTAGGGTTTTTCTAAACTAGTACAAGCATATGACCGACATCGTGCCTGACCGTCTCACCTTGCAAAATATGAAGAAAAGAGCTACTGAGAGCTTCAAAGAATATGCGAAATGGTGGATGAGTCTGGCCGCCCAAGTACAACCGCCCTTAACTCATAAGGAAACCACTGTCATTTTTGTGAATACACTGCAGGCCTCGTACTATGATATACTTGTCGGCAACACCATGGAGAATTTTTTAGACATGGTAATTTCAGGGGAGATGATTGAGAATGCTATCAAGGATGGGAAAATTCAAAGAGAAAGAACATCCAATACCAAGAAAAAAGGGGCATCTGAAAAGAAAAAGGAAGATACACAAGTCGTGGAAGGCTTTGCCCCACCTCTCCAATTCTCCTCGTATCAGCCATTTTACTCTACCCTGAACAATGGCTCTCAAGATTTTTATCCCTACCAACCAATGACTGCAACTACACCAGAATTTACATCTGTCTATCAATCGAACACCCTTGGGAATAATCAAAGGTGGCATAAAAAGTGAAAAAGAAATTAGGTTGTCCCGATTCCTATGACATATAGTGAGCTATTACCTCAACTCATCCAGAATCACCTTGTGACACCCAAGCAATTAGAGCCTCTGAAGCCCTTTTATCCGAGCTGGTATGATGCTAATGAGTGTTGTGGTTATCAACCTGGCAATCAAGGTTACTCAACAGAGAACTGCCCCGCTTTGAAGTACAAGGTCAGAGATCTCATCAAGGCTGGTTCGATAAGTTTTGAAGATGGAGAAGCCAAGTATCATAAGAAACATGGTGCATGATCATATTAGGTTTTTGACGAATGTAGTTTTACACACTGTGATGATGAAAGCACTTGTCTCATGTTAACATCTACATGAATTAAATGAATTTTGAATTTTAAAATGCTTTGTGTTTGTTATGTCTTAACAATAATCTGAATTTGAAAAACAAGCATTAAGAAAGTTTTAATAATGGATAGTCTCAAGAAGATTGATGATTAGTGTTAAAAATTACCCAATACCTTCTCCCCTCTCTTTTAAGCTTTCCCAGGCCTAAACCCTTTGAATCGAGAACACTTGAAAGACCTAATGCTTCAAGGAATATGAATGATTGAACTTCATAAAACCATTGTCATCACAGAATAAGCAAAGACGTAGATCTTAGTCTAGGCTATGAACAAAGGAATGAACTTTTTTTTAAAAAAATCGAACTCCTTGAAATTCAAACAAATGAGACTTTCTTTCAAGAATTTAGATCATGGTAATTTGGTCTGTGTCAAGGTTGTGCCAAAACCATTCATGTCATTTTCAACAAACCACAAAACACTAATTGCCCAAACACCCTGGGGCACAATGATTAAACTAGATTATCCCTTGTCCCAGAGAAAACCCGTTTTTGGGTCATATTTTCCTTGTCTCTTCAAAGAACTCAGATTTGAAATTTAGTCTTTTCAGTATAGACCTAGACTTGCTATGTTCCTCGTTGATACAAATTCTCATGGTTAATCAAATTGGGGCATCATATGTGGAAATGATGGATACATGGTGAATAAGGATGGACTAACACATGAATCATTGGGGCATGTGATAAAAAATGAAAAATAAAAAAATTTGTGATATCATGCATATGAGAATTCGGATGATTCCAAAGTGCAAAAGGAAAGTCTGAATATCTATTTCCCTTGGGGATTCCTTTTCAATATGAATATTTGTGCTTGACATGAGAAATGGCCATCTTTCATATCCCCTTCACACAAAAAGAAATTATTCATAGTCACCCCTTTTGAGCCGAAAGAATTCTTTTTTCTTTAAACCCTGATCAAGGATCACCCTCTACACTGGGGGGCAAATGCGAGGAAAGATCTTTTTAAAGATCATTGAAAAATGAGTCTTAGCTCAAAGACAGATACAAAGCAAATAGAGCCCCGAATAAATACAAACTCACTCTGTCAAAGAAAAAGGAAAAGATGGCAAAATAAAAGCCAAGAAAAACAAAAGAAGAACACACAAAAAAAAGTGTGTGAAAAAATGATGGCAAATGAAAGCAAGGAAGAAAAAGAGCAAAGTCAAAATGAATGAAAAGTCCAAAAGAGATAAATGTTTCAAAGAGAATCCTCCTCAAGAAATGATCCTTGATCTGATTACCCTCAAACACATTCTTTCAGCCTATTTATCCTTTCTTTCTGAACCCTGAGCGATGGCCTACGTTACGTGCTTTAAAAGTCCATTTTGATCAAGCATGAATATTTAACTTGAAAGGTTTTCCTCAGATTTTATCCCATCAAATTATCATTTCACTAAGGAAGAATTTAGAATTCTTAAATGCATGGTAGAACAAAAACAAAAAGAATGAAAAAAATGGAAAGAATGAGACTCTAGGGCGAAAACTCGAAAATGGGCGGTCTAGAGTAAAATGGAAGAAGTGGTCATGGAGGAATATCTAGGAATTCCTGAACCTCCCAAATTGTCAGCTCTCATTCGGAGGATTATCTTCAAAAACTGAATCTTTTTCCTCCAAAATCAAACTTTCTGGTTTAAACATCCCGGCCCATCTTGACGCTTGTCAAAATACCTTGGTATAAAAACTAAAAGAAAGTTGAATTTGTTTGGTTCTCAATGAATTATTGATTTATAAAACCTGTTCCATTTGTGAACCTAGAAGGGACATACATTTTGTTGTGAAGTTTTCTTTGATCAACCAAAATCTTGTTGTACCAAGCCTTTCCAATTCAGATTGACACCTAGGGAAATTTCTAATAGTGATCATCAGTCTTCAAAAGATTCATACATTACACACTATGGGGTTAAAATTTTTGGCTCAGAAGTTGTTATTAGATGAGCAAAATTGTTTTTCAAAAAAGGAAAATAAAAATATTTTTGAAATACCCATTTTTTATGTTAACATGAGATAAGGTTTTTTTCTAACTCAAAGGTGTGGAACTATTAGGGTCAACCTTGATTTCCAAATATGAGAAGAAGAAGTAGAACTTAGCAAGCAGACTCCTGTCAATAAGAGTTTGAAAACTGTTGGGGCAAAGAGAATAGCCAAAATGATTGAAGATATACTTTGATTTGAAGAGGAAAAATGAATTTGAAAGGCTAAGCCAAAGTCTAGAAAAACAACCAAGGGCATTTGCATCACTCATGAGCACTCATCTATTTATCGAGCTTTTGCATCTGCATAGCGTCAGCAAGAATTTGCATCATTCATGGGTATTTGCATTGGCATTATTCCATAAGCATCTGTATTTTACATTTACATTTACATTCTTCATGGAATTCGCATTTGCGTCATCTCAAGCAATTGCATCATTTTTAGAATCATTGCATTTTCATTATTGTGTGGTAATTGCAGTTAAACCATTCATAGACCAGTTACATGAACACAATTAGTAGGGGCATTTGCATCATGAAACATGGACATCAATCCAAGCCATTTGCATTTGCATCAAGACGCATTTACATCAATCCAAGCCATTTACATTTGCACCATGAAGCATGAGCACCTTGTTAAAGACATGTGCATCTGCATCATTTTTCAAAGCTTTTGGGTATAATTTTCAACACGATTTTTTACAATGAGCAAACTTTTGGTGGTGATAGCCGAAGCTTCTGGAGGAGTTACCCAGAATTTTACAATGAGCAAACCTTTGGTGGCGATAGCCAAAGTTTCTGGAAGGGATATCCAGAATGTTACAAATTTTAAAAGTGAATAAGTCTTCAGTTGTGATAGCTGAAGCCTCTGGTGGAGATATCCAGGGTTTTTGACCAAGGATAAATCTTCCTCTGTGGAGAGATCCAAAATTTTACAAATTTTAAAAGTAAACAAGTCTTCAGTGGTGATAGCTAAAGCCTCTGGTGAAGAAATCCAGGGTTTTATAATTTTGAACAATGAGAAATCTTCTTCTAGAGGAGTTACCCAGAATTTTACAATAAGCAAACCTTTGGTGGTGATAGCCAAAGCTTCTGGAGGTGATACCCAGAATTTTACAAATTTTAAAAGTCAACAAGTCTTCGGTGGTGATAGCTGAAGCCTCTGGTGAAAAAATCCAGGGTTTTATAATTTTGAACAATGAGAAACCTTCTTCTGGAGGTGATACCCAGAATTTTTACAAATTTTAAATAGTGAGAAATTCTTCGGTGGTGATAGCTGAAGCCTCTGGTGAAGAAATCCAGGGTTTTATAATTTTGAACAATGAGAAATCTTCTTATGGAGGAGTTACCCATAATTTTACAATGAGCAAGCCTTTGGTGGTGATAGCCAAAGCTTCTGGAGGTGATACCCAGAATTTTTACAAATTTTAAACAATGAGAAAGTCTTCGATGGTGATAGTTGAAGCCTCTTGTGGAAATATCCAGGGTTTTATAATTTTGAAAAATGAGAAATCTTCTTTTGGAGGAGTTATCTAGAGTTTTACAATTTTAAAAATAAGCAAGTCTTTGGTGGTGATAGCCCAAGCTTCTAGAGGAGATACCCAGAATTCTACTCAACATCTGCATCTACATCAAGAAGCATTTGCATCAATCTAAGTTATTTGAATCTGCATCAAGAAAATTTGCACCAGTCTAAGTCATTTGCATTTGCATCATGAAGCATTTGCATCATCTCTTACAGCTTTCAGATATAATCGAACTCGTTCTGCTCCTCAAATGAGTCGAGCCCCGAGACCACTGTCGAGGTACTTTCTTTTATTTTGAACTTGTCGAACCCAGAATTTTAACACGTTTTAAAAAATGAACAAGTCTTCGGTGGTGATAGTTGAAGTTTCTGAAGGTGATACCCAGAATTTTTACAAAATTTAAACAGTGAGAAAGTCTTTGGTGGTGATAACTGAAGCTTCTGGAAGAGATACCCACAATTTTTACAAATTTTAAACAGTGAGAAAGTCTTCGGTGGTGATAGCTGAAGCTTCTGGAGGAGATACCCAGAATTTTACAAATTTTAAAAAGTGAGAAAGTCTTTGGTAGTGATAGTCGAAGCCTCTGTGGAGATATCCATAGTTTAAAATTCTTTGAAAAGGGAGAAAATATTTGGTGGTGATAGCCAAAGCCTTTGGTGCAAATATTCAGAGTTTTACAGTTTTAAAAATAAGCAAGACTTTGGTGGTGATAGCCGAAGCTTCTGGAGGAGATACCCGGAATTTTAAACATAGCTGAGAACAAGACAGGTTAAGACCCCGAGACCATCACCGAGGTCATTTCTTTTCTTGCAAATCGAATTCGTTTCCTTAAGACGGGCTGAGCCTTGATTAGTCAGGGAATTTAATTTAAGGACAAAATCTTCAGTTTACAACTTTTCAAAAAAAAATGAAAAAAATGAAAAAATGAAAAAATGAAAAATGAAAAATGAAAAATAAAAAAAGAAAAAGAAAACCCCTTCCTTTTCCTTCACATGTGATTTCATTGACCGTTCAAAATTAGTGTTTGTTTATCTTTGCCTGATTCCTGATTCTCAGCAGTAGCCAAAGAGGGGCAGCTGTAGACACCTAATTTTGTCCAGACCACTAAAACAGGTATGTTTTCTTCCTAAATTGATGTTTCAGAATGTAAAACGACTTTTTTCATCCTGTAGGTGGTATTTCGAGACTTAGTTTAAGAGGGCGAGCATAAAAAGTCAAACTCAAAAAAAAGTCAACCCCGAAAAAAGTCAACCCCAAAAAAGTCAACCCACTTTCAAAATCAAGATTTGAAGCTCAATTTAAAAATGCCAAAATAATTTTGATAATCCGAAGTCTACATCGAAAGATATGGAGTTCGAAAATTGGGATTTGGAGATTCAGTAGAAAGGAAACCCTAATCCTGGAAATTTGGCAAAAAGTGCTTAAACGATCGAATTGGTCAAAATTGAAGGTTCCAAATGAAAGATAAGCACTGACTACGGGTAATGGAGAAGCCACTTGAAAGAAAAATTGAAAGAAAAGTCAATCTGGGAGAAAACGGAGAATTAGGGTTTTTGGTGGATTTTGGTGAAATCGGGAAAAATTACAGAATTGGCCTGACTTGGTAAGACTAAAGCCCCCCAATGGATGAGGAATGATTATAAAAGGATATCCCAAGGCTCAGTTTGAAGAAAATCTAAAAATCGGACTTGTTTTAAGCAAAACCGGGTTTCAGAGGCAAAAGGGCAAAATTAGAAAATTTATGAAAAATATCAAATGGACTCCAAAAATTTTGAAAATTTTCAAATCTCATTTCTAAATTATTTGGAAGATATTGACGAAAGAAAATCTTGATTCGGAGTTCGTTTGCAAAATGGCCAAATCCCGGGCCTCCTATGCAATAATTCAAGAAGATAAATCCCAAAAAAATAGCAAATGGACTCCAAAAATTTTGAAATTTTGCAAATATCATTTTTAAATTATTTGGAAGAGATTGGCGAAATAAAATCTTTATTTGGAGTTTGTTTGCAAAATAGCCAAATCCCGAGCCCCTATGTAGTAATTCAAGCAGATAAATCCCGAAAAAATACCAAATGAGTTCCAAAAATTATGAAACCTTCCAGATCACACTTTTAAACTATTTGGAAGAGATTGATGAACAAAAATATTGATTTGAAGCTCGTTTAAAAAATGGTAAAATGTGGGAGCATGAAAGGGCATTTTTGGAAGAAAAAATCTAAATAAATAGCAAACGGACTCGGAAAATTTTGAAAACTTCCAGAATTCAATATTTTATTATTTTTAAAGTATTAAAAAAATTGAATTTGGAGTCCGTTTGACATTTATTTGCATCCGGGGGGCAAAACGGTCATTTCTCCCAAGCAACCGAAAAGGGCTTCTTTTGGCCTTTCAAAAAATCAGACTTGGGCTGGAAAAGAGAAGTGTTGGCCTGCCAAGGCCCAAAGGAAAGAGGAAGCTTCTGATTTTTCAATCAAATGGCCAAGAATTAAGAGTTAGTTAGAGATTCTTTTTTATCAAGCTATTATGATTAAGCCACATAGGCCAAGGGAGAATGTCAACATTATTCTTGAATAGCTGTAATTATGGACAGCTGCTATGCTAATCTAAGGGTGATAATTTCATGATTTTTCACCTTGAATTACTAGCCATTTGATGGAAATTGGTTAGGTGAAAATGACAACATCCTTGCATGAGAGAGAGGGGCATTTGGCCAGCCTTAAGGGAGGGGGCAAAATTCATTTTGGACTCACTTCATTTTTCAGATTTCTTCTTAGTTTTTCTTAATTTTTTCTCTCCTTGGTTGAAAGCAAAAAGAAAAAGTTTAGAAAAGAAAGGAAAGTTTGAAGAGATAAAGCTTGAAATATAGCTTCTTGAGGTTTCTTTTAAGCACCAACTCTTGCACTTTCTTGATTTTCCATTCTTGTTTTTGCTATTTTGATTATTATTTGGTGAGTTTTCTTTTTAAATAAATGTTTTTTTTATATTCCTTTTAAGCTCTTTCTTCATCTTTTTCTTAAACAAAGTTTTTTTTTACATTTTCCTCACCATGGCCGAATGGCCTATATTATTTTTAATGTTACTGTTTTGTTTATTTTATCTTGTTATCTATGTTATTTTCTTTAATCTTGATGTTTTGAGTGTGATTCTACTTCATAAACTTGAGTCATATTTTAATTTGGTTGCTTTGTTTGTTGCCATTTATGATTTAAATATCATGTTCTTGCATTTTTAATTTTCTGTTTTCATACTGTTTAAATTTGTTGATGTTTTATATTTAGTATATCAAGTGTTTGTGAAAATGCTTATGAGTATCTATACCTTGTGTTTGAATGATTTGAGTTTTATATTTTAGTTGAGCATGTTAGTATATCAAGTGTTTGTGAAAATACTTGTTTGGTTTTAGTATTTCTACTTTGTGTTTGCATGATTTGAGTGTTATATTTTAGTTGAGCATGTTAGTATATCAAGTGTTTGTGAAAATGCCATGCTTGTTGGAGCTTGAGGCCATTCGGCTACTCCATGTGTTTTACATTGTATGTGCATTTTTGCCATGTTAGTTGATAGGTTGGCATTTGCATGATATTTGGTTGAGTTTTTGGTTTAAGCATGCCTTGTGTTTGTGTTATTGCCATGCATATTTTAGATGTTAAGTTAGGTTTATTTTTCCATGTGTATCCATGCATTTTAGACCTAGGTTGCATAAAATGCCATGAAAGTTCATTTAGGTCTAGGTCACTATATTGATGCTATGCATTTTTTCATGACATTTAGGTTTAAACTCATGCATTTCATGCACTATACTTGCTGCATTTTTTTCATGCATTTCATGTTCATGCCACTTGAATAATGACTTAGGCCAATTAATGGTTCAAAGTCATGCTCTCTTGAGCACACTTGTGGAAAATTAAGTTTTTTCAAATTGATTATTCTACCTTTGTGATTTTTTTTTACTTAGCCAATTTTTATCTAACTTTCAAAAAGTCCTAGCTACTTTTTTTGAGTCACTTTGTGAGTCTTAAATATTTTTACTTTGATTTTTAAATGATTTTATCAAAGGCAAAAATGTATTTTGGCAAAACAGTTTTTTTTTTCACCCAGTACTCATACTTTCCCGATTTTTCTGGGCATTCATATTTAATCAGAAAATTAAGTTGATTTTTTCTCGTGTAGTTTTACATGTCCTGAGTCTCCAGTACTTTTTTCAAAAAATTTTGAATTTTTAAAAATAGGATAAACAATCGTGGCTTAAAACTGGACAGTGGAGTCAGAATTGAATTTGGAGGAAAATCATTTTTCTATTTTGGTTAAGTTACTTAGAGGGGGCTGATTAGGAAGGTTAGCTACTGGCTTAGGGTAGTTTCTAAGCCTTTTTAAACTCTAAAAATGATTTTTTAAGTCTCGGGTTAAGGGTGGTCAAGTCCGGGATTTTAAACTTAGGAAATTAGAGCCATTTAAAAAAGGGTTTAATTCAGATTTATTTTTAATCTAAGCTTTTCAAAATTGTTTTCCAATAATCACCAAGTATTTTGGTTTTAGAATATTTAATTTGACATATTTTCCTAAGGTAACCGGATATCTTTTTAGATATACGGATTTCCTTAATTAAAGGAAAAAATACATTTTCATGCATTGCATTTTCCATGTTCATGCACTTTATATAATATGTGATTTTTGCCATGGTAATTTCTATGGTATTGTTATGATTTTGAGTTATGTTATATTGTTTATTATATGATTTGGAATATTTCATGATATCCTATGCTTTTTATTTAGTTATTTTTGTCATATTATTTGGCATATACTATGTTCATGCATTATTATTTCATTTTTATTTTCATGCATATTATATGATAGCATCATTTTATATTTTATGTCATTTAAATTATATGCCATATCATTCATATTTGCCATGTCATTTAAATTATTTCATCTCATATAATATATATTATGTTACCTAGGTCATTTCATGTAGCATATATTATGTTACCTAGGTTATTTCATTTAGGATATATTATTATGTCATTTAGGATATTTTATTTCATTTAGAGTATATCATATGACTTAGGACATTTCATTTTATATAGAATATATTATGTTACTTAGGTTATTTCATTTCACTTAGAATATATCATATGACTTAGGACATTTCATTTCATGTAGAATATATTATGTTGCCTAGGTCATTTCATTTCATTTAGAATATGTCATATAACTTAGGATATTTCATTTCATTTAGAATATGCTAAGGCATTCAAATTATGTCATATCATTTAGGTTGCATTATATTATTTAGATTTTGCTATGTCATTTTATTTATGTCATGCATATACATATTCATTTCTTTTAAATGTTTCCAAAAAAGGATAATGATTTTCAAGAAAATAAAGATATTCCCGAGTTAAAATAAATCATGAGTTTTCTGACGGGTTTGCTGGGGAGGATATCATCAATTATTATTAATAACGGAATATCTTCTTTAAAAAGAGAATGATTCGGAAAGTTTTCCAAAATTAATAAAAATTTCTATATTTTGCCACTTTGTTGGGGAATATAGGAAAATTTTGAATTTATAAATTTCGGATCATTTTTAATTAAAAATGAAATTATTTTTCTTTAAATTGAGAATTAACTTGAAATACTAAATTTAAAACCAACTTTATACCGAGATTTGAGATAACACACGATTAATAAGGTACCGTTTTATACGGGCGTTTTGGGGGTGCTAATCCTTTCCCATACGTAATCGAGTCCCGAACCCGTTTCTTTGATTTCTCTGGTTTTAGATGCAGACTTGAAATTGGTTTTAAAAAAAATGTTTTAATTAATTTTTAAAATATTTCATTAAACCGGTTTTAATAGGTGGCCGATCACACCTAGCTAAAAAAGATTGGTGGCGACTCCATGTCTTTTTCAAGGTCATTTTCAAAACCTTCATTTTTCTAGAGGAATTAAGTCGACTTTTCCTCGGTTTTTTTTAATGTCACGCTTAACGAATAATAAAGTCTTGCGATGAGACTTGTTATTTTTTAGGTTACGACATTTAGTACACGATCTGGTAATTCACCCAAAGTTCAAAGTACCAGACTTTGAGAAATATTTATTGGGACTACCAACCCATCAGTACATCTAACCATGTACTGCACAAGAATGAAGGGGCATGATGATAATGAAAAACTGCTTATCCATTGTTTCCAAGATAGCTTGACAAGGTCTGCAACCCGATGGTGCAATCAACTGAGTCGTACCAAGATTCGTTCTTGGACAAATTTAGCCAGGGCTTTCATGGAGTATTATAAGCATGTATCTAATATGGTACCTGATAGGCTGTCACTATAGAACATAGAAAAGAGGACTACTGAGAGTTTCAAGGAATACTCGCAAAGGTGGAGGGATCTGGCCACACAAGTCCAACCCCCTTTAACTAGCAAAGAAACTACAGTTTTTTTCATCAATACCTTGAAAGCACCCTATTATGATAAATTGGTAGGGAGTGCCACCAAGGACTTTTCAGACATAGTGATATCCGGGGAGATGATAGAGTTTGCCATTAAGAATGGGAAAATGGAAGGGGGCGAGTCTGCTACTCGGAAGAAGGTATTCCCTGCTAGGAAGAAAGAGGAGACCCACACAGTTAGTATCAACCAATACCCATATACACGTCCCACACCATATACACCATCAAGGCCCTATACTCCTACTACATCTTATGCACCTCCTACACCCTACACACCTTACCCAGGGTATAATCCTTACAACCCCAATATGAACCACCTTACCCAAAATCCCTTCCCTTATACCAATATACCACAACAACCGTTTCTAACTGGCATATCCCCATAGATAAACCTTCCCCAAAACACTGTCCCAAACACTCAAGGAGTTGGGCGTAATGAACAACGTTCACCAAGGAACGATCAAAAACCCCATTTGATCCAATTCCTACCACCTATGGTAAGATATATCCCAAACTGTTGCAGGGTCAACTTGTTGCACCCGTATACCTCAAACCTCTGACACCGCCATACCCAAGGTGGTACAATGCAAATACAAACTACATGTACCACGCAGGAATTCAAGAACATTCGACTGAAGATTGCCTGGCCTTTAAAAAGAAATTCCAAAGCCTGATCAACGCGAGAGTTGTGAAGTTTGGGTCAAAGAATGGGTCGAATGTAGCGGGAAACCCATTGCCCGATCATGCTGAGAATCGGGTAAATGCAGTATGGACAGGGGAAGTCAGAAGGGTAAAAAGGGATGCCAGGGAAGTCAAGACTCCAATGTTAACAGTATGGGTCGATATGGTTAAGGCAGGAATTGTGGGGGATGCAAACAGTTTAAAAATGGTTGCAAAGAGGGTGTAGAATTGGTGCCCATTCCATAAATATAAAGGTCATATCATACAGGACTGCGGGGACTTTGTAGCTAAAGTCCAAAAGATTATGGATGATAGGGAGGCCTAGTTTTACGAGGAGACAAAGAAAGAAGTAGAGGTTATTGAGAATGTTGCTGGCTACGGGATAGGAAGACCCTTGATCATCTATTATGATGAACTAGAGGAGAAAGTTATGCCAGTTATTGAGGAAAGTGTGCCTAAGTTAATCATATATTTGCCTTCTTCTTTCTCATACAAGGAAAACACAGCTGCACCGTGGAAGTATGACTGCAGCATGGTTATGCCAGGGTCTTTGAGTCAGCAAGATATCACAGGTTTGGGGCACTTAACACGAAGTGGAAGGTGTTATGCTCCTGAGACTGTTGAATAGGGATTAACAAGAAAAGATAAAAGAATGGACAAAGGGAAGAAAGCAGCTGAACCAATCCATATTGAGATGGATTTGTCAAAAGAAGTAGAAAGAGGGTCAGTCCTAATAAACAGGATAAAAGAGCCGGTGAATGAGAAGGAAGCTTGTGAGTTCTTAAAATTCATAAAGCATAGTGAGTATAGTGTGGTTGAGCAACTGCAACGTCAACCAGCTAGAATTTCAATCTTATCTTTGCTATTGAACTTGAAGCCACATAGAAATACCCTGTTGAGAGTTTTAAATCAGGCATATGTGGCTAACAACATATCGGTAGAAAACTTAGACAGGCTGGTGGGAAATATTACAGCAGATGACCGTATATATTTCAGTTATGATGAAATACCACCCAATGGTATTGGGTCAACAAGGGCTCTTCACATAACTACCATTTGCAAGGGGCACATATTATCGAGGGTTCTTTTGGATAATGGTTCTTTTAATGGTCCCAGGAGAGATGTAATGGGAACTATTCAGGTTTCTCTGAAGATAGGCCCCTGCACCTATACGTCATATAATTGCTTGGTTGAAAGGCCATGGATACATTCAGCAGGGGCTGCACCTTCATCTCTCCACCAAAAGCTAAAATTTGTGATGGGGGGCGTTTGGTCACTGTATCAAGAAAAGAGGATGTAATAGACTCTACATCTACTGAATCTCTTTATGTTGAACCCAATAAAGATGCCGTAGAATGTTCCTTTCGGTATTTGGAGTTCGTAAATACGGTTTTAGTCGCTGAATGACGAAAAATTCCAAAACCATGGTATTCCAAGAACATAAGGTTGGGAGTAAGAACTACTGTGCGAAAGGGCTGTAGGGCTGGAAAAGGTCTTGGAAAATATCTTCAAGGGATGGCCCGAGCAATGGAAGTAGTGGGAAAGAAAGATCGGTTTGGCCTGGGATATCTTCCAAAGGCCCATGAGAAGAGGAAACAAATTGAAAAGAACCAACAAAAGAGGATGGCTCGTCTCGTGGGTATGGATATTGAGTGGGGGCCTATGATTTTCCCACCTATCCTTCACAGCTTTCGCTCAACCGGTTCTCTGTTAGGAGAAAATAATTCAAATGATGTACTTATAATGATTGAGCAAGCCTTTGAGAGATTCCAGGTGAATAGGGATGAGCATATATATGATATGGAGATCTACATGACCAGGAGGGACAGAATTGAAAGTGAGAATGCTAACTACATGGTGCGACCTTGTCCACCAGGATATAGATTGACCAATTGGAGTGCAACTGAGCTACCCATAGTTTTTAGGTCTATTCCAACGTAATGCTTTTAAACAAATCTGAAATATCTTTGCCCGAAGATATTAAGAATTTATTTTGTAATGGGCTTTTGTCTAAAAAATTTCATTCAATAAATAACAAACATGATGCATTTCCTTCATATTGATGTGTCCATATTCTTTCATTTATGCTATTTATTTTGCTTCCATTGTATATATGTTTTCCTATATTGTTTCTTCCCCATCTATTTACAGGTGTACGGATGCGGAATATGAGGACCTTCCTTCCAGTAATTCTAAAATTGATTTTGAGAGGCCCATTTGCACGGGTGATTTTGACGTCGATGAAGATATTGAGGATTATGGTCTACCTCCGGACTTATTAAGAAAAATAGAACAAGAAGAGAAACAAGTACACTCTCATGAGGAGCTATTGGAATTGTTAAATTTGGGAAGTAGTGAGGAGATAAAAGAGGTTAAAATTGGGACTACATTGTCGTCATCAATAAAGGGTGAACTCATAGCCTTGCTTCGGGAATATGTAGATGTATTTGCATGGTCATACCAAGACATGTCGGGTCTGGATCCAAATATTGTGGTACATAAGCTCCCTTTAAGGCCAGAGTGCAAGCCAATTCAGCAAAAGTTGAGAAGAATGAGGTCGGACATGCTGTTAAAGGTAAAAGAGGAGGTGAAGAGGCAGTTTGATGTTGGATTCTTAGAGGTGGCAAATATCCGGAATGGGTGGCAAACATTATTCCAGTACCAAAGAAGGATAGCAAGGTGTGTATTTGCATCGATTACCGAGATTTGAAAAAAGTCAGTCCCAAAGATAATTTTCCTTTGCCTCACATTGATACTTTGGTGGATAATACGGTGAAGAGTTCTTTGTTTTCTTTCATGGATGGATTCTCGGGATATAATCAGATTAAGATGGCACCGGAAGATATGGAGAAAACCATATTTGTTACAATGTGGGGAACATTCTACTACAAGGTAATGTCGTTTGGGTTGAAGAATGCTGGGGCAACATATCAGAGAGCCATGGTGACCTTGTTTCATGACATGATGCATAAGGGAATTGAGGTTTATGTTGATGATATGATTGCAAAGTCTTAAGGAGAATAGCATATTGCGAATCTTAGGAAACTCTTTGAAAGACTAAGAAAGTTTCAACTCAAGCTAAACCCGGCAAAATGCACTTTTAGAGTTACTTCGGAGAAATTATTGGGTTTTGTTGTTAGCAAAAGGGGAATTGAGATTGATCCGGATAAAGTGAAGGCCATCCAGAATTTGCCACCTCCACGTACTCAAAAAAAAGTAAGAGATTTTCTGGGGGTTAACCGATAAATGTGATCTAATATTTAAGCTACTTCGAAAACGTGATCCAGGAGAGTGGGATGAAGGTTGTCAGATTACTTTTGAAAAGGTTAAGCATTATCTATCAAACTCACCAGTATTAATGCCACCGGCTTCAGATAAACCGATGATATTGTATCTATTTGTATTTGAGAGATCCATGGGTTGTGTTTTGGGGCAGCTTGATGAGACTGGTAAGAAAGAACAGGCGATTTACTACATCAGCAAAAAGTTCACAGATTACGAGTTGAAATATTCGTCGATAGAAAAGCTGTGTTGTGCCTTAACTTGGACTGCTCGGAGGCTCATACAGTACATGCTGTACCACACGACGTGGTTGTTCGCCAAGCTAGATCCAGTCAAGTACATGTTGGAAGCACCTTCTTTGTCAGGGAGAACGGCAAGATAGCAGGTTTTGTTGTCAGAATATGACATTGTATATGTAAGTCAAAAGGCTATCAAGGGCAGTGCAGTGGCTGAATTTTTAGCAAGCCGGGCAGTGGAAGATTATGAGCCGTTGAACTTTGATTTCCCAGATAAAGATTTGATGTCTGTTTCGCAAGCGGATGAGGTTCCCTTGAAGAAGAAAATATGGAAGATGTACTTTGATGGGGTATCTAATGCCATGGGGCACGGAATCGGTGCAGTGTTCATATCCCCAGAAGAAGATTATTATCCCTTCACTGCCAGATTGGATTTTGATTGTACAAACAATACCACAGAATATGAGGCATGTACTATGGGCCTTCGTGCTACCGTAGATAGAAAGATCAAACAATTGGAGGTTTTTGGAGACTTGGCTTTAGTGATATATCAATTGAGCGAAGAATGGGAAACCCGAGATACAAAATTAATATGATATCGAGAACTCATACTGAGTTTATTAGAGGAGTTTGAAGAAATGACTTTCAATTACTTCCCTCGAGAAAAAAATTGAATGGCAGATGCTCTAGCTACTTTGTCATCAATGTTTAAAGTTAATGAAGGGGCGAAAGTTATGCCGATCAAGATGAGCATATATGAATCTCATGCCAACTGCTTGAGTATTGAAGAAGAAGCAGATGGTCTCCCTTGGTATAACGACATCTTGCAGTACATCAAGAGTCAACAGTATCCAGAACAGGCAACAGAAAATGACAAGAGGACTCTGAGAAGGCTAGCAATGGGTTTTGATCTAGACAGCGAGATTCTCTACAAGAAAGGGAAAGACCAAGTCCTATTGAGATGTGTCAGGCCTGCCGAAGCTCGGAGAATCATAGAGGAAGTCCATGAAGGGATATGTGCCACCTATGCCAATGGTCACATGCTTGCTAAGCAGATTATGAGGGCAGGGTATTATTGGCTGACAATGGAAGGAAATTGTATCAGTTATTCCCGAAAATACCATAAATGCCAGATCCATGCAGATAAGATCCATGTGCCGCCATCGCCATTGCATGTCATGACCGCACCATGGCCATTCTCGATGTGGGCAATAGATATGATTGGCCCTATTACCCTGAAAGCTTCAAATGGACATCGTTTCATCCTGGTGGCTATAGATTATTTCACAAAGTGGGTGGAAGCTGCTTCTTATACGAATATAACGAAGTCGATGGTATGTAGATTTGTTAAGAAAAAATCATATGCCGATATGGATTGCCAGCAAGAATTATTTCAGATAATGCTCTCAATCTGAATAATAAGATGATGAGAGAGGTATGTACTTAGTTCAAGATCACACACCATAATTTGGCACCTTATCGTCCGAAGATGAATGGGGCAGTAGAAGCAGCCAACAAAAACATCAAGAAGATTATCGAGAAGATTATTGATGTGTACAAGGATTGGCATGAGATCTTGCTTTTTGCTCTTCACACATATCGCACTTCGGTTCGCACATCTACAGGGGCAACGCCATTTTCTTTGTATATGGTATGGAAGCAGTGTTACCTATTGAAGTTGAGATTCCTTCACTTCGGGTTTTGATGGAGGTTGGCCTAGAAGAGGCAGAATGGGTTAGAGCTCGTTATGAACAGTTGAATCTCATCGAGGAGAAAAGATTGAAGGCAATTTATCACGGGCAGTTGTATCAGAAAAAGATGATTCAAGCCCATAACAAGAAGGTTTGACCCAGACAGTTCCGAGAAGGAGAGTTGGTATTGAGGAAAATTCTTCCTATAGTGAAGGATCCACAAGAAAAATGGGTTCCAAATTGGGAAGGACCCTATGTGGTAAAAAGAGCTTTTCCTGGAGGAGCATTGATTCTAACTCGGATGGACGGGGATGATTTTAGACATCCCGTGAATGCTGATGAACTAAAGAAGTATTATGCTTAAAAAAAAAGTGTGATGCCAAGCACATGGGAATTCGAATGATTCCAAGTGTAGAAATGTAAATTCTATATATCTATCTCCCCTGAAAATTGCTTTTCAAAGAGAATATTCATGCTTGGTGTGATAAATGGCCATCTTTCATATTCCCTTCACTAAGAAAAAATTATCCCTAGTCACCCCTTTGAGCCTTAGGAATTATTTCTTTCGTTGAACCCTGATCAAGGATCACCCTCTACACTGGAGGGCAAATACGAGGAAAAATAATCAAATCCATGGCAAAAAAGAGAGCCATTAGAAAACGTGAAATCAAAGAATGGCAAATGAAAGCTAGTAATAAAAAAAAAAAAACAATAGGACAAATGCTTCAAGAATGAATTCTCCTCAGGAAATAATCCTTGACCCAATCACCTCTAAACACATTTTGGACCGATCTTATCCTTTCCTTCTAAACCCGAACCTTGGCCTACATTACGTGCTTTAAAAGTCAATTTTGATCAAGCATGGATATTTAATTTGAAAGGTTTTTCTCAGAATTCATCCCATCTTTTGAATTGACATTTTTACCTTGGAAGCATTTAGAATTCTCAGATGCATGGTAGAATACAAAAAAAAAAAAAAATTGTAAAAGGAGAGGTTTAAGCCGAAAACTCGTAAAGGGCGACTTAATACCGAATGGGTGACAACTGAGTTGAAAACCCGCAAAGGGCGGCTCAAGTACTGATTAAGGTTTGAATCAATGCTCCGTGTAAAAGGGGAGAAAGTATTCGAAAATCAGAGAAAATGGGAACAACTCAATTTGACGTAACTACGGGAGCCAAGGGATTACCCAAGTAAATTGATCGTTCAAGAGAAATTTCAGATGATTTGAAAAAGGAGGGGTCCAAGATATTCCGTATCCAGGGCATCAACAACCTATAACTTTACATTTGTTTCTTATATCCTTGATATCCACTTTTATCATTTTAAAACATTTTGTTGCAATAAATTTTTGTTACCCCTTTTATGACAGTTGCTTGTTTCATACTTTCTTTCATACATTTTTGAGATTGCATTTTGTTTGTTATTAAATTGAATGCTGATTAGTAAACATAAAAAATCTTTAAATAAAGGGAGTTTAAAAGTATTACTAAGGAATAGATCTAAATCTTAGAAAAGGTTTGGAAACCACTAATCCTGATGGAAAATTCACCAAGTAAAGAAAAACAATGAATGTGTTGGAGACTCCATCATGAAGTCAAAAATTTGTAAATTTCATCGAAGTCAGAAACTGGAACTGTTTGACAATTTATCTTAAGTAAAGGGTTCCTTAAGTGGGGCATCAGTGAACAATTGAAGACTCCGTCATGAAGTCAGATAATCTGTGAACCTCAAAGAAACCATGGATTAGAAATCATGACACAATCATTTGATTGCATTCATCCTCAGGAAACATACAAGCATTTGCAAAGCATGTCATTCTCATCATTGCATTTAGCTAACATTGCAGGAATCAGGAAAACTTTGGCTTCCCCAAATCGAACTCGTTCTATTTCTCAAACAAGTCGAGCCCCGAGACCACCGTCGAGCTATGTTTCTTTTAAATCAAACTCATTCTGCTTCTCAAATGAGTCGAGCCTCGAGACCACCATCGAGGTGTGTTCCTTTCATTTTCAAGTTCAATTTATTTTCCCAAATGAATCAAACCCAGAATCATTCTTAGCATTTCCTTTTGTTTTAAATCGAATTCATTCTGTTTCATCAAATGAGTCGAACCTCGAGACCATCGTCGAGGTATTTTCTTTTGTTTAAATCGAATTCATTCTGTTTTATCAAATGAGTCGAGTCCCGAGACCATCGTCGAGGTATTTTTTTTATTTTAAATCGAATTCATTCTGTTTTATCAAATGAGTAGAGCCCAAAGACCATTGTCAAGGTATTTCCTTTTGTTAAAATCGAATTCATTCTATTTTATCAAATGAGTCGAGCCTCGAGACCATCGTCGAGGTATTTCCTTTTGTTTTAAATTGAATTAATCCTGTTTCATCAAATCAGTCGAGCCCCGAGACCATCGTCGAGGTATTTCTTCTGTTTTAAATCGAATTCATTCTGCTTCTCAAATGAGTCGAGCCTTAGGACCGTCGTCAAGGTATTTTATTTTAAATCTTAGATAAGACCTTCGAGCACCAATCTTAATCCACCGGGCACCATTCTTAAGACCTTTGAGCACCATTCTTAAGACCTCCAGGCTCAATTTTTACTTTTCAAATCGAACTCGTTTCCTTAAGACGGGTCGAGCCTTGATTAGTCAGGGAATTCAATTTAAGGACAAAATCTTCAATTTACAGCTTTTTCAAAATATATATATATGATGATGATGATGATTCTAAACCCCTTTCCCTTTCCTTCACATGTGATTTCGCTAACCGTACAAAATTAGTGTTTGTTTATCTTTACCTGATTCCTGATTCTCAGCAATATCCGAAGAGGGGCAGCTGTAGAAACCTAATTTTGTCCGGACCCCTAAATCAGGTACGTTTTCTTCCTAAATTGATGTTTCGAAATGCCAAAAGGCTTTTCTCATCTTGTAGGTGGTACTCCAAGACTTAGTCTAAGAAAGCAGATAGAAAAAGTCAAACTTGAAAAAGTCAACCCCAAAAAAGTCAACCAAAAAAAGTCAACTACTAAAAAAATCAACCCACTTTCAAAATCAAGATTTGAGGTTCAATTGAAAAACGGTGAATGAATTTTGATAATCCGAGGTCTACATTGAAAGATATGGAGTTTGGAAGTTACGTTACGGAGATTCAGTAGAAAGGAAACCCTAGTTTGGGAAATTTGGGGAAAAATGCTTAAACGATCAAATTGGTCGGAATTGAAGGTTCCAAATGAAAGGTAAGTATTGACTACGGGTAATGGAGAAGCTACTTGGAAGAAAAACTGATAGAAAGTCTATTCGGAAGAAAATCTAGAATTAGGGTTTTTGGTGGATTTCGGTAAAATTTGGAAGAATTACAGAAATAGCCCGATTCGGTAGGACTAAAGCCCCTAATTGATTAGGAGTGATTAAACAAGGATATCCCAAGGCTCAGTTTGAAGGAAATCTGAAAATCGAACTTGTTTTGAGCAATACCGAGTTTCGGAGGCAAAAGGGCAAAATTGGAAAATTTGGGAAAAATAGCAAATGAACTCCAAAAATTCTGAAAATTTACAAATCTCATTCTTAAATTATTTCAAATATATTGGCGAAAGAAAATCTTGATTCGGAGTTCGTTTGCAAAATGGCCAAATCCCGAGCCTACTATGTAGAAATTCAACAGGATAAATCCCGAAAAAATAGCAAACGATTTCCAAAAATTCTAAAAATTTGCAAATCTCATTCTTAAATTATTTGGAAGAGATTGGCCAAAGAAAATCCTGATTCGGAGTTCGTTTGCAAAATTACCAAATCTCGGGTCCACTATGTAGTAATTCAAGCAGATAAATCCCAAAAAAATAGCAAATGAGTTCCAAAAATTATGAAAACTTCCAGATCACATTTTTAAATTATTTGAAGAGATTGGTGAAGAAAAATCTAGATTCAGAGCTCGTATAAAAAATGGTAAAGTTGGAGTGCATAAAAGGGGCAATTTTGGAAATAAATCCGAAATAAATAGCAAATGGACTCGAAAATTTTTGAAAACTTCCAGAATTCAACTTTTTATTATTTCAGAAGTATTGAAAAACTAAAAATTAAATTTGGAGTCCGTTTTCTATTTATTTAGGTTCGGGGGTCAAAAAGGTTATTTTATCGAAGAAACCAAAAATGGCTAATTTGTTATTAAGAAAAATATGAAAGAAGAAGGAATTGCTGGGATTTTACCTCCTTTGATCAGCCAGCATAGAGGATAAGAAGGAAGCTTGATCAATTTAATTCCTTAGTCACTATCAAGCTCACATGCTACCACTAACACCTTGCAAATGGTCCCCCCTTCATCCATTGGCTTAGGTGCCTTATAGAAAAGTTGAATGCACCATCCAATGGCCAAGTTTAAATGCCAAGATGAAATTTTTATTTGTCATGAAAGAACCCTCATCTAATGTCCAAGAATGGAAGAAAAAATATTAGCACAATTCATCCAAAGGTGGGCATCCATTCGGCCAAGAAAAGAAGTGCATGGGATTGTCTCTTTTCATCCAATGGCTTAGGCCATCTACAAGGGCTGAGTACACATGTTAAGGGTTGGATTTAATCTACAAGATGTCATTTTTATGTTGTCCTCATCCAATGACCAAGAAAGGAAGAGCACAACTCATCCAAGGGTAGGCACTCAAAGGGGCAAGCAAGGGAGTGCATGGGATTGGTCCTCTTTTGCATCTAAGGGATGAGGTTATTACAAGGGCTGAGTACACATCTTAAGGGCTTCTATCAATTTGCAAGATGACATTTTTATGTTGTCATCAAAATATCTTAATCTAAAGGCCAAAATTGGAGGAGAAAAAGTGCAAATTCCATCCAAGGGTTGGAGGGCCATTCGGCCAAGCCATTAGAGGAGGGCTGATTTCATTTTTTGATAAGTTTTGGAGGCTAGAAACAGTAGCAAATTTAGAAAAGAAAAGGTTTTGAAAGAAAAAAGGAAAGGTTTTCAATAGAAGAGCTTAAAGGTAGTCATCTCTACCAAGCTCTAGCATAGTTTTCTTCTTGTTTTCCGACTATATTTTTCATAGAAATCAAAGTTTTAAATGTTTACTTAAGTTTTCATCTCTTCTTTTTCAAAAAAAATGGATGAAAATAATTTTTTCTTAAAGATTTTTGTTAAGGCCGAATGGTATGTTGTTGGCCTTGGTTTTTTTTCTTTTTATGTTGTTATGAAAAATATGCTTTATGAAGGTTTGTTTAAGTATTTTATATTTTGATTTTTTACACTAAGATGAAGCAAAAGAGGTTGAAATGGCCACATGATCTTGGCAAGACTAAGTGACCATGGTTAAGGGAGAGGCTATGCCCATTTTTACCTACCATGAAGCGCACCTTAATTTTGTTGTTTAGCATGGTTTATTTTTTAATTTTTGAAATGGAAAGGCTTCATCATCTTCGTAAGACCAAGTGATTATGGTTAGGTGAGAGGCTATGCCCATTATATACCAACCATGGAGCTTAACTTTCCTTGTTTTCTTTACTAGTTTTGCTTGTTATTTGCTTTGCATGTCTATGCTTAATTTTTTTATATGTTCTTTACCTTATTTTCTATGTTATATTTGTTTCTATATTTCTTTTCCATTCTTAATATTTTTTCCTTGTAGATTTGGCCTTTGTGTTCATTGGAGTCATATTGTGCATTTTTTTCATATATCATGTCTTATATTATAAACATGTTTGCATTTTATATTTGGTCATATGACAATTCGACTACTCCATTTTGCTTAGCTTACATGTGCATTTTCATCTTGCTTCTTGACTTGTTTGTATCTCCATGCCATGAGTTAGCATATCTTGATATTTTGTATGCCTTGCATGTGTATTTTCATCTTGCTTTTTGGCTTGTTTGCATTCCCATGCCATGAGCTTGTGTATTTTGATTTTAGTATGTCATATGCTTGTGAAAATGTCATGACATTATGTATCTTGATATGATTTGTCATGTACTTGTGTCATTTACTAGATAGAATTGCATTAGAGTACCATGTGACCATTCGGCCTCTTCATGCATTCCTTGCCTTGTCATGCATTTGCATTTTGTTTAGGTAACATGCTTTGCATTATCATATCTTGAAATTGTGTATTAGTTGTTGTTTGTTCAAGCATTAGTATTAGGTTCATTGGTCATTGTATGTTCATAGTATTGCTATGCATTCTCATTACATTTTAGGTCTAGGCCATATTGGTATGCCATGCATATTAGGTCTTAAATCATATTGGTATTGCCATGCAGTTGCTATGCTACTTAGGTCTTAGGTTACATTAGCATTTTCATGCATATTCATAACATATTAGGCCCAAGTCATATTTGCATTATCAAGCATTGCATGCATGTTAAGTTAGGATAGCATTTATTGCCATGCAAACTCATGCTAGGCATTTAGGTTATTTTTAATTGTCATGCATTTCCTTTACCATTTATGCTTTAGACCATGCATTTCATACATTTCATTTGCTGTATGTTCATGCATTCTATGTCATTTCCATATGATTTATGACTTAGGCCAATCAATGGCTCAAAGTCATGCTCTCTTGAGTACACTTGTGGAAAATTAAAGAGTTGTCAAATTGATTATTCTATCTTTGTGATTTTTTTACTTAGCCAATCTTTGTCCAAGGTTTTTAAATGTTTTAGCTACTGTTTTTAGGTCTTTAGGATAGTCTCTAACATTTTTACTTTGATTTTTAAATGACTTTATCAAGGGCAAAAACTGTGTTTTGACAAAATAGTTTTTTTCACCCAGTACTCGAACTTCTCCGATTTTTATGGGCAATCATCTTTAATCAAAAGATTAAGCCAAATTTTTCTCGTGTAATTTTACATGTTCTGAAGTCTCCAGTATTTTTTTATATTTTTTTGAATTTTTAAAAATAGGCTAAAAAATCGTGTGTCAAATTCGAACAATATAGGCAAATTTGAATTCAAAAGAAAAACAATGGTTGAAATTGGCTAAGGCATTTAGAGGGGGTTAGAAGCTTTAGCTATTGTCTTAGGATAGTTTCTAATCCTTTTTAAACTTTAAAAATGATTTTATAAATTTTGGGTTAAGGGTGGTCAAGTCCGGGATTTTAAACTTAGGAAATTAGTGCCATTTTAAAAGGGTTTGGTAGGGGTTTTAATCTTCATTCAAGTTTTTATTCAAAATTGTTTTCAAACAATCACATAGTTTTGTTTTTTAGAAAATCTAATTTGACATATTATCCTTAGGTAGCCGGATATCTTTTTAGATACACGGATTTCTTTATTTAGAGGAAAAAATACATTTTCATGCATTGCATTTTCCATGTTCATGCATTGTATTTAATATGTGATTTTTGCTATGATATATTTCCATGGTATTATTATTACTTTGATTTACATTTTATGATGTTATATTGTTTGCCATATGATTTTGAATATTTCATGCTTTCCTATATTTTTTATTTAGTCATTTATTTTTGTCACATTATTTAGCATATACTATGTTCATGCATTTTTATTTTATTTTCATGCATATTTTATGATATAGCATTATTTTATGTTTCATGTCATTTCTTGTCACTTAGATCATATTCCATGTCATTTAGATTATATTATTTAGAATATGCCATGTCATTTAAAATATGCCATATCATTTAAAATTGCCATGTCATTTAAATCATTTTATTTCATTTAGAATATACCATGATACTTAAGATTTTTCATTTCATCTAGAATATACTATGCCATTTAAATTATATCATATCATTTAGGTTGCATTATATCATCTAGACTTTGCTATGTCATTTTATTTATGTCATACATGTTCATATTCATTTTTTTAAATGTTTTTTTTTTAAAAAAAAAAGGATAATGATTTTCAATAAAAAATAAAGATATTCTCGAATTAAAATAATTCATGAGTTCTCTATCGGGTTTGCTGGAGGGAATATCATCAATTATCATTAAATATTATAATGATATTAAATATTTTGTAATTTATTTAAAAATAATATTTTAATAATATTTCTCACTCTTAATAATGGGATATATTTGGAATTTTAAAAAATATGCAAGGGCAAATCTGATATAAAAATTATGATCCTATTCCATGAAATTAGAAATAAAAAAATAATAAGCTATTCTTGAATGTAGGTCAAGAATAACTATGACAATATGAAAAGTAATAAGGATGTAATAACCTATTACAAGTAATAATCAAAACATAAATCAAACTATTGAATTACTATTTATTGAAGAATAATGAGAGAATAACATTCCTATTTCACCCAACCAAAAATAATGTTAGTTTTGGGTTTGTTCAAATTTGGATTGTTAATTTTTTTAATCAAATTAAATTAAATCGATGAATTGAATCAAATTTTCGGATTCCAAGCGTTTTTTTTTTAACGTTCGAAATTCAAAACAAAGACAGGAGCGTCTTCCCTCCTCTTTCTATAAAGTTTGAAATTCAAACAAGGAAAAGACTCCCTGCTCTCTCTCTCTCTCAAACAACATATTAGAAATTCGATTTGGGGATTGCTGTGCAGTGATTTTAGGCCTAAAAAGAAAGAAAAAAAAAAATCAAAATGGACAAGTATGAGAAACTGGAGAAGGTAGGGGAAGGTACCTACGGCAAGGTTTACAAGGCCAAAGACAAGGCAAGCGGCCAATTGGTGGCCCTCAAGAAGACCCGTCTTGAGATGGACGAGGAAGGCGTTCCTCCCACCGCTCTCCGAGAGGTCTCCCTCCTCCAGATGCTCTCCCAGTCCCTCTACGTTGTCCGTCTCCTTTGCGTCGAACACGTCGACACCAACATGAACGGCGGCTCTAAGGCCAATCTCTACTTGGTCTTTGAGTACCTTGATACCGATCTCAAGAAGTTCATCGATTCCCATCGCAAGGGTCCCAACCCCAGGCCCCTCCCTCCCTCCCTCATTCAGTCCTTTCTCTTCCAGCTTTGCAAAGGCGTCGCCCACTGCCACAGCCACGGCGTCCTCCACCGCGATCTCAAGCCCCAGAACCTTCTCCTTGACAAGGACAAGGGTATCCTTAAAATTGCAGATCTGGGTCTTGGCCGTGCTTTCACTGTTCCTCTCAAGAGCTACACTCATGAGATTGTCACGCTCTGGTACAGGGCCCCAGAGGTTCTGCTTGGCTCCACTCACTACTCCACCGCCGTCGACATGTGGTCCGTCGGATGCATCTTTGCTGAAATGGTTAGAAGGCAAGCATTGTTCCCCGGAGATTCCGAGTTCCAGCAATTGCTTCACATTTTCAGGTATATTTGTTTCTTCCTCATCATCTGTCCCTAGCAGCCGCATTTTTACTCTTATTCTCTTATTGTTAATTATATGTTTTGGGTTGGGTGAAAACTGAAAAGGTTGCTGGGCACCCCAACTGAGAAGCAGTGGCCTGGGGTTACCTCTCTAAGGGATTGGCACGTGTATCCACGGTGGGAGCCTCAGAACTTGGGACGTGCTGTTCCTTCCCTTTCTCCTGATGGAGTTGATCTTCTCTCCGTATGTCCTCAATTCTTTTACTAAACATAAACAAACTGTCCAAAGCAAACCTTCATAATATTGTCCTAATTTCTAATATAGAATCGTTTTTTCTTTAATAAAAACAAATCCCAATTGATGATGTAGGCTCATTTCGGCATCAACAATGCTACATGTTATAGTTTAAGAATAAAAAGAAGTATTAAAAATTTCTCTACTTCTATTAGGCTGCTTAATAAGAAAACTCTCATAAATTTCAATTTGATGTTCATGGATTAATTTTATAAATTAATATCCAACATAATTGCCTAAAAGTTTGTCACTCTGCCAATCATGGTAAAGTAAAATATATTAGACTCACATTGACAATAGCTTTGTTATCCGACTTTTCATTTTCTCTAAGTATCCGTGTTCTATACTTGTGTCCAACACATTCAATATGGGTATGAGGATACGATCTTTCACTTATATGAGGGTTGAGAACAGAGATAGAAAAAGCTTTGAAACAAATTAGAATTCACTTTGAATTTCATTGTATGTTATAGTTGGAATATAGCAATAGTTTGAGTGATTCAGTCATTAAGCCTTTTATTCTATGATGATCATATACTCAAAACTATTTAAAGATCAGAAAGGAAAAAGTAGCAATATACATGACATGTGTGTCAGTTATATCTTTCCGTCGATCTTTATGCATGTGTGCCTACATGCATAGGTGTGACAGCAAAAGAAGGAACTGAAAAGAGTCATTGTGGTTGCCTTTTACTCTTTTAATTTCTATTTCCTTTAGCCTTTTGCAAACAATGTATAATGTAAAGCAGGATATGCCTTAAAAAGGGTTGTGAATTAGTTATGAGGCTTTTATAACACCTCAATCAATTCATGGTGATATATCAAATGAGAAAAGGCTAAAAAGAAACAGCGAGACAAATGATAAAGGAAAGTTTCTTTAAAAGATTATGGACATTGTTATTGTAGAAGAGAAAGAGCGTGTTTGAGAACTTGAAATGTTTATTGTGGTTTTTTCCCCTTCTCAGTCAGCTCACTTGAAACCAAAATTTTCATTTTGTATAGCAATGGAGTTTCTTGAAAGGAGATATGTCAATTTGAAGTCATACACCATGATCATCATAAATAATTACATAACAAAATAACACATAACAAAATGTTTCCCTTGTATGACAACAATTACTTCATGCTCATGATTTATTGATTTACCTCTTGCATTACTTACACATGTTGGAGGCTAATAGCTTGCTGTGTTTGGTTATTGCAGAAGATGCTTAAATATGATCCGGCAGAGAGAATATCAGCGAAAGCAGCAATGGATCATCCTTATTTTGACAGCCTTGACAAGTCCCAATTCTGAATTTGCATTGCTTGGTTATAGTATTATATAGAATTTACTCTTCTTGCTTAGAATGGTATATTGCTATTCACTAGATGCTCGCTTCCCTGAGTTCAAAGCACCAACTTTGGAGAAAGCTTCAAAATATGTGTTGGGAAATTAGTTGTCATCATCTAGGTGATCCAAACAAGCTTTGACAAATGAATTTTAGTTTGGCATGTGTGTTCATGTACCTGCTAGCTTTTCTTGAGTTTGTAATGATCGAGTGATATCAACTAGTTAAAATTGAAACTCTTCTTGATATCTGATTTAATGCGATTTTAATCTTTTTATTGAGCATCTCTTTAGGTAACTTTGAATGTCTTTGAGGCAGTGGACTACTTTTAGCAATAGTTGAGCTTATTGCAGTTTACTTTTGTTGCTGTGGAATGCTTTGAAGTTCTTGAATGAGTCGGTACTATTGGAAAGTTATAAATCGATTTAAGTTTTGTATAATTAGTAATCTGTGATCCTTTCAGGCTGGTTGTAGTTTCGAGGGTCACCTTTCCTTGTGGGATTCATCTTTTGCATATGTAGATGTCTTGTCTAATTGATTAATACTAGCAAGATAGCGGCAATGCTGAAGATCTGCCTTGTATTTACAATTTAGTATTACCGATTTCCGTGAATAGCTGTCTGAATGTGATTCAGGTTCTCATGGAGAATCAATTGTGCAGCTATGAAGCACGGACACGGGGAAACTCCTTCGTACCGGTGTTGTACCTGCGTTCGACATGAACACGTTGCCGACACGTTGAAATACATATGAGACACGTCGGGACATGATAAAAAAATTAAAAATCAAAATGGGCTGATGGCAACCCTTCCAAATGAGGATGAATTTGCAGAGAATAAGGAAGAAGAAACCTGCAAAAGAGAAGGAGGAAGAAAGAACACGCAGAAAAGAGAAGAAAACAAAAAGAAGGAAGTTCAGAGAGGAGGAGAATTATGTTATCAAAATATCATAGTACTCATTTCCTATTCCTCATTCCATATATGCCATTTCCTTCCCGAGAATCTCGGCATCGTTGCCACTAACACTCAGCAACAGAATAACAGCAATTACAGAAACAAATACAGAAGCAGTAACAATGATAACAGAAACAGTAATAATGCAACGATAATAAAGCTAATGGACCGGACTCTAATATGGACTCTAATGGGCTAAATGAATACTGGACTGCAACCCATACAAGTATTTCGACTCCCCTAACTAACTTAACTGCCAGCATCTTTGTTATATTCATGACCTGCATCAATACCCCCTGGATGAAAACTATCCTTGACCTCAAGGATGAAAAGTAGGATATTGTTGTTGAAGACGATGCAGGAGCTCCCATGAGGCATCCTCAGGAAACGTATTGGACCATTGAACTAAGACTTCTGTAACAGCTCGATTGCCCCTTTTTGTCATTCTACGATCCAAAATCTGAATTGGTTCCTTAGCAACAGTACCACCAGCAGCAATAATGGGTAACTGTGCTTGAGCTGGCAGAGAGCCAATATGTTTTTTCAGTTGAGATACGTGGAAGGTGGGGTGCACCCGTGATCCGGGAGGCAATTGGAGGGTGTAAGCCACTGCTCCAACTTTGGCTGTCACTAGAAAAGGGTCAAAAAACTTAGGAGAAAGTTTCATACTAGCCCTGCGAGCCACAGATTGCTGCCTATAGGGCTGCAATTTCAAATAAACCCAATCCCCTACCACAAAGGATCGCTCAGTTCTCCTTCTGTCAGCTGTTGACTTCATCCTATTTTGGGCCCGGAACAAATAGAACTTAAGCATTCGAAGAGCTGCATCTCGAGCTTGAAGACTTCTATCAACCGTAGCCACTAGAGATTCACCAGGCATATAAGGTAAATGGATCGGAGGAGCTTGACCATAAACCACTTCATAGGGAGAGCTATGAATCGAAGAGTGATATGAAGTATTATACTAGTATTCAGCTAATGGTAACCACTTCACCCAGTCCTTAGGTGTCTCACCAGTCATGCAGCGTAAGTATGTTTCAAGACCTCGATTGACCACTTCTGACTGTCCATCAGTCTTATCCCTATCAGAGACGATAGTCTGTGGAATACCATGTAGTTTGAAGACATTATCCAGGAAAGCTTGAGCAACAGACAAGGCTGTGAAAGGATGAGCCATGGCAATGAAATGAGCATATTTGGAAAGGCGATCCACTACTACAAGGATAGTATCATATCCACCGGACTTGGGCAAGGCTTCTATGAAATCCATACTGATATCAGTCCAGATTGTATTAGGTACTGGTAGTGGCTGCAATAACCCCGGGCTAGCAGTGTTATCATATTTTTGCTTCTGGCAAACAGAGCACTCTTTAATACGCCTTTTTACATCCTTTCGCAGACCTTTCCAATATAGGGAAGTGGTGATCCTGTGAATTGTAGGCTGGACACCAGAGTGACCTCCAATAGGGCCAGCATGGAAGTAATCCATGATTTCCTCTCGTAAACCTGGAGAATTCCCAACCACCAGTTTGCCATTTCTCTTGAGTAGTCCCCCAACCATAGAGTACTTGGAAGGCTTGGCTGAATTCAGAGACAAATCAACCATCAATCTTTGGATGTGATCATCGGTTTGCCAGGACAATTGTATTTTCTGTAACAAATCAGTATCCATAAAGGATATGGCCATCAACTGTGAATTAGCTGGTATAGGGGGACGAGATAAAACATCAGCAACCTTGTTGGTAGAACCCTTCCTATAACAAATGGTGTAGTCATAACCCATCATTTTGGTGACCCAAAGCTGTTGTGCTGGTGTGACAGCTTGATGATGTAGCAGGAATTTAAGACTTTGGTGGTCAGTCTTAATGGTGAAATGCATGCCTATCAGGTATGAACTCCATTTCTTGACTGCTAAGAGAACTGCCAACATTTCTTTGTCATAGATGGAGAATGCCTGATGTCTGGGACCTAATGCCTTGCTATAATATGCGATTGGTCGACCCTTCTGTGTTAGGACTGCCCCAACACCAATATTTGATGCATCAGTTTCCACAGTGAACTCAGAAGAAAAATCAGGCAGAGCAAGGACAGGAGCTGTAGTCATAGCAGCTTTAAGCCTGTTGAAGGCCTGTGTAGCTGACATAGTCCACTCCCAAGATTCCTTTTTCAGTAGGTTGGTTAACGGCTGGGCAATCAGTCCATAGCCTTGAACAAATCTTCTGTAATACCCCGTGAGGCCTAAGAACCCTCTAAGTTGCTTAACTGTTGTAGGCAGGGGCCAGTTGATCATACAATGAACCTTACTGGCATCCATAGTGATACCCTGAGGAGTGATGATATGCCCCAGATATTCAATTTCCTGAGTAGCAAATGCACACTTGCTTTTCTTCACATACAATTGATGGTGTTGCAAGACTTCAAACATCTGTCTCAAATGGTCCAGGTGAGCAGTAAATGAGGCAGAATAGATGAGTATGTCATCAAAGAAGACTAACACAAACTTCCTGAGGAATGGCTTAAACAGTGAGTTCATGAGACTCTGAAATGTCGAAGGTGCATTGGTAAGGCCAAAAGGCATCACAAGGAACTCGTAATGACCTTCATGAGTACGGAAGGCTGTTTTATGGATATCCCTGTCACACATCCTAATCTGGTGGTAACCAGATCGCAGATCTAACTTTGAAAAATAAGTTGTATTTGTTAATTCATCTAACAACTCATCGATCAAAGGAATTGGGAATTTATCCTTGATGGTAAGTTGATTGAGTTGGCGATAATCAACACAGAGCCTCCATGTGCCGTCCTTCTTCTTAACCATGACAATAGGAGAGGCAAATGCACTAGTGCTATCTCGGATAATGCCTGCTTCAAGCATCTCAGTGATCAGCTTCTCAATCTCAGTTTTCTGGGCAGCAGGGTGCCTATAGGGTCGAATGCGAACAGTTTGAGTCTCATCCTTCAAGGGAATTCTATGATCATGAACTCGAGATGGTGGGAGACCTTGAGGTTCAGCATACAGAGAATCAAACTCCTGCAGTAATGATTGCACTGCTTGTGACTCAGAAGTGTACTGTGCTTCTGGTGCAGGGCATCCAACAATGGAAGTGCCAGTAGTTAGTAAATAAGCACAAGGCTGAGTTGTTATTCCTGACAACAAGGATAACAGCAACTTTGTGGCAAGTTTCTGAGATAGCATATGAGGTGGACTAGGTTGGACCCCGCGCAACACACACCAAGTGTCCTCAAGTTGAAATTTCATGGATAAGGTATTGAAGTCCCACAATATTTGGCCTAAAGTGGTTAACCATTGCACTCCCAATACTGCTTCACAACCTGCTAGATCCAGCACCATGAAGTCAGTAGTGAATTCCGCTCCTTGTGAGGACCAAACAACCTCTTTACAGCCTGAAGTGTATAAACAGCCACCATCAGCAATGGTGACACTAAGCTGATGATTAGGTCGTACCAACAACCCCAGTTTCTTCACCACAGAAGTATCCAAGAAGTTATGTGTGCTCCCCGAATCCACTAAAATACTGATCACATGCTTCCCAATCAGTCCCTGTACCCTCATTGTCTGAAACCCCGTTGTACCAAGCATAGCCTGTAAGGATACAACAGGTTGGTCACCTACTTCAGTCTCTGATGCTAGTATCTCAGGGTTATCCACACAGTCTGAGAAAATTTCAGGTTCACTCTCCACTTCTATAGGATCAGTGAGAATCTGATAGAGTTGAGATTTAAAACATTTATGGCCATAAGAGTATTTGGACCCACACCAATAACAAAGTCCACGTTTCTTCCTATCTTCCATCTCAGCACTGGTAAGTGGTTTAGGTCGATTAGTAGGTGCAGGATAAGGTCGAGGCTGGGAAAAGGAGAAGGATCGATTAGTTGAGCTATTACTACTGTGTGGACTAGGTGGGATCCGTGGGGTTGGCAGCAGAGGCGGTAATAGGGCTGGTTTGAAGTTATGGTTTGGAGGAGGACCTGTATATGGAACAGATCGGTAAGGAGTGGGATTGAGGGGAAAAGGGTTGAGTGGTTTCTTCACAGCAGGTTGGATTATGGATTCAATGTGTTTAGCCAAATGGAGAGCTTCATTCAAGATCTTTGGTCTAAACAGCCTTAAGGATTGGGAAATATCTGATTTAAGGTTACTAGTGAAGATGCTAAGGGCATACAAATCAGATAATTGCAGCAAATTAAGAATACCAACAAATTCCTCATGGAATTGATCTACAGAACCAGATTGTTTTAAATTAACCAACTCAGACATAGGGTCATCATACTCACCAGGGAAAAATCTCGATTTCATCTCCTGTAGATACGCTGGCCAATTGAGGTTGTCAAAACCACCCTGTGCATTGGCATAGTATTGATGCCATTGGAGTGCCTTCCCCTCCAAGTTGAGCATCACTACCCTGACCTTGTTGTCATCAGCAATACCTTCTGCCACAAAATACTGTTCCAGCTTGAGCAACCAACCTTTAAAATCCTCTCCATTGAATCTGGGACATTCCCATTTAAAGGATCGATGGGTGCCCTGTTCATGGTAGGCTGGCCGAACCGGAGTCAAGAGTTGTCCCATTGCATCTAACTGTGCTTTACCCTTACATGGATCTGAAGAACCAGAAGGAGAGGAAGCCTCTCGTTGGAATCTCTTGGTTGTGAGAAGCTCAAAAAAATTTTTAAGCTCCAACTTGATCTCTGTGTGAAAGCCATCAAACCGCTCTTCAAAATTTTTGTCCAGATGTTGAACCTCAGCTTGTGTCCGTGAGAGTTCCTGTTGAACCTGTGTGAGTTCCTTCTGGAGACGAGTGGTAATGCCTTCTGCCATTGTGTCAAGTCGATAGCTCTGATACCTTTGATGGCAACCCTTCCAAATGAGGATGAATTTGCAGAGAATAAGGAAGAAGAAACCTGCAAAAGAGAAGGAGGAAGAAAGAACACGCAGAAAAGAGAAGAAAACAGAAAGAAGGAAGTTCAGAGAGGAGGAGAATTCTGTTATCAAAATATCATAGTACTCATTTCCTATTCCTCATTCCATATATGCCATTTCCTTCCCGAGAATCTCGGCATCGTTGCCACTAACACTCAGCAACAGAATAACAGCAATTACAGAAACAAATACAGAAGTAGTAACAATGATAACAGAAACAGTAATAATGCAACGGTAATAAAGCTAATGGACCGGACTCTAACATGGACTCTAATGGGCTAAATGAATACTGGACTGCAACCCATACAAGTATTTCGACTCCCCTAACTAACTTAACTGCCAGCATCTTTGTTATATTCATGACCTGCATCATGGGCACGGTTCGACACGGTGGACACAAGAAAATCAAGGAGGTTTGAGCGTTGTGGTGGAGGAAGATGTCGGAGCAAGAGGTGAAAGGTCTTGGTTTAAAACCTAGATCTAGGTTTTTTTATGAAGGTTTTCGAAAATCTAATCCGCTGAATGGGTTAAAGAGGCTGAAAAGAATCGAAAGAAGTTTTTTTCTTATTTTTATGGCAATGACAGATGGCGGTGGCCATTACTGGCGACAGCGGCGGAGTTTCGTCTGGATTCTAGGTTTAAAACTGATTTTCGATGGAAGAAGAAGAGTGGTAGAGAGAGAGAGAGAGGAAAAGATGAAAAATGAAAGAAAAGGAAGATTTTGGGATTTTATAATTCTTCTAAACTCACCGTTTCACTTAGAATGAAAAAGAGAAGATTGGGCTGCTATATTTTGACCCATTACTTGAGTCCAAATATGCTTACTTAGTCAAGATATGTTTTGGGCTGTTACTTGAATTGGGTTTCAGCCCAATAATTATAACATATAACTATAATTTTTATATTATATTTAGAGAATATAAATTAATCTTGAAAATTGGATTGTGTATGATATATTTTGTGTAATAATAAGAGAGCTTTGTTAAAATATTAATTCTATATTAATGAAAAATATCAATATTTATGTTTACATGTATATTTTTACATAACATATATTATATTTTTATTATCGTGTCATGTCTGTGTACTTATTTTTTAGAAATTATTGTGTAGTTGTATCTGTATCTTGTTGTACTCTTATTGCGTTTTCATACTTCATAGTTATACAGCGTAAGACACCAGGTAAGTGGGTTAGTGTATATATATATATATATATGCCTTAAATAGCATGTTCACTTTTGTTTGCTAATGAATTTATGAACAAGCCTTCAAATAAGTCAAGGTAAATCTTATTTGTATTTTAGGTTGTGGATCTTAAAGTTGAGAGAAACATCGGTGTAGGTTTCAAGTCTATGAAATACTATATTATCAAGTGTCAATGTCTTGGTAGTGGGTTTCATATATCCATGTCCTTGTAGTAAATACAGCACAAGCGAGTACATTGCTTTGATAGTTTGACACTTTGGTTAGGATATAGTTTCAAAGATGAAAATTGTGCGTTTGAAGGGTGATGTTTATTAAGCAAATTTTTGTAGGTACAAATAAGCCATTACTTATAAGGCTTCTTGACCAATAGGTTGAATCCTTTTATTCTTCAATGGTTGGACTAAGATCATTGATAAGTGATGGCATATCATAACTTCATGATGATGCTTATTGCAAACCCTTACTCTATTACTTGGATTTTGAGGTGTCGGAACCAGTTATGTGTTTGAAATGGATATGTTATTATAATTTTTTTTTATTAATATTTGGAGGGTCAGACTTCTATACTCATGTTCGTATAATATGTTTCAAATTCAGATATGATAAAAAAAAATGAAAAATTAGAGCAACATATATAATCTTGTTCATATGATATGTTTCAGATTCAAGTATGTTAAGAGTTATAGGAGTTTAACATGATCAACATATATAGGAGTCTAACATGATCATGAGTACAGCCTAACAGGTATGTCTTCAAGGGCTACTTGTTTAAGGACCCTTGGTTATTGCATTTGCAGCCATAACAAGGGCAATTGTTTGTATAGCTTTTATTATTATTTATACAATGAGTTGACTATATAATGCTATTATTATGTGTATAATCAATTAAAGAAAAATAAAAACATTAAATAAGATAAATTAAGAAAAAATTATCTATCTATATAATACACTAGTACATGGTCACATGTTTTGCAAGTGCATATATATATATATATATTTCTAAATATGTATTATTATTATTAATGTATTTTTAAATTATAATTATAAAATATAAATAAGTGAATTTTTTTAATAAGCAAACAGCCATGGTGTAAGAATTTCTAGCTAGGCCAATTCCCTGAAAAGCTGTTCAATTCTTAACAGGGTAACTAGCATCCATAGCAATACCGCAAAGACCTCTTTCATCAGTGGATTCACGTTGCATCCTTATATAGCCAGATTCACCCCAGGTGGTGCCCCAGGAATTCTTCACCAGCCAGTACTTTGTACCACCATCTTCTCCATAGCCAACTACTGAAACTCCATGGTTGAGTTGATATCCACAAAATCCATTGAAGAAACCTTGAGAATAGAATTGAAATTCATACCCTCCAGCATCGATGGCAACAGATACAGGTTGATTAGCAACTGCTTCTTGTAGACGTTTCTCATTGTTTTCAGGTACTGTTTTATATCCACTAATTGTTACTGCATCATTTCTAGTTTTGATACTGTCGCAGTTGCCATCTTTTCCCTTGTATGGATAGTTTTCCTCAGTGGTGATTCCACCGTTCTTTATAATGAACTCAAATGCTTTTTGCATGAGTCCACCGTTGCAGCCTTGGTTCCATGAGTTGACGTCACAATCAACAAGCTCTTGTTCTGAAAGAGATGTCAACTTTCCTGTTTTAATTTGATTGATCCCTTCTATGGCTGCCACTGCTGAGAATGCCCAACAACTCCCTGTATCAAAAGGTAGGTGATGTTAAATCATGCTTGTTTGACCCTTCACATTAATTTAAATCTTTTTTAAAGAGAGCCATCCATTAGTCATTGCTACAACTATAGAATATAGTAGCTAGCTAGCTAGCTAGCTAGCTAGGTTCAATGTCATGGTAATTGAAGGGATCATCTAATGAAGTTATTGACTTTCTTTATTTTGTTTCTCGATCTCCTATTTTCATTTGTATCTCTTCCCTCTGTAGTTAACTTGCGCTTTTTACTTGGTGCAAGAAGCAAAGGGTCAGATCATAATCAGGAAACTGTTAATGAGACATGATGCCTTGGTTGGACTAGGTAGAATTGACTACAACTAAGCAAACAAGCATTTGTGCATGAAGTAAAAATTTAGTTTGAAATTATATATTCTAATTTATATAAATTGGAACACAAGTCATACCACAGTTGCCTTGATTCTTGATTGGAGTTACGGCACCTTTCTTTCTCCAGTCTATGCTTGCTGACAAATTGTAAGATTTGTCATGTTGGAAGCTCTTACTCTCTCTTGGAGATCTTCGGCTCTGCAGGTAACCCAAATAGCTAGCTCTGAACTCATCATTTGTCATGTCTGCAAATTTGTTGTCAGTTAGCTTGAATGATAGGTTTTGCGAATTGATACAATCAATGAGTTGAGAATTGGATTTATAAATCCCAAAGCGCAATGTCCATTCATCCTTATTCTTGTACTTTCGGCCATGTTGGACCAGCCATCTTTCATATCTTTCTTGCATGTCTTTTGGATCATATTTTTCAGAGCAGTTGTTTCTAGACGATACCCGTGAGGACATCCACAAAGCGCACACAAGTAAAAGAGCGAAACTAGCATTCTTCACCATCGCTGCACTGCCAACTTTTATCTCAAAATTAGCTGGAATATATGCAAGCAGATAGAGAACAGGAGGAATTTCCCTTCTGCTTATAAATAAAGGGCTCGGCTTGAGTGACAAATTTTATACTTGTTTTGGATACGCATTTTGATTCATTTATTATGTGCTTATATATGCTTTTGTTTCATGAATTTCAGTTATGTTTTTGCTGTTTGTTCATGTTTTTTGCGCTTGCGAATTTCTACGGGGCAAGTCTTCTATGTTTTTGCAATCCAGCTATTCTGGATGGGTTGCATATTGGTTTGATAAGGACAAAAGAGGCAAGCCACTTAGATATCACAGCAGGTTCATTGGGAATTCTTAATCTAAAGCAAAACTGTTGCTGGCTGAGACAAAATTGAAGTAACGTTAAGAATTTGTGCTTTGCTTCCCCATATATGTTCATGCTAGTAAAAAGATTAGTATTCGGTGGCTTGACAATATTGTCTTAAGCCTAAGGTAGTAACTGGTAATGTTTTGGAGTTGCATCTGAATGTACCAATTCAGTTCTGATTGGTACTGGTTTATGTTCTCTGGATTTAGGTGAATGTCGGATACGGGTATACTGATTTTTTTTTTTTTTTAATTTGTTCATATATTTGGAGGATCATATCTCACACCTATATCAGAATACGTGTCGGACAAAAATATTTCAAAAAAAATAAATAGTCTGAGTAACATAGGTATTGATACAAGCTTGGACATGTGATTGCTTCAGCAAGTCATCTAAAATTGAGGAACTTGCTTGGAAAAGCCCGAAACGGAAATTATTATTAGTTCATGATGATAATAATTTCATTTGAATTGCTCTTGTGATTGTGGTATCCTTGTAATGGTTTATCAATGAAGGGAGGAAGGGCTTCTATTTTATGATTAATTTGTTAACATTTAACGGCTAGCATGTGAAAGTTTCCCATTATCAATTAAGTCAACAAAAGGTAATATTTTTCAAAAGAAATATACATAGTTGGTGGTGGTGTTTGGTTTTTGATGAATAATTTATCATGTATAAGCATGTATAAGTTGACAAAACTGTGTAAATTAAACATGCTCATGACGACTTTGAAATTTTATATTTTTCCGTAACTGTAATATTTTTGCTTAATGAGATTTTAGTTAAATCTCAAAAAATAATAACGGTTGGAAAATATAAATGCTATATACTATAAAATATAAATAGAAAAAAAGAAGAAGAACTGGATATATATATTATACGAACAGATTACAACAAATATGCAGAATTGAATATAAAGACACTTACAGTAATTGATTTGAAAAAAATCAATATCGAGTCAAGATTGGACCTCTAACCTTAAGACTTTTTTGCTTGTCTAAGGTGCTTGCAGTATCGATGCAAATCGTCTCCCAGGTTTCCTCGATAAACGTTGCAAATGAGAGCACACTCGGATGCAACACAGCGAACAGAAGAATGCCTAGTCTCTCTCAGATGACAGGAATATTTTAGTGAATTAGTGAATTGAAACAGATAGAAAACACTCCTATTTATAGAAACAAAGAAGTCTGTTCGGTCAGACACACCTGTAGGATAAGAACCGGTTCGGACAACAGACAAGTCTGTTGCAATGAACTGATTCATCCAACAGGCAAAGACACAACTGTAGGAAAAGAGAAAGATCGATTTGGATAACCGAACAGACACATTCTAGAAGAAGAATTATTTGGAAAAAATAAAATAAAGCTGGTTGGTGTTGAGTTGGTTCGGTTTGGACAAAAAATTAAGCCGGTTGGGCAGTAAAAGATTAATTACAGACCCAAACCCGACCCAGCCCAATCTCGGCTCGGCGGCGGCGGCGCGCGCACGTTTCGTCCAGCCCAAGTTGTGTAGGTCCTCACCTTCCACAAAAACTTGTGTGCCCCTTGGGGCCCAACCTACCATGACACTCTAGCTTATATAAACTATAAGGTAAAGCCATTCTTAGTCCTATGTGGGATTGACTACCACACATACCTTCAACCAACTTTCCTTCCTCTTCAAGTAGGTAAATAATGAGACTAATTTCTCATTCACTTTGATATCAATTGTGTACGTTAATGTAAACTGTGTATCTAGCTATGACAATCTACGTATTAGAATACGTATTTTGTATGTATACACTTAATATACACTATGATATCCAAAAATCCTCCACATGAATGGAAATTGTATGAATAAAAAAACGAACTGACTCGGAGTACAAGAGAGACTTTCTTTGAAGAGTAATTGCATCAAGATAGGTAGCTTCTGGCTTTGAACCTTCCATAGTGAATAACTATCAGATTTACTCGGCTAACTAGTGAACATGATGTCTTGAACTTTTCAACCTTTCGTGTAAACCAAGACAATAGTTATCACACAATTCCCCTTTGAACATCTTCGGTTGATGAGATTCAAGCTGGTATTGGACTTCAAGATCTATTGCATGTTCCAACTGGGCCTATTACAAGGTCAAGATCCAAGAAGCTCAAGGAAGCTATGCAAGGTTTGGTGCAAAGGACTTGGGAAGAATCTACAAGTATTTTAAGCAATGTCAAGCCATTCAAGTTAGGCTGCTTGAATGAGAAAGACCAAGAATTGGTCCATGTGATCGAAGCTTTACATGATGGGCCATAGAGGAATTCAAGGGGGCGACAATATTAATGAATTAGTGGGCCTGTTTTTAGTTCATTATCTAATATGAAGTGAGGACCAATTCATTAATGATGTGGTGCCTAAATTAGAAGTTTTAGTTGGGCCTTATTATGATCTATTAGGCTTTTGGGCCTGATTTATGTATTATGTCCATTAGGCTTGTAGGGTCTATCTTCATTAAACTTGTTGGACATCCTTTTAATTTAATTAGGTTTGGGCTTGAGCATGTTCAACTCATATTTAGGGAGTTTTATTATTATTATTTAGGTCTGGCCGAATTCATCATGTAACTAGAAATTAGGGTTAGGTTAATATAGAGGCTATAAATACATGTTCTAGCTTCTATTCATTTTAACAATTTTGAATTTAGTGAGTTTGAATTTATTCAAAGTGAGTGTTTCACTCTTTTTAGTTCTTGACAGAACTAGCGAACTTATCAAAGAATTCCTTTTTTTGTGGCCTTCTTCCTATCAAACTTAAGTTCTAGAAACAAATGTTCTTGGGGTTTAGTTAGCTTAGCTAATCTAGGTTCTTTGATCCAAGATTTTTACGGGTTTAAGTTCTATTGCCTGAATCTTGGCTTTCTTGGGATTATGGTATTTCAATTTGTTAGTGGGTTCAAAGGTTTTAACCCTATGGGTTCACATCAGTTGGTATCAAAGCTTAGGTTGAAATCAGGTCTAATATTTTTACCCTCTTTATCATATTGCAGGGTTTAGGGTGATATCCTTTTTATCAATCTCACAAGATTTTAGGGTTTCAGGCATTCTTGTCTTGGGGTTATAGCGTTAGGCATTACTGTCTTGGGGTTATAGTTTTTAGGCAGTCTTGCTTTGGGGTTTCGTTTCTTGTAATTGAATCAAATCAATCTAACAACATTTTGGGGTTTCAGACATTCTTGTCTTGGGGTTATAGCTTTAGGCATTTTTCCTAAGGTTATAGTTTTTAGGCAGTCTAAGTTTGGGGTTTCAGTCTTGAAAAGTGGTTTAGATCAAGATTTCGTTTCTTGAATTCTTGATCTATTAAAATTTATTCTTGTTGATTCTTGATCCGAATCTTGAAAAAAAAATTCAGAGGGGCATTCGAACAGTCCCAAGAAAGAAAAAAGAAGTTTATCCAAGATTTCAAGAAAATCAAGAAGTCTCGTTCTTGAAAAAAAAAAAATAAGAAAAGTGTTCGAACAACAAGAAAAAAAAGAAAGATTCGAAAAAGATCAAGGCTAATAGGAAAGATTTGAATTCTTGGTAATCTTGTTCTTGTTTTTTACTTGTTTTACCTTCTTACTAATTGTTTCTTGTTTCTTGAGTCTTTTGCTAGGTAGAATTAAGCAAGGGGAGTTCTTGAAGAGTTTTTCTAGTTCCTAAAGTACTTGAAAGAGGAAATATAGTGGTAAAAGACAAGAGTAAGTAAGATTATTAAATAAAAAGTCTAAAAGAGTGCAAACAAGAGTTGGAGTGATATCATATTTGAGTGTAAATACTAAGGGAGTGTGTGAGTTTAAATTTTCATTATCACTAACATTTGTTTTGTAGCAATCTTAAGATATCTCAAAAGAGTAGTTCATCACACCAGGGGGTTGAAAATCCATTCTTTACGTGGAAAGCCATGCAACAATCATTTGAGCGCATGAATCTTGTGATGGCGGATATGTCAGATAAGTTAGGGAGACAATCGACAACCATTAAAAACCTACAAGATGGGCAACATTGGGGAGCTAGGCATGAGCCTAGTGTGGTTGATGAGCATGACTTTGTTGAGGAGGAAGATGAGGAGGTTGCTATGGGTAGGCCTAGAGGAGTTAGGCATGGAGTAGCAGCTAGGAGAAACACTAGGGGTCATGATTGGGAAAATAGAGAAGATAGGAACCTTGGGAACATTAAAATGAAAATTCCACTATTCCAAGGTAGAATTGATCCAGAGGTGTATTTGGAGTGGGAGAAAAAAAAAGTTGATCTTTGATTGTCACAACTATTCGGAGGAGAAGAAGGTGAAGTTGGCAGTCATTGAATTTATTGATTATGCCATAGTTTGGTGGGATCAACTAGTAACCAGTAGGAGGAGAAACCATGAGAGACCTATAGAGACATGGAGGGAATTGAAAGCTCTCATGAAAAGGAGGTTTGTACCTAGCCACTATTATAGGGACCTTTACCAAAAGCTTCAAAACCTTACCCAAGGGTCAAAGGAATGTAGAGGATTACTATAAGGAGATGGAGGTGGCTATGATTAGAGCCAATGTAGAGGAGGATCGGGAAGCCACCATGGCTAGATTTTTGAGTGGCTTACATAGAGACATAGCCAATGTTGTGGAGTTGCAGCATTATGTGGAGGGAGAAGACATAGTGCACATGGCTATGAAGGTAGAGAGGCAATTGAAAAGAAAAGGGGCAGCAAGGTATTCTTCGGTTTCTAGCACTCCTTGGAAACCAAAGTGGGACAAAGACCGGGCTGTTGTCAAAGGCAAAACCAAACCACCAAAGGGGAATGAAGAGAGCACTAGCAAAGGCAAACCCAAGGTATTTCAAAATTCCAATTCTTCGAGGAATAGAGATATTAAATGCTTTAAATATTTGGATTCAGGCCATATTTCATCTAAATGTCCAAACAAAAGGGTGATGATCATGAATGCTAATGGTGAAGTCATGACCGAAAGTGAGGATAATTGTGATGACATGCCGAAATTGGAGGATGCTAGTGATTGTGATGGTGATGATGCTGACTTGGACTACCCCGTGGAAGGTAAATCTCTTGTTGCTAGGCGTGCTTTTAATGCACAAATTAAAATAGATGATGTAGAGCAACAAAGGGAAAATATTTTTCATACTAGATGTTTTGTGAACAATAAAGTATGTAGTATGATTATTGATGGGGGGAGTTGCACCAATGTAGCTAGTACTACCTTAGTAGAAAAGTTGGGTTTACCTATGCTTAAACATCCTAAGCCTTACAAATTGCAATGGTTGAATGATTGTGGGGAGGTTAAGGTAAATAGGCAAGTAAGGGTAGCTTTTACTATTAGGAGGTATAGTGATGAGGTTCTTTGTGATGTAGTGCCTATGCATGCTGACCATCTATTGTTGGGGAGGCCATGGCAGTATGATAGGAGGGTTACACATGATGGGTTTAGGAATAGGTAGCGCTTTGTAAAAGATGGCAAAACCATCAACCTTGTTCCTTTAACACCAAAGCAGGTCTATGAAGACCAATTGAAATATATTTTTGAGAAAAAAGAATTGAGTTTGGCCGAATCTAATGAGGAAAAAAGGAGAGAACAAAAAAAAAAAAAAAAAAAAAAGATTGGCCAAAAAAGGGGAGGAAAAAGAAAGTGAAAAAATAGAGAAGTGGCTGAAAAAAAGAAAGTGATGCCACAAGAAAGAAAAACAAAACCAAAGATGAGCTTTTATGCAAAAGAGAGTGAGATTAAGAAGGATTTTTTAGAAGATCAGCCCATGATCTTCCTTGTTTATGAAGAATCATATCTTAATCTTGATGAATCTAACCAAGCTCTTCCTAGTGTTGTGGTTTCTTTGTTACAGGAATTTGAAGAGTTATTCCCAGACGAGATGCCAAGTGGGTTGTCTTCCATAAGAGGCATTGAGCATCAGATTGATTTTGTACTCGGAGCAGTCATTCCAAACCGACCAGCCTATAGAAGTAATCCGGAGGAGACAAAGGAACTTCAAAGGCAAGTTGAAGACTTGATGAGTAAAGGGTACATAAGAGAAAGCATGAGTCCATGTGTTGTTCCAGTTCTTCTAGTGCCAAAGAAGGATGGGTCTTGGAGGATGTGTTGATTGTAGAGCAGTCAACAATATCATGGTAAAGTATCGTCATCCCATTCCTAGATTAGATTATATGCTAGATGAATTGTATGGATCTTGTGTTTTTAGTAAGATAGATCTTAAAAGTGGTTACGATCAGATTAGAATGAAAGAAGGTGATGAATGGAAAACAACTTTTAAGACTAAGTATGGGTTGTATGAATAGTTAGTCATGCCATTTGGACTTACTAATGTACCTAGTACTTTCATGAGATTAATAAATCATGTTTTGCGTGAGTTTCTAATTTGTAGTAGTCTACTTTGATGACATTTTAGTGTACAGCAAAAGCTTAGATAAGCATGTTGAACATTTGTGGTTTGTGTTTAATGTGTTGAAAACTGAAAAGTTGTATGCTAATTTTAAGAAGTGTACCTTTTGCATGGATAGAGTTATATTTCTTGGATATGTTGTTAGCTCAAAAGGTATTGAGATGGATGAGAAGAAAGTCAAGGCCATCAAGGACTGGCCGATGCCCAAAGGGGTAAGTAAGGTAAGAAGCTTTCATGGTTTAGCTAGTTTTTATAGGCATTTTGTTAAAGACTTTAGCACATTGCTACACCACTCACTGAAATTATTAAAAAGAATGTTGGTTTTCATTGGGGCAATGAACAAGAGAAAGCATTTATTAATCTTAAAGATAGGTTATGTTCAGCACCTGTTTTAACATTACCTAACTTTGACAAAGCTTTTGAGATTGAATGTTATGCCTCAAGAATAAGAATTGGAGCTATTTTAATGCAGGAAAAACATCCAATCGCATTCTTCAGTGAGAAGCTTAGTGGAGCGGCCTTGAACTATCCAACTTATGACAAGGAGCTCTATGCGCTTGTTAGAGGCTTGGAGACATGGCAGCATTACCTATGGCCTAAGGAGTTTGTTATACATACTGATCATGAATCGTGAAACATCTCAAGGGTCAAGGTAAGTTGAATAAGAGACATGCTAGGTGGATGGAATACATAGAGACCTTTCCTTATGTCAATAGATACAAGCAAGGTAAGGAAAATATTGTGGCTGATGCTTTATCTAGGAGGTATGTATTTCTCACATCTATGAATGCTAAAATGCTTGGATTTGAATATATAAAGGATGAATATGCCAATGATGCTGATTTTAATGATGTATACATAGCATGTGATAAGGCAGCATTTGGTAAATTTTACAAGCATGTTGGTTTTTTGTTTAGAGAAGATAAACTATGTGTGCCTAATTGTTCTATGAGAGAGTTATTAGTACGAGAAGCACATGGAGGTGGTTTAATGGGACACTTTGGTGTCAAGAAAACCTTATAAATATTGCATGAACATTTCGTTTGGCCTAAAATGAAAAGGGATGTTATTCGCATATGTGATAGATGCATTACATGTAGAAAGGCCAAATCTAAGGTTTTACCTCATGGGTTGTATACACCCTTACCAGTTCCTAGTGAACCATGGGTAGACATATCTATGGACTTTGTATTGGGTTTACCTAGGACAAAAAGGGGTAGAGATTCAATTTATGTGGTAGTGGATAGGTTTAGCAAAATGGCACATTCATTCCATGCCATAAAACTGATGATGCAACTAACATTGCTGAATTGTTCTTTAGGGGGATAATGCACTTACATGGTCTTCCTAGAAGCATTATGTCGGATAGAGATGTTAAGTTCCTTAGTTACTTTTGGAAGGTTTTGTGGGGGAAATTGGGTACTAAACTTTTGTTTTCTACTACTTGTCATCCACAAACTGATGGGCAAACTGAAGTAGTTAATAGGACTTTAACACAACTTTTGCGAACTGTTATAGTAAAGAACTTGAAAACTTGGGAAGACTGTTTGCCATTCATAGAGTTTGCATATAATAGGACTGTGCATTCTACTACTTCTTATTCTCCATTTGAGATTGTTTATGGTTGTAATCCATTAACTCCTTTAGATTTAATGCCTTTACCTGTTGATGCAAGGAATAGTTTGAATGGGAGTAAGAAAGCTGAATTGGTGAAGTCTCTTCATGAGAAAGTAAATCTTCAAATTGAGAAAAAGAATGCAAAAGTTGCTTCAAAAGCAAACAAAGGAGGAGGCGAGTTACTTTCGAACCAGGTGATTGGATTGGGTTCATATGCGCAAGGAAAGATTTCTAGCCCATAGGAGAACCAAGTTGCATCTTCGAGGAGATGGGCCTTTCGAAATCCTTGAGAAAATTAATGACAATGCTTACAAAATGGACTTACCAGGTGAGTATAACGTTTCTGCTTCATTTAACATTTTTGATCTTTCCTTTTATGATGTAGGTGATGATTCGAGGTCGAATCCTTTTGAGGAAAAGGGGAATGATGAGAACCAAGCTTGTATTGGACTTCAAGATCCATTGCATGTTCCAATTGGGCCTATTACAAGGTCAAGATCCAAGAAGCTCAAGGAAGCTATGCAAGGTTTGGTGCAAAGGACTTGGGAAGAATCTACAAGTCTTTTAAGCAATGTCAAGTTATTCAAATTGGGCTGCTTGAATGAGGAAGACCAAGAATTGGTACATGTGATCCAAGCTTCACATGATGGGCCATAGAGGAATTCAAGGGGGCGACAATATTAATGAATTAGTGGGCTTGTTTTTAGTTCATTATTTAATATGAAGTGGGGACCAATTCATTAATGATGTGGTGCCTAAATTAGAAGTTTTAGTTGGGTCTTATTATGATCCATTAGGCTTTTGGGCCTGATTTATGTATTATGTCCATTAGGCTTGTGGGGTCTATCTTCATTAAACTTGTTGGACATCCTTTTAATTTAATTAGGTTTGGGCTTGAGCATGTTCAGCCCATATTTAGGGAGCTTTATTATTATTATTTAGGTCTGGCCGAATTCATATGTACTAGCAATTAGGGTTAGGTTAATATGGCGGCTATATATACATGTTCTAGCCGCCTATTCATTTTAACAATTCTGAATTTAGTGAGTTTGAATTTATTCAAAGTGAGTGTTTCACTCTTTTTAGTTCTTGACAGAACTAGCGAACTTATCAAAGAATTCCTTTCTTTGTGGCATTCTTCCTATCAAGCTTAGGTTCTAGAAACAAGTGTTTTTGGGGTTTAGTTAGCTTAGCTAATCTAGATTCTTTGATCCAAGATTTCTACGGGTTTAAGTTCCATTGCCTGAATCTTGGCTTTCTTGGGGTTAGGGTATTTCAATTTGTTAGGGGGTTCAAAGTGTTTAACCCCATGGGTTCACATCATCGGTTCTCACGGTTGTGTCCATTTTGGCCTCGAACACTTCCTAGTTTCTTATGAGTACTCTAGAGAATTTAGCCTGATCAATTCTCATAAAAGTGGCCACATTTCTTACTCATAATAGGTGATTGCTTATTAAGAGTATCCTGCAATACCCCACTTGATTTTTATCAAGCTATAAGAATCATTAAAAGCATAGCTTATCCTAAGTCCTTTGCAGGCAGCATTAAATTATCATAGGAATGGATAAGAGTGTTTAACTCTTTTAGTGCTCACCCTCAGTTACATAATTTAGTTATCCCTTTTGAACCTAGATCTTGGGTCTCCAGTCAGCTAGGTTGGGTTTCCACTATGTAACTTTAATTTATAGGCTTAAGACCCATTCCCCTCGATGATATATTTACTTGCTCTCTCGTTAAACTTTTAGTAAGCGGACCCGCAATATTATCCTTTGATTTTACATAATCAGTAGAGATAATCCCATGCCATCTTGTGTTTTAGAAATTTTAATTTCTAAAACCACATCAGCTACAACCATATCTTTCATATCAAACTTACTGGTCAACCATGCTTTGGTAGCTTTAATGATCTCATAGTTACTGCCTAAGATCAACATATCATCCACGTATAGACAAACAATGACATATCCCATATTCGTATCTTTTACATATGTGCACTTATCGCATTCATTAATACGAAAACCATTTTACAACATTGTATTGTCAAATTTTTTATGCCATTGTTTGGAGCTTGTTTTAAACCCATATAATGATTTAACAAGTCTACACACCTTCCTTTCCTGTCCCGAAACTTTGAACCTTTCGGGTTGTTCCATATAGATTTCTTCGTCTAAATCTCCATTCAGGAAAATTGTCTTAACATCCATTTGGTGTATAACAAGATTGTTAAGAGCTGCTATAGCTATTAACATTCGAATGGATATGATTCTCGTAACTGGTGAATACGTATCAAAATAGTCGAGCCCTTCCTTTTGCCTATATCCTTTCATTACAAGCCGGGCTTTATATTTATCAATCGATCCATCTGCTTTCATCTTCCTCTTAAATATCCATTTAGATCCTAAAGGCTTATGCCCTTGAGGAAGATCCACCAGTTCCCATGTATGATTCTGCATGATGGATTTGATAACTCTATAAAATAGAGTTATTTTACCATATTTTATATAGCTAAGTCCTTGTAGTTTAAAGTATTAATTAATTGTTTTAATTATTTATTTTATATTTAATTTAGTTATTTATTTAATGACTTTTGTATTTTTGTAGGGTTCTAAAGCAATAAGGAGAATATCAGTTCATATATGGAAAGTCAAAGCTGAAAGCTGTTACTTGCCCAAAAAGTTTTCCTACTTCAGGCTTTTGGAATTCCATAAATAGGAACCTTTTAGGACTTTATAAAGGACTTCTCCCTAGCTGTCAAATCTAAAGCTTGTAAATAACCTAATTTTCTTAAGAGGAGAGCAGCCACCACAAATTTGCAAGGAGCAATAGAGATTTTGAAGGATTAAAGACTGAAGATCTGACAACCATTTAGTTTTCTCTTATCCCTTATTTCTTTATCTTTCTTGTAATATTTATGATGGTGAAACTCCTTTGTTTTATATTTTTATTAATTAGTATGAACTAATTTACTTTTTCTATGATTGCAATGGAACTCAACATGTAGTTTGAATTATTTTACTTTATTGCTTGATTTAATGATATTTGATGTTGTTTATTCAATCTTATGCTTAATGCTTCTAATTGCTTAGCTACCATTAGATTGATGTGGTAACCTAGATACAACTTGGAAAAGGGAGTTTAGTGTTAGACATGGATTGAATGACACATGTTTCATATTCATTTATTAGGATGAATTGATCTGCCTGTAGGGTAGGAATACACTTACGTGTCATGTGTAACCAATTTTAGAATCTAAGCTTAATGAGTTTCTCTTTAATTCAATTATCATAGGAATATAGTTAATTGGTTAAGAGGGATATTTTTATAAGACCATCGGAAGATCCGTATAAATAGATTAGAAGTTTAGGTTAACAACTCAAGATCATTAGTCAAGTTAAGAGAGTAAGAGATATTCAAGCGAAGTGTTGAGGGAAATTGTAATACTAGGCTTTTCTTAATTGTTTAACCTATCTTTTAATTTGCATTCTTTTATTATTATTATTATTATTTATTTTCAAACTTTAATTAATTGTTTGAATAAGATTAAGTTGTTTTAATTTTAGTACTTAACAAAGTTAGTAACAATTTCTCGTGGGATCGACACTCTACTTTTCACTTTATTACTTGTTAACGATACGTGCACTTGCATGGTAAATCCGACAACAAGTTTTTGGCGCCGTTGCTGGGGAATTGTTTTACTGTAATATTAATACCAAGCAATCTTAGTCTTAATTCAAACTTTTTATTTATTTAATTTAATTTATTTTTCTTTTCAGGTTTTATTATCAGTTGAATGCAAAAGGGGTGCACTATGTGGGGTCATGAACAAGATGCAATCACTAATATATTTGCACAGATAGCTGCACTTAAGAAGAAGTTTGACAATTGGGGTGTACCTACCGTCCAAAGTTCGTTTGTGATTTGTGAATTATGTGGGGAAGAACATCATAGTGATTGTTGTCAATATGTTGGAAACTACAATATGCATCAAAATAGTTTCTATTCTGACAACTACAATCCAGGTTGGGGAGATCACCAAAATTTTTCCAGGAGTAACAATCAATGGTCCTCCTACTCAGACAATCAAGCATATCCTTTCGAGTTTCCACCATATGCACAAGCACCTGTCCCAGAAAAGAAACCATCATTGGAAGAGGTGTTCATGCAGTTCATGGCAAGCACCGATGTTATCATTCAGAGTCAAGCCCAAGCAGCTGCTCTAGAAAATAAGCCATCATTGGAAGAGTTGTTCATGCAGTTCATGGCAAGAACCGACACTATCATTCAGGAGCAATCAGCAGAACTTCAAAGTCAAGCGGCATCACTCATGAGTCTTGAAACACAAATGAGCCAACTTGTCAATGCCTTTAACAATTGCCCTCAAGAAACTCTTCTAGGTGACATTGAATCTAATTCCAGACCAGGTGAACAAGAACATTGTAACACCAACACACTTGAGATTGAAAAAGAAATAAAAGAGGATAGCAAAGAGCCTGAATTGCCAACCAAGCTTACTGAAGAAGAATTTGTGAAAGCTCAAGAAGAATGGATCCAGTGTGAACCACCACCACAACTGGTTCCCTAATGCATCCAACAGCCTAAGCTAGTCGATGTGATAGATTATACTACTAAAGAAGAACTCATAGAAATTTATCCCATTGATCCGCTTAAGGCATTCTTGAATTCTACCATGGAAAGGGATGCATTTTGCTTTCAAGCCTGCAAGAAAGCAAAGTTGTTCAAAGAAAGAACAACCAAATGGTATGAATCGAAAATCATCAAGTGGTTAGATACCAGATGAAGAACCTGAGATAGTCAAGCCGATGACTATAAATCAAGCGCTTCTTGGAAGGCAACCCAAGTTCTAAATTTTTTCTTTTTACTTTGTTTTCTTTTGTAGTGACTACTCACCAACTTGGACAAGCATGATGAGGTTTAAGAGGAAAATTGAAGTTTCTCTTGCGTTGCTTTCATCGATAGGGGACTTTTCTCGTTCTTACTCTTTTTAATTTCTAAACATTTAGGACAATGTTTGTTTTAAGTTTGGGCGTATTGGTCTTTAGTTTATAGATTTCTTTTATTTTGTGTGATTTTTTTTTTTTTTTTTAGTTAGTTTGTGTGTTTTCTTTTTAGTTTATTTTCTATATTTATGTTTTAGGAGTCTATTAAAAAAAAATTGCTTGAGATACATTACACTTAGTATGATGGAGTCTTTATCCAATGATGAATTTTAGTTATTGATTTATCTTGATTCTTGGGAAAACATAAGCATGAGAAGAATTTGTGTTAAGTTCTTTTGTTAGTTTCATGTTAGGATGTGATTTTCAACAAATTGAGCACTTAATCTCTTGCTTAGATTTGTATAGCTTATTTAAAAACTAATTATGTTGATGTGAATTGTGGTTATGTCTAGAGCCTAGAATTTGTTTGATTCTCTCTCGAGGCGAAATCCTAGACAACAGTAAGTTGAAGTGATTTAGGCCATCTTTGGATCGTTTGAGCCTTTCGAGCCTACCTTTATATATTAATATCCTTAGTCTACCTCTTTGAGCTTAATTGATATATCTCTTTTTTTTATTGCCACATATGTTAGCCTAGCCAAATAAGATGTGATGATATTACGGAAAAACATTATGAGCCATGTCAAATTTGGGTAAAATGGTGGTGAATAAAAAAAAAAAAAGAGAAAAGGTCATGGTTCTTCGAAAACGAAGAACAGAGAAAACAGAAGAAAAAAAATGAATAAATTGGTGAAGCAAAAAAGGAAGTGTATTCAAAGAAAGAATGGAGAATGTAATTTGAGGAAAAGACTATGGCTCTCAAAAATCCTGATAAAAATGTAAAGTGTCTATGGGTGAACTTAAATCGAAATATATCTTTATCCTACCTCGACCCTAGCCTTACATTACAAGCTTAATAAAGACCTACTTGATCCTTGAGAAGTGTTAGTCTATATTAATGGAGAGAGAGATGAAAAGAAAACATATGAGAATCTAGTATTAGTTCATATTTTGCATTGATATAAACTTATTTAGATTGCATGTGATGATTTGCAAAGAGATTATACACACACACTGAAAATCTATTCAAGCATGAAGTTTACGATTGAATTGAATCATAAATTTGGATTTTGTTTTTGTTCTACTTTGAGTTGGGATTTTGAGATTACTTTTGAAGACAATTAAGGGAATAATTATTTAAGTGCATTTATCTTGAGTTTTTTTTTGAGTCATTTTATTTATTTAGTTTGTTTGTTTTGTTTTGCTCGAGGACTAACAAAATCTTAAGTTTGGGGGTGTGATAACTCTATAAAATAGAGTTATTTTACCATATTTTATATAGCTAAGTCCTTGTGGTTTAAAGTAATTAATTATTTTTAATTAATTATTTTATTTTTAATTTAGTTATTTATTTAATGACTTTTGTATTTTTGCAGAGTCCTAAAGCAATCAGGAGAATATCAGTTCATATATGGAAAGCAAAGCTGAAAGCTGTTACTTGTCCATAAAATTTTCCTACTTCAGACTTTTGGAGTTCTATAAATAGGAACCCTTTAGGACTTTATAAAGGACTTCTCCCTAGCTATCAAATCTGAAGCTTGTAAATAACTTAATTTTCTTAAGAGAAGAGCAACCACCACAAATTTGAAAGGAGCAATAGAGATTTTGAAGGATTAAAGACTGAAGATCTGACAACCATTTAGTTTTCTCTTATCCCTTACTTTTTTTATCTTTCTTGTAATATTTATGATGGTGAAACTCCTTTGTTTTATGTTTTTATTAATTAGTATGAACTAATTTACTTTTTCTAAGATTGCAATGGAACTCAACATGTAGTTTGAATTATTTTACTTTCTTGCTTGATTTAATGATATTTGATGTTGTTTATTCAATCTTATGCTTAATGCTTCTAATTGCTTAGCTACCATTAGATTGATGTGGTAACCTAGATACAACTTGGAAAAGGGAGTTTAGTGTTAGACATGGATTGAATGACACATGTTTCATATTCATTTATTAGGATGAATTGATCTGCCTGTAGGGTAGGAATACACTTACGCGTCATGTGTAACCAATTTTAGAGTCTAAGCTTAATGAGTTTCTCTTTAATTCAATTATCATAGGAATATAGTTAATTGGTTAAGAGGGATATTTTTATAAGACCATCGGAAGATCCTTATAAATAGATTAGAAGTTTAGGTTAACAACTCAAGATCATTAGTCAAGTTAAGAGAGTAAGAGATATTCAAGCGAAGTGTTGAGTGAAATTGTAATCCTAGGCTTTTCTTAATTGTTTAACCTATCTTTTAATTTGCATTCTTTTATTATTATTATTTTTTATTTTCAAACTTTAATTAATTGTTTGAATAAGATTAAGTTTTTTTAATTTTAGTACTTAACAAAGTAACAATTCATCGTGGGATCTATACTCTAATTTTCACTTTATTACTTGTTAACGATACGTGCACTTGCGTGGTAAATCCGACAGCAGGATTCTATTTCATTGTTAACGGCCTCTTTCCAGAATTATGCTTCTGGAGATGACATAGCCTTGTTAAAAGTTTGAGGTTCATTTTCTAACAAATATGTTAGAAAATCTGGACCATAAGTAGTCGGTACTTCAGCATGTTTGCTCCTTCTAGGTTCCTCTTGTTCCTCTTCATCCATATGTGGATTACTACTCGAGGACTCATGAGTTCTCTTTGTAGTCTTGTTTTCTTGTTTTTCCTTATAAGGAAGAACATCTTCATAGAACTTTGCATTCCTTGATTCAATTATCGTATTGATATGAATATCGAAAATGTCTGACTTGAACACAAGAAAATGGTAAGCAGCATTATTGTTTGCATATCCGATGAATACACAATGAATAGTTTTAGGTCCTATTTGACCTTTTTAGGTTGAGGAACAGCTACCTTCGCAAGACACCCCCAAACTTTCATGTGTATGTAGTTTGGTCTTAGACCCTTCCACAATTCATAAGGTGTCTTGTCTAACTTCTTATGGGGTATTTTATTTAAAATATAATTGGCTGATAAAATAGCTTCTCCTCACAAGTTTTGAGGTAACCCTGAACTTATCAACAAAGCATTCATCATTTCTTTCAACGTTCGGTTCTTGTGTTCTGCAATACCATTTTGTTGAGGTGAATAAGGAGTAGTGGTTTGATGGATGATTCCATTTTTCGAATAGAATTCATTAAACAATGAATCATATTCACCACCTCTATCACTTTATTTTCTTTATTTTCTTGCTTAGTTGATTTTCGACCTCATTTTTAAAGAGCTTAAAAGCTTCCAAGGCCTTGTCTTTGCTTTTTAGCAAATAGACATAATAATATCTTGTGCTATCATCTATAAAATTAATAAAATACTTTTTACCGCCTCTAGTTTGCACAAATTTTAAATAAAAAATATCAGTGTGAATTAACTCTAGAGGTTCACTAATTCTTTCTATTGAATAGAAAGGAGCCTTAGCTAATTTGGATTCTCAACAAATTTCACATTTGTGATTTTTGTCAATGACAAATTTCAGAAGCAACTCCAAATTGCTGATTTTTTGCAAGGTCATGTAATTTACATGACCTAATCTGCCATGCTATAAAGTAGGGGACTCAACCAAGTAAACAGAAGAAATATTATTTTTAATAATCTTATTCTTGGGTACAATTGTCATAACATTGAGCTTAAAAAGTCCATCACATAAATAGCCCCTACCCACAAATATCCCACTCTTAGTGAGTACAAATTTATCAAACTCGAATACAAGCCTAAACCCATTCTTGCTCAACAGAGAGCCAAAAACCAAATTCTTTCGGATTTCGGGAGCATGAACAACATTGTTTAATGTAAGTTCCTTCCCGGAGGTCATCTGGAGTACCACTTTTCCATGGCCTCGTACCTTGCAAGCCATAGAGTTTCCCATTAATAGTTGCTCATCATCAGCAGCTTCTTTGTAATGGGTGAAACTCTTCTTCTCAGAACATACATGACAAGTGGTCCCCGGTATCAACCCACCACGTCTTAGAGTTCTCCGCCAAGTTCACTTGTGATATAATGGTAGCGAGCTCATAATCATCAACTAGGTTGGCTTGAGCTTTATTCTTCTTGTTCTGTCGGCAGTCCTTTGCACGATGTCCAGGCTTGTTGCAATTGAAACAAGTTCCCGTGAACTTCTTGAAATCCGTTCCCTTTTTAGCTTGGGAAGAACTTGAACCAATGAATTTCCTCTTGTTGGTCTTTTTTGAATGTTCAACAACATTCGCTTTGGCTTCCATGCTCTGGACCTTGACCCTCCTCTCTGAACCACGGTTGTCTTACTCAATTCTCAATCAAACAATCAAGTCCTCTAAAGACATCTCCTTTCGTTTGTGCTTTAGATAGTTCTTCAAATCCTTCCACGAAGGAGGGAGTTTCTCTATCAAAGCCGCTGTTTCAAATGATTCACTAAGAGTCATTCTTTCGGCAAAAATCTCATGGAGAATCAATTGAAACTCTTGGACTTGACTTATAATGGTTTTCAAGTCCACCATTTTGAAATCTAGAAATCGGCCAACCACAAATTTCTTTGTGCCGGCATCCTCGGTTCTGTATTTCCTCTCCAAGGACTCCCACAGCTTTATCGCTGTCTTTATCGGACTATACACGTTGTATAACGTGTTGCCCAAACCACTGAGGATGTAGTTCTTGCATAGGAAGTCAGAATGCTTCCATGCATCTACTGAGGCTACAATTGTAGTATCGGTCTCTCCCTCGTTCAAAGTCGGGGCCTCCTCTTGTAAGAACTTGGCTAGGTTGAGGGTGGTCAGATAAAACAGTATCTTTTGCTGCCATCGTTTAAAGTCCAAACCACTGAACTTTTCGGTCTCTCACCATGTGTGACATGTAGAGGTTGTGGCGCAACAGGCACACTAGCAGTATTGGTAGATGTTTCGGCCATCTGTTATTCAAAAAATAATAGGATCAACTTGTAACAGTTTATAGAATAGTGTATACAGAAACGAAATGTATTTGAGAATATGATCACTAATAATATATATATCACAATATATATATATTATTAAACAAAATAGAATAAAAGATATATACCACAAATAGAAGCAAAATTATTCCACTAAGTAGTATAATGATAATAACAAAGAAACAATAAACAATGTATAAGCAAATATATATTATAATACTTAAACAATGAAGTCAGTAAATAATATATATATCTTAACCAAACAATATATATAGTCTATATATATATAAAACAAACAATAGCAAACTAACGTATGAATAATATATATATATATAAATATATATTATAACAAATATATAAGCAACAATACAACAATGAACTTCACCAAATATAGATTCCAAACAGTATACAAAGGATATATAAATATTCACTACACCAATATGAAGTCAGAATGTAAACTGTAGTATATATATAAGAAGTAATATTCTATTAGTAAATAAAAAGAAAGTCAATAAGTATTCTAGTAAACAGTATATAACAAAACAATAAAAACGCTTAAGAATGTTGAAAAATATAGATGCTATATACTGTAAAATATAAACAGAAAAGAAGAAGAAGAACTGAATATATATATTATACGAACAGATTACAACAAATATGCAGAATCGAATATAAAGACACTTACAGTAATTGATTTGAAAAAATCAATATCGAGTCAAGGTTGGACCTCTAAACTTAAGACGTTTTTTGCCTTTCTAAGGTGCTTATAGTATCGGTGCAAATCGTCTCCCAGGTTTCCTCGATAAACGTTGCAAAGGAGAGCACACTCGGATGCAACACAGCGAACAGAAGAATGCTTAGTCTCTCTCTCAGATGACAGGAATATTTTAGTGAATTAGTGAATTGAAACAGATACAAAACACAACTATTTATAGAAACAAAGAAGTCTGTTCGGTCAGACACACCTATAGGACAAGAACCGGTTCGGACAACAGACAAGTCTGTTGCAATAAACCGGTTCATCCAACTGGAAAGGACACAACTGTAGGAAAAGAGAAAGACTGGTTTGGATAAACCAAACAGACACATTCTAAAAGAAGAATTATTCGGACAAAATAAAATAAAGCTGGTTGGTGTTGAGCTGGTTCGGTTTGGACAAAAAATTAAGCCAGTTGGGTAGTAAAAAATTAATTACTGACCCAAACCCGACCCAGCCCAAGCTTGGCCCGGCTCGACGGCGGCGGCATGCGCGCATGTCGTCCAGCCCAAGTTGTGTAGGTCCTCACCCTCTACAAAAACTTGGGTGCCCCTTGGGGCCCAACCCACCATGACACTCTAGCTTATTATATAAAATATAAGCTAAAGTCATTCTTAGTCCTATATGGGATTGACTACCACACATACCTTCAACCAACTTTCCTTCCTCTTCAAGTGGGTAAATAATGAGACTAATTTCTCATTCACTTTGATATCAATTGTGTACGTTAATGTACACCATGTATCTAGCTACGACAACCTACGTATTAGAATACGTATTTCGTATGTATACACTTAATATATACTATGATATCCAACAATAACTTCATCTAATATTATACATTTTATGTTTAAAGAGTTAAGATGCTTACTCGTGTAACTAATTAATTGATTTTTTTTTACTTTCTTGCATGGAAATATTATTGTTTTGTATTTAATTGGATATGAAAAGGATAATAAAAACATATGAGTTATATTATGAAACTTTGAGAAAAGGGTTATTGAGCAATGTTTATGACAACATATTAAGATCGTGAAAGTTTAGTTTGGTTTCATGTCTGGATGATCCACCATGAAAGTGATTCATCTTTTGTGATAATTTGTTGAGAAGCTTAAAGCGTCAGGACAAGATTTACACATGATTTTATTAATTTAAAGAAAGCTTATGAATAGTACCTAGAGACATTCTTTGGTGGGCTTTGAACAAGAAGGTTATTCCTCTCAAATATGTTAGTATAATACGAGATATGTACATGTAATGGTTGAATCATTACAATAGAGGTGCACCAAGGATCAACGTTGAGTCTTTTTCTCTTTGTCATCGTAATGGATGAGATAATGAAAGCATTCAAGATGAAATACCTTGGTGTATGCTATTCGCAGATGATATTGTATGGAGAGAGTGATAAAAAGTTAAGCCGGTCTTTGATAAAAGGTTAAAGAGAAAACATAAAAAATATGGTTGGAGATGATAAATAATGATATGAAACTATTACAACTTGAAGAGAGTGGTAGCTTTGAATTGGTCCTAATTTTGAAATGACAAAAACGTAAGCTTAAAATAGCTTTTCTAAATGAGTTTGAAAAACAAAGTTTCAAATATGGTATTTTTCCTTAAATCATTTCAAAAATATTTTAAAAAATTCTTAAATATTTTAGACTCTTTATTTTTTCTAAAAAATATATGTTCTTGGATGATTATTTATGGTAAAATTATTTTTGAGAAAAGCCAACCTTTTTTAAAGTCAATTTGGTTAATGTTTTTCAAGTCTTCCTTGTCTTTTTATAGGGATCTATCCCTAGATCAATCATTGGACCAATTTCTTAAAACTGAACTTTCTAAGATAGTAGAGGATCCATCCCCTACACGACAGGATCCATCCCTCATTACTCTAGATTTTAAAATTTCAAACAGAAGCAAATGGAACTTTCTTTGATAGTAGATGATCAATCCCCTACACAAGAAGATCAATCCTTTAATGTTCTAGATTTTAAAATTTGAAACAAAAGCAAAATTCACTTTCTAGGATAGTAGAGGATTGATACCCTACATGCAAGGATGAATCATTAGGTCATAGTAGTCAAGTTTTGAAACTGGAACAGCAAAGGATCGATGATCCCCTTAAGCAAATGATAGATCCCTAGAGTGCAAGGTAGATTTTAAAGATCAAATTTTTGATGTTTCAATGGCTCTTTTCTACTCCAATCTATTCTCAACTGTCATGATTCATATTTAATCTATACAAGGGACTCTCCAACACTTTCAAGAGTAAGAGACACCAAGGATTAAAGATCAAACCAATTATTCAAAGTTTCAAGAGGGTTTAAAGCTTTATTTCATCATTCATTTGTAATCTATTTTTTATTTAGTCTCTCATTGTACTTATTGGGCAAACACTTAACTATTAGAGGTTCTTTTAGTTTGCAAGAAATTTTCTTTGTGTAAAAAGGAGAGGTTACTACCTAAGCCTAGAAAGGTAGAGAGGTTTCTATCTAAAACTAAGGAAAAGATAGGGACTGTAAAAGTTATACATTATCCTAAAAAAGATAGAAATTCAAGATAGTAAATTGGAAACTCCTTGGCAAAGAGGGCTAAGGGAGAAGACGTCGTCACCTTTTGAAAAAAGGATTGAACCTTTATAAATCACTCGTGTTTGATCTTCTTTCCCTACTCTCTTAATTGCTTTACTTTATTATTTCTTTTAATTCTAAATTGTTATAAAAAGTGAAATTTTGTTTTAGTAAATTTTTTAAGTGCAAAATGCGTTTGAATATCTTGAGTTCAATGATTGAAACTTGCTCAAAAAAAAAAAAAGAACTTGATTAACTTGCAAAGGTTTAAATTCTTGAAGTGTTAAATGCAAGTTTTAAAGACCTTTTAGTACTTAAAAGAACAAATCTTGCTTTTGAACAAATTTGAGCATAAAAACCATTTAGATAATATGAAATTATGTTATAACACCTTTTACATGGCTTAAAGTGCTTAAAATGTATTCCAAACAAAATTTTCCATCTTAGTAACTTTATCAAGGAAATACGGAGTTTCAATAATTAACTTTTTGATTTTTCTTGTTTTTAAGCCCACATAACCATTTGAACAACTTTGATTTATTCAAAACTTGTTGGCAGGGCCATAACATAGCATATCAGGAAATCATTTAAAACACGAAAAATTAGATTACCCATATTGCATCATAATTTCACTTTCTTTATATGAAACAAAACATACTTTATACAAAAATAGATTTCATAGAAATACTTCTTACAACATAAATCATGTAGTCAAATTAAAGTCGTAAAGGTAAACATATGGGTCAAAGAAATTATTTTTATACTCGATACAAAAGATCTATAGCTTTCATGCTTAACCCAGTTTAATAAAACATAGGAAAAAATATTATTTATAGATATATAATATAAAAATCATCAAGGCTGATTTTCGGGTCATAAACACCAAAGGAACATCAAGTCGCTTACCTGATTCGTTAAACTGATACTTAAGCAGCAAATCACACAAATTTCCCTAGTAGTCTAGAAATTCAAGAAAAATATTTAAAAAAAAAAATCAAAAATTAACATAAAAATATAAACTTAACAAGTAAAACTTCCCGACGGTCATCCTAAGACATTTAAGTTGTGTGGCAACCTCCTTAACAAATCAAAACTATTTGGTAATATAATTTTTTATTAAAACGCTTTTTTATTAATATTGAGAAAATTATCTAAAAGTAAGTAAAATAGAAAATTTTAGCTTAAAAACATAAAATTAATATCAAATGTGATTTTTGAGGAAAACCTAATCACAACATCAAATTATGCTTGTATATAATAAAATAGGTTTTTACAAAAACTAGAAACATAAAGTAATTTCATAAATATATATATAATAACTAAAATTAACAAAACTGGAATTCATGTAATTTTTAACTAAGTAGATTAAATTTTGGCTAAAAATAATTTTTTAAATAACTAAAAATTTCAAATTTCAATTTCTAAAAAATCAGTGTTCTATAATCATTTGGCTTACTTGGAGCCATTAAAGCTTCCTAGTCCCGTGACTTATAGTAATGGTTAAAACCCTAATCTAATTTAGAAATGTAGTACTATAACATAGAATTTTGTTTTGACAAAATGTTACATACAGCCTAAATTGTATCAGCCAAAACTTTGTAAAAGATCACAAACTGCCTAAATTTTTTTGGATTTTTTTGAGTTTCCAGATTCATCAAGTTCACTTTGGTGCTTCAATTTTCTTAATATATAACACATTTGATCAAACTGCATATACCACTAGAAAGAACACATTCCATACTACAAAAACCATCCAATGATTGAAAAAATGGCCACCGCAAGAAGACGTTCCGATGATCCAAAGTCAGGTCAACAAAACTGTACAAAACCCAAAATAAAAACTTCAAAAATTATTTTCTGCTAAATATCCAACCAAATGAAATGCCACACACCATTAGAAAGGTCTGAAGAGATCTTTCCATACATACCCATAAGGTAATTGCATAAAAATAGGATTATAAAAAAAACTTGAAATATAAGGTAATTGCATAAAAATATATTACGTTTTGGCTGAAAATAATTTTTAAAAAAAACTAAAAATGAAAATTTTCAAATTCTGAAAAATTAATGTTCTATGATCATTTGGCTTACTTGGAGCCATTAAATCTTCTAAGTCCTGTGGGTTATAGTGATGGTTAAAACACCAATCTAAATTTAAAATGTAGTATTATAACACAGAGATTTGTTTTGACAACAACGATTACAGACAACCTATGTTTTAAGGGCCAAAACTTTGAAAAAATATCACAAGTTGCCCATAATTTTTGTGTTTTCAGATTTATCGAGCTCAGTTTGGGGTTTCGATTTTCTTAACATATAACTTATTTGACCGAACTACATAGACAACTAGAAAGAAAATGTTTTATACTACAATAACCATACATGATCAACAAAAATGGCCACTGGAAGACGATGTTCCGATGACCCAAAGTCGGGTCACCAAAACTGTACAAAACTCAAAGTAAAAAAACTTCAAAAATTATTCTTCTAAATTATCCAACCAAATGAAGTGTCACACATACCACTAGAACGATCTTGAAGAGATCTTTTCATAGGTACACATAATATCGTCGGAAGATCACTGGAAAGTCGCCGATATTGGTTAAAAGTTAAGAAAGTTCAAAACAAAAATTTGGATAAAATAATTCAAAACATAAAAATCTAAAGAGTTTTAAGAAAAATCTCACATTAATCAACGTTTTTTTTTTTTTTTTTTTAATTGAGTCGCCATTCCTTTGCCTATCTTCCTCTTATATAAGGTTAGCTTCTCCAAAAATTTTTAACTCTGTGTTTGCAAAAACCACGAAGATAAAGAAAATAAAACATATATACCCTTTAATTATTATTAGGTTAAAATAAAATATAATAACTCTAATAATCTTTATTGGGCCTAAATAAAAGGTATGGCCAAAGATTAGGCTGAATAAAAATTTTAAGAAACAATTTTTTTTACAAAATAATAACTTCTATACATATAAAAAGCATATAATAAAAAAAAATTTAACCAAGCATCAAATTTTGTGGGCATTACATTTGCGTAGACCTGCTCATAAGCCGGCTAGGCCGCGGCCTGAAATTTTTCTTCTTTCCTTATCCAAGCCCGAACCTGGGCGGAACCGGACCGACCCGTAAGCCCATTTCACTGTTTAAATAATATTAACATATTAAAAAATTCATTTTTTTATATTAATATTAATATTTTTTATAATTAAATTTAAATAAAAATAATTTTTTATTACATAAATAGTAATTCGAGCCAAACCGGGTCGACCTGAAACGAAAAAATCTTTACCCAAACTCGATCCAATACGGATCGGACCGTGCGGGTAACCCGACCCTTGATCAGGTCTACAATTGCATTAACAATATTGAATATAATTAGGGCTCCATAAATTGGCGAAATCGAATCCGTCTCCAATTCTGATTTCCTTTTTCTTTTTTTTTTGAATTTTTATTATTTTGATTTTCCTCATCTTTTGGATTTTGAAAAATATTTGGTTTTTCTTCTTAGGTGTTCTGTATTTTTATTTAATGAATTTTATGCTTTTCTTGGTAATTTTTCATGTTTTTCACATTTTTAAAATTTTATTATAAATTAAAAATAAATAATCATTTTGTATTTTATGCAAATCTATCCAGATTCAGAAGCCCGATTAACGAATTAGACATCGAATCCAAAAATTAAACACTAAACTCTGCGAAATGAAATTTGACAATAAACTAGAGTGCCAAGTTTGGTCTTAGATCCAAATCAAAGCAAATTGGAAATAAACAAAAAAAAAAAAAAAAAAAAAGAAGCACAATATAAGAAATTAAACTAATAATCGAATATGAGTTAATTCGAATGGTCTAAAAAATTTGATATATAGAGTATAAAATTACTCTCAAAAGAAGATTTCAAGAAGTAAGACAAATAGAAGGCTGATGGCTAAATTGCATGCATTGTTTGTGGCCAGAAAAGAAAGAAAGCCCTTGCCCCCTGCCTTGAGAAGACGGTATTCAATTTCAAATGACAAAGGAAATGATAACAGTGGCAAGTGAGAGTCGTCTCCAGTCCACTACTTTCACAGATATTTAGAAACGTATGTTTGTATGTATTATTGGGTTAACGTTTTGCGCTCCATGAATTGGGAATCCGGACCACCTCGACAATCTCTTGGTGGGCTCTACATAAATTCTCAAAATCCATTTCTCATCTTCACTGTTCTCTCGCTCTCAACAATTTTTTTTATTATCGTACGTTGCTTTCAGCTCTTCGTCTAGATTTCATTTGATTAATACAACTAATTCTACTCTAACATAGAGATGGCAGCAGATCTACTATCTATAATTTTTAGATATTCGAATTCAATTAATTTAAATAATATTGGAGTTCGTTTATCATTCGTTTACTATCCAAATTTAAATTCAAATTAGATAATAATATCTATCGGATATTCGAATTTATTAAATATCAAAATTTTTTGAAATAAAAATTAGCATGCTAATGTTTGAATCTCTACACAAGTAAATTTGTTTCTATATTTACAAATATGTAAGCAGATATTAAGATTCGAATATCCGATAATATTCGTATAAGTAAAGTGGATGCGGATAATAGATTTGGGTATCCAATACTATCCGAACCAAGAGCAAAACAGATACGCATATAGGATATCCAAATATTCCTATCCAAATTCACTTCAAATTCGCTACGGATACTAAATTTAATATTCAAATTCGAAAATTATCTAGATCTGCAAAAATCAAATCAAATCAAATCAAATAGTGTCATATATGCAATTTTTTACTATCCATTACCATTAGACGTCTCAATTGGACGGGTCGAGTCGGTTTCAGGTTGGGTCAGTTTAAGTTTTAAAATTTTTGGGTTCGAGTCGTTTCGCATTTCGGTCAATCGAGTTTGAAACTCGGGTTTAGATCATTTGAGTTTAATTTATTAGTTTTAGAATCTAATCAGTTTGAATTTAAATAAATTATTTGATCGAGTCAGATTTAATTAAAATTTTATTGAAATATATAAAATAAAAAATAAAAAATAAAAAATATTTAAAAATAAATATAAATATAAATATAAAAATTATAATTTTTCTTTAAAATAAATATCTATTAATGTTCGAGATCTTTCCATACGTACCCATAAGGTAATTGCATAAAAATAGGATTTTACAAAAAACTTGAAATATAATGTAATTGCATAAAAATATATTACGTTTTGGCTGAAAATAATTTTTAAAATAACTAAAAATGAAAAATATTCAAATTCTGAAAAATTAATATTCCATGATCATTTGGCTTACTTGGAGCCATTAAATCTTCTAAGTCCTGTGGGTTATAGTGATGGTTAAAACACCAATCTAAATTTAAAATGTAGTACTATAACACAAAGATTTGTTTCGACAACAACGATTACAAACAACCTATGTTTTAGGGGCCAAAACTTTGAAAAAGTATCACAAGTTGCCCATAATTTTTGGGTTTTCAGATTTATCGAGCTCAGTTTGGGGTTTCGATTTTCTTAACATATAACTTATTTGACCGAACTACATAGACAACTAGAAAGAAAACGTTTTAAACTACAATAACCTTACATGATCAACAAAAATGGCCACCGGAAGACGATGTTCCGATGACCCAAAGTCGGGTCACCAAAACTGTACAAAACTCAAAGTAAAAAGACTTCAAAAATTATTCTTCTAAATTATCCAACCAAATGAAATGTCACACATACCATTAGAACGGTCTTGAAGAGATCTTTCCATAGGTACACATAATATCGCCGGAAGATCACTGGAAAGTTGCCGATATTGTTGAAAAGTTAAGAAAGTTCAAAACAAAAATTTGGATTTTGTTCAAAATAATTCAAAACATAAAAATCTAAAGAGTTTTAATCAAAATCTCACAATAATCAACGTTTTTTTTTTTTAATTGAGTTGTCATTCCTTTGCCTATCTTCCTCTTATATAAGGTTAGCTTCTCCAAATTTTTTTAACTCTGTGTTTGTAAAAAACACGAAGATAAAGAAAATAAAACATATATACCCTTTAATTATTATTAGGCGAAAATAAAATATATTAACTCTAATAATCTTTATTGGACCTAAATAAAAGGTATGGTCAAAGATTAGACTGAATAAAAATTTTAAGAAACAATTTTTTTTAGAAAATAATATCTTCTATACATATAAAAAGCATATAATAAAAAAAATGTAAGCAAGTATCAAATTTTGTGGGCATTACATTTGCGTAGACCTGCTCATAAGCCGGCAAGGCCGCGGCCCGAAAATTTTCTTCTTTCGTTATCCAAGCCCGAACCTGGGCGGAATCGGACCGACCCGTAAGCCCATTTCACTGTTTAAATAATATTAACATATTAAAAAAATCGGACTGGGCGAAAATTTTTTATATTAATATTAATAATTTTATAATTAAATTTAAATAAAAATAAATTTTTATTACATAAATAGTAATTCAAGCCAAACTCGGTCGACCTGAAATGAAAAAATCCTTATCCAAACTCGATCCAATATGAATCGGACGGTGCGGGTAGCCCGACCCTTGATCAGGTTTACACTTGCGTTAACAATATTGAATATAATTAGGGCTCCTTAAATTGGCGAAATCGAATCTGTCTCCAATTTTGATTTCCTTTTTCTTTTTTTGAATTTTTTTTTTATTTTGATTTTCCTCATCTTTTGGATTTTGAAAAATATCTGGTTTTTTTTTCTTAGGTGTTCTGTATTTTTATTTAATGAATTTTATGCTTTGTTTGTGTATTTTTTCATGTTTTTTTATATTTTTAAATTTTATTATAAATTAAAAATAAATAATTATTTTGCATTTTATGCAAATCTATCCAGACTCAGAAGCCCGATTAACGAATTAGACATCGAATCCAAAAATTAAACACTAAACTCTGCGAAATGAAATGAAATTTGACAATAAACTAGAGTGCCAAGTTTGGTCTTAAATCCAAATCAAAGCAAATTGGAATTAAAAAAAAAAAAGCACAATATAAGAAATTAAACTAATAATCGAATATGAGTTAATTCGAATGGTCTAAAAAATTTGATATATAGAGTATAAAATTACTCTCAAAAGAAGATTTCAAGAAGTAAGACAAATAGAAGGCTGATGGCTAAATTGCATGCATTGTTTGTGGCCAGAAAAGTAAGAAAGCCCTTGCCCCCTGCCTTGAGAAGACGGTATTCAATTTCAAATGACAAAGGAAATGATAACAGTGGCAAGTGAGAGTCGTCTCCAGTCCACTACTTTCACAGATATTTAGAAACGTATGTTTGTATGTATTATTGGGTTAACGTTTTGCGCTCCATGAATTGGGAATCCGGACCACCTCGACAATCTCTTGGTGGGCTCTACATAAATTCTCAAAATCCATTTCTCATCTTCACTGTTCTCTCGCTCTCAACAATTTTTTTTATTATCGTACGTTGCTTTCAGCTCTTCGTCTAGATTTCATTTGATTAATACAACTAATTCTACTCTAACATAGAGATGGCAGCAGATCTACTATCTATAATTTTTAGATATTCGAATTCAATTAATTTAAATAATATTGGAGTTCCTTTATTATTCGTTTACTATCCAAATTTAAATTCAAATTAGATAAAAATATCTATTCGAATTTCGAATTTATTAAATATCCAAATTTTTTGAAATAAAAATTTGCATGCTAATGTTCGAATCTCTACACAAGTAATTTTTTTTTTCTATATTTACAAATATATAAGCAGATATTATGATTCGAATATCCGATAATATTCGTATAAGTAAAGTGGATACGGATAATAGATTTGGGTATCCAATACTATCCGAACCAAAAGCAAAACAGATACGCATATAGGATATCCAAATATTCCTATCCAAATTCACTTCAAATTCGCTGCAGATAGTAAAGTTAGTATTAAAATTCGAAAATTATCTAGATCTGCAAAAATCAAATCAAATAGTGTCATATATGCAACTTTTTACTATCCATTACCATTAGACGTCTCAATTGGACGGGTCGAGTCGGTTTCAGGTTGGGTCAATTTAAGTTTTAAAATTTTTGGGTTCGAGTTGTTTCGCGTTTGGGTCAATCGAGTTTGAAACTCGAGTTTAGATCATTTGAGTTTAATTTATTAGTTTTAGAATCAAATCAGTTTAAATTTAAATAAATTATTTGATCGAGTCAGATTTAATTAAAATTTTATTGAAATATAGAAAATAAATAATAAATAATATTTAAAAATAAATATAAAAATTATAATTTTTCTTAAAAATAAATATCTATTAATGTTCGAGATCTTTCCATACGTACCCATAAGGTAATTGCATAAAAACAGGATTTTACAAAAAACTTGAAATATAAGGTAATTGCATAAAAATATATTATGTTTTGGCTGAAAATAATTTTTAAAATAACTAAAAATGAAAAATATTCAAATTCTGAAAGATTAATATTCCATGATCATTTGGCTTACTTGGAGCCATTAAATCTTCTAAGTCTTGTGGGTTATAGTGATGGTTAAAACACCAATCTAAATTTAAAATGTAGTACTATAACACAGAGATTTGTTTCGACAACAACGATTACAGACAACCTATGTTTTAGGGGCCAAAACTTTGAAAAAATATCACAAGTTGCCCATAATTTTTGGGTTTTCAGATTTATCGAGCTCAGTTTGGGGTTTCGATTTTCTTAACATATAACTTATTTAACCGAACTACATAGACAACTAGAAAGAAAACGTTTTATACTACAAAAACCTTACATGATCAACAAAAATGGCCACCGGAAGACGATGTTCCGATGACCCAAAGTCGGGTCACCAAAACTGTACAAAACTCAAAGTAAAAAGACTTCAAAAATTATTCTTCTAAATTATCCAACGAAATGAAATGTCACACATACCATTAGAACGGTCTTGAAGAGATCTTTCCATAGGTACACATAATATCGCCGGAAGATCACTGGAAAGTTGCCAATATTGTTGAAAAGTTAAGAAAATTCAAAACAAAAATTTAGATTTTGTTCAAAATAATTCAAAACATAAAAATCTAAAGAGTTTTAAGCAAAATCTCACATTAATCAACGTTTTTTTTTTAATTGAGTTGCCATTCCTTTGCCTATCTTCCTCATATATAAGGTTAGCTTCTCCAAATTTTTTTAACTCAGTGTTTGTAAAAAACACGAAGATAAAGAAAATAAAACATATATACCCTTTAATTATTATTAGGTGAAAATAAAATATATTAACTCTAATAATCTTTATTGGACCTAAATAAAAGGTATGGCCAAGGATTAGACTGAATAAAAATTTTAAGAAACAATTTTTTTTTTAGAAAATAATATCTTCTATACATATAAAAAGCATATAATAAAAAAAATTTAAGCAAGCATCAAATTTTGTGGGCATTACATTTGGGTAGACATGCTCATAAGCCGGCAAGGCCGCGGCCCGAAAATTTTCTTCTTTCGTTATCCAAGACCGAACCTGGGCGGAATCGGACCGACCCGTAAGCCCATTTCACTGTTTAAATAATATTAACATATTAAAAAATTCATTTTTTATATTAATATTTATATTTTTATAATTAAATTTAAATAAAAATAATTTTTTATTATATAATTAGTAATTCGAGCCCAACCCGGTCGACTTGAAATAAAAAAATCCTTATCCAAACTCGATCCAATATGGATCGGACCGTGCGGGTAGCCCGACCCTTGATCAGGTCTACACTTACGTTAACAATATTGAATATAATTAGGGCTCCTTAAATTGTTGAAATCGAATCTATCTCCAATTCTGATTTCCTTTTTCTTTTTTTTTGATTTTTTTTTTATTTTGATTTTCCTCATCTTTTGGATTTTGAAAAATATCTGATTTTTTTTCTTAGGTGTTCTGTATTTTTATTTAATGAATTTTATGCTTTTTTTTGGGTATTTTTTCATGTTTTTTTTTATATTTTTAAATTTTATTATAAATTAAAAATAAATAATTATTTTGCATTTTATGCAAATCTATCCGGACTCAGAAGCCCGATTAACGAATTAGACATCGAATCCAAAAATTAAACACTAAACTCTGGGAAATGAAATTTGACAATAAACTAGAGTGCCAAGTTTGGTCTTAGATCCAAATCAAAGCAAATTGGAATTAAACAAAACAAAACAAAACAAAAAGCACAATATAAGAAATTAAACTAATAATCGAATATGAGTTAATTCGAATGGTCTAAAAAATTTGATATATATAGTATAAAATTACTCTCAAAAGAAGATTTCAAGAAGTAAGACAAATAGAAGGCTGATGGCTAAATTGCATGCATTGTTTGTGGCCAGAAAAGTAAGAAAGCCCTTGCCCCCTGCCTTGAGAAGACGGTATTCAATTTCAAATGACAAAGGAAATGATAACAGTGGCAAGTGAGAGTCGTCTCCAGTCCACTACTTTCACAGATATTTAGAAACGTATGTTTGTATGTATTATTGGGTTAACGTTTTGCGCTCCATGAATTGGGAATCCAGACCACCTCAACAATCTCTTGGTGGGCTCTGCATAAATTCTCAAAATCCATTTCTCATCTTCATTGTTCTCTCGCTCACAACAATTTTTTTTTATTACCGGACGTTGCTTTCAGCTCTTCGTCTAGATTTCATTTGTGTAACACAACTAATTCTACTCTAACATAGAGATGGCAGCAGATCTACTATCTATAATTTTTAGATATTTGAATTCAATTAATTTAAATAATTTTGGAGTTCGTTTATTATTCGTTTACTATCCAAATTTAAATTCAAATTAGATAATAATATCCATCGGATATTTGAATTTATTAAATTTTCAAATTTTTTGAAATAAAAATTTGCATGCTAATGTTCTAATCTCTACACAAGTAAATTTGTTTCTATATTTCCAAATATGTAAGCAGATATTAAGATTCGAATATCCGATAATATTCGTATAAGTAAAGTAGATGCGGATAATAGATTTGGGTATCCAATATTATCTGAACCAAAAGCAAAACAAATACGCATATCGGATATGCAAATATTTCTCTCCGAATTCACTTCAAATTCGCTGCGGATAGTAAATTTAATATTCAAATTCGAAAATTATCTAGATCTGCAAAAATCAAATCAAATAGTGTCATATATTCAATTTTTTACTATCCATTACCATTAGACGTCTCAATTGGACGGGTCGAGTCGGTTTCAGGTTGAGTCAATTTAAGTTTTAAAATTTTGGGTTCGAGTCGTTTCGCATTTGGGTCAATCGAGTTTGAAACTCGGGTTTAGATCATTTGAGTTTAATTTATTAGTTTTAGAATCAAATCAGTTTAAATTTAAATAAATTATTTGATCGAGTCAGATTTAATTAAAATTTTATTGAAATATAAAAAAATAAATAATATTTAAAAATAAATATAGAAATTATAATTTTTAATAAAAATAAATATCTATCTGACTTGATTTTTGGATTCGAGAAAAATCGGAAAATTTTTCGAATTCGAGTATTCATTTTAGTTAAACGAGTATTATCGTATAGCTGAAACCGTTATCTCAATCCATTTACATATTTGCAAATGTGTTATTATAACGTAATGTATAAATTATTATAATAACATACACATATCAATGACCTATTTTATATACTTTTAGAAAATTATATGATAAGACTTAAGAGATTATACATTTAAATTAAAAACAACACATTTACCCTAAAATAACATGTATAAATATATCGATAAGAGATTATATAATTTGATCTAAATTACATGATAAGATATTATTATAACGTAACGTACAAATCATTATAATAATATACACGTATCATTATTAACAACGTATTTTATGTATTTTATTCTAAATTATATGAGAATATATTATAATTTTAAAATAAAATAATACTTTTATTTTAAATAATATGTATAATGTAAAGATGTTATAAGATTAACATAATTATATCAATGATAATTAAAATATATAATTTATTTTAAATCTTATTATAAGATTATCATAATTGATAAAACATTTTATTAATTTATTTAAAAGATTATTACGTACTTAAAATACTATTTTAACGTGTAATATTCTATTCCAAGTCCTCGAATTTTTCAATGTAATATTCTTTGTTTGTTTAAGAATTATTAGGACTGATCTTCACAAAAAATTATTTGAGCAAGAGTCATCTCAAATAAATATCCATTCACAAATTCTAATATAATATATATCTCTTTAAGTTCATATATGGATTTATTCTTGCTCCTAGGTATTGATTAAAGTATCAAAAATGGTTGAAAATAATGTTTTAAAAATATTTATCTTTCATTTCCAAACCAAAAAAAAAGGAACAATAACAATTCAAAAAATTTAAACTAATAACATAGTAAAAGAATCGTCATAACAGTATAATCATAAATCTTTACTGTACTTGTACATGTATAGTTACTCCATTATTTTACATACAGAGAAGATAACATAAATAGGATCAATTTATACATACCAATGATAATTGCATACTTTATCATACTCTAAAATAGTAATTACAAGTTATAAAATCTAAATAAATTAATAATTTATGTTATAGTTATTATTTTTATTAAATTAATATTTTTTAAATAAAATTATACTTAATTTAAGTTCAGATCATTTCGAATTAATTGTTCGGATCATTCTGGGTTCGGGTCACTTTCAGGTTCGTCTTGTCGGATAAAGGTTGTTAACTTTTTCTGATCAAATCAGATTGAATCAAATTTAGATGAATTGATCGAATTTTTCGAGTTCGGATCAGAATTCATAAATTTAATTACCATCCGTACTCTAATATCAAAGGTTAATATTGCTGGGAAACTTTTAGCTGTAAAATCTATACACTGCTCTATTTCAATTTTACCTTGTACCTTCCTTTTCGTTATCTTCTTTCAAATTTCTCAAAAAATTGTCTAATAACAACGATTTATTAAAAATAAGTACAATTGCTATATTTTAAGACTACATTCGTATTTAAGAAAATCAAATTTTAAATTCTTAATAATAATTCTTCAAAATATGTAATTTATAATTTTTTTTAATAAAGAACATAACTTTTCTGATCTCTTTAAAAACTACTCAAAAAAATAAGCAAAAGAAGGATAGACTGAAAAGGTTAATGCGGACGTCCTTAATTCAAAAATTATTGCATCCATAAATGCACTTATGTTCCAGCAACTTATCTACTAGTACTCTTTTGATCATATTAATTTCTTTCAAGTTGACTTGTATATCTTTGGAATCTCATTGGCCATTGGCGAACTAAAAATTTGCCTTCTTCATTGGGCAGATATATATATATATATATATAAAATTTAAAGCCATTATAGAACTTTGCAACAAAGCTTAGCTATGCAAAAATATGGCAAAGAAAATTGCCTTCTTCCTTTTATCTATATTCCTTGTCTTAATGGGGAACTCTGGCCAGGGTCGACCTATTACAAGCAACTCAACCCTTTCCATGGTGTCTGATGGAGTCCAAAATGTTAGGAAGACAACATACATCCAACTGAAAAGCTTAATATTGTCGGATTCATGCGAACAGACCTATGGATTTTTGCCATGCACCACCACAGTCCTTGGAAATGTTTTCCTAATCCTTGTTTATGGTTACCTGATGTTCAGGGCCGCCAAGTTGCTGTGCGATGGTTGTGAAATATTGCTGGAAATTCTTGGTCCTGGTATCATTGGTGGTCTCTTCTTGCCTGTGCTCAGCTCTCTTCCTGATGCTATAATCATACTTGGTAAAACTATATATATATATATATATATATATATATATATATACTTTTTCTCTCCAAAATTTTCATGTTCGCTGTCCATATTCCAGCAAAAATAAAGCTGTTCTTTTCACTGTGTATTAAGTTTCAGGCAGCACTAGCTTAAAAATTCAGAAAATCTCATGAAATTTGCTGGGTTCTTAGGTCCAGTTGCAGAGCCAAGAAAAAGCTTTTGCCTTCGGGGGCAAGTAGACATATTAATTATTTACATCCTTTGAAGCATCAAACAGAGCAAAATTGCTCCTAGAAAATTAATTCAAACAGAAAACCCTGGTGTTCTTTCATTTTTAATTTTTACCCCCTGTTTTTTTAACTAACATAGGCTACTCACAGATTTATTGAGTAATTATGCTCAATCCCGCTACCACAATCATGTTATACTCGATTTATACTCTGTAAAGATGTATTTTGATGATATATATATTTTTTTCAATCTCTAGCGTCTGGACTTTCTGGGAGCCAAGAAACTGCTCAAAGTCAGGTCTCTGTTGGCATAGGCTTGCTAGCAGGTTCAACCGTCATGCTTCTCACAGTACTATGGGGCTCCTGTCTTATACTCGGCAAGTGTGATCTCGAGAGCTCTCTGTCCAGAGATCCAAAAGACACAAAAGGATTTAGCTTAACTGGTATACAATTATGCTTCACTAACCAAGGCTGTCTACTGTGAATTTGCTTCATTTTGCTGGTTCAAGTCCAATTAAGTTCTGTACAGCATTCTTTTTGATGACGATTGAAGATGCTTGCAGGATCTGGAGTGAGCACTGATATCTGGACAAGCTATGCTGCTAGGATAATGGCCATATCTATTATCCCATTCATAATTGTGCAATTACCAGCTGTTTTACACACAACTTCTCAAAGTCGAATTGCAATTCTGATTGCACTCGTTGTCTCCATTTCTTTATTGCTTTCTTACAGTATTTATCAGGTACTTAAACCTTATTATGGATATATCCTCAATATCTAGTTTACTGGCTTTCAATGTTTGCTTTTCTTCTGTAACCATGGCCAGACATACAGCTTTTTAGATGGACAGTTTAATAATCTCGCCCTGTCTTCAACCTTTCTTTGGACTGTTGTTGATGTAGGTATTTCAGCCATGGATTCAGAAGAGAAGAATCGCCTTTGCAAAGCATAAGCATGTAATAGCAGGAATTTTGAAACACTTAAGCGTACGTGCACTTGGAAGACTTCTTACAGATGATGGCGAACCTAATACAACTGTTATAGAAAAGTTGGTCATCTTCACTTTTCCTCCTCCTTTATCCGATTGTTTGTGGATAATTTTTTATGAATATGCTCATAAAATCGAATTCTGGAAGCTTTACTTGATTATAGAGGATGCTACTCCTTGCTTTCTTCAATTTATAAAATGAGAGTATATGAATGAACTCGGTCAAACCCTGCCTATGTTTTTGAAACAACATTGGTAATTACTGCACTCTGGCCTCTTCATTGATGTAATGTATACTGATGACAGGCTATTCATGATGATTGACGAGAATGGGGACCGACGCTTATCACCGGCAGAGTTAAGAGCTCTGGTTCTGGGAATCCGATTTGATGAGATAGATATGGATATCGAAGATGCTGTTGAAAAGGTGATGAAAGACTTTGACACATCTTGTGACTCATTTATTGACATAGACGAGTTCGTCAGAGGAATCTCAAAATGGCTAAATGAGGCCAAGCGTTCTGCTGAGAGCCGGGGAACATTAATCCATTTGCATCATTTTCATGAGGTATGCATATGTATGTTTCTAACTGCTTCTAACTATAAACTGATCCCACCAATGTTGGCTTATTTTTTTGTTTTTTTTTGTTTTTTTTTGGTGGGATGACATCATTTAACGCTTATGCAGCAAACCAAGAAAGAACATCATCTGTTGGGGGGTCATGGCGGTGATTTTGGGGAGACCGTGAAAAATCCAGTGTGGAATACCTTCAAGGCGGCGATGATGTTGCTTTTTGGAACGATTGTAGCGGCTGTATTTGCAGATCCTCTGGTGGATGCTGTTGCCAGCTTCTCCACTGCCTCAAGCATTCCTTCTTTCTTTGTTTCCTTCGTGATTTTGCCCATTGCTTGCACCAGCGAGGCCGTTTCTGCACTGAATTTTGCCGGACGGAAGAAGTTAACAACAGCATCTTTGACGTATTCTCAGATTTATGGGTCAGTGACCATGAGTAACATCCTTTCCCTTTCTGTATTCCTGGGCCTTGTTTACTTCCGTGACCTCACCTGGGACTTTGCTGCTGAAGTGTTGGTTATTCTAATTGTCTGCATTGTAATGGGAGCAACTGCCAGTTTCCGCACCACCTTCCCTCTTTGGATGTCTTTAGTAGCCTACGCACTCTATCCATTCTCGCTATTATTGGTCTACATTCTCGACTATGTTTTCGGATGGTCTTAAGTTAACTTAAAACTCATCTTTTGCATCCTATAACAACTAGTTTGAATGATGCTGGCACCAAACTACGGTACTAGCCGCGGGTTACTTCAGTTGATGCCAACCTTTTTTTTATCGCTGTAATTGAACTGTTGATATTTGCGTTCGGCTATTTCCTGATTTTCTAAATAAAAATTTTATATTTGGTCATTTTTTTTTCTTTTCCTTTTCTTTGCGAGATAATTATAATTTTAGTCCTCAAACATACATATTTATTTTCATATCCATCTTAAAACTTTTATTTATAAATATTCAATATTAAAAGTTATCAATGTGTTAAAAAAAATCTTTTGGTTGCTCATTGAACCAAAACGTTAACTGAAAGTTTATATAAAAAAAATTTATATAGCATATAATGAATCACATGTGAAACTTATGAGACATTTTATTAATTTGTAAAATATTAGAATATTATTTGCCAAAAGGAAAAAAAAATCTCTATATAAAAGATAAAAAAACTCTACTTCATTTCATTAAAAGTTGTTGATTTAGTGATAAATAGAGAGAAGCTGTTGGTTTAGTGAGAAGTAGAGATAAGAAAAAAAATGAAGTAGTGATTTTTTAATCTTGTATAAGGAGGTTGGTTTTTTTAAATAATTTGTAAATATTTTATAAATTATTGAAATGACATCTACGTGCTCTTTATATGTCAGCTAAGCTTTCTGTTAATATTTACATCTAAAAATTTTAGAACTAAAACAAAAAAAAACCCCTTATATTTTAGGACTAAAATTATAATTATCTCTTTCTTTTTCTTTCTCTTTCCCTGTTCATAACCATGCCATCTGATGCAAGAAATGCTCCAAACGTCCTCTTAATTAGAATAGAGAAAGATAGAAACAAATCTTTATCAGGAAATTATTTTTCAACGTGTAATTGACCATGATATTCATTATAATGAGTTCAGCATAGTAAAACTAGGGCTTATGTGGCTATTTAAATAAAGATTTGTAAGAATATTTAAAGGATTGCTTCAAGCTACACATAAAAATGAAAAATTACTTAAACATTATTTGGAGGGAGTTTCAAGATTTCTTTGTCATATGATATGTGGTCATCATTCTCATATGATGGATATTATTTGACTGTTAACGGTGATTGAAAGTTATGTAGCAAAATTTTGAATTTCTATCATGTTCTACCTCGTATTTTGCAAATCCTTTATATGACATTGTTATTATTTATTGCAAGAATGAGAAATTGAGGAAAAAGCTTTTAGTATCACCGCTTCTAAAATGAATAACATGCAACAAATGTAATTTGATCAAGAAGGTGCTTTATTGTCTAATGGTTAATATTTTTCATTTTCATTTTCGTTTTATACTTATATATTTATTGAATTTTATTGTTCAAAATAGTTTAGAAGTTATTGGAGAAGGTTTGAAGGTAATAAATTGTGTAAAGTATGTTGAAAGTTCTGTGTTGCAACCTAAAAAATAACGAGTCTCATCGCAAGATTTTATTATTCGTTAAGCGTGACATTAAAAAATATCGAAGAAAAGTCGACTTAATTCCTCTAAAAAATGAAGGTTTTGAAAATGACCTTGAAAAAGATATGGAGTCGCCACCAATCTTTTTTAGCTAGGTGTGATCGGCCACCTATTAAAACCGATTTTATAAAATATTTTAAAAATTAATTAAAACATTTTTAAAAACCAATTTCAAGTCTGCGTTTTAAACCAGAGAAATCAAAGAAGCGGGTTCGGGAGTCGGTTACGTGCGGGGAAGGATTAGCACCCCCACAACGCCAGTATAAAATGGTACCTTATTAATCGTGTGTTATCTCAAATCTCGGTGTAATGTTGGTTTTAAATTTAGTATTTCAAGTTAATTCCCAATTTAAAGAAAAATAATTCCATTTTTTAATTGAAAATGATTCGGAGTTTATAAATTCAAAATTTTCCTATATTCCCCAACAAACGTGGCAAAATATAGAAATTTTTATTAGTTTTGAAAAATTTTCCGAATCATTCTCTTTTTAAAGAAGATATTCCGTTATTAATAATAATTGATGATATCCTCCCCAGCAAACCCGGCAGAGAACTCATGAATTATTTTAACTCGGGAATATCTTTATTTTATTGAAAACCATTATCTTTTTTTTTTTGAAAACATTTAAAAGAAATGATTATGTATATGCATGACATAAATAAAATGACATAGTAAAATCTAAATAATATAATGCAACCTAAATGACATGATATGATTTGAATGCCTTAGCATATTCTAAATGAAATGAAATATCCTAAGTTATATGATATATTCTAAATGAAATTAAATGACCTATATAACATAATACATTCTTTATGAAATGCAATATCCTAAGTCATATGATATAATCTAAATGAAATAAAATATTCTAGATGACATAATATATCCTAAATGAAATGAAATGACCTAGGTAATATAATATATTCTACATGAAATGCAATATCCTAAGTCATATAATATAATCTAAATGAGATAAAATATTCTAGATGACATAATATATCCTAATTGAAATGAAATGATTTAAATGACATGACAAATATGAATGATATGGCATATAATTTAAATGACATGGAACAAAATAATGCTATCATATAATATGCATGAAAATAAAACTAATAATGCATGAACATAGTATATGCTAAACAAAAATAACTAAATAAAAGCATAGGATATCATGAAATATTCAAAACCATACAATAAACCATATAACATCAAAAAATATAAACCAAAATAACAACAATATCATAGAAATTATTATAGCAAGAATCACATATTATATAAAATGCATGAATATGAAAAATGCAATGCATGAAATGTATTTTTTCCTTTAATTCAGGAAATCCGTATATCTAAAAAGATATCCGGCTACCATAGGAAAATATGTCAAATTAAATATTCTAAAACCAAAATACTTTGTGATTGTTTGAAAACAATTTTGAAAAGCTTGAATTAAAAATAAAAACTGGGCTAAATCTTTTTTTAAATGGCTCTAATTTTCTAAGTTTAAAAATCCGGACTTGACTACCCTTAACCCGAGACTTGAAAAACCATTTTTAGAGTTTAAAAAGGCTTAGAAACTACCCTAATTCAGTAGCTAACCCTCCTAATCAGCCCACTCTAAGTAACTTAACCAAAAAAGAAAAATGATTTTTCTTTAAATTCAATTATGACTCCACTGTCCAGTTTTAATCCACGATTTTTTATCCTATTTTTAAAAATTCAAAAAATTCTGAAAAAATAATGGACACTCACGACATGTAAAAAAAAGGGAAAAAAAACAGCTTAATTTTTTGATTAAAGACGAATGCCCAGAAAAATCGAAAAAGTACGAAAACTGGGTGAAAAACTGCTTTGCCAAAACACATTTTTGCCTTTGATAAAATCATTTAAAAATCAAAGTAAAAATATTTGAAACTCATAAAATGACTTACAAACAGTAGCTAGGACTTTTTGAAAGTTAGATAAAAATTGGCTAAGTAAAAAAAATCACTAAGGTAGAACAATCAACTTGACAAACTTAATTTTCCACAAGTGTGCTCAAGAGAGCATGACTTTGAACCATTAATTGGCTTAAGTCATTATTCAAGTGGCATGAACATGAAATGCATGAAACAATACAGCAAACATAATGCATGAAATGCATGGATTTAAACCTAAATGTCATGAAAAAATGCATGGCATTCATAAAGGGACCTAGACCTAAATGAACTTGCATGGCATTTAACGTAACCTAGACCAAGATTGCATGAACATGCATGGAAAATAAACCTAACTTAATAACTAAAATATGCATGGCATTTTCACAAACACAAAGCATGCTTAAACCAAAAACTCAACCAAATATCATGCAAATGCTAACCTATCAACTAACATGGAAAGAATGCACATAAAATGCAAGAATTCCAAGGGTGGCCGAATAGCATAATGTAACTAGCAAACATGGCATTTTCACAAACACTTGGTATACTAGCATGCAAAACTAAATTAAATGTCATGCAAATGCAAAAACCTACCAACTAACATGGCAAAAATGCAACACACAATGCAAAACACATGGAGTAGCCAAATGGCCTCAAGCTCCAACAAGCATGGCATTTTCACAAACACTTGGTATACTAACATGCTCAACTAAAATACAACACTCAAATCATGCAAAAGCCACACAAGCATTTTCACAAACACTTAATATACTAAATCTAAAACATGCTCAAATAAGATATAAAACTCAAATCATGCAAAGACCACACAAGCATTTTCACAAATACTTGATATACTAAATCTAAAACATGCTCAAATTTAAACAACATGAAAAGAGAAAATTAAAAATGCAAAAACATGATATTTAAAACATAAATGGCAACAAACAAAGCAACCAAATTAAAATATAACTCAAGAATATGAAGTAACATAACATTTAAAAAATCAAAATCAAAGAAAATAACATAAACAATATAGTAAAATAAACCCAAAACAGCAACTTAAATAAATAATGTAGGCCATTTGGCCATGGTGAGTTTATTGTAAAAATAAAATGTAAAAAATATACTTAACAAAGAGATGAAGGAAGAACTTAAGAAGAACAATAAAAAACATTTATTTAAAATAGAAACTCACCAAATAATAATCAAAATAGCAAAAACAAGAATGGAAAATCAAGAAAGTGCAAGAGTTGGTGCTCAAGAGCAACCTCAAGAAGCTAATATTTCAAGCTTTTCTCTTCAAACTTTCCTTTCTTTTCTAAAGTTTTCTTTTTTGCTTTGAACCAAGAAGAGAAAAACTAAGAAAAACTAAGAGAAATCAGCAAAATGAAAGTGTCCAAATGAAAATTCTGCACCTCCCTTTAATGCTGGCAGAATTTTACCTCTCTCATCCCCTAGGATGTTGTCATTTTGATTCCAACCAACTTCCATCCAAGGGCTAGTGATTCAAGGTGAAAAATCATGAAATTACCACCTTTAGATTAGCATCTCAGCTCTCTCAAATTACAGCTGTTCAAGAATAATCTTGACATCTCTCTTGGCCTATGTGGCTTAATCACCATGGCTTGATCAAAGAGAATCTCTAACTAACTCTTGATTTTTAGCCATTTGATTGAAAAATCAGAAGCTTCCTCCTTCCTTTGGGCCTGGGAGGCCAGCACTTCTCTTTTCCAGCCCAACTCTGATTTTTTGAAAGGCCCAAAGAAGCCCTTTTCGGTTGCTTGGGTGAAATGACCGTTTTGCCCCCCGGATGCAAATAAATATCAAACGGACTCCAAATTCAATTTTTATTTTTTTAATACTTCCAAAATAAAAAAATATTGAGTTTTGGAAGTTTTCAAAATTATCCGAGTCCGTTTGCTATTTATTTGGATTTTTTCTTCTAACAATGCCCTTTTATGCCCCTACATTTTACAAATTTTTAAACGAGCTCCAAATCAAAATTTTTACTCACCAATCTCTTAAAAATAATTAAAAAGTGTGATCTGGAAGTTTTCATAATTTTTGGAGCTCATTTGGTATTTTTTCGGGATTTATCGGCTTGAATTACTACATAGGAGGCCCGGGATTTGGCCATTTTGCAAACGAACTCCGTATCAAGATTTTCTTTTGCCAATCTCTTCCAAATAATTTAAAATTGAGATTTGCAAAATTTTAGAATTTTTGGAGTCCATTTGCTATTTTTCCGGGATTTATCTTTTAGAATTATTGCATAGGAGGCCTAGGATTTGGCCATTTTGCAAACGAACTCCAAATCAAGATTTTATTTTTTCAATCTCTTCCAAATAATTTAAAATTGATATTTACAAAATTTCAGAATTTTTGGAGTCCATTTGCTATTTTTTCGGGATTTATCTTTTTGAATTATTGCATAGGAGGCCCGGGATTTGGCCATTTTGCAAACGAACTCCGAATCAAGATTTTATTTTACCAATATCTTTCAAATGACTTAAGAATGAGATTGAAAAATTTTCAGAATTTTCAGAGTCCATTTGCTATTTTTCCCAAATTTTCCAATTTTGCCCTTTTGCCTCCGAAACCCGGTTTTGCTCAAAACAAGTCCGATTTTCAGATTTTCTTCAAGCTGAGCCTTGCGCTATCCTTTTTTAATCATTCCTCATCCATTGGGGGCTTTGTTCTTACCAAGTCGGGCCATTTTTGTGATTCTTCCCGATTTCACCGAAATCCACAAAAAACCCTAATTCTCGGTTTTCTCCTGGATTGAGTTTTCTTTCAATTTTTCTTGCAAGTGACTTCTCCATTACCCGCAGTCAGTGCTTATCTTTCATTTGGAACCTTCAATTTCGACCAATTTGATCGTTTAAGCACTTTTCCCTAAATTTCTCGGATTAGGATTTTCTTTATACTGAATCTCCAAATGCCAACTTTCGAACTCCATATCTTTCAATGTAGACCTCGGATTATCAAAATTTTTTTGTCATTTTTCAATTGAGCTTGAAATCTTGATTTTTAAAGTGGGTTGATTTTTCAGTAGTTGACTTTCTGGGGTTGACTTTTTTGAGGTTGACTTTTTCTGGGGTTGACTTTTTCAAGTTTGACTTTTTATGCTCGCCACTAAGTCTTAGAGTACCACCTGCAGGATGAAAAAAAGTCTTTTTGCACTCGGAAACATCATTTTAGGAAGTAAACATACCTGTTTTAGTGGTTTGGACAAAATTAGGTGTCTACAGCTGCCCCTCTTTGGCTATTGCTGAGAATCAGGAATCAGGCAAAGATAAACTGACACTAATTTTGTACGGTCAGTGAAATCACATGTGAAGGAAAGGGAAAGGGGTTTTCTTTTTCATTCTTCTATCATTTTTTCATTTTTCATTTTCTATTTTTTCATTTTTTCATTTTTTCCTTTTTTTTTCTTCCTTTTTTCTCTTTTTTCATTTATTCATTTTTTTTTATAACATTAAATTGAAGATTTTGTCCTTAAATTGAATTCCATGACTAATCAAGGCTCGACCCGTCTTAAGGAAACGAATTCGATTTGCAATAAAGGAAATGACCTCGACGATGGTCTAGGGGCCTTAACCTGTCTTGTTCTCAGCTGTGTTTAAATTCTAGGTATCTCCTCCAGAAGCTTCGGCTATCACCACCAAAGTCTTGCTCATTTTTAAAACTGTAAAAATTCTGGGTATCACCTCCAGAAGCTTCAGCTATCACCACCGAAGACTTTTTAACTTTTCAAAGGATTTTAAAACTCTGGATATCTCCACCAGAGGCTTTAGCTATCACCACCGAAGACTTGTTCATAATAAATAAGAAAAAAAGTACCTCGACGATGATCTAGGGGCTCGACTCGTCTTAAGGAAACGAATTCGATTTGTAAGACAAGAAATGACCTCGACAATGGTCTCGGGGCCTTAACCTGTCTTGTTCTCAGTCGTGTTTAAAATTCTAGGTATCTCCTCCAGAAGCTTTGGCTATCACCACCAAAATCTTGCTCATTTTAAAACTGTAAAAATTCTGGGTATCACCTCCAGAAGCTTCAGCTATCACCACCGAAGACTTTCTACCTTTTCAAAGGATTTTAAAACTCTGGATATCCCCACCAGAGGCTTCAACTATCACCACCGAAGACTTGTTCATATAAAAGAAAGTACCTCGACGATGATCTCGGGGCTTGACTCATTTGAGAAGCAAAACGAGTTCGATTATACCTGAAAGCTTTAAGAGATGATGCAAATGCTTCATGATGCAAATGCAAATGTCTTTAGTTGATGCAAACGCTTCTTGATGTAGATGCAAATGACTTAGATTGATGCAAATGCTTCTTGATGTAAATGTAAATGACTTGATTTGATGCAAACTTTCTTGATGCAGATTCAACTAACTTAGATTGATGCAAATGCTTCTTGATGTAGATGCACATGTTGAATAAAATTCTGGGTAACTCCTCCAAAAGAAGATTTCTCATTTTTCAAAATTATAAAACCCTGGATATCTCCACCAGAGGCTTCAGCTATCACCACCGAAGACTTGTTCACTTTTAAAACTGTAAAATTCTGGATATCCCCACCAGAAGCTTTGGCTATCACCACCAAAGACTTGCTCATTGTAAAATTCTGGGTAACTCCTCCAGAAGCTTTGGCTATCACCACCAAAGAATTGCTCATTGTAAAATTCTGGGTAACTCCTCCGGAAGAAGATTTCTCATTTTTCAAAATTATAAAACCCTGGATATCTCCACCAGAGGCTTCAGCTATCACCACCGAAGACTTGTTCACTTTTAAAACTGTAAAATTCTGGATATCTCCACCAGAAGCTTTGGCTATCACCACCAAAGGTTTGCTCATTGTAAAATTCTGGGTAACTCCTTTAGAAGCTTTGGCTATCACCACCATAGACTTGCTCATTGTAAAAAATATGGGTAACTCCTCCAGAAGAAGATTTCTCATTTTTCAAAATTATAAAATCCTGGATATCCCACCAGAGGCTTCAGCTATCACCACCAAAGACTTGTTCACTTTTAAAACTGTAAAATTCTGGATATCTCCACCAGAAGCTTTGGCTATCACCACCAAAGGTTTGCTCATTGTAAAATTCTGGGTAACTCTTCCAGAAGCTTTGGCTATCACCACCATAGACTTGCTCATTGTAAAAAATCTGGGTAACTCCTCCAGAAGAAGATTTCTCATTTTTCAAAATTATAAAACCCTAGATATCTCCACCAGAGGCTTCAGCTATCACCACCGAAGACTTTTTCACTTTTAAAACTGTAAAATTGTGGATATCTCCACCAGAAGCTTTGGCTATCGCCACCAAAGGTTTGCTCATTGTAAAATTCTGGGTAACTCCTCCAGAAGCTTTGAGAAATGATGCAGATGCACATGTCTTTTAACAAGGTGCTCATGCTTCATGGTGCAAATGTAAATGCTTGGATTGATGTAAATGTTTCTTAGTGCAATTGCAAATGGCCTGGATTGATGCCCATGTTTCATGATGCAGATGCCCCTACTAATTGTATTCATGTACCTGGTTTATAAATGGTGTAACTATAATTACCACACAATAATGAAAATGTAATGATTCTAGAAATAATGCAATTCCTTGAGATGACACAAATGCGAATTCCATGAAGAATGTAAATGTAAAGGTAAAATGTAGATGCTTATGGAATAATGCCAATGCAAATACCCATGAATGATGCATATGCTTGCCGACACTATGCAGATGTAAAAGCTTGATAAAGAGATGAGTGCTCATGAGTGATGCAAATGCCCCCTATTGTTTTTCTAGACTTTGGCTTAGCCTTTCAAATTCATTTTTCCTCTTCAAATCAGAGTATATCTTCAATTCATTTTGGCTATTCTCTTTGCCCCAACAGTTTTCAAACTTTCATCAACAGAGATTTGAACCGGGTTCTATTTTTTCTTCTCATATCTGGAAGTCAAGACCTATCTTGTCAGTTCTATACCTTTGGGTTAGAAAAATCCTTGTCTCATGTCAACATCCAAATGGGTATTTCAAAAAATCTCTTTATTTGTTTTCACATCTTGAAAACTTCTGAGAAGAAAAAAAAATATTAACTCCACAATGTGTGATGTATAAATCTTTTGAAGACTGATGATCATTGTTAGAAATTTCTCTAAGTATCAATCTGGGTTTTTTCAACTGGGATTGGCAAGGCTTGGTATAACAAGATTCTGGCTTTTCCAGGAAAACTTCATGACAAAAATGTATATCCCTTATAGGCTCACAAATGGAACAGGTTTTATAAATCATGAATTCATTGAGAACCAAGCAAGTTCAACATTCTTTTAGTTTCCATATCAAGGCATTTTGACAAGCGTCAAGATTGGCCGGGATGTTTAAACCGGAAAGTTTAATCTTGGGGAATTTTTTTTTTTTTCAGTTTTTGAAGACAATCCTCTCAATGAGAATTGGCAATTTGGGAGTTCAAGAATTCCTAGATGTTCCTCGATGACCACTCATTTAATAAGATCTTTTCTTTTGTGGTATCGACACTATCATCGATGGCATCAAAAATTTCCAAATTTACTCTAGACCGCCCATTTTTTGGTTTTCGCCCTAGAATCCCATTCTTTCCATTTTTTTTTTGTTCTACCATACACTTGAGAATTCTAAATTCTTCCTCAGTGAAATGATAATTAGATGAAATGAGATAAAATCTGAGGAAAACCCTTCAAATTAAATACACTTTTAAAGCACGTAATGTAGGCCATGGCTCAAGGTTCAGAAAGAAAGGATAAATAGGCCCAAAATATGTGTTTGAGGGTAATCAGATCAAGGATCCTTTCTTTGAGGAGGATTCTCTTTGAAGCATTTGTCCCTTCTTGGACATTTCTTTCCTTTTGACTTTGCTCTTTTTCTTCCTTGCTTTTGGCTTTCAATTTGCCATGTCTTTCACATATTTTTTTTTTCTTTCATTTTGCCTCCTTTTTTTTTCAACAGAGTGAGCCCGTCTTTATTCGGGGCTCCATTTGCTTTGCATCTATCTTTGAGCTAGGACTCATTTCTCAATGATCTTTAAAAAGATCTTTCCTTGCATTTGCCCTCTAATGTAGAGGGTGATCCTTGATCAGGGTTCAAAGAAGAAAGAATTATTTTGGCTCAAAAGGGGTGACTATGGATAATTTCTTTTTTATGCGAAAGAGATATGAAAGATGGCCATTTCTCATGTCAAGCACAAATATTCATATTGAAAAGCAATCCCCAGGGGAAATAGATATTCAGAATTTCATTTTGCACTTTGGAATCATCCGAATTCCCATATAAATGATATGACAAAAAAAAAATTTATTCTCTTTTTTCCATCGCATGCCCCAATGATTCATGCGTTAGCCCATCCTTCTTCACCATGTATCCATCATTTCCACATATGATGCCCCAATTTGATTAACCATGAGAATTTGTATCAACGAGGAACATAGCAAGTCTAGGTCTAGTTTGAAAAGGCTGAATTTCCAATCTGAGTTCTTTGAAGAGACAAGGAAAATATGACCCAAAAATGGGTTTTCTCTGGGACAAGGGATAATCTAGTTTAATCATTGTGCCCCATGGTGTCAATCATGAAGTGATGTTTGGGCAATTAGTGTTTTGTGGTCATTGGGAAAGGTCATGAATGTTTTTAGCACAATCTTGACACATACCAAATTATCAAAATCTAGATTCTTGAAAGAATGTCTCATTTGTTTGAATTTCAAGAAATTTGAAAATTTTCAAAAAGTTCGTTCCTTTGTTCATAGCCTAGACTAAGATCTACGTCTTTGCTTATTCTGTGATGACAATGGTTTTATTTAGTCAAATCATTTATATTCCTTGAAGCATTAGGTCTTTCAAGTGTTCTTGGTTTAAGAGATTTAGGCTTAGGAAAACCTAAAGAGAAGGGAGAAGGTATTGGGTCATTTGTAACACTGATCATCAATCTTCCTGAGATATCCATTATTAAAAATTCCTTAATGCTTGTTTTTGCAAATTCAAGTTATTGTTAAAAAACAACAAACACAAAGCATTTAAAATTCAAAATTCATTTAATTCATGTAGATGTTAACATGAGACAAGTGCTTTCATCATCACAGTGTATAGAACTACATGCATCAAAAACCTAATTTGATCATGCACAATGTTTCTTATGACACTTGGCTTCCCCATCTTCAAAACTTATCGAACCAGCCTTGATGAGATCTCTGACCTTGTACTTCAAAGCGGGGCAGTTCTCTGTTGACTGACCTTGATTGCCAGAATGATAACCACAACACTCATTAACATCATACCAACTCGGATAAGGGGGCTTCAGAGGCTCTATTTGCATGAGTGTTACAAGGTGATTCTGGAAGAGTTGAGGTAGTAGCTCATTGTATGTCACAGGAATCGGGTCAACCTGATTTCTTTTTCGCTTTTTATGCCCCCTTCGATTATTCCCAAGGGTGTTTGATTGACAGACAGATGTAAATTCTGGTGTAGTTGCAATCATTGGTTGGTAGGGATAAAAACCTTGAGAGACATTGTTCAGGGTAGAGTAAAATGGCTGATACGAGGAGAATTGGGGAGGTAAAGCAAAGCCTTCCACGACTTGGGTATCTTTCTTTTTCTTTTCGAATGCCCCCTTTTTCTTGGTATTGGATGTCCTTTCTCCTTCAATTTTCCCATCCTTGATAGCATTCTCAATCATCTCCCCTGAAATTACCATGTCCGAAAAATTCTTCGTGGTGTTACCGACAAGTCTATCGTAGTATGGGGCCTGTAGTGTATTCACAAAAAGGACAATGGTTTCCTTCTGAGTTTAAAGGTTTTACTTGGGCGGCCAGGCTCATCCACCGTTGCGTATATTCTTTGAAGCTCTCAATAGCTCTTTTCTTCATATTTTGCAAGGTGAGACGGTCAGGCACCGTGTCGGTCATATGCTTGTATTTGTTTAGAAAAGCCCTAGCCAAATCATTCCAAGAGCGAATCCGATCCTTGCTCAACTGACTATACCACCTAATAGCGGAGCCGCTGAGGCTATCCTGTAAGCAGTGAATCAAAAGCTTATCATTATCTATATGACTTGTCATATTCCGGCAGAACATAGTGATATGGGCTGACGGATCGGTCGTCCCGTCATATTTCACAAAGTCAGGGATCTTGAACTTAGGAGGAATGACTAAATCGAGGACCAAACATCGTTCTTTCGCATCTAAACTTCCAAATACATCTGTACTTTCTACTGCCAGAAGCCTTTCATCTAACAACTGATATTTCCCTTGGGAATCTGCCAACTCAACCTAATTTACTGCAACCCTTTTCAACTTTGCCTGTTCAGCTGGATCATGACATTGACTGTGTTCTGAGCATCAATCATTACGACCTTATTTTGACCTTTTTGTGCCTCTAACCCTTTCCTGGCTACAAAGTTTTCCGTGTATCCTTTTCCCTTGATTACGGCAGACATTAGCTCCATCAATTTAGTCATCTGATCCTTAGATTCTGCTTGAGACTTTGCCAGCTGTTCTCGCAATTCTTTTTGTTCTCTTTCCATTTTTTCCATTCGGGCAACTTGTTCATCCTCCATAGAACTAGCCTGTATTAAAGGGTACTCAGTACTTCTTCTGATTTGAAATGGAAATTCTTTCAAAGACTCCTAAAGCCAAGCCAACTTCTGTTTTATTTCCCCAAATGTATGTCATGATGAATGAGCCATGAATGCAATTTGATGCATGTGAAGCATAAACAATATGATGTATGGACATGTACAATGGAAACATGCTGACCATATATGTAATAAATGCAATCACAATGCCAACATGTTGCAAGCAAAGAATAAACAAATCAACGCATGGATATATGCAATGAATGATCATGTACATTTTAGCATATTTCCCCATAAATGATCATATACCCTATGAATGCAACACGATGCAAACAATGAATGGTTGATACAGTATATACCAAGAAAATCATGCTAACCATGTGTGTCATGAATGCGACCTAATGCTAATCATGATGTATGTAATAAGCAAATTAATGTATGGATATATACAGAAAAATCATGATGATTATGAATGCATAAATGCAACCTGATGCTAACATGATACATGTATGAATGTATGGTATGACCAATAATTGATCGGATGCAAAATGCAAAAGGGGAAGATATCACGGAGGAAATAAGAATCGGAGGAACTTAATCATCAACCTCTCATAAATTTGAAACATAATCAATTCATTCCCCTATCAACATTCACAATGGTATAAACCATGTTTTACAAAATTTGAACAGTGGTTAAAACTGTCTTTACAAGCACTTTATTCTTCCTAGCATCCTAAGGCTATAAGAGCCGGCTACTGAAAAAGTGAAATCCTATTACATCATATAAGACCAAAGTCTTTCCACCTCAATGCTGTAAATCTCCCAATCCTAATGGCGTTTTCCTAGTCCTTTATCAATCAGTGTCGTTGGATCCAACCACTTGGCATTTATAAGAGTTTGCACTTTCTTTTTGAATGCTATACAGTCTTCAATGTTATGGCCAACAATTCCACAGTGATAATCACGTCTTGCATTTGGATTATACCCATTTGGATATGGTGGTAACAGGGGTTTCAATGGGATACAGGCAACCATGTGATTTTGGATCAGTATAGGGAGAAGTTCTCGGTAGCTAATTGGAAGGGGATCAAAAGGCCTTTGTCGTTTCTTAGTCACATTGAACCTAAGAGTTGGGGCACTTGGTGGTGGCACTAAGGTCCGAACCGGAGTGTTTACATTGAGATGTGGCGGAACAGCATGGTAAGGGTATGGATTTGGACACGGGGCCTTTGGAGGTTGTACATAGCTCGAGGTTCCTATCCCAGATACTGGATAAGGTGATTGATGAGGAAAATAGTATGAACTGGCAGTTGGTGGTGATGGAGTGGGATTCAGGAATCCCGTAGTGGTCGTCTCAATGGACGATTGGACCATAGTAGGGTGGGGATACTGGTTTGGACCTAGAACAGTTTACAGGTATGGTACTGGATCCGAGGTTTTTATCTTTGGTATCGGGCTCTCAGGTTTTGAATTTTCATGATTTTGTCCACAATTTCATCAGGATTGCAACCTTTGTGGCATTGACAAGCGCAGGATCCAGCAAGGATTGTATGTTCTAGACCTAATGGTTTTGGTTGATCCGAAGGCGATGTAGAGCCCTGAGAAAGTTCCTCTTTACTTTTACCCATATCCTCAACCATTTTCAACAATTTGGCCAGCTGTTCCTTCACCTTTCGGATTTCATGTCCACATTCCTCTTGATTGCGTTCCAAAGCACCCAATCGTTCCTCCGATTCATTCCTCATATCTCGAACCCCTTTCATGCAAATGAAAATGTCATGAGATTAAGAATACAATTATGAATGTACATACTCTATTCCTATGTGCATGAATATACTGATGATTAATGCATGAACATACACAGAGAAATTATGGTGACTATGTATGCTATGGATGCAATCTAATGCCAACATGATGGATTTAAAAAATGAATAAATTGATGCATGGGTATATACAAATAATGACCATGTATGTATTCTACAATGAATGACCATGCATGCTATGATGTCAAAATGATACATGCTAAGACTAAACACAAAGGTATACACAAAGAATGACCAAGTATATCACAAATGTATTCTACAATGAGTAACCATGCATGTTAGGACTGTGACATGCTGTCAAAATGATACAAATAAAGAATAAATGAATTAACACTAAGGTATATACAAAGAAATCAATGATTACATGAAATTGGTAGGACCTAAATCTTGATTATTCAAAAATATCATTATGCAAGATTTGCCTCGAAATTTATGATTTTTTTTTTGAAACATGTTTTTTTTTTTAATTTTTTAATTTTATGAAAAACCAATCATATTATTTTAAAAAGAATTCCGGGGTAGTGGATCTTACTATGGTACAATGTCCAAATGTTCATGCAACACTACCGGTTTTATGAAATCATCAAATGAAATTATTATCACCATCCATTTATTGCAAAAACGAGATCAATAATACAACCAAAATGTACATGCTCTATTCACAAATGTATGAAATGTGCAAAACGCAAAAATGCTTGAAAAAGGATTTTAAAAAAAAAAAAACAATTAATGAATATTTTGCCCCGACAAATATCTACTTATATAGGTATCACAGTGCCTTTGGGACAGATTAACACATTTATTACGGGCGATGTACGTACATCGTTGCCCAATCTGCAAAACTTCTTCAGAATGTAAAATAGGTAACAAAAGGTTTAGAAATGTCCCTCCATGTGTTCCTATCTTCGGTATATCTAACGGAAATCCGGTAGGGCTTCGCCTAGGTTCACTATATGAGGGTGAATCGGATCTAAAGGCCCCGAATTGCTCCTCACTGTCGCCGGTGAAGGCTAGTAAGGCACCCCGATAAAAGCGGGTTCAATTCGTTAGAGTATATTTTCCTATGCCCATACGGAGGATTATCACGAAGGCATTAGGTACTTTATACTCCGGAAGTGTTTCACTAGCCCATACGGAGGATCAATCACGAAGGCTTAGTTATTTTACTCCCACTTAAAAGGACGGAACCCGGGTAGAGGATTCATGATATGCAAATGCACGTGTGGTGTGTATGGAGGAACAACAAACCTTTCACCACCTATTCTACACCTCTTATTCTAAATGCCCCAACTACTTATAAAAAACATTCAAGAATAGTGTAACGCATTAACCAACAAGCAATTATAATATACAACCTTAAATAACTAGAGAACAATAATAAAATGAATGCACATGAGAATGAACATATTTAAAAATATTTTATTATTTTCAAAATTCTCCTTATTATTAAAAAATGTGGGAATTAAAATTAAATACCAATTAAACCAACAAAATCGAGACTTTGATAACACACGACTAATTGTTAGGCCTGACTCTATAATTATCCCCAATGGAGTCGCCAAGCTATCGCAACCTAAAAAATAACGAGTCTCATCTCAAGACTTTATTATTCGTTAAGCGTGACATTAAAAAAATCGACGAAAAGTCGACTTAATTCCTCTAAAAAATGAAGGTTTTGAAAATGACCTTGAAAAAGACATGGAGTCGCCACCAATCTTTTTTAGCTAGGTGTGATCGGCCACCTATTAAAACCGATTTTATAAAATATTTTAAAAATTAATTAAAACATTTTTAAAAACCAATTTCAAGTCTGCGTTTTAAACCAGAGAAATCAAAGAAACGGGTTCGGGAGTCGGTTACGTGCGGGGAAGGATTAGCACCCCCACAACGCCCGTATAAAACGGTACCTTATTAATCGTGTGTTATCTCAAATCTCGGTGTAATGTTGGTTTTAAATTTAGTATTTCAAGTTAATTCCCAATTTAAAGAAAAATAATTACATTTTTTAATTGAAAATGATTCGGAGTTTATAAATTCAAAATTTTCCTATATTCCCCAACAAACGTGGCAAAATATAGAAATTTTTATTAGTTTTGGAAAAATTTCCGAATCATTCTCTTTTTAAAGAAGATATTCCGTTATTAATAATAATTGATGATATCCTCCCCAGCAAACCCGACAGAGAACTCATGAATTATTTTAACTCGGGAATATCTTTATTTTATTGAAAACCATTATTTTTTTTTTTGAAAACATTTAAAAGAAATGAATATGTATATGCATGACATAAATAAAATGACATAGTAAAATCTAAATAATATAATGCAACCTAAATGACATGATATGATTTGAATGCCTTAGCATATTCTAAATGAAATGAAATATCGTAAGTTATATGATATATTCTAAATGAAATTAAATGACCTATATAACATAATACATTCTATATGAAATGCAATATCCTAAGTCATATGATATAATCTAAATAAAATAAAATATTTTAGATGACATAATATATCCTAAATGAAATGAAATGACCTAGGTAATATAATATATTCTACATGAAATGCAATATCCTAAGTCATATAATATAATTTAAATGAGATAAAATATTCTAGATGACATAATATATCCTAAATGAAATGAAATGATTTAAATGACATGACAAATATGAATGATATGGCATATAATTTAAATGACATGGAACAAAATAATGCTATCATATAATATGCATGAAAATAAAACTAATAATGCATGAACATAGTATATGCTAAACAAAAATAACTAAATAAAAGCATAGGATATCATGAAATAGTCAAAACCATATAATAAACCATATAACATCAAAAAATATAAACCAAAATAACAACAATATCATAGAAATTATTATAGCAAGAATCACATATTATATATAATGCATGAATATGAAAAATGCAATGCATGAAATGTATTTTTTCCTTTAATTAAGGAAATCCGTATATCTAAAAAGATATCCGGCTACCTTAGGAAAATATGTCAAATTAAATATTCTAAAACCAAAATACTTTGTGATTGTTTGAAAACAATTTTGAAAAGCTTGAATTAAAAATAAAAACTGGACTAAATCTTTTTTTAAATGGCTCTAATTTTCTAAGTTTAAAAATCCGGACTTGACTACCCTTAACCCGAGACTTGAAAAACCATTTTTAGAGTTTAAAAAGGCTTAGAAACTACCCTAAGTCAGTAGCTAACCCTCCTAATCAGCCCACTCTAAGTAACTTAACCAAAAAAGAAAAATGATTTTTCTTTAAATTCAATTCTGACTCCACTGTCCAGTTTTAATCCACGATTTTTTATCCTATTTTTAAAAATTCAAAAAATTCTGAAAAAAATACTGGAGACTCACGACATGTAAAAATACACGGAAAAAAATCAACTTAATTTTCTGATTAAAGAAGAATGCCCAGAAAAATCGGAAAAGTACAAAAAGTGGGTGAAAAAACTGCTTTGCCAAAACACATTTTTGCCTTTGATAAAATCATTTAAAAATCAAAGTAAAAATATTTGAAACTCATAAAATGACTTAAAAACAGTAGCTAGGACTTTTTGAAAGTTATATAAAAATTGGCTAAGTAAAAAAAATCACAAAGGTAGAACAATCAACTTGACAAACTTAATTTTCCACAAGTGTGCTCAAGAGAGCATGACTTTGAACCATTAATTGGCTCAAGTCATTATTCAAGTGGCATGAACATGAAATGCATGAAACAATACAGCAAACATAATGCATGAAATGCATGGATTTAAACCTAAATGTCATGAAAAAATGCATGGCATTCATAAAGGGACCTAGACCTAAATGAACTTGCATGGCATTTAATGTAACCTAGACCTAGAATGCATGAACATGCATGGAAAATAAACCTAACTTAATAACTAAAATATGCATGGCATTTTCACAAACACAAAGCATGCTTAAACCAAAAACTCAACCAAATATCATGCAAATGCTAACCTATCAACTAACATGGCAAGAATGCACATAAAATGCAAGAATTCCAAGGGTGGCCGAATAGCATAATGTAACTAGCAAACATGGCATTTTCACAAACACTTGGTATACTAGCATGCAAAACTAAATTAAATGTCATGCAAATGCAAAAACCTACCAACTAACATGGCAAAAATGCAACACACAATGCAAAACACATGGAGTAGCCAAATGGCCTCAAGCTCCAACAATCATGGCATTTTCACAAACACTTGGTATACTAACATGCTCAACTAAAATATAACACTCAAATCATGCAAAAACCACACAAGCATTTTCACAAACACTTAATATAATAAATCTAAAACATGCTCAAATAAGATATAAAACTCAAATCATGCAAAGACCACACAAGCATTTTCACAAATACTTGATATACTAAATCTAAAACATGCTCAAATTTAAACAACATGAAAACAAAAAATTAAAAATGCAAAAACATGATATTTAAAACATAAATGGCAACAAAAAAAGCAACCAAATTAAAATATAACTCAAGAATATGAAGTAACATAACATTTAAAACATCAAAATCAAAGAAAATAACATAAACAATATAGTAAAATAAACCCAAAATAGCAACTTAAATAAATAATGTAGGCCATTTGGCCATGGTGAGTTTATTGTAAAAATAAAATGTAAAAAATATACTTAAGAAAGAGATGAAGGAAGAACTTAAGAAGAACAATAAAAAACATTTATTTAAAATAGAAACTCACCAAATAATAATCAAAATAGTAAAAACAAGAATGGAAAATCAAGAAAGTGCAAGAGTTGGTGCTCAAGAGCAACCTCAAGAAGCTAATATTTCAAGCTTTTCTCTTCAAACTTTCCTTTCTTTTCTAAACTTTTCTTTTTTGCTTTCAACCAAGAAGAGAAAAACTAAGAAAAACTAAGAGAAATCAGCAAAATGAAAGTGTCCAAATGAAAATTCTGCACCTCCCCTTAATGCTGGCAGAATTTTACCTCTCTCCTCCCCTAGGATGTTGTCATTTTGATTCCAACCAACTTCCATCCAAGGGCTAGTGATTCAAGGTGAAAAATCATGAAATTACCACCTTTAGATTAGCATCTCAGCTCTCTCAAATTATAGCTGTTCAAGAATAATGTTGACATCTCTCTTGGCCTATGTGGCTTAATCACCATGGCTTGATCAAAGAGAATCTCTAACTAACTCTTGATTTTTAGCCATTTGATTGAAAAATCAGAAGCTTCCTCCTTTCTTTGGGCCTGGGAGGCCAGCACTTCTCTTTTCCAGCCCAACTCTGATTTTTTGAAAGGCCCAAAGAAGCCCTTTTCGGTTGCTTGGGTGAAATGACCGTTTTGCCCCACGGATGCAAATAAATATCAAATGAACTCCAAATTAAAATTTTATTTTTTTAATACTTCCAAAATAATAAAATATTGAGTTCTGGATGTTTTCAAAATTATCCAAGTCCGTTTGCTATTTATTTGGATTTTTTCTTCTAAAAATGCCTTTTTATGCCCCTACGTTTTACAAATTTTTAAACGAGCTCCAAATCAATATTTTTATTCACCAATCTCTCAAAAATAATTAAAAAGTGTGATCTGGAAGTTTTCATAATTTTTGGAGCTCATTTGGTATTTTTTTGGGATTTATCGGCTTGAATTACTACATAGGAGGCCCGGGATTTGCCCATTTTGCAAACGAACTCCGAATCAAGATTTTCTTTTTCCAATCTCTTCCAAATAATTTAATATTGAGATTTGCAAAAGTTTAGAATTTTTGGAGTCCATTTGCTATTTTTCCGGGATTTATCTTTTTGAATTATTGCATAGGAGGCCCAGGATTTGGCCATTTTGCAAACGAACTTCGAATCAAGATTTTATTTTTCCAATCTCTTTAAAATAATTTAAAATTGATATTTACAAAATTTCAGAATTTTTGGAGTCCATTTGCTATTTTTTCGGGATTTATCTTTTTGAATTATTGCATAGGAGGCCCGGGATTTGGCCATTTTGCAAACGAACTCCGAATCAAGATTTTATTTCGCCAATCTCTTCCAAATAATTTAAAAATAAGATTTGCAAAATATCAAAAGATTTGGAGCTCATTTGCTATTTTTTTCGGGATTTTCCTTTTTGATTTACTGTATAAGAAGCCCGAGATTTGGCCATTTTGCAAACGAACTCCGAATCAAGATTTTCTTTTACCAATATCTTTCAAATGATTTAAGAATGAGATTGAAAAATTTTCAGAATTTTCGGAGTCCATTTGCTATTTTTCCCAAATTTTCCAATTTTGCCTCCGAAACCCGGTTTTGCTTAAAACAAGTCCGATTTTTAGATTTTCTTCAAGCTGAGCCTTGGGCTATCCTTTTTTAATCATGCCTCATCCATTGGGGGCTTTTTTCTTACCAAGTTGGGCCATTTTTGTGATTCTTCCCGATTTCACCGAAATCCACTAAAAACCCTATTCTCGGTTTTCTCCCGGATTGAGTTTTCTTTAAATTTTTCTTGCAAGTGACTTCTCCATTACCCGTAGTCAGTGCTTATCTTTCATTTGGAACCTTCAATTTCGACCAATTTGATCGTTTAAGCATTTTTCCCCAAAGTTCTCGAATTAGGGTTTCCTTTCTACTGAATCTCCAAATGCCGACTTCCGAACTCCATACCTTTCAATGTAGACCTCGGATTATCAAAATTATTTCTCCATTTTTCAATTGAGCTTGAAATCTTGATTTTGAAAGTGGGTTGATTTTTTCAGTAGTTGACTTTTTGGGGTTGACTTTTTTGGGGTTGACTTTTTTGGGGTTGACTTTTTCTAGGGTTGACTTTTTCAAGTTTGAGTTTTTATGCTCGCCCCTTTAAACTAAGTCTCAGAGTACCACCTGCAGGATGAAAAAAGGTCTTTTTACACTCAGAAACATCAATTTAGGAAGAAAACATATCTGTTTTAGTGGTCCGGATAAAATTAGGTGTCTACATTCTGAATGGAGAATGATTAAGTTTCGTGAATTTATGGTTCAAGCTAAATTGAATTATTTGACGTTGTTCAAGTTAGATTGAGTTATTATAGAGCATTTTGGTTAGATGCACTACAAGAAAAAGGTTTTTTACCGATAGAATTATTTTGTCGAAAAATTTTCGTTGGAAAAAACCCATTTTTTTTAACGGAATTGTCTTTATTGACAAGAATTCATCAGTCGAATCAGGATAAGAAGAAGAATACGATGAAGAGCAAGAAGAAGAAGACGAACAAGTAGAGGAGGAAGAAGATGACGACAATGATGATGATGATGAAGACAACAATGATGATGATGCTTAGGAACTAAAAGTTAGAAAATTTTCACTTATCTTACTATTATATTTTTGTTAAGCCAGAACAAACTATTCTATTTTTCTTCATTTAATATTATAGATCATTTTAAGTCAATTTAAATTTTCTTTCTATAAAGTCAATTCTTTATTTATTAATAATTTTTGTCGTTTCAATTACAAATAAAATGCTAGTTGGAATGAGTGAAAAGAAATCGAGAGGCGAAATATGTATTGCGTTCAAAGCGGCCAGTCGCCAACGAAGATCATCGAAACTCGAAAGGCCCTTCCTTGCCATCTACAGTCACTCACTCGCCTCCCTTGGATCCCTCCCCTCCATTGCACTTACCGACATAGACCAGTACCTGGTCAATGACCCTCCACCCAGTGATGTCCTTGAGGGTAATGAACAAAACACCGAGGCACCCGAATCGAAGCTCTCTAAGGTACCCAGTAATGGTTGTGCGACTTCTGGGAGTTCAAAGAAACGAGGTAAAGGTCGTACCAAAAGTTTACCAAAGCTGACTAATCCGACCGACAGGATGCAGATTACATGTCTACAAGACACGTGAGTTCATTACATTTTCTTAATTTTATTTGTTAAGTTCATTTAATTAGATCCTGAATATTATGGACTAAATTGTTTCGCTTTTTATAGTACTTTCCTTGAGAGTCTTGTTAAATCAAATATTTCTTCCTGCATCGACATTACTTCAATGGTTAGAGACCAACTTGGAAAGTGGTTCCCTCCAATATCAAGGAGGCCATGTGAGGTCTATTTCAAGTATCAGGAAAAAAGCATGTGGTTTCTCGAACAAACACCTCTCACTAGAAAGATATGAAAGCCAATTGTAAGGACCGAATAAAGGACATGCTGGGAACGAAGAGAAAAAATGCTATGACCATGTCTGGGACTAATAAAATAGAAGAATGCAAAGGATATATTTGTGATTGGATAGTTGTTGATGTTTGGAATGAACTTATTGACAAAGTATAGAATACTAAGACTTGGAAATTAAAGTCCCAACAAGACAAAGCTATTCAGAATAAGGAAAAGGAAGGAAGTAGTACGAAGCACACAGGGGTCAGCTCTTTTTCTAGTTCATGCACATCGGATGGTAAGAACTTTTTGGATTTCTAACGTAATATATATTGAAAAGTTTTATACTAAGTTATATTCCATTAATTGTTTTATACTAATAATTGTGTGTTGTGAAATTTAACTGAATGTAGTCACAAGAGATGAACTCTCAAGCTACATTCAAAAAAGTATTTGATTGCTCCTCTTAAATTAAAATGGAGGGTTTGAAAACGACCTCGAGAAAAGAAATGGAGTCGCCACCAATCTTTTTTTGGCTAGGTGTGATCGGCCACCTATTAAAACCGGTTTTTATAAAATATTTTAAAATAATTAAAACATTTTTTAAAAACTAATTTCGAAGTTTGCTCTTTGAACCAGAGAAAATAAGTGTGGGTTCGGGAGTCGGTTACGTGTGGGGAAGGATTAGCACCCCCCACAACGCCCGTATAAAATGGTACCTTATTAATCATGTATTGTCTCGAGTCTCAGTAAAAGTCGGTTTCATCTTCGATATTTAAAAATAATTCCCTTTAAAAAAATAATTATATTATTTGAGAATGATCCGCAATTTATTAACATAAATTTTCCATATTTCTCGACAAACTCGAAAAAACATGGAATTTTTCCTTTATTTTGAAATTCTCCAAATCACCCTCGTTTTTTGAGAAAAAAGATATTTCGTTGTTAATGATAATTGATGATATCCTCCCCGGCAGACCCAACAGAGAATTCATGAATTGATTAACATAAAATTTTTCATATTTCCCGACAAACTTTGCAAAACATGAAAATTTTTCTTTAATTTGAAATTCTCCGAATCACCCTCGTTTTTTGAGAAAAAGGATATTCCATTGTTAATGATAATTAATGATATCCTCCCCGGCAGACCCAGCAGAGAATTCATGAATTATTTTAACTCGGGTACAACCTTATTTTTATTAAAAATCATTGTTATTTTTCATGCATTTTAAAATCATTAACAAATGATCATGAATATGCAAACTATTACTAAAGCACAAAAATATAAATTAAACAACATGTATAATTATCATGGCATGGCAAACATTTTATTATGACATGGAAAAGGAATCAATGACATGGCAAAAGAATTAATGACATGGCAATGAATTAATGACATGGCAAATCTTAACATGGCATATATGACATAAGCATTAATCATAAAAATGATATTATCATATAATATTCAAATCATATCATGATTAAGATAGCAATATGAATAACAAACCATAAAATGACATCATCATGGAATATTCATGGATATGAAATAATTATGATCAAAATTGCAAATATAAATCTCATAGAATATGCATGATCATGGAATATGTACAGATCATCATTTTGAAATTCCTTTCATGAATTTTGTTCTTGATGAAATTATATAAATGGCACATGTCAGAAAATATTATCGTACTCCCCGGCAAACACGACAAAGCTTGGAAAATAGTTCTTTCATATGACATTCACATAATTCCAAGTAAAACAAAATCCATGCCTTACGACTTCATAACCACGTGCGTTGAATAATTTCCTAACCTCCCCGGCAAACTTGACAAAGATTAGGAACTAATTCTCGCCAAATGTTAAGGGATCTGAAAAGCAAAATTTTATGCCAAATTAAATATATATATTTTTTAAAATATGCAATGCATGAAGATGTGTTTCTCCCTTGAAGTAAGGACATCCGTACACCTAAAAAGGTGTCCGACTACTTTTGGAAGAAATTTAAATTGGATTTCTAAACCAAATGATTTTGGGTTTGGATTAAGGAAAATGAAATTTTTGGATTAAAAGAATCCTATGTCCGAATGGCTAAAAAAACAACTCTGGCTTCCTATTTTTGAAACCCGGGTTAACTACCCATGACTCAATTTTTGTAAAACCAATTTTTATCCTTGAGATAACATAGAAAACATCCTAAAACAGTAGCTAATGACTCCAACCAGCCCCCCCTTTTTGCAAATAAAAATCAGAAATTTGTTAGTTTTAAAAATGCTCATTTTGACTCCAAAAAACCAGTTTTAAATAGCTATTTTTTTGACCCTTATAAAAAAATCAAAAAAATCTGGAAAAAACAGTTTAGACTAAAGAAATGATGAAGTAAATGAGGTTAAATCAGTTCTTAATTCGGACCAAAAATGCCTAGGGTAAACTTGCTTCGAAAACAGCACAACAAACTAAAATCTGTTTTACCGAAATCTATTTTTCAACCCTTAATAGAAAATTCAAAAATCCTAAAAAAAATACCAGAGACTCCTATAAGGGTCTACTAAGTGAGGTTAAAATATATTTTATTTTGACAAGATATACATGGTAAAAATATTGCCAAAAATCAAAATATCCAACTTGTAAAACCATCATTTTTTCAACTAGTTTGCACAAGAGACTTTGGCTATAGATCATTGGTTGGTCTTAGCCAAAAATCAAGTTGAGAATGAAATGAATGCATGATTTTCCAACAAGACAAACATATTAAGATGATCAAACATGAGCTAAAAAATATAAACAAGCAAAGAAAATAAAGATTGTCTCAATGGTTGGTTCCTTGGACATAGTCCTACCTAATGAAAATCACTTGATAAAAATCAAGATCCTCAAGCACATCAAACCTTTTTATTCCATTTTTTTAAAAAGATAACCAAAGAGAAAATCTATCCTACCATAATAGTGAAACCGACATCCAAAACGAAAGCAAGAAAATCAAGCAAAAGACAAGCACAACAAACCACAATGGATTCGACCAAACAAGAAAATGTGTAGGAAAAGATTTTGCGAACTTTGTTATTTTGTAAAAAAGAAGAAAACCTTTAAAAATCTTTTTAAGAATCATTTATTTTTGAGAAAAGAAGTTGACAACAACATGGAAAAGAAGAAGAGATCATGAAATTAAAGAAAATAAATAAAAAGAAGAGATGAGATGACTACCTAGCAAAGCTTCCAACCAAGCTCTCTAATTCCTCTTCCTTTCTCCTTGTTTCTCCTTTTTTTGTTCCTCTCAAGAGTTTTAGCTATTGCCCTTGCTTTAAAAAATGTAGTGAATCCTCTCTCAAAAATGAAGAGAGAGCCCTCCTAATAATGCTTGGCCAATTGGTATAGCTTTGGTGTAGAGAATGCTCATCATTTTTAGCCTTAGTCATGCTTTGCATCCTCTTCCAACATCCTTTCCTCATGGCTATTTCTTGTCCCCTCTCCTCATGGTCATTTCCTTAAATTAAGGGTCTACTCACCTCTTATTGGCCAAGAATGCCACCTCAATTATTCTTGTCTCATATCTCTACAAAATATCTTAAGCCACTTGTCATGATCATGTAGCTTACTAACAAAATATCTTCCTATTTGGCATATTTATTCCACTTGGCATGATCACATAGCCTTCACATGGTCTTCACATGGCCTATACATGTCTTTGCAAATTATTCTTGTCTCCTATCTCTACAAAATATCTTAAGCCACTTGTCATGATCATGTAGCTTACTAACAAATATCTTCCTAGTTGGCATATTTAATTCCACTTGTCATGATCACATAGCCTTCACATGGTCTTCACATGGCCTACACATGGCTTTGCAATTAAATAACCTTCTATTGGCCAAAAATACCACATAAGCAAGTAGTGGAGAATCTTGTCCTCTCTTAAAAATGTCATATTTCTACTTCATCTTGGCCATTGGATCAAGTTTGATCAAACTCTCCCCTCCATCCCTCCATGCTGGCCGAAAATGGCTTGGAATATTCTAGGCCATTCCTCTTTTTATTTGCAAATTGGTCCTTTCCGATTTTTTTGGTAAAATTGAATTTTGGCCTCCAAACTTGATCTATTTGCAAATAGACCCCAATTTTGGATTTTTCTTTTTCAATTCATCATATCTAATATAAAACTCAATTCTGGAGGTTTTCATAATTTTTTGAGCTCGTTTTTCATTTCTCCCGGATTTTTCTCTAAAATTGCGGATTATTTCCTTCGAACTTTGCTTATTTTCATTTCAGCCCCGTTTTCAGATTTTTCTTCTCCAATCCATCATATCCCATATAAAACTCAGTTCTAGAAGTTTTCATAATTTTTTGAGCTCATTTTCTTCTCCAATCCATCTTTCACATGGTCTTCACATGGCCTACACATGGCTTTGCAATTAAATAGCCTCCTATTGGCCAAAAATGCCACATAGGCAAGTAGTGGAGAATCTTGTCCTCTCTTAAAAATGTCATCTTTTTACTTCATCTTGGCCATTGGATCAAGTTTGATCAAACTCTCCCCTCCTTCCCTCCATGTTGAAAGAAAATGGCTTGGAATATTCCAGGCCATTCCTCTTTTTTATTTACAAATTGGTCATTTTCGATTTTTTTGGTAAAATTAAATTTTGGCCCCCAAACTTGATCTATTTGAAAATGGACCCCAATTTCAGATTTTTCTTTTTCAATCCATCCTATCCAATATAAAACTCAGTTCTGGAGGTTTTCATAATTTTTCGAGCTCATTTTCCATTTTTCTCAGATTTTTCACTAAAATTACGGATTATTTCCCCCGAACTTTGCTTATTTTCATTTCAGCCCAGTTTTCAAAATTTTATTCTCCAATCCATCCTATCCAATATAAAACTCAGTTCTAGAAGTTTGAATAATTTTTCGAGCTCGTTTTTTATTTTTCCTGGATTTTTCTCTAAAATTATGGATTAGTCCCCCGAATTTAGCATATTTACTTTTCGGACCCAATTTCGGGTTTTTCCCTCTCATTTCCTTATTGCAATCCTAAAACTTAATTCTGGAAAGTTTCATAATTTTCTGAGCTCAGATTCAATTTTTCCTGAATTTTCCAAAATTGCCCTTTAACCCCTGAAACCTCGGTTTCACTCGAAACGAACCAATTTTCCAAATTTTATTTTTCCATTGCCTTTTTCATATATTGAATTAGAGTTGGACTGATTTTGCCCAATTTTTATATCCGAATTCCTCTCCGATTCTTTTTTTTTTCTTTTTCTTCAAAATTGAGAATTTTCTCGTTTTTCAAGTTTCTCTTCCAGTCGGCTCTTCCTTTGGATCCACTTCAAATTGGAACTTAGAGTATCTTTATTTATTTATTATTTATCAACTAGGGACTTGAATTTTATCGAATTGGACAATCTGCGTAGTTTTCCCCAAATTTGTGATTTTTTCATTTGTTCACTAAATCTTTATTTTCTTTTTTTTTTTCTCTGCAAGTTGATTCTTTCTTCGATTCCACTTCAAATTGGACCTTCAAATATCCTTATTTATTGGTCTTATTCCATTCTGAACCTTGAATTTTGCCCAATTTGTTCGTTTACATACTTTTTGCCAAATTTGGAAATTCCATATTTTTCCTACACTGAATTTTGCAATTTGTCTTTCCACTTTCAATTTTCTCTCTATCTTCAATTGTGTATCTCCAATTGTCAAGATTTTTTCATCATTGTTCAATTCACCTTCGAATCTTGATTTTCCCTGAAAGTTGACTTTTTCAGTGGTTGAATTTTTTAGGTTGACTTTTTTGGAGTTGACTTTTTTCAGTTGACTTGTTCGTGTTGACGTCCGAATCGAAGTCTTGGAGACCCATCTGTTGAATGAGGGGAGATTCTTTGCATTCCGGGAAGTTGAAGGTCTTACTTATCTTGTTTAGAGGGTTTAGACAAAATAAGGTGTCTACAATTGTCCCTCTTTGACTATTGCTGAGAATCAGGAATCAGGGAAAGATAAAATAGACAATAATTTTGTCCGGTTAGTGAAATCACATGTGAAGGAGAGAAGGGAGTTTTCTTCATTTTTTTTTTGGTAAACTGTAAATAAAAGGATTTTTTCTTAAATTGAGTTCCTTGACTAATCAAGGCTCGACCCGTCTTAAGAAAACAGGTTCGATTTGCAAGAGAAAAAACACCTCGATGGTGATCTCGGGGCCTTATCTTATCTTGGTGAAATTTTGTTTAAAATTCTGTATGTCTTGTCCAAGAGCTTCGGCTATCATTTTTTAAACTATAAAATTATGGATGTCTTGTCCAGGATTTTTTTATTAAAAAAACAGTAAAATTTTGGATGTCTTGTCACAGTAAAATTCTGGATATCTTGTCGAGGAAAATTCTGGATGTCTTGTCTAGGAGTTTCTTTTAAAACAGTAAAATTTTGGATGTCTTGTCTAGGAAAATTTTGGAAATTGATTTTTGAAAATATGTTGAAAATTATACCCGAAGGCTTTGAGAGAGGATGCATATGCTTCGTAATGTGATGCGAAACAAGATGCAAATGCTTAATGGTGCAAACGTAAATGTCTTGGGCTGATGCAAATGCTTCTTGATGCAGATGTCTTGGATTGATGCACATGCTTCACAAAATGACGCGAATGCAAATATCCTCAATGTGCAAATGCTTCTTGATGCAAGTGTCTTCGATTGATGCAAATGCTTCTTGATATAGATACAAATGTTTGGGATTGATGCAAATGCTTCTTGATACAGATGCAGGGTCTTGGATCGATGCAAATGCGGAGATTAACATGGATGTAAATGCTTTATGATGCAGAGATTATCAATGTGCAAATGCTTTATGAACAATGCATATGCAAATATTCTCGAAAAATGCAAGTGTTTCGTGAAATGATGTAGATGCAAATATCAACGATGCACAAGTGCTCCTGAATGACGCAAGTGCAAAGATTAGCAGTGTATAAATGCTTCTAAATGATGCAAATGAAAAGATCCTCGAATAATGCAACTACTTCATGGAATGATGCAGATGCAAAGGTCAATAATGCGCAAATGCTCTTGATTGATGCAAATGCAAAGATTAGCAGTGGGCGAATGCTTCTAAATGATGCAAATGCAAAGATCCTCGAATGATGCAACTACTTCATGGAATCATGCAGATGCAAAGATCGACAATGTGCAAATGCTTCTAAATGATGCAAATGCAGAGATTAACAGTGTGCAAATGCTTCTTAAAAATGCAAATGCAAATATCTTCAAATGATGCAACTACTTCGTTGAATGATGCAGATGCAAAGATCAACGATGTGCAAATGCTTTTGAATTATGCAAATGTAAGGTCTTGGATTGATGCAAATGCTTGTTGATGCAGATGTAGAGGTCTTATCTTATCTTTTGGGCTTACAACATCTAATATGCCGATTTTACTGGGCTTAATCTCATCTAACGTGCCAACTTCACTAGGCTTACTGCCTCTTGTGTCAGCTACATTGGGCTTAACCAAAACTAAGATGCCAACTTCACTGGGCTTACTTTCTCTTAGTGCCAGTTACATTGTGCTTAACTCTAAAATGCCAACTTTACTGAGCTTACTTCCTTTTGTGCCAGCTACATTGGGCTTAAAATCTAAAATGCCAACTTTACTGGGCTTACTTCCTTTTGTGCTAGCTACATTGGGCTTAACTTTAAAATGGCAACTTTACTGGGCTTACTTACTTGTGTGCCAGCTACATTGGGCTTAAAATCTAAGATGCCAACTTTACTGGGCTTACTTTCTTTTGTGCCTGCTACATTGGGCTTAACTTCAAAATGCCAACTTTACTGGGCTTACTTCCTTTTGTGCCGGCTTCATTGGGCTTAAAATCTAAGATGCCAACTTTACTAGGCTTACTTCTTTTTGTGCCAGCTACATTGGGCTTAAAATCTACAATGCCAACTTTACTGGGTTTACTTCCTTTTATGCCAGCTACATTGGGCTTAACTTTAAAATGCCAACTTTACTAGGCCTAGTTTTGTGCCAGTTATATTGGGCTTAAAAAATTCTTTCTTTTGAGAAACTCCTTTTTTTGGGTCTCCACAACTTTAAAAATTAAAAGCTCATCTCAATAGAGGCTCCACAACTTTAAAAATTATCTCATCTACAAAGTCTCAACATTTTGAAGAAAAAGAAAAAAATCATTTTAATTTTTCGAAAATTTTCATCATTTTGAATTTCTTCAACACTTTCTCGATTTCATCGTCCAAAAAATTCTCAAGACTCACATCTTTTCTTTTCAGACAAACTTTTGCTTTTCTTATTTTTCAACAGATTTTTTTCTCTAAATCTAAAGAAGACCCTTTCCTTTTAGGAAACCTACCTTTTTTTTTCCTTTTAGTCTTTTCAATGATTGGCAAATGCAGTGATCAACTATACTGGTGCAAAAGCCGATGCAACCTACGAATATGCGGATGCAAAATGTTCATTATATGATGCATGAATGCTTATGGAGATGCATGACATCATTTCACATTAGAAGAATGTTAAGAGAGTTGATCATCTCCCTTTTCCTCGTATCCTGGTGAGGTTTCCTCATTCCTTGCTATTTTTTCCTATTGGAAAGAGTGATCCCTGCCCCTATGTCTGCATTTTCCAATTCATCTGGTCGAAAGAAATCGCATGATTTCATATTCCCAATTTTCCTTGCCCTGAAAGATTCTTTCTTTCCGATTTCCTGGTCAAAACCAAAACACAGAGTCAGACTTCATTTACATATAAACGCAAAATTTCATGCATATCCACATCTCATTTTTAGTTTGTTCTTTCTTAATCATGTCAATTTCATTTCTTCCAAAACACGTGAAATTGATGTTTTTCAGATTTTGGTGATTACCATTAGAGACATTTCTAAGCGAGATGGGAAATCAGCCTCACTTTTTCGAGTGATTTGAACAGTTTAATGCAACAAGGTCAATGGGCTGATGCAATAAGGTCCGGATTTGGCTGAGGAAGCTTTTCATCTTGACAAAGAGGAGAAGGTGAACGTCCTTTTGTCTCAGCTCGTGAGTAAGTTTTCTCAAAACATGAATTCCTTAAAACCAAACGTTTTTCGGAAAAAGTTTTAAAGTACAATTAAATCTCAACAATCCTCCAATCTCTAAATATGGCATTTTGATAGGTGTTAACCTTAGCCATGATATGTTCAATGTTGGAAGGTCAATTTGGAAGGGAAAAAGGGTTTAGCTTTCAAAATCAATTCCAAAGAAAAGGCTTCCCTTTTGGTATGTCTAGGAGTTCCTTGAATTCCTCAAACTAATTTCTTCTCTCATCATGGCTTTGGCAATACCATGAGTTGCACCTAAATTTCTTCTTCTACTCTAGACTGCTCGTTTTTGGGTTTTCACCCTAGAGCTTTGTTGTTTTTTTTTTCCTTTTTTTTGGTCATGCATCTGAGAATTCTAAATTCTTCTATAATGAAATGATAATTCGATGAGATGGGATAAAATCTGAGGAAAAACTTTTCAAATTAAATATCCACACTGGATCAAAATGGACTTTTAAAGCACGTAACGTAGGCCAAGGTTTGGGGTTCAAAAAGAAAGGATAAGTAGGCCCAAAATATGTGTTTGAGGGTAATCGGATCAGGGATCATTTCCTGAAGAGGATTCCCTTTGAAATGTTTGTGCCTTCTAGACTCCTCTTTCCTTCTTTTGACTTTTGCTTCTTTTCTTCTTTGTTCTTGGCTTTAATTTCGCCATTCTTTTCACATTTTCTTTTTCTTTTTTTTGTTTGTTTTGTTCTTGGCTTTCATCTCGCCATATTTTTTGCAATTCGTTTCTTTTTCTTTTGCATCTTCATTTTGATAGAGTGGGCCTATACTTATTTGGGAGCTCAATTTGCTTTGTTTTTGTCTTTGAGCTGAGACTCATTTCACCATGATGTTTGAGAAGATCCTTCCTCGCATTTCCCCCTAGTGTAGAAGGTGATCCTTGATCAAGGTTTAAAGAAAAAATGAATTCTTTAGGCTCAAAGGGGTGACTATGGATAATTTCTTTTTTGTGAAAGGGATATGAAAGATGGCCATTTCTCATATCAAGTATGAGTATTCTCATTGAAAAGCAATCCTCAGGGGAATAGATAATCAGAATTTCATTTTGCATTTGGAATCATTCGAATTCTCATGCGCATGATATCACAATATTTTTTTTTCATCTTTTTTGCTGCATGCCAAAAAAATTCTTGCATGATTCATCTTCAGCCACAAACGATGCCTCATTTTGATTTGCCATTCAAGTGAAGGTCTTTTGGTTTGTGGGAATCTTGCTGTGAAGGAACATCTCATGTTTCATCTTTGAGCTTCTCACTAAATAAGCTCATTCGGATTTGAATTTCTTCAAAGTGTTTCCAGTACATGGGGAGAGAAAAGAAAGGTGTCCTGGTTCATTCCTTGGTTTAGGCGCTCATAAATTAAGGTCTTGGAAATGGCCTAGGGATTTGGCATTTAGAAAATTTCAAAAGGATTCAGGAGGTTTTGAATCTTTGAGTTTTTGCTATGATTGGCAGTATGGCATAACTTTAACACTCATCAAACTACCAAATCTAAATCTTTTGGAAGATTGTCATGTTTGCTTGACTTTAAAGGAATCCACGAAAGAATTTTTCAAACTTTCCATTACTTACGGCCTTGATAAAGGTTATTCTTTGGGGCTTCTGATTGGTCTTTATCCACTGGTCTATGATCTAGGTACATGTAGAGATAAGGTGTTTCCTAGGATTTAGTCCATCGTTCATGATGATCACCAATTCTTTCAAAACTCATTCACTTTTCAAGAACTTATTTTTTTTAGAAGGGAAATTATCCGTATGAATTTTATTTTCAACCCTTTTTGTTATTTTTTTTCTTTCAAAAATCATAAAAACAAGGCTTAAGAAGAATATTCAAAACTTCAAATGAGATATGATGTATGATGCTTGAAATTTAAAGTTCATTCATTTCAAACAAAGTGAAAATATATACAAAATTTAAACCAAGGTTAAAGATTGCCCCTGATTGGCATGCTACCCTGAGAACCAATGACACTTAGCCCCGTCATCCCTGATAAGAACCAATGAGCTCTTTGAATTTTGCTGGGTTTGTATCAACTTTGTCCTTGAATGCAGTGCAGTTCTCCGTGGAATACCATTTAACCCCGCTATGATACTCGCATGTGGCATTAGGATCGTACCATTTCGGGTAAGGAGACTTCATGGGCTTTGCAAGTACAATGGAGATCATATGGCTTTGGACAAGCATTGGAAGAAGTTCTGTGTAGGTCATCGGAATTGAATGGTAAACCTTTGCCTTCTCTCTCTTACTGCTTTGAGAACAGACTGAGTTAACCTCTAGATCATTTGGCATGACGAACCCTTGGGGTTGTATGAAAGGCATTGAAGCATGATAATGACCGTGTTGAAGCCAATGGTCAATATGGGGTTGGGGATGATGATTACCACCGAAAGGATCTTCTCGCATTGCATTAAACCTTCTCTTGTTTCTGCCTTCGACATTTACGACTTGAACGTGCCCCTTGGCAACATCATATTTCTTTCAGAGAGAAATTTCGACATTAGGATCCACAATTTTCCCTTTTTTATCCCATCCTCAATCCTACCCATTGCAAACAATATGTTTGCAAATGCTAAAAAAGCATTGCATATCAACTTATCTTAGTACGGACGTGGGAGAGTATCCACAAACAAAGCATTCATTTCTCTATTGGTAAGAGGTGGTCGAACTTGTGAGGCTACATCTTTCCATCTATAAGCGTATTCTTTATAGTTCTCATTGGGCCTTCTTTTCATGTTCTGGAGTCTCAACCGATCTGGAGTTGCTTCCAACATGTGCTTGTATTGTTTCAGGAAGGCCTGAGTTAAGTCTCTCTATGTGCGCACTTGGCCTTTTTTCAACTGATAATACCATTTAGATGCCCCCTATCAGGCTGTCTTGGAAAACATGGATAAGCAGTTTCTCATCATGTGCATGCCCCGCCATCTTATTACAATTTGCAGACAACTGTGTTTCAGGGCATTTAAGTCCATCATACTTTTCAAATTTTGAAACCTTGAATTTTGGCGGGATGACCACATCAGGGATCAAGAGAAACTCCCTTACACTAACTTTATATCCATCTTCAACAGCTCAAATCCTTTCCTCCAATAGGTCATACTCTTGTTGTATCTCTACCTTTGGCTCAAAACTTGTTGCGAATGGACCTAATCGGAAATCTGGCCTTGAACACTCTTTCCCAGATTGCGACGCTCTTGAAGTTGATTACTTTTCTGTGTAAAATGTTCTCCCATAGTTTCTATCCATTGTCCACAATTTTCCTGAGTCTTCTGAATCCCCTATGCGACCTGTTCAGATGTCTCATTCTACGCTTGTTCCATTTTTTTCAATCGGGTAGTTTGATCCTCTCCCATTTTACTTTTCTAGCAAAAAGAAAACCAAGGCTATCTTTTAGACATGAACTCTATCATGGCTCTTTATTTTAGGGGTTTAAGGGAAACCCCTTTTATTTGCCTCTAGAGATTAGAAATTATTGATGATAATATTGACTTCTCTATCATTGGCATTGATAGAGCCATTGCTATGCGCAAATAAATTTAATGCCAATGCATGGATGGATAAAATGTATGGTATGACAAATAATTGATCGAATGCAAATGAAAGGGGGATGAAGATACCACAGTGGAAATAAGAATCGGAGGAACTTAATCATCAAAATCTCATAAATTCAAAGCATAATTAATTCATTCCCCTACCAATGTTCAAAAGAAATAAACCATATTTACACATATGGTTAGTGGTTAAAACTGTCTTTACAAGTATTTTATTTTTTCTAGCATCCTAAGGCTATAAGAGTCGGCTACTGAAAAGACCGAAGCCTTATTACATCATGAAAGATCAAAGTCCTACTATATCATCGACATCAATCTCTCAACACTAATTAGCCTTCCCAAGTCCTCTATCAATCAGTGTCGTCAGATCCAACCACTTGCCATCTATGAAAGACTGCACTTTGTTCTTGAAGGCCTCACAGTCTTCAGTGCTATGCCCAACAATTCCATAATGATAGTCACATCTTGCATTTGGGTTATACCACTTGGGATACGGTGGTCGCAGAGGTTTCAACGGCACATAGGCAACTAGGTGATCTTAGATCAATATAGGGAGAAACTCTTGGTAGCTGATTAGAATGGGATCAAAATGCCTTTGGGTCCTATTCTTGGGTTGTTTCTTGGTCACACACGCCCTAGGAGTTGGGGTATTTGATGGTGGCAATAAGGCTTGAACAGGAGTGTTTGCATGGAGAGGTAGCTGAATAACAAGGCAAGGGTAGGGATTTGGACACAGGACCCTTAGGGGTTGTACACAGTTTGAGGTTCTTATCCTGGATAGTTGATAAGGAAAAAAGTACGAATTATAGTCAATCTATGGTGATGGAATGAGACCCAGAGACCTCGTGTTGGTTGTCCCAGTGGACGAAGAGGTAATAGTAAGGTGAGGATACTGATTCAGATCTGGGATAGTTTGCAGGGGTGGTACAGGATTCGAGGTTTCTGTCTTTGGTATCTGGCTTCCCGATTTGACCACTTCCACCATTTCATCAAGGTTCAATCCTTTATGGTACTGAAAAGTTGAAGATCCAGCAGGGATTGTATGATTTGGACCTGATGGTTTTGGTTGATCTGAAGGCGATGAAGAGCCTTGAGAAAGTTTTCCCTTACTCTTACTAAGATCCTCAAACATTTTTATCAATTTGGCGAGTTGTTCTTTCACCTCCCAGATTTCATGTCCAAGTTCCTCTTGATTGCTCTCCAAAACATACACTCGTTCCTCCAATTCATTCCTCATATCTTAAACCCCTTTTTCATGCAATTAACAAATGAGATTATTATCAAAAGGAGATAAAAAATTGAGTGTACATGCTCCATTCCCATATGCACGAATATAATGATAATTCATGCATGAACTGTGCAAGATGTAAAGATGCTTGAGGAGATGAATTTTCATTTTTACAACTGCTTAAATAATATGCATTTTATGCAAAAATGCAAATGAAAAGATCATGCAAAAGAAGATCCTAATGTCACTCTTTATTTTTTGATTTTTTCTTCTTTCTATTTTCCTTGAATTTTCTTGACAACTTTTTTTTGACATTTTTTCTTTTTTCATATTTTCTCAAAAGTATAAAACTAAAAGGAGATTTTTATTATTTTCACAACACTACTCCACTACAAAAGAACTTTTTTCGTTATTCACCTCTCATTTTTTCAATTTTTTTCCCTCAAAGAAGAAACATTTTTTATTCTTTTAATGGAATAAAAACTTTCTTTTTCCTTTTCTAAAAGTTCCTACAAAGGTACAAGTATAAAAGAAAATTTTCAAAATAACCCAAAAAATACTATGTTTCGATGTAGATATCTAATTTTGTCCGGACCCCTAAATCAGGTATTTTCCTTCCTAAAATGATATTTGAGAATGCAAAAAGTCTTTCCTCATCCTGCAGGAGGTACTCCGAGACTTAGTTTAAGAAGCCAAGCATAAAAAGTCAATCTTGAAAACGTCAACCCAAAAAAGTCAACTTTGAAAAGTCAACCACTGAAATGTCAACTCACTTTCAAAATCAAGATTCAAAGTTCAATTGAACAATGGTGAAAGAATTTTGATAATTCGAGGTCTACAATGAAAGATATGGAGTTCGGAAGTTGGGTTACGGAGATTTAGTGGAAAGGAAACCCGGGATAAAGTGCATAAACGATCAAATTGGTCGAAATTGGAGGTTCTGAATGAAAGATAAGCAATGACTACGGGTAATGGAGAGGCCATTTGGACGCAAAACTGAAAGAATAGTCAATTTGGAAGAAAATCGAGAATTAGGGTTTTTGGTGGATTTTGGCAAAATTGGGCAAATTGCAGAAATGACCCGATTCAATAAAACTGAAGCCCCTAATTGATGAGTAGTGAGAAAACAAGGATAGCCCGAGGCTCAGTTTGATGTAATTCCGAGAAAAGAGCCGATTGGAGGAAAAGTGGAAAAACGAAAAAAAATCCTGATACAGAAAAAAGGAAAAATCAAAACGGAGGGGAATTTGATCTTAAAAATTGGGCATTTTTGGACCAACTCCAATTAAATATATGACAAAGGCACAAAAAAAGAAAATATGAAAATCAGACTTGTTTTCAGTAAAACCGGGCTTCGGAGGTAAAGGGCAAACAAATTCGAGAAAAATAGCAAATGAGCTCCAAAAATTACCAAAACTTCCAGATCTCAATGTTAAACCATTTGGAAGAGAGTGGCGAAGAAAAATTTGGATTCGGAATTTGTTTGCAAAATGGAAAATTTCGGGTCCATTAAGCTGAAATTCAAGAAGATAAATACCAAAAAATAGCAAACTAGCTCCAAAAATTACCAAAATTTCCAGATCTCAATCTTAAATCATTTGGAAGAAATTGATGAATAAAAATCTGGATCAGGAGTTCGTTTGCAAAATGGAAAATTTTGGGCCCACTAAGCTGAAATTCAAGAAGATAAATCCCGAAAAAATAGAAATGAGCTCGAAAAATTATGAAAACTTTAGGATCTCACTTTTAAGTTATTTGGAAGATATTGGTGAATAAAAATCTGGATTCAGAGCTCGTTTGAAAAATGGTAAAAGTTCGGGTGTAGTAAGGGGCAATTTAGGAAGAAAATCCAAAAAAAATAGCAAATGGGCTCGAAAAATTATGAAAACTTCCAAATTAAATTTTTATTATTTAGGAAGTATTGAAAAAAATAAAATTTGGATTTGGAGTCCGTTTTCTATTTAATTAGGTTTGGGGGTAAAAAATGTCATTTTATCGATAAAACCGAAGAGGTCTTTTCTTGCAATTAAAAAAATGGAGATTGGGCTGGAATTTAAAGGGTCAGCCGGCCAAGGCCATGATGGAGAGTGATTTTGCTGAGTTCTTGCATCTAAAGGCCAAGAGTGGATAGTAAGGTAGTTATTTTTCTTCATCAAGCCTTTGTAATTGTAACACATAGACCAATGCATGGAGAGGGATGATGTCACCATAATGACATCATATTTGTAACAGATGAATTAGTTAGAGGCTGATTCCTTAATCTAAGGGTGGGAATTTTTCCTAAAAAGCATCTTGGATTAAGGGCCTTTGGATCAAAATTGGTGAGGAAAAAATGACAACATCCTTCTACAATTTTCTAGGCCATTGGGCCAAAGCTGTAAAGAGGGGTTATTTTCAGATTTTCATAGAGGTTGAGGGGCTGAATAGAGGCAGTAGCTATAGAGAAAAGAAAGGAGAAAAGAAATGAGAAAGGAGAAAGGAGAAGGAAAAAAGAAAGGTTTTGCTTACCACTCTTTGATTTGGAAAGCTAGAGCAAGGTAGCTATGTTCTTTCATGCTCTCCTCCATGCTTTGTTAATATGATTTTGCTATTTTGATTGTCATTTTATTTTCTTTCATGAAATAAACTTGTTTTTTAAAATAAGTTTTAAGGAGTTTCTACTTTGTATTTTATAATAAATCAAGAAAGCAAGTTTTACCATATTTTTTTCTACATGGCCGAATGATGCTCTTTTTTAAGATGATTTTTTTTTTGTTCATGTTATTGGTTGTGGTAGGATAGCTTACTTGTGGTAGGTTAGCTTGATTGTGGTAGGTTAGCTCTACATCTATACCATGTGTTTGTGATAATGCCATGTTATACTCATGCACTACCATTCGGCCATGATTATTTCATTTTCTATGTTTGTAATTTTATCATGTTTACTTGTCTAATATGCTTCCATTTAAGTTCTACATCTATACCATACCAAGTGTTTGTGATATTGTCATGTCATGTTCATACTTACATTCGGTCATACATTATTTTAGTTACCATGTTTGCATTTTTTTTTATCATGTTTTCTAGTTTAACATGCTTCCATGTAGACTTTGCATATTTAGGTTGCCATGTGTTTGTGTTATTGTCTCGCTAGGATTTCACATGTTTGTTTAGAGGTCTATTCGGTTTCTATGCTTAGGTTTGCCTTGGGTATGTGCATTTTCATTTTGTCCAACTTTCATGCATTCATGTCATGCTATATATGTTTCTTATGACATGTAGTTCATTAGGGGCATTCGGGTATATACATAGTCTAGGTCATTTTAAAGGTTTTCATTTAGATCTTCATGCATTATCTTGAATGACATGTTAGTTGTTAGGTTGCTATGTTCATATTTCATGCACATTTTGTATGTCATTTTATTAGGTTTCCATGCTTTCATTTCATACCATACATGTTGTTCATGACGTTTAGAATCCTAGGACCATTCAACCATGTATGTAATCTAGGTCATTTTAGGTCTTTATTCGATTTTCATGCACCTCTTTCGAAACACTTAGGCATTAGGTTTCCATGTTCTTATTTCATGCATATTTTATATGTCATTTACATTTAATTAGGTTTCCATGCTTTCATTTCATACCATACATGTTGTTCATGACATTTAGAACCCTAGGACTATTCGGTCATACATAGTCTAGGTCATTTTAGAGGTCTTCATTTGATTTTCATGCATGTCTTATCTTCCATATTAGATTTTAGGTCATCATGGTTCTTATGTCATATTAGTCTAGGCAATTGTATTTCATGTCATGCATATGTTTCAATGACATAGTAGACATTAGGACATCTTTGTATTGCCATGCATTTTCATGATATTTTAGATCTAGGTCACATTTGCATTACCATGCATTTTATGTCATATTAGTCTAGGTAATTGTATTTCATGCCATGCATGTTTTTATGACATAGTGGGCATTAGGTCATCTTAGTATTACCATGCATTTTCATGACATTTTAGGTGTAGGTCACATTTGCATTGCCATGCATTTTCATGCATAATAGGTTTAGGTAGCATTTATTGCCATGCAAGTTCATACTAGGCATTATGTCATTATGAATTGCCATGCATTTTCTATGTCATTTAGGCCATAAATCATGCATTTCATACAATAAACTTGCTGTTTGTTCATGCATCTCATATCATACCACTGGATTTTTGACTTAAGCCAGTCAATGGCTTAAGGTCAAGCTCACATGAGCATGCTTGTGGAAAATTAAGGAGTTGTCAAGTTGATTTTTCTACCTTTGTGATTTTTTTAGTTAGGCAATTCTTATCCAAATTTTTAGAAATTTTAGCTACTGTTTGTAAGTCCTTAGAAGAGTCTCCAATATTTTTACTTTGATTTTTTAATGATTTTATCAAAGGCTTAAAAATGATATTTGGCAAAACAGTTTTTTTCACCCAGTGTTATGACTTTCGTGATTTTTCTGGTTGGTTATCCTTAGTCTAAAAATGAAGCCAATTTTTTTTCCATAGAGTTAGACATGTTCTGAGTCTCCTATATTTTTTTTTTTCAGTTTTTTTTAGAATTTTTTTAAAATAGGTTAAAAAATCACGTTTTAAAACTGGACAGTAGAGTCAGATATGAATTTGGGAGAAAATTAATTTTCTGTTTTGTTTAAGGCATTAAGAGAAGGTTGATTGGGAACCTTAGCTATTGTCCTAGGTTGATTTCTAAGCCGTTTTAATCTTAAAAAATGATTTTGTAAAGCTCGAGTCAAGGGTGGTCAAGTCCGGTTTTCAAAGTTAGGAAAATAAAGCCATTTTCAAAAAGGGAATTCGGCCATGTATTATTTTTCATCCAAGATTTTCAAAATTGTTTTCAACCAATCACAAAGTATTTTTGATTTTAGAAAATTTAATTTGATGTCTTTTCCTAAGGTAGTTGGATATCTTTTTAGGTATACGGATTTCCTTACTTGAAGTAAAAAATACACTTTCATGCATTGCATTTCCCATGATCATGTACATTTTATGATATTTGTTTTTTACTATGAATATTTCTATGGTAATGTTATTATTTTGATTTATATTCTATGGTGTTATATTTGTTAGATATATGGTTGTGAATATTCTATGTAATCCTATGCTTTTTATTTAGTCATTTATTTTTGTCACATCATTTAGGATTTATTATGTCCATGCATCATTTTTTATTTTCATGCATATTTCATGATAATATTATTTTATGTTACATATCATTTTATATCACTTATGTTATATCATTTCATTTAGAATATATTAGGTCACTTAGGTTATATCATTTTATTTAGAATATTTTATGTCACTTAGGTTATACCATTTCATTTAGAATATACTATGTCATTTAAATTATATCATGTTATTTAGGTTGTATTATATCATTTAGATTTTGCTATGTCATCCTTATTATGTCACACATTTTCATATTCATATTTTTAAAATGTTTTAAAATAAGATAATGATTTTCAATTAAATAAAGATATTCCCGAGTTAAAATAATTCATGAGTTCTCTACCAGGTTTGCTGGAGAGGATATCATCAATTATCATTAATAAAGGAATATATTTCTTTCAAAAAACGAGAATGATTTGGAAATTTTTCCAAATAAATAAAAATTTCTATATTTTACCGACTTTGTCGGGGAATATAGGAAAATTTTGAGTTAATAAATTTCGGATCACTTTCAATTAAAAATGGAATTATTTTTCTTTAAATTGAAAATTATTTTTAAATGCTGAATCTAAAACCGACTTTTTGCCGAGACTTGAGATAACACACGATTAATAAGGTACCGTTTTATACGGGTGTTGTGGGGGTGATAATCCTTCCCTGCACGTAACCGAGTCCCGAACCCGCTTGTTTGATTTCTCTGGTTTAAAAACGCAGACTTGAAATTGGTTTTAAAGAATGTTTTAATTAATTTTAAAATATTTTACAATATCGGTTTTAATAGGTGGCCGATCACACCAAGCCAAAAAAGATTGGTGGCGACTCTATGTCTTTTTTGAGGTTGTTTTCAAACCCTCATTTTATTTCAAGAGGAATTAAGTTGTCTTTTCCTCTGTTTTCCCCCAATGTCAGGCTTAACGAATAAAATCTCGCGATGAGACTTGTTATTTTTTAGGTTGCGACAGCTTGGCCACTCCACTGGGGATATTTAGAGATTCAGGCCTAGAACTAGTCGTGTGTTATCAAAGTCTCAGTTTTGTTGGTTTTTATTTGGTATTTCATGTTAATTCCCACATTTTTTTAATAATAAGGAGAATTTTGAAATTAATAAAATATTTTAAATATGTTAATTTTTCATATGCATGCATATTATTACTATTCTCTGGTTATTTTGTTGCGTATATTTATGTGTTGCCTAACTGATGCTTTACATTGTTTAATTTTATTGGGATATTTAGAACAAAGGGTGTAGAATAGGTAGTGACAGGTTTGTTTTGTTCCTCCTCACACACTACATTTGCATTTGCATAACATGAACTCTCTACCCGGGTTCCGTCCTTTTAAGTGGAGTAAAGTAACTATGCTTTCGTGATGATCCTTCGTATGGGCTAGTGAAACACTTCTTGAGTATAAAGTACCTAAAGCCTTCGTGATGATCCTCCGTATGGGCTTAGGAAAATATACTCTAACGAATTGAACCTGCTTTTATCGGAGTGCCTTACTAGCCTTCACAGGCGACAATGAGGAACAATTCAGGGCCTTTAGAACCAATTCACGTTCATATAGTGAACTTAGGCAAAGCCATGCCGGATTTTCGTTAGATACCCGAAGTTAAGAACACATGGAGGAACATTTCCAACCTTTTACCATCTTTCTATATTTTAGATTTTACAAATCGAGTGATAATGAACGAACATCATATCGCCCGTAATAAGCTTGTTATTTCGTCCCAAAGGAGTCGTAATGCCGAAATTCTGTTAAAATTTTTGGGACATTTTTTTTATTAAGCATATTGTTATTTATTTTATACTTGTGAATTCATTTCCTTACTAATTTATTTCTTTTTGTTTTGATTTCTTTGACATGCATCATTGGCACCATCATGCACTTGAAGTTTATTGGCCTCGGGATAGTCACCAACCCAAAGAACTTTCATGGAGTGTCAGGTTATTTCAGTGATAGAAGATCATGTAGTAGTTAGGGCACGATAGAAAAAAGATCAAAGGGAGGATGGTGATTGTTTAAAGAAAGTTTATGTGTCAGTATTGCCGGAAAGAGCAAAGATGGATCTTAAATAGAATATTCTTCGAGGGTTAGCCGACATTTGGAATCAGTGGAATGTATCAGAGAAAAAAGTCTTCACCCAGAAATATGGAGATATAGCACTTTTAATTTCGGATTAGGGTCAATAGGGGGTTGATTCAAGCCATGATACAGTTTTGGAATCCTGCTTATAGATGTTTCACTTTTAACAAGGAGGATATGACCCCACTTATTGAAGAATACTCAGCACTGTTACGTATTCAGTTTCCTAATCCAGATCTGGTATATTTAAAGGATGTGAAACCTTTAGGTTTTAAGAGGAAAGTGGCTAGGATCATGGGAATGGATACAACATGGGTTGATAGTCATGTGGACATAAAGCAGAAAAACGGATGCATTCCATGGGAGATTCTTCGACAATTGATATTGAGTCACTCCGATAAAGAAAAAGCCAGGGACATCTTTGCTTTAGCCATCTACGGGTTAATCATATTCCAAAGATATTGGGTCATGTGGATATAGCCGTGTTTGATGTTTTTGGAAAGTTGGAACATAAAATCAACCCATCTCCGACCATCATAGCGAAAACTATCCGATCTTTGTACTTTTGTAAAAGGGAAGGACAAGGGAGAATCAAGGGGTGTGTACAACTCCTTTATGTTTGGATTCAAAGTCACTTCTGGAAAATAGAGGAGTTTTCCTTCAAACGATACATGAAGACTTTAGTACCAATTAGTGAATTCCTTAAAAAAGATTGTCCCGAAGACAGAAATGAAGAGAAATGGGTCAACATGTTCCGGAATCTTAAAGGGGAAATGGTAACTTGGAGAGCTCCATGGATGGTTCCTATGCCGATCATGTATAAATGTGGGGACAACCCAAGGGTTCCACTACTCAGAATTTGGGGATCTGTGAGTTATGCACCTCTGTTGGTGCAAAGACAGGTCGAGTCTTGACAGTTCATACCCGCGACTCATAAACTAGGATTATCAAAGTTTACTTATGGAGAGGAAGAGTATTTTGGAAAGGTGCAATCAGTAATTGAAGCATGGAAGAAGACTCATTGGATAAAAGTGGCTCGATATGATGACATCGTCATACCTGACTACCTGGTATGGAGCGAATTGAGGGTTAATGATAGATTATTGACATCTGATGGGGAAGAGGTTCGGTTCATGAATTCACCATGAAAGAAAATGCTATCAGAGCTAGAAATTGCAAGGGCAAAATTTGAAAAAGAAAAGACCCAAATTAGCAAAGAGATTGCCCGACTTCAAGAAGAGATTGAGGAAATGAAAAATAGAGAATCAATTAAGGAAAGAGAAAAGGAAAAGATCAAGAGAGAAAGGGACACTGTCAGGGGAGATCTCAAGGAATTACGCCTAGAAAATAAAAGATTCCGATTCAAGCTCAAATTTGAATGGACCATCAAGACTTCCGGAGAATGGGAGCAAGAAGTCAAAAACCTCAAGAAAGAGAGTAACTATTGGAAAGAGAGAGAGAGGCATGAAGAAGCCCGAGCCAACCAACTTGAGCAAGAGAAACGAGCTAGGGAAAGTTTACACAGTGATGTTTCTGCTGATATATCAAGGGGCCAGTTGGAGAATGAACAAGTACGGGCCAGATTGAAAGGCAAGACAATTCAAAGGGATATTCTTGAAGGAAAGTCCAAGATCCGAGGGAGTTACTCTAGGACCAGTAATTTGTAACAGAACTTTGAAATAGATAGGCGAATTACGGATTTGTCTTAGGCAATGATTTTGTTATTTTTGATGTATTTAAATTTCAGAAATCAATGAAAGACCATTTGGTTAGAATTATCCCGGGGCCAATACTTTCAAATGCATTCATATTTTTATCATTCATTCTTTTCTTTTCTTTCCTTTATATATTTGTTTGTTCATTTATACATTTATTTATATTTATAATCATTCATTCATTTATTCTTTATATCTATTCATTCATATTCATGTACTTAGTCATTTATTTATTCAATTTTTTTGATCATTCATTCACATTTAGTCATTCATTCATTCATTCATAATAAAACATAAAAAATGTGTCAATAAATTCTAATCCATGGTTTTAAAAAAATAATAATAAAGGTACAATTGGGCACACTCCGAAAGAACCAAATTTTCGACATCGTTACAACACCCGATCTCAAGCCAGAGTTATGGAGAATGAATAGCTTGCCCATATTGAGAGGATGGAATGAGTTCAGAGGGAATTACAGGAACAATTGACTAAGTCTCAAGAGGAATCAAGAGAACAAATGGCCAAACTCATGGAAATGATGAATGCGATGAGACAAAAAGGGCCGGGGGAGAATTCGGTTATAGTAAAAGGGGCAATGAATCAGGAAGGCCAACTTGAAGTTGTGTAGCTGAACGGCCAAACAACCCAGCATATGGGAAACGAGCTTCCAACAGGGGCAACATCCTATGTTTATATTCAACCAAGGGCTGAAGCACATAATTATGCTCCTGGAAAAGGTAACATTGGGGCTGACCCAAGTGATATTGTTGATGTTCCGAACTTTGAGGAACTTGCTGAGAAGGAAAAGGCAAAGATGACTGAATTTAAAAGGGTTGAATCTGCAGAGTCTCGAAAAAAGAATCAGCTGTTGGAGGAGAGGCTAATGGTAGTTGAAAGGGCAGAATTGTTTGGCAGTTTGGATGCCAAGGAGATGAGTCTAGTACATGGCTTGGTAATTCCTCCCAAGTTTAAAGTACCAGACTTTAAGAATTATAATGGGACTATCAACCCATCAGCACACCTCACCATGTACTGCAGAAAGATGACAGGGCATGATGACGATGAAAAACTGCTTATCCACTACTTCCAAGATAGTTTAACGGTATCTGCAACCCGATGCTATAATCAACTGACTCGGACTAAGATCCGTTCTTGGATGGATTTAGCCAGGGCCTTCATGGAGCATTATAAGCATGTATCTGATATGATACCTGACAGGTTGTCGCTGAAGAATATGGAAAAGAAAACTACTTAGAGTTTTAAGGAGTACTCTCAATGGTGGAGAGACTTGGCCACTCAAGTACAACCCCCTTTGACCAGCAAAGAAACGATGGTGCTTTTTATTAATACTTTAAAGGCACCATACTATGATAAATTGGTGGGGAGTGCCACGAAGAATTTCGCGGATATCGTTATATCCGGCGAAATGATTGAGACTGCCATTAAGAGTGGCAAAATGGAGGGGGGAGAGTTTGCTACTCCTAAAAAGATATTTCCAGCCAAGAAAAAAAAAGAAACTTACACAGTTAGCTACAACCAGTATCCCTATACACCTCCTACACCATATACAGCTTCTAGACCTTATACTCTTTCTACATCCTATGCACCTCTTACACCCTATACACCTTACCCGGGGTGTAACCTTTACTACCTCAGTGTAAACCACCTTACTCAAAACCCATTCCCTTCTACCAACATACCATAACAGCCATACCCAACTGGCATGTCCCTATAGATAACCCTTCCCCGAAACACTATCCCAAATACCCAGGGTGCTGTGCGCAACGACCAACGTTCACCAAGGAACGATCAAAAACCCCAATTTGATCCTATTCCTACAACTTATGGTGAACTATATCCCAAACTACTGCAGGGCCAGCTTGTCGCACCCGTATACCTTAAACCCTTGACACCATCATACCCAAAATGATACAATGTAAATGCTAACTGCGCATATCATGCGGGCATTCAGGGGTATTCAACCGAAGATTGCATTTCCATTAAAAGAAAAGCCCAGAGTTTGATAAACTCCGGGGTTGTGAAATTTGGGTCAAGGAACATGCCAAATGTAGCGAGTAATCCATTGCCCGATCATGCTAAGAACCGGGTAAATACAGTATTGACAGAGGAAGTCAGTAGGGTGAAAAGGTACATTAGTAAGGTACAGACTCCAATGATAAAGGTATGGGTCGAAATGGTTAAAGTAGGAATGGTTGAGGATGACGACAGTTTAAAAATGGTTGCAAACAGGGTGAAGAATTGGTGCCCGTTCCATAGATGTAAAGATCACACCATACAAGAGTGAGGGGACTTTCTAGCTAAAGTCCAGAAGATGATAGATGAGGGCAAGGCCCAGTTTTACGAGGAAGTAGAGGAAGAGGTGGAGGTTATTGAGAATACAACAAAATATGGGATAGGAAGACCTTTGATCATCTATTACGATGAACCAGAAGAGAAAGTTACGCCAATTTTCGAGGAAATTGTACCTAAGTTAATCATAGAGCTGTCTTCTTCCTTTTCATACAAAGAAAACAAGGTTGCACCATGGAAGTATGACTGCAGCATGGTTATGCCCGAGTTTTCTAGTCACCAGGCAGTGGTTGACATAACAGGTATGGGGCTTTTAACGCGAAGCAGAAGATGTTATGCCCCCGAGGTTGTTGAACAAGGACCAAAGGGAAAGGAGTGGATAAAGGGAAGAAAATAGCTGAACCAATCCATATTGAGATGGATTCGTCAAAAGAAGTAGAGAGGGGGTCAGCCCCGGCTAACAAAGTAAAAGAGCCGGTGAACGAAAATGAGGCTTGTGAATTTTTAAAATTCATAAAGCACAGTGAATATAGTGTGGTGGAGCAATTGCAGCGTCAACCAGCAAGGATTTCGATCCTTTCACTGCTGTTAAAGTCGGAGCCACATAGAAATAACTTGTTAAGGGTTCTGAATCATGCATACGTAGCCAACAATATATTGGTGGAGAAGTTGGATAGGCTGGTGGGGAATATAGCAGCAGATGATCATATCTTTTTCAGTTATGATGAAATACCACTAAACAATATTGGATCTACAAAAGCCCTCCGCATCACAACCACTTGCAAGGGGCATATTTTACCGCGAGTGCTTTTGGATAATGGTTCTTCACTAAATGTAATGCCCTTGGAAATCTTATCTAAGCTGCCGGTTGATATTTCCTATATGCTGCCAAGTTGCACGGTGGTCAGAGCTTTTGATGGAACTAGACAGGAAGTAATGAGAACTATTGAAGTATCGCTGGAAATAGGTCCTTTTACCTATAAGGTGGATTTCCAGGTCATGGATATTACCCCATCCTACAACTGCTTGTTGGGAAGGCCTTGGTTACATTTCGTTGGGGCTGTACCCTCATTTCTCCACCAAAAGCTAAAGTTTGTAATGGAGGGACATTTAGTCAGTGTGTCAGGGGAGGAAGATATCATAGCCTCTGCATCTACTGATTCCATTACATTAAGCCAAATGAGGATGCGTCTGAATGCTCATTCCGGTCTTTGGAATTCGTTAATGCCGTATTTGTCATCGAAGGACGTAGAATTCCAAAGCCAAAGTTGTCTAAGAATACCTGGCTGGGAGTGAAAACGATGGTCGAAAAGGGTTGCAGGGCTGGAAAACGATTGGGAAAGTATCTTCAAGGTATAACCAAGGCAATTGAAGTGACTGGAAAGAAAGATCGGTTTGGTCTTGGATATCTCCCGAAGGCCCATGAAAAGAGGAGGCAAATCGAGAGAAATCGACAAAGGAGGATGACCCATCTCTCGGGTATGGATATAGAGTGGGAGCCCACGACTTTCCCATCAATCCTTCGCAGCTTCAAGTCGGCTGCTGTAGACACCTAATTTTGTCCGGACCACTAAAACAGGTATGTTTTCTTCCTAAATTGAGGTTTCAGAATGTAAAAAGACTTTTTTCATCCTGTAGGTGGTACTCTAAGACTTAGTTTAAGAGGGCAAGCATAAAAAGTCAAACTTGAAAAAAGTCAACCCCCGAAAAAGTCAACCCCAAAAAGTCAACTACTGGAAAAGTCAACCCACTTTCAGAATCAAGATTTTAAGTTCAATTGAAAAATGGCTAAAGAATTTTGATAATCCGAGGTCTACATTGAAAGATATGGAGTTCGGAAGTTGGGATTTGGAGATTCAGTAGAAAGAAAACCCTAATCCAAAAAAATTTAGGGAAAAGTGCTTAAACGATCAAATTGGTCGAAATTGAAGGTTCCAAATGAAAGATAAGCATTGACTACAGGTAATGGAGAAGCCACTTGCAAGAAAAACTGAAAGAAAAGTTAATCCGGGAGAAAATCGAGAATTAGGGTTTTTGGTGAATTTCGGTGAAATCAAGAAGAATCACAGAAATGGCCCGACTTGGCAAGACCAAAGCCCCCAATGGATGAGGAATGATTAGAAAAGGGTAGCCCAAGGCTCAGTTTGAAGAAAATCTAAAAATCGAACTTGTTTTGAGCAAAATCGGGTTTCGGAGGTAAAAGGGCAAAATTGGAAAATTTGGGAAAAATAGCAAATGAACTCCAAATCTTTTGAAATTTTGCAAATCTCATTTTTAAATTATTTGAAAGAGATTGGCAAAATAAAATATTGATTTGGAGTTCGTTTGCAAAATGGCCAAATCCCGGGCTTCTTATGTAGTAATTCAAAAAGGAAAATCTCGAAAAAATAGCAAATGAACACCAAACTTCTGAAATTTTGCAAATCTCATTTTTAAATTATTTGAAAGAGATTGGCGAAATAAAATCTTGATTCGGAGTTCGTTTGCAAAATGGCCAAATCTCGGGCCTCCTATGCAATAATTCAAGAAGATAAATCCCGAAAAAATAACAAATGGACAACAAAAAATTTGTAATTTTGCAAATATCATTTTTAAATTATCTGGAAGATATTGGAAAAATAAAATCTTGATTCGGAGTTCATTTGCAAAAAGGCCAAATCCCGAGCTCCTATGCAATAATTCAAGCCGATAAATCCAGAAAAAATACCAAATGAGCTCCAAAAATTATGAAAACTTTCAGATCACACTTTTAAATTATTTGGAAGAGATTGGTGAAGAAAAATCTTGATTTGGAGTTCATTTAAAAAATGGTAAAATGTAGGGGCATAAAAGGGCATTTTTGGAAGAAAAAACCCAAATAAATAGCAAACAGACTCGGATAATTTTCAAAACTTCCAGAACTCAATGTTTTATTATTTTGGAAGTATTAAAAGAAGAAAAATTGAATTTGGAGTCCGTTTGATATTTATTTGCATCTGGAGGGCAAAACGGTCATTTCACCCAAGCAACCGAAAAAGGCTTCTTTGGGCCTTTCAAAAAAATCAGACTTGGGTTGGAAAAGAGAAGTGCTGGCCTGCCAAGGCCCAAAGGAAGGAGGAAGCTTCTGATTTTTCAATCAAATGGCCAAAAATTAAGAGTTAGTTAGAGATTCTCTTTGGTCAAGCCATGGTGATTAAGCCACATAGGCCAAGAGAGAGTGTCAACATTATTCTTGAAAAGCTATAATTTGGGACAGCTGATATGCTAACCTAAGGGTGATAATTTCATGATTTTTTCACCTTGAATTATTAGCCATTTGATGGAAATTTGGTTACAAAAAAATGACAACATCCTTGAGGATTTAGAGGAGCATTCGGCCAGCACAAGGGAAGGGAGCAGAATTTCATTTTTCAACTTTCATTTGGCTGATTGCTCTTTTTTTTTCTTAGTTTTTCTCTCATTGGTTGAAAGCAAAAAAGAAAAGTTTAGAAAAGAAAGGAAAGTTTGAAGAGATAAAGCTTGAAATATAGCTTCTTGAGGTTGCTCTTGAGCACCAACTCTTGCACTTTCTTGATTTTCCATTCTTGTTTTTGCTATTTTGATTACTATTTGGTGAGTTTCCTTTTTAAATAAATGTTTTTTTTAATTGTTCTTCTTAAGTTCTTTCTTCACCTCTTTCTTAAATATATTTTTTACAATTTCTCACCATGGCCGAATAGCCTAAATTCTTTACTTAAGTTACTGTTTTGTTTATTTTATCATGTTGTTTATGTTATTTTCTTTGATCTTGATGTTTTAAATGTTATTCTACTTCATATACTTGAGTTATATTTTAATTTGGTTGCTTTGTTTGTTGCCATTTATGATTTAAACATCATGTTTTTGCATTTTTAATTTTCTGTTTTCATAATGTTTAAATTTGTTGGTGTTTTAGATTTAGTATATCAAGTGTTTGTGAAAATGCTTGTGTAGTTTTTGCATGATTTGAGTTTTATATTTTAGTTGAGGATGTTAGTATATCAAGTGTTTGTGAAAATTCTTGTTTGGTTTTAGTATTTCTACTTTGTGTTTGCATGTTTTGAGTGTTATATTTTAGTTGAGCATGTTAGTATATCAAGTGTTTGTGAAAATGCCATGCTTGTTGGAGCTTGAGGCCATTCGGCTACTCCATGTGTTTTGCATTGTGTGTTGCATTTTTGCCATGTTAGTTGGTAGGTTTTGCATTTTCATGACATTTGATTTAGTTTTGCATGTTAGTATACCAAGTGTTTGTGAAAATGCCATGTTTTCTAGTTACATAGTCCATTCGGCCACTCCTTCAATTTTTGCATTGTATGTGCTTTCTTGCCATGTTAGTTGATAGGTTAGAATTTGCATGATATTTGGTTAAGTTTTTGGTTTAAGCATGCTTTGTGTTTGTAAAAATGCCATGCATATTTTAGTTATTAGGTTTGATTTATTTGCCATGCATGTTCATGCATTTTAGGTCTAGGTTGCATTAAATGCCATGCAAGTTCATTTAGGTCTAGGTCACTATATGAATGCCATGCATTTTTTCATGACATTTAGGTTTAAACTCATGCATTTCATGCACTATGCTTGCTTTATTTTTCATGCATTTCATGTTCATGCCACTTGAATAATGACTTAGGCCAATTAATGGTTCAAAGTCATGCTCTCTTGAGCACACTTGTGAAAAATTAAAGTTTGTCAAATTGATTATTCTACCTTTGTGATTTTTTTTTACTTAGCCAATTTTTATCTAACTTTCAAAAAGTCCTAGCTACTGTTTGTGAGTCATTTTGTGAGTCTTAAATTTTTTTACTTTGATTTTTAAATGATTTTATCAGAGGCAAAAATGTATTTTGGCAAAACAGTTTTTTCACCAGTACTCGTACTTTCCCGATTTTTCTGGGCATTCATCTTGAATCAGAAAATTAAGACGATTTTTTTTCGTGTATTTTTACATGTCCTGAGTCTCCAGTATTTTTTTTTCAGAATTTTTTGAATTTTTAAAAGTAGGATAAAAATTTGTGGCTTAAAACTGGACAGTGGAGTCAGGATTGAATTTAAAGAAAAATCATTTTTCTATTTTGGTTAAGTTACTTAGAGGGGGCTGATTAGGAAGGTTAGCTACTGACTTATGGTAGTTTCTAAGCCTTTTTAAACTCTTAAAATGATTTTTTAAGTCTCGGGTTAAGGGTAGTCAAGTCCGGATTTTTAAACTTAGGAAATTAGAGCCATTTTAAAATTAGCCCAGTTTTTATTTTTAATTCAAGCTTTTCAAAATTGCTTTCAAACAATCACAAAGTATTTTGGTTTCAGAATATTTAATTTGACATATTTTCCTAAGGTAGCCGGATATCTTTTTAGATATACGGATTTCCTTAATTAAAGGAAAAAATACATTTTCAAGCATTGCATTTTCCATATTCATGCATTTTATATAATATTTGATTTTTCCTATGATAATTTCTATGATATTGTTATGATTTTGAGTTATGTTATATTGTTTATTATATGGCTTGGAATATTTCATGATATCCTATGCTTTTTATTTAATTATTTTTTTGTTGTTATATTATTTAGCATATACTATGTTCATGCATTATTATTTTTATTTTTATTTCATGCATATTATATGATAGTATGATTTTATATTCCATTTCATTTAAATTATATGCCATATCCTTTATATTTGCCATGTCATTTAAATTATTTCATTTCATATAGAATATGTCATATAACTTAGGACATTTCATTTCATTTAGAATATACTAAGGCATTTAAATTATATCATATCATTTAGGAAGCATTATATTATTTAGATTTTGCTATATCATTTTATTTATGTCATGCATATACATATTCATATCTTTTAAGATGTTTTCAAAAGGATAATGATTTTTCAATAAAAAATAAAGATATTCCCGAGTTAAAATAATTCATGAATTCTCTACCGGGTTTGCTTGAGCGAATATCATCAATTATCATTAATAAAGGAATATCCTTCTTTCAAAAAAAGAGAATGATTTGGAAAGTTTTTCCAAAACTAATAAAAATTTCTATATTTTTCCACGTTTGTTGGGGAATATAGGAAAATTTTGAATTTATAAATTCCGAATCATTTTCAATTAAAAAATGGAATTATTTTTCTTTAAATTGGGAATTAACTTGAAATACTAAATTTAAAACCAACTTTACACCGAGATTTGAGATAACACACGATTAATAAGGTACCGTTTTATACGGGCGTTGTGGGGGTGCTAATCCTTCGCCGCACGTAACCGAGTCTCGAACCCGTTTCTTTGATTTCTCTGGTTTAAAACGCAAACTTGAAATTGGTTTTAAAAATGTTTTAATTAATTTTTAAAATATTTTATAAAACCGATTTTAATAGGTCGCCGATCACACCTAGCTAAAAAAGATTGGTGGCGACTCCATGTCTTTTTCAAGGTCATTTTCAAAACCTTCATTTTTCTAGAGGAATTAAGTCGACTTTTCCTCAATTTTTTTTTGTCATGCTTAACGAATAATAAAGTCCTGCAATGAGACTCGTTATTTTTTAGGTTGCGACAGCTTGGCGACTCCATTGGGGACTATTAGAGAGTCTGGCCTAGAATTAGTCGTGTGTTATCAAAGTCTCATTTTTTTGGTTTAATTGGTATTTAATTTTAGTTCCCATATTTTTTAAAAATAAAAGAGAATTTTGAAAATAAAAAAAATGTTTTAATATGTCCATATTCATGTGCATTCATAATATTATTTGTTCTCTGGTTATTTTGTTGCGTATATTTATATGTTGGCTTGACTGATGCTTTACATTGTTTGATTTTAGTGGCGTATTTAGAATAAGGGTTTTAGAATAGGTGGTGACAAGTTTGTTTTGTTCCTCCGCACACATTGTATTTGCATTTACATAACATGATTCCTCTACCCGGGTTTCGTCCTTATAAGTGGGAGTAAAGTAACTACGCCTTCGTGATTGATCCTCTGTATGGGCTAGTGAAACACTTCCGGAGTATAAAGTACCTAATGCCTTCGTGATAATCCTCCGTACGAGCATAGGAAAATATACTCTAACGAATTGAACCCACTTTTATCGGGGAGCCTTACTAGCCTTCACCGACGACAGTGAGGAACAATTCGGGGCCTTAGAACCAATTCACCTTCATATAGTGAACCTAGGCGAAGCCATGCCGGATTTCTGTTAGATACCCGAAGTTTAAGAACACATGGAGGAACATTTCCAAGCTATTACCATCTTTCTATATGTTAGATACAAATTGGGTGATGATGAACAAACATCATATCGCTTGTATTTTTTTTATTATCTTGTCCCAAAGGCGTCGTAATGACAAAGCTCCGTTTAAATTTTCGGGACATTTTTTTTTAAAAAAAAAGCATGTTGTTATTTATGTTATATTTGTTAATTCATTTCTTTACTAATCTATTTCTTTCTGTTTTCTTTTCTTTGACATGCATCATAGACATCATCATACACTTGAAGTTTATTGGCCTCGGGATAGTTATCAACCCAAAGGACTTTCATGGAGTGTCAGGTTATTTCAGTGATAGAAGATCATGCAGTAGTTAGGGCACGGTCGAAAAAAGATCAGAGGGAGGATGGTGATTGCCTCAAGAAAGATTATGTGTCAGTATTGCCAGAAAGGGTCAAAGTGGATCCTAGACAGAATAATCTCCGAGGGTTAGCCGACATTTGGAATTAGTGGAATGTATCAGAGAAAGAAGCCTTCACTCAGAAATATGGAGATATAGCACTCTTAATTTCGATTCAGGTCAATAGTGGGTTGATTCAGGCTATGGTATAGTTTTGGAATCCTGCTTATAGATGTTTCACTTTTAATAAGGAGGATATGACACCACTGATCGAAGAATATTCAACATTGTTATGTATTGTATGTCCTAATCCTGATGGGGTATATTTGAAGGAAATGAAACCTTCAGGTTTGAAGAAGAAAGTGGCTAGGATAACAGGAATGGATACAACATGGGTTGAGAGTCATGTGGACACAAAGCAGAAAAATGGGTGCATTCTGTGGGAAACTCTTCGACAGTTGATATTGGGTTGTTCCGACAAAGCAAAAGCTGGGACATCTTCACTCTAGCCATCTATGGGTTAATCATACTCCCGAAGATATTGGGTCATGTGGATATAGCCGTGTTTAATTTCTTTGAAAAGTTGGAACAGAAGATCAACCCATCTCCGGCCATCATAGCTGAAACTATCCGATCCCTGAATTTTTGTAAAAGGGCAGGACAAGGGAGGATCAAGGGGTGTGCACAACTCCTTTATATTTGGATTCAAAGTCACTTTTGGAAGATAGAAAATGTTTCCTTCAAACCGTACATGAAGACTTTAGTTCCGATTAGCGAATTCCCTCAAAATGATTGGCCTAAGGACGGGAATGAAGAGAAATGGGTCAACATGTTCCAGAATCTAAAAGGGGAGATGGTGACTTGGAGAGCTCCATGGATGGTTCCTATGCCGATTATGTACAAATAAGGGGACAACCCGGGAGTTCCACTACTCGGAATTTGGGGGTCTATGAGTTATGCACCTTTGTTGGTGCAAAGACAGGTTGAGTCTCAGCAATTCACACCCGTGACTCATAATCTAGGATCATCAGAGTTCACTTAAGGGGAAGACGGATATTCTAAAAAAATACGGGCAGCGATTGAAGCATGGAAGAAAACTCACCGGGTAAAAGTGGCCAGGTATGCCGACACCATCACACCTGATTACCTGGGGTGGAGGGAATTAAGGGTTAATGATAGATTATTGATATCAGATGGGGAGGAGGTCCAGTTCATGAATCCGCCACCGAGGGAAATGCCATAAGAGTTAGAAATTGCAAGAGCGGAATTTGAAAAAGAAAAGGCCTGGATGAGCAAGGAGATTGCCCGACTGCAAGAAGAGCTTGAGGACATGAAAAATAAGGAATCAACTCGGGAAAAAGAAAAGGAAATCAATGAAAGACCGTTTGGTTGAAATTATCCCGGGGCCAATACTTTAAATGCATTCATTATTCACTAATTCTTTCTTTTATATTTTATTTGTTCATAATCATTCATTCATTTATTCTTTATAAATTGTCCATACACTTAGTCATTTATTGGTCCATTCATTTATTCATTATATGTTCATACACTTAGTCATTTACTTAGTTGTTCATTCATTAAAACCGATTCATTCATACAATTATTTATTCATTTTTTATAAAATAAAATAAGAAATGTGTGAATAATTTCTAATCCATGGTTTTTAAAAATAAAGGTACAATTGGTCGCACTCAGAAAGAACCAGATTTCCAACACTCTTACAATACTCGATCTCGAACAAAAGCCATTGAAAATGACTAGCTTGCCAGAATTGAGAGAATGGAAAGAATCCAGAAAGAACTACAAGAACAGTTGACTAAGTCTCAAGAGGAGACACGAGAACAGATGACAAAGCTCATGGAGATGATGAGCACTATGATGAAGCAAAAGTGGCCGGGAGAGAATTCAGTTACTGGAATGGGGGCAGTGAATCAGGAGGATCGACCAGAAGTGGTATAGAGAAATGGCCAGACATCCCAACCTATGGGAAATGAAATCCCAACTGGGGCAGCTTCTTACATTTACATTCAGCCAGCGGCCGAAGCACAGAATTTTGGTCCAAAAAGGGGTAACATCGGAGTTGATCCAATTGAGGTTGAGGTTCCAGACTTCGAAGAAATGGTAGAAAAGGAAAGGACCGAAATGACTGAACTGAAGAGGGTCGAAACCGCTGAATCTCAGAATAAATATCAGTTGTTGGAAGAAAGGCTAAGAGCAGTGGAAGGAGCAGAGTTGTTAGCAGTCTAGATGCCAAAGTGATGAGCTTGGTACATGATCTAGTAATTCCACCGAAGTTCAAAGTACCAGACTTTGAAAAGTATAATGGGACCACCAACCCATCAGCTCATCTAACCATGTACTGTAGAAGGATGACAGGGCATGAGGATAACGAGAAATTGCTTATTCATTGCTTCCAAGACAGCTTAACAAGATCAGCCACCCGATGGTACAATCAGCTGAGTCGTACCAAGATTCATTCATGAACGGATTTGGCCAGGGCTTTTATGGAATATTATAAGCATGTTTTTGAAATGGTACCGGATAGGCTGTCATTACAGAATATGGAGAAGAGGTCCAATGAGACCTTCAAAGAGTATTCGCAGAGGTGGAGGGATCTGGCCACACAAGTGCAACCCTCTTTAACCAACAAAGAAATAACGGTGCTTTTCATTAACACATTGAAAGCACCCTATTATGAAAAATTGGTGGGAAACGCTACCAAAGATTTTAGAGATATGGTAATATCTGGGGAAATGATTGAGTCAGCTATTAAGAATGGAAAGATGGAAGGGGGTGAGTCTGCTACCCCAAAGAGAGCTTTTCCTGCAAAGAATAAGGAGGAAACCCATGCAGTAAGCTTCAACCAATACCCTTATACACCTCCTACGCCATACACACCACCAAGGCCCTATACTTCTACCACACCTTATGCACCTCCGACACCTTACACACCATATCCGGGGTAAAATCCTTACTACCCCAATGTCAACCACCTTATCCAAAACCCGTTCCCCTACACCAATACCACAACAGCCATTCCCAACTGGCATATCCCCTCAAATAACCTTTCCCCGAAATACTGTCCCAAACACATAAGGGCCTGCACGCAACGATCAACGTTCACCAAGGAACGATCAAAAGCCCAATTTGATCCAATTCCTACTACCTACGATGAGCTATATCCAAAACTATTGTAGGGTCAACTTGTTGCACCTGTGTACCTAAAACCTTTGACACCTCCATATCCAAGATGGTACAATGCAAACACCAACTGTACATACCATGCGAGAATCCAAGGACATTCAATTGAAGATTGCCTGGCCTTAAAAAAGAAAGTCCAAAGCCTGATTAATGCTGGGGTTGTGAAGTTTGGATCAAAAAATGGGCTGAACGTAGCTGGAAATCCATTACCCAGTCATGCTGGGAATCAGGTAAATGCAATATTGACCGGAGAAGGCAGAAGATTAAAAAGGGATATTGGGGAGGTTAAGACTTCAATGCTGACAGTATGGGTTGAAATGGTCAAGGCAGGATTGGTGGAAGATACAGACAGTGTGAAAACGGTTGCAAAAAGGGTGCATAATTGGTGCCCGTTCCATAAGGGTGGAGGCCATGACATACAGAACTGTGGGGCCTTTCGGGTTAAAGTCCAAAAGATGATGGATAGTGGGGAAGCCCAATTCTACGAGGAGATAGAGGGGGAAATAGAAGTCATTGAAAATGCAGGTGGCTACGGGATAGGAAGACCCCTGATCATCTATTATGATGAACCAGAGGAACAAGTTATGCCAGCCATTGAAGAAAATGAGTCCAAATTAATCATTGATGTACCTGTTTCCTTTCCATACAAGGAAAACAAGGCTACACCATGGAAATATGACTGCAGCATGGTTATGCCCGTGTCTTCAAGCCAGCAGGATATCACAAGAGTGGGGCATTTAACCCGAAGTGGGAGGTGTTATGCTTCAGAGGCCGTTGAACAGGGGTTAGCAGAGAAAGGCAGAGGGACTGATAAAGGGAAGAAGGTAGTCGAGCCACTCCATATTGAGATGGATTTGCCAAAAAAAAAACAGAGAGGGGATCAGCCCCGGTTAACAGAATGAAAGAACTAGTATGTTAGAAGAAAGCCTGTGAGTTCTTGAAATTTATAAAGCATAGTGAGTAGAGCATGGTTGAACAACTGCAGCGTCAACCAGCTAGGATCTCAATCTTATCCTTGCTTTTAAATTCAGAACCACACAGAAATGCTCTGTTAAGAGTATTAAATCAAGCATACGTGGCTAATTATATATCAGTGGAAAAACTGGATAGGTTGGTGGGAAACATCGCAGCAGATGACTACATATTTTTCAACTATGAGGAGATACCACCCAACAGTATTGGATCAACGAAAGCTCTCCATATAACTACCACTTGTAAGGGGCACATATTACCGAGGGTCTTTTTGGATAATGGTTCTTTACTAAATGTGATGCCTTTAGCAAATCTATCCAAATTGCCAGTGGATATATCCTATATGATACCAAGTTGCACGGTGGTCAGGGCTTTTGATGGAACAAGGAGAGAGGTGATGGAAACTATTGAAGTTCCTCTGGAGATAGGCCAGTGCGTTTATATAGTGAACTTCCAGGTCATGGATATTAATCCATCTTATAACTGCTTGTTGGGAAGGCCGTGGATACATTCAGCTGGGGCTGTACCCTCGTCTCTCCACCAAAAGTTGAAATCTGTGATGGAGGGCCGGTTGATCACAGTATCAGGGGAGGAAGACATAATAGCCTCCGCATCTACTGAATCTCTTTATGTGGAGCCCAGTAAAGAGGCTGTAGTGTGTTCTTTTTGGTCTTTCGAATTTCTAAACGGAGTTTTCGTCACTGAAGGACGAAAAATTCCAAAACTGAGGCTGTCCAAGAATACAAGGTTGGGGATAAGAACTACCGTAGGAAAAGGCTGTCCAAGAATATCTTCAGGGAATGGCTCGAGCAATGGAAGTAAAAGGAAAGAGAGACTGGTTTGGCCTAGGGTATCTTCCGAAGGCCCATGAGAAAAGAAAACAAGTTGAAAGGAACCGACAAAGGAGGATGGCTCGTCTTACGGGTATGGATATTGAATGGGAGCCTATGACATTACCACCTATCCTTCATAGCTTCCGCTCAGCCGGTTCTCTATTCGGAGGAAAAAATTCTAATGATGTGCTCGTAATGATAGAGAAAGCCTTCGAGAGATTCCAGTGAATAAGGATGAGCAGATGTATGATGTGGAGATCTGCACGACTGAGAAAGACAGAGTTGAAAGAGAGAATACTAGCTGGATGGTGTGACCTTGTCCACCAGGATATAAACTAACCAACTGGAGTGCGACTGAGTTGCCCATAGTTTTTAAGTCTATTCCAAAGTAATACTTTTTAAAAAGCAATCTTAATTATCTTTACCCAGAGATATTAAGAGTTTTTTCTGTAATGGGCTTTTTAAACATTTTCATTCAATAAATAACAAGCACAATGCATTATCCATATTGATGTGTCCATATTCTTTCATTTTTGTTATTTATTTTGTTTTCATTATATATTTTCCTATATTATTTCTTCTCCACCTATTTATAGGTGTATGGATGCGGAATATGAGAACCTTCCTGTCAGTAATTCTGAAATCAATTTTGAAAGACCCATTTGCACGGGTGATTTTGAGGCTAATGAAGATACTGAGGATTATGGTCTACCTCCAAATCTGTTGAGGAAAATAGAACAAGAGGAGAAGCAAGTACTTCCTCATAAGGAATTATTAGAAACGATAAATCTGGGAAATGGTGAAGAGATAAAAGAAGTCAAAATTGGAACTTCATTGTCACCATCAATAAAAGGTGAATTGATAGCTTTGCTCCAGGAGTATGTGGAAGTATTTGCATGGTCTTACCAAGACGTGCCAGGGTTGGATCCAGATATCGTGGTTCATAAGCTCCCTTTAAAGCCAGAATGCAAGCCAATTCAGCAAAAGTTGAGAAGAATGAGGCCTGATATGCTGTTAAAGATAAAAGAGGAGGTGAAGAAACAATTTGATGTTGGATTCCTAGAGGTGGCAAAATATCCAGAATAGGTGGAAAATATTGTTCCGGTACCAAAGAAGGATGGCAAGGCCCGAATGTGCGTTGATTACCGAGATTTGAACAAGGCCAGCCCGAAAGATAATTTTCCTTTGCCTCATATTGATACTTTGGTGGATAATACAACAAAGAGTTCTTTATTTTCTTTCATGGACGGATTCTCAGGATACAATCAGATCAAGATGGCACCAGAAGACATGGAGAAAACCATATTTGTTACAATGTGGGGAACCTTCTGCTACAAGGTAATGCCATTTGGATTGAAGAATGCTGGGGCAACATACAAAGAGCCATGGTAACCTTGTTTCATGATATGATGAATAAGGGAATTGAGGTCTACATTGATGATATGATTGGAAAGTCACAAGGAGAAGAGGAGCATATTGCGAATCTTAAGAAGCTCTTTGAACGGCTAAGGAAGTTTAGACTCAAATTAAATCTGGAAAAATGCACTTTTGGAGTCACCTCGGGGAAGTTGTTGGGTTTCAGCAAAAGAAGAATTGAGATTGACCCTGGATAAAGTGAAAGCTATTCAGAATCTGCCACCACCTCGCATTCAAAAGAAAGTAAGAGGTTTTTTGGGGAGGTTGAATTACATTGCTCGATTTATTTCACAGTTAACCGAAAAATGTGATACAATATTTAAGTTACTTCGAAAACGTGATCCCGGAGAATGGGATGAAGGTTGTCAGATTGCATTTGAAAAGGTTAAGCATTATTTATCAAACCCACCAGTATTAATGCCACATATTCCGGATAAACCAATGATACTGTATTTATCAGTATTTGAAAGATCCATGGGTTGTGTTTTGGGGTAGCTTGATGAGACTAGAAAGAAAGAACATGTAGTTTACTACCTCAGCAAGAAGTTCACAAATTATGAGTTCAAATATTCGTCGGTAGAGAAGTTGTGTTGCGCCTTAGCTTGGACTGCTCGAAGACTCAAACAATATATGTTGTATCACACAACGTGGTTGATTTCCAAGCTAGATCCAGTCAAGTACATGTTGGAAGCACCTTCTTTGTCAGGGAAGACAGCAAGATGGCAGGTTTTATTGTCAGAGTACGACATTGTATATGTAAGTCAAAAAGCTATCAGGGGCAGTGAAGTGGCGGAATTCTTAGCAAGTCGGGTAGTGGAAGATTATGAGCCGTTGAACTTTGACTTCCCAGATGAGGATTTGATGTATGTGTCGCAAGCAGATGATATTCCCTTGAAGAAGAAAGTATGGAAAATGTACTTTGATGGTGCATCTAATGCCATGGGGCATGGAATCGGTGCAGTGCTTATATCCCCAGAAGAAGATTGTTATCCTTTCACTGCTAGATTGGATTTTGATTGTACAAACAATACTGCCGAGTATGAAGCATGTACTATGGGCCTTCGTGTTGCAGTGGACAGAAAGATCAAAGTATTGGAAGTTTTCGGAGACTCAGCCTTAGTGATTTACCACCTACAAGGAGAATGAGAAACCCGAGATACAAAGCTAATCCGACACCGAGAACTCATACTGAGTTTATTGGAGGAGTTTGAAGAAGTGAATTTCAATTACTTTCCTCGAGAAAAAAATCGGATGGCGGATGCTCTGGCTACTTTGTCATCAATGTTTAAAGTGAATGAAGGGGCGGAAGTTGTGCCGATCAAGATGAGGATATATGAGTCTCCTGCCCACTATTTGAGTATCGAAGAAGAAGCAGATGGTCTCCCTTGGTATAACGACATTTTACAGTATATCAAGAGTCAACAATATCTAGAACAGGCAACAGAGAATGACAAGAGGACTCTGAGAAGGTTAGCAATGGGTTTTGTTCTAGATGGTGAGATTCTCTACAAGAAAGAGAAAGATCAAGTCCTATTAAGATGTGTCGGGTCTGCCGAAGCTCGAAGAATCATAGAAGAGGTCCATGAAGGGATATGTGGCACTCATGCTAATGGTCACATGCTTGCTAAACAGATTATGAGGGCAGGGTACTATCGGTTGATGATAGAAGGAGATTGTATCAGTTATTCCAGGAAGTGCCATAAATGCAAGATTTATGTAGATAAGATTCATGTGTCGCCATCGCCATTACATGTCATGACTGCACCTTGGCCTTTTTCAATGTGGGGAATGTATATGATCGGGCCTATTACCCCGAAAGCTTCAAATGGACATCGTTTCATCTTGGTGGCCATAGATTATTTCACAAAGTGGGTAGAAGCTCCGTCCTATGCAAATGTAACAAAGTCGGTGGTATTCAGATTCGTCAAGAAAGAAATCATATGCCATTACGGGTTGCCAGCAAGAATTATTTCGGATAATGCTCTCAATTTGAACAATAAAATGATGAGGGAAGTGTGTACTCAATTCAAAATCACACATCATAATTCGGCACCTTACCGTCCAAAGATGAATGGCGCAGTAGAAGCAACTAACAAGAACATCAAGAGGATTGTTGAGAAGATGACCAATGTGTACAAAGATTGGCATGAGATCTTGCCATTTGCTCTTCATGCATATCGTACTTCGGTCCACACATCTACAAGGGCAACACCGTTTTCTTTGGTATACGGGATGGAAGCAGTGCTACCCATTGAAGTTGAGATCCCTTCACTTCGAGTTTTGATGGAAGTTGGCCTAGAGGAAGCAGAATGGGTTAGAGCTCGTTATGAACAGTTGAATCTCATCGAGGAGAAAAGACTGAAAGCAATTTGTCACGGGCAGTTGTATCAGAAAAGGATGATTCGAGCCCACAACAAGAAAGTTCGTCCCAGACAGTTCGGAGAGGGGGAGTTGGTATTGAGGAAAATTCTCCCTATAGTGAAGGACCTAAGAGGAAAATGGTCTCCGAATTGGGAAGGACCCTATGTGGTAAAGAGAGCTTTTTCTGGAGGAGCATTGATTCTAACTCGGATGGACGGAGATGATTTTAGACATCCCGTGAATGCTGATGAACTGAAGAAGTATTATGCTTTGAAAAAAAAAGTGTGATGCTGTGCACATGGAAATTCGAATGATTCCAAGTGTTAAAATAGAAATTCTATATATCTATTTCCCCTGAGAATTGCTTTTCAAAGAAAATATTCATGCTTGATATGATAAATGACCGTCTTTCATATTCCTTCCACTAAGAAGAAATTATCCTTAGTCACCCCTTTTGAGCCTTAGGATTTATTTCTTTCCTTAAACCTTGATCAAGGATCACCCTCTACACTGGAGGGCAAATGCGAGGAAAGATAATCCAAAATCATGGCAAAAAGAAAGCCATCGGAAATGTGGCAAATGAAAGCCAACAAAAAAAAAAGTCCAAAAAAGGACAAATGTTTAAAGAATGAGTTCTCCTAAGGAAATGATCCTTGATCTAATCACCCTTAAACACATTTTGGGCCTATTTTATCTTTTTTTAAACCTAAACCTTGGCCTACATTACATGCTTTAAAAGCCCATTTTGATCAAGCATGGATTCTTAATTTGAAAGGTTATTCCCAGAATTCATCCCATCTTTTGAATTGATATTTTTACCTTGGAAACATTTAGAATTCTCAGATGCATGGTAGAATACAAAAAAGAATCGAAATGAAAAAAGAGTGTAAAAGGAGAGGTTTAAGCCGAAAACCCGCAAAGGGCGACTTAGTATCGAACGGAGGACACTTAAGTTGAAAACCTGCAAAAGGCGGCTCAAGTACTGATCAAAGCTTGAATCAATGCTCCGTGTAAAGGGGGAGAAAGTATCCGATAATTTGAGAAAAGGGGAACAACGCAGTCTGATGTAATTACAGAAGCTAAGAGGTTACCCAAGTGAATTGCTCGTTCAAGAGAAATTTCAGATGGTTTGAAAAAGGAGGGGTCCAAGATATTCCGCATCCGGGGCATCTACACCCTATAACCTTACATTTGTTTCTTATATCTTTGATATTTATTATTTCAAAAACATTTCTTGCAATAAATTCTTGTTATCCTTTTCATGACAATTTTTGCTTGATTCATATTCTCTTTCATATACTTTTGAGATGCATTATGGTTGTTATTAAATTGAATGATGATTAGTAATAAAAATCTTTAAATAAAGGGATTTCAAAGTATTACTAAAGAATAGATTTAAATCTTGGGCAAGGTTTGGAAAGTTCACCAAGAAAAGAAAATAGTGAACGTGGTGGAAACTCCATCACGAAGTCAGAAAATCTGTGAACTTCAGCGAAAAACAGAAACTGAGACTGTTTGACAAGAAATCTTGAGTGAAGAATTCCTTAATTGGGGCATCAATGAACAATTGAAGACTCTGTCATGAAGTCAGATAATCTGTGAACCTCAAAGAAACCATGGATTAGAAATTATGGCACAATCATTTGATTGCATTTATTTTAGGAAACATACAAGCATTTGCAAAGCATGACATTCTCATCATTGCATTTAGCTAACAGTGCAGAAATCAGGGAAACTTGAACTTCGGGCACCAGTTTTAAAGACCTTCGGGCACCAGTTTTAAAGACCTTCGGGCACCAATTTTTTAAGACCTCTGGGCTCCATTTTAAAGACCTCCGGACACCATTTTAAAGACCTCCGGGCACCAGTTTTTTAAGACCTCGGGGCACCATTTTAAAGACCTTCGGGCACCAATTTTTTTAAGACCTTCGGGCACCATTTTTAAGATCTTTGGGCACAAATTTTCTTTTGAAAATTGAATCCGTTTCCTTAAGACGGGTCGAGCCTTGATTAGTCAGGAAATTCAATTTAAGGACAAATCTTCAATTTACAGCTTTTTCAAAAAAAAAAAAGATGAATGATTGAGAAATGATAGAAGAATGAAAAAGAAACCCCTTTCCCTTTCCTTCAAATATGATTTCACTGACCGTACAAAATTAGTGTTTGTTTATCTTTGCTTGATTCCTGATTCTCAGCAATAGCCAAAGAGGGGCAGCTGTAGACACCTAATTTTGTCCGGACCACTAAAATAGGTATGTTTTCTTCCTAAATTGAGGTTTCAGAATGTAAAAAAACTTTTTTCATCCTGCAGGTGGTACTCCGAGACTTAGTTTAAGATGGCGAGCATAAAAAGTCAAACTTGAAAAAATGAACCTCGAAAAAAGTCAACCCCAAAAAATCAACTACTGAAAAAGTCAACCCACTTTCAAAATCAAGATTTTATGTTCAATTGAAAAATGGCGAAAGAATTTTGATAATCCGAGGTCTACATTGAAAGATATGGAGTTCAGAAGTTGGGATTTGGAGATTCAGTAGAAAGAAAACCCTATTCCGAGATATTTGCGGAAAAGTGCTTAAACGATTAAATTGGTCGAAATTGAAGGTTCCAAATGAAAGATAAGCACTGACTACGGGTAATAGAGAAGCCACTTGCAAGAAAAACTGAAAGAAAAGTTAATCCGGGAGAAAATCGAGAATTAAGGTTTTTTGTGGATTTCAGCGAAATCAGGAAGAATCACAGAAATGGCCCGACTTGGTAAAACCAAAGCCCCTAATGGATGAGGAATGATTAAAAAAGGGTAGCCCAAGGCTCAGTTTGAAGAAAATCTGAAAAATCGGACTTGTTTTGAGCAAAACCGGGTTTCGAAGACAAAAGGGCAAAATTGGAAAATTTGGGAAAAATAGCAAATGAACTCCAAATCTTATGAAATTTTGCAAATCTCATTTTTAAATTACTTTAAAGAGATTGACGAAAGAAAATCTTGATTCAGAGTTCGTTTGCAAAATGGCCAAATCCCGGGCTTCTTATCTAGTAATTCAAAAAGGAAAATCCCATAAAAATATCCAAATCTTCTAAAATTTTACAAATCTCAGTTTTAAATTATTTGAAAGAGATAGGCGAAAGAAAATCTTGATTAGGAGTTCGTTTGCAAAATGGCCAAATCCTGGGCCTCCTATGCAATAATTCAAGAAGATAAATCTCGGAAAATAGCAAATGGACTCCAAAAATTCTGAAATTTTGCAAATCTCATTTTTTAAATTATTTGGAAGAGATTGGCGAAAGAAAATCTTGATTCAGAGTTCGTTTGCAAATGGCCAAATCCCGAGCTCCTATGCAGTAATTGATGCACCCAAAAGAGTGTATCTTATTTAACCTTCACTAAAAGGATAAATTGTAAGTATAGTAGTTAGCAAGGGTCGAGTCCTCAGGGATTGGGTTTTAGTTTATAAGTTAATAGTTTAAAACTTAAATTCAAGAACAATAAAAGAAAAGGGGTTTTTGAAGCCAGATTTAAACTAAAGTAAATAATAAGAATAAGATGCAAGGCGGTATAACCAGCCAATAAAAATATATATACTAAATTAGGCGGTATAACCAGCCAATAAAAATATATATACTAAATTAGGCGGTATAACCAGCCAATAAAAATAAAACAAAGTTAATATACAAATTAGGCGGTATAACCAGCCAATAAAAATAAATATACTTTTAAAAATAAGCAAACTAGAAAAGTAAGAAAACAAGTAAGTAAGAAGAATCAAATATGAAAAATATGGTTAAGGTTTCATTCTCCACCACTAGACATCATTAAGAATCAATTTCAGATCTATCAATATCAACCAACTATCAAAGTTAACAACCGTAGATAACAACAAGCTCTGTTATCCCAATCTTTCCTTAGTTTGTCGTTAAATAGAACAAGCTCTCTATTTAATCTCTAACCATTAAACAACCTAGAATAAGATATCTAAATTCAATTTAATGGCAGCTTTATGATGAGAAAGATAGGTTGATCTAAGCAACAAACACATAAGCTCGGATTGTTCAACTTAGGTTATGTTCCACTTTGCAATTATTGAAAACTTGACCATAATCATTAATCACAAATTGCCACTTATGAATAGGAAATCAAGACAATTACACGGATCAAGACTCCTAAACTAGCAATAAATAATTATCAAGATCTATCTAGTTGTACACCTAAATAAATCAAGACAACATCATGAACAATTCTTGTAGAAGAACATAAGCAACTTTGATAGAAAATTAATGATAGATAGAATCTAAAAATCAATCACAAAACATGTCTAGGGCTTTGAAATCACCCTTAACCAAATAGAAGTTTAGCCTAGCATAGGCATTATAAACATAAAATTAAATAGAATCTAAGAAGAAAATAAAAGAAAGAAAGAAGAAGAGGAAGAATATTAATTATCCAACCTCTTGCTCTCTCTAAAGAAAAAGAAAACTAGAGAAAAGAAAGAAAACTAGAGAAAAGACAGAAGAAGAAAACTTAGAGAATTTTATTAAAATGGCTAATATCCTACCTATGTACAATATGATCCCTTACAATCATCCAAGGCCCTCTATTTATACACATTTTGGAGGGCTAAATGACAAGAGACAAGCTTTACAAATTTCAAAGGTAGGTATAATAGGTGGGTGCATTTTTCTAACAATTTTCGTCATATATGACGATTTTGATCAGCCAACTCGATGGTCGATTTTGTCAATTTTGGAGGCCTTATCTGATCACATGGTCTTCTAGAAATATTTTACCCTATCAGTTAATGATCCATAGCCGTTGGAATCAGCTCATTTGCTGATGTGGACAAGAAGATATGGGCAAAATACGAAAATAGGTCAGCACAGACGTCATTGCACATCAGCCAACTTGATGGTCGATTTCGCTAGGTAAAACGACTCCTTTTCAAGAAGTGTAAAACATGAAAAAGATAGATATGCCTCTTAGCTTTGCACGGCTACAAATTTCAGCCTTATTGCTTCAGTGAAACTCGAGATATAGCTTATATGGAAAAAGGTGTCGGAACTGGAACTGAACTGGATTTGCCCTTAATTCTAGTAATCTGAAATCACTCAAAGAAACTTGTGAAAAACACCAAAATACATAAAAATATAAAAGATCATAAACACAATTAGACTAAACAATAATAACTCGTATTTGACACAAAACAATAATAAAACATAACTAAAAACTATATAATTATACGAGTTATCACACCCCCACACTTAGATTGTTGCTAGTCCCTAGCAACGACTCAATAAAAATAAAATAAGAAAATCTAATCTAATCCATTTTCGTAGGAAATCACGGTGGCACTTAGCATGTGACACAAGCCTTTAAACCCCTAGGTGTCCCTAGTGGACGAGTTTAGTCTCGTGAGGGTTTACTAGGACGATACCCACAAACATTGAAAACATAAGAAAAACTAAAAATAATAATTATAACTAATCCTTCCAATATAAATTAGAGATAATCATTGGACAAGTCTTAAAAACTAATCAATAGCTCAAAGAAATTCACAAAAAATCTTGCTTGAATGTAAATAGTTTGAGTTAAGCCAATATTAACATAACATATTTCAATCAAAATAGTGCATATTCAAACTTAATCTCAACTTCTCACATGGGATACTCCCTTGATTTTCACTCTTTAAAGTAGTGGTAAAGTGTTTACACTCAATCAATCTCATGAAAACACTTCTACCATATGCTTGCTTGTCCACCTATTCTCCACTAAAAGATCATGCAACTTCATAAATCAAGAGGTCTTTAATCAAGGTTGTAATGGGGCCAAGGGGTTTGTAATGTGGTTGAAGAACAAAAGGATAAAGATATCACAAAGGTTCCAAAGAGTTCATAAAGTTTAGAGACATAAAAAGATTATACAAAGAAACTTCTCAAAACTCTTTACAAGTACATAGTCACCTAGGCCGGATATTCATGTTGGGCCTTTTCTTCATTCTAAACAACTTTGTAATATCTTTTTCTTTTTCCACAAATTCAAGAGATGATTCATATTTTTTTTTTTTACATAGGAATGTATTTGCCAGTATTCCATTTCTTTTTCTCTTGACTTTTCTTTTCTTTTCCCCCACACTTATTTCTTGTTTCTAACCAAAAAATATCCCTTGTCTTTGCAACTTGTCTCAAATCATGCTAATTCATCTTTGGAACAAAGGTAAAGATATAAGTATATTTAGGTTAGGGACAAGTTATGGTTACCAAAGAGATAGCTTATTCAATGTAGGCTCAAATTGGTTCACTAAGGGTGTGTTCTCTTGGAACATCAATAAGGGATGGTTGTTTGGCCCTGGCTAAAAATCCTAATGCCTCTATCATATTCATGTTGTCACATGCATCAATATAGTCTCAAACGGTTTAAAGCAAGTTCTAGAGAATCATGTAATCATAAGAGCACTCAAGAAAGAAATTAGATTGATTTGTATAATGCATCAATCATTATAGGCTCAAAAACTCACAAGGATGATTATACAAGTCAGATTAAGTCTAAACATGCTTCTTTCTCAATCAACATATCATATTAACATTGGCTCATAAAAAGGTTGACATCAAGCTCAATTCTCATGAAAATCTTCTCACTAATAAATCTGTTTTAGACTTATGCAATTCATATCTCATCATTGTATTAAAAAGGAACTAAAACACACTAAAATAATAATAATAATAATAAAGACTCATAAAAAAAATAGTAGACAAAAATAAAAGAAATCCTAAATCATTCCCCCCACACTTAATTCTTACATTGTGCTCAATGTAAGTCTATTAACCCAAATGAAAGAATCATGTGTAAGAGAAAAGAACTAATAACATAAGAATAGGAACAGCTAAGACTCAAAACAAAACAAACTCATGCAACCTAAATAATCCTAAAATACTAAACAAAAATTAACAAGTAAACATAAAAAGATTAAAATCAAACTGACAAGGTATGTCTCAAGTCTCCCTTACTCAGACCTTGTTCAGAATGAATACTTCTAAATTGCTTAAAACACAACAAACTTTTTTTTTTTTTTTTTTGAAAAGAAGAAATCAAACTGACAAGGTATGTCTCAAGTCTCCCTTACTCAGACCTTGTTCAGAATGAATACTTCTAAATTGCTTAAAACACAACAAACTTGTTTTTTTTTTTTTTTTTTCATAGATTAGCAAAATATGTCCCTTACCCCCTACTAAAATATGACATTGTCCCCAATGTCAAATTTTAAAGGTAGAATTTAGGAGATATTACCTGCAGAGGTTGCTAACCACTTATTATAACTGAGACACAACAAGCAAAATGTTAGATAATGTCACAAAGACAAAGTGCAATCCACTCCTTGCTCGTCCATATCTCTTTTTCTTTTTCCGAGCGTTTGCGAAACAACCGTAGCAGATAAACACTCATAAGCTTGGAGCTTTTTGAGTAAATCTTCAATGGTTGTAGCAGAAATTATGGTTCTCCTTGCCTCTGAAAACATGAATCCATTATCCACAGCATTATCTAAATATGAAAGCAAATTACTAAAATAACCATTAATATTAAGCAAACCAATGGGTTTCTTATTTGTGACCAAAGATGACCAAGAAGCCACGCAAGCTATTTCTTCCAATGTACCCAGACCTCCTGGTAAAGCAATGAATGCATCGGCAGAATGGTACATGATTGTTATCCGTTCAGGGACACTCCAGACTTGTATTTCCTTACCCACGGTAGGTCCACAAAAACTTGTGAATAGTTTTGGCACGATTCCTAGAACTGGACTTCCTCCGGCGTGTGCTGCTGTAGCGACTGCTCCCATTAAACCCGTACTACCGCCTCCATAAATCAAGTGGATCTTTTGTTGGGCAAGTATTACTCCAACTCTTATGGCTTCATCAGCGAATATGTTATTTTTCCCTGGATAAGCACCTCCAAAAACACAAATTTTTTTTAATGCGTTGGGACGAAGTACTTTCCATTTTTTTTTCTTTTTTTTTCTTTCTTTTTTTCGAGTGCCTGAAAGAGAATGAGTACATGGTGTAATATATAGAGGACAGAGTAGTGAATCAGACAAGAGTAATAATGTCGCCGAAAGTGTATCTGACTTGTCAGAAGAAAATGTTAACCTAACAAAAGATTTTTGCGTGATTTCAGGAAGAAAATCTAAAAGAGAAGAAAAATCAACCGTAAAAGTCAAGAGTAATAATGTCGCCGAAAGTGTATTTGACCTGTCAGAAGAAAATGTTAACCTAACAAAAGATTTTTGCGTGATTTCAGGAAGAAAATAAAAAAGAGAAGAAAAATCAATCGTAAAAGACAAATAAAAAAATGAGAATAATTACACAAATCGAATAACACGTAAATTAAACCAAAATGAAGTTATTGCAAATCAAACCAAAAGCTGAGAAGTCATTTATTGTAGTTGTGATTGTGGCTCACATCTTCCTCTGGTTTTACGTCCAGAAACGGCTTAAACGCCTTCTATGAGTCGAGGATATGCTTCCCATCCAGTTTTCTTACAAGCTGGCAAACAGGGTCTTTTAACATCAGATTCCCAAGATGTTGCCATTCCCTTTGGAATTGCGGCCATAAATCAAGAATTTCTCTTTGTACGTCTCCACTAGGATGCGTCTCAAGAGAAAGTTGGATATTACCCAAATTCTCCTTACTCAGTCCATCCTTAATGAATTCAATTTTATCATCTCGATTAGAGGACGGAATCCCAATAGAACGACATTTACCATTACACGTCCATCGTGCACATTTGTGGCAATTTGAACTCATGCGCTTTGCTCGTCGCTTCTTTGCAAAAGTGCTTCTACCTGTACCTGGTAAATGCAAAATAGAAAGATATTCATCTTCACGTACCTTGGCTTCAATTATCCAACGTATGTCTCCAGGAATCCCTTTGTGCATAAGCATTCTTAATCTTTCAAATCGAACTTGGTAAAGCTTCAGTAAAATATTTTGAGGAAAAGGAGGAAATCGTTTCTGCAATCTTGTGAGAATATCATCCATCCTGAAAAAAAAAATGAAAAAAATTGAAAGAGAAATTGGAAGAGAAATTTATATACAATATCAGTTTTGTGGGTAGCTGATGGAACCGATTTAAATAATCACGGAGTACCGTTATCCGCCATTTAACCGGGGTTAAAAAAAAATAAAAATTATATTTACATCTAGTTATTTTCAAAACATGGATCAGAAAGAAAAACAACATAAAAATACTCAAAAATAAAATCCTAAATTCTTCCCCCCACACATAATTCTTACATTGTCATTAATGTAATGCTATTAACCCCCAATGCAAGAATTATATGTAAGAGAAAAGAACTATTAAACAAAAGAAATGAACTTAAAAACAGTAAACACAATTAACAAAGAAACATAAGAAATAAAAATAAAAACAATAAAAATAATAAAAGAAAAAGGAAAAGAAAGAGAAAGCAAATCTGAATATGGAAGGTTGGCGATTTCATCTTTAATTGGGCTGCCTTCCCAATTAACACTTGAGTTAGTGTTTTGAATCTAACCAACACCCCTTCTTGGCTTTTTAGGCTTGTCAGGCTCATACATGAAATTTCCCAAATTTATGCGTTTGAGAGGAAGCTTTCTTTGCACAACAGTGGATGCATTCTCCATTACAAGTATTATTCCATCATCCTTTGTGGTGCATATCTCATCGAGGAATGGTGAATCTTTTGGTACTTGTTGAATGACATCCACAAACAAACTGTTTAAGGTTTCCAGCGTGTCTTGTTCATGTTCATCCTCCTTTAACTTTGCGAATCTACTAGGAAAAGGTGGAGAAGAAACATTAGTAAAAATTGGAATCTCAAACGTTACCTCAGGTGCCGAAATACTCTTATTTGGATCATTGGCTTCATTATCCTCAAGAATAGAATTCATCTCTAATTTTGTCTCATCCTCATCTTGTTCCTCATTCCTCAAGGTCACAATAGTAGCATTCTCCTTTGGGTTAATCATCGTTTGGGCAGGGAGTTCTTCAGATCTTTGTGCTACCCATACCACCATACTACTAGCCAATAGGCTCATTTGCCTTTCCAAACTCTGGATACTTGCCCTTGTTTCCTGTTGAAATTGCAAAGTATTAGTAACAAGAGAATCGACAAGATCTTCTAAAGAAGTACCTGAGTTTTGAGTCATATGTAGTGGTTGAAAAAGATCTGGTTCTTGGGACCATGATTGATTGAAGCTAGATGGATGAGTGTAATTGGCATAAGGATCTACTTCTTGGTAATTTTTCGAGTAGCCATAATTAGTATGATCCCACCATCCCTCATGGTAAGTGTTTGAGTAATGATCATACTGTTGGTCTTGGAACACTTGATGGCCTTGACATCCTCCCATGGCCAATTGTTGAACTGGGTAGGTGAGATTGGCTTGTTGATTTTCCATGTTCATGTATGCCACCAACTCTTCAAGTGTTAGATTGCTCAATTCCATCGTTTTTTTTTTTTTTTCAAAATTTGATAAGAAAAACTTGTATGTACAAGAAAATAGAACTAATTAGAACTGAAAATAAGAATAAACCAAGTAACAAATAAACTAAAGAAAACAATCCCCGGCAACGGCGCCAAAAATTTGATGCACCCAAAAGAGTGTATCTTATTTAACCTTGCACTAAAAGGATAAATTGTAAGTATAGTAGTTAGCAAGGGTCGAGTCCTCAGGGATTGGGTTTTAGTTTATAAGTTAATAGTTTAAAACTTAAATTCAAGAACAATAAAAGAAAAGGGGTTTTTGAAGCCAGATTTAAACTAAAGTAAATAATAAGAATAAGATGCAAGGCGGTATAACCAGCCAATAAAAATATATATACTAAATTAGGCGGTATAACCAGCCAATAAAAATATATATACTAAATTAGGCGGTATAACCAGCCAATAAAAAAAAAACAAAGTTAATATACAAATTAGGCGGTATAACCAGCCAATAAAAATAAATATACTTTTAAAAATAAGCAAACTAGAAAAGTAAGAAAACAAGTAAGTAAGAAGAATCAAATATGAAAAATATGGTTAAGGTTTCATTCTCCACCACTAGACATCATTAAGAATCAATTTCAGATCTATCAATATCAACCAACTATCAAAGTTAACAACCGTAGATAACAACAAGCTCTGTTATCCCAATCTTTCCTTAGTTTGTCGTTAAATAGAACAAGCTCTCTATTTAATCTCTAACCATTAAACAACCTAGAATAAGATATCTAAATTCAATTTAATGGCAGCTTTATGATGAGAAAGATAGGTTGATCTAAGCAACAAACACATAAGCTCGGATTGTTCAACTTAGGTTATGTTCCACTTTGCAATTATTGAAAACTTGACCATAATCATTAATCACAAATTGCCACTTATGAATAGGAAATCAAGACAATTACACGGATCAAGACTCCTAAACTAGCAATAGATAATTATCAAGATCTATCTAGTTGTACACCTAAATAAATCAAGACAACATCATGAACAATTCTTGTAGAAGAACATAAGCAACTTTGATAGAAAATTAATGATAGATAGAATCTAAAAATCAATCACAAAACATGTCTAGGGCTTTGAAATCACCCTTAACCAAATAGAAGTTTAGCCTAGCATAGGCATTATAAACATAAAATTAAATAGAATCTAAGAAGAAAATAAAAGAAAGAAAGAAGAAGAGGAAGAATATTAATTATCCAACCTCTTGCTCTCTCTAAAGAAAAAGAAAACTAGAGAAAAGAAAGAAAACTAGAGAAAAGAAAGAAGAAGAAAACTTAGAGAATTTTATTAAAATGGCTAATATCCTACCTATGTACAATATGATCCCTTACAATCATCCAAGGCCCTCTATTTATACACATTTTGGAGGGCTAAATGACAAGAGACAAGCTTTACAAATTTCAAAGGTAGGTATAATAGGTGGGTGCATTTTTCTAACAATTTTCGTCATATATGACGATTTTGATCAGCCAACTCGATGGTCGATTTTGTCAATTTTGGAGGCCTTATCTGATCACATGGTCTTCTAGAAAAATTTTACCCTATCAGTTAATGATCCATAGCCGTTGGAATCATCTCATTTGCTGATGTGGACAAGAAGATATGGGCAAAATACAAAAACAGGTCAGCACAGACGTCATTGCACATCAGCCAACTTGATGGTCGATTTCGCTAGGTAAAACGACTCCTTTTCAAGAAGTGTAAAACATGAAAAAGATAGATATGCCTCTTAGCTTTGCACGGCTACAAATTTCAGCCTTATTGCTTCAGTGAAACTCGAGATATAGCTGATATGGCAAAAGGTGTCGGAACTGGAACTGAACTGGATTTGCCCTTAATTCTAGTAATCTGAAATCACTCAAAGAAACTTGTGAAAAACACCAAAATACATAAAAATATAAAAGATCATAAACACAATTAGACTAAACAATAATAACTCGTATTTGACACAAAACAATAATAAAACATAACTAAAAACTATATAATTATACGAGTTATCAGTAATTCAAGCCGATAAATCCTGAAAAAATACCAAATGAGCTCCAAAAATTATGAAAACTTCCAGATCACACCTTTAAATTATTTGGAAGAGATTGGTGAAGAAAAATATTGATTTGGAGTTCGTTTAAAAAATGGTAAAATGTAGGGGTATAAAAGGGCATTTTTGGAAAAAATTCCAAATAAATAGCAAACGGACTTGGATAATTTTGTAAACTTCCAGAACTTAATGTTTTATTATTTTGGAAGTATTAAAAAAAGAAAAATTGAATTTGGATTCCGTTTGAAATTTATTTGCATCCGGGGGCAAAACGGTCATTTCACCCAAGCAACCGAAAAGGGCTTCTTCGGGCCTTTCAAAAAAATCGTACTTGGGCTGGAAAAAAGAAGTGCTGGCCTGACAAGGCCCAAAGGAAGGAGGAAGCTTCTGATTTTTCAATCAAATGGCCAAAAATTAAGAGTTAGTTAGATATTCTCTTTGATCAAGCCATGGTGATTAAGCCACATAGGCCAAGAGAGAGTGTCAACATTATTCTTGAAAAGCTGTAATTTGGGACAGCTGATATGCTAATCTAAGGGTGATAATTTCATGATTTTTTCACCTTGAATTATTAGCCATTTGATGGAAAATTGGTTACAAAAAAATGACAACATTCTTGAGGATTTAGAGGAGCATTCGGCCAGCACAAGGGAAGGGAGCAGAATTTCATTTTTCAACTTTCATTTGGCTGATTGCTCTTAGTTTTCTTAGTTTTTCTCTCCTTGGTTGAAAGCAAAAAAGAAAAGTTTAAAAAAGAAAGGAAAGTTTGAAGAGATAAAGCTTGAAATATAGCTTCTTGAGGTTGCTCTTGAGCACCAACTCTTGCACTTTCTTGATTTTCCATTCTTGTTTTTGCTATTTTGATTACTATTTGGTGAGTTTCCTTTTTAAATAAATGTTTTTTTTATTGTTCTTCTTAAGTTCTTTCTTCACCTCTTTCTTAAATATATTTTTTACAATTTTTTTTGCAATTTCTCACCATGGCCGAATGGCCTACATTCTTTACTTAAGTTGCTGTTTTGTTTATTTTATCATGTTGTTGATGTTATTTTCTTTGATCTTGATGTTTTAAAAGTTATTCTACTTCATATACTTGAGTTATATTTTAATTTGGTTGCTTTGTTTGTTGCCATTTATGATTTAAACATCATGTTTTTGCATTTTTAATTTTCTGTTTTCATAATGTTTAAATTTGTTGGTGTTTTAGATTTAGTATATCAAGTGTTTGTGAAAATGCTTGTGTGGTTTTTGCATGATTTGAGTTTTATATTTTAGTTGAGCATGTTAGTATATCAAGTGTTTGTGAAAATGCTTGTTTGGTTTTAGTATTTCTACTTTGTGTTTGCATGTTTTGAGTGTTATATTTTAGTTGAGCATGTTAGTATATCAAGTGTTTGTGAAAATGCCATGCTTGTTGGAGCTTGAGGCCATTCGGCTACTCCATGTGTTTTGCATTGTGTGTTGCATTTTTGCCATGTTAGTTGGTAGGTTTTGCATTTGCATGACATTTTATTTAGTTTTGCATGTTAGTATACCAAGTGTTTGTGAAAATGCCATGTTTGCTAGTTACATAGGCCATTCGGCCACCCCTTGAATTTTTGCATTGTATGTGCTTTCTTGCCATGTTAGTTGATAGGGTAGCATTTGCATGATATTTGGTTAAGTTTTTGGTTTAAGCATGCTTTGTGTTTGTGAAAATGCCATGCATATTTTAGTTATTAGGTTTGATTTATTTGCCATGCATGTTCATGCATTTTAGGTCTAGGTTGCATTAAATGCCATGCAAGTTCATTTAGGTCTAGGTCACTATATGAATGCCATGCATTTTTTCATGACATTTAGGTTTAAACTCATGCATTTCATGCACTATGCTTGCTGTATTTTTCATGCATTTCATGTTCATGCCACTTGAATAATGACTTAGGCCAATTAATGGTTCAAAGTCATGCTCTCTTGAGCACACTTGTGGAAAATTAAAGTTTGTCAAATTGATTATTCTACCTTTGTGATTTTTTTTACTTAGCCAATTTTTATCTAACTTTCAAAAAGTCCTAGCTACTGTTTGTGAGTCATTTTGTGAGTCTTAAATATTTTTACTTTGATTTTTAAATGATTTTATCAAAGGCAAAAATGTATTTTGGCAAAACAGTTTTTTCAACCAGTACTCGTACTTTCTTGATATTTCTGGGCATTCATCTTTAATCAGAAAATTAAGCTAATTTTTTTTCGTGTATTTTTACATGTCCTGAGTCTCTAGTATTTTTTTTTCAGAATTTTTTGAATTTTTAAAAATAGGATAAAAAATCGTGGCTTAAAACTGGATAGTGGAGTCAGGATTGAATTTAAAGAAAAATCATTTTTCTGTTTTGGTTAAGTTACTTAGAGGGGGCTGATTAGGAAGGTTAGCTACTGACTTATGGTAGTTTCTAAGCCTTTTTAAACTCTAAAAATGATTTTTTAATTCTCGGGTTAAGGATAGTCAAGTCCGGATTTTGAAACTTAGGAAATTAGAGCCATTTTAAAATTAGCCCAGTTTTTATTTTTAATTCAAGCTTTTCAAAATTGTTTTCAAACAATCACAAAGTATTTTGGTTTTAGAATATTTAATTTGACATATTTTCCTAAGGTAGTCGGATATCTTTTTAGATATACGGATTTCCTTAATTAAAGGAAAAAATACATTTTCAAGCATTGCATTTTCCATATTCATACATTTTATATAATATGTGATTTTTGCTATGATAATTTCTATGATATTGTTATGATTTTGAGTTATGTTATATTGTTTATTATATGACTTGGAATATTTCATGATATCCTATGCTTTTTATTTAATTATTTTTTTGTTGTTATATTATTTAGCATATACTATGTTCATGCATTATTATTTTTATTTTTATTTCATGCATATTATATGATAGTATGATTTTATATTTCATGTCATTTAAATTATATGCCATATCATTCATATTTGCCATGTCATTTAAATTATGTCATTTCATATAGAATATGTCATATAACTTAGGACATTTCATTTCATTTAGAATATACTAAGGCATATAAATTATATCATATCATTTAGGAAGCATTATATTATTTAGATTTTGCTATGTCATTTTATTTATGTCATGCATATACATATTCATATCTTTTAAGATGTTTTCAAAAGGATAATGATTTTTCAATAAAAAATAAAGATATTTCCGAGTTAAAATAATTCATGAATTCTCTACCGGGTTTGCTGGAGGGAATATCATCAATTATCATTAATAAAGGAATATCTTTCTTTCAAAAAAAGAGAATGATTCGGAAAGTTTTTCCAAAACTAATAAAAATTTCTATATTTTGCCACGTTTGTTGGGGAATATAGGAAAATTTTGAATTTATAAATTCTGAATATTTTTCAATTAAAAAATGGAATTATTTTTCTTTAAATTGGGAATTAACTTGAAATACTAAATTTAAAACTAACTTTACACCGAGATTTGAGATAACACACGATTAATAAGGTACCGTTTTATACGGGCGTTGTGGGGGTGCTAATCCTTCGCCGCACGTAACCTAGTCCCGAACCCGTTTCTTTGATTTCTCTGGTTTAAAACGCAGACTTCAAATTGGTTTTAAAAATGTTTTAATTAATTTTTAAAATATTTTATAAAACCGGTTTTAATAGGTGGCCGATCACACCTAGCTAAAAAAGATAGGTGGCGACTCCATGTCTTTTTCAAGGTCATTTTCAAAACCTTCATTTTTCTAGAGGAATTAAGTCGACTTTTCCTCAATTTTTTTGTCACGCTTAACGAATAATAAAGTCTTGCGATGAGACTCGTTATTTTTTAGGTTGCGACAACTGGCTTTTTGTTCGGGGAGAAAGTTTTTGATGATGTACTAGTAATGATTGAATAGGCTTTCGAGAAGTTCAACATCAAAGGGGAAGAGCAGACGCATGATATGGTGATCTGTATGGTTGGGGAGGAAGGTGTTAAAGAAAGAAGTGCAAGTTGGATGGTGCAACCTTGTCCACTAGGTTATAAATTGACAAATTGGAGTGCGATTGAGATGCCTATAGTCTTTAGGTCTACTCCAATGTAATAACTTTAAAACAATCTTAATTATCTTTGCCCAATGATATTAAGAATCTTTTTTGTAATGGGTTTATGTTTAAAATTCTTCATTCAATAAATAACAAGCACGATGCATTTTTTTCATATTAATGTGTCCATATTCTTTAATCTTGCTTTTCATTTTCTCTCATTACCTATATACTTTCCTATATTTTTTCTTCCTCACCTATTTACAGGTGTACAGATACGGAATATGAGGACCATCCTAACAATAATTCTGAAAATTGATTTTGAAAGACCTATTTGCACGAGTGATTTTGACGCTAACGAAGATGATGAAGATTATGATTTGCCCCGGATTTATTGAGAAAAATAGAACAAGAGAAGAAGCAAGTAATGCCTCATAAGGAGCTGTTGGAAATGATAAATCTGGGAAATGGTGAAGAAATAAAAGAGGGCAAAATTGGGGCCTCATTATCATCATCAATAAAGGATGAACTGATAGCTTTGCTACAGGAATATGTTGATATATTTGCATGGTCATACCAGGACATGCCAGGGTTAGATCCAGATATTGTGGTTCATAAACTCCCATTAAGACCAGAATACAAGCCGATTCAGCAGAAGTTGAGAAGAATGAGGCCGGTCATGCTGTTAAAGATAAAAGAAGAGGTGAAGAAGCAGTTTGATGCTGGGTCTTTGGAAGTGGCAAAATACCCGGAATGTGTAGCAAATTGTCCCAGTACCAAAGAAGGATGGCAAAGTACGAATGTGTGTTGATTATCGAGATCTAAACAAGGCCAGTCCTAAGGATAATTTCCCTTTGCCTCACATTGATACTTTGGTGGAAAACATGGCAAAAAGCTCTTTGTTTTCTTTCATGGATAGATTCTCGAGGTACAATCAGATAAAGATGGCGCCAGAAGATATGGAGAAAACCATATTTGTTACAATGTGGGGAACATTTTGCTATAAGGTAATGTCGTTTGGGTTGAAGAATGCTAGGGCAACATATCAGAGAGCCATGGTGACTTTGTTCCATGATATGTTGCATAAAGGGATTGAAGTTTATGTTGATGATATGATTGCAAAGTCACAAGGAGAAGAGGAACATATCATGAATCTTAAAAAGCTTTTTGAAAAACTAAGAATGTTTCGAATCAAGCTAAACTTGAGAAAATGCACTTTCGGAGTTATATCGGGGAAGCTGTTGGGTTTTGTCGTTAGCAAAAAGGGAATCGAGATTGATCCGGATAAAGTGAAGGCCATCCGGAATTTGCCACCACCTCGTACTCAAAAGGAAGTGAGAGGCTTTCTAGGAAGATTGAATTACATTGCTCGGTTTATTTCTCAGTTAATCGATAAATGTGATCCAATATTTAAGCTACTTCGAAAATGTGATCCAGGAGAGTGGGATGAAGGGTGTCAGATTGCCTTTGAAAAGGTTAAGCATTATCTATCAAACCCACTAGTATTAATGCCACATGTTTCGGATAAACAAATGATACTGTATTTATCAATATTTGAGAAATCCATGGGTTGTGTCTTAGGACAACTTGATGAGACTGGGAAGAAAGAACAAGCATTTTACTACCTCAACAAGAAATTCACAGAGTATGAGCTAAAGTATTTGTCAGTAGAAAAGCTTTGGTGTGTCTTAGCTTGGACTGCTCGAAGGCTCATACAGTACATGTTGTACCACACGACGTGGTTGATTGCCAAGCTAGATCCTATCAAGTATATGTTGGAAGAGCATTCTTTGTCAGGAAGAACAACAAGATGGCAAGTTTTGTTTTCAGAATACGATATTGTATATATGAGTCAGAAAGCTATAAAGGGCAGTGCAGTAGCTGAGTTCTTAGCAAGTCGGGTGGTGGAAGATTATGAGCCTTTGAACTTTGATTTCCCGGATGAAGATTTGTTGTGCGTCTCGCAAGAAGACGAGGTATCCCCTAAAAAGAAGAAATTATGGAATATGTACTTTGATGGTGCATCCAATGACTTGGGGCATGGAATCAGTGCAATGCTCATATCCCCGAAAGAAGATTATTATCCTTTCGCTGCCAGATTAGATTTTGATTGTACAAATAATACTGCGGAATATGAGACATGTACTATAGGCCTTCGTGCTGCCATAGACAGAAAGATCAAAAAACTGGAAGCTTTTGGAGACTCAGCTTTGGTGATATATCAATTGAGCGAAGAATGGGAAACCCGAGATGCAAAGTTAATCCGGTATCGAGAGCTAATACTGAGTCTGATAGAGGAATTCAAAGAAGTGAGTTTCAACTACTTCCCCTAAGAAGAAAACCGAATGGCGGATGCTTTAGCTACTTTATCATCCTTGTTTAAAGTAAATGAAGGAACCGAGGTTGTGATGTTAAAGATAAGGATATATGAGTCTCCTGCCCACTGTCTGAGTATCGAGGAAGAAGAGGATGGCCTTCCCTAGTATCATGACATCTTGCAATACATCAAGAGTCAACGGTATCCTGAAAAAACAACAGAGAACGATAAGAGGACTCTGAGAAGATTAGCAATGGGTTATGTCTTAGATGGTGAGATTCTCTACAAAAAGGGAAGGATCAGGTTCTATTGAGGTGTGTCGGGTCTGCCGAAGCTCGAAGAATCATTGAGGAAGTCCATGAAGGGATATGTGGCACTCATGCTAATGGTCATATGCTTTCTAAGCAAATTATGAGAGTAGGGTATTATTGGCTGACAATGGAAGGAGATTGCATCAATTATTCCTGAAAGTGCCATAAATGTTAGATATACGCTGACAAGATTTATGTGCCTCCGTCACCATTGCATGTAATGATTGCAGCATGGCCATTTTCGATGTGGGGAATGGATATGATTGGGCCTATTACTCTGAAAGCTTAAAATGGACACCGTTTTATCATGGTGGCCATAGATTACTTCATAATGTGGGTGAAAGTTGCTTCTTACGCGAATGTAACGAAGTCAGTGGCATGCAGATTTGTTAAGAAAGAAATTAGATGCCGATATGGACTCCCAGAGAGAATAATCACAGACAATGCTCTCAATCTGAACAATAAGATGATGAGGGACTCAGTTCAAGATCAACCATCATAATTCAGCACCCTACCGTCTAAAGATGAATGGGGCACTAGAAGCAGCTAATAAGAACATTAAGAAGATTGTCGAGAAGATGTCAGATGTATACAAAGATTGGCATGAGATTTTACCTTTTCCTTTCTACGCATACCGCACTTCGCTTTGCACATCTACGGGGGCTACGCCATTTTCTCTGGTATACGAGATGAAAGCAGTACTGCCTATTGAGGTTGAAATCCCTTCACTTCGTGTTTTGATGGAGGTTGGATTAGAAGAGGCAGAATGGGTTAGAGCTCACTATGAACAGTTGAATCTCATCAAGGAGAAAAGATTGAAGGCAATTTGTCATGAGCAGTTGTATCAGAAAAGGATGATTCGAGCCCACAACAAGAAGGTTCGTCCTAGACAGTTTCGAGAAGGAGAGTTGGTACTAAGGAATATTCTCCCTATAGTGAAGGATCCATGAGGGAAATAGGCTCCAAATTGGGAAGGGCCCTATGTGGTGAAAAGAGCTTTTTCTGAAGGAGCATTGATTCTGACTCGGATGGATGGGGATGATTTGAGAAATCCCGTAAATGCCGACGAATTGAAGAAGTATTATGCTTAAAAAAAAAGTGTGATACTATGCACATGGAAATTCGAATGATTCCAAATGTAAAAGTGAAAATTCTCTATATCTATTTCCCCTGAGAATTGATTTTCAATAAGAATATTCATGCTTGGTATGATGAATGGCCATCTTTCATATTCCTTTCACTAAGAAGAAATTATCCTTAGTCACCCTTTTGAGCCTTAGGAATTATTTCTTTCTTTGAAGCTTGATCAAGGATCACCCTCTACACTGGTGGACAGATGCGAGGAAAAGTAATAAAAAAAAGATTATGGAAAAAAAAAGAGCCATCGAAAAGGTGTGAAATCTAAGAATGGCAAATGAAAGCCGAGAATGAAAAAAAGAGAAAAAGGAAAAGTCCAAAAAAGGATGAATGTTTCAAGAATGAATTTTTCTCAAGAAATGATCCTAGATCCAATCACCCTTAAACACATTTTGGGCCTGTTTACCCTTTCTTTCTAAACCCGAGCTATGGCCTACATTACGTGCTTTAAAAGTCCATTTTGATCAAGCATGAATATTAAATTTGAAAGGTTTCTCTCAGAATTCATTTCATCTTATGGAATTGACATTTTTTACTTTGGAAGCATTCAGAATTCTCAGATGCATGGTAGAACACCACAAAAAAAAAAAAGAGAGAGAGAGAAAAAAATGAAAAAAAAAGAATATAAAAGGAGAGGTTTAAGTCGAAAACCCACAAAGGGCGACTTAATACCGAATGAGGGATACTTGAGTTGAAAACCCACAAAGGGCGGCTCAAGTACTGATTAAGGTTTGAATCAATGCTTCGTGTAAAGGGGGAGAAAGTATCTGAAATTAGAGGAAAGAGGAAAAAAATTCAGTCTGACGTAACTACGAAAGTTGAGAGATTACCCAAGTAAATTGCTCATTCAAGAGAAATTTCAGATGAGTTGAAGAAGGAGGGGTCCAAGATATTCAACATCTGGTGCATCTACAACCTATAATTTTACACTTGTTTTCTTGTATCCTTGATATTCGCCTCTGTTATTTTAAAGAATTGGTTGCAATAAATCCTTGTTATCCCTTTTATGACATTTGTTTGTTTCATATTTTCTTTCATACATTTTTATGATGCATTTTGATTGTTATTAAATTGAACGATGATTAATAAATATAAAAATCTTTAAATAGAAGGATTTCAGAGTATTACTAAGGAGTAGATTTAAATCTTAGAAAAGGTTTGGAAACCACTAATCTTGATGGAAAATTGTCCAAGTAAAGGTAAAACAGTGAATGTGTTGGAGACTCTATCATGAAGTCAGAAAATTTGTGAATTTCAGTGGGGTCATAAACTGGGACTATTTGACAATTTATCTTGATTGAAGGTTCCTCAAGTGGGGCATCTGTGGAAAATTGAGGACTTTGTCATGAAGTAAGATAATCTGTGAACCACAAAGAAACCATGGATTAGAAATCATGACACAATCATTTGATTGCTTTCATCCTTAGGAAACATACAAGCATTTGCAAAGCATGTCATTCTCATCACTGCATTAAGCTAACATTGCAGGAATCAGGAAAATTTTGACTTCCCCAAATCGAACTTGTTCTGCTTCTCAAATGAGTCGAGCCCCGAGACCACCGTCGAGGTATTTTCCTTTTGAATCGAACTCGTTCTGCTTCTCAAATGAGTCAAGCCCCGAGACCATCGTCGAGGTATTTTCTTTTGTTTTAAATCAAACTCGTTCTGCTTCTCAAATGAGTCGAAACCCGAGACCACCGTCGAGGTATTTCTTTTTGTTTTAAATCGAATTCATTCTGCTTCTCAAATGAATTGAGCCCTGAGACCATCGTTGAGGTATTTTCTTTTGTTTCAAATCGAACTCGTTTTGCTTCTCAAATGAGTCGAGCCCCGAGACCATCGTCGAGGTATTTTACTTTTGTTTTAAATCGAACTCGTTCTGCTTCTCAAATGAGTCGAGCCCCAAGACCACCGTCGAGGTATATTCTATTCGTTTTCAAGTCAAATTTATTCTACAAATGAACCAAACCCAATATCATTCTTAAAGCATTCCTTTTGTTTTTAAAATCGAACTCGTTCTGCTTCTCAAATGAGTCGAGCCCCGAGATTATCGTCGAGGTATTTCCTTTTGTTTTAAATCGAACTCGTTTATCTTTTCAAATGAGTCGAGCCCCAAGACCATCGTCGAGGTATTTCCTTTTGTTTTAAATTGAACTCGTTCTACTTCTCAAATGAGTCGAGCCCCGAGACCATCGTCGAGGTAGTTCCTTTTGTTTTAAATCGAACTCATTTTGCTTCTCAAATGAGTTGAGCCCCTAGACCACCGAGGTATTTTCTGTTTAAACCCAACACTACTGACACCAATAAGACTCTGAGATCACTGTCGAGGTATTTTCTTCTCTTGCAAATCGAACCCATTTCCTTAAGATGGGTCGAGCCTTGATTTGTCAGGGAACTCAATTTAAGGACAAAATCTTCAATTTACAGTAAAAAATTTGAAAAAATGATGAATGAAACCCCTTTCCCTTTTCTTCACATGTGATTTCACTAATCGGACAAAATTAGTGTTTTTTTTATCTTTGCCTGATTCCTGATTCTCAGCAATAGCCAAAGAGGGGCAGCTATAGACACCTAATTTTGTTCGGACCAATAAATCAGGTATTTTTCTTTCTAAAATGATATTTTAGAATGCAAAAAGTCTTTTCTCATCCTGCAGGTGGTACTCCTAGACTTAGTATAAAAAGCCAAGCATAAAAAGTCAATCTTGATAAAGTCAACCCAAAAAAGTCAACTCTAAAAAGTCAACCACTAAAAAATCAACCCACTTTCAAAATCAAGATTCAAAGTTCAATTGAACAATGGTGAAAGAATTTTGATAATCCGAGGTCTACAATGAAAGATATGGAGTTCGAAAGTTGGGTTACGGAGATTTAGTGGAAAGGAAACCATAGATCCGAAAATTTGGGGAAAAGTGCTTAAACAATCAAATTGGTCAGAATTGGAGGTTTTGAATGAAAGATAAGCAATGACTACGAGTAATGGAGAGGCCATTTGGAGGCAAAACTGAAGGAAAAGTCAATTTGGAATAAAACCGAGAATTAGGGTTTTTGGTGGATTTTGGCAAAATTGGGGAAAATTACAGAAATGGCCCGATTCGGTAAAACTAAAGCCCCTAATGGATGAGGAGTGACTAAACAAGGATAGCCCAAGGCTTAGTTTGAAGTAATTCCGTGAAAAGAGCTGATTGGAGGAAAAACGAGTAAATTTTCGATACTGAAAAAAGGAAAAATCAAAACAGAGGGGAATTTGATCGTAAAAATTAGGCGTTTTTGGACCAACTCCAATTCAATATATGACAAAGGCACAGAAAAAGAAAATATGGAAATAAGACTTGTTTTGAGTAAAACTGGGCTTCGGAGGTAAAGGGCAAATTTGGAAAATTCGAAAAAAATAGAAAATGAGCACCAAAAATTACCAAAACTTCCAGATCTCAATCTTAAACCATTTGGAAGAGATTGGCAGAGAAAAATCCAGATTTGAAGTTCGTTTGCGAAATGGTAAATTTCGGGCCCACTAAGCTAAAATTCAAGAAGATAAATCCCTAAAAATAGCAAATGAGCTCCACAAATTACCAAAACTTCTAGATCTCAATATTAAATCATTTGGAAGAGATTGGCAAAGAAAAATCCGAATTTGGAGTTCATCTGCAAAATGGAAAATTTTAGGCCCACTAAGCTGAAATTCAAGAAGATAAATCCCGAAAAAATAGCAAATGAGCTCAGAAAGTTATGACAACTTCCAGATCTCACTTTTAAATTATTTGGAAGAGATTATTGAAGAAAAATCCAGATTCGGAGCTCGTTTGAAAAATGGTAAAAGTTCAGGTGCACTAAGGGTCAATTTTGGAAGAAAATTCAAAAAAATAGCAAAGATGCTCAGAAAATTATGAAAACTTCTAGATTTCAATTTTTTATTATTTAGGAAGTATTGAAAAAAAGAAAATTTAGATTTGGAGTCCGTTTGCTATTTAATTAGGTTTGGGGGTCAAAATGTTATTTTATCGAAGAAACCGAAGAGGGCTTTTCTTGCAATTAAAAAAAATGGAGATTGGGCTGGAATTAAAAGGGTCAGTCGGCCAAGCCCATGATAGAGAGTGATTTTGCTAAGTACTTGCATCTAAAGGCCAAGAGTGGATAGTAAGGTAGTTATTTTTCTTGATCAAGACTTTGTAATTGTGACATATAGACCAATGCATGGAGAGAGATGATGTCACCATAATGACATCATATTCTTAACAGCTGAACTAGTTGGAGGCTGATTCCTTAATCTAAGGGTGGGAATTTTTCATAAAAAGCATCTTGTATTATCGGTCTTTGGATCAAAATTGGTGAGGAAAAAATGACAACATCCTTCTACAATCTTCTAGGCCATTCGGCCAAGGTTGTAAAGGGGGGTTATTTTTAGATTTTCATAGAGGTTGAGGGGCTGAATAGAGGCAGTAGCTATAGATAAAAGAAAGGAGAAAGGAGAAGGAAAAAAGAAAGGTTTTGCTTACCACTCTTTGATTTGGAAAGCTAGAGCAAGGTAGCTATGTTCTTTCATGCGCTACTCCTTGCTTTTTTGATAAGATTTTGCTATTTTGATTGTCATTTTATTTTCTTTCATGAAATAAACTTGTTTTTTAAAATAAGTTCTAAGGAGTTTCTACTTTGTATTTTATAAGAAATCGAGAAAGCAAGTTTTACCATATTTTTTTCTATATGGCCGAATGGTGCTCTTTTTTAAGATGGTTTTGTTTTTTATTATTTAATTTTTTCCATGTAGACTTTGCATATTTAGGTTGCCATGTGTTTGTGTTATTGTCTAGCTAGGATTTTCACATGTTTGTTTAGAGGTCTATTCGGTTTCTATGTTTAGGTTTGCCTTGGGTATGTGCATTTTCATTTTGGCCAACTTTCATGCATTCATTTCATGCTATATATGTTTCTTATGACATGTAGTTCATTAGGAGCATTCGGGTATATACATAGTCTAGGTCATTTTAAAGGTTTTCATTTAGATCTTCATGCATTATCTTGAATGACATGTTAGTTGTTAGGTTGCTATGTTCATATTTCATGCACATTTTGTATGTCATTTTATTAGGATTCCATGCTTCCATTTCACACCATACATGTTGTTCATGATATTTAGAATCCTAGGACCATTCGGCCATGTATGTAATCTAGGTCATTTTAGGTCTTTATTCGATTTTCATGCACCTCTTGTGTGACATTTTAGGCATTAGGTTTCCATGTTCTTATTTGATGTATATTTTGTATGTCAATTACATTTAATTAGGTTTCCATGCTTTCATTTCATACCGTACATGTTGTTCATGACATTTAGAACCCTAAGACCATTCGGTTTTACATAGTCTAGGTCATTTTAGAGGTCTTTATTTGATTTTCATGCATGTCTCATCTTCCATATTAGATTTTAGGTCATCATGATTCTTATGTCATATTAGTCTAGGCAATTGTATTTCATGTCATGCATATGTTTCTATGACATAGTAGACATTAGGACATCTTTGTATTTCCATGCATTTCCATGATATTTTAGATCTAGGTCATATTTGCATTACCATGCATTTTATGTCATATTAGTCTAGGTAATTGTATTTCATGCCATGCATGTTTTTATGACATAGTTGGCATTAGGTCATCTTAGTATTACCATGCGTTTTCATGACATTTTAGGTCTAGGTCACATTTTCATTGCCATGCATTTCCATGCATATTAGGTTTAGGTAGCATTTATTGCCATGCAAGTTTATGCTAGGCATTAGGTCATTTTGAATTGCCATGCATTTCTTATGTCATTTAGGCCATAAATCATGCATTTCATACATTAAACTTGATGTCTGTTCATGCATCTCATATCATACCACTAGATTTTTGACTTAAGCCAATCAATGGCTTAAGGTCAAGCTCACATAAGCATGCTTGTGGAAAATTAAAGATTTGTCAAGTTGATTTTTCTACCTTTGTGATATTTTTTACTTAGGTATTCTTGTCCAAATTTTTAGAAATTTTAGCTACTATTTGTAAGCCCTTAGAAGAGTCTCCAATATTTTTACTTTGATTTTTGAATGATTTTATTAAAGGCTTAAAAATGATTTTTGGCAAAACTGTTTTTTTCACCCAGTGTTCTGACTTCTGTGATTTTTCTGGTAGGTTATCCTTAGTCTAAAAATTAAGACAATTTTTTCACATAGATTTAGACATGTTCTGAGTCTCCTATACTTTTTTTAGATTTTTTAGAATTTTTTAAAATAGGTTAAAAATCACGTTTTAAAATTGGACAATAAAGTCAGATTTTAATTTGAGGGAAAATTAATTTTCTATTTTGTTTAAGGCATTAAGAGAAGGCTGATTAGGAACCTTAGCTACTGTCCTAGGTTGATTTCTAAGCCGTTTTAATCTTAAAAAAAGATTTTGTAAAGCTTGGGTCAAGGGTGGTCAAGTCCGAGTTTTCAAAGTTAGGAAAATAGAGCCATTTTCAAATGGGGAATTCGGCCATGTATTATTTTTCATCCAAGATTTTCAAAATTCAATCAATCACAAAGTATTTTTGATTTTAGAAAATTTTATTTTATTTTTTTTCCTAAGGTAGTCGGCTATCTTTTTAGGTGTAGGATTTCCTTATTTAAAGGAAAAAAAATACAATTTTCATGCATTTCATTTCCCATGATCATGCATATTATATGATTTATGATTTTTGCTATAATTATTTCTATGGTAATGTTATTATTTTTATTTATATTCTATGGTGTTATATTTGTTTGATATATGGTTGTGCATATTCTATGTTATCCTATGCTTTTTATTTAGTCATTTATTTTTGTCACATCATTTAGGATTTATTATGTCCATGCATTATTTTTTATTTTCATGCATATTTCATGATAATATTATTTTATGTTACATATCATTTTATATCCCTTAGGTTATATCATTTCATTTAGAATATATTAGGTCACTTAGGTTATATCATTTCATTTAGAATATATTATGTCACTTAAGTTATATCATTTCATTTAAAATATACTATGTCATTTAAATTATATCATGTTATTTAGGTTGTATTATATCATTTAGATTTTGCTATGTCATCCTTATCATGTCACGCATGTTCATATTCATCTTTTTAAAATGTTTTAAAATAAGATAATGATTTTCAATAAAATTGAGATATTCCCGAGTTAATAATTCATGAGTTCTCTACTGAGTTTGCTGGAGAGGATATCATCAGTTATCATTAATAAAGGAATATCTTTCTTTCAAAAAATGAGAATGATTCAGAAATTTTTCCAAATAAACAAAAATTTTCTATATTTTGCCAATTTTGTCGGGGAATATAGGAAACTTTTGAATTAATAAATTCCTGATCACTTTCAATGAAAAATGGAATTATTTTTCTTTAAATTGGAAATTATTTTTAAATGCCAAATCTAAAACCGACTTTTTACTGAGACTTGAGAGAACACACGATTAATAAGGTACCGTTTTATACGGGCGTTATGGGGGTGCTAATCCTTCCTCGCACGTAACCGAGTCCCGAACCCGCTTCTTTGATTTCTCTGATTTAAAAACGCAGACTTGAAATTGGTTTTAAAAAATATTTTAATTAATTTTAAAATATTTTACAAAACCGGTTTTAATAGGTGGCCGGTCACACCTAGCCAAAAAAGATTGGTGGCGACTGTATGTCTTTTTCGAGGTTGTTTTCAAACCCTCATTTTATTTCAAGAGGAATTAAGTCATCTTTTCCTCTGTTTTCCCCCAATGTCACGCTTAATGAATAAAGTCTCTCTCTAAGACTTGTTATTTTTTTGGTTGCGATAATCAGTATTATTACAAATGATGTGTGGAGAAAGAGGAAAGCAAGTAAAAGGGTAAAATCATCAATGTAAAGTAAGAAAGTTACTGAACATTTGCCCCAACAATATAAACTTATTTAGGCATCATGATGCCTTTGGATATCAAACTTATTACGGGCGATGTACGTTCATCCCTGCCCGATCCACGATGATTATTTGAAATGTAAAATAAATAGCAAGAGCTCAGAAGTGTTCCTCTGCATGTTCCCAGCTTCGGTACCTCTAACAGAAATTCGGCACGACTTCGCCTAGGTTCACTATATGAGGTTGCATTAGGTTCTAAGGCTCCAAATTGTTCCTCATTGTCGCCGGTGAAGGCTAGTAAGGCACCCCTATAAAAACGAGTTCAATTTGTTAGAGCATATGTCCCTAGCCCATGCGGATTGTTAAGTGTTTCACTAGCCCATGTGGATCGTTAATCACAAAGGCTTAGTTACTTTGCTTCCACCTAAAAGGCACGGAACCCGGGTATACGGCTCATGCTATGCAAATGACCGTATAGTGTGTGAAGAAGAACAAACAAACCTTTCACCATTTATTCTACAACCCTTATTCTAAATATCCCAACAATTTATTAAAAGAATTAATCAAATAAGGCAAAGTATTAGTTAACTAGAAAATAATGATAATATACAACATTTAAATAAATGGAGAACAATAATAATATGCATGTACGTGGGGATGAACATATTTAAAAATAGTTTATTTTTCTCAAAATCCTCCTTGAAAAGTGTGGGAATTATATTTAAATACCTTAAAACCGACAAACCGAGACTTTTGATAACACACGATTAATTTCAAGCTTGACTCTCCAAAAGTCCCTAGTGGAGTTGCCAAGTTGTCGTAATGCGAAAAAGGAAAAATAACGCCTCGTCGCGGGACATCGCCTTAATGGTGTGGCATTAGGGAGGAAAAGACTACTTAATTCCTCTTAAATTAAAATGGAGGGTTTGAAAACGACCTCGAAAAAAGAAATGGAGTCGCCACCAAACTTTTTTTGGTTAGGTGTGATCGGCTACCTATTAAAATCGATTTTTATAAAATATTTTAAAATTAATTAAAACATTTTTTAAAAACCAATTTCGAAGTCTGCGCTTTGAACCAGAGAAAACAAGTGCGGATTCGGGAGTCGATTACGTGTGGGGAAGGATTAACACCCCTACAACGCCCATATAAAATGGTACCTTATTAATCATGTGTTCTCTCGAGTCCTAGTAAAAGTCGGTTTCAGCTCCGATATTTAAAAGTAATTCCCTTTAAAAAAAATTATATTATTTGAGAATGATCCGCAATTTATTAACATAAAATTTTTCATATTTCCCGACAAACTCGGCAAAACATGGAATTTTTCCTTTATTTTGAAATTCTTCGAATCACCCTCGTTTTTGAGAAAAAGGATATTTCGTTGTTAATGATAATTGATGATATCCTCCCCGGCAGACCCAGCAGAGAATTCATGAATTTATTAACATAAAATTTTTCATATTTCCTGACAAACTCGGTAAAACATGAAAATTTTCCTTTATTTTGAAATTCTCCGAATCACCCTTATTTTTTGAGAAAAAAATATTCCGTTGTTAATGATAATTGATATTATCCTCCCTGGCAGACCCAGTAGAGAATTCATGAATTATTTTAACTCGGGAACAACCTTATTTTTATTAAAAATCATTGTTATTTTTCATGCATTTTAAAATCATTAAAAAATGATCATGAATATGCAAATTATTTGTAATACCCAGCCCAAAAGCCCAATGTGTTAAAAAATAACTATTAGACTCAGCCCATAAGTCTATTGGAATAAAAAAAAAAAAAAAACCTAACAGATGACTGTCGACAGTTTTCCTCTGACAGTCAAAAAGAAATTGGAGAAAAGAGAAGAAAAACCCTGAGGAGAAGAGAAAGAATGAAAATCGAGGTTTTTGTCTTCAGATTAAAAGATTAAGGTAAGTAAAAGCCCTATTTTGATTCGAAAAACAAATATTTTATTAGATTGTTAGAATTTGGGTGAAACTTTTTGGGAGAAAAATCTATGAAATTCTCATGATTCTTCTTGATTGATTTGGGTAAAGTCATTGGGTTTTATTTTATGTTTAATTAAGAGATAATCATGATTTTTATTGGATTTAAGGGCTGATAAATGAAGAACCCAAATTGTTATGTATATAAAAGAATGAGAAATTCTGTTTTGAATGAAAGTGTTGTCTGCAGTTGTGGATTAAAGAAATATTCTATATTAATCTGTCAATTTTCAGTATGATTATTATATATGGTCGGAAGTATATTTGAATCTACTTTCTAACGAGATAAATGGAAGTGAATTTCGAGTTTTCTACAAAAAGATAATCAATTTTTTCCAAGAGATATGCGTGCTGTCTGAAAGCAGCAGCAGAGCTGAATTACGAAACTTACTGCATTTTATCTAAAGAGAATTACAAGTTGGACCTTATATGGTTGGAAATATTATCAAGTCTAGTTTTTAATGGAATTAACAGAACTGAAATCCGAGTTTTCTAAGTGGAGATATCTTATTTTTAGTAAACACTGTGCAGGCTGTCTGAAAACTGCGCCAGGGGTAATTTCGGGATTTTTCTATAAATTATCTACGGTGAATTATGATTTGATATTTATATGGATGAAATCCTATTAAGTCTAGTTTCTAAATCTCCAAACGGATCATGATTTCGAATTTTTTAGCTTTAGATATGAATAATTTAGTAAGTGCCACACAAGTTGACAAATTTGATAATTAGAAGGTTTTGAGATGCTTTGGTTGATTTTATGGTATAAATGATATTTCAAGAGCACGAATAGTTTTATTTGCTTGTATGATTAAGAGTAGATTTTTGACTATTTTAGAAATAAGTTATTGGAAAGATGGAACTTTGAGAGGATTGAGTTCGTTATTTCATGTTTCGGTTTAGTGAGTTTAGGTACGTGACTTGATATACCTTCAGTGTTTTGACACCCTAAAAATCGGCTTCGACATGCTTAAATTTTGTACATAATATATATAATATTTTGTCCCCTACTTTGTTAAATCGGGTTAAGCATGCAAAATATATATGATATTCTTTGATATGAATTTTAGAATGTGATTTCGTTTTGATTTGATTTTCGAATATGATTTTTGTTCAACTATATTATATACCTAATTGTTTATCTATAATATATGAATACAATTTACTACATAATATGCTTTGAAAGAGAATACAAAATTTTCTTTGTACGAGATGTGGTTTAAACGTTGGCCATGTCGACATGTACTTTGTGATAGAAATTGATTTCAACCATGTCACCAGTTTAGAATTGTGGTTTTTGTGATATTCGATATGCGCAGCTATTGGCTACTTCTGATATACTTCTGACCGATTGCCACTGGGGTTAATTGTGGTTTTCATTCTAATTCTGACCTATGCCATAGGGGTTAAGTGTGGTCTTAGTATGTTACGAGAGACTAATGGAAATCAACATTATGTGAAATTTTGTTCGATTCTATTATCTGATAATCTGATTTTGGAATAAATATGATTATTGAATATTAGTGTCGATACATGATCCCGCCTCGGGTAGGGCCCACTCGAGTGAGGTGAGAAAATAACACAGGCAGAGGAAAAGACGACTTAATTCCTTTGAAATAAAAAGGTCGAAGGTGTCGATACGAGATCCTCCGGAGAAGGAGAACCTGCTGGAGTGAGGGGACAAAACTGACAGAGGAAAAGACGACTTAATTCCTCTTGAAATAAAAGGTCGAGGGTATGAAAACAACCTTGGAAAAAGAAATGGAGTCGCCACCAATCTTTTTTTGGCTAGGTGTGATCGGCCACCTATTAAAACCGGTTTTTATAAAATATTTTAAAATTTAATTAAAATATTTTTTTAAAAAACAAAACCAATTTCAGATTCTGCATTTTGAACCAAAGAAAAATAAGTGCGGGTTCGGGAGTCGATTACGTGCGGGAAAGATTAACACCCCTGCAACACCCATATAAAATGGTACCTTATTAGTCGTGTGTTATTTCGAGTCTCGGTAAAAAGTCAGTTTTAAAATTTGGTGTTTTGAAATAATTCCCTTAAAAATTCATATTTTATTTGAAAAAAGATCTGAAATTTCCTAGCATAAAATTTCCCATATTTTTCGACAGACTCTGCAAAATATGGAATTTTTCCTCTATTTCTAAATTCTCCAAATATATTTTTTTTTTAAAAAAAGATGTTCCGTTATTAATGATAATTGATGATATCCTCTCCGATAGAACGAATAGAGAACTCATGAATTATTTTAACTCGGGAATAATCTTGATTTATAAAAAAAAATATCATTTTTTTCATGTATTTTGAAAATCATCGAAAATGACCATAAGTATGCCAAAATGTTACTCAGATAAAAATGAAATAAACATGCTCATTTATGATGACATGACATGCAAGACGACATGGCATACATGATGACATGGCATAAAATGATGACAAGGCATGAATGACATGGCATAAAATTAGGTGACATGGCATAAAATTGAATATACCGATGATTAATACATGAGCCTATACAGAGAAAATTATGATGACTATGTATGCCATGGATGCAATCTAATGCCAACATGATGTATTTAAAGAATGATTAAATTGATACACAGGTATATACAAATAATGACCATGCATGTCATAAACGTATTCTACAATGAATGACCATGCATGCTATTACTGTAACATGATGTCAAAATGATACATATAAAGAATAAATGAGTTAACATAAAGGTATATACAAGGAAATTAATCAATGATTACACGAAATTGGTGGGACCAAATCTTGATTATTCAAAAATCTTATTATGCAAGATTTGCCTCCAAATATAATCTATGAATTTTTTTTTCGAAACATGTTTTCTCCCACAAAAAACCAACACATTATTTTCAAAAGAATTTCAGGGTGGTGGATCCTACTATGGTACAATATCCAAATGTTCATTCAACACTATCGGTCTATAATTCTTATTCAACCAATGAATGTTTATAAAATCATCAAATGAGATTATTATCACCATCTGTTTATTGCAAAAGAAATGAGATAAAAAATACAACCATAAATGTACATGCTCTATTCACATATGCATGAATATGCAAAATGTTTGAAAAAGAATTTTTATATTTTCAATTTCAAAAATTTAATGAACATTTGCCCCAACAGTTTCTACTTATTTAGGCATCACAATGCCTTTAGGTGCGAAAATTTAAAATTACTATAGGCAATGTACGTTCATCCTTGCCCGGTCTACAACACTTATTCAGAGTGTAAATGGCAAAAGATCATAAGCATTCCTCCATGTGTTCCTAGAGTCGGTACGTCTAACGAAAATCCAGCATGGCTTCGCCTAGGTTCACTATATGAGGGTGAATCGGTTCTAAAGGCCCCGAAGTGCTCCTCACTGTCGCCTGTGAAGGCTAGTAAGGCACCCCGATAAAAGCGGGTTCAATTCGTTAGAGTATATTTTCCTAAGCCCATATGGAGGATCATCAATAAAAAGCTTAGGTACTTTATACTCCGAAAGTGTTTCACTAGCCCATACAGAGGATCACCACGAAGGCGTAGTTACTTTACTCCCACCTAAAAGACGGAACCCGGGTAGAGAGTTCATGTTATGCAAATGCAAGTGCAGTGTGTGTGGAAGAACAAAACAAACCTTTCACCACATATTCTATTACTCTTATCCTAAATGCCCAGCAATTTATTAAAACAAAGATCAAGAATAGTGTAACGCATTAACCAACAAGAATGCAATAGTAATATACAATAGTAAATAACTAGAAAACAATAATAAAATGCACGTGAATGAATATGAACATATTTAAAACATTTTATTATTTTTAAAATTCACCTTATTTAAAAAAATGTGGAAATTAAAATTAAATACCAAATAAAACCAACAAAACCGAGATTTTGATAACACACTACTAACTCTAGGCCTGACTCTCTAAACATCCCTAGTGGAGTTGCCAAGCTGTCGCAACCTAAAACATAACAAGTCTCATTGCGATACTTTATACTCGTTAAGCGTGAGATTGGGAGAAACTGAGGAAAAGACGACTTAATTCCTCTTGAAATAAAATGAGTTTGAAAACAACCTTGAAAAAAGACATGGAGTCGCCACCAATCTTCTTTGGTTATGTGTGATCGGACACTTATTAAAACCGATTTTGTAAAACATTTTAAAATTAATTAAAACATTATTAAAACAAATTTCAAGTCTGCGTTTTTAAACCAGAGAAAATCAAAGAAGTGGGTTCGAGACACGGTTACGTGCGGGGAAAGATTACCACCCCCACAACGCCCGTATCAAACGGTACCATATTAATCGTGTGTTATCTCAAGTCTCGATGAAAAGTCGGTTTTAGATATGTCATTTAAAAATAATTCCCAATTTAAAGAAAAATAATTCCATTTTTAATGGAAAGTGATCCGGAATTTATTAATACAAAATTTTCCTATATTCCCCGACAAAATCGGCAAAATATAGAAATTTTTATTTATTTGGAAAACTTTCCGAATCATTCTCTTTTCTTGAAAGAAAGATATTCCTTTATCAATGATAATTGATGATATCCTTTCCAGCAAACCCGGTAGAGAACTCATGAATTATTTTAACTCGGGAATATCTTTATTTTATTGAAAATCATTATCTTATTTTAAAACATTTTAAAAAGATGAATTTGAACATGTGTGACATAATAAAGATGACATAGCAAAATCTAAGTGATATAATATAACCTAGATGACATAATATAATCTAGGTGACATAGTATATTCTACATGAAATAATATAACCTAAGTGACATAATATATTCTAAATGACATGGTATAACCTAAGTGACATGGTATATTCTAAATGAAATGATATAACTTAAGTGACATAACATATTCTAAATGAAATGATATAAACTAAGTGACATAATATATTCTAATTGGCATGGCAATATAATTTAAGTGACATGAAATGATATGTAACATAAAATAATGTTATCATGAAATATGCATGAAAATAAAAGTAACAATACATGAACATAGTATATCCTAAATGATGTGACAAAAATAAATGACAAAAAAAACATAGGATAACATAGAATATTCACAACCATATAACAAACAAATATAACACCATGAATATAAATCAAAACAATAACATAGTCATAGATGCTAGTAGGATTTCGATCTGATATGATGTAGTAGGATTTCACTTTTTCAGTAGCCGGCTATTATAGCCTTAAGATGCTAGGAAAAATAAAGTGCTTGTAAAGAGAGTTTAAATCACTGCTCAGATTTTGTAAACATGGTTTATACCTTGTGAACGTTGATATGGGAATGAATTGGTTATGCTTCAAATTTATGAGATATTGATGATTAAGTTCCTCCGATTCTTATTTCCTCCGTGATATCTTCCCCTTTGCATTTTTCATCCGATCAATTATTTGTCATACCATTTATTCATACATACATCATGTTAGCATCAGGTCACATTCATGACAAATATAGTCAGCATGATTATTCTATATATGTTCATGCATTAATTTGATTACTCTTTACATGTAGTGATTTGTTTATATAAATCATGTTGACATCGGGTTGCATTCATGGCATACATAGTCATCATGATATGCTCATGCATTAATCTGTCATATTAACATCAGGATGCATTCATTACACACATGGTCAACATGATTTTCTTTGTATATACTCTGTGTCAATCATTCATTGTTTACATGCATCATAATTGAAATCGTGTTGCATTCATAGTATATATGATCATTCATTGGGAAATACATCTGAATTATACATGGTCATTCATTGTATGTATCTATACGTTGATTTGTTTATTCATTGCTTCCATCGTGATTGCATTTATTATATACATGCTTAGCATGTTTCCACTGTATATGTTCGAACATCACATTGTTTATGCTTCACGGGCATCAAGTTGCATTCATGGCCCATTCATCATGAAACACATTTGAAGGTATAAATCAGAAATTGGCTTGGCTTTAAGAGTTTGAAGAAGCTTCTCTTTCAAGTCAGAGGTATAAAAAAGTACTGAGCATCTTTTTAATACAGGCTAGTGCTATGGAGAATGAACAAGTTGCCCGAATGGAAAGGGCACAGGAATAATTGCAAGAAAATTTGGCAAAATCTGGAGTAGAATCTAAAGATCAGATGATTAAATTAATGGAGCTAATGTCTGCCGTAATCAAAGGAAAATGATGCACTGAAAACTTGATCGCCAAAGAAGGTCGGGGACACAAAAGGGTCAGATTGAGGTCATGATGTTGGATGGCCAGAACGCAGTTAATCCCAGCAACATCCTGAACTTAGATAAACCAGCTGAATAGGAAAGGTTGAAAATGGTTGAGTCGAATAGTGCTGAGTTGACAGATTCCCAAAAGAAGTATCAGTTGTTAGATGAAAGGCTCCGGGCAGTAGAAAGTACAGAGGTATTTGGGAGTGTAGATGCGAAAGAACGTTGCTTGGTTCCCAATTTAGTCATTCCCCCTAAATTCAAGGTCCCCGACTTGGACAAATATAATGGGACAACCGATCCATCAGCCCACGTCACTATATTCTATCAAAAGATGATGGGTCATATAGATAATGACAAGCTTTTGATCCACTGCTTTCAGGATAGCCTCAGTGGGTCCGAAATTAGGTGGTATAGTCAGTTGAGCAAGGATCATATTCGTTCTTGGAATGATTTTGCTAAGGCTTTTCTAAGCCAGTACAAGCATATGACTGATATGGTGCCTGGCCGTCTCACCTTGCAAAATATGGAGAAAAAAACTACTAAGAGCTTCAAAGAATATGCTCAGCGGTGGATGGACATGGCTACCCAAGTATGACCACCTTTGATACAGAAGGAAATCATCGTCCTTTTTGTGAACACACTACAGGCCCCGTACTATGAAAACTCGCCGGCAATGCCTTGAAGAATTTTGCGGATATGGTATGGGAAACTTGAAGGAGAATGGACATCCAATGCCGAGAGAAACAGGGCACCTAGAAAGAAAGAGGAAAATGTCCAAGATATGGGAGACTTTGTCCCATATTCCCAATTCCCTTCATACCAATCATGTTACCCTACTAAGGTATCTCCAAGCCTTTATCCTTACCTACCAACATGTTAAGGGCCTAATGGGTCACACACAAAAGGTGATTAATGAAATTAAAATGAGATTGGGCCAGATTAAATATTCATTAAGTGTTGTGGGCTTAGAATGAATATTTAATAATATGTATAAGGGCTTTAGTGCAGTTAGTCCAATAGTTGGCATACACTAAACCTACTTATATATATGCTTATGTCGTTGTCGCCTCCCCCTAAGGATTTTACCTGAATCGGCGCCTCTCACTAATACTAGTGAGGTTCGGCCGAATAGCAAAGGTGAAGGAGGAATATGATTCTTCTTGTTACTTTTGGCTAACTAAGGTAGATGAGGAAGTTTCTCACAACCTAGACTACTAGCATCGTCTTGGCAAAACATAATCTCAATCTTCTGAAGGTTTTCAGATCACCTGTGTGGATTACTGTTAGAGGTCGGACAATTGGACGGCTTTGGTTTTCGACAAGTGAGCTTTATGTACAAGAACAAGAACATAAAGAATTCGTCTTGAGGATTTGGCAATCTTCAAAATAGAGGTATGAGATTTTGATTGTTATCTGTTCTTGACAGCCTGATCATTTTGAATTCATAGACAGATCCTTGGAGGGATTCGATATTCTCTATGTTTTATTTTATTCCGCTGCGTTGTATGTTTAACCTGGTGATTAAATTATACATTATCTTTGTTTGAGCATGAGCCGAATCCCAACAGCTGTATCAGAGCCTCGCTTATGTTATTCCTATACGATCTATGCTTTGATTGTTACCTTTAACAAATTTTTTTTGTTCTTTGAGTTATTTTGATCCGATTATCACTAACCAAAATTGTGAGAATTTGCACTTGTAGTGTTTCGATGAAGGAAGCAGGTTATCATAGTGAATTCTTGTTGATTAATTGGTTTAAAATCATTTTAAACTGATTAATGCAATTGGCGAAAGTTTGGCAGCAATTGAGAACTGTTTTTCCTGCTTTACTCAAATTTGGTGATTTTAGTGAGAAAAACTTGTAGATTTTTCTTGGCTGATTTTTAATGCATGGTTTAATGATTTTTAGGATTTTAAATTGCTTAGAATTGTTCTTGGCAAGCCTAAAAAATCATAAAACTGATTTAGCATTGAAAAATTGGAAGCTGTGAAAAGCAAATAGGCAGCCTGTAGGGAGATAGAAGGGCAGCGGCTACATCTAGTAACCAATGCCTACGCCTCCCTTGCCAGGGTTTTTCGCTTCTATCAGATTCTCACAGCTTATGGATCTTAGCAATATTGAGTTACTAATGTTGTAGTGTCCTAGTTGAGATACAACACTAAAAATTAGTAACCATGGTAATATTGTTAAATTAATTGAATTACCAAAATAAGAATTTACATGAATATTCAATTAAATTATTTAATTGGATAATAATTTAATTAAAGGAAATAATCCTAATTGGATTAGGATTTATTCTAATGAGATTAGAATAAATGTTTATTATTTTCTTTGAATTAAATTATGGATCAAATATAATCATTGAATGGTAACTAGAGATTAAAGCATGATTTATATGTTCATAAGCTGTTTGTGAATGTATGGGATGATTATGGACTTAGACCCAATATGATTGAATTTAATTTTATGGTTTTTATTAAATTAAATAGGGACTGCGTGCCCTGCCTTATCTTTTATTTTCTGGAGTTGCAAAAATTCTTTCCTCACCTAACTCTCCTCAAATGTAACTTGAGGTTTCTTTATTACAAATGTAATTAGTTACATTAAAGTGTAAAATTAGGATTAGTTAGGAATAATTTTTGTAACTTGAAGATGAAGATAGGCGCCATGAAGATAAGGAGATTACAAGCAAGCTTTGAAGACTATGTTTGTAATCACCTAGGAATTTGACCAACTAATTTCCTTTGATGGCTTAAATAAATTAGAGTAGAAAAGTCCATAATCATCCAAGTAGATAGCATGTTATAGATTTATTTTATGCGATATTAGAAATGCTATGAATGTTTGATATGATGAGACTTAAAAAGAACAAGGAAATCCCTCTTTACAATATTTAGTCACATCTTTCGCATGATAAAGTTGCCTTCCATCATCATAACAAGATAACCAGAGTTCTTCTAGTAGGAGGCTTGTTGAGTCACTCAAGGTCAAACTACTGTACGAATATGTTTGAGTTATGAAGTTGGGTCTTACTCAACTAATGCTATGTTGTCCGGATGCTTTAAAACTTGATCGCATAGTGTTAGAGGCAAAGTGAGGCGAAGTACATATGATACGCTTAGACAGAGAGTTGTCACCTAACTGATCTTGGAATTGTATAGAGATGCAATTGATAAGCTATGTTATCTACCCAACTAGGCTTGTTGTAATTTGTTGAGTCAATCAAGGTTGCAAGATGTTGAAAGGGACCCCAGCCCACTAGAAATACCTTGATGAGATTTTTGAATAATAGTGAGGGCTATTATCCCAAAAAATTAGTGGGAGACTAATAAGAGATTTAATACCTCATCTTGAATTGGTATAAATGCATGAATATAACTGATATATACTTTTTCCATATTAGGTTGTTGAAAATGGTTAATAATTTAACTGCATTGCGCAGCATTATGAATGCCATTAGTCCAAATTGTTTGGATTGGTACAAAAGATTAAGAAGCGTTCTCAATGAAAGAAAGGTTGCTCACTTGACAAGTCAAGAAGAACTTGTAGAAGTTTCTGGGTTGACTGTGTTTTTGATTGAACTAAATCTTTCTACTTTTAAATCCAATTCATGGATAATTGATTCAGGATGCGGTTCACATCTATGTAATGATATAAGGATTTTGAAAGGAAGTAGAAAGTTAAGCAAAGATGAAGTAGTTTAAGAGTAGGCAATGGTGCAAAAGTTGCAGCACTGGCCGTTGGAACTTGTACTTTATCTTTGCCGTCTGGCATGAAATTGGAACTGAAATATTGTTACTTTGTTCCAGTATTGTCTAGAAACATCATTTCGATTTCATACCTCACTGTTAATGATGTTTCAAGATAACAATGAAGGGAAATAGTTGCTCCATCATTCTTAAAGACATTCACTATGGATCGGCAATATTACATAATGGATTATATGTTTTGGATCCAGAGATGCATGTGTTCAATATAAATGTCAAGAAAGCAAGAAAGGATGATCCAAGTAAGACTTACATCTGGCACTGTAGACTTGGTCATATCAATGAGACAAGGATTTCCAAATTGCATAAACATGATTATTTGGAACCCTTTGATTATGAATTATATAGGACTTGTGAATGTTGTCTCCTTGGTAAGATGACCAAGACTCTCTTTACTGGAAAAGGTGCAAGAGCTGGCTTTTACTGGGCATAATACATTCGGATGTATGTGGGCCACTAAACACAGCTGCTAGAGGTAATTTCTCATACTTCATAAGCTTTATCGATTATCATTCTAGATACGGTTATGTGTCTCTAATGAGATACAAGTATGAAGCTTTTGAAAAGTTCAAAGAGTTCAGAGCTGAAGTAGAGAGACAGACTGGGAAAAATATTCTGGCTCTTAGATCAGATCGAGGAGGAGAATATTTAACCCATGATTTCTTGGATCATTTGACGAAAAATGGAATTCTGTCGCAATGGACTCCACCTGGAACTCCTCAGCATAACGGAGTGTCTAGGAGGAGCAAACGAACCTTGTTAGACATGGTTCGATTCATGATGTCTAAGGCTGACCTTCCGATATCCTTTTGGGGATATGCCTTAGAAACTGCAGCTTACCTTCTAAATAGGGTTCCAAGCAAGTCGATAGATAAGGTACCATATGAGATATGGAATGGCAAGAAGCCATGTTTATTTTTTCTAAAGACTTGGGGATGTACTGTTTTTGTAAAGCAAGCACCTTCTGATAAGCTGGGAGGTACATCAGAAAAATATAAGTTTGTGGGATATCCTAAAGAGACTGTTGGTTATTACTTTTACAGTCCTACTAATCAAAAGGTGTTTGTGTCAAAACATGCTGCTTTTCTAGAGAAAGAGTTTCTACTAGAAGGATTCAGTGGGAGTAAAGTAGATCTTGAAGAAGTTCAAGAACCACAACCTAACATTCCCTCGGAATCTGAGCCATTGGTCGAGGCATTGGATGCTCGGACTAATACTCAAGAAACACAAGTACTCTGAAGGTCTAGTAGGGAGAGGCAAACTCCAATAAAATATAGATTTCTTTTGGAAAGAGATGGTTTACCCATTGATAATGAACCTACTACCTATAAGGAAGCGATGTCGGACATCAATTCCAAGAAATGGCTAGAAGCCATGAAATCCGAAATGAATGCCATGGAAGTTAACCAAGTTTGGTCTTTAGTTGATCCACCTCAAGGGATAAAACCCATAGGGTGTAAATGGGTCTACAAGATAAAGACAGACATGGATGGCAACATACAAACGTATAAGGCTAGATTGGTTGCAAAAGGTTACAATCAAGTTGAAGGCATTGATTTTGAAGAAACCTTTTCACCAGTTGCCATGGTAAAGTCCATTAGGATTATGCTTGCTATTGTTGCATACCATGATTATGAGATATGGCGGATGGATGTAAAAACTGCATTCCTTAATGGGAATTTGCAAGAGTATATGACACAACCTGAAGGTTTTTCATAGGCCACTTCTAATAAGGTATGCAAGCTATAAAAGTCCATTTATGGACTAAGGCAAGCATCTCGAAGTTGGAAGATCAAGTTTGATGAAACAATTAAAGAATTTGGTTTCATTAAAAATCTTGATGAACCATGTGTTTACAAGAAGGTAAACGGACATGCAGTTGTGTTCCTAGTGCTATATGTCGATGACATATTGCTCATAGGAAACGATGTACCTATGCTTCAGACCACCAAGGTCTGGCTGTCCAAACAATTCTCCATGAAGGATTTGGGAGAAGCAGCATATATTATGGGAATTAAGATCTATAGAGATAGATCGAAAAGGCTGCTTGGATTGTCCCAATCCGTTTACATAGACAAGGTGCTAAAGAGGTTTAGCATGTATATCTCTAAAAGAGGTAACTTGCCTATGTTACATGGTGTACAACTCTTGAAAGAGATGTGTCTTAAAACTTATGAAGGAAGGACACGGATGGAATGGATCCCTTATGCTTCGGCAATAGGATCTATCATGTATGCCATGTTGTGCACAAGACCAGATGTATCGTAAACTCTGTGTGTTACCCGATACCAAAGTAATCCTAGTGAAATTCACTGGACTGCTGTGAAGAATATCCTCAAGTGCTTGAGAAGAACTAAGGATATTTTCTTGGTCTATGGAGGGGTTGAACTTCAAGTAAGGGTTTATACAAATGCTGGATTCCAAACTGATAGGGATGACAGTAAATCGCAGGGAGATTACGTATTTACCTTAAATAGAGCTGCAGTCAGTTGGAAAAGTTCCAAACAGACTACAACTGCAGATTCAACAACAGAGGCTGAAGACATCTCCGCGTGTGAGGCAGCGAAGGAGGCTGTTTGGATTAAGAAGTTCATAACTGAACTTGGTGTGATTCCAAGCATTGTTGATCCAGTACCACTTTACTGTGATAACAATGGAGCCATAGCGCAAGCTAAGGAACCACGGTCTCATCACAAATCTAAACATGTATTGCGGCAATATCACTTGATTAGAGACATAATTCAAAGAGGTGGTATAAGTATGGAAAGGGTACCCACTGAGGATAATATAGCTGATCCTTTCACTAAGGTTCTGTCCCAGCAGAAACACAATCATCACAAGCCAATCTAGTTAGGATTGTAAAACACTATTTATATTGTCACAATCTAAAAGATAACAAGTCTCATCGCGACACTTTATATTCATTAAGCGTGACATTAAAAAAAAAAAAAACTCGAGGAAAAGTTGACTTAATTCCTCTTAAAACATAAAGGTTTTGAAAATAACGTTGAAAAAGACATGGAGTCGCCACCAATATTTTTTAGCTAGGTGTGATCGGCCACCTATTAAAACCGGTTTTGTAAAACATTTTAAAATTAATTAAAACATTTTTTTAAAACCAATTTCAAGTCTGCGTTATAAACCAGAGAAAATCGAAGAATCGGGTTTGGGACTCGGTTACGTGCGAGGAAGGATTAGCACCCCCACAACGCCCGTATAAAACGGTACCTTATTAATCATGTGTTATATCAAGTCTCGGTAAGAAGTCGATTTTTAATTTAGTATTTCAAGTTAATTCTCAATTTAAAGAAAAATAATTTCATTTTTAATTGAAAATGATCCGGAATTTATTAATTCAAAATTTTTCTATATTTCCCAACAAACGTGGTAAAATATAGAATTTTTTATTAACTTGAAAAATTTTCTGAATCATTCTCGTTTTAAAGAAGATATTCCATTATTAATGATAATTGATGATATCCTCCCCAGCAAACCCGACAGAGAACTCATGAATTATTTTAACTTGGGAATATCTTTATTTTATTGAAAATCATTATCTTTTTTCAAAACATTTAAAAAAATGAATATGAACATGTGTGACATAAATAAAATGACATACAAAGTCTAGATAATATAATGCAACCTAAATGATATGATATAATTTAAATGGCATAGTATATTCTAGATGAAATTAAAAATCCTAGGTATCATAGTATATTCTAAGTGAAATGAAATAATATATTATATATGAAATGAAATGACCTAGGTAACATGATATATTCTAAATGAAATAAAATGATTTAAATAACATTGCAATTTTAAATGACATGGCAAATTTAAATGATATAGCATATTTTAAATGATTTGGCATATTCTAAATGATATAACCTAAATGACATGAACTATGATCTAAGTGACATGAAATGACATGAAACATAATATAATGCTATCATGGAATATGCATGAAAATAAAATAATAAATGCATGAACATAGTATATGCTAAATAATATGACAACAATAAATAACTAAAATAAAAAGCATAAGATAGCATGAAATATTCAAAACCATATGGCAAACAATATAACATCATAAAAATGTAAATCAAAATAATAGTAATACTATAGAAAAATATCATAGCAAAAATCACATATTAAATAAAGTGCATGAACATGGAAAATGCAATACATGAAAATGTATTTTTTTTTCCTTTAAATAAGGAAATCCGTATATCTAAAAAGATATCCTGCTACCTTAGGAAAATATATAAAATTAAATCTTCAAAAAACAAAATACTTTATGATTTGTTTGAAAACAATTTAAGAGACTTGAATAAATATTAAAACCTTAGCCAAAACCTTTGAAAATGGCTCTAATTTCCTAAGTTTAAAATCCCAGACTTGACCACCCTTAACCCGAGATCTATAAAATCATTTTTAAAGTTTAAAAATACTTAGAAACTATCCTAAGACAGTAGCTAATGCTTCTAACCAACCCCCTCTAAATGCCTTAGCCAAATTCAACAATTGTTTTTCTTTTGAATTCAAATCTGCCTCTACTATCCAATTTTGACACACGATTTTTTAGCCTATTTTTAAGAATTAAAAAAATCTAAAAAAAAAATACGGGAGACTCAGAACATGTAAGCAAGAAACAATTGACTTAATTTTCGAATTAAAGATGACTACCCAAAAAAATCGGAAAAGTACGAGTACTGGATGAAAAACTATTTTGCATAAACACATTTTTTCCTTTGATAAAATCATTTAAAAATCAAAGTAAAAATGTTGGAGACTCTCATAAAGACCTACAAACAGCAGCTAAAACATTTAAAAACCTTGGACAAGAATTGGCTAAGTAAAAAAATCACAAAGGTAGAATAATCAATTTGATTACCCTTTAATTTTCCACAAGTATGCTCAAGTGAGCATGACTTTGAGCCATTGATTGACCTAAGTCATATATTATGTGGCATGACATGAAATGCATGAAAATACAGCAAAGTGAATGCATGGTTTAAAGCCTAAGTGATATGGAAAATGCATGACATAAATAACCTAAATGCCTAGCATGAGTTTGCATGGCAATAAATGCTATCCTAACTTAACATGCATGAACTAGTGTCTAAATGACATGGAAAATGACATTAAAAAGAATGAAAATGGCCTAGTGCCTAAATGACATGGGAAATGACATGGCATATGAAAATGGCCTAATGTCTAAATGTCATGGAACAACAACATGGCATATAAAAATGGCCTAATGCTTAAATGACATGGAATATGAACATGGCCTAAAGTTAAATGACATGTAAAATGACATAGAATAATAAAATGACCTAAACTTAAATGACACGGAATAATAAAAATGGCCTAAAGCTAAATGACATGTGAAATGACATGGCATATGAAAATGGCCTAATGTCTAAATGTCATGGAAAAATAACATGTCATATGAAAATGGCCTAAAGCTAAATGACAATACACATGGCCGAATGGCCTAGGAACCAAAGTGTTGTGAGAAATGTCATGTAAAATGACCTAACTAAATGCTATGGAAGATGACATGAAAAATGGAAATCGCCTAAACTATATGACAATAGCCCCAAGATGCAAAAATATGACATAGGTAAAAAAAAAAAGATGGTTAGCAAGAATATAAATATACATAAAGATAAACAATAATAGAAATAAGCAAGTTAAAGTAAGCAAATAAATAACAAAGAGATGAGCTTTATGGTTGGTACATTGGACAAAGCCCCCCCGAACCATTATCTCTTGATTTTCATCAAGGTCATGAAGCCTTTTCAATCTCAAAATCATAAAAAATAACTAAGGCAAGAAAAAAATATGGAGATGAGCTCCATGGTTGGTATATTGGACAAAGCCCACCCTAACCATTATCACTTGATTTTCATCAAGATCATGAAGCCTAACCATTGTTTTATTTATTTTTTGAAAATCAAAAACAACAAGAAAGATGTAAAAAAATGGTAGGAAATCACATGGAAAATAAGAAATAAAGCATGAGGAAGAAAAAGAAGAAGAAAAAATGTAGTAGCAATGGTAGAATGGCTACCTTAACAAAAGCTTTTATTCCTTTCTTTCAAAACCTTTTTTTTCTCAATTAGCTATTGACTTCCCTTCAAAAATGATCAGCCTAAATGGAAAAAATAAATATTCCCCCCTTCCCTCTTGCTTGGCCGAATGGCCCCTCAACCATAGGATGATTTTTGCACTTTTTCTCCTCCAATCTTGTCCCTTAGATTAAGATATTTTCATGACAACATAAAAATGTCATCTTGACAATTGATAGCAGCCCTTAAGATGTGTACTCAGCCCTTGTAATAACCTCAACCTTAGATGAAAAAGAGGACCAATCCCATGCACTCCCTTGCTTGGCCCTTTGAGTGCCTACCCTTGGATGAGTTGTGTTCTTCTATTCTTGGCCATTGGATGAGGATTCTTTCATGACAACATAAAAATGTCATCTTGGCATTTAATCCCAGCCCTTAACATGTGTACTCAGCCCTTGTACATCTTCTAAGCCATTGGATGAAAAGGAACAATCCCATGCACTTCCTTTCTTGGCCAAATGGATGTCCACCTTTGGATGAGTTGTGTTCTTCCATTCTTGGCCATTAGATGAGGGTTATTTCATGAAAAATAAAAATTTCATCTTGGCATTTAAATTTGGCCATTGGATGGTGCATTCAACTTTTCTACAAGGCACCTAAGCCATTAGATGAAGGGGGGCCCATTTGCAAGGTACTAGTGGTAGCATGTGAGCTTGATAGTGACTAAGGAATTAAATTGATCAAGCTTCCTTCTTCTCCTCTATGCTGGCTGATCAAAGGAGGGAAAATCCCAGCAATTCCTTCTTCTTTCATATTTTTCTTAGTTACAAATTTGCCCTTTTTGGTTTCTTCGGTAAAATGACCTTTTTGACCCCCGAACCTAAATAAATAGCAAACGGACTCCAAATTCAAATTTTATATTTTCAATACTTCCAAAATAATAAAAAAATTAAATTCTGGAAGTTTTCAAAATTTTTTGAGTCTATTTGCTATTTATTTTGGATTTATTTCCAAAATTGTCCCTTTTATGCACCCAAACTTTACAATTTTTTAAATGAGCTCTGAATCTAGATTTTTCATCACCAATCTCTTCCAAATAATTTAAAAATATGATATGGAAGTTTTCATAACTTTTTGGAGCTCATTTGCTAATTTTTCGGGATTTATCTGCTTGAATTACTGCATAGGGGACCCGAATTTTGGCTATTTTGAAAACGAACTCCGAATCAAGATTTTCTTTCGCCAATATCTTCCAAATAATTTAAGATTGAGATCTGAAAATTTTCAAAATTTTTGGAGCACATTTACTATTTTTCCGGGATTTATCTACTTGAATTACTACATAGTGGACCAGGGATTTGGCCATTTTGCAAAAGAACCCCGAATCAAGATTTTCTTTTGCCAATCTCTTCCAAATAATTTAAGAATGAGATCTGCAAATTTTCAGAATTTTTGGACCTCATTTACTATTTTTCCTGGATTTATCTACTTGAATCACTACATTGTGGACCCGGATTTTGGCCATTTTGCAAACGAACTCCGAATCAAGATTTTATTTCACCAATCTCTTTGAAATGATTTAAGAATGGGATCTGAAAATTTTTAGATTTTTTGGAGTTCATTTGCTATTTTTCCCAAACTTTCTAATTTTGCCCTTTTACCTCCGAAACCTAGTTTTGCTCAAAACAAGTTCGATTTTCAGATTTTCTTCAAACTGAGCCTTGGGCTATCCTTGTATAATCACTCCTCATCAATTAGGGGCTTTACTTTTACCAAATCAGGCCATTTTTGTAATTCTTCTCAATTTCACCAAAATATACCAAAAACCCTAATTCTCGATTCTCTTTCGGATTTACTTTTCTTTCAGTTTTTCTTTCAAGTAGCTTCTCCATTACCCGTAGTCAGAGCTTATCTTTCATTTGGGACCTTCAATTTTGACCAATTTGATCGTTCAAGCACTTTTCCCCAAATTTCTTGAATTAGGGTTTCTTTTCTATTGAAATTTCGTAACCCAACTTCCGACCTCCATATTTTTCAATGTAGACCTCGGATTGTCAAAATTCTTTCGCCATTTTTCAACTGAAATTCAAATCTTGATTTTGAAAGTGGGTTGACTTTTTTTGTAGTTGACTTTTTCGGGGTTGACTTTTTCGAGATTGACTTTTTCGGGATTGACTTTTTTTGAGTTTGAGTTTTTCTGTCTGCTTTCTTAGACTAAGTCTCGGAGTACCACCTGCAGGGTGAGAAAAGCCTTTTTGCATTCTGAATCATCAATTTAGGAAGAAAAATACCTGATTTATGGGTCCGGACAAAATTATGTGTCTACAGCTGCCCCTCTTTGGTTATTGCTGAAAATCAGGAATCAAGCTAAGATAAACAAACACTAATTTGTTCGATTAGTGAAATCACATGTGAAGAAGGGAAAGGGGTTTTCATTTTTTCATAATTTTTTTTTTTTAAAAGTTGTAAATTGAAGATATTGTCTTTAAATTGAAGTCCCTGACTAATCAAAGCTCGACCCATCTTAAGGAAACGAGTTTGATTTGTAAAAGAAGAAAATTTTGCCCGAAGGTCTTAAGAATGGTGCCCGGAGGCCTTACCCGTGATTTGAAAAATTATGCTCGGAGGTCTTAAAAATGGTGCCCGAAGGCCTGATAAAAATACCTTGACGACGGTCTCAAGGCTCGACTCATTTGATAAAACAGAATGAATTCTGTAGACACCTAATTTTGTCCGGACCACTAAAACTGGTATGTTTTCTTCCTAAATTAATGTTTCAGAATGTAAAAATACTTTTTCATCCAGTAGGTGGTACTCCAGGACTTAGTCTAAGAAGGCGAGCATAAAAGTCAAACTTGAAAAACTCAACCCCAAAAAGTCAACCCCAAAAAGTCAACTACTAAAAAAGTCAACCCACTTTCAAAATCAAGATTTGAAGTTCAGTTGAAAAAAGGTGAAAGAATTTTGATAATCCGAGGTCTACATCGAAAGATATGGAGTTCGAAAGTTGGGTTATGGAGATTTAGTAGAATAGAAACCCTATTCTGGGAAATTTGGGGAAAATGCTTAAACGATCGAATTGGTCAAAATTGAAGGTTCCAAATGAAAGATAAGCACTGAATACGGGTAATGGAGAAGCCACTTGAAAGAAAAACTGAAAGAAAAGTCAATCCGAAAGAAAACCGAGAATTAGGGGTTTTGGTGGATTTCAGTGAAATTGGGAAGAATTATAGAAATGGCCCGACTCGGTAGGACTAAAGCCCCTAATGGATGAGGAGTGATTAAAAAAGGATAGACCAAGGCTCATTTTGAAGAAAATCTGAAAATCGAACTTGTTTTGAGCAAAACCGGGTTTCGGAGGTAAAAGGGCAAAATTGGAAAATTTTGGAAAAATAGCAAATGAACTCCACAAATTCTGAAAAATTGCAAATCTCATTCTTAAATATTTCGAACAGATTGGCAAAAGAAAATCTTGATTCGGAGTTCGTTTGCAAAATGGCCAAATCCTAGGTCCCTCATGTAGAAATTCAATAAGATAAATCCCGAAAAAATAGAAAATGAACTCCACAAATTCTAAAAATTTGCAAATCTCATTTTTAAATTATTTAGAAGAGATTGGAGAAAGAAAATTTGGATTCGGAGTTCGTTTGCAAAATGGCCAAATCCCGGGCCCTCTATGCAGTAATTCAAGCAGATAAATCCCGAAAAAATACCCAAAAATTATGAAAACTTCTAGATAACACTTTTAAATTATTTGGAAGAGATTTGTGAAGAAAAATCTAGATTTGGAGCTCCTTTAAAAAATGGTAAAGTTTGGGGGCATAAAAGGGTAATTTTGGAAGAAAAAATCCAAAGAAATAGCAAATGGACTTGGAAAATTTTGAAAACTTCCAGAATTTGATTTTTTATTATCTTGAAATATTGAAAAAAGAAATTTTGAATTTGGAGTCCGTTTGCCATTTATTTATGTTCGGGGGCCAAAAAGGTCATTTTACCCAAGAAATCGAAAAGGGCTTTTCTTGCCTTTTAAAAAAATGAAACATGGGCTGGAAGAAAAGGGGCTGGCCGGCCAAGGCCCAAGGCTAGGTACATAGTTTCTGATTTTTTAATCAAAAGGCCAACAATGAAGAGTTAGTTAGTTAGTTATTTTTTAATCAAGCCTTTGCAAATAAGCCACATGGACCAATGCATGAAGAGGGAGAGTGTCAACATAATGGCTTAAGATTCTTGAACAGCTGTAATTGTGGATAGCTGATGGCCTAATCTAAGGGTGATAATTTCATGTTATAAACATCTTGGATCAATAGCCTTTGGATGAAAATTGGTTGATGGAAAAATGACAACATCCTAGCCTAGGGGAGGGGGCATTCGGCCACGCTACAAGGGAGGGGTCTCTCTTTCATTTTCAGATTATTCACTCTCTATTCTCTCTTAGTTTTGGCTGATTTTCTCTCCATTGTTGAAAAGCAAAAAGAAAAGTTTAGAAAAGAAAAGAAAGTTAGAAGAGAAAAGACTTGAAAGATAGCTTCTAGAGGTTGCTTTAAGCACCATACTCTTGCACTTTCTTTGATTTTCCATTCTTGATTTGCTTTTTTGATTATTATTTTGGTGAGTTTCTTTTGATTTTACTTTTTAAATATGTATTTTTAATGTTCTTCTTTAAGTTCCTTCTTCATCCTTTATTGTAAAAAGTTCTTGAAATTTTTTTTCCTTTGTTTTTGGAGATGGCCGAATAGCCTAGTTTTTTTAGAGTTGCTGTGTTGCTTTGTTATTTCATGTTATTCTTGATATTTAATAAGTTTTGATGCTTTAAATATCCTTCTAATACAAAAACTTGAAGCTTGTTTTCATTTGGTTGCTTGTTTATTTTCATTTTTGAGTCTATTATCATGTTTATTTTACTATTCTTGCATTTTTTAATTTCTGTTTTCAAAATGTTTAAGTTATTTTATGTTTTATATATTTGTAATCCATGTGTTTGTGAAAATGCTTATTGGTTTTCATCCTTTACTTTATATTTGCACGATTTGAGTGTTATTCTTTAGCTAAGCATGTTAGTATATCATGTGTTTGTGAATGTGAAAATGCCATGCCCATTTTAAGCATGAGGCCATTCGGCCACCTTCATGTTGTTTGCTTTGTGTGTGCATTTTTGTTATGTTAGTTGATAGGTTTGCATTTTCATGACATTTGGTTGAGTCTTTTGTTTAAGCATGCCATGTGTTTATGTTATTGCCATACATATTTTAGGTGTAGGATTGGTTCAGTTTTTCCATGCATATTCATTCATTTTAGACATAGGTTGCATTAAATGCCATGCATTTTTTATGTCATTTAGGTTTTTATTGATGCCATGCATTTTTTATGACATTTAGGTTTTAAATCATGCATTTCATGCATCATATTTTCTGTATTTTTCTTGGATTTCATGACCTTGCCACTTGACTTATGACTTAGGCCAATCAAAGGTTCAAAGTCATGCTCTCTTGAGCATACTTGCGGAAAATTAAAGAGTTGTCAAATTGATTATTCTACCTTTGTGTTTTTTTTTACTTAGCCAATTTTTGTCTACCTTTTCAAAAGTGTTAGCTACTATTTGTGAGTCATTTAGAGAGTCTTTAATATTTTTACTTTGATTTTTAAATGATTTTATCAAAGGCAAAAGAATGTGTTTTGGCAAAACATTTTTTTACCCAGTACCCGTACTTTCTCGATTTTTCTGGTAGTCATCTTTAATCAGAAAACTTAGCCAATTTTTTTTGTGTAGTTTTACATGTTTTGAGTCTCCAGTATTTTATATAGATTTTTTGGAATTTTTAAAAATAGGGTAAAATATCGTACTTTAAAACTGGACAATGGAGTCATAATTGAATTTGAAAGAAAATTATTTTTCTGTTTTTGGTTAAGTTACTTAGAGGGGGCTGATTAAGAAGTTTAGCTACTAACTTAGGATAGTTTCTAAGCCTTTTTAAAATCTAAAAATGATTTTTGAAGTCTCGGGTTAAGGGTGGTCAAGTTCGGGATTTTAAACTTAGGAAATTAGAGCCATTTAAAAAGGGTTTAGCTAAGTTTTTATTTTTAATCTAAGCTTTTCAAAATTGTTTTCAAACAATCACAAAGTATTTTGATTTTAGAATATTTAATTTGATATATTTTCCTAAGGTAGCCGGATATCTTTTTTAGATATACGGATTTCCTTAATTAAAGGAAAAAATACATTCTCATGCATTGCATTTTCCATATTCATGCATATTATATAATATGTAATTTTTGCTATGTTTAATTTCCATGACGGTGTTATTATCTTTGATTTAAATTTTTGATATTATATTATTTGTTATATGGTTTTGAATATCTCATGATATCCTATACTTTTTATTTAGTTATTTTTGTCATATTATTTAGCATATGCTATGTTCATGCATTATTATTTTTATTTTTATTTTCATGCATATTATATGATAGCATTATTTTATATTTCATATCATTTAGATTATATGCCATATCATTTATATTTGCCATGTCATTTAAATTATTTCATTTCATATAGAATATATTATGTTACCTAGGTCATTTCATTTCCTGTAGAATATATTATGTTACCTAGGTCATTTCATTTCATATAGAATATATCATATAACTTAGGATATTTCATTTGATTTAGAATATGCTAAGACATGTAAATTATATCATATCATTTAGGTTGCATTATATTATTTATACTTTGCTATGTTATTTTATTTATGTCATACATATTCATATTCATATTTTTTTAAATGTTTTTAAAAAGGTAATGATTTTCAATAAAATAAAGATATTCCCGAGTTAAAATAATTCTTGAATTCTCTGCTGGGTTTGCTGGGGAGGATATCATCAATTATCATTAATAACGGAATATCTTCTTTAAAATGAGAATGATTCGAAAAGTTTTCCAAACTAATAAAAATTTCTATATTTTGCCACGTTTGTTGGGGAATATAGGAAAATTTTGAATTTATAAATTCTAGATCATTTTCAATTAAAAATAGAATTATTTTTCTTTAAATTGGGAATTAATTTGAAATACTAAATTTCAAACTGACTTTTTATCGTTGGGATAACACATGATTAATAAGGTACTGTTTTATATGGGTGTTGTAGGGGTGCTAATCCTTCCCCACAAGTAACCGAGTCCCGAACCCGCTTATTTGATTTCTCTGGTTTAAAACGCAGACTTGAAATTGGTTTTAAAAATGTTTTAATTAATTTTAAAATATTTTATAAAACCGGTTTTAATAGGTGGCCGATCACACCTAGCTAAAAAAGATTGGTGGCGACTCCATATTTTTTTCAAGGTCATTTTCAAAAACTTCATTTTTTAAGAGGAATTAAGTCGACTTTTCCTCGATTTTTTTAATGTCACGCTTAACGAATAATAAAGTCTTGCGATGAGACTTGTTATTTTTTAGGTTGCGACAAATTCGATTTTAAAACAAAAGGAAATACCTCGACGATGGTCTCGAGGCTCGACTCATTTGATAAAACAGAATGAATTCGATTTACAACATAAGGAAATACCTCGATGATGGTCTCGGGGCTCGACTCATTTGATAAAACAGAATGAATTTGATTTAAAACAAAAGGAAATACCTTGACCATGGTCTCGGGGCTTGACTTATTTGATAAAACAAGAATGAATTCGATTTAAAACAAAAGGAAATACCTCGACGATGGTCTCGGGCTTGACTCATTTGATAAAACAGAATGAATTTGATTTAAAACAAAAGAAAATACCTCGACGATGGTCTCGGGGCTCGACTCATTTGATAAAACAGAATGAATTCTACTTAAAACAAAGGGAAATACCTCGATGATGGTCTCGGGGCTCGACTCATTTGATAAAATAGAATGAATTCGATTTAAAACAAAAGGAAATACTAAGGATGATCCTGGGTATGATTCATTTTGAAAAAATAAATTTAACTTAAAAATGAAATGAACATACCTCGACGGCGGTCTCGGGGCTCGACTCATTTGAGAAGCAGAACGTGTTCGATTTAGGGAAGCCAAAGTTTTCCTGATTCCTACAGTGTTACCTAAATGCAATGGTGAGAATGACATGCTTTGCAAATGTTTGTATGTTTCCTAAGGATGAATGCAATCAAATGATTATGTCACGATTTCTAATCCATGGTTTCTTTGAGGTTCACAGATTATCTGACTTCATGACGGGGTCTTCAATTGTTCACTAATGTCCCACTTAAGGAACCCTTTACTCAAGATAAATTGTCAAACAGTCCTAGTTTCTGACTTCGCTGAAATTCACAAAATTTGACTTCATGACGGAGTCTCCAATACATTCACTGTTTTCCTTTGCTTGGTGAATTTTCCATCAGGATTAGTGGTTTCCAAACCCTTTCTACTATTGAAATCTACTCCTTAGTAATACGCTAAAATATTTTATTTAAAAAAACAAAATTATGTTTACTAATCATCATTCAATTTAATAACAAACAAAATGCATCTTAAAAATGTATGAAACAAGCAACTGTCATAAAAGGGGTAGCAAAAATTTATTGCAACAAAATGTTTTACAATGATAAAAGTGGTATCAAGGGTATAAGAAACAAAAGTAAAGTTATAGGTTGTAGATGCCCTGGATGCGGAATATCTTGGACCCCTCCTTTTCCAAATCATCTGAAATTTCTCTTGAACGAGCAATTTACTTGGATAATCCCTTGGCTTCCGTAGTTACGTCAGATTGAGTTGTTCCCCTTTTCTCTGATTTTTGAATACTTTTTTCCTCTTTACACGAAGCATTGATTCAAATCTTAATCAGTACTCGAGCCGCCTTTTGCGGGTTTTCAACTCAAGTGTCCTCCATTTGGTATTAAGTCGTCCTTTGTGGGTTTTCGGCTTAAACCTCTCCTTTTACATTTTTTTTTTGTATTCTACCATGCATCTGAGAATTCTAAATGCTTCCAAGGTAAAAATGTCAATTCAAAAGATGGGATGAATTCTGAGGAAAACCTTTCAAATTAAATATCCATGCTTGATCAAAATGGACATTTAAAGCGCGTAATGTAGGCCAAGGTTCAGGTTTAGAAGGAAAGGATAAAATAGGCCAAAAATGTGTTTAAGGGTGATTGGATCAAGGATTATTTCTTGAGGAGAATTCATTCTTGAAACATTTGTCCCCTTTTTTTTCAATCTCTTTTATTTCATTGCTGGCTTTCATTTGCCATTCTTTGATTTCACATTTTCCAATCGCTCTCTTTTTTTGTTTTTGCCATGATTTTGATTATTTTTCCTCGTATTTGCCATCTAGTGTAGAGGGTGATCCTTGATCAGGGTTTAAAGAAAGAAATAATTCCTAAGGCTCAAAAGGGTGACTAGGGATAATTTCTTCTTAGTGAAAGGGATATGAAAGATGGCCATTTATCATACCAAGCATGGACATTCTCTTTGACAAGAAATTCTCAAGGGAGATAGGTATATAGAATTTCCATCTTTACACTTGGAATCATTCGAATTCCCATGTACATAACATCACACTTTTTTTTTTAAGCATAATACTTCTTTAATTCATCAGCATTCACGAGATTTTTGAAATCATCCCCGTCCATTCGAGTTAGAATCAATGCTTCTCCAAAAAAAGCTCTTTTTACTATATAGGATCCTTCCCAATTTGGGGCTCATTTTCCTCGCGGATCCTTCACTATAGGGAGAATTTTCCTCAGTACTAACTCCCCCTCTCGGAACTGTCTGGGACGAACCTTCTTGTTGTGGGCTCAAATCATGCTTTTTTGATAAAATTGCCCATGACAAATTGCCTTCAATATTTTCTCCTCGATGAGATTCAGCTGTTCATAATGAGCTCTAACCCATTCTGCCTCTTCTAGGCCAACCTCCATCAAAACACAAAGTGAAGGAATCTCAACTTCAATAGGTAACACTGCTTCCATACCATATACCAAAGAAAATGGCGTTGCCCCTGTAGATGTGCGAACCGAAGTGCGATATGCGTGAAGAGCAAAAGGCAAGATCTCATGCCAATCCTTGTACACATCAATCATCTTCTCGACAATCTTCTTGATGTTTTTGTTGGCTGCTTCTACTGCCCCATTCATCTTCAAACGATAAGGTGCAGAATTGTGATGCGTGATCTTGAACTGAGTACACACTTCTCTCATCATCTTATTATTCAGATTGAGAGCATTATCTGAAATAATTCTTGCTGGCAATCCATATCAGCATATGATTTCCTTCTTAACAAATCTGCATACCATCGACTTTGTTACATTCGCATAGGAAGCAACTTCTACCCATTTTGTGAAATAATCTATGGCCACCAGGATAAAGCGATGTCCATTTGAAGCTTTCGGGATAATAGGTCCAATCATATACATTCCCCACATCGAGAATGGCCATGGTGCGGTCATGACATGCAATAGTAATGGCGGCACATGGATCTTATCTGCATATATCTGGCATTTATGGCACTTCCTCGAATAACTGATACAATCTCTTTCTATTGTCAGCCAATAATACCCTGCCCTCATAATTTGCTTAGCAAGCATGTGACCATTGGCATGGTGCCACATATCCCTTCATGGATTTCCTCTATGATTCTCTAAGCTTTGGAAGACCCGACACATCTCAATAGGACTTGATCTTTCCCTTTCTTGTAGAGAATCTCATTGTCTAGAACAAAACTCATTGCTAGTAGAGTTCTCTTGTCGTTTTCTGTTGCTCACTCTGGATACTGTTGATTCTTGATGTACTGCAAAATATCGTTATACCAAGGGAGACCATCTGCTTCTTCTTTGATATTCAAACAGTGGGCAGGAGAATCATATATGCTCATCTTGATCGACACTACTCCAGCCCCTTTATTCACTTTAAACATTGATGACAAAGTAGCCAGAGCATCCGCCATCCAATTTTCTTCTCGAGGGAAGTAATTGAAACTTACTTCTTCAAACTCCTCCAATAAACTCAGTATGAGTTCTCGAATACGGATTAATTTTGTATCTCGGGTTTCTCATTCTCCGCGCAATTAATATATCACTAAAGTCGAGTCTCCAAAAACCTCCATTTTTTTATCTTCCTGTCTAGGTAGCACGAAGGCCCATTGTATATGCCTCATATTCTGCAGTATTGTTTGTACAATCAAAATCCAATTTGGCAGTGAAGGGATAATAATCTTATTCTGGGGATATGAGCACTGCACCGATTCCATGCCCCATGGCATTAGATGCCCCATCAAAGTACATCTTCCATATTTTCTTCTTCAAGGGAACCTCATCCGTTGGCGAAACATACATCAAATCTTCATCTGGAAAATCAAATTTCAACGACTCATAATCTTCCACTGCCCGACTTGCTAAAAATTTAGCCAATGCACTGCCCTTGATAGCTTTCTGACTCACATATACAATGTCGTATTCTGACAACAAAACCTGTCATTTTGTCGTCCTTCCTGACAAAAAAGGTGCTTCCAACATGTACTTGATTGGATCTAGCTTGGCGATCAACCACGTTGTGTGGTACAGCATGTAATGTTTGAGCCTTCGAGTAGTCCAAGCTAAGACACAGCACAACTTCTCTACCGACGAATATTTCAACTCATAATCTGTGAACTTTTTGCTGAGGTAGTAAACCGCCTGTTCTTTCTGTCCAGTCTCATCAAGCTACCCCAAAACACAACCCATGGATCTCTCAAATACTGATAAATACAGTATCATTGGTTTATCCGAAACAAGTGGCATTAATACTGGTGGGTTTGATAGAAAATGCTTAACCTTTTCAAAAGCAATCTGACACCCTTTATCCCACTCTCCTGGATCACATTTTCGAAGTAGCTTAAATATTGGATCACATTTATCGGTTAAATGAGAAATAAACCGAGCAATGTAATTCAATCTCCCCAGAAAACCTCTTACTTCTTTTTAAGTACATGGAGGTGGCAAATTTTGGATGGCCTTCACTTTATATGGATCAATCTCAATTCCCCTTTTGCTAACAACAAAACCCAACAATTTCCCCTAAGTGACTCCAAAAGTGCATTTTGTCGGGTTTAGCTTGAGTTGAAACTTTCTTAGTCTTTCAAAGAGTTTCCTATGATTCGCAATATGCTCATTTTCTACTTGTGACTTTGCAATCACATCATCAGCATAAACCTCAATTCCCTTAAGCATCATGTCATGAAAGAAGATCACTATGGCCCTCTGATATGTTGCCCCAGCATTCTTCAACCCGAACGGCATTACCTTGTAGAAGAATGTTCCCCACATTGTAACAAATGTGGTTTTCTCCACATCTTTCGGTGCCATCTTAATCTGATTATATCTCGAAAATCCGTCCATGAAAGAAAACATGGAACTCTTCACCGTATTATCCACCAAAGTATCAATGTGAGGCAAAGGGAAATTATCTTTGGGACTGGCCTTATTCAAATCTCGATAATCGACGCACATACGCGCCTTGCCATCCTTCTTTGGTACTGGAACAATGTTTGCCACCCATTCTGTATATTTTGCCACCTCTAAGAATCCAGCATTAAACTGCCTCTTCACCTTCTCTTTTACCTTTAACAGCAAATCCGGCATCATTCTTCTCAACTTTTACTGAGTTGGCTTGCACTCTGGCCTTAAAGGGAGCTTATGTATCACAATATCTGGATTCAAACACTGCATGTCTTGGTATGACCATGCAAATACATCTACATATTCCTGAAGCAAGGCTATCAATTCACCTTTTATTGATGACGACAATGTAGTCCCAATTTTAACCTTTTTTTATCTCCTCAATACTTCCCAAATTTAACAATTCCAATAACTCCTCATGTGGAAGTACTTGTTTCTCTTCTTGTTCTATTTTTCTTAATAAGTCCGGAGGTAGACCATAATCCTCAATATCTTCGTCGGCCTCAAAATCACCCGTGCAAACAATATAGGAAAACATATATACAATGAAAGCAAAATAAATAGCATAAATGAAATAATATGCACACATCAGTATGAAGGAAATGCATCGTGTTTGTTATTTATTGAATGAAAATTTTTAGACAAAAGCCCATTACAAAAGAAATTCTTAATATCTTCAGCCAAAGATATTTAAGATTTGTTTAAAAGCATTACGTTGGAATAGACCTAAAAACTATGGGTAGCTCGGTTGCGCTCCAATTGGTCAGTCTATATCCTGGTGGACAAGGTCGCACCATCCAGTTAGCATTCTCACATTCAATTCTTTCCTCCCTGGTCATGCAGATCTCCATATCATGTATCTACTCATCCCTATTCACCTGGAATCTCTTGAAGGCTTACTCAATCATTATAAGTACATCATCTGAATTCTTTTCTCCAAACAGAAAATCGATCGAGCGGAAGCTGTGAAGGATTGGTGGGAATGTCATAGGCTCCCACTCAATATCCATACCCGCGAGACGGGCCATCATTCTTTGTCGGTTCTTTTCAATTTGTTTCCTCTTCTCATGGGCCTTCAGAAGGTATCCTAAGCCAAATCGATCCTTTTTTCCCTCTATTTCAATAGCCCAAGCCGTCCCCTGAAGATACTTTTTGAGGCCTTTACCAGCCCTGCAGCCCTTTCCTACGGTAGTCCTCACTCCCAACCTTGTGTTCTTGGATAACCTTGGTTTTGGAAATTTTCATCCTTCAGCAACGAAAACCGTATTTACGAACTCCAAAGACAGAAAGGAACATTCTACAGCATTTTCATTGGGTTCAACATAAGGAGATTCAGTAGATGCAGAGCCTATTATGTCCTCTTCTCCTGATACAGTGACCAAACGCCCCTCCATCATAAATTTTAGCTTTTGCTGGAGAGATGAGGGTACAGCCCCTGCTGAATGTATCCACGACCTTCCCAACAAGCAATTATAGGACAAATTAATATCCATGACCTGAAAGTTCACCGTATAGGTGCATGGGCTTATCTCCAAAGGAACCTCAATAGTTCCTATTACATCTCTCCTGGTACCATCAAAAGCTCTGACCACCGTGCAACTTGGCAGCATATAAGAAATATCAACTGGCAAATTAGACAGGGTTGCCAAGGGCATTACATTTAATGAAGAACCATTATCCAGAAGCACCCTCGTAATATATGCCCCTTGCAAGTGGTTGTTACGTGAAGAGCCTTTGTTGACCCAATACCATTAGGTGGTATTTCATCATAGCTGAAATATATATGATCGTCTACTGCACTGTTTCCCACCAGCCTGTCTAATTTTTCTACCGATATGTTGTTAGCCACATATGCCTGATTCAACACTCTCAACAGGGCATTTCTGTGTGGCTCTGAGTTCAATAGCAAAGATAAGATGGAGATTCTTGCTGGGTGGCGTTGCAATTGCTTAACCACACTATACTCACTATGCTTTATGAATTTTAAAAACTCGCAAGCCTCCTTCTCATTCACCGACTCTTTTATCCTGTTCATCGAGGCTGACCCCTTTCTACTTCTTTTGACAAATCCATCTCAATATGGATTGGTTCAACTGCTTTCTTCCCTTTGTCCATTCCTCTAACTTTTCCTGTTAATCCCTGTTCAATAGCCTCAGGAGCATAACACCTTCCACATCGTGTTAAGTGCCCCACACCTGTGATATCATGTTGACTCGAAGACCCTGGCATAACCATGCTGCAGTCATATTTCCATGGTGCAGCTTTGTTTTCCTTTTACGAAAAAGAAGCAGGCAAATCTATGATTAGCTTAAGTGCGATTTCCTCAACAACTGGAGTAGTCTGCTCTGGTTCATTGTAATAGATGATCAAAGGTCTTCTTAATCCGTAGCTAGCTTCATTCGCAATAACCTTTACTTCCTCCTCTATTTCTTCATACGGCTTCCCCCTCATCAATCATCTTTTGGACTTTAGCCAGAAAGTCCCCACATTCCTGTATGATATGACCTTTACATCCATGGAACGGGCACCAATTCTCTATCTTGTTTGCAACCATTTTTAAACTGTCACTATCCTCCACCATTCTTGCTTTTACCATTTTGACCCACACTTTAATCATTGGAGTATTGACTTCACTGACATGTCTTTTCAACCTTCTCTCTTCCCCTGAATCCCTACGTGATATGCGCAGCTAACATTTGCGTTGTACCACCTTGGATATGGTGGTGTCAGAGGTTTGAGGTATACAGGTGCAACAGGTTGACTCTGCAACAGTTTGGGATATAGCTCACCATAGGTGGTAGGAATCGGATCAAATTGGGGTTTTTGATCATTCCTTGGTGAACGTTGATCATTGCTCCAGCACCTTGAGTGTTTGGGACAGTTTTTTGGAGGAGTTTTATCTGTGGGGACACGCCAGTTGGAAAAGGCTGTTGTGGTATATTGGTATAGGGGAATGGATTTTGGGTAAGGTGGTTCACATTGGGATAGTAAGGATTATACCCTAGGTAAGGTGTGTAGGGTGTAGGAGGTGCATAAGATATAGTAGGAGTATAGGGCCTTGGTGGTGTATATGGTGTGGGAGGTGTATATGGATATTGGTTGAAGCTAACTGCATGGGTCTCCTCTTTCTTCTTTGCAGGGAAAACCTTCTTCGGAGTAGCAGACTCACCCCCTTCCATTTTCTCGATCTTAATGGCAGACTCTATCATCTCCCCGGATATCACCATATCTGCAAAGTCCTTGGTGGCACTCCCTACCAACTTATCATAATAAGGTACTTTTAAGGTATTAATGAAAAGCACGGTAGTTTCTTTGTTGGTCAAAGGAGGTTGTACTTGTATAACCATGTCTCTCCATCTTTGAGAATATTCTTTAAAGCTTTCAATAGCTTTCTTTTCCATGTTCTGTAGTGATAGCCTATCAGATACCATATCAGATACATGTTTATAATACTCCATGAAAGCCCTAACTAAATCCGTCCACGAACGAATCTTGGTATGACTCAGTTGATTGTACCATCGGGTTGCAGACCCTTTCAAGCTATCTTGGAAACAGTGGATAAGCAGTTTCTCATTATCATCATGCCTCGTTATTCTTCTGCAGTACATGATCAGATGTGCTGATGGGTTGGTAGTCCCATTATATTTCTCAAAGTCTGGTACTTTGAACTTTGGGGGAATTACCAGATCGTGTACTAAACTCATCTTTTTGGCATCCAGACTGCCAAATAACTCCGCACCTTCAACGGCCCTCAGCCTCTCCTCCAGCAGTTGATATTTTTTTGGGGATTTTGTCATTTCAACCCTCTTCAGCTCAGTCATCTTTGCCTTTTCCTTTTCAGCTAGTTCCTCAAAGTCTGGAACATTAACATCCGTTGGGTCAACCCCAATATTAACCTTTTCGGGAACATAGTTTTGTGCCTCAACAGCTGGCTGGATATAAACATAGGAGGCTGCCCCAATTGACAGCTCTTGGCTCTTTTGCTGTATGTTTTCAGGTTCATCCTTTTCATTCACCACCCTTTTCCTAGTGATCGAATTCTCCCTTGGCCATTTTTGTTTCATCATGGCACTCATCATTTCCATGAGTTTAGTCATCTGTTCCCGTGACTCCTTCTGAGACTTAGCCAACTGTTCCTGCAGTTCATTTTGAGTTCTTTCCATTCTTTCAATTCTAGAAAGCTGATCATTCTCCATCGCTCTGGCTTGAGATCGAGTATTGTAAGGGTGTCGAAAATCCAATTTTTTCTGAGTGCGACCAATTGTACCTTTAGTTTTGAAAACCATGAATTAGAAATTATTGACATATTTTTTTAATGTTTTATAAAAATGAATGAATGAATGACTAAATGTTTAATGAATGAACAAATGAATAATTATAAAAAATAAATGAATGGACAAATAAATGAATGACTAAGTATATGAGTATGAATGAATGATATGCAGAATAAATGAATGAATAATTATAACTATGAATAAATGTATGAACGAATGAACAAAATATATAAAGGACAGAATAAGTAATTAATAAAAATATTTATGCATTTGAAAGTATTGGCCAAGGGATAATTCCAACCAAACGGTCTTTCATTGATTTCCTGGAATTAAATACATCAAAGATAGAATAAAAAGACCGCTGCCTAAGGCAAGTCCATAATTTGCCTTTCAAAGTGCTGTTACAAAATATTAGTCCTATAGTAACTCCCTCTTATCTTGAACTTTCCTTCACAGTCTACTTTTGATTGCCTTACTCTTCAATCTGACCACTACTTGTTCATGGCCCCTTAACGCGTCAGCAGAAACATCACTGTGTAAGCTTTCCTTAGATTGCTTCTAGTTGATTGGCTCGGGCTTCCTCATGCTTCGCTCTCTCTTTTCAGTAGTTACTCTCTTTCTTGAGGATTTTGACCTTTTGCTCCCATTCCCCGGAAGTCTTGAGGGTTCCTTCAAATATGAGCTCAAAGCGGTACCTCTTGTTCTCCAAGTGTAATTCCTGAATATCGCCCTTAGTAGTGTCCCTTTCTCTCTTGATCTTTACCTTTTCTCTTTCTCGAGTTGATTTCCTATTTTTCATGTCCTCAAGCTCTTCTTGCAGCCGGGCAATCTCTTTGCTCATTTGGGCCTTTTTTTTTCAATTCTGCCCTTGCAATTTCTAACTCTGATGGCACCTCCTTCGATGTCAAACTCAAGAACTGAACTTCTTCCCCATTTGATGCCAACAACCTGACATTAGTCCTTCTTTCTCTCCATGCTAGGTAGTCGAGTGTGACGATGTCGGCATATCTGGCTACCTTTATTCGACGAGTCTTTTTCCATGCTTCAATTATTCCCCGCACCTTTCCTAAGTAACCTTCTTCTCCATAGGTGAACTCTAATAGACCCAGTCCATAAGTCGCGGGTGTGAAGTGCCGAGATTCAACCTGTCTTTGCACCAACAGAGGTTAGTAGCTCACGGCTGCCCAAATCCCGATTAGTGGAACCCCTGACTTGTCTCCGTATTTGTACAAGATTGACATAGGGATCATCCATGGAGCTCTCCAAGTTACCATTTCACCTTTAAGATTTCGGAACAGGTTGATCCACTACTTTTTATTTCTGTCTTCGGGCCAATCTATTTTAAGGAATTCACTGATCGGTACTAGGGTTTTCAAGTATGGTTTGAAAGAGACATCTTTCCATCTCCAAAAATGACTCTGTATCCAAACATAGGGAAGCTGCATACATCCCCTGAATCTTCATTTTCCTTCCCTTTTGCAAAAGTTCAAAGATCGAATAGTTTCTGCTAGGATGGCTGGAGACGGATCTATCTTATGCCTTAACTTCTCAAAAAGGTCAACTATGGCCAACTCGACACGTCCTAGTGTCCTCGGGAAGATAACCAAACCATATATGGATAAGGCAAAAATATCCCTAGCAATCTCTCTATTCGGGTCACTTCGGATCAAAGATTGTAGAGCATCCCACGGAATACACTCGTTTTTTCCTTTCTTAACCACATGTGCATCAACCCATTTGCTATCCATTCCTACAATCCTAACTAATTTCTTCTTGAACCCTAATATCTTCGAATTCTTCAAATAAATCCGATCAGGGATAGCATCCTCAATACGCAACAAAGCCGAATATTCCTCTATGGTCGGTGTCATGTCTTCCTTGTTGAAGGTGAAATATCGGAAAGTCAGATTCCAGAAATGTACCATAGCCCGAATCAACTCACTATTAATCTTAACCGGCATCAACAATGCTATGTCTCCATATATCTGAGTGAAAATCCTCTTTTCTGACACATCCCATTGATTCCAAATATCCATCAACCCTTAGAGATCATTTTGCCTATAAACTAAATCTACCCGTTCTAGCAATGCTGATATATATCCCTCCTTTAAACAATCCCCATCTCTTCGCTGTTCTAACTCCGAACATTGTTGCACCCCTGCATGCTCTTCCACTATCGAACTAGCCTGACCTTCCATGAAAACCCTCTTGGTTGAAGATTATTTCGAGGCCAATAATTTTTCCTATGCATTATGATGACATAAAAAAATGCATGATAAAGAAACAAGTCAGTAGAGGTGAAGAAATCAAATAATAACAAAATAAAACAACAAATATCCCAATGAAAATTCGGCATTACGACGCCTTTAGGGATGGAATTTGGAATCTATGATGGGCAAAACGATGTACGTTCATCACTACCCAATTTGCAAAATTTATTCGGGATGTAACATAGGTAGTAAAAGGTTAGAAATGTCCCTCCATGTGTCCCTAACTTCGGTAATTCTATCAAAAATCTGGCAGAGCTTAGCCTATGTTGGCTCTATGGTTCACTATATGTGGGTGAATGAAATTCTAAAAAGGCTCCGAATTATTCCTCTCTGTCGCCTGTGAAGGCTAGTAAGGCACCCCGATAAAAACAGGTTCAATTCGTTAGAATATATTGTACTAGCCTATGCAGATTGTTAATCACGGGAGCTTAGGTAATTTATACTCCGGAAGTATTTTGCTAACCCATGCGGATTGTTAATCACAGGAGTATAGCTACTTTACTTCCACTTAAAGGGACGAAACCCGATTGTAAGGCTCATGATATGCAAATGCGAGTGCAATGTGTGTGAGGAGGCACAGCAAACCGTTCACCACCTATTCTACAACCCTGATTCTAAATGCCCCAACAAGATTAGACAACATAAATCATCAAATAATCTATAAATGAATATATGCACCAAAATAACCAGAGAACAATTATAATATGTATGCACATGAATATAGACATATTTAAGAGCATTTTATTATTTTTGAAATTCTCCTTATTTTTTTTTAAATGTGGGAATTAAAATTAAATACCAATTAAATCTCACAAAACCGAGACTTTGATAACACATGACTAATTCTAGGCCTGACTCTCTATATGTCCCTAGTGGAATCGCCAAGCTGTCACAACCTAAAAAATATCAAGTCTCATCGCGAGACTTTATATTCGTTAAGCGTGACATTAAAAAAAACCTCGAGGAAAAGTCGACTTAATTCCTCTTGAAACATGAAGGTTTTGAAAATAACCTTGAAAAAGACATGGAGTCGCCACCAATCTTTTTTAGCTAGGTGTGATCGGCCACCTATTAAAATCGATTTTGTAAAATATTTTAAAATTAATTAAAACATTTTTTTAAAACCAATTTCAAGTCTGCGTTATAAACCAGAGAAAATCGAAGAATCGGGTTCGGGACTTGGTTACGTGCGGGGAAGGATTAGCACCCCCACAACGCCCGTATAAAACGGTACCTTATTAATCATGTGTTACTTCAAGTCTTGGTAAGAATTCGGTTTTTAATTTAGTATTTCAAGTTAATTCCCATTTTAAAGAAAAATAATTTCATTTTTAATTGAAAATGATCCGGAATTTTTTAATTCAAAATTTTTCTGTATTCCCCAACAAATGTGGCAAAATATAGAAATTTTTATTAACTTGGAAAATTTTCCGAATCATTCTCGTTTTAAAGAAGATATTCCATTATTAATGATAATTGATGATATCCTCCCTAGCAAACCCGATAGAGAACTCATGAATTATTTTAACTCGGGAATATCTTTATTTTATTGAAAATCATTATCTTTTTTCAAAGCATTTAAAAAAATGAATATGAACATGTGTGACATAAATAAAATGACATAGCAAAGTTTAGATAATATAATGCAACCTAAATGATATGATATAATTTAAATGGCATAGTATATTCTAGATGAAATGAAAAATCCAAGGTATCATAGTATATTCTAAGTGAAATGAAATAATATATTCTATATGAAATGAAATAACCTATGTAACATGATATATTCTAAATGAAATAAAATGATTTAAAGGCATGGCAATTTTAAATGATATGGCATATTTTAAATGACATGGCATATTCTAAATAATATAACCTAAATGACATGGAATATGATCTAAGTGACATGAAATGACATGAAACATAATATAATGCTATCATGGAATATGCATGAAAATAAAATAATAAATGCATGAACATAGTATATGCTAAAAAATGTGACAACAATAAATAACTAAAATAAAAAGCATAGGATAGCATGAAATATTCAAAACCATATGGCAAACAATATAACATCATAAAAATGTAAATCAAAATAATAATAATACCATAGAAAAATATCATAGCAAAAATCACATAATAAATAAAGTGCATGAACATGGAAAATGCAATGCATGAAAATGTATTTTTTCCTTTAAATAAAGAAATTCGTATATCTGAAAAGATATCCAGCTATCTTAGGAAAATATATCAAATTAAATATTCAAAAAACAAAATATTTTATGATTTGTTTGAAAACAATTTAAGAGACTTGAATAAATATTAAAACCTTAGCCAAAACCTTTGAAAATGACTCTAATTTCCTAAGTTTAAAATCCTGAACTTGACCACCCTTAACCCGAGATTTATAAAATCATTTTTAATGTTTAAAAATACTTAGAAACTATCCTAAGACAGTATCTAATGCTTCTAACCAACCCCCTCTAAATGCCTTAGCCAAATTCAACAATTGTTTTTCTTTTGAATTCAAATCTGCCTCTACTGTCGATTTTGACACATGATTTTTTAGCCTATTTTTAAAAATTCAAAAAAATCTAAAAACAATACTGGAGACTCAAAACATGTAAAAATAAATGAAAAAAAAATTGGCTTAATTTTTGGACTAAAGATGACTACCCAGAAAAATCGAGAAAGTACGAGTACTAGATGGAAAACTGTTTTGCCAAAACACATTTTTTTTTGTTTTTGATAAAATCATTTAAAAATCTAATAAAAAATGTTGGAGACTCTCATAAAGACCTAAAAACAGTAGCTAAAACATTTAAAAACCTTGGACAAGAATTGGCTAAGTAAAAAAAATCACAAAGATAGAATAATCAATTTAATAACCCTTTAATTTTCCACAAGTATGCTCAAGTGAGCATGACTTTGAGCCATTGATTCGACTCAATCATATATCATGTGGCATGACATGAAATGCATGAAAATGCAGCAAAGTGAATGCATTGTTTAAAGCCTAAGTGATATGGAAAATGCATGGTAGAAATAACCTAAATGCCTAGCATGAGTTTGCAGGGCAATAAATGCTATCCTAACTTAACATGCATGAACTATTGTATAAATGACATGGAAAATGACATTAAAAATAATGAAAATGGCCTAGTGCCTAAATAACATGGGAAATGACATGGCATATGAAAATGGCCTAATGTCTAAATGTCATGGAACAACAACATGGCATATGGAAATGGCCTAATGCTTAAATGACATGGAATATGAACATGGCCTAAAGTTAAATGACATGTAAAATGAAATAGAATAATAAAATGACCTAAACTTAAATGACATGGAACAATAAAAATGGCCTAAAGCTAAATGACATGTGAAATGACATGGCATATGAAAATAGCCTAATGTCTAAATGTCATGGAAAAATAACATGTCATATGAAAATGGCCTAAAGCTAAATGACAATACACATGGACGAATGGCCTAGGAACCAAAGTGTTGTGAGAAATGTCATGTAAAATGACCTAACTAAATGCTATGGAATATGATATGAAAAATGGAAATGGCCTAAACTATATGACAATAGGCCCAAGATGCAAAAATATGAGAAAGGTAAAAAAAAAAAAACAAAAAAAAAGATGGTTAGCAAGAATATAAATATACATAAAGATAAACAATAATAGAAATAAACAAGTTAAAGTAAGCAAATAAATAACAAAGAGATGAGCTCCATGGTTGGTACATTGGACAAAGCCCCTCGAACCATTATCTCTTGATTTTCATCAAGGTCATGAAGCCTTTTCAATCTCAAAATCATAAAAAATAACTAAGCTAAGAAAAAAATATGGAGATGAGCTCCATGGTTGGTATATTGGACAAAGCCCACCCTAACCATTATCACTTGATTTTCATCAAGATCATGAAGCCTAACCATTGTTTTATTTAGTTTTTGAAAAGAAAAAACAACAAGAAAGATGTAGAAAAAAATGGTAGGGAATCACATGGAAAACAAGAAATAAAACATGAGGAAGAAGGAGAAAAAATGTAGTAGCAATGGTAGAATGGCTACCTTAAGAAAAGCTTTTCTTTCTTTCTTTCAAAAACCTTTTTCCTTTCTCAATTAGCTATCGAATTCCCTTCCTAAATGATTAGCCTACATGGAAAATATAAAACATTCCCCCCTTCCCTCTTGCTTGGTCGAATGGCCCCTCAACCGTAGGATGATTTTTGCATTTTTTCTCCTCCAATCTTGTCCCTTAGATTAGGATATTTTCATGAAAACATAAAAATGTCATCTTGCCAATTGATAGCAGTCCTATTATGTGTGCTCAGCCCTTGTAATAACCTCAACCCTTTGATGAAAAAGAGGACCAATCCCATGCACTTCCTTGCTTAGCCCTTTGAGTGCCTACCCTTGGATGAGTTGTGCTCTTCTATTCTTGGCCATTGGATTATGATTCTTTCATGACAACATAAAAATTTCATATTGGCATTTAATCCAAGCCCTTAACATGTCTACTCAGCCCTTGTACATGGCCTAAGCCATTGGATGAAAAAGAACAATCCCATGCACTTCTTTGCTTGGCCAAATGGATATCCACCTTTGGATGAGTTGTGTTCTTCCATTCTTGCCCATTAGATGAGGGTTCTTTCATGACAAATAAAAAATCCATCTTGGCATTTAAATTGGCCATTGGATGGTGCATTCAACTTTTCTACAAGGCACCTAAGCCATTGGATGAAGGGGGACCATTTGCAAGATACTAGTGGTAGCATGTGAGCTTGATAGTGACTAAGGAATTAAATTGATCAAGCTTCCTTATTCTCCTCTATGCTGGCTGATCAAAGGAGGTAAAATCCCAGCAATTCCTTTTTCTTTCATATTTTTCTTAATTACAAATTTGACTTTTTTGGTTTCTTTTATAAAATGACCTTTTTGACCCTCGAACCTAAATAAATAGAAAACGGACTCCAAATTCAAATTATCTTTTTTCAATACTTCTGAAATAATAAAAAATTGAATTTTGAAAGATTTCAAAATTTTCCGAGTCTATTTGCTATTTATTTTGGATTTATTTCCAAAATTACCCCTTTTATGCACCCGAACTTTACCATTTTTTAAACGAGCTCCAAATCCAGATTTTTCTTCACCAATCTCTTCCAAATAATTTAAAAATGTGATCTGGAAGTTTTCATGATTTTTGGAGCTTATTTGCTATTTTTTCAGGATTTATCTACTTGAATTACTACATAGGGGACCCGAATTTTGGCTATTTTGCAAACGAACTCCGAATCAAGATTTTATTTTTCCAATATATTCCAAATAATTTAAGAATGAGATCTGCAAATTTTGAGAATTTTTGGAGCTCATTTACTTTTTTTTGGGGATTTATCTGCTTGAATTACTGCATAGTGGACTCGGGATTTGGCCATTTTGCAAACGAACCCCAAATGAAGATTTTCTTCTTCCAATCTCTTCCAAATAATTTAAGAATGAGATCTGCAATTTTTCAAAATTTTTGGAACTCATTTACTATTTTTTCGGGATTTATTTGCTTGAATTACTACATAGTGGACCCGGATTTTGGCCATTTTGCAAACGAACTCCGAATCAAGATTTTATTTTTCCAATCTATTTGAAATGATTTAAGAATGAGATCTGCAAATTTTTAGAATTTTTGGAGTTCATTTGTTGTTTTTCCCAAATTTTCCAATTTTGCATTTTTGCCTCCGAAGCCTAGTTTTGCTCAAAACAAGTTCGATTTTCAGATTTTCTTCAAACTGAGCCTTGGGCTATCCTTGTTTAATCACTCATCATCAATTAGGGGCTTTAGTTTTACCGAATCGGGCCATTTCTATAATTCTTTCCAATTTCACCAAAATCCACCAAAAACCCTAATTCTCGATTTTCTTCCAGATTGACTTTTCTTTCAGCTTTTCTTTCAAGTAGCTTCTCCATTACCCGTAGTCAGTGCTTATCTTCATTTGGGACCTTCAATTTCGACCAATTTGATCGTTCAAGCACTTTTCCGCAAATTTCCCGAACTAAGGTTTTCTTTTTATTGAAATTCCGTAACCCAACTTCTGACCTCCATGTTTTTCAATGTAGACCTCGGATTGTCAAAGTTCTTTCACCATCTTTCAATTGAAATTCAAATCTTGATTATGAAAGTGGGTTGACTTTTTTAGTAGTTGACTTTTTTGTGGTTGCCTTTTTTAGGGTTGACTTTTTTTAGTTTGACTTTTTCTATCTGCTTTCTTAGACTAAGTCTCGGAGTACCACCTGTAGGGTGAGAAAAGCCTTTTTGCATTCTGAATCATCAATTTAGGAAGAAAACATACCTGATTTAGGGGTCCGGACAAAATTAGGTGTCTACATATATATTCATGTATTGCACATTATAGTTTATTAATTATAATTGAGGTATTTCTTTATCCATAAGTATTGTTATAATTGTTATAAATGACTTATGAAGATAAAGCCCATGAAACACAAAGGCATTGCAAAGGAATTGTAAGGAGTTGCAATTATGAGGATCTTTATGCATCAATGCCGTGTTTCTAAAATTGTTCCTGGTTATTGTATTGTCAAGACACGGCATTGACAATGCTCAAAGACTGGCATATGTTAAGCCTTCATGCACTTGATGCATGCAACTGATCTCATAGGTTGAAAGTATTGAGATACTTGGGGATAACATATGGGTGCTTGTTAGTTGAACAAGTTCACTGAACATGACCCGCTATGAGAGTTCCATTTGGTATTTCACTCAAGTGTCTATGAAAATACTCTCATGTGTCAATAGTGTAAGTAATCCTTTGACTTGTGACACCAGGTCATCTTGCATGTGAACTGTCATACTTAGATTTCATCACGAACGGGTCCCAACCACAAGGATTCTTATAGTAGGGTGTTATTGGGTATGACATGAAGCATACGAAGATGATTGAGTGGTCCAGAGAGAATTAATCACCCCAAGTGATTAAGGGGACATATCTCACATGTATCTGGCTTATATTAACTTATTGAAGTCCTTGGCCAAGGCAATACTTAAGGAGTTAATATTAAAGCTATAGATCTAATATGGAATGGGTTAAGAGTAGACACTGAACCATGCTTTTTCCTATCCCGGGATATTTGATGAAGGGATCGAATTACACATACATATTGTACACGAAAGGCTAGTCGAAGCTTGATGACTCTCTTGGCATTTCGGTGGTCATGATGCATTGCTAGATGTCGCTCATGATCTATAAATATAAATAGGAAATTCTTAATTGAATTAATTATATTTATTGCCAACATGTTAAGGGCCTAATGTGTCACACACAAAAGGTGATTAATGAAATTAAAATGAGATTGGGCCAGAATAAATATTCATTAAGTGTTGTGGGCTTAGCATGAATATTTAATAATATGTATAAGGGCTTTAGTGCAGTTAGTCCAATAGTTGGCATACACTAAACCTACTTATATATATGCATATGTTGTTGTCGCCTCCCCTCTAAGGATTTTACATGAATCGACACCTCTCACTAATACTGGTGAGGTTCGGTCGAATAGCAAAGGTGAAGGAGGAATACGATTCTTCTTGTTACTTTTGGCTAACTAAGGTAGAAGAGGAAGGTTTCTCACAACCTAGACTACTAGCATAGTCTTGGCAAAACATAATCTCAACTTTGCGAAGGTTTTCAAATTACCTGTGTGGATTACTATTAGAGGTCAGAAAATTGGACGGCTTTGGTTTTCGACAAGCGAGCTTTGTGTACAAGAACAAGAACATCAAGAATCTGTCTTGAGGATTCTGCAATCTTCAAAATAGAGGTATGAGATTTTGATTGTTATCTGTTCTTGACAGCCAAATCGTTTTGAATTCATAGACAGATCCTTGGAAGGATTCAGTATTCTCTATGTTTTATTTTATTCCGCTGCGTTGTATGTTTAACCTAATGATTAAATTATACATTATCTCTATTTGAGGATGAGCCGAATCCCAACACCCCCCTCTCTTTCTCCCTTGGCTGGTTGGACTCTCCACCATAGGATGAAATGTGCTCTCTTTTTCTCTAACAATCTAGGCCATTGGATTAGGATATTTTAATGACATATAAAAATGTCATCTTGCCATTTGATCTTGGCCCTTGAAAGGTGTATTCATCCTTTACAAAGCACCTAGGCCATTGGATGATACAAGGACCACTCCTTCATGCTCTCCCTTGGCCGAACCCCTCTCCTCACCATTCGATCAATTGTGCTCATCTTTTCTTCAATAATCTTGGCCATTGGATGAGGATATTTTCATGGAAATAAAAATGTCATCTTGCAATTTGATTTTGGCCATTGAAAGGTGTACTCCTCCTTTTTACAAAGCACCTAGGCCATTGGATGAAGGAGGACCACTTGCAAGGGAATAAAAATGGCATCTTGTAGCTTGATAGTGACCATTGGATTAAATGTATCAAATCTCCACCCTTTATCCTATGCTGGCCGGCCAAGGGCTGGAATGTTCCACAATTTCCTTCATTTTTTTTACTTTTTAATTTTGCAAAATTGGCCATTTTCGGTTTCTTTGATAAAATTACCTTTTAGCCCCCCGAACTTAATTTAATTGCAAATGGACCCCAATTTTGAATTTGTCTTTTCCAACTCATCCTATCCAATATAAAACTTGGTTCTAGAGGTTTTCACATTTTTCCGAGCTCATTTGCTATTTTCCCGAATTTTTCTCTAAAATTTCGATTTAGTGCCTCCCAAATTTAGCCTTTTTCAAATGAGCTTTGTTTTCGGATTTTTCTTCACCAATCTCTTTCAAAAATTATAAAACTCAGATCTAGAAGTTTTCATAATTTTTCGAGCTCGTTTGCTATTTTTCCCGAAATTATCTTTTGAAATTTTGGCTTAGTGCACTCGAACTTTGTCATTTTTCATATGAGCTCCGAATCCGGATTTTTCTTCACCAATATCTCCCAAAATTATAAAATTCAGATCTAGAACTTTTCATAATTTTTCGAGCTCGTTTGCTATTTTTCTTGGAATTATCTTTTGTAATTTCAGATTAGTGTACCTGAACTTTTCCATTTTTCAAATGAGCTCCGATTCTGGATTTTTCTTTACCAATCTCTTCCAAAAATTATAAAACACAGATCTTGAAGTTTTCATAATTTTTCGAGCTCGTTTGCTATTTTTTCCTAAATTATCTTTTGGAATTTTGGGTTAGTGCATCCGAACTTTGCTGTTTTTCAAATGAGCTCCAATTCTGGATTTTTCTTCACCGATCTCTTCCAAAAATTATAAAACTCAGATCTGGGAGTTTTCATAATTGTCCGAGCTCACTTGCTATTTTTCCTAGAATTATCTTCTTGAATTTCGGGTCAGTGCCCTTCAACCTTCGAAACCTCGGTTTTACTCGACACGGATCCGATTTTTGGATTTTTTTTTCCAATTCCTTTGTCCTATATTGAATTTGAGTTGGTCTAAAAATGCCCAATTTTTACGATCAAATTCCTTTCCGATTTAGTTTTCCCCAAATTTGTCGGATTAGGTTTTCCCCTACACTGAATTTTCGCAACCCATCTTCAAAACTCTATATCTTTCGTTGTAGACCTCGGATTATCAAAATTCTTTCGCCATTGTTCAATTCAACTTCGAATCTTGATTTTGACTAAGAGTTGACTTTTTTAGTGGTTGACATTTTGGGGTTGACTTTTCTCGAGTTGACTTTTTATGCTGACCTCTGAAACAAAGTCTTGGGGACCCATCTATGGAATGGAGGAAGTTTATTTGTGTTTCGGGAGGTGAAAAGGAGAATCTGGCCGGTTTAGTGGGCTGGACAAAATTAGGTGTCTACAATTAGATTACCCAATTTCATTTTCGATTCGTTATCATTGATAATTTTGGCCTAAATGTTTTCTAGCATGCTTAATCCAACTGAGGGGATGTCAGTTACTTGTTGAGTATTCGTACTCATTCTTTAATCTTTCTTACTTTTTCATATTTCAGTATATGGATCTTCGGAGTTTAGTTTTGACGAGAGCCTTTGTTTTCGAGTTTAGAATCTGCTTATGATATTTTGAACGTGAGTAATTGATATATGATTTAGTTGATCTTTTAGTTAGTTAGAATATTTTGTATTTTCGATAAAGGTGTAATAATGAATTTTGGAGATTTAAGGTTTTGTAAACTATAGTTTTGGAGACTTTTTGAGTTGTGGTTTTCGATTCAGTAAGAGATAAGTTGCCTTGCATGCTTGCGAGATTCATCTCGTGAGTATGCGGCGTTGTTACGTCCTAAATCCTTGGATTTGGGGTGTGAAAAAAATGGTATCAGAGCCAGATTTGTGATTCTGTGGATCTTGTGGGATTCTTAATCCGATTATTATTTCGACATTAGCTTGAAATTTGTGATGAGTAGAAAGTTTGTTGAATTTGATAAAGGAGTAATGATAAGTTACAAGTGATTGATTTTTTTTTTTGTGAGTTTCGATAAGATAACTAACTTAAGTTCAAGTTCATTATAGAGAATGTTGATATTTGGAGATCCTATAGAATTCAAATTCAATTTTCGAATTTTAGTGACTTATTCCAAGTTTTCTCTATTGGACCTTTTATTAGTTTTTCATCATGATCTTAATTGTACATACTTGGAGTTAAAGTATGAACTCTCATAGTTTTCATGAGATGATACGTTTGTAACGAAGTGACTTTGGTGTGACTTTTGATAAGTTGGATATGTTAAGCTTAGTAGTTATTGTAGAGAATGATTTTTGAACTTTTGAGGTATTTGGATATGAAATTCAGAATTTTGATCTATAAAAATTTTGGAGTTTTGTGATGGATATTCAGGGAATCTTTTACAATCGATCTAAGTATATTTTGATGAGATTAAAGTTTGAAATATAGAACTTGGCAAGAAATGATATTTGGAATTTAAGATGGTTATTGGTGTCGGTTTTTATGAACTTTTCATTAAAGGAATTTGTTTTAAATTTTCACTTGTGATCAATTGGATTTAAGATGCTAATGAGGATATTCAGTAAAATTGATGTGGTTCTGATTTCAAGGATGGTACCTAATTTGACAATAAGTATGGATATATTTGGCATTTATTGAAGTTTGATTAAGAGATATCTATGGTTATGATGATTGAATATTGTCTTAGTGGATTTTGAGTTTCAATCATGCACTTGTGATAAATTATTATTTTGACGCATTAAGAGGTTATTTCATCAATTTGGTGTAGTTTGGTTAATAGAAAAAGAAAAGATCTAAGTTTGATGATGTGAATTGATGTTTCATAAAATTATTTGAAGTCGATCATTCTATTTCTATTTTTGAGTGCAATGAATTTGAAATAGTCATTGAGAAATTTGATTTGGAGACTATCAATAATCATGTGCAATATGTTATAGTTTTGTGTATAAAAGTTACATACCTAAGGTCATGGTAAAAAAATGGTTTTACTATTCAAGTCAATTTGGAATAAGAATTATTAGTGATGGTTTTTCATATATGGTGATTTGAGTACGGATTCAACTTTGAAAAAAACAAAATCTATGAGATTATGTTAAGCATGTGTTTGATGTTTGTAAATTGTGACCTTAACATGAAGTCTATTATTTGGAGTTATACGGTTGACATATTGGAAAGAGGATTTTTATTATGGTACACATATTTTGACTTTGACCGAAAGATAATAGTAATATATTTGATCAAAGAAAAAGTTTGAGATATAATGATGATTATAAGCTTTGTAAATAGTGTAATTGTTGTGTGATATTTAACCTTTGAATTTTGAAAAGGAATAATATTTGGATTTGTAGTGACTTAGACACTTAAAGATATATGTTTGGATTTGTATAGTGTGAAACTTTTGGATATATCTATCGTGGGTTGATCTTTGTCTTGATTGATGATGGTTAAGTTGTTAAGAAATATTTCGATTGTTAGTGAAAAAGAAGATAAATTTTGTATGTGATATTTTTGAGGTGACTAGGTGGTTTGTTGCTATTATAAATCATATTTAAATTGCACATGGTTATGATTACTTGATATGAATTGGAAATTCTGTTATAAGAATTGTTGCAGATTTGCAATTATGTTGGTGTAAGAGAATAGCATGAAAGTTAATTTTGTTGGTTTTGAGGTTATGTTTAAATGAAACATCAGAGTGCGTAGTGGAAGTATGATTTGGGTTTAGTTACGAATTTTTGAATTATTGTTAACTCAGCAAGTAATAAATTTTTTATAAATGGATACTGATTGTGTGGTAATAGTGAAAAGATTATGTATTTTGATATTTGAAAATTTGAGAATACATGTGAGTTGTAAAATTGTGGCATATTTGTTATGTTTGATTTTGTTAGTAAGGAATTAGTTGAGAAAGTCGAAATAACATTAAAGTAAAGTTGCTTAGCCTGTCATGATTGGCATTTATGAACTGGATGTGCTTTGGAGTATATGGAATGCGTAAAACACTTATACTTTTGGTAGCCGTATCTTTGGACAAAAATTGAAATTTCATACTTGAAATGTCTGATCACTTCGTCCTATAAGATATTTGGTGAAGTTTATGTCGACTTAGTCATTGGATGAATGATCATGAAGAGTTTTGGTTGAAGCTTGTTAGATTATAACTTATGAATCCTTTTAAGAGGAAAATTTCATGTGGCATAAGTTTGAAAGATGGGCAAACCTTGAGGTCATGGAATTTGAATTTGGAGGACTAAATTCTTTTAAGTGGGGGAGTATGTAATACCCATCCCAAATGTGTTAAAAAATAACTATTGGACTCAGCCCATAAGTCTATTGGAATAAAAAAAGAAAAAGAAAAAAGAAAACCTAACAGATGACTGTCGACAATTTTCCTCTGATAGTCAAAAAGAAATTAGAGAAAAGAGAAGAGAAACCTTAAGGAGAAGAAAAAGAATGGAAATTGAGGTTTTTGTCTTCCGATTAAAAGATTAAGGTAAGTAAAAGCCCTCTTTTGAATTGCAAAACAAATATTTTGTTAGATTGTTAGAATTTGGGTGAAACTTTTTGGGAGAAAAACCTAGAAAATTTATGACATTCTCATGATTCTTCTTGATTGATTTGGGTAAAGTTATTGGGTTTTATTTTATGATTAATTAAGAAATAATCATGATTTTTATTAGATTTAAAGGCTGGTAAATGAAGAACCCAAATTGTTATGAATATAAAAGAATGATAAATTCTGTTTTGAATGAAAGCGTTGTCTACAGTTTTGGATTAAAGAAATATTCTATATTAATCTGTCAGTTTTTAGTATGATTACTATATACAGTCGGAAATATATTTGAATCTACTTTCTAACGAGATAAACGGAAGTGAATTCCGAGTTTTCTACAAAAAGATAATCAATTTTTACCAAGAGATATGCGTGTTGTCTGGAAGCAGCAGTAAAGCTAAATTACGAAAATTATTGCATTTTATCTAAAAAGAATTACGAGTTGGGCCTTATATGGTTGGAAAGCTTATCAAGTCTAGTTTTTAATGGAATTAACGAAATTGAAATCTAGTTTCCTAAGTGGAGATATCTTATTTTTAGTAAACACTGTTCAGGCTGCCTAGAAACTGTGCCAGGGGTAATTTCAAGATTTTTCTATAAATTATCTATGGTGAATTATGATTTGATATTTATATGGATGAAAGCCTATTAAGTCTAGTTTCTAAATCTCCAAACGGATCATGATTTCTAATTTTGTAGCTTAAGATATGATTAATAATTAGAAGGTTTTGAGATACTTTAGTTGATTTTATTGTATAAATGATATTTCAAGAGCATGATTAGTTTTATTTGCTTATATGATTAATAATAGCTTTTTGACTATTTTAGAGACGAGATAAGTTATTGGAAAGATAGAACTTCGAGTGGATTGAATTCGTTATTTCATGTTTCAGTTCAGTGAGTTCAGGTAAGTGACTTGATATCCCTTCAGTGTTTTAACACCTTAAAAATCAGCTTCGACATGCTTAAATTTTGTACATAATATATATATGCTTTGTTAAATCGGGTTAAGCATGCAAAATATATATGATATTCTTTGATATGAATTTTGGAATGTGATTTCATTTTGATTTGATTTTTGAATATGATTTTTGTTCAACTATATTATATACCTATTTGTTTATCTATAATATATAAATATAATTTACTACATAAGATGCTTTGAAAGAAAATACAAAATTTGCTTTGTACGAGATGTGTTTTGTAAAATGCATGACTATTGCTTTATATAGTTGGGTAATTTGAAAATATGTTTTGTTTTGATTTATCTCCTAGTATGACTATGCTCTGGCCCTGTCAACGGGGGTTAAACGTTGGCTATGTCGACATGTACTTTGTGATAGAAACCGATTTCAACCGTGTCACCGGTTTAGAATTGTGATTTTTGTGATATTCGATATGTGCAACTATTGGTTGCTTCTGATATACTTCTGACCCATTGCTATTGGGGTTAATTGTGGTTTTCGTTCTAATTCTGACCTATGCCACAGGGGTTAAGTGTGGTCTTAGTATGTTACAGGAGACTAATGAAAATAAATATTTTGTGAAATTTTGTTCGGTTCTGTTATCTAATAATTTGATTTTGGAATAAATATGATTATTGAATATTAGATTACCCAATTTCATTTTCGATTCGTTATCATTGATAATTTTGGCCTAAATGTTTTATAGCATGCTTAATCCAATTGAGGGGATGTCGGTTACTTGCTGAGTATTTGTACTCATTCTTTTAATTTTTCTTAGTTTTTCAGATTTCGATATATGGATCTTCGGAGTTTAGTTTTGACGAAAGCCTTTGTTTTCGAGTTTAGAATCTTCTTATGCTATTTTGAACGTGAGTAATTGATATAAGATTTAGTTGATCTGTTAGTTAGCTAGAATATTTTGTATTTTCGATAAAGGCGTAATAATGAATTTTGGAGATTTGAGGTTTTGTAAACTGTAGTTTTGGAGACTTTTTGAGTTGTAGGTTTCGATTTAGTAAGATATAAGTTGCCTTGCATGTTTGCGGGATTCGTCTCATGAGTATGCGGCGTTGTTACATCCTACATCCTTGGATTTGAGGCGTTACATTATTACTAAGGCACAAAAATATAAATTAAACAACATGTGTAATTATCATGGCATGGCAAATATTTTATTATGACATGGCAAAAAAATTAATGACATGGCAAATATTTCTTGACATGGCAAAAGAATTAATGACATGACAAATATTTTTTTGGCCCTTATAAAAAATTCAAAAAAAATGAAAAAATCAGTTTAGACTCAAGAAATGATGAACTAAATGAGGTTAAATCAGTTTTTAATTCGGACCAAAAATGCCTAGGCTAAAGTAGCTTCGAAAACAGCACAGCAAACTAAAATCTGTCTTACCGAAAACTATTTTTCAACCCTTAATAGAAAGTTCTAAAAATCCTAGAAGAAATACGAGAGACTCCTATAAAGGTCTATTAAGTGAGGTTAAAATATCTTTTTAGTTTGAGAAGATATGCATGGTGAAAATATTGCACAAAATCAGAATATCCAACTTGTAAAACCATCATTTTTTCAACTAGTTTGCACAAGAGACTTTGGCTATAGACCATTGGTTGGTCTTAGCCAAAAATCAAGTTAAGAATGAAATGAATGCATGATTTTCCAACAAGACAAACATATGAAGATGATCAAACATGAGCTAAAAAATATAAACCACCAAAGAAAATGAAGGTTGGCTCAATGGTTAGTTCCTCGGACATAGTCCTACCTAACCAAACTCATTTGATAAAAATCAAGATCCTTAAGCACATCAAACCTTTTTATTTCATTTTTAAAAAAAGAAAACCAAAGAGAAAATCTATCCTACCACAATAGTTAAACCCACATCCAAAATACAAGCAAGAAAATCAAGTAAAAGACAAGCACAATAAACCACCATGGATTTGACAAAACTAGAAAATGTGTAGGAAAAGATTTTGTAACTTTGTTATTTTGGAAAAAAAGAAGAAAACCTTTAAAAATCTTTTTAAGAATCATTTATTTTTGAGAAAATAAGTTGACAACAACATGGAAAAGAAGAAGAAGAGATCTTGAAATTAAAGAAAATATTTTTTTTCTTCCCTGCTTCTTCGTTTTCGAAGAACCATAATCTTTTCTCTTTTTTTTTTCTTTTCAAATCACCATTTCACCCAAATTTGACATGGCTCATAATTGTTTCCTGTAATATCATATACATGCCTATGTAGTGAAGGTATAATCATGGTTTTTCTTATTTGGCTAGGCTAAAAAATGTGACAATAAAAAAAGAAGATATATATCAATTAAGCACAATGGGGTGGACTAAGGATATTAATATATAAAGGTAGGCTCGAAAGGCTCAAACGATCCAAAGATGGCCTAAATCATCTCCTCAACTTGGTGTTGCCTAGGATTTCACCTCGGGAGAGAATTAAACAAATTCTAGGATCTAGACATAATTGCAATTCACATCAACATAATCAGTCTTTAAATAAGCAATGCAAATCTAAGCAATAGATTAAGTGATCAATTTATTGAAAATCACATCCTAACAATAACACCAACAAAAGAATTTAACATAAAATCAAATCATGCTTATGTTGTTCCCAAAAGTTAAGACAAATCAATAACTAATTTTCATCATTGGATAAGAACCTTATCATGATAAGTGCACAATATCTCAAGCAAATATATATATTTTTTATAATAATAAAGACTCCTATTTTAAAAAAATGAAAAGAAAACACTCAAAACAAACTAAAAAATCACATAAAACAAAAGAAACTTAATAAACTAAAGACCAACACCTTAAACTTAAAACAAACATTGTCCTCAATGTTTAGTAATTAAAAAGAGTAAGAACAAAAAAACTCCCCTATCGATGAAAGCAACGTAGGAGAAGCTTTAGTTTTCCTCTTAGACCTCATTATGCTTGTGCAAGTCGGGTGAGTACCTACTACAAAAGAAAACAAAGTAAAAAGAAATTAATAAAATATTCTAAAAATAAAATTTTAAAAAGAAAATAAAAAGTTTAGAACTTGGGTTGCCTCCCAAGAATCGCTTGATTTATAGTCATCGGCTTGACTATCTCCTTCATCATCCTATATCCAACCACTTGATGATTTTTGATTCATGCCATTTGACTATCCTTTCTTTGAACAACTTCGCTTTCTTACAGGCTTGAAAGCAAAATTCATCCCTTTCGGTGGTGGAATTCAAGAATGCCTTAAGTGGATCAATGGGATAAATTTCTATGAAGTCTTCTTTAGTAGCACTTTCTATCACATCGACAAGCTTAGGTTGTTGGATGCATTGGGAACAGGTTGTGGTAGGTCACACTGGTCTTCTCTTGAACCTTTTTAACTTCTTTTTCACCCACTTTTTCTTCTTCAATAGGATTGTTTGGTGGTGGGTCACATTGAATCTCATCTTCTTGAATTTTAACAAATTCTTCATCAATAGGCTCAGTTGGCAATTCAGTGTTCTTGCTATTCTCATCTATCTCTTGTTCAGTTCCAAGTGTGATGACGTTACAATGCTCTTGTTCTTCGCTCATAGGATTAAGTTCAATATCACTTGGAAGAGTTTCTTGAAGTTGGTTATTAATGGCATTAGCAAGCTGGCATATTTGTGTCTCAAGATTCTTAAGTGTCATTGCTTGACTCTAATTGATAGCTTCTTGTTCCGCCATGTAGTGCATGATCATCTCTTCCAATATCGATGGCTTCTTTTCTGGGACAGGTGCTTGGGCTTGATTCTGAAGTATAGCATCGGTGCTTGCCATGTAATGCATGAACACCTCTTCCAATGATGGCTTTTTTCTAGAGCCGGTGCTTAAACATATGGTAGAAACCCATGAGGATATGCTTGATTTTCTAAGTAGGAGTACCATTGATTGTTGCTCAAGGAAAAATTTTGGTGATCTCGCCAACCTGGATTGTAGTTGTTGGAATAGAAACTATTTTGATGCATATTGTCGTTTCCAATATATTGGCAACAATCACTATGATATCTTTCCCCACATAATTCACAGATCACAAAGGAATTTTGGATGGCAGGTACACCCGAATTGTCAAGCTTCTTGTTAAGTGCAGCTATCTGTGCAAATATAGTAGTAATTGCATCTTGTTCATGACCCCACATAGTGCATTCCTTTTGCATTCAACTGGCAATAAAACCTGAAAAGAAAAATAAATTAAATTAAATAAATAAAAAATTTGAATTAAGACTAAGATTGCTTGGTATTAATATTAACAAAAATAGTAAAACAATTCCCCGGCAATGGCGCCAAAAACTTGTTGTCGGATTTACCACGCAAGTATACGTATCGTTAACAAGTAATAAAGTGAAAAGTAGAGTGTCGATCCCACGAGGAATTGTTACTAACTTTGTTAAGTACTAAAATTAAAACAAGTTAATCTTATTCAAACAATTAATTAAAGATTGAAAACAAAATTATTAATAATAAAAGAATGCAAATTAAAAGATAGATTAAAGAATTAAGAAAAGCCTAGGATTACAATTTTCCTCAGCACTTCGCTTGAGCTTCTCTTACCTTCTTAACTTGACTAATGAACTTGAGTTGTTAACCTAGAGTTCTAACCTATTTATAAGGATCTTCCGATGGTCTTATAAAAATATCCCTCTTAACCAATTAACTATATTCCCATGATAATTGAATTAACGAGAAACTCATTAAGCTTAGACTCTAAAATTGGTTACACATGACACGTAAGTGTATTCCTACCCTACATGTAGATCAATTCATCCTAATAAATGAATATGAAACATGTGTCATTCAATCCATGTCTAATACTAAACTCCCTTTTCCAAGTTGTATCTAGGTTACCACATCAATCTAATTGGTAGATAAGCAATTAGAAGCATTAAGCACAAGATTGAATAAACAACATCAAATATCATTAAATCAAGCAAGAAAGTAAAATATTCCAAACTACATGTTGAGTTCTATTGCAATCCTAGAAAAAGTAACCTAGTTCATACTAATTAATAAAAATATAAAACAAAGGAGTTTCACCATCATATATAATACAAGAAAGATAAAGAAGATAAGGGATAAGAGAAAACTAAAGGGTTGTCAGATCATTAGTCTTCAATCCTTCAAAATCTCTATTGCCCCTTGCAAATCTTTGGTGGCTGCTCTCTTCTTAAGAAAACTAGGTTATTTACAAGCTTCAGATTTGACAGCTAGGGAGAAGTCCTTTATAAAGTCCTAAAGGGTTCCTATTTATAGAACTCTAAAAGCCTGAAGTAGGAAAACTTTGTGGGCAAGTAATAGCTTTCAGCTTTGACTTTCCATATATGAACTGATATTCTCCTTATTGCTTTAGGACCCTACAAAAATAACAAAGATATTAAATTAATAACTATATTAAACATAAAATAAATAATTAAAACTAAATAAAAATAATTAATTAATAGTTTAAACTATAAGGACTTAGCTATATAAAATATGGTAAAATAACTCTATTTTATAGAGTTATCACATGTGAATGAATGACATGGCATATGAATGACATGGCACATGAATGACATGGCACAGAGTAATCTAAATGATATGACATGTGAACGAGTGATATGGCATATGAATGAATGACATGGCATGTGAATGAATGACATGGCATAATCTAGATGACATGGCATGTGAATGAATGACCTGGCATATAAATGAATGACATGGCATAATCTAAATGATATGACATGTGAATGAATGACATGGCATATGAGTGACATGGCACATGAATGAATGACATGGCATAATCTAAATGACATGGTATATGGATGAATGAAATGGCATATGAATGACATGGAATATGAATGAATGACATTACATTACATAATCTAGATGACATGGCATGTGAATGAATGAATGACATGGCATAATCTAAATGATATGACATGTGAATGAATGACATGGAATAATCTAGATGACATGGCATATGAATGAATGACATGGAATAATCTAAATGATATGACATGTGAATGAATGACATGGCATAATCTAAACGCTATGACGTGTGAATGAATGACATGGCATATGAATGACATGGCACAATCTAGATGATATGGCATGTGAATGGATGTCATGGCATATGAATGAATGACATGGCATGACCTAGATGACATGGCATGTGAATGACATAGCATATAAATGAATGACATCGCACAATCTAGATGACATGGCATGTGAACGGATGACATGGCATAATCTAGATGACATGGCATGTGAATGGATGACATGGCATATAAGCGAATGACATGGCATGACCTAGATGACATGGCATAATCCAATTATGGCAACATGAATATAAAATGACATCAACATGAATATTCATGGACATAAGATTTTCATGTGAGGAATCATACAAATAACATATGTCAAAAAATATTACCACACTTTCCGGCAAACTCGGCAAAGCTAGGAAAATAATTCTCTCCTATGACCTTTACATGATTCCGAATAAAACAAAACCCAATATCTTTCGATTCCATAAACACATGCATTGAACAATTTGTATCCTCCCCACAACCCAGCAAAGATTAGAAACTAATTATCGCCAAATGTTTAGTAAACCAAAACATAGGTTTTATGTCAAATTAAAAAACATTTTAAAACGTGCAATGCATGGAGGTGTATTTCTCTCTTGAAGTAAGGACATACGTATACCTAAAAAGGTATCCAAATACCTTTGAAAGAAACTTAAATTGGATTTTCAAAACCGAATTACTTTGGGCTCGGATTAAAAAAAAATAGCATTTTTGGGAGGAAAAAGGCCTTGGCCAAATACCCTTAAAAGCTCTAGTTTCTCCTATATTTCTTTAAAACTCGAGAAGACTATCCATGACCCGATTTTGTAAAAATCTTATTCTTGAGATGACATGGAAATCAACCTAAGACAGTAACCAATGTCCCAAATCAGCCCCCTCTTTGTATACTAATAAAAACAGAAAATTATTAGTTCTTAAAAACGATTATGGCTCCCATAACCAGTTTTGAAAAACTAATTTTTTACCCTTCTTAAAAAATTCAAAAAATTCTGGAAAAAATAGTATAGACTTATAACATAATGGTCTTCATTGGAAAAAATTAGCTTAAGTTTTGGACCGAGGATGCCTTGATCGAATTTTCACCAAATTCAGAACAATGAGCTAAAAATTGCTTTATCAAAAACCATTTTTTCAACCATGATAAAAAAAATCTAAAAATCTGGAAAACAATACCATGGCACCCTATAAATGTCTACCACATGTGGTAAAAAAATCATTTTATTTTGAACAAATATGAGTAGTGAAAAAAAAAATCCCAAAGTCAGAATACCTAATTTAAACTATCACTCTTTGAAATAGTATAGGCAAGGGATTTTTGGCTTGAGATCATTGGTTGATCTTGGCCAAAAACCTAGTTGAAAATGTCATGAAATGCATGATTTTACAGCCCACAATCATATGACAATGGATCAATCATGAGTTAAAAATATGAACACACAAACAAGCAAGAATAACCAAGCAAGAACAAGCACAAAAACTTTCTCTATGTTTTCAGCTAATGCAAAAATATGTAAAAAAGATTGTCAACTTGGTTATTTGATAAAGAATGACGAATAAAGGATAGAAAACCTTTAAAATTTATTTTTGAAAACCTTTTTATTCAACAAAAAGTTAACAAATCACATGGAAAAAGAGAAGAAAAAAATCATAATATCAAAGAAAAATATTAAAGAAGAAGAAGGGAGGTGATAGCTACCTAGCTATTGCTTTACAAATTCTCCCCCTCTCTTTACTTTTTCTCTCAAGAGTCTAGTGAAAAATCCTTAAGAAAAAAATCCCCTCTTTCTTGGTGTCTTGGCCGGCTGCCTCTATATTAGAGAGTGTGTGTGTTTTATTTTTTTGCCCTTGGTCATGCTTCTCATGCTCCTCTAACATCCTTGCCACATTGCTAAAAAATGTCCCCTCCTTTCATGATGCTTTCCTTAAATTAAGGGTGCTTGTCCCCTATTTGCATGATGCTTCCCTTAAATTAAAGGTTTCCTAGCCTTCTATTGGCCAACAATGCCACCAAGATTATTCTTGTCTCCTATCTCTACAAAATATCTAAGCCACTTGTCATGATCATATGACTTACTATAAAAATATCTTTCTAGATGGCATTTTTAATCCTACTTGGCATCATCTCATAGCTTTCACATGCTATTCATATGGCTTTACAATTTGGAGACCTCTCATTGCCTAAAATACCATGTAGGCAAAGTAGTGGAGAATCTTGTCCTTTTAAAAATGTCATCTTGCTATTCAACCTTGGCCATTTGATTCAAAATGATCACACTCCCTCTTATGATCAGTAGGCTGGCCGAAAGTGGCCTGAAAATTTCTAGGCCATTCCTATTTTTTTATTTGCAAAATGGCCTTTTTCGGTTTCTTCGGTAAAATTGCATTTTGACTCCCAAACATTATTTAATTGCAAATAGACCCCAATTTTGGATTTTTCTTTTCCAATTCATCTCATCCAATATAAATATCAATTCTGGAGGTTTTCATATTTTTTCGAGCTCAGGTTCTATTTTTCCCAGATTTTTCTCTAAAGTTTAGGTTTAGTGCCTCCCAAACTTTGTCTTTTTCCATTTGAGCTCTGATTCTGGATTTTTATTCTCCAATATCTTCCATAAAATATAAAATTGAGATCTGGAAGTTTTTATTATTTTCTCAGCTCGTTTCCTATTTTTCCCATAATGTTTTCTTGGAATTTTGGATTAGTGCACCCGAACTTTGCCTTTTTCATTTGACCTCCGATTACGAATTTTTCTTGTCCAATCCCTTCCATAAAATATAAAATTCAGATCTGGAAGTTTTCATAATTTTCCGAGCTCGTTTTCTATTTTCCCAAAATTACCCTTTAACCCCCGAAACCTCAATTTTACTCAAAACGGGTCCAATTTCTGGATTTTCTTTTTCCAATTCCTTTGTTATATACTGAATTGGAGTTAGTCCAAAAATGCCCAATTTTTACATCCGAATTCCTCTCCGATTTAGTTTTCCCCTTTTCTCAATATTGAGAATTTTCTCGTTTTTTCGTTTTTCCTCTGACCGGCTCTTCCTTGGGATCCACTTCAAACTGTAACTTAGGATATTTTTATTTATTTATCCTTTATCAACTGGGGGATTCAATTCACCGAATCGGGCCATCTCTACAGTTTTCCCTAATTTTGTGAATTTTTTATTTATTCATTAAATCCTTATTTTCATTTTCTCTTCAAACCAATTCTTCCTTCAACTCCGCTTCATAATTGGACCTTCCATTATCCATATTTATTGATCTTATTCCATTTGGAACCTCCAATTTCTTCCAATTTGATCGTTTACTGATAACTCGTATAATTATATAGTTTTTAGTTATGTTTCATTATTGTTTTGTGTCAAATACGAGTTATTATTGCTTAGTCTAATTGTGTTTATGATCTTTTATATTTTTATGTAATTTGGTGTTTTTTTACGAGTTTCTTTGAGTGATTTCAGATTACTAGGTTAAATCAACAATTAAGGGCAAATTCAGTTCAGTTCCAGTTCCGACACCTTTTTCCATATCAGCTATATCTGGAGTTTCACTGAAGCAATAAGGCTGAAATGTTAACCGTGCAAAGTTAAGAGGCATATCTATCTTTTTCATGTTTTACACTTCTTGAAACCAAGTCGTTTTCCCTAGCGAAATCGACCATCAAGTTGGCTGATGTGCAATGACATCTGTGCTGACCTGTTTTCGTATTTTGCCCATATCTTCTTATCCACATCAGCAAATGAGCTGATTCCAACGGCTATGGATCAGTAACTGATAGGGGAACATTGTTCTAGAAGACCATGTGATCAGATCAGGCCTCCAATATTGACAAAATCGACCATCAAGTTGGCTGATCAAAATTGTCATACAATATGACGAAAATTGTTAGAAAAATGCACCCACCTATTATACCTACCTTTGAAATTTGTAAAGCTTGTCTCTTGTCATTTAGCCCTCCAAAATGTGTATAAATAGAGGGCCTTGGATGATTGTAGAGGATCATATTGTACATTGGTAGGATATTAGCCATTGTAATAAAATTCTCTAAGTTTTGTTCTTCTTTCTTTTCTCTAGTTTTTTTTTTCTTTATTTTCTTCTTCTTCTTTATTTCTTTTATTTCCTTCTTAGATTCTCTTTAATTTTATGTTTATGTTTACAATGCCTATGCTAGGCTAAACTTCTATTTGGTTAAGGGTGATTTCAAAGCCCTAGACATGTTTTGTTATTGATTTTCAGATTCTATCTATCATTAATTTTCTATCAAAGTTGCTTATGTTCTTCTACAAGAATTGTTCATGATGTTGTCTTGATTTATTTAGGTGTACAACTAGATAGATCTTGATAATTATCTATTGCTAGTCTAGGAGTCTTGATCCGTGTAATTGTCTTGATTTCCTATTCATAAGTGGCAATTTGTGATTAATGATTATGGTGAAGTTTTCAATAATTGCAAAGTGGAACATAACTTAAGTTGAACAATCCGAGCTTATGTGTTTGTTGCTTAGATCAACCTATCTTTCTCATCATAAAGCTGCCATTAAATTGAATTTAGAGAGCTTATTCTAGGTTGTTTAATGGTTAGAGATTAAATAGAGAGCTTGTTCTATTTAACGACAAACTAAGGAAAGATTGGGATAACAGAGCTTGTTGTTATCCACGGTTGTTAACTTTGATAGTTGGTTGATATTGATAGATCTGAAATTGATTCTTAATGATGTCTAGTGGTGGAGAATGAAACCTTAACCATATTTTTCATATTTGATTCTTCTTACTTACTTGTTTTCTTACTTTTCTAGTTTGCTTATTTTTAAAAGTATATTTATTTTTTATTGGCTAGTTATACCGCCTAATTTAGTATATATATTGGCTAGTTATACCGCCTAATTTAGTATATATATTTTTATTGGCTGGTTATACCGCCTTGCATTTTATTCTTATTATTTACTTTAGTTTAAATCTGGCTTCAAAAACCCCTTTTCTTTTATTGTTCTTGAATTTAAGTTTTAAACTATTAACTTATAAACTAAAACCCAATCCCTGAGGACTCGACCCTTGCTAACTACTATACTTACAATTTATCTGTTTAGTGCAAGGTTAAATAAGATACACTCTTTTGGGTGCATCAAATTTTTGGCGCCGTTGCCGGGGATTGTTTTCTTTAGTTTATTTGTTACTTGGTTTATTCTTATTTTCAGTTCTAATTAGTTTTATTTTCTTGTACATACAGGTTTTTATTACCAAATTTTGAAAAAAAAAAAAGAAAAAAAAAACGATGGAATTGAGCAATCTAACACTTGAAGAGTTGGTGGCATACATGAACATGGAGAATCAACAAGCCAATCTCACCTCCCCAGTTCAACAATTGGCCATGGGAGGATGTCAAGGCCATCAAGGGTTCCAAGACCAACAGTATGATCATTACTCAAAAACTTACCATGAGGGATGGTGGGATCATACTAATTATGGCTACTCGAAAAATAACCAAGAAATAGATCCTTACGCCAATTACACTCATCCATCTAGCTTCAATCAATCATGGTCTCAAGAATCAGATCTTTTTCAACCACCACATATGACTCAAAACTCAGGTACTTCTTTAGAAGATCTTGTCTATTCTCTTGTTACTGATTCTTTGCAATTTCAACAGGAAACAAAGGCAAGCATCCAGAGTTTGGAAAAGCAAATGAGCCAATTGGCTAGTAGTATGGTGGGATGGGTAGCACAAAGATCTGAAAAACTCCCAGCCCAAACGATGATTAACCCAAAGGAGAATGCTACTATTGTGACCTTGAAGAATGAGGAACAAGATGAGGATGAAAAAAAATTAGAGATGGATTCTATTCTTGAGGATAATGAAGCCAAAGATCCAAATAAGAGTATTTCGGCACCTGAGGTAACGTTTAAGGTTTCACTTTTTACTAATGTTTCTTCTCCACCTTTTCCTAATAGATTTGCAAAGTTCAAGGAGGAAGAACATGAACAACAAATGCCGGAAACCTTAAACAACTTGTTTGTGGAGGTCATTCAACAAGTATCAAAATATGCTCCATTCCTCGATGACATATGCACCACAAAGGATGATGGAATAATACTTGTAATGGAGAATGCATCCACTGTTGTGCAAAGAAAGCTTCCTCTCAAACGCATAAATTTGGGAAATTTCATGTATGAGCCTGACAAGCCTAAAATGCCAAGAAGGGGTGTTGGTTAGGTTCAAAACACTAACTCAAGCGCTTCTTGGGAGGCAACCCAAAAGGATGGAGAGCATCTATTATATCAGATTTGCATATTCCTTACTCTCCATCATTCTATCTTTTATTGTTTTTGTTTTCTTTTGTTTAATAGTTCTTTTCTCTTACATATAATTCTTGCATTGGGGGATAATAGCATTACATTGAGGACAATGTAAAAATTATGTGTGGGGGGAAGAATTTAGGATTTTATTTAGAGTGTTTTGTTTTTGTGTCTTTTTATGTTGTTTTTCTTTCTGATCCTTGTTTTGAAAATAACTAGATGTAAATATAATTTTTATTTTAATTTTTTTAACCCCGGTTAAATGGCGGATAACGGTACTCCGTGATTATTTAAATCGGTTCCATCAGCTACCCACAAAACTGATATTGTATATAAATTTCTCTTTCAATTTCTCTTTCATTTTTTTTTTCAGGATGGATGATATTCTCACAAGATTGCAGAAACGATTTCCTCCTTTTCCTCGAAATATTTTACTGAAGCTTTACCAAGTTCGATTTGAAAGATTAAGAATGCTTATGCACAAAGGGATTCCTGAAGACATACGTTGGATAATTGAAGCCAAGGTACGTGAAGATGAATATCTTCCTGTTTTGCATTTACCAGGTACAGGTAGAAGCACTTTTGCAAAGAAGCGACGAGCAAAGCGCATGAGTTCATATTGCCACAAATGTGCACGATGGACGTGTAACGGTAAATGTCGTTCTATTGGGATTCCGTCCTCTAATCGAGATGATAAAATTGAATTCATTAAGGATGGACTGAGTAAGGAGAATTTGGGTAATATCCAACTTTCTCTTGAGACGCATCCTAGTGGAGACGTACAAAGAGAAATTCTTGATTTATGGCCGCAATTCCAAAGGGAATGGCAACATCTTGGGAATCTGATGTTAAAAGACCCTGTTTGCCAGCTTGTAAGGAAACTGGATGGGAAGCATATCCTCGACTCATAGAAGGCGTTTAAGCCGTTTCTGGACGTAAAACCAGAGGAAGATGTGAGCCACAATCACAACTACAATAAATAACTTCTCAGATTTTGGTTTGATTTGCAATAACTTCATTTCGGTTTAATTTACGTGTTGTTCGATTTGTGTAATTATTCTCGTTTTTTTTTATTGGTCTTTTACGGTTGATTTTTCTTCTCTTTTTGATTTTCTTCCTGAAATCACGCAAAAATCTTTTGTTAGGTTAACATTTTCTTCTGACAGGTCAGATACACTTTCGGCGACATTATTACTCTTGTCTGATTCACTACTCAGTCCTCTATATATTACACCATGTACTCATTCTCTTTCAGGCACTCGAAAAAAAAAAATGGAAAGTACTTCGTCCCAACGCATTAAAAAAATTTGTGTCTTTGGAGGTGCTTATCCAGGGAAAAATAACATATTCGCTGATGAAGCCATAAGAGTTGGAGTAATACTTGCCCAACAAAAGATCCAGTTGATTTATGGAGGCGGTAGTACGGGTTTAATGGGAGCAGTCGATACAGCAGCACACGCCGGAGGAAGTCCAGTTCTAGGAATCGTGCCAAAACTATTCACATATTTTTGTGGACCTACCTTGGGTAAGGAAATACAAGTCTGGAGTATCCCTGAACGGATAACAATCATGTACCATTCTGCCGATGCATTCATTGCTTTACCAGGAGGTCTGGGTACATTGGAAGAAATAGCTTGCGTGGCTTCTTGGTCATCTTTGGTCACAAATAAGAAACCCATTGGTTTGCTTAATATTAATTGATATTTTAGTAATTTGCTTTCATATTTAGATAATGCTGTGGAAAATGGATTCATGTTTTCAGAGGCAAGGAGAACCATAATTTCTGCTACAACCATTGAAGATTTACTCAAAAAGCTTCAAGCTTATGAGTGTTTATCTGCTACGGTTGTTTCGCAAACGCTCGGAAAAAGAAAAAAGAGATATGGACGAGCAAGGAGTGGATTGCACTTTGTCTTTGTGACATTATCTAACATTTTGCTTGTTGTGTCTCAGTTATAATAAGTGGTTAGCAACCTCTACAGGTAATATCTCCTAAATTCTACCTTTAAAATTTGACATTGGGGACAATGTCATATTTTAGTAGGGGGTAAGGGACATATTTTGCTAATTTAAAAAAAAAAAAAAAAATTTGTTGTGTTTTAAGACATTTAGAAGTATTCATTCTGAACAAGGTCTCAGTAAGGGAGGCTTGAGACATACCTTGTCAGTTTGATTTAATCTTCTTCTTCAAAAAAAAAAAAAGCATGTTTAGACTTAGTGTGTTTTAGTTACTTTCAATACTATGATGAGATATGAATTGCATAAGTCTAAAACAGATTTATTAGTGAGGAGATTTTCATGAGAATTGAGCTTGATGTCAACCTTTTTATGAGCCAATGTTAATATGATATGTTGATTGAGAAAGAAGCATGTTTAGACTTAATCTGACTTGTATAATCATCCTTGTGAGTTTTTGAGCCTATAATGATTGATGCATTATACAAATCAATCTAATTTCTTTCTTGAGTGCTCTTATGATTACATGATTCTCTAGAACTTGCTTTAAACCGTTTGAGACTATATTGATACATATGACAACATGAATATGATAGAGGCATTAGGATTATAACCAGAGCCAAACAGCCATCCATTATTAATGTTCCAAGAGAACACACCCTTAGTGAACCAATTTGAGCCTACATTGAATAAGCTATCTCTTTGGTAACCATAACTTGTCCCTAACCTAAATATACTTATATCTTTACCTTTGTTCCAAAGATGAATTAGCATATTTTGAGACAAGTTGCAAAGATAAGGAAGATTTATTGAAAATTTGGGTTAGAAACAAGAAATAAGTGTGGGGGGAAAAGAAAGAAAAAAGTCAAGAGAAAGAGAAAGGGATCATTGTCAAATACATTCCCATATTAAAAAAAAAAATCTTCTCTTGAACTTCTAGTTAAAGTAAAGAAAAAGATGTTACAAAGTTGGTTAGAATGATGCAAAGGCTCAACATGAATATTTAGCCTATGTTATTATGTGCTTTATAAGAGTTTTGAGAAGTTTTATTTGTATGATCTTATTATGTCTCTAAACTTTATGAACTCTTTGGAACTTTTGTGATATCTTTATCGTTTTGTTCTTCAACCACATTACAAACCCCTTAGCCCCATTACAACCTTGATTAAAGACCTCTTGATTCATGAAGTTGTATGATCTAAATAGTGGAGAATAGGTGGACAAGCAAGAATATGGTAGAACTGTTTTCATGAGATTGATTGAGTGTAAACACTTCACCACTACTTTAAAGAGTGAAAATCATGAGGGTATCCCATGTGAGTAGTTGAGATTAAGTTTGAATTTGAACTATTTTGATTGAAATATGTTATGTTAATATTGGCTTAACTCAAACAATTTACATTCAAGCATGATTTTTTGTGAAATTCTTTAAGCTATTGATTAGTTTATAAGACTTGTTCAAAGATTGTCTCTAATTTGTATTGAAAGGATTAGGAGTAAATATTTTTAGTATATGTAGTTTATTTATATTTTAGTTTTTCAATGTTTGTGGGTATCGTTCTAGTAAACCCTCACGAGACTAAACTCGTCCACTAGGGACACCTAGGGGTTTAAAGGCTTGTGTCACATGCTAAGTGCCACCGTGATTTCCTACGAAAATGGATTAGATTAGATTTTCTTATTTTATTTTTATTTGTTTTGCTCGAGGACTAGCAACAATCTAAGTGTGGGGGTGTGATAACTCGTATAATTATATAGTTTTTAGTTATGTTTTATTATTGTTTTGTGTCAAATACGAGTTATTATTCCTTAGTCTAATTGTGTTTATGATCTTTTATATTTTTATGTAATTTGGTGTTTTTTTACGAGTTTCTTTGAGTGATTTCAGATTACTAGGTTAAATCAACAATTAAGGGCAAATTCAGTTCAGTTCCAGTTCCGACACCTTTTGCCATATCAGCTATATCTGGAGTTTCACTGAAGCAATAGGGCTGAAATTTTAACCGTGCAAAGTTAAGAGGCATATCTATCTTTTTTATGTTTTACACTTCTTGAAACGGAGTCGTTTTCCCTAGCGAAATCGACCATCAAGTTGGCTGATGTGCAATGACATCTGTGCTGACCTGTTTTCGTATTTTGCCCATATCTTCTTATCCACATCAGAAAATGAGCTCATTCCAACGGCTATGGATCAGTAACTGATAGGGGAACATTGTTCTAGAAGACCATGTGATCAGATCAGGCCTCCAATATTGACAAAATCGACCATCAAGTTGGCTGATCAAAATTGTCATACAATATGACGAAAATTGTTAGAAAAATGCACCCACCTATTATACCTACCTTTGAAATTTGTAAAGCTTGTCTCTTGTCATTTAGCACTCCAAAATGTGTATAAATAGAGGGCCTTGGATGATTGTAGAGGATCATATTGTACATTGGTAGGATATTAGCCATTGTAATAAAATTCTCTAAGTTTTGTTCTTCTTTCTTTTCTCTAGTTTTCTTTTTCTTTATTTTCTTCTTCTTCTTTATTTCTTTTATTTCCTTCTTAGATTCTCTTTAATTTTATGTTTATGTTTACAATGCCTATGCTAGGCTAAACTTCTATTTGGTTAAGGGTGATTTCAAAGCCCTAGACATGTTTTGTGATTGATTTTCAGATTCTATCTATCATTAATTTTCTATCAAAGTTGCTTATGTTCTTCTACAAGAATTGTTCATGATGTTGTCTTGATTTATTTAGGTGTACAACTAGATAGATCTTGATAATTATCTATTGCTAGTCTAGGAGTCTTGATCCGTGTAATTGTCTTGATTTCCTATTCATAAGTGGCAATTTGTGATTAATGATTATGGTGAAGTTTTCAATAATTGCAAAGTGGAACATAACCTAAGTTGAACAATCCGAGCTTATGTGTTTGTTGCTTAGATCAACCTATCTTTCTCATCATAAAGCTGCCATTAAATTGAATTTAGAGAGCTTATTCTAGGTTGTTTAATGGTTAGAGATTAAATAGAGAGCTTGTTCTATTTAACGACAAACTAAGGAAAGATTGGGATAACAGAGCTTGTTGTTATCCACGGTTGTTAACTTTGATAGTTGGTTGATATTGATAGATCTGAAATTGATTCTTAATGATGTCTAGTGGTGGAGAATGAAACCTTAACCATATTTTTCATATTTGATTCTTCTTACTTACTTGTTTTCTTACTTTTCTAGTTTTCTTATTTTTAAAAGTATATTTATTTTTTATTGGCTGGTTATACCGCCTAATTTAGTATATATATTGGCTGGTTATACCGCCTAATTTAGTATATATATTTTTATTGGCTGGTTATACCGCCTTGCATTTTATTCTTATTATTTACTTTAGTTTAAATCTGGCTTCAAAAACCCCTTTTCTTTTATTGTTCTTGAATTTAAGTTTTAAACTATTAACTTATAAACTAAAACCCAATCCCTGAGGACTTGACCCTTGCTAACTACTATACTTACAATTTATCTTTTTAGTGCAAGGTTAAATAAGATACACTCTTTTGGGTGCATCATTTACGTACTTTTCCCCAAATTTGCAAAGTTAGTTATTTTTCTACATTGAATTTTTGCAACCTATCTTTCAAACTCTTTATCTTTCGTTGTAGATCTCCAATTATCAAAATTCCTTCACCATTGCTCAATTCAACTTCGAATCTTGATTTTGGCTGAGAGTTGACTTTTTCAATGGTTGACTTTTTGGGGTTGACTTTTTCAAAGTTGACTTTTTTTAGTTGACTTTTTGTGTGGACTTGCGAAACAAAGTCTTGGAGACCCTTCTATGGAATGGTGGAAGTCTCTTTGCATTCCAGGAAATTGAAAGGAGAATTTGCCTTGTTTAGGGGGGTCGGACAAAATTAGGTGTCTACAGCTGCCCCTCTTTGACTATTGTTGACAATCAGGAATCAGGCAAATATAAAATGGACAATAATTTTGTCCGGTTAGTTAAATCACATGTGAACGATAGAAGGGAGAATCTTCATCATTTTTATTCTTTTTTTATCTTTTTTTTTTTTGTAAACTGTAAAATAAAAGGATTTGTCCTTAAATTTAGTTCCTTGACTAATCAAGGCTCGAAACGAGTTCGATTTGCAAGAGAAAACAATACCTTGGCAGAAGTCCCGAGGCTTTATCTTATCTTGGTGTGATTTTGTTTAAAACAATAAGATTTGTCCTTAAATTGAGTTCCATGACTAATCAAGGCTCGACTCGTCTTAAGGAAACGAGTTCGATTTGCAAAAGATTAGAATACCTTGGCAGAAGTCTCAGAGTCTTATCTTATCTTGGTGTGAAATTATATAAATGGCATGTGTCGGTATATTTCACTGAACTCCTCAACAATCCGGCAGATCTTTAGAAAAATATCTTTCAACATGATATGTATATAATTTTGGGATGAAATTATATTTTTCGAAAAGAATTTGTCCTTAAATTGAATTCCCTGACTAATCAAGGCTCGACCCGTTTTAAAAAAATGAGTTCGATTTGCAAGAGAATAAAATACCTCGACGAAAGTCCCGGGACTTTATCCTATCTTGGTGTCAAATTATATAAATGGCATGTGTCGGGATATTTCGCTGAACTCCTCGGCAACCCGACAGATCTTTAGAAAAATATCTTTTCACATAACTTGTATATAATTTTGGGATGAAATTATATTTTTCGAAAAAAATTTGTCCTTAAATTAAATTCACTGACTAATCAAGGCTCGACCCATCTTAAGGAAACGAGTTTGATTTGCAAAAGAAGAATATACCTAGAGGTTTTGAAAAACAGATGCCCGGAGGTCTTACAAAGTGTTTCTTCTTTGAAAAATGGTGCCCGGAGGTCTTATCCAAGATTTTGAATATGGTGCCCAAGGGTCTTATCCATGGTTTTTGAAATAGTGCCCGGAGGTCTTGAAAATATATGCCTGGAGGTCATCAAAAAGTATATTTTCTTTGAAAATGGCACTTGGAGGTCTTATCCATGATTTTGAATATAGTGCCCGAAGGTTTTTAAAAGATGTATTTTCTTTGAAAATGGTTCCCGGAGGTCTTATCCACGACTTTTGAAAATTGTGCTCGGATGTCTTTAAAAGATGTTTTTTCTTTGAAAATGGTGCCCGAAGGTTTTATCCATATTTTTTAGAATTGTGCCCGGAGGTCTTTAAAAGAAGTATTTTCTTTTACAATGGTGCCTAGAGGTCTTATCCATGATTTTTGAGAATTATGCCCAGGGGTCTTTAAAAATATATCTTTTCTTTGAAAATAGTGCCCGATGTTCTTATACATGATTTTGAGAATAGTGCCCGGAGGTCTTTAAAAATATGTCATTTCTTTGAAAATGGTGCCTTGAGGTCTTATTCATGACTTTTGAGAATTGTTCCCAAAGGTCTTTAAAAAGATGTATTTTCTTTGAAAATTGTGCCCGGAGGTCATATACATGATTTTGAGAATTATGCCCGGAGGTTTTTAAAAGATGTCTTTTCTTTGAAAATGGTGCCCGGAGGTCTTATCCATGATTTTTGAGAATTATGTCCGAAGGTCTTTGAAAAGATGTCTTTTCTTTGAAATGGTGCCGAATGTCTTATACATGATTTTGAGAACTGTGCTCGGAGGTCTTTAAAAGATGTTTTTTCTTCGAAAATGGGTTGAAAATTAACTTGAAGGATTGGAGAGAGGATGCAAATGCTTCATGATGCAGCTGCGAATGTCCTTAATTGGTGTAAATGCTTCATGATGCAGATGCAAAGATTATACAAGATGCACATGCTTCATATTGCAAATGCAAATGTCTTGGATTGATACAAATGCTTCTTGATACAGATGTAGATATTGAATAAGATGCAAATGCTTCATGGTGTAAATGTAAATGTCTTGGATTAATGCAAATGCTTCTTGATGCAGATGCAGATATTGAATAAGATGCAAATGCTTCATGGTGAGAATGCAAATGTCTTGGATTAATGCAGATGCAGAGATCGACATTATGCAAATGCTTCTGAATGATGCAAATGCAAAGGTCAGTATTGACGCAACTACTTCATGGAATGATGCAGATGCAAAGATTGACATTATTCAAATGCTTCTGAATGATGCAAATGCAAAGATTAGCAGTGTGCAAAATGCTTCTAAATGGTGCAAATGCAAAGATCAACATTGACGCAACTACTTCATGGAATGATGCTGATGCAAAGATCGACATTCTGCAAATGCTTTTGAATGATGCAAATGCAAATATTAGCAGTGTGCAAAATGCTTCTAAATGATGCAAATGCAAAGATCAATAATGATGCAAATGCTTCATGAAAAGATGCAGATGCCTCTACGAATCGTGTTCATGTAGGTGGTCCATGAATGGTGTAACTGTAGTTACCACACAATAATGAAGATGAAATGATCCTAGAAATGATGCAATTGCTTGAGATGACGCAAATGCAAATATCCATGAAAGATGTAAATGTAATGGTAAAATACAGATGCTCATGGAATGGTGCAAATGCCATCTATAAATGATGCAAATGCTTCCTGACATGGTGCAGGTGCAAAGCTTAATAAAGAGGTATGTGATTATGAATGATGCCAATGTCCCTGATTTTTTTTCTAGACTTTGGCTTAGCCTTTCCAATTTATTTTTCCTTTTCAAATCAGAGTGTATCTTGAATACTCATACCCCATAAGAGATCATTTCCTTTTCAGTCTTTGGCTATCTCTTTGCCCAAATAGTTTTCAAACTCTTATCTACAGAAGTCTGAGCCGGATGTTCATTCCTTCTTTACATTTTCAGGAATCAAGATCTACCTTAGTAGTCCCATACCTTTGGTTAGAAGAACTTTTGTCTCATGCCAACATCATTTTTATTTCAAAAAAATTCAATTTCCTTTATTGAAAAAAAAATTGCCCATTTCATGAAAACTTCTGAGCCAAAAATATAAACCCCATAATGCGTGATATATGATAACTCGTATAATTATATAGTTCTTAGTTATGTTTTATTATTGTTTTGTGTCAAATACGAGTTATTATTGCTTAGTCTAATTGTGTTTATGATATTTTATATTTTTATGTAATCTGGTGTTTTTCACGAGTTTCTTTGAGTGATTTCAGATTACTAGGTTAAATCAAGAATTAAGGGCAAATCCAATTCAGTTCCAGTTCCGACACCTTTTTCCATATCAGCTATATCTGAAGTTTCACTGAAGGATTAAGGCTGAAAGTTTTACAGTGCATAGTTAAGAGGCATATCTATCTTTTTCATGTTTTACACTTCTTGAAACGGAGTCGTTTTCCCTAGCGAAATCGACCATCAAGTTGGCTGATGTGCAATGACGTCTGTGCTGACCTGTTTTGGTATTTTGACCATATCTTCCGATCCACATGAGCAAATGATCTGATTCCAACGGCTATGGATCCGTAACTGATAGGGGTATATTTTTCTAGAATACCATTTGATCAGATCGAGCCTCCAACATTGACAAAATCGATCATCAAGCTGGCTGATCAGAATTGTCATACAATATGACGAAAATTGTTAGAAAAATGCACCCACCTATTATACCTACCTTTGAAATTTATAAAGCTTGTCTCTTGTCATTTAGCTCTCCAAAATGTGTATAAATAGAGGGCCTTGTAAGAGCATTAATATACATTTGGTAGGATATTAGCCATTGTAATAAAATTCTCTAAGTTTTCTTCTTCTATCCTTTCTCTAGTTTTCTTTTTTTATTTACTTATGCTTCTTACATTTCTTTTCATTTTATTCATATCTAGTATGTGTTGCTAATCATATTGTTGAGGTGATGAGGTGAAGCTTTTGGTAAATGCTAAGGTTAGTCTCTTAAACATGAGCTAAAATGAATAATCATTTATAAACACTAGTATAGATAATATTTTCTTTTGGTTTAAAATCATACTTACAAAGTAGAGATCTTGATTCATTATTGACAAGGAAAATGGCACAGTAAATGCTTGGTTTCATAACCTTGATTTGTTGTAGACATATACCTTGGCATAAGGAATGCTTGGACTCTTTTTATGAGTTTTGAGGATACCAAATGAACATAATATCATATGCTATGGACGTTGGACAATTTGGACTGAATTGCTAAACCTTCCGATTGGAACCTCCTTTATGTGTGGATTTCAAATTGTGTAATAAAACAAGATTAATCTTAGCATAACACCAAGAGTGGATTCTCTAACCTCAACATCTTTTCTTATTGTTTTTTATATCTTGTTTAATTTCTTTTATGTTATTTTGTTTATTTTGTTCTCTAATATCTTGTTTATCTTGTTTTGTTGTTGATTCCCTAATATCTTGTTTACTTTCTTTTTCTTATATATTTATAAACTTATACTTACTAATACGCTTCCCTGTGGTTCGACCTCGGACACCCGAGAATTTATTACTTGAACATAACCTGCACTTGGGTTTACAACTCTTAATTGAGTCTCCATCAAGTTATTGGCGTCGTTGCCGGGGAGGCAATACTAAGTATATAAGTTTATAAGTATATTTATTTTTATTTTTATTGGCTGGTTATACCGCCTAATTTTCTATATATTTATATTTATATTGTATATTAACTTTGTTTTATTTCTATTGGCTGCTTATACCGCCTAATCTGTATATTAACTTTGTTTTATGCTTGTTTGGCGACCTGATTTTAGATCTCGTCGTTTAGTTAGATTTTATTGTGAAACTTTTTCAGGTAATCTTTCTAATACAACTCCTACCATGGCTGACAATGAAAGTGTTCATGTTGAAGATGAGAACAGACAAGTACGCACCATGCGTGACTACTTGCAACCAACTCGAAGCTCATCACCCTCTTGTTTTATTTTTCCTCTCAATGCAAACAACTTTCGTTTTAAACCAGGTATGATAGCTTTGCTTCCAAATTTCCATGGGTTAGAATCGGAAAGTGCTTACTCGTTTCTAAAAGACTTCGAGGATGTATGTGTCTCCTTTAATGACCAACAATGTACAAATGAAATTGTCGAGCTAAAATTATTTCCTTTCTCTTTGAAAGATAAAGCAAAAATTTGGCTTCATAATTTAAAACCAAGGTCAATTGGCACATGGCAAGAATTACAAACTGAGTTTCTAAAGAAATTTTTCCCAGCACATAAAACTACTGCTTTGAAAATACAGATTCAAAATTTCAATCAAAATCAAAAGGAAGCATTTTTTCAGTGTTGGGAGCGTTTTAAAGATTTGTTAAGTTCTTGTCCACATCATGGTTTTGAAAAATGGCGTCTTATTAGTTTCTTTTATGAAAGTTTAACTCCCGAAACTAAACAATTTGTTGAAACAATGTGTAACGGTGAGTTTCTAGAAAAAGAACCTGAAGAAGCCTTTGACTACCTAGACCATTTGGCAGATAACTCTCAAGCCTGGCACACAGATAATTCCTCTGAAAGTTCCAATAGATCTAATCTTGTTTCTAACAGAGGTAAATATCATTTTAGTCAAGAAGATGAGATAAAAGCTAAAGTAGCTAATTTGGCTAGAAAGATTGAAGCCATGGAACTTAGAGAAGTAAAAGAAGTCAAAACGGTTAAAAATGAAGAAAGTTGTGGAATTTGTGAAATCATGGGACACCCCACTTCTGAATGTCCAAACATTCCCATTCTTAAAGAAGCGTTGCATGATCAAGTAAATTCCATAAACACATTTAAAAAGCCTTTTCCTTCTCCTTACTCTGAAACGTATAACCCTGAATGGAGAAATCATCCCAACTTCAGTTGGCGGAATAATAATCATGTTCAGGTACCACAATCTCAAAAGCCGGGCAACACTTTTTCCTATCAACCTTCACGTGTACAAACCTTGGAAGAGACATTGCAAGCATTCATGCAAACACAAGCAAATGTGAATAACCAAACTTCACAGGACATCAATGAGATCAAAAACACCTTGTCCACATTGACAGCTTCATTACGCACTCAAGAAAAAGGTAAGTTTCCTGCTCAACCTCAGCCTAACCCTTCTACTAAATGTTTTGTTTCTTGCTCCAATGAAACTCAACAGGAAAATGCCAGTTCTATCACAACTCTTCGAAGTGGAAAGGCAATTGACAAAAACATTCCATCAAAAGACCAAGATCCTCCTTCCCCTCCGAAAAGTAACGGTAAGGATGATGGTAAGTCTAAACTTCTTGAAAATTTGGACAAAGAAAAAGGTATGCATCCTGCTCCTTTTCCTCAAAGGTTGCAAACAATAAAGAATTTGAATCAAAATGCAGAAATTTATGAACTTTTCAAACAAGTTAAGATTAACATTCCTTTATTGGATGCAATAAAACAAGTTCCATCTTATGCTAAATTTTTGAAGGACATGTGCACAGTTAAAAGGAAACATAATGTACAAAAGAAAGCATTTCTGACGGAAAGTGTGAGCTCAATCATTCAGCACCTTACTCCACCAAAATTCAAAGATCCTGGATGTCCAACAATCTCATGCATCATTGGAAACACTAGAATAGAACATGCATTGCTTGATCTTGGTGCTAGTGTTAATCTTTTGCCTTTTTCTGTTTATCAACAGTTAGGTTTAGGTGAACTCAAGGAAACACCTGTTACACTTCAACTAGCTAATCGTTCTGTAAAAATTCCTCGAGGGATAGTTGAAGATGTTTTGGTTCAAATTGATAATTTTTACTTCCCTGTTGATTTTATTGTCTTGGACACACATCCTGTTTCAAATCCAAATGTTCAAATTCCTGTTATATTAGGCCGTCCATTTCTTGCAACTTCTAATGCTCTGATAAATTGCAGGAATGGTATTTTGAACATTTCTTTTGGAAATATGACTTTAGAATTAAATGTATTCAACACTTGCAAGCAACCTGGTGATGATTCAGAAGTACATGAAGTGGATTTCATTGAAGAACTTGTTCATGAACATCTCACCACTACCACATTCCATGATCCTTTAGAAGCTTATTTAATTGAATGTGAGTTTGATAATGCTTCAGAAATTTCACACACTGATTCTTTGTTAAATTCTTTTCAGGATAAGCATCGTTGAAAACAAAAGTTTGAGGAACTCCCATCACTCACAAATGTCACTGTACCATCAACTATTGAACCGCCCAAGCTGGATTTAAAACCATTGCCATCCGAGCTAAAATATTCCTTTTTGGGAAAAATTCCTTCTCAATGGAGCCCCCAAGATAAAAGGAAGTTTCTGAATGAGGTAAAGAAGTTCTACTGGGATGACCCTTACTTGTTCAAATATTGTCCTGATCAAATTTTTCGAAGATGCATTCCCGACAATGAGGTAAGTAGTGTAATTAAGTTTTGTCATTCCGAGGCATGTGGTGGTCATTTTTCATCAAAGAAAACTGCTGCAAAAATTTTACAGTGTGGATTTTACTAGCCAACTTTATTCAAAGATGCATATGAGAATTCTAAAATTCATAAAGAAAGAACTAAAGCCTTTCATGACAAGTTAATTTCAAGAAAAACATTTGATGTTGGGCAAAAAGTTCTACTTTATAATTCTAGACTTCACATATTTCCTGGTAAGTTGAGATCAAGATGGACTGGCCCATTTGTGGTTAAGCATGTGTATCATTATGGAGCAGTTGACATTGAGAATCCTCAAAATGGTAATGTATTCAAGGTAAATGGACAAAGACTCAAACTCTTTTTGGAAAATCATGTTACTCAAGAAGAGGTTGTTTTTCTTTCTGATCCTTGTTTTGAAAATAACTAGATGTAAATATAATTTTTTTTAACCCCGGTTAAATGGCGGATAACGGTACTCCGTGATTATTTAATTCGGTTCCATCAGCTACCCACAAAACTGATATTGTATATAAATTTCTCTTTCAATTTCTCTTTTATTTTATTTTTTTTTTTCAGGATGGATGATATTCTCAAAAGATTGCAGAAACGATTCCCTCCTTTTCCTCGAAATATTTTACTGAAGCTTTACCAAGTTCGATTTGAAAGATTAAGAATGCTTATACACAAAGGGATTCCTGAAGACATACGTTGGATAATTGAAGCCAAGGTACGTGAAGATGAATATCTTCCTGTTTTGCATTTACCAGGTACAGGTAGAAGCACTTTTGCAAAGAAGCGACGAGCAAAGCGCATGAGTTCAAATTGCCACAAATGTGCACGATGGACGTGTAACGATAAATGTCATTCTATTGGGATTTCGTCCTCTAATCGAGATGATAAAATTGAATTCATTAAGGATGGACTGAGTAAGGAGAATTTGGGTAATATCCAACTTTCTCTTGAGACGCATCCTAGTGGAGACGTACAAAGAGAAATTCTTGATTTATGGCCGCAATTCCAAAGGGAATGGCAACATCTTGGGAATCTGATGTTAAAAGACCCTGTTTGCCAGCTTGTAAGAAAACTGGATGGGAAGCATATCCTCGACTCATAGAAGGCGTTTAAGCCGTTTCTGGACGTAAAACCAGAGGAAGATGTGAGCCACAATCACAACTACAATAAATGACTTCTCAACTTTTGGTTTGATTTGCAATAACTTCATTTCGGTTTAATTTACGTGTTGTTCGATATGTGTAATTATTCTTTTTTTTTTTTTTGCATTGGTCTTTTACGGTTGATTTTTCTTCTCTTTTTGATTTTCTTCCTGAAATCACGCAAAAATCTTTTGTTAGGTTAACATTTTCTTCTGACAGGTCAAATACACTTTCAGCGACATTATTACTCTTGTCTGATTCATTACTCAGTCCTCTATATATTACACCATGTACTCATTCTCTTTCAGGCACTTGAAAAAAAAAATGGAAAGTACTTCGTGCCAGCGCATTAAAAAAATTTGTGTCTTTGGAGGTGCTTATCCAGGGAAAAATAACATATTCGCTGATGAAGCCATAAGAGTTGGAGTAATACTTGCCCAACAAAAGATCCAGTTCATTTATGGAGGCGGTAGTACGGGTTTAATGGGAGCAGTCGCTACATCAGCACACGCCGGAGGAAGTCCAGTTCTAGGAATCGTGCCAAAACTATTCATAGGTTTTTGTGGACCTACCGTGGGTAAGGAAATACAAGTCTGGAGTATCCCTGAACGGATAACAATCATGTACCATTCTGCCGATGCATTCATTGCTTTACCAGGAGGTCTGGGTACATTGGAAGAAATAGCTTGCGTGGCTTCTTGGTCATCTTTAGTCACAAATAAGAAACCCATTGGTTTGCTTAATATTAATGGTTATTTTAGTAATTTGCTTTCATATTTAGATAATACTGTGGATAATGGATTCATGTTTTCAGAGGCAAGGAGAACCATAATTTCTGCTACAACCATTGAAGATTTACTCAAAAAGCTCCAAGCTTATGAGTATTTATCTGCTACGGTTGTTTCGCAAACGCTCGGAAAAAGAAAAAGAGATATGGACGAGCAAGGAGTGGATTGCACTCTGTCTTTGTGACATTATCTAACATTTTGTTTGTTGTGTCTCAGTTATAATAAGTGGTTAGCAACCTCTGCAGGTAATATCTCCTAAATTCTACCTTTAGTAGGGGGTAAGGGACATATTTTGCTAATTTAAAAAAAAAAAAATATATATTTTGATGTGTTTTAAGCCATTTAGAAGTATTCATTCTGAACAAGGTCTGAGTAAGGGAGACTTGAGACATACCTTGTCAGTTTGATTTTAATCTTTTTATGTTTACTTGTTAATTTTTGTTTAGTATTTTAGGATTAATTAGGTTGCATGAGTTTGTTTTGTTTTGAGTCCTAGTTATTCCTATTCTTATGTTATTAGTTCTTTTCTCTTACACATGATTCTTTCATTTGGGTTAATAGACTTACATTGAGGACAATGTAAGAATTAAGTGTGGGGGGAACGATTTAGGATTTCTTTTATTTTTGTCTACTATTTTTTTTTTGAGTCTTTATTATTATTATTATTTTTTTAATGTGTTCTAGTTCCTTTTTAATACAATGATGAGATATGAATTGCATAAGTCTAAAACAGATTTATTAGTGAGAAGATTTTCATGAGAATTGAGCTTGATGTCAACCTTTTTATGAGCCAATGTTAATATGATATGTTGATTGAGAAAGAAGCATGTTTAGACTTAATCTGACTTGTATAATCATCCTTGTGAGTTTTTGAGCCTATAATGATTGATGCATTATACAAATCAATCTAATTTCTTTCTTGAGTGCTCTTATGATTACATGATTCTCTAGAACTTGCTTTAAACCGTTTGAGACTATATTGATACATGTGACAACATGAATATGATAGAGGCATTAGGATTATAACCAGAGCCAAACAGTCATCAATTATTAATGTTCTAAGAGAACATCCCCACTAGTGAGCCAATTTGAGCCTACATTAAATATGCTATTTTATTGGTAACCAGAACTTACACCTAGCCTAAATATACTTATATCCTTACCCTTGTTCTAAAGATGGATTATATATTTTGAGACATATTGCAAAAACAAGGGATACTTTTTGAAAATTTGGGTTAGAACGAAAGATAAGTGTGGGGGAGGAGAGAGGCAAAAGTCAAGAGAAAAAGAAAGGGATCATTGTCAAATACATTCCCATATTAAAAAAAAAAAAAAAAATCTTCTCTTGAACTTCTAGTTAAAGTAAAGAAAAAGATGTTACAAAGTTGGTTAGAATGAAGCAAAGGCTCAACATGAATATTTAGCCTATGTGACTATGTACTTGTAAAGAGTTTTGAGAAATTTATTTGTATGATCTTATTATGTCTCTAAACTCTATGAACTCTTTGGAACCTTTGTGATATCTTTATCCTTTTGTTCTTTAACCACATTATAACCCTTTGGCCCCATTACAACCTTGAAAAAAGACCTCTTGATTTATGAAGTTGTATGATCTAAATAGTGGAGAATAGGTGGACAAGCAAGCATATGGTAGAACTGTTTTCATGAGATTGATTGAATGTAAACACTTTACCACTACTTTAAAGAGTGAAAATCATGAGAGTATAGTGAGAAGTTGAGATTAAGTTGAATATGCACTATTTTGATTGAAATATGTTATGTTAATATTGGCTTAACTCATTTATTTACATTCAAGCATGAATTTTTGTGAAATTCTTTGAGCTATTGATTAGTTTATAAGACTTGTTCAAAGATTGTCTCTAATTTATATTGAAAGGATTAGCAGTAAATATTTTTAGTGTATGTAGTTTACTTATATTTTAGTTTTTCAATGTTTGTGGGTATCGTTCTAGCAAACCCTCACGAGACTAAACTCGTCCACTAGGGACACCTAGGGGTTTAAAGGCTTGTGTCACATGATAAGTGCCACCGTGATTTCCAACGAAAATGGATTAGATTAGATTTTCTTATTTTATTTTTATTGAGTCGTTGCTAGGGACTAGCAACAATCTAAGTGTGGGGGTGTGATAACTCGTATAATTATATAGTTCTTAGTTATGTTTTATTATTGTTTTGTGTCAAATACGAGTTATTATTGCTTAGTCTAATTGTGTTTATGATATTTTATATTTTTATGTAATTTGGTGTTTTTCACTAGTTTCTTTGAGTGATTTCAGATTACTAGGTTAAATCAAGAATTAAGGGCAAATCCAATTCAGTTCCAGTTCCGACACCTTTTGCCATATCAGCTATATCTGGAGTTTCACTGAAGCATTAAGGCTGAAATTTTACAGTGCATAGTTAAGAGGCATATCTATCTTTTTCATGTTTTACACTTCTTGAAACGGAGTCGTTTTCCCTAGCGAAATCGACCATCAAGTTGGCTGATGTGCAATGACGTCTGTGCTGACCTGTTTTGGTATTTTGACCATATCTTCCGATTCACATGAGCAAATTATCTGATTCCAACGGCTATGGATCCGTAACTGATAGGGGTATATTTTTCTAGAATACCATTTGATCAGATCGAGCCTCCAACATTGACAAAATCGACCATCAAGCTGGCTGATCAGAATTGTCATACAATATGACGAAAATTGTTAGAAAAATGCACCCACCTATTATACCTACCTTTGAAATTTATAAAGCTTGTCTCTTGTCATTTAGCTCTCCAAAATGTGTATAAATAGAGGGCCTTGTAAGAGCATTAATATACATTTGGTAGGATATTAGCCATTGTAATAAAATTCTCTAAGTTTTCTTCTTCTTTCCTTTCTCTAGTTTTCTTTTTTTATTTACTTATGCTTCTTACATTTCTTTTCATTTTATTCATATCTAGTATGTGTTGCTAATCATATTGTTGAGGTGATGAGGTGAAGCTTTTGGTAAATGCTAAGGTTAGTCTCTTAAACATGAGCTAAAATGAATCATCATTTATAAACACTAGTATAGATAATATTTTCTTTTGGTTTAAAATCATACTTACAAAGTAGGGATCTTGATTCATTATTGACAAGGAAAATGGCACAGTAAATGCTTGGTTTCATAACCTTGATTTGTTGTAGACATATACCTTGGCATAAGGAATGCTTGGACTCTTTTTATGAGTTTTGAGGATACCAAATGAACATAATATCATATGCTATGGACGTTGGACAATTTCGACTGAATTGCTAAACCTTCCGATTGGAACCTCCTTTATGTGTGGATTTCAATTGTGTAATAAAACAAGATTAATCTTAGCATAACACCAAGAGTGGATTCTCTAACCTCAACATCTTTTCTTATTGTTTTTTATATCTTGTTTAATTTCTTTTATGTTATTTTTGTTTATTTTGTTCTCTAATATCTTGTTTATCTTGTTTTGTTTTTGATTCCCTAATATCTTGTTTACTTTCTTTTTCTTATATATTTATAAACTTATACTTACTAATACGCTTCCCTGTGGTTCGACCTCGGACACCCGAGAATTTATTACTTGAACATAACCTGCACTTGGGTTTACAACTCTTAATTGAGTCTCCATCAATATACAATTTTTTTTAAGCCTGATGATCATCGTTAGAAATTTTCTAAATGTCAATTTGGGTTTTTCAACTTGAATTGAAAGGCTTGATATAATAGGATTTTGGTTGATCCAAGAAAACTTCACAACAAAAAAATATATGTCCCTTCTAGGCTCACAAATAGAACAAGTTTTATAAAACATGAATTCCTTGAGAATCAAACAAATTCGACATTCTTTTAGTCTCCAAATCATGGCGTTTTGACAAGCGCCAAGATTGGCCAGGATGTTCAAATTGGATAGTCAATCTTGGAGGGAAAAAAGTTTCAGTTCTTGAAGTCAATCCTCTAAATGAGAGCTAGCAATTTGGGAGGTTCAAGAATTCCTAGATGTTCATCAATTTCTTCAAGATGGTCCCTTCTCTTTTGTGGCATCGACACTAACATAGATGGCATCGAAAATTCCCATTTTACTCTAGACTGCCTATTTTTGTGTTTTCGCCCTAGAGTCCCATTCTTTTCCATTTTTTCTTTCTTTTTTTATTATTCCACCATGCACTTGAGAATTCTAAATTCTTTCATAGTGAAATGATAATTCGATGAGATCGGATAAAATCTGAGGAAAAACCCTTCAAGTTAAATATTCATGCTTGATCAAAATGGACTTTTAAAGCACATAATGTAGGCCATGGTTCGGGGTTCAGAAAGAAAGGATAAAATAGGCCCAAAATGTGTTTGAGGGTAATCAGATCAAGGATCATTTCTTGAGGAAGATTCCCTTTGAAGCATTTGTCCCTTTTTGGATATTTCTTTCCTTCTTCTGACTTTTGCTTCTTTTCTTCTTTGTTTTTGGCTTTCATTTCACCATCCTTTTTCACACATTGTTGTGTGTGTTTTTTTCTTTCTCTTTTTTTGTTTTTGTTTTTGTTTTTGGCTTTCATTTCGCCATCTTTTCTACATTTTCCTTTTCCTTTTCCTTTTACATCTTCATTTCGATAGAGTGAGCCTATATTTATTTGGGAGCTCAATTTGCTGTGTATCTATCTTCGAGTTAGAACTCATTTCTCCGTGATCTTTGAGAAGATATTTCCTCGCATTTGCCCCCCAGTGTTGAGGGTGATCCTTGATCAGGGTTCAAAGAAGAAAGAATTCTTTCGGCTCAAAATGGGTGACTATGGATAATTTTTTTTTGTGAAAGGGATATGAAAGATGGTTATTCCTCATATCAAGCACAAATATTCTCATTGAAAAGCAAGCCCCAGGGGGAATAGATAATCAGAATTTCATTTTGCACTTCAGAATCATCTGAATCCTCATATGAATGATATCACAATTTTTTCTTTTTTTTTTCTTTCCCTTGTTTTCATATGCCCCAATGATTCATGCATTAATTTCCACCTATCCACCATGTATCCATCATTTCTACATATGATGCCCCAATTTGATTAACCATGAGAATTTGTATCATTACGGGAAACATCGCAAGTCTAGGTCTATATTGAAAAGGCTGAGTTTCAATCTTGGGTTTCTTTTGAAGTGACAAGGAAAATACGACCCAAAAATAGGTTTTCTCTGGGACATGGGATAATTTGGTTTGGACATTGTGCCCCGAGGTGTCAATCATGAAGTGATGTTTGGGCAATTGGTGTTTTATGGTTATTTGGAAAGGATGTGAATGGTTTTGGCACGACCTTGACACACATCAAATTACCATAATCTAGATTCTTGAAAGAATGTTTCATTTGTTTGAGTTTTCAAGGAGCTCAAAAAATTTTAAAAAATTTCGTTCCTTTTCTCATAGCCTAAACTAGGATCTATGTCTTTGCTTATTTTGTAGTGACAATGGTTTCTGAAGTTCAATCATTCATATTCCTTGAAGATTAGGTCTTTCAAGAGGTCTCAATTTAAAGAAATTAGGCATGGAAAAGCCTAAAAGAGAAGAGTTAAGGTATCGGTTCATTTCCAACAATGATCATCAATGTTCTCGAGACTCTCTATTATTTCATGTGAAAACCCCTTATTATTGTTCACCAAAAAAATTTCTCAAAGTTTCATTTTTTGCAAATTCAAATTATTGCTAAAACACAATAAACACAAAGCATTTAAAATTCAAAATTCATTTAATTCATAGGAATGTCGACATGAGACAAGTTCTTTGATCATGAGGTATGAAACTACATGAGGTACCAAAATTCTTCACGAGGAAATCGATCTATGGCAAAGCAGATTTCCATTATTCGATAAGCTCTGGAGTCAAAATTCCATCGTGGACAAGACCTTCAATCTTTTCCTTCAATTATCTGCAATTTTCAGTTGAATGCCCAATTACCCCCATGTGATACTCATATTTGTTGTTAGGGTCAAAACTCCTTGTTGATGGGTTTGGAGCTGTTTTTAAAGGCGCAAGAGTAAGGTATTGATCCTTTATTAGTAACAACAGCAGGTCAGGGATTGGGATTGAAATTTTCTCTTGGTTGTCCCGCGGTCATTTCTGGGAAACAAGCCTTGTTGTAGGGACCGGTATAGGATTAGGTGCTTAGGGATGGATATTTGGTAGGTAAGGATAAAGGCTTGGAGATACCTTGGTAGGTTAACATGATTGATATGAGGGGGATTGGGGATATGGGATGAAATCTCCCATAGCGTAGACATCTTTCTCTTTCTTTTTGGATGCCCCATTTCTCTTGGCATTGGATGTTCTTTCTCCTTCAAGCTTCCCATCCTTGATAGCATTCTCAATCATCTCCCCTGAGATTACCATATCCACAAAATTCTTCGTGGCATTGCCGATGAGTCTATCGTAGTACGGGGCCCGTAGTGTATTCACAAAAAAGATAGTGGTTTCCTTATAAGTCAGGGTGGTTGTACTTGGGTGGCCATATCCCTCTACCTCTGAGCATATTCTTTGAATCTCTAGGTAGTCTTTTTCTCCATATTTTGCAAAGTAAGCCGGTCAGGCACCATATCAATCACATGCTTGTATTGGCTTAAAAATGCATTAGCCAAATCAATCCAAGAGCGAATCTGATCCTTGCTCAACTGATTATACCACCTAATTACGGAGCAGCTGAGGCTATCTTGGAAGCAATGGATCAAAAGCTTATCATTATCTATATGGCCTATCATCTTTTGGCAGAACATAGTAATATGGGCTGATGGATCGGTTGTCCCATCATATTTCTCAAAGTTAGGAACCTTGAATTTAGGAGGAACCACCAAATCAGGGACCAAACAATGTTCTTTCGCATCTACACTCCCAAATACATTTGTACTTTCTACTGCTCGGAGCCTTTCATCTAACAGCTAATACTTCCTTTGGGAATCTACCGACTCATCCCCATTCAATGCAACCATTTTCAATTATGCCTATTCAGCTGGATCATCTAATTTCAGCACGTTGATGGGTTCAACTATGTTCTGAAAAGACTGGACATCTAACATTATAACCTCATTCTGACACTTTTGTGCCTCCGACCCTTCTCTGGCGGCCAAGTTCTCACTGTATTCCTTTCCTTTGATCGAGGCGGACACTAGCTCCATTAATTTAGTCATCTAATCTCTAGATTCTGCTTGAGATTTTGCCAACTATTCTCGCAATTCTTCCTGTGCCTTTTCCATTCTTTCCATTCTGGCAGTTTGTCCATTCTCCATATTTCTGGTCTGTGTTATAAAGGTGATTAGTACTTCTTATACCTCTGATGTTAAATGGAAATTTCTTCAAAAACTCTTACAGCCAACCCAACTTCTATTTTTTTCCTCCAAGTGTGTGTCATGATGAATGAGCCATGAAGGTCATGAATGCAATTTGATACACATGAAGAATAAACAAAGTGATGAATGGACATATACAGTGGAAACATGCTGGCCATGTATGCTATAAATGCAACACGAGGCCAATATGATGCATGTAAAGAATAAACAATTCAATGCATGGATGGATGAAGTGTATGGTATGACAAATAATTGATCGGATGTAAATGCAAGGGGAAGATACCACGGAGAAAATAAGAATCGGAGGAACTTAATCATCAACATCTCATAAATTTGAAGCATAACCAATTAATTCCCATGTCAACGTTCACCATGTTTACAAAATATGAGTAGTGGTTAGAACTGCCTTTACAAGCACTTTATTTTTCCTAGCATCCTAAGGCTATAAGAACCGGCTACTGAAAAGAAGAAATCCTACTAAATCATTGTAGACAGCTAATTTTGTCCGAGCCCCCTAAACCAGCCAGATTCTCCTTTTCAACTTCCCGGAATGCAAAGAGACTTCCCCCGTTCCATAAATGGGTCCCCAAGACTTTGTATCGAAGGTCAGCAAAAAAAGTCAACTTGAAAAAAGTCAACCCCAAAAAAGTCAACCACTAAAAAAGTCAACCCTCAGTCAAAATCAAGATTCGAAGTTGAATTTAACAATGGCGAAAGAATTTTGATAATCCGAGGTCTACAACGAAAGATATAGAGTTCGGAAGATGGGTTACGAAAATTCAGTGTAGTGAAAGACCTAATCCGGCAAATTTGGAAAAAACTGCAAAGATGGCCCGATTCGGTGAAATTGAAGCCCCTAGTTGATAAAGAATGAGTAAACAAGAATAGACCAAGGCCTAGTTTGAAGTGGATCCCAAGGAAGAGCCGGTTAGAGCAAAAACAGAAAAACGAGAAAATTCTCGAGTTTGAAAAGGGGAAAACTAAATCGGAAGGGAATTTGATCGTAAAAATTAGGCGTTTTGGGACCAACTCAAATTCAATATAGGACAAAGGAAGTGGAAAGAGAAAATCTAGAAATCGGACCAATTTTGAGTAAAACCGAGGTTTCGTAGGTTGAAGGGCAATCACTACAACAAAATTGGTTTTCAATGGCGCTAATATAACGGCGTTTCATTTACAAACGCCGCGTAGTACCACGTTTTTGAATACCCAGCGGTGTTTTAGGTATATAAACTAAGCTAAATATGTACTAATTGCGGCGTTTGCATTATATAAACGCTGCTAAACTATAATAATTTTTTATCAATTTCGTAAAATTTCGCCAAATATTAAGCGCCAAATTTTTAAGGTGAGATTCTGCGTTTAGGCTTTTGTTTTAGCGGCGTTTGTGTCCACAAACGCCACTAAATAATTTAATATAGCTGTGTTTTTAGACATAAACGTTGCTATATACTTTGATATAGCGGCGTTTTGTCATTTATTTAAAATTTATAACCAAATGACATAGTTCTTATAATGGATTTAGCGGCGTTTGTCGAACAAACGCCGCTAAGTCCAAATGAAAATTATCCCTCGACCCCTTCCCCAGATCAGATCTCTCTCCATCCCCAAACCCTCCAATTGCAGCTCAAAGCTCTCCATTTTTGGCGAGGATTGCAGCTCAGATTGCAGCTCCTGGTCCTCTGATTGCAGCTCCGATTGCAGGTCGAGACTTCTCTCTCTCTTCATAATTTTTTTCTGTGGATACTCCAATTGTTGTTGCTTGTTACTTTTAATTTTGGAAACCCTTGCTTTTCAATTTCCTAATTTAGATATTTACCATATTTTATTGATTATATTAGGAGTAAAAGCGTAGAGGGAAATTGGAATACATTTTGCAAAAGTGAACAGGCTATGCTTCTTAATTGTTTGGATTGTGGCCAATTTGAGTAACATGGGGTTATATTCAACTATTTGAATAGGTTCTCCTATTCTTGGTGTGGGGTTTACTAGTTCTTTGGCTACTACGCATCTGAAACTGGGGGACCATAGGTATGTTTCTTCAATTCTATCCTTGGTTAATTGATATGTAATGACCCATTTGCAGTTTGGTTAAGTGGTTGTACTATTTTTGATTGGATAATGCTTTTCTAAGTTGTAACGATTGCCTTTGGAACTGCCCTTACGACTTGGATTGATATTTAGTTACTAAAAGCAATTGAGAAAATCAAACCTAAAAACCACACAAATGGCCAAATCATTCACTATGTTAGTCATTAAGTTTCGGTTAGATCATGATGTCATTGCTCATTGGCAAGTTCTAAAATACTTCAAATGTACAACTAAAAGCCTTTAGTACATGTTAGAATGTTATGCATGCAAACAAATAAAAAAAATAAATTATAAACATATATGGTAAATTCCTTTTTAGACTCCTAAAGCAGTAATCCTTTGGATTTCCACATGGTGTGGCAGTGGAAATGTTTTAATCTTATGAATCTTTAGATGCTGTAGTTTTCTACTTGTTTGCAAGGGATTGTTAGTCCCCCTTCTTTCTATATGTAGGTTTCACTTGTCAACAAGAACATCTGATCGATATTGGGCATCTACAGTTACTTTGTCAAAGGTAATTACTATATGATTATTTTTCTTTACAAATTTTCTCTTGGGCATTGGATGTGCATTTATCTAATCTGATACTGAGTCATCCAGGTTATTTAAGGATATGTCTTAAGAATCTATTATGTTCTATTGGCTTGACTCCGTTCTTGGTGATGCTTGACTTAAAAAGTGTTACTTTTCCTTGAATGTGCTTGTGGCTTGACTCAAAAATGATGATGTCTCTGTAAGGTTAGCGGCTACGAAATGTGAAATTTTGTATAACTTATAATATATTATTTTATAATTTAGACTTACGTATGAAATGGGTAAGAGTTTGATACAAAAATTGAGATTAAGTCAAGAGTACCATCTCGGAGTAGATAGTTTTCTCGATTTTGCTTTTCAGAATCCAAGCGAAGATAATATGATATTATGTCCTTGTTCGAGGTGTGCTAATCTTGATTGGCATGTGCGTGAAGTAGTTTTCGAACATTTAATTTGTGAAGCATTTCTCCCGGGTTACAGACAATGGTGGTTTCATGGAGAGTCTGCAACTTCTAGGTCATCTTCTAGAGTTCCTCCAAGTAATTCTAACAATCAACATTAGTCTATTAGACAAGATGACATGGAAGGCATGTTGCGGGATGCATTTAACATGTGTAATCACAGTTTCCAAACATCTTCACCAGAAGTTCCTAGAGGAAATGATGGGTTCAATGTTGGCATGAATGACTTTGCTAAAACAGGAAGAGGTGTGGGTGATCAAGAACCCAATAGAGAAGCGGCAAAGTTTTTTAAGTTGCTTGATGATATGAATCAAGAACTTTACGAGGGATCTAAGCATTCAATATTGTCTTTCTGTGTCTTTCTTTTTCACTTAAAATGCATATGCGGGTGGACAGGAAATTCTTTGACCCTGTTATTAGAATTTTTTAAAGAAATGTTTTCATTTGCTAAAATCCCTCAGTCTTGTAAGGATTCGAAGAAAATGATAAAGGATCTAGGCCTTGGATATGAGAAAATTCATAGTTGTCTGAATGATTGTATGTTGTATTGGGGTGATAGAATAAATCAACAATTTTGTCATGTCTGCGATAAATCTCGGTGGTTGGATGGAAATATAGAAGAAAATATGAATGATGACGATGGTGACACATATTTATAAAACAAAAACGCTGGTAAAGATTTTGCGATATTTTCCATTAATACCAAGACTGCAACAAATTTTCATGTCTTCAAAAACATCTGATTCTATGAGGTGGCATCATAGTGAAAGGACTGATGATGGCTTGTTAACACATCATGCAGATTCTTTGGCTTGGAAATCATTTGACAATAAGTTCCCATCTTTTGCTAATGATCCCCAGAATGTTAGGCTTGGACTTGGTTCTGACGGTTTTAATCCGTTCAAAATAATGAGTACTTCTTACAGTACTTGGCCGATTGTATTGATTCCTTATAATTTGCCTCCGTGGATTTGCATGAAACAATACTCTTTTATCCTGTCCATGATAATTCCTGGAGAGAAAGGTCCAGGAAATGATATTGACATTTATATGCAACCTCTTATTCAAGAGTTGAAGCATTTATGGGAAGGGGTTGAAACATATGACGCATCAAAAAAGGAAAACTTTAATTTGCGTGCAGCTTTGCTATGGACTATAAACGATTTTCCTGCTTATGCAAATCTATCTGGTTGGAGTACCAAAGGTCGTTATGCTTGTCCTTGTTGTACTACGCAAACCTGTTCGAAATAGTTATATAACGGAAGGAAATTCAATTATATGGGACATCGTCAGTGGTTAGATGAGGATCATAGATTTAGATTCCAAAAACATGTCTTTGATGGCACTGAAGAGTTAAGAGAAGCACTTGAGACAACGATTGGGTCAGATATCTTCTTGATGTTGAAAGATATCAATTTCACTTATGGAAAGATGAATCAAACAAGTAGCACACAGTCAAGGAAAAGATCGAGGGAGATGTTAGAAGATGATGTTGATATTTAGAGTGATGAGGAGGAAGATGAAGAAGATGATCCAAATGAGGCGGATTTGTGAAAGAAAAAAAAAAGAAGTATTTGTTTTTAGTTACCTTATTGGGAGCATAATTTATTGCGTCATAACCTTGATGTGATGCATATAGAGAAGAATGTTTGTGAAAATATCATCAGGACAATTCTTAACGTGGACAAAAAATCAAAAGACAACTTAAAGAGTTAGCTAGACCTAGTTGACATGGGAATTCGTCGTGATCTTCAACCGAAATTACTTCCTAATGGAAAATCACGGTTGCCTCCTGGTTGCTATGGGATGTCTAAGAAAGTGAAGGACGTCTTCTGTAAGGTGTTGAAAGATGTGAAGGTCCCAGATGCGTATGCCTCAAATATATCAAGATGTGTGAATGTGAAGGATCGAAAACTTTCTTCCTTAAACTCACATGATTACCATATCTTGATGCAAGACTTACTTCCAGTTGCTTTACATTGTTCTATGTCAAAGCAAGTGATTTCTTCCATAATTGAACTTAGTAATATAATGAAAGCTATTTGTGGCAAAGTTCTCAAGGTTGAAGAGCTTGAAAAACTTCAAGATCGAGCGGCTCCAACTTTATGCCACTTAGAGAAGATTTTTCCTCCATCATTCTTCACTATAATGGTGCATTTGGTTATCCATCTTCCTTATGAAACAAAAGTCGGTGGACCAGTTTTTTATCGATGGATGTACCCATTAGAGAGGTATACTATGCTAATTGGCTTATTATACTTTTTATCTTAAACATAGTGTTTAATTGCACATTAAGATTGTTATGTATTCAGTTTTAGGTATTTGGGAAAGTTGAAATCTTATTATCGGAACAAACGCTATCTCGAAGATTCAATTGCTGAAGGATATTTAGTGGAGGAGTGTATGACATTTTGTGCAAGATATTTGGAAAATGTTGAAACAAGATTTAACAGACCGGGAAGAAATGATGGGCTCACACATAACAACTTAGCCGAGACATACTTATTTGATAGTTTTGGACAACCAATCGGCAAAGTTGAAGTAGTTGAGCTAGATGATATATCCTGGGCACAAGCGCATCGATATGTGCTTTTCCATAGTTATTTACTGGAATCATTACGCACGTAAGTTTCAGTATAATTTTTAATTTAGCACACAGTCAAGGAAAATTCTTCATTTCTCACCTAAAATGAGTACTTTTTTTATAGTGAGTATAGAAGCTACTTGAGAAGCTGTTTACGTGCTCGAAGATCACAACTTCGCGAGATGGATAAGTTATTTTCGAAAAATTTTCACGAATGGTTAGGAGAAGTTGTAAGTAACACAACTGTTTCTCATTTTATTACAATCAATCTATTATTTAATATATAAATAAAGTTAAATATTTGCCTTTGCGTTTCTTGTAATTGGTTTGGAATGGAAGGGATGTTAGTGAAGAAGTTAAATGTCTTTCACAAGGACCGAATAGAATAGTGAAAAGATACAGTGCTTACATCATTAATGGATTTAGATTTCATACTAAATCCCGTGAAAGATTTAGGAGAACACAAAAATGTGGAGTTGTTGTTTCTTCTTCAACAACAAGCTATACTAGTGCTAGGGATAGTAATCTTGTGGAGGGGGATGTTGATTATTATGGAATTCTTAATGATATTATTGAGTTGGGTTATTATGGCAAGTGGAAGGTCATGTTATTCCGATAGTAATCTTGTGGAGGGGGATGTGAACACTAGTAGAGGTGTTAAAAAAGATCAGTTCGAATTTACAATGGTGAATTTCTCTCGATTAATTCACACCGGACAACAACTGATTGACGAGCTTTATGTTTTCTCATTTCAAGTCAAACAAGTCTTATATTCCAAAGATCCGAATGATGTGAGTTGGTATGTTGTACTCCGCAATACACCTAGAGACTTGTTTGATATGGGTGATCAATGTAGAGATGATATTGAGCAGAGAATAGAATGCTTGCCATTCACGGATCAAAACTTGGATGAAAATATCCCTAGTGCTAGTACAGATGTTCGGTGGGTTCGCAAAGATATTGATGAAGACATTTATGAAGCTTGATGAGAAAACTGAATTTAGTAAGATTATTTTGAAACAAATACTGTGTGTATAATATGTTTTGTACTGTAAATATTATTATTAATGTTCTTTACATTATAGTATTTGATTCTTATACTAATGTTGATTACTTAAAATTGATGCAGATAGCATGACGAGGAGAAAATTAAGAGATATCAATATCATTCAGACCGGTTCCCAATCGGCTGGTGCTACTTGGAGGGTGACACTAGAGTGACACCTTCAGAGGTACCGAATACGTCGACTGTAGCTAACCCACCAGAGGTGCCGACTGCCTCCACAGCTGTAGAAACTGCAGTTCATACGAACTTGAATACAGGTATCGTGTTACAAAAGTGTTAAAAGTACGCAAAATAGTTTGACAGTAACAAGTTGGACAATTGCTAATATATTTGCTTTTGTGTAGTTGATAATGCTGGACAACGCAGAACTCGTGGTCATATGACATTAAAGGAGTTATAGGCACTACCTCCTGAAGAGCGTATTATTGTCTATTATTGTCGCAGCAAATAATGACCAGCAGCCAATTGGTCCCGAAGCACAATTATTGGCTAGCTTTCTCGGCATGATTGCTCGAAATGGGATGAAGTGTCCCATTCATTATGAGTCATGGTGTGACGTGCCGAATGCTGAGAAGGTTGAGATGTTAAAGTTTATTGAGGTATAAGCGTGTTAAATTAGTATTGCATTATTTTAACAATTTTGTTTATGATCGAAACTAACTTGTACAACTTTTCCGTTTCAGTCATGATTTTCTTTGCAGATTCCCACATCATTTGTGATGAAGTCATTGGGAAAAAAATGGAAAGATTATAAGTATGACTTGAAGAAAAAGTATTTCGATCGAAATACTAATCCTAACGTCTTAATACGAACCATACCACGTGATGTGGTTATGTGGCAGTATGAGAGACTCGTTAAATTCTAGTATTCAAAATAAAAAAAAGGTATTATTTACGGATTTTATTTTGGTCATTTACTTATAGTAATTGATATCATACAATTTACGGATTAATAACGTTTATGGTGTCTAATGTACAGGAACGAGAAAAGGTAGGGGTAACCAGTAGACAGCAACAGAAATACAGTCACACCAGCGGTTCAAAAAGCTTTGCCAGAAAAGCTAATCAAAGCTTTCATTCATAATATATTATTATATTAGTGTTAAATATATTTGATCCCATAATAGGACAAAATTATCAAACAATCCGTAAGATTTGAAGTTGCCATAATCCTTGTTTTATCATATAATTATTTGTTCTCAATTATTTTAATTTAGTATTAATTATTACTATTTTGTAGGAGCTTGAGCGGGGGGGGGAAATAAGACGAGTTGAACTGTTTCAGTTAACTCATACCAAAAAGGATGGATCCTATTTGAACATTGAGACTCGAGATATTGTGGTATATTTTGTTGAAACTTGTATTTATTTACAACTATATTACACAAAATATTATTCATTTTATTGTTTTATAGGAGAAAGCCCGAGATAAACTTACTGAGTATCAAGCCGAAGCCTCGGATGGCACATCAATGAATATGCAAGAGGTAGAGAATCAAGTATTCACTGAAGTAGCTGGGAAAGAACGACATGGACGGGTTTTAGGTGTCGTACTGGGTCCGACAACATCTAGCTACTACGGCATTGGTTCTCAGCGGTTTACTGTTTCTTCTTCACAAAACGCCAGTGCATATGAAGTTCAGATGCTGAGAGAAGAAATGCAAAATATGAATAAATGTTTTGAGGAGAATGAAGCAGAGAGACAAGCTCAGTAAGAAGAACAGGATAGACGATATCAGGAGCTGCAGACACAGTTTCAATCGTTGATGAATTTAGTGCAGCAAAGGAATTCATGATGCTCAACGACTTCACAAAATCCTCCATCTCAGGTAATATATCTTTCTTGTTAATTATCTTACTTTTATAACTTAATATCTTATATATTAATTACGTATTTTAACTTTTTTTAATAGGGCTGATGAGAACAACTTGCTGCGAAGAAAACGTTCTTCTTACGGCTATCCTCCAACTTTTACCATTAGTTACTTGTAATTTTTAGGACTGTCAGTGGATTTGATGTGTTAAGTAATACATTCTTTGTACATTTGATATTTGACATTAAATATATTTTTATATTATGCTTTTTTTTAATAATTTATGTGTTTGTGTATTATTGGACAGTTCTATAAATAGTAATGCAGGTATTATTGATAAATATAACTTTTTAAACAAGATAAATGGCAATAATTTTTTTTTTTTTTGCATATTTAGCGACGTTTCAAGCAACAAACGTCGCTAATTCTAGAAAAACATAGCGGCATTTTAAGAACATAAACGCCGCTAAATCTTAATAATTAGCGGCGTTTGAGGATCACAAACGCCGCTAAACAAATTTGTTTAGCGGCATTTTATAATATGAAATGCCGATAAATGCCCCTGCAAAATGACTTTTGGACGTCCTACTGTAGCATTTTAAAACGTCGCAGTAGATCCCTACAAACACCGCTAGTTTAGCGGCGTTTTAGGGACAGACGCCGCAAAATATCCCCTGCCTAGATTTTTCGACGTTTGTGGTGGCTTATTTTTAACGCCTCCACTGTTTTAGTGGAGTTTATAAACGCCGCTATTCTTTAAAAAAAAAAAGTCGAGAAAGGACCATTTGGCTGTAGTGAATATTGGAAAATCCCAAAGAAAGTTTTGGGATAAATAGCAAATGAGCTCGAAAAATTATGAAAACTTCCAATTCTAAGTTTCACAATTTTTGGAAGAGATCGATGAAGAAAAATCCCAAATCGGAGCTCATTTGAAAAATGGAAAAGTTCGGTGCACTAACTCGAAATTCCAAAAGATAATTGCGGAAAAAATAGCAAACGAGCTTAGAAATTATGAAAACTTCCAGATCTGAGTTTTATAATTTTTGGAAGAGATCGGTGAAGAAAAATCCAGAACTAAAGCTCATTTGAAAAATGACAAAAGTTCGGGTGCACTAACCCAAAATTCCAAAAATAGTTCCGGGAAAAATAGCAAACGAGCTCAAAAAATTATGAAAACTTCCAGATCTGAGTTTTATAATTTTTTTAAGAGATCGGTGAAGAAAAATCCAGAACCGGAGCTCATTTGAAAAATGGCAAAGTTCGGGTGCACTAACCCGAAATTCCAAAAGATAATTCCGGGAAAAATAGCAAACGAGCTCGACAAATTATGAAAATTTCCAAATCTGAGTTTTATAATTTTTGGAAGATATTGGTGAAGAAAAATCCAGAATCGGAGCTCATTTGAAAAAGGTTAAATTTAGGAGGCACTAAACCGAAATTTCAGAGATAAATCCGAGAAAATAGCAAATGGGCTCGAAAAAATGTGAAAACCCCCAGAATCAAGTTTTACATTGAATGGAATGAGTTGGAAAAGAGAAATCCAAAATTAGGGTCCATTTGCAATTAAATTAAGTTCGGGGGGAAAAAAGGTAATTTTATCGAAGATACTAAAAAGGGCCAATTTGCAATTAAGAAAAATATGAAAGATGGAGGAAATTCTTGAATATTTTCAAGTCTTGGCTGGCCATGCATAGGGGATATGGGTGAGGTTTGATCAATTTAATTCAGTGGTCACTATCAAGCTAAAAAATGTCATTTTTATTGCCTTGCAAATAGTCCCCCCTCATCTAAAGGCCTAGATGCCTTGTAGAAAAGATGAGTACACTCTTCAATGGCCAAGATCAAATTGCAATGAAATTTTTATTTTCATGAAAACATCCTCTTCCAATGGCCAAGATTATTGAAGAAAATATGAGCACAATTCACCCTATAGTGGAGAAGGGTTCGGCCAAGGGGAGCATGAAGGAGTGGACTTTGTTTCATCCAATGGCCTAGGTGCTTTGTAAAGGATGAGTACACCTTTCAAGGGCCAAGATCAAATGGCAAGATGATATTTTTATTTTTCATGAAAAGATCCTAATCTAAGGGCTAGGATTGTTGGAGAAAAATGAGCACATTGCATCCTATGGTTGAGAGGCCAACTAGCCAAGCATGAGGGAGAGGGAGGGAATGGTTTTTTTCCTTAAGCTGGCTGGTCATTTGTGAGAGGAGGTCAATAGCTAATTTGGAAAGAAAAAGGTTTTTGAAAGAAAGCAAGAGAGAGTTTACTAAGAGAGCTTGGAAAGTAGCCATTTCTACCTAGCTCTAGCATGTTTTTCTTCTTCATTCTCATGTGTTTTTCTTTGTTTTCTATGTGATTTCTACTTCTTTTCATGTGAAAATAAAAGTTTTGAAATGTTCATTTAAGCTTTCATCTTTTCCTTTTCATCAAAAATGGAAGAAAACAAATTTTCACAAATTTTTTTACCATGGCCGAATGCCTTGTTTGTGCTTGCCTTGATTTTTGTTTTGCATGTTTGTTGTGGGAAACATGATTGTGGAAGGTTTCTTATTTTTTTATGTTCTGATTTTTCAAAATAAATGAAGCGAAAGAGTTTGAAAGGCTACATGATCTTGATAAAAATCAAGTGACCATGATTAAGAGAGGGCTATGCCCATTGTACCAACCATGGAGCTCACCTCCATTTTTTTAGTTAGCTTGGTTTATTTTCTGATTTGTGATTTGGAAAGGCTTCATGATCTTGATAATATCAAGTGATTATGGTTAGGGGAGGGCTATGCCCATTTGTACCAACCATGGAGCTCAACTTTTCTTCTTCTTTGTTTACTTGTTTTTCTTATTACTTCCTTGCATGTCTATGCATATTTTGGTCATGTTCTTTGCATCATTTTTATGCTATATTACTTTTAACATCATTTTCATGTTGTGATAAGTCCCCTATATCATTCGGCCATCTCATGTTTTTTTTATTCATAACATGCCTTGCAACATACTTGGTTGTGTCATGCATTCTAGGTCATGTAGTTGGGTTCTCTTGCATTTTGTGTTCTTGACATGCAACATATACCATTCGGCCAGCCAATATATTCTTCATGCTATGCCTCGCATCATACTTGGTTGTGTCATGCATTATAGGTCATGTAGTTAGGTTCTCTTGCATTTTGTGTTCTTGACATGCAACATATACCATTCGGCCAACCCATATATTCTTCATGCCATGCCTTGCATCATGTTTGGTTATGTTATGCATCTTAGGTCATGTAGCTATGTCATGCATCTTAGGTCATGTAGCTATGTCATGCATCTTAGGTCACTTTCCATGTCATGAAGAGAGTAAGTCATTTTTGGCTATTCCATGTCACCTATGCCATGTCATCATTTTATTCCATGTCACCTATGCCATGTCATCATTTCAGGCCATGTCACCTATGCCATATCATCCATGTAACATGCCATGTCATTTGTCATGTCATTTATAGTTTATGTGTATTTTCATGCTATGTCATCATTTCATGCCATGTCATCCATATAACATGTCATGCCATGTCATTTATAGCTTAGGTGCATTTTATGCCATGTCATTCATGCCATGTTATCATTTCATGCCATTCGGCCATCCACATGCCATCACCATGCATTCCGCCATTCACATGCCATCACCATGACCATTCGGCCACCATGATACCTCACACATGTCATTGTATTTTTATGCCATATCATTCATATAGCATGTCATTTGCCATGTCATTTAGTGTTTGAGCCTATTTCATGTCATGATTAAACATGCCAACCATTCGGTCACCATGACTTTTCATCCATGTCATTCTATTTCCATGACACAATATCCTCATGCCATGTCATTTGGTTTACCATGTCATTGTGATTATCTCATTTTGGTTTGCCATATCGATTTCATTCACATGACATTCATTACCATGCTATATCACTTTATGCCATGTCATTCTCATGCCACGTCATCATCTTGTCTTCCATATTACAATGAGAATGCTTATCATGTTTTGGTAACCATGCATGCCTTAATGTCAATTTGCACATTCATAACATTTTAATAAATATGACAATATTCCTGAGTTTAAATAATTCATGGTTTTCTATGCTGGGTCTGCCGGAGAGTATATCATTAATTATTAACAAAGGAATACCCTTTTCTAAAACAAAAATGATTCAGAAAATTTCGAAATAAATAAAACTTTCTATATTTTGCCGAGTTCGTCGAGAAACATGAAAATATTTTTGGGTATTAATAAATTCCGAGTCATTCTCAAATAAAATCATCTATGCTATGTCATCATTTTATGCCATGTCATCTATGCCACATCATTATTTTATGCCATGTCATCATTTCATGCCAAATTCATTTATGCCATGTCATCATTTATGCCACATCATCTATGCCATGTCACCATTTTAGGTCATGTTACCTATGCCATGTCATTCATTTTATGCCATGTCATTCATCTTATGTCACATATGTCATGTCATTTTGCTTTCCATGTCTATTTCATTCACATGACATTCATTTTTATGCCATGTCATTCATATGCCATGTTATTATGTATGCCAAGTCATCACCTTATGCCATGCCATTCATATGCCATGTCATCTTGCTTTCCATGTCGATTTCATTCACATGCCATGACATTTTTCTTATGCCATGTCATTATGTATGCCATTTCGATTTCATCCACATGCCATTTTTCATGTCATGTCATTTTGTTTGCCATGTCGATTTCATTCACATGACATTCATTCTTATGCCATGTCACTCTGCTTACCATGCCATGATAAATATGCATGCCTATTTAATTTTCTTCTTAGCAACATGTTTGCATATTCATGGTTATTTTCAATAAATTTTCAAACACATGGAAAATAAATAATATTTCTATAAATCAAGATTATTCCCGAGTTAAAATAATTCATGAATTCTCTGCTGGGTCTACCGGGGAGGATGTCATCAATTATCATTAAAAACGAAATATCTTTTTGAAAAAATGATTAGGAGAATTTCAAAATCAAGGAAAAATTTCATATTTTGCCGAGTCTATCGAAAAATATGGAAAATTTTATGCAAGTAAATTCCGGGTCATTTTCAAATAAAATATGAATTTTTAAGGGAATTATTTACAAACACCAATTTTACAATTGATTTTTTACCAAGACTCGAGATAACACACGACTAATAAGGTACCATTTTACACGGGCGACGTGGGGGTGCTAATCCTTCCCCGCACGTAACCGATTCCCGAATCCGCACTTGTTTTTCTCTGGTTCAAAACGCAGATTTAAAATTTGGTTTTAAAAACTGTTTTAATTAAATTTAAAATATTTTTATAAAAAACCGATTTTAATAGGTGGCGGATCACACCTAGCCAAAAAAAAATTGGTGGCGAAGCCATTTCTTTTTTTCGAGGCCGTTTTCATACCTTCAACCTTTTATTTCAATCAAGAGGAATTAAGTCGTCTTTTCCTCTGCTTCTATTTCCCCCTCACTCGAACAGGTATTGACAACTTGGCAACTCCGCTGGGGACTTTAGAGAGTTAAGCCTAGAATTAGTCGTGTGTTATCGAAAGTCTCGATTTTGTCGATTTTGGTTGGTATTTATTTTTAATTCCCATTTTCTAATAAAATAGATTTGTTTAAAATGTGCTCATTCTCATATGCATGCATATTTTTATTGTTCTCTAGTTATTTAACTTTTGTGTCATTATTATTCTTTGTTTAATTAATGATTTACATTGTTTAATTTGTTTTTATTAAATTGCTCGGGTTTTAGAATAAGGGTATAGTATAGGTGGTGAAAGGTTTGTTTGTTCCTCCTCACACACTATATTTGCATTTGCTTAACATGAGCCCTCTACCCGGGTTCCATCCTTTAGGTGGATGTAAAGTAACTACTCTCTTGTGAGGTGTTAACCTCCGTATGGGCTAGCGAAACACTTTCGGAGTAGTAGACTACTTACGCCTTCGTGGGGTGATAACCTCTGTATAGGCCTAGGAAATACACTCTAACAGATTGAACCCGCTTTTATCGAGGTGCCTTACTAGCCTTCACCGGCGACAATGAGGAGCAATTTGGAGCCTTTTTAGAACCTAATGCAACCTCATATAGTGAACCAAGGCGAAACCATGCTGAATTTCTGTTAGAAGTACCGAAGCTAGGAACACTCGTAGAAACCTTTATCACCTTTAGCTATTTATTTCAATATCGCATTGATTTGATTATTATATCCTTGTACTGACTCGTTTCCTTTTTTTTGTTTGTTTTGTTTTGCTTTGTTTTCATTGCATGCGTCATGGTTACTTAGGAGTGTTTACCTTAAGCCCGATTCCAATTAGAGGGGTTTTTGTTAAAATCATGGAGCACCGAGATCTTGCGCCAGTGTCAGTTACTTCCAAGACATATCGAGAGATCCAAATAGAGTCAGACAAGCATCAGGTTGACAGGGGAGACTGCTTGGCTATAAGCTTCATGTCTGTTCTTCTCGAGTCAGTTCATTTAGATCTGAGTCAGAACGATTTGACAGAATTAGAAGAGATTAAGGGTTGATGGGGAACTGCAATGAAAAATGAGTTCACTAAGAAATACGGCGACATAGCATTACATCTTCCAATCCATATAGATGAGTAGTTGATCAAGGCAGTGGTATAGTTTTGGGATCCCTCCTACCGATGTTTCACATTCAACCGGGAAGATATGACACCCATCATTGAGGAGTACTCTGTCTTGCTCCGCATTGAGTCATCCACCCCTGATAAGATATATTGCAAGCAGTAGAAGATAGTTAGCTTTCAGAAGAAGCTATCCGACATACTGGTATGGAGATCCCGAATGACTCACCGGATATTAAGAAGAAGGGTTCAAGTGTTTGTATCCCATGGTGTTCTTACGAGACTATATCATGTACAATTCGGAGAGTGATTGTGTGTTGGATGTATTTGCCTTGGCCATCTATGGTTTGGTGATATTTCAAAAGATCTTAGGGCATATTGAGATGGCTGTAATAGACTTCTTTGAATGTCTAAGAAAACACATGGATCTGGCTCCTGCTATCCTTACCGAGACATTTAGGTCACTTAATTTCTGTCGAAGAAAAGGTGAAAGACGTTTCGAGGGATGTGCACAGCTTCTGTATGTTTGGATCCAAAGCTATTTCAGGGGAGACGATAAGGAAAAGCTTTTTCCCTAAATAAAGACTTTCATTCCTCTTAAGGAATTCTACAAGAAAGAATAGCCAAGAAAGGGAGATAAGAAACGGTGGATCATAACTCTTCGTCGCTTAGCCCAAGAAGAAGTCACTTGGAAAGCTCCGTGGATGCCGATGGGATCCATTCTGTATAGTTCTGGAGACAAACCATGGGTTCTATTAATGGGAATTTGGGGAGCTATCAGCTATGCGCCACTCCTGGTACGAAGACAGTATGGGCTCACTTTGGTAGATTTTGCATATAATGAGCCCGGATACATGAAGAAACACGTGAGCTCATCAAAGCATGGAGGAAGTTGCATCAATCAGAATTGGATAGATATACCGATAAAGCTACTCCCAGATACTTGGTTTGGAGAGCCAAGAGGATCCATGACATAGTGCTCTCTGCCGATGATGCCTCTGTTTATCCAATAACCCTTCAGCCAGAGCTGGTAGTACTCTTAGAGATTGAGCTTGTCAGGCAAGAATTAGAAAAGGACAAAGGGAAACTAAAGTGTGAGTATGATAGGCTTCAAAAGGAAGTCAAATATTTGAGGATCGACCTTGAGATCCAAGAGGCCAAGACATGGAGGTTGGTTAAAGAGCGAGACACGACGCAATCCAATATACAAGACTTGCATCAAGAGAACAAGAGGCTAAGAACCAAGGGACAGTTCACTAGAACTAGTAGGTCTTTGAGCTCCCATGAGAAAGAGATAGAAAAGCTTCAGAAAGAATTGGACTTCTAGAAGGGTAAGGCTAAGGACAGCAAGGAAAAGGAGTCCTGATTTTCTCATGAGCGGCAAAAGGGGGGAGATGCCATGTCATTGATATCGACTAGGTTAGAAAGACGCCTGCAAGAGGATGAGCTATTGAAAGCAAATTTGGGAAAGAGGGAAAGGACATCCATGCTACGTAAGGAGAATGAGATACTCCATGTGACCATTCGAACCTTAGAGCATCAGTTGCAAGTCCAGAAATTTGATATTACTGCCATCGTTCGGGAATACAGAGAGAGAAAGACCGAATGGAGCCAGGCGAATAACTTAGATTTATATGCTAGATCAAGGTGGAAGACTGAGACCTTGGGCAGGTGATAATTCTAGGAAAATATAGTTATTTTGCCACCTTTTATACTTTTAAATCGGCTAAGTCCTTGAGGATTTTATTAGGATTTGATTAGTTTTAGATGTTTTTATATTTATTTTCTTTATCCATTTTATGTTTAAAATAGTTATTTAGTCATTATTTATGTGTTTTTATAGGTCCAAGGTGATCTGGAGCTTCGAGGTGCAAAACGACAAAAATTGGTGCAAACCAAGGAGCAGGCATATTCGACCTCTGGAGCGTCTTTCAAGAAACACTAGATCTTAAAGACTTCAAATGAGAAAACTCTCTTCTTTACTTTTGAAGAGGACTTCCATACCTTTCCAACGGTATAAGGAACATCAAAATCGGACAATATTTGGCTAGTCAAAATAGCTAACAAAGTTTGCAAAGATGATAGAATCCGGAGACAGGGCAGAATGTTGGCTTTGCAGCGCCCAGCTACTGTTTGCAACTCGCAAAAAAACCACAAAAACGTAAAAATTACATGTTTCACTTGGTATCGAAGTTTTGGACTCCAAGAGGCCTTGGAAACTTTAAATAAGACTCTTTAAGGTCAGAATAAAGAGGATTGAATATCTAGAAACCTAATTCTCTCTCAAAAAGATAGTTGCCATCAAATTCTCTCAAGAATATTGGAAGCTTGAAGATTGAAGACTCAAGAATTGACAACTCTTAGTTTTCTCTTTTATCTTCTTTATTTTTATTTTGTTGTTGATGATGGTGAAACTATTTGAATATTTATTTTCTTTAATTATCATGAACTAATTTTCTTTTACTAGGATTTCAATGGAACTCAACACATAGTTTGAATTTACTTTCTCTCTCTAGCTTGATTTAATGGTTTATTGAGTTGTTTGTTCAATCTTGTTCTTAGTTGATTGGCCACCAATTAGATTGATTTGTTAACCTAAATACAACTAGACATAGGGAGTTTAGTGTTAGACATGGATTGAATGACACATGTTTCATATTCATTTATTAGGACGAATTGATCTGCAGGTAGGGTAGAAATATACTTACTTGTCATGTGTAACCATTGTTAAAGCCTAAGCTTAATGAGTTCTTCTTTAATTCAATTATCATAGACATATAGTTAATTGGTTAAGAAGGATATTTTTATAAGACCATCGACAGATGCTTATAAATAGATTAGAACTCTAGGTTAATAACTCAGGATCATTAATCAAGTGAAGAGGTAGAGAGAGATTCAAGCGAAGTGTTGAGGGAAGTTATAATCCTAGGCTTTTCTAATTAATTGAATTCACCCTTTTAATTTACTTGCTTTCAGTATTAGTTTCTTTTAATTTTAGTTTTTAATTGCCATCTTTATTTAATTGTTTAGATAAGATTGAGTGTGTTAATTTTAGTACTTAGCAGAATTAATAACAATTCCTCGTGGGTACGACACTCTACTTCCATTTTTCATTACTTGTTTGTGATACGTGCACTTGCGTAGTGAAATCTGACAACAAGAGGCAGCAGTATATAGACCACCTGAGTAGCCAAATCCACAAGGCTATGGTCAAGGCCAGAGAGATGTCGAAGAAGGTAAAGACTCTGAGGCGTGATGTTAACCCGATAGGGGAGCATGGACAACGCCTATTGAATTTCCTAAGGGAGGCTCAATACCAGTATAAGAAGATACAATCTTTTTATGTAACCTGAGAGTGAGAGAGGATATGTAACAAGTTTCCATAAATTAATGAAAAACCTTTGTGCTGAAATTTGATCTTAAGGAAAATACTATTATTTGCATCATCTCATTTCATACAATTAAAGAAGCATGCATTCATTTATCTATTTGTTTGATCAGTCATGCATTGATTTATTCATTCATCCTTGCACACATTTAATTAATAAAAAGAATAATATGCCATGAAATTCTAATCTGTGGTATGTACACCAAGGTTCAAAAATTGGGCGCCCAACCGAAACTTCCAGAGAGAAGCACTCCACATCAGTATAATACTCAATCACAAGTCAGGATCATGGAGAATGAACAAAGAGCCCAAATGGAGAGAATGGAAAGGGCTCAGGATGAGTTGAGGGAACAATTGGCCTAGTCTCAGGCCAAATCGAGGGATCAGATAATTAAGCTGATGGAACTGGTGTCCGTCGCAGTCAAAGGAAAGGGACACATGGAGAATTTAGCCCCGGGATTAGAACCAGGACATCAAGGGGAAAAGAAGGGCAGCAAGAAGCCGTACTGACAAACGGCCAACCTGCACAGAATACTGAAACTCCACCACCGGCAGCTGAAACGCCTTTCGTTTATTTTCAACACAACACAGGGGCATAAAAATAGATGCCAATTGGGATAAACCTTCGGGGCAATCCTGACAGATCCTACCGATATCCCAAACCTGGATGAGCTTGTCGAACAAGAAAAAAGGAACACGGTGCAACTGAAAAGAGTCAAAACAACCGAATCACAAAAGAAATATCAGCTCTTGGAAGAAAGGTTGAGGGCCGTGGAAGGGGGCTGAGCTATTTGGAAGCCTCGATGCTAAAGAGATGAGTTTAGTCTCCGGCTTAGTAATTTCACCCAAGTTCAAAACGTTGGATTTTGAGAAGTATAACGGGACCACCAATCCTTCAGCACGTTTGACGATGTATTGCCGAAAAATAACTAGACATGATAGTGATGAGAAGTTGCTTATCCACTATTTCCAAGATTGCCTCACCGGGTCTGCCACTCGATGGTATAATCAACTCACCCGCAGCAAGATCCGATCATGGACGGATTTGGCTAGGGCCTTCCTAGAACACTACAATCACATCTCTGATATGGTACATGATAGATTATCCCTGCAAAACATGGAAAAGAAAGATACTTAGAGTTTTAAACAGTTTGCCTAGAAATGGAAAGACATGGCTACCCAGGTGCAACCACCCCTGACTGATAAAGAAACTACAGTTCTCTTCATCAACACCCTGAAGGCACCATACTATGAGAAGTTGGTGAGTAATGCCACCAAAAATTTTGCAAATATAGTCATATCTGCAGAGATGATTGAAACCGCGATCAAAAGCGAAAAGATGGGAAGTGGAGAACAAGTCGCCCAAAAGAAAACAACTTCTTCCAAGAAAAAAGGAAGGGGAGGCTCACGTAGTCAATTTCAATAATCGATCTTTTTCACCTCCAACGCCCTTTATACCTTACCCGACCTACAACCCTTACTATCTAGCTATAAATAGCCTCACTCAAAATCTTTTTCTCTACACAGCCATACCACTGCAACTATATCCGATTAGCATATCTCCTCAGATACCCATTCCCTCAAACACTCAAAACTTTCCCCGAAATAATCAAAGGCCTGTAAGGAATACCCAAAAGCCTCAATATGACCCTATCCCCACTACTTACAGTGAGTTATAACCAAAGCTGCTACAAGGTCAACTCGTTGCACCTGTCTATCTTCAACCTTTGAAACCTCCCTATCCCAAGTGGTACGATTCCAACACTTATTGCGCATACAATACGGGGATCCAAGGACACTCAATCGAGAACTGCATTGCTTTCAAGTGCAAGGTTCAGAGCCTTATTGATGTAGGAATTTTGAAATTCGAGTCTAAAAATGGACCTAATATTGCGGAAACCCATTGCCTAATCATACGAAGGCTAAGGTCAACACAATCATGTCAGGGGAGTTTGAAAGGGTAAAAAGAGATGTCAGGAAAGTAAAAATGCCTATGATCAGAGTCTAGCTTGAGATGGTCAAGGCAGGGTTGGTTAAGCCAAAATCAGATGTAAAAAAGATAGTCAGCCAGGTGGAGGACTTTTGGCAATATCATGAGTGCAAGGGGCACGCCATTCAGTATTGTGAAGAGTTTTTAGCAAAAGTTCAAAAGATGATGGATATTGGCAAGGCACAGTTTTTTGAAAAGATATAGGAGCCTGAAATCAGTATGAATGAGATCGGTTATGGGATGGATAGACCCCTGATTATATACTATGACGAGACTGAGGTAAAGGCTATTCCAGTAGTCGAGGGACTCGCTCCGAAGATGATCATAGAGTTGCCGTCACCTTTTCCTTACAAAGGAGACAAGACTATTCCATGGAGGTAGAATGCAGTATGATAATGCCAGGTTCTTCAAATTATTAGGCAGCAGCCGTGGATGTAACCGGAGTGGGGCACCTAACATGAAGCGATAGATATTATGCCCCGGGGATTGTTGAACCTAGAAAAACAGGGGGACCTGACAAAGGAAAAAGAGTAGTGGGACCAGACCCTATGGAGGTAGGACAATCTATTGAAGTTGAAAAAGATCCAACTCCTGCTAGTAAGGTAAAGGAACAGTTGCACCACCAACCGACGAGGATTTAAGTACTTTCACTGTTGCTAAACTCAGAGCCACACCGAAATGCTCTGCTGAGAATTTTGAACCAGGCTTATGTAGCCAACAACATATCAGTGGAGTAGTTAGATCGATTGGTGGGGAACATCATAGCAGATGATTACATCTCCTTCAGTTATGATAAAATACCACCGAATGGAATAGGATCCACCAAGGCTCTCCATATCACCACTACCTGCAAGGGGCACATTCTACCCCGAGTACTCCTTGACAATGGATCTTCTCTGAATGTGATGTCATTGGATACCTTATCAAAACTGCCAATTGATATGTCCTACATGCTACCGAGTTATACCGTTGTCAGTGCCTTTGATGGTACTCATCGGGAAGTGATAGGAAACATTGAGATCCCACTTCAGATAGGTCCTTTTACCTATAAGGTGGATTTTCAAGTGATGGACATCACCCCATCTTACAATTGCTTGCTGGAAAGGCTGTGGATTCACTCTGTCGGGGCTGTGCCTTCATCTCTCTACCAAAAATTGAAATTCGTAATGGTGGGGCGCTTGGTCAGCGTGTTAGGAGAAGAGGATATCATCGCCTCTAATCTACAGATACCCCCTACATAAAGGTAAACGAAGATGCTGTACAATGTTCATTCAGGTAGCTGGAATTTGTCAATGCCGTGTTCTTCACTAAGGGACATAAAATTCCAAAGCCAAGGCTATCCAAGAATAACAAGTTGGGGGTAAAAACAACGGTGGGAAAAGGTTGCAGAGCTGGAAAAGATCTAGAAAAGTATCTCCAGGGGATGGCCAGAGCAATAGAAGTGGCCGAGAAGAAAGACTGATTCGATCTCGGATATATCCCTAAAGCTCACAAGAAAATCAAACAGATTGAAAAGAATCGTAAAAGAAGGATGGCCCGTCTTGCGGGTGTGGATATGGAGTAGGAGCCCATGACTTTCTCTCCAATCCTTCACATCTTTCGCTCGATCGGATTTGAGTTTGGGAGTAAGAATTTCGAGGATGTGATGGTCCTGCTGGAGCAGGCCTTTAAGAAGCTCTATGGAGTTGGAGACAAACAACCATATGAAATGATGGTCAGTATAGCTGAAATAGAGGAATAGAGAGAGGATGGCACTAGTTGGATGGTACGCCCTTGCCCTCCGGGTTATGAGCTAACCAATTGGAGCGTGATTGAACTTCCCATAGTTTTAGGTCTACTCCAGTGTAATGCTCGAATCAACCTTAATTTCTCTTTCCCGAAGGCATTAAAAGTCCTTTCTACGGGCTTATGTTTAAAAATTATCATTTAATAAATAACAACCATGATGCATTTCCTTCATATTGATGTGTCCACATTCTTTCATTATTATTGCCTCTATGCCTTGCTATGTTGTTTTTTCCCCACCTATTTATAGGTGCCCGGATACGAAATGTGAGGGCCGCCCTGTCAATAATTATGAAATTGATTTTGAAAAACCCATCTGGGTGATTTCGACTCTAACGGAGATGTCGAGGACTATGATTTGCCTCCAGATTTGTTGAGAATAATATAACAAGAGGTGAAGCAAGTATTGCCTCACAAAGAGCTGCTGGAAGTGTAAATTTGGGGAATGGAGAAGAAATAAGAGAAGTCAAGATTGGCACTACTCCGAGAATACACGAATGTGTTTACGTGGTCGTACCAAGACATGCCTGGGTTGGACCCTGACATTGTGGTTCACAAACTCCCTCTGAAACCAGATTGCAAGTCAATTCAGCAAAAATTGAGAAGAATGAGGCGCGAAATGCTGCTAAAAATGAAAGAGAAAGTAAAAAAGCTATTCGATGCCGGATTCTTGGAAGTGGCAAAATACCCGGAGTGAGTAGCAAACATTGTCCCAGTTCCAAAGAAAGATGGAAAAGTTCGAATGTGTGTCAATTACCAGGATCTAAACAGGGCAAGCCCTACGAATAACTTCTCGTTGCCTCACATTGATACTCTAGTCGATAATACCGCAAAGAATTTTGTGTTTTCCTTCATGGACGGGTTCTCAGGGTATAATCAGATTAAGATGGCACCGAAAGATATGGAGAAAACCACATTCGTGTTGATGTGGGGAACCTTTTGCTATAAAGTGATGCCATTCGGGTTGAAAAATGCTAGGGCAACATATCAAAGAACCATGGTAACTTTGTTCCACGACATGATGCACAAAGGAATTGAAGTTTATGTTGATGATATGATATGATCGCAAAGTCGTAAGGAGAGAACGAACACATTGCGAATCTTAAAAGGCTCTTCGAAAGGTTGAGAAAATTTCAACTTAAGCTCAACCCGACAAAATGTACTTTCGGAGTCACTTCGGGAAAGCTACTGGGTTTCTTTGTTAGCCAGAAAGGAATTGAGATTGATCCTGATAAAGTGAAAGCTGTTCAGAGCTGTCTCCCCCTCGTACTCAGAAAGAAGTAAGAAGCTTTTTGGGTAGGCTGGATTACATCGCTCGGTTAATTTCACAAGTGATCGATAAGTGCGACCCGATCTTCAAGTTATTCCCAAAGCATGATCCAGGGGAACGGGATGAAGGATGCCAAATAGCCTTCGATAAGGTCAAGCATTATCTGTCAAATCCACCAGTACTAATGACACCAGTCCTAGGGAAGCCGCTAATATTGTACTTGTCAGAATTTGAAAGGTCCATGGGGTATATGTTGGGGCAACATAATGAAACTGGAAAGAAGGAACAAGCCATTTACTACCTCAACAAAAAGTTCACTGAGTACGAGTTGAAGTATTCATTGGTAGAAAGGCATTGTTTTGCCCTAGCCTGGATCGCCCAAAGGCTCAGACACTACATGTTTATCACATGACATGGCTGATTGCGAAGCTAGATCCCCTCAAATACGTATTCAAGGAGCCTTTATTGTCAGGAAGAACGGCAAGATGGCAAGTGTTGCTTTTCGAATACGATATTGTGTATGTAAGCCAAAAGGATATAAAGGGTAGCATAGTAGCCGAATTCCTAGCAAGTCGAGCAGTGGAGGATTATGAGCCTCTGGATTTTGATTTCCCTTATAAAGACCTAATGTGTGTCTCACAAGAAGGATATGAATGACATAGCATATAAATGAATGACATGCATGGCATGGCATGACATGACATGGCATGGCATGACATGGCATGACATGGCATGGCATGGCATGACATGGCATGGCATGGCATGACATGGCATGGCATGGCATGACATGGCATGGCATGGCATAATCTAGATGACATGGCATGTGAACGGATGACATGGTATATGAATGACCTTTATGCTTTTTGGACTTTTCTCTCCTTTTTGAATTTGTTTCTTTTTATTCTTGGCTTTCATTTGCCATTCTTTTATATCACACCTTTTTTTTTTCGATGGCTCCCTTTGTCATGATGATTTTTGTTTTTGATGGCTCTTTTCGCCATGACTTTTTGAAGGAGGATTTTTCTTGCATTTTCCCTCTAGTGTAGAGGGTGATCCTTGATCAAAGTTCAGAGAAAGAAAGAACTCCTAAGGCTCAAAGAGGTGACTAGGGATAATTTTTTCTTAGTGAAAAGAATATGAAAAATGGTCATTGATCATATCAAGCATGAATATTCTCATTGAAAAGCACAGTTTCACACTTTTCTTTGTTTCACTTTTTTTTTATTTTCTTCTTTTTCTTCAGGCATAGTACTTTTTCAATTCGTCGGCATTCACGGGATTTCTTAAGTCATCACTGTCCATCCAAGTTAAAATCAATGCTCCTCCAAAAAACTCTTTTCACCATATAGGGTCCTTCCCAATTCAAAGCCTATTTTTCGCGGGGATCTTTCACAATGGGGAGGACCTTTTTCAGTACCGACTCCCCTCTCGAAATCGTCTGGGGTGAACCTTCTTGTTATGGGCTCGGATCATTCTTTTCTGATACATCTACCCGTGACAAATTGCCTTAAGTCGTTTCTCCTCGATGAGATTCAACTATTCATAGTGAGCTTTAACCCATTTTGCTTCTTCTAGGACCACTTCCATCAAAACCTGAAGTGAAGGGATTTCAACCTCAATAGGCAATACTGTTTCCATCCCGTATACCAGAGAAAATGGCGTTGCCCCGTAGATGTGCGAATCGAAGTACGGTATGTGTGGAGAGCAAAAGGCAAGATCTCATGTCAATCCTTGTACACATCAGTCATCTTTTCGACAATTTTCTTGATGTTCTTATTGGCTGTTACAACTGCCCCATTCATTTTTGGATGGTAGGGTGCCGAATTATGATGGTTGATCTTGAACTGGGTACATATTTCCCTCGTCATCTTATTGTTCAAATTGAGAGCATTGTCTGTGATTATTCTCTTCGGGAGACCATATCGGCATATAATCTCTTTTTTGACGAATCTGCACACCACTAACTTTGTTACATTGGCATAAGAGGTTGGTTCTACCCACTTTGTGAAGTAGTCTATGGCTACCAGGATGAAGCGGTGTCCATTCGAAGCTTTCGGGGTAATGGGCCCGATCATATCCAGTCCCCACATTGAAAATATCCATGGAGCCGTCAAGACATGCAGCAGCGATGGAGGCACATGAATCTTGTCGGCGTATATCTGACATTTATGGCACTTTCGGTAATAATTGATGCAATCCCGTTCCATAGTTAGCCAATAGTATCCAGCCCTCAGAATCTGCTTATCCAGCATGTGGCCATTCGCATGGGTGCCACATATCCCTTCATGGACCTCTTCGAGGATTCTTCCAGCTTCAGCAGAAACAACACACCTCAACAAAACCTGGTCTTTCCCTTTCTTGTAAAGGATTTCACCGTCTAAGACAAAACCCATTGCCAATCTTCTCAGTGTTCTCTTATCATTTTTTCGTTGCTTGCTCAGGGTACTTTTGACTCTTGATGTAATGCAAGATGTCTCTTCCTTGGTGTCTTCGTCGGCTGCCTCTATATTAGAAAGTGTGTGTTTTATTTTTTTGCCCTTGGTCATGCGTCACATTCTCCTCCAACATCCTTGCCACATGGCTAAAAATGTCCCCTCTTTGCATGATGCTTTCCTTAAATGAAGGGCGCTTGTCCCATATTTACATGATGTTTCACTTAAATTAAGGGTGCTTGTCCCTATTTGCATGATGCTTCTTTATTTAAAGGGTTTTCTAGCCTCCCATTGGCCAACAATGCCATCTAGATTATTCTTGTCTCCTATCTTTACAAAATATCTAAAGCCACTTGTCATGAACATATGGCTTACTATTAAAATATCTTCCTAGGTGACATTTTTAATCCTACTTGGCATTATCTCATAGCCTTCACATGCTCTTCGCATGGCTTACTATTAAATATCTTCCTAGGTGACATTTTTAATCCTACTTGGCATCATTTCATAGCCTTCACATGCTCTTCACATGGCTTTGCAATTTGGAGACCTCCCATTGGCCTAAAATGCCATATAGGCAAAGTAGTGGAGAATCTTATCCTTTTAAAAATGTCATCTTGCTATTCAACCTTGGCCATTTGATTCAAGATGATCAAACTCCCTCTTATGATCAGTAGGCTGGCCGAAAATGGCCTGGAAATTTCCAAGCCATTCCTCTTTTTTTATTTGCAAAATGACCCTTTTCGGTTTCTTCGATAAAATTGCATTTTGACCCCCAAACTTAATTTAATTGCAAATGGACCCCAATTTTAGATTTTTCTTTTCCAATTCATCCCATCCAATATAAAACTCAATTCTAGAGGTTTTCATATTTTTTCCGAGCTCGGATTCTATTTTTCCTGGATTTTTCTCTAAAGTTTCGGTTTAGTGCCTCCCAAACTTTGTCTTTTTCCATTTGAGCTCCGATTCCGGATTTTTCTTCTCCAATCCCTTCCATAAAATATAAAATTCAGATCTAGAAGTTTTCATAATTTTTCGAGCTTGTTTCCTATTTTTCCCATAATTTTCTCTTAGAATTTCGGATTAGTGCACTCGGACTTTGCCTTTTTTTCATTTTGAGCTCCGATTACAGATTTTTCTTCTCCAATACCTTCCATAAAATATAAAATTCAGATCTGGAAGTTTTCATAATTTTTTGAGCTCGTTTTCTATTTTTCCCAAAATTTTCTATTGGAATTTCGGATTAGTGCACCCGAACTTTGTCTTTTTTCATTTGAGCTCCGATTCTGGATTTTTCTTCTCCAACCCCTTCCATAAAATATAAAATTCAGATATGGAAGTTTTCATAATTTTTCGAGCTCGTTTTCTATTTTTCTCAAATTTTCCAAAATTGCCCTTTAGCCCCCGAAACCTTGGTTTTACTCAAAATGGGCCTAATTTCTGAATTTTCTTTTTCCACTGCCTTTTTTATATATTGAATTGGAATTGGTCCGAAAATGCCCAATTTTTACATCTAAATTCCTCTCCGATTTAGTTTTCTCCTTTTCCCAATATTAGAATTTTTTTCCGCTTTTCCTCCAACCGGCTTTTCCTTGGGATCCACTTCAAACTGAAACTTTGGATATTTTTATTTATTTATCCTTTATCAACTGGGGGCTTCAATTTCACCGAATCGAGCCATCTCTACAGTTTTTCCCAAATTTGTGAATTTCTTATTTATTCATTAAATCCTTACTTTCTTTTTCTCTTCCAACCAATTCTTCCTTCAACTCCACTTCAAAATCGGACCTTCCAATATCCATATTTATTGATCTTATTCCATTTGGAACCTCCAATTTCGTCCAATTCGATCGTTTACGCACTTTTCCCCAAATTTGCAAAATTAGGTATTTCTCTACACTGAATTTCTGTGATCTGTCTTTTAAACTCTCTATCTTTCGTTGTAGGTCTTCGATTATAAAATTCCTTCACCATTGTTCAATTCAACTTCGAATCTTGATTTTGGTTGAGAGTTGACTTTTTTAGTGTTGACTTTTTTAGTGTTGACTTTTTGGGGTTGACTTTTGGGAGTTGACTGTTTTTTAGTTGACTCTTTATGTGGACCTCTGAAACAAAGTCTTGGAGACCCATGTGGAATGGTGGAAGACTCTTTGCGTTCTAGGAAGTTGAAAGGAGAATTTGCCTTGTTTAGGGGGCCTGGACAAAATTAGGTGTCTACAGATAGGTGCAGAAACCAATCTCTCTTTTAATTTCATAAAAGTTGTTAGACATGCATCATCAAACTTGAAAGGGACATGTTTTTCAAGGAGATTGAAAGTGGCTTAGAGATCTTGGAAAAATCTTTAATGAATCTCCTATAGAACCCAGCATGACCAAGAAAACTTTGAATGCCCTTGACGGAGATTGGAGGTGGGAGCTTCTCTATAGTCTTAATCGTAGCTTTATCTACTTCTATCTCCTACTAGAAACTTGATGTCCTAAAATAATGCCTTCTTGAACCATGAAGTGACATTTTTCCCAATTTAACACCAAGTTTGTTTCTTCACATCTTTTAAGCACTCTAGCTAGGTGATGTAGACATTCATCAAGAGAATCTCCAAAGACTGAAAAATTATCCATAAATACCTCTAAACATTGCTCCACCATGTCGGAAAATATGGCCATCATGCATCTCTGAAAGGTCGCATGAGCGTTGCAAAGTCCGAATGGCATTCTCTGAAAAGCAAAAGTTCTATAGGGGCACGTGAAGGTAGTCTTTTCTTGATCTTCAGGAGCTATAGCAATTTGATTGTATCCCGAATACCCATCCAAGAAACAATAAAACTCCTTACCAGCTAATCTGTCCAGCATCTAATCAATGAATGGCAAAGAAAAGTGGTCTTTCCTAGTAGCTTTATTAAGCTTTCAATAGTCCATGCATATTTGCCAACTAGTCACTGTTCTAGTTGGAATGAGCTCGTTATTAGCGTTGGCAACCACTGTCATTCCTTCTTTCTTGGGCACACATTGAAACTGGACTTACCCATGAACTGTCGAAGATAGGATATATGATGTCTGCATCCAACCACTTGATAATCTCTTTTTTTACCACTTCTTTCATGATGGGATTAAGTCGCCGTTGATGCTCTATGGTAGCCTTGTGATTATCTTCAAGAAGGATTTTACGCATGCAAATTGAAGGACTAATCCCCTTCATATCGGGAATTGACCATTCTAGTGTCCTCTTATGTTCTCTAAGCACCCTAAGGAGTTTATCTTCCTGCTCAGCATTAAGAGAAGATGAGATAATAACAATTAATTCAGATTTTTCACCAAGAAAAGCATACCGCAAATGTGGAGGTAACGGCTTAAGCTCCAGGGATGGTGGCTCTTTAATAGAAGGCTTGGTGGATGATGTTTCACTTGCCGTAAGTCCCAATGGTTCAAACTGAGGAATGGATCTTCCAATACGTGGAGGAGCATTCAACAAATTTAAACATTCAATAAAATCATCATCATCCCTTTCTGAAGTAATCATTAAAGATGCCTCAAGTGGATCAACAGGATAACTATTTTTGAAAATCTTATTTGTAGCACTATCCACCATATTAACTGCAAAACACTCATCAGATTCATTAGGAAATTTCATAGCTTTAAAAACATTAAAAGTTACCTCTTGGTCTTGACCTCTCATGGTAAGTTCGCATTTTTGCACGTCGATGAGAGTTCTACTGGTAGCTAAGAAGGTTTCCCAAGAATAATTGGTATTTCACGATCCTCCTCCATATCCAATACAATGAAATCTACTGTAAAGATAAATTTCTCTACCTTCACTAATACATCCTCAACTATACCTCTTGGATATTTGTAAGATCTATCTGCCAATTGCAGTGTAACTGTTGTAGGCTTAACTTCCCCCAAACCCAATCGCTGATATATTGGTAGAGGCATAAGATTGATGCTTGCTCCCAAATGACATAAAGATCTACCAATGAACTGATTTCCAATTGTGCATTAAATGGTGAAACTTCCCAGATCCTTGAGCTTTAGTGGAAGTTTCTTTTGGAGGATAGTACTACAGTCCTCAATAAGTGCAATAGTCTCAAATTCACCCAACTTCCTTTTCTTGGACAATATGTCTTTCATAAACTTGACATAGCTTGGCATTTGTTCCAAAGCTTCAGCAAAAGGTATATTAATATGAAGCTTTTTAAATACCTCAAGAAATTTTTGGAACTGTTTGTCAAGCTTGTTCTTTTGAAGGCACTGAGAAAAGGGTTGTGGTGGATAACATTGCTTTTTTTCTTCTTGAGCCTTTTCAATATCTTTTTCCCCCATAACTTTTTCTTCAAGAGGTTTGGTTGGCAATTCTGGCTTATTGCTGTCCTCTTCTATCTCCCTTCCATTCCTAAGTGTGATGGCTTTGCAATGTTCTCTTCCATCTCTCCTAGGATTGGTTTCAGTATCACTTGGAAAAGATCCCCTAGGGAGATTGTTAATTGCATTAGCAAGCTGGCCCATTTGTGTCTCAAGATTTCTGAGTGACGCTGAATGGCTTTGAAGTGATGTTGTTTGACTTTGAAGTAATTCAGCTTGACTTCGAAGTCATGTTTTATGATCCTGAAGTGATTCTGAATGAGAGTATCGGTTCTTGCCATGAACTGCATAAATATCTCTTCCATTGATGGCTTCTTTTCTGGAACAGGAGCACAGGCTTGTGATAGAAACCTAGGAGGGATTGCTGGTAGCATAGGATGAATACCCTTGATTGTTATTCCACTAAAAGTTTGGGTGATTTCGCCAACCCGAATTGTAATTGTTGGAATAAAGATTGTTTTGCTATCTATTATAATTTCCAACATATTGCACTGATTCGGCATTGGTTGGGTAGCTATCATCGGTGTGTCCTTCCCTACATAATTCATAAGTTACGAATGGGCTTTGGATAGCATGGACACTTACAGTATCAAATCGCTTTGTCGATGCAACTATCTATGTAGTTAAGGCACTGATTGCATCCGAGTCATTAATTCCTGCCACTTTCCTTAGTACAAATCTTTCTGATGGCCATTGATAATTATTAGATGCCATCTCTTCAAGCAAATCATAGGCCTCATCAGGCAATTTTCCCATTAATGCTCCACCTACAGCGGCATCGATATTAGTTCTAATTTGTCCCAACAACCCATTATAAAATGTTTTCACCTAAAGCCATTTAGGTAACCTATGGTAAGGACATCTTCGAAGTAAATCCTTGAATCTCTCCCAAGCTTCATATAGCGATTCAGAATCAAATTCCACAATAATGTGATATAGTTACGCATCTTTGCAGTCTTGGTCGGAGGAAAGTATTTAGTGAGAAACTTTTGAGCTAAGTCATCCCATGTAGTAATAGAGCCAGCTGGGAGTGAATTTAACCAACTATTGGCCTTATCTCAAAGTGAGAAAGTGACGAGTCTCAATCTGATGGCGTCGTCCAAAACTCTATTATGCTTGAAAGTATTACAAATTTCCAGGAAATTCACTATGTGAGTATTAGGACCATCATTAGGCAACCCCCCAAACTACATTGAATGTTGAATCATCTGTATGATGGCTAGCTTGATCTCAAATTATTGGCTTGAATAGAAGGTCTTCGAATGCAGCCCTTGCACGAGAGGGACAGCAAAATCGCGTAAGGTTTTTGTATCTTCGCCTTCAGTCATTGTATGGTTATGAGTTGAAGCTTGTAAATTCTCCCTTCTAAGTCGATGAAAAGTTCTTTCCGATTCCGGATCAAAAGGGACAAGTTCCAAACTTCTAGATCTCCGCATACAACAACCAAGAGTACTTGAAAACAAGAAAAAGAAAGTTTGAATTAAGACTAAGAATTCTTGGTATTAATATTAACAAAAATAATAAAACAATTCCCCAGCAACGACGATAAAAACTTGTTGTAAGATTTAACTATGCAAGTGCACGTTATTGCAAACAATTAATAAAGTGAAAGTAGAGTGTCGAAACCACGAGGAATTGTTATTAAGTTCATTAAATACTAAAACTTAAATAGCTTAATCTTATCCAAACAATTAATAAAAAGTTGTTAATTAAAATCTAATAAAATAAACTAATAATAAAAGAAAGCAAATTAAAATTGGGATTTAAATCAATTGAGAAAAACTTAGGATTACAATTTTCCTCAACACTTCGTGTGAACTTTTCCTACCCTCTTAACTTGATTAATGATCTTGAGTTGTTAACCTAGAGTTCTAATCTATTTATAAGGATCTTCCGATGGTCTTATAAAAATATCCCTCTTAACCACTTAACTATATTCCTATGAAAATTGAATTAAAGAAGAACTCATTAAGCTTAGACTCTAAAATTGGTTACACATGACACGTAAGTGTATTCCTATCCTACATGCAGATCAATTCATCCTAATAAACGAATATGAAACATGTGTTATGCAATCCATGTCTGACATTAAACTCCCTTTTCCAAGTTGTATTTAAGTCAACAAATCAATTTAATTGGAGATCAGACAATTAGAAGCATTAAACACAAGATTGAATAAACAACCCAGATATCACTAAATCAAGCTAGAGAGTAAAATAATTCAAACTACATGTTGAGTTCCATTGCAATCCTAGTAAAATAAATTTAGTTCACCCTAAACATTGAAAATTCAAAATTAACGAGTTTCACCAACATAAATATTACAAATAAATAAAAGAAGATTAAGGAAAAGAGAAAACTAATGTTTGCAGGACTTGAGTCTCCTAATCTCCAAAACCACTCTTAGCTTTTTGCAAAATTGTGGTGGCTGTTCTCCCCTTCAGAATAATTGAAGCTAAGAGCTAAGAAGGTAAAAAAATAAAGTCCTAAGGGTTCCTATTTAGTTCCAAAGCTCTGAAAAGAAGACCACAGATTGATGAATAACGTAGTGAAATCTTGAAGCCATCGGAGTGGCAGAATGAGGGTATTTTTTGCGTTAGAGTCGCAGGTTTCACTTTTAGATCTAGTCTTTTTTAGGCGTTTATAGGAAAAACCAAGAGGAGAAAAGGAAATAGGAGGCCAGAAGGAAGAAGTGGCCAATTGCGGGATTCTGGGTTGAGTCGTCGGATTCATCATTTAGTAATCGCCTTAGTGTGTCTTTCAGCCTTTTTTCTATTACTTCAGTTCATGCTATCAACCCCATGACAGCATACCCACACAATTAAAGAAAAAATATGCCTTCAAGATCTACGCACAAATTAGAACTTATAATTATGAAGGTGAACCAAAAAAACATCTTCTTGTAGAATAGATGGCAAATGCCCAAGTGCCCAAATTGTTGCTGAGTCCCAAAAACTGGTGAAAGTCAATTGTCAATCATGCAAGATGTGGGTCTCCTCAAGCTAATTTATTGATCAAAGATAAGAGACTCAATAGAATTCAAGTAAAGGTTTGGATATGTTATATGTCCATACAAGAAACTGCTAACCAATATTTTAACTTCTATGAGAAAGCTAGATCAATATCATATTTATCCAGAAAAAACTTATGACTATGTGGAACCATAAGCACTAAGGCGCACATGTCGAAGATATTTTTTTCGAAAGTTAGTTTTGCCAGAATAAAGTAAACATGGTATTACCATCAATGGTACAGATAAATTCAATGGTATTAATATCAATGGCTCATATTCCAAGAACATAGACATCAAATCTTTGGAACTAAAACTTCCATGTACGTTAGCAACAAATTGATTAACTAAAACTTCCACGAAAATTTAGAAGCAAATTGATTATTCCAATTTAACCATGTGAAAACTTTAAACCATAAATAGTGCTGACATTAAACACCAATATCTAGTGACTCTATTGGTTTAACAGAATCATGTAGTGGGAAATAAAGAGGAGTTTAATGAATGCTTTTAGTCTATCTCATTCATTCATAAACGAAACAGGCAAAAAGTTGCATATAAAATAGAACAACAAGCCAGGAATGGGAGGTCTTATTCAAATTCTGAATACTTAACAACATGCACAACATGAGTAAGAGAATCTACTAAATGTATCCTCAGTTCCTTACAAAACTAACATAAAAATGACATGATAAGACAAGTATCCTCTGCAATTTCTTAACATGGGTCATGCAGACTTATGCCATGATGGAAATAAAATTATTAGCCTTCCAGATGACTCACACCCACCTACTCAAGGAAAATTTTTGCCATAATTACCAAGCCACATGAAAACAAACAAAACAATAGTATAGAGAGTAGTTGGATGATGAATTGCACTTTCCAATCAAGCAAAGATTAATCTAAGAGTAATCCCTACAAAACTATTTGATCCGTCATGATGAACCAAAAAAATTAAAGAATAGCTCAATGGATGCACGATAATTATGTCTGAACTGAAGTAGAGGTTGAAGTACAAAATCCTACTGAACAAGAAATCTAATACAAGACTAACCGCACACACACACACATAGAGAACAATAACAAATTCGGAGAAGATGACAATTAAGTTAACTTAGCTCTGAATTGAAAGATTACCTCTATAACCATCACCATGACAAAGCCACAAGCTATAGCATAGATTCAAGCCATGAGAGATCAAGACAAAGAACTGAAAGAACATTTTCTAAAGCAATAATCTTATAAAAATTATACATTAGTTAGATATCATACATGTTCAATAAGGAAACCAAAAAGATTAGTGTTTTAAACCTAATTACAATGAATAAGGACAAAACTGTTAGTATATGCCCTAGAGCCAATCAGATTGGACATGGGATATACAATTAATAAAGCAGACCTATCACTATTCGTTAGTGATACAAGGTTTTCCCTCATGTTAGTACGATAATAAAGACTTATCAAGTACTAATCGAGTTAATCCCATGGAACATAAAGGCCTTGTAAAGGAATTATAAAGAGTTATAATTGTGAGATCCTTGTGCATCAAAGTCATGTTCCTAAAACTATTCCTAGTCATCGTATTGCCAAGATGGGGCATTCGCAATGCTCAAAGACTAGTACATGTTAAGCCTTCTTAGTTGTGAAGTAAGCAACCGATCTCATAGGTTGAAGTATAAGGGATACTTGGGATAACATATAGGTGCTTGTCTGTTGAACAAGTTCACTGATCATGGCCCGCTATGAGAACGGGCCATGAGAAACTCCATTTAGTAATGTCACTCTAGTGTCTATGGAAATGTTCTCACGTGCCAGTCGTGTAAATAGTCCTCAAACTTGTGATACTAGGTCAGATTGTATGGAGAGTGGCATGCTTTGATTTCATCCGTATGGGTCCCAAGAAAGGATGCTTATGGTAGGGTGATTTTGGGTATGATATGAACCATCCGAAGATGGATGAGTGATCTCAAGAGGATTCACCACTCCAAGTGACATCGAAGATATATCTCATATGTTCTTGGCTTCGGTTAACTTGATAAAGTCTTTGGTCAAAGCACGATGGATTTAGGAGAAATCGTTTCTCTAAATTCATAAGGTCAACCATAAGCTGCAAGAACTAATATGGATTGAACATAAGTAGACACTGCACCATGCTCTTGGGCTTTCCGGGATATTTGATGAAAGGACCGTATTACACTGATAGGTTGGTTACTGATCAAAGAGGTCACTTTAACTTTTTAACATTTGGGTGGTCATGATGGGTTGCTAGATCTCGCTCTTGATCTATGGGTATAGGTTAATGAGATTAACCTATACGCATTGCCAAAATGTTGGGAACCTAATGGGTCATACACAATAAAACGATAATATTGGATTAAACTTGGGATTTGATTAAGTGGGACTTAATTGAATAGAAGGTTAATTTGGAGGATCTAATTGAATAAGTTCAATTTAGGAAGGTTAAGACATAATTTGGATTTGGGAAATCCAAATAAAGAGGTCTTAATAGGACAATATGGATAAGCTTGTCTTAAGTAGACAATGTCTAAATGTAGACATGTCTTAAGATAAGTTATCTTGGCCGAAAATTTAAAGAAGTCCAAAATGAGAAAAAGTTTCTTATCTTCGAGGAGTTATGAGTCAAATTCTAACTTCTCGTATTTCACTAAATCGTACATTGCCTCGATTATGTCTAATTCCAAACTCAGCACTAAGAATTAGTGTTTGATTAGGACTCTAAACTTCTCGTATTTCACTAAATCGTACATTGCCTCGATTATGTCTAAGTCCAAACTCGGCACTAAGAATTAGTGTTTGATTAGGACTCTAACACTTGCTAGGTGAAAGAGTTTCACTTGAGCAAGGAGTCTGACTAAGAATCAAACTTTGTTAAACCGAGATGGTTGAGTCCAATTAGGACACTAAGAGGTTGATTGAGAATCAAACTCTTATCCTTGTGAAATCAGGCAATGAACATAGTCATAATCCGGGATAACTTCGACCTCGACTTTAAAAGTTAGAGTTTTGGTTGAACTGGGATGCTTGAGGTTGAAAGAGTTTCACCTCAACTAGGTTGTTGTAATTAATTCAAACACCTATCCCTTCCCTATCTCTTGACAATCGAACATGGACACAATATGGGGTAGATTCGGCCAAGCATACTAAGGTAAGTAGTTGGCTAGAATTTAAACACCTTGGGGTAGAAGAATTATTCTCTTGATGGGAGTTTTAAGTGAGTTTAAACTCTACCTTATCCCCATTATTGTGGCCGGCCAATGAAAACCAAGAAAGATAGAATTCTTTAATTGGTGATTAACGGTTTAGGAGAGGTAATTTTACTTGTGAAAAAACTTTAGAGTTTTGACTAGAGAGAAAAATCGTTTTCTGCTTGAGAAAAACTCAAGATTCGGCCAAGAGAAAATCACTATAGCCGAACCTCCTCCTTGTCAACCTTTTTGATTTTTCCTTTGTTAACACACCATTAGAATTGTTCTAGTGTGGGTTTCAGCTAGAGAGAAAAATCAAAAGAGTGAACCTTTTGATTTAGACCAAGAAGTCTACCAACTAGCATTGATGAATCCCCAAGTCGTGTGAAAGTGCCAACATATGTTCATGTGGATTACTGTTGGAGGCAAGACACCTGTGTTGCTTGTGGTTTTGGAGAGATTGTGCAGTGACCATCCCGTTGCTGAGTTCGTGCAGGGAACGGCACACTCAAAATTACGAGATCTTGAGTAGGTATGATCTAAATCACTTGGTTGATTAAAAAAATTTATTTACTATTAACCCATGTAAATCACGATCTAAAGATCCTGAAGGATCCGACTGTCTCTTTGTTTATTTTTCTTGTTTTGATATTTTTTTTAAGCATGAGGCCGGATTTCCCAACAAAAACCCGTTGTGATATTAAATCCATAGATCCAACATGCTCCAAATTTTCTATATGATAATGTAACAAGCATAGAATTAAATTCTGTTATGAGTTCATTTACCCTTAGGACTATACATACAACTCTCTTTTTTTCCTGAAATATAGGCACCTATATCTAAGTTGTTAAGTTCAAAAGAGAAGGAGAGAGAATATAAAGGGGTATATGCATTGAGCAGTGTTACCAGAATAAAAGAACTGTTTTTCATCCCTTGCTGCCTACCAATTTCTTATGGACTTCATCAAAAGCACAGAGCATGGCTGAACGCATGTTTGCTATCTCTACAATTAAAACACTACAATTAACATAAAATTAAAACAGAAACGAAAAAAACCCAGAAAACCTAACCTTGATTTTGATGGTCCTAAAGTTGAGAGAGAAAGGAAAGACAAGGGAGTGAGAAGAGAGGCGGCTTGACCGGCGGCTTTGAACCGCTTACCGAGGCAAAAAAAACAAATAGAAGGGAAGAAAGAAGAGAGAGAAGCAATGGAGGAAAAAAGAGAGAGAATGGGAAAAAGGAGGGAACCGCAAGCTAGGTCTCTTACAACCCTAATAGGGGTCAATTAAGAGGAAGAAAATGAGGAAAATCAACCAGGAAGCATGGGAGAAAGAGAGAAGGTAGAGGGGCTGACTTGCCGCTAGCGAAGGGGCTATATCCAGTAGTTTCGGGGTCAAATGGGGCTAGATGGTGGCTTGGCTAGAGGGAGTGGTGCTGGAAGGGAGGAGGATGAGAGAAGGACGGTGGCTTGGCGGGGGGCGTAGGAGAGACAAAAAAAAAGCAAGTTGGCCGGTTTAATAAATTTTTAAAAAATAATTTTAATATTAAATATAATTTATAATTAATAAAATTATGTATTTGACTTAATGGTAAAATCTTTAATCTATACTGTATATAAAATATCTGACTGAATTGATGTCACAAGTCAAATGATCTAACTCAATTGAAAAATTTACAAAAAAAAAAAAAAATTATTATAAATATAAAATTAAAGGTATATATATATATATATATATATATATATCTTCTCTTCCAAAACATTTTTTTTTCTTTCAAATCAACACTTTTTATACTTGCAAAGTAGGTGTAGCAATTCTAGTCTAAAATTAACAAGCTAAAACATTCAAATTTTATCAATTACAAAAAAAAAATATTGAAAAAAATGAAAAGAATAATTAAACCAATTTTACTAGTTAAATTTATTTTTTACCGATTCAATAGATTCTTGGTTCTGTATATCATATCGGACCGGACAACTTGTCGATTTTCTGTTGAACCAATTTGATCGAAAAATTCGTTTTTTTACATCATTGAGAAAAAGAAAAAAGAAGAAAAATAAAAATTTATTTATTTTTTTAAATATCTAAAAAAAAAAATTATTGACAGATTTTTCGATCTAAGAATTTCTTTTACCGACAAATTTTAATTAAATTCAATCCAAAAAAGTTATTTTTAATTAATTTCAATTAAAGAATTAGTGTTGAAAATTTTCGTGATTGATTCAAATGCAAAAGACTTTTGACGGATTAGCGACAAAAATTTCCGTCACTAAAATTAAATTTGACAAATTTATTTAATTTTTTGGAAAATCATTTACCGATGGAATATTTGATTTTTTTCAAATTTTTTGTCAAAAAAGATTGGTGGCAAAAAAAGTTTCCAACATTATATTTTAGACAAATTTTTAACGAAAATTTTTCCATCAAAAATCTATCGGAAACTCATCTTTGCAAATTCATTTTTTTCTGTCAAAAATTCATCGAAAGAAATTAACTTTTTCCAATGAATAGATTCTATCAAAAAAAGAATTTTTTTTCTTGTAATAATTTTGGATTTGGATCCTTTAAGTTTGGATCATTTTAAATTTTGTTCAATTCAAATTTAAATCTTTTCGAATTTGAAATCGATAATTTCACATTGTTAACTTTTTTTTTAGTTAAATCAAGTTGATTAGTTTCGAATTTGGACCAATTTCACCAAATTTTCTGTGAGGTGTGAACTACAAAATTAGGGGATGAGTTGTATTTTTTTTAGTACAAATTTAAGTTTTTTCTCTCCTTTATACATTTCAATTTGAAATTAAAAATTAACTCTTAATTTCTTCATCCAAATGCATTACACATATCAAAGATATATAAAAAATGCCCACCACCAGCGACGACAGAACACAAAGAGTGACCTCTATTTGATTTCAAGCATTAATTTTGATTACATGCTTGACACAAAAGCATTCAAATGAATCCCAAATGTCAATTTTTGAATTTTCAATATAATAGAAATTTGGTTTGTCTAAAGTTTTGTTCACATGAGATGCACACTTGTACCTAATACTCAAATCTTCTTTAGTCAACGCCTACCAAACCAATTAGACCAAGTAAACATAGAAGTAGAATTGAGAAATTTAGAATTTAGGGCTTAATTTAATTGATTTATATTTGATGCATGAATAACAAGTTAGGTTTAGGGTTTAGAGTTTAGATTTAGGATTTAAGATTTAGAGTTTATTTATTAATAAGGTGTCATCGTAGGATTCACTATCGCTGTATCGATTTTTATACATTCACAGTGCATCAAATACAAACCCTAATTTAATTAGTTTAATTATATCATATAGTTATCTTTAAGAGGTGGCATCCAATAAATTTGATATTCGAATCTCAACATATGCAACCTCTTCTCTTATTTAATTACATACTACGATTTTTTTCTACCAAAAAAAATTGAAATTTTAAAATTGATACATACATTTTTGAACTAAATTAACACATTCTATAATTACTAGTATGTATTGATTATCAAAAGGGAAAAAAAAAAGTGTAATTGTATGAATGTATACATGTAAATAACTGACAAAAAGCAGAGGAAAAAAGTTAAAAACTATTAATTACCAATAACTTGTCATTGTCTTTCTAGATCATGTATACCATGATCTTCATTCTCTTCCTCACATGATTTAACTCTTGATATTGATCTTTCTCTACTAAGCATCCTCCGAAAAGAACTCAATCGTGAACCAGAGTCATTGATGATCTTAGCGGAGGACAATTGGACACCCACATCTGTAGTCCCTTCCACACTATTGCCCGTGGAATTCACTCTATCAAATGATTGAGCTGAGGGAGCAGCTGAAGAATCAACAATCGCCTATAGAAGGACCTTCACGAGGCTCCGGTTGTCGTCGTGGCTCAGCCTCCATTCGACAAAGAGGACATGTGGAATGCGAGGCCAACCATTTGTCTATGCACTCTGCATGGAAGATGTGCTTACACTTTGGTAAAAGTCCGGCCATCTCGTCATCCTCCAACATGCTTAAGCAAACCGAGCACTCTATCACCACCATGATACATATCACCGAATTCATTGGTTTGCTTGAACAGGAATATGGGCAATGAGTTGATAAACATGGGATCCAGTCCGGTCTTGGGTGGCTCACCAGACGTGGTTAGGCCTATGCTACGAATGCGTCGGAGAAAGGCTTGACGGCGGCGGCTGGCTTGGCGTCTAAGGACACACCTTGCATAAATGTGAAGTGTATTGACAAGAAGAAGAACAAGTAATAAAGATATAACTGCGGTAAGCATGATCTTGCTATTGAGATCATAAGTGTTCCTGTGGGGAAAATGTCGGATATTCTCGTTGTCGGCCACGATTTGTGTGGTTGAACGACGATTGAAGGTGAACAATGGAGGGAGGGAGAAGTAGTTGCCTTAGAATTCAGGTTGGGGAAAACAGTGGAAATGAGTTTTTCTTGTTTTTCGATGTGAATTGTGGAATGCGTGGGAATCTGGGTTTCTTTGACTATTGATTTTTATTTGCATTCGGCTTCTATTTTAATAATAATAATAATAATAAAATACAAATCCATACGTTTCCACTTTCCACACGAATGTCAATGGGGAAAACACTTTTCTCTTTGACATGAATATTTACTCAAAAATGAATATATCTATTAGTTAGTGATATACTTTTCAAAGAAAAAAGTATTAGGTAGTGTTGATTATTAGAGATATAAAATCCGACCGATCGATAGATTTTAAACCGATTCGATCCGAATAGAAATTTTTTTTTTTTTTTTAAATGGAGACGAAGCAGAGCGGTGCGATTTTTTTTTTGTTTGAAAGGCAAAGATGGAGCAGTTATGGTAATTACCTGCTCCGCCCCGCCCCAAATACTGAAATTATAATTTTCCCCTTAAATATTTAGCTTTTAAAAAGAAATAATGAATAATATAATTAAACCTTTTTTTTTTTTTTAAAAACCTAAACCTAATACTTTATTTTTTTTTTCTCTTTCTAGATTAGAAATATGTTTATATTGAATTTATATTTAAATTTTTTACAATACTTTATTGTTTGAAAAAAATAAAAATAATTAATAAATATCAAATGAGGCAAAACGAGACGATTATAAATGTAACCGACATCTATTAAAGTAGTAATAGTATTGAAATTTCAACATCCACGATGAAACGGAACGAAAAGCAACGCAGAACAGTGCTATGACGAAACGAAGACGGATATTGCAAAATCTGCCCCGTCCCGCTCCATTGCCATCTCTATTCATTATCATGTATAATCAATATAAAATACAGAATTAAATGATTTATAGAATCGTTGACTAATAGCGGCTTGATTTAGTAAGGCTCTTGGCCTAGTTATAACATTGTTTCATGGAAATTTTCCATCCGGGGAGTTCTTCCAGCTGATATTATTATCTTGTTCCTGCTCAAATAATTGAATTTTTACAATAAATTTTATCACATCAATTGAATAAATAGTTGGGATACAAGTATTAAAGCGAATAGTTTTTTCCTTGCTTTAATACATATGATGTTATTATCCAGAAGGTAGCAATAATAGCAATTGTTGTTTTTTGGCAATTACATAGATAAAACATCAACTCCCCTAGACCCTTATTGTCAACAAAAAAATGTCGTTGATATAGTATAAATAAATTATGGAAACATATTAATGCCAACTTATACCATGCTACACTTCACTTACGAAGTCACAAAATTGTATTTTAGGAAAAGACTCAGCCTTTTGTCCTTTTACTCATGGCTTTGCGCTTGTTAACTTCCAGATATCTCTTCCTTAATCGGATGGCCTTTGGTGTAACCTGCATGTCAGTTAAGTATTATATCAGATATCTCAGGCTTAATTACAAACATATTTAGGTAATGGAAACGACTAGCAATGACAATGTATACATTCAGGCACCAAAAAAATGTTATTTTCTGCTTCGGAATCGGGAATTTGTAACAACTCATAACTCCAGAAAGAATCGGGAAAAAATTGGAATTTGTAACAACTCATAACTCCAGAAACAGAAACATATTATTTGAAGTAGGACTTGATAACTCGAGAACTTGAATAATAGAATACTGGAGAAATATTCTCCAGATGAATCAAAAATGGAAAGCACAACATCAAGAGTAACTTACCTCTATAAGCTCATCAGAAGCAACATAACCAATGGCTTCTTCAAGAGTCATCTGGACACAAGTACATTCAATTGTCATAAGTCAAATGCAAAGCTGAAATAATGTTTGATTTGAACTAAGGCCAAAACTGACACAAAAGTGTCACAATATTATTTTGAAAGGCTTGTCAAAAGATTTGAATGACCCATCAAGATACATTGATGACATCCAACCGTGACCAATCAGGGTGCATTCCAGCACCCTACCATTAAGTTTTATGAACGCCAAGGAAGAATAGCCCAGATTTCACATGGAAAGAAAAGAAACATTGTCCTTGCAAATATAATGCAGTGTGATGTGTGTCAACAATCAACAGATGAAAGATGAAACAAACTTAGAAGAAATAGAACCAAGTATTTCCAATGGTAGAAAAAGACATACAAGCCTTGGAGGAGATAGTTTCACATTTTCGTCCTTGCCAGCAGCACGCATATTTGACAGTTCTTTACTCCTAACTGGATTCACCTGCAATAAGGCAGTCATTGCAAAAAGGTCAGTCATCCATAAAAAAACAAGGCCTGCTGCAGGGGAACTATATCTTTTCTTACATCAAGATCTGTATCACGTGAATGTTCACCAACAATCATGCCATCATATGCCTGTGAGCCAACAAATAAACAATAATTAGAGTTTTAAAGAAGTAGAGCTGGACTGAACCTGAAAGAAACCACCCAACTCACACAACCAGAACTTGATTCAACCCGTTTTCACTTTAAAAGTTAACAACCAAAATCCAGAACTTAAACTAAGCAAAAATATATTATTTTCTTATTTTAAACTTCATTTTAACTAAAAAATAATAAGTACAATAGTATAAATTATTATTTTAAAAATGAGCTAAACTTTATTTGATTCATTTTAAAAGTCGACTATCCAAACCAACTAGATTTTAAACTTGGAGTGACCGGAACCCAAAATGACCTATACCCAAAGTGACCCCCTAAACTGAAATGACATGAAATTCATAACCCGACCCAACACGCCTAATGTCTACCTCTATACAGATGAAACAGATTTAATTAATAAATTGGCTGATAAAGTGTGCCTCAATTATTTAAATAACCAAAAATAGATACCTTGGTTGGTGATGCCCTTGGTTAAAAATAAGACTCATCTTCCTTGGTGTATGAGGAACACTGAACCTTGAAATTTATTATGAATTACTAACTGAGAAATAGAGACAAAGCTGTCATGCCATCCTTATACACAAAGGAAGGTGAGTCCTATTTTTACCAAGCAGCATCACCACCAAGGTATCTATTGTTTGATTATAAGTTTGTCTCATACAACTAATTTAAGTGTGTGTTATGGACTTGTCAACTTGAACATTAGTTAAGATCCACAAGAGATCATTTAGAATAGACGTATCACAGGAAGTAAAAGAAGAGCACGTAGCCTAATGGTTATTGCCTTCCCACAATAAGTGCATAGTCCTGGGTTCAACTGTGGTATAGAGGGTGAGGGTACTGAAAAGTATAATCTCCAGTTGCATAATCCTACCAATTGATTTTTTAGAACAGTTAAAAACAAAAGAATAAGAATAAATAACCCATTGGAAGGCCAGTAACTTATGAATTAGGAGAATGCAGAGGCAAATAAGCAAGTAATGCAATTATTAATCTCAACATGGAAACAACCTCCATCCCAGGGATCACAAAAAGAGTTCCACGAGCTTCCAAACTCATCAATGCATAAGCTGTTATTGTACCATAACCCATTGATACCTGTTTAGAGGAAACAATAAGTATAAAGTGGCAGCAGCAATTATATACATTTTGGTGTATAAAATCTTCAAAGCAGTAACAATTGTTAAATTATCTTAAAAACTAGTATTCTCACACTTATAATAGGGTATAGTGAAAGCCAAACAGTATATAATATGCCTATTATATTTTCAATGACTACTCGTCCATTGTATTAAATTTTGTCCATGTCAGTTTTTCAGCTACATTCTTCTTCTACTATTAAATTATTCAAAATATGTCCCTCTATTGAATGTATTAATCTACTATTCAAGTAGAGTCTAAGACACACCTATTCCATCATAAATGTTTATTTTTTTGGTAGAAAGTAGAGGCATACATTTTTTAAGTAACTAGGCTTTGCTGACTTGTAAGGGGACATGTAATAATCAACAAATGCCTATTATAAGGCTTCTTTAGACCAATGAAAACTTCACACCCACCCAGTTGCAAATGTGTGCATGTATGCAAACACATTCTAGATTGGGATAGCTTCATTAGGTCTTTGCAAAAAAAAAAAAAGGAAAAAAAAAACGAACCACGTATTCTGTTCGGATCGAATATTCATGTAGAATCGAACCGACCAGTTGGGCCAGGAACCGGCAGGCTACCCAATCCGAAAGTATATGTCAAGCAGGATGATAGTTGAGCCAAGCAAGAACCGCTAAAAAACCGGAAAACCGCGAACCGTTGAGCTTGAAAATTTGAAAATATTGGATAAAATCATTTAGAATATATAATTGAAAAGATTTTTGGGTCAATAAAATTACATTAAAGCCCAATAAAAATAATTAACTATTAGCCCTTTGCTTGTTGTAGGCCATGGCTAGACTTGTGTTATGCCTAATGTCTATGCCTTTTGCTTGAAGTAGCTTGTTACTTGTAACTTTGTGCTTGAGTTTTTATATTTAATGTGTTTTAACTATGTTTCTTTAGATGTTTTAGGGTTTATAACTTTTTATATTTTTTTTCTATTTGTTAAAAATTTTCTTTATTTTTTAATTTTTCATTACTTTTAGAAAATATCTAAAATTCAATATTCCTACATGTTGAACTGGGAAACAAACATCCACCTAGTTCAACCTCCAATCCGGTTTTTAAAACATTGATCTAGGATACCGGCTCGGTTCAATTCATGCAGATTAATACTCAGAAAAACCCGAACCAAACCAAATAAATCATATTCAATGCAAGTAATTCTCAAATATATATATATATACAAAACATTAAAGGAGGACATCCTCCCTTCAAATTTCAATACATGTATTGGTAATTTGATCAGCTTCCAGCTATTAATACAATATGACATCGTTTTTTCACCAATTAAAGTTTCATGCCTTACAATTGGATGGGAGCCATGAACTTTCTATTCTCTCGTAAACCCACATCTTACACTTTCATATACTTCTCTATTTCTAAATACTTCCCCAAAGAAGTACTACTATTATCTTCTACTATCTTTCACATGGAAAAAAAAAAAAAAAAAGTTGCCTCTCTCTCCTCTCTTAAACCTGTGACAAGTTATTTCTAATTTTATGTCCATTAATGAAAATTAATTAAATATGTAACTTTATTTAAGAAGTTATGTTATATTTATGATACTTTTACGAAGTTATTCTCAACAAAATTAATGAAAATTACTCAAATAAGTATTTTATAATACTTAAGTCCGTTAATAAATATGAACTTGTAAATACTTATGTGAAATAATTTTTCTTTGAATATGTTAATCCATGACAAGTTTTTTATTATTTAATATGTAGTTTTAGTAAGATTTATACCTATTAATAAAAAATTTAGTAATGAAGACAAAGTAAAAAAGAAGAGGAAGAAAAGTAGATTTTCTTTGGGTTGGGGAAGGAGGGATTCAAACCCTACTCAAAAGAGTAAGGGATCATATACCAATCATTGAGCCAAACGCTAAGTTGCTTTTCTTTTACATGTGATATTGAGCTATATACAATGAGAGATAGCTCTCCCGTTCTATAGATCTCACCCTGCCCATCCCAAGATTCAAGCTTGAGACTTTCAAGATGAAGTCTTAAACTCTAACCATTAAGATGTCCATTCATGTCCATTGATGACATAGAGAACAATAGATGGTGAAAAAAGAAAGGGATGTAATGAAGAAAAGAAAAAAATTAAAAAGATAGAAATAACCTTTAATTGTATATAATGATGTTAGTAGTTCTTAATTTTTTTAATCTCAAATTCTAAATTGATCCTTAACTAAGAAATTTAAATAGACCAGTCTGATACATGAATGAAAAACTTTTTTGCTTAAGATTTTTTTTGTTGACAATACTAAACATTTAGTTAAAAGCTCTCAAATATATTTAACTATTTGATGACAAAACCAGCTAATGTTAATTTTGAAATAAGTTTAGTAGCTTAATAAATATGAAGTGAATATGTCCCTTTTGGCCAAAAAAAGAATATGTCCCAATTACATGCAGCGAAGCACGGGGGTGGATCGCTAGTTCTAATGGTTAGACATGATACTTACCATGCAACCCTCCAGACCTTATCCTACCCAACCCTAAATTTAAGCCTAAAAGACAAGCATTTCAAGAAAGTCCAAACTGCATCTCGTCTTTCTTCTCTCCATTCTTTCCTAGAAAGTCCCTTACATGTTTTCTTGTTTTATTTCATTTTATTTTTCTCTAAAAAACTTTTAATCAAAACAGATTTAAGTTCCTCTCATTTTCTTTGGGCTTCTTTTCTAGTATAAAATTTCCTCAAGAGTATTCTAGACCTACAGAAATCCAGCAAGATCCGACTAGATCTGGTTTCTCTTTTCATTTCTTCCTGCAAATTTAACTTTTCGATTGATATTTTTTTAGAAAATTTGAGACTTTAATGGCGCTCAGTAAAGTAGTTGCTCAAGTTGGAAAAGCTCATCTATCAAGTTGAAAAATCAAGACGGAAATTGAAACTAAACCTAATTCAATAAGATGCTATTCAAATTTCTCCTTATTCAATTTAGTTTTGATTATTAAGGCCTCGTTTATTTCATAGAAAATGACTTCTGCAATTTTTATGTTTGTTTGGAAAAAATTTATTGGTCAACGAAAAATGAATTACTAGTGAACGAAAAATAAAGCTTGTTTTTTTTTTGGAAATTGTCTTCCCTTTTTCAAAAGGAGAAGAAAATTTCCACAAAAAAGCTATCCATGGGTAAGGCTACTCGTCAAGGCCCGTAAGCTTAGTTCAATTTAAGTCGGGCCTTAAACATGATTTTTTAGGTCAAGACTTAACTTGACTCAAGTCTAAATATTATTCTATTAATAAAAAATATTTTTATTTAATTTTAATTTTAAAAATGTTTCAAAATATTAACATTTAAAATAAAAATTCTTTTAATATTTCAATTTTGAGTATTATTGAACTATTTTTCATATTTTAATAATAAATAATATTATATTATTAACATAATAAATAATATTTTATTATTTAATAATGAATATTACTTCATATAACAGTATTAATTATTTTAATAATATTATTTATGTTACTTTGACTCGGTTGTGAGTGTCGAATACAGGTATGTGTTCGACACGGGTGTGTTCAAATTTTTCTAAGTTTTTCATGTATTTGGAAGGTTCTTGGAGGGTCATGTCCCCATACCCATGTCTGGATATGTGTCGGACACAGGTACTTCAAGAAAAATGAAGAGCCGGAGTAAAATAGAATATTATCAATATTTTTAATCATTTCATAAAATCATAGTATTTTATTAAAAAATATTTTTATATTACTATTTTAATAATAAATATAAAAACTATACTTTTTTAAATCTTTTTAATATAAAAATTTACTATTTTAATAAATATAAACATTTTTAATATTTCAATAATAAATATTACTATTTTAAATATTTTAAATTAATAGAAATAATATTCTAATAATAATAACTATTTCAAAAATAATTGAAAATATTAATATGATTATTGCTTTAATAATAAATGGTATTGTTTTAAGAATTTAATAATAATATAATATTTTCAAAAATAAATAATAAATATTTTAATAGCTGTCAATATTATTATTTGAAAAAAAAAATAAAAAATTCTAAGAAATAACCAAACAACAAAAAACATTTTTCATTTAAGTCATCTAAACATCATAAATCTCTACTTTTCGAAAAAAATCTTCACATTTTCCAAAAAACCACTTTCCATGAGAAAAACAAGTCTAAAATGCAAACCCGAATAGTGCAGTTCAGTTTTATGTGTTTTTCAATATCCAAACGATCCGAACTGAATACACCCGTAGTGACTTCTTTGTCTATAGAAGGTTTATGCCTAAGTAGTTCCCCTTGACAGCAACTTGTATCACTTGAAAGAACCACAAACATATACATAAGTTCAAATAACAAGTTCAGAATTTGACATCTTAATTTTCATTAAGGAAGAGGAATATAAACTCCAGCTGCATGAGTTTCCTTCTCATAGCCGGTAGCGACCTAGATAAAAGAGGACGGTAATCGACAACCAGCATAAAACTTAGGCAAATCTAATGAATATAGATCATAATGGAAATTACGCTCATGATAGGGTGTTTCTTACGAGCAGTGCCCTCTATGGCTAGAACACAGCAAGAAGTAAGCAAGCTCTGCTGCATCAGCACCCAAGTGTAGTACAAAACTATACTGCATAACTCTAGCATGTTGAATCTAACTATATTAAATTGTATTGCAGAACAAGTTCTTCTAGACCTAACATCTGATGAAGGCATATCTTTGATGCTATAAAAGATTTCAAATGTTGAACATATGAAAGAATGTCTTCGTCTTGAATTTTTTGCTTTCATCAATCATTTATATCAATAAAAGAAATATCATTTAAAGAAGCTTTAGGTTAATGTGTCTAAACAAGCACAAAAGAATAATTATATTACACTCACAGAAAACATCATGGTAGTTAAGTCACAAGAAAGCATTATGCAAACATACCAATACTCCTTTCCTGACATTTCCGAGAGGACCTCGATATTTTTCATACGCTGCAAAACAAAAAAAAAAAAAACAGATTGCAGAAAGTGTGAATGAGACTAGGAAAGTTATCTTGTAAACTGGATGTGGAGTTTTTAAACTTCACAATCAGTGTTAGAGAGTTGACACTTGTCCCAGGAAAATTATCTTGTACACCGACTATGGAATTTTTAAACTCCACAAGCGATGTTCACACTTGTCCCATTAGGTATATTTATAAAAACTAATAAATTAACTAATTATAAATGGGCATATAAAAAGCATCTAACCCATCTCGTTGTGTTTGAAAATTCCACCGACAATATATAGAATAATAAGCCGACTACGAAAATTATCTTATACACCGCCAATGGAGTTTTTAAACTCCACAAGCGATGTAAGGGGGTTGATACGTGTCTCATTAGAATATATTTATGAAAATTAATAAATTAATTAATTATTAAATGGAATAAGAAAACCATCTAACCCTGCTTGTGGAGCTTAAAATTCCACCACCAGTGTATAGTAGAATAATAAGCCCATTCCTTAAGATAAGCTGTCTCAAAATTTAATCATGTTCCCAATATGTTTTCAACACTAAATACAAGATAACAAAAATCTTTTTTTTTTTTATATTAAGTGAACCATGGCATGCAGGTTGAAACATTTTCTTTATTTTTTTACAACACAAGCCTATAAATAGAGAAAGCACAAGCTCATTCAATATGTTATCATTAGTGGATCAAAACCAGGGAAGAAATAATCTCTATTTCCAAACAACCAAAAGATTCTGCTTCCAGAGAATAATGACATGACAACAAGATGCAATGGACATGGAAAACAAGACCAATAAAAAGGAAAGAGAAGTATCTCTGGAAGAAATGCATACTTAGAAAAGCACGATGCATAAATCCAGTTCCACGTGTATCACTGCTGAACACACTTCTGTAACCAACCAGGCCCCTAACATACAAAATAAAAGTATAAGTTTATTTTTTTCCCCGATTCTTACAATAAATCAGCCCAATAAAACAAAATTCTGATAGAATTTTCATGAAAGAAACGATCACGTCATCTCAGCTTATATATGCTTTCATTGAGTGGTTCTTACAATCTGCTCAACTACTCCCACACTGTCATCGTTTGCAATACTGGCAAATATAGAGATGAAAACTAATAATTCTTCAAATTAAAACCACCTATTAGATAAACTATGCATGAATTTAACCACCATCCCCACCCTAGTCAATATTAATTTAACAACATGCCCCTTCTTCGTGGCATGATATCCTGGAATAAGATCCATCTAGCACCCTAACTATTGCAAGTTGTTTGTAATTCTATTATCTTCTGCTGCACATTACAAGGATTAGACAACAAGATCTCACACTGCACCTCTCACAGTGGAGTGCAGTCAATCAAGGCAAAAGCCCAATGGCTAAACTTCTATATTGCAAGATGTATTATCAAATATCACGTACTTCTCTAATTGCCATGAATGGATTGTTCCGAAACTCCATTCTTTAACTTTTGGCTGTAAGAGAAATTGTGTTACTTTATCAGTTCGGAAAAATGCATATGATTTTTATTCCTTTCCACGAGCTCAATGGAGAAACCTAGGTTCCATGGCAACATCTTTATTTTGGTCTTCCAATTATTTATTAGTGTTAACTTTTTCTGTTTAGTAATCATTTTCATTTTTTTCATTTTACTCTCATGTTGATATAGGACAGAGAATTTTGCCCATTTGGGGTTAATGCTGGGCTAATGTTGAAACGTTAGAGAACTTTTGGTTTAGGGCCACAGTAGATATTAGGATGATGGTTTAGGAATCACTTAGAATTTGCAGCAATGAAGATTATATCTCAAAAGAAAGCTGACAGTAAAGGAAAAAGTTGACAAAAATTTCTGGGTAGAAAGAATATAGGGGTTAGTTGGGGAATTGAGGGATTTAGCAGGTGGGAATTAATATGAAATATGGGACAAGGGTTACAGTTGAAACTTGAATATTATTTGTTGTTAAGTGGTGTTATCCCACATCTATTAAGTTTTGGGTTTCTTATGGTCTTATATTAAAGTTAAGCCCCTCCAACTATTACCAATTGGTTTTAGGTTAGATGCTTAACATGATATCAGAGCCCAGGTTTTGTTATATTGTTCTTCCTACCTAACCCCATGTGAGGTTGACGATCCTTGGTGAGGTTGTCCACGTGTAAACCCTGTGAGCTACACCTGAGGGGAAGTGTTAAGTGGTGTTATCCCACATCTGTTAAGTATTGGGTTTTCTATGGTCTTATATTAAAGTTGGGCCCCTCCACCTATTACCAATTGGTTTTAGGTTGAATGTTTAACATTGTATCAATGCTCTGGTCAATGATAAATGATTGGTCAAGGATCATGTAAATTAAATTTAAATGGGAATTTTTCCTAACTGATTAAGAGATAACAAAAGATTTATTCATTTCTAATATTATAAATGTTCATGCAGTAAGAAAAAGAGGGGATTGGCTGAGTATTCCATTTTTTCCAAGTCCTGCTTAGAGAATAAACTGAGTACTAGATATGAAATGTGTTTTAGGTTGCAAAGAAGAGATGCACTAGTGTAAGGAAAAGGTTTCTCCACTGTGAATTGTAAGCCAAGAACACTGTAGCAGCAAGAGAAGGTAGGAGTTCTCAATGACTCAATCATGTGTTCTCAAAGAACTCTTAATAACTGACATTTTGAACTGTGCCAAGTCTGGGAATACAAAAAGATGAAAATGGCTAAAACCAACTTTTCCTACTTGGATTAGGACTCCTGCAATCATTAGACTTGGAAACCTAATTCAAATGATAGAAAAAGTTAAAGCTTTAATTACTCCAAAAACTAACAAGAGATAAGACCCAACAGACCTTGTGTAAGCATTTAGAAAGAAGAAATTTATTGAAACCTTGGAAAACTAAAACTTACTCAACCAATCAACTATTATAGAAAGGACCTACTCACAGGTCACCTTTCCTTGGACCAAAAGATCATCTTAGCCTTTCATTCCCAAAGAGGAAAAACTTCACCTAACCAGGCTACTGATGCACCATCATGTATCTGTTAGTTCTCACCTTTTTCTTTTGGGGAACCAAGTATTAGTATTTACTTTATGTTGGTTTAAGCCCTGCAAGCCAATCTAGTTAGGCTTGTAAGACACAATTTTTATAATTTCATGTACTGCACATTATAGTTTTTAATTATAATAAAGGTATTTCTTTATCCATAAGTTTTGTTATAATTTGTTATAAATAACTTGTGAAGATAAAGCCCATGAAACACAATGGTCTTGCAAAGGAATTGTAAAGAGTTACAGTTATGAGGATCCTTATTATTCAAAGCCGTGTTTCTAAAATTGTTCCTGATCATTATATTGTCAAGACAGAGCATTAACAATGCTCAAAGACTGACATATGTTAACCCTCCATGCACATGTTGCATGCAACCGATCTCATAGGTTGAAATATGGTGATACTTGGGTATAACATGTGGGTGCTTGTTGGTTGAACAAGTTCACTGAACATGACCCGCTATGAGAGTTCCATTTGGTATTTCACTCAAGTGTCTATGAAAATACTCTCATGTGTCAATAGTGTAAGTAATCTTTTGACTTGTGACACCAAGTCATCTTATATGTGAATTGTCATACTTAGATTTCATCACGAACGGATCCCAAAAAGGGATGTTTATGGTAAGGTGTTATTGGGTATGACATGAAGCATACGAAGAAGGATGAGTGATCCAGACGGATTCATCACCCCAAGTCATATGAGGGGACGTATCTCACATGTTCTTGGCTTATATTAACTCGTGGAAGTCCTTGGTCAAAGCAATATTTAAATAGTTAATATTAAAGCTGCAGGACTAATATTGAATAGGTCAAAGAATAGACACTGAACCATGCTCTTTTATCCCGGGATATTTGATGAAGGGATTGAATTACACAGATATATTGTACATGAAAATCTTGTCAAAACCTTATTGACTCTCTCGGCATTTGAGTGGTCATGATGCATTGCTAAATGCCGCTCATGATCTATAAATAAAAATTGGAAATTCTTAAGTAAATTTAATTTATAATTATTGCCAACATGTTAGGGGCCTAATGGGTCACACACAAAAGGTGATTATTGGAATTAAAATGAGATTGGACTAGATTAAATATTCATTAAGTACAAGAGACTTATTATGAATATTTAATAATATACAAGGGCTTTAGTGCAATTAGTCCAAAAGTTGGCATACACTAAACCTAGTTATATAAGCCTAATGTTTTGCCGCCCTCCTCTAACCTAAGATAGACGTCGCGCGCCTCTCAAGCTCTCTCTCTTGTGATTCGGCCGCATAGGTGAAGAAGAGGAAGAATTCGATTCTTCTTGCTATCTTTCGAATCAGCAGGCTTGAGAATTAAGGAGGAAGGTTTCTTACAACCAGGACAACTAGCATTGTCTCTGGCAGAACACAATCTCAACCTTGTGAAGGTTTCCCGAGTCACCTGTGTGGATTACTGTTAGAGGCTGGACAATTTGATGACTTTGGTTTGCGACAACCAGGCTTAGTGTACAAGAACAAGAGGACCTGCGATCTGACTTGAGATTTCGGCAATCTCAAGATCTGAGGTATGAGATTCGGCTTGTTATTTGTTCTTGACAGGATGATCGTTTTTTGAATTCACAAGCAGATCCATAGTGGGATTCAAGCTGCTTTGTTTAATTTAGTTTAGATTAAATTTTACATGATCTCTGTTTGAGCATGATCGGAATCCCAACAGTGGTATCAAAGCCTCGTTTGTGTTATTCTTAATCGATCTATGCTTTAATTTTACCGTTTAACAAAACTGTTTTGTTCTTTCAATTATTTTGATCCGATTATCACTAATCGAGATTTACTCTTATAGTGTTCCGGTGAAGGCAGCACTTTATTCATGATTAATTCTTATTGATTAATTGGTTTAAAACTGTTTTAAACTGATTAATGCAAAGGGAAAAAGTTTGGTAACAATTACGAATTATTTGAGCCAACTATGCGCCGATTTGGTGTTGTTTTGAAGCAGAAAAATGCAGATTTTTCTTTGCTATTTTTAATGCAGTTTTAGATGATTTTATAGGTTTTAAAATAGCTTAGAATTGTTTTTTGCAAGCCTAAAAGACCATAAATTGAATGGACATTGAAAACGTTTTGACGCAGTGAAAATCGGAGAGAGAGACGGCAGCAAAAGGGGTGCGTCGGCTACTGCCTGTAGCCGTAGCCTGTGCCTTTTTCTGCTAGGGTTTGCGGCTACCTCTGCTTGTTCACTGCATGTGGATTTTCGACAATGATAAGTCACTAGCGTTGTAGTGTCCTAGTTGAACTGCAACACTTGGATTGGTGACCGTTGTGATATTGTTGAAATTCGTAAGAATTGACATGTTATAAATTTCCAATGTTTAACTGGATGATAATTTAATTAAAGGAAATAGTTCTAATTGGATTAGAATTTATTCTAATAAGATTTTAATAAATGTTAATTATTTTTTTAAAATTAAATTGTGGATCAATTATAATCAATGAATGGTAACTAGAGATTAAAGTATTGATTATATGTTCATAAATTGATTGTGAATGTATGGGATGATTATGGACTTAGACCCAATATGATTGTGGATGGTTAGATTTACCTAATTCCCCCCTCAAATGTAACTTGAGGTTTCTTTATTACAAATGTAATTAGTTACATCAATGTGTAAAATTAGGGATAGATAGGAATAATTTTTATAATTTGTAAAATAAGGAGACGCAAGGCGCCATGAAGACAAAGAGATTACAGACAGGCTTTGAAGATCTCTATGTAATCACCTAGGAATTTGACCAACTAATTTCCTTTGATGGCTCAAGGAAATTAGATTAGAAAGTCCATAATCATCCAAGTAGAAAGCATGTTATAGATTTATTTTTATGCGATATTATAAATGTTATGCATATTTGGAACGATGAGACTTATTTGTAAAGAAGAAGGAAATCCCTAAATACAATATTGAGTATGTTTCGCATGATAAAGTTGCCTTCCATCATCATAACAAGATAACCAGAGTTCTTCCAGTAGGAGGCTTGTTGAGTCACTCAAGGTCAAACTACTGTACGAATATTTTGAGTTATGAGGATGGGTCTTACTCAACTAATATCATGTTGTCCGGATGCGCCTAACTTGACCACATGATATTAGAGGCAAAGTTAGGCGAAGTACATAAGATGTGCTTAGACAAGAAGTTGTCAACTAACTGATCTGGGAGTTGCATAGAGATGCAATTGATAATATGTTATCTATCGAACTAGATTTGTTGTAACTTGTTGAGTCACTCAAGGTTGCAACATGTTGACAGGGATCCCAGCCCACTACAAATACCTTGATGAGATTTTCGAATAATAATGATGGCTATTATCTCGAAAAATTAGTGGGAGTTCCAATAAGAGATTTAATATCTCATCTTGAATTGGTTTAAATACATGAAATACTAATACAAGCTTTTTCCATATTAGGTTGTTGAAAAATGATTAATACTTTAACTGCACTGCGCGGCATTTTAAATGCCATTAGTCCAAAATGTTAGGATTGGTAAATGAGATTGAGAAGTGTTCTCAATGAAAGGAAGGTTGCTCTCTTGACAAGTCAATAAGAACTTATAGAAGTTTCTGGATTGACTGTGTTTGTGATTGAACTGAATCTTTCTACTATTAAATCTGATTCCTAGATAATTGATTCAGGATGCGGTTCACATTTATGCAATGACATAACATTGTTGAAAGGAAGTAGAAAGTTAAGCAGAGGTGAAGTAGCTCTAAGAGTAGGCAATGGTGCAAAAATTGCAGCATTGGCCGTAGGAACATGTACTTTACCTTTGCCTTCTAGCATGAGATTGGAACTGAAAGAGTGTTATGTTGTTCTAGTGTTGTCTAGAAACATCATTTCGATATCATACCTCATTATTAATGATGGTTTCGAGATAAGAATAAAGGGCAATAGTTGCTCCATCATTATTAAAGACATACACTATGGATCAACTACATTACATAATGGTTTATATGTTTTGGAAGCACAAATGCTAGTGTTCAATATAAATATCAAGAAAGCAAGAAAGAATGATCCAAATAAGATCTACATCTGGCACTGTAGACTTGGTCATATCAATAAGACAAGGATATCCAAATTGCATAAACATGGGTATTTGGAACCCTTTGATTATGAATCATATGGGACATGCGAATGTTGTCTCCTTAGTAAGATGACCAAGACTCCCTTTACAGGAAAAGGTAAAAGAGCTGGTGTTTTATTGGGTTTAATACATTCAGATGTATGTGGGCCACTGAACACAGCTACTAGAGGAGGTTACTCATACTTCATAACCTTTATTGATGATCATTTAAGATTTGGTTATGTGTATCTGATGAGGTACAGTCTGAAGTTTTTGAAAAGTTCAAAGAGTTCAGAGCTGAAGTAGAGAAACAAACTGATAAAAATATTCTGGCTCTTAGATTTGATCGAGGAGAAGAATATTTAACTCAGGATTTCTTGGATCATTTGACGAAAAATGGACTTCTGTCGCAATGGACTCCACCTGAAACTTCTCAACTTAACAGAGTGTCCAAGAGGAGAAATCAAACCTTGTTGGATATGATTCGGTCCATGATTTCTAAGGCTGACCTTCCGATATCCTTTTGGGGATATGCCTTAGAAACTGCAACTTACCTTTTAAATAGGGTTCCAAGCAAATCGGTAGATAAAGTACCATATGAGATATGGAATGGTAGGAAGCCATAATATCTTATCTAAAGATTTGGGGATGCACTGCTTATGTGAAGCGTGTACCTTCTGATAAGCTGGGAGCTAAATCAGAAAAATGTAAATTTGTGCGATATCCTAAAAAGACTGTTGGATATTACTTTTATAGTCCTATTGATCAAAAGGTGTTTGTATCGAAACACGCTGCTTTTCTAGAGAAAGAGTTTCTACTAGAAGGATTCTTTGGGAGTAATGTAGAACTCGAGGAAGTTCGAGAACTAAAAACTGACATTCCCTTGGAACCTGAGCCATTGGTTGAAGCATTAGATGCTCAACCTGATGCTCAAGAAACACAAATACTCCGAAGGTCTAGTAGGGTGTGGCAAACACCAATAAGATATGAATTTCTTTTAGAAAGAGATGATTTGCCTGTTGAAAATGAACCTACTACATATAAGGAAGCGATGTCTGACATCAATTCCAAGAAATGGCTTGAAGCCATGAAATCTGAAATGGATGCCATGAAAGTCAACCAAGTTTGGACTTTAGTTGATAAGATAAAGACAGACATTGATGGTAACATACAAACGTATAACGCCAGATTAGTAGCAAAAGGTTATAATCAAAGTTGAAGGCATTGATTTTGAAGAAACTTTTTCACCATTTGCAATGGTTAAATCCATTAGGATTATGCTTGCTATTATTGCATACCATAATTATGAAATATGGCAGATAGATGTAAAAATTGCATTCCTTAACGGGAATTTGCAAGAGGAAGTGTATATGACACAACATGAAGGTTTTTCATCCAATCCACTTCTAATAAGGTATGCAAGCTGCAAAAGTCCATTTATGGACTAAAGCAAGCATCTCGGAGTTGGAACATTATGTTTGATGAAACAATTAGAGAATTTGGTTTCATTAAGAATCCTGATGAATCATGTGTTTACAAGAAGGTAAACGGAAATGCAATTGTATTTCTAGTGCTATATGTTGACGACATATTGCTCATAGGATACAATGTACCTATGCTTCAGACGACCAAAGTCTGGCTTTCCAAACAATTCGCCATGAAGGATTTGGGAGAAGCAACATATATTCTGTGACTTAAGATCTATAGAGATAGATCGAACAGGCTGCTTGGATTGTCCCAATCTATTTACATAGACAAGGTGGTGCTAAAGAGGTTTAGCATGGATGAGGTATGTTACATGGTGTACATCTCTCGAAAGAGATGTGTCCTAAAACAATTGAAGGACACGAATGGATAAGATCTCGTATGCTTCGGCAATTGGATCTATCATGTACGCCATGTTGTGCACAAGACCAAATGTATCGTACACTCTGAGTGTCACGAGCAGATACCAAAGCAATCCGGGTGAAAGTCATTGGACTGTTGTGAAGAATATCCTCAAGTACTTAAGAAGAACTAAGGATATTTTCTTGGTCTATGGAGGGGTTGAACTCCAAATTAGGGGTTATACAGATGCTGGATTCCAAACTGATAAGAATGACAGTAAATCGCAGAGCGGTTACGTATTCACCTTAAATGGAGCTGCAGTCAGTTGAAAAAGTTTCAAACAGACTACAACTGCAGATTCAACAACATAAGCTGAATACATCTCTACGTGTGAGGTAGCGAAGGAGGCAGTTTGGATTAAGAAGTTCATCACTAAACTTGGTGTGGTTCCTAGCATTGTTGATCCAGTACCACCTTACTGTGATAACAATGGAGCCATAGCGCAAGCTAAAGAACCAAGGTCTCATCATAAATCCAAACATGTATTACGGCAATATCACTTGATTCGAGATATAGTTCAAAGAGGTGATATAAGTATGGAAAGGGTACCCAAAGAGGATAATATTGTTGATCCTTTCACAAAGGTTTTGTCCCAGCAGAAACACAATCGTCACATGTAAGGACATGGGCTTAGGCACATGGGCCATTGGCTTTAGTGCTAGTGGGAGATTGTTGGTGTAAGCCCTGCAAGCCAATCTAGTTAGGCTTGTAAAGCACTATTTCTATAATTTCATGTATTGCACATTATAGTTTTTAGTTATAATAGAGGTATTTCTTTATCCATAAGTTTTGTTATAATTTGTTATAAATAACTTGTGAAGATAAAGCCCATGAAACACAATGGCCTTACAAAAAATTGTAAGAAAATTATGAGGATCCTTATGCATCAAAGTCGTGTTTCTAAGACTGTTCCTGATCATTGTATTATCAAGACAAAGCATTGACAATGCTCAAAAACTGGCATATGTTTAGCCTCCATGCACATGTTGCATGCAACCGATCTCATAGGTAGAAGTATGGTGATACTTGGGTATAACATGTGGTTGCTTGTTGGTTGAACAAGTTCACTAAACATGACCCGCTATGAGAGTTTCATTTGGTATTTCACTCAAGTGTCTATGGAAATACTCTCATGTGTCAATAGTGTAAGTAATCCTTTGACTTGTGACACCAGGTCATCTTGTATGTGAATTGTCATACTTAGATTTCATCACGAACAGGTCCCAAAAAGGATATGTGAATGCTTATGGTAGGGTGTTATTGGGTATGACATGAAACATACAAAGCTGGATGAGTGGTCCAGAGAAGATTCATCACCCCAAGTGATATGAGGGGTTAGATCTCACATGTTCCTGCCTTATATTAACTTGTGTAAGTCCTTGGCCAATGCAATATTTAAGAAATTAATATTAAAGCTGCAGGACTAATATGGAATAGGTCAAAGAGTAGACACTGAACCATACTTTTTCATATCCCAAGATATTTGATGAAAGGATCGAATTATACATGTATATTGTACACGAAAGGCTTGTCAAAACCTTATTGACTCTCTCGACATTTGGGTGGTCATGATGCATTACTAGATGCCGCTCATGATTAATAAATATAAATTGGAAATTCTTAAGTGAATTTAATTTATATTTATTGCCAACATGTTGGGGGCCTAATAGGTCACACACAAAAAGTGATTATTGAAATTAAAATAAAATTGGGCTAAATTAAATATTTATTAAATACAAAGGACTTATTATGAATATTTAATAATATACAAGGGTTTTAGTGCAATTAGTCCAAAAGTTGGCATACACTAAACCTAATTATATAAGCCTAATGTTTTGCCGCCCTCTTCTAATCTAAGATAGACATCGCGCGCCTCTCAAGCTCTCTCTTGTGATTCGGCCGCATAGGTGAAGAAGAGGAAGAATTCGATTCTTCTTGCTATCTTTCGAATCAGCAGGCTTGAAAATTAAGGAAGGAAGGTTTCTTGCAACCTAGACGACTAGCATTGTCTCTGGCAGAACACAATCTCAACCTTGTGAAGGTTTCCCAAGTCACCTGTGTGGATTACTATTAGAGGCCAGACAATTGGATGGCTTTGGTTTGCGACAATCGGGCTCAGTGTACAAGAACAAGAGGACCTGCGATCTGACTTGAGATTTCGGCAATCTCAAGATCTGAGGTATGAGATTCGACTTGTTATTTGTTCTTAATAGGATGATCGTTGTTTGAATTCACAAGCAGATCCATGAAAGGATTCGGACTTTCTTTATAATTGAGTTTCCACTACTTTGTTTAATTTAATTTAGATTAAATTTTACATGATCTCTATTTGAGCATGATCTGAATCCCAACACTTTATTCCTCCAATGACTTAATATTCTTTTGATCAGTAATTCCCACTTGTTGTATTTCAATCACTTGTACATTCCACGCCCAAGTCTGTCAATTTATGGCACATATTGCAAGAAGTTGCTAAAAGAAATAATTGAGGCCCTACCATTTCAATTCTCTACTGAAAAAAGAAAACGCATGCACAAATTCTAGGTTCATGAAGAAATCATCATTCAAAAGGTATTCTGGGTTGAAGAATAATTTCATTTTCCAAAAGACAATCCTGTCTTTAGCACCATTCCCCCACCCACCCCCTCCTTAAAGAACATCTCACTTTAAAGCCCAAAGAGAATGTTCACAAGAAAAAGATAACTGACCTTGATGGACAGGTCAACGACAATCTAGTTCTACCAAAGTTTCCAGGGACAGGACCCATGTCTGCAACCTCAGCTCGCCTATGAGACAGAGCTTCCATAACTAACCCCACATGCTCATCATTCACCTGTAGTAACAAATTAATTTGCCAAGTTCGAAAGTATATAATAGAAGGAAACCAATTAATGCCTAAATCTGCAGTTCTTACCTCAATAGTCACTTCCTCAATAGGCTCAAGCTTTTGACCATTCTCAGTTTTATACCTGATATTACACAAGAATATTTCCCAGAGAGAAATTTATGATTTGCAAATGAAAACTACATACATATAAGTGGAACTAGACTGACCACATAAATCAGAAAAGACATCTAGTCAGGATATGGATTTAAGGCAAAAATAATGCATTCAAGTTAGTTTCTTATCATTTTGGCTGTCAACTAGTCATAAAGATTCAATCAGTGGCTATGTTTACATAAAGAATGCTCCCTTTAAAATCAAAATTGCCACAAAAGGCATTGGTTCAAATTTGTATCAGAACCTTCAAATTTCAATCTCATAAATGTCAATAATTAACATCATGCTAAACCTTATTTGTTTTCCAAAATCACAATAAGTTCTATGAACAGACCAACCACAGTTTTTACTGTCAACTGGTCATGAAGGTTGAACCAATGGTTATGTTTATAGAAAGAATGATTAAACTCAAAACTGCCACAAAAAGAATCGATTCAAATTTGTATCAAAGCCTTCAAATTTCAATGCCATATATGTCAATAGCTAGCATCATGCTAGTATTGTAGCAAGGCGCGTTCTAGGCACTAGAATTCTTACATTGCCTGAGGCACAATGCAAAAAAAAAATCTCCTAAGTGAAGGCGCAATATATGTGTGTGTGTGTGTATGTGTGTGTGTATATATAAACTAAGCTTAAGAATTAACATTTATAATTCTGATAATAAACCCTAAAAAGTTGTCTTTTTTATCGTACAAAACATGCAAAATTTTGTTTTGCAGTTTTTAGCCAATATGCATGATTTTCTTATGGTTCCAAGTTTGTTTTTGAATACTCAAACATTGACAAGTAGAGAGTTTGACCTATGTTACTTGGACTCAAGGTGAGGGTCAGAAATGGGTATGTGTCCGACATAGATACACTCAATTTTTTCTCTAAGTTTTTTCATATATTTGGAGGATTATATCCCCATACTCATGTTCGAGTATGTGTCGGACACGGGTACTTCAAGGAAAATGAAGGAGTAACATAGAGTTTGACATTGTCCCATTTTTTACTATAGAAGGCACAGTTGATGAAAAAATTTAAAATAAAAAGAAATTAAAGATAACTTCAATCAGGTGATTTATTTTTATTTTTTTGCGCCTACCACCTGACAAAAAGTCATGCCTAGGTGCCCAAACATGCGCCTGATCAAATGTGCCTCGCCCGAAAGGACCTGAGGTGCTTTTGTTGTTTGGTGCCATGGCTTGGTGCTTAGGCATACACCTTGAGAACATTGCATCATTCTAAACCTTATTTAGCTTTTCAGATTCATAATAAGTTCTATGAACAGACCTACCATAAGAAAGGTGGCTTCAGGATCTGATCAACAGTAAAGAGTTTGGTTTTACAACCAGAAAACAATACAATTACTACAACTAGGCAAAAATAAAGGCTGTGCTACCTTGATTACAAGATTTTTGATCCTTTGTTATTAGTGAATGCAAAATGCTTCTTAAAGTTTGACTAAAACTGGCAAGTAAATGAACATGCTTTCAAAACCAGACATCGTCCCTGATACTATCATTATTACTATGGTAAGATCATATTTTTATCAGGAATAGAGACTGACCAGTGTTGTTAAGGCGTGCATCCAGATACTGCGCCTTAGCACCAAACAACAAAAGCGTCTTAGACCCTTTCGAACGAGGCACATTTAATTAGGATCACGCTTGGTGTGCTTAGGCACACTTTTTTGTAAGACGGTAGGTGTAAAAAAAGCCCGCCTAATTGAAGTTCTCTTTAATTTCTTTAATTTTTAATTTTTTTTTTTCATTAATTGTATCTTTAATAGTAAAAAATAGGACAAAATCAAACTCTCTACTTCTTAATGTTTGAGTATTGAACAACAAACATGGGACCATAAGGAAATCATGCATATTGGCCAACAAAAGAAAAAGAAAATCTTGTATGTTTTGTATGATAAACTAGATCATTTTTTAGAGTTTATTATCAGAATTATATATTTTAAGCTTATTTATGTATACACAAGCACACATACAAAAACATACATATACATATTGCGCCTTACTTTATTTAGGCAAGCGCTTTTTTTACGCTTTACGCCTCATGCAATATAATGGTTCTAGCGCCTAGAGTGCGCCTTGCGCCCTTGACAACACTAAGATTGACAAAACAAGGGCCTCTCGAAAGCATCCCAGAAAACTCACATGACTTTCGGTGGTGAAATGGATAGCTCAAATCCTTCACGTCTCATATTCTCAATCAAGATACCTGTTTCACATGTCAGCAAGTTACATTCGGCAAGAAAATTTGATGCCACTTACATGTTGAAGTTGAAGAAGCAGAATAATGTATGCTATAATAATTAAAACATAGAAAACAATGAAAGCACAGTGCAAAGGTTGGAGAACAAACCCAGCTGAAGTTCTCCTCTCCCCTGAACCTCAAAAGAATCTGATAAGCCTGGAAGAACATTTATGGCCAGATTTGTTTCAGCTTCAGCCATTAGTCGATCATTAATTTTTCCTCCAGTCAACTACAGAAATTTATCAGCACTCATATCACCTCATGTCAATGGATATGAGTGTAGTATAATTCTAAATTTAAGTATGAGTTTGTATCAAAGAGCATATAGGCATATTGTACTGTGGCAAATGAATTTCAAGATTCAACAAAAAGATTGGAGACAATAAACTATAAAGCACTGAACTTAATTAAGCCCACCTTGGTCTATATTCAACAAACTAACAATATTTGGGAAATATCATCATCTAAAACTTTGTAAAAATTTTAATTTCTTAAATCAAAATAACGTATAGGAAATAATAATCATTAAAATAATTTGTTTTAATAACATTTAAAGCAAATTTACCTAATGTGATTGATAACTTTTACTAATAAAATTGGAACTATTGCTAAATAACAACATACATATGATTTTCTAAAGAATAACAGAACCACATTCACCTCTATCAATTCTAACTATGTTCTGCTAAATCTTTTTTATTTGAAATAGTCAAGTTACAAATATAAGGCCGAGTGAAAGTTCTTGATTAAGATGATTGTTGTAGTTAAACAATGATTTAATATCTAAATATTAATTTTTTTTGTGAAAAATAATTAGAGAATAAAGTTGTAAATTAATAAGATCTCAACACTAATATGTTTCCTTCATTTTTTTAAAACAAAAATTGAATTTTATTAAGCCTTTACAAAAAATTTACCATAAATGTGGAAGAATAATAGTAAAAGGAAAACATAGTAATGTCGAAAAAATAGATAACAAGTTGCATAATTATGTTAAAATTTATTTTAAGGAATTCTGTCCTTAAATATAAGTAAAAACTCCCATACAATATATCATAGGCCATTGTATTAGTAAAATACATCAGATTAAATGTAATACAGTAATAATCTAAACAATAGATAAAAGGGATCCCTTGGGATCCTTTGGCTGCCAAGTATCAGCTTAGCGGCCAAAGACACCATGGGTCCCTTTTTTTCTATATTCATCTTTTTTATTTTCTTTTTCATTTAAAATTTTTTAATTTTTTTCTTTTTCATCTCTTTTTTTTAAGATAAATATTTTCCTTTTCTTTTTTTTGGTATTTAATATCTTCATTTTCATTTCCTCTGTTTTTTAAAAATATATATTATGGATAAATATTTTTATAAAAATTACAAAAAAAATAAAAAATAGGCTAATCTAACTTTTCTCGACTTTCTTTTTACTTATTTCATTTTTCTTAGAAAAAGAAAATAAATCTATTATATAAAAAAAATTAAAAGTCAATTCAACCATAATAATAAATAAGTCATTTAAATGATAATAAATATTGAAAATTAGGAAAAAAAAATATAAAGAAGATATTAATGCAAAAAAAATAAGTAAATGAGAAAAAAAATACATTAATTGAAATTATAATAATAACTACTATAAATTTAAATACTTATGAATGCCACAGTTTACAATCATTATATATATCATCACATATGGAATTGTTATGATGGATTTTTTTGTGTTTTTTACATTTAGATTCATTTAAGTACATTGAACTTTAAAGACTTAAACTTTTTTAAAATTTTATACATTTTCATTGACTTGAAAACATATAATTTTGTAAATTGTGTAAGTTATAATTTGATCATATTATTGATTATTTAGTGAAGAGTATTAGTTAATGTATAGATTTCAATTCTTAAAAATGTTAAGATAAATTTGATTTTGTTAAAATTAATTGAAATATAATGCACCACCCGAGTTTTTAATGAATCAATATTATATTTATGATAATATTTTATTCTTAAAAAAATAATGTTAAATTAATTTTAACATGTATTAAAATTCATATAAAATATAAAATTTTAGGCAAAAAAATTATTTATATTCATTTAAAAAAATAATGTTAAATAAGTTTTACATTGACATTTCAAAGTAAGTGATTAGTCACAAAAAGAGTTAATATAAGGAAATGAGTTATTTGTTTTGCTAAAAAGGCAAAGGTTTTGGCAAGTTAAGACTCCTATGGTTTGTAGTTGGAGTTGGATCTTAAAATTGACCAATAAAGCTGCAGGAGTGATTCAGGTTTCAAGTGTCATTGATGGTGTTGTTGTCTAAAAACTTAAGTTTGCTGACACTTGGAACTGCCGAACTGATTATAGGATAAATTACATAAAGTCCATTGGCATAAACTAATCTGGCTTCCCTTGCATATTCGAAAGTTTTCTGTTATTGCTTGGTTGGCAATCTTGGACACATTCAATACTCTTACTAATGAAATGAAATATCATTATCAGGCAATGTATTACAATCCGATAATTGTTACTTGTGCCAAGGAGATGAAGATAACAGGGGTCATATTTTTTTTACCTACAGTTATTCCAAACACGTTGCTTCAAGCTTTAGAAGTATAGAGGAGTTCTGGAGATTGGAACGCTGAGTTGGATTGTGCTAATCATAATTTGAAAGGAAGATCCTTCTTATCTACTCTTCTCAGCCTAGCTTGGACTGCATAGATTTATCATATTTGAAAGGAACGTAATGCCAAAAAGCATCTCAGAAAACCTAACTCCTCAAAAGCTGTTTTTCAGATGATTGCTGCAGATAATAAAGAGCTAGATTTGATTCTTTTTCCAATGTATCTTTCTTAGCTCCTCTGGAATTGTGTTTGAGAATTGGAGCATAAATTATTTATCCAAAGAAAAAAAAAAGATAATTGGAGCATAAATTTTTCTGTTTTAGCTAGCTAGCTTTTTAGGTTTTCCAGCTAGTATTGCTTGTAGCAAGTTCTTTCTGGCTTCTTTGGATATTGAAATAAAATCTCAATTATCCAAAAAACAAAGTTATTGTATTGGTTCAATGTATTTAAAAGTTTTCTTTTTTGGTACATACAAATGATTTTTGATGGAGAATTGTTTAGACCTTTCATCTTATTACGATTTTAGGGCTATATTTGGCATCTTGCGTTTTATTAGGGTTTCAGGTTTGGTTTTAAATGCCTATGTTATTTCAGTTGCAATTAGGTTTTGGATGATGAATATTTGAGATTTTAAAATATTGCTTATTGAGATTTTCTCCCTCTATTGATTCTTTTTGGTTTTCTCCCATAATTCTTCTATTTCTCCCTCAATTTCCTCTGTTCTTACATAATTGCTTCTATCTATTTTTTATTTTCACTCTAAATTTCTATTTTATATGTCTTTCCTCTACTTTTTCTACATCAATTTTTTCTATTTAAATTTCATAAATAAAATTTGATTTATTTTGTTTTTTTAATATACTTGTTAACCGTTTCTATCGTGTTCAATGTTATTTAATATTTTACTATGTATCAATATCTCATTAGATATCATGATATTTAGTGACCTTACTTTAAGTAGATAAATAAGTTGCAACCTTATTATACACAAACCCTAGTATCCCCTTAAAATTACTTTCATGTTGTTGCAACAGTGGATTTCCATAGCTATCTAAAAGAATAACTTCCTCATTCACAAAAAAAAAAAAAAAAAAAAAAAAGCCAATAAAATTCACCAAAACTAAATGAGCAACCGCCAAGACATATATATAATACATAACAGAACTTTATAACACTTAACTTATATCGAACACAAAAAAGGGTGTTTTTTTTTTTTACAAAAACAGAGGAAGGGTATCATTCCGCAACAGTATTGCTAAATGTACCAGAACTAAAAAGCCATTAAATGAACATGAGGGCTCTAATAGGATACCATTTTGAGCAATTAAATGAAAATTGCAGATGAAAATTAGGAGAAAACCAACAAGCCAATAAAAAATAGAAAAATATATTGATGAGGAAGGCAGGCAAGTACACAACTTACATGGGTACCATCACGACCTGCTAATGGAGAATCATTGACACCAAAAGTCATGGAAATGGTTGGGGGGTCCAACACAACGGTTGGCAATGCAGTCATAACCTAACAAATGTAAGCACAATCCAATTTATATATAGATCAAATTTGTCAAAACTTTATACGACGCTTGAGACGCTAAATGTAATATGCAACATGTAAATAGCATTCCATATGGTAGATGTAAACTATGTTAAAATATCAAATTGGGAGCCATTTAAATATGAAGGGCAAAAAATGTATAGTTATATCAGCCATTCTTGGTGAATTGAAAATCCTATTGCAACACAAAAATTAAAAGTAAATATAAGTTACTATGGCGGCAAGATGCGTTTTCCACAATAGAATAAAATTCAACACTTTTGGTTAAATCTGAATTCACAAGTTCTCCATAGATTAAAACCTACATACCACACTTTCTCGTTAAACAAGAAGCGAGGAAAAAAAGTAGAGGTTGCAACTAAGCAGATTAGATCAGGTTTGAGTTGGATTACTCCAGGTTTGGGTCATTTCGAGTAATTTAAACGTTGGATCATTTAAAATCCAGGCCACTTTAGGATCAAGCCATTTCAATCTGAATGATTCTGGGTTGATTATTTGAATTGTTGACTTTTAAAATCAAATTAGAGTGGGTCAGGTTGGGTCCGAACAGGTCATTCAGGTTGAGTCAGCATTTATCAACCCCAATTAAGTTATTTAAGGTCACATTTTGCCAACTTGTGATACATCTCCAATTTGATTTGTGATATCAAAAGGCTGAAATTTTTTTAAAAAAACCAATAGATCATATAAAAAGACAATAATAGCAAATTAAATTACATAAAAGTTATTTACCAATTGGCTTCGAGTGGAATAGATTCGGCTGTTTGACTTTTATATTCAAATCGGGTTGGTCCAAGTTAGGGTTCAAGCGTGTTGGGTGGGTCTTTTGGGCCCAGGTCAGCTTTGCATGCTCTAAATAATAATAATAATAATAATATATTATATAATAAATAAGCATCCTAATTCAATCGACATTACTTTTTATACATCACCTCAAAAATTGTTCACCTAAGACTAGCTCACTGTTTCAAAAACACCCAAGGAACCAGCAGATCACTAACTTATCTTTAAGATCTACTAAATGCTTAAAAAGTTAGCTATTATCATTTGGAAGTATCATAATAAGCCACTTGACAAAACTAAAAATCTTGTTAACTATTCACATTTCTTCTCTAGAGATATGCATAAGTCTTATGTCCAAATACCACTAATTTGGTCATGTACTGCAAGTGACGAATTAATTCACCTACATTTGCTACTATCAAAAATCAAATTAGTTAACACAAACTTGTATTCACTATGATCTTACTCCATATGAGATGAGACTCCACTAAGGAATTCCAACTTGTTATGCTAAGTTTAAGGCTCATTTTGGTAACTAGAAAAGAATTGCTCAGATAAAGATATTTTCTGTAAAATATGTTTTTATTGAAAAAAATTATTTGTTTGTTTAAATATAATTGGGGAAAATAGTTTTCGTTCTTTGGCATTAATAAAAAACACAAGAAAAGAACCCTGGATCAATGCCTTTTTCCGTTCTGGTTAGTTTTAGTTTCCACCATATTCAAATCCATTCACAAACACAACAATTCATGTCTTCCTCAGGCAAAAGACAAAACCCAAATCAAGCTTCAAGAAGCTTTTGATTACAAAAAAAAAAAACAAAAAAAACAAAAAAAAAAAACCAAGGTCATGGTTGACTAAAAGCAACCTAATTGAGTCAAAGCTGATCATGATGATCATCATCATCAATTGCCCAAAACCAATAACACTATAATAGTTGGGAATGAAATCCAACAAAAAGCCATTAGTATGCTGCTAATATAAGCTTGAAAATCTAGAATGTTGCCTAAGGTTTCATTAACCATCTTGAAAACAATGTAGAAGATGCTACAGGTGTGGACAAATCAGGAAGATTTAAAGCAATAGGCAAGGAATTTATAAGAGGTTTTGTTGTAAGGCGGAAAAAAGTAGCAGTGGGAAAGCAATGGGAGGGCAAGAGGGACGAAAAGGAGGAAGAAGTGAAAAGGGGGGAGAGAGAGAGAGAGAGAAGAAGAAGAAGAAGAAGAAGAAGAAGAAGAAGAAGAAGAAGAAGAAGGTCTTGGAGATCTTAAAAAAGTGGGGCCAAGAGGTTTGAAGAGGGAAAGGAGATGATGTAACCATGAGGAAAAGATTGACAGTGGAGGCCAGAATAAGGTGGGGCAGGTTGATGAAGGGAGAATGTGGTGATAGCAGTGGAAGTGTGTTAGAGTGGTCTTAGTCATGAAAGAAAGGAAGAGTAAAGAGACTGGTTTCAAGAAATTGTCTTTTAGATCAAGACATTTCTAAGCTTTAGACCATTTCTCATTGACTGGAAATAAAAAATAAAAAAATTAATTGACCTAACTTTTTTGGCTTACCAAACATCAGAAAAAAAGGGAAACAATTTTTCTGGTTGCATTTGGTAGTCCCAAATCCTAGACAGGTGCCACCAAATTGCAGGTAAGTACACTACAAGGAAGAACACAGCAATGAGTCATGTCATGTAACATGCACTTAAAAATTGTATATAATGGCCCATACCAAGCTAAATAGCTCACATTGGTAGATTTTACCTTGCACAAGAAGATAACAAGAACAAGATTAACTTAAAAATTCCTAGCTTACAGTAAAACTAGTAAAGTCAACACAAGCACTCAACTTAGCTTTATTACAATGATAAAAGCATACCTCTGCATTTGCCACTGTATGGCCAATTGATGGACTACCCAGCCCAGCCATTGATATGATATCACCAGCTCCCGCACTATCAATAAGAACCATGTTTATACCCTTCTTTTTCATTAGCTTCACAACCTACAAGACAAAGATTGCATTCAATATGCATCAATAAAGTGTTATTCACAAGATTAGAACAATAGGATCAACTTATAAAGACTTAAGAGACCTTAGGCCTAGAAAGAGAAATGCCTTGACACTGTTTAAGTTCACTTACACTGTTTTTGGGTGGGGTATTTCAAAATTTCATAGAATTTTAAATTGCAGAATTCAAAACCCTGCAATCAAAATTTGTTTTGGGAATTTAAAAATGAGTGATTTTTTCAAGATGTAAAAATTTCATGAAATCACACCACATCCATTAATCACAAACTAAGTACCAGAAAGCCTTCTATCCACACCACCCAACAATTTCTATGACCATTAAAGTCACATCTTGAGGTTTTGGAAGCTAGAGATCAAAAAAGAGTTATCCATTAAGGGGGGATAGAAGAAGAATGGAGAGAGACGGAAGAAGGGATGAGCTATGAACCATCATCAGCACTGACCTTGGCAAGAAAGGAGAAGATTGAGGGAGGTTTTAATGCTAGTCTACTTGATCTAAGAACAGAGAGAGAACACAGAAAAGAAGGAACACAAAGGGCATAGACAAGATAAAATTGTTAATGATGCCTATTTAGCCCAATTCAGGTTGGGTAATCTGGCCTTTAAAATACCCTTGACAAATACCTGGACAGGTTTAAAATTTTTATAAAGTTCTCAAATCAATTCACAATTGAAATTCCCTTTCAAAATCCCTCATTCATGTGTGCACTAGAAATATTAATTGGGAAATAAATTTTCTAATCTGCATTTTTAGTCAGTCCGTGCATCCGATGAAAAAACACTCTAAGAAAGCATGTTTTTCAAGATCCCTATTGGTGTTGCATATTAGGTTAGTAGTGATTTTTACAAACTTCAAAGAAAATTTGAGTATTAGATCCATTCACTATTACCTTCAAGAAAGTAGAGGTTGAAGAAAACACCAAATAGACCAAGATTAGACCATAGAAAAGTATAAAATCGGAGATCACATTTAGTTTTAGTATCGTAAAGTAATACTTTCTTGTAAATTCTAATGTATCACAGAAACCAAAATTATCAGCATATTTTAATCCCAACCTACAAACCAGGATTCAGGTAAACAATGACCACTGAGATAGCATCATTAACCAAAAAACATATCAATGACAAGAAAAAGCTCAACAAAATATAAATTCAAAAATTTTATCTAGATGATGATTTTAAGTCAAACTTTTCCTCTACTTCCAATCGCAATCAGACTATTTAGAGCTACAAACCTTTCCTTCTTCAATTTTCTCAATGCCAGATTCTTTGCTTCGCAAGCCATGTATTTTATCACCAACACGAATGATTCCGGATGAAACACGCCCAGTTAATATTCGCCCGAGATAAAAGTCTTTTTCCATCATGGAAACCTGAAATGCTTATTAATTATCTTTCTAGACGTACATAAGAAAATTATAGCATGAGTGAAATCTGAAAAGGATAAAAATAACTAGGTACAAATGTAGAACACCTAGAGGGGTGCACACCCCCCCCCCTTTCCCCCTCCTTTTCTCCTGTTGCAAACACAAAGACACGTTTTTAATTGATTAATCAGCACAGAGTACCAACCAGCATTTGGAAAGGTCCATCAAGGTTTGCTTTTGGTGGAGGAACATGCTTTACAATGGCATCAAGCAACTGTGACATATTCTTTGCACCAGCAGGAGGATCTTTGGTAAAGGTTGAAGATGCCCATCCTTCTTTAGCAGAAGCATAGAGGACTGGAAAGTCTAGCTGCTCCTCTACAATGAAAATATGTGAAAATTTATTAAAATTATACCAGTATCCAGGTTAGGAATGAGGCTAAAGTCAACAAATCTGAAACGGGTTAATCTTAGAACTTTTGAAATTCCTATATTGCTTCACCTGTAGCACCAAGATTTGCAAAAAGATCAAATACTAGGCTCTCAACTTCATTACATCTCTCCTCTGATACTGCATCATTAACAACTGGACATAAGGTCTAAAGATTCTTTCATTAGCACAGGGAAAAAATAGAATAGGAAAAATCAAGAGAGTAAGTAATTTCTCACCAATAGGTAAACATTCTTGCAATTAAAAAAAATAATCATGATATAACATTTCAGTTTCAGTAAATCAAAACATGAAGCATAAATAACAATTAAATTTATACCAGCTGGTCGGTCTACTTTGTTCAACAGAAGAAGAGGTCGCAGCCCATACTTCAAGGCTTTGGCAAGAACAAACTTTGTCTGTGCAAGTGGTCCCTCACCAGCATCAACAACTAATACTGCTCCTTCAACCATGCCGACAACCCGTTCAACCTGAAGATTCAGCAATATAAGCAAGCAAAAACCAGTAAGTTGCATGTTTTAATTTTCAAAAGAGTGCAAATTCTGCCCACTATTTGCATTGTCAACGAACACCTTGTTGCTTTCCAGTAAATCACTTTTGCATGATTATATAAAAAACAGAGAGAGTGCTTGGTGGTGATGATTAGTATGATCCAGAATCAATTTACAAGTTATTCTTTTGTATCTAAATACGTAAATTGCAGCTCACCTCACCACCAAAATCAGCATGTCCAGGTGTATCAACCATGTTTAACTCATTTTCTTTCCATGAAATACTAGTGACCTGCAATTGTTCAATTGTATTATTGAATGAATCAATCAATATGTTACTTAATGTTTAACTCATTTTGGTAGTATGTAAAGAGTAAAGAAGAAGAAGAAGAAGAAGAAGAAGAAGAAGAGAAGACCTTAGACGCAATGGTAATACCACGCTCACGCTCAAGGCTGATCGAGTCCATGGCTCGCTCGTGGGGGATGTCGGCTCCACACTGCCTCAGCAGCCGGTCCATCAGCGTGGTTTTCCCGTGGTCCACGTGCGCAATCACCGCCACGTTCCGCAGTCTACCAGGCTCCAAACATGCACTCGGATATGTTGTGGCAGCGGCGGCAGAACTCGCAATCCCCGAGGAGAACCCGCGGGAGAGGCAGGGGAGTCGGACCAAGTGAGAGGAAAGGGATCTCCTAGTGCTGGTGGACAAGAGAGAGCGGAGGAGCAAAGGACCCGCCATTGTCTGATCTCAGCGTCAGAGTCGGAAATGGGTCCTCCAACCAACTACCAAGGGTTTTTCTTGGCTTTTGGAGGTTTAAGTTCCGCAGTTGGGAGCTGATTGGGGTTTTAGCTTTAGGCCGTAGCGAAGAGAAGTTTAGGGCAGCCTCTGAATTTGTTTTCTTTTTCTTTTTTTTTTTTTCTTGAAAAAATATTTTATTTTTATTTTTGAGTTAAAAAAAAAAATTGTGTTTGTATTTAAAAAAAAAATACTATAAATATAATTTTTTACATGTTAATAATTTATTTTATATATATTTTGACACTTTCATATATTCGAGTAGTATTCATGTTATTTTTCGTCATGTGTTTTAATTATTTTTCCTATATTATGTTCCTTTCGTATCAATTCATTTCATATTTTGCATAGTTTGTCATTGTGATTCACTTTAGAGAAATATTTGTGTATTCATGATATATTCGTGTCGTGTCTCAATTCATGATGTATTTTACATAATTTATCATAATGGTTCAATTTAGAAAAAAAAATTGTATGTTTGTGCCATATTCGTTTTATTTTTTTGTGTTCAAAATATTATGAATTTATATAATTTTTTACACATTAATAATTCGTTTTATATAAATTTTGGCACATTCGTGTATTCATGTCGTGTTCACGTTATTTTTCGTGTCATGTCGTGTTTTAATTATTTCCCCATATTGTGTTTATGTGGTGTCTCACTTTATCCTATATTTTGTTCGTATTTTTTTTTTCGTGTTGTCTTAACGATCCCGCGACTGCTAAATGGCATTAAGTGGTGAAAAAGAAATAATTGGTCCTCGTAAAATATGAGTTTTGGAAAACCTCGAAAAATGAGAGTCGCCACCGATCTTCTTTTTTTTGGCTAGGTATGAATGATCACCTATTAAAATCGATTTTTGTAAAAAAAAATTTTAAATTAATTACAATTTTTAAAAACTAATTTTAAAGTTCGCGTTTAAAATCAAAGAAAAACAATTGCAGGTTTGGGAGTCGATTACGTGCGGGAAAGGTATAAGCACCCCCACAACGCTCGTATAAAACGGTACCTTATTAATCATGTATTATCATTAGTCTGATAAAAGTTGGTTTTAAATTCGATATTTAAAAATAATTTCCTTTAAAAATCAATCATATTATTTAAGAATGATACAAAACTTTTTAACACAAAACTTTTATATTTTTCGGCAGACCCGACAATATATGAAATTTATTTTTATTTTAAAAACATCTGTATCATCCTCTTTTTTTAAAAATGATGTTTCGTTATTAATGGTAATTGATAATATCCTCCCCAGCAGACACAATAGAAAACTCATGAATTATTTTAACTCGAGAATATTACCTTGTTTTATTAGTAAACCATTAATTTTTATATGCATTTGAACTCATTTAAAAATGAACATGAATATGCAAACATTATTAATATGCCAACATAAGAGCAGGAATATAAACACTAATGATCACATGACATAATTAACATGATCATCAAATGACATAATTAAGAACATACTATAAGCAATAATTATAAAATAACATAAACAAGAAATATGCACAATAATTATTAAATGACATAACCAAGATCATAATATGCATATCAATCATTAAATATCATAAACGATAAATCAATCGAACACTAATTATCAAATAATATGAATATGAAATTAACATGAATATCAATTATTAAATTTCATAAACAAAGATATGCATACAACCATAAATTGAAGATCCTTTTTTATAAATTTTATTTGAAATTACATAAATGGCAAACGTCAGAAAATTTAACCGAACTCACCGAGAAACCCGACAAAGCTTAGAAAAACATTCCTTTGCCTAACACGTATGTATTTCTGAGTAAAAAAAAAAACCATACTTTACGATTTCATAAACACGTGCGTTGAAGAATGTCCTAATCTCCCCGGCAAACCTGGCAAAGACTAAGAAATTATTCTCGCCAAATATTTATGTAACCGAGAAAGCACGTTTCTTGAAGAGAGGGCATCCAAATACCTATAGAGGTATCCGAATACCTATAGAAGTATCCGAATACCTTTGAAAGAAACTTAAATCGGACTTAGACAAAAAATGGATTTTTGGGCATGGATTTTTGCTCAGATTAAAGGGGATATCCGAATACTTGTGGAAAAGGTATTCGAATAGCCTCAAAGTAAGTTTCGGTTAATTAACTTGAAAAAAAATAGAGACATTTGAATGCCATTGTTTGGACATCCGAATGCTCCTCGATTAACCTTAGTGCAATGTTTGAAAAACCGAAGAAAGCTATAAGATGCAAAAAGTTTTCTAAGGAAAAAATGGCTTGGCTGAATGCCCCCTTTAGTAAAAATCTAAACTTAGACTCGTTTTAAAAGCTCTTTTTAACTACCTAAGCTCATTTTTCTTAAAACCTTGTTGGTATACTTTGAAAAATCGAAAAAGAAACACATTTTCGGACTCCCTAACGGTTTCGGCCAACCCCTCTTTCTAAGGCAAAAATCCAAACTTTGACTCATTTTGAAGCTCGTTTTAGCTACCCAAAACTCGTTTTATCAAAGCCAATTTTTTAAACCTAAAAAAAAAAAAGTCGAAACCAACTTTGAACCCTCCCATATGGTTCGACCAGCCTACTTGAAAATGGTCTCAAAAAAGTTTTTTATTTTGCAAAAAATATATGTGACTCATGTAGCCCATAATCTCCATATCCAACCTTTAAAATTTTAATTTTCCTAACCTTAGTAAAAATAAAACCTTGATCATGGACTATTGATTAATCCAAATCAAAATCTATTGGTAATGATTTTAAAAACATGTTTTAAGCAAACAAAGTGGTTGGTGTTGTCGATTTTCACCACACAAGTGCACGTATCGTAACAAGTAATATAGTTTAAAGTAAAAAGTCGAACCCACGAGGAATTGTCACTAGATTTGCTAAGTACTAAAATTAAAACAACCTAATCTTATCTAAACAAATAATTAAATATGGTAATCAAACTAATTAAAAGAAACTAATAATAAAAGCAAGTAAATTAAAAAGATGAATTCAATCAATTAATAAAAGTCTAGGATTACAACTTCCCTCAACAATATGCTTGAACCTCTCCTACCCTCTTAACTTTATTAATGATCTTGAGTTGTTAACCTAGAGTTCTAATCTATTTATAAGGATTTTCCGATGGTCTTATAAAAATATCTCTCTTAACCAATTAACTATATGTCTATGATAATTGAATTGAAGAGAAACTCATTAAGCTTAGGCTCTAACAATGGTTACACATGAAGAGAAACCCTAAACCCTAGGGGTGTAAACGAGACACTTGTGCTTGCAAACTACTCGAGTTCGACTCGAAAAAAAATTCGAATTCGATTCGGTTATTGTCGAGCCGAGCTCGAGCTCTAGCAGCTCGCTAGCCTAATCGAGTTTTTTAATTTTTAATATAAATTTTAAATGATTTTTATTATTAATTTACTATTTTGCCCTTAATATATATATACCTAAAACCCTAAAATCTAATTTTTCTCTTTGACTCTCTCTCACTCCATCCCACGCCTCCTTCCTCCTCTCCCTCACAACTGAAGCTCCTTTCTTCTCTCCCACTCCCACAACCCCACCCGTGCCTCATTCCTCCTCTTCCTCACAAATGCAGCTCCTTTCTTTTTTCCTTTAAATCAGTTTAGTTTATAGCTTTTCTTTTACCATCCCATAGTCATTGTAGATTTATTTTACTTTCAGACTTGAACTGAGATCTATCATTAGTCCAAATTTTTATCTTTGTATGGTTTTCTGAACTTCCTTTGTGAGGGAAGTTCATATGCTCTCTTTCTCCCCAATAACAAATTAGTGATAGTGGATGGATCTAAGGGATCAATTCTACAAAAATGGTGGTTTCTGGAACTCGAAGCTCTTGGCATGGGTGGGGAGTGGTTGCATACAATTTCTTGGTCGAGGAGTTTGGCATGCCATGGACGGGTTTAATGTTGTCTTTCTTTCTTTCAATGCTGTATTTTTATTGGTTGTAGTTGAAGATTGAAGTCTGTAGAGAAAAGGATTGAGATTTTTATCTTTTTGTGTTTAGAAATATTTGAATTTCATAAAGTCTTTTATTTTTATTTTTATCGTTATAATCTTGAAAAAAAATTTATTGCTTGTAAAATTTAATTAATATAAAAAATTTATATACGAAAAAGCTTAATTCGAGCTCGAGCTCGAGTTCGAGTATGAAAATCAAATAAACGAGCTTAATCGAGTCGAGCTCAAATAGTTCGATTTTATCTCGAGCCAAGCTCGAGTTTAAAAAATAGTATTCAATCGAGCTCGAGCCGAGTATCGAGCAGTGAGTTTCGAATCGAGCTCGAGCTTCTCACTATTCGAGCTCAGCCCGGCTCAATTACAGCCCTAGTTTCACCATCATCATCAATACAAGAAAAATAAAAAAGAGAAAAGAGAATAGAGAAAACTAAGAGACGTCAAGTCTTGAGTCTTCAATCTTCACAAATCTTCTTATCTCCTTGAAATCTTTTGGTGGCTACTCTCCTCTCAAGAGAATTAGGTTTTTAGAACTCCAAATCCCCTTATTTCAGCCTTAAAGAGTCCTATTTATAGTGCCTTAGACCTCTAGAGTCAGAAACTTCGTTAGCAATCAAGTAAGTGCAGGTTTTTTTTTTTATGTTTTTTCCTACTACGGTGCTGCAGCAGTAACTCTCTAATTGGCTGGTGCTGCAGCGCTAGCTTTTTGGCATCGCGGCGCCAGCCTCTCGATTTGCTGCAGTTCGCTTTCGTCATCTTATCACACTTCCTCAGCTCATTTGGATGGGCAAATCTTGTCCAATTTGAACAAGTAAAATACCGTTGAAAAGGTATGGAAATCCGCTTCAAAAGTCAAGAAATAAGTTTTCTAGAATAAAGAATTTAAGATCATGTTTTTTTTAGAACAAGTTCCAGAGGTCAAATCTGTCCATGCGTTACTTTGCACCATTTTTCGTCTTTTAGCACTGTGAAGCTCCTTCTCACTTTGGACCTATAAAAACACATAAATACTAACTAAATAACTATTTTAAACATGAAATGGATAAATTAAATTAACCTAAAAATATGTAAAACTAATCAAATCCAAATAAAAAGGACTTCATCGATTTGAATGCCTAAAAGGTGGCAAAATAACTATATTTCCTAGAGTTATCACACCTCCAAACTTAAAATTTTGCTAGTCCTCGAGTAAAACAAAATAAAACAAAACAAACTAAATAAACTGACTCAAACACAACTTAAGATAACTGCACTCGAACAATGATTCCCTTAATTATCCTCAAAAGTTATCTCAAAATTCCAACTCAAAGTAGAACACAAATATAATCCAAATTTATGATTCAATTCAATCGTATGTCTCATGCTTGAATGGATTTTTAGTGTGTGTGTGAATAATCTCTTTACAAATCATTACATGTAATCTAAATAAGTTTATGTCAATGCAAAATACGAATTAGTACTAGATTCTCATATGTTTGCTTTTCATCTCTCTCTCCACTAATGTAGACTAACATTTCATCAAGGATCAAGTAGGTCTTTATTAAGCTTGTAATGAAAGGCTAGGGTCAAGGTATGATAAAGGATATATTTCGGTTTAAATCACCCATAGACACTTTACATTTTTTTTCAGGATTTTTGAGAGCCATAATCTTTTTCTCAATTTACATACTTCATTCTTTGAATGCACTTCCTTTTTGCTTCACCACTTTATTCCTTTTTTTTTACATCACCATTTCACCCAAATTTGACATGGCTCATAATTTTTTTCCTATATGTCATACACATGCCTATGTAGTGAGAGTTAATCATGGTTTTTCTTATTTGGCTAGGCTAAAAGATGTGGCAATCAAAGAAAATAGATATATTAATAGGCACAAAGAGGTAGACTAAGGATATTAATATATAAAGGTAAGCTCGAAAGGCTCAAACGATCCAAAGATGGCCTAAATCACTTCCTTACCTTAGTGTTGTCTAGGATTTTGCCTTGAGAGAGAATCAAACAAATTATAAGCTTTAGACATAATCGTAATTCACATCAACATAAAGCAGTGTTTAAATAAGCTATGCAAATCTAAGCAAGAGATCAAGTGCTCAATTTAGTGAAAATCACATCCTAACAATAAGACTAACAAAAGAATTTAAATAAAATCAAATCATGCTTATGTTGTTCCCAAAAGTTAAGACAAATCAATAACTAATTCTCATCATTGGATAAGAATTCCATCATAATAAGTGCATCATATCTCAAGCAAAATTTTTTTTATAGACTCCTCCTAAAACATAAATATAGAAAAGAAAACACACAAAATAAAAGAAAAATAAAGACACCTCCTGATAACTCGTATAATTATATAGTTTTTAGTTATGTTTTATTATTGTTTTGTGTCAAATACGAGTTATTATTGTTTAGTCTAATTGTGTTTATGATCTTTTATATTTTTATGTAATTTGGTGTTTTTCACAAGTTTCTTTGAGTGATTTCAGATTACTATAATTAAGGGCAAATCGAGTTCAGTTCCAGTTCCGACACCTTTTGCCATATCAGCTATATCTGGAGTTTCACTGAAGCAATAAGGCTGAAATTTGTAGTCGTGCAAAGCTAAGAGGCATATCTATCTTTTTCATGTTTTATACTTCTTGAAACGGAGTCGTTTTCCCTAGCGAAATCGACCATCAAAGTGGCTGATGTGCAATGACGTCTGTGCTGACCTGTTTTCGTATTTTGCCCATATCTGCTTATCCACATCAGCAAATGAGCTGATTTTAATGGCTATGGATCCGTAACTGATAGGGGAACATTTGTCTAGAAGACCATGTGATCAGATAAAGCCTCCAATATTGAAGAAATCGACCATCAAGTTGGCTGATGTGCAATGACGTCTGTGCTGACCTGTTTTCGTATTTTGCCCATATCTTCTTCTCCACATCAGCAAATGAGCTGATTCCAACGGCTATGGATCCATAACTGATAGGGGTATATTTTTCTAGAAGACCATTTTACCAGATCGAGCCTCCAACATTGACAAAATCGACCATCAAGCTGGCTGATCAGAATTGTCATACAATATGACGAAAATTGTTAGAAAAATGCACCCACCTATTATACCTACCTTTGAAATTTGTAAAGCTTGTCTCTTGTCATTTAGCCCTCCAAAATGTGTATAAATAGAGGGCCTTGGATGAGTATTGGGATCATATTGTACATAGGTAGGATATTAGCCATTTTAATAAAATTCTCTAAGTTTTCTTCTTCTTTCTTTTCTCTAGTTTTCTTTTTCTTTAGAGAGAGCAAGAGGTTGGATAATTAATATTCTTCCTCTTCTTCTTTCTTTCTTTTATTTTCTTCTTAGATTTTCTTTAATTTTATGTTTATGTTTACAATGCCTATGCTAGGCTAAACTTTTATTTGGTTAAGGGTGATTTCAAAGCCCTAGACATGTTTTGTGATTGATTTTCAGATTCTATCTATCATTAATTTTCTATCAAAGTTGCTTATGTTCTTCTACAAGAATTGTTCATGATGTTGTCTTGATTTATTTAGGTGTACAACTAGATAGATCTTGATAATTATCTATTGCTAGTTTAGGAGTCTTGATCCGTGTAATTGTCTTGATTTCCTATTCATAAGTGGCAATTTGTGATTAATGATTATGGTCAAGTTTTCAATAATTGCAAAGTGGAACATAACCTAAGTTGAACAATCCGAGCTTATTTGTTTGTTGCTTAGATCAACCTATCTTTCTCATCATAAAGCTGCCATTAAATTGAATTTAGAGAGCTTATTCTAGGTTGTTTAATGGTTAGAGATTAAATAGAGAGCTTGTTCTATTTAACGACAAACTAAGGAAAGATTGGGATAACAGAGCTTGTTGTTATCTACGGTTGTTAACTTTGATAGTTGGTTGATATTGATAGATCTGAAATTGATTCTTAATGATGTCTAGTGGTGGAGAATGAAACCTTAACCATATTTTTCATATTTGATTCTTCTTACTTATTCGTTTTCTTACTTTTAGTTTGCTTATTTTTTATATTTATTTTTATTGGCTGGTTATACCGCCTAATTTGTATATTAACTTTGTTTTATTTTTATTGGCTGGTTATACCGCCTAATTTAGTATACATTTTATTGGCTAGTTATACCGCCTAATTTAGTATATATATTTTTATTGGCTGGTTATACCGCCTTGCATCTTATTCTTATTATTTACTTTAGTTTAAATCTGGCTTCAAAAACCCCTTTTCTTTTATTGTTCTTGAATTTAAGTTTTAAACTATTAACTTATAAACTAAAACCCAATCCCTGAGGACTCGACCCTTGCTAACTACTATACTTACAATTTATCTTTTTAGTGCAAGGTTAAATAAGATACACTCTTTTGGGTGCATCAAAATTTTTGGCGCCGTTGCCGGGGATTGTTTTCTTTAGTTTATTTGTTACTTGGTTTATTCTTATTTTCAGTTCTAATGAGTTTTATTTTCTTGTACATAGAGGTTTTCCTTATCAAATTTTGAAAAAAAAAAAAAAAACCCGATGGAATTGAGCAATCTAACACTTGAAGAGTTGGTGGCATACATGAACATGGAGAATCAACAAGCCAATCTCACCTCCCCAGTTCAACAATTGGCCATGGGAGGATGTCAAGGCCATCAAGGGTTCCAAGACCAACAGTATGATCATTACTCAAAAACTTACCATGAGGGATGGTGGGATCATACTAATTATGGCTACTCGAAAAATTACCAAGAAGTAGATCCTTATGCCAATTACACTCATCCATCCAGCTTCAATCAATCATGGTCTCAAGAACCAGATCTTTTTCAACCACCACATATGACTCAAAACTCAGGTACTTCTTTAGAAGATCTTGTCTATTCTCTTGTTACTGATTCTTTGCAATTTCAACAGGAAACAAGGGCAAGCATCCAGAGTTTGGAAAAGCAAATGAGCCAATTGGCTAGTAGTATGGTGGGATGGGTAGCACAAAGATCTGAAGAACTCCCAGCCCAAACGATGGTTAACCCAAAGGAGAATGCTACTATTGTGACCTTGAAGAATGAGGAACAAGATGAGGATGAAACAAAATTAGATATGGATTCTATTCTTGAGGATAATGAAGCCAAAGATCCAAATAAGAGTATTTCGGCACCTGAGGTAACGTTTAAGGTTTCACTTTTTACTAATGTTTCTTCTCCACGTTTTCCTAGTAGATTTGCAAAGTTCAAGGAGGAAGAACATGAACAACGCATGCCGGAAACCTTAAACAACTTGTTTGTGGATGCCATTCAACAAGTATCAAAATATGCTCCATTCCTCGATGAGCTATGCACCACAAAGGATGATGGAATAATACTTGTAATGGAGAATGCATCCACTGTTGTGCAAAGAAAGCTTCCTCTCAAACGCATAAATTTGGAAAATTTCATGTATGAGCCTGACAAGCCTAAAAAGCCAAGAAAGGGTGTTGGTTAGATTCAAAACACTAACTCAAGTGTTAATTGGGAAGGCAGCCCAATTAAAGATGAAATTGCCAACCTGCCATACTCAGATTTGCTTTCTTTTCCTTTTCCTTTTTTTTTTTTTGTTTTTTTTTATTTATTTTTATGTTTATTTGTTTAGTATTTTAGGATTTTATTTAGAGTGTTTTGTTTTTGAGTCTTTTTATGTTGTTTTTCTTTCTGATCCTTGTTTTGAAAATAACTAGATGTAAATATAATTTTTATTTTATTTTTTTAACCCCGGTTAAATGGCGGATAATGGTACTCCGTGATTATTTAAGTCGGTTCCATCAGCTACCCACAAAACTGATATTGTATATAAATTTCTCTTTCAATTTCTCTTTCATTTTTTTTTCTTTTTTCAGGATGGATGATATTCTCACAAGATTGCAGAAACGATTTCCTCCCTTTCCTCGAAATATTTTACTGAAGCTTTACCAAGTTCGATTTGAAAGATTAAGAATGCTTATGCACAAAGGGATTCCTGGAGACATACGTTGGATAATTGAAGCCAAGGTACGTGAAGATGAATATCTTCCTGTTTTACATTTACCAGGCACAGGTAGAAGCACTTTTGCAAAGAAGCGACGAGCAAAGCGCATGAGTTCAAATTGCCACAAATGTGCACGATGGACGTGTAACGGTAAATGTCATTCTATTGGGATTCCGTCCTCTAATCGAGATGATAAAATTGAATTCATTAAGGATGGACTGAGTAAGGAGAATTTGGGTAATATCCAACTTTCTCTTGAGACGCATCCTAGTGGAGACGTACAAAGAGAAATTCTTGATTTATGGCCGCAATTCCAAAGGGAATGGCAACATCTTGGGAATCTGATGTTAAAAGACCCTGTTTGCCAGCTTGTAAGAAAACTGGATGGGAAGCATATCCTCGACTCATAGAAGGCGTTTAAGCCGTTTCTGGACGTAAAACCAGAGGAAGATGTGAGCCACAATCACAACTACAATAAATGACTTCTCAGCTTTTGGTTTGATTTGCAATAACTTTATTTTGGTTTAATTTACGTGTTGTTCGATTTGTGTAACTATTCTCGTTTTTTTTTTTTTTTTTGTCTTTTACGGTTGATTTTTTTTTTCTCTTTTTGATTTTCTTCCTGAAATCACGCAAAAATCTTTTGTTAAGTTAACATTTTCTTCTGACAGGTCAGATACACTTTCGGCGACATTATTACTCTTGTCTGATTCACTACTGAGTCCTCTATATATTACACCATGTACTCATTCTCTTTCAGGCACTCGAAGAAAAAAAAATGGAAAGTACTTCATCCCAGCGCATTAAAAAAATTTGTGTCTTTGGAGGTGCTTATCCAGGAAAAAATAACATATTCGCTGATGAAGCCATAAGAGTTGGAGTAATACTTGCCCAACAAAAGATCCACTTGATTTATGGAGGCGGTAGTACGGGTTTAATGGGAGCAGTCGCTACAGCAGCACACGCCGGAGGAAGTCCAGTTCTAGGAATCGTGCCAAAACTTTTCACAAGTTTTTGTGGACCTACCGTGGGTAAGGAAATACAAGTCTGGAGTGTCCCTGAACGGATAACAATCATGTACCATTCTGCCGATGCATTCATTGCTTTACCAGGAGGTCTGGGTACATTGGAAGAAATAGCTTGCGTGGCTTCTTGGTCATCTTTGGTCACAAATAAGAAACCCATTGGTTTGCTTAATATTAATGGTTATTTTAGTAATTTGCTTTTATATTTAGATAATGCTGTGGATAATGGATTCATGTTTTCAGAGGCAAGGAGAACCATAATTTCTGCTACAACCATTGAAGATTTACTTAAAAAGCTCCAAGCTTATGAGTGTTTATCTGCTACGGTTGTTTCGCAAACGCTCGGAAAAAGAAAAAGAGATATGGACGAGCAAGGAGTGGATTGCACTTTGTCTTTGTGACATTATCTAACATTTTGCTTGTTGTGTCTCAGTTATAATAAGTGGTTAGCAACCTCTACAGGTAATATCTCCTAAATTTTACCTTCTTAAAAAAAAAAAAAGTTTGTTGTGTTTTAAGCAATTTAGAAGTATTCATTCTGAACAAGGTCTGAGTAAGGGAGACTTGAGACATACCTTGTCAGTTTGATTTCTTCTTTTCAAAAAAAAAAAAAAAAGTTTGTTGTGTTTTAAGCAATTTAGAAGTATTCATTCTGAACAAGGTCTGAGTAAGGGAGACTTGAGACATACCTTTTCAGTTTGATTTTAATCTTTTTACGTTTACTTGTTAATTTTTGTTTAGTATTTTAGGATTATTTAGGTTGCATGAGTTTGTTTTGTTTTGAGTCTAGTTATTCCTATTCTTATGTTATTAGTTCTTTTCTCTTACACATGATTCTTTCATTTGGGTTAATAGACTTACATTGAGGACAATGTAAGAATTAAGTGTGGGGGGAATGATTTAGGATTTCTTTTATTTTTGTCTACTATTTTTTTTTATGAGTCTTTATTATTATTATTATTATTTTTTAGTGTGTTTTACTTCCTTTTTAATACAATGATGAGATATGAATTGCATAAGTCTAAAACATATTTATTAGTGAGAAGATTTTCATGAGAATTGAGCTTGATGTCAACCTTTTTATGAGCCAATGTTAATATGATATGTTGATTGAGAAAGAAGCATGTTTAGACTTAATCTGACTTGTATAATCATTCTTGTGAGTTTTTGAGCCTAAAATGATTGATGCATTATACAAATCAATCTAATTTCTTTCTTGAGTGCTCTTATGATTACATGATTCTCTAGAACTTGCTTTAAACCGTTTGAGACTATATTGATGCATGTGACAACATGAATATGATAGAGGCATTAGGATTTTTAGCCAGGGCCAAACAACCATCCCTTATTGATGTTCCAAGAGAACACACCCTTAGTGAACCAATTTGAGCCTACATTGAATAAGCTATCTCTTTGGTAACCATAACTTGTCTCTAACCTAAATATACTTATATCTTTACCTTTGTTCCAAAGATGAATTAGCATGATTTGAGACAAGTTGCAAAGACAAGGGATATTTTTTGGTTAGAAACAAGAAATAAGTGTGGGGGGGAAAGAAAAGAAAAGTCAAGAGAAAAAGAAATGGAATACTGGCAAATACATTCCTATATAAAAAAAAATGAATCATCTCTTGAATTTGTGGAAAAAGAAAAAGATGTTACAAAGTTGTTTAGAATGAAGAAAAGGCCCAACATGAATATCCGGCCTAGGTGACTATGTACTTGTAAAGAGTTTTGAGAAGTTTCTTTGTATAATCTTTTTATGTCTCTAAACTTTATGAACTCTTTGGAACCTTTGTGATATCTTTATCCTTTTGTTCTTCAACCACATTACAAACCCCTTGGCCCCATTACAACCTTGATTAAAGACCTCTTGATTTATGAAGTTGCATGATCTTTTAGTGGAGAATAGGTGGACAAGCAAGCATATGGTAGAACTGTTTTCATGAGATTGATTGAGTGTAAACACTTCACCACTACTTTAAAGAGTGAAAATCATGAGGGTATCCCATGTGAGAAGTTGAGATTAAATTTGAACATGCACTATTTTGATTGAGATATGTTATGTTAATATTGGCTTAACTCAAACAATTTACATTCAAGCATGATTTTTTGTGAAATTCTTTAAGCTATTGATTAGTTTATAAGACTTATTCAAATATTGTCTCTAATTTGTATTGAAAGGATTAGGAGTAAATATTTTTAGTATATGTAGTTTATTTATATTTTAGTTTTTCAATGTTTGTGGGTATCGTCCTAGTAAACCCTCACGAGACTAAACTCGTCCACTAGGGACACCTAGGGGTTTAAAGGCTTGTGTCACATGCTAAGTGCCACCGTGATTTCCTACGAAAATGGATTAGATTAGATTTTCTTATTTTATTTTTATTGAGTCGTTGCTAGGGACTAGCAACAATCTAAGTGTGGGGGTGTGATAACTCGTATAATTATATAGTTTTTAGTTATGTTTTATTATTGTTTTGTGTCAAATACGAGTTATTATTGTTTAGTCTAATTGTGTTTATGATCTTTTATATTTTTATGTAATTTGGTGTTTTTCACAAGTTTCTTTGAGTGATTTCAGATTACTATAATTAAGGGCAAATCGAGTTCAGTTCCAGTTCCGACACCTTTTGCCATATCAGCTATATCTGGAGTTTCACTGAAGCAATAAGGCTGAAATTTGTAGTCGTGCAAAGCTAAGAGGCATATCTATCTTTTTCATGTTTTACACTTCTTGAAACGGAGTCGTTTTCCCTAGCGAAATCGACCATCAAAGTGGCTGATGTGCAATGACGTCTGTGCTGACCTGTTTTCGTATTTTGCCCATATCTGCTTATCCACATCAGCAAATGAGCTGATTTTAATGGCTATGGATCCGTAACTGATAGGGGAACATTTGTCTAGAAGACCATGTGATCAGATAAAGCCTCCAATATTGAAGAAATCGACCATCAAGTTGGCTGATGTGCAATGACATCTGTGCTGACCTGTTTTCGTATTTTGCCCATAGCTTCTTCTCCACATCAGCAAATGAGCTGATTCCAACGGCTATGGATCCGTAACTGATAGGGGTATATTTTTCTAGAAGACCATTTTACCAGATCGAGCCTCCAACATTGACAAAATCGACCATCAAGCTGGCTGATCAGAATTGTCATACAATATGACGAAAATTGTTAGAAAAATGCACCCACCTATTATACCTACCTTTGAAATTTGTAAAGCTTGTCTCTTGTCATTTAGCCCTCCAAAATGTGTATAAATAGAGGGCCTTGGATGAGTATTGGGATCATATTGTACATAGGTAGGATATTAGCCATTTTAATAAAATTCTCTAAGTTTTCTTCTTCTTTCTTTTCTCTAGTTTTCTTTTTCTTTAGAGAGAGCAAGAGGTTGGATAATTAATATTCTTCCTCTTCTTCTTTCTTTCTTTTATTTTCTTCTTAGATTTTCTTTAATTTTATGTTTATGTTTACAATGCCTATGCTAGGCTAAACTTTTATTTGGTTAAGGGTGATTTCAAAGCCCTAGACATGTTTTGTGATTGATTTTCAGATTCTATCTATCATTAATTTTCTATCAAAGTTGCTTATGTTCTTCTACAAGAATTGTTCATGATGTTGTCTTGATTTATTTAGGTGTACAACTAGATAGATCTTGATAATTATCTATTGCTAGTTTAGGAGTCTTGATCCGTGTAATTGTCTTGATTTCCTATTCATAAGTGGCAATTTGTGATTAATGATTATGGTCAAGTTTTCAATAATTGCAAAGTGGAACATAACCTAAGTTGAACAATCCGAGCTTATTTGTTTGTTGCTTAGATCAACCTATCTTTCTCATCATAAAGCTGCCATTAAATTGAATTTAGAGAGCTTATTCTAGGTTGTTTAATGGTTAGAGATTAAATAGAGAGCTTGTTCTATTTAACGACAAACTAAGGAAAGATTGGGATAACAGAGCTTGTTGTTATCTACGGTTGTTAACTTTGATAGTTGGTTGATATTGATAGATCTGAAATTGATTCTTAATGATGTCTAGTGGTGGAGAATGAAACCTTAACCATATTTTTCATATTTGATTCTTCTTACTTATTCGTTTTCTTACTTTTAGTTTGCTTATTTTTTATATTTATTTTTATTGGCTGGTTATACCGCCTAATTTGTATATTAACTTTGTTTTATTTTTATTGGCTGGTTATACCGCCTAATTTAGTATACATTTTATTGGCTAGTTATACCGCCTAATTTAGTATATATATTTTTATTGGCTGGTTATACCGCCTTGCATCTTATTCTTATTATTTACTTTAGTTTAAATCTGGCTTCAAAAACCCCTTTTCTTTTATTGTTCTTGAATTTAAGTTTTAAACTATTAACTTATAAACTAAAACCCAATCCCTGAGGACTCGACCCTTGCTAACTACTATACTTACAATTTATCTTTTTAGTGCAAGGTTAAATAAGATACACTCTTTTGGGTGCATCACCTCCAAACTTAGAACAAACATTGTCCTCAATGTGTAGAAAAAAAAAGTAAGAATAAGAAAACTCCCCTATCGATGCAAGCAAAGCAAGAGAAGCTCTAAGTTTCCTCTTAGACCTCATGATGTTTGTCCAAGTCGGGTGAGTGCCTACTACAAAAGAAAACAAAGTAAAAAGAAATTAATAAAAATATCCTAAAAATTAAAATTTAAAAAGAAAAGAAAAAGTTTATAACTTGGGTTGCCTCCCAAGAAACGCTTGATTTATAGTTATTGGCTTGATTATCTCATGCCCATTAGCCGGCATCCTTCCACTTGACAATCTTCTTATCATGCCCCCCTTTTTCCATTGCTTTATGAGGCTTGGCATTCACATAATTGTGGCTTCCATGCATCTTAGAAGTAGAATATGAACTTGTTTCAAGTGGTTTAGTGGAACAATTTTCTTTGAATGCTTCTTTGGAATTACTATTCACCATATTGATTGCCAAACATTCATCAAATTCATTAGGGAACTTCATAGCTTTAAACACTTTAAAAGTTACCTCTTCGTCTAGAACCCTCATGGTAAGTTCTCCTTTTTGCACATCAATGAGAGTTCTACCGGTAGCTAGGAATAGCCTCCCAAGAATTATAGGTATTTCACTATCCTCCTCCATATCAAGCACAATAAAATCAGCAGGAAAGAAAAATTTGTCAACCTTGACTAGCATATCTTCAACAATACCTCTTGGATGTTTGTAGGATCTATCAGCTAGTTGCAACATCACTATAGTGGATTTTATTTCCCCCAAAACAAGTTTGCGATAGATAGAAAGAGGCATTAAATTGATACTCGCCCCCAAATCACATAAAGCTTTATCAAAAAATTTATTACCAATGGCTCATAGAATGGCGAAGCTTCCCGGATCTTTGAGTTTGGGTGGGATTTTCTTTTGAAGGATAGTGCTGCACTCTTTAGTGAGTGCAACTATCTCAATTTCATCCAATTTCCTCTTCTTGGATAATATTTCTTTCATAAACTTGACATATTTAGGCATTTGTTCTAAAGCTTCAGTAAAAGGTATATTAATATGGAGCTTTTTAAATACCTCAAGAAACTGTTGGAACTGCTTGTCAAGCTTTTGCTTTTGAAGGCGCTAAGGAAAAGGTGGTGGTGGGTAGACTGGAGGCTTCTTCACTTGAACTTTTTCAGCTTCTTTTTCCCACATATCTTTGTCTTGAAGAGGCTTGGTTGGCAATTCTGACTTCTTGCTACCTTCTTTTAATTCTTTCCCACTCCTTAATGTGATGGCATTGCACTGTTCTTTCCCATGGCTCTTAGGATTGGTCACAGTATCACTCAAAAGAGTTCCCATAGGACGATTGCTAATTGCATTAGCAAACTGAACCATTTGTGTCTCAATATTTCTAAGTGACGCTGCTTGAGTTTGAAGCATGGCCGCCTGCGTTTGAATCAAAGTATCGGTCTTTGCCATGTACTGCAATAATATTTCCTCCATTGATGGCTTCTTGTCTTGGACAAGTGGCCGGACTTGTACTTGAAACCCAGGAGGGACTACTTGCTTGGCTGGAGATGATGGCCCTTGATTGTTGTTCCACGAAAAGTTTGGATGATTTCTCCAACCTGGATTATAGTCATTGGAATATGAATTGTTCTGCTTTCTATTATAGTTTCCAACATATTGAACAGATTCAGCCTTGGTTGGGCATCTATCGCTGGTGTGTCCTTCCCCATAAAATTCACATGTTACAAATAGGCTTTGGACTGAATGTACACCCATAGTGTCCAATTTCTTGGACAAAGCACCCACCTATGCCGATAAGGCATTGATTCCATCCAATTGATAAATGCCTGCAACTCTCTTTGGCAAAATTCTCTCAATGGACCATTGATAATTATTGGAAGCCATCTCCTTAATTAAATCATAAGCCTTATCAATTTCTTTTCCCATGAGTGCCCCACCTACTGCAGTATCGATAGTAGTTCTAGTAGGACCCATTAACCCATTGTAGAAAGTGTGCACCTAAAGCCATTTAGGTAACCCATGATGAGGACATCTTTGGAGCAGATCTTTGTATCTTTCCCAAGCCTCATATAATGATTCTGAGTCATACTGCATAAAAGATGTGATATCATTTCGCATCTTAGCTGTCTTGGCAGGAGGAAAATATTTGGAAAGAAATTTCTGGGCTAGATCATCCCAAGTAGTAATAGAGCCAGCAAGAAGAGAGTACAACCAACTCTTGGCCTTATCTCGAAGTGAGAAAGGGAAGAGTCTCAGTCTAATGGCGTCGTCAGAAATGCCATTGTGTTTGAAAGTATCGCAAATTTCCAGGAAATTCACGATGTGAGCATTCAGATCATCGTTCGGTAGGCCGCCAAATTCAACTGATGTTTGGATCATCTGAATGATGGCTGGCTTTATCTCAAAATTGTTTGCCTGGATGGTAGGCCTCCGGATACTGTTCTGAAGTTCTTGCATGAGAGGAACCGCAAACTCTCGCAAAGTCTTTGTATCATTTGCTTCAGCCATTGTATGGTTGTGAGTCGAAGCTTGTAAATTCTCCCTTTGAATTCTATGAAAAGTTTTTTCCGGTTCTGGATCAAAAGGGACAAGTTCCAGACTTCGAGCTCTTCTCATACCACGATCAGGAGTACCTGAAAATAAGAAAGAAAAATAAAGTTTAAATTAAGAATAAGGTTGCTTGGTATTAATATTAACAAAAAAAATAAACAATTCCCCAGCAACGACACCAAAAGCTTGTTGTCGATTTCACCACGCAAGTGCACGTATCGTAACAAGTAATATAGTTTAAAGTAAAGAATCGAACCCACGAGGAATTGTCACTAGATTTGCTAAGTACTAAAATTAAAACAACCTAATCTTATCTAAACAAATGATTAAAGATGGTAATCAAATTAATTAAAAGAAACTAATAATAAAAGCAAGTAAATTAAAAAGATGAATTCAATCAATTAATAAAAGCCTAGGATTACAACTTCCCTCAACATTTTGCTTGAACCTCTCTTACCCTCTTAACTTGATTAATGACCTTGAGTTGTTAACCTAGAGTTCTAATCTATTTATAAGGACCTTCTGATGGTCTTATAAAAATATTTCTCTTAACCAATTAACTATATGTCTATGATAATTGAATTGAAGAGAAACTCATTAAGCTTAGGCTCTAACAATGGTTACACATGACACGTAAGTGTATTTCTACCCTACATGCAGATCAATTCATCCTAATAAATGAATATGAAACATATGTCGTTCAATCCATGTCTAACACTAAACTCCCTTTTCCAAGTTGTATTTAGGTTACCAAATCAATCTAATTGGTGGCCAGTCAACTAGAAGCATTACTCAAAAACCATTAAATCAATCTAGAGAGATAAAATAAACTCAAACTACATGCTAAGAACATTGCAATCCTAGTAAAATAAGTTTATTTCATAATAATTAAAGAAAACAAATATCTAAGAAGTTTCACCATCATCATCAATACAAGAAAAATAAAGAAGAGAATAGAGAAAACTAAGGGGTGTCAAGTCTTGAGTCTTCAATCTTCACAAATCTTCTTATCTCCTTGAAAGCTTTTGGTGGCTACTCTTCTCTCAAGAGAATTAGGTTTTTGGAACTCCAAATCCCTTTATTTCAGCCTTAGACCCCTGGAGTCAGAAACTTCGTGTGCAAGCAATTAGGTAAGTGCATGTTTTTTTTTGTTTTTTTTCTCGCTAATGCGCTGCAACGCTGACTCTCGAATTGGATGGTGCTGCAGTGCTAGCTTTTTGGCATCGAGGCGCCAGCCTCTAGGTTTGCTGCACTTCGCTTTTGTTGTCTTCTCGTACTTCCTCGGCTGACTTGGATGGGCAAATCTTGTCCGATTTGGACTAGTAAAATACTGTTCGAAAGGTATGGAAATCATCTTCAAAAGTCAAGAAGGAAGTTTTCTTGAATAAATAGTTTAAGATCATGTTTTGCTTACAACAAGCTCCGGAGGTCAAATCTGCCCATGCGTTGCTTTGAACCATTTTTCGTCTTTTCGCACCGCGAAGCTCCTTCTCACTTTGGACCTATAAAAACACATAAATACTAACTAATTAACTATTTTAAACATGAAATGGATAAATTAAATTAATCTAAAAAAATCTAAAACTAATCAAATCCAAATAAAAACCTCAAGGACTTCGCCGATTTGAATGCATAAAAGGTGGAAAAATAACTATATTTTCGAGAGTTATCAGTTGGCTCAAAGTTGGCCTCATGGATGGTTAATCCAGCTCAACTCTCACTTAGAGCATAAATGCTCCAAGATCATCAAGCTCATAACAAAATTTTTAAAGAAAAGAAAATCAACATAATCACATCAAATATATACCACAATCAAACATGAAAAATCAAAGATAGCAAAAATGTAAACAAGATAATGTAGAGAATAATTTTTAAGAAAATGAGAAGTTGGCTCAAAGTTGGCCACATGGATTGTTAATCCGGCTCAACCATCACTTAGGAAAAAAATTCTAAGATCAATGAGCTCATGACTTCTTTATTCAAAAGGAAAACAAGAAGAAAAGATCATCAACCAACCAACATACACCATAATAGACCAATATCTCAAGACAAGCAACGTGAGCAATATGTAGTAGAAAAGGGAACAAAGATGCGCCACTAGAATAAGATGGAAAATAGAAAAACCAAGAAGCATTTTTAAAAGCTACAAAGTCTTAAAAGAGATAAAGAGAATGTTTTTTTAGAAAGCATTTTGAAGAACATTTTTGAAAAAGAGAAGAAAAGATCATCTTTTAAAACTTATTTAGAAAGAAATTTTGAAACATGAAAGATGAAGAACCAAAACTAAAGAAATGAAAGAAAAGAATGAAGAACTACCTTAGCTTAGCTTTCCAAAACCTCAAAAACCCTTCACTTTTTTCCTCATTTTCTCTCTTCTTTTCTTTTTCCCCTTTTCTTTTCTCTCTTCCCTTTCTCCTTGCAAAAACCATGAGCCACTCTAGGTGCCTTAGGATTTTTTTTCTCTTACTTTGTTCCTTAGCCGAATGGCCTCTCTTCTCCCTTCTAGTGTCTTCTTTTTTTAGCCAAGTGGCATTTCCTTATTCACCCACCAATGAGATTCATCCCTTCCTCATTATGTTCATCACCCATTGGCTAGCTAATCCTCTTCCAACTTGGTCTCCAAGAATGGCTCTCATTGGCCGAAATTGCAAACTCATGTACCAACATGATGAGTCATGTCCTTACTCTTATGACTCATTAACTTATTTACTACCTTACCATTTAGCCTTCCAAGAGCCTCCTCCACTCTTCCATTTTATTACAACTTTACCTTACACTTATTTATACTGCATTTTTTATTGGTTTTTATTTTTCACCCTCTTCCTCCTACCATTTTCCTACATGGACTTTAAACTTGAGCTTCCACCAAAAAAAATCTTCCTACATGGACTCTTAAAGTTGGGCACTCCATATTTTTTATAAAGTTAGGCTCTTATCTTCCTACCCAACTTTCTCCTACTTGTATCCTTAATAAAAAAATGGGCTTTCACCTTCCACCAAATTTTCATATTACTTGGATTTTAGAAAAGTGGGCTTCCATCTTCCACCACCTTTCTACTACTTGGATTTTTCTTAAAAATGGGCTCCCATCTTTCATTAAAAAATCGTACCACTTGGATAAACTAAAAATATGGGTTTCCATCTACCACTAAATTTCCTACTACTTGGATAAAAAATAAGTTTTCAACTTCCACCATTTTCACCACTTTTTCCTTTATCCATCCCTCCAAGATCAACATGGCTTTTCAATTATCAAGATTACTTCTTAAAAATCCAAATTTTCTTTTTAATCTTGATTTTTCAAAGTTGACTTTTTTCTCTTTGACTTTGACCTTGTCAACTTTGACTTTTCCCATTTTGACTCTTCTCACTTTGATTTTTTCAATGTTGACTTTTCCATGTCAAAGTATCAAAACCAGGTTCGCCTATCTTACCAACTCCAACTGTCCAAACATTAGGTCAATAAATTGAGGTAAATTTAGAAACTCGATTTTAGGAAAAATGTACTTTGTTTCCCTGCCCGGAGAAAATTAGGTGTCTACACATGTGTTTAAAGTATTATAAATTTATAAAATTTTTACATGTTAATAATTCATTTTATTTATATTTTGACACGTTCGTGTATTCGTATCGTGTTCATGTTATTTTTCGTGTTGTGTTTTAATTATTTTTCCTATGTTATGTTTGTGTCGTATCTCAACTCATTCCACATTTTGCATGTCATTTTAATTCAATTTAGAGAAAAATTTGTGTGTTCATGTCGTGTCTCACTTCATGACATATTTTGTATAATAATAATAATAATAACATTTCTCATATTCTTTATTTCAGAATTTAATTGTTCTTTTTATCAAATTAGGATGCAACTTATTCGATTTTATTTATCTTAAACTTAGAAATAAGTGATTACCGTATTGGGATTAACCATTATCACATGAAATAATCCTTAACAAATATAAATTTACATTCGATAATCACATATATCTATAATCTATAATATATATAAAAGCACGATTGTGAAGAATCTTTTGAACTGCCTAAAATACTCATTGTTATTCATTATACTACTAATTTGCCATTTTAAATATTTTATTAATAAAATTTATCCAATTTATAAATAAGAATTCTCATTTTATTGAAAAACTTTAGTTAAATGGATTTATTTGATAATAAAAAAAAAAGTTAAAATTTATATTGAATTATTTTATCTGCAAAGTTATAATTTTTGTTTATTAACTTTGAAAAGTAAAAAAAAGTTACATCAATCTATTTTAAATCATAATGCAAATTTTGATTATTTATATAATATGTAACCTTATTCTCAATATATAATTTTTTTTTATAAATAAATATGTTTTTATAATATAAATATTTTACTTAATAAATAGTAATAAGATTTATTTCATTCTTATTTACGATTTTTGATTATAAATATTAATAAAATTTATCATTGAAAATTTCAATATCATGATAGAATTTTTTTAGAACATTTTAGGTAATGCTTTTAACAACTAAATATAATAATATAATATTTTATTTTATTCATTTAAATTTTATGAATTTCTATCATTTTACTATTAATTAATCTTTATTTTATGATTTTATTTTTTATAATTTTCTTAAATTAGTGTCCGCTAATGAATGATAGATTATTTTCAAAATATTTATTATCTATCATGATCGGCTTATAACCTTACTATAGTTTTAATTTAGTTCTACCAATAAGTTTATTAATTTTGTAGAAAATTAAAGTTGTCAAACTTAATACGACTTAATATAGGTCTTACTATTATCCTACAAAAGTGGTTTAGGTTTAGATTAAAAACTTTATACCTTATAGATAAGTTAAAAATTTCAAAATAATAGTGTTATTATTCAGGAAAATATTATTGTAGACACATAATTTTGTCCGGACTCCTAAACAATGTACGTTCTTCTTTCAAATTCGTATTCTTAACTTTACCTCAACTTCATGGCCTAATATCCCTGCACTTGATTTCGGCACAATGGACAAGACCAAAGGCACGAGAAAAGTTAAAAAGTCAAAATTGACCAAAAAGTCAAAGTTGACCAAAAGTCAAAATCAAAGTCAACTTTGGAGAATCAAGATCAAAAAGGAAAATTGGATGTTAAATGTCAATCTTGATAATTGAAAAGTCACAATTAAAAAACGAAAGGGCAAAATTGAAAGATGAGATTAAGGGAAAGTGGTGTAGGAACTAAATTGAAAAAATAAAAAAGTTTGAACTAAAGGTGGAAAAACAAATTGAGATGTCAAAAGGGATAATTAGGACGAATGGAGGACAATGGAAGAGGAAATTGAAAGAAACAGAATAAGAAAGATGATATTTAAGGAGTGAAGTAGTGGAAGGACAAATTGAAAGTTCAATTTCAAAGAGAATTATAGGAAATGATTAAATTGAAAGAAATTGAAAGTTCAAGAGAATTATAAGAAATAGATGGATTTAAAAGATCACTTTGAAGGAAAATAAGGGGAGGAATCTATTTGGAGAAGAATCAAAATAGAAGGACTAAATTGAATAAATTGTGTCGCAACCTAAAAAATAACGAGTCTCATCGCAAGACTTTATTATTCGTTAAGCGTGACATTAAAAAAAATCGAGGAAAAGTCGACTTAATTCCTCTAAAAAATGAAGGTTTTGAAAATGACCTTGAAAAAGACATGGAGTCACCACTAATCTTTTTTAGCTAGGTGTGATCGGCCACCTATTAAAACCGATTTTATAAAATATTTTAAAAATTAATTAAAACATTTTAAAAACCAATTTTAAGTCTGCGTTTTTAAACCAGAGAAATCAAAGAAACGGGTTCGGGACTCGATTACGTATGGGGAAGGATTAGCACCCCCAAAATGCCCGTATAAAACGGTACCTTATTAATCGTGTGTTATCTCAAATCTCGGTGTAAAGTTGGTTTTAAATTTAGTATTTCAAGTTAATTCCCAATTTAAAGAAAAATAATTCCATTTTTAATTGAAAATGATCCGGAATTTATGAATTCAAAATTTTCCTATATTCCCCAACAATCGTGGCAAAATATAGAAATTTTTATTAATTTTGGAAAACTTTCCAAATCATTCTCCTTTTAAAAAAGATATTCCGTTATTAATAATAATTGATGATATCCTCCTCAGCAAACCCGGCAGAGAACTCATGAATTATTTTAACTCGGGAATATCTTTATTTTACTGAAAATCATTATCCTTTTTGAAAACATTTAAAAGAAATTAATATGTATATGCATGACATAAATAATGACATAGCAAAATCTAAATAATATAATGCTTCCTAAATGATATGATATAATTTAAATGCCTTAGTATATTCTAAATGAAATGAAATGTCCTAAGTTATATGACATATTCTAAATGAAATGAAATGTCCTAAGTTATATGACATATTCTAAATGAAATGAAATGACCTAGGTAACATAATATGTTCTATATGAAATGTAATATCCTAAATCATGTGATATATTTTAAATGAAATAAAATATCCTAAATGCCATAATATATCCTAAATGAAATAACATAATATATTCTACATGAAATGAAATAATTTAAATGACATGGCAAATATGAATGATATGGCATATAATTTAAATGACATGGAATAAAAAATAATGCTATCATATAATATGCATGGAAATAAAAATGAAAATAATAATGCATGAACATAGTATATGCTAAATAATATAACCAAAAAAAAATTAATTAAATAAAAAGCATAGGATATCATGAAATATTCCAAGTCATATAATACACAATATAACATAACTCAAAATCATAACAATATCATATAAATTATTATAGCAAAAATTACATATAAAATGCATGAATATGGAAAATGCAATGCATGAAAATGTATTTTTTCCTTTAATTAAGGAAATTTGTATATCTAAAAAGATATCCGGCTACCTTAGGAAAATATGTCAAATTAAATATTCTAAAACCAAAATACTTTGTGATTGTTTGAAAACAATTTTGAAAAGCTTAGATTAAAAATAAAAACTGGGTTAAACCCTTTTTTTAAATGACTCTAATTTCCTAAGTTTAAAATCTCGGACTTGACCACCCTTAACCTGAGAGTTAAAAAAGGCTTAGAAACTACCCTAAGTTAGTAGCTAATCTTCCTAATCAGACCCCTCTAAGTAACTTAACCAAAACAGAAAAATAATTTTTCTTTAAATTCAATTCTGACTCCATTATCCAGTTTTAAGCCACTATTTTTTACCCTATTTTTAAAAATTCAAAAATTCTGAAAAAAATACTGGAGACTCAGAACGTGTAAAACTACACGGGAACAAATCAGCTTAATTTTTTGATTAAAGATGAATGCCCAGAAAAATCAGAAAAGTACGAGTACTGGGCGAAAAAACTGTTTTTGTCAAAATACACTTTTGCGTTTGATAAAATCATTTAAAAATCAAAGTAAAAATATTTAAGACTCACAAAATGACTGACAAACAGTATCTAGGACTTTTTGAAAGTTAGATAAAAATTGGCTAAGTAAAAAAAATTACAAAGGTAGAATAAACAATTTGACAAAACTTAATTTTCCACAAGTGTGCTCAAGAGAGCATGACTTTGAACCATTAATTGGCCTAAGTCATTAGTCAAGTGGCATGAACATGAAATGCATGAAAAAATACAGCAAACATAGTGCTTGAAATGCATGAGTTTAAACCTAAATGTCATGAAAAAATGCATGGCATTCATATAGTGACCTAGACCTAAATGAACTTGCATGGCATTTAATGCAACCTAGACCTAAAATGCATGAACATGCATAGCAAATAAACCAAACCTAATAACTAAAATATGCATGGCATTTTCACAAACACAAAGCATGCTTAAACCAAAAACTCAACCAAGTATCATGCAAATGCTAACCTATCAACTAACATGGCAAGAATACACATACAATGCTAAAATTCAAGGAGTGGCCGAATGGCCTATGTAACTAGCAAACATGGTATTTTCACCAACACTTGGTATACTAACATGCAAAACTAAATCAAATGTCATGCAAATGCAAAAACCTACCAACTAACATGGCAAAAATGCAACACACAATGCAAAACACATGGAGTAGCCGAATGGCCTCAAGCTCCAACCATCATGGCATTTTCGCAAACACTTGATATACTAACATGCTCAACTAAAATATAACACTCAAAACATGCAAATACAAAGAAGAAATACTAAAACCAAACAAACATTTTCACAAACACTTGATATACTAACATGCTCAACTAAAATATAAAACTCAAATCATGTAAAAACCACACAAGCATTTTCACAAACACTTAATATACTAAATCTAAAACACCAACAAATTTAAACATTATGAAAACAGATAATTAAAAATGCAAGAACATGATATTTAAATCATAAATGGCAACAAACAAAGCAACCAAATTAAAATATGACTCAAGTATGAAATAGAATAACACTTCAAACATCAAGATTAAAGAAAATAATAATAATAATAACATGATAAAATAAACAAAACAGCAACTTAAATAAAGAATGTAGGCCATTCGGTCAGGGTGAGAAATTGTAAAAAAAATTGTAAAAAATATATTTAAGAAAGAGATGAAGAAAGAACTTAAGAAGAACGATAAAAAAACATTTATTTAAAAAGGAAACTCACCAAACAGTAATCAAAATAGCAAAAACAAGAATGAAAAATCAAGAAAGTGCAAGAGTTGGTGCTCAAGAGCAACCTCAAGAAGCTATATTTCAAGCTTTATCTCTTCAAACTTTGCTTTCTTTTCTAAACTTTTGTTTTTTGCTTTCAACCAAGGAGAGAAAAAAATAAGAAAAACTAAGAGCAATCAGCCAAAATGAAAGTGTCAAAATGCAAATTCTACCCTCCCCCCTTAAGCTGGCCGAATGGCCCTCTCTCTCCTCAAGGATGTTGTCATTTTTTTTAAAACCAATTTTCCATCAAATGGCTAATAATTCAAGGTGAAAAAATCATGAAATTATCACCCTTAGATTAGCATATCAGCTGTCCCAAATTACAGCTATTCAAGAATAATGTTGAGACTCTCTCTTGGCCTATGTGGCTTAATCACCATGGCTTGATCAAAGAGAATCTCTAACTCTTAATTCTTGGCCATTTGATTGAAAAATCAGAATCTTCCTCCTTCCTTTGGGCCTTGGCAAGCCAGCACTTCTCTTTTCCAGCCCAAGTCTGATTTTTTGAAAGGCCCAAAGAAGCCCTTTTCGGTTGCTTGGGTGAAATGATCGTTTTGTCCCCCGGATGCAAATAAATATCAAACAGACTCCATATTTAATTTTTCTTTTTTTAATACTTTTAAAATAATAAAATATTGAATTCTGGAAGTTTTCAAATTTTTCCGAGTCCGTTTGCTATTTATTTAGATTTTTTCTTCCAAAAATGCCCTTTTATGCCCCCACATTTTACCATCTTAAATGAGCTCCAAATCAAGATTTTTCTTCACTAATATCTTCCAAATAATTTAAAAGTGTGATCTGAAAGTTTTCATAATTTTTGGAGCTCATTTGGTATTTTTTCGGGATTTATCTGCTTGAATTACTGCATAAGAGCTCGAGATTTGGCCATTTAGCAAACGAACTCCGAATCAAGATTTTATTTTGCCAATCTCTTCCAAATAATGAAAAAATGAGATTTGCAAAATTTTAGAATTTTTGGAGTCCATTTGCTATTTTTCTGGGATTTTCCTTCTAGAATTACTGCATAAGAAGCCCGAGATTTGGCCATTTTGCAAACGAACTCCGAATCAAGATTTTCTTTTGCCAATCTCTTTCAAATGATTTAAGAATGATATTTGCAAATTTTTAGAATTTTTGAAGTTCATTTTCTATTTTTTCCAAAATTTCCAATTTTGCCCTTTTGCCTCCGAAACCCGGTTTTGCTCAAAACAAGTCCGATTTTTAGATTTTCTTCAAGCTAAGCCTTGGGTATCCCTTTTTAATCATTCCTCATCCATTGGGGGCCTTGGTCTTACCAAGTTGGGCCATTTTTGTGATTCTTCCCGATTTCACCGAAATCCACTAAAAACCCTAATTCTCGATTTTCTCCTAGATTGACTTTTCTTTCGGTTTTTCTTGCAAGTGGCTTCTCCATTACCCGTAGTCAGTGCTTATCTTTCATTTGGAACCTTCAATTTTGACCAATTTGATCGTTTAAGCACTTTTTCCCAAATTTCTTGGATTAGGGTTTCCTTTCTACTGAATCTCCAAATCCCAACTTCCGAACTCCATATCTTTCAATGTAGACCTCGGATTATCAAAATTCTTTCACCATTTTTCAATTGAACTTAAAATCTTGATTTTGAAAGTGGGTTGACTTTTTTAGTAGTTGACTTTCTGGGGTTGACTTTTTTGGGGTGGACTTTTTTTTTGGGGTTAACTTTTTTTCAAGTTTGACTTTTTATGCTCGCCCCCTTAAACTAAGTCTCGGAGTACCACCTGCAGGATAAAAAAGGCCTTTTTTCATTCTGAAACCTCAATTTAGGAAGAAAACATACCTGGTTTAGTGGTCCGGACAAAATTAGGTGTCTACAGCTACCCCTCTTTGGCTATTGCTGAGAATCAGGAATCAGACAAAGATAAACAAACACTAATTTTGTACGGTCAGTGAAATCACATGAGAAGGAAAGGGAAAGGGGTTTATTTTTCTTTTTTCATTTTTTCATTTTTTTCATTTTTTTTGAAAAAGCGGTAAATTGAAGATTTGTCCTTAAATTGAATTCCCTGACTAATCAAGGCTCGACCCGTCTTAAGGAAACGGATTCGATTTTCAAAAGAAAAATTATGCCTGAAGATCTTAAAAAATGGTGCCTGAAGGTCTTAAAAAAACTGGTGCCCGAAGGTCTTTAAAATTGGTGCCCGAAGGTCTTTAAAATTGGTGCCCGAAGGTCTTAAAAAACTGGTGCCCGAAGGTCTTTAAAATCGTGCCCGGAGGTCTTTAAAACTAGTGCCCGAAGGTCTTTAAAACTGGTGCCCGAAGGTCTTTAAAACTGGTGCCCGAAGGTCTTTAAAATGGTGCCCGGAGGTCTTTAAAACTAGTGCCCGAAGGTCTTTAAAACTGGTGCCCGAAGGTCTTTAAAATGGTGCCCAGAGGTCTTTAAAACTGGTGCCCGAAGGTCTTTAAAACTGGTGCCCGAAGGTCTTTAAAACTGGTGCCCGAAGGTCTTTAAAATGGTGCCCGAAGGTACCTTGACGACGGTCTCAAGGTTCGACTCATTTGATAAACAAAATGAATTCGATTTAAAACAGAAAGAAATACCTTGATGGCGGTCTCAGAGTCCAAATCTTTTGAAAAGCAAAACGAATTCTCTTTGAGGAAGTCCAAGTTTCCCTGATTTCTGTACTGTTAGCTAAATGCAATGATGAGAATGTCATGCTTTGCAAATGCTTGTATGTTTCCTAAAAATAAATGCAATCAAATGATTGTGCCATGATTTCTAATCCATGGTTTCTTTGAGGTTCACAGATTATATGACTTCAGGACAGAGTCTTCAATTGTTCATTGATGCCCCACTTAAAGAATTTTTCAGTCAAGATATCTTGTAAAACAGTCTCAGCTTCTGTCTCTCGCTGAAGTTCACAGATTTTCTGACTTCGTGATGGAGTTTCCACCACGTTCACTGTTTTCTTTTCTTGGTGAACTTTCCAAACCTTTCCCAAGATTTAAATCTATTCCTTAGTAATACTTTGAAATCCCTTTATTTAAAGATTTTTATTACTAATCATCATTCAATTTAATAACAACCATAATGCATCTCAAAAGTAAAAGAATATGAATTTATTGCAAAAATTATCATGAAAAGGATAATAAGAATTTATTGCAAGAAATGTTTTAAAATAGTAAAAATAAATATCAAGGATATAAGAAACAAATGTAAGGTTATAGGCTGTAGATGCCCCGGATGCGGAATATCTTGGACCCCTCCTTTTTCAAACCATTTGAAATTTCTCTTGAACGAGCAATTCACTTGGGTAAACTCTTAGCTTCTGTAGTTATATCAGACTGAGTTGTTCCCCTTTCCTTTGATTGTCAGATACTTTCTCCCCCTTTACACGGAACATTGATTCAAGCTTTGATCAGTACTTGAGCCGCCCTTTGTGGGTTTTCAACTCAAGTGTCCTCCATTCGGTATTAAGTCGCCCTTTGCGGGTTTTTGGCTTAAACCTCTCCTTTTACATTCTTTTTTCATTTCCATTCTTTTTTTTGTTGTATTCTACCATGCATCTGAGAATTCTAAATGCTTCTAAGGTAAAAATATCAATTCAAAAGATGGGATGAATTCTGAGAATAACCTTTCAAATTAAATATCCATGCTTGATCAAAATGGGCTTTTAAAGCATGTAATGTAGGCCAAGGTTTTGGTTTAGAAACAAAGGATAAAATAGGCCCAAAATGTGTTTAAAGGTGATTGGGTCAAGGATCATTTCTTGAGGAGAATTTGTTCTTGAAACATTTGTCCCTTTTTTGGACTTTTTTTTTTTGCTTTGTTGGCTTTCATTTGCCACATTTTTCAATGGCTTTCTTTTTGCCATGATTTTTGATTATCTTTCCTCGCATTTGCCCTCCAGTGTAGAGGGTGATCCTTGATCAAGGTTTAAAGAAAGAAATAATTCCTAAGGCTCAAAAGGGGTGACTAAGGATAATTTCTTCTTAGTGGAAGGAATATGAAAGATGGCCATTCATCATATCAAGCATGACTACTCTCTTTGAAAAGCAATTCTCAGGGGAAATAGATATATAGAATTTCTAATTTTACACTTGGAATCATTCGAATTTCCATGTGCACAACATCACACTTTTTTTTAAGCATAATACTTCTTCAGTTCATCAGCATTCACGGGATGTCTAAAATCATCTTCGTCCATTCTAGTTAAAATCAATGCTCCTCCAGAAAAAGCTCTTTTTATCACATAGGGTCCTTCCCAATTCGGAGCCCATTTTCCTCTCGGGTCCTTCACTATAGGGAGAATTTTCTCAATACCAACTCCCTCTCTTGGAACTGTCTAGGACAAACCTTCTTGTTGTGGGCTCGAATCATCCTTTTCTGATACAACTGCCCATGACAAATTGCTTTCAATCTTTTCTCCTCAATGAGATTCAATTGTTCATAACGATAGGTAGCACTGCTTCCATCCCGTATACCAAAGAAAATGGTGTTGCCCCTGTAGATGTGTGGACCGAAGTACGATATGCATGAAGAGCAAATGGCAAGATCTCATGCCAATCCTTGTACACATTGGTCATCTTCTCGACGATCTTCTTGATGTTCTTGTTAGCTACTTCTACTGCACCATTCATCTTCAGACGAAACGGTGTCGAATTATGATGTGTGATCTTGAATTGAGTACACACTTCTCTCATAATCTTATTGTTCAAATTGAGAGCATTATCCGAAATAATTCTTACTGGCAATCCATAACGGCATATGATTTCTTTCTTGGCGAATCTACATACCACCGACTTTCTTACATTCGCATAGGAAGCAGCTTCTACCCACTTTGTGAAATAATCTATGGCCACTAAGATGAAATGATGTCCGTTTGAAGCTTTCGGGGTAATAGGCCCGATCATGTCCATTCCCCACATTGAAAAAGGCCATGGTGCAGTCATGACATGTAATGGTTATGGCGACACATGAATCTTATCTGCATAGATCTGGCATTTATGGCACTTCCGGGAATAATTTATACAATCTCCTTCCATCGTCAGCCAATAGTACCCTGTCCTCATAATCCGCTTAGCAAGCATGTGACCATTAGCATGAGTGCCACATATCCCTTCATGGACCTCTTCTATGATTCTTCGAGCTTCGGCAGACCCGACACATCTCAATAGGACTTGATCTTTCCCTTTCTTGTAGAGAGTCTCGCCATCTAGAACAAAACCCATTGCTAACCTTCTTAGAGTCCTCTTGTCATTCTCTGTTGCTTGTTCTGGATACTGTTGACTCTTGATGTACTGCAAGATGTCGTTGTACCAAGGGAGACCATCTGCTTCTTCTTCGATAATCAAACAGTGGGTAGGAGACTCATATATTCTCATCTTGATCGGCACAACTTCCACCCTTTCATTCACTTTAAACATTGATGACAAAGTAGCCAGAGCATCCGCCATCCGATTTTCTTCTCGAGGAAAGTAATTGAAATTCACTTCTTCAAACTTCTCCAATAAACTCAATATGAGTTCTCGATATCGGATTAGCTTTGTATCTCAGGTTTTCCATTCTCCTCGTAGCTGGTAAATCACTAAGGCTGACTCTCCGAAAACTTCCAATACTTTGATCTTTCTGTCCACTGCAGCACGAAGGCCCATAGTACATGCTTCATACTCGACAGTATTGTTTGTACAATCAAAATCCAATCTAGCAGTGAAAGGATAATAATCTTCTTCTGGGGATATAATCACTGCACATATTCCATGCCCCATGGCATTAGATGCGCCATCAAAGTACATTTTCCATACTTTGTTCTTCAGGGGAACATCATCTGTTTGCGACACATACATTAAATCCTCATCTGGGAAGTCGAAGTTCAACGGCTTATAATCTTCCACTGCCCGACTTGATAAGAATTCCGCCACTGCACTGCCTTTGATAGCTTTTAGAATTACATATACAATGTCGTATTCTGACAGTAAAACCTACCATCTTGTCGTCCTCCCTGACAAAGAAGGTGCTTCCAACATGTACTTGACTGGATCCAGCTTGGCAATCAACCACGTTGTGTGATACAACATATACTGTCTGAGTCTTCGAGCAGTCCAAGCTAAGGCACAACACAACTTCTCTACTGATGAATATTTCAACTCATAATCTGTGAACTTCTTGCTGAAGTAGTAAACTGCATGTTCTTTCTTTCCAGTCTCATCAAGCTGCCGCAAAACACAACCCATGGATCTTTCAAATACTGATAAATACAGTATCATTGGTTTATCCGAAATATGTGGCATTAATACTGGTGGGTTTGATATATAATGCTTAACCTTTTCAAAAGCAATCTGACACCCTTCATCCCACTCTCCTGTGTCACATTTTTTAAATAACTTGAATATTGGATCACATTTATTGGTTAACTATGAAATAAACCGAGCAATGTAATTCAACCTCCCCAAAAAGCCTCTTACTTCCTTTTGAGTGCGAGGTGGTGGCAGATTCTGAATAGCCTTCACTTTATCTGGGTCAATCTCAATTCCTCTTTTGCTGACAACAAAACCCAACAACTTCCCCGAGGTGACTCCAAAAGTGCATTTTGTCGGATTTAGCTTAAGTCTAAACTTCCTTAGCCGTTCAAAGAGATTCTTACGATTCGCAATATGCTCCTCTTCTTCTTGTGACTTAGCGATCATATCATCAACGTAGACTTCAATTCCCTTATGCATCATATCATGAAACAAGGTCACCATGGCTCTTTGGTATGTTGCCCCAGCATTCTTCAACCCAAATGGCATTACCTTGTAGCAGAAGGTTCCCCACATTGTAACAAATGTGGTTTTCTCCATGTCTTCTGGTGCCATCTTGATCTGATTGTATCCTGAGAATCCGTCCATGAAAGAAAATAAAGAACTCTTCGCTGTATTATCCACCAGAGTATCAATGTGGGGCAAAGGGAAATTATCTTTAGGGCTGGCCTTGTTCAAATCTCGGATATCAACGCACATCCGCACATTACCATCCTTCTTTCGTACTGGAACAATATTTGCTACCCATTCTGGATGTTTTGCCACCTCTAGGAATCCAACATCAAATTGCTTCTTCACCTCATTTTTTATCTTTAACAGCATGTCTGGCCTCATTCTTCTCAACTTTTGCTGAATTGGCTTGCATTCTGGCCTTAAAGGGAGCTTATGAACCACAATATCCGGATCCAACCCTGGCATATCTTGGTAAGACCATGCAAATACATCCACATACTCCTGGAGCAAAGCTATCAATTCACCTTTTATTGATGATGACAATGAAGTCCCAATTTTAACTTCCTTTATTTCTTCACCATTTCCCAGATTTATGGTTTCCAATAATTCCTTATGACAAAGTACTTGCTTCTCCTTTTGTTCTATTTTCCTCAATAGATCTGGAGGTAGACCATAATCCTAGTATCTTCATTAGCCTCAAAATCACTCGTGCAAATGGGTCTTTCAAAATCGATTTCAGAATTACTGACAGGAAGGTCCTCATATTCCGCATCCGCACACCTGTAAATAAGTAGAGAAGAAACAATATAGGAAAAATATATAATGAAAACAAAATAATTAACAAAAATGAAAGAATATGGACACATCAATATGGATAATGCATTGTCCTTGTTATTTATTGAATGAAAATGTTTAAAAAGCCCATTACAGAAAAAACTCTTAATATCTCTGGGTAAAGATAATTAAGATTGCTTTTTAAAAAGTATTACTTTGGAATAGACTTAAAAACTATGGGCAACTCCGTCGCACTCCAGTTGGTTAGTCTATATCCTGGTGGACAAGGTCGCACCATCCAGCTAGCATTCTCTCTTTCAATTCTGTCTTTCTCAGTTGTGCAGATCTCTACATCATACATCTGCTCATCCCTATTCACCTGGAATCTCTCGAAGGCTTTCTCTATCATTACGAGCACATCATCAGAATTCTTTTCTCCGAACAGAGAACCGGCTGAGCGAAAGCTGTGAAGGATAGGCGGGAATGTCATAGGCTCCCACTCAATATCCATACCCGTAAGACGGGCCATCCTCATTTGTCGGTTCTTTTCAACTTGTCTCATTTTCTCATGGGCCTTCGGAAGATATCCTAGGCCAAAACAGTATTTCTTTCCTTTTACTTCCATTGCTCAAGCCATCCCCTGAAGATATTTCCCGAGACCTTTTCCAGCCCTACAGCCTTTTCCCACGGTAGTTCTTATCCCCAACCTTGTGTTCTTGGACAGCCTCGGTTTCGGAATTTTTCGTCCTTCAGCGACGAAAACTGCATTTACAAATTCCAAAGACCTAAAAGAACACTCTACGGCCTCTTCATTGGGCTCCACATAAGGAGATTCAGTAGATGCGGAGGCTATTATGTCTTCCTCCCCTGATACTGTGATCAACCGGCCCTCCATCACAAATTTCAGCTTTTGGTGGAGAGACGAGAGTACAGCCCCAGCTGAATGTATCCACGGCCTTTCCAACAAGCAATTATAAGATGGATTAATATCCATGACCTGGAAGTTCACTGTATAAATGCCCTGGCCTATCTCCAGAGTAACTTCAATGGTTCCCATAACCTCTCTCCTTGTTCCATCAAAAGCCCTGACCACCGTGCAACTTGGTATCATATAGGATATATCCACTGGCAATTTGGATAGGGTTGCTAAAGGCATCACATTTAGTGAAGAACCATTATCCAAAAGGACCCTCGGTAATATGTTCCCCTTACAAGTGGTAGTTATATGGAGAGCTTTCGTTGATCCAATACCGTTGGGTGGTATCTCCTCATAGCTGAAAAATATGTAGTCATCAGCTGCGATGTTTCCCACCAATCTATCCAGCTTTTCCACTGATATATTATTAGCCACATATGCCTGATTCAATACTCTTAACAGGGCATTTTTGTGTGGTTCTGAATTCAAAAGCAAGGATAAGATTGAGATCCTAGCTGGTTGACGTTGCAGTTGTTCAACCACGCTATACTCACTATGCTTTATAAATTTCAAGAACTCACAGGCTTCCTTCTCACATGCTGGTTCTTTCATTCTGTTAACCGGGGATGATCCCCTCTCTGTTTTCTTTGGCAAATCCATCTCAATATGGATTGGCTCGACTACCTTCTTCCCTTTATCTGTTCCTTTGTCTTTCCCTGCTAACCCCTGTTCAACGGCCTTCAGAGCATAACACCTCCTACTTTGGGTTAAATGCCCCACACTTGTAATATCCTGCAGGCTTGAAGACCCAGCCATAACCATGCTGCAGTCATATTTCCATGGTGTAGCCTTGTTTTCCTTGTATGGAAAGGAAACAGGTAGATCAATGATTAATTTGGGAGCATTTTCTTTAATGGCTGGCATAACTTTTTCCTCCGGTTCATCATAGTAGATGATTAGGGGTCTTCCTATCCCATGGCCACCTGCATTTTCAATGACTTCTATTTCCCCCTCTATCTCCTCGTAGAATTGGGCTACCCCACTATCCATCATCTTTTGGACTTTAACCCGAAAGTCCCCGCAGTTCTGTATGTCATGGCCTCCACCCTTATGGAACGGGCACCAATTATGCACCCTTTTTGCAACCATTTTCAGACTGTTTGTATCTTCCACCAATCCTGCCTTGACCATTTCAACCCATACTGTCAGCATCAGAGCTTTAACCTCCCCAATATCCCTTTTTAATCTTCTGCCCTCTCCGGTCAATATTGCATTTACCTGACTCCCAGCATGATTGGGCAATGGGTGTCTAGCTACGTTCGACCCATTTTTGGATCCAAACTTCACAACCCCAGCATTGATCAAGCTTTGGACTTTCTTTTTGAAGGCCAGGCAATCTTCAATTGAATGTCCTTGGATTCTCGCATGGTATGCACAGTTAGTGTTTGCATTGTACCATCTTGGATATGGAGGTGTCAAAGGTTTTAGGTACACGGGTGCAACAAGTTGACCTTGCAATAGTTTTGGATATAGCTCACCGTAGGTAGTGGGAATCGGATCAAATTGGGCTTTTTGATCGTTCCTTGGTGAACGTTGGTCATTACGCGCAGGACCCTAAGTGTTTGGGACAGTATTTCTAGGAAGGGTGATTTGAGGGGATATGCCAGTTGGGAATGGCTATTGTGGTATATTGGTGTAAGGGAACGAGTTTTGAGTAAGGTGGTTAGCATTGGGGTAGTAAGGATTATACCCCGGGTTTGGTGTGAAGGTGTGGTAGGAGTATAGGGCCTTGGTGGTGTGTATGGCGTATGAGGTGTATAAGGGTATTGGTTGAAGCTTACTGCATGGGTTTCCTCATTCTTCTTTGCAGGAAAAGCTCTTTTTGGGGTAGCAGACTCACCCTCTTCCATCTTTCCATTCTTAATAGCTGACTCAATCATTTCCCCAGATATTAACCATATCTGCAAAATCCTTAGTAGAGCTTCCCACCAATTTGTCATAATAGGGTGCTTTCAATGTGTTGATGAAGAGCACCGTGGTTTCTTTGTTGGTTAAAGGGGGTTGCACTTGTGTGGCCAGATCCCTCCACCTCTGCGAATACTCTTTGAAAGTCTCATTGGACCTCTTCTCCATATTCTGTAATGACAGCCTATCCGGTACCATGTCGAAAACATGCTTATAATATTCCATAAAAGCCCTTACGAAATCTGTCCGTGAACGAATTTTGGTACGACTCAGTTGATTGTACCATCGAGTAGCTGACCCTGTTAAGCTGTCTTGGAAGCAATGAATAAGCAATTTCTCATTATCTTCATGCCCTGTCATCCTTCTATAGTACATGGTCAGATGAGCTGATGGGTTAGTGGTCCCATTATACTTTTCAAAGTCTGGTACTTTGAACTTCGGTGGAATCACTAGATCATGTACCAAGCTCATCTCTTTGGCATCTAGACTGCCAAATAACTCTGTTCCTTCCACTGCTCTTAGCCTTTCTTCCAACAGCTGATATTTCTTTTGAGATTCAGCGGTTTCGACCCTCTTCAACTCAACCATTTTGGCCCTTTCCTTTTCTGCCATTTCCTCGAAGTCTGGAACCTCAACCTCAATTGGATCAACTTCGATGTTACCCTTTTTTAGACTGAAATTCTGTGCTTCAGCCGTTGGCTAGATGTAAATGTAGGAAGTTGCCCCAGTTGGGATTTCATTTGCCACAGGTTAGGATGTTTGGCCATTTCTTTGTACTACTTCTGGTCGATCCTCCTGATTCACTGCCCCCATTCCAATAACTGAATTCTTTCCGGGCCACTTCTGCTTCATCATAGTGCTCATCATCTCCATGAGCTTTGTCATCTGTTCTCGTGTCTCCTCTTGAGACTTACTCAACTGTTCCTGCAGTTCTTTCTGGATTCTTTCCATTCTTTCAATTCTGGCAAGCTGATCGTTTTCTATGACTTTTATTCAAGATCGAGTATTGTAAGGGTGTTGGAAGTCTGGTTCTTTCTGAGTGCGACCAATTGTACCTTTAGTTTTAAAAACCATGGATTAGAAATTATTGACACATTTCTTATTTTTATTTTAAAAAAATGAATAAATGAATGAATGAATGTTAGTGAATGCTTAACTAAATAAATGACTAAGTGTATGAACTTAGATGACTAATTATAAAGAATAAATGAATGAACAAATAAATAAATGACTAAGTGTATGAACAATTTATAAAGAATAAATGAATGAATGATTATGAATATAAATGAATGAACAAATAAAATATATAAAAGAAAAAACTAGTGAATGATGAATGTATTTAAAGTATTGGCCCCGGGATAATTTCAACCAAACGGTATTTCATTGATTTCCTGGAACTAAATACATCAAAGAAAAGATCCCTGTTTTAGACAACATGGTAATCTATCTCTCCTAAAAACTATTACAAGATACTGGTCCTATAATAACTCTCTCGGATCCTGGACCTTCTTCATTGTCCTCTTTTAACTGCCTTGCTCTTCCATCTAATCCCTACTTGTTTGCGACCCTTTAACGTATCAGTAGAAGCATCGCCGTGTAAGTTTTCCCTAGCTTGTTTCTCAAGTTGATTTGCTCGGGCTTCCTCGTGTTTTGCTTTTTCTGCCCAATAGTTCTTCTCCTTCTTGAGGTTTCTGACTTCTTGTTCCCATTCCCCGGAAGTCTTGAGAGTCCCCTCGAATTTGAGCTCGAAACGGTATCTCTTGTTCTCCAAGTGTAGTTCCTGAAGATCACTTTGAACAGTATCCCACTCTCTCTTGATCTTTTCCTTTTTTTTTTCTCGGGCTACCTCCCTATCTTTCATGTCCTCAAGCTCTTCTTGCAGTCGGGCAATCTCCTTGTTCATCCGGGCCTTTTCTTTTTCAAATTTTGCCCTTGCAATTTCTAATTCTGATAGCACTTCCTTGGGCGGCGAACTTAAGTGCTGAACTTCTTCCCCATCCGATGTCAACAACCTATCATTAACCCTCGGTTCCCTCAATGTCAGGTAATAAGGTGTGACGATATCGGCATATCTAACTACCTCTACCCGATGAGTTTCCTTCCATGCCACCACAATCTCACGGACCTTTCCCGAATATCCAACCTCTCCGTAAGCAAATTCCAAATTACTAAGGTCATGGGTCATTGGAGTAAACTGACGAGATTCTGATTGCCTCAGTACTAGTAGTGGTGCATAGCACACTCCTCCCCATACTCCCAATAATGGAACAGAAGCTTTATCTCCGTATTTATACAATGTTGGCATAGGAGCTATCCACAGAGCTCTCCAAACTATCATCTCAGCCTTGATATTCCGGAATATGTTGATCCATTGCTCCTCAGTCCTATCCTCAAGCCAATCCCTCTTAAGAAATTCACCAATTGGTGCAAAAGATTTCCAGTATGAGCGAAGAGGGAAGTTCTCCTGTTTACAAAAATGGCTCTGAATCCATATGTAGAGGAGCTGTATACAACCTAGAAAATGACCTTTTCCTTCCCGTCTACAGAAATTCAGGGATCGGATTGTTTCTGCTATGATTGCCAGGGCTGTATTTATCTGTTGCTCAAGCCTCTCGAAAACATCAAATATCGCCACATCCACATACCCTAATGTTTTCGGGAAGATAACTAAACCATAGATAGCCAAAGCAAAAATATTCCTAACTGTCTCCTTGCTTGAATGGCTATGGATTAAAACCCCTAAAATATCCCATGATATACAGTAGTTTACTCTTTTTCGGACAACATGGCTTTCTACCCAATTTCTTTCTACTCCCAAAATCTTCGACACCTTTTTCTTGAAACCCGACGTCTTTGTATCCTTCAAATAAATATGATCGGGAATAACATTCTCAATATGCAGCAAGGTCGAATACTCCTCTATGGTTGGAGTCATATCCTCTCGGATGAAAGTAAAACATCGATAAGCGGGATTCCAGAATTGTACCACAGCCCGGATCACCTCGCCACTGACCTTAACCTGAGCTAACAGTGCTATGTCCCCATATGTCTGAGTGAAGGCTTCTTTTTCCGATATGTTCCACTGATTCCATATATCAATCAATTCCCGGAGATCATTTTGTTTGATAATAAGATCAACCTCAGCTGGCAATGCTGACACATATCCCATCTTCAAACAATCCCCATTATCCTGCTAACCTTTTTCGGACTGCTTCCTAACCTCTAAATGTTTCTCGACTATTGAGACACTCTGACCCCCCATGAAAGCCCTTTTGGTTGAATAATATCCCGAGACCAATAACCTTCAAATGTGCAAAAATGATGGCAAGAATGCAAAAAAAAAAAAAAAAAACAAAAACAACAACAAAAAAAGAAAATGAATTAGTAACGGGAATAAATATGAATAATACAAAAACATATAATTCAAAACAATAATTATCCCTGAGGATGCCAACAAAATTTCGGCATTGTAACATCTCTGGGATGAAATATCAACATTTATTACGGACATTGTGATGTACGTTCATCATTGTCCGAAAAAAATAAACTTATTCAGAAAGTAGAATAGAAGGTAAAAGGATTGGAAATATTCCTCCATGTGTTCTTAACTTCGAGATATCTAATTGAAAATCCGGCATGGCTTCGCCTAGGTTTACTATATGAAGGTGAATGAGTTCTAAAAGCCCCGAATTGTTCCTCACTGTCACCGGTGAAGGCTAGTAAGGCACCCCGATAAAAGCGGGTTCAATTTGTTAGAGTCTATTTCCCTAGCCCATGCGGATTGTTAATCACGAAGGCTTAGGTAATTTAGTACTCCGGAAGTGTTTCACTAGCCCATGCGGATTGTTAATCACGAAGGCTTAGTTACTTTGCTCCCACCTAAAAGGACGAAACCCGGGTATAGGATTCATGATATGCAAATGCACGTGTAGTGTGTGAGGAGAAATAACAAACCTTTCACCACCTATTTTATATTCCTTATTCTAAATGCCCCAACAAGATTAAACAACAGAAATCATCAATTAATCAATAAATGACTATATGCACCAAAATAACCAGAGAACAATTATAATATGTATGCACATGAATATGGACATATTTAAAAACATTTTATTATTATTTTTTGAAATTATCTTTATTTTTTTTTAAAATGTGGGAATTAAAATTAAATACCAATTAAACCAATGAAACCTAGACTTTGATAACACACGACTAATTCTAGGCCTGACTCTCTAATTGTCCCCAGTGGAGTCGCCAAGCTGTCGCAACCTAAAAAATAACAAATCTCATCGCAAGACTTTATTATTCGTTAAGCGTGACATTAAAAAAAAATTGAGGAAAAGTCGACTTAATTCCTCTAAAAAATGAAGGTTTTGAAAATGACCTTAAAAAAGACATGGAGTCGCCACCAATCTTTTTTAGCTAGGTGTGATCGGCCACCTATTAAAACCGGTTTTATAAAATATTTTAAAAATTAATTAAAACATTTTAAAAACCAATTTCAAGTTTGCGTTTTAAACCAGAGAAATCAAAGAAACGGGTTCGGGACTCGATTACGTATTGGGAAGGATTAGAACCCCCAAAACGCCAGTATAAAACGGTACCTTATTAATCGTGTGTTATCTCAAATCTCGGTGTAAAGTTGGTTTCAAATTTAGTATTTCAAGTTAATTCCCAATTTAAAAAAAATAATTCCATTTTTAATTGAAAATGATCCGGAATTTATAAATTCAAAATTTTCCTATATTCCCCAACAAACGTGGCAAAATATAGAAATTTTTATTAATTTTGGAAAACTTTCTGAATCATTCTCCTTTTAAAGAAGATATTCCGTTATTAATAATAATTGATGATATCCTCCCCAGCAAACCCGGCAGAGAACTCATGAATTATTTTAACTCGGGAATATCTTTATTTTATTGAAAATCATTATCCTTTTTTGAAAACATTTAAAAGAAATGAATATGTATATGCTTGATATAAATAAAATGACATAGCAAAATCTAAATAATATAATGCTTCCTAAATGATATGATATAATTTAAATGCCTTAGTATATTCTAAATGAAATGAAATGTCCTAAGTTATATGACATATTCTACATGAAATGAATTGTCCTAAGTTATATGACATATTCTAAATGAAATGAGATGAGATGACCTTGGTAACATAATATGTTCTATATGAAATGTAATATCCTAAATCATGTGATATATTTTAAATGAAATAAAATATCCTAAATGCCATAATATATCCTAAATGAAATGACCTAGGTAACATAATATATTTTACATGAAATGAAATAATTTAAATGACATGGCAAATATGAATGATATGGCATATAATTTAAATGACATGGAATAAAAAATAATGCTATCATATAATATGCATGGAAATAAAAATGAAAATAATAATGCATGAACATAGTATATGCTAAATAATATAAGCAAAAAAAATAACTAAATAAAAAGCATAGGATATCATGAAATATTCCAAGTCATATAATAAACAATATAACATAACTCAAAATCATAACAATATCATATAAATTATTATAGCAAAAATTACATATAAAATGCATGAATATGGAAAATTCAATGCATGAAAATGTATTTTTTCCTTTAATTAAGGAAATCCGTATATCTAAAAAGATATCCGGCTACCTTAGGAAAATATGTCAAATTAAATATTCTAAAACCAAAATACTTTGTGATTTTTTGAAAACAATTTTGAAAAGCTTAGGTTAAAAATAAAAACTTGGTTAAACCTTTTTTTAAATGGCTCTAATTTCCTAAGTTTAAAATCCCGGACTTGACCACCCTTAACCCGAGAGTTAAAAAAATCATTTTTAGAGTTTAAAAAGGCTTAGAAACTACCCTAAGTCAGTAGCTAACCTTCCAAATCAGCCTCCTCTAAGTAACTTAACCAAAACAGAAAAATGATTTTCTTTAAATTCAATTCTGACTCCACTGTTCAGTTTTAAGCAACGATTTTTTACCCTATTTTTAAAAATTCAAAAAATTCTGAAAAAATACTGGAGACTCAGGATGTGTAATACTACACAGGAACAAATCAGCTTAATTTTCTGATTAAAGATGAATGCCCAGAAAAATCAGAAAAGTACGAGTACTTGGTGAAAAAACTGTTTTTGTCAAAATACACTTTTGTCTTTGATAAAATCATTTAAAAATCAAAGTAAAAATATTTAAGACTCACAAAATGACTTACAAACAGTAGCTAGGACCTTTTGAAAGTTAGATAAAATTGGCTAAGTAAAAAAAATCACAAAGGTAGAATAAACAATTTGACAAAACTTAATTTTCCACAAGTGTGCTCTAGAGAGCATGGCTTTGAACCATTAATTGGCCTAAGTCATTAGTCAAGTGGCACGAACATGAAATGCATGAAAAAATACAGCAAACATAGTGCATGAAATGCATGAATTTAAACCTAAATGTCATGAAAAAATGCATGGCATTCATATAGTGACCTAGACCTAAATGAACTTGCATGGCATTTAATGCAACCTAGACCTATAATGCATGAACATGCATAGCAAATAAACCAAACCTAATAACTAAAATATGCATGGCATTTTCACAAACACAAAGCATGCTTAAACCAAAATCTCAGCCAAATATCATGCAAATGCTAACCTATCAACTAACATGGCAAGAATACACATACAATGCTAAATTTCAAGGAGTAGCCGGATGGCCTATGTAACTAGCAAACATGGTATTTTCACAAACACTTGGTATACTAACATGCAAAACTAAATCAAATGTCATGCAAATGCAAAAACCTACCAACTAACATGGCAAAAATGCAACACACAATGCAAAACACATGGAGTAGCCGAATGGCCTCAAGCTCCAACCATCATGGCATTTTCACAAACACTTGATATACTAACATGCTCAACTAAAATATAACACTCAAAACATGCAAACACAAAGTAGGAATACTAAAACCAAACAAGCATTTTCACAAACACTTGATATACTAACATGCTCAACTAAAATATAAAACTCAAATCATGCAAAAACCACACAAGCATTTTCACAAACACTTGATATACTAAATCTAAAACACCAACAAATTTAAACATTATGAAAACAGAAAATTAAAAATGCAAGAACATGATATTTAAATCATAAATGGCAATAAACAAAGCAACCAAATTAAAATATGACTCAAGTATGAAATAGAATAACACTTCAAACATCAAGATTAAAGAAAATAATAATAATAACATGATAAAATAAACAAAACAACAACTCAAATAAAGAATGTAGGCCATTCGGCCATGGTGAGAAATTGTAAAAAAATTGTAAAAAATATATTTAAGAAAGAGATGAAGAAAGAACTTAAGAAGAACAATAAAAAAAACATTTATTTAAAAAGGAAACTCACCAAATAGTAATCAAAATAGCAAAAACAAGAATGGAAAATTAAGAAAGTGCAAGAGTTGGGCTCAAGAGCAACCTCAAGAAGCTATATTTCAAGCTTTATCTCTTCAAACTTTCCTTTCCTTTCTTTTCTAAACTTTTCTTTTTTGCTTTCAACCAAGGAGAGAAAAACTAAGAGCAATCAGCCAAAATAAAAGTGTCAAAATGCAAATTCTGCCCTCCCCCCTTAAGCTGGCCGAATGGCCCTCTCTCTCCTCAAGGATGTTGTCATTTTTTTAAACCAATTTTCCATCAAATGGCTAATAATTCAAGGTGAAAAATCATGAAATTATCACCCTTAGATTAGCATATCAGCTGTCCCAAATTACAGCTGTTCAAGAATAATGTTGACACTCTCTCTTGGCCTATGTGGCTTAATCACCATGGCTTGATCAAAGAGAATCTCTAACTAACTCTTAATTCTTGGCCATTTGATTGAAAATTCAGAAGCTTCCTCCTTCCTTTGGGCCTTGGCAGGCCAGCATTTCTCTTTTCCAGCCCAAGTCTGATTTTTTGAAAGGCCCAAAGAAGCCCTTTCCGGTTGCTTGGGTGAAATGATCGTTTTGCCCTCCGGATGCAAATAAATATCAAACAGAACCCAAATTCAAATTTTATTTTTTTAATACTTTCAAAATAATAAAATATAGAATTCTGAAAGTTTCCAAAATTTTCCGAGTCCGTTTGCTATTTATTTGGATTTTTTCTTCCAAAAATACCCTTTTATGCCCCTACATTTTACCATTTTTAAAACGAGCTCCAAATCAAGATTTTTCTTCACCAATCTCTTCCAAATAATTTAAAAGTGTGATCTAGAAGTTTTCATAATTTTTGGAGCTTATTTGGTATTTTTTCGGGATTTATCTACTTGAATTAATGCATAGGAGCTCGGGATTTGGTCATTTTGCAAACGAACTCCGAATCAAGATTTTCTTTCGCCAATCTCTTCCAAATAATTTAAAAATTATATTTGCAAAGTTCAGAATTTTTGGAGTCCATTTGCTATTTTTCCGGGATTTATCTTCTTGAATTATTGCATAGGAGGCCCGAGATTTGGCCATTTTGCAAACGAAATCCGAATCAAGATTTTCTTTCTCCAATCTCTTCTAAATAATTTAAAAATGAGATTTGCAAAATTTTAGAAGATTTGGAGCTCATTAGCTATTTTTTCGAGATTTTCCTTCTTGAATTACTACATAAGAAGCCCGGGATTTGGCCATTTTGCAAACGAACTCCGAATCAAGATTTTCTTTTGCCAATCTCTTTCAAATGATATAAGAACGAGATTTGCAAATTTTCAGAATTTTTGGAGTTCATTTGCTATTTTTCCCAAATTTTCCAATTTTGCCTTTTTGCCTCTGAAACCCAATTTTGCTCAAAACAAGTTCGATTTTCAGATTTTCTTCAAGCTGAGCCTTGGGCTATCCTTTTTTAATCATTCCTCATCCATTGGGGGCTTTGGTCTTACCAAGTCGGGCCATTTCTGTGATTCTTCTCGATTTCACCGAAATCCACTAAAAACCCTAATTCTCAGTTTTCTCCCGGATTGACTTTTCTTTCAGTTTTCTTGCAAGTGGCTTCACCATTACCCGTAGTCAGTGCTTATCTTTCATTTGGAACCTTCAATTTCGACCAATTTGATCGTTTAAGCACTTTTCCGCAAATTTCTCGGATTAGGGTTTCCTTTCTATTGAATCTCCAAATCCCAACTTTCGAACTCCATATCTTTCAATGTAGACCTCGGATTATCAAAATTCTTTCGCAATTTTTCAATTGAACTTAAAATCTTGATTTTGAAAGTGGGTTGACTTTTTTAGTAGTTGACTTTTTGGGGTTGACTTTTTCGGGGTTGACTTTTTTTTCGAGATTGACTTTTTTTCAAGTTTGACTTTTTATGCTCGCCCCCTTAAACTAAGTCTCGGAGTACCACCTGCAGGATGAAAAAGGTCTTTTTACATTCTAAAACCTCAATTTAGGAAGAAAACATACCTGGTTTAGTGGTCCGGACAAAATTATGTGTCTACAAATTGAAAGTTCAATTTCATGGAAAATTATGGAAAAATCTAAATTGGAAGAAATTGAAAGTTCAATTCAAAGGAGAATCAATGAAGGAATGAGATTTAAGAGCTCAATTTGAAGGAGAATAAGGAGAGAAGTCAATTTGAGAATGAATTGAAAATATAATGACTAAATTGAACAAATTGAGCGTTCAATTTCAAGGAGAATTATGGAAAAATTTAAATTGAATGAAATTGAAGCTTAAATTTGAAGGAAAATCAATAAAGAAACAAGATTGAAAAGATCAATTACTAAGAGAATGAGAGGAGAACCCATTTGGAGAAGAAATTGAAAATGAAGGGACTAAATTGCATAAATTAAAAGTTTGGAATTGTAGAGAAAGGTACAATTGAGAAAGAAATTAGTTTGGAAATGATGAATAAGAGACTATTGGAAAGTTTGAGGAAAAACATGAAAATATCCCAAGGTAAATGGGTAGTAAAGTGGAAGAATGGAGGACATTGTTCGAAAAATGCTTCATGGCATTTTGGTGAATAAATGGATGACAAGGAGAGAGAGGGAGTAGGAGGTACATGACATGGCAAGCCTTGGCCAATAAGATTCCTACTTGGAGAGCAAGAGTAGGAAAAGGGGACCATTTGAAAGGGGGGAGCATTAAGAGCATAAACAAGACAAATGAAGGGTTTTTCTAGGCCATTCGACCAAGCGTAAAAAATATACAAGGGAGCCTTCATTTTTGAGCCATTTTCCATTCATATTCCTAAGTGAGAAAAGGGTTTTAAAAATTTCCTAAGGAAGAAAAGGAAAGAAAGAGAGAAAAGGAGGAAAAATGCAGGTTTTGGCAAAGGTTTTTGCTCAACTAAGGTAGTTTCTACCTCTATTCCTACATGGTTTTTATTTTCTCTTCATGATCTACTTCATTTTCTTTGTTTTTCTTCTTAAAAACAAGATTTTTAAAATGTTTTTAAAAGCTTCTATTCTTCTTCTCTTTTTTAAAACTACAAATTTTTTTTTCCACAAGGTTTTACTATGTTTCGTCGCCACCTTGCCTCTATTTTTCTATGTTTTTGCTTCATGTTTTCCTTTGATTCTTGATATGTTGGGGTCTATTGTGGTTTATTGATGAGTTTTATTTTGATTTCCTTCTTAAAATCAAGAGGCCATGAGCTTGATGATCTTGGTTTCTACCAAGTGATGGTTAGGCCGGATTAACATCCAAGAGGCCAACCTTCGTTATCTATGTTTTCTTGCTTATATTTTTTCATATTCATGTGCATACTTTGCTGGATATGAGTTTATTGTGGAGCATTCTTCTTGTTGCATATTTCTTTTTTGGAAGAGTGCTTATGAGCTTAATGACCTTAGAATCTTCCAAGAGATGGTTAGGCCGAATTAACATCCAAGAGGCCAACCTTGAGCCAATCACTTTGTTTGCATTCAAACATGTTTTTAAATTATTTCCAACATTATTTTGGCTAAGATCAATCAATGGTCCATAGCCAAATCTTGTTTTCCAAAGAGTTGGAAAAAGCAATGTTTTAAAGGTTGAATATGCTGATTTCGGGAAACATGAATCCTATTCATTTTTTGTCCAAATAAAAAAATGTTTTAAACTCATTTAATACACCTCTAGCCGAAGCTATGGTTAAAATTTTAGATTTTTTTGAGTTTTCCTTAAGGGTATAAAAAAATAGTTAGATAAAATAAGATTTTGGGTAGTATAAATGAGCTTAAAAGCTAGCAAAGTTTGGATTTTTTTTTACTAAGGGGAGGGGCTGGCCGAGACCCTTAGGGGCTATTTTTAAGTTGTTTTATTGGCCATTTAAGTTTAAAAAATGAGGTTTTGATAAACCGGGTCATGAGTAGTTAAAACGAGCTTCAATAACAAGTTTTTATTTTTTATTTTTTATTTCTACACTAGGGGATTCGGCTTATTGGTTCCTTATTTTAAAATTTGCATCTTTTTAATTTATTTTGGTTTCAAAAATTGCATTGAGACTTACTTAGAGGTACCCGAATGCCAAACAATGGCACTCGGATGTCCCCTCGAATTCGAGCAAAATCTGTGCCCAAAATCTGTTTTTCTTAAAGTTCAATCTAAGTTTCTTTCAAAGGTATTTGCATACCTCTTTAGGTATTCCGATGCCCTCTCTTCAAGAGAGAAACACATTCCGTTAATGGTCCCATTTTTTCATGCATTTCATGCCTTTAAAAATTGTTTTTTTTTTCTTCTAAATTTAGCATAAAAACGTGTTTTCTTGGTTTCATAAGCATTTGGCGAGAATTATTTCTTAATCTTTGTCGGGTTACCGGGAAGGTTAGGAAATTCTTCAATGCACGTGTTTGTGAAATTTTGAAATATGGTTTTCATTTTACTCGGAATTATATAAGTGTTATGTGAAAGAATTATTTTTCAAGCTTTGTCGGGTTTGCCGGAGAGTGCGGTAATATTTTTCGACACATATCATTTATGTAATTTCACAAAGAAAACACATGAAAAAGAATATTTTTAAAATAATGTTGTGTGCATATTCTATGTTCATGATATTTTGATTGATGTGCGTATTCCATGATTACGTCATTTAATAATTGATGTCCATATTGTTATCTTGATCATGCTATTTGATGGTTGGTGTGTATATGATTTTCTTGTTTATGCCATGTCATGATAAAATATGCGCCATGTCATGATAGAATATATGCCATGTCATAGCAAGGTTTATGCCATGTCATCATAAATGTATATGTTATGTGATTTATGTTCATATCTTATTAATGGTTTGCACATTCATGATCATGTCAAATAAATTTGAATACATATAAAAATTAATGTTTTTAACAAACAAAACAATATCCCAGAGTTAAAATAATTAAGGAATCATCCGTCGGATTGTCGGAGAGTCTTCATTAATTATTATTAACAAAGGAATACCCTTCCAAAAGGAGGATGATGCGAAAAATTTCAAAACAATAAAAATTCTATTTTTTGCTGGTTTGCCGGAGAATATAGAAAATTTTATAATAATAAATTTCGAATGGTTCTCGAAATAATATGACCATTTTTAAGGGAATTATATTTAAATATCGAATATAAAAACCAACATTCACCGAGACTTAGGATAACACGTGATTAATAAGGTACCATTTTATACAGGGGTTATGGGGTGCTATAACCTTCCCCGTGATGTAACCGACTCCCGAACCCGCTTTTATTGTTTTTTGGTTTATAACACATGCCTTAAAATTGGTTTTTCAAAATATTTTAATTAATTATAAAATGTTTTACAAAAGTCGATTTTAATAGGTGATCGATCACACCTAGCTAAAAAAGATCGGTGGCGACTCCATTTTTAGAGGTTTTTCAAACCCTTATATTATTTACGAGGAATCTAATTATCTTTTTCTTTTCCCCCTTACGTCATTTAACGGTCGCGAGATCGTTATGACAATTACAATATGTTTAAAGATAAAGTGTTTGTTAATTTTTCTATTTATTTTAGTAATTATATTTTGTCTTTCTTTATTGCTTTTAATTACCTTTTTTGTATTAAGGGTTTGGTTTGCATCATATTTTTGTTGGTTGATTGATTAATATTATTAGTGTAGTGATTTTAGTTTGAAATATATTTAGTCGTAACATATTAGTAGTACTATTTGTCAATGGGCCTAAGGTAATGAAACGAATATATGAAATTAAATATGTATTAGGCTATAGAGGTGAAATTACTTGATCTTATAATACCTTGGAGAATCTTTCATTTTCATAGAATTTAAGCAATTTATAAAAATTATCGTCCTTATTGATTACCTATTTTACCATCAAAAGCATGTCAAAAAACTTGCTACAATTTTTTTTTTACCATGTTATTTTTACTAAATATTTGTTTATGTAATTGTTAGATGTTTAAAATTGCTTGCATCTCTTAAAAAAGAAATTAGGATAATTAGGATATACAATGTGATAATTGTTTCCATGTTTTTTTATTATTAAACATAAATTATTTAACAAATACAAGATAATTAATGTGTGTAACATGTGCAATGCATGTGACACAATGACTAGCATATATATATATATATATAAGATTACCTAATAAGATTTACTTATGTGTTTGTCCACCAGAATAGCTTCTTTTGATAATAAATTGAGTATTTATAGTTATTAGAATTTGATACACTCACTATTTGGTAAATAATGAAAAAATATATATTTTTAAGTAATTATGTTTTATAAAAAATAATACACGCATAAAATGTGATAATTTTTTAAAGTGAAAAGATAGGTAATTTTTTTTTTTTTAAAAAAAAGGTAAGTAGTTTTTTTTAAGTACAAAGGTGGATAATTTTTTAAGTGGATAGTTATTTTTTGTGTAAGTAAAAGGATACAAATATTTTTAATTTTATATTCATTAAAGTAATTTTATTAGTTTTTTTGTTTATTCTCCAACTGAGTAGATGTCACTTAATTCATAATATCAATTTAATCAGGGGTTTTAAGAATAGTATAGATGGTATTATATACTATTCATATTCAAATTGTTATTTTTTCAAAAATTAAGATTAAATTATAATAAAAATATAAAACTTAAAAGAATAATTTTATTTTAAATTTAAATTTCAAATTCTTCAAAAAAAATCTATGTAATCACATTAAATTAAATGGATCTTTGCTTATCCAAAGTAAAATGGACAAAAAAAATCTATAATTGATAACAATAAATTAAAGATATTCTATGACCTTGAGCGATATCTAAATTGGTCTTGTCCTCACCTTTAAAGTAGAGGTTGCAGCAGATTTGAGATCATATTCCAGTTCCTGCAACTCCTTTCTCTTCTTTAGATTACGACCTCCGATGTTTCAAAAATAATAATAAAGCTATCCCCAACTCTAATTGAGCCATTTGAGAAATTGATATATGATTTTGAGCCAACTAAGATGTGGTGTTAAGGATCCCGCACCTGCAACTAATTTCTCTTCTTTAGATTACGACCTCTGATGTTTCAAAAACAATAATAAAGCTATCCCCAGCTCTAATTGAGCCATTTGAGAAATTGATACATGATTTTGAGCCAACTAAGATGTGGTGTTAAGGATTTGGAGTAGACCTGTCAATCGGTGCATGTGTGTCGTGTCTCGTGTTTTTTTTCTCGTGTCAGTAGTCTAAACTAAATACAATACAAATTATTAAATGTGTCAAAATCCTAAACACGAATATGATACGTGCAATAGACGTGTCATGTTGTATTTATTACACTATTTTTGTGTTTATTAAACGTATCGTATTCGTGTCGTCTTTTCGTATCTTGTTCAAAATTGTTAAGTCTAATTTGAAGGTTAATTGAGGCATTGGCATTACTACTTGAGTGATTTTGACTTTTGAAATGTGGTTTTAGGGTTAATTAGGTCGTTTAGGAATTTTTCAAGGGTTGTTTTGGTATTGAGGTAACTTTAATTGGGGTATTTAGGGCCTTGACTAAACTTTTTGGGATTAATTTAGGCTTTTTACTTATGTTTAATGGAGTTAATTTAGTTTTTTAATCGACAATTAAAATTTGATCGTTTCATATTATTGAATTTTTTGCCTGTCGAAACGTGATCCCGTCGCGAGGACCCGTTCGAGTGAGGGGAAAATAGAAGCAGAGGAAAAGATGACTTAATTCCTCTAGATTAAAATAAAAGATCAAGGGTATGAAAACGGCCTCGTAAAAAGACATGGAGTCGCTACCAATCTTTTTTAGCTAGGTGTGATCGGCCACCTATTAAAATCGGTTTTATAAAATATTTTAAAATTAATTAAAACATTTTTAAAACCAATTTCAAGTCTGCGTTATAAACCAAAGAAAATCGAAGAATCGGGACTCGGTTACGTGTGGGGAATGATTAGCACCCCAACAACGCCCGTATAAAACGGTACCTTATTAATAGTATGTTATCTGAAGTCTCGGTAAAAAATCAGTTTTTAATTTAGTATTTCAAGTTAATTCCCAATTTAAAGAAAAATAATTCCATTTTTAATTGAAAATGATCTAGAATTTATTAATTCAAAATTTTTCTATATTCCCCGACAAAATAGGCAAAATATAGAAATTTTTATTTATTTGGAAAACTTTCCGAATCATTCTCGTTTTTTGAAAGAAAGATATTCCTTTATTAATGATAATTGATGATATTCCCTCTAGCAAACCCGGTAGAGAACTCATGAATTATTTTAACTCGGGAATATCTTTATTTATTTTTTTAAAAATCATTATCTTTTTTTTTTTTTTTTTATAAAAAAAACATTTAAAAAATGAATATGAACATGTATGACATAAATAAAACGGCATAGAAAAGTCTAGATAATATAATGCAACCTAAATGATATGACATAATTTAAATGGCATAGTATATTATAGATGAAATGAAAAATCTTAAGTATGATGGTATATTCTAAATGAAATAAAATGATTTAAATGACATGACAATTTTAAATGATATGGCATATTTTAAATGACATGGCATATTCTAAATAATATAACCTAAATGACATGGAATATAATCTAAGTGACAAGAAATGACATGAAACATAAAATAATGCTATCATAAAATATGCATGAAAATAAAATAAAAATGCATGAACATAGTATATGCTAAATAATGTGACAAAAATAAATGACTAAATAAAAAATATAGGATAGCATGAAATATTCAAAATCATATGGCAAACAATATAACATCATAAAATGTAAATCAAAGTAATAATAATACCATGAAAAATATCATAGCAAAAATCACATATTAAATAAAATGCATGAACATGGAAAATGTAATGCATGAAAATGTATTTTTTCCTTTAAATAAAGAAATCCGTATATCTAAAAAGATATCCAGCTACCTTAGGAAAATATGTCAAATTAAATTTTCTAAAAACAATACTTTGTGATTGTTTGAAAACAATTTTGAAGAAAAACTTGTATGAAGATTAAAACCCCAACCAAACCCTTTTAAAATGGCTCTAATTTCCTAAGTTTAAAATCTCGGACTTGACCACCCTTAACCCAAGATTTATAAAATCATTTTTAAAGTTTAAAAAGGCTTAGAAACTATGCTAAGACAGTAGCTAAAGCTTCTAACCAACCCCCTCTAAATGCCTTAGCCAATTTCAACCACTGTTTTTCTTTTGAATTCAAATATGCCTTTACTGTCCGAATTTGACACACGATTTTTTAGCCTATTTTTAAAAATTCAAAAAAATCTAAAAACAATAATGGAGACTCAGAACATGTAAAAATACCCGAGAAAAAATTGGATTAATTTTCTGATTAAAGATGACTTCTGAAAAAAATCGGAGAAGTTTGAGTACTGGGTGAAAAAAATTGTTTTGTCAAAACACATTTTTTGCCTTTGATAAAGTCATTTAAAAATCAAAGTAAAAATTGTTGGAGATCATCCTAAAGACCTAAAAAGAGTAACTAACACATTTAAAAACCATGGACAAAAATTGGATAAGTAAAAAAAATCACAAATGTAGAATAATCAATTTGATGATCTTTTAATTTTCCACAAGTATGCTCAAATGAGCAGGACTTTGAGCCATTAATTAGCCTAAGTCACAAATCAAGTGGCAATGACATGGAATGCATGAACATACAGCAAATGAAATGTATGAAATGCATGGTCTAAAGCATAAATGGTAAAGGAAATGCATGACAATTCAAAATAACCTAAATGCCTAGCATGAGTTTGCATGGCAATAAATGCTATCCTAACTTAATATGCATGCAATGCTTGATAATGCAAATATGACTTAGACCTAAATGTTATGAATATGCATGAAAATGCTAATGTAACCTAAGACCTAAGTAGCATAGCAATGCATGGCAATACCAATATGATTTAAGACCTAATATGCATGGCAATACCAATATGGCCTAGACCTAAAATGTAATGAGAATGCATAGCAATACTATGAACATACAATGATCAATAAACCTAATACTAATGCTTGAACAAACAGCAACTAATACCCAATTTCAAGATATGATAATGCAAAGCATGTTACCTAAACAAAATGCAAATGCATGACAAGGCAAGGAATGCATGAAGAAACCGAATGGTCACTTGGTACTCTAATGTAATCCTATCTAATAAATGACACAAGTACATGACAAATCATATAAAGATACATAATGTCATGAAATTTTCACAAGCATATGACATACTAAAATCAAAATACACAAGCTCATGGCATGTGAATGTAAACAAGCCAAAAAGCAAGATGAAAATGCACATGCAAGGCATACTAAATATCAAGATATGCTAACTCATGGCATGGAGATGCAAACAAGTCAAGAAGCAAGATGAAAATGCACATGCAGGGTATAGCAAAGTGGAATAGTCGAATGGTCATATGACCAAATATAAAATGCAAACATGTTTATAATATAAGACTTGATATATGAAAAAAATGCACAATATGATTCCAATGAACACAAAGGCCGAACCTACAAGGAAAAATTATTAAGCATGGAAAAGAAATATAGAAGCAAATTAGCATAGAAAATAATGTAAAGAACATATAAAAAATTAAGCATAGACATGCAAAGCAAATAACAAGCAAAACTAGTAAATAAAACAAGGAAAGTTAAGCTCTATGGTTGGTATAAAATGGGCATAGCCTCTCACCTAACCATAATCACTTGGTCTTGCCAAGATGCCTTTCCATTTCAAAAATCAGAAAATAAACCATGCTAAACAACAAAATTACGGTGAGCTTCATGGTAGGTAAAAATGGGCATAGCCTCTCCCCTAACCATGGTCACTTGGTCTTGCCAAGATCATATAGCCATTTCAACCTCTTTTGCTTCATTTTTTTTTTGTAAAAAATCAGAACATAAAATTCTTAAATAAACCTTCAAAAATCATGTTTCCTGCAACATCATGCAAACAAAAAAAAAAAAAAAAGAAAGATCAAGGTAATCACTTATGCTACATTTGGCCAAAGCAAAAATCTTATATAAAAAAAATTATTTTCAACCATTTTTTATGAAGAAGAAGAGATGAAAATTTAAATAAACCTTGAAAACTTTGATTTATATGAGAAATATAGTAGGAAAAAAAGTTAGAAAATCAAAAAAATCACCATGGAAAACAAGAAGAAAACTATGCTAGAGCTTGGTAGAGATGACTACCTTCAAGCTCTTCTATTGAAAACCTTTCTTTTTTCTTTCAAAAACTTTTCTTTTCTAAATTAGCTACTGACTTCCCCTCTCAAATGATCAGCCTATATGGAAAAAATCAAACATTCCCTTTTCTCCTTCCTCTTGGCCGAATGGCCCTCCAACCATTAGATGAATTTTGCAGTTTTTTTCCTACAATCTTGGCCCTTAGATTAAGATATTTTGATGACAACATAAAAATGTCATCTTTCCAATTGATAGCAGCCCTTAAGATGTGTACTCAGGCCTTGTAATAACCTCAGCCCCTAGATGAAAATGAGGACCAATCGCATGCACTCCCTTGCTTGGCCTTTTGAGTGCCTACCCTTGGATGAGTTGTGCTCTTCTATTCTTGGCCATTGGATGAGGATTCTTTCATGTCAACATAAAAATTTCATCTTGGCATTTAATCCTAGACCTTAACATATGTACTCAACCCTTGTACATGGCCTAAGCCATTGGATGAAAATGAACAATCCCATGCACTTCCTTGCTTGGTCGAATGGATGCCTATCTTTGGATGAATTGTGCTCTTCCATTCTTAGCCATTAGATGAGGGTTCTATCATGACAAATAAAAATGTCATCGTGGCATTTAGACTTGGCCATTGGATGGTTCATTCAACTTTCCTACACGACACCTAAGCCATTGGATGAAGGGGGACCATTTGCAAGGTGCTAGTGGTAGCATGTGAGCTTGATAGTGACTAAGGAATTAAATTGATCAAGCTTCCTTCTGCTCCTCTATGCTGCCTGACCAAGGGAGAAATTATCCCAGCAAATCCTACATCTTTCATATTTTTCTTAATTACAAATTTTCCCTTTTCTATTTCTTCGATAAAATGACCTTTTTGACCCCCGAACCCAAATAAATAGCAAACGGACTCCAAATCCAAATTTTATTTTTTCAATACTTTCGAAATAATGAAAAATTTAATTATGGAAGTTTTGAAAATTTTTTGACTCCATTTGCTATTATTTCGGATTTATTTCCAAAATTGCCCCTTAATGCACCCGAATTTTTTCCATTTTGTAAGCGAGCTCCGAATCCATATTTTTCTTCACCAATCTCTTCCAAATAATTTAAAAATGTGATTTGGAAGTTTTCATAATTTTTGGAGCTCATTTGCTATTTTTTCGAGATTTATCTTCTTGCATTTCTACATAGGGGATCCGAAATTTGGCCATTTTGCAAACGAACTCCGAATCAAGATTTTATTTTTCCAATCTCTTCCATATAATTTAAAAATGATATCTGCAAATTTTCATAATTTTTGGAACTCGTTTGCTATTTTTCCGGGATTTATCTTGTTGAATTTCTGCATAGTGGGCCTGGGATTTGGCCATTTTGCAAACGAACTCCGAATCAAGATTTTCTTTCGCCAATCTCTTCGAAATGGTTTAAGAATGAGATTTGCAAATTTTCAGAATTTTGGGAGTTTATTTGCTATTTTTCCCAAATTTTCCAATTTTGCGCTTTTGCCTCCGAAACTCGGTTTTACTCAAAACAAGTCCGATTTTCAGATTTTCTTCAAACTGAGCCTTGGGCTATCCTTGTTTAATCACTCCTCATCAATTAGGGGCTTTAGTCTTACCGAATTGGGCCATTTCTATAATTTTTCAAATTTCACTAAAATTCACCAAAAATCCTAATTCTCGGTTTTCTTTCAAATTGATTTTTCTTTCGGTTTTTCTTTCAAGTAGCTTCTCCATTACCCGTAGTCAGTGCTTATCTTTCATTTGAGACCTTCAATTTTGACCAATTTGATCGTTCAAGCACTTTTCCCCAAATTTCCCGAACTAGGGTTTCTTTTCTATTGAGATTCCATAACCCAACTTCCGACCTCCGTATCTTTCAATGTAGACCTCGGATTATCAAAATTCTTTCAATTGAAATTCAAATATTGATTTTGAAAGTGGGTTGATTTTCTTAGTAGTTGATTTTTTCGAGGTTCACTTTTTTTGAGTTTGACTTTTTCTGTCTTCTTTCTTAGACTAAGTCTCGGAGTACCGCCTGCTGGGTGAGAAAAACCTTTTTGCATTCTGAATCATCAATTTAGGAAGAAAACATACCTGATTTAGTGGTCCGGACAAAAATAGGTGTCTACAACTACCCCTCTTTGGCTATTGCTGAGAATCAAGAATCAGGCAAAGATAAACAAACACTAATTTTGTATGGTTACTGAAATCACATGTGAAGGAAAGGGAAAGGGGTTTTCAATCATCATCATTCATCACTTTTTTTTTTTGGGTTGAAAAAGCTGTAAATAGAAGATTTTATCCTTAAATTGAATTCCCTGACTAATCAAGGCTCGATTTGTCTTAAGGAACGGGTTCGATTTTAAAACAAAGTATTTGACTCACTTAAAAAGCAGAACGAGTTTTAAAACAAAAGAAAATATCTCGATGATGGTCTCGGGGCTCGACTCATTTGATAAAATAGAATGAATTCGATTTAAAACAAAAGGAAATACCTCGATGATGGTCTCGGGGCTCGATTCATTTGATAAAACAGAATGACTTCGATTTAAAACAAAAGGAAATACCTCGACGATGATCTCGGGGCTTGACTCATTTTGTAAAACAGAATGAATTCAATTTAAAACAAAAGGAAATACCTCGACGATGGTCTCGAGGCTCGACTCATTTGATAAAACAGAATGAATTCGATTTAAAACAAAAGGAAATACCACGACAATGGTCTGGGGGCTCGACTCATTTGATAAAACAGAATGAATTCGATTTAAAACAAAAGAAAATACCTCGACGATGATCTCGGGCTCAACTCATTTGATAAAACAGAATGAATTCGATTTAAAACAAAAGGAAATACCTCGACGATGGTCTCGAGGCTCGACTCATTTGATAAAACAGAATGAATTCGATTTAAAACAAAAGGAAATACCTCGACGATGGTCTCGAGGCTCGACTCACTTGATAAAACAGAATGAATTTGATTTAAAACAAAAGAAAATACTAAGAATGATCCTGGGTTTGATTCATTTGGAAAAAATATATTTAACTTGAAAATGAAAGGAACATACCTCGACGGTGGTCTCGGGGCTTGACTCATTTGAGGATCAGAACGAGTTCGATTTGGGGAAGCCAAAGTTTTCCTGATTCCTGTAGTGTTAGCTAAATGCAATGATGAGAATGACATGCTTTGCAAATGCGTGTATGTTTCCTAAGGATGAATGCAATCAAATGATTGTGTCATGATTTTTAATCCATGGTTTCGTTGAAGTTCACAGATTATCTAACTTCATGATGGAGTCTTCAATTGTTCACTGATGCCCCACTTAAGGAACCCTTTACTCAAGATAAATTGTCAAACAGTCCCAGTTTCTGACTTCACTGAAATTCACAAATTTATGACTTCATGACGGAGTCTCCAACACATTCACTGTTTTCCTTTACTTGGTGAATTTTCCATCAAGATCCCTTTTCTAAGATTTAAATCTATTCCTTAGTAATACTCTGAAATCCTTTTATTTAAAGGTTTTTATGTTTACTATTTATCATTCAATTTAATAACAAACAAAATGCATCTTAAAAATGTATGAAAGAAAGTATGAAACAAGCAACTGTCATGAAAGGGGTAACAAAAATTTATTGTAACAAAATGTTTTAAAATGATAAAAGTGGATATCAAAGGTATAAGAAACAAATGTAAAGTTATAGGTTGTAGATGCCCCGGATGCGGAATATCTTGGACCCCTCCTTTTTCAAATAATCTGAAATTTCTCTTGAACGAGCAATTTACTTGGGTAATCCCTTGGCTTCCGTAGTTATGTCAGATTGAGTTGTTCCCTTTTTCTCTGATTTTCGAATACTTTCTCCCTTTTTACACGGAGCATTGATTCAAACCTCAATCAGTACTTGAGCCGTCCTTTACGGGTTTTCAACTCAAGTGTCCCCCATTTGGTATTAAGTTGCCCTTTGTGGGTTTTCGGCTTAAACCTCTCCTTTTTTTTTTCTTGTATTCTACCATGCATCTGAGAATTCTAAATGCTTCCAAGGTAAAAATGTCAATTCAAAAGATGGGATAAATTTTGAGAACAACCTTTCAAATTAAATATCCATGCTTGATCAAAATGGACTTTTAAAGCACGTAATGTAGGCTAAGGTTCGGGTTTGGAAGGAAATGATAAAATAGGCCCAAAATGTGTTTAAGGGTGATTGGATCAAGGATCATTTCCTGAGAAGAATTCATTCTTGAAATATTTGTCCACTTTTTTTTTGGACACCTGTTTTTTTCAATCTCTTTTCTTTCATTGCTGACTTTCATTTGTCATTCTTTGATTTCACTTTTTCCAATGGCTCTTTTTTTGGCCATGATTTTGATTATTTTTCCTCGTATTTGCCCTCTAGTGTAGAGGGTGATCCTTGATCAGGGTTCAACGAAAGAAATAATTCCTAAGGTTCAAAGGGGTGACTAGGGATAATTTCTTCTTAGTGAAGGGAGTATGAAAGATGGCCATTCATCATATCAAGCGTGAATATTCTCTTTGAAAAGCAATTCTCAGGGGAGATAGATATATAGAATTTCCATTTCTACACTTGGAATCATTCGAATTCCCATGTACATAGCATCAAACTTTTTTTTTAAGCATAATACTTCTTCAGTTCATCAGCATTCACGGGATGTCAAAAATCATCCCTGTCCATCCGAGTTAGAATCAATGCTCCTCCAGAAAAAGCTCTTTTTACCACATAGGGTCCTTCCCAATTTGGATCCAATTTTTCTCACGGATCCTTCACTAGAGGGAGAATTGTCCTCAATACCAACTCTCTTTCTCGGAACTGTCTGGGTCAAACCTTCTTGTTATGGGCTCGAATCATCCTTTTCTGATATAACTACCCGTGACAAATTGCCTTCAATATTTTCTCCTCGATGAGATTCAGCTGTTCATAATGAGCTCTAACCTATTCTGCCTCTTCTAGGCCAACCTCCATCAAAACACGAAGTGAAGGAATCTCAACTTCAATAGGTAACACTGCTTCCATACCATATACCAAAGAAAATGGCTTTGCCCTTGTAGATATGCGAACTGAAGTGCGATATGCGTGAAGAGCAAAAGGCAAGATCTGATGCCAATCGTTGTACACATCAGTCATCTTCTCAACAATCTTCTTGATGTTTTTGTTGGCTGCTTCTACTTCCCCGTTCATCTTCGGACGATAAGGTGCCAAATTATGATATGTGATCTTGAACTGAGTACACACTTCTCTCATCAATTTATTATTCAGATTGAGAGCATTATCTGAAATAATTCTTGCTGGCAATCCATATCGGCATATGATTTCCTTCTTAACAAATCTGCATACCACCGACTTCGTTACATTCATATAAGAAGCAGCTTCCACCCACTTTTTGAAATAATCTATGGCCACTAGGATGAAGCGATGTCCATTTGAAGCTTTCGGGGTAATAGGCCCAATCATATCCATTCCCCACATTGAAAACGACCATGGTGCGGTCATGACATGCAATGGCGATGGCGGCACATGAATATTTTCTGCATAGATCTGGCATTTATGGCATTTTCGAGAATAACTGATACAATCTCCTTCCATCGTCAGCCAATAATATCCTGCCCTCATAATTTGCTTAGCAAGCATGTGACCATTGGCATGGGTGCCACATATCCCTTTATGGACTTCCTCTATGATTCTCCAAGCTTCGGTAGACCTGACACATCTAAATAGGACTTGGTCTTTCCTTTTCTTGTAGAGAATCTCGCTATCTAGAACAAAACCCATTGCTAGCCTCCTCAGAGTCCTCTTGTCATTTTCTGTTGCCTGTTCTGGATACTGTTGACTTTTGATGTAATGCAAGATATCGTTATACCAAGGGAGACCATCTGCTTCTTCTTCGATACTCAACCAGTGGGCAGGAGATTCATATATGCTCATTTTGATCGGCACAACTTCAGTCCCTTTATTCACTTTAAACATTGATGACAAAGTAGTCAGAGCATCTGCCATTCGATTTTCTTCTCGAGGGAAGTAATTGAAAGTCACTTCTTCAAACTTCTCCAATAAACTCAGTATGAGTTCTCGGTATATGATTAATTTTGTATCTCGGGTTTTTTATTCTTCGCGCAATTGATATATCACTAAAGCCGAGTTTCCAAAAACCTCCAGCTTTTTGATCTTTCTGTCTATGGTAGCACGAAGGCCCATACTACATGCCTCATATTCTGCAGTATTGTTTTTACAATCAAAATCCAATCTGGTAGTGAAAGGATAATAATCTTCTTCTGGGGATATAAGCACTGCACCAATTCCATGCCCCATGGCATTAGATGGCCCATCAAAGTACATCTTCCATATTTTCTTCTTCAAGGGAACCTCATCCGCTTGCGAAACATACATCAAATCTTCATATGGGAAATCAAAGTTCAACGGCTCATAATCTTCCACTACCCGACTTGCTAAAAATTCAGCCACTGCACTGCCCTTGATAGCTTTCTGACTTACATATAAAATGTCATATTTTGACAACAAAACCTGCCATCTTGTCGTCCTCCCTGACAAAGAAGGTGCTTCCAACATGTACTTGATTGGATCTAGCTTGGCGATCAACCACGTCGTGTGGTACGGCATGTACTGTCTGAGCCTCCGAGCAGTCCAAGTTAAGGCACAACACAACTTTTCTTCCGATGAATATTTCAACTTATAATCTGTGAACTTCTTGCTGAGGTAGTAAATTGCCTGTTCTTTCTTTCTAGTCTCATCAAGCTGCCCCAAAACACAACTCATGGATCTCTCAAATACTGATAGATACAATATCATCGGTTTATCCGGAGTCGGTGGCATTAATATTGGTGGGTTTGATAGATAATGCTTAACCTTTTCAAAAGCAATCTGACACCCTTCATCCCATCTCCTGGATCACGTTTTCGAAGTAGCTTAAGTATTGGATCACATTTATTGATAAACTGAGAAATAAACCGAGCAATGTAATTCAATCTCCCCAAAAAACCTCTTACTTCTCTTTGAGTACGTGATGGCCTTCACTTTATCCGGATCAATCTCAATTCCCCTTTTGTTAACAACAAAACCCAACAATTTCCCCGAAGTGACTCCAAAAGTGCATTTTGTCGGGTTTAGCTTGAGTTGAAACTTTCTCAGTCTTTGAAAGAGTTTCCTAAGATTCGCAATATGCTCCTCTTCTCCTAGTGACTTTGCAATCATATCATCAACATAAACCTCAATTCCTTTATGCATCATGTCATGAAACAAGGTCACCATGGCTCTCTGATATGTTGCCCCAGCATTCTTCAACCCAAACGGCATTACCTTGTAGCAGAATGTTCCCTACATTGTAACAAATATGGTTTTCTCCATATCTTCCAGTGCCATCTTAATCTGATTATATCCCGAGAATCTGTCCATGAAAGAAAATAAAGAACTCTTCGCCGTATCATCCACCAAAGTATCAATGTGAGGCAAAGGGAAATTATCTTTGGGACTAGCTTGGTTCAAATCTCGATAATCGACGCACATATGCACCTTGCCATCATTTTTTGGTACTGGAACAATGTTTGCCACCCATTCCGGATATTTTGCCACCTCTAAGAATCCAGCATCAAATTGCCTCTTCACCTCCTCTTTTACCTTTAACAGCATGTCAGGCCTCATTCTTGTCAACTTTTGCTGAATTGGCTTGCACTCTGGCCTTAAAGGGAGCTTATGTACCATAATATTTGGATCCAGACCCGGCATGTCTTGGTATGACCATGCAAATACATCTACATATTCCCGAAGCAAGGCTACGAGTTCACCCTTTATTGATGAGGACAATGTAGTCCCAATTTTAACCTCTTTTATGTTCTCACTACTTCCCAAATTCAATAATTCCAATAGCTCCTCATGAGAAAGTACTTGTTTCTCTTCTTTTTCTATTTTTCTTAATAAGTCCGGAGGTAGACCATAATCCTCAATATCTTCATCGGCCTCAAAATCACCTGTGCAAATGGGTCTCTCAAAATCAATTTCAAAATTACTAATAGAAAGGTCCTCATATTTCGCATCCGTACACCTGTAAATAGGTGAGGAAGAAACAATATAGGCAAACATATATACAATGAAAGCAAAATAAATAGAATAAATGAAAGAATATGGACACATTAATATGAAGGAAATGCATTGAATGAAAACTTTTAGACAAAAGGCCATTACAAAAGAAATTCTTAATATCTTCGGGCAAAGATATTTAAGATTTGTTTAAAAGCATTACGTTGGAATAGACCTAAAGACTATCAGCAGCTCAGTTGCACTCCAATTGGTCAGTCTATATCCTGGTGGACAAGGTCGCACCATCCAGTTAGCATTCTCACTTTCAATTCTTTCCTCCCTGGTCATGCAGATCTCCATATCATGTATTTGCTCATCCCTATTCACCTGGAATCTCTCGAAGGCTTGCTCAATCATTATAAGTACATCATCTAAATTATTTTCTCCAAACAGAAAACCGGCCAAGCGGAAGCTGTGAAGGATTGGTGGGAATGTCATAGGCTCCCAGTCAATATCCATACCCGTGAGACGGTCCATCCTCCTTTGTCGGTTCTTTTCAACTTGTTTCCTCTTCTCATGGGCCTTCGGAAGATACCCTAAGCCAAACCGATCTTTCTTTCCCACTACTTCCATTGCTCGGGCTATCCTTTGAAGATATTTTCCAAGACCTGCAGCTCTTTTCCACTGTAGTTCTTACTCCCAACCTTGTGTTCTTAGACAACTTCAATTTTGGAATTCTTCGCACTTCAGCGACGAATACTGCATTTACGAACTTCAAAGATCGAAAAAAACATTCTACGACATCTTCATTGGGTTCAACATAAAGAGATTCAGTAGATGCAGAGGCTATTACGTTATCTTCTCCTGATACAGTGACCAAACGCCCCTCAATCACAAATTTCAGCTTTTGGTAAAGAGATGAAGGTACAGCCCCTGCTGAATGTATCCAAGGCCTCCCCAACAAGAAGTTGTAGGACGGGATAATATCCATGACTTGGAAGTTCACCTTATAGGTACAAGAACCTATATCCATTGGGACCTCGATAGTTCCCATTACCTCCCGTCTAGTCCCATCAAAAGCTCTAGCCACCGTGCAACTGGGCAGCATATAAGAAATATCCACTAGCAATTTGGACAGGGTTGCCAAGGGCATCACATTTAATGAAGAATCGTTATCCAAAAGGACCCTCGGTAGTATGTGCCCTTTGCAAGTGGTAGTTATGTGAAGAGCCTTTGTTGACCCAAAACCATTAGGTGGTATTTCATCAAAACTAAAATAGATGTGATCGTTTGCTGCGATGTTTTCCACCAATCTATCTAGTTTTTCCACCGATATGTTGTTAGCCACATATGCCTGATTCAAAACTCTCAACAAGGCATTTCATTATGGCTCCAAGTTCAGTAGCAAAGATAGGATTGAAATCCTTGCTAGTTGACGCTGCAATTGCTCAACCACACTCTACTCACTATGCTTTATGAACTTTAAAAACTCGCAAGCTTTTTTTTCATTCACTGGCTCTTTTATCTTGTTAACCGGGGCTGACCCCCTCTCTACTTCTTTTGATGAATCCATCTCAATATGGATTGGTTCAGCTGTCTTCTTCCCTTTGTCCATTCCCCCATCCTTCCTCGTTGATCTTTGTTCAACAACCTCAGGGGCATAACACCTTCCACTTCGTGTTAAGTGCCCCACACCTGTGATATCTTGCTGACTCGAAGACCCTGGCATAACCATGCTATAGTCATACTTCCATGGTACAGCTGTGTTTTCCTTGTATGAGAAGGAAGAAGGAAAATCTGTGATTAACTTAGGTGCACTTTACTCAATAACTGGCATAACTTTCTCCTCTGGTTCATCATAATAGAGGATCAAGGGTCTTCCTATCTCATAACCAGCTGCATTCTCAATAACCTCTACTTCCTCCTCTGTCTCCTCGTAAAAGTGGGCATCCCCATCATCCATCATCTTTTTGACTTTAGCCAGAAAGTCCTCGCAGTCCTGTATGATATGACCTCTACATTTATGGAACGAGCACCAATTCTGCACCCTCTTTGCAACCATTTTTAAACTGGTTGCATCCCCCACTATTCATGTCTTAACCGTCTCGACCCATACTGTTAACATTGGAGTCTTGACTTCCCTGGCATCCTTTTTTATCCTTTTGACTTCCCCTGTCCATACTGTATTTACCCGATTCTTAGCATGATTGGGCAATGGGTTTCCGCTACATTCGGCTTATTCTTTGACCCAAACTTCACAACTCCAATGTTGATCAGGCTTTGGACTTTATTTTTAAAGGCCAGGCAATCTTCAGTTGAATGCCCTTGAATTCCTGTATGGTACGCGCAGTTAGTATTTGCATTGTACCACCTTGGATATGGCGGTGTCAGAGGTTTAAGGTATACGGGTGCAACAAGTTGACCCTGCAATAGTTTGGGATATAGCTCACCATAGTGGTAGGAATTAGATCAAATTGGGGTTTTTGATCGTTCCTTGGTGAACGTTGGTCATTGCGCCCGGCTCCATGAGTGTTTGGGACAGTGTTTTGGGGAAGGTTTATATGTGGGATATGCCAGTTGGAAACGGCTGTTGTGGTATATTGGTATAAGGGAAGGGATTTTGGGTAAGGTGGTTCACATGGAGTAGTAAGGATTATACCTTGGGTAAGGTCTGTAAGGTGTAGGAGGTGCATAAGATGTAGTAGGGGTATAGGGCCTTGGTGGTGTATATGGTGTGGGAGGTGTATATGGATATTGGTTGATGCCAACTGCGTGGGTCTCCTCTTTCTTCCTAGCAAGGAATACCTTCTTCGGAGTAGCAGACTCGCCCCCTTCCATTTTCCCATTCTTAATGGAAGACTCTATCATCTCCCCAGATATCACCATATCTGCAAAGTCCTTGGTCGCATTCCCCACCAATTTATCATAATAAGGTGCTTTCAGGGTATTGATGAAAAGCACTGTAGTTTCTTTCCTAGTTAAAGGGGGTTGCACTTGTGTAGCCAGATCCCTCCACCTTTGCGAGTATTCCTTGAAACTCTCAGTAGTCTTCTTTTCCATGTTCTGTAGTGACAGCATATCAGGAACTATATCAGATACATGCTTATAATACTCCATGAAAGCCCTGGCTAAATCCGTCCATGAACGAATCTTGGTACGACTCAGTTGATTGCACCATCGGGTTGCAGACCCTATCAAGCTATCTTGGAAACAATGGATAAGCAGTTTTTCATTATCATCATGCCCCGTCATTCTTCTACAGTACATGGTCAGATGTGCTGATGGGTTGGTAGTCCCATTATATTTCTAAAGTCTGGTACTTTGAACTTTGGGGGAATTACCAGATCCTATATTAAACTCATCTCTTTGGCATCCAGACTACCAAATAACTCCGCACCTTCAACGGCCCTCAGCCTCTCCTCCAGCAGTTGATATTTTTTTCTGTGATTTTGCCATTTCAACCCTCTTTAGCTCAGTCATCTTTGTCTTTTCCTTTTTAGCTAGTTCTTCAAAGTCTGGAACGTTAACATCATTTGGGTCAGCTCCCATATTACCTTTTCCGGGAACATAGTTATGTGCCTCAGCAGCTGGCTAGATATAAACATAGGAGGCTGCCCCAATTGGTAGCTCTTGGCTCTTTTGCTGTATGTTTTTAGGTTGATCCTATTCTGTAGACACCTAATTTTGTCCAGACCACTAAAACATGTATGTTTTCTTCCTAAATTGATGTTGCAGAATGTAAAAAGACTTTTTTCATCCTGCAGTTGGTACTCTGAGACTTAGTTTAAGAGGACGAGTATAAAAAGTCAAACTCAAAAAAAGTCAACCCCGAAAAAAGTCAACCCCGAAAAAGTCAACCCCAAAAAGTCAACTACTAAAAAAGTCAACCCACTTTCAAAATCAAGATTTGAAGTTCAATTGAAAAATGGAGAAAGAATTTTGATAATCCGAGGTCTACATCGAAAGATATGGAGTTCGGAAGTTGGGATTTGGAGATTTAGTAGAAAGAAAATCCTAATCCGAGAAATTTAGGGAAAAGTGCTTAAACGATCGAATTGGCCAAAAATGAAGGTTCCAAATGAAAGATAAGCACTGACTACGGGTAATAGAGAAGCCACTTGAAAGAAAAACTGAAAGAAAAGTCAATCCGGGAGAAAACCGAGAATTAGGGTTTTTGGTGGATTTCGGTGAGATTGGGAAGAACTACAAAAATGGCCCGACTTGGTAAGACCAAAGCCCCTAATGGATGAGGAATGATTAAAAAGGGATAGCTCAAGGATCAATATGAAGAAAATCTAAAAATCGGACTTGTTTTGGGCAAAACCAGGTTTTAGAGGCAAAAAGGCAAAAAAAAAATGAAAATCTCGAAAAAATAGCAAATGAACTCCAAATCTTCTGAAAATTTGCAAATCTCATTTTTAAATTATTTGGAAGAGATTGGCGAAAGAAAATCTTGATTCGGAGTTCGTTTGCAAAATGGCCAAATCCTGGGCCTCCTATGCAATAATTCAAGAAGATAAATCTCGAAAAAATAGCAAATGGACTCCAACAATTCTAAAATTTTGCAAATCTCATTTTTAAATTATTTGGAAGAGATTGGCGAAAGAAAATCTTGATTCGGAGTTCGTTTGCAAAATGGCCAAATCCCGGGCCTCCTATGCAGTAATTCAAGCCAACAAATCCCAAAAAAAAACCAAATGAGCTCCAAAAATTATGAAAACTTGCAGATCACACTTTTAAATTATTTTGAAGATATTGGTGAAGAAAATTTTTGATTTGGAGCTCGTTTAAAAAATGGTAAAATGTAGGGGCATAAAAGGGCATTTTTGGAAGAAAAAATCCAAATAAATAGCAAACGGACTCATAAAATTTTTAAAACTTCCAGAATTCAATATTTTATTATTTTGAAAGTATTAAAAAAATAAAATTTGAATTTGGAATCCGTTTGCAAATTATTTGCATCCGGGGGGCAAAATGGTCATTTTACCCAAGCAACCGAAAAGGGCTTCTTTTGGCCTTTCAAAAAATCAGACTTGGGCTGGAAAAGAGAGTGCTGGCCTGCCAAGGCCCAAAGGAAGGAGGAAGCTTCTGATTTTTCAATCAAAAGGCCAAGAATTAAGAGTTAGTTAGAGATTTTTTTGATCAAGCCATTGTGATTAAGCCACATAGGCCAATGCATGAAGAGGGAGAGTGTCAACATTATTCTTGAATAGCTGTAATTATGGACAGCTGATACACTAATATAAGGGTGATAATTTCATGATTTTTCACCTTGAATCACTAGCCCTTGGATGGAAATGGGTTGGAATCAAAATGACAACATCCTTGGAGGAGAGAGGCATGGTTCAGCCAACACTAAAGGGAACCAGAATTTTCATTTTTTTGGACTTCATTTTTTCAGATTTCTTCTTGTTTTACTTAGTTTTTCTCTCCTTGGTTGAAAGCAAAAAGAAAAAGTTTAGAAAAGAAAGGAAAGTTTGAAGAGATAAAGCTTGAAATATAGCTTCTTGAGGTTGCATTTAGCACCAACTCTTGCACTTTCTTGATTTTCCATTCTTGCTTTTACTATTTTGATTATTATTTGGTGAGTTTTCTTTTTAAATAAGTGTTTTTTTTTTTTTATATTCCTTTTAAGTTCTTTCTTCATCTTTTTCTTAAACAAGTTTTTTTTTTATTATATTTTTTTCTTACTTCCTCACCATGGCCGAATGGCCTATATTTTTTTAGTATTTGCTGTTTTGTTTGATTTCTCATGTTATTCATGTTATTTTCTTTAGTCTTGATTTTTTAAATATTCTCCTACTTCATATACTTGAAGCATGTTTTAATTTTGTTGCTTGTTTGTTGTCATTTATGAGTTTATTATCATATTCTTGCATTTTCAATTTTCTGTTTTCATAATGTTTAAATTTGTTGATGTTTTTTATTTAGTATATCAAGTGTTTGTGAAAATGCTTGTTAGTTTTAGTATCTCTACTTTGTGTTTGCAGGATTTGAGTGTTATATTTTAGTTGAGCATGTTAGTATATCAAGTGTTTGTGAAAATGCCATACTTGTTTGGAATCTTAGGTCATTCGGCTACCATGTTATTTTGCATTATGTGTTGCATTTTTGCTATGTTAGTTGATAGGTTGGCATTTGCATGACATTTGGTTGAGTTTTTGGTTTAAGCATGCCTTGTGTTTGTGTTATTGCCTTGCATATTTTAATTGTTAGGTTAGGTTTATCTTGCCATGCATGTCCATGCATTTTAGACCTAGGTTGCATCAAATGCCATGCAAGTTCATTTAGGTCTAGGTCACTATATTGATGCCATGCATTTTTTTCATGACATTTAGGTTTAAAACCATGCATTTCATGCATCATATTTTCTGTATTTTTTCATGCATTTCATGTCCATGCCACTTGACTAATGAATTAGGCCAATTAATGGTTCAAAGTCATGCTCTCTTGAGCACACTTGTGGAAAATTAGGGTTTGTCAAATTGATTAATCTACCTTTGTGATTTTTTTTTTTACTTAGCCAATTTTTGTCTAACTTTTGAAAGTCCTAGATACTGTTTGTGAGTCTTGAATATTTTTACTTTGATTTTTAAATGATTTTATCAAAGGCAAAAATGTATTTTGGCAAAACAGTTTTTTCACCCAGTACTCGTACTTTCCTGATTTTTTTGGGTATACATCTTTAGTCAGAAAATAAAGCTGATTTTTTCCAGTGTATTTTTACATGTCCTGAGTCTCCAGTACTTTTTTTATATTTTTTTGAATTTTTTAAAATAGGATAAAATATCATGGCTTAAAACTGGATAGTGGAGTCAGAATTGAATTTAAAAAAAAAAAACCATTTTTCTGTTTTGGTTAAGTTACTTAGAGGGAGCTGATTAGGAAGTTTAGCTACTGACTTAGGGTAGTTTCTAAGCCTTTTTAAACTCTAAAAATTATTTTTTAAGTCTCGGGTTAAGGGTGGTCAAGTCCGGGATTTTAAACTTAGGAAATTAGAGCCTTTTAAAAAAGATTTAGCCCTTTTTTTTTTTTTAAATCTAAGTTTTTCTAAATTGTTTTCAAACAATCACAAAGTATTTTGGTTTTAGAATATTTAATTTGACATATTTTTCTAAGGTAGCCGGATATCTTTTTAGATATATGGATTTCCTTAATTAAAGGAAAAAATACATTTTCATGCATTGCATTTTCCATATTCATGCATTTTATATAATATGTGATTGTTGCTATGATAATTTCTATGATATTGTCATGATTTTGAGTTATGTTATATTGTTTATTATATGATTTGTAATATTTCATGATATCCTATGCTTTTTATTTAATATTTTTTGTTATATTATTTAGCATATACTATGCTCATGTATTATTATTTTCATTTTTATTTCCATGCATATTATATGATAGCATTATTTTATATTTCATGTCATTTAAATTATATGCCATATCATTCATATTTGCCATGTTATTTAAATTATTACATTTTATATAGAATATATTATGTTACCTAGGTCATTTCATTTCATTTAGAATATATCATATAACTTAGGATATTTCATTTCATTTAGAATATGCTAAGACATTTAAATCATATCATATCATTTAGGGTGCATTATATTATTTAGATTTTGCTATGTCATTTTATTTATGTCATGCATATACATATTCATATCTTTTAAAATGTTTTAAAAAAGGTAATGATTTTCAATAAAATAAAGATATTCCTGAGTTAAAATAATTCATGAGTTCTCTGCCGGGTTTGCTGGGGAGGATATCATCAATTATCATTAATAACGGAATATCTTCTTTAAAAAGAAAATGATTCGGAAAGTTTTCCAAATTAATAAAAATTTCTATAATTTGGCACGTTTGTTGGGGAATATAGGAAAATTTTGAATTTATAAATTCCGGATCATTTTCAATTAAAAAATGGAATTATTTTTCTTTAAATTGGGAATTAACTTGAAATACTAAATTTAAAACCGATTTTTTACCGAGACTTGAGATAACACACGATTAATAAGGTACCGTTTTATACTGGCGTTGTGGGGGTGCTAATCCTTCCGCACGTAACCGAGTCCCGAACCCATTTCTTTGATTTCTCTGGTTTAAAACGCAGACTTGAAATTGGTTTTTAAAAATGGTTTAATTAATTTTTAAAATATTTTATAAAATCGGTTTTAATAGGTGGCCGATCACACGTAGCTAAAAAAGATTGGTGGCGACTCCATGTCTTTTTTAAGGTCATTTTCAAAACCTTCATTTTTCAAGAGGAATTAAGTCGACTTTTCTTCATTTTTTTTAATGTCACGCTTAACGGATAATAAATTCTTGCGATGAGACTTGTTATTTTTTTAGGTTGCGACATCTTCATTTACCACCCTTTCCCCGGTGATCGAATTCTCCCTCGACCCTTTTTGTTTCATCATGGCACTCATCATTTCCATGAGTTTAGTCATCTGTTCTCGTGACTCCTCCTGAGATTTAGCCAACTGTACCTGTAGTTCCCTTTGAGTTCTTTCCATTCTTTCAATTCTAGCAAGCTAATCATTCTCCATAGCTCTGGCTTGAGATCGAGTATTGTAAGGGTGTCGGAAATCCGATTCTTTTTTAGCGCGACTAATTGTACCTTTAGTTTTGAAAATCATGAATTAGAATTTATTGACGCATCTTTTTTTATGTTTTATAAAAAATGAATGAATGAATGACTAAATGTGAATGAATGAATCAAATAAAATGAATAAGTACATGAATACGTATATGAACATGAAAGAATAATTGAATGAACAAGCGAAATGAATAAATAAGTGGTTAAGTGTATGACTATGAATGAATGAACAAGTAAAAGGAGTGAATAAGTGGTTAAGTGTATGAATATGAATGAATTTAAAAAATGAATGATTATTATAATATGAGTAAATGTACGAATGAACAAACAAAATATATAAAATATGAATGCATTTGAAAGTATTGGCCCCGGGATAATTTCAACCGAACGATCTTTCATTGATTTCCTGGAACTAAATACATCAAAGATAGAATAAAAAGATCACTGCCTAAGATAAGTCCATAATTCGCCTTTCAAAGTGTTATTACAAAATTAGTCCTATAGTGACTTCCTCGGATCTTGGACTTTCTTTCACAGTCTCCTTTTGATGGCCTTGCTCTTCAATCTGACCCTTAATTGTTCACCACCCCTTGATGCCTCAGCAGAAACATCACTCTGTAAGCTTTCCTTAGCTAGCTTCTCGAGTTGATTGGCTCGGGATTTTTCATGCTTCGCTCTCTCTTTCTAATAGTTATTCTCCTTCTTCAGGTTTTTGACCTCTTGCTCTCATTCCCTGGAAGTCTTGAGGGTCCCCTCAAATCTAAGCTCGAAGCGGTACCTCTTGATCTCCAAGTGTAATTCCTGAAGATCGCCCTTAGCAGTGTCCCTTTTTCTCTTGATCTTTTTCTTTTCTCTTTCTCGAGCTGATTCCCTATTTTTCATGTCCTGAAGCTCTTATTGTAGTCGTGCAATCTCCTTGCTCATTTGGGCTTTTTCTTTTTCAAATTCCGCCCTTGCGATTTCTAGCTCTGATGGCACTTCCCTCGGTGGCAAATTCATGAAATGGACCTCTTCCCCATCCGATGTCAACAGCCTATCATTAACCCTTAATACCCTCTATACCAGGTAATCAGGTGTGACGATGTCGGCATATCTGGCCACTTTTAGCCGGTGACTTTTCTTCCATTCTTCAATCACTGCCCGCACCTTTCCAGAATACCCATCTTCTCCAGAAGTGAACTTTGATGATCTAGCTTATGAGTCACGGGTGTGAATTGCCGAGACTCAACCTGTCTTTGCAACAACAGAGGTGCATAACTCACAGACCCCCAAATTTCGAGTAGTGGAACTCCCGGGTTGTCCCCATATTTATACATAATCGGCATCGAAACCATCCATGGAGCTCTCCAAGTAACCATATCCTCTTTTAGATTTTGGAACATGTTGACCCATTTCTCTTCATCTCCGTTTTCAGGCCAATCATTTCGAAGGAATTCCCTAATCGAAACTAAAGATTTCATGTACGGTTTGAAGGAAACCTCTTCTATCTTCCAAAAGTGACTTTGAATCCAAATATAAAGGAGTTGTACACACCCCTTGATTCTCCCTTGTCCTTCCCTTTTACAAAAATTCAAAGATCGGATAGTTTCAGCTATGATAGCCGGAGATGGGTTGATCTTCTGTTCCAACTTTTCAAAGAAATCAAACACGATTATATCCACATGACCTAATATCTTAGGGAATATGATTAATCCCTAGATGGCTAAAGCGAAGATGTCCCTGGCTTTTTCTTTATTGGAATAACCCAATATCAATTGTCAGAGAGTTTCCCATGGAATGCATCCATTTTTCTGCTTTGTATCCACATTACTCTCAACCCATGTTGTATCCATTCTTGTGACCCTAGCCACTTTCCTCTTAATACCTGAATGTTTCACTTCCTTCAAATATACCCGATCAGGATTAGGACATTCAATATGTAACAGTGCTGAATATTCTTCAATCAGTGGGGTCATATCCTCCTTGTTAAAAGTAAAACATCTATAAGCAGGATTCCAAAACTATACCATAGCCTGAATCAACCCACTATTGACCCTAATCGGAATTAAGAGTGCTATATCTTTATATTTCTAAGTGAAGGCTTCTTTCTCTGATACATTCCACTGATTCCAAATGTCGGCTAACCCTCGGAGATTATTCTATCTAGAATCCACTTTGACCCTTTCCGACAATACTGACACATAATCTTTCTTCAGGCAATCACCATCCTCCCTCTGATCTTTTTTCGACCGTGCCCTAACTACTGCATGATCTTCTATCACTGAAATAACCTGACACTCCATGAAAGTCCTTTGGGTTGATGACTATCCCGAGGCCAATAACTTCAAGTGTATGATGGTGTCTATGATGCATGTCAAAGAAAAGAAAACAGAAAGAAATACATTAGTAAAGAAATGAATTCACAAATATAACATAAATAACAACATGCTTTTTAAAAAAAATGTCCCGAAAATTTTAACAGAGCTTCGGCATTATGACGCCTTGGGGACAAAATAATAAATTTATTACGAGCGATATGATGTTCGTTCATCATCACCCAATTTGTAAAATCTAACGTATAGAAAGATGGTAAAAGGTTGGAAATGTTCCTCCATGTGTTCTTAAACTTCGGGTATCTAACAGAAATCCGGCATGGCTTTTCCTAGGTTCAGTATATGAAGGTGAATCGGTTCTAAGGCCCCAAATTGTTACTCACTGTCGCCTGTGAAGGCTAGTAAGGCACCCCGATAAAAGCGGTTTCAATTCGTTAGAGTATATTTTCCTATGCCCGTACGGAGGATCATCACGAAGGCATTAGGTACTTTATACTCCGGAAGTGTTTCACTAGCCCATACGGAGGATCATCACGAAGGCGTAGTTACTTTACTCCCATTTAAAAGGACAGAACCCGGGTAGAGGGTTCATGTTATGCAAATGCAAATATAGTGTGTGTGAAGGAACAAAACAAACCTGTCACCACCTATTCTACACCCCTTATTCTAAATACCCCACTAAAATCAAACAATGTAAAGCATCAGTCAAGCAAACATATAAATATACGCAACAAAATAACTAGAGAACAAATAATAATATGCATGCATATGACAATGACCATATTCAAAAACATTTTATTATTTTCAAAATTCTCTTTATTTTTTATAAAAAAATATGGAAATCAAAATTAAATACCAATTAAACCAACAAATCGAGACTTTAATAACACACAACTAATTCTAGGCCGGACTCTCTAATTTCCCCAGTGGAGTCGCCAAGCTGTCGATACGTGATCCCGTCGCAGGGACCCATTCGAGTGAGGGGGAAACAGAAGCAGAGGAAAAGACGACTTAATTCCTCTAGATTGAAATAAAATATCGAGTGTATGAAAACGGCCTCGTAAAAAGACATAGAGTCGCCACCAATCTTTTTTAGCTAGGTGTGATCGGCCACCTATTAAAACCGATTTTATAAAATATTTAAAATTAATTAAAACATTTTTAAAACCAATTTCAAGTCTGTGTTATAAACCAGAGAAAATCGAAGAATCGGGTTCGGGACTCGGTTACATGCGGGGAAAGATTAGCACCCCCACAAAGCCCGTATAAAATGGTACCTTATTAAATGTATGTTATCTCAAGTCTCGGTAAAAAATCGGTTTTTAATTTAGTATTTCAAGTTAATTCCCAATTTAAAGAAAAATAATTCCATTTTTAATTGAAAATGATCCGAAATTTATTCCCCGACAAAATCGGCAAAATATAGAAATTTTTATTTATTTGGAAAACTTTCTGAATCATTCTCATTTTTTGGAAGAAAGATATTCCTTTATTAATGATAATTGATGATATTCCCTCCAGCAAACCCGGTAGAGAACTCATGAATTATTTTAACTCGAGAATATCTTTATTTTTTTAATTGAAAATCATTATCCTTTTTAAAAAAAAAAAAAAAACATTTAAAAAATGAATATGAACATGTATGACATAAATAAAATGACATAGCAAAGTCTAGATAATATAATGCAACCTAAATGATATGACATAATTTAAATGGCATAGTATATTCTAGATGAAATGAAAATCCTAAGTATCATGGTATATTCTAAATGAAATAAAATAATTTAAATGACATGGCAATTTTAAATGATATGGCATATTCTAAATGACATGGCATATTCTAAATAATATAACCTAAATGACATGGAATATGATCTAAGTGACAAGAAATGACATGAAACATAAAATAATGCTATCATAAAATATGCATGAAAATAAAATAAAAATGCATGAACATGGTATATGCTAAATAATGTGACAAAAATAAATGAATAATAAAAAATATAAGACAACATGAAATATTCAAAATCATATGGCAAACAATATAACATCATAAAATGTAAATCAAAGTAATAAAAATACCATGGAAAATATCAAAGCAAAAATCACATATTAAATAAAATGCATGAACATGGAAAATGCAATGCATGAAAATGTATTTTTTTCCTCTAAATAAAGAAATCCATATACCTAAAAAGATATCTGGCTACCTTAGGAAAATATGTCAAATTATATTTTCTAAAAACAAAACTTTGTGATTGTTTGAAAACAATTTTGAAGAAAAACTTGAATGAAGATTAAAACCCCTACCAAACCCTTTTAAAATGGCTCTAATTTCCTAAGTTTAAAATCCCGGACTTGACCACCCTTAACCCGAGATTTATAAAATCATTTTTAAAGTTTAAAAAGGCTTAGAAACTATCCTAAGATAGTAGCTAAAGCTTCTAACCAACCCCTTCTAAATGCCTTAGCCAATTTCAACCATTGTTTTTCTTTTGAATTCAAATCTGCCTCTACTGTCCGAATTTGACACACGATTTTTTAGCCTATTTTTAAAAATTCAAAATAATCTAAAAACACTAATGGAGACTCAGAATATGTAAAAATATACGAGAAAAAATTGGCTTAATTTTTTGATTAGAGATGGCTGCCCAAAAAAATCGGAGAATTTCGAGTACTGGGTGAAAAAAATTGTTTTGTCAAAACACATTTTTTGCCTTTGATAAAGTCATTTAAAAATCAAAGTAAATTTCTTTTGGAGATCATCCTAAAGACCTAAAAATAGTAGCTAAAACATTTAAAATCCTTGGAAAAAAATTGGCTAAGTAAAAAAAAATCACAAAGGTAGAATAATCAATTTGATGACCTTTTAATTTTTCACAAGTATGCTCAAATGAGCATGACTTTGAGCCATTAATTGGCCTAAGTCACAAATCAAGTGGCAATGACATGGAATGCATGAACATATAGCAAATTGAATGTATGAAATGCATGGTCTAAAGCATAAATGGTAAAGGAAATGCATGACAATTCAAAATAACCTAAATGTCTAGCATGAGTTTGCATGGCAATAAATGCTATCCTAACTTAATATGCATGCAATGCTTGATAATGAAAATATGAATTAGACCTAAATGTTATGAATATGCATGAAAATGCTAATGTAACCTAAGACCTAAGTAGCATAGCAATGCATGGCAATACCAATATGGCCTAGACCTAAAATGTTATGAGAATGCATAGCAATACTATGAACATACAATGACCAATAAACCTAATACTAATGCTTGAACAAACATCAAATAATACACAATTTGAAGATATGATAATGCAAAGCATGTTACCTAAACAAAATGCAAATGCATGACAAGGCAAGGAATGCATGAAGAGGCCGAATGGTCACATGGTACTCTAATGTAATCCTATCTAATAAATGACATAAGTACATGACAAATCATATCAAGATACATAATGTCATGAAATTTTCACAAGCATATGACATACTAAAATCAAAATACACATGCTCATGGCATGGGAATGCAAACAAGCCAAAAAGCAAGATGAAAATGCACATGCAAGGCATACTATATATCAAGATATGCTAATATATGGCATGGAGATGCAAACAAGTCAAGAAGCAAGATGAAAATGCACATGCAAGGCATAGCAAAATGGAGTAGTCTAATGGTCATATGACCAAATATAAAATGCAAACATGTTTATAATATAAGACATGATATATGAAAAAAATGCACAATATGATTCCAATGAACACAAAGGCCGAACCTACAAGGAAAAATTATTAATCATGGAAAAGAAATATAGAAGCAAATATAGCATAGAAAATAATGTAAAGATATAAAAAATTAAGCATAGACATGCAAAGAAAATAACAAGCAAAATTAAAAATAAAACAAGGAAAGTTAAGCTCCATGGTTGGTATAAAATAGGCATAGCCTCTCACCTAACCATAATCACCTGGTCTTGCCAAGATGCCTTTCCATTTCAAAAATCAAAAAATAAACCATGCTAAACAATAAAATTAAGGTGAGCTTCATAGTAGGTAAAAATGGGCATAGCCTCTCCCTTAACCATGGTCATTTGGTCTTGCCAAGATCATGTAGCCATTTCAACCTCTTTTGCTTCATTTTTTTTTGTAAAAAATCAGAACATAAAATACTTAAATAAACCTTCAAAACTCATTTTTCCCAAAACATCATGGAAAGAAGAAAAAAGAAAGAAAGATCAAGGCAATCACTCATGCTACATTTGGCCAAAGCAAGAATCTTATAAAAAAAATTATTTTCAACCATTTTTTATGAAGAAGAAAAGATGAAAATTTAAATAAACCTTTTAAAACTTTGATTTCTATGAGAAATGTTGTAGGAAAAAAGATAGAAAAAAATTCACCATGGAAAACAAGAAGAAAACTATGCTAGAGCTTGGTAGAGATGACTACCTTCAAGCTCTTCTATTGAAAACCTTTTTTTTTCTTTCAAAATATTTTCTTTTCTAAATTAGCTATTGACTTCCCCTCTAAAATGATCAGCCTATATGGAAAAAATCAAACATTCCCTTTCCTCCTTCCTCTTGGCCGAATGGGCCTCCAACCATTAGATGAATTTTGCACTTTTTTTCCTCCAATCTTGGCCCTTAGATTAAGATATTTTGATGACAACATACAAATGTCATCCTTCCAATTGATAGCAGCCCTTAAGATGTGTACTCAGCCCCTAGATGAAAATGAGGACCAATCCCATGCACTCCTTTGCTTGACCTTTTGAGTGCCTACCCTTGGATGAGTTGTGCTCTTCTATTCTTGGCCATTGGATGAGGATTCTTTCATGAAAACATAAAAATGTCATCTTGTCATTTAATCCCAAACCTTAACATGTGTACTCAGCCCTTGTACATGGCCTAAGCCATTGGATGAAAAGGAACAATCCCATGCACTTCCTTGTTTGGCCGAATGGATGTCCACTTTTGGATGAATTGTGCTCTTCCATTCTTGGCCATTAGATGAGGGTTCTTTCATGAAAAATAAAAATGTCATCTTGGCATTTAAACTTGGCCATTGGATGGTTCATTCAACTTTCCTACAAGGCACCTAAGCCGTTGGATGAAGGGGGGACCATTTGCAAGGTGCTAGTGGTAGCATGTGAGCTTGATAGTGACTAAGGAATTAAATTGATCAAGCTTCCTTCTTCTCCTCTATGCTGGCTGACCAAGGGAGGAAATATCTCAGCAAATCCTACATCTTTCATATTTTTCTTAATTACAAATTGCCTTTTTTTGTTTCTTCAGTAAAATGACCTTTTTGACCCCCGAACCTAAATAAATAGCAAATGGACTCCAAATTCAAATTTTCTTTTTTTCAATACTTGTGAAATAATAAAAAATTTAATTCTGGAAGTTTTCAAAATTTTTCAAGTCCATTTGCTATTTATTTAGGATTTATTTCCAAAATTGCCCATTAATGCACCTGAACTTTTGCCATTTTGTAAACGAGCTCCGAATCAGTATTTTTCTTCACCAATCTCTTCCAAATAATTTAAAAATGTGATTTGGAAGTTTTCATGATTTTTGGAGCTCATTTGCTATTTTTTCGGGATTTATCTTCTTGAATTTCTACATAGGGGACTCGAATTTTTGGCCATTTTGCAAATGAACTCCGAATCAAAATTTTCTTTCGCCAATCTCTTCCAAATAATTTAAAATTGAGATCTACAAATTTTCAGAATTTTTAGAGTTCGTTTGCTATTTTTCCCAAATTTTCCAATTTTGCCTTTTTACCTCCGAAACCTGGTTTTGCTCAAAACAAGTCCGATTTTTAGATTTTCTTCAAACTGAACCTTGGGCTATCCTTTTTTAATCACTCCTCATCTATTAGGGGCTTTATTCTTACCGAATCGGGCCATTTCTGCAATATTTCAAATTTCACTAAAATCCACCAAAAATCCTAATTCTCGATTTTCATCCGAATTGACTTGGCTTTTGATTTTTCTTTCAAGTAGCTTCTCCATTACCCGTAGTCAGTGCTTATCTTTCATTTGAGACCTTCAATTTGGACCAATTTGATCGTTCAAGCACTTTTCCCCAAATTTCTCGAACTAAGGTTTATTTTCTACTAAGATTTCGTAACTCAACTTCCGACCTCCGTATCTTCAATGTAGACCTCGGATTATCAAAATTCTTTCACCATCTTTCAATTGAAATTCAAATCTTGATTTTGAAAATGGGTTGACTTTTTTAGTAGTTGACTTTTTTGGGGTTGACTTTTTTGAGGTTGACTTTTTTGAGTTTGACTTTTTCTTTCTGCTTTCTTAGACTAAGTCTCGGAGTACCACCTGCAGGGTGAAAAAAGCCTTTTTGTGTTCTGAATCATCAATTTAGGAAGAAAACATACCTGATTTAGTGGTTCGGACAAAATTAGGTGTCTACATTACCAATCGATAAAATCTCATATATCAATTATCTACATAATCAATACCCTACAATTAAATTAAATCCCAGAAAATTAATCTCCCAAATGTCAATTTTGTGCCTCAATTGATTGATATGTGTCATTGATTCCATTTTATTATATTAATTCTATTACTATTAATTAATACTTTTATCTTTTAAATATTTTATTTTAAGCTACATGAATCTAACTATTCATGAATTTAGTCATTGAATCTATGATATCCATGAATCTAATTAATTGTAGATTAATGTACTTAGTGTTTAATGTCATTTAAGTTTGATATTTTGAGTCTAGATTCATTTATACTATTGAGAAACTAAGAAAGTTTGTCATTGGGGGATTAGGCTTTAGAGAAACTAACAACATGAACTAAGCTCTTTAGCAAAGCAAGCATGGAAGATAGTTAGAAAAGAAAGTTGGCTCCTTGATGAAATGTTCGGCAAGATATATTGTTAAACAAAAAATTTCATGGAAGTGCATACTCGACCGGGGATTCATGGGTTTAGAAAAACATCCTCTTTGGAAGGGATTTATGTTTTCAAGGGTTAGATTGGCCGTTTTGGGGTGGAGGAACAACTTTTATCTTGAATGGTAAGATCCCAATCTTTGGGCCTTTCTATCCAAAAACTGAGATTATGACTTCGACAAAATGAGTACTGTCATGGATCAAAATAGGAGAACTTAGAATCAACAAATTGCCACATCCTCTCTTGATCAAAACTTAGTGTCTGATATTATGAAAAAATCTTTCTCCTACTTTAGTGGCAGTGACAGAATTGTGTGGAAACATTCTTTTAATGGGGAATTCATAGTTAAGTCGGCTCACCATCTTACTCAAGCAAATCGGCAACTGGAGCACGGGGATCCTAATAACCTCTACTGGCCAAGGAAATTTTGGAAAAACATGTGGGCACTTAAACTTCCCTTCAAAATCATGTTCTTGTGGAAGATTTGTAATAATTGTCTATCGATTAAATCGAAGATAGCACGAAGAATCAATAATATAGAGGAATATTGTGTTTTATGCTCTGAAAATACTGAAACACTGAACCATCTATTCCTTGAGTGTCAATTTGCACGGGCTGTTTGGTTTGACTTAGAAATGGATATTCGTACGGATAGCTTTTAGACATCTAACATCCTGCTATGGATCAAATCTTGGATCCTCTCTATTGAATTTAAAGCCTACAGCAGCTTCTGGTTTTCATGTAGAATTCCCTATACACTTTGGTGCATTTGGGTCCTAAGAAATAAAGTTTGCTTTGAAAGGGAAAGTCCCAACCTGATATCAGCCATCTACCAAACAAAAGAGTTACTTGTTAGCTGTGAGAAAGCCTTTCGTACTAGCTTTGAAAAACATACTGTTGAAATTCTAGGCCAAGTAAATAATTTTTCTCCTCCTAGATGTCCTAGTCAAACTTTCCACATCCAAATGGCTTGGAAAAGATGCTCAAGAGGATATGGAGTTTCTTTCGTTGTAAAATCATGGCATGGTCAAGATCACCTCATTGTCTACAAACTGTTGGGATTCGGATCATGCTCAAATAGAGATCATGTACAATTTAATCTACAAGTTAAATTAACAACCCAACGGAATAAAACAAAACAAAGATAAACCGAATCCCTCAATGGATCTGCTTATGAATTCAAAACGATCATCCTGTCAAGAACAAATAACAAGGAAAAATCTCATATCTCATAGCTTGAGATTGATGAAACCTCAAGACAGATTCTTGATGTTCTTGTTCTTGTACACCAAGCCCGGTTGTCGCAAACCAAAGTCGTCCAATTCTCCGGCCTCTAACAGTAATCCACACAGGCGACTTGGAAACCCTCACAAGGTTGAGATTATGTTTTGCCAAGACAATAGTAGTTGTCTAGGTTGTAGAAACCTTCCTCCTTAATTCTCTAGTCAGCCAATTCAGAAGAAGGCAAGAAGAATCGAATTCCTCTTCCTCTTGTGCTATGCGGGCGAACCTCAGTCAGGGAGAGTGAGAGGGTGCATGGCTACTATCAGGGTTAGGGTGAGGCGGCAACAACATAAGGCATATATATATATATATATATATATAACCAGGTTTAGTGTATGCCAACTTTTGGATTAACTACACTTAAGCCCTTATATATTATTAAACATTCATAATAAGTCCACAACACTTAATAGATATTTAATCTGACCCAATCTCATTTTAATTCCATTATTCACCTTTTGTGTGTGACCCATTAGGCCCCCAACATGTTGGCAATAAATATAAATTAAATTCATTTAAGAATTTCCAATTCATATTTATAGATCATGAGCGGCATCTAGTAATGCATCATGACCACCTAAATGCCAGAGAGTCAACAAGGTTCGACAAGCCTTTCGCGTACAATATGTCTGTGTAATTTGATCCCTTCATCAAATATAGAATAGGAAAGAGCATGGTTTAGTGTCTACTCTTTATCCCATTTCATATTAGACCTGCAGCTTTAATATTAAGTCCTTAAGTATTGCCTTGGCCAAGGACTTCTATAAGTTAATATAAGCCAGATACATTTGAGATATGTCCCCTCATATCACTTGGGATGATGAATCCTCTCTGGACCACTCATTCGTCTTCGTATGCTTCATGTCATACCTAATAACACCCTACCATAAGCATCCCTTATTGGGACCCGTTCATGATGAAATCTAAGTATGACAATTCACATACAAGATGACTTGGTGTCACAAGTCAAAGGATTACTTACACTATTGACACATGAGAGTAATTTCCATAGACACTTGAGTGAGATACCAAATGGAACTTTTATAGCGGGTCATGTTCAGTGAACTTGTTCAACTAACAAGCACCCATATGTTATCCCCAAGTATCACTATACTTTCAACCTATGAGATCGGTTGCATGCATCATGTGCACGAAGGCTTAACATATGACAGTCTTTGAGCATTGTCAATGCCCTGTCTTGACAATACAATGACGAGGAACAGTTTTAGAAACACGGATTTGATGCATAAAGATCCTCATAATTGTAACTCCTTACAATTCCTTTGCAAGGCCATTGTGTTTCATGGGCTTTATCTTCACAAGTCATTTATAACAAATTATAACAAAACTTATGGATAAAGAAATACCTCAATTATAATTAACAACTATAATGTGCAATACATGAAAATATAAATAGTGTCTTACAAGCCTAACAAGATTGGCTTGTAGGGCTTACACCAATACAAACCAGTTAATAATCTTGATCGAATCTTTGCTAAACTCTTTATCATCCGTGAAGTCCTTATTAGAATTAGAAGAATGGACCTTTATCCATGCTGCATCTGGAGTAAGGATAAACTTATCTGCAAGATTGTTTTGACACAAGATACTGGAGGTACCATCCCATGTACGAGGATATTAATACCCTTAAATCTAGCATGAATGGAATGGACTTCATCAAGCTTACCCATCTAGCAGAGAAGGAAGCTAACAAACTTGCTGAACTTGCTACCAACTACTGCACAGGATTCCATTGGCCTTAGTTTTCCCTTGCTTTAAGCTCGTGTTTTTTAGTTTATGTTTTCTTCTTTCTTTCTTTTTTAGCTACTGTTTCTTCTTTTAATTTTGACTTGTATGGGTTGCTAATGTCTTATTGTGTTCTGGGTTTCTTGCTTCGTTAATTAAAAAAAAAATCCATGAATCAATCCAGATTGTTCCTGTCAATATATCTCATTTCGTAAATTCATTTACATTCTTCAAACATAAATAGCAATTATGATTGTTCTTTCTATATATTTAAAAGTTATATTCTAGTTTGATTTTTTTATGTTTAATACATTGTAAAAGTATAAGTTATTGGTTTTGAAAAATTAGAAATGAAGTTTTTAATTTTAGTTATGCATCAAGAGTTCAAATTAAATGAATTTGTTGACATTAGGTATTATTTTATATTCATTTTTTATAAAATTTTCATTAGAAGTTACAAATTAATTTTTTGGAAAATATCAATTATTTGTTCATAATGAAACCCAAACGAAGCCGGGGGAATTTTCTAGTACAATATAGTATGTAACCCCACCTCTAATCTCAAATCAGGGAAGAACCTACTAACAGATTCCTCAACGAAACTAGAGAAAAAAAAACCTACATTGGTGGGGCTAGTAGACCATTACAGAGGATATGAACTAAAGAAGATGGGGCATGTTAACCTAATTTGTTATGCTCATCTTTTTTTTTTTTTTTGTTTTTTTTTTTAATTGAGTAGCTACCCAATCAGTCGTTCTATTAGCTTCTTTACCAATCCAGGCAAACTTCAACTCTTCAAAGTTTTCTTTCTTTGCTTGAATGTCCTTCACAATTGGATATATCGTCCAATTTACTTGAGCTTTACTCCTATTGCTTTCCTTGTAGACTAGCTCAGAATCTATTTCTATAATGATCACTGTCAACCATTTTTCCTAAACCAATTTTATTCCTTCCTTGACTGCTAGAATTTGTTATAAATTTTTTCCTATGCCATGACCTATTCGTCTATTCTAATCTCTAATTACCATTCCTATCCTTGCCCTTCTAGAAACCTTATCAAAGGCTCCATCACAATTAATCTTAATCCATCCCAGCGGTGGGCGTTTCCAATCATTATTATCCCGTTGTCTTTTTCCATTATTTCCTAAAGAATTCATGGCCTTAACTCTCATTAATTTTGCCACAAGATTATTAACTTGGAAATAATTAAAGTTGGTTAAGTAGTTTTCTTCTAAAAGATAGCATTACATCTAGCCTTCCATATTAGCCAGCATGCCATGGCAACTATCACCAGCAACCTCTCATTTAATTCATCATTTGCAGCTGATATATTCAATAATTTTTTAAACCAAGTATCAAAAGTTGAAATCTAAGCTCTATAAATCATGTACCGCAGGCCTAGTCCAAACCATACAACTAAAACTCAACCACACAACAAAGTAGCTTGTCCTACAGTTTTAGGTTTATTGTTGCAAAATGGACACAAAAAGATTGCCTTACTTTTCACAAATTTCAATTTATGGCTATATGATTAACACAAGCCTTCCATATGAAATTCCTAACTATAGGTGGCACTGGGAATTTCCAAATTGTTTCTTCTACAATATGAGATGAGGAATGATTCCTATTTCTAGTAAGCTCAATTCCATCTTTTAATAAATGGTAACCATCTTTCATTGCATACTCCCTATTCATGTAACTAGGCCAAACCATATGACCTTTCCTCCTTCCTTGCTAATGCGAATTGCTAATATAGCACGAGTTACATTTTATGGTATTTTCTCTTTTATAGCCCCAAATTCCAAACACCATTATCCCTGTTCAAAATCTCACTCACTTTCTGTGGCATACCATGATCATTATTGTTAGCTAAGGTATTAGAAATGCCTAGTATCCAATTATCATTCCAAATATTGACATCTTCACCATCCAAAACCCACCATAACAAATTTTCTTTGATGAAATCTTCCTTCCAATAAGCTAGTCCAGGCTCAAGAAATCATTGCACCTTTCTTAGCATCCATCAATGAGAAATGAGGGAAAGAAATCCCTTTCAACATTCTTACCCAATATGCCTCCATTTTCTATTATGTTTATTAAGCTTATTGAAAATATTGAGTTCTTTAAAACCTATCCCTCCATTTTCTATTATGTTTGTTAAGCTTATCCAACTTGCCCAATGAATCCTTTGTTCCTCCTTTTGCTGTCCCCACTAGAAATTAGCCATTGTTGAGTTAACTTCATCATAAATCTTTTTTGGAATCCTGAAACATTGCATATTATAGGTTGGGACAACATAAACTGTTGACTTTTATTAAAATTTCTCTTCCACTTTGTGTTAGCAAGGGCTGTTACCAACCCTACAATTTCCCCAAAATCCTTTTCTTTTGTAAACCCCAATGCTGCACACTTAAACTTGCTTTAAGAGGAAGGAATGCCCAAGTAGGTCCTTAGATTAGGAGCTACTGGAATCTGCAACCTGTTAGGCATGCCACTTCTTATCTACTTATGAGTGTTAGCACTAAAGATAATACTAGATTTTTTGAAGTTCACAAGTTATCCAGAGGCACGGCAAAAATTTTGTAAGATAGCTTGCATTTCATAACTATTTCTAAGGTTAGTAGTCATTAAAAATAGCGAGTCATTAGTGAGAAAGAATTGGGCAATCCCCACCTATCTTAATACCAAACAATCTATTAGACTCAATAGCACAATTTACTACTGTAAAGAGGACATCAACCATAGAAAGAAAAAAGTAAGGAGATAGAGGACCCCTTGCCTTAGACCTCTAGTAGGATAAATTGTACCAAAATGTTTACCATTAACACCAGATTATAGGAAATAGAGGAAATGCATTCTATTAACCACTTTGTTCATTTTGTGTCAAACCCTATCCTAAGCATAACTGCCTCTAAAAAGTACCACTCCACCCTATCATAAGCCTTATTCATGTCAACTTTAAGAGCCATTTCATACTTCTTGCCCCTTTTCTTCAACTTAAAATAGTGAAGTGCTTCACTGTCACCAAAATATTTTCTTGAATCTGTCTGTTAGAGTATGCCTTAGAGCCAATCGGATTAGACAAAGATACACTACCAACGATGCACACTAATCACTTATATAATAAGTGATAAAGGTTCTCCTTCATCATTAGTACAAAAATAAATAGTTATTAAGAGCTAATTAGATGAAGCCCAAGGAATAAACGCCTTGCAAAGGAATTATAAAGGGTTATAATTATAAGATCCTTATGCATCAAAGCCATGTTCCTAAAACTATTGCTGGTCATTGTATTATCAGAACAGGGCATTGACAATTCTCAAAGACTGGTAAATGTTAAGCCTCCTTACTTGTAAAGTAAGCAACCAATCTCATAGGTTGAAGTATAGGGATACTTGGGGATAGCATGTGGGTACTTGTTGTGAGAACAAGTTCACTGAACATGGCTTGCTATGAGAACTCCATTTGGTAGCTCACTTAAGTATCTATAGAAATATTCTCATGTGTTAGTTGTATAAGTAGCCCTCTGACTTGTGGTGCCAAGTTATTTTGTATGTGAATTGTCATACTTTGATTTCATGTGAACGGGTCCTAATAAAGGATGCCTAGGTAGGGTACTTTTGGGTATAGCATGAAGCATGCAGAGATAATGAGTAGCCCAAAGAGGATTCATCATTCCAAGTGATAATATGGAGATATATCTTATTTTATCTTGGCTTAAGTTAACTAGATGAAGTCTTTAGCTAGAGAAAAATGAATTTAGGAGAAACCGTTTCTCTAAGTTCATAAGGTTAACTATAAGCTGCAATAACTAATATGGAAAGATTTTATGAGCAGACATTGCACCATGCTCACGGTCTTTCCAAGATATATGGTGAAAAAACTGAATGACATTGATAGATTAGACATTTAAAGGTTTTGTTGAGATTATCTTGACTCTCCAATATTTTGGTGGTCATGATGCATTGCTAGATGTCGCTCATGATCTTGAATATAAATTAGTTGATTTTGTTAATCTTAGATTCTAATTTATATTCATCGCCAACATATTGGAAGCCTAATGGGTCAAACACATTAAATCATATTGTCGGATTAAAATTGGGATTCAATTAAGTATGACTTGATTGAACAAAAGCTTAAATTGATAAGATTTAATTAAATCTAAGGGGCTAAAAATAGGATTTAGAGAAATCCTATAGTAGGGTTTCGGCCAAGACTAGGGTATAAGACCCTATGCTTCGCCTCACCTTAAGTGTTAAAGTGAGAAAAAATTGTTTTCTTATAAAAATAAACCCTAGCTGCACCTTATATTAGGAGTAGCAAAACAATTTTTGTACTAAGCCTAGCTACACATTGTGATGTGTAAGTAGTGTGCCTCCTAAAACTCTTTCTTCCTCCTTTCCACTTAGTGAATTGGTAGAGAGAAAATGTTTCTCCCTTGAAGCATATGGGCTAGAGTGAAAATAAAAGAATTAAAGGAACTATGTGATAGTAGCCACCAAGACTTCCTCATCTATGCCGCATATGATGCTAACCAAGGGAGAATTTGTTTTATTCAAAAGAGGTTTGGGCTAAAGAGAGTTAAAGAAGCATAAAAGCTTTCGATTATGACCTTGAGTCACTTTGCTAGCACAAAAGAATTTCCTACCTTGGCAAAGGTGTTGGCAAGTGGCAGGGACGAAACCAGAAATATTGATGAGGGGGGGCGGAATTAGACCTGCTCATGGGTCGGGCAGCCTACCTGGCCCATATTGGGTCGGGCTTATGCAGGAGTTTTGATGACCCGAGTTGATTCAGATCACTGTTTAACTATTAAAAAATATTTTTTATTTAAATTTAATTATAAATATTAATATAAAAATTATTTTTTACTTTTTTTAACAGTGAAAAGGGCTGAGCTTGGGTAAGGAAGAAAAAAATCAGGGTTGCAGCCTGGCCCGACCCATGAGCAGGTCTAGCCGGAATATACATATAAAGATTTAAAGCAAAAATAAAAATTGGTGTATGAAATAAACATGTCCAAGGATAGGGTTATTTCTTGGCTCGAATTGGTCCGAGTCTTAGACAAGTATAAATTTTTGCTATGTGAGCCTCATCGAACTAATCCATGGACAACTCTAGTATAAAAATATTAAATTTAAATGTTATATATGATATTAAATTTGCTAAAAATATATAAATTCCTTATAGTGTAATACTTTTTTTTTTTAATTTTTAAATATTATAATTCATGTCGAATATGAAAAAGATTTAGTAAGGAATAAAGTCTCAACGTCAAAAAATTTTATTATCTAATTAAAATATGCATAAAATTATTTCATATTATAAAAGAAAATCATAAGATTATATATAATTAGAAAAAGCAAAAGAAGTTAAATGCACAATTCGTATTAGATATTGTAATTGTTTAACTTTCTTTATTTATTGTTTCCTTATGAGCATAGAATGAAAAATATTAAACAAAATAATTAATGTAGATATATCTATTTAATTGATTGAAAAGGTAAATAGAGAGAATTAAGTTAACAACAGTGAATGAGGTTTAAACTAAAAATGTTACCAAATTTATTATATCAAACAAATTCTACAAATTAAGGGCCAAATTGAAGGATCAAATAAAATTTGGAGGGGCCAAACATAATTTTACTTTATTTTAAAAATCTTAAAAAATTGAAGGGAGGCCAAATTGAAAGCCTAACAAAATTTGGAGGGGCCAAACATAATTTTACCTTTATTTAAAAAAAATTAAAAAATTTAAGGGGGGCGAAGTCCCCTGCCTGTCCCCTCCCTTCGCCCTTGGCAAGTGGTTATGTGGATCACCATTGGAGGCCAAACACTTGGTGGCTCAACCTTAACAAAACGTTTGGTGTTCAAGGACACATGACATGTTATGGACTCTAGATTACGATTTCTATGAGTTAAGGATTCTTAATCATATGTTTTTTTATACAATTATTTAATCACATTAAAAATTTACAAGTATGATCATGAAGGATTTGACTATCTCTTTGATTTATTATGTTTTACTTTTCGCTGCTTTCATGTTTAAATTATTTATTGTTTGAGCATGAGGCCAAATCCATCAGTGGTATTAGAGCCTTACTTGTAAGTCTTTTTGTGATTCACATGTTTAATTCTTGGTAATTCTCAATATGATTGGGTTGTGTGTTGATTTAGCAATTTTTCATTGGGATTTTTTTTTTCTTCTGTTTTGTTATCATTTCTGGACAGCTTTTTGTGCAATATGTTTCTATGTTTTCAAGTGTTTCAAACATGTTGTAAAATTGATTTGACCGATGCTTTACTTTGCTACATAATTGCACAACACAAAGGAATTATTGAAACATGATTTTGGTTTAATTTGGATTGGTTTTGGTGTACTTTTTCCAAAGAACACAAGTGCAAAATGTTTTTGCACACTTGCTGTCAATTTCGGTTTTGACATGTTTTGACTTGTTAAAAATTCATGAAATTAAATTTTTATTGTTTAAACATGTCTATAATGTTGCTGGATTGTTTGGTGGTTGATTTGGTTTTGTTTGATTGCCAAAAACACCTCTCTAAGTGATGCAAAACAGTTTGCATGCTTTTTGAAATTTTTTGGCAGCTTTGTTTATGTGAATTTAATTCATGTTTGGAGGATATAATTGGCTCAAAATCAAGGAGGAAGTGTGTAAGAAAAAGCCACCACTTAGCCACCATAAAAGGCGGCTATTGATGGCAAGAGTTGCTTCAATTGGAGCTACTGCCATGCTTGGCTAGCATGCTATAAGAGGGCTGGCGACTGTAGCAATAAGTTGTGAGAATTAGGGATGCACATAGGGCAACACCTTTTGACTTTGAAAATTTAGACTTTTGAAAATTGTTTTCAAGTTAACTTTAATCCCTAACAAAATAAACAAATAAAACAATTAAATGGAAAATAAACAAAGCAAATAAGTGGCAAATAAATAAATAAGCAATTAAATTAAAGAAAGACTAATTGTTGGGAAATCCAGGCTCATGCTTATACAAAAATTATCAAATATGATGCAACGGAATTAAATCATAGAAGCACCCGGATACCACATGATCTACGTATTTCGATTTACACGGGTTTAAAACAATTATAACATTAAATCACCCATATGATTTAGAGTTCATACCTACTCAAGATTTTGTAATCAAGAGTGTGCCGTTCCAAAGACGAATGCATCAACTGATCGATCTACTCACAATCTCACCGAAGCCACAAGCATCTCAAGTGTGTTGCCTCTAACGTTGATCCATACGAATGGCTGTTGGAACCTTCACAAGGCTCAGGACTCACCTGTGCTAACAGGTTGATCGTCGATCAAAATCAAAAGGTTACTTGCTTATTCTCTCAATTGCCGAAAAACAAAAAGAACTATTCTTTTTCGGTGGAAGAATAAATAACAATGGAGGTGCGGCTTATGTGTTCCAATCATGGTCGAATGCATAGTATTTTTAAACTAGGAGAAATACAATTTTCCCCAAATCTTTCTTCTTTTCACAACCGTGATTTTCAAGAAAGAACATCTTAAAAGCCGTGAATTGCTAAGCTGAATTCTCTCTTTTCTTTTATCACATAAATAACAAAAGAAGAATTTCATGTGACTAACAAGACAAAAACCAAGAAGAATTAATATTCTTCTTTTATTTTGTAACCCACGTGAACAAAAAACAAACACCAAGAAGAATTAATATTCTTCTCTTGTATTTTTAGTCCAAGTGAATCTACAAAACAAAAACGAAGAAGCAAGAGAGTGGCGGCTGCACATTATTCTTTTTTTTTGGCTGAATGACCTCTCTTACCATTACAAGGGTTCACGACATTGCCAGCATTAAAAAGTTATTATGCGGCTACTCCATTTCCTTGCCTAGCCGAAACCCTTGTATTTTAACCTAGGAAGAGACTTTTAATCATTTCCATATTAAAACACTTTACCAACCTTTTATTGCCTAAAACAAAATTCCAACTTAATGTCCTTTTATTTTTGGCCAGCCACTTATTAAGGGAAAGAGTAAATGGTGTTTTAATTTCTTTAAAACTCCTTCTTAAGGAGTAACTCTTACTCTTAAATTACCAAGTGTCGGTCAACTACTGACTTTTAGGGCTAGTTTAGCATTGCTGTTGTAAAAAGCTTGGGTTGAAACAAATTTGGGTTAAAAAAAGTGTGTTTAAAAAGTGTGGTGAAAAAGGGTGGTTTAAAAACTTTTAAGTGTTTAGCATTGCTGTGAAAAAGTGTTGTGGAGAATTGAAATGTCAAAGAAGACATGTTTAAAATAATAAAAGTGTAGAGATGTGAGGATAATAAAGTCATTTTATCCAAAAGCTGGCTTTTAAAGCCCAAAAGCTACATTTTTTGGCTTTTTAGTTTGGCTTTTCAAACCATGGTTTCAACAACAAAAGCTAATTTTTTTTTTTTATCTATTTAGCATTGCATTTGCGGTGAAAAAGCAACTTTTGATCTCAAAAGTTGTGCCAGAAGCAATGCTAAACAAGGCCTTAATATGCTTGGCAGAACACACCCTTTATAGTGTCCAGGTTCGGTTTAGTTAAATCTGAGTCAGTAGAATTTAATTCGTAATTAAAGTCTTCGAATATGAGAAACTTCTTCTCACTATGTATAGCTCAAATTTATCGGCCAGGTTAACTTATCTTAAGACATATCTACAATTAGACATAGTCAACTTAAGACAAGCTTATCCATATTGTCTTGTTAAAACATCTATATTTGGATTTCATAAATCGAAATTATGTCTTAACTTGCCTTAATTGAATCTTATTCAATTAGTTCCTCCATATTAACCTTTTATTTAATTAAGTCTTACTTAATCAAATCCCAAGTTTAATCCAATCGTCGATATGTGATCCCGTACGCGGGGACCCACTCGAGTGAGGTGAGAAAATAACACAGGCCGAGGAAAAAATGACTTAATTCCTCTTGAAATAAAAGGTCGAGGGTATGAAAATGACCTCGAAAAAGAAATTGAGTCACCACCAATCTTTTTTGGCTAGGTGTGATCGGCCACCTATTAAAACCAGTTTTTATAAAATATTTTAAAGTTAATTAAAACTTTTTTAAAACCAATTTTGAAGTCTGCGCTTTGAACCAGAGAAAAACAAGTGCAGGTTCGGGAGTTGGTTACGTGCGGGGAAGGATTAGCACCCCCACAACGCCCGTATGAAACGGTACCATATTAGTCATGTGTTATCTCGAGTCTTAGTAGAAAGTCAATTTTAAAATTTGGTGTTTTGAAATAATTCCCTTAAAAATTCATATTTTATTTGAAAAATGATTCGAAATTTACTAGCATGAAATTTTTCATATTTTTCGACAGACTCGGCAAAATATGGAATTTTTACTCGATTTTGAAATTCTCTGATTTTTTTGAAAAAGATATTCCGTTATTAATGATAATTGATGATATCCTCTCCGGCAGACCCAGCAGAGAACTCATGAATTATTTTAACTCGGGAATAATCTTGATTCATATAAAAAAATATCATTTGTTTTTCATGTATTTTGAAAATCATCGAAAATGACCATAAGTATGCCAAAATGTTACTTAGATAAAAATGAAATAAACATGCTCATTTATCATGTTATGACAAACATTTTATTATGACCTAGTAAAAGGAATAATGCCATGACAAATGATTGACATAGCATACAAAATGACATGTGAATAAAATCGACATGGCATATGGATGACATGGCATAAGAATGAATGTCATGTAAATGAAATCGACATGGCATACAAAATGACATGGCATATGGATGACATGGCATAAGAATGAATATCATGTGAATGAAATCGACATGGCATACATGACGACATGGCATATGGATGACATGGCATAAGAATGAATGTCATGTGAGTGAAATCGACATGGCATACAAAATGACATGGCATATGGATGACATGGCATATGAATGAATGTCATGTGAGTGAAATCGACATGACATTCAAAATGACATGGCATAAGAACGAATATCATGTGAATGAAATCGACATAACATGCAAGATGACATGGCATACATGATGACATGGCATAAAATGATGACAAGGCAAAAAATGATGACATGGCATAGGTGACATGTCATAAAATGATGACTTAGCATAGGTGACATGGCATAGGTGACATGGAATAAAATGATGACATGGCATAGGTGACATGCATAAAATGATGACATGGCATAGATGGCAGTGCATAAAATGATGACATGGCATAAGAATGAATGTCATGTGAATGAAATCGACATGGCATAAGAATGAATGTCATGTGAATGAAATTGACATGGCATACAAAATGACATATTAATGACATGGACAAGTGTCACAGCACGAGGATGAATTTATTTGAGAATGACTCGGAACTTATTAATACTAAAATCTTTTCATTTTCCCCGGCAAACCCAGCAAAATATAGAAAGTTTTATTTATTTCGAAATTTTACGAATCATTTTTGTTTTAGAAAAAGGGTATTTCTTTGTTAATAATTAATGATTCCTCTCTGGCAAACCCAGTAGAGAAAACCATGAATTATTTAATCTCGGGAATATTGCCATATTTATTAAAATGTTATGACTATGCAAATTGACATTAAGGCGTGCATGATTACCAAAACATGATAAGCATTTTCATTTTAATATGGAAGATGAGATAATGACATGACATAAGAATAACATGGCATAAATTGATATAGCATGATAATGAATGTCATGTGAATGAAATAGACATGGCAAACCAAAATGAGATAATCACAATGACATGGCAAACCAAATGACATGGCACGAGAATATTGTGTCATGAAAATAGAATGACATGGATGAAAGGTCATGGTGATCAAAAGGTCATGGCATGCTTAACCATGACATGAAATGGGATCAAACACTAAATGACATGGCAAATGACATGCTATATGAATAATATGGCATGAATGACATAGATCATAAATAAAAAGTCATGATGGCCGAATGGCATGGTGATGGCATGTGAATGGTCGAACACATGGTGATGGCATGTGGATGGCCAAATGGCATGAATGGCATGGCATGAAAATGCACCTAAACTATAAATGACATGGCGAATGACATGCATGGCATGTTATATGAATGACATGGCATAGGTGACATGGCATGACATGTTATACGGATGACATAGCATAGATGACATGGCATGAAAAGGACCTAGACCTTAAATGATGTAACATGCCGAATGGCTTGAAAAATGATATGGTATGACATGTTATTTGGATAACATAGCATAGGTGACATAGAATGATGACATGGCATAGGTGACATGGAAAAGCCAAAAATGACCTATTCTCTAAATGACATGGAAAGTGACCTAAGATTGCATGACATAACTACAATGACCTAAGATGCATGACATAACCAAATATAATGCAAGGCATGACCTAGACCTAAAATGCATGGGAAGGCCGAATGTGATACAAGACATGTCATGAATACAAAATGCTAAATGACATAGCTACATGACCTAAGATGCATGATTCAACCAAATATGATGCAAGGCATGGCATGAACCAAAATTCATGGGAAGGCCGAATGTGATGCAAAATATATCATGAACACAAGATGCTAAATGATATAGCTACATGACCTAAAATGCATGGCTCAACCAAATGTGATGCAAGGCATGGCATTAACACAAAATGCATAAGGTGGCCGAATATGTAGAGAACTTATCACAACATGAAAATGATGCAAAAAATAATATAGCATGAAAATGGTGCAAAGAAGATGACCAAAGATGCATAGACATGCATGGAAGTAATAAAGAAAACAAGTAAACAAAGAACAAGGAAAGTGAGCTCTATGGTTGGTACAAATGGGCATAGCCCTCCCCTAACCATAATCACTTGATTTTATCAAGATCATGAAGCCTTTACAACTCAAAAATCAGTAAATAAACCAAGCTAACTAAAAAAAATGGAGGTGAGCTCCATGGTTGGTATAATGGGCATAGCCCTCCCCTAACCATGGTCACTTGATTTTATCAAGATCATGAAGTCTTTCAACCTCTTTTGTTTCATTTATTTATTAAAAACAGAACATAAAAGAAATATAAACCTTCCACAGTCATGTTTCCCAAATCAAACATGCAAAACAAAAAATTAAGGCAAGCAAGCAAGCATGGTTCGGCCATGATAAAAAATTTGTAAAGATTGTTTTATTCTTCTTTTTTGATGAAAAGGAAAAGATGAAAGCTTAAAAACTTTTCAAAAATTTTATTTTCACATGAAAAGAGGTAGAAATCATATGAAAAACAAAGAACAAGGCATGAAAATGAAGAAGAAATAATGCAAGAGCAAGGTAGGAATGGCTACCTTCCTAGCTTTCTTAGACAACACTCTCTTCCTTTCTTTCAATAACCTTTATCTTGCCAAATTAGCTACTGATTTCCCTCTTCAAATGACCAGCCCCCTTAAGGAAAAAAAACATACCCCATCTCTTTCTCCCTTAGCCGGTTGGCCACTCCACCATAGGATGAAATATGCTATCTTTTTCTCCAACAATCTAGCCCATTGGATTAGGATATTTTCATGACAAATAAAAATGTCATCTTGCCATTTGATCTTGGCCCTTGAAAGGTGTACTCATACTTTACAAAGCACCTAGGCCATTGGATGAAACAAGGACAACTACTTCATGCTCTCCCTTGGCCGAATCCCTCTCCTCACCATTTGATGAATTGTGCTCATATTTTCTTCAATAATCTTGGCCATTGGATGAGGATATTGATAACTCTAGGAAATATAGTTATTTTGACACCTTTTATGCTTTTGAATCGGCTAAGTCATTAACGATTTTATTAGTATTTGATTAGTTTTAGATATTTTCATATTTATTTTATTTATCCATTTTATGGTTAAAATAGTTATTTCGTTGTGATTTATGTGTTTTTATAGGTCCAAGGTGTTTTGGAGCTTCAAGGTGCAAAACGATAAAAATCGGTGCATTCCAATGAGTAGGAAGATTCGACCTCCAAAACTTATTTCAAGAAAAAATCAATCTTAAAGAATTCATTTGAGAAAACTCCCTTCTTTACTTTTGAAGATGACTTACATAACTTTCCAAAGGTGTAAGGCTCGTCAAAATCAGACAAGATTTGCCAAGTCAAAATAGCTGAAGAAGTTTGAGAAGACGTTAGAACCTGCAGGCAGCAAACAGGGAGTTGGGGCCGCGTCCCTAGGAGGTAGTCACGGCTCCGACTCATGAACAGTACCCATGGAAAAAATAAAAAAAGGCAAAAAAATCCTATACTTACCTGGTTGCTTGGGCACGAAGTTTGGGACTCCAAGAGGCCTTGTACACGTTAATAGGACTCTTTTAGTCAGAATAAAGACGATTGGACATCTAGAAACCTAATTCTCTCTCAAGAAGATAGCCACCATCAAATTCTCTCAAGAAGATTGGAAGCTTGAAGATTGAAGACTCATTTATTAGGACGAATTGATCTGATGGTAGGGTAGGAATACACTTACTTGTTATGTGTAACCATTGTTAGAGCCTAAGCTTAATGAGTTCTTCTTTAATTCAATTATCATAGGAATATAGTTAATTGGTTAAGAAGGATATTTTTATGAGACCATCGGAAGATCCTTATAAATAAGATAGAACTCTAGGTTAACAACTAAGGATCATTAATTAAGTGAAGAGGTGGAGAGAGATTCAAGTGAAGTGTTGAGGGAAGTTGTAATCCTAGGCTTTTATAATTAATTGAATTCAATCTTTTTAATTTACTTGCTTTTATTTTTAGTTTCTTTTAAGTTTGATTACAATCTTTAATTATTTGTTTAGATAATATTAGGTTGTGTTAATTTTAGTACTTAACGATTTTAATAACAATTCCTCGTGGGTTCGACACTCTACTTCTCATTATATTACTTGTTTGCGATATGTGCACTTGCATAGTGAAATCTGACAACAAATTTTTGGCACCGTTGCCGGGGAATTGTTTATTATTTTTGTTAATATTAATACCAAGCAACCTTTGTTTTAATTTAAACTTTATTTTTCTTTATTTTTAGGTTTTGTTGATTTGGATGCACTATGTGGGATTATAAACGGGATGCAATCAATGCTTTATCTGCACAAGTGGCTGAACTTAACAAGAAGTTTGACACTTTGTGTGTACCTTCTGTCCAAAGCCCGTTTGTAAGTTCTGAACTCTGTGGGGGTGAACATCATAGTGATTGGTGCCCAACCTATGCAGAATCATCGCAGTATGTTGGAAACTACAATATGTAGTAAAATAATTTTTATTCCAATGACTACAATCCAGGTTGGGGAGATCACCAAAATTCTTCTTGGATCAACAATGAATGGTCCTCAGACAATCAAGCATATCCTTTTGAGTTCTCATCACAAGCTCAAGCACCGATTCTAGAAACGAATCCTTCATTGGAAGAGATGTTTATGCAGTTCATGGCAAGAATCGACACTATCATTCAGGAGCAATCAGCATTACTTCAAAGTCAAGAAGCAGAACTTCAAAGTCAAGAAGCAGAACTTCAAAGTCAAGAAGTAGAACTTCAAAGTCAATCAGCATTACTTCAGAGTCAAGCGGCAACACTTAGGAGTATTGAAACACAAATGAGCCAGCTTGTCAATGCCTTTAACAATTACCCTCAAGAAACTCTTCCATGTGATACTGAAACTAACTCCAGATCAGGTGAAGACGAGCAATGCAATGAAATCACACTCAATAGTGAACAAGAGATAGATGAGGATAGCAAAGAGCCTAAATTGCCAACCGAGCTTATTGAAGAAGAATTTGTGATAGCTCAAGAAGAAGAGATTCACTGTGACCACCCACCAACCAAGCCTATTAAAGAAGAACTAGTGGGTGAAAAAGAAGTTGAAAAAGTTCAAGAAGAATGGATCCAGTGTGACCCACCACCACAGCCTATTCCCTAATGCATCCAATAGCCAAAGCTAATCGATGGGATAGATAGTGCTAATAACGAGGAATTTATAGAGATTTATCCCATTGATCCACTTAAAGCATTCTTGAATTCTATCACGGAAAGGGATGAATTTCGCTTTCAAGCCTACAAGAAAGCGAAACTGTTCAAAGAAAGAACAACCAAATGGCATGAATCAAAAATCATCAAGTGGTTGGATACCGGCTAATGAACAATGAGACAGTCAAGCCGATGACTATAAATCAAACGCTTTTTGGGAGGCAACCCAAGTTCTAAACTTTTTACTTTTTCTTTATCTTTTAGTTTTTAGAGTAGTTTTTTTTTTATTAATTTATTTTTACTTTGTTTTCTTTTGTAGTGACTACTCACCCAAGTTGGACAAACATGATGAAGTTTAAGAGGAAAACTAAAGCTTCTCCTACGTTGCTTTCATTGATAGGGGAGTTTTCTTGTTCTTACTCTTTTTATTTCTAAACATAGAGGACAATGTTTGTTTTAAGTTTGGGGGTGTGTCTTTTAGGTTTATTTTAGTTGTGTGATTGTCTAAGTTTATTAGGAATTTAAAAAAAAATAATTTGTTTTTGCTAGAGATATTTTGCACTTAGTATGATGAAATCCTTATCCAATGATGAATTTTAGTTATTGATTTATCTTGATTCTTGGGAAAACATAAGCATGAGAAGAATTTGATTAAATTCTTTTGTTAGTTTCATGTTAAGATGTGATTTTCACAAATTGAGCACTTGATCTCTTGCTTAGATTTGCATTGCTTATTTAAAGACTGATTATGTTGATGTGAATTGCAATTATGTTTAGAACATAGAATTTGTTTGATTCTCTCTCAAGGCGAAATCCTAGACAACACTAAGTTGATGAAGTGATTTAGGCTATCTTTGGACCATTTGAGCCTTCCATGCTTACCTTTATATATGATTATCCTTAGTCTACCTCTTTGTGCCTATTGATATATCTATTTTCTTTGATTGCCACATCTTTTAGCCTAGCCAAATAAAAAAAACCATGATTAACCTTTACTACATAGGCATGTGATGATATTACAGGAAATAATTATGAGCCATGTCGAATTTGGGTGAAGTGGTGAAAAAAAAGAAAGAAAAAAGAGTTATGGTTCTTCAAAATGAAGAACAGAAAACAGAAAAAAAAAAAGATGAATAAATTGGTGAAGCAAAAAGGAAGTGTATTCAAAGAAACAATGAAGAATGTAATTTGAGGAAAAGACTTTGGCTCTCAAAAATCCTGATAAAAATGTAAAGTGTCTATGGGTGAACTTAAACCGAAATATATCTTTATCCTAGCTTGACCCTAGCCTTACATTACAAGCTTAATAAAGACCTACTTGATCCTTGATGAAGTGTTAGTCTACATTAGTGGAGAGAGAGATGAAAAGCAAACATATGAGAGTCTAGTACTAATTCATACTTTTCATTGATATAAACTTATTTAGATTGCATGTGATGATTTGCAAAGAGATTATACACACACTGAAAATCCATTCAAGCATGAAGTTTGCGATTGAATTGAATTATAAATTTGGATTATGTTTATGTTCTACTTTGAATCAGGATTTTGAGGTAACTTTTGAGGAAAATTAAGAAATCATTGTTTGAGTGCATTTATCTTGAGTGATATTTTGTGTCAGGTTATTTAGTTAGTTAGTTTAGTCTTGTTTTGCTAGAGGACTAGAAAAATATTAAGTTTGGGGGTGTGATAACGCTAGGAAATATAGTTATTTTGCCACCTTTTATGCTTTTGAATCGGTTAAGTCCTTGAGGATTTTATTAGGATTTGATTAGTTTTAGATATTTTTATATTTATTTTATTTATCCATTTTATGTTTAAAATAGTTATTTAGTTGTTATTTGTGTTTTTATAGGTCCAAGGTGTTTTGGAGCTTCAAGGTGCAAAACGACAAAAATCGGTGCATTCCAATGAGCAAGCAAATTCGACCTCCGGAGTTTCTTTCAAGAAAAACTCAATCTTAAAACTTCATTTGAGAAAACTCCCTTCTTGACTTTTGAAGCTGACTTCCATACCTTTCCAACGGTGTAAGGATCGTCAAAATCATACAAGATTTGCCAAGTCAAAATAGCTGAAGAAGTTCGAGAAGACGTCAGAACCTGCAGGCAGCAAATAGAGAGTTGGGGCCGCGGCCCTAGGCGGAGGCTGCGGCATAGACTTGTGAACAGTACCCACGAAAAAAATAAAAAAAAGGCAAAAAAAAAGCCTATATTTACCTGGTTGCTTGGCCACGAAGTTTGGGACTCCAGGAGGCCTTGGACACTTTAAATAGGACTATTTTAGGTCAGAATAAAGAGGATTGGATACCTAGAAACCTAACTCTCTCTCAAGAAGATAGCCGTCATCAAATTCTCTCAAGAAGATTGGAAGCTTGAAGATTGAAGACTCAAGAACTATCAACTCTTAGTTTCTTCTTTTCTCTTATTTATTTTTCTTTTGTAGTTGATGATGGTTAAACTATTTGAATATTTGTTTTGATTAATTATCATGAACTAAATTTCTTTTACTAGGATTTCAATGGAACTCAACACATAGTTTGAATTTACTTTCTCTCTCTAGCTTGATTTAATGGTTTGTTGAGTTGTTTGTTTAATCTTGTTCTTAATGCTTCTAGTTGATTGGCCACCAATTAGATTGATTTGGTAACCTAAATACAACTTGAAAAAGGGAGTTTAGTGTTAGACATGGATTGAATGACACATGTTTCATATTCATTTATTAGGATGAACTGATCTGCAGGTAGGGTAGGAATACACTTACTTGTCATGTGTAACCATTGTTAGAGCCTAACCTTAATGAGTTCTTCTTTAATTCAATTATCATAGGAATATAGTTAATTGGTTAAGAAGGATATTTTTATGAGACCATCAGAAGATCCTTATAAATAAGATAGAACTCTAGTTTAACAACTCAGGATCATTAATCAAGTGAAGAGGTAGAGAGAGATTCAAGCGAAGTGTTGTGGAAAGTTGTAATCCAAGGCTTTTATAATTAATTGAATTCAATCTTTTTAATTTACTTGCTTTTATTTTTAGTTTCTTTTAAGTTTGATTACCATCTTTAATTATTTGTTTAGATAAGATTAGGTTGTGTTAATTTTAGTACTTAACGATTTTAATAATAATTCCTCGTGGGTTCGACACTCTACTTCTCATTACATTACTTGTTTGTGATACGTGCACTCGCGTAGTGAAATCTGACAACAGATATCTTTATGACAATAATAATTTCATCTTGCAATTTGATCTTGGCCATTGAAGGGTGTACTCATGTTTTCTACAAAGCACCTAGGCCATTAGATGAGGGAGTACCACTTGTAAGGGAATAAAAATGGCATCTTGTAGCTTGATAGTGACCATTGGATTAAATTGATCAAATCTCCACCTTTTCTCATATGCTGGCCTGCCAAGGGCTGGAATGTTCCATAATTTCCTTCATTTTTTTTACATTTTAATTTGCAAAATTGGCCCTTTTCGGTTTTTTAGATAAAATTACCTTTTAGCCCCTTGAACTTAATTTAATTGCAAATGGACCCCAATTTCGGATTTGTCTTTTCCAACTCAGCCCATCCAATATAAAACTTGGTTCTAGAGGTTTTCACATTTTTTCGAGCTCATTTGCTATTTTTCTCGGATTTTTCTCTAAAATTTCGGTTTAGTGCCTCCCAAATTTACCCTTTTTCAAATGAGCTCCGATTCTGGATTTTTCTTCACCGATCTCTTCCAAAAATTGTAAAACTCAGATCTAGAAGTTTTCATAATTTTTCGAGCTCGTTTGCTATTTTTCCCGAAATTATCTTTTTGAATTTCGGCTTAGTGCACCTGAACTTTGTCATTTTTCAAAAGAGCTTCGATTCTGGATTTTTATTCACCAATCTCTTCCAAAAATTATAAAACTCAGATCTGGAAGTTTTCATAATTTTCCAAGCTCGTTTGCTATTTTTTCTAGAATTATCTTTTGGAATTTCAGGTTAGTGCACCCAAATATTGCCATTTTTCAAATGAGCTCTGATTCTGGATTTTTCTTCACCAATATCTTCCAAAAATTATAAAATTCAAATCTAGAAGTTTTCATAATTTTTTTAGGCTCGTTTGCTATTTTTTCTGGAATTATCTTTTGGAATTTCGGGTTAATGCACCCGAACTTTGCCATTTTTCAAATGAGCTCCAATTTCGGATTTTTCTTCACCGATTTCTTCCAAAAATTATAAAACTCATATCTGGGAGTTTTCATAATTTTTCGAGCTCACTTGCTATTTGTCCAGAAATTATCTTTTGGAATTTTGGGTTAGTGCCCTTCAACCTCCGAAACCTCGGTTTTACTCGAAACGGATTCGATTTTCGAATTTTCTTTTTTCACTTCCTTTATCCTATATTGAATTTGAGTTGGTTCAAAAATGTCCAATTTTTACGATCAAATTCCTATTCGATTTAGTTTTCCCAAATTTGCCGAATTAGGTCTTCCTCTGCACTGAATTTTCGCAACCCATCTTTTGAACTCTATATCTTTCTTTGTAGACCTCGGATTATCAAATTTCTTTCGTCATTATTCAATTCAACTTCGAATCTCGATTTTGACTGAGAGCCGACTTTTTCAGTGGTTGACTTTTTGGGGTTGATTTTCTCGAGGTTGACTTTTTCCGAGTTGACTTTTTGTGATGACCTCGGAAACAATGTCTTGGGGACCAATCTATGGAATGGTGGAAGTCTTTTTGCGTTTCGGGAAGTCAAAAAGGAGAATCTGCCCAGTTTAGGGGGCCCGGACAAAATTAGGTGTCTGCAGCTGCCCCTCTTTGACTATTGTTGAGAATCATGAATCAGGCAAAGATAAAATAGACAATAATTTTGTCCACTCAGTGAAATCATATATGCAAGATAAGAAGGGGAATTTCTATTTATTGATTTTTCGTAAACTGTAAAAAATGAAAATAAAATAAAAGAAATTTGTCCTTAAATTGAGTTCCCTGACTAATCAAGGCTCGAACCGTCTTAAGGAAATGAGTTCAATTTACGAGAGAAAGGAAATACCTCAACGGAAGTCCTGGGGCCTTACCTCATCTTGGTGCAGCTTTGGCTAAAACAAAAGATTTGTCCTTAACTTGAGTTCCCTGACTAATCAAGGCTCGACCCGTCTTAAGGAAACAAGTTCGATTTGCAAAACTTGGATGTCCTATCCTAAAAGTCTGGTTGTCTTGTCTAGGAAAAGTGGGATGTCTTGTCCGAAAAATCTGGTTGTCTTGTGCAGGAAAATTTGAATGTCTTGTCCGAGAAATCTGGTTGTCTTGTCGAGGAAAAATTTAGATGTCTTGTCCGAAAAGTCTGGTTGTCTTATCTTGGAAAATTGGATGTTTTGTCCGAGAAATCTGGTTCTCTTGTCCAGGAAAAATTTGATGTCTTGTCCTAGAAATTTGGTTGACTTGTCAAGGAAAATTGGATGTCTTGTCCGAGAAATCTAGTTGTCTTGTCCAGGAAAATTATGGATGTCTTACTTCCTTTTGTGCCAGCTGTGTTGGACTTAAGAAATAAAACTTTCCATGGTTTATGTAATGTTAGTCAAATGCAATGATGTTGATGAAAGGTTTTGCAATTGTTTGTAACATGCATGCTCCCTAGGATTGAATGTAATTACATGATTGTTATGAGTTTTAATCCATGATTTCATTGAGGTTCACAAATCTTTTCAACTCCACTATTTGCTCTAATTTATGAGCTCTTCTCTATGTTTTCACCGTGATCTACAAGTTTTGACTTTGTGACGGTGTCTTCAATCTATCTCTGATTTGCTCTACTTGATGAGCTTTTCTCTGTATCTTGGATTGCGTGTTTAGCGCATCCAATGTTTGCCCCACTTGATGAGTTTCTCAGCATTATGGGTTGTCTCGATTTTCTCCAAACTTTAGCGATTTCCAAACCTCTTCTAAAATTTAAATCTACTCCACAGTAATGCAAAAAAATCCTTTCATTTAACGATTTTTATGTTCACTAATCATCATTCAATTGATAACACCCAAAAATGCATTACAACATATATGAAAGATGGTATGAAACAGCCAAATGCCCCTAAAGGGCCAACATGAGTTCATTGCAAAAAGGTTTACGTAACAAATATGAATATCAAGGGTTAAAAGGAAAATGAAAAGGAGATGGTGTAGATGCCCCAGACGCGGAATATCCTGGACCCTTCCTATTTTCATTCCTCTGAAATATCTTTTAAGCTTTCCATTTGCTTGGGTGATTTCTTGGCTTTCACTGTTGCTTTAGACTGAGCTTTACCCATTTTCTCTGATTTTCTGATATTTTCTCCCCCTTTACACGGAGCATTGATTCAATCTTTGATCAGTACTTGGGCCACCCTTTACGGGTTTTCAACCCAAGTGTCCCCCATTTGGTTTTAAGTCGCCCTTTTTGGGTTTTCGGCTTAAACCTCTCCTTTTACATTCTTTTTTCTTTTTTGGTGTTCTACCATGCATCTGAGAATTCTAAATGCTCCCAAGGTAAAAAATGACAATTCAAAAGATGGGATGAAATCTGAGAAAAACCCTTCAAGTTAAATACCCAAGCTTGATCAAAAAGAACTTTAAAAGCACATAATGTAGGCCAAGGTTCGGGTTTAGAAAGAAAGGATAAATAGGCTCAAAATGTGTTTAAGGGTGATCGGATCAAGGATCATTTCATGAGAATGATTCATTTTTGAATCATTTATCCTTTTGGGACTTTTCTCTCATTTTTGAATTTGTTTCTTTCATTCTTGGCTTTCATTTGCCATTCTTTGATATCAAACCTTTTTGTGTGTGTGTTTTTTTCTCCTTTTCTTTTTTATTTCCGATGGCTCTTTTCACCATGATGATTTTTTGTTTATGATGGCTCTTTTCGCCATGATTTTTTGAAGGAGGATTTTCCTCGCATTTGCCCTCCAGTGTAGAGGGTGATCCTTGATCAAGGTTCAAAGAAAGAAAGGGTTCCTAAGGCTCAAAGAGGTGACTAGGGATAATTTATTCTTAGTGAAAGGAATATGAAAAATGGCCATTTATCATATCAAGCACAAATATTCTCATTGAAAAGAAATCCTCAGGGGAAATAGATATATAGAATTCTCATTGTTACATTTGGAATCACTCGAATCCTCTCATGCACAGTACCACACTTTTCTTTTTTTTCTTTTTTTATTCTTCAAGCATAGTATTTATTCAATTCGTCGGCGTTCACGGGATTCCTCAAGTCATCACCGTCTATCCAAGTTAAGATCAATGCTCCTATAGAAAAAGCTTTTTTCACCACATAGGGTCCTTCCTAATTCTGAACCTATTTTCCACGAGGATCTTTCACGATAGGGAGAACTTTTCTCAGTACCAACTCTCCCTTTCGAAATTGCCTAGGGCGAACCTTTTTGTTGTGGGCTTGAATCATCCTTTTCTGATACATCTGCCCATGACAAATTGCTTTCAGCCTTTTCTCCTCGGTGAGGTTCAATTGTTCATAGCGAGCTCTAACCCATTCTGCCTCTTATAGGCCCACTTGCATCAAAACACGAAGTGAAGGGATTTCAACCTCAATAGGCAGCACTGCTTCCATTCCTTATACCAGATAAAATAGCGTGGCCCCTGTATATGTGTGAACCGAAGTACGGTATGCGTGGAGAGCAAAAGGCAAGATCTCATGCCAATCTTTGTACGCATCAGTCATCTTTTCAACAATCTTCTTGATGTTCTTATTGGCTGCTTCTACTGCCCCATTCATTTTTGGACGGTAGGGTGCCGAATTATGATGGTTGATCTTGAACTGGGTACGTATTCCCTCATCATCTTATTATTCAGATTGAGAGCATTGTTTGTGATTATTCTCTCCGAGAGTCCATATCGACATATAATCTCTTTTTTAATGAATTTGCACACCACTAACTGTCACATTGGCATAAGAGGCTGCTTCTACCCACTTTGTGAAGTAGTCTATGGCCATTAGGATAAAACGGTGTCTGTTCGAAGCTTTCGGGGTAATGGGCCCGATCATATCTATTCCCCACATTGAAAATGGCCATGGAGCCGTCATGACATGCAGCGGCGATTGCAGCACATGAATCTTGTCAATGTACATCTGGCATTTATGGCATTTTCGATAATAATTAATGCAATCCCCTTCCATGGTTAATCAATAGTATCCGACCCTATAATCTGTTTAGCCAACATGTGGCCATTGGCGTGGGTGCCACATATCCTTTCGTGGACCTCTTCTGAGGATTCTCTCAGCTTCCGCAGAAATGACACATCTCAACAGAACCTGGTCTTTCCCTTTCCTGTAAAGGATTTCACCATCCAAGACAAAAACCCATTCCCATTCTTCTTAGGGTTCTCTTATCATTTTCTGTTGCTCATTCCGGGTACTTTTGACTCTTGATGTATTGCAAGATGTCGTAATACAAAGGGTGACCATCTACTTCTTTTACGATACTCAAGCAGTGGGCAGGAGACTCGTATATGCTCATCTTGATTAGCACAACTTCGGCTCTTTCATTCACTTTAAACATTGAGGATAAAGTGGCTAGAGTGTCCGCCATTCGTTTTTCTTCTCGAGGGAAGTAATTGAAAACTACCTCTTCGAACTCCTCAATCAAGCTTAGTATAAGCTCTTTATATTGGATTAGCTTTGCATCCCAGGTTTCCCATTCTTCGCGCAGTTAGTATATCACCAGGGCTGAATCTTCGAAGACCTCTAGTGTTTTGATCTTTCTTTCTATGGCGGCACGAAGACCCATAGTACACACTTCATACTCAACGGTATTGTTGGTACAATCAAAGTCCAATCTGGCAGTGAAAGGATAATAATCTTTCTCAGGAGATATGAGCACTGCACCAATTTCATGCCCCATGGCATTAGATGTGCCATCAAAGTACATTTTCCAAGTTTTCTTCTCAGAGGAAGTCCATTCTTCTTGTGAAACACACATTAGGTCTTAATCAGGGAAATCAAAATCCAGCGGCTCATAATCCTCTACTGCTCGACTTGCTAGGAATTCGGCTGTTGCACTACCCTTTATAGCCTTTTGGCTCACATATACAATATCATATTTAGAGAGCAACACTTGCCACCTTGTCGTTCTTCCTAACAATGAAGGCGCCTCGAATACGTATTTGAGGGGATCTAGCTTTACAATCAGCCATGTCGTGTGATACAACATGTTCTGTCTGAGTCTTCGGGCAGTCCAGGCTAGGGCACAACAAATCCATTCTACCAATGAGTACTTCAACTCGTACGCAGTGAACTTTTTGCTGAGATAATAGATGGCTTGTTCTTTTTTTTTTATTATTTTATCATGTTTCCCCAACACACATCCCATGGAACTTTCAAATACTGAAAAATATAATATTAGCCGCTTTCCTGGTACTAGTGGCATTATTATCGGTGGGTTTGACAAATAATGTTTGACTTTATCAAAGGCTATCTGGCATCCTTCATCCCATTCCCCTGGATCACGCTTTCTAAGTAACTTGAAGATCGGGTCGTACTTATCGGTCAATTGAGAAATGAATCGGGCGATATAATTCAGCCTACCCAAAAAGCTTCTTACTTCCTTCTGGGTACTAGGTGTAGGCAAGTTCTGAATAGCTGTCACTTTATCTAGATCAATCTCAATTCTTTTTTGGCTATCAATGAAGCCCAATAGCTTTCTCGAAGTGACTCTGAAAGTACACTTTGCCGGGTTGAGTTTAAGTTGAAATTTTCTGAACCTTTCAAAGAGCTTTTTAAGGTTCGCAATGTGTTCGTCCTCTCCTTGCGACTTTGCGATCATATCATCGATATAAACTTCGATTCCTTTGTGCATCATGTCATGGAACAAAGTTACCATAGCTCTTTGATATGTTGCTCCAGCGTTTTTCAACCTGAATGGCATCACCTTTTAGCAAAAGGTTTCCCACATCGTCATGAATATGGTTTTCTCCATATCCTCCGGTGCTCTCTTAATCTGATTATACCCTGAGAACCCATCCATAAAGGAAAACACGAAATTCTTTGCTGTATTATCGACTAGAGTATCAATGTGAGGCAACAAAAATATCCTTAGGGCTTGCCCTTTTCAGATCTAGGTAATCGACACACATCCGTACTTTGTAGTCTTTCTTCGGAACTGGGACAATGTTGGCTACCCATTCCGGGTATTTTTGACATTTCCAAGAATCCAATGTCGAATTGCTTTTTCACTTCCTCTTTCACTTTTAATAGAATTTCGGGCCTCATTCTTCTCAGTTTCTGCTGGATCGACTTGCAATCTGATTTCAAAGGAAGTTTATGAACCATAATGTCAAGGTCTAACCCAAGCATGTCTTGGTACGACCATGCGAACACATCCACGTATTCCTGAGTAGACTTTTCAAATCTTGCTTTATCGATGGTCAAATGGCAGTCCCAATCTTGACTTCTCTTATTTCTTCCCCACCCCCCAAATTTATCACTTCCAACTGCTCCTTGTGAGGCACTACTTGTTTCTCCTCTTGTTCTATTATTCTCAACAAATCCGGAGGCAAATCACAGTCCTCGGCATCTTCGTTAGCGTCAAAATCACCCGTATAGATTTTTTTCAAAATCAATTTCTGAATTATTGACAGGATAGTCCTCATATTCCGTACCCGGGCACCTGTAAATATGTAGGGAAGAAAACAATATAGGAAGACATATAGGCAATAATAATGAAAGAATGAAAGAAGGGAAAAATGAAAGAATGTGGACACGTTAATATGAAGAGAATGCATCATGGTTGTTATTTATTAAATGATAAGTTTTAAACATAAGCCTGTACAAAGGATTCTTAATGCTTTCTGGCAGAGGCAATTAAGGTTGATTCGAGCATTACACTAGAGTAGACCTAAAAACTATGGGAAGTTCAGTCACGCTCCAATTGGTTAGCTCATAACCCGAAGGGCACGGGTGCACCATCCAACTAATGCTTTCCTCTCTCTATTCATCTGTTTCGACCATACCGATCACCATTTCATGTGATTGTTTGTCTCCAACCCTGTAGAGCTTCTTAAAAGCCTGCTCCAGCAGAACCATCACATCCTCGAAATTCTTGCTCCCAAACTCGAAATCGGCCGAGCGAAAGATATGAAGGATTGGCCAGAAAGTCATGGGCTCCCACTCCATATCCACACCTGCAAGACGGGCCATCCTCCTCTTTCGTTTTTTCTTGATTTGTTTCCTTTTCTCGTGAGTTTTTGGGAGATATCCGAGACCGAATCAGTCTTTCTTCCTGGCCACTTCTATTGCTCTGGCCATCCCCTGGAGATACTTTTCTAGTTTTTTTCCTACTCTGCAGCCTTTTTTGACTGTTGTTTTCACCCCCAACCTAGTATTCTTGGACAGCCTTAGCTTTGGAATTTTATATCCTTCAATGATGAACACGGCATTGACAAATTCCAATGACCTGAATGAGCATTCTATAGCACCTTCGTTTACCTCTATATAGGGGTATCTGTAGATGCAGAGGCTGATATCCTATTCTCCTGACACGCTGACCAAGCGCTCTTCCATTACAAATTTCAGTTTTTGGTGGAGAGATGACAGCACAACCCCAACAGAGTGAATCCATGGCCTTCCCAGCAAGAAATTATAAGATTGGGTGATGTCCGACACTTGAAAATTGACCTTATAGGTACAAGGACCTATCTTAAGTGGGATCTCAATGTTTCCCAAAACTTCCCGATGAGTGCCATCAAAGGCTCTGACAACGGTATGACTCGGCAGCATGTAGGACATATCCATTGGCAGTTTTGACAAGGTAGCCAATGGCATCACATTCAGGGAAGATCCATTGTCAAGGAGTACTCGGGGTAGAATGTGCCCTTTGCAAGTAGTGGTGATATGGAGAGCCTTGGTGGATCATATTCCATTCGGTGGTATCTCATCATAACTGAAAGAGATGTAATCATCTGCTGTGATGTTCCCTACCAACCTATCTAATTTCTCCACTGATATGTTGTTGGCTACATAAGCCTGGTTCAAAATTCTCAGCAGAGCATTTTGGTGTGGCTCTGAGTTTAACAGCAGTGAAAGTACTGAAATCCTCGCTGGTTGGCAGTGCAATTGCTCTACCATACTGTACTCGCTGTGTTTGATGAACTTAAGGAACTCACAAGCTTCCTTCTCATTTATCGGTTCTTTTACTTTGCCAACCGGTACTAGGTCATTTTGAACTTCCCCAGATTGTTTTACTTCCATAGGGTCTGGTCCTACTATCCTTTTTCCTTTGTCCAGTCCCTTTGTCTTTCTAAGTTCAACTGTCTATGAGCATAACATCTACTGCTTCGGTTAGGTGCCCTACTCCGATTACATCTACGACAGCTGGCTGATGGTTCGAGGAACCCGACAATGCCATACTGCATTCATAACTCAATGGAATCGTCTTATCACCTCTGTAAGGAAAAGGTGATGGTAATTCTATGATCATCTTCGGAGTGGGTCCCTTGACCACCGAAATAGTCTTTACCTCGGGCTCATCATAATATATGACCAGGGGCCTATTTACCCCATAACTAGTTTCATTCATACTGATTTCGGGATCCTCTACTTTTTTAGAAAATTGGGCCTCGCCAATGTCCATCATTTTCTGAACCTTTGCTAAGAACTCTTCGCAACCCTGAATGGCATGCCCCTTACACTCATGGTATTAGCAAAAGTTCCTTGCATGGCTGACTATCTTCCCCACATTTGATTTTGGCTTAACCAACCTTGTGTTGACCATCTCAAACCAGACTCTGATCATAGGTGTTTTTACTCTTCTGACATCCCCTTTTACCCTTTCAACCTCCCCTGACATGATTGCGTTAACCTTGGCCTCCGTATGATTAGGCAATGGGTTTCCTGCAATATCAGGTCCACTTTTCAGCCCGAATTTCAAGATTCTTGCATCAATTAGGCTCTAAACCTTACGCTTGAAAGTAGTGCAAGTCTTGGTTGAATGTCCTTGGATGCCCGCATGGTACGCGCAATGAGCGTTGGAATCGTACCATTTGGGATAAGGAGGTTTTAAAGGTTGAAGATAGACATGTGCAACGAGTTGACCCTGTAGAAGCTTTGGGTATAACTTGCTGTAAATACTGGGGATAGGGTTATATTGAGGCTTTTGGGTATTCCTCACAGGCCTTTGATCATTTCGGGGAATGTTTTGCATGTTTGGGGTAGAGTTTGGTGGAATGGCTATCTGAGGAGATATGCCAGTTGGATATGGTTGTTGTGGTATGGCTGTGTAGGGAAAAGGATTCTAAGTGAGGCTGTTTATAGTCAGATAGAAAGGGTTATAGGTCGAGTAAGGTGTATAGGGCATTGGAGGTGAAAAAGGTCGGTTATTGAAACTAACTGCGTGAGCCTCCCTTTTTTTTTTCTTGGCAGGAGTTATTTTCTTGGGGGCGACTGGTTCTCCACTATCCATCTTCCCACTTTTGATGGCAGTTTCAATCATCTCTCCAAATATGACCATATCTGCAAAATTCTTAGTGGCATTCCCCACCAACTTCTCATAGTATGGTGCCTTCAAAGTATTAATGAAGAGAACCGTAGTTTCATTATCAGTCAACGGTGGCTGCACCTGGGTAGCCATGTCTATCCATTTCTAGGCATATTATTTGAAGCTTTCAGTAGCTTGCTTCTCCATGTTTTGCGGGGATAGTCTGTCTGGTACCATGTCAGAGACGTGCTTGTAGTGTTCCAGGAAGGCCCTAGCCAAATCCATCCATGATCGGATCTTGTTGTGGGTGAGTTGGTTGTACCATTGAGTGGCAGACCCGGTGAGGTTATCTTGGAAACAGTGGATGAACAACTTCTCATCACTATCATGTCCGATAATTTTTCGACAATAAATCGTCAAATCTGCTAAAGGATTGGTGGTCCCGTTATACTTCTCAAAATCCGACATCTTGAACTTGCGTGGGATCACTAAACCGGAGACCAAACTCATCTCTTTGGCATCGAGGCTTTCAAACAATTTTGCCCCTTCTACAGCCCTCAGTCTTTCTTCCAATAACTGATACTTCTTTTGTGATTCAGCTGTTTCGACCCTTTTCAGTTCCACCGCTTTCCTATTTTCTTGTTTGGCAAGCTCATCTAGGTCTGGGATATCGCTAGGATCTGTCGGGATTGCCCCAAGATTTACCCTGACTGGCATTTGCTTCGGTGCCCTGGTGTTGGTTTGAACATACACGAAAGGCATTTCAGTTGCCGATGGTGGAATTTCTATATTCTACGTAGGTTGTCCTTTGTCAGTACGACTTCCTGCTGACCCTCTTTGTGCCCTTGACTTCCTGGTCCTAATCCTAAAGTTGAGTTTTCCATGTGTCCCTTTCCCTTAACTGCGACGGACACCAGTTCCATCAACTTAATCATCTGATCTCTCGATTCGGCCTGAGATTTGGCCAACTATTCCCTTAACTCATCCTGTGCCCTTTCCATTCTCTCCATTCGGGCAAGCTGCTCATTTTCCATGATACTGACTTGTGATCGAGTATTATACTGATACGGAGTGCTACTCTCTGGGAGTTTCGATGGGTGGCCAATTTTAAACCTTAGAATGGCACATTATTATTATTAGCTTATTAAATGTGTGTAAGGATGAATGGATAAATCAATGCATGACTAATCAAACAAATGAATGAATGAATGAATGTATGCTTCTATTATTTTATGAAATGACATGATTGAAATAATAGCATTTGCCTTAAGATCAAATTCCAACACAGAGGTTTTTCATTAATTCATAGAAACTTTTTACAGATTTTCTCTCACTCTTGGGTTACATAAAAGATTGGATCTGCTCATACTGGTCTTGAGCCTCCTATAAGAAGTTCAGCAGGCGCTGTCCATGCTCTCCTATGGGGTTGACATCACTCCTCAAAGTCTTTACCTTCTCCAACATCTCTTTGGCCTTAACCACAGCCTTGCGGATCTGCCTAGTCAGGTAGTGTATATATTGCTGCCTTCCCAAGGTCTCAGTCTTCCACCTGGTGCTGGCATCCAAAGCTAAGTCATTTGTCTAGCTTCATTCGGTCTTCCTCTCTCTATATTCCTGAATGATGGCATCGATATCAGCTTTTTGAAGTTGAAACTGATGCTCTAAGGTCTGAATGGTCGCATTGAGTGTCTCATTTTCCTTGTGTAGCATGGATGTCCTTTCCCTCTCATTTCCCAATTTGGCTTTCAACAACTCATTCTCTTGCAGGCATCTTTCCAACTTGGTCGAAATCAGCGATCGTGCATCTCCCCACTTTTGCTGCTTATGAGAAAATTGGGACTCTTTTTCCTTGCTTTCTTTAGCCTTACCCTTCTAGAAGTCTAATTCTCTCTGAAGCTCTTCTATCTCTTTCTCATGGACACTCAGAGACCCGCTAGTTCCAGCGAACTTTTCCTTGGTTCTTAGTCTCTTGTTCTCTTTGTAGACACCTAATTTTGTCCGGACCCCTAAATCAGGTACATTTTCTTCCTAAATTGATGTTTCAGAATGCTAAAAGGCTTTTCTCATCCTGCATGTGGTACTCCGAGGCTTAGTCTAAGAAAGCAGACAGAAAAAGTCAAACTCAAAAAAGACAACCTCAAAAAAAGTCAACTCTAAAAAAGTCAACCTCAAAAAAGTCAACTAGTAGAAAAGTCAACCCACTTTCAAAATCAAGATTTGAGGTTCAATTGAAAAACGATGAAAGAATTTTGATAATCCGAGGTCTACATTGAAAGATATGGAGTTCAGAAGTTAGGTTACAGAGATTCAGTAAAAAAGAAACCCTAGCTCGGGAAATTTGGGGAAAAGTGCTTAAACGATCAAATTGGTCGAAATTGAAGGTCTCAAATGAAAGATAAGCAATAACTACGGGTAATGGAGAAGCTACTTGGAAGAAAAACTGATAGAAAAGTCAATTCGAAAGAAAATCGAGAATTAGGGTTTTTGGTGGATTTTGGTGAAAATTGGAAGAATTACAAAAATAGCCCGATTCGGTAGGACTAAAGCCCTTAATTAATGAGAAATGATTAAACAAGGATAGCCCAAGGCGAAGAAAATCTGAAAATCGGACTTGTTTTGAGCAAAATCGGGTTTTGGAGGCAAAAGGGCAAAATTGGAAAATATGGGAAAAATAGAAAATGAACTCCAAATATTCTGAAAGTTTGCAAATCTCATTCTTAAACCATTTCGAAGTGATTGGCGAAATAAAATCTTGATTCGGAGTTCGTTTGCAAAATGGCCAAATTCCGGGTCCCCTATGTAGTAATTCAAGCGGATAAATCCCGGAAAAATAGCAAATGAACTCCAAAAATTTTGAAAATTTGCAAATCTCATTTTTAAATTATTTGGAAGAGATTGGAGAAAGAAAATCTTGATTCGGAGTTCGTTTGTAAAATGGCTAAATCCCGGGTCCCCTATGTAGTAATTCAGGCAGATAGATCCCAAAAAAAAATAGCAAATGAGCTCCAAAAATTATGAAAACTTCCAGATCACATTTTTAAATTATTTGGAAAAGATTGGTGTGGAGAAATCTGGATTCAGAGCTCGTTTAAAAAATGGTAAAGTTCGGGTGTATAAAAGAGGCAATTTCGGAAATAAATCTGAAATAAATAGCAAATGAACTCGAAAAAGTTTGAAAGATTTCTGAATTCAATTTTTTATTATTTTGGAAGTATTGAAAAAAAAAACTTGGATTTGGAGTCCGTTTGCTATTTATTTAGGTTCGGGAGGCAAAATGGTCATTTGACCGAAGAAACCAAAAAAGGCAAATTTGTAATTGATGAAAATATGAAAGAAGAAGGAATTGCTGGGATTTTTCTTCCCTTGGTCAGCCAGCATAGAGGAGAAGAAGGAAGCTTGAACCATTTAATTCCCTAGTCACTATCAAGCCACATGCTACCACTAACACCTTGCAAATGGTCCCCCCTTCATCCAATGGCTTAGGTGCCTTGTAGGAAAGTTGAATGCACCATCCAATGGCCAAGTTTAAATGCCAAGATGACATTTTTATTTTTCATGAAAGAACCCTCGTCTAATGGCCAAGAATGGAAGAAAAAAGATGAGCACAATTTATCTAAGGGTGAGCATCCATTCGGTTAAGCAAGGGAGTGCATGGGATTTTCTCTTTTCATCCAATGGCTTAGGCTATCTACAAGGGCTGAGTACATATCTTGAGGGCTGGATTTAATCTACAATATGTCATTTTTATGTTGTCCTCATCCAATGACCAAGAATGGAAGAGCACAACTCATCCAAGCGTAGGCACTCAAGGGGGCAAGCAAGGGTGTGCATGGGATTGGTCCTCTTTTGCAACTAAGGGCTGAGGTTACTACAAGGGCTGAGTACACATCTTAAGGGTGCTATCAATTTGCAAGATGACATTTTTATGTTTTCATCAAAATATCTTAATCTAAAGGCCAAGATTGGAGAGGAAAAAGTGCAATTTCCATCCAAGGGTAAGAGGCCATTCGGCCAAGGCTAAAGAGGGGGGTTGGTTTCATTTTTTCATATGTTCTTTTGCTGGAAACAGTAGCTAATTTGGCAAAGAAAAAGGTTTCGAAAGAAAGAAAAAAAAAAGGTTTTTAAATAGAGAGCTTGAAGGTAGTCATCTCTACCAAGCTCTAGCATAGCTTTCTTCTTGTTTTCCATGGTGTTTTCTTGATTTTCTATCTTGTTTTCCTACTACATTTTTCATAGAAATAAAGTTTTTAATGTTTACTTATGTTTTCATCTCTTCTTCTTCATTAAAATGGTGGAAAACAATTTTTTTACATGGTTTCATGCTTGGCCGAATATGGCATGTTTGCTTGCCTTGGTTTTCTTTTTCTTTCTTCCTTGCATGTTGTTGTTAAAAATGATTTTTAGAAGGTTTTTTTAGAGTATTCTAAGGTTCTGATTTTTTACAAAAGATGAAGTAAAAAGGTTGAAATGGCTACATGATCTTGGCTAGACCAAGTGACCATGGTTAGGAGAGAGGCTATGCCTATTTTTACCTACCATGAAGCTCACCTTAATTATGTTGTTTACCATAGTTTATTTTCTGATTTTTGAAATGGAAAGGCTTCATGATCTTGGCAAAACGAATTGATTATGGTTAGGTGAGAGGCTATGCCCATTTTATACCAACAATAGAGCTTAACTTTCCTTGTTTTATTTACCAGTTTTGCTTGTTATTTGCTTTGCATGGCTATGTTTAATTTTTTATATGTTCTTTACATTATTTTCTATGCTATATTTGTTTCTATATGTCATTTCCATGCTTGATATTGTGTCCTTGAAGATTCGGCCATTGTGTCATATGCTCATATTATGCATTTGTTTTTTTTTTTTTTTATGTATCATGTCTTATATTATAAATATGTTTGCATTTTTCATATATTGTCATATGGTGATTCGGCTATTCCATGTTAGTATGCTTTGCATGTGCACTTTCATCTTGCTTCTTGGCTTGTTTGCATCTCTATGCCATGAGTTAGCATGTCTTGATATTTAGTATGCCTTGCATGTGTATTTTCATTTTGCTTCTTGACTTGTTTGCATCTACATGCCATGAGCTTTTACATTTTGATTTTAGTATGCCATATGCTTGTGAAAATGCTATGACAAAATGCCATCATTTGGGGTATATGACCATTCGGCTATTCAATTTAGTATGCCTTACATGTTTTTTTTTTTAATCTTGTTTCTTAACTTGTTTGCATCTCCATGCCATGAGCTTGTACATTTTGATTTTAGTATGTCATATGCTTGTGAAAATGTCATGAGATTATGCATCTTGATATGAGTTGTCATGTACTTGTGCCATTTATTAGATAGGATTGCATTAGAGTATCATGTAACTACATTCGGCCTCTTCATGCATCCTTTGCCTTGTCATGCATTTGCATTTTCTTTAGGTAACATGCTTTGCATTATCATATCTTGAAATTGTGTATTAGTTGCTTTTTGTTCCAGCATTGACATTAGTTTCATTGGTCATTGTATGCTCATAGTATTGCTATACATGTTCATTACAATTTAGGTTTAGGCCATGTTGATATTGCCATGCATATTGGGTTTTAAATCATATTGGTATTGCCATGCATTTCTATGCTACTTAGGTCTTAGGTTACATTAGCATTTTCATTCATATTCATAACATATTAGGTCCAAGTCACATTTACACTATCAAGCATTGCATGCATATTGAGTTGGGATAGCCTTTATTGCCATGTAAACTCATGCTAGGCATTTAGGTTGTCTTGAATTGTCATGCATTTCCTTTACCATTTAGACCTTTAGACTATGCATTTCATACATTTCATTTGCCGTATGTTCACGCATTCCATGTCATTGCCACGTGATTTATGACTTAGGCCAACCAATGGCTCAAAGTCATGCTCTCTTGAGCATACTTGTGGAAAATTAAAGAGTTGTCAAATAGATTGTTTTACCTTTGTGATTTTTTTTACTTAGCCAATTTTTATCCAAGGTTTTTAAATGTTTTAGCTAATATCCTCAGGTCTTTAGGGTGATCTCCAACAATTTCTACTTCGATTTTTGAATGAATTTGTCAAAGGCAAAAAATGTGTTTTGACAAAACAGTTTTTTTTCACCTAGTACTTGAACTTCTCCGATTTGTTTGGGCAGTCATATTTAGTCAGAAAATTAAGCCAATTTTTTCTCGGGTAGATTTACATTTTATGAGTCTCCTGTATTTTTTTAGATTTTTTTGAATATTTAAAAATAGGCAAAAAAATCGTGTGACAAAATCGGACAGTAGAGGCAGATTTGAAATCAAAAGGGAAATAATGCTTGAATTTGGCTAAGGCATTCAGAGGGGGTTGGTTAGAAGCTTTAGCTACTGTCTTAGGGTAATTTCTAAGCCTTCTTAAACTTTAAAAATTATTTTATAAATCTCGGTTTAAGGATGGTCAAGTCCGGGATTTTAAACTTAGGAAATTAGAGCCATTTTAAAGAAATGACATAGCAAAATCTAAATAATATAATGCAACCTAAATGGTATGATATAATTTAAATGTCTTAGCATATTCTAAAAGAAATGAAATATCATAAGTTATATGATATATTCTAAATGAAATGAAATAACCTAGGTAACATGATATATTCTATATGAAATATAATATCCTAAGTCATATGATACATTCTAAATGAAATAAAATATCCTAAGTGACATAATATATTCTAAATGAAATGAAATGACCTAGGTAACATAATATATTCTACATGAAATGAAATGACCTAGGTAACATAATATATTCTATATGAAATGGAATAATTTAAATGACATGGCAAATATAAATGATATGGCATATAATCTAAATGACATGAAATATAAAATAATGCTATTATATAATATGCATGAAAATAAAAATAAAAATAATAATGCACGAACATAGCATATGCTAAATAATATGACAAAAATAACTAAATAAAAAGCATAGGATATCATGAAATATTCAAAACCATATAAAAAATAACATAATATCAAAAATTTAAATCCAAGATAATAACACCATCATGAAAATTAAACATAGCAAAAATTACATATTATATAATATGCATGAATATGGAAAATGCAATGCATGAGAATGTATTTTTTCCTTTAATTAAGGAAATTCGTATATCTAAAAAGATATCCGGCTACCTTAGGAAAATATATCAAATTAAATGTTCTAAAACCAAAATACTTTGTGATTGTTTGAAAACAATTTTGAAAAGCTTAGATTAAAAATAAAACTTAGCTAAACCCTTTTTTAAATAGCTCTAATTTCCTAAGTTTAAAATCCTGGACTTGACCACCCTTAACCCAAGACTTAAAAAATCATTTTTAGAGTTTAAAAAGGTTTAGAAACTACCCTAAGCCAGTAGCTAAACTTCCTAACAGCCCCCTCTAAGTAACTTAACCAAAACAGAAAAATGATTTTCCTTCAAATTCAATTCTGCCTCTACTATCCAGTTTTAAAGCATGATTTGTTACCCTATTTTCAAAAATTCAAAAGCATCTAAAAAAATACTGGAGACTCAGGACACATAAAACTACACAGGAAAAAATCAGCTTAATTTTTTTATTAAATATGATTGCCCAGAAAAATCGAGAAAGTACGAGTACTAGGTCAAAAACTGTTTGTCAAAACACATTCTTTTGCATTTGATAAAATTATTTAAAAATCAAAGTAAAAATATTAAAGACTCTCTAAATGACTCACAAACAGTATCTAACACTTTTGAAAAGTTAGGTAAAAAATTGGCTAAGTAAAAAAAATCACAAAGGTAGAATAATCAATTTGACAACTCTTTAATTTTCCACAAGTATGCTAAGGAGAGCATGACTTTGAACCATTGATTGGGCTAAGTCATAAGTGAAGTGGAAAGGACACGAAATGCATGAAAAATACAGCAAATATGATGTATGAAATGCATGATTTAAAACCTAAATGACATGAAAATGCATGGTATCAATAAAATGACCTAGACCAAAATGAACTTGCATGGCATTTAATGCAACCTATGTCTAAAATGCATGAATATGCATGGCAAAACAAACCAATCCTAAACCTAAAATATGCATGGCAATAACACAAGCCCATGGCATGCTTAAACAAAATACTCAACCAAATATCATGAAAATGCAAACCTATCAACTAACATAACAAAAATGCACACACAAAGCAAACAATATGAGGGTGGCCGAATAGCCTCATGTTTAAAATGAGCATGGAATTTTCACAAAGACATGATATACTAACATGCTTAGCTAAAGAATAACACTAAAATCATGCAAATATAAAGTAAAGGCATGAAAACCAACAAGACTTTTCACAAACACATGGATTACAGAATATAAAGCATAAAAACAAACTTAAACATTTTGAAAAAAGAAAATCAAAAATGCAAGAATAGTAAAATAAACATGATAATAGACTCAAAAATGGAAATAAACAAGAAACCACATTAAAACATGCTTCAAGTTTATGTATTAGAAGAAGATTAAAGCATCAAAACTTGTTAAATATCAAGAATAACATGAAAATAAAAATGCAAACAACAACCCTCAAAAACTAGGCCACTCGGCCATCACCAAAAACAAAGGAAATTTTTTTTTCAAGAGCTTTTTACAAGAAAGAATGAAGAAGGAACTTAAAGAAGAACATTAAAAACACTTATTTTAAAAGAAAAATCAAAAGAAACTCACCAAAATAGTGATCAAAACAGCAAATCAAGAATGCAAAATCAAAAAAAGTGCAAGAGTATGGTGCTTAAAGCAACCTCTAGAAGCTATCTTTCTGTGTCTTGACCTCTTGGATCTCAAGCCTAGTCTTCAAATCCTCTACATCTTCTTAGAGCTTATCACATTCTCTCTTCAATTTCCCCTTGTCTTTTTCTAATTCTTACCTGACAAGCTCGATCTCTGTTGGTACCATAGGCTCTAGCTGAAGGATTATCGGATAGACAGAGGCATCTTCAGCAGGGAGCACTATGGCATAGATCCTCTTGGCCCTCCAAACCTAGTATCCGGGGGTAGTGTTATCAGTATATCTACCCAATTCAGATTGGTGCAACTTCATCCATGCTTTGATGAGCTCACGTGTTTGCTTCATGTACCCGGGCCCATTATATGCGAAATCTACCAAAGTGAGCCTATGAGTCATCGGGACGAACTGCTCAGACCCATACTCTCTTCGTACTAGGAGTGGTGCATAGCTGATAGCTCCCCAAATTCCCATTAACGGAACCCATGGTTTGTCTCCAAAAATATACAGAATAGATCCCATCGGCATCCACGGAGCTCTCCAAGTGACGTCCTCTCGGGCTAAGCGACGAAGAGTCATTATCAATTGTTTCTTATCTCTCTTTCTCGGCCATTCTTTCTTGCAGAATTCCTTAAGAGGAATGAAAGTCTTTATGTAGGGATGAAGCTTCTCCTTATCATTTCCCCAGAAGTGACTTTGGATCCAAACATACAGAAGGTGTGCACACTGTCGCATCCTAAAAAAATAACAAGTCTCATCGCAAGACTTTATTATTCGTTAAGCGTGACATTAAAAAATAACCGAGAAAAAGTCGACTTAATTCCTCTTGAAAAATAAAGGTTTTTGAAATGACCTTGAAAAAGACATGGGGTCCCACCAATCTCTTTTAGCTAGGTGTGATCCGCCACCTATTAAAACCGGTTTTATAAAATATTTTAAAATTAATTAAAAGATTTTTAAAACCAATTCAAGTCTGCGTATTAAACTAGAGAAATCAAAGAAGCAGGTTCGGGACTCGATTACGTGTGGGGAAGGATTAGCACCCCTACAACGCCCGTATAAAACGATACCTTATTAATCATGTGTTATCTCAAGTCTCGATAAAAAAGTCGATTTTAAATTTAGTATTTCAAGTTAATTCCCAATTTAAAAAAATAATTCTATTAATAATTGAAAATGCTCCGGAATTTATAAATTCAAAATTTTTCTATATTCCCCAACAAACGTGGCAAAATACATATATTTTTGTTAGTTTGGAAAACTTTTCGAATCATTCTCATTTTAAAGAAAATATTCCGTTATTAATGATAATTGATGATATCCTCCCCAACAAACCCGACAGAGAATTCATGAATTATTTTAACTCGGGAATATCTTTATTTTATTGAAAATCATTACCTTTTTGAAAACATTTTAAAAAATATGAATATGAATATGTATGACATAAATAAAATAACATAGCAAAGTCTAAATAATATAATGGAACCTAAATGATATGATATAATTTAAATGTCTTAGCATATTCTAAATGAAATGAAATATCCTAAGTTATATGATATATTCTAAATGAAATGAAATGACCTAGGTAACATGATATACTCTATATGAAATGTAATATCCTAAGTCATATGATACATTCTAAATGAAATAAAATATACTAAGTGACATAATATATTCTAAATAAAATGGAATGACCTAGGTAACATAATATATTCTTCATGAAATGAAATTACCTAGGTAACATAATATATTCTATATGAAATGAAATAATTTAAATGACATGGAAAATATAAATGATATGGCATATAATCTAAATGACATGAAATATAAAATAATGCTATCATATAATATGCATGAAAATAAAAATAAAAATAATAATGCATGAACATAGCATATGCTAAATAATATGACAAAAATAACTAAATAAAAAGCATAGGATATCATGAAATATTCAAAACCATATACAAATAACATAATATCAAAAATTTAAATCCAAGATAATAACACCATCATGAAAATTAAACATAGCAAAAATTACATATTATATAATATGCATGAATATGGAAAATGCATTGCATGAGAATGTATTTTTTCCTTTAATTAAGGAAATCCATATATCTAAAAAGATATCCGGCTACCTTAGGAAAATATATCAAATTAAATGTTCTAAAACCAAAATACTTTGTGATTGTTTGAAATTTTTTTTGAAAAGCTTAGATTAAAAATAAAACTTAGCTAAACCCTTTTTTAAATGGCTCTAATTTCCTAAATTTAAAATCCCGGACTAGACCACCCATAGCCGGAGACTTAAAAAATCATTTTTAGAGTTTAAAAAGGTTTAGAAACTACCCTAAGTCAGTAGCTAAACTTCCTAATCAGCCCCCTCTAAGTAACTTAACCAAAACAGAAAAATGATTTTCCTTCAAATTCAATTCTGCCTCTACTATCTAGTTTTAAAGCATGATTTTTTACCCTAATTTTAAAAATTCAAAAAAATCTAAAACAAATACTGGAGACTCAAGGAAAATAAAACTACATGGGAAAAAATCAGTTTAATTTTTTGATTAAAGATGATTGCCCAAAAAACTATTTTGTCAAAATTAGATTCTTTTACCTTTGATAAAATCATTTAAAAATCAAAGTAAAACTATTAAAGACTCTCTAAATGACTCACAAACAGTAGCTAACACTTTTGAAAAATTAGGCAAAAAATTGGCTAAGTAAAAAAAATAAAAAAGGTAGAATAATCAATTTGACAACTCTTTAATTTTCAACAAGTACACTCAAGAGAGCATGACTTTGAACTACTGATTGGCCTAAGTCATAAGTCAAGTGGCAAGGACTTGAAATGCATGAAAAATACAGAAAATATGATGTATGAAATGCATGATTTAAAACCTAAATGACATGAAAAATGCATTGCATCAATAAAATGACCTAGACCTAAATGAACTTGCATGACATTTAATGCAACCTATGTCTAAAATGCATGGCAAAACAAACCAATCCTAAACCTAAAATATACATGGCAATAACACAAGCACATGGCATGCTTAAACAAAATACTCAACCAAATGTCATGAAAATGCAAACCTATCAACTAACATAACAAAAATGCACACACACAGCAAACAACATGAGGGTGGCCGAATGGCCTCATGCTTAAAATGGGCATGGCATTTTCACAAACACATAATATACTAACATGCTTAGCTAAAGAATAACACTTAAATCATGCAAATGCAAAGTGAAGGCATGAAAACGAATAAACATTTTCACAAACACATGGATTACAAAATATAAAACATAAACTAACTTAAACATTTTGAAACAGAAAATGAAAAATGCAAGAATAGTAAAATAAACATGATAATAGACTCAAAAATGAAAATAAACAAGAAACCAAATTAAAACAAGCTTCAAGTTTATGTATAAGAAGGAGATTTAAAGCATCAAAACTTATTAAATATTAAGAATAACAAAGCAAAACAGCAACTCTAAAAAACACTAGACCATTCGGCCAACCCCAAAACAAAAGGAAACAAACATTTTCAAAAGCTTTTTACAAGAAAGAATCAAGAAAGAACTGAAAGAAGAACATTAAAAACACTTATTTAAAAAGAGAAATCAAAAGAAACTCACCAAAATAATAATCAAAACAGCAAATCAGGAATGGAAAATCAAAGAAAGTGCAAGAGTATGGTGCTTAAAGCAACCTCTAGAAGCAATCTTTCAAGCTTTTTCTCTTCTAACTTTCTTTTCTTTTCTTTTTTCTTTTCAACAATGGAGAGAAAATCAGCCAAAACCAAGAGAGAATAGAGAGTGAATAATTGAAAAAGAAAGAGAGAGTGACCCTTTGTAGTGTGGCTGAATGCCCCTCCAGGCTAGGATATTGTCATTTTTTAATCAACCAATTTTCATCCAAAGGCTATTGATCCAAGATGTTTAAAAGATGAAATTATCACCCTTAGATTAGGCCATAAGCTATCCACAATTACAGCTGTTCAAGAATCTTAAGCCATTATGTTGACACTCTCCCCCTTCATGCATTGGTCCATGTGGCTTATTTGCAAAGGCTTGATCAAAAAATAACTAACTTCCTCTTCATTGTTGGCCTTTTGATTAAAAAATCAGAAACTATCTAAATAGCCTTGGGCCTTGGCCGGCCAGCCCGTTTTCTTCCAGCCCATGTTTCATTTTTAAAAGGGCAAGACAATCCTTTTTCGGTTTCTTGGGTAAAATGACCTTTTTGCCCCTCGGACATAAATAAATGGAAAACGGACTCCAAATTCAAATTTTATTTATTCAATACTTTCAAAATAATAAAAAATTGAATTCTGGAAGTTTATAAAATTTTCCGAGTCTATTTGCTATTTATTTGGAATTTTTCTTTCAAAATTGCCCTTTTATGCCCCCAAACTTTACTATTTTTTAAACGAGCTCCAAATGCAGATTTTTCTTCACCAATCTCTTCCAAATAATTTAAAAGTTTGATCTGGAAGTTTTCATAATTTTTGGAACCCATTTGGTATTTGTTTGAGATTTATCTGCTTGAATTACTACATAGGGGGCCCGTGATTTGACCATTTTGCAAACGAACTCCGAATCAAGATTCTCTTTAGCCAATCTCTTCCAAATAGTTTAAAAATGAGATTTGAAAATTTTCAGAATTTTGGAGTTTATTTGCTATGTTTTCGGGATTTATCTTCATGAATTTCTACATAGAAGATCCGGGATTTGGCCATTTTGCAAACGAACTCCGAATCAAGATTTTTTTTCGCCAATCTATTTGAAATGATTTAAGAATGAGATTTGCAATTTTTCAGAATTTTTGGAGTTCATTTGCTATTTTTCCCAAAATTTCCAATTTTGTCTTTATGCCTCCTAAACCCGGTTTTGCTCAAAACAAGTCCGATTTTTAGATTTTCTTCAAACTGAGCTTGGGGCTATCCTCTTTTAATCACTCCTCATCCATTAGGGTCTTTAGTTCTACCGAGTCGGGCCATTTCTGTAATTCTTCCAATTTCATCGAAATCCACTCAAACCCTAATTCTCGGTTTTCTTTCGGATTGACTTGTCTTTCAGTTTTTCTTTCAAGTGGCTTCTCCATTACCCGTATTTAGTGCTTATCTTTCATTTGGAATCTTCAATTTTGACCAATTCGATCGTTTAAGCACTTTTCCCCAAATTTCTCGGATTAGGGTTTTCTTTCTACTGAATCTCCATAACCCAACTTTCGAACTCCATATCTTTCGATGTAGACCTCGCATTATCAAAATTCTTTTGCCATTTTTCAATTGAACATCAAATCTTGATTTTGAAAGTGGGTTGACTTTTTTAGTAGTTGACTTTTTGAGGTTGACTTTTTGGGGTTGACGTTTTTCAAGTTTGACTTTTTATGCTCACCTTCTTAGACTAAGTCCCAGAGTACCACCTGCAGGATGAAAAAACTCTTTTTACATTCTGAAACATCAATTTAGGAAGAAAACATACCTGTTTTAGTGGTTCGGACAAAATTAGGTGTCTACAGCTGCCCCTCTTTGGCTATTGCTGAGAATCAGGAATCAGGCAAAGATAAACAAATACTAATTTTGTCAGGTTAGTGAAATCAAATGTGAAGAGAAGGGGGTTTCTTTTTTTCTTTTTAATTTTTTCATCATCATTTTTTTTTTAAGAAATTGTAAATAGAAGATATTGTCCTTAAATTGAATTCCCTGACTAATCAAGGCTCGACCCGTCTTAAGGAAACAAGTTCAATTTGCAAGAGAAGAAAAGACCTCGAGGATGGTCTCGAGGGCTTAACCTGTCTTGTGCTCAGATGTGTTTAAAATTTCGGGTATCTCCTCCAGAAGCTTCGGCTATCACCACCAAAAACTTGTTCAAGAAAATGTAAATCTCTGGATATCTCCACTAGAGGTCTTAAAAATGGTGCCCGGAGGCCTTACCCGTGATTTGAAAAAAAATGCGCTGTATGCGACTTTAACAATAATGCCCGGAGGTCTTAAGAATGGTGCCCGGAGGCCTTACCCGTGATTTTAAAAAAATATGCTATATGCGGCTTTGAAAAATGATGCCCGGAGGTCTTAAGAATAGTGCCCGGAGGCCTTACTCATGATTTGAAAATACCTTGACGACGGTCTCAAGGCTCGACTCATTTGATAAACAGAATGAATTCGATTTAAAACAAAAGGAAATACCTCAACGGTGGTCTCAAGGCTTGACTCATTTGATAAAACAGAATGAATTCGATTTAAAACAAAAGGAAATACCTCGACGGTGGTCTCAAGGCTCGACTCATTTGATAAAACAGAATAAATTCGATTTAAAACAAAAGGAAATACCTCGACGGTGGTCCCAAGGCTCGACTCATTTGATAAAACATAATGAATTCGACTTAAAACAAAAGGAAATACCTCGACGGTGGTCTCAAGGCTCGACTCATTTGATAAAACAGAATGAATTCTATTTAAAACAAAAGGAAATACCTCGACGGTGGTCTCAAGGCTTGACTTATTTGATAAAACAGAATGAATTCGATTTAAAATAAAAAGAAATACCTCAACGGTGGTCTCAAGGCTCGACTCATTTGATAAAACATAATGAATTCGATTTAAAACAAAAAGAAATACCTCGACGGTGGTCTCAAGGCTCGACTCATTTGATAAAACAGAATGAATTCGATTTAAAACAAAAGGAAATACCTCGACGGTGGTCTCAAGGCTTGACTCATTTGATAAAATAGAATGAATTCGATTTAAAACAAAAGGAAATACTAAGAATGATTCTGGGTTTGGTTCATTTGGAAAAAAAAATTAACTTGAAAATGAAAGGAACATACCTCGACGGCGGTCTCGGGGCTCGACTTTTTTGAGAAGCAAAATGAGTTCAATTTGGAAAGGAAACGTACCTTGATGATTATCTCGGGGCTCGACTTGTTTGAAATACAGAACGAGTTCACTTTGGGGAAGTCCCAGTTTTCCTGATTTCTGCAATGTTAGCTAAATGATGAGAATGACATGCTTTGCAAATGCTTGTACGTTTCCTAAGAAAGAATGCAATCAAATGATTGTGTCATGATTTCTAATCCATGGTTTCTTTGAGGTTCACAGATTATCTGACTTCATGACGGAGTCTTCAAGTGTTCATTGATGCCCCACTTAAGGAATCCTTCACTCAAGATAACATGTCAAACAGTCTTAGTTTCTGACTTTTGCTGAAATTCATAGATTTTCTGACTTTGTGATGGAATCTCCAACACGTTCAATGTTTTCTTTTCTTAGTGAACTTTCCAAACCTTTCCTAAGATTTAAATCTATTCCTTGGTAATACTTTAAAATCTTTTTATTTAAAGATTTTTTTATTACTAATCATTATTCAATTTAATAACAATCATAATGCATCTCAAAAATGTATGAAAGAAAATATGGATCAAGCAAAAATTTTCATGGAAAGGATAACAAAAATTTATAGCAAGAAATGTTTTAAAATAGTAAAAATAAATATCAAGGATATAAGAAACAAATGTAAAATTATAAGTTGTAGATGCCCCGGATGCGGAATATCTTGGACCCCTCCTTTTTGAAACCATCTGAAATTTCTCTTGAACGAGCAATTTACTTGGGTAACCTCTCGGCTTCTATAGTTACATCAGACTGAGTTGTTCTTCTTTCTTTTGATTCTCAGATACTTTCTCCCCCTTTACATGGAGCATTGATTCGAACTTTCAATTAGTACCTGAGCCGCCTTTTGCAGGTTTTCAACTCAAGTGTCCTCTATTCGGTATTAGGTCGCCCTTTGTGGGTTTTCGGCTTAAACCTCTCCTTTTACATTCTTTTTTCATTTCCATTTTTTTTTTTTGTATTCTACCATGCATCTGAGAATTCTAAATGCTTCAAAGGTAAAAATATCAATTCAAAAGATGGGATGAATTCTGAGAATAACCTTTCAAATTAAATATCCATGCTTGATCAAAATGGGCTTTTAAAGTAGGTAATGTAGGCCAAGGTTCAGGTTAAGAAAGGAAGGATAGAATAGGTCCAAAGTGTGTTTAAGGGTGATTGGATCAAGGATCATTTCCTAAGGAGAACTCATTCTTGAAACATTTGTCCCTTTTTTGGACTTTTTTTTTCTTCTTTCTTTTTTTTTTTTTTGCTTTCTTGGCTTTCATTTGCCACATTTTTCGATGGCTTTCTTTTTGCCATGATTTTTGATTATTTTTCCTCGCATTTGCCCTCGAGTGTAGAGGATGATCCTTGATCAAGGTTTAAATAAAGAACTCAAAGGGGTGACTAAGGATAATTTCTTCTTAGTGAAAAGAATATGAAAGATGGCCATTTATCATATCAAGCATGAATATTATCATTAAAAAGCAATTGGCAGGGGAGATAGATATACAGAATTTTCAATTTTACACTTAGAATCATTCGAATTTCCATGTGCACAGCATCACACAATTTTTTTTAGGCATAATACTTTTTCAGTTCATCAGCATTCATGGGATTTCTGAAATCCTCCCCGTCCATTCTAGTTAAAATCAATGCTCCTCCAAAAAAACCTCTTTTTACCACATAGGGTCCTTCCTAATTCAGAGCCCATTTTCCTCTCGGGTCCTTCACTATAGGGAGAATTTTCCTCAATACCAACTCCCCCTCTTGGAACTGTCTAGGACGAACATTCTTGTTGTGGGCTCGAATCATCCTTTTCTGATACAACTGCCCGTGACAAATTGCTTTCAATATTTTCTTCTCGATGAGATTCAACTGTTCATAATGAGCTCTAACCTATGCTGCTTCCTCTAGGCCAACTTCCATCAAAACCCGAAGTGAAGGGATCTCAACTTCAATAGGTAGCACTGCTTTTCCCGTACACCAAAGAAAACGATGTTGCCCTTGTAGATGTGCGGACCGAAGTACGATATGCATGAAGAGCAAAAGGAAAGATCTCATGCCAATCCTTGTACACATCAGTCATCTTCTCAACAATCTTCTTGATGTTCTTGTTAGCTACTTTTACTGCCCCATTCATCTTCGGACGGTAAGGTGCCGAATTATGATGTGTAATCTTGAACTGAGTACACACTTCTCTAATCATCTTATTGTTCAAATTGAGAGCATTATCCGAAATAGTTCTTGCTGGCAACCCATAACGACATATGATTTCTTTCTTAACGAATCTGCATACCACCGACTTTGTTACATTCGCATAGGAAGCAGCTTCTACCCACTTTGTGAAATAATTTATGGCCACCAAGATGAAACGATGTCCATTTGAAGCTTTCGAGGTAATAGGTCCAATCATATCTATTCCCCATATTGAAAAGGGCCATGGTGCAGTCATGACATGTAATGGCGATGGCGGCATATGAATCTTATCTGCATATATCTGGCATTTATGGCACTTCTGGGAATAACTCATACAATCTCCTTACATTGTCAACCAATAATACGCTGCCCTCATAATCTGCTTAGCAAGCATGTGACCATTAGCATGAGTGCCACATATCCCTTCATGGACCTCTTCTATAATTCTTCAAGCTTCGACAGATCCGACACATCTCAATAGGACTTGGTCTTTTCCTTTCTTGTAGAGAATCTCACTGTCTAGAACAAAACCCATTTCTAGCCTTCTCAAAGTCCTCTTGTCATTTTTTGTTGCTTGTTCTGGATACTGTTGACTTTTGATGTACAGTAAGATATCGTTATACCAAGGGAGGCCATCTGCTTCTTTTTCAATACTCAGACATTGGGCAGAAGACTCATACATACTCATTTTTATTGGCACAACTTCAGCCCCTTCATTCACTTTAAACATTGATGACAAAGTAGCCAGAGCATCTGCCATTCGATTTTCTTCTAGAGGGAAGTAATTGAAATTCACTTCTTCAAATTCCTCTAATAAACTCAATATGAGTTCTCGGTATCGGATTAGCTTTGTATCCCTGGGTTTTCCATTCTCCCCGTAACTGGTATATCACTAAGGTCGAGTCTCTAAAAACTTCCAAAACTTTGATTTTTCTGTCCACTACTCCAAGAAGGTCCATAGTACACGCCTCATACTCAGCCGTATTGTTTGTACAATCAAAATCCAATATGGCGGTGAAGGGATAATAATCTTCTTCTAGGGATATGAGCACTGCGCTGATTCCCTGCCCCATGGCATTAGATGCCCCATCAAAGTACATCTTCCATATCTTTTTCTTCAAGGGAACCTTATTCGCTTGCGAAACATACATCAAATCTTCATCTGGGAAATCAAAGTTCAATGGCTCATAATCTTCCACTGCCCGACTTGCTAAGTATTCAGCCACTGCACTGCCTTTGATAGCTTTCTGACTCACATTTACAATGTCATATTCTAACAACAAAACCTGCCATTTTGCCGTCCTCCGTGACAAAGAAGGTGCTTCCAACATGTACTTGATCGGATCTAGCTTAGCGATCAACCACGTTGTGTGGTACAACATGTACGTCTGAGCCTCCGAGCAATCCAAGCTAAGGCATAGCACAGCTTTTCTACTGACGAATATTTCAACTCATAATCAGTGAACTTCTTGCTGAGGTAGTAAATTGCCTGTTCTTTCTTTCCAGTCTCATCAAGCTGCCCCAAAACACAACCCATGGATCTCTCAAATACTGATTGATACAATATCATCGATTTATCCAGAGCAGGTGGCATTAATACTGGTGGGTTTGATAGATAATGCTTAACCTTTTCAAAAGCAATCTGACACCCTTCATCCCACTCTCTTGGATCACGTTTTCGAAGTAACTTGAATATTGGATCACATTTGTCGGTTAATTGAGAAATAAACCGAGCAATGTAATTCAATCTCTCCAGAAAATCTCTTACTTCTTTTTGAGTACGTGGAGGTGGCAAATTCTGGATGACCTTCACTTTATATGGATCAATCTCAATTCCCCTTTTGCTAACAACAAAACCCAACAATTTCCTCGAAGTGACTCCAAATGTGCATTTTGCCGGGTTTACCTTGAGTTGAAACTTTCTTAGTCTTTCAAAGAGTTTTCTAAGATTCGCAACATGTTCCTCTTCTCCTTGTGACTTTGCAATCATATCATGAACATAAACTCAATTCCCTTATGCATCATGTCATGAAATAAGGTCACCATGGCTCTCTGATACGTTACCTCAGCATTCTTCAACCCAAACGGCATTACCTTGTAGCAGAATGTTCCCCACATTGTAACAAATATGATTTTCTCCATATATTTCGGTGCCATTTTAATCTGATTATATCTCGAGAATCCGTCCATGAAAGAAAACAAAGAACTCTTCGCCGTATTATCCACCAAAGTATCAATGTGAGGCAAAGGGAAATTATCTTTGGGACTGGCTTTGTTCAAATCTTGATAATCTACATACATACGCATCTTGCCATCCTTCTTTGGTACTAGAACAATGTTTGCCACCCATTTCGGATATTTCACCACCTCTAAGAATCCAGCATCAAACTACCCCTTTACCTCCTCTATTACCTTTAACAGCATGTTCGGCCTCATTCTTCTCAACTTTTGTTGAATTGGCTTGCACTCTGGACTGAAAGGGAGCTTATGAACCACAATGTCTGGATCTAGACCCGACATGTCTTGGTATGACCAAGCAAATACATCTACATATTCTCGGAGTAAGGCTATCAATTCACCCTTTATTGATGACGACAATGTAGTCCCGATTTTAACCTTTTTTATCTCCTCACTACTTCCTAAATTCAACAATTCAAATAGCTCCTCATGAGGAAGTACTTGTTTCTCTTCTTGTTCTATCCTTCTTAATAAGTCCGAAGGTAGACCATAATCCTCAATATCTTCATCGACCTCAAAATCACCCGTGCAAATGGGCCTCTCAAAATCAATTTCATATCTACCGACAGAAAGGTCCTCATATTTCGCATTCGTACACCTGTAAATAGGTGGAGAAGAAACAATATAGGAAAATATAGAATGAAAACAAAATAAATAACAAAAATGAAAGAATATGGACACATCAATATGAATAAATGCATTGTGCTTGTTATTTATTGAATGAAAACGTTTAAACAAAAAAGCCCATTATAGAAAAAAACTCTTAATATCTCTGGGTAAAGATAATTAAGATTTTCTTTTTAAAGTATTACGTTGGAATAGACTTAAAAACTATGGGCAACTCCGTCGCACTCCAATTGGTTAGTCTATATCCTGGTGGACAAGGTAGCACCATCCAGTTCGCACTGTCGCTTTCCATCCCTTCTTTCCCAGTCATGCAAATCACCATATCCTGAATCTGCCCCCCTTTATTCACATGGAATTTTTCAAAAGCTTGCTCGATCATTATGAGTACATCCTCTGAATTCTTCTCTCCGAATAAAAAACCAGCAGAGGGGAAGTTGTAAAGGATTGGTGGGAAAGTCATGGGTTCCCATTCAATATCCATACCCGTGTGATGGGCCATCCTCCTTTGTCGGTTCCTTTCAACTTATTTCCTCCTCTCATGGACCTTCGGAAGATACCCTAAGCCAAATCGATATTTCTTTCCCACTGCTTCTATTGCTCGAGCCATCCCTTGAAGATATTTCCCAAGACCTTTTCCAGCCCTGTAGCCCTTTCCCACTGTGGTTCTTACTCCCAATCTTGTGTTCTTGGATAATCTTGGTTTTGGAATTTTTCATCCTTCTGCGATTAAAATAGCATTTACGAATTCCAAAGAACAAAAAGAACATTCTATAGCATCTTCATTGGATTCAACATAAGGAGATTCAGTAGATGCAGATGCTATTATGTCTTCTTCTCCTGATACAACGATCAAACGGCCCTCCATCACAAATTTTAGCTTTTGGTGGAGAGACGAAGGTACAGCCCCTGCTGAATGTATCCACGGCCTTCCCAACAAGCAATTATAGGATGGATTAATATCCATGACCTGGAAGTTCACCGTATAGATGCATGGGCCTATCTCCAGAGGAACCTCAATAGTTCCCATTACCTCTCTCCTGGTACCATCGAAAGCCTTGACTACTGTGCAACTCGGTAACATATAAGACATATCAACTGGCAAATTAGACAGGGTTGCCAAGGGCATTAATTTTAATGAAGAACCATTATCCAGAAGCACCCTTGGTAGTATATGCCCTTTGCAGGTGGCTGTTATGTGAAGAGCCTTTGTGGACCCAATACCATTGAGTGGTATTTCATCATAACTGAAAAATATATGGTTGTCCGCCGCAATGTTTCCCACCAGCCTGTCTAACTTTTCTACTGATATGTTGTTAGCCACATATGCCTGATTCAACACTCTTAACAGGGTATTTCTATGTGGCTCTGAGTTTAATAGCAAAGATAAGATGGAGATTCTTGCTAGCTGATGCTACAATTGCTCAACCACACTATACTCACTATGTTTTATGAACTTTAAAAACTCGCAGGTCTTCTTCTCGTTTACCGAATCTTTTATCCTATTATCCGGGGCTTGATGCACCCAAAAGAGTGTATCTTATTTAACCTTGCACTAAAAAGATAAATTGTAAGTATAGTAGTTAGCAAGGGTCGAGTCCTCAGGGATTGAGTTTTAGTTTATAAGTTAATAGTTTAAAACTTAAATTCAAGAACAATAAAAGAAAAGGGGTTTTTGAAGCCAGATTTAAACTAAAGTAAATAATAATAATAAGATGCAAGGCGGTATAACCAGCCAATAAAAATATATATACTAAATTAGGCGGTATAACCAGCCAATAAAAATATATATACTAAATTAGGCGGTATAATCAGCCAATAAAAATAAAACAAAGTTAATATACAAATTAGGCGGTATAACCAGCCAATAAAAATAAATATACTTTTAAAAATAAGCAAACTAAAAGTAAGAAAACAAGTAAGTAAGAAGAATCAAATATGAAAAATATGGTTAAGGTTTCATTCTCCACCACTAGACATCATTAAGAATCAATTTCAGATCTATCAATATCAACCAACTATCAAAGTTAACAACCGTAGATAACAACAAGCTCTGTTATCCCAATCTTTCCTTAGTTTGTCGTTAAATAGAACAAGCTCTCTATTTAATCTCTAACCATCAAACAACCTAGAATAAGCTCTCTAAGTTCAATTTAATGGCAGCTTTATGATGAGAAAGATAGGTTGATCTAAGCAACAAACACATAAGCTCGGATTGTTCAACTTAGGTTATGTTCCACTTTGCAATTATTGAAAACTTGACCATAATCATTAATCACAAATTGCCACTTATGAATAGGAAATCAAGACAATTACACGGATCAAGACTCCTAAAATAGCAATAGATAATTATCAAGATCTATCTAGTTGTACACCTAAACAAATCAAGACAACATCATGAACAATTCTTGTAGAAGAACATAAGCAACGTTGATAGAAAATTAATGATAGATAGAATCTGAAAATCAATTATAAAACATGTCTAGGGCTTTGAAATCACCCTTAACCAAATAGAAGTTTAGCCTAGCATAGGCATTGTAAACATAAACATAAAATTAAAGAGAATCTAAGAAGGAAATAAAAGAAAGAAAGAAGAAGAAGAAGAATATTAATTATCCAACCTCTTGCTCTTTCTAAAGAAAAAGAAAACTAGAGAAAAGAAAGAAGAAGAAAACTTAGAGAATTTTATTACAATGGCTAATATCCTACCTATGTACAATATGATCCTCTACAATCATCCAAGGCCCTCTATTTATACACATTTTGGAGGGCTAAATGACAAGAGACAAGCTTTACAAATTTCAAAGGTAGGTATAATAGGTGGGTGCATTTTTCTAACAATTGTCGTCATATTGTATGACCATTTTGATCAGCCAACTTGATGGTCGATTTTGTCAATCTTGGAGGCCTGATCTGATCACATGGTCTTCTAGACAAATGTTCCCCTATGAGTTACTGATTCATAGCCGTTGGAATCAGCTGATTTGCTGATGTGGAGAAGAAGATATGGGCAAAATACGAAAACAGGTCAGCACAGACGTCATTGCACATCAGCCAACTTGATGGTCGATTTCTTCAATATTTGAGGCTTTATCTGATCACATGGTCTTCTAGACAAATGTTCCCCTATCAGTTAGTGATCCATAGCCGTTGGAATCAGCTCATGTGCTGATGTGTATCGGACGATATGGTCAAAATGCGAAAACTGCTAAGGACAGACGTCATTGCACATCATCCAACTTGATGGTTGATTTCGCTAGGGAAAACGACTCCGTTTCAAGAAGTGTAAAACATGAAAAAGATAGATATGCCTCTTAACTTTGCACGGTCTAAATTTCAGCCTTATTGCTTCAGTGAAACTCCAGATATCGCTGATATGGAAAAAGGTGTCAGAACTGGAACTGAACTGGATTTGCCCTTAATTCTAGTAATCTGAAATCACTCAAAAAACTTGTGAAAAACACCAAATTACATAAAAATATAAAAGATCATAAACACAATTAGACTAAACAATAATAACTCGTATTTGACACAAAACAATAATAAAACATAACTAAAAACTATATAATTATACGAGTTATCACGCCCCCACACTTAGATTGTTGCTAGTCCCTAGCAACGACTCAATAAAAATAAAATAAGAAAATCTAATCTAATCCATTTTCGTAGGAAATCACGGTGGCACTTAGCATGTGACACAAGCCTTTAAACCCCTAGGTGTCCCTAGTGGACGAGTTTAGTCTCGTGAGGGTTTACTAGGACGATACCCACAAACATTGAAAACATAAGAAAAACTAAAAATAATAATTATAACTAATCCTTCCAATATAAATTAGAGATAATCATTGGACAAGTCTTAAAAACTAATCAATAGCTCAAAGAAATTCACAAAAAATCTTGCTTGAATGTAAATAGTTTGAGTTAAGCCAATATTAACATAACATATTTCAATCAAAATAATGCATATTCAAACTTAATCTCAACTTCTCACATGGGATACTATCTTGATTTTCACTCTTTAAAGTAGTGGTAAAGTGTTTACACTCAATCAATCTCATGAAAACACTTCTACCATATGCTTGCTTGTCCACCTATTCTCCACTAAAAGATCATGCAACTTCATAAATCAAGAGGTCTTTAATCAAGGTTGTAATGGGGCCAAGGGGTTTGTAATGTGGTTGAAGAACAAAAGGATAAAGATATCACAAAGGTTCCAAAGAGTTCATAAAGTTTAGAGACATCAAAAAAATTATACAAAGAAACTTCTCAAAACTCTTTACAAGTACATAGTCACCTAGGCCGGATATTCATGTTGGGCCTTTTCTTCATTCTAAACAACTTTGTAACATCTTTTTCTTTTTCCACAAATTCAAGAGATGATTCATATATATATTTTTTTTTACATAGGAATGTATTTTCCAGTATTCCATTTCTTTTTCTCTTGACTTTTCTTTTCTTTTCCCCCCACACTTATTTCTTGTTTCTAACCAAAAAAATATCCCTTGTCTTTGCAACTGGTCTCAAATCATGCTAATTCATCTTTGGAACAAAGGTAAAGATATAAGTATATTTAGGTTAGGGACAAGTTATGGTTACCAAAGAGATAGCTTATTCAATGTAGGCTCAAACTGGTTCACTAAGGGTGTGTTCTCTTGGAACATCAATAAGGGATGGCTGTTTGGCTCTGGTTATAATCCTAATGCCTCTATCATATTCATGTTGTCACATGTATCAATATAGTCTCAAACGGTTTAAAGCAAGTTCTAGAGAATCATGTAATCATAAGAGCACTCAAGAAAGAAATTAGATTGATTTGTATAATGCATCAATCATTTTAGGCTCAACAACTCACAATGATGATTATACAAGTCAGTTTTAAGTCTAAACATGCTTCTTTCTCAATCAACATATCATATTAACATTGGCTCATAAAAATTAGTATCAAGCTTAATTCTCATGAAAATCTTCTCATTAGTAACCAGTTTAGACCTATGCAATTCATATCTCATCATTGTATTAAAAAGGAACTAAAACACACTAAAAATAATAATAATAAAGACTCATAAAAAAAAAATAGTAGACGAAAATAAAAGAAATCCTAAATCATTCCCCCCACACTTAATTCTTACATTGTCCTCAATGTAAGTCTATTAACCCAAATGAAAGAATCATGTGTAAGAGAAAAGAACTCATGCAACCTAAATAATCCTAAAATACTAAAGAAAAATTAACAAGTTAACATAAAAAGATTAAAATCAAACTGACAAGGTATGTCTCAAGTCTCCCTTACTCAGACCTTGTTCAGAATGAATACTTCTAAATTGCTTAAAACACAACAAACTTTTTTTTTTTTGAAAAGAAGAAATCAAACTGACAAGGTATGTCTCAAGTCTCCCTTACTCAGACCTTGTTCAGAATGAATACTTCTAAATGGCTTAAAACGACAATTTTTTTTTTTAATTATCAAAATATGTCCCTTACCCCATACTAAAATATGACATTGTCCCCAATGTCAAATTTTAAAGGTAGGATTTAGGAGATATTACCTGCAGAGGTTGCTAACCACTTATTATAACTGAGACACAACAAACAAAATGTTAGATAATGTCACAAAGACAAAGTGCAATCCACTCCTTGCTCATCCATATCTCTTTTTCTTTTTCCGAGCGTTTGCGAAACAACCGTAGCAGATAAATACTCATAAGCTTGGAGCTTTTTGAGTAAATCTTCAATGGTTGTAGCAGAAATTATGGTTCTCCTTGCCTCTGAAAACATGAATCCATTATCCACAGCATTATCTAAATATGAAAGCAAATTACTAAAATAACCATTAATATTAAGCAAACCAATGGGTTTCTTATTTGTGACCAAAGATGACCAAGAAGCCACGCAAGCTATTTCTTCCAATGTACCCAGACCTCCTGGTACAGCAACGAATGCATCGGCAGAATGGTACATGATTGTTATCCGTTCAGGGATACTCCAGACTTGTATTTCCTTACCCACGGTAGGTCCACAAAAACTTGTGAATAGTTTTGGCACGATTCCTAGAACTGGACTTCCTCCGGCGTGTGCTGCTGTAGCGACTGCTCCCATTAAACCCGTACTACCGCCTCCATAAATCAACTGGATCTTTTGTTGGGCAAGTATTACTCCAACTCTTATGGCTTCATCAGCGAATATGTTATTTTTCCCTGGATAAGCACCTCCAAAGACACAAATTTTTTTAATGCGTTGGGACGAAGTACTTTCCATTTTTTTTTCTTTTTCGAGTGCCTGAAAGAGAATGAGTACATGGTGTAATATATAGAGGACTAAGTAGTGAATCAGACAAGGGTAATAATGTCGCCGAAAGTGTATCTGACCTGTCAGAAGAAAATATTAACCTAACCAAAGATTTTTGCGTGATTTCAGGAAGAAAATCAAAAAGAGAAGAAAAAATCAACCGTAAAAGACAAATAAAAAAAACGAGAATAATTACACAAATCGAACAACACGTAAATTAAACCAAAATAAAGTTATTGTAAATCAAACCAAAAACTGAGAAGTCATTTATTGTAGTTGTGATTGTGGCTCACATCTTCCTCTGGTTTTACGTCCAGAAACGGCTTAAACGCCTTCTATGAGTCGAGGATATGCTTCCCATCCAGTTTTCTTACAAGCTGGCAAACAGGGTCTTTTAACATCAGATTCCCAAGATGTTGCCATTCCCTTTGGAATTGCGGCCATAAATCAAGAATTTCTCTTTGTACGTCTCCACTAGGATGCGTCTCAAGAGAAAGTTGGATATTACCCAAATTCTTCTTACTCAGTCCATCCTTAATGAATTCAATTTTATCATCTCGATTAGAGGACATAATCCCAATAGAACGACATTTACCGTTACACGTCCATCGTGCACATTTGTGGCAATTTGAACTCATGCGCTTTGCTCGTCGCTTCTTTGCAAAAGTGCTTCTACCTGTACCTGGTAAATGCAAAATAGGAAGATATTCATCTTCACGTACCTTGGCTTCAATTATCCAACGTATGTCTCCAGGAATCCCTTTGTGCATAAGCATTCTTAATCTTTCAAATCGAACTTGGTAAAGCTTCAGTAAAATATTTCGAGGAAAATGAGGAAATCATTTCTGCAATCTTATGAGAATATCATCCATCCTGAAAAAAAAATGAAAGAGAAATTGAAAGAGAAATTTATATACAATATCAGTTTTGTGGGTAGCTGATAGAACCGATTTAAATAATCACGGAGTACCGTTATCCGCCATTTAACCGGGGTTAAAAAAAATTATATTTACATCTAGTGTTTTTCAAAACAAGGATCAGAAAGAAAAACAACATAAAAAGACTCAAAAATGAAACACTCTAAATAAAATCCTAAATTCTTCCCCCCACACATAATTCTTACATTGTCATTAATGTAATGCTATTATCCCCCAATGCAAGAATTATATGTAAGAGAAAAGAACTATTAAACAAAAGAAACTTATGCAGCCTAAATGAACTTAAAAACAGTAAACACAATTAACAAAGAAACATAAGAAATAAAAATAAAAACAATAAAAATAATAAAAGAAAAAGGAAAAGAAAGAGAAAGAGAAAGCAAATCTGAATATGGAAGGTTGGCAATTTCATCTTTAATTGGGATGCCTTCCCAATTAACACTTGAGTTAGTGTTTTGAATCTAACCAACACCCCTTCTTGGCTTCTTAGGCTTGTCAGGCTCATACATGAAATTTTCCAAATTTATGCGTTTGAGAGGAAGCTTTCTTTGCACAACAGTGGATGCATTCTCCATTACAAGTATTATTCCATCATCCTTTGTGGTGCATATCTCATCGAGGAATGGAGCATATTTTGATACTTGTTGAATGGCATCCACAAACAAGTTGTTTAAGGTTTCTGGCATGTGTTGTTCATGTTCTTCCTCCTTGAACTTTGCAAATCTACTAGGAAAAGGTGGAGAAGAAACATTAGTAAAAAGTGGAACCTTAAACGTTACCTCAGGTGCCGAAATACTCTTATTTGGATTTGTGGCTTCATTATCCTCAAGAATAGAATCCATCTCTAATTTTGTCTCATCCTCATCTTGTTCCTCATTCCTCAAGGTCATAATAGTAGCATTCTCCTTTGGGTTAATCATCGTTTGGGCAGGGAGTTCTTCAGATCTTTGTGCTACCCATCCCACCATACTACTAGTCAATTGGATCATTTGCTTTTCCAAACTCTGGATGCTTGCCCTTGTTTCCTGTTGAAATTGCAAAGTATCAGTAACAAGAGAATAGACAATATCTTCTAAAGAAGTACCTGAGTTTTGAGTCATATGTGGTGGTTGAAAAAGATCTGGTTCTTGGGACCATGTTTGATTGAAGCTAGATGGATGAGTGTAATTGGCATAAGGATCTACTTCTTGGTAATTTTTCGAGTAGCCATAATTAGTATGATCCCACCATCCCTCATGGTAAGTGTTTGAGTAATGATCATACTGTTGGTCTTGGAACACTTGATGGCTTTGACATCCTCCCATGGCCAATTGTTGAACTGGGTAGGTGAGATTGGCTTGTTGATTTTCCATGTTCATGTATGCCACCAACTCTTCAAGAGTTAGATTGCTCAATTCCATCGTTTTTTTTTATATTTTTTTATATTTTTTTTATTTTTTCAAAATTTGATAAGAAAAACCCGTATGTACAAGAAAATAAAACTCATTAGAACTGAAAATAAGAATAAACCAAGTAACAAATAAACTAAAGAAAACAATCCCCGGCAACGGCGCCAAAAATTTGATGCACCCAAAAGAGTGTATCTTATTTAACCTTGCACTAAAAAGATAAATTGTAAGTATAGTAGTTAGCAAGGGTCGAGTCCTCAGGGATTGAGTTTTAGTTTATAAGTTAATAGTTTAAAACTTAAATTCAAGAACAATAAAATAAAAGGGGTTTTTGAAGCCAGATTTAAACTAAAGTAAATAATAATAATAAGATGCAAGGCGGTATAACCAGCCAATAAAAATATATATACTAAATTAGGCGGTATAACCAGCCAATAAAAATATATATACTAAATTAGGCGGTATAACCAGCCAATAAAAATAAAACAAAGTTAATATACAAATTAGGCGGTATAACCAGCCAATAAAAATAAATATACTTTTAAAAATAAGCAAACTAAAAGTAAGAAAACAAGTAAGTAAGAAGAATCAAATATGAAAAATATGGTTAAGGTTTCATTCTCCACCACTAGACATCATTAAGAATCAATTTCAGATCTATCAATATCAACCAACTATCAAAGTTAACAACCGTAGATAACAACAAGCTCTGTTATCCCAATCTTTCCTTAGTTTGTCGTTAAATAGAACAAGCTCTCTATTTAATCTCTAACCATCAAACAACCTAGAATAAGCTCTCTAAGTTCAATTTAATGGCAGCTTTATGATGAGAAAGATAGGTTGATCTAAGCAACAAACACATAAGCTCGGATTGTTCAACTTAGGTTATGTTCCACTTTGCAATTATTGAAAACTTGACCATAATCATTAATCACAAATTGCCACTTATGAATAGGAAATCAAGACAATTACACGGATCAAGACTCCTAAAATAGCAATAGATAATTATCAAGATCTATCTAGTTGTACACCTAAACAAATCAAGACAACATCATGAACAATTCTTGTAGAAGAACATAAGCAACTTTGATAGAAAATTAATGATAGATAGAATCTGAAAATCAATTATAAAACATGTCTAGGGCTTTGAAATCACCCTTAACCAAATAGAAGTTTAGCCTAGCATAGGCATTGTAAACATAAACATAAAATTAAAGAGAATCTAAGAAGGAAATAAAAGAAAGAAAGAAGAAGAAGAAGAATATTAATTATCCAACCTCTTGCTCTTTCTAAAGAAAAAGAAAACTAGAGAAAAGAAAGAAGAAGAAAACTTAGAGAATTTTATTACAATGGCTAATATCCTACCTATGTACAATATGATCCTCTACAATCATCCAAGGCCCTCTATTTATACACATTTTGGAGGGCTAAATGACAAGAGACAAGCTTTACAAATTTCAAAGGTAGGTATAATAGGTGGGTGCATTTTTCTAACAATTGTCGTCATATTGTATGACCATTTTGATCAGCCAACTTGATGGTCGATTTTGTCAATCTTGGAGGCCTGATCTGATCACATGATCTTCTAGACAAATGTTCCCCTATGAGTTACTGATTCATAGCCGTTGGAATCAGCTGATTTGCTGATGTGGAGAAGAAGATATGGGCAAAATACGAAAACAGGTCAGCACAGACGTCATTGCACATCAGCCAACTTGATGGTCGATTTCTTCAATATTTGAGGCTTTATCTGATCACATGGTCTTCTAGACAAATGTTCCCCTATCAGTTAGTGATCCATAGCCGTTGAAATCAGCTCATGTGCTGATGTGTATCGGACGATATGGTCAAAATGCGAAAACTGCTAAGGACAGACGTCATTGCACATCATCCAACTTGATGGTTGATTTCGCTAGGGAAAACGACTCCGTTTCAAGAAGTGTAAAACATGAAAAAGATAGATATGCCTCTTAACTTTGCACGGTTTAAATTTCAGCCTTATTGCTTCAGTGAAACTTCAGAGATCGCTGATATGGAAAAAGGTGTCAGAACTGGAACTGAACTGGATTTGCCCTTAATTCTAGTAATCTGAAATCACTCAAATAAACTTGTGAAAAACACCAAATTACATAAAAATATAAAAGATCATAAACACAATTAGACTAAACAATAATAACTCGTATTTGACACAAAACAATAATAAAACATAACTAAAAACTATATAATTATACGAGTTATCAGGGCTAATCCCCTCTCTGCTTCTTTTGACAAATCCATCTCAATATGGATTGGTTCAACTACTTTTTTCGCTTTGTCCATTCCTCCATCCTTTCTTGTTGATCCCTGTTCAACAACCTCAGGGACATAACACCTTCCACTTTGTGTTAAGTGCCCTACACCTGTAATATCTTACTGGCTTGATGACCCGGGCATAACCATGCTGCAATCATATTTCCATGGTGTAGTTTTGCTTTCTTTGTATGAAAAGAAAGAAGGCAGATCTATGATTAGCTTGGGCGCAATTTTCTCAACAACCGGAGTGGTCTTCTCTGGTTCATCATAATAGATGATCAAAGGTCTTCCTATTCCATAGCCAGCCGCATTCTCAATAACCTCTATTTTCTCCTCTGTCTCCTGGTAAAACTAGGCCTCTCCATCATCCATCATCCATCATCTTTTAGACTTTAGCTAGAAAGTCCCCGCAGTCCTGCATGATATAACCTGAACATTTATGGAGCGGGCACCAATTTGCACCCTCTTTGCAACTATTTTTAAACTGTATGCATTCTCCACCATTCCTGCCTTAACCATCTCAACCCATATTGTTAACGTCAGAGTCTTGACTTCCCTGGCATCCCTTTTTAACCTTCTGACTTCCCCTGCCAATACTGCATTTACCCGATTCTCAGCATGATCGGGCAATGGGTTTCCCGCTACATTCGGCTCATTCTTTGACCCAAACTTCACAACTCCGTTATTGATTAAGCTTTGGACTTTTATTTTTTGAAGGCAATGCAATCCTCCGTTGAATGCCCCTGAATTCCTTCATGATATGTGCAGTTGGTGTTTGCATTGTACCATCTTGGGTGTGGTGGGGTCAAAGGTTTAAGATATACGGGTGCGACAAGTTGGCCTTGTAGTAATTTAGGATATAGCTCAGCATAGGTGGTAGGAATGGGATCAAACTGGGGTTTTTGATCGTTCCTTGGCGAACGATAGTCATTGGGCGCGGGACCTTGAGTGTTTGGGATAGTGTTTCGAGGAAGGGTTATCTGTGGTGATATACTAGTTGGGAACGGTAGTTGTGGTATATTGGTATAGGGGAATGGATTTTGGGAAAGGTGGTTCACATTGGGGTAGTAAGGATTATACCCCGGGTAAGGTGTGTAAGGTGTCGGAGGTGCATAAGATGTAGTAGGAGTATAAGGCCTGGGAGGTGTGTATGGTGTAGGAGGTGTATAGGGGTATTGATTAAACTGACCGCATGTGTCTCTTCCTTATTCTTTGCAGGAAAAACTCTCTTCGGGGTAGCAGACTCACCCCCTTCCATTTTCCCGTTCTTAATAGCAGACTCTATCATCTCCCCAGATATCACCATATCTGCAAAGTCCTTGGTGGCACTTCCCACCAATTTATCATAATAAGGTGCTTTCAGTGTATTGACGAAAAGCACTATAGTTTTTTTGTTGGTTAAAAGGGGTTGCACTTGTGTAGCCAGGTCTCTCAATCTCTGAGAATATTCTTTAAAGCTTTCAGTAGCTTTCTTTTCCATGTTTTGGAGAGTTAGACGGTCAGACACCATGTCTGTCACATGCTTATACTGTTCCATGAAAGCTTTGGCTAGATCCATCCAGGAACGAATCTTAGAACGGGTAAGCTGGTTATACCACCGAGTTGCGGACCCTATCAAGCTATCTTGGAAATAGTGGTTGAGCAATTTTTCGTCTTCATCATGTCTGGTCACCTTCCGGCAATACATGGTCAGATGCACTGATGGGTTGGTAGTTTCGTTATATTTTTCAAAGTCTGGTACTTTGAACTTTGGAGGAATCACCAGACCGTGCACTAAACTCATCTCTTTGTCATATGGACTGCCAAATAGCTCCGCTCCTTCAACTGCCCTCAATATTTCTTCCAGCAGCTGATATTTTTTCTGGGATTCTGCCATTTCAACCCTTTTCAGTTCAGTCATCTTCGTCCTTTCCTTTTCGGCAAATTCTTCAAAGTCTGGAACGTCTACATCAATTGGACCAACCCCAATATTACCCCTTTTAGGACCAAAATTCTATGCTTCGACCACTGGTTGGATGTAAATATAGGATGCTGCCTCAGTCGAAAGTTCATTTCTCACAGGCTGGGATGTTTGGCCATTCTTCTGTACAACCTCTGGCCGGTCTTTCTGGTTTACTGCCCCGATTCCTGTAACTGAATTTACTCCTGGCCATTTCTGCCTCATCATGGTACTCATCATCTCCATGAGTTCGGTCATCTGTTCCCGTGACTCCTCTTGAAACTTAGCCAACTGTTCCTGTAGTTCTTTTGAATTCTTTCCATCCTTTCAATTCTAGCAAGCTGATCGTTCTCCATGGCTCTTGCTTGAGATCGAGTATTGTAAGGGTGTCGAAAGTCTGATTCTTTCTGAGTGCGACCAATTGTACCTTTAGTTTTAAAAACCATGGATTAGAAATTATTGACACATTTTTTATTTTATTTTATAAAAATGAATCAATGAATAAAGGACTAAATGTTAATGAATGATCAAATAAGTAAATGACTAAGCGTATGAACCTGAATGACTAATTGTAAAGAATAAATGAATGGAGAAATAAATGACTAAGTGTATGAACAATTTATAAAGAATATATGAATGAATGATTATAAATATAATTGAATGATCGAACAAAATATATAAAGGAAAGAACAAATGAATGATGAATGCATTTAAAATCATTGGCCCCGGGATGATTCCAACCAAACGGTCTTTCATTGATTTCCTGGAACTAAATACATCAAAGAAAAGATCACTGCTTAAGACAATCTGATAATCTATCTATCCTAATTTAAAAATGCTATTACAAAACACTGGTCCTATAGTAACTCCCTCGGATCTTGGACCTTTTTCACTATCCTCTTTTGATTGCCTTGCTCTTCAATCTGACCCCTACTTGTTCACGGCCCTTTGACATGTCAGCAGAAGCATCACCGTGTAAGCTTTCCTTAGCTTGTTTCTCCAGTTGATTGGCTCGGGCTTCCTCGTGCTTTGCTCTCTCTGTCCAATAGTTCTTCTCCTTATTGAGGTTTTTGACTTCTTGCTCCAATTCCCCGGAAGTCTTGAGAGTACCCTCCAATCTGAGCTAGAAATGGTACCTCTTGTTCTCCAAGTGTAATTCCTGAAGATCGCTTTTAGCAGTGTCCCTTTCTCTCTTGATCTTTTCCTTTTCTCTTTCTCGGGCTGATTCCCTATTTTTCATATCCTCAAGCTCTTCTTGCAACCGAGCAATTTCCTTGCTCATTTGGGCCTTTTCCTTTTCGAATTCTGCCCTTGCAATTTCTAACTCTGATGGTGTTTCCTTAGGTGGCGAACTCAAAAATTGAGCTTCTTCCCCATTTGATGTCAACAACCTATCATTAATCGTCAATTCCCTCCACGTCAGGTAATTAGGTGTGACGATGTCGGCATATCTAGCTACCTCCACCCGATGAGTTTTCTTCCATGCTACTACAATCTCACGTACCTTTCCCGAGTATCCATATTCTCCATAAGAAAATTCCAAATTACTAAGGTCATGGATCATAGGAGTAAACTGACGGGATTCCAATTGTCTTAGTACCAGCAATGGTGAATAGCTCACTCCTCCCCATACTCCCAATAATAGAACAGAAGCTTTATCTCCGCACTTGTACAATGTCGGCATAGGAGCTTTCCATGGAGCTATCCAAATTATCATTTCAGCCCTGATATTTAGGAATATGATGATCATTGTTCCTCAGTCCTATTTTCAAGCCAATCCCTCTTAAGAAATTCACCATTTGGTGCAAAAGACTTCCAATATGAGCAAAGAGGGAAATTCTCCTGTTTACAAAAATGGCTCTGAACCCATATGTAAAGGAGCTGCATACAACCTAGAAAACGCCCTTTTCCTTCCTGTCTACAGAAATTCAGGGATCGAATCATTTCTATTATAATTGTCGGGGCTAGGTTTATCCTCTACTGAAGTCTCTCAAAAACATCAAATATCGCCACATCCACATACCCTAATGTCTTTGGGAAGATAACTAAACCATAGATAGCCAGAGCAAAAATATTCCTAACTGTCTCCTTACTTGAATGGCTATGGATTAAGATCCGTAAAATATCCCATGATATATAGTAGCTTACCCCTTTTCGGACAACATGGCTTTCGGCCTAATTTCTTTCCACTCGTAGAATTTTAGACACCTTTTTCTTGAAACCCGGCGTCTTTGTATCCTTCAAATAAATACGGTTGGGAATAACGTTCTCAATATGCATCAAGGTCGAATATTCCTCTATGGTTGGAGTCATATCCTCTCGGTTGAAGTTAAAACACCGATAAGCGGGATTCCAGAATTGCACCACAGCCGGAATCACCTCACCACTGACCTTAACCTGAACTAGCAGTGCTATGTCCCCATAAGTCTGAGTGAGGACTTCTTTTTCTGATATGTTCCATTGATTCCATATATCCATCAATTCCCGGAGATCATTTTGCTTGATAGTAAGATCAACCTCGGCTGGCAATTCTGACACATATCCTAACTTCAAACAATCCCCCTTTATCCTGCTGACCTTTCTTGGACTGTTTCCTAACCTCTAAATGCTTCTCGGCCACTGAGACATTTTGACCATGGAAGCCCTTTTGGTTGAATATTATCCCGAGACCAATAAATTTGAAATAGTAAAAAACAACAACAAAAAGAAAATGAAATAGTAACGAGAATAAATTTGAATAATACAAAAAACATATGATTTAAAACAATAATTATCCCTGAGGATACCAACAAAATTTCGGCATTATAACAACCCTGGGATGAAACACCAACACTTATTATGGGCATTGTGATGTACGTTCATCATTGTCCAAAAAAATAAACTTATTCGGAAAGTAGAATAGAAGGTAAAAGGATCTGAAATATTCCTCCATGTCTTCTTAACTTCGAGATATCTAATTGGAAATCCGGCATGGCTTCGCCTAGGTTTACTACATGAAGGTGAATTAGTTCTAAAAGCCCCAAATTGTTCCTCACTGTCGCCGGTGAAGGCTAGTAAGGCACCCCTATAAAAGCGGGTTCAATTCGTTAGAGTCTATTTCCTTAGCCCATGCGGATTGTTAATCACGAAGACTTAGTTAGTTTCCTCCCACCTAAAAGGACGAAACCCGGGTATAGGATTCATGATATGAAAATGCACGTGTAGTGTGTGAGGAGAAATAACATACCTTTCACCACCTATTCTACATCCCTTATTCTAAATGCCCCAACAAGATTAAACAACATAAGTCATCAATTAATCAATAAATGAATATATGCACCAAAATAACCAGAGAACAATTATAATATGTATGCACATGAATATGGACATACTTAAAAACATTTAATTATTTTTGAAATTATCCTTATTTTTTTAAAATATGGGAATTAAAATTAAATACCAATTAAACCGACAAAACCGAGACTTTGATAACACACAAATAATGCTCGACCTGACTCTCTAATAGTCTCCAGTGGAGTCGCCAAGCTGTCGCATCCTAAAAAAAGTAACAAGTAACATCGCAAGACTTTATTGTTCGTTAAGCATGACATTAAAAAAAACTGAGGAAAAGTCGACTTAATTTCTCTTAAAAAATGAAGGTTTTGGAAATGACCTTAAAAAAGACATGGAGTCGCCACCAATCTTTTTTAGCAAGGTGTGATCGGCCACCTATTAAAACCGGTTTTATAAAATATTTGAAAATTAATTAAAACTTTTTTAAAACCTCAAGTCTGCGTTTTAATCCAGAGAAATCAAAGAAGCGGGTTCGGGACTCGGTTACGTGTGGGGAAGGATTAGCACCCCCACAACGCCCGTATAAAACGGTACCTTATTAATCATGTGTTATCTCAAGTCTCGGTAAAAAAGTCGATTTTAAATTTAGTATTTCAAGTTAATTCCCAATTTAAAAAAATAATTCCATTATTAATTCAAAATGATCCAGAATTTATAAATTCAAAATTTTCCTATATTCCCCAACAAACGTGGCAAAATATAGAAATTTTTATTAGTTTGGAAAACTTTCCGAATCATTCTCATTTTAAAGAAAATATTCTGTTATTAATGATAATTGATGATATCCTCCCCAACAAACCCGGCAGAGAATTCATGAATTATTTTAACTCGGGAATATCTTTATTTTATTGAAAATCATTACCTTTTTGAAAACATTTTAAAAAATATGAATATGAATATGTATGACATAAATAAAATGACATAGCAAAGTCTAAATAATATAATGTAACCTAAATGATATGATATAATTTAAATGTCTTAGCATATTCTAAATGAAATGAAATATCCTAAGTTATATGATATATTCTAAATGAAATGAAATGACCTAGGTAACATGATATATTCTATATGAAATGTAATATACTAAGTCATATGATACATTCTAACTGAACTAAAATATCCTAACTGACATAATATATTCTAAATGAAATGAAATGAATTAGGTAACATAATATATTCTACATGAAATGAAATGGCCTAGGTAACATAATATATTCTATATGAAATGAAATAATTTAAATGACATGGCAAAAATAAATGATATGGAATATAATCTTAAATGACATGAAATATAAAATAATGCTATCATATAATATGCATGAAAATAAAAGTAAAAATAATAATGCATGAACATAGCATATGCTAAATAATATGAAAAAAATAACTAAGTAAAAAACATAGGATATCATGAAATATTCAAAACCATATAACAAATAACATAATATCAAAAATTTAAATCTAAGATAATAACACCATCATGAAAATTAAACATAGCAAAAATTACATATTATATAATATGCATGAATATGGAAAATGCAATGCATGAGAATGTATTTCTTTCCTTTAATTAAGCAAATCCGTATATCTAAAAAGATATCTGGCTACCTTAGGAAAATATATCAAATTAAATGTTCTAAAACCAAAATACTTTGTGATTGTTTGAGAACAATTTTGAAAAGCTTATATTACAAATAAAACTTAGCTAAACCCTTTTTTAAATGGCTCTAATTTCCTAAGTTTAAAATTCCGAACTTGACCACCCTTAACCCGAGACATAAAAAATCATTTTTAGAGTTTGAAAAGGTTTAGAAACTACCCTAAGTCAGTAGTTAAACTTCCTAATCAGCCCCCTCTAAGTAACTTAACCAAAACAGAAAAATGATTTTCCTTCAAATTCAATTTTGCCTCTACTGTCCAGTTTTAAAGCACAATTTTTTACCCTATTTTTAAAAATTCAAAAAAATCTAAAAAAAATACTGGAGACTCAGGACACGTAAAAATACACGGGAAACAATTGGCTTAATTTTCTGATTAAAGATGATTGCCCATAAAAATCAGGAAAGTACGAGTACATTTTGATAACACACGACTAATTCTAGGCCTGACTCTCTAAAGTCCCTAGCGGAGTCGCCAAGCTGTCGATACGTGATCCCATACGCGAGGACCCGCTCGAGTGAGGTGAGAAAACAACACAAGTAGAGGAAAAGATGACTTAATTCCTCTTGAAATAAAAGTTCGAGGGTATGAAAATGACCTCGAAAAAGAAATGGAGTCGCCACCAATATTTTTTGGCTAGGTGTGATCGGCCACATTTCAAAACCGATTTTTATAAAATATTTTAAAGTTAATTAAAACATTTTTAAAACCAATTTTGAAGTCTGCGCTTTGAACTAGAGAAAAACAAGTGCAGGTTCAGGAGCCGGTTATGTACGGGAAAGGATTAGCACCCCCACAACGCCCGTATAAAATGATACCTTATTAATCGTGTGTTATCTCGAGTCTCGGTTAAAGTCGATTTTAAAATTTGGTGTTTTGAAATAATTCCCTTAAAAATTCATATTTTATTTGAAAAATGATCCGGAATTTACTAGCATGAAATTTCCCATATTTTTCGATAGACTCGGCAAAATATGGAATTTTTCCTCGATTTTGAAATTCTCCAAATAATTTTTTTGAAAAAGATATTCCATTATTATTGATAATTGATGATATCCTCTCCGACAGACCCAGCAGAGAACTCATAAATTATTCTAACTCGAGAATAATCTTGATTTATATAAAAAAAAATATCATTTGTTTTCATGTATTTTGAAAATCATCGAAAATGACCATAAGTATGCCAAAATGTTACACAGATAAAAATGAGATAAACATGCTCATTTATCGTGATATGACAAACATTTTATTATGACCTAGTAAAAGAAATAATGACATGACAAATGATTGACATAGCATACAAAATGACATGTGAATAAAATCGACATGGCATATGGATGGCATGGCATATAGATGACATGGCATAAGAATGAATGTCACGTGAATGAAATCGACATGGCATACATGATGACATGGCATATGGACTACATGGCATAAGAATGAATGTCATTGAATGAAATCGACATGGCATACATGATGACATGGCATATGGATGACATGGCATAAGAATGAATGTCATGTGAGTGAAATCGACATGGCATACAAAATGACATGGCATATGGATGACATGGCATAAGAACGAATATCATGTGAATGAAATTGACATAACATGCAAGATGACATGGCATACATGATGACATGGCATAAAATGATGACATGGCATAGGTGACATGTCATAAAATGATGACATGGCATGGGTGACATGGCATAAAATGATGACATGGCATAGATGGCACGACGTAAAATGATGATATGGCATAAGAATGAATGTCATGTGAATGAAATCGACATGGCATATAAAATGACATATTAATGACATGGAAAATTGTCACAGCATGAGGATGAATTTATTTGAGAATGAATCGGAATTTATTAATACCAAAATGTTTTCATGTTCCCCGGCAAAACATAAAAAGTTTTATTTATTTTGAAATTTTTTGAATCATTTTTGTTTTAGAAAAGGGGTATTCCTTTGTTAATAATTAATGATATCCTTTCCGACAAACCCAGCAGAGAAAACCATGAATTATTTAAACTCAGGAATATTGCCATATTTATTAAAATGTTATGACTATGCAAATTGACATTAAGGAATGCATGATTACCAAAACATGATACGAATTTTCATTGTAACATGGAAGATCAGATGATGACATGACATAAGAATGACATGGCATAAAGTGATATAGCATGGTAATGAATGTCATGTGAATGAAATAGACATGGCAAACCAAAATGAGATAATCACAATGACAAGGCAAACCAAATGACATAGCATGAGAATATTGTGTCATGGAAATAGAATGACATGGATGAAAGGTCATGGTGACCGAATGGTCATGGCATGCTTAATCATGACATGAAATGGGCTCAAACACTAAATGGAATGGCTAATGACATGCTATATGAATGATATGGCATGAATGACATAGATCATAAATAAAAAGTCATGATGGCCGAATGGCATGGTGATGGCATGTTAATGGCCGAACACATGGTGATGGCATGTGGATGGCATGTGGATGGCCGAATGGCATGAATGGCATGGCATGAAAATGCACCTAAACTATAAGTGACATGGCATGGCATGTTATATGAATGACATGGCATGACATGTTATACGAAAGATATGGCATAGATGACATGGCATGAAAAGGACCTAGACCCTAAATGATGTAACATGGCCAAATGGCTTGAAAAAGGATATATTATGACATGTTATTTGGATGACATGGCATAGGTGACATAGAATGATGACATGGCATAGCATAAAATGATGACATGGCATAGGTGACATGGCATCGGTGACATGGAAAAGCCAAAAATGACCTATTCTCTAAATGACATGGAAAGTGACCTAAGATTGCATGACATAACTACAATGACCTAAGATGCATGACATAACCAAATATAATGCAAGGCATGACCTAGACCTAAAATGCATGGGAAGGCTGAATGTGATATAAGACATGTCATGAATACAAAATGCTAAATGATATAGCTACATGACCTAAGATGCATGACTCAACCAAATATGATGCAAGGCATGGCATGAACCAAAATGCATGGGAAGGCCGAATGTGATGCAAAATATATCATGAACACAAGATGCTAAATGATATAGCTACATGACCTAAAATGCATGGCTCAACCAAATGTGAGGCAAGGCATGGCATTAACACAAAATGCATAAGGTGGCCGAATGTGTAGAGAACTTATCACAACATGAAAATGATGCAAAAACTAATATAGAATGAAAATAGTGCAAAGAAGATGACCAAAGATGCTTAGACATGCATGGAAGTAATAAAGAAAACAAGTAAACAAAGAACAAGAAAAGTGAGCTCCATGGTTGGTACAAATGGGCATAGCCCTCCCCTAACCATAATCACTTGATTTTATCAAGATCAAGAAGCCTTTCCAACTCAAAAATCAGTAAATAAACCAAGCTAACTAAAAAGAATAGAGATGAGCTCCATGGTTGGTACAATAGGCATAGCCATCCGCTAACCATGGTCACTTAATTTTATCAAGATCATTAAGCCTTTCAACCTCTTTTGTTTCATTTATTTGTTAAAAAGAGAACATAAAAGAAATACAAACCTTCCATAATCATGTTTCCCACATCAATCATGCAAAACAAAAAAATCAAGGTAAGCAAGCAAGCATGGTTCGGCCATGATAAAAAATTTGTAAAGATTGTTTTTTTTATGAAAAGGAAAAGATAAAATTTTAAAAACTTTTCAAAAATTTTATTTTCACATGAAAAGAGATAGAAATCATATGGAAAACAAAGAACAAAGCATGAAAATGAAGAAGAAACAATGCAAGAGCAAGGTAGGAATGGCTATCTTCCTAGCTTTCTTAGACAACTCTCTCTTCCTTTCTTTCAAAAACCTTTTTTCTTACCAAATTAGCTACTGACTTCCCTCTTCAAATGACCAGCCCCTTAAGGAAAAAAATATTCCCCTCTCTTTCTCCCTTGGCCGGTTGGCCTCTCCACCAGAGGATGAAACGTGCTCTCTTTTTCTCCAACAATCTAGGCCATTGGATTAGGATATTTTAATGACAAATAAAAATGTCATCTTGCAATTTGATCTTGGCCCTTGAAAGGTGTACTCATTCTTTACAAAGCACCTAGGCCATTGGATGAAACAAGGACCACTCCTTCATGCTCTCCCTTGGCTGAATCCCTCTCCTCACCATTGGATGAACTGTACTCATCTTTTCTTCAATAATCTTGGCCATTGGATGAGGATATTTTCATGACAATAAAAATGTCATCTTGCAATTTGATCTTGGCCATTGAAGGGTGTACTCATCTTTTCTACAAAGCACCTAGGCCATTGGATAAGGGAGGACCACTTGCAAGGGAATAAAAATAGCATCTTGTAGCTTGATAGTGACCATGGATTAAATTGATTAAATCTCCACTCTTTCTCCTATACTGGCCGGCCAAGGGCTGGAATGTTCCACAATTTCCTTCATTTTTTTACTTTTTAATTTTGCAAAATTGGCCCTTTTCGGTTTCTTCGGTAAAATTACCTTTTAGCCCACCGAACTTAATTTAATGGCAAATGGACCCCAATTTTGGATTTGTCTTTTCCAACTCATTCCATCCAATATAAAACTTGGTTCTGGAGCTTTTCACATTTTTTCGAGCTCATTTGCTACTTTTCCCGGATTTTTCTCTAAAATTTCAGTTTAGTGCCTCCCAAATTTAGCCTTTTTTCAAATGAGCTTCGCTTCCAAATTTTTCTTCACCGATCTCTTTGAAAAATTATAAAACTCAGATCTGGAGGTTTTCATAATTTTTCGAGCTCGTTTGCTTTGTTTTTCGAAATTATCTTTTGGAATTTCGGGTTAGTGCACCCGAACTTTGCCATTTTTCAAATGAGCTCCGATTCCAAATTTTTCTTCACCAATATCTTCCAAATATTATAAAACTCATATCTGGAAGTTTTCATAATTTTTTGAGCTCGTTTGCTAGTTTTCCCTGAATTATCTTTTGGAATTTCGAGTTAGTGCACTTGAATTTTAACATTTTTCAAATGAGCTCCAATCCCGGATTTTTCTTCACCGATCTCTTCCAAAAATTATAAAACTCAGATCTAAGAGTTTTCATAATTTTTTTAGCTCACTTGCTATTTTTCCTGGAATTATCTTCTGGAATTTTGGGTTGGTGCCCTTTAACCTACGAAACCTCGATTTTACTCGAAAGGGATCTGATTTTCGAATTTTCTTTTTTCATTTCCATTATCCTATATTGAATTTGAATTGGTCCGAAAACTCCCAATTTTTACGATCAAATTCCCCTTCAATTTAGTTTTTCCCAAATTTGACGGATCAGGTCTTTCTCTGCACTGAATTTTCGCAACCCATCTTCCGAACTCTATATCTTTCGTTGTAGACCTCGAATTATCAAAATTCTTTCACCATTGTTCAATTCAACTTTGAATCTTGATTTTGGCTGAGAGTTGAGTTTTTTAGTGGTTGATTTTTTCGGGGTTGACTTTTTTCGAGTTAACTTTTTATGCTGACCTCCGAAACAAAGTCTTGGGGACCCACCTATGGAATGGTGGAAGTCTCTTTGCATTCCGGGAAGTCGAAAAGGAGAATCTGCCCGGTTAGGGGGGCTGGACAAAATTAGGTGTCTACACCAACAATTTCGTCCTATTGTGTGAAACCCATTAGGTTCCCAACACATGTTGGCAATGCGTATAAGTTAATCTCATTAACATATACTCATAGATCAAGAGTGGGATCTAGCAACCCATCATAACCACCCAAATGTTGAGAAGTCAAAGTGACCTCCTTGATACCTTTCAGTGACCAACCTATCAGTGTAATACGGTCCTTCCACCATATATCTCGGATAGCCCATGAGCATGGTGCAGTGTCTACTCATGTTTTTTGCAACCTAAAAAATAACTAGTCTCATCGCAAGACTTTATTATTCGTTAAGCGTTACATTAAAAAAGACCGAGGAAAAGTCGACTTAATTCCTCTAGAGAAACGAAGGTTTTGAAAATTACCTTGAAAAAGACATGGAGTCGCCACCAATCTTTTTTTTTTTGGCTAGGAGTGATCGGCAACCTATTAAAACCGGTTTTATAAAACATTTTAAAATTAATAAAACATTTTTTAAAACCAATTTCAAGTCTGCGTTGTAAACCAGAGAAATCAAAGAAGCGGGTTCGGGACTCGGTTACGTGTGGGGAAGGATTAGTACCTCCTACAACGCCCGTATAAAACGGTACCTTATTAATTGTGTGTTATCTCAAGTCTCGATAAAAAGTCAATTTTTAATTTGATATTTCAAGTTAATTCCCAATTTCAAGAAAAATAATTCCATTTTTAATTGAAAATGATCCAAAATTTATTAATTGAAATTTTTTTTTCTATATTCCCCAACAAACGTGGCAAAATATAGAAATTTTTATTAGTTTGAAAAACTTTCCGAATCATTCTCATTTTAAAGAAGATATTCTGTTATTAATGATAATTGATGATATCCTCCCCAACAAACCCGACATAGAACTCATGAATTATTTTAACTCGGGAATATCTTTACTTTATTAAAAATCATTACCTTTTTCAAAACATTTTAAAAATATGAATATGAATTTGTGTGACATAAATAAAATGACATAGCAAAGTCTAAATAATATAATGCAACCTAAATGGTATGATATAATTTAAATGTCTTAGCATATTCTAAATGAAATGAAATATCCTAAGTTACATGATATATTCTAAATGAAATGAAATAACCTAGGTAACATGATATATTCTATATGAAATGAAATATCCTAAGTGACATAATATATTCTATATGAAATGAAATGACCTAGGTAACATGATATATTCTAAATGAAATAAAATGATTTAAATGACATGGCAAATATAAATGATATGGCATATAATCTAAATGACATGAAATATGAAATAATGCTATCATATAATATGCATGAAAATAAAAATAAAAATAAAAATAATAATGCATGAACATAGTATATGCTAAATAATATGACAAAAATAAATAACTAAATAAAAGCATAGGATATCATGAAATATTCAAAACCATATAATAAACAACATAACATCAAAAATATAAATAAAAAATAATAACAACATCATAGAAATTATCATAGCAAAAATCACATATTATATAAAATGCATGATTATGGAAAATGCAATGCATGAAAGTGTATTTTTTCCTTTAATTAAGGAAATCCATATATCTAAAAAGATAACCGGCTACCTTAGAAAAATATATCAAATTAAATATTCTAAAACCAAAATACTTTGTGATTGTTTGAAAACAATTTTGAAAAGCTTATATTAAAAATAAAAACTTAGTTAAATCCTTTTTAAATGGCTCTAATTTCCTAAGTTTAAAATCTCGGACTTGACCACCCTTAACCCGAGATTTAAAAAATAATTTTTAGAGTTTAAAAAGGCTTAGAAACTACCCTAAGACAGTAGCTAAACTTCCTAATCAGCCCCCTCTAAGTAATTTAACCAAAATAGAAAAATAATTTTCCTTCAAATTCAATTATGCCTCTACTATCCAGTTTTAAAGAACGATTTTTTACCCTATTTTAAAAAATTCAAAAAAATCATGTAAAACTACACGAGAAAGAATTGGCTTAATTTTTTTATTAAAGATGACTGTCCAGAAAAATCGGGAAAGTACGAGTATTGGGTGAAAAAACTGTTTTGCCAAAACACATTTTTTTGCCTTTAATAAAATCATTTAAAAATCAAAGTAAAAATGTTAGAGACTCTCCTAAGGACTCACAAATAATAGCTAACACTTTTGAAAAGTTAGGCAAAAATTGGCTAAGTAAAAAAAATCACAAAGGTAGAATAATCAATTTGACAACTCTTTGATTTTCCATAAGTATGCTCAAAATGAGCATGACTTTGAATCATTGATTGATCTAAGTCATAAATCATGTGGCAAGGGCATGAAATGCGTGAAAATACAAAAAATATGATGCATAAAATGCATGATTTAAAACCTAAATGACATGAAAAATGCATGCCATCAATAAAATGACCTAGACCTAAATGAACTTGCATGGCATTTAATGCAACCTAGGTCTAAAATGCATGAATATTCATGGCAAAGCAAACCAATCCTAAACCTAAAGAATGCATGGAAATAACACAAACATATAGCATGCTTAAATAAAATACACAACCAAATATCATAAAAATGCAAACCTATCAATTAACATAACAAAAATGCACACATAAAGCTTAAAAGATAGCGGTGGCCGAATGGTCTATATAAAAATGAGCATGAAATTTTCACAAACACTTAATATACTAACATGCATAGCTAAAGAATAACACTCAAATCATGCAAATATAAAGTAACGGTATGAAAACCAATAAGCATTTTCACAAACACATGGATTACAAAATGTAAAACAAAAACAAACTTAAACATTTTGAAAACAGAAAATCAAAAATGGAAACAAGCAAGCAACCAATTTAAAACAAGCTTCATGTTTATGTATTAGAAAAACATTTAAAGCATCAAAACTTGTTAAATATCAAGAATAACATGAAATAAAAATGCAAACAGCAACTACACTAAAAAAAACAAGCCATTCGGCCACCCCAAAAACAAAAGAAAAAAATTTCTCAAAGCTTTTTCCAAGAAAGTATAAAGAAGAACTTGAAGAAGAATATTAAAAACACTTATTTTAAAAAGAAAATTCAAAAGAAACTCACCAAATTAGTAATCAGAATAGCAAATCAAGAATGGAAAATCAAAGAAAGTGCAAGAGTATAGTGCTTAAAGCAACCTCTAGAAGCTATATTGCAAGTTTTTTCTCTTCTAACTTTCTTTTCTTTTCTAAACTTTTGTTTTTTCCTTTCAACAATGGAGAGAAAATCAGCCAAAACAAGAGTGAAATAGAGAGTGAATAGCTAAAAATGAAAAGAGAGACTCTTCCCTTGTAGTGGCCGAATAGCCTTATCCCCCTAGGATGTTATCATTTTTTCTTCAACCAATTTTGATCAAAAGGATATTGATCCAAAATGTTTAAATTGTGAAATTATCACCCTTAGATTAGGCAATCAGCTATCCACAATTACAATTGTTCAAGAATCTTAAGCCATTGTGTTGACATTCTCCCTCTTCATGCATTGGTCCATGTGGCTTAATTACAAAGGCTTGATCAAAAAAATAACTACCTTCCTCTTTATTGTTGGCCTTTTGATTAAAAATCAAAAAATATTTTCCCACCCTAGGGCCTTGGCCGGCTGACCCCTCATCTTCCAGCCCAATCTCCATTTTTTTAAAAGGCAAGAAAAGCCTTTTTCGATTTCTTGGGTAAAATGACCTTTTTGCCCCCCGAACGTAAATAAATAGCAAACGGACTCCAAATTAAAATTTTCTTTTTTCAATGCTTCCAAAATAATAAAAAATTGAATTCTGGAGATTCTCAAAAATTTTCGAGCCCATTTGCTATTTATTTGGATTTTTTTCCACAATTGCCCTTTTGTGCTCCCAAACTTTACCATTTTTTAAACCAGCTCCAAATCTAGATTTTTCTTCACCAATATCTTCCAAATAATTTAAAAGTATGATCTGGAAGTTTTCAAAATTTTTGGAACTCATTTGGTATTTTTTCAGGATTTGTCTACTTGAATTACTACATAGTGGGCTTAGGATTTGGCCATTTTGCAAACGAACTCCGAATCTGGATTTTATTTTGCCAATATCTTCCAAATAATTTAAGAATGAGATCTGCAAATTTTTAGAATTTTTGGAGTTCATTTGCTATTTTTTTGGGATTTATCTTCTTGAATTTCTGCATTGGGGACCCGGTATTTGTCCATTTTGCAAATGAACTCCGATTCTGGATTTTTTTTCGCCAATATCTTCGAAATTATTTGAGACTAAAATCTGTAAATTTTCAAAAATTTTGGAGTTCATTTGCTATTTTTCCCAAATTTTCCAAATTCCTATAATTATTCCAAATTTCACCGAAATCTACCAAAAACCCTAATTCTTGGTTTTCTTCCGGATTGACTTTTCTTTCAGTTTTTCTTCCCAATAGCTTCTCCATTACCCGTAGACAGTTCTTATCTTTCATTTGGAACATTCAATTTTGACCAATTTGATCGTTTAAGCACTTTTCCCCAAATTTCTCGAACTAGGGTTTCCTTTCTACTCAATCTTCGTAACCCAACTTTCGAACTCCATATATTTCAATGTAGACCTCGGATTATCAAAATTCTTTCACCATTTTTCAATTGAACTTCAAATCTTGATTTTGAAAGTGGGTTGACTTTTTTAGCAATTGACTTTTCGAGGTTGACTTTTTAAAGATTGACTTTTTATGCTCGCCTTTTTAGACTAAGTCTCGGAGTACCACCTGCAGGATGGAAAAAGTCTTTTTACATTCTGAAACACCAATTTAGGAAGAAAACATACCTGTTTTAGTGGTACGGACAAAATTAGGTGTCTATAGCTGCCCCTCTTTGGCTATTGCTGAGAATCAGGAATCAGGCAAAGATAAACAAACACTAATTTTGTCTGGTTAGTGAAATCACATGTGAAGAGAAGGGAAAGGGGTTTCTTTTTTATTTTTCATTTATTCATTTTTTTTTTGGTTGAAAAAAACTGTAAATTGAAGATTTTGTCCTTAAATTGAGTTCCCTGACTAATCAAGGCCCCACCCGTCTTAAGGAAGTGAGTTCGATTTTCAAAATGAAAATTGTGCCCGGAGGTCTTAAAAAGAGTGCCTGGAGGTCTTATCTATAATTTAAAGAAAAATTATGCCCGGAGGTCTTAAAAATGGTGCCCGGAGGCCTTATCCATGATTTGGAAAAAAATACGCTATATGCGACTTTAAAAATGATGCCTGAAGGTCTTAAGAATGGTGCCCGGAGGCCTTACCCGTGATTTGGAAAAAAATGCACTGTATGCGACTTTAAAAATGATGCCCGGAGGTCTTAAGAATGGTGCCCGGAGGCCTTACCCGTGATTTGGAAAAAAAATACGTTGTATGCGACTTTAAAAATAATGCCTGGAGGTCTTAAGAATGGTGCCCGGAGGCCTTACCAGTGATTTGGAAAAATGCACTGTATGCGACTTTAAAATGATGCCCGGAGGTCTTAAGAATGGTGCCCCGGAGGTTTTAAAAATGGTTTTGATTAATTGATGCTCGGAGGTCTTAAGAATGGTGCCCGGAGGTCTTAAAAATGGTGCCCAGAGGCCTTACCCGTGATTTGAAAATACCTTGATGACGGTCTCAAGGCTAGACTCATTTGATGAACAGAATTAATTCGATTTAAAACAAAAGGAAATACCTCGACGGTGGTCTCAAGGCTCGACTCATTTGATAAAACAGAATGAATTCGATTTAAAATGAAAGAAAATACCTCGACGGTGGTCTCAAGGCTACTCATTTGATAAAACATAATGAATTCGATTTAAAACAAAAGGAAATACCTCGACGGTGGTCTCAAGGCTCGAGTCATTTGATAAAACAGAATGAATTCGATTTAAAACAAAAGGAAAATACTAAGAATGATTCTGGGTTTGGTTCATTTGAAAAAAAATATATTTAACTTGAAAATGAAAGGAACATACCTCGATGGTGATCTCGGGGCTCCACTCATTTGAGAACAAAACGAGTTTGATTTGGAAAGAAACGTACCTCGACTGTGATCTCGGGGCTCGACTTGTTTGAAAAGCAGAACAAGTTCACTTTGGGGAAGTCCAATGTTTCCTGATTTCTGCAATGTTAGCTAACTGCAATGATGAAAATGACATGCTTAGCAAATGCTTGTATGTTTCCTAAGAATGAATGCAATCAAATGATTGTGTCATGATATCTAATCCATGGTTACTTTGAGGTTCACAGATTATCCGACTTCATGACGGAGTCTTCAATTGTTCATTGATGCCCCACTTAAGGAACCCTTCACTCAAGATAATTTGTCAAACAGTCTCAATTTCTGACTTTCGCTGAAATTCATAGATTTTCTAACTTCGTGATGGAGTCTCCGACACGTTCACTATTTTCTTTTCTTGGTGAACCTTCTAAACCTTTCCCAATATTTAAATCTATTCCTTAGTAATACTATGAAATCCTTTTATTAAAGATTTTTTATTACTAATCATCATTCAATTTAATAACAATCATGATGCATCTAAAAAATGTATGAAAGAAAATATGAATCAAGCAAAAAATGTCATGAAAAGGATAACAAGAATTTATTGCAACAATTTTTTTTTTTTAAATTGTAAAAGTGAATATCAAGGATATGAGAAACAAATGTAATGTTATAGGTTGTAGATGCCCCAGATGCGGAATATCTTGGACCCCTCCTTTTTCAAACCGTCTAAAATTTCTCTTGAACGAGCAATGTACTTGGGTAACCTCTCAGCTTCCGTAGTTACGTCAGACTGAGTTGTTCCTCTTTCCTCTGATTTTTAGATACTTTCTCCCCCTTTACACGGAGCATTGATTCGAACTTTAATCAGTCTCTGAGCCGCCCTTTGCGGGTTTTCGATCTTAAACCTCTCCTTTTACATTCTTTTTTCATTTTCATTTTTTTTTTTTTTTGTATTCTACCATGCATCTGGGAATTCTAAATGCTTCCAAGGTAAAAATATCAATTCAAAAGATGGGATGAATTCTGAGAATAACCTTTCAAATTAAATATCCATGCTTGATCAAAATGGATTTTCTAAAGCACGTAATGTAGGCCAAGGTTCGGGTTTAGAAATAAAGGATAAAATAGGCCCAAAATATGTTTAAGGGTGATTGGATCAAGGATCATTTCCTGAGGAGAACTCATTCTTGAAACATTTGTCTCTTTTTTTGGACTTTCTTTTCTTCTTTTTTGTTTTTTGCTTTGTTGGCTTTCAATTTCCATTCTTTGATTTCACATTTTTCAATGGCTCTCTTTTTGCCATGATTTTTTATTATTTTTCCTCGCATTTGCCCTCCAGTGTAGAGGGTGATCCTTGATCAAGGTTTAAAGAAAGAAATAATTCCTAAGGCTCAAAGGGGTGACTAAGGATAATTTCTTCTTACTGAAAGGAATATGAAAGATGGCCATTCATCATATCAAGCATGAACATTCTCTTTGAAAAGCAATCTCAGGGGAGATAGATATATAGAATTTCCATCTTTACACTTGGAATCATTCGAATTGTCATGTGCATAGCATCACACATTTTTTTTAAGCATAATACTTCTTCAATTCATCAGCATTCACGGGATTTCTGAAATCCTCCCCGTCCATTCTAGTTAAAATCAATGCTCCTCTAGAAAAAGCTCTTTTTACCACATAGGGTCCTTCCTAATTCGGAGCCCACTTTCCTCGCGAGTCCTTTACTATAGGGAGAATTTTCCTCAGTACCAACTCCCCCTCTCGGAACTGTCTGGGACGAAATTTCTTGTTGTGGAATCGAATCATCCTTTTCTGATACAGCTGCCCGTGACAAATTGTTTTCAATCTTTTCTCCTCGATGAGATTCAACTGTTCATAATGAGCTCTAACCTATTCTTCTTCTTCTAAGCCAACTTCCATCAAAACATGTAATGAAGGGATTTCAACTTCAATAGGTAGCACTACTTCCATCCCGTATACCAAAGAAAATGGCATTGCCCCTGTAGATGTGCGAACTGAGGTACGATATGCATGAAGAGCAAAAGGCAAGATCTCATGCCAATCCTTGTACACAACAGTCATCTTCTCAACAATCTTCTTGATGTTCTTGTTAGCTGCTTCTACTGCCTCATTCATCTTCGAACTGTAAGGTGCCGAATTATGATGTGTGATCTTAAACTGAGTACACACTTCTCTCATCATCTTATTATTCAAATTGAGAGCATTATCTGAAATACTTCTTGCTGGAAATCCGTAATGGTATATGATTTCTTTCTTAACAAATCTGCATACCACTGACATGGATACATTCGCATAGGAAGCAGCTTCTACCCATTTTGTGAAATAATCTATGGCCACCAAGATGAAACGATGTCCATTTGAAGTTTTCAGGGTAATAGGTCCAAATCATATCCATTCCCCACATTGGAAAGGGCCATGGTGCAGTCATGACATGCAATGGCGATGGCTGTACATGAATCTTATCTGCATATAACTGGCATTTATGGCACTTTCCGGAATAACTGATACAATCTCCTTCCATTGTCAACCAATAATACCCTGCCCTCATAATTTGCTTAGCAAGCATGTGACCATTAGCATGAGTGCCACATATCTCTTTATGGACCTCTTCTATAATTCTCCGAGCTTTGGCAGATCCGACACATCTCAACAGGACTTGGTCTTTTCCTTTCTTGTAGAGAATCTCACTATCTAGAACAAAACCCATTGCTAGTCTTCTCAGAGTCCTTTTGTCATTTTCTGTTGCTTTTTCTGGATATTGTTGACTCTTGATGTATTGCAAGATGTCGTTATACCAAGGGAGGCCATATGCTTCTTCTTCAATACTCAGACAGTGGGCAGGAGACTCATATATACTCATCTTTATTGGCACAACTTTCAGCCCCTTTATTCACTTTAAAAATTGATGACAAAGTAGCCAGAGCATCTGCCATTCGGTTTTCTTCTCAAGGGAAGTAATTGAAATTCACTCTTCAAATTCCTCCAATAAACTTAGTATGAGCTCTCGGTATCGGATTAGCTTTGTATCTCAAGTTTCCCATTCTCCCTGTAGCTGGTATATCACTAGGGCTAAGTCTCCGAAAAATTCCAATACTTTGATCTTTTTGTCCACTGTAGCATGAAGGCCCATAGTACACACTTCATGCTTCGCAGTATTGTTTGTACAATCAAAATCCAATCTAGCAGTGAAAGGATAATAATTTTCTTTAGGGGATATGAGGACTGCACTGATTCCATGCCCCATGGCATTAGATGCGCCATCAAAGTACATTTTCCATACTTTCTTCTTTAGGGGAATTCATCTGCTTGTGAAACATACATCAAATCTTCATCCGAGAAGTCAAAGTTCAACGGCTCATAATCTTTCACTGCCCGACTTGCTAAGAATTCAGCCACTGCACTGCCCTTGATAGCTTTTTGACTTACATATACAATGTCGTACTCTAACAATAAAATCTGCCATATTGTTCTCCCTGATAATGATGGTGCTTCCAACATGTACTTAATTGGATCTAGCTTGGCAATCAACCACATTGTGTGGTACAACATGTACTGTCTGAGTCTTCGAGTAGTCCAAGCTAAGGCACAGCACAACTTTTCTACTGACGAATATTTCAACTCATAATCTGTGAACTTCTTGCTGAGTTAGTAAACTGCCTATTCTTTCTTTCCAGTCTCATCAAGCTGCCCCAAAACACAACCCATAGATCTCTCAAATACTGGTAAATACAGTATCATTGGTTTATCCGACACAGGTGGCATTAATACTGGTGGGTTGGATAGATAATGTTTAACCTTTTCAAATTTAATCTGACAACCTTCATCCCATTCTCCTGGATCACATTTTCGAAGTTACTTAAATATTGGATCACATTTGTCGGTTAACTGAGAAATAAACCGAGCAATGTAATTCAATCTCCCCAGAAAGCCTCTTATTTATTTTTGAGTACGAGGTGGTGGCAAATTCTGAATGGCCTTCACTTTATCCGGGTCAATCTCAATTCCCCTTTTGCTGACGACAAAACCCAGCAATTTTCTCGAGGTGACTCCAAAAGTGCATTTTCCCTTGAGTCGAAACTTTCTTAGTCGTTCGAAGAGCTTCTTAAGATTCGCAATATGCTCCTCTTCTCCTTGTGATTTTGCAATCATGTCATCAATGTAGACCTCAATTCCCTTATGCATCATATGACGAAACAAGGTCACCATGGCTCTCTGATATGTTGCCCCACCATTCTAAAACCCAAATAGCATTACTTGTACCAGAAGGTTCCCCACATTGTAACAAATGTGGTTTTCTCCATATCTTTCGGTGCTATCTTAATCTGATTGTATCTTGAGAATCCGTCCATGAAAGAAAATAAAGAACTCTTCACCGTATTATCCACCAGAGTACCGATATGGGGCAAAGAGATATTATCTTTAGGGCTAGCCTTGTTAAAATCTCGGTAATCAACGCACATCCGCACCTTGCCATCCTTCTTTGGTATTGGAACAATGTTTGCCACCCATTATGGGTATTTTGCCACCTCTAAAAATCCAGCATCAAATTGCTTATTCACCTCCTCTTTTATCTTTAATAGCATTTCCGGCCTCATTCTTCTCAACTTTTGCTGAATTGGCTTGCATTTTGGCCTTAAAGGGAGCTTATGGACCACAATATCCGGATCCAACCCTGCATGTCTTAGTAAGACCATGGAAATATATCCACATATTCTTGGAGCAAGGCTATCAATTCACTCTTTATTGATGATGACAATGAAGTCCCAATTTTGACTTCCTTTATCTCATCACCATTTCCCATATTTATCATTTCCAATAACTCCTAATGAGGAAGTACTTGTTTCTCCTCTTGTTCTATTTTCCTTAATAGATCTAGAGGTAGACCATAATCGTCAGTATCTTCATTAGCCTCAAAATCACCCGTGCAAATGGGTCTTTCAAAATTAATTTCAAAATTACTGACAGGAAGGTCCTCATATTCCGCATCCGTACACCTGTAAATAGGTGGAGAAGAAACAATATAGGAAAATATATATAATGAAAAAAAAATAAATAGCAAAAATGAAAGAATATGGACACATCAATATGAATAAAATGCATTGTGCTTGTTATTTATTGAATGAAAATGTTTAAACAAAAAGCCTATCACAGAAAATAAAAAACTCTTAATATCTCTGGGTAAAGATAATTAAGATTGTTTTTTTAAAGTATTACGTTGGAATAGACTTAAAAACTATGGGCAACTCAGTCACACTCCAATTGGTTAGTCTATATCCTGGTGGACAAGGTCATACCATCCAGTTCGTACTGTCACTTTCCATCCCTTCTTTCCAGTCATGCAAATTACCATATCTTGAATCTGCCCCCCTTAATTCACATCGATTTTTTCAAAAGCTTGCTCGATCATTATGAGTACATCCTCTAAATTCTTTTCTCCGAATAGAAAACCAGCAGAGTGGAAGTTGTGAAGGATTGGTGGGAAAGACATGGGTTCCCATTCAATATCCATACCCGCGAAACGGGTCATCCTCCTTTGTCAGTTCCTTTCAACTTGTTTCCTCCTCTCATGGGCCTTCGGAAGATACCCTAAGCCAAATCGGTCTTTCTTCCCACTGCTTCCATTGCTCGGGCCATCCCTCGAAGTTATTTTCAAAGACCTTTTTGAGCCCTACAGCCCTTTCCAATTGTGGTTCTTACTCCTAGCCTTGTGTTCTTGGATAACCTTGGTTTTGGAATTTTTCGTCCTTCAACGACGAAAATCACATTTATGAATTCCAAAGACCGAAAAGAACACTCTACGGCATCTTCATTGGGTTCAACATAAGGAGATTTAGTAGATGAAAAGTATATTATGTCTTCTTCTCCTGATAGAGTGACCAAACGGCCCTCAATCATAAATTTCAGCTTTTGGTGGAGAGACGAGGGTACAACCCTTGCTGAATGTATCCATGGCCTTCCCAACAAGCAATTATAGGACAGATTAATATCCATGACCTGAAAGTTCACCGTATAGATGCATGGGCATATCTCCAGAGGAACCTAAATAGTTCCCATTACCTCTCTCCTGGTACCCTCGAAAGCCCTGACTACTGTGCAACTCGGTAACATATAAGACATATCAACTAGCAACTTAGACAGGGTTGCCAAGGGCATTATATTTAATGAAGAACCATTATCCAAAAGCACCCTTGGTAGTATATGCCCCTTGCAGGTGGTTGTTATGTGAAGAGCCTTTGTGGACCCAATACCATTGGGTGGTATTTCATCATAACTGAAATATATATGGTCGTCTGCCTCAATGTTTCCCACTAGCCTGTCTTACTTTTCTACCGATATGTTGTTAGCCACATATGCCTGATTCAACACTCTCAATAGGGCATTTTTGTGTGGCTCCGAGTTTAATAGCAAAGAAAAGATGGAGATTCTTGCTGGCTGACGCTACAATTGCTCAACCACACTATACTCACTATGTTTTATGAACTGTAAAAACTCGCAGGCCTTCTTCTCGTTCATCGGCTCTTTTATCCTGTTTACCGGGGCTGATCCCCTCTCTGCTTCTTTCGATAAATCCATCTCAATATGGAGTAGTTCAGCTGCTTTTTTTCCTTTGTCCAGTCTTCCATCTTTTCTTGTTGATCCATGTTCAACAACCTCAGGGGCATAACACCTTCCACTTCGTGTTAAGTGCTCCACACTTGTAATATCTTGCTGACTTGATGAACCGGGCATAACTATGCTGCAGTCATACTTCCATGGTGTAGTTTTGTTTTCCTTGTATGAAAAGGAAGAAGGAAAATCTATGATTAGCTTGGATGCAATTTCCTCAACAATCGGAGTAGTCTTTTTTGGTTCATCATAGTAGATGATCAAAGGTCTTCCTATTCCATAGCCAGCTGCATTCTCAATAACCTCTACTTCCTCCTCTGTCTCCTCGTAAAACTGGGCCTCTCCATCATCCATCATCTTTTGAAATTTTGCCAGAAAGTCCCCGCAGTCCTGTATGATATGACCTCTATATTTATGGAACGGGCACCAATTCTGCAGCTTCTTTGCAACCATTTTTAAACTGTCTGCATCCCCCGCTATTCCTGCCTTAACCATCTCGACCCATACTGTTAACATTGGAGTCTTGACTTCCTTGGCATCCCTTTTTATCCTTCTGACTTCCCCTGTTGATACTGTATTTACCCGATTCTCAGCATGATCGGGCAATGGGTTTCTCGCTACATTCGGCCAATGTTTTGACCCAAACTTCACAAATCCAGTATTGATTAAACTTTAGACTTTTTTTTTTGAAGGAAATGCAATCCTCAATCGAATGCCCCTGAGTTCCTGCATGATATGCGTAGTTGGTATTTGCATTATACCACCTTGGGTATGGTGGGGTCAAAGGTTTAAGATATATGGGTGCGACAAGTTGACCTTGCAGTAATTTGGGATATAGCTCACCATAGGTGGTAGGAATGGGATCAAACTGGGGTTTTTGATCGTTCCTTGGTGAATGATAGTCATTACGCGCGGGACCTTGAGTATTTGGGATAGTGTTTCGAGGAAAGGTTATTTGTGGGGATATACCAATTGGAAATGGCTATTGTGGTATATTGGTATAGGGGAATGGATTTTGGGTAAGGTGGTTCACATTGGGGTAGTAAGGATTATAACCCGGGTAAGGTGTGTAAGGTGTAGGAGGTGCATAAGATGTAGTAGTAGTAGTATAGGGCCTGGGAGGTGTGTATGGTGTAGGAGATGCATAGGGGTATTGATTGAAACTGACTGCATGTGTCTCCTCCTTATTTGCAGGGAAAACCCTCTTCGGGGTAGCAGACTCACCCCCTTCCATTTTCCCATTCTTAATGGAAGACTTTATCATCTCCCCCGATATCACCATATCTGCAAAGTTGTTGGTGGCACTCTGCACCAATTTATCATAAAAAGGTGTTTTCAGGGTATTGATGAAAAGCCCTGTAGTTTTTGATGCACTCAAAATAGTATATCTTATTTAATCCTTGCACTAAAAATATCAATTGTAAAGTATAGTGATTAGCAAGGGTCGAGTCCACAGGGATTGGTGTTTAGTTTAAGAATTATTAGTTTAAACTTAAATTCAATGAAAACAAAATAAAAGGGGTTTATTTTTTTAGATCTGTTTAAAAATAAAGCAATCAATAAAATGTAAGAAAGCAAATAAATAAGAAGTGATCAGATGTGAGAAATATGGCTAAAGGTTCATTCTCCACCACTAGACATCATTAAGAATCAAATTCAAATCTATCAATATCAATTATCTATCAAAGTTAACAACTGTAGATAACAACATCCTGTGTTACCCCAATCCTTCCTTAGTTTGTCGTTAAGCAGGACGAACGCCACTACTTAATCTCTAACTATCAAATAACCTAAGATAAACATCATTAGATTCAAAGTGATAGCAGCTTTATGATGAGAAAGATAGGTTGATCTAAGCAACAAACACATAAACATGGATTCATTCAACTTATGTTATGTTCCACTTCATAATTCCTAAAAACCCAACATAATCATGAATTACAAATTGCCACTATTGAATAGAAATCAAGACAATTACACGGATCAAGATTCCTAAACTAGCATTAGACAATTATCAAGATCTATCTAGTTTGCAACCTAAACAAATCAAGAGAATATCATGAACAATTCCTGTAGAAGAACATAAACAACTTTGATAGAAAAGTAATATATGATAGAATCTAAAAATTAATTACATAACATGTCTAGGGCTTTGAAATCACCCTTAACCAAATAAAAGTTTAGCCTTGCATAGGCATAGTTAACATAAACATGAACATTCAAAAGAAACTAAGAAGTAAAATAAAATAAAACTAAGAGAAGAAGAATAAGAAGAAGAAGAAGATTGATAAATAATCAATAGCATGTCATAGTTGGTGGCTCAAAAGATGGTATTTATAGAGCTTTCAAGTCTTGGAAACCCTTTCATGCTGATTAAGGAAGCTAGGAGTCAAAGGAGTGCAAAATAGGCAAAATTTTCGAGTTTTGCTGTTTTTCCCAGTTTTGAGGACAGTAGGGTCGGCGCCATGATGCCACTTTTCGGTACCATCGCGACAAGTACACTGACTTGCACTTTTTTGCTCGCTGACGTCGGTTTCGCGACTGCTACACAATCTCGCACTTCGTCGGCTGATTTGGATGACCATCTGTTGTCTGATTTAGGCGTGTAAACTATCGTTGGAAAGGTATTCAAGTCAGATTCAAAAGTCAGGAGGAAGTTTCTTGAAATAATGACTTTAAGATAATGATTTCCTTGAAACAAGCTCCTGAGGTCAGATCTGCCTGATCATTTAGCACTAAGAAATTGATCTTTTTGACTCCCAAGTCTTCTTCCATCTTGTGATTATGATTTTGTAAGCTCTTTACGATCATAATTGACATGTTTTGACTTCATCTCTTCCAAAATACCTATAATTCATAAAAATATAATAATTTCTTAAGGAACTTAAGAATTAAAGCACAAAGTATAAGGAAATAATACATGAAAATGTATGCAATTACGCATTTATCAAATTCCCCCACACTTAGTCTTTTGCTAGTCCTCGAGCAAAATCAAATAAAAACAAAATAAGAAAACCTAATCTAGTCCACTTTCAATAAAAATGAGAGATAATCATTAAACAAGTCTTATAACTAATCACTAACTTAAGGAGTTTCACAAAGAATCATGTTTGATAGTAAAGGTTTTGAGTTAAGCTAACAGTAACCTAACATATCTCAATCAAAATAGTGCATGTTCAACTTAATTTCAACTTCTCACATGAGATACTCTCATAATTTTCACTCTTTAAAGTAGTGGTAAAGTGTTTACACTCAATCAATCTCATGAAAACAATTCTACCATATGCTTGCTTGTCCACCTATTCTCCACTACTTAGATCATGCAAATTCATGAATTAAGAGGTCTTTATTCAAGGTTGTAATGGGGCCAAGGGGTAATAATGTGGTTAAAGAACAAAAGGAAAAGTATACAAAGGTTCCAAAGACTTCATAGAATTTAGAGACAAAATAAGATTATTGCAAAGAAATCTTTCCCAATATTCCTTAGAAGCACATAATAGCATAGGCTAAATTTTCAAGTTGAGCCTTTGCTTCATCCTAATCAACCTTGTAATATTCTTTTCTTTTCTTTTCCCAAAAGTTCAAGAGATGATTAAATATTTTTTTTTTACATGGGAAAGTATTTTTACAATGTTTCCTGGTCTTTTTCTCTTGACTTTTGCCTTTTTTTTCTCCCTCATACTTATCTTTTGTTCTAACCCAAATTTTCAACTAAAATATCCTTTTTTTTTTTTTTTGCAATATGTCTCAAACATTCTAGTTCATCTTTAGAACAAGGGTAAAGATATAAATGTGTTTAGGCTAGGTGTAAGACATGGTTACCAATAAAATAGCATATTCAATGTAGGCTCAAATTGGCTCACTAGGGGGATGTTTTCTTGGAACATCAATAATGGATGGCTTATTTGGCCCTGGTTATAATCCTAATACCTCAATCATATTCATGTTGTGACATGCATCACTATAGTCTCAAAAATGTTTAAAGCAAGTTCTAGAGAATCATGTAATCATAAATGCACTCAAGAAAGAAATTGGATTGATATGTATAATGCATCAATCATATAGGCTCAACACTCACAAGGATGATTATACAAGTCAATATCATGTCTAAACATGCTTATTTCTCAATCAAAATATTATATTAACAATGTCTCATGAAAAATAGTGATATCAAGCTTAATTCTCATGAAAATCTTACTACTAATGATCAATTTCAAACCTATTCAATTCATATCTCATCATATTAAGGAAAGTAACTACAACACACTAAAAACAAACTAAAAACAAAACTAAAGGAAATCCTAAATTCTTCCCCCCACACTTAATTCTTACATTGTCCTCAATGTAATTCTATTATCCCCAAACATAAGAATCATGTGTAAAAGAAAAGAATTACAAATCAAAACAAACTAAAGATAAATAATAAAAGATAAAATGATGGAGAGTAAAGAATAGCAAATCTGATTATAATATGTGCTCTCCATCCTTTTGGGTTGCCTCCCAATAAGTGCTTGGTTTATTGTCCTCAGCCTGACTCAGACCCATCCATTCATTATTCAACATAATTAGGCTCATAAAGTGGTAACTCCTCTACATCTTGTAATGGAGAGTTCTCATAGTAAGGTTTAAGCCTGTGTCCATTCACTTTGAAAGCATTACCTGTTTTTAGATTCTGAATTTCAACTGCACCATGAGTAAGAACATTAGTAATAACAAAAGGTCCCATCCATCTAGAACACAACTTACCAGGAAATAACTTAAGGCGAGAATAGAAAAGAAGAACTTTTTGTCCAACAACAAAATTCTTTCTTAAAATCATATTATCATGAAAAGCCTTAGTCTTTTCCTTGTAAATTCTAGAATTCTCATAAGCATAATTCCTTATCTCCTCTAATTCTTGTAGGTCAAGTTTTTCATTTCTTACCTGCCTCATCCATTTCCATGTTGCATTGTTTGATAGCCCAATATGCTTTGTGTTCTAATTCAACTGGAAGATGACAAGGCTTACCATAAACAAGATGATAAGGAGACATACCAATGGGTGTCTTGTATGTTGTCCTATAAGCCCAAAGTGTATCATTTAGACGTAAACTCCAATCCTTCCGGTTTGGATTGACAGTCTTTTCAAGGATAGATTTTACCTCTATATTTGACACTTCAGCTTGCCCACTAGTTTGAGGATGATAGGATGTAGAAACCTTATGTGTGATGTTATATCTTCTTAAAAGTGCTTTAATGGATCTATTACAAAAGTGAGTACCTCGATCGCTGATTATGGCCTTTGGTGTTTCCAAACCTTGCAAAAATATTAGTCTTCACAAAATCTGAAACAACTTTAGAATCATTAGTCCAAGTTTTGCTTCCACTCATTTCGAGACATAATCAACAGCAAGTAATATATAAAGATTGCCATAAGAAGAAGGAAAAAGTCCCATAAAATCCATGCCCTATACATAAAAAATTTCAACAATTAGTATGGGAGTTTGAGGCATTTGATTTTTAGCACCTAAGTTACCTGTTCTTTGGCACCTATCACATGACTTGCAAAAGAGGTATGCATCTTTGAATAAGGTAGGCCAATAAAATCCACTATCAAGCACTTTCATGGCTGTTCTCTTGGGTCCAAAATGCCCTCCACATGCATAAGAGTGACAAAAGATTAGAATAGAACGAAATTTAGATTCAAGTACGCACCATCTTATAATCTGATCAGAGCAATGCTTCCAAAGGTAAGGTTCATCCCAAATATAGTATTTGGCATCACTCTTGATCTTATTTCTTTGGGCTATTGTCAACTCTTGTGGCAACTGCTTGGTGACTAAGTAATTAACAATATCAGCATACCAAGGGGTTGTTGTGCTTATAGAAAAGAGTTGCTTGTCCGAAAAGTTCTCATGCAATGGTAGCGCATCCTTTTCATGAACATTAGCTAAAATGGTCCGCAACCAAGTTGTCCTTACCTCTCTTATCTCTTATTTTTAAATCAAACTCTTGTAAGAGAAGTATCCATCTAATCAACCTTGGTTTGGCCTCCTTCTTAGTGAGCAAATACCTTAGGGCTGCATGGTCAGAAAATACAATTACTTTAGTACCAATTAAAAAAGAACAAAATTTCTCTAAAGCAAATACAATAACCAAAAGTTCCTTTTTAGTAGTGGAATAGTTTAATTGAGCATCGTTAAGAGTTCGGGAGGCATAATATATGGCATGTGAGGCTCTGCCAACCCGTTGGCCCAAAACAGCTCCAATGGCATAGTCACTAGCATCACACATAATTTCAAACGGTACATTCCAATTTGGTGGTTGCATGATGGGAGCTGATCTCAAGAGTCCCTTCAAAGTGTCAAACGCCTCTTTGCATTTATCATCAAAGTGGAAATCCAGATCTTTTTATAACAGCTTGCAAAGAGGTAGTGTTATTTTTGAGAAGTCTTTGATAAATCATCTATAGAAACCTGCATGTCGAATAAAAGAACGAACCTCTCTCACATTTGTGGGAGGTGGTAAAGAATGCATAAAATCTATTTTAGATTTATCTACTTCTATTCCCTTAGAAGAAATAACATGACCTAAAACTATTCCTTGTTCTACCATAGAGTGACATTTTTCCCAATTCAATACAAGGTTAGATTCCATGCATCTTTTAAGTACAAGGGTAAGGTTCTCTAGACATCTATCAAAAGAATCACCATAGACACTAAAATCATCCATGAAAACTTCTATGATCTTCTCTACATAATCTAAAAATATACTAACCATACACCTTTGGAATGTAGCTGGTGCATTACAAAGACCAAACGACATACGCCTATAAGCAAAGGTACCAAAGGGACGTGTGAATGTGGTTTTCTTTTGGTCCTCCAGAGCAATTGCAATTTGATTGTAACCTGAAAATCCATCAAGAAAACAATAATGAGAATGGCCAGCTAACCTTTCAAGCATTTGATCAATAAAAGGTAAAGAAAAGTGGTCTTTGCGAGTTGTTGAATTAAGTTCACGATAGTCAATACAAACTCACCACCCTGTTTGAATTCTAATAGGAACAAGTTCATTCTCATTATTTTTAACAATAGTTACACCAGACTTTTTAGGAACTACTTGGACCGGGCTCACCCATTTGCTATCCGAGATAGGATAGATCACTCCAACATCTAGGAGCTTCAGTATCTCCATTTTCACAACCTCCATCATAGGTGGGTTCAATCTTCGTTGTCCTTCTCTTGTTGGTTTTGACCCTTCCTCTAACAAAATCCGGTGCATGCACATGGAAAGGCTTATTCCCTTGATATCAGTAATTGTCCAACCAATTACTGTCTTATGCTCTCTAAGCACCCGGATAAGTCTCTCTTCTTGCAAAAGTGTGAGCTCTTTGGCAATTATGACTGGTAGTGTGTCCTTTTCACCTAAGAACACATATTTCAAATGGTTTGGTAATGGTTTCAACTGCAAAGTTGGTGCCTGCAAAATGAAAGGTAGAACTTTCTTATTAGATAAAGGCAATTCAATAAATGAAACATCAAACCTTGCATCTTTAGTTGGTAATGCTTGTAACGATGCTACTGCTTCTTCCACTTGTTTACTCAAGGCGAGTTTCTTTTTTTCTTTAGAATTTTCCAAGCCGAGGTACCTGTTAATGGCTACTTCCAAACTATCTTCACCATTTAATTCAAAAGCTTTCTGTACCAAAGAGTTAATTATATAAATAGTAAAAATAGAGTGCACATCACTAGGGTATCTCATGGCCTCAAAAATATTAAAACGAATTATCTCGCCATCAAATTCCATAGTTAAAGTTCCATCATAAACATCTATTTTAGTCCTAGCTGTTTTTAAGAATGGCCTCCCTAAAAGAATGGGTGTTGGATTAGAAGACATCTCATCTTCCATCTCAAGAACATTGAAATCAGTGGGAAAAACCAACTCATTAACTTGCACTAGGATATCTTCTATAACTCCTCTAGGATAAGTGTTAGAACGGTCAACAAGTTGTATTATAACACCAATTTCCTCTAATGGTCCTAGATTCAATGAAGTATAAATTGAATATGGCATTATATTAATGGATGCTCTTAGATCTAGCATAGCACGCTCAAACCTGGTGTTGCTTATCTTACAAGGAAAAGTAAACATACCTGGATCCTTGCATTTAGTTGGGAGTTTCTTTTGAAGAACAACTGACATATTCTCCCCCACACTTACCTTTTCATTCCCTTTCAACTTCCGTTTCGAAGTGCATAACTCTTTTAGAAACTTGGCATATCTTGGCACTTGCTTGATAGCATCTAGTAAAGGAATGTTCATTTCTACTTTTTGGAAGGTTTCCGAAATTTCCTTCTCTTGCTCCTTCTTCTTGGATTTTGCTAACCTGCTAGGAAAAGGTGGAGGAGTTATATAAGAAGGAAAAGATGGTTTAGGAATTACCTTTTGTAGTGGCTCTTTGGGATGTGAAGATGATGCCATAGTGTTGTCCTCCCTTTGAGCATTATCCTTTTGTGGTGTCTCAAGCTGTTTCCCACTTCTTAAAGTTACGACATTAGCATTTTCTCTAGGATTCATTATGGTTTGGGAAGGTAATTTTTCAAAATCCCTTGCTTGGTTTTGACTGATTGCTGTTGCCATTTTCCCAATTTGAGTCTCTATTTGGCTCATCCTTGTTGCCATTTGTCTATTTGTGTCCTCTATATCCTGTTGCATTTGCAATTGATTAGTAGTAAAGGATTTAACAAGATCTGCTAGAGACTCAACTGAGTTTTGTTGTGGTGGTACTTGTTGTCGGGTTTGATATGGTTATTGAACCCTTTGTTGATAACCCGATTGTCTATTGTCAAATGGTGCAACGATGCCAAAAACTTGATGCACTCAAAAGAGTATATCTTATTTAATCATTGCACTAAAAATATCAATTGTAAAGTATAGTAGTTAGCAAGGGTCGAGTCCTCAGGGATTGGGTTTTAGTTTATAAATTATTAGTTTAAACTTAAATTCAATGAAAACAAAATAAAAGGGTTTTTTTTTTTTTTTTTTGAAATCAGTTTAAAAATAAAGCAATCAATAAAAAGTAAGAAAACAAATAAATAAGAAGTGATCAGATATGAGAAATATAGCTAAAGGTTCATTCTCCACCACTAGACATCATTAAGAATCAAATTCAAATCTATCAATATCAATTATCTATCAAAGTTAACAACCGTAGATAACAACATCTTGTGTTACCCCAATCCTTCCTTAGTTTGTCGTTAAGCAGGATGAACGCCACTACTTAATCTCTAACTATCAAATAACCTAAGATAAACATCATTAGATTCAAAGTGATAGTAGCTTTATAATGAGAAAGATAGGTTGATCTAAGCAACAAACACATAAACATGGATTCATTCAACTTATGTTATGTTCCACTTCATAATTCCTGAAAACCCAACATAATCATGAATTACAAATTGCCACTATTGAATAGAAATCAAGACAATTACACGAATCAAGATTCCTAAACTAGCATTAGATAATTATCAAGATCTATCTAGTTTGCAACCTAAACAAATCAAGACAACATCATGAACAATTCTTGTGGAAGAACATAAACAACTTTGATAGAAAACTAATATATGATAGAATCTGAAAATTAATTACATAACTTGTCTAGGGCTTTGAAATCACCTGATAACTCGTATAATTATATAGTTTTTAGTTATGTTTTATTATTGTTTTGTGTCAAATACGAGTTATTATTGTTTAGTCTAATTGTGTTTATGATCTTTTATATTTTTTTGTAATTTGGTGTTTTTCACAAGTTTCTTTGAGTGATTTCAGATTACTAGAATTAAGGGCAAATCCAGTTCAGTTCCAGTTCCGACACATTTTGCCATATCAGCTATATCTGGCGTTTCACTGAAGCAATAAGGCTGAAATTTGTAGCCGTGCAAAGCTAAGAGGCATATCTATCTTTTTCATGTTTTATACTTCTTGAAAAGGAGTCGTTTTCCCTAGCGAAATCGACCATCAAGTTGGCTGATGTGCAATGACGTCTGTGCTGACCTGTTTTCGTATTTTGCCCATATCTGCTTATCCACATCAGCAAATGAGCTGATTCCAATGGCTATGGATCCGTAACTGATACGGGAAACTTTGTCTAGAAGACCATATGATCCGATCAGGCCTCTAATATTGACGAAATCGACCATCAAGTTGGCTGATCAAAATTCTCATACAATATGACGAAAATTGTTAGAAAAATTCACCCACCTATTATACCTAACTTTGAAATTTGTAAAGCTTGTCTCTTGTCATTTAGCCCTCCAAAATGTGTATAAATAGAGGGCCTTGGATGATTGTAGAGGATCATATTGTACATAGGTAGGATATTAGCCATTTTAATAAAATTCTCTAAGTTTTCTTCTTCTTTCTTTTCTCTAGTTTTCTTTCTTTTCTCTAGTTTTCTTTTTCTTTAGAGAGAGCAAGAGGTTGGATAATTAATATTCTTCCTCTTCTTCTTTCTTTCTTTTATTTTCTTCTTAGATTTTCTTTAATTTTATGTTTATGTTTACAATGCCTATGCTAGGCTAAACTTCTATTTGGTTAAGGGTGATTTCAAAGCTCTAGACATGTTTTATAATTGATTTTCAGATTCTATCTATCATTAATTTTCTATCAAAGTTGCTTATGTTCTTCTACAAGAATTGTTCATGATGTTGTCTTGATTTGTTTAGGTGTACAACTAGATAGATCTTGATAATTATCTATTGCTAGTTTAGGAGTCTTGATCCGTGTAATTGTCTTGATTTCCTATTCATAAGTGGCAATTTGTGATTAATGATTATGGTCAAGTTTTCAATAATTGCAAAGTGGAACATAACCTAAGTTGAACAATCCGAGCTTATGTGTTTGTTGCTTAGATCAACCTATCTTTCTCATCATAAAGCTGCCATTAAATTGAATCTAGAGAGCTTATTCTAGGTTGTTTGATGGTTAGAGATTAAATAGAGAGCTTGTTCTATTTAACGACAAACTAAGGTAAGATTGGGATAACAGAGCTTGTTGTTATCTACGGTTGTTAACTTTGATAGTTGGTTGATATTGATAGATCTGAAATTGATTCTTAATGATGTCTAGTGGTGGAGAATGAAACCTTAACCATATTTTTCATATTTGATTCTTCTTACTTACTTGTTTTCTTACTTTTCTAGTTTGCTTATTTTTAAAAGTATATTTATTTTTATTGGCTGGTTATACCGCCTAATTTGTATATTAACTTTTTTTTATTTTTATTGGCTGGTTATACCGCCTAATTTAGTATATATATTTTTATTGGCTGGTTATACCGCCTAATTTAGTATATATATTTTTATTGGCTGGTTATACCGCTTTGCATCTTATTCTTATTATTTACTTTAGTTTAAATCTGGCTTCAAAAACCCCTTTTCTTTTATTGTTTTCTTTGAATGTAAGTTATAAACTAATAACTCATAAATTAAAACCCAATCCCTGAGGACTCGACCCTTGCTAACTACTATACTTACAATTGATCTTTTTAGTGCAAGGTTAAATAAGATACACTCTTTTGGGTGCATCAAATTTTTGGCGCCGTTGCCGGGGATTGTTTTCTTTAGTTTATTTGTTACTTGGTTTATTCTTATTTCCAGTTCTATTTTCTTGTACATACAAGTTTTTCTTATCAAATTTTGAAAAAAAAAAAAAAAAAAAACGATGGAATTGAGCAATCTAACACTTGAAGAGTTGGTGGCATACATGAACATGGAAAATCAACAAGCCAATCTCACCTACCCAATTCAACAATTGGCCATGGGAGGATGTCAAGGCCATCAAGTGTTCCAAGACCAACAGTATGATCATTACTCAAACACTTACCATGAGGGATGGTGGGATCATACTAATTATGGCTACTCAAAAAATTACCAAGAAGTAGATCCTTATGCCAATTACACTCATCCATCTAGCTTCAATCAATCATGGTCTCAAGAACCAGATCTTCTTCAACCACCACATATGACTCAAAACTCAGGTACTTCTTTAGAAGATCTTGTCTATTCTCTTGTTACTGATACTTTGCAATTTCAACAGGAAACAAGGGCAAGCATCCAGAGTTTGGAAAAGAAAATGATCCAATTGACTAGTAGTTTGGTGGGATGGGTAGCACAAAGATCTGAAGAACTCCCTGCCCAAACGATGATTAACCTAAAGGAGAATGCTACTATTGTGACCTTGAGGAATGAGGAACAAGATGAGGATGAGACAAAATTAGAGATGAATTCTATTCTTGAGGATAATGAAGCCAATGATCCAAATAAGAGTATTTCGGCACCTGAGGTAACGTTTGAGATTCCAATTTTTACTAATGTTTCTTCTCCACCTTTTCCTAGTAGATTCGCAAAGTTCAAGGAGGATGAACATGAACAAGACACGCTGGAAACCTTAAACAGTTTGTTTGTGGATGTCATTCAACAAGTACCAAAAGATGCACCATTCCTCGATGAGATATGCACCACCAAGGATGATGGAATAATACTTGTAATGGAGAATGCATCCACTGTTGTGCAAAGAAAGCTTCCTCTCAAACGCATAAATTTGGGAAATTTCATGTATAAGCCTGACAAGCCTAAAAAGCCAAGAAAGGGTGTTGGTTAGATTCAAAACACTAACTCAAGTGTTAATTGGGAAGGCAGCCCAATTAAAGATGAAATTGCCAACCTTCCATATTCAGATTTGCTTTCTCTTTCTTTTCCTTTTTCTTTTATTATTTTTATTGTTTTTATTTTATTTCTTATGTTTCTTTGTTAATTGTGTTTACTGCTTTTAAGTTCATTTAGGCTGCATACGTTTCTTTTGTTTAATAGTTCTTTTCTCTTACATATAATTCTTGCATTGGGGGATAATAGCATTACATTAATGACAATGTAAGAATTATGTGTGGGGGAAAGAATTTAGGATTTTATTTAGAGTGTTTTGTTTTTGAGTTTTTTTTTTTTGTTTTTCTTTCTGATCCTTGTTTTGAAAAACACTAGATGTAAATATAATTTTTTTTTAACCCCGATTAAATGGCGGATAACGGTACTCCGTGATTATTTAAGTCGGTTCCATCAGCTACCCAAAAAAACTGATATTGTATATAAATTTCTCTTTCAATTTCTCTTTTATTTTTTTTTTCAGGATGGATGATATTCTAACAAGATTGCAGAAACGATTTCCTCCTTTTCCTCGAAATATTTTACTGAAGCTTTACCAAGTTCGACTTGAAAGATTAAGAATGCTTATGCACAAAGGGATTCCTGACGACATACGTTGGATAATTGAAGCCAAGGTACGTGAAGATGAATATCTTCCTGTTTTGCATTTACCAGGTACAGGTAGAAGCACTTTTGCAAAGAAGCGACGAGCAAAGCGCATGAGTTCAAATTGCCACAAATATGCACGATGGACGTGTAACGGTAAATGTCGTTCTATTGGGATTCCGTCCTCTAATCGAGATGATAAAATTGAATTCATTAAGGATGGACTGAGTAAGGAGAATTTGGGTAATATCCAACTTTCTCTTGAGACGCATCCTAGTGGAGACGTACAAAGAGAAATTCTTGATTTATGGCCGCAATTCCAAAGGGAATGGCAACATCTTGGGAATCTGATGTTAAAAGACCATGTTTGCCAGCTTGTAAGAAAACTGGATGGGAAGCATATCCTCGACTCATAGAAGGCGTTTAAGCCGTTTCTGGACGTAAAACCAGAGGAAGATGTGAGCCACAATCACAACTACAATAAATGACTTCTCAGCTTTTGGTTTGATTTGCAATAACTTTATTTCGGTTTAATTTACGTGTTGTTCGATTTGTGTAATTATTCTCATTTTTTTTATTTGTCTTTTACGGTTGATTTTTCTTCCCTTTTTTATTTTCTTCCTGAAATCACGCAAAAATCTTTTGTTAGGTTAACATTTTCTTCTGACAGGTCAAATACACTTTCGGCGACATTATTACTCTTGACTTTTACGGTTGATTTTTCTTCTCTTTTTGATTTTCTTCCTGAAATCACGCAAAAATCTTTTGTTAGGTTAACATTTTCTTCTGACAGGTCAAATACACTTTCGGCGACATTATTACTCTTGTCTGAATCACTACTCAGTCCTCTATATATTACACCATGTACTCATTCTCTTTCAGGCACTCGAAAAAAAGAAAAAAAAAGAAAAAAAAATGGAAAGTACTTAATCCCAGCGCATTAAAAAAATTTGTGTCTTTGGAGGTGCTTATCCAGGGAAAAATAACATATTCGCTGATGAAGCCATAAGAGTTGGAGTAATACTTGCCCAACAAAAGATCCAGTTGATTTATGGAGGCGGTAGTACGGGTTTAATGGGAGCAGTCGCTACAGCAGCACACGCCGGAGGAAGTCCAGTTCTAGGAATCGTGCCAAAACTATTCACAGATTTTTGTGGACCTACCTTGGGTAAGGAAATACAAGTCTGGAGTATCCCTGAACGGATAACAATCATGTACCATTCTGCCGATGCATTCATTGCTTTACCAGGAGGTCTGGGTACATTGGAAGAAATAGCTTGCGTGGCTTCTTGGTCATCTTTGGTCACAAATAAGAAACCCATTGGTTTGCTTAATATTAATGGTTATTTTAGTAATTTGCTTTCATATTTAGATAATGCTGTGAATAATGGATTCATGTTTTCAGAGGCAAGGAGAACCATAATTTCTGCTACAACCATTGAAGATTTACTCAAAAAGCTCCAAGCTTATGAGTGTTTATCTGCTACGGTTGTTTCGCAAACGCTCGGAAAAAGAAAAAGAGATATGGACGAGCAAGGAGTGGATTGCACTTTGTCTTTGTGACATTATCTAACATTTTGCTTGTTGTGTCTCAGTTATAATAAGTGGTTAGCAACCTCTGCAGGTAATATCTCCTAAATTCTACCTTTAAAATTTGACATTGGGGACAATGTCATATTTTAGTAGGGGGTAAGGGACATATTTTGCTAATTTAAAAAAAAAAAAAAAATTAAGAAGTATTCATTATGAACAAGGTCTGAGTAAGGGAGACTTGAGACATACCTTGTCAGTTTGATTTCTTCTTTTCAAAAAAAAAAAAAATAAATAAAAAAGTTTGTTGTGTTTTAAGCAATTTAGAAGTATTCATTCTGGACAAGGTCTGAGTAAGGGAGACTTGAGACATACCTTGTCAGTTTGATTTTAATCTTTTTATGTTTACTTGTTAAACTTTGTTTAGTATTTTAGGATTATTTAGGTTGCATGAGTTTGTTTTGTTTTGTTTTGAGTCTTAGTTGTTCCTATTCTTATGTTATTAGTTCTTTTCTCTTACACATGATTCTTTCATTTGGGTTAATAGACTTACATTGAGGACAATGTAAGAATTAAGTGTGGGGGGAATGATTTAGGATTTCTTTTATTTTTGTCTACTATTTTTTTTATGAGTCTTTATTATTATTATTTTTAGTGTGTTTTAGTTCCTTTTTAATACAATGATGAGATATGAATTGCATAAGTCTAAAACAGATTTATTAGTGAGAAGATTTTCATGAGAATTGAACTTGATATCAATCTTTTTATGAGCCAATGTTAATATGATATGTTGATTGAGAAAGAAGCATGTTTAGACTTAAAACTGACTTGTATAATCATCATTGTGAGTTTTTGAGCCTAAAATGATTGATGCATTATACAAATCAATCTAATTTCTTTCTTGAGTGCTCTTATGATTACATGATTCTCTAGAACTTGCTTTAAACCGTTTGAGACTATATTGATACATGTGACAACATGAATATGATAGAGGCATTAGGATTATAACCAGAGCCAAACAACCATCCCTTATTGATGTTCCAAGAGAACACACCCTTAGTGAACCAATTTGAGCCTACATTGAATAAGCTATCTCTTTGGTAACCATAACTTGTCCCTAACCTAAATATACTTATATCTTTACCTTTGTTCCAAAGATGAATTAGCATGATTTGAGACAAGTTGCAAAGACAAGGGATATTTTTTGGTTAGAAACAAGAAATAAGTGTGGGGGGAAAAGAAAAGAAAAGTCAAGAAAAAAAAATATATATGAATCATCTCTTGAATTGGTGGAAAAAGAAAAAGATGTTACAAAGTTGTTTAGAATGAAGAAAAGGCCCAACATGAATATCCGACCTAGGTGACTATGTACTTGTAAAGAGTTTTGAGAAGTTTCTTTGTATAATTGTTTTATGTCTCTAAACTTTATGAACTCTTTGGAACCTTTGTGATATCTTTATCCTTTTGTTCTTCAACCACATTACAAACCCCTTGGCCCCATTACAACCTTGATTAAAGACCTCTTGATTTATGAAGTTGCATGATCTTTTAGTGGAGAATAGGTGGACAAGCAAGCATATGGTAGAAGTGTTTTCATGAGATTGATTGAGTGTAAACACTTTACCACTACTTTAAAGAGTGAAAATCAAGAGAGTATCCCATGTGAGAAGTTGAGATTAAGTTTGAATATGCACTATTTTGATTGAAATATGTTATGTTAATATTGGCTTAACTCAAACTATTTACATTCAAGCAAGATTTTTTGTGAATTTCTTTAAGCTATTGATTAGTTTTTAAGACTTGTCCAATGATTATCTCAAATTTATATTGGAAGGATTAGTTATAATTATTATTTTTAGTTTTTCTTATGTTTTCAATGTTTGTGGGTATCGTCCTAGTAAACCCTCACGAGACTAAACTCGTCCACTAGGGACACCTAGGGGTTTAAAGGCTTGTGTCACATGCTAAGTGCCACCGTGATTTCCTACGAAAGTGGATTAGATTAGATTTTCTTATTTTATTTTTATTGAGTCGTTGCTAGGGACTAGCAACAATCTAAGTGTGGGGGTGTGATAACTCGTATAATTATATAGTTTTTAGTTATGTTTTATTATTGTTTTGTGTCAAATACGAGTTATTATTGCTTAGTCTAATTGTGTTTATGATCTTTTATATTTTTATGTAATTTGGTGTTTTTCACAAGTTTCTTTGAGTGATTTCAGATTACTAGAATTAAGAGCAAATCCAGTTCAGTTCCAGTTCCGACACATTTTGCCATATCAGCTATATCTGGCGTTTCACTGAAGCAATAAGGCTGAAATTTGTAGCCGTGCAAAGCTAAGAGGCATATCTATCTTTTTCATGTTTTATACTTCTTGAAAAGGAGTCGTGTTCCCTAGCGAAATCGACCATCAAGTTGGCTGATGTGCAATGACGTCTGTGCTGACCTGTTTTCGTATTTTGCCCATATCTGCTTATCCACATCAGCAAATGAGCTGATTCCAATGGCTATGGATCCGTAACTGATACGGGAAACTTTTTCTAGAAGAACATATGATCAGATCAGGCCTCTAATATTGACGAAATCGACCATCAAGTTGGCTGATCAAAATTGTCATACAATATGACGAAAATTGTTAGAAAAATTCACCCACCTATTATACCTAACTTTGAAATTTGTAAAGCTTGTCTCTTGTCATTTAGCCCTCCAAAATGTGTATAAATAGAGGGCCTTGGATGATTGTAGAGGATCATATTGTACATAGGTAGGATATTAGCCATTTTAATAAAATTCTCTAAGTTTTCTTCTTCTTTCTTTTCTCTAGTTTTCTTTCTTTTCTCTAGTTTTCTTTTTCTTTAGAGAGAGCAAGAGGTTGGATAATTAATATTCTTCCTCTTCTTCTTTCTTTCTTTTATTTTCTTCTTAGATTTTCTTTAATTTTATGTTTATGTTTACAATGCCTATGCTAGGCTAAACTTCTATTTGGTTAAGGGTGATTTCAAAGCTCTAGACATGTTTTATAATTGATTTTCAGATTCTATCTATCATTAATTTTCTATCAAAGTTGCTTATGTTCTTCTACAAGAATTGTTCATGATGTTGTCTTGATTTGTTTAGGTGTACAACTAGATAGATCTTGATAATTATCTATTGCTAGTTTAGGAGTCTTGATCCGTGTAATTGTCTTGATTTCCTATTCATAAGTGGCAATTTGTGATTAATGATTATGGTCAAGTTTTCAATAATTGCAAAGTGGAACATAACCTAAGTTGAACAATCCGAGCTTATGTGTTTGTTGCTTAGATCAACCTATCTTTCTCATCATAAAGCTGCCATTAAATTGAATCTAGAGAGCTTATTCTAGGTTGTTTGATGGTTAGAGATTAAATAGAGAGCTTGTTCTATTTAACGATAAACTAAGGTAAGATTGGGATAACAGAGCTTGTTGTTATCTACGGTTGTTAACTTTGATAGTTGGTTGATATTGATAGATCTGAAATTGATTCTTAATGATGTCTAGTGGTGGAGAATGAAACCTTAACCATATTTTTCATATTTGATTCTTCTTACTTACTTGTTTTCTTACTTTTCTAGTTTGCTTATTTTTAAAAGTATATTTATTTTTATTGGCTGGTTATACCGCCTAATTTGTATATTAACTTTGTTTTATTTTTATTGGCTGGTTATACCGCCTAATTTAGTATATATATTTTTATTGGCTGGTTATACCGCCTAATTTAGTATATATATTTTTATTGGCTGGTTATACCGCCTTGCATCTTATTCTTATTATTTACTTTAGTTTAAATCTGGCTTCAAAAACCCCTTTTCTTTTATTGTTTTCTTTGAATGTAAGTTATAAACTAATAACTCATAAATTAAAACCCAATCCCTGAGGACTCGACCCTTGCTAACTACTATACTTACAATTGATCTTTTTAGTGCAAGGTTAAATAAGATACACTCTTTTGGGTGCATCATCACCCTTAACCAAGAAGATGTTTAGCCTAACATACGCATAAATAATATATACATAAAACTAAAAAGAAAATAAAAGAATGGAGAAGAAGAAGAAGAATAATGATGATCTTTGAGGCTCCTCCAAAAGATTATGATAGTTTGTGGCTCAAAAGATAGTATATATAGAGCTTTTTGACCTTGGAAACCCTTTCTTGCTGATCAAGAAAGCTAGGAGTCAAAGGAGTGCAAAATAGGCAAGATTTTTGAGTTTTGCAGTTTTTCCCAGTTTTGAGGACAGTAGGTCGGCTCCCTTTAGCATTATCCTTTTGTGGTGTCTCAAGCTGTTTCCCACTTCTTAAAGTTACGGCATTGGCATTTTCTCTAGGATTCACTATGGTTTGGGAAGGTAATTTTTCGAAATCCGTTGCTTGGTTTTGACTGATTGCTGTTGCCATTTGCCCAATTTGAGTCTCTATTTGGCTCATCCTTGTTGCCATTTGTCTGTTTGTATCCTTTATATCCTATTGCATTTGCAATTGATTAGTAATAAGGGATTTAACAAGTTCTGCTAGGGACTCAATTGAATTTGTTGTGGTGGTACTTGTTGTCGGGTTTGATATGGTTGTTGAACCCTTTGTTGATAACACGACTGTCTATTGTCAAATGGTGGAGGAGTAGCTTGTGATTGGTTTCCTCCATTATTTAAGTTTGGATGATCCCTCCATCCTGGATTGTAAGTGTTAGAGTAGGGATCATACTTTCTTGGTTGACCCGGGAATCCACCCATAGCATTAACATGTTCATTTGGATCATCTTGAAGTGTTGGGCACATATCAGTTTAGTGCCCTATGTTTGAACATACACCACAAGGCTTCACTTGCTGTATTAGACCTACAACCATTTGTTCCACAAGAAAAGTCAGTTTACCAAATTTTTGTTCAAGGGTTGATGTACTTACCTCACTAACTTTGTTAGGTTGTGGTGGTGGTTCATCTCTCATGTTGAATTGTTGTGAGTTGGCTGCCATGTTGGAGATGAGAAGTCTAGCAGCTTCGGGAGTTTTATCAACTAGTGCTCTCCCACTTGCTGCATCTATCATGCGTCTCTCCAAGGGCAAGAGACCTTCATAGAAATATTGGATGAGCAGTTGTTCACTTATCTGATGGTGCGAACATGATACACAAAGTTTCTTGAACCTCTCCTAATATTCATACAAGGACTCTCCATTGTATTGCCGAATCCCATATTTTTCCTTTTTAATATTGGCAGCCTTACATGCTGGGAAATATCTTTCCAAGAATGCTCTTTTCATCCCATTCCATGTAGTGATGGTCCCGGATGATAGATAGTAGAGTCATTCCTTTGCCGAGTCAGCTAGAGAGAATGGGAATGCTCTTAACTTTATTTGCTCTTTCGTGACCCCGGTTGGTCTCATACTTGAGCAAACTACATGGAATTCCTTGAGGTGCTTATTTGGATCCTCTCCTACAAAACCATGAAAAGTTAGGAGAAGATGAATCAAACCAGATTTTAGTTCAAAAGCTACCTCAAGATTAGCATATTCAATGCATAAGGGTTGTTGATCCAAACTCCTTGAGAGTTCGGTTATCAGCAGCCATCTCTCCTTGTTCCTCTTGGATAGTTTGGATCAACTCTTCGTTCGTTCATTGGTGGGAAGCTATGAATTCCCGAATTCTCCTAAGTCTTAAGTGAGGTTCTTTTTCTTTGGGAGATTGGGACATTCACTGAAAAAGAAAACAAGAAAATAAACTAATTAAAACAGAAAATAAGATTAAACCAAATAACTAATAAACTAAAAAAAAAAATCACTGGCAACGACGCCAAAAACTTGATGCACTCAAAAGTGTATATCTTATTTAATCCTTGCACTAAAAATATCAATTGTAAAGTATAGTGATTAGCAAGGGTCGAGTCCACAAGGATTGGTGTTTAGTTGAAGAATTATTAGTTTAAACTTAAATTCAATGAAAACAAAATAAAAGGGTTTTTTTTTTGTTTGAAACCAGTTTAAAAGTAAAGCAATCAATAAAAAATAAGAAAAAAAATAAATAAGAAGTGATTAGATGTGAGAAATATGGCTAAAAGTTCATTCTCCACCACTAGACAACATTAACAATCAAATTCAGATCTATCAACATCAATTATCTATCAAAGTTAACAACCGTAGATAACAACATCCTGTGTTACCCCAATCCTTCCTTAGTTTGTCGTTAAGGAGGACGAATGCCACTACTTAATCTCTACTATCAAATAACCTACGATAAACATCATTAGATTCAAAGTGATAGCAGCTTTATGATGAGAAAGATAGGTTTATCTAAGCAACAAACACATAAACATGGATTCATTCAACTTATGTTATGTTCCACTTCATAATTCTTGAAAACCCAACATAATCATGAATTACAAATTGCCACTATTGAATAGAAATCAAGGCAATTACATGGATCAAGATTCTTAAAACTAGCATTAGATAATTATCAAGATCTATCTAGTTAGCAACCTTAACAAATCAAGACAATATCATGAACAATTCTTGTAGAAGAACATAAACAACTTTGATAGAAAACTAATATATTATAGAATCTAAAAATTAATTACATAACCTGTCTAGGGCTTTGAAATCACCCTTAACCAAATAAAAGTTTAGCCTTGCATAGGCATAGTTAACATAAACATGAATATTCAAAAGAAACTAAGAAGCAAAATAAAATAAAAGAGAAGAGAATAAGAAGAAGAAGAAGAAGAAGAAGATTGATAAATAATCAATAGCATGTCATAGTTGGTGGCTCAAAATATGGCATTTATAGAGCTTTCAAGTCTTGGAAACTCTTTCTTGCTGATCAAGGAAGCTGGGAGTCAAAGGAGTGCAAAATAGGCAAGATTTTTGAGTTTTGCGGTTTTCCCAGTTTTGAGGATAGTAGGGTCAGCGCCGTGGTGCCACTTTCCAGCGCTGCGGCGCCAAGTACACTGACTTGCACTTTTTTGTTCGCTGACGTCTGTTTTACGACTGCTGCACTATCTCGCACGTCTTTGGCTGATTTGGATGACCATCCATTGTCCAATTTAGGCGTGTAAACTATCGTTGGAAAGGTATTCAAGTTATATTCAAAAGTTAAGAAGTATGTTTCTTCAAATAATGAATTTAACATAATTAGTTCCTTGCAACAAGCTCCGGAGGTCAGATCTGCCTGATCATCTAGCACTAAGAAATTGATCATTTTGACTCCCAAGTCTTCTTCCATCTTGTGATTATGATTTTGCAAGATCTTTACCATCATATTTGACATGTTTTGACTTCATCTCTTCCAAAATACTTATAATTCATAAAAATATAATAATTTGTCAAGGAACTTAAGAATTAAAGCACAAAGTATATGGAAATAATACATGAAAATGTATGCAATTACGCATTTATCAGTTTCCTTGTTGGTCAAAAGAGGTTGTACTTGTGTAGCCAAGTCTCTCCATCTCTGAGAATGTTCTTTAAATCTTTCAGTAACTTTCTTTTCCATGTTTTGCAGAGTTAGACGGTCAAGCACCATGTCCATCACATGCTTGTATTGTTCCATGAAAGCTTTGGCTAGATCCATCCAGGAACGGATCTTAGTACGGGTAAGCTGGTTATACCACTGAGTTGTGGACCCTGTCAAGCTATCTTGAAAACAGTGGATAAGCAATTTTTCATCTTCATCATGTCCTGTCATCTTCCGGCAATACATGGTCAGATATGCTGATGGGTTAGTAGTTCCGTTATATTTTTCAAAGTCTGGTACTTTGAACTTTGGAGGAATCACCAGACCGTGCACTAAACTCATCTCTTTGGCATCCAGATTGCCAAATAGCTCTGCTCCTTCAACTGCCCACAATCTTTCCTCCAGTAGCTAATATTTTTTTCTGGGATTCTGCCATTTCAACCCTCTTCAACTCAGTCATCTTTACCCTTTACTTTTCGGCAAATTCCTCAAAGTCTGGAATGTCCACATCAATTGGATCAACCCCAATATTACCCCTTTTAGGACCAAAATTATGTGCTTCAGCCGTTGGTTGGATGTAAATATAGGATGCTGTCCAAGTCGGAAGTTCATTTCCCACATGCTGGGATATCTGGCCATTCTTCTATACCACCTCTGGTCGGTCTTCCTGGTTTACTGCCCCCATTCCTGTAACTGAATTTTCCCCTGGCCATTTCTGCCTCATCATGGTATTCATCATCTCCATGAGTTTGGTCATTTATTCCCGTGACTCCTCTTGAGACTTAGCCAATTGTTCTTGAAGTTCCCTTTGAATTCTTTCCATCCTTTCAATTCTAGCAAGCTGATCGTTCTCCATAGCTCTTGCTTGAGATCGAGTATTGTAGGGGTGTCGAAAGTCTGATTCTTTCTGAGTGCGACCAATTGTACCAAAATAGTTTTAAAAACCATGGATTAGAAATTATTGACACATTTTTTATTTTATTTTATAAAAATGAATGAATAAATGACTAAATGTTAATGAATGAACAAATAAGTAAATGACTAAGTGTATGAATATGAATGAATAATTATAGAGAATAAATGAATGGACAAATAAATAAATGACTAAGTGTATGAATAATTTATGAAGAATAAATGAATGAATAATTTTAAATATAAATAAATGAATGAACAAATAAATAAATGATAAAGTGTATGAACAATTTATAAAGAATAAATGAATGAATGATTATAAATATAAATAAATGAATGAACAAACAAAATATATAAAGGAAATAACAAATGAATGATGAAGGCATTTAAAAGTACTGGCCCCGGGATAATTCCAACCAAACGGTCTTTCGATGATTTCCTGGAACTAAATACATCAAAGATAAAATATCACTTATTAGGACAATCTGATAATCTGTCTATCCTAAAAAATGCTATTACAAAACACCGGTCCTATAGTAACTCCCTCGGGTCTTGGACATTTTTTACTATCCTCTTTTGATTGCTTTGCTCTTCAATCTGACCCCTACTTGCTCACGGCACTTTGACATGTTAGCAGAAGCATCACCATGTAAGCTTTCCAGTTGATTGGCTCGGGCTTCCTCATGTTTTGCTCTCTCTTTCCAATAGTTCTTCTCATTCTTGAGGTTTTTGACCTCTTATTCCCATTCCCCGGAAGTCTTGAAGGTCCCCTCAAATCTAAGCTTGAAGCGGTACCTCTTGTTCTCCAAGTGTAATTCCTGAAGATCGCTTTTAGCAGTGTCCCTTTCTCTCTTGATCTTTTCCTTTTCTTTTTCTTGAGCTGACTCCCTATTTTTCATATCCTCAAGCTCTTCTTGCAGCCGGACAATGTCTTTGCTCATTTGGGCCTTTTCTTTTTCGAATTCTGTCCTTGCAATTTCTAACTCTGATGGCGCTTTCTTAGGTGGTGGACTCATGAACTGGACCTCTTTTCCATCTGATGTCAACAACCTATCATTAACCCTCAATCCCCTCCATACCATGTAATCAGGTGTGACGATGTCGGCATATCTAGCTACCTCTACTCGATGAGTTTCCTTCCATGCTACTACAATCTCACGTACCTTTTCCGAGTATCCATCTTTTCCATAAGCAAATTCCAAATTACTAAGGTCATGGGTCATAGGAGTAAACTGACGGGATTCCGATTGTCTTAGTACCAACAGTGGTGCATAGCTCACTCCTCCCCATACTCCCAATAAGGGAACCGAAGCTTTATCTCCGCATTTGTACAATGTCGGCATAGGAGCTATCCATGGAGCTCTCCAAATTATCATCTCAGCCCTGATATTCTAGAATATGTTGATCCATTGTTCCTCAATCCTATTTTCAAGCCAATCCCTCTTAAGAAATTCACTAATTGGTGCAAAAGACTTCCAATACGAGCGAAGAGGGAAATTCTCCTGTTTACAAAAATGGCTCTGAACCCATATGTAAAGAAGCTGTATACAATCTATAAAACACCCTTTTCCTTCCCATCTACAAAAATTCAGCGATCGAATTATTTCTACTATAATTATCGGGGCTGGGTTTATCCTCTGCTCAAGCCTCTCAAAAACATCAAATACCGCGACATCCATATACCCTAATGTCTTTGGGAAGATAACTAAACCATAGATAGCCGAAGAAAAAATATTCCTAACTGTCTCCTTACTTGAATGGTTATGGTTTAAGGTCCGTAAAATATCCCATGATATACTGTAGTTTGCCTTTTTCCGGACAACATGACTTTCGACCCAATTTCTTTCCACTCCCAGAATCTTCGACACATTTTTCTTGAAACCCGGCGTCTTTGTATCCTTTAAATAAATACGGTGGGGAATAACATTCTCAATATGCAGCAAGGTCGAATATTCCTCTATGGTTGGAGTCATATCCTATCAGTTGAAGGTAAAACACCGATAACCAGGATTCCTGAATTGCAGCACAGCCCGGATCACCTCACCATTGACCTTAACCTGAACTAACAGTGCTATGCCCCCATAAGTCTGAGTGAAGGCTTCTTTTCTGATATGTTTCATTGATTCCATATATCCATCAATTCTCGGAGATCATTTTTCCTTATAGTAAGATCAACCTCGGCTGGCAATATTGACACATATCCCATTTTCAAACAATCCCCATTACGCTGCTAACCTTTCTCGGACTGTTTCTTAACCTCTAAATGCTTCTCGACCACTGAGACATTTTGACCCTCCATGGAAGCCCTTTTGGTTGAATATTATCCCGAGACCAATAACCTTCCATGTGCAAAAAATGATGACAAGAATGCAAAAAAAAAAAAAAAAAACAACAACAACAGAAATAAAAATAAAATGAATTAGTAATGGGAATAAATTCGAATAATACAAAAAACATATAAAAATAATAATTATCCCTGAGGACGCCAATAAAATTTTGGCATTATAACACCCTTGGGACGACACACCAACACTTATTAAGGGCATTGTGATGTACGTTCATCATTGTCCGATTTTCAAAAATAAACTTATTCAGAAAGTAGAATAGAAGATAAAAGGATTGGAAATATTCCGCCATGTGTTCTTAACTTCGGGATATCTAATTGGAAATTCGGCATGGCTTCGCCCAGGTTTACTATATGAAGGTGAATTAGTTCTAAAAGCCCCGAATTGTTCCTCACTATCACCGGCAAAGGCTAGTAAGGCAGCCCGATAAAAGCAGGATCAATTCATTAGAGTCTATTTCCCTAGCCCATGCGGATTGTTAATCACGAAGGTTTAGGTAATTTAGTACTTCGGAAGTGTTTCACTAGCCCATGCGGATTGTCAATCACGACGGCTTAGTTACTTTGCTCCCACCTAAAAGGACGGAACCTAGGTATAAGACTCATGATATGTAAATGCACGTGTAGTGTAGTGTGTGAAAAGAAATAACAAACCTTTCACCACCTATTCTACATCCCTTATTCTAAATGCCCCAATAAGATTAAACAACATAAGTCATCAATTAATCAATAAATGAATATATGCACCAAAATAACCAGAGAACAATTATAATATGTATGCACATGAATATGGACATATTTAAAAACATTTTACTATTTTGAAATTATCCTTATTTTTTTTAAATATGGGAATTAAAATTAAATACCAATTAAACCAACAAAACCGAGACTTTGATAACACCCGACTAATTCTAGGCCTAACTCTCTAATAGTCCCCAATGGAGTCGCCAAGTTGTCGCAACCTAAAAAATAACAAGTCTCATCGCAAGACTTTATTATTCGTTAAGCGTGACATTAAAAAAAACGAGAAAAAGTCGACTTAATTCATCTAGAAAAACGAAGGTTTTGAAAATAACCTTGAAAAGGACATGGAGTCGCCACCAATCTTTTTTTTGGCTAGGTGTGATCGATCACCTACTAAAATCGGTTTTATAAAACATTTTAAAATTAATTAAAACATTTTTTTAAAAACCAATTTCAAGTCTGCGTTGTAAACCAGAGAAATCAAAGAAGCGGGTTCGAGACTCGGTTACGTGTGGGGAAGGATTAGCACCCCCACAACGCCCGTATAAAACGGTACCTTATTAATTGTGTTATCTCAAGTCTCGATAAAAAATTGATTTTTAATTTGATATTTAAAGTTAATTCCCAATTTAAAGAAAAACAATTCCATTTTTAATTGAAAATGATCCGAAATTTATTAATTCAATTTTTTTTCTATATTGCCAAACAAACGTGGCAAAATATATAAATTTTTATTAGTTTGAAAAACTTTCCGAATCATTCTCATTTTAAAGAAGATATTCCGTTATTAATGATAATTGATGATATCCTCCCCAGCAAACCCGGCAGAGAACTTATGAATTATTTTAACTTGGGAATATCTTTATTTTATTAAAAATCATTACCTTTTTCAAAACATTTTAAAAATATGAATATGAATATGTGTGACATAAATAAAATGACATAGCAAAGTCTACATAATATAATGCAACCTAAATGGTATGATATAATTAAAATGTCTTAGCATATTCTAAATGAAATGAAATATCCTAAGTCACATGATATATTCTAAATGAAATGAAATAACCTAGGTAACATGATATATTCTATCTGAAATGAAATATCCTATGTGACATAATATATTCTATATGAAATGAAATGACCTAGGTAGCATGATATATTCTAAATGAAATAAAATGATTTAAATGACATGGCAAATATAAATGATATGGCATATAATCTAAATGACATGAAATGACATGAAACATAAAATAATTCTATCATATAATATGCGTGAAAATAAAAATAAAAATAATAATGCATGAACATAGTATATGATAAATAATGTGACAAAAATAAATAACTAAATAAAAGCATAGGATATCATGAAATATTCAAAACCATATAATAAACAACATAACATCAAAAATATAAATCAAAAATAATAACAACATCATAGAAATTATCATAGCAAAAATCACATATTATATAAAATGCATGAATATGAAAAATGCAATGCATGAAAGTGTATTTTTTCCTTTAATTAAGGAAATCCGTATATCTAAAAAGATATTCGGCTACCTTAAAAAATATATCAAATTAAATATTCTAAAACCAAAATACTTAGTGATTGTTTGAAAACAATTTTGAAAAGCTTAGATTAAAAATAAAAACTTAGCTAAATCCTTTTTAAATGGCTCTAATTTCCTAAGTTTAAAATCCCGGACTTGACCACCCTTAACCCGAGATTTAAAAAATCATTTTTAGAGTTTAAAAAGGCTTAGAAACTACCCTAAGGCAGTAGCTACACTTCCTAATCAGCCCCCTCTAAGTAATTTAACCAAAACAAAAAAATAATTTTCCTTCAAATTCAATTCTGCCTCTATTGTCCAGTTTTAAAGCACGATTTTTTACCCTATTTTAAAAAATTCAAACAAATCTAAAATAAATACTGGAGACTTAGGACATGTAAAACTACATTAGAAAAATCTGCTTAATTTTTTGATTAAAGATGTCTGCCCAAAAAAATCGGGAAAGTAAGAGTACTGGGTGAAAAAATTGTTTTGCCAAAACACATTTTTTTACCTTTGATAAAATCATTTAAAAATCAAAGTAAAAATGTTAGAGACTCTCGTAAGGACTCAGAAACAGTAGCTAACACTTTTGAAAAGTTAGGCAAAAATTGTCTAAGTAAAAAAAATCACAAAGGTAATCAATTTTTCAACTCCTTGATTTTCCACAAGTAGCTCAAAATGAGCATGACTTTGAACCATTGATTGGTCTAAGTCATAAATCATGTGGCAAGGACATGAAATGCATGAAAATACAGCAAATATGATGCATGAAATGCATGATTTAAAACCTAAATGACATGAAAAATGCATGGCATCAATAGAATGACCTAGACCTAAATGTACTTGCATGGCATTTTGCAACCTAGGTCTAAAATGCATGAATATGCATGGCAAAGCAAACCAATCCTAAACCTAAAGAATGCATGATAATACACTAACATATAGCATGCTTAAATAAAATACACAACCAAATATCATGAAAATGCACACCTATCAACTAACATAAGAAAAATGCACACACAAAGCTTAAAAGATAGGGGTGGCCGAATGGTCTATATAAAAATAAGCATGACATTTTCAAAAACACTTAATATACTAACATGCATAGCTAAAGAATAACACTCAAATCATGCAAATATAAAGTAAAGGTATCAAAACCAATAAGCATTTTCACAAACACATGGATTACAAAATGTAAAACATAAACAAACTTAAACATTTTGAAAACAGAAAATCAAAAAATGGAAACAAGCAAGCAACCAAATTAAAACAAGCTTCACGTTTATGTATTAGAAGAAAATTTAAAGCATCAAAACTTGTTAAATATCAAGAATAACATGAAATAAAAATGCAAACAAAAACTACACTAAAAAAAGAAGCCATTCGGCCACCCTAAAAACAAAAGAAAAAAATTTCTCAAAGCTTTTTCCAAGAAAGTATAAAGAAGAACTTGAAGAAGAATATTAAAAACACTTATTTTAAAAATAAAAATAAAAAGAAACTCACCAAAATAGTAATCAAAACAGCAAATCAAGAATGGAAAATCAAAGAAAGTGCAAGAGTATGGTGCTTAAAGCAACCTCTAGAAGCTATATTGCAAGCTTTTTCTCTTCTAACTTTCTTTTCTTTTCTAAACTTTTCTTTTTGCCAACAATGGAGAGAAAATCAGACAAAACAAGAGTGAAATATAGAGTGAATAGCTGAAAATGAAAAGAGAGACACCCTTCCCTTGTAGTGGCCGAATGGCCTTATCCGTCTAGGATGTTGTCATTTTTTCTTCAACCAATTTTGATCAAAAGGCTATTGATCCAAGATGTTTAAAATGTGAAATTATCACCCTTATATTAGGCAATCAGCTATCCACAATTATAGTTGTTCAAGAATCTTAAGCCATTATGTTGACATTCTCCCTCTTCATGCATTGGTCCAAGTGGCTTAATTACAAAGGCTTAATCAAAAAATTAACTACCTTCCTCTTCATTGTTGGCCTTTTGATTAAAAATCAAAAAATATTTGCCCACCCTTGGGCCTTGGCAGGCTGACCCCTCATCTTCCAGCCCAATCTCCATTTTTTTCAAAAGGCAAGAAAAGCCCTTTTCTGTTTCTTGGGTAAAATGACCTTTTTGCCCCCCGAACGTAAATAAATAGCAAACGGACTCCAAATTCAAATTTTATTTTTTCAATACTTCCAAAATAAAAAAATTGAATTCTGGAGATTTTCAAAAATTTTCGAGCCCATTTGCTATATATTTGGATTTGTTTTCCAAAATTGCCCTTATGTGCTCACAAACTTTACCAATTTTTAAACGAGCTGCAAATCCAGATTTTTCTTCACCAATCTCTTCCAAATAATTTAAAAGTATGATCTGGAATTTTTCAAAATTTTTGGAACTCATTTGGTATTTTTTTCGGGATTTATCTGCTTGAATTACTACATAGTGGGCCCAAGATTTGGCCATTTTGCAAAAAAACTCCGAATCCGGATTTTCTTTCGCCAATATCTTCCAAATAATTTAATAATGAGATCTGAAAATTTTTAGAATTTTTGGAGTTCATTTGCTATTTTTTCGGGATTTATCTTCTTGAATTTCTGCATAGGGGACCCGGGATTTGGCCATTTTGTAAACGAACTCCGAATCCGGATTTTATTTTGCGACTCTCTTCGAAATGATTTAAGAATGAGATCTGCAAATTTTCAGAGTTTTTGGAGTTCATTTGCTATTTTTCCCAAATTTTCCAATTTTCCCTTTTGCATTCGAAACCCGATTTTACTCAAAACAAGTACAATTTTTAGATTTTCTTCAAACTGAGCCTTGGGCTATCCTTGCTTAATCACTTCTCATCAATTAGGGACTTTAGTCTTACCGAATCGAGCCATTTCTATAATTCTTCGAAATTTCACTAAAATCCACTAAAAACCCTAATTCTCGGTTTTCTTCCAAATTGACTTTTTCTTTCAGTTTTTCTTCCAAGTAGCTTCTCCATTACCCGTAGTCAGTGCTTATCTTTCATTTGGAACCTTCAATTATGACCAATTTGATCGTTTAAGCACTTTTCCCTAAATTGTTCGAACTAGGGTTTCCTTTCTACTAAATCTCCGTAACCCAACTTCCGAACTCCATATCTCTCAATATACACCTCAGATTATCAAAATTCTTTTGCCATTTTTCAATTGAACTTCAAATCTTGATTTTGAAAGTGGGTTGACTTTTTCAGTAGTTGACTTTTTAGGGTTTACTTTTTTAAGTTTGACTTTTTGTGCTCATCTTCTTAGACTAAGTCTCGGAGTACCACATGCAGGATGAAAAAAGTCTTTTTACATTTTGAAACATCCATTTAGGAAGAAAACATACCTGTTTTACTGGTCCGGACAAAATTAGGTGTCTACAATGTTCAATCCATATTAGTTGTTGTAGCTTATAGTTAACCTTATGAATTTAGAGAAACGATTTCTCCTAAATCCATCATGCTTTGGTCAAAGACTTTATCAAGTTAACCGAACCCAAGAACATATGAGATATGTCTCCAATGTCACTTAGAGTGGTGAATTCTCTCTGGATCATTCATCCATTTTTGTATAGTTCACGTCATACCCAAAACCACCCTACAATAAGCATCCCTTATTGGGACCCGTTCGTGATGGAATCAAAGTATGACACTCTCCATACAAGATAACCTGGTATCACAAGTCTGAGGACTAATTTACACGACTGGCATGTGAGAACATTTCCATAGACACTAGAGTGACAATACCAAATGGAGTTCTCACAGTGGGCAATGTTCAGTGAACTTGTTTAACAGACAAGCACCTACATGTTATCCTAAGTATCTCTCATACTTCAACCTATGAGATCGGTTGCTTACTTCATAAGTAAGAAGGCTTAACATATACTAGTATTTGAGTATTGACAATGCCTGTCTTGGCTATACCATGACTAGGAACAATTTTAGGAACAAGGCTTTGATGCATAAGGATCTCACAATTATAACTATTTATAATTCATTTGCAAGGTCATTATGTTCCATGGGCTTTATCCGATTAGTACTTGATAACTCTTTATCATCGTACTAACATGAAGGAAAACCTTGTAACACTAATTAATAGTGATGAGTTTGCATTATTAACTGTATATCCCTCGTCCAATCTGATTGTCTCTAGGGCATATACTAACACTAATATAGGGAATTTGAATGTCCGAGTAAAGGCATCCAATTGGCCATTATGAGTAAATGTATTTCTCCTTTTAAATAAGGCATTCGAATACCAATAAAAGAGGCGTCTGAATATAGTAGCGAAAATGGAAACAATATTGAAAAAGGATTGGGCATCTGAATGCCATGAGAAGGGCATCCGGATGCACGATCTAGGTAAATGGTTTTGATTTGAAAACAAAAGGGCATTCGAATGTTGCTGGCATGCCCAAGAAGAATTTTAAAACAGGCTTAAAGCAAAATCGGGGAATTCAAATGCTACCTGAGGGCATTTGATACCATTTCTAGAAATCAATTTTGAATGAAAAACAAAGGGGCATCTGAATGCCATAAGATGGGTATCTGAATGCTCACTATTGTGACATAAAAAACGAGTTGAAAACACCTTTCAAAATAATTTTAAAATGAAATTTAAAGGGTAGAACCCAGGAAAAACAAAACCAAGATTGTTTTGAAACCAAAATAAAGTTTTATTCCATTCGAATTTAAGAAAACCATGTTGAGTATCTTAGTTTTTATTTTGAAAAGAAGGATGAACAAGGGTTATTCATCATTAAACAATTTATAGCGCAGTTCTTGCTTTTTTTTTATATTTTTTTACTTTATTGTTCTTGAAATATGTTGAAAATTTGTTTTGACCAAAGATCAATGAACTTGATCTTAGCCAAAATAATGTAGGGAGGGTTTTAAAGATATTGTAAAAGGTTTAGCTTGTTTGAGGATAGCGAAGGTATTTAAATCGGATCATCTATTACTAACAGCCATTATAGTTGAGGATCATCAAACTCATAGTTTTTTTAATTTTGAAAAAAATAATTGTTGTAAAGCTCAAGCAATAACCAGCAAAAGTAACCCAATAGAAAGCATAATAAGAACAAAATAAGAGTTTGAAAAGTTAAGAAAAAGAATCAACCTTGGTTAAATAAATAATAAAAACCTTAGCCTCTTCCTTAAAATGCCTCCCACTTATTTTTCTCTTATTTATGTGGTCCCTTGAATCTAAAAAAAAGATGGCTAGATTAGAAGATGGGAGGAATGAGGGGGTGGTGTCTAAGTTACCTTTCCTTCATTTCAATTTTCAAATCTTTTTCTTTTCTTTTCCTTTTTTCCAACATTTAATTAAACATTTTCCATTTTAAGAAAATCCAATCAGGGTAAACATTAAAGCTCGGGATCAATGAAAATTCTTCCTTGTCCCAAATTTAATTTAAATTTTAAATTAAAAATTTTTATGATTTAATTTTAATTTGAAAATTAAAGCTCAAAAAGGATATACAACTTAAAACATTTAAAAATGCAAAATTGTGACCACAAAATTTACTAAATATTAAAGATGGACAAAAATAAGGTTTTTACAAAACTAAGGATCTTGAAGCGGCCACAACAAGCAAGGAGCTGAAATAAATCCATGAGTAAAGAAACACGATTACAAAAATTGAAAAAAAAAGCTAAGTTGTTAAAGCCATGGAAAACCTAACTCAACCTTGTTGAGAGAGTGTTATACTTATGAAGCACTTGAGTCGAGAAAAGAAATCAAAGCAACACTAAAACACAACCACTTCAATCCCCTAGACATATAAAAGGCGAAAACACTTGAAATCCTTTCAAGTTGTCGCCGAATGTGTCACAAAGGAGGAATGAAACTCTAAGGTATGACTACTTCAATTCCCTTGACATACAAAATGATGAAACACATGAACTCCTCTCAAGATTTCACCGAATGTGTCAGAAAAGAGGAGAAAAGAAGCATCCAAGCCGTAAAAGGCAATTCAAAGGTAGAGTCAATTCAATCCCTTTTGACATATAAAAAAGGGAAACACTTGAATGAGAGGCCTGATCAACATTCTTTCAAGATATCGCCAAATGTGTCGCAAAGGAGGAAAGAGAGAGTTGTTGAGACATCAGTTAAGGAGGCGCCCCATGAAAGTAGAATGTCTCAACCAACCTAAAGAATGGAATTCACCGCCAACCTGAAGACTAGAACTCTCCTCTAAAGGATAACGCATGGAACAAGCTAAAGCTTCGTACTCACCTGCAAAACCGGATCCAAGAGGTCTGATGCTAAACTAAAGGGTTATGGCTGGCTCCTGAAGCAACTAAGCTCTTGAGGCCGCTGGTCGAACCTCAACGGTTTGCTGCCGGCGATACATCGTACGATGCCAGACCCTTGGGTCTGTTGCGAAGGGCCACTGGTTTTGCCAGATTTCCAAGATAGAGGTCAAACCCAGAGGTCCTTGTTATCGAACCTCTCAGGGTTTCCTAGTCTCCGGAGGGAGCCGACCTAGCAAAAGCTCCTAGGAGAACTTAAACGATCGAGTTTGAGACAGATCCCGAGAACAATACCAAACTATTAAGGAGAACTCAAAACATGAGATTGACTTCATAACCATAAAGAGTTTGATGATGATGCTACTCAAACTTAAGAAGTCCAATAATGTCGAATCTTCTTGAGATTTGTAGCTAGGTTACACACACTGTTGCTGGACATAAGTCACATAAGTTCGAAGTCCCAAACCAGTGGATATCATTGAACTAATAAAGTTCACTGACCCTTGAGGTTTGATACCGAATTGGACGTAAGATTCGTTGCCCCTCGTGACCCACAGATTGGTGTCGATCATCGAAGGAAGACTACACGTCGAAGTAACCCTAGTTTTCTTGAAACATCAGAAGTCAGGTTTTAAACAAATAAATTTGTGGATAAAATCACAAGATATGAGGCGAACTCGTTCTCTAAAACATTGACCACAATGAATTCCAGTTAAAAGATGTCATTTAAAAATTATACTAACAGTTAACTTTCAAATAAGAAATAATACCAATAAGAGGCATGCCTTTTGAAGAGTTCACATACGGAGGCTTACGCCCCATGTGAACCGCATAATGAAGCATGGCCCAAAGAAGATCACATAAAGGTCCCCGATGTGAACCACATAAGAAGACACATGCCCCATATAGGCTTCACATAAGGAGGATTGGTCCAAAGAAGCTCTCATGAGATCCCTGGACGTAAACCACATAATGAAGAATGACTAAAAGAAGCTCACATAAGGGCCTCTTGATGTGAATCATATAAGGAGGCACACGTCCCATATAGGCTTCAGATATGGAGGAACAGTCCAAAGAAGATCTCATGAGATCCCCTAACGTGAACCACAAAAGGAGGCACACGCCCCATAAAGAGTTCACATAAGGAGCCATGCCTCAAGTGAATCTCGTAAAGACAATAAAGTGACATTGACCACAAATAGACTCCATGCAAAGGGCATCACTTGAGATGTCATCAAGATCAGACTCCATACGAAGAGATTAGCTAGACACGAGCTTTACATAAAGAGCATCGCCTAAAGAAGGGCAATGACCTCCCAAGGATATTCCAGCAAGAAGAAAGCCCACATCTTAGATGGGAAATACGATCCAAAGGAAAAGTCATTTAAGGAGCTCTCAAAGTGAACTTGTTTTTGAACATTTTCAAAATAACTATGGGATAGAATCCCATATAGGAAAAGAACAAAGGCAATAATGTTTTTTAAATATAGAGAAGTGAATGGCTTTAGTAGTTGGATAACAAGTGGGCTCAAGTGAAAATTGGACCATGGCTAGCTTGGATGGTCTAGTAATATATTAATTTTATATATTAATATATTATAAAGGCACTTGGCACTTGGGTACTTGGCACGTGCACGTGTAGCTAATAATTAATTTTTTAATTAATTAATTTTTGCCTGTTTTAGACAAGAGCTGGCTGGATTTCCAACAGACAGATTCGTGTCTGAACAATATGCTGCCTGTTTGTTTCAAAAAGACAGATTTGTTCAGACAAGTCTTGCCTGTACAAGAAACAACCTATCTGCTTGAAACATACAGATTCATTTAGACCAGTTGTGTCTGTACGAACAGACATGTAATAGCCTAAAAATGTTTCTCTGATTTTCAAAAGTCTACACACTAAAAACATTATTTTGTTTTTATTCTCCCTCCTTCTTCAAGATATTTCTCAGATTCTTCTATAAAGGATTGCTGCAGAAATTCTTTGTAAAAGTTTGATAGTTTTGTTATACACTGCTCAGTGCTCAGTGGATTGGTTTCGTCAGTGCAATACGAAATCAGTCATTGGGCTTCATTGTACCCTCGAGGTTTATACGCCGGTAACTCCTTTGCACACCTACGGTGGGGGCAAATAAAAGCTTAAAGATAGTGGCATTGGTACACGCCTTGAAGCCTTGTTCGTTTTGATTCCAGAAGTTCTGTTCTAACAATTTTAAGGTTTTATTTTGGTTCAATAATGGCTACTATTGAAACTGGAACACTGAGGGAGTTAGCTTCCAATTTTGTGAAACTGGATTGTTTTGATGGTGGCAATTTTCGAAGATGGCAGAAGAAGATGCATTTCTTACTTTCAACTTTGAAGATTGCTTATGTTCTGAATACTCCCAGACCAGAAGAAAATGAAACAGAATCTGTTGCTGCAACGAGAGAAAGACAAAAATGGGACAATGCAGATTACATGTGCATAGGACATATTCTGAATGGTCTGTCAGATGGCTTGTTCGATACTTACCAGAACGAGGCTACTGCAAAGGAGTTGTGGGACAAATTGGAGACCAGGTATATGACAAAAGATGCAACAATTAAGAAGTTTCTTGTAAGTTGTTTCAATAATTATCATATGGTTGATGGTCGGTCTGTTATTGAACAACTTCTAGAAATTGAAAGAATGATTAATCAGTTTAAACAGTATAAGATGAATATGGATGAAACTATTATTGTATCCTCTATTATAGACAAACTTCCTCCGTCTTGGAAAGACTTTAAAAGAAGTGTGAAACATAAGAAAGCGGAAATCACTCTTGAAGCTTTGGCTAATCATCTTCGAATTCAAGAGGAACAGAGAAAGCAAGATCAGAATTATGATTCTGGAAATGCCAAAGTACATGTTGTGGAGGAAGGGCATACCGCTAAACCTGCCAAGAGAAAGTTCAAACAGATTGCTAGTGCACCTAAATTAAAGAACGAATTCAAGAAGAAACAAAAAGGCTCATGCTATCATTTTGGAAAGCCTGGACATTTCAAGAATGAATGTCGGTTCTTAAATAAGAAATATACTTCTTCAAAACCTGCTGCTACCGAAAAATTTGTGGCCATGATTTCTGAAGTTAATATGGTTGAAGAAAATGAAGCACGGTGGATTGATTCGGGAGCAACTAAACATGTATGCAAGGATAAAAGCATGTTCACAAAGTTCGCACCAAGTGAACATGATAGTGTCTTATACATGGGAAACTCTTCTACAACAACTATTAAAGGCAAAGGGTCTGTTGAACTAGAATTCACTTCTAGAAAAGTTTTAACTTTGAATGATGTATACTATGTACCAGAAGTTAGGATGAATTTAGTGTCTGGAAGTCTATTGAATAAGTTTGGTTTTAAACTTGTATTTAAGGCAGATAAGTTTATTCTGTCCAAGGGAGGAACTTTTGTTGGGAAAGGGTATATGTATGAGGGTATGTTCAAACTCAATGTTATTAATAATAATAAGGATGTTGTTTCTACTTATATGGTTGAATCTTCTTTATGGCATTATAGATTAGGCCATTTGAATTATAGAAAATTGAATGACATGTATAAGTTAGAATTGATTCCTGTTTTTATTAATAACATTGAAAAATGCAATACATGCATGTTGACTAAGATAACCAGAAATCCTTTTCCTAAAGTTCAAAGAAATAGAAAAATGCTTGAATTAGTACATAGTGATGTATGTGATTTGCATAGTACTCTTTCATTGAGTGGAAAGAAATATTTTGCAACATTTATTGAAGATTCTTCTAGATATTGCTATGTATATTTGTTGGATTCAAAGGATGAAGTACTTGATAAATTTAAAATTTATAAATCTGAAGTTGAGCTTCATTGTGAAACTTTTATCAAGTGCTTGAGATTGGATAGAGGTGTAGAATATTATAGTCCAAGCTATTTTGAATCCACTTGGATAGTCCATCAAGTTTCAGCACCATACACACCACAACAAAATGGTGTGGTTGAAAGGAAAAATAGGGTCTTGACTGAAATGGTAAATTCTATGTTATCATATTCTGGTCTTGGACAAGGTTTTTGGGGAGAAGCTATATTAACAGCTTGTCATATATTAAATAGAGTTCCTAACAAGGAAACTAAAATAACCCCATTTGAAAAATGGAAGAAAAAGAAACCAAACCTTGATTATTTGAAAGTTTGGGGCTGTAAAGCTATAGTTAAAATTCCGGAACCTAAAAGGAAAAAGTTAGGTGAAAAAGGAATCGAATGCATATTTATAGGATATGCACATAACAGTAAAACATATAGGTTCATGGTAATTGAACCAAATAATTCAATTTCAATTAATACTGTTATTGAATCAAGAGATGCAATTTTTTATGAAACTATATTTAAATCTATTTCAAGACAACTACAACCACTACAATTAAATCATTCTACAAATGAGAAAGAAATTCCATTGGAACAAAGTGAAAATGATGAACCTTGTCAAGAAATAAGGAAAAGCAAAAGGATTAAAAAGACAAAAGATTTTGGACCAGATTTCTTTATGTTCTTTGTAGAAGGAAAAGGTGAAAGCATAGACAGTAAAATTCCTTATTATTTTAATGAGGAATCTGACCCTGTTACATATGAAAAGGCAATGAAATCTCAAGATTCTGCTTTCTGGAAAGAAGCAACAAACGATGAGATGGATTCAGTAATGGGAAATAAAACTTGGATCTTAGTTAATCTTTCACCAGGTTCCAAACCAATAGGTTGTAAATGGATTTTCAAAAAGAAATTGAAGGTGGATGGAACCATAGACAAATTTAAAGCAAGGTTAGTAGCCAAAGGCTTTACACAAAAGCAAGGAGTTGACTACTTTGATACTTATGCTCCAGTAGCTAGAATTGCTACAATTAGACTCTTAATTTCACTTACCTCTATCTATAATTTGGTTATTCACCAAATGGATGTTAAGACATCATTTTTAAATGGTGAATTAGAAGAGGAAGTATACATGGAACAACCAGAAGGGTTTGTTATTTCTGGTCAAGAGCATAAGGTTTGTAAGCTTGTTAAATCCTTATATGGGCTTAAGCAAGCACCAAAGCAATGGCACCAAAAATTTGATGATGTTGTTTTAGCTAATGGCTATACAATAAATGAATCTGATAAATGCATATATAGCAAATTTCAAAATGGCAAAGGAGTCATAATTTGCTTGTATGTAGATGACATGCTTATATTTGGCACGGATTTGGAACAAGTTGAGGATACAAAGAAATTTTTGTCAAATAACTTTGCAATGAAAGATATGGGTATAGTGGATGTTATTCTCGGAATTAAAATAATCCAAGATGAAAGCACCATAGCATTGACACAATCACATTACATTGAAAAGGTGCTTAAAAGGTTTGATCTCTTTGATTGTATACCAGCATCTACACCTATGGATCCTCGAACAAAATTAATATCAAATGCTGGTAGGAAAATTGATCAGATGCAATATGCAAGTGTAATTGGTTGTCTTATGTATATAATGACATGTACAAGGCCAGATATTGCATTTGCTGTTGGGAAATTAAGTAGGTACACAAGTAATCCAAGTAATTTGTATTGGCAAGCAGTAAATAGAGTACTTAGGTACTTAAAGAAAACTATTAACTATGTACTTTGCTATAGTGGATATCATTCAGTTCTAGAAGGGTATTTGGATGCTAGTTGGATTACAAGCATGGAAGATCATGCTTCTACAAGTGGATGGATCTTCATTCCTGGTGGAGATGCTATTTCTTGGGGTTCCAAGAAACAAACATGTATAACAGATTCCACCATGGCAGCCGAGTTTATTGCATTAGCTGCTGCCACTAAAGAAGCTGAATGGTTAAGGAATTTATTATATGATGTACCTATACGGCCTAAACCAATTTCACCAATTTCTATCCGTTGTGATAGTAAAGCTAATCTAGCAAAGGCATATAGCCAAGTATATAATGGATAGTCTAGACATATTGGGTTGAGACATAGTTTTGTCCGACAATTAATTTCTGATGGAGTGATCACTGTAACCTTTGTGAGGTCAAGTGAAAACTTGGCGGATCCTTTGACCAAGAGTCTTGCTAGAGATATAGTAAATAAGACCTCAGAGGGGATGGGACTCAAGCCCATAAATTGAACTCACCCATGATGGAAACTCGACTCAACGCTTGGTATAACTTCAAGTCTTGAGTTCAATGAGACAAAGTACATCATCTGTATATGACTGCTAGCACTATAAATATATATAATATTCCATCCCAAGTAAAAGTGCTAGGTAACCGTAATGGTAAAGGAAAGATGATCTATATACTCTTAATAGACCCATAACATAAATATGTTAGAGTGTTATAGTTACGGGAACACTCTCGATGGGATCTACCTATGTGAGTGTGAAGTGTGGCCGCTTCTAGGAGTTCAAGGGCTTGGCTCTAACAGCACTCATGAAAAGAGGACACAGACACATGGCCATAAAAGTGTCCCCGGATACTGTGCATTTACTGGTGTTCAAATCTTTGTGTGAGACGTGTTCGGTTAATCAAATGGAATAGCTGGTTCAAAGCATAGTCTACCATGCAATTTCGATTAACTTTAACATGTTTTAACTAAGTAAAGGTTCAATCGTAAGACACCTTCATTTATGCAATTGATTTCCAAAATTATCAAAATCTGGACTATTTTGAAAATGGGGGGAGATTGTTGAACACTTTCAAAATAACTATGGGATAGAATCCCATATAGGAAAAGAACAAAGGCAATAATGTTCTTTAAATATAGAGTGAATGGCTTTAGTAGTTGGATAACAACTGGCCTCAATTGAAAATTGGACCATGGCTAGCTTGGATGGTCTTGTAATATATTAATTTTATATATTAATATATTATAAAGGCACTTGGCACTTGGGCACTTGGCACATGCACGTGTAGCTAATAATTAATTTATTAATTAATTATTTTCTGCCCGTTTTAGACAATAGTTGGCCGGATTTTCCAACAGATAGATTTGTTCAGACAGATTCGTGTCTGAACAATATGTTGCCTGTTTGTTTCAAACAGACATATCTGATCAGACAAGTCTTGTTTGTACAAGAAGCAGCCTATCTGCTTGAAATAGACAGATACATTTAGACCAGTTGTGTCTGTAAGAACAGACATGTAATAGCCTATAAATGCTTCTCTGGTTTTCAGAAGTGTACACACTGAAAATATTATTTTGTTTTTATTCTCCCTCATTCTTCAAGATATTTCTTAGATTCTTCTATAAAGGATTGCTGCAGAAATTCTTTGTAAAAGTTTGATAGTTTTGTTTTAAACTACTCAGTGCTCAGTGGTTTCGTCAGTGCAATACGAAATCAATCATTGGGCTTCATTGTATCCTCGAGGTTTATACACCGGTAACTCCTTTGCACACCTACGGTGGGGGTAAATAAAACCTTAAAGATAGTGGCATTGATACACGCCTTGAAGCCTTGTTCGTTTTGATTCCAGAAGTTCTGTTCTAACACTTCACATAAAAAAAAGTTGGCTAAAGTGAAGCTGGACCTAAATGAAGTCAAAAGAAACTTCACATAAATAAAAATCGACCATAACAAAGCCACTTGAGGGCTTCCCAAAGCAAATATCACACGAGGACTCCCCAAAGTGAAGCTCACATGAGGACTCCCCGAAGTGAAGAACAAATGAGGACTCTCGTAGTGAAAATCACAGAGTGCTTCCCGAAGTGAGAATCACATGAGACCTCCATGAAGTGGCGCACACATAGGAGAAATAGCCCAAGAAAAGCATTGCAAATGATCGTTCATTTGAACTCCATAGAGAGGAGTACGACCACCGATAATGACCACTTAAGTACAAGCTTTGCAAATGATCGTTCATTTGAACTCCATGGAGAGGAGTACGACCATTGATGAGGTTGAACTTCAAAGGAGGGAGTAGAACCCTTGGAGAAACCATTGTAATGTGTTTTAAGTCCCTATAGTCCAAGAACATGTTATTTTAAGGGGCCATATCAGGAGCAATGTGTTCAGCAAGATAAAAGGCATACAAGCAATAAAGAAAGAAGAAAGAAGAAGTTGAGTATGAAGAGAAAAATAAATAAGAAATTTTTCTAAAATCTCGACTACTTCATCCCATGTTAAAAGTGGTGGCCATTACAAAAGGAGGCCACTATTCATCCGATCACTATAAGCCATCACAAGAGGAAGCCCATGAAACAAAAAGGACTCTCATCTTCGACAAGTGATGGAATGAAGCGATCGCAAAAAATAAAACCAAAAGTAACTAAGGCCTTAGGCAATAAATATGTACAAGAATGATGTTCGAATGTGATACCAAGGCAACAATGGCCATGGACAAATGAAAAAATATACAAGGTAGAAGCAACAACAAAAGCTTTAGAACCAAACTAAAGAGAGTTCAAAACAACTAAAGTAAGGAAAACTAAACTTCAATGGCATCATCGTCATCAACAGCAGGAATGACCTCATCTCCTTCGCACATAGCAGTCTTTTCCTCTTCCTCGACCTCGCCCTTGGTCGTAACTTCAGCCTCTTTGCTTGACTTAACAAATTTTCCCTCTTTGGGTGCCTTTTCCCCTGATGAAAGTTCACATGACTTGCTAGGGCATGGAAGAGTTGAAGGTCTAGGAATAGCAAGAGATACGAACTCACGTCGGCAGGCCTTGACCACCTCAATCGTCAAGTACTTTGGGAAAATCGTATCAAGAAAGTCTCGTCGCACTTGCTCAAAACAAAGCTTGAAGTTAAAATTTTGAGCACCAAGGTTGGCGAAAACGGTGTCCTTGGTAATCTTTGGAGAAGCCTTGTATTCGACAATAGTATCCTCATTGCTCCATTTAGCCTATTGATCTCCTTGTTATGATTTTTGGCCAAATGATCAAGGTCATTCTTGATGCGTCTCTTCACCTTGGCCAATTGAGCTTCAAACTTGTCTCACTCTTTCTGTAGGCGGCCCCCGTTAATGCAAGAGACTCTGCCAACTTTTCCTTGGCCTCAACAACGATCTTTGAGTGGATGGCCTCAAGAAGATTATTGTGGGCATTAAGCTTATCACACTGAGATGCGACTGCAAGCTACTTGAACAGAGCCTACAAAAATGAAACAAAGAAGTAAGCACAACCAATAAAAGCAGACAAAGCATTAATAAAGGAAGTAAAAAGAACTAAGCAAGAAAGGTACCTGATATTGCTCGTGGACGAGGGAATGGCTAGCAATAGAAACATCCACTCAAAAGTAAAAAAAAAAAATCATTGTGGTCTTCAAGAAAAAGCATCCCCTACGCCAAGGCAAAGGCGATAGCACCACTACATGTTCATCTGAGCGAAAGCCCCTTCGGATTCCTTCCATATGCTTGTGGGCACAGCCTCATGCGTGGACAATGATTCCGAACCTAAGGGAAGTAATGACAACAACCTTAAAGCAATGGAAATAAGAAAAATAAAGCTTATCATAAGGAAGAAATAAATTGCAAGAAATAAAACTAAATATGGAACACAACCATACCTCGGATAGTAGGAAAAGTCTTTGAACTCAACTACTGTAGTCACCTTGGGAGCATCTCTCATCTTCTTTTTGCTAGGAGCGGCCTCGGGATGAGGAACTTTCTATTAACCATCTCTGTCGCTAGTGGGACGTCAATTTGAATAAAAGCTTAAAAAAGAATGCTCTCGTCAAGCCTGGTCATATGTGAAATCAAAAACACAAAGCAAGTAGTCCTAAACCCTAAACGTTAAACCCAAGTAGTCCTAATCGGCCATCACTATCCTTAGAGCTGGAGGAAGGACAAAGAGTTTGTGTTTCCACCTCTTCCAGGAGGTGGGGAAGTGATTAAACAACTTTATCCTAGGCCGAGTGGTGTGTTGTCGGAGGCAACCAAAAATAAAACCTTTATTCCTAAAATACATGTAGTAGTGCAAGCAAGGATCGTTCCCTCGGAGAGTGTTTAGCCTAGTCTTATACTATGTGAACAAGGATGGGGGGTGTTTTGTGTATAACTAAAATAATATTAAGAAGAACAAATAAGGAACAATTAAAAAAAATTTGAAATCAATCAAAAGAACAAACATTGGTCTAAGTCAGCATTCACCATTGGAATTTCACAACTGATCATCGATGCAAGTATATATCAATTCATATTTTGAATATTCACCATTGGAACTATTTTCCTATCTCTCCTTAGTCATAGTTAATTAGAAAACAAGCAATCTGATTAACCTTAACTAATAAACAACCCAAACAAGCGCTAAAGGTTTAACCTAGTAGCAACCTTAGGAACTAGAGAAATCGGTGAAGCTAAACAACACAAGCACAAGCGGTTTGCATTTAATTTTGTCAAGCATTCTTCCTAAGACCTAATAATTTCTGACGCAGCAAATCATTAAATTTTAGTTGCTTCATAAGTTAGAGGAATCAAACAATTACGGATTTGAAATGTATCTAACTTAGCAGTAGATTGCAACGAATAATAAAGTAGTAGGCCTCATAGTAATTAAACGAGACAATCATGAAAATAGATTCAGAAGAACATCTGATACTCAAAGCATGAATTGAACAATAAAAACAAATTAGATCTCACAGTTTTATTGATTCCAAGGCTTCCGTTTCCTTCGACCAATTATGAAAGCTAGCCGCGCAGGGCCATGATAAAAACTCAAAGGAGAAGAAAAAGAAGGAAAAAGAGGAATACGTTTAAGAAGAAAAGAGAGGAATGATAAAAATCTGATGACCCCCCCTTTTATAAAACGTTCAGCCCCCCCATCCTTCTTAGAAGCCTATCTCAATCTCCTAAAAATATTCTAAGCATTATCCAAAGATAATAATATAATATCCAAATCTGATTATTTAAATAAAAGATAAAGTCCTAATATAACTAGGAAAGTGGTATTATCAGCTGGAATTTTCGTGCACCAAATCTGTAAACTTCCGCAAATAAATCCCATCAAATCCGCCTATTAGAATTGCATGATAAGGAACGTTCCAGCTGAAAACAGTGTAGGTTCAGTAAATTAAAGCCCAATTTAGACCTTGATGCATACAGTATCGCTCAAAACGCAAAACATAAAAGTTGTAGAGCTTTCTATTGGTGTTCCATATCATCTTGAATCATCTCAATCGGAGCTCGGATGATAGAGTTATGTCCAAAGTACGAAGTGATGTCGAAACTGTCCAAAATCGCCCAATTAGCTTTGTTTTGCATTTGATGCCTCCATTCGCATCCTAAATCAAAATATAAGAATAATGAGTACATTTAGGCACCAAATAAGTATAAAAGATTAAACATTAAGGGAGAAATATATGACATTTTGCATTCTCATCAAATTCCCCCACACTTTAACTTTTGCTCACCCTCGGGCAAAACTCAAATTCACTTTCCCAAGAACACTAAGGTTACAACACCATCAACAAAGAACAACTAAGCTCTTCCAAACTCATAACATATCATGAACAAACATCTCTAAACAACTTACAATTACTTAGTAAGCATTTTCACAAGAAGATGGAGTAAACTAAATACATAGACCCTCACGAAAATAAACATTCGACTCTCATGTGTTTGAAGGGTACGTGTTTCGCTCATATTCATTCCAATGGAAATAATCTACCATAGGCTTGCATATCTTCTCATTCTCCACCATTGGGATCACATGCATAACACGAATCATAAGGACTTTTTTAAGGGTTGTAACAGGGTTTAGGATTAAGGTGGGAAATATTTGGGAGTGTAGTTCAAAAGCTATCGAAACTAGTGGAGCAAAAATGAATCAACTCAAGATTGAATATATAAGACATGTAAAACCAATCACTCATTCAGCAGCTTTCACCTTGTATATATCATGTATAAATAGACCCCTTTATTGGAATTTTAGGAGGAATTATGAACATAGACAGTTTGTAATATAAAAAGCAATTTCCTCCATCACTTTTTTTTTTTTACTCAATAAAAAATCATTAAATGAACTCACTAATTGAGAATGAGAACATGTTCCATTTCACCAGTCATAGCCATACCACAAATCCAGACACCCCACACTTATTTCTTGCACACCCATACATATCATAATGATGAACAATGCTCCACTAGCTTTACGGCTTGGGTTGTTTTGGGGGTTTAAAGCTTGTAACGTGGGTTCATAATAGACAATAAAGCTTAAAGGGGTTCAACAAAGGGAAAAATTAATTACAAGGTAGGCTATTAGGCTTATGTAGCTTATAACAAAGAGGGCCTTAATCATTTTCATGCATGCATGTGTCAATATGACCTCAAAGAGAATCAAGGTAAGTTCTAGAGAAACAAATCCATGGAAGAATATCTCACATGAAAGAAAATAGTGAGACTGATAATGATGTGTGAGTTTAAAGGCTCAAAATCTCACTGGTTTTTGTCTACCAAATTTAGTCACTACTATTCTCAAGGAAAATAACTAGACTAATTAATTATAAGTTGGAAGATTACTTATTCAATCATGTTATGAATTTTTCAGGCTTAATTGAATCTTTCTCATGACATACTAAATCCCCTCCCCCACACTTAAAACTTACATTGTTCCTAGTGTAAGGTGAAATGCAAAGAAAAGGGAAAAATATCCAAAATATAAATGAGAGAATAAGAAAACAAACTCCCCTTGGGTTGCCTCCCAAGCAGCGCCTTTGTTTATTGTTGTTGGCTCGACTCAAGTCATTCTTCTTCAATCAGTATAAATTGGATCTTCAAGGTCCAATTTTTCCATATTCTCTACTTGGAAACCTTCATAGAAAGTCTTAAGTCTATGGCCATTCACTTTGAACATTTTAGAAGTTGCTAAACTTTCAATTTCAACTGCACCATAAGGAAAAATATTAGTGACAACAAAAGGTCCAATCCAACGAGAACGCAACTTACCTAGAAGCAAACGAAGCCGTGAATGGTATAGAAGAAATTTTTGACCAACTTTAAACTCCTTCCTAGAGATCATTTTGTCGTGAAAGCCTTTGTCTTTTCCTTGTAAATCCTTGCAGTCTCATAGGCATCATTGCGAATTTCCTCTAACTCTTGTAGTTGCAACTTCCTGTGTTCTCCACTTTCATCCATCTTCATGTTGAAACTCTTGATAGCCCAATAAGCCTTGTGTTCTAACTCAACTTGAAGGTGGCATGGTTTCCCAAACACCAACCGATAAGGTGACATACCAATCGGCGTTTTATATGCAGTCCTATACGCCCACAAGGCATCATCCAAGCACAAACTCCAATCTTTTCTACTTGGATTGACCGTCTTTTCAATGATGGACTTGATCTCTCTATTTGACACTTCCGCTTGTCCATTAGTTTATGGATGATAGGCAGTGGACACCTTATGGGTCACATGGTACTTTCTTAGCAAAGTCTCCACAGTTCGATTACAAAAGTGAGTGCCTTGATCACTTATTAGAGCTCTTGGAATTCCAAACCTGGAGAATATGTTAGACTTGATAAAATCTGTAACAACTTTAGAATCATCAGTCTTGGTGGCTTTAGTTTCCACCCATTTCAAGACATAATCAACAACAAGCAAAATATAAATATAACCGAAAGATACAGGGAACGATCCCATGAAATCGATGCCCCAAACATAAAAAATTTTGCAAAAATTATATGGGGGTTTGTGGCATCTCATTCCTTTGGGATATATTACCTGTCCTTTGACAATTATCGCATGACTTACAAAAAGAATATGAATCTCGAAATAAAGATGGCCAATAGAAACCACATTCTAGCACTTTTCTCGCCGTCCTTTTAGCTCCAAAGTGACCTTCACAAGCATAAGTATGAAAAAAGGTGAGAATAGAAATAATTTCATTTTCAAAAACGCACCTTCTTATCACATGATCTGCACAATGCCTCCATAAGTATGGGTCATCCACACATAGTATTTAGTATCACTCTTGATTTTATCTCTTCGAGCCTTGGACAAACCAGGAGGTAACATATTAGTGACCAAAAAAATTTACAATATTCGCATAACAGGGTAATGTCAAACTCACGGGTAATAATTACTCGTCAGGGAACGTTTCTTACAAACAAAGTTCATCCTCCACATGAACTAACGACTCAAATGATCTGCGACAAAATTTTTTGTCCCTCTTTTGTCTTCGATCTCCAAATTAAATTCACTCAAGAGAAGTATCCATCTTATTAATCCTCGTTTTGCCTCTTTCTTTGTCATCAAAAAACGAAGAGCTGCATGATCAGAGTAAACAATGATTTTAGTACCAAGCAAATAAAATCGAAACTTTTCTAAAGCAAAAACAACAGCTAAATGTTCTTTTCCAGTAGTAGAGTAACTTCTCTAGGCATCATTCAAAGTCTTTGAAGCATAATAAATGGCATGAGACGCTTTTCCAATTCTTTGACCCAAAACAGTGCCTACTGCATAATCACTTGCGTCGCACATTATCTCGAAAGGAATATTCCAATCAGGGGGCTGGATAACTGGGGTAGAAGTCAACAGTTCCTTTAGCTTATCAAACGCCTTTTTACATGCCTCATTGAACTCAAAAGCCACATCGTTTTGTAGCAACTTGCATAGGGGCAATGCTATTTTGGTGAAGTCCTTTATGAATCTTCGGTAAAAACCTGCATGTCCAAGAAAGAACGAACTTCCCGCACACTAGTGGGATAAGGTAAAGATTGAATAACATCAACTTTGGCTTTATCTACCTCAATTCCCCTAGATGAAACAACATGACCCAAAACTATACCTTGTTCAACCATAAAATGACATTTTTTAGAATTTAACACAAGGTTAGTTTCTATGCATCTTTGAAGAACAAGTGTAAGGTTATTCAAACAATTATCAAATGAGTCTCCATAAACCATGAAGTCATCCATAAAGACTTCTATGATATGTTCAATATAATCTGAAAATATACTAACCATACACCTTTAGAAAGTGGCTGGGGCGTTGCAAAGGCCAAAGGGCATGCGACGATATGCAAAAGTTTCAAATGGGCATGTAAAAGTCAATTTTTCTTGATCCTCCGAGGCAATTGCAATCTAAAAATAACCTGAATAACCATCAAGGAAACAATAGTAAGAATGACCAGCCAACATTTCAAGCATTTGGTCAATAAAGGGTAAAGGGAAGTGGTCCTTGCGGGTTACAACATTTAATTTTCTACAATCTATACAAACCCGCCACCCATTCTGAACACGGGTAGGAACTAAATCATCATTCTGATTTTTCACAAAAATTATTCCAGTCTTTTAGGAACCACTTGAACCGGGCTAACCCAATTGCTATTCGAAATAGGATAAATCACTCCAACTTCAAGACGTTTGAGGATCTCTTTCTTCACTACATCCATCATGGGCGGGCTCAATCTTCTTTGCGGTTGACGAGAAGGTTTTTCTCCTTCTTCAAGTAAGATACGATGCATGCATGTAGACGGACTAATTCCTTTAATATCCGTAACTATCTATCCAATAGCCGTCTTATGCTCCTTCAGGATCTGTACAAGCTTTTCTTCTTGCGATGCACTAAGTTTAGTGGAAATTATCACTAGTAACGTTCCTCCGTCTCCAAGGAACATGTACTTGAGGTAAATGCGGAAATGCTTCAAATCTGGAATGGGGGCCTGTAAAATCGAGGGTAAAGGCCTCTCGTTAGAAATTGGTAATGCAATGTAAGAAACGTTACCTGACTGCTGTAACTTCGAAAAATCATTCAATGCTACAATAGTTTCCTGCAAATCAGTATTCAATGCTAATTCCTCATTCTCTTTCTCAAGATGCTTACTAATGGCAACTTCCAATCCATCTTTTCCATCAAGTTCAAAAATTGCCTGTGCTAAAGAATCAATCACATCAATAGAATAAACAATATTATCATCACCAGGATATTTCATGGCATCATAAATATTAAACTTAATAATTTCACCATCAAATTCCATGGTAAGTGTGCCATTATGAACATGTATCTTGGTCCTAGATATTTTTAGGAATGGTCTTCCTAACAAAATAGGGGCAGTTTGATCACCATTTTCCATATCAAGTACATAGAAATCAGTATTGAACCAAATCATTAATTTGCACAAAAACATCCTTAACTACATCCTTAGGATAAGCGTTAGATCTATCAGCCAATTGAATCACAACACCAGTTTTATTGAAAGGATCAAGTTTCAACGAAGCATATATAGAATATGGCATGGCATTGATAGAAGCGCCTAAATCTATCATGGCATTCTCAACTCTTGTGTTACCTATCGTACAAGGGATAGTAAACGTACCTGGATCTTTGCACTTCGTAGGGAGTTTTCTTTGAATAACTGTAGAAACATTCTCCCCTACTCTTACCTTCTCACCTTCTCACATCCTTTAAGTTTTTGTTTCCTCTTAATTGTACACAGTTCTTTCAGGAATTTAGCATAACAAGGTACTTGTTTAATAGCATCTAAAAGTGGAATATTTACCTCGCATCTACGAAAAGTCTCATATAAATCTTTATTTTGCTCATCTTTTCTAGATTCTGCTAAAGCCTAAGGAAAAGAAGATATTGGTTTATAATCAGAAAGATGCGAAAACTTATACTTAGGTACGTCATCGTCATTGGGAACGTTCCTGTCGGCAACGACGTTCCTCTTATTTTCTTGCTTTGACAATGCAGGGGCTGCCTTTACTGGAATCTCAACCTCTTGACCACTTCTCAAAACGATTGCACTTGCATTTTCTCTTGGATTTACTATAGTTTGAGAGGGTAATTTCCCCGCACATTGCACCTCTAGCTGACTAATTGCGGTTGCCATCTGGCCCATTTGATTTTCCAAACTTTGAATACTGGCCCTCGCCTCTTGTTGAAATTGTTTCGTCTCCTATTGAAACTGCAAAGTATTAGTGGCGAGAGACTTAACAATATCTTCTAAAGACATAAAAGAGTTAGAAGTTTGGCCTAGTTGTTGTCTAGGGGGATATGGCTACTTATATTGCTGGTAACTTGGGCGGTTTTGAGTCACAGGCTGATTTACTTGTGGATTCCTATAGCTAAGATGGGGGTGATCCCTCTATCCCGGATATACGTGCTCGAATAGGGATCATACTTTCTTTGTGGTTGTCCAGGAAAATCGCCTGTCGCATTCACTTGCTCACTGGGCTCCTTTTGAAGAGTTGGGCACATATCGGTTGGATGCTCTACTACCGAACAAATCCCACAAGCTTTCACCATTTGCATATTACCTATAGCCATTTGACGAACAAGAGAAGTTAGACTAGCAATTTGTTGTTTGAGGGAGGAAATATTTGCCTCATTAACATGCTTAGATGGAAGGTCAAGCATCGTGCCGAATTGCTGAGATTTGGCCGCCATATTTGCAATCAAGTTTCTCGCGGCCTCAGGAGTTTTATCCACCAAAGCTTTTCCACTAGAAGCATCAATCATGCTCCTTTCAGTGGGTAGAAGACCATCATAGAAATACTGGATAAGTAGCTGCTCACTAATTTGATGATAGGGGTCGCTAGCACATAATTTCTTAAAACATTCCCAGTATTCATGTTGGGACTCTCCGTTTTGCTGCCTTACACCACAAATTTCTTTTCAAATGTTGGCCGCCTTTGAAGCTGGGAAATATTTCTCCAGAAACAATCGCTTCATCTTGTTCCATGTGGTAATACTCCCGGAGGGTAGATAATAGAGCTAATCCTTAGCCGAATCCTTCAAAGAAAATGGAAAGGCTCTTAATTTATTTTGCTCTTCAGTCACCCCCGTGGGTTTCATACTCGTGCATACCACATGAAGCTCCTTTAAATGCTTGTGAGGATCTTCACCTGCAAGGCCATGAAAAGTGGGCAAGAGATGTATTAGTCCAGATTTTAATTCAAAAGTAGTAATAGCATCTAAAGTAGGGAACGTTATGCATAAGGGTTGTTGATTCAAATCAGGGGCGACAAGCTCTTTCAAAGTTCGATTTCCAGCCATGACTTCTTCTAAATCAAAATCGCTAGCAAATAGGGAATTAGGAGCCAGATCGTTCATTATTTTCAGAAATTCTCCGAGCTTCCCTCCTTAACCTGCGCAAAGTTCTCTCTATTTATGGATCGTGCTGAAAATCACCTTGGTTAGAAGATTGAGTTACAATCATAAACAATCAAGGGAACTCTAATAAACTATGAAAAACAAATTATAAAAAATCTAGAGTAATAAGTAAAAAAAAATAACTAAAAATTTCAAGAATGAAATAAGAATCACAAGAAGGACAAAACAAAATCAACTAGAATCACTCCACGGCAACGGTGCCAAAATTTGGTATGCTGTTGCAGGCAACCAAAAATTAAACCTTTATTCCTAAAAATACATGTAGTAGTGCAAGCAAGGATCGTTCCCTCGGAGAGTGTTTAGCCTAGTCTTATGCTATGTGAACAAGGATGGGGTGGTGTTTTGTGTATAACTAAAATAATATTAAGAAGAACAACTAAGGAAGAATTAAAAGTTTTCGAAATCAATCAAAAGAACAAACACTGGTCTAAGTCAACATCCACCATCGGAATTTCACAACTGATCATCGATGCAAGTATATATCAATTCATATTTTGAATATTCACCGTTTGAACTATTTTCATATCTCTCCTTAGTCGCAGTTAATTAGAAAACAAGTGATCTGATTAACCTTAACTACTAAACAACCCAAACAAGCGCTAAAGGTTTAATCTAGTAGCAACCTTAGGAACTAGAGAAATCGGTGAAGCTAAACAACACAAGCACAAGCGGTTTGCATTTAATTTTGTCGAGCATTCTTCCTAAGACCTAATAATTTCTGACGCAACAAATCATTAAATCTCAGTTGCTTCATAAGTTAGAGGAATCAAACAATTACGGATTTGAAATGTATCTAACTTAGTAGTAGACTGCAACGAATAATAAAGTAGTAGGCCTCATAGTAATTGAACGAGACAATCATGAAAATAGATTTAGAAGAACATCCGATACTCAAAGCATGAAATGAACAATAAAAACAAATTAGATGTCACAGTTTTATTATTTCCGAGGCTTCCGTTTCCTTCGACCAATTATGAAAGTTAGCCGCGCAGGCCATGACAAAAACTCAATGGAGAAGAAAAAGAAGGAAAAAGAGGAATATGTTTAAGAAGAAAATAGAGGAATGATAATAATCTGATGACCCCCTCCCATTTTATAAAACGTCAACCCCCCCATCCTTCTTAGAAGCCTATCTCAATCTCCTAAAAATATTCTAAGCATTATCCTAAGATAACAATATAATATCCAAATCTGATTATTTAAATAAAAGATAAAGGTAAAGTCCTAATATAACTAGGAAAGTGGTATTATCAGCTAGAATTTTCATGCACCAAATCTGTAAACTTCAGCAAATAAATCCCATCAAATCCGTGTATTAGAATTGCATGATAAGGAACGTTCCAGCTGAAAATAGTGTAGGTGCAGTAACTGCAAGCCCAATTTCGACCTTGATGCAGACAGTATCTCTCCAAACTCAACACACAAAAGTTGTAGATATTTCTCTTGGTGTTCCATAGCATCTTGCATCATTTCAATTGGAGCTCGAATGGGAGAGTTATGCCCAAATTACGAAGCGATGTCAAGCTGTCCAAAATCATCCAATTAGCTTCGTTTTGCATTTGACGCCTCCATTTGCATCCTAAATCAAAATATAAGAATACTGAGTACATTTCCAAATAAGTATAAAGTATTAAACATTAATGGAGAAACATATGACATTTTACATTCTCATCACCGAGCATAGAAGGCAAAGAATTCCTTCTCCAAATTGACCTTGATTATGTAAAACTCCTTAAAAACTCCTACCGAAGGCTCACATATGGACTTTAAAACACGATCTCAATATCATTACAGCGTCTTAACACATAAGAAGAAGGAAACTTGAAGATTTTCTTAATGCGAGGGTTCCATCTAGGTGGGATGGGGAAAAGACACAAGTCAAGGATTCCCCATGGACGTCGATAATGAGTAAGGTCAGAAGGAAACAACTTTCTTTGAACTAAAGACTCCATGCTAAGAGTGGTAAAACCATAACCTTTCTTGAGAACATTACTAGTCTCCTAAGAATCCTCAAAGGGTGAAGAACGCGGATCCCCTTGAACAGCCCCATTAAATGGTACACTTGAAGCGATCATTACGAACTGCCCCAGCGGGGAAAAAGGGTGAGGACAAGCTTGGGGTTCACTAGGAACTTGAACTTCAACAAGCACTATCAATCGCCCTAGGGTCATCACAATTCTTCCCCAAGGGAGAAGAGAAACTAGTCGAATGCTTGGAAAAGGCGATGACATCGCCCTTGAAGAACTAGTCAAACGATCGGTGGAGGCTCTAGATGTCTACTCCGAAGAACTAGATTCTCTATTACTACGAATACTAGTGCTAGAAATGAAAAACATAACCACTCACCAAGTGATTAAGGAGAAAGGGCTCAAATGTGAAGCAATGAGACACAATGATAACCTATATCAAAGAAAAAGACGTCACTCAGACACAAACATATTAAGAGGCAAGACCACAAAGAAGAAAAAGGAAGCTTGAAAATGACTAAGGAAAGAAACTCACTCAAAGCAAGCTTGGAAAAATTGACCACAATAAAAACGAGGAAGTATTATAGCCGAATACGATCAACAAGAACCTATTCAAGGAAAAACAAGAAGCAAACATAACAAGAAGCAAGCAAAACACAAAATAAAGACTAACAAGGCCTACCCCTCTAGAGTTTGTCATAATGCACACCCTCACTTAATCTCCCAAAGTGGCTCCCGATGTGAAAATTCAAGCTAAGTCTCGACCTCATAATATGTTCTAAGACAAGTCTACTAAAACCAAAGAACCAAAGGCAAAGTAAAAACACACATCAGTGCCTCACAAAGAGACAGCAAGGAAGAGGCTGAACCTCTTAATGCACACCCCGATGTGGCCACCTAATGTGTCCCCCCGATGTGAGTTCTAATAAGAACACCTCAGCTACGAAGTGATGCAAATGGAAAAAAATCACAAGGGCGAGACACACCCGTGGGCACAAAAACTAATGTCACGCGAATTGAAGACATAAGGAAGATCAACGTGCTTCCCCCGATGTAAATCCCTTCTTATGAACAAAGGTCCCGATGCCCAAATGTGAACACTAAATTCGGATTACAAGAGCTCAAAGTTAAGAGAGTCAAGAATATTCAGCATCAGGATCAACATAGGGGCATGGAAAGTAAAAATTAAAGGAAAGAAAAAGAAGAGCAAAATTTACTTGGAAAAATGCATCATAATGGAATTCCTTATGCGATTGCTCAAAGAAAAATCGAAAAAGCTAAAAATCAACTAGAAATAAAGAATACAGAATTAGGACTACAAAACAATCAAAAAGTTCAAAAAAGGGAGGCCAAAAAAGCAAGGAAAATTAGGCACACACAAAAACAACATTGGATATGAGGATCGAAGAAAATACGGACACAAACAAGGAAGCATGACAAGCATATGGGAAAGGAAAACTAAAGGGAAGTGAAAGGAGCAGCTCACTCGAAGTGGCCCCTTGATGTGGCAAGGCAAACTCCCCCCGACATTGTCGAGCAACCTCCTCTCGATGTGGCCAAGCAACCCCCAACACACGCACATCCTAAGCAATCTCGATGTATGCTGGTGCTTGCTCCCGATGTCACTCTCGAAAATGGCAATAGAAGCATTTCTCGATGTGGTGAGAAAGAAAGCTTCTAATGTGATCGGCCCTTACCTACTCACTCTAAGATTTTCTCTCTTTCTCCCTTAATAATAAAAGCTCTTCATAAATAAGAATGAAGAGGAATTTGGGAATTACTTTTATAAAGAGCGAATAAGAGAAGAAAATGAATAGCTAATGAAGGCTAAGATGAAGTAGAAAGTTTAAATTCACTTCATCCGTTTAGAGGGAAAGTGAAAAGTGCAAGTCAATGAGACAAAAAGAAAAGTCCTCAATTCAAGGAGGAAAGAGAAAAGGAAAACATGTGAGTAAAATGCTCTTCCACATAAGGATAAAAGAGAAAAAAATATAACATGTGAATTAAAGCCTTCTTCCACATAAGGAGAAAAGAGAAAAAATAGCAAAAATTCCAAACTCTCTTTTAGTGCCAAACTTCATATCAGAAGGAGAGAGAAAATGGTCACTTATTTCCCATAAGATTTCAATCAAATAAAGAGGAATGAGAAAGTATCAACACTACACCAGATGTGATAAAAGTCATCTCCCACATAAGGAGGAAAGATAAAAGATGGTAGAAATTGCAAGCTCTCCCTCATGTGGTCGAATTTCCCACCACATAAAAAGGAGAGAGAGAAGTGACCACTTACTCCTCCCATGAAACCAAAGCTTCCATCACATAAAGAGGAAAGAGAAAAGGTGGTAGGAATTGTAAGCTCTCCCTCATGTGGTCAAATTTTCCACCACATAAGGAGGGGAGAGAAAAATAACTACTTACTCTCCCACATGTGATCAAACTCCCCTTGACATAAGGAGAATAGAGCAAATATGACAAAGAAAGTCAACTATAAGGGAAAAAATGAACAATTAACCCTCCCACTCTTCCACAAGAATAGTCCGAAAATAAAAATAACTCATGAAAAGAGCCGATGCATGAAATAAAGTGGCTTTCACCATGGATAAGAATAAAGAAACATGCCACCTTTATCACATAAGGAGACATATGGAAATATGGGGACATGTGGAGCCAAACAACCATTCAATAATGACAAATAACCAAGCAATTTCGCCATCAATTCCTTGATGTCTCGAAGGAGGTAGTAAGGTCCCTAATGTCATAAGGTCTACAAACCTCAAAAGTGATTAACACGGCAAGGAAATGACATCTAAAAGTGTCCAAGAATGATCACAAGAAAAACACCAAGTAGAACCTTCAAATGAAGGTTGCTATTAAAACAATCTTGAACACTTGAAGGATGTCAAGACCTGAAGTAGAGGATGTACGTAAAACACTTCGAGCACTTGGAAAACAACATCAAGGACACAAAACGAATAGAGTATATGGCTAGAAATGCCTCAAGCATTAAAATAGTTGTACAAAAAGCACCTCAACTTCCTCGACTACAAACGACAATCACCTAAGGCATGCATACAAAAGGGAAGAGCCATGACACTTACTTCCTGGATGTGTAAAAGTTCACCTCGCTCGCATAAAAAGGAAAGAACCATGAGTCAACCTCCTTAATATGCAAGAAATGAAGCAAGAATGCACAATCATGATGCTCGCTCACATACAAAAAGGAGGAGCCACGATGCTCAGATCCTAGATATGTAAAAAAGATGCAAGAAGACGTGACCACAATGCTCACTTGCATACAAAGGAAGGAACCATGAGTCTACCTCCTCAATATGCTAGAAGTGAAGCAAGAAGGCACGACCATGATGCTCGCTTGCATACAAAATAGAGGATTAGGATGCTCACCTTTTGGATGTGCAAAAGTGAAGCAAAAAGATTCGACCACAATGCTCGTTCCCATACGGAACAAGGAACCATGAGTCTACCTCCTCAATATGTAAGAAGTGAAGCAAGAAGACGGGACCATGATGTTGTATATATATTACCAAATAATGAAATGTTTCAAAATTATTCTAGTGTTTTCTTTTTTTTGTTTTTTAACAAAGGTTGGATATCATATAGATTGCATGTTTTTTATGAATTAAGTGTGTTTGCAGGAAAAATTATATCTATTGAAAGTGACCATTCATTCCAAGAGTGATGATTCTTTATCTAATAGTTGACTTTTCATTAAGGGGGTATTCATTCCAATAATGATGATTCTTCATCCAATAGTTAACTTTTCATGAACATGCTTTTTTAACACCTGTTAGTGTCCATAAATACCTTTATTTACACTGAATTCAAGAATCTTTACATTCAATTACTTAGGGGTGTTCATTATTCGATTTTAACTGAATTAACTTATCAAAATTTAATTCGGTTCAATTAATCGGTTAACCAAAAAAAAAAAATGGTTCGCTGATCGGTTATGGGTTTTAATAAATTTTGATTTTCAGTTAATTCGGTTTGTTAAGTGAAATTAACCGAATTAACCATATTAATCGAAATACTTTATGCTTTCTTAATTGTTTTAGTATGTTTGATATTTTGGATTTTATTCTAGCTTTATCATGCTTTGCTTTTGGATTTTGGTTGGTTGGTTAGATATATTATTATGGATGGAGTACAATTAGCTTGTTTTGGCATTTTGGTTGGATATAAAATCATGTATTAAAAATGGGTTGTAAAATAAATTGGGTATTTATTTCGGTTAATCAAAAATTAACCGAATTAACCAAAATTATTTCGATTAGGTTAATTCACATCTTATACTATTTGATTCGGTTAACAGTTAAAAAAATAAAATTCAGTTAATTGAAATTCGATTCAGTTATTATCCAAACCGACCGTTTGAACATCCCTACAATTACTCATTATCTGTCACTCTCAAATTTTCTTGTTTTAGTTCAAGTGTGTTTAAGAAGAACTTTAAGTGCAATCCAATTTTTCTTTGTATTGGTATTGTATCCTGGGAATAACGTTTCCAAGAGTCCATTTCTACCTAAGTGGGGAAACTATTATTCTTAAGATAGCTTCCTGGAAGTGTCTTGCCGAAATCATTTCTTCTTCATTTTCCTTACTTGGTTATATTAGTTTATTTTATTTTATACAACAATTTAAGAATAATAGTAGTCTTCTCCATGGTGACTTCTGCAATCAAGCCTCGTGTTTATGAAGTGAAGAAATGTCTGAGATAAGGCATGAAAGGATATTCTTGATATTGAACCAAAACCATAAATTTATTTCTTGGAAAAACAATCTTAGTGAATGGTAGAACATTATGTTTTCGTTGTCTTCAAATTCTGGTTTCTGAATTGAGTTGAATCAAGATTATCTTTCAAAAAGTTCTTTCTGTTTCGAATCTTGAACTCAAATAAGTGTAAGTATGTTCAAAGAACAAAGAACAAAGAAACATAATGCATGGTAAGTTCTATTAAAGATTAAGATACTTCTTTGGAATATCAGGGTCTGCAATTAATTCATTATACTACTTTATCTGACAGTAGTAAGATATATTTATATTTACGTGATTAAATTTTTAATTGCATCTTGGTGCTTTAATATTTTTATTTGAATAGTTTGATTAAAGTTTTTTCAAGTAGTGCATAAATATATTTTTTGATGGTCGTTGATTGAGATTTCATTTTACTATGACTTGATATTTGTTTAAAAAATCATGTTCAAGTAAAATGATAAAGAAAAAGTTGAAAAATAACCTAAAACGGTTTGTGTGAGAAATCACAGCAAATATGATTTTGTGTGTGAATGGACACCAAAGTTTTATAAAAGACAATGGCAATGTTTATCCACTTTTCTTTGAATAAAATTTACTAAATATGTTTGCTAATATATTTAGTGGCGTAGACACCTAATTTTGTCCGGACCCCCTAAACAAGGTACGTTCTTCTTTCAATACCCCAAGATTTCGAGAATCTCCCTTAATTCCATAATTTGGTTTCTAGCACTTCGATTTGGAGGTCAACATGGAAAGGTCATCACCAAAAAGTCAAAATCGAAAAGGTCAACTTTCAAAAAATCAAGATTTGGAAGGAAAATTGAGTAATGATGAAGCAATCTTGATAATTGGAGAGCTACAATTGAAAATGGAAAGAAAATCGAAAGTTGAGGTTAAAGGTTAGTGGTGGAGGGACTACATTGAAAAACACCAAAAGATGGAATTAAAAGGTAGAAAAGCAAAATTGAGATGACAAGGAGCTTAATTTGGACAAGTTAAAGATGATGGAAAAGGAATTTGAGGCAATTGGATTGAGGAAAGGTGAAATAAGAGTTTGAAAACATTGGAAAGACTAAATTGAATAAATTAGAAATTTCAATTTTGCGGAAAAGTATTGAAATGATCAAATTGGATGAAATTGAAGTTTCAATTTGAGAAATAATCTATAAATGGAGGTATTCAAAGGTCCAATTCGAAGAAGAATAAAAGGAGAAGTCAATTGGAAGAAATGTTGAAAAAACAAGGACTAAATTGAATAAATTGAAAGTTCAAATTTTGGGAAAAATATAGAAATGATCAAATTAATTGAAATTGAAAGTTCCATTTGGAGAATAATCAATAAAGACATGGATTCAAGAAGCTTAATTACACGAAGAGTGCAGGAGGAGCCAAGTTGAAGAAGAATTGCAAATTCAAGGACTAAAATGAATAAATTGAAAGTTCAGTTTTTGAGGAAAAATTGAAATTAGAAGAAATTGAAAATTCAATTTTAAAAGGAAATCAATAAAGGAATATATTTGAAGAGATCAATTTTTAGAAGGAAAAAAAAAAGATACGGTAGGCGTTCTCTCTCAAGGAACCCTATCGCAGCCAAGCTTCCATGGCTTCAAGATCTATTCAACAAGAGTGGAACGTTGACAACAATGAGATTGTCACTATCTTTCTTGACAATCTCAACAGAAGAGTATAGTACAAACTGTTATTCAATTATTTTGACAAGTTTGTGAAGGTTTTCGATCTTTTTATCTCGAAAAATAGAAGACTAGGGAGGGAAGATGTTTTTGGTTTTATTCGTGTTGTGGGTGCAGATGCCAGGCGCTTGTTTGTTAAGTGCAGTGGAGACGTCATATTTGGTAGAAGGATTGTTCTATCTAGGGCTAGGTTTGGTCCAGAGAGAAGAAACAATAGGGACTCGAAGACGGTGGTTCGACCTTTACATAAGTTTCAGGAGAAAAGATTAGTGATCAAGGCTTCACTGCGTGATGATAGATCCTACACCCAGGTTGTAACGAATAAACCTAACGGAAAGAACATTGCCAATATAGGAGAGGAGATTCAGGAGCGTTCAGGTTTTGTTAGGGGACAAGAGATGTTTATAGTTAAGTCTTCTATTGCTGGTAGGTTTCTAACGGATGCTGATCAGCATCGAACCATGAAAGTGGGAACAACTAATAGGAACAGAGGAGTGAACCAGGGACAGTCTCGTGATGATAAGGGGAAGGACATTGCCAACATGGAGGGAGAGATTTAGAAGTAGTTAGGTTTTAATGGGGGAAGGAGAGGTGCTTTGAGCAATCTTCTATTGCGGGTAGGTTTCTACTGGATGCAGGTTGGCATTGAACCATAAGTGGGGAGGCAACTAGTAGTAACGGAGGATGATCCAGGGATAGATTTGTGATGATGAGAGGGAGAAAAGGGTTATATCGCAATCTCCTGTGATAAGCAGGATCATATCAGATTCAGGACTTATTAATACTGTTCGACACAGTGATCACAATACAGTGGTTAAGGGCCGGGTGGAGGTGGTGAGGGAACCTGCATCTTTGGATGGTAGAATGTGTTTGAGCAGGGAGAAGAACAACGGCGGGAAGGCGGTGAAGGCATATTTTTCGGATCACCATATCTCTCTTAAATATGGTACTCGGGTTCATCAAATTTCGAAGCTCAACTGAGAGACGATTTCGAAGCAGAAAATGGAGAGTGATGAGGTTAGAGAGTTTTCTCTTCAGTGGCAAACGTGCCAAACCAGGAGTTAAAGGTTAGTACAACAGATTCTGTATTACAATGCATTGAGCTAGGTGATATAGCAATATCAGATGAATGGCTTAAATTATCTGTAGTGTGCTTGTTACATGAATTTACTATTGTCGCAACCTAAAAAAAATAACGACGAGTCTCATCGCAAGACTTTATTATTCGTTAAGCGTGACATTTAAAAAAAAACGAGGAAAAGTCGACTTAATTCCTCTAGAAAAATGAAGGTTTTGAAAATGACCTTAAAAAAGACATGGAGTCGCCACCAATCTTTTTTAGCTAGGTGTGATCGGCCACCTATTAAAACCGGTTTTATAAAAATATTTTAAAAATTAATTAAAATATTTTTAAAACCAATTTCAAGTCTGCGTTAAAACCAGAGAAATCAAAGAAACGGGTTCGGGAGTCGGTTACGTGTGGGGAAGGATTAGCACCCCCACAACGCCCGTATAAATCGGTACCTTATTAATCGTGTGTTATCTCAAGTCTCGGTAAAAAGTTGGTTTTAAATTTAGTATTTCAAGTTAATTCCCAATTTAAAGAAAAATAATTCCATTTTTTTATTGAAAATGATCCGGAATTTATAAATTCAAAATTTTCCTATATTCCCCAACAAACGTGGCAAAATATAGAAATTTTTATTAGTTTTGGAAAACTTTCCGAATCATTCTCTTTTTTGAAAGAAAGATATTCCTTTATTAATGATAATTGATGATATTCCCTCCAGCAAACCCGGTAGAGAACTCATGAATTATTTTAACTCGGGAATATCTTTATATTTTTTTTATTGAAAACCATTATCTTTTTTTGGAAACATTTAAAAGAAATGAATATGTATATGCATGACATAAATAAAATGACATAGTACAGTCTAAATAATATAATGCAACCTAAATGACATGACAAATATGAATGGTATGGCATATAATTTAAATGACATGGAATAAAATAATGCTATCATATAATATGCATGAAAATAAAAATGCAATGCATGAAATGTATTTTTTTCCTTTTATTAAGGAAATCCGTATATCTAAAAAGATATCCGGCTACCTTAGGAAAATATGTCAAATTAAATATTCTAAAACCAAAATACTTTGTGATTGTTTGAAAACAATTTTGAGAAGCTTGAATAAAAACTGGGCTAAAATTTTTTTAAATGGCTCTAATTTCCTAAGTTTAAAAATCCGGACTTGACTACCCTTAACCCGAGACTTGAAAAACCATTTTTAGAGTTTAAAAAGGCTTAGAAACTACCCTAAGTCAGTAGCTAACCCTCCTAATCAGCCCACTCTAAGTAAATTAACCAAAACAGAAAAATGGTTTCTCTTTAAATTCAATTCTGACTCCACTGTCCAGTTTTAATCCACGATTTTTTACCCTATTTTTAAAAATTCCAAAAATTCTGAAAAAAATACTGGAGACTCACGACATTTAAAACTACACGAGAAAAAATCGACTTAATTTTTTGATCAAAGATGAATTCCCAGAAAAATCAGAGATGTACGAGTTTTTGGAGGAGAAAAAACTGCTTTGTTTTTCTTTAAATTCAATCCTGACTCCACTGTCCAGTTTTAATCCACGATTTTTTACCCTATTTTTTAAAAATTCCAAAAATTCTAAAAAAAATACTGGAGACTCAGGGCATATAAAACTACATGAGAAAAAATTGGCTTAATTTTCTGATCAAAGATGAATTCCCAGAAAAATCGGAGATGTACGAGTTTTGGGTGGAAAAAAAAACTGCTTTGCCAACACATTTTTTTTGTCTTTGATAAAATCATTTAAAAATAAAAATAAAAATATTTGAAACTCATAAAATGACTTGAAAGCAGTAGCTAGGACTTTTTGAAAGTTAGATAAAAATTGGCTAAGTAAAAAAAAATCACAAAGGTAGAATAATCAATTTGACAAACTTAATTTTCCACAAGTGTGCTCAAGAGAGCATGACTTTGAACCATTAATTGGCTCAAGTCATTATTCAAGTGGCATGAACATGAAATGCATGAAACAATGCAGCAAACATAATGCATGAAATGCATGGATCTAAACCTAAATGTAAGGAAAATGCATGACATAAATAATATGGCCTAGACCTAACATGAACTTGCATGACATTTAATGTAACCTAGACCTAAGACATGCATGGCATTTTCACAAACACAAGGCATGCTTAATTCAAAAATCCAACCAAATATCATGCAAATGCAAAAACCTAACAACTAGCATGACAAAAAATACAACACACAATGCAAAACACATGGAGTAGCCAAATGGCCCCAAGCTCCAACAAGCATGGCATTTTCACAAACACTTGGTATGCTAGCATGAAAAACTAAGTCATAACACAAAAATCACACAAGCATTTTCACAAACACCTAATATACCAAATCTAAAACATGCTCACTAAGATATAAAACAAGAATCATGCAAAGAATCACACAAGCATTTTCACAAACACTTAATATGCTAACTCTAAAACATGCTCAAATTTAAACAACATGAAAACAGAAAATTAAAAATGCAAAAACATGATATCTAAGACATAAATGGCAACAAACAAAGCAACCAAATTAAATATAACTTAAGAACATGAAATAACATAACACTTAAAACATCAAAAACAAAGAAAATAGCATAAACAATATGGTAAAATGAATTGAAACAACAACTTAAAATAAAAAATGTAGGCCATTTGGCCATGGTGAGTTTATTGTAAAAACAAAATGTAAAAAAAATATACTTAAAAAAGGAAATGAAGGAAGAACAAGAAACATTATTTTAAAATGAAAACTCACCAAGTAGAGATTAAAATAGCAAAAAACAAGAATAGAAAATGAAAGTGCAAGAGTTGGTGCTCAAGAGCAACCTCAAGAAGCTAATATTTCAAGCTTTTCTCTTCAAACTTTCCTTTATTTCTAAACTTTTCTTTTTTTGCTCTCAACCAAGAAGATAAAAACTAAGAAAAACTAAGAGAAATCAGCCAAAATGGAAAAGAAGAAACCAAAATCTGCCTCCCTCCCCTTAGGGCTAGCCTTAATGCATGGTTATATAGCCTCCAAGATGTTGTCATTTTTGTGTAACCTAATTTCCATCAAATGGCCAATAATTCAAGATGAAAAGTCATGAAATTACCACCTTTAGATTAGCATCTCAGCCCTCTCAAATTACAGCTATGCAAAAATAATGTTGACATCTTTCTTAACCTATGTGGTTTAATCACCATGGCTTGATCAAAGAGAATGGTTAACTAACTCTTGATTTTTAACCACTTGATTAAAAAAAAAAAAAATTAGAAGCTTCCTCCTTTCTTTGGGCTTGGGCATGCCAGCACTTCTCTTTTCCAGCCCAACTCTGATTTTTTTGAAGGGCCAAAAAAGCCCTTTTCGGTTGCTTGGGTGAAATGACCATTTTGCCCCCCGGATGCAAATAAATATCAAACGGACTCCAAATTCAATTTTTCTTTTTTTAATACTTCCAAAATAATAAAATATTGAGTTCTGGAAGTTTTCAAAATTATCCGAGTCCGTTTGTTATTTATTTGGATTTTTTCTTCCCAAAAATGCCCTTTTATGCCCCTACATTTTACCATTTTTTAAACGAGCTCCAAATCAAGATTTTTCTTCACCAATATCTTTAAAATAATTAAAAAGTGTGATCTGGAAGTTTTCATAATTTTTGGAGCTCATTTGGTATTTTTTTGGGATTTATCAGCTTGAATTACTGCATAGGAGGCCCGGGATTTGGCCATTTTGCAAACGAACTCGGAATCAAGATTTTCTTTTGCCAATCTCTTCCAAATAATTTAAAAATTAGATTTGCCAAATTTCAGAATTTTTGGAGTCCATTTGCTATTTTTCCGGGATTTATCTTTTTGAATTACTGCATAAGAAGCCCGGGATTTGGCCACTTTGCAAACGAACTCGGAATCAAGATTTTCTTTCTCCAATCTCTTTCAAATGATTTAAGAATGAGATTGACAAATTTTCCATAATTTTCGGAGTCCATTTGCTATTTTTCCCAAGTTTTTCCAATTTTACCCTTTAACTTCTGAAACCCGGTTTTGCTCAAAACAAGTCCGATTTTCAGATTTTCTTCAATCTGAGCCTTGGGCCATCCTTTTTAATCATTCCTCATCCATTGGGGGCTTTGGTCTTACCAAGTCGGGCCATTTCTGTGATTCTTCCCGATTTCACCGAAATAGACTAAAAACCCTAATTCTCGGTTTTCTCCCGGATTGACTTTTTTTTTCGGTTTTTCTTGCAAGTGACTTCTCCATTACCCGTAGTCAGTGCTTATCTTTCATTTGGAACCTTCAATTTCGACCAGTTTGATCGTTTAAGCACTTTTCCCTAAATTTCTCGGATTAGGGTTTCATTTCTACTGAATCTCCAAATCCCAACTTCCGAACTCCATATCTTTCAATGTAGACCTCGGATTATCAAAATTCTTTCGCCATTTTTCAATTGAACTTAAAATCTTGATTTTGAAAGTGTGTTGACTTTTTTAGTAGTTGACTTTCTGGGGTTGACTTTTTCGGGGTTGACTTTTTTCAAGTTTGACTTTTTGTGCTCGCCCTCTTAAACTAAGTCTCGGAGTACCACCTGCAGGATGAAAACAGTCTTTTTACACTTGGGAACATCAATATGGGAAGAAAACATACCTGTTTAGTGGTCCGGACAAAATTAGGTGTCTACAGCTGCCCCTCTTTGGCTATTGCTGAGAATCAGGAATCAGGCAAAGATAAACCGACACTAATTTTGTACGGTCAGTGACATCACATGTGAAGGAAAGGGAAAGGGGTTTCTTTTTCATTTTAATTTTTTTCATTTTCTATTTTTCATTTTTTCATTTTTTTTTTTTCTTCTTTCTTTTTTTTTTTTTTTCTTTTTTCCTTTTTTTTATTTATTTTTATTTATTTTTATTTATTTTTATTTTTTTCTATTTTCTCTTTTTTCATTTTTTTTTAAAACAATAAATTGAATATTTTGTCCTTAAATTGAATTCCCTGCCTAAACAAGGCTCGATTCGTCTTAAGGGAATGAATTCGATTTCAAAAGAAAAATTTATGCTCGAAGGGCTTTAAAATTGGTGCCCGAAGGTCTTAAAATGGTGCCCGGAGGTCTTAAAAATTGGTGCCCGGAGGTCTTAAAAATTGGTGTCCGGAGGTCTTACCCCTGAAAAAAGTTATGCCCGGAGGTCTTAAAGATGTTGCCCGGAGGTCTTACCTGTGATTTGAAAAATTATGCCCGGAGGTCTTAAAAATTGGTGCCCGGAGGTCTTACCCCTGAAAAAAGTTATGCCCGGAGGTCTTAAAGATGTTGCCCAGAGGTCTTACCTATGATTTGAAAAAAATTATGCCCGGAGGTCTTAAAAATTAGTGCCCGGAGGTCTTACCCCTAAAAAAAATAATGCCCGGAGGTCTTAAAGATGTTGCCCGGAGGTCTTACCTGTGATTTGAAAAATTATGCCCGGAGGTCTTAAAAATGGTGCCCATAGGCCTTACCCCTGAAAAAAAGAGTTATGCCCGGAGGTCTTAAAGATGTTGCCCGGAGGTCTTACCTGTGATTTGAAAAATTATGCCCGGAGGTCTTAAAATGGTGCCCGGAGGTCTTAAAAATTGGTGCCGGGAGGTCTTACCTGTGATTTGAAAAAAATGCGCTGTATGCGACTTTAAAAATGATGCCCGGAGGTTTTAAGAATGGTGCCCGGAGGCCTTACCCGTGATTTGGAAGAAATGCGCTGTATGCGACTTTAAAAATGATGCCCGGAGGTCTTAAGAATGGTGCCCGGAGGCCTTACCCATAATTTGGAACAAATGCGCTGTATGCGACTTTAAAAATGATGCCCGGAGGTCTTAAGAATGGTGCCCGGAGGCCTTGCCCATAATTTGGAAGAAATGCGCTGTACGCGACTTTAAAAATGATGCCCGGAGGTCTTAAGAATGGTGCCCGGAGGCCTTACCCGTGATTTGGAAGAAATGCGCTGTATGCGACTTTAAAAATGATGCCCGGAGGTCTTAAGAATGGTGCCCGGAGGCCTTACCCATAATTTGGAAGAAATGCGCTGTATGCGACTTTAAAAATGATGCCCGGAGGTCTTAAGAATGGTGCCCGGAGGCCTTACCCGTGATTTGGAAGAAATGCGTTGTATGCGACTTTAAAAATGATGCCCGGAGGTCTTAAGAATGGTGCCCGGAGGTCTTACCCATAATTTGGAAAAAATGCGTTGTATGCGACTTTAAAAATGATGCCCGGAGGTCTTAAGAATAGTGCCCGGAGGCCTTACCCCTGAAAAAAGTTATGCCCGGAGGTCTTAAAGATGTTGCCCGGAGGTCTTAAAGATATTGCCCGGAGGTCTTACCTGTGATTTGAAAAATTATGCCCGGAGGTCTTAAAAATGTTCTTTGAAGAATTGTTGAAAATTACCCTAACGATTTTGAGAAGATGCGAATGCTTTTTGATGCAGAAGCAGGTGTTGAATAAGACACGAAATGACTTAAACTGGTGCAAATGTCTTTAATGCAAATGTAAATGACTTGGATTGATGCCCATGTTTCATGATGCAGATGCCCCTACTAATTGTGTTCATGTAACTGGTTTATGAATGGTGTAACTACAATTACCACACAGTAATGAAAATGCAATGATTCTAGAAATGATGCAATTGCTTGAGATGACACAAATACGAATTCCATGAAGAATGTAAATGTAAAGGTAAAATACAGATGCTTATGGAATAATGCCAATGCAAATACCCATGAATGATGCAAATGCTTGCCGACACTGTGCAGATGCAAAAGCTCGATAAAGAGATGAGTGCTCATGAGTGATGCAAGTGCCCCCGGCTGTTTTTCTAGACTTTGGCTTAGCCTTTCAAATTCATTTTTCCTCTTCAAATCAGAGTATATCTTCAATTCATTTTGGCTATTCTCTTTGCCCCAACAGTTTTTCAAACTTTCATCAACAGAGATCTGAACCGGGTTCTATTTCTTCTTCTCATATCTGGAAGTCAAGACCTATCCTGGCAGTTCTACACCTTTGAGTTAGAAAAATCCTTGTCTCATGCCAACATCAAAATGGGTATTTCAAAAAAATCTTTTTATTTGTTTTCGCATTTTGAAAACTTCTGAACAAAAAATATTAACCCCACAATGTGTGATGTACAAATCTTTTGGAGACTGATGATCATTGTTAGAAATTTCTCTAAGTATCAATCTGGGTTTTTTCAACTGGATTGGCAAGGCTTGGTATAACAAGATTCTGGCTTTTCCAGGAAAACTTCATGACAAAAATGTATATCCCTTCTAGGCTCACAAATGGAATAGGTTTTATAAATCATGAATTCATTGAGAACCAAACAAATTCAACATTCTTTTAGTTTCCATATCAAGGCATTTTGTCAAGCATCAAGATTGGCTGGGATGTTTAAACCGGAAAGTTTAATCTTGGGAACAAAGTTTCAGTTTTTGAAGACAATCCTCCGAATGAGAGCTGACAATTTGGGGGGTTCAGGAATTCCTAGATGTTCCTCGATGACCACTCCTTTAATAAGATCTTTTCTTTTGGGGTATCGGCACTATCATCGATGGCATCGAAAATTCCCATTCTACTCTAGACCGCCCGTTTTTTTTGGGTTTTCGCCCTAGAGTCCCATTCTTTTCAATTTTTCTCTTTTTTTTTTTTTTTTTTTTTACCATGCACTTGAGAATTCTAAATTCTTCCTTAGTGAAATGAGAATTTGATAAGATGGGATAAAATCTGAGGAAAACCCTTCAAATTAAACATTCATGCTTGATCAAAATGGACTTTTAAAGCACGTAATGTAGGCCATGGCTCAGGATTCAGAAAGAAAGGATAAATAGGCCCAAAATATGTGTTTGAGGGTAATCAGATCAAGGATCCTTTCTTGAAGAGGATTTTCTTTGAAGCATGTGTCTCTTCTTGGACATTTCTTTCTTTTTGATTTTGCTCTTTTTCTTCCTTGCTTTTGGCTTTCAATTTGCCATGTCTTTCACACACATTTTTTTATTGTGTTTTTTGTTTGTTTTTCTTGGCTTTCATTTCGTCATCTTTTCCTTTTCTTTTTTTCTTTGACAGAGTGCGCCCGTATTTATTCGGGGCTCTATTTGCTTTGTGTCTGTCCCTGAGCTGTCACTCATTTCTCAATGATCTTTGAAAAGATCTTTCCTCGTATTTGCCCCCCAGTGTAGAGGGTAATCCTTGATCAGGGTTCAAAGAATTAAGAATTCTTTTGGCTCAAAAGGGGTGACTATGGATAATAATTTTTTTCTTGTGAAATGGATATGAAAGATGGCCATTCATCATATCAAGCCCAAATATTCTCATTGAAAAGCAATCCTCAGGGGAAATAGATATTCAGAATTTCATTTTGCACGTTGGAATCATCCGAATTCTCATATGCATGATATCATGATTTTTCTTTTTCTTTTTTTTCTTTTTTTTTCGTCTTTTTCGTCGCATGCCCCCAATGATTCATGCATTAGCCCATCCTTCTTCACTATATATCCATCATTTCCACATATGATGCCCCAATTTGATTATCCATGCGAATTTGTATCAACGAGGAACATGGCAAGTCTAGGTCTGTTTTGAAAAGGCTGAGTTTCCAATCTGAGTTCTTTGAAGAGACAAGGAAAACATGACCCAAAAGCAGGTTTTCTCTGGGACAAGGGATAATCTAGTTTAATCATTGTGCCCCAAGGTGTCAATCATGAAGTGATGTCTGGGCAATTAGTGTTTTGTGGTCATTGGGAAAGGTCATGAATGGTTTTAGCACAATCCTGACACACACCAAATTATCAAAATTTGGATTCTTGAAAGAATGTCTCATTTGTTTGATTTTCAAGGAATTCAAAAAATTTCAAAAAGTTTGTTCCTTTGTTCATAGCCTAGACTAGGATTTACATCCTTGCTTATTTTGCAATGACAATGCTTCTCTTTTTTCATTCATTTTTCCTTGAAGCATTAGGTCTTTCAAGTGTTATTGATTCAAGGTTTAGGTATAGAGAAGCCCAAAAAAGAGGGGGATGGTGTTGGGTTATTTCTAACACTGATCATCAATCTTCTTGAGACTATCCATTATTAAAACTTCCTTAATGCTTGTTTTTGTAAATTCACGTTTATTTAAAACACAACAAACACAAAGCATTTAAAATTCATTTAATTCATGTAGATGTTAACATGAGACAAGTGCTTTCATCATCACAGTGTATAAAACTACATGCGTCAAAAATGCTCCTATTGACATCCTTCAAAGGTAGTAATTCTCCCCCTAAAACCCTGAAAGAAATTGATTTAGGGCCAAGTGGCCTTCCATTGATCGATAAGCTCCGGTGTCAAAATACCATCACGGATAAAACTTTCAATCATTTCCTTCAGTTGTCTGCATTTTTCAGTTGAATGCCCAACTACCCCTAGGTGATAATCACACTTGCTGTCAGGGTCATAACTCCTTGCTGATGGATTCGGAGCTATTTTCAAAGGTACCGGGGTAAGGTACTGATTCTTTATTAGTAATGGCAGTAAGTCAGGGATGGGGATTGGAATTCTTTCTTGATTTTCTCGCGGTCGTTTTCTAGAAGTAGGCCTTGTTGCAAGGGCTGGTATAGGATTAGGTGTTTGGGTAGGTAGGTAAGGATAAAGGCTTGGAGATACCTCAGTAGGGTAACATGATTGGTATGAGGGAAATTGGGAATATGGGATGAAATCTTCCATAGTTTGGACATCTTCCTCTTTCTTTCTTGGTGCCTTATTTCTCTCGGTATTGGATGTTCTTTCTCTTTCAAGTTTCCCACTCTTGATAGCATTCTCAATCATCTCCCCTGAAATTACCATGTCCGCAAAATTCTTCGAAGCATTGCCGACGAGTCTGTCATAGTACGGGGCCTGCAGTGTATTCACAAAAAGGATAGTGATTTCCTTTTGTGTCAAGGGCGGTTGTACTTGGGCAGCCAGGCTCATCCACCGTTGTGCATATTCTTTGAAGCTCTCAGTAGCTTTTTTCTCCATATTTTGCAAAGTGAGACGATCAAGTGTCCTGTCGGTCATATGCTTGTACTGGTTTAGAAAAGCCCTAGCCAAATCATTCCAAGAGCGAATCTGATCCTTGCTCAACTGACTATACCACCTAATTGCGGACCCGCTGAGGCTATCCTGAAAGCAGTGAATTAAAAGCTTATCATTATCTATCTGACTTGTCATCTTTCGGCAGAACATAGTGATGTGGGCTGATGGATCGGTCGTCCCGTCATATTTCACAAAGTCAGGGATCTTGAACTTAGGAGGAATGACTAAATCGAGGACCAAGCATCGTTCTTTCGCCTCCACACTCCCGAATACATCTGTTCTTTCTATTGCTCGGAGCCTTTCATCTAACAACTGATATTTCCCTTGGGAATCTGCCAACTCAACCTCATTTACTGCAACCCTTTTCAACTTTGCCTGTTCAGCCGGATCATCTGAGTTTAGGACATTGACGGGGTTAACAGTGTTCTGGGCATCACTTATTGCGACCTCATCTTGGCCCTTTTGTACCTCTAACCCTTCTCCGGCGACAAAGTTTTCGGTGTATCCTTTTCCCTTGATTATAGCAGACATTAGCTCCATCAGTTTAGTCATCTGATCCTTAGATTCTGCTTGAGATTTTGCTAGCTGTTCTCGCAATTCTCTCTGTTCCCTTTCCATTTTTTCCATTCGGGCAACTTGTTCATCCTCCATAGCACCAGCCTGTATTAAAAGTGTACTCAGTACTTCTTCTGATTTGAAATGGAAATTCTTTCAAAGACTCCTAAAGCCAAGCCAACTTCTATTTTATTTCCCCAAAATGTATGTCATGATGAATGAGCCATGAATGCAATTTGATGCATGTGAAGCCTAAACTATATGATGTATGGATATGTACAATGGAAACATGCTGACCATATATGTGATAAATGCAATCACAATGCCAACATGTTGCAAACAAAGAATAAACAAATCAACACATGGATATATGCAATGACTGATCATGTGCATTTTAGCATATTTCCCAATGAATAATCATATATCCTATGAATGCAACACAGTGTCAATTATGATACATGCAAACAATGAATGATTGATACAAAGTATATACAAAGAAAATCATGCTAACCATGTGTGTCATGAATGTGACCTAATGCTAATCATGATGTATGTAATAAGCAAATTAATGCATGGATATATACAGAAAAATCATGCTGATTATGAATGCATGAATGCAACCTGACAAATAATTGATGGGATGCAAAATGCAAAGGGGAAGATATCACGGAGGAAATAAGAATCGGAGGAACTTAATCATCAACATCTTATAAATTTGAAGCATACTCAATTCATTCCCATATCAATGTTCACAATGGTATAAACCATGTTTTACAAAATTTGAGTAGTAGTTAAAACTGTCTTTACAAGCACTTTATTCTTCCTAGCATCCTAAGGCTATAAGAGCCGGCTACTGAAAAAGTGAAATCCTATTACATCATATAAGACCGAAGTCTTTTCACCTCAATGCTGTAAATCTCCCAATCCTAATGGCATTTTCCCAGTCCTTTATCAATCAGTGTCGTTGGATCCAACCACTTGGCATCTATGAGAGCTTGCACTTTCCTTTTGAAAGCTATACAATCTTCGATGCTATGGCCAACAATTCCACAGTGATAATCACATCTTTCATTTGGATTATACCACATTGGATATGGTGGTAACAGGGGTTTCAATGGGACACAGGCAACCATGTGATTTTGGATCAGTATAGGGAGGAGCTCTTGGTAGCTGATTGGAATGGGATCAAAATGCATTTGGGTCTTATTCTGGGATCGTTTCTTAGTCACACATGGCCTAGGAGTTGGGGCATTTGGTGGTGGCACTAAGGTTCGAACCGGAGTGTTTACATGGGGATGTGGCGGAACAGCATGGTAAGGGTATGGATTTGGACACGGGGCCTTTGGAGGTTGTACATAGCTCGAGGTTCCTATCCCAGGTACTGGATAAGGTGATTGATGAGGGAAATAGTATGAACTGGTAGTTGGTAACGATGGAGTGGGATTCAGGAATCCCGTAGTGGTCGTCCCAATGGACGATTGGACCATAGTAGGGTGGGGATACTGGTTTGGACCTAGAACAGTTTGCAGGTATGGTACTGGATTCGAGGTTTCTGTCTTTGGTATCAGGCTTTCAGGTTTAATTATTTTCATGATTTTGTCCACAATTTCATCAGGATTGCAACCTTTGTGGCATTGACAAGTGCAGGATCCAGCAAGGATTGTATGTTCTGGACCTAATGGTTTTGGTTGATCCGAAGATGATGCGAAGCCCTGAGAAAGTTCACCTTTACTGTTACCCATATCCTCAACCATTTTCAGCAATTTGGCAAGTTGTTCCTTCACCTCTCGGATTTCATGTCCATATTCATCTTGATTGCGTTCCAAAGCATCCAATCGTTCCTCCGATTCATTCCTCATATCTCGAACCCCTTTCATGCAAATGAAAATGTCATGAGATTAAGATTATGAATGTACATGCTCTATTCCTATGTGCATGAATAAACTGATGATAATGCATGAACATATACAGAGAAATTATGATGACTATGTATGCTATGGATGCAATCTAATGCCAGGTATATACAGATAATGACTATGCATGTCATAAACGTGTCCTACAATGAATGACCATGCATGCTATGATGTCAAAATGATACATGCTAAGAATAAATGAATTAATACAAAGGTAGGTACAAAGAATGACCATGTATATCACAAATGTATTCTATAATGAATAATCATGCATGTTATGACTGTAACACGATGTCAAAATGACACAAATAAATTAACCAATGATTACACGAAATTAGTGAGACCTAAATCTTGATTATTCAAAAATCTCATTATGCAAGATTTGCCTCCTAATTTATGATTTTTTTTAACATGCTTTTTTTTTGTGTTTTTTTTTTATTTATGAAAAACCAATCACATTATTTTCAAAAGAATTTCAGGGTGGATCCCACTATGGTACCATATGCAAATGTTCATGTGACACTACCTGTTTTATGAAATCATCAAATGAAATTACCAACTGTTTATTGCAAAGAATGAGATCAATAACACAACCAAAAATGTACACACTCTATTCACACATGTATGAAATGTGCAACATGCAAAATGCTTAAAAAAGATTTTTTTTTTTAAAAACAGCTAATGAACATCTGCCCCAGCAATATCTGCTTATTTAGGCATCACGATGCCTTCGAGGCGGAGTATCACATTTATTACGGGCGATGTACGTACATCGTTGCCTGATCTACCACACTTATTCGGAGTGTAAAACAGGTAACAAAAAGTTTAGAAATGTCCCTCCATGTGTTCCTATTTTCGGTATATCTAACGGAAATTCGGGATGGCTTCGCCTAGGTTCACTATATGAGGGTGAATCGGTTCTAAGGCCCCGAATTGTTCCTCACTGTCGCCGGTGAAGGCTAGTAAGGCACCCCGATAAAAGCGGGTTCAATTCGTTAGAGTATATTTTCCTATGCCCATGCGGAGGATCATCACGAAGGCATTAGGTACTTTATACTCCGAAAGTGTTTCACTAGCCCATACGGAGGATCAATCACGAAGGCTTAGTTACTTTACTTCCACTTAAAAGGACGGAACCCGGGTAGAGGATTCATGTTATGCAAATGCACGTGTAGTGTGTGTGGAGGAATAACAAACCTTTCACTACCTATTCTACAAACCTTATTCTAAATGCCCTAGCAATTAAAACATTCAAGAATAGTGTAACGCATTAACCAACAAGCAATTATAATATACAACCTAAATAACTAGAGAACAATAATAAAATGCATGCACATGAGAATGAACATTTTTTAAAACATTTTATCATTTTCAAAATTCTCTTTATTAGAAAAATGTGGGAATTAAAATTAAATACCAATTAAACCAACCAAAACTGAGACTTTGATAACACACGACTATTTCTAGGCCTGACTCTCTAATAGTCGCCAGCGGAGTCGCCAAGCTGTCGCAACCTAAAAAAAATAACGACGAGTCTCATCGCAAGACTTTATTATTCGTTAAGCGTGACATTTAAAAAAAAACGAGGAAAAGTCGACTTAATTCCTCTAGAAAAATGAAGGTTTTGAAAATGACCTTAAAAAAGACATGGAGTCGCCACCAATCTTTTTTAGCTAGGTGTGATCGGCCACCTATTAAAACCGGTTTTATAAAAATATTTTAAAAATTAATTAAAATATTTTTAAAACCAATTTCAAGTCTGCGTTAAAACCAGAGAAATCAAAGAAACGGGTTCGGGAGTCGGTTACGTGTGGGGAAGGATTAGCACCCCCACAACGCCCGTATAAATCGGTACCTTATTAATCGTGTGTTATCTCAAGTCTCGGTAAAAAGTTGGTTTTAAATTTAGTATTTCAAGTTAATTCCCAATTTAAAGAAAAATAATTCCATTTTTTTATTGAAAATGATCCGGAATTTATAAATTCAAAATTTTCCTATATTCCCCAACAAACGTGGCAAAATATAGAAATTTTTATTAGTTTTGGAAAACTTTCCGAATCATTCTCTTTTTTGAAAGAAAGATATTCCTTTATTAATGATAATTGATGATATTCCCTCCAGCAAACCCGGTAGAGAACTCATGAATTATTTTAACTCGGGAATATCTTTATATTTTTTTTATTGAAAACCATTATCTTTTTTTGGAAACATTTAAAAGAAATGAATATGTATATGCATGACATAAATAAAATGACATAGTACAGTCTAAATAATATAATGCAACCTAAATGACATGACAAATATGAATGGTATGGCATATAATTTAAATGACATGGAATAAAATAATGCTATCATATAATATGCATGAAAATAAAAATGCAATGCATGAAATGTATTTTTTTCCTTTTATTAAGGAAATCCGTATATCTAAAAAGATATCCGGCTACCTTAGGAAAATATGTCAAATTAAATATTCTAAAACCAAAATACTTTGTGATTGTTTGAAAACAATTTTGAGAAGCTTGAATAAAAACTGGGCTAAAATTTTTTTAAATGGCTCTAATTTCCTAAGTTTAAAAATCCGGACTTGACTACCCTTAACCCGAGACTTGAAAAACCATTTTTAGAGTTTAAAAAGGCTTAGAAACTACCCTAAGTCAGTAGCTAACCCTCCTAATCAGCCCACTCTAAGTAAATTAACCAAAACAGAAAAATGGTTTCTCTTTAAATTCAATTCTGACTCCACTGTCCAGTTTTAATCCACGATTTTTTACCCTATTTTTAAAAATTCCAAAAATTCTGAAAAAAATACTGGAGACTCACGACATTTAAAACTACACGAGAAAAAATCGACTTAATTTTTTGATCAAAGATGAATTCCCAGAAAAATCAGAGATGTACGAGTTTTTGGAGGAGAAAAAACTGCTTTGTTTTTCTTTAAATTCAATCCTGACTCCACTGTCCAGTTTTAATCCACGATTTTTTACCCTATTTTTTAAAAATTCCAAAAATTCTAAAAAAAATACTGGAGACTCAGGGCATATAAAACTACATGAGAAAAAATTGGCTTAATTTTCTGATCAAAGATGAATTCCCAGAAAAGTCGGAGATGTACGAGTTTTGGGTGGAAAAAAAAACTGCTTTGCCAACACATTTTTTTTGTCTTTGATAAAATCATTTAAAAATAAAAATAAAAATATTTGAAACTCATAAAATGACTTGAAAGCAGTAGCTAGGACTTTTTGAAAGTTAGATAAAAATTGGCTAAGTAAAAAAAAATCACAAAGGTAGAATAATCAATTTGACAAACTTAATTTTCCACAAGTGTGCTCAAGAGAGCATGACTTTGAACCATTAATTGGCTCAAGTCATTATTCAAGTGGCATGAACATGAAATGCATGAAACAATGCAGCAAACATAATGCATGAAATGCATGGATCTAAACCTAAATGTAAGGAAAATGCATGACATAAATAATATGGCCTAGACCTAACATGAACTTGCATGACATTTAATGTAACCTAGACCTAAGACATGCATGGCATTTTCACAAACACAAGGCATGCTTAATTCAAAAATCCAACCAAATATCATGCAAATGCAAAAACCTAACAACTAGCATGACAAAAAATACAACACACAATGCAAAACACATGGAGTAGCCAAATGGCCCCAAGCTCCAACAAGCATGGCATTTTCACAAACACTTGGTATGCTAGCATGAAAAACTAAGTCATAACACAAAAATCACACAAGCATTTTCACAAACACCTAATATACCAAATCTAAAACATGCTCACTAAGATATAAAACAAGAATCATGCAAAGAATCACACAAGCATTTTCACAAACACTTAATATGCTAACTCTAAAACATGCTCAAATTTAAACAACATGAAAACAGAAAATTAAAAATGCAAAAACATGATATCTAAGACATAAATGGCAACAAACAAAGCAACCAAATTAAATATAACTTAAGAACATGAAATAACATAACACTTAAAACATCAAAAACAAAGAAAATAGCATAAACAATATGGTAAAATGAATTGAAACAACAACTTAAAATAAATAATGTAGGCCATTTGGCCATGGTGAGTTTATTGTAAAAACAAAATGTAAAAAAAATATACTTAAAAAAGGAAATGAAGGAAGAACAAGAAACATTATTTTAAAATGAAAACTCACCAAGTAGAGATTAAAATAGCAAAAAACAAGAATAGAAAATGAAAGTGCAAGAGTTGGTGCTCAAGAGCAACCTCAAGAAGCTAATATTTCAAGCTTTTCTCTTCAAACTTTCCTTTATTTCTAAACTTTTCTTTTTTTGCTCTCAACCAAGAAGATAAAAACTAAGAAAAACTAAGAGAAATCAGCCAAAATATAAAAGAAGAAACCAAAATCTGCCTCCCTCCCCTTAGGGCTAGCCTTAATGCATGGTTATATAGCCTCCAAGATGTTGTCATTTTTGTGTAACCTAATTTCCATCAAATGGCCAATAATTCAAGATGAAAAGTCATGAAATTACCACCTTTAGATTAGCATCTCAGCCCTCTCAAATTACAGCTATGCAAAAATAATGTTGACATCTTTCTTAACCTATGTGGTTTAATCACCATGGCTTGATCAAAGAGAATGGTTAACTAACTCTTGATTTTTAACCACTTGATTAAAAAAAAAAAATTAGAAGCTTCCTCCTTTCTTTGGGCTTGGGCATGCCAGCACTTCTCTTTTCCAGCCCAACTCTGATTTTTTTGAAGGGCCAAAAAAGCCCTTTTCGGTTGCTTGGGTGAAATGACCATTTTGCCCCCCGGATGCAAATAAATATCAAACGGACTCCAAATTCAATTTTTCTTTTTTTAATACTTCCAAAATAATAAAATATTGAGTTCTGGAAGTTTTCAAAATTATCCGAGTCCGTTTGTTATTTATTTGGATTTTTTCTTCCCAAAAATGCCCTTTTATGCCCCTACATTTTACCATTTTTTAAACGAGCTCCAAATCAAGATTTTTCTTCACCAATCTCTTTAAAATAATTAAAAAGTGTGATCTGGAAGTTTTCATAATTTTTGGAGCTCATTTGGTATTTTTTTGGGATTTATCAGCTTGAATTACTGCATAGGAGGCCCGGGATTTGGCCATTTTGCAAACGAACTCGGAATCAAGATTTTCTTTTGCCAATCTCTTCCAAATAATTTAAAAATTAGATTTGCCAAATTTCAGAATTTTTGGAGTCCATTTGCTATTTTTCCGGGATTTATCTTTTTGAATTACTGCATAAGAAGCCCGGGATTTGGCCACTTTGCAAACGAACTCGGAATCAAGATTTTCTTTCTCCAATCTCTTTCAAATGATTTAAGAATGAGATTGACAAATTTTCCATAATTTTCGGAGTCCATTTGCTATTTTTCCCAAGTTTTTCCAATTTTACCCTTTAACTTCTGAAACCCGGTTTTGCTCAAAACAAGTCCGATTTTCAGATTTTCTTCAATCTGAGCCTTGGGCCATCCTTTTTAATCATTCCTCATCCATTGGGGGCTTTGGTCTTACCAAGTCGGGTCATTTCCGTGATTCTTCCCGATTTCACCGAAATCCACTAAAAACCCTAATTCTCGGTTTTCTCCCGGATTGACTTTTTTTTTCGGTTTTTCTTGCAAGTGACTTCTCCATTACCCGTAGTCAGTGCTTATCTTTCATTTGGAACCTTCAATTTCGACCAGTTTGATCGTTTAAGCACTTTTCCCCAAATTTCTCGGATTAGGGTTTCATTTCTACTGAATCTCCAAATCCCAACTTCCGAACTCCATATCTTTCAATGTAGACCTCGGATTATCAAAATTCTTTCGCCATTTTTCAATTGAACTTAAAATCTTGATTTTGAAAGTGTGTTGACTTTTTTAGTAGTTGACTTTCTGGGGTTGACTTTTTCAGGGTTGACTTTTTTCAAGTTTGACTTTTTGTGCTCGCCCTCTTAAACTAAGTCTCGGAGTACCACCTGCAGGATGAAAACAGTCTTTTTACACTTGGGAACATCAATATGGGAAGAAAACATACCTGTTTAGTGGTCCGGACAAAATTAGGTGTCTACAACTATCCTAAAAATTCTGGAAGATTTTTTTTGTGGTCAAGGATTCTTGGGGTGCAGGGTAGCCATAATTGATCTTAAGAGGGTTCTTATCTCTTTTGAGAAGGCCGAAGATGTTGACAAATTTTTAGCTGAGGAACATAATTGGAGGAATGATTGGTTTGTTGAGGCACGTGTATGGGAATCACATGACGCAGCACAGAATTATTTTGTTTGGATTCGGGTAGAAAAGGTTCCATTATCTTAGTGGAACTTGTAATTTTTTGAAAGTCTGAGAGAACAATGTGGGAACTTGATTACGGTGGATGAGAAGACATTATCTAGGGATAGGTTTGATGTGGCTAGGATATTAATATCTTGTACAAAGCTGTTTTCTACTAGTGGGTAGGTTTCTTGTGGAACCAATGGCGAAACTATCACTCTACATATTACGGGAGAATTCTCTTCTTCTATCCAGTACCCCAATATTTTTAAAAATTATTGGGAAGCAGGGGATAGTAGCAGTTCTAGTGAAGTGGAAAAAGCTTTATCTGGGGATTCAGCAATTAATCAGAATAGTGGCAATGACACAGATGATTGGGGGGAAATACAAGGGAATAAGTCATTTCCTTCAAAGGATTTAGGTTACCGATCGGAGGAGGAGGGCGATCAGAAAGCAATTATTGAACTTGTGGAGGGTGGAGGAGAGGACAATGTCGTTAGTTAAGAGAAGGAGAGGCAGCAAGAAGTGCCAATCACACCGAAAAAATGTGGTAGGCCAAGGAAAATCCTAGGTTTGTTAACTTTGAATGCAAAGAATACGAATTATCCACGAACTAGATCTAGAGGACTGCTAAACAATGTGATAAAAGAGCAGAGGAATGCAGCTGATTGTGAATCGCTAGATGAGGGTAAGTTAACCTGGTTACAGGGGCAACAAATGGGTCTTCGTGGGGATGGGAATAACAGTGAGATAGAAAGACGACTGACTGATTTGGATGAAAGGGATGCCGAGTTGGTCTGTATGAGGGGGACTGCATATTGGGGATTTGATTTGCTAATAAAGGTGAATTATTTTTTTATGAAGATAATTTCCTTTAATGTTAGGGGGTTTGGTAATAAGGAGAATGTCAGAATGGTAAGGCGTTTGACCGGGAAACACAAACCGTGGATTTTGTTTGTGCAAGAAACAAAGATGGAGAAGGTGGGGTAAAATTTGTTGAGACAGTTATGGTATGATGGAAGTGGGTCGATGGAGGTAGTGGGATCAGAGGGAAATTCGGGAGGTTTATTAACTGTGTGGGATGAAAGAATTTTTGAGGTGACAGAGGTTATTAAAAGATTTAGGTACGTGATTATAATTGGGAAGTTGCATCAATTGATGATTCGGATGGCCATTGTCAATGTGTACGCACCAAATGATGACGCCGCTATCGCAACCTAAAAAATAACAAGTCTCATCGCGAGACTTTATACTCGTTAAGCGTGACATTGGAAAACAGAAGAAAAGTCGACTTAATTCCTCTTGAAATAAAATGAGGGTTTGAAAACAACCTCGAAAAAAGACATGGAGTCGCCACCAATATTTTTTAGCTAGGTGTGATTGGCCACCTATTAAAATCGGTTTTGTAAAACATTTTAAAATTAATTAAAATATTTTTAAAACCAATTTCAAGTATGCGTTTTTAAACTAGAGAAATCAAAGAAGCGGGTTCGAGACTCGATTACGTGCGGGGAAGGATTAGCACCCCCACAACGCCCGTATAAAACGATACCTTATTAATCGTGTGTTATCTCAAGTCTCGATAAAAAGTTTGTTTTAAATTTGATATTTTAAATTAATTCCCAATTTAAAGAAAAATAAATCCATTTTTAATTGAAAATGATTCGGAATTTATTAATTGAAATTTTCCTATATTCCCCGACAAACGCGGCAAACTTTAGAAATTTTTATTTATTTAGAAAATTTTCCAAATCATTCTCGTTTTAAGAAAGATATTCTGTTATTAATGATAATTGATGATATCCTCCCCGGCAACCCGGAAGATAACTCATGAATTATTTTAACTCAGGAGTAACTTTATTTTATTTAAAATCATTATCTATTCAAAACATTTAAAAAAATATGAACATATGTGACATAATAAAGATGACATAGCAAAATCTAAATGATATAATATAACCTAAATGACATAATATAATCTAAGTGACATAATATATTCTACATGAAATGATATAACCTAAGTGACATAATATATTCTAAATGAAATTATATAACCTAAGTAACATAGTATATTCTAAATGAAATGATATAATCTAAATAACATATCAATATAATTAATAACATGAAATGATATGAAATATAAAATAATATTATCATGAAATATGCATGAAAATAAAAAACAATGCATGAACATAATAAATCCTAAATGTTGTGACAAAAATAAATGGCAAAGCTAAAAGCATACGATAACATAGAATATTCACAACCATATAACAAACAATATAACACCATGAATATAAATCAAAACAAAAACATAGTCATAGAAATATTCATAACAAAAATCATATATTATACAATATGCATGAATATGAAAAATGCAATACATGAAAGTGTATTTTTTCCTTTGAATAAGGATATCCGTATATCTAAAAAGATATCCAACTACCTTAGGAAAAGACATCAAATTAAAATTTCTAAAATCAAAAATACTTTGTGATTGGTTTGAAAACAATTTTTAAAATTTTGGATGAAAATGGCACTAGGCCGAAATTCCCTTTAAAAATGCTCTATTTTCCTAACTTTGAAAACCCGGACTTGACCACCCTTGACCCGAGCTTTATAAAATAATTTTTTTGGATTAAAATGACCTAGAAATCAACCTAGGACAGTAGCTAAGGTTTTAATTCAGCCATCTCTTAATGCCTTAGCCAAAACAGAAAATTATTTTTCCCTTGAAATCAAATATGACTTTACTGACCAGTTTTAAAATGTCATTTTGTAACCTATTTTTAAATTTTCAAAAAAACCTAAAAAAATTATGGGAGACTTAGAACATGTCAATCTTTATGGAAAAAAAATTTCTAAATTTTTAGACTAAGGATAACCTACCAGAAAAATCACAGAAGTCAGAATACTAGGTGAAAAAAATAGTTTAGCCAAAAAACATTTTTAAGCCTTTGATAAAATCATTCAAAAATCAGAATAAAAATATTTGAGACTCCTCTAAGGACCTACAAACAAGTAGTAAAAATTTCTAAAAATTTGGGCAAGGATTTCCTAATGGAAAAAAATCACAAAGGTAGAAAATCCAACTTCACAATCTCAATTTTCCACAAGCATGCTTGTGTCAGCTTGGCTTTGAGCCATTGATTGGCTTAAGTAAAAAATCAAGTGGTATGATATGAAATGCATGAACAAAAAGCAAGTTAAATGCATGAAATGCATGTCCTAATGCCTAAATGACATAGATTATGCATGGCAATACAAAATAACCTAAGGCCTAATATGAAATTATGCATGGCAATAAATGCAAACCTAGACCTAATATGCATGAAAATGCATGGCAATACAAAAATGACCTAGGCCTAATATGACATATAAACATGCATGGAAATACAAATATGACCTCAAACCTAATAGGTATGAAATTGTTCATGGCATACAAAGATGACCTAGACCTAATATGTCATGAAAATGCATGGCAATACAAAATGACCTAAGACCTAATATGAACATAAGATATGCATGGAAATACAATGAACATATTGTGACCAAATGAATCTAATACTAATGCATGAATCATGGCACAACCAATACACAATCTCATTGCATAAAGGTGCAAAGCATGAATAAAAACATGATATCCAAATAAACATGATAATAATGCAAATGTACAAGGCAACAAACATAGGGAAATCGAATAGACCATAAGAATATATGTGAAATTTAAGCAAGGCAATAACAAAAACACATGGCATAGTAAATCAAATACACAATATCATGGCATAGAAATGCAAGCATGTCAACTAAACAAGATGAAAATGCACATACAAGGCAAAAAATAGAGGGGTAGCCGAATGGTTACTTGGTGGATATGTGAAATTCTAGCATGGCAATAACACAAACACATGGCATAGTATATGTAAGACCCTTATAAGTATGAGATAAATTCGAGATAATTATAACATGCGGATGGCTCGAGGTTAAACTTTGAAATGCCTATAGAAACGAAGGGCTACCATGTAGTACACATGTTGTATGACAAATTGTAGAGTTGGGGGTTTAATCGAGTGATTAAGTGATTTAACCCGAAATTGACTAAAAGTCCAGATAGGGGAAAATTTGTAAAATGTGATAATTTAACTTCACATTGCGTTGATATGTGATATAACATTATTTGGGAGTGTTAGAACAAGAATCGGCAAAAAAATCGATAAAATATGAACAAGGGGTATTTTGGTCATTTTACCAAAAAATTTGTTTTTAGTCTGTAAATGGTACCAATGGACTAAGTGATCATATAGGATCATAATATGATGTTTAGATAAAAAATTGGACATTAAAATCAAATCCGATAGCTAAAATTGTCTAATTCGTCATTTAGTGACGCTGGCGTAAATTACCGTAAAAAAATGGTTTGGAATTTTTTGGAACTGATCCGAACACATGGACATATGTTATAACATATGAAGATTATGTATATGACAAGAAAAATCAAAAATAGAGTTGAAAACGGATACGTCCTTAAGTAACCTAAAGGAATGAAAACCGAGAACTGAATGCGGGAAGGTCCAAAAAAGGTTTTAAATGGATCAATGGATTAATATAGATATAAAATGATATTATCAAGCTACTGATGAAATCAAAACAAAAATCAAAGCTAAAATCGAAAAGTCAAAATGTTGACCCGTTGGCCCTCCGAGGCCCGGATTTGCGTTTCAGGATATCAAAAAATTACGCGAACATGCAGATCAGTATATTATCATATTTGGAACATATCCATGTCAAGAAATGTGAAAAACGGGCTCCGAACGTTAAAATTACACCATGGCCCCTAAGATACTAAAAGACAAACAGGGGCAAAATGTTTATTTGACCATGGCTCACTTATTAAGTCTAAAAATCAGACTTCTTCCTCCCTCATTTTCACGTGAAAACCAAAAAAGAGAGAAAGAAAGAGGGGAAGCCGTGGAAGCTTGCTTCCAAGCTTTCTCTCTCCTCCGTTTACTAGGCAAATTACCAAAATTTTCAATGATTTCACAAACCCAAAGGTAACTTCATATTCGAAGCTTGATTTTGATGTTATATTTTGAAGATTTTGCCTTTAACTATGAGAAACCATGTGGGCTAAAAATTCATGGTGGTGAACCACCATGTTGCCACCATTTTTTTCGCCATGGGAGGTGTAGACACCTAATTTTGTCCGGACCACTAAACAGGTATGTTTTCCTCCCATATTGATATTTCCGAGTATAAAAAGACTGTTTTCATCCTGCAGGTGGTACTCCGAGACTTCGTTTAAGAGGGCGAGCACAAAAAGTCAAACTTAAAAAAAAAAAAGTCAACCTCGAAAAAGTCAAACCCGAAAAAGTCAACCCCAAAAAGTCAACTACTGAAAAAGTCAACCCACTTTCAAAATCAAGATTTTAAGTTCAATTGAAAAATGGCGAAATAATTTTGATAATCCGAGGTCTACATTGAAAGATATGGAGTTCGGAAGTTGGGATTTGGAGATTCAGTAGAAAAGAAACCCTAATCCAAGAAATTTGGGGAAAAGTGCTTAAACGATCAAACTGGTCGAAATTGTTGGTTCCAAATGAAAGATAAGCACTGACTACGGGTAATGGAGAAGTCACTTGCAAGAAAAACCGAAAGAAAAGTCAATCCGGGAGAAAACCGAGAATTAGGGTTTTTAGTGGATTTCGGTGAAATCAGGAAAAATCACAAAAATGGCCCGACTTGGTAAGACCAAAGCCCCCAATGGATGAGGAATGATTAAAAAGGATGGCCCAAGGCTCAGATTGAAGAAAATCTGAAAATCGGACTTGTTTTGAGCAAAATCGGGTTTCAGAGGTTAAAGGGCAAAATTGGAAAAATTTGGGAAAAATAGCAAATGGACTCCGAAAATTATGGAAAATTTGTCAATCTCATTATTAAATCATTTGAAGGAGATTGGCGAAAGAAAATCTTGATTCCGAGTTCGTTTGCAAAATGGCCAAATCCCGGGCTTCTTATGCAGTAATTCAAAAAGATAAATCCCGAAAAAATAGCAAATGGACTCCAAAAATTCTGAAATTTGGAAAATCTCATTTTTAAATTATTTGGAAGAGATTGGCGAAATAAAATCTTGATTCCGAGTTCGTTTGCAAAATGGCCAAATCCCGGGCCTCCCATGCAGTAATTCAAGCCGATAAATCCCGAAAAAATACCAAATGAGCTCCAAAAATTATGAAAACTTCCAGATCACACTTTTTAATTATTTTGAAGAGATTGGTGAAGAAAAATCTTGATTTGGAGCTCGTTTAAAAAATGGTAAAAAGTAGGGGCATAAAAGGACATTTTGGGAAGAAAAAATCCATATAAATAGCAAACGGACTCGGATAATTTTGAAAACTTCCATAACTCAATATTTTATTATTTTGGAAGTATTAAAAAAATAAAAATTGAATTTGGAGTCCGTTTGATATTTATTTGCATCCGGGGGGGCAAAATGGTCATTTCACCCAAGCAACCGAAAAGGGCTTCTTTGGGCCTTTCAAAAATCAGAGCTGGGCTGGAAAAGAGAAGTGCTGGCCTGCCCAAGCCCAAAGGAAGGAGGAAGCTTAGGATTTTTTCAATCAAGTGATTAAAAATCAAGAGTTAAGTTAGAGATTTTCATTTTGTAATGTCAAGCCAATGAGGTGCTCACCTTATAAATAAGGAGTCTTGGCCTTTGGTTGAGATCACCCATCACCCCTTGTGAGATAGTCTATACACTTGTATTAGGATTATCCGGGTGGTGAGTCATAGTGTTTTTGTTGAGAGGGTTTGTAGCTTAATCCGTTCAAAAGCTACTCTGAGGGTTTATAGCTTAATCCGTTCAAAAGCTACTTGTGAGAGGGTTTGTAGCTTAATCCGTTCAAAAGCTACTCTGAGGGTTTATAGCTTAATCCGTTCAAAAGCTACTTGTGAGAGGGTTTGTAGCTTAATCCGTTCAAAAGCTACTCTGAGGGTTTATAGCTTAATCCGTTCAAAAGCTACTTGTGAGAGGGTTTGTAGCTTAATCCGTTCAAAAGCTACTCTGAGGGTTTATAGCTTAATCCGTTCAAAAGCTACTTGTGAGAGGATTTGTAGCTTAATCCGTTCAAAAGCTACTCTGAGGGTTTATAGCTTAATCCGTTCAAAAGCTACTTGTGAGAGGGTTTGTAGCTTAATCCGTTCAAAAGCTACTCTGAGGGTTTATAGCTTAATCCGTTCAAAAGCTACTTGGTGAGTTTTCATTTTAAAATAATGTTTCTTGTTCTTCCTTCATTTCCTTTCTTAAGTATATTTTTCTTACATTTTGTTTTTACAATAAACTCACCATGGCTAAATGGCCTACATTATTTATTTTAAGTTGTTATTTTTGATTCATTTTACCATATTGTTTATGCTATTTTCTTTATTTTTGATGTTTTAAATATTATGTTATTTCATGTTCTTAAGTTATATTTAATTTGGTTGCTTTGTTTGTTGCCATTTATGTCTTAGATATCATGTTTTTACATTTTTAATTTTCTGTTTTCATGTTGTTTAAATTTGAGCATGTTTTAGAGTTAGCATATTAAGTGTTTGTGAAAATGCTTGTGTGATTCTTTGCATGATTCTTGTTTTATATCTTAGTAATCATGTTTTAGATTTGGTATATTAGGTGTTTGTGAAAATGCTTGCATGATTTAAGTGTTATGACTTAGTTTTTCATGTTTGTATGCCAAGTGTTTGTGAAAATGCCATGCTTGTTGGAGCTTCAGGCCATTTGGCTACTCCATGTGTTTTGCATTGTGTGTTGCATTTTTTTGTCATGCTAGTTGTTAGGTTTTTTCATTTGCATGATATTTGGTTGGATTTTTGAATTAAGCATGCCTTGTGTTTGTAAAAATACCATGCATGTTTTAGGTCTAAGTTACATTAAATGTCATGCAACTTCATGTTAGGTCTAGGCCATATTATTTATGTCATGTATTTTCCTTACATTTAGGTTTAGGTCCATGCATTTCATGCATTACGTTTGCTGCATTGTTTCATGCATTTCATGACCATGCCACTTGAATAATGACTTGAGCCAATTGATGGTTCAAAGTCATGCTCTCTTGAGCACACTTGTGGAAAATTAAGTTTGTCAAATTGATTATTCTACCTTTGTGATTTTTTTTACTTAGCCAATTTTTATCTAACTTTCAAAAAGTCCTAGCTACTGTCTTCAAGTCATTCTATGAGTTTCAAATATTTTTATTTTGGTTTTTAAATGATTTTATCAAAGACAAAAAAAAAATGTGTTGGCAAAGCAGTTTTTTTTTCCACCCAAAACTCGTACATCTCCGATTTTTCTGGGAATTCATCTTTGATCAGAAAATTAAGTCGATTTTTTCCCGTGTATTTTTACATGTCCTGAGTCTCCAATAAGTTTTTCAGAATTTTTGGAATTTTTAAAAATAGGGTAAAAAATCGTGGATTAAAACTGGACAGTGAAGTCATAATTGAATTTAAAGAAAAACAAAGCAGTTTTTTCTCCTCCAAAAACTCGTACATCTCTGGTTTTTCTGGGAATTCATCTTTGATCAAAAAATTAATCCAATTTTTTCTCGTGTAGTTTTACATGTCCTGAGTCTCCAGTATTTTTTTTAGAATTTTTGGGATTTTTAAAAATAGGGTAAAAAATCGTGGATTAAAACTGGACAGTGGAGTCAGAATTGAATTTAAAGAAAAACCATTTTTCTGTTTTGGTTAATTTACTTAGAGTGGGCTGATTAGGAGGGTTAGCTACTGACTTAGGGTGATTTCTAAGCCTTTTAAACTCTAAAAATGGTTTTTCAAATCCCGGGTTAAGGGTAGTCAAGTTCGGATTTTTTAAAATTAGGAAATTAGAGTCATTTTAAAAATTTTAGCCCAGTTTTTATTTTTAATTCAAGCTTTTCAAAATTGTTTTCAAACAATCACAAAGTATTTTGGTTTTAGAATATTTAATTTGACATATTTTCCTAAGGTAGCCGGATATCTTTTTAGATATACGGATTTCCTTAATTAAAGGAAAAAATACATTTCATGTGTCGCAACCTAAAAAAAATAACGACGTCTCATCGCAAGACTTTATTATTCGTTAAGCGTGATATTAAAAAAAAACCGAGGAAAAGTCGACTTAATTCCTCTAGAAAAATGAAGGTTTTGAAAATGACCTTAAAAAAGACATGGAGTCGCCACCAATCTTTTTTAGCTAGGTGTGATCGGCCACCTATTAAAACCGGTTTTATAAAATATTTTAAAAATTAATTAAAACATTTTAAAAACCAATTTCAAGTCTGCGTTTTAAACCAGAGAAATCAAAGAAGCGGGTTCGGGAGTCGGTTACGTGTGGGGAAGGATTAGCACCCCACAACGCCCGTATAAATCGGTACCTTATTAATCGTGTGTTATCTCAAATCTCGGTAAAAGTTGGTTTTAAATTTAATATTTCAAATTAATTCCCAATTTAAAGAAAAATAATTTCAATTTTTTATTGACAATGATCCGAAATTTATAAATTCAAAATTTTCCTATATTCCCCAACAAACGTGGCAAAATATAGAAATTTTTATTAGTTTTAGAAAACTTTCCGAATCATTCTCTTTTTGAAAGAAAGATATTCCTTTATTAATAATAATTGATGATATTCCCTCCAGCAAACCCGGTAGAGAACTCATGAATTATTTTAAATCGGGAATATCTTTATTTTTATTGAAAACCATTATCTTTTTTGAAAACGTTTAAAAGAAATGAATATGTATAGGCATGGCATAAATAAAATGACATAGCAAAATCTAAATAATATAATGCAACCTAAATGTCATGACACATAGAAATTAAAGTGGCAAGAATCACATATTATACAAAATGCATGAATATAAAAATGCAATGCATGAAATGTATTTTTCCTTTAATTAAGGAAATCCGTATATCTAAAAAGATATCCGGCTACCATAGGAAAATATGTCAAATTAAATATTCTAAAACCAAAATACTTTGTGATTGTTTGAAAACAGTTTTGAAAAGCTTGAATTAAAAATAAAAACTGGGCTAAATTTTTTAAAATGACTCTAATTTCCTAAGTTTAAAAATCCGGATTTTACTACCCTTAACCCGAGACTTGAAAAACCATTTTTAGAGTTTGAAAAGGTTTAGGAACCACCCTAAGTCAGTAGCTAACTCTCCTAATCAGTCCACTCTAAGTAAATTAACCAAATCAGAAAAATGGTTTTTCTTTTTAAATTCAATTCTGACTCCACTGTCCAGTTTTAATCCACGATTTTTTATCCTATTTTGAAAAATTCCAAAAATTCTAAAAAAAATACTGGAGACTCGGGACATGTAAAACTATACGAGAAAAAATTGGCTTAATTTTTTTATCAAAGATGAATTCCCAGAAAAACCAGAGATGTACGACATTTTGGAGGAGAAAAAACTGCTTTGTTTTTCTTTAAATTCAATTCTGACTCCACTGTCCAGTTTTAATCCACGATTTTTTATCCTATTTTTAAAAATTCCAAAAATTCTAAAAAAAATACTGGAGACTCAGGACATTTAAAACTACATGAGGAAAAATTTTCTTAATTTTCTGATCAAAGATGAATTCCCAGAAAAATCAGAGATGTACGAGTTTTTTTGAAAAAAAAACTGAAAAAAACTGCTTTGCCAACACATTTTTTTTTTGATAAAATCATTTAAAAATCAAAATAAAAATATTTGAAACTCATAAAATGACTTGAAAGCAGTAGCTAGGACTTTTTGAAAGTTAGATAAAAATTGGCTAAGTAAAAAAATCACAAAGGTAGAATAATCAATTTGACAAACTTAATTTTCCACAAGTATGCTCAAGAGAGCATGATCTTGAACCATTAATTGGCTCAAGTCATTATTCAAGTGGCATGAACATGAAATGCATGAAACAATGCAGCAAACATAATGCATGAAATGCATGGATCTAAACCTAAATGTAAGGAAAATGCATGACATAAATAATATGGCCTAGACCTAACATGAACTTGCATGGCATTTAATGTAACCTAGACCTAAAACATACATGGCATTTTTACAAACACAAGGCATGCTTAATTCAAAAATCCAACCAAATATCATGCAAATGCAAAAACCTAACAACTAGCATGACAAAAAATGCAACACACAATGCAAAACACATGGAGTAGCCAAATGGCCTCAAGCTCCAACAAGCATGGCATTTTCTCAAACACTTGGCATGCTAGCATGAAAAACTAAGTCATAACACAAAAATCACACAAGCATTTTCACAAACACCTAATATGCTAACTCTAAAACATGCTCAAATTTAAACAACATGAAAACAGAAAATTAAAAATGCAAAAACATGATATCTAAGACATAAATGGCAACAAACAAAGCAACCAAATTAAATATAACTTAAGAACATGAAATAACATAATATTTAAAACATCAAACATAAAGAAAATAGCATAAACAATATGGTAAAATGAATCAAAAACAACAACTTAAAATAAATAATGTAGGCCATTTGGCCATGGTGAGTTTATTGTAAAAACAAAATGTAAGAAAAATATACTTAAGAAAGGAAATGAAGGAAGAACAAGAAACATTATTTTAAAATGAAAACTCACCAAGTAGCTTTTGAACGGATTAAGCTATAAACCCTCAGAGTAGCTTTTGAACGGATTAAGCCACAAACCCTCTCGCAAGTAGCTTTTGAACGGATTAAGCTAAAACCCTCAGAGTAGCTTTTGAACGGATTAAGCTACAAACCCTCAGAGTAGCTTTTGAACGGATTAAGCTACAAACCCTCTCAACAAAAAAACACTATGACTCACCACCCGGATAATCCTAATACAAGTGTATAGACTATCTCACAAGGGGTAGTGGGTGATCTCAACCAAAGGCCAAGACTCCTTATTTATAAGGTGAGCACCTCCTTGGCTTGACATTACAAAGGGATGTGGGATTGGGACTTAGGCTCAAAAATGAAAATCTCTAACTTAACTCTTGATTTTTAATCACTTGATTGAAAAAATCCTAAGCTTCCTCCTCCCTTTGGGCTTGGGCAGGCCAGCACTTCTCTTTTCCAGCCCAGCTCTGATTTTTGAAAGGCCCAAAGAAGCCCTTTTCGGTTGCTTGGGTGAAACGACCATTTTGCCCCCCGGATGCAAAATAAATATCAAACGGGCTCCAAATTCAATTTTTCTTTTTTTTAATACTTCCAAAATAATAAAATATTGAGTTCTGGAAGTTTTCAAAATTATCCGAGTCCGTTTGCTATTTATTTGGATTTTTTCTTCCCAAAATGTCCTTTTATGCTCCTACTTTTTACCATTTTTTAAACGAGCTCCAAATCAAGATTTTTCTTCACCAATCTCTTCAAAATAATTAAAAAGTGTGATCTGGAAGTTTTCATAATTTTTGGAGCTCATTTGGTATTTTTTCGGGATTTATCGGCTTGAATTACTGCATAGGAGGCTCGGGATTTAGCCATTTTGCAAACGAACTCGGAATCAAGATTTTCTTGCGCCAATCTCTTCCAAATAATTTAAAAATGAGATCTGCAAAATTTCAAAAGATTTGGAGCCCATTTGCTATTTTTCCGGGATTTATCTTTTTGAATTATTGCATAAGAAGCCCGGAATTTGGCCATTTTGCAAACGAACTCGGAATCAAGATTTTCTTTCGCCAATCTCTTTCAAATGATTTAAGAATGAGATTGACAAATTTTCCATAATTTTTGGAGTCCATTTGCTATTTTTCCCAAATTTTTCCAATTTTGCCCTTTAACCTCCAAAACCCGGTTTTGCTCAAAACAAGTCCGATTTTCAGATTTTCTTCAATTTGAGCCTTGGGCCATCCTTTTTAATCATTCCTCATCCATTGAGGGCTTTGGGCTTACCAATTCGGGCCATTTCTGTGATTCTTCCCGATTTCACCGAAATCCACTAAAAACCCTAATTCTCAGTTTTCTCCCGGATTGACTTTTCTTTTGATTTTTCTTGCAAGTGACTTATCCATTACCCGTAGTCAGTTCTTATCTTTCATTTGGAACCTTCAATTTCGACCAGTTTGATCGTTTAAGCACTTTTCCCCAAATTTCTCGGATTAGGGTTTCTTTTCTACTGAATTTCCAAATCCCAACTTCCGAACTCCATATCTTTCAATGTAGACGTCGGATTATCAAAATTCTTTCTCCATTTTTCAATTGAACTTAAAATCTTGATTTTGAAAGTGGGTTGACTTTTTCAGTAGTTGACTTTCTGGGGTTGACTTTTTCGGGGTTGACTTTTTTGGGGTTGACTTTTTTTCAAGTTTGACTTTTTGTGCTCGCCCTCTTAAACTAAGTCTCGGAGTACCACCTGCAGGATGAAAACAGTCTTTTTATACTCGGAAAGATCAATATAGGAAGAAAACATACCTGTTTAGTGGCCCGGACAAAATTAGGTGTCTACAGCTGCCCCTCTTTGGCTATTGCTGAGAATCAGGAATCAGGCAAAGATAAACCAACACTAATTTTGTACGGTCAGTGAAATCACATGGAAAGGAAAGGGGTTTTCTTTTTCATTTCTTCGTTCATTTTTGCATTTTTGCATTTTTCATTTTGCATTTTTTATTTTCTTTTTTCATTTTCTATTTTTTTCATTTTTTCTCTTTTTTCTTTTTTTCAATTTTTTTTTTTTTTTTTTGAAAACAGTAAATTGAAGATTTGTCTTTAAATTGAATTCCCTGCCTAAACAAGGCTCGATTCGTCTTAAGGAAACGAATTCGATTTGCAAGAAAGGAAATGACCTCGACGATGGTCTCGGGGCATTAACCTGTCTTGTTCTCAGCTGTGTTTAAAATTCTGGATATCTCCTCCAGAAGCTTCGGCTATCACCACCAAAGTCTTGCTCATTTTTTTTAAAATGTAAAAATTCTGGGTATCACCTCCAGAAGCTTCAGCTATCACCACCGAAGACTTTCTATCTTTTCAAAGGATTTTAAAACTCTGGATATCTCCACCAGAGGCTTCAGCTATCACCACCAAAGTCTTGCTCATTTTTAAAACTATAAAATTCTGGGTATCATCTCCAGAAGCTTCAGCTATCACCACCGAAGACTTTCTACCTTTTCAAAGGACTTTAAAAAAAAAACTCTGGATATCTCCACCAGAGGCTTCAGCTATCACCACCGAAGACTTGTTCATAAATAAAAAAAGTACCTCGACGATGATTTCGGGGCTCGACTCGCCTTAAGGAAACGAAATCGATTATACCTCAAAGCTTTAAGAGATGATGCAAATGCTTCATGATGCAAATGCAAATGTTTTTTGTTGATGCAAACGCTTCTTGATGTAGATGCAAATGACTTAGATTGGTGCAAATGTCTTTGATGCAAATGTAAATGACTTGATTTGATGCAAACTTTCTTGATGCAGATTTAACTAACTTAGATTGATGCAAATGCTTCTTGATATAGATGCACATGTTGAAAAAAAATTATGGATAACTCCTTCAAAAGAAGATTTCTCATTTTTCAAAATTATAAAACCCTGGATATCTCCACCAGAGGCTTCAGCTATCACCACCGAAGACTTCTTCATTTTTAAAACTGTAAAATTTTGGATATCCCCACCAGAAGCTTTGGCTATCACCACCAAAGACTTGCTCAATATAAAATTCTAGATAACTCATCTAGAAGAAGATTTCTCATGTTTCAAAATTATAAAACCCTGGATATCTCCACCAGAGGCTTCAGCTATCACCACTGAAGACTTATTCACTTTTAAAACTGTAAAATTCTGGATATCCCCACCAGAAGCTTTGGCTATCACCACCAAAGACTTGGTCATTGTAAAATTCTGGGTAACTTCTTCAGAAGAAGATTTCTCATGTTTCAAAATTATAAAACCCTGGATATCTCCACCAGAGGCTTCAGCTATCACCACCGAAGATTTGTTCTTTTAAAACTGTAAAATTCTGGATATCCCCACCAGAAGTTCTGGCTATCACCACCAAAGACTTGCTCATTGTAAAATTCTGGGTAACTCCTTCAGAATAAAATTTCTCATGTTTCAAAATTATAAAACCCTGGATATCTCCACCAGAGGCTTCAGCTATCACCACCGAAGACTTATTCACTTTTAAAACTGCAAAATTCTGGATATCCCCACCAGAAGCTTTGGCTATCACCACCAAAGACTTGGTCATTGTAAAATTCTGGGTAACTCCTTCAGAATAAAATTTCTCATTTTTCAAAATTACAAAACCCTGGATATCTCCACCAGAGGCTTCAGTTATCACCATCGAAGACTTGTTCACTTTTAAAACTGCAAAATTCTGGATATCCCCACCAGAAACTTTGGCTATCACCACGAGAAGCTTTGCTCATTGTAAAATTCTGGGTAACTCCTTCAGAATAAAATTTCTCATGTTTCAAAATTATAAAACCCTGGATATCTCCACCAGAGGCTTCAGCTATCACCACTGAAGACTTGTTCACTTTTAAAACTGCAAAATTCTGGATATCACCACCAGAAGCTTTGAGAAATGATGCAGATGCACAAGTCTTTTAACAAGGTGCTCATGCTTCATGGTGCAAATGTAAAATATTTCTTAGTGCAAATGCAAATGGCCTGGATTGATGCCCATGTTTCATGATGCAGATGCCCCTACTAATTGTGTTCATGTAACTGGTTTATGAATGGTGTAACTACAATTACCACACAATAATGAAAATGCAATGATTCTAGAAATGATGCAATTGCTTGAGATGACACAAATGCGAATTCCATGAAGAATGTAAATGTAAAGGTAAAATGCAGATGCTTATGGAATAATGCCAATGCAAATACCCATGAATGATGCAAATACTTGCCGACACTGTGTAGATGCAAAAGCTCGATAAAGAGATGAGTGCTCATGAGTGATGTAAATGCCCCCGGTTGTTTTTCTAGACTTTGGCTTAGCCTTTCAAATTCATTTTTCCTCTTCAAATCAGAGTATACCTTCAATTCATTTTGGCTATTCTCTTTGCCCCAAAAGTTTTCAAACTTCCATCAATAGAGATCTGAACTGGGTTCGATATCTTCTTCTCATATGTGGAAGTCAGGACCTATCCTGGCAGTTCTATATCTTTGGGTTAGAAAAATCCTTGTCTCATGTCAACATCAAAAATGGGTATTTCAAAAATATTTTTATTTTCCCTTTTTGAAAAACAATTTTGCTTATTTAAGGAAAACTTCTAAGCCAAAAATTTTAACTCCATAGTGTATGATGTACAAATCTTTTGATGACTGATGATCACTGTTAGAAATTTCTCTAAGTATCAAACTGGGTTTTTTTTAACTGGGATTGGCAAGGCTTGGTATAACAAGATTGTGTCTTTTTCAGGAAAACTTCATGACAAAAATGTATATCCCTTCTAGGCTCACAAATGGAACAGGTTTTATAAATCATGAATTCATTGAGAACCAAACAAATTCAACATTCTTTTAGTTTCCATATCAAGGCATTTTGACAAGCGTCAAGATTGGCTGAGATGTTTAAACCAGAAAGTTTAATCTTGGGAACAAAAGTTTCAGTTTTTGAAGACAATCCTCTGAATGAGAACTGACAATTTAGGGGGTTCAGGAATTCCTAGATGTTCCTCGATGACCACTCCTTTAATAAGATCTTTTCTTTTGGGGTATCGGCACTATCGTAGATGGCATCAAAAATTCCTATTCTACTCTAGACCGCCCATTTTTGGGTTTTCGCCCTAGAGTCCCATTCTTTTCAATTTTTTCTTCTTTTTTTTTTGTTTTTTTTTTTGTTTTTTTTTTATTTTACCATGCACTTGAGAATTCTAAATTCTTACTTAGTGAAATGATAATTAGATGAAATGGGATAAAATCTGAGGAAAAACCTTTCAAATTAAATATTCATGCTTGATCAAAATGGACTTTTAAAGCACGTAATGTAGGCCATGGCTCAGGGTTCAGAAAGAAAGGATAAATAGGCCCAAAATATGTGTTTGAGGGTAATCAGATCAAGGATCCTTTCTGGAAGAGGATTTTCTTTGAAGCATGTCCCTTCTTGGACATTTCTTTCCTTTTGACTTTGCTCTTTTTCTTCCTTGCTCTTGGCTTTCAATTTGCCATGTCTTTCACACATTTTTTTTTTTGCTTTCATTTTGCCCCCTTCTTTTTCAACATAGTGAGCCCGTCTTTATTCGGGGCTCCATTTGCTTTGCATCTGTCTTTGAGCTAGGACACATTTCTCAATGATCTTTAAAAAAAAATCTTTTCTTGCATTTGCCCCCTAGTGTAGAGGGTGATCCTTGATCAGGGTTCAAAGAAGAAAGAATTCTTTTAGCTCAAAAGGGGTGACTATGGATAATAATTTTTTTCTTGTGAAAGGGATATGAAAGATGGCCATTCATCATATCAAGCCCAAATATTCTCATTGAAAAGCAATCCTCAGGGGAAATAGATATTCAGAATTTTATTTTGCACTTTGGAATCATCCGAATTCTCATATGCATGATCTCATGATTTTTCTTTTTCTTTTTTTTTGTTTTTTTTCGTCGCATGCCCCCAATGATTCATGCATTAGCCCATCCTTCTTCACTATGTATCCATCATTTCCACATATGATGCCCCAATTTGATTATCCATGCGAATTTGTATCAACGAGGAACATGGCAAGTCTAGGTCTGTTTTGAAAAGGCTGAGTTTCCAATCTGAGTTCTTTGAAGAGACAAGGAAAATATGACCCAAAAACAGGTTTTCTCTAGGACAGGGGATAATCTAGTTTAATCATTGTGCCCCAGGGTGTCAATCATGAAGTGATGTCTAGGCAATTAGTGTTTTGTGGTCATTGGGAAAGATCATGAATGGTTTTAGCACAATCTTGACACACACCAAATTATCAAAATCTGGAAAGAATGTCTCATTTGTTTGATTTTCAAGGAATTTGAAAATTTTCAAAAAGTTCGTTCCTTTGCTCATAGCATAGACTAAGATCTACGTCTTTGCTTATTCTGTGATGACAGTGGTTTTATGAAGTCAAATCATTCATATTCCTTGAAGCATTAGGTCTTTCAAGTGGTCTCAGTTCAAAAGATTTAGGCTTAGGAAAGCCTAAAAGAAAGGGCTGAAGGTATTGGGTCATTTCTAACAATGATCATCAATCTTCTTGAGACTATCCATTACTAAAAATTCCTTAATGCTTGTTTTTTGCAAATTCAAGTTATTGTTGAAACACAACAAACACAAAGCATTTAAAATACAAAATTCATTTAATTAACATGAGACAAGTGCTTTCCTCATCACAGTGTATAGAACTACATGTGTCAAAAACCTAATATGATCATGCACAATGTTTCTTATGACACTTGACTTCCCCATCTTCAAAACTTATCGAACCAGCCTTGATGAGATCTCTGACCTTGTACTTCAAAGCGGGGCAGTTCTCTGTTGAGTGACCTTGATTGCCAGAATGGTACCCACAACACTCATTAGCATCATACCAGCTCGGATAAGGGGGTTTCAGAGGCGCTATTTGCATGGGTGTCACAAGGTGATTCTGGATGAGTTGAGGTAGTATCTCACTGTATGTCATAGGAATCGGGTCAACCGAATTTCTTTTTCGCTTTTTATGCCCCTTTCGATTATCCCCAAGGGTGTTCGATTGATAGACAGATGTAAATTCTGGTGTATTTGCAGTCATTGGTTGGTAGGGATAAAAACCATGAGAGACATTATTCAGGGTAGAGTAAAATGGCTGATATGAGGAGAATTGGGGAGGTGGGGCAAAGTCTTCCACGACTTGGGTATCTTCCTTTTTCTTTTCAGATGCCCCCTTGTTCTTGGTATTGGATGTTCTTTCTCCTTCAATTTTCCCATCCTTGATAGCATTCTCAATCATCTCCCCTGAAATTACCATGTCTGAAAAATTATTTGTGATGTTGCCAACAAGTATATCATAGTACGGGGCCTGCAGTGTATTCACAAAAAGGACAGTGGTTTCCTTCTGAGTTAAGGGCGGTTGTACTTGGACGGCCAGGCTCATCCACCGTTGCACATATTCTTTGAAGCTCTCAGTAGCTCTTTTCTTCATATTTTGCAAGGTGAGACGGTCAGGCGCTGTGTCAGTCATATGCTTGTACTGGTTTAGAAAAACCCTAGCCAGGTCATTCCAAGAGTGAATCTGATCCTTGCTCAACTGACTATACCACCTAATTGCGGATCCGCTGAGGCTATCTTGAAAGCAGTGAATCAAAAGCTTATCATTATCTATATGACTTGTCATCTTTCGGCAGAACATAGTGATGTGGGCTGATGGATCAGTCGTCCCGTCATATTTCACGAAGTCAGGGATCTTGAACTTAGGAGGAATGACTAAATCGAAGACCAAGCATCGTTCTTTCGCATCCACACTCCCTAATACGTCTGCATTTTCTACTGCCCGGAGCCTTTCATCTAGCAACTGATATTTCCCTTGGGAATCTGTCAACTCAACCTCATTTACTGCAACCCTTTTCAACTTGGCCTGTTCAGCTGGATCATCTGAGTTTAGGACATTGACGGGGTTAACAGTGTTCTGGGCATCACTTATTGCGACCTCATCTTGGCCCTTTTGTACCTCTAATCCTTCTCCGGCGACAAAGTTTTCGGTGTATCCTTTTCCTTTGATTACGGTGGACATCAGCTCCATCAATTTAGTCATCTGATCCTTAGATTCTGCTTGAGACTTTGCCAGCTGTTCTTGCAATTCTTTCTGTTCCCTTTCCATTTTTTCCATTCGGGCAACTTGTTCATCCTCCATAGCACCAGCCTATATTTGTACTCAGTACTTCTTCTGATTTGAAATGGAAATTCTTTCAAAGACTCCTAAAGCCAAGCCAACTTCTATTTGATTTCCCCCAAATGTATGTCATGATGAATGAGCCATGAATGCAATTTGATGCATGTGAAGCCTAAACAATATGATGTATGGATATGTACAATGGAAACATGCTGACCATATATGTGATAAATGCAATCACAATGCCAACATGTTGCAAACAAAGAATAAACAAATCAACACATGGATATATGCAATGACTGGTCATATGCATTTTAGCATGTTTCCCAATGAATGATCGTATATCCTATGAATGCAACACGGTGTCAATTATGATACATGCAAACAATGAATGATTGATATAGAGTATATACAAAGAAAATCATGCTAACCATGTGTGTCATGAATGCGACCTAATGCTAACATGATGTATGTAATAAGCAAATTAATGCATGAACATATACAAAGAAATTATGCTGACTATGTTTGTTATGAATGCAACCCAAAGTCAACATGATGCATGTAAAGAATAAGCAGATCAATGCATGGATATATACAATGAATGACCATGTATGTTCCAAATGTAATTCCCAATGAATGATCATATACACTATGAATGCCACACAATGTCAATTATGATGCATGTGAAGAATAAATGACTGACACAGAGTATATACAAAGAAGGTCATGCTGACCGTGTATGTCATGAATGCAACCTGATGCCAATATGACAAATTAATGCATGAGCATATCATGATGACTGTGTATGCCATGAATGCAACCTGATGCCAACATGATGCATGTAAAAAATAAGCAAATTAATGCATGGATATATACAATGAATGACCATGTATGTTCCAAATGCATTTCCCAATGAATGATCATATACACTATGAATGCCACACAATGTCAATTATGATGCATGTAAAGAATAAATGACTGACACAGAGTATATACAAAGAAGGTCATGCTGACCGTGTATGTCATGAATGCCACCTGATGCCAACATGATGCATGTAAAGAAAGAATAAATTGATACATAAGTATATACAAATAATGACCATGCATGTCATAAACGTATCTTACAATGAATGACCATGCATGCTATGACTATAACATGATGTCAAAATGATACATGCAAAAATAAATGAATTAACACAAAGGTATATACAAAGAAATCAATGATTACACGAAATTGGTGGGACTATTCAAAAATCTCATTATGCAGGATTTGCCTCCAATTTTTATTTTTTTTTTGATTTTTTTTTTGATAAACCAATCACATCATTTTCAAAAGAATTTCAGGGTGGATCTTACTATGGTACAATATGCAAATGTTCATGTGACACTACCGGTTTTATGAAATCATCAAATTCAATTACCAACTGTTTATTGCAAAGAATGAGATCAATAATACAACCAAAAATGTACATGCTCTATTTACTCATGCATGAAATGTGCCACATGCAAAAATGCTTAAAAAAAGATTTTTTTTTTTTTTTTTAAAAACAGCTAATGAACATCTGCCCCAGCAATATCTGCTTATTTAGGCATCACGATGCCATCGAGGCGGAGTATCACATTTATTACGGGCGATGTACGTACATCGTTGCCCGATCTACCACACTTATTCGGAGTGTAAAATAGGTAACAAAAGGTTTAGAACTGTCTCTCTATGTGTTCCTATTTTCGGTATATCTAACAGAAATCCGGCATGGCTTCGCCTAGGTTCACTATATGAGGGTGAATCGGTTCTAAGGCTCCGAATTGTTCCTCACTGTCGCCGGTGAAGGCTAGTAAGGCACCCCGATAAAAGCGGGTTCAATTCGTTAGAGTATATTTTCCTATGCCCGTACGGAGGATTATCACGAAGGCATTAGGTACTTTATACTCCGAAAGTGTTTCACTAGCCCATACGGAGGATCATCACGAAGGCGTAGTTACTTTACTCCCACTTAAAAGGACGGAACCCGGGTATAGGATTCATGTTATGCAAATGCACGTGTAGTGTGTGTGGAGGAATAATAAACCTTTCACCACCTATTCTACAAACCTTATTCTAAATGCCCTAGCAATTAAAACATTCAAGAATAGTGTAACGCATTAACCAACAAGCAATTATAATATGCAACCTTAAATAACTAGAGAACAATAATAAAATGCATGCACATGAGTATGAACATATTTAAAAATATTTTACTATTTTTCAAAATTCTCTTTATTAGAAAAATGTGGGAATTAAAATTAAATACCAATTAGACCAACCAAAACTGAGACTTTGATAACACACGACTATTTCTAGGCCTGACTCTCTAATAGTCCCCAGTGGAGTCGCCAAGCTGTCGTAACCTAAAAAAAATAACGACGTCTCATCGCAAGACTTTATTATTCGTTAAGCGTGACATTAAAAAAAAACCGAGGAAAAGTCGACTTAATTCCTCTAGAAAAATGAAGGTTTTGAAAATGACCTTAAAAAAGACATGGAGTCGCCACCAATCTTTTTTAGCTAGGTGTGATCGGCCACCTATTAAAACCGGTTTTATAAAATATTTTAAAAATTAATTAAAACATTTTAAAAACCAATTTCAAGTCTGCGTTTTAAACCAGAGAAATCAAAGAAGCGGGTTCGGGAGTCGGTTACGTGTGGGGAAGGATTAGCACCCCCACAACGCCCGTATAAATCGGTACCTTATTAATCGTGTGTTATCTCAAATCTCGGTAAAAGTTGGTTTTAAATTTAATATTTCAAATTAATTCCCAATTTAAAGAAAAATAATTTCATTTTTTTATTGACAATGATCCGAAATTTATAAATTCAAAATTTTCCTATATTCCCCAACAAACGTGGCAAAATATAGAAATTTTTATTAGTTTTAGAAAACTTTCCGAATCATTCTCTTTTTTGAAAGAAAGATATTCCTTTATTAATAATAATTGATGATATTCCCTCCAGCAAACCCGGTAGAGAACTCATGAATTATTTTAAATCGGGAATATCTTTATTTTTATTGAAAACCATTATCTTTTTTGAAAACGTTTAAAAGAAATGAATATGTATAGGCATGGCATAAATAAAATGACATAGCAAAATCTAAATAATATAATGCAACCTAAATGTCATGACACATAGAAATTAAAATGGCAAGAATCACATATTATATAAAATGCATGAATATAAAAATGCAATGCATGAAATGTATTTTTCCTTTAATTAAGGAAATCCGTATATCTAAAAAGATATCCGGCTACCTTAGGAAAATATGTCAAATTAAATATTCTAAAACCAAAATACTTTGTGATTGTTTGAAAACAGTTTTGAAAAGCTTGAATTAAAAATAAAAACTGGGCTAAAATTTTTAAAATGACTCTAATTTCCTAAGTTTAAAAATCCGGATTTTACTACTCTTAACCCGAGACTTGAAAAACCATTTTTAGAGTTTGAAAAGGTTTAGGAACCACCCTAAGTCAGTAGCTAACTCTCCTAATCAGCCCACTCTAAGTAAATTAACCAAATCAGAAAAATGGTTTTTCTTTTTAAATTCAATTCTGACTCCACTGTCCAGTTTTAATCCACGATTTTTTATCCTATTTTGAAAAATTCCAAAAATTCTAAAAAAAATACTGGAGACTCAGGACATGTAAAACTATACGAAAAAAATCAGCTTAATTTTTTTATCAAAGATGAATTCCCAGAAAAACCAGAGATGTACGAGTTTTTGGAGGAGAAAAAACTGCTTTGTTTTTCTTTAAATTCAATTCTGACTCCACTGTCCAGTTTTAATCCACGATTTTTTATCCTATTTTTAAAAATTCCAAAAATTCTAAAAACAATGCTGGAGACTCAGGACATGTAAAACTACACGAGGAAAAATTTTCTTAATTTTCTGATCAAAGATGAATTCCCAGAAAAATCAGAGATGTACGAGTTTTTTTGAAAAAAAAAACTGAAAAAAACTGCTTTGCCAACACATTTTTTTTTTGATAAAATCATTTAAAAATCAAAATATTTGAAACTCATAAAATGACTTGAAAGCAGTAGCTAGGACTTTTTGAAAGTTAGATGAAAATTGGCTAAGTAAAAAAATCACAAAGGTAGAATAATCAATTTGACAGACTTAATTTTCCACAAGTATGCTCAAGAGAGCATGATCTTGAACCATTAATTGGCTCAAGTCATTATTCAAGTGGCATGAACATGAAATGCATGAAACAATGCAGCAAACATAATGCATGAAATGCATGGATCTAAACCTAAATGTAAGGAAAATGCATGACATAAATAATATGGCCTAGACCTAACATGAACTTGCATGGCATTTAATGTAACCTAGACCTAAAACATACATGGCATTTTTACAAACACAAGGCATGCTTAATTCAAAAATCCAACCAAATATCATGCAAATGCAAAAACCTAACAACTAGCATGACAAAAAATGCAACACACAATGCAAAACACATGGAGTAGCCAAATGGCCTCAAGCTCCAACAAGCATGGCATTTTCTCAAACACTTGGCATGCTAGCATGAAAAACTAAGTCATAACACAAAAATCACACAAGCATTTTCACAAACACCTAATATGCTAACTCTAAAACATGCTCAAATTTAAACAACATGAAAACAGAAAATAAAAAATGCAAAAACATGATATCTAAGACATAAATGGCAACAAACAAAGCAACCAAATTAAATATAACTTAAGAACATGAAATAACATAATATTTAAAACATCAAAAATAAAGAAAATAGCATAAACAATATGGTAAAATGAATCAAAAACAACAACTTAAAATAAATAATGTAGGCCATTTGGCCATGGTGAGTTTATTGTAAAAACAAAATGTAAGAAAAATAAACTTAAGAAAGGAAATGAAGGAAGAACAAGAAACATTATTTTAAAATGAAAACTCACCAAGTAGCTTTTGAACGGATTAAGCTATAAACCCTCAGAGTAGCTTTTGAACGGATTAAGCCACAAACCTCTCGCAAGTAGCTTTTGAACGGATTAAGCTATAAACCCTCAGAGTAGCTTTTGAACGGATTAAGCTACAAACCCTCAGAGTAGCTTTTGAACGGATTAAGCTACAAACCCTCTCAACAAAAAAACACTATGACTCACCACCCGGATAATCCTAATACAAGTGTATAGACTATCTCACAAGGGGTAGTGGGTGATCTCAACCAAAGGCAAGACTCCTTATTTATAAGGTGAGCACCTCCTTGGCTTGACATTACAAAGGGATGTGGGATTGGGACTTAGGCTCAAAAATGAAAATCTCTAACTTAACTCTTGATTTTTAATCACTTGATTGAAAAAATCCTAAGCTTCCTCCTTCCTTTGGGCTTGGGCAGGCCAGCACTTCTCTTTTCCAGCCCAGCTCTGATTTTTGAAAGGCCCAAAGAAGCCCTTTTCGGTTGCTTGGGTGAAACGACCATTTTGCCCCCCGGATGCAAAATAAATATCAAACGGGCTCCAAATTCAATTTTTCTTTTTTTAATACTTCCAAAATAATAAAATATTGAGTTCTGGAAGTTTTCAAAATTATCCGAGTCCGTTTGCTATTTATTTGGATTTTTTCTTCCCAAAATGTCCTTTTATGCTCCTACTTTTTACCATTTTTTAAACGAGCTCCAAATCAAGATTTTTCTTCACCAATCTCTTCAAAATAATTAAAAAGTGTGATCTGGAAGTTTTCATAATTTTTGGAGCTCATTTGGTATTTTTTCGGGATTTATCGGCTTGAATTACTACATAGGAGGCTCGGGATTTAGCCATTTTGCAAACGAACTCGGAATCAAGATTTTCTTTCGCCAATCTCTTCCAAATAATTTAAAAATGAGATCTGCAAAATTTCAAAAGATTTGGAGCCCATTTGCTATTTTTCCGGGATTTATCTTTTTGAATTATTGCATAAGAAGCCCGGAATTTGGCCATTTTGCAAACGAACTCGGAATCAAGATTTTCTTTCGCCAATCTCTTTCAAATGATTTAAGAATGAGATTGACAAATTTTCCATAATTTTCGGAGTCCATTTGCTATTTTTCCCAAATTTTTCCAATTTTGCCCTTTAACCTCCAAAACCCGGTTTTGCTCAAAACAAGTCCGATTTTCAGATTTTCTTCAATCTGAGCCTTGGGCCATCCTTTTTAATCATTCCTCATCCATTGGGGGCTTTGGTCTTACCAAGTCGGGCCATTTCTGTGATTCTTCCCGATTTCACCGAAATCCACTAAAAACCCTAATTCTCAGTTTTCTCCCGGATTGACTTTTCTTTTGATTTTTCTTGCAAGTGACTTCTCCATTACCCATAGTCAGTGCTTATCTTTCATTTGGAACCTTCAATTTCGACCAGTTTGATCGTTTAAGCACTTTTCCCCAAATTTCTCGGATTAGGGTTTCTTTTCTACTGAATTTCCAAATCCCAACTTCCGAACTCCATATCTTTCAATGTAGACCTCGGATTATCAAAATTCTTTCTCCATTTTTCAATTGAACTTAAAGTCTTGATTTTGAAAGTGGGTTGACTTTTTCAGTAGTTGACTTTCTGGGGTTGACTTTTTCGGGGTTGACTTTTTCGGGGTTGGCTTTTTTTCAAGTTTGACTTTTTGTGCTCGCCCTCTTAAACTAAGTCTCGGAGTACCACCTGCAGGATGAAAACAGTCTTTTTATACTCGGAAACATCAATATAGGAAGAAAACAAACCTGTTTAGTGGCCCGGACAAAATTAGGTGTCTACATCATGCATTGCATTTTTATATTCATGCATTTTATATAATATGTGATTCTTGCCATATTAATTTCTATGTGTCATGACATTTAGGTTGCATTATATTATTTAGATTTTGCTATGTCATTTTATTTATGCCATGCCTATACATATTCATTTCTTTTAAATGTTTTCAAAAAAAGATAATGGTTTTCAATAAAAATAAAGATATTCCCGATTTAAAATAATTCATGAGTTCTCTACCGGGTTTGCTGGAGGGAATATCATCAATTATTATTAATAAAGGAATATCTTTCTTTCAAAAAAGAGAATGATTCGGAAAGTTTTCTAAAACTAATAAAAATTTCTATATTTTGCCACGTTAGTTGGGGAATATAGGAAAATTTTGAATTTATAAATTTCGGATCATTGTCAATAAAAAATGAAATTATTTTTCTTTAAATTGGGAATTAATTTGAAATATTAAATTTAAAACCAACTTTTACCGAGATTTGAGATAACACACGATTAATAAGGTACCGATTTATACGGGCGTTGTGGGGGTGCTAATCCTTCCCCACACGTAACCGACTCCCGAACCCGCTTCTTTGATTTCTCTGGTTTAAAACGCAGACTTGAAATTGGTTTTTAAAATGTTTTAATTAATTTTTAAAATATTTTATAAAACCGGTTTTAATAGGTGGCCGATCACACCTAGCCAAAAAAGATTGGTGGCGACTCCATGTCTTTTTTAAGGTCATTTTCAAAACCTTCATTTTTCTAGAGGAATTAAGTCGACTTTTCCTCGTTTTTTTTTAAATGTCACGCTTAACGAATAATAAAGTCTTGCGATGAGACTCGTCGTTATTATTTTTTAGGTTGCGACAGCTTGGCGACTCCACTGGGGACTATTAGAGAGTCAGGCCTAGAATTAGTCGTGCGTTATAAAAGTCTCGATTTTTGTTGGTTTAATTGGTATTTAATTTTAATTCCCACATTTTTTAATAAGGAGAATTTTGAAAATAATAAAATGTTTTTAATATGTTCATACTCATGTGCATGCATTTTATTTTTGTTCTCTAGTTATTTAAGGTTGTATATTATAATTGCTTGTTGGTTAATGCGTTACACTATTCTTGAATGTTTTAATTGCTAGGGCATTTAGAATAAGGTTTGTAGAATAGGTAGTGAAAGGTTTGATATTCCTCCACACACACTACACGTGCATTTGCATAACATGAATCCTCTACCCGGGTTCCGTCCTTTTAAGTGGAAGTAAAGTAACTACGCCTTCGTGATTGATCCTCCGTATGGGCTAGTGAAACACTTCCGGAGTATAAAGTATCTAATGCCTTCGTGATGATCCTCCGCATGGGCATAGGAAAATATACTCTAACGAATTGAACCCGCTTTTATCGGGGTGCCTTACTAGCCTTCACCGGCGACAGTGAGGAACAATTCGGGGCCTTAGTACCGATTCACCCTCATATAGTGAACCTAGGCGAAGCCATCCCGAATTTCTGTTAGATATACCAAAAATAGGAACACATGGAGGGACATTTCTAAACCTTTTGTTACCTATTTTACACTCCGAATAAGTGTGGTAGATCGGGCAACGATGTACGTACATCGCCCGTAATAAATGTGATACTCCGCCTCGAAGGCATCGTGATGCCAAAATAAGCAGATATTGCTGGGGCAGATGTTCATTAGCTGTTTTTTTTTTAAAAAAAAAAAAATCCTTTTTCAAGCATTTTTGCATGTTGCACATTTCATGCATGTGTGAATGGAGCATGTACATTTTTGGTTGTATTATTGATCTCATTCTTTGCAATAAACAATTGGTAATTTCATTTGATGATTTCATAAAACCGGTAGTGTCACATGAACATTTGCATATTGTATCCATAGTAGGATCCACTACCCCGAATTTCTTTTGAAAATAATATGATTGGTTTTTCATAGAGAAAAAAACATGTTTCAAAAAAAAAAATCGTAAGTGTGGAGGCAAATCTTGCATAATGAGATTGTTGAATAATCAAGATTTAGGTCCCACCAATTTCGTGTAATCATTGATTTCTTTGTATATACCTTTGTGTTAATTCATTTATTTTTTGCATGTATCATTTTGACATCATAGCATGCATGGTCATTCATTTGTATATACTTATGTATCAATTTATTCTTTCTTTACATGCATCATGTTGGCATCAAGTTGCATTCATGCATTCATAGTTAGCATGATTTTTCTGTATATATCCATATATCAATTTATTCTTTCTTTACATGCATCATGTTGGCATCAGGTTGCATTCATGGCATACGTAGTCATCATGATATGCTCATGCATTAATTTGTCATATTGGCATCAAGTTGCACTCATGACATACACGGCCAGCATGACTTTCTTTGTATATACTCTGTGTCAGTCATTTATTCTTCACATGCATCATAATTGACATTGTGTGGCATTCATAGTGTATATGATCGTTCATTGGGAAATACATTTGGAACATACATGGTCATTCATTGTATATATCCATGCATTAATTTGCATATTCTTTACATGCATCATGTTGGCATCAGGTTGCATTCATGGCATACATAGTCATCATGATATGCTCATACATTAATTTGTCATATTGGCATCAGGTTGCATTCGTGACATACATGGTCAGCATGAATTTCTTTGTATATACTCTGTGTCAATCATTTATTCTTCACATGCATCATAATTGACATTGTGTGGCATTCATAGTGTATATGATCATTCATTGAGAAATGCATTTGGAACATACATGGTCATTCATTGTATATATCCATGCATTGGTTTTTCTTATTCTTTAAATGCATCATGTTGGCATCGTGTTGCATTTATAACATACATGGTCAACATGTTTCCACTGTATATGACCACACATAACTTTGTTTATCCTTCACATGCATCAAATTGCACTCATGACATTCATAGCTCATTCATCATGAAACACATTAATAAGATGAAATAGAAATTGGCTTAGCTTTGAAGAGTTTTCTTCGTCAGCTAAAAGCTATGACCCCAACAGCAAGTGCGAGTATCATATTGGGGCAATTGGGCATTCGACTAAAAATGTAGAAAACTGAAGGAAAGAATTGAGGGTCTTGTCCACAATGGCATTTGGATTCCACAGCTTATCGAACATTGGAAATTTGTTTTACCATAGATTGATTTCCTCTTGAAGAATTTTGAGGATAAGATTTGTTATCTTTGAAAGCATGTCAATAGGAGCATTATGATGCATATTTTTCTATACACTTTGATGATGAAAGCTCTTGTCTCATGATGACATCTACATGAAATAAATAAATTTTGAATTTTAATATTTTGTGTTCATTTTATTTTAGCAATAAATTTGAAATTGTAAAAAAAAAAAAAAAACAAATGAAACTTTGAGAAAATTTGTGGTACACAATAAATAAGTGGTTTTCACATGAAATAATGAACAATCTTGAGAATATTGATGATCATTGTTAGAAATGACCCAATACCTTCAGCCTTCTCTTTTAGGCTTTCCTAAGCCTAAATCCTTTGAACCGAGACCACTTGAAAGACCTAATGCTTCAAGGAATATGAATGATTTGACTTCATAAAACCATTGTCATCACAGAATAAGCAAAGACTTAGATCTTAGTCTAGGCTATGAACAAAGGAACGAACTTTTTGACAATTTTCAAATTCCTTGAAAATCAAACAAATGAGACATTCTTTCAAGAATCCAGATTTTGATAATTTGGTGTGTGTCAGGATTGTGCTAAAACCATTCATGACCTTTCCCAATGACCACAAAACACTAATTGCCCAGACATCACTTCATGATTGACACCTTGGGGCACAATGATTAAACTAGATTATCCCTTGTCCCAGAGAAAACCTGCTTTTGGGTCATGTTTTCCTTGTCTCTTCAAAGAACTCAGATTGGAAACTCAGCCTTTTCAAAACAGACCTAGACTTGCCATGTTCCTCGTTGGTACAAATTCGCATGGTTAATCAAATTGGGGCATCATATGTGGAAATGATGGATACATAGTGAAGAAGGATGGGCTAATGCATGAATTATTGGGGGCATGCAACGAAAAAAAAACAAAACAAAAAAAAAAATTTGTGATATCATGCATATGAGAATTCGGATGATTCCAAAGTGCAAAATGAAATTCTGAATATCTATTTCCCCTAGGGATTGCTTTTCAATATGAATATTTGTGCTTGACATGAGAAATGGCCATCTTTCATATCCCTTTCACACAAAAAGAAATTATCCATAGTCACCCCTTTTGAGTCAAAAGAATTCTTTCTTCTTTGAACCCTGATCAAGGATTACCCTCTACACTGGGGGGCAAATGCGAGGAAAGATCTTTTCAAAGATCATTGAGAAATGAGTGATAGCTCAAGGACAGGCACAAAGCAAATGGAGCCCCGAATAAATACGGGCTCACTCTGTCAAAGAAAAAGAAGAGAAAAAGATGGTGAAATGAAAGCCAAGAAAAACAAAAGAAAAACACAATGAAAAAGAAAATGTGTGTGAAAGACATGGCAAATTGAAAGCCAAGAGCAAGGAAGAAAAAGAGCAAAGTCAAAAGGAAAGAAATGTCCAATAAGGGACAAATGCTTCAAAGGGAATCCTCCTCAAGAAATGATCCTTGATTTGATTACCCTCAAACACATATTTTGGGCCTATTTATCCTTTCTTTCTGAACCCTGAGCCATGGCCTACATTATATGCTTTAAAAGTCCATTTTGATCAAGCATGAATATTTAATTTGAAGGGTTTTTCCTCGGATTTTATCCCATCTCATCGAATTATCATTTCACTAAGGAAGAATTTAGAATTCTCAAGTGTGTGGTAAAAAAAAAAAAAAGGAAAGAATGGGGCTCTAGGGCGAAAACCCAAAAACGGGCGGTCTAGAGTAAATTTGGAAATTTTCAATGCCATCCGTGCCGATACCCAAAAAAAAAAAAAAAGAAGGTCATTTTAAAAAAAGTGGTCATCGAGGAACATCTAGGAATTCCAGAACCCCCCAAATTGTCAGCTCTCATTCGGAGGATTGTCTTCAAAAATTGAATCTTTTTTTCCTCCAAGATCAAACTTTCCGATTTAAATATCCCGGCCAATCTTGACGCTTGTCAAAAAGCCTTGATATGGAAACTAAAAGAATGTTGGATTTGCTTGGTTCTCAATGAATTCATGATTTATAAAACCTGTTCCATTTGTGAGCCTAGAAGGGACATACATTTTTGTTGTGAAGTTTTCCTGAAAAAACCAAAATCTTGTTGTATCAAGCGTTGTCAATTCAAATTGAAAAACCCAAATTAATACTTAGGGGATTTTCTAACAGTGATCATCAGTCATCAAAAGATTTGTACATCATACACTGTGGAGTTAAAATTTTTGGCTTAGAAGTTTTCCTTAAATAAGCAAAATTGTTTTTCAAAAAGGGAAAATAAAAATATTTTTGAAATACCCATTTTTGATGTTGACATGAGACAAGGGTTTTTCTAACCCAAAGGTATAGAACTGCCAGGATAGGTCCTGACTTCCAGATATGAGAAGAAGAAATAGAACCCGGTTCAGATCTCTGTTGATGAAAGTTTGAAAAACTATTGGGGCAAAGAGAATAGCCAAAATGAATTGAAGATATACTCTGATTTGAAGAGGAAAAATGAATTTGAAAGGCTAAGCCAAAGTCTAGAAGAACAACCGGGGGCATTTGCATCACTCATGAACACTAATCTCTCTATCAAGCTTTTACATCTGCACAGTGTCGGCAAGCATTTGCATCATTCATGGGTATCTGCATTGGCATTATTCCATAAGCATCTGCATTTTACCTTTACATTTACAATTCTTCATGGAATTCGTATTTGTGTCATCTCAAACAATTGCATCATTTCTAGAATCATTGCATTTTCGTTAATGTGTGGTAATTGTAGTTACACCATTCATAAACCAGTTACATGAACACAATTAGTAGGGGCATCTGCATCATGAAACATGGGCATCAATCCAAGTCATTTACATTTGCATTAAAGACATTTGCACCAGTTTAAGTCATTTCGTATCTTATTCAACAAATGCATTTGCATCAAAAAGCATTCGCATCTTCTCAAAATCTTTAGGTTAATTTTCAACAATTCTTCAGCACCATTCTTAAGACCTCCGGGCATCATTTTTAAAGTCGCATACAGCGCATTTTTTTTCAAATCACGGGTAAGGCCTCCGGGCACCATTCTTAAGATCTCCGGGCATCATTTTTAAAGTCGCATACAGCGTATTTCTTCCAAATTATGGGTAAGTCCTCCGGGCACCATTCTTAAGACCTCCGGGCATCATTTTTAAAGTCGCATACAGCGCATTTCTTCCAAATTATGGGTAAGGCCTCCGGGCACCATTCTTAAGACCTCCGGGTTATGGAGACTCAATTAAGAGTTGTAAACCCAAGTGCAGGTTATGTTCAAGTAATAAATTCTCGGTTGTCCGAGGTCGAACCACAGGGAAGCGTACTAGTAAGTATAAGTTTATAAATATATATGAAAAACAAGATATTAGGGAATCAATAACAAAGAAAGTAAACAAGATATTAGAGAACAAAATAAACAAAATAACATAAAAGCAATTAAACAAGATATAAAAAACAATAAGAAAGGATGTTGAGGTTAGAGAATCCACTCTTGGTGTTATGCTAAGATTAATCTTGTTTTATTACACAATTGAAATCCACACATAAGGGAGGTTCCAATCGGAAGGTTTAGCAATTCAGTCCAAATTGTCCAACGTCCATAGCATATGATATTATGTTCATTTGGTGTCCTCAAAACTCATAAAATGAGTCCAAGCATTCCTTATGCCAAGGTATATGTCTACAACAAATCAAGGTTATGAAACCAAGCATTTACTGTGCCATTTTCATTGTCAATAATGAATCAAGATCTCTACTTTGCAAGTATGATTTTAAACCAAAAGAAAATATTATCTATACTAGTGTTTATAAATGATGATTCATTTTAGCTCATGTTTAAGAGACTAACCTTAGCATTTACCAAAAGCTTCACCTCATCACCTCAACAATATGATTAGCAACACATACTAGATATGAATAAAATGAAAAGAAATGTAAGAAGCATAAGTAAATAAAAAAAGAAAACTAGAGAAAGGAAAGAAGAAGAAAACTTAGAGAATTTTATTACAATGACTAATATCCTACCAATGTATAAATGTATCCTAATACTCATCCAAGGCCCTCTATTTATACACATTTTGGAGAGCTAAATGACAAGAGACAAGCTTTATAAATTTCAAAGGTATGTATAATAGGTGGGTGCATTTTTCTAACAATTTTCGTCATGTTGTATGACAATTCTGATCAGCCAGCTTGATGGTCGATTTTGTCAATGTTGGAGGCTCGATCTGATCAAATGGTCTTCTAGAAAAATATGCCCCTATCAGTTACTGATCCATAGCCGTTGGAATCAGATCATTTTCTCATGTGGATCGGAAGATATGGTCAAAATACCAAAACGGTGCAGAACAGACGTCATTGCACATCAGCCAACTTGATGGTTGATTTCGGTAGGGAAAACGACTCCGTTTCAAGAAGTGTAAAACATTAAAAAGATAGATATGCCTCTTAACTGTGCACTGTAAAAATTTCAGCCTTAATGCTTCAGTGAAACTCCAGATATAGCTGATATGGCAAAAGGTGTCGGAACTGGAACTGAATTGGATTTGCCCTTAATTCTTGATTTAACCTAGTAATCTGAAATCACTCAAAGAAACTCGTGAAAAACACCAAATTACATAAAAATATAAAAGATCATAAACACAATTAGACTAAGCAATAATAACTCGTATTTGACACAAAACAATAATAAAACATAACTAAAAACTATATAATAATACGAGTTATCACCGGGCATCATTTTTAAAGTCGCATACAGCGCATTTCTTCCAAATTATGGGTAAGGCCTCCGGGCACCATTCTTAAGACCTCCGGGCATCATTTTTAAAGTCGCATACAGCGCATTTCTTCCAAATTATGGGTAAGGCCTCCGGGCACCATTCTTAAGACCTCCGGGCATCATTTTTAAAGTCGCATACAGCGTATTTCTTCCAAATTATGGGTAAGGCCTCCGGGCACCATTCTTAAGACCTCCGGGCATCATTTTTAAAGTCGCATACAGCGCATTTTTTTCAAATCACGGGTAAGGCCTCCGGGCACCATTCTTAAGACCTCCGGGCATCATTTTTAAAGTCGCATACAGCGCATTTCTTCCAAATTATGGGTAAGACCTCCGGGCACCATTCTTAAGACCTCCGGGCATCATTTTTAAAGTCGCATACAGCGCATTTCTTCCAAATTATGGGTAAGACCTCCGGGCACCATTCTTAAGACCTCCGGGCATCATTTTTAAAGTCGCATATAGCACATTTCTTCCAAATCACGGGTAAGGCCTCCGGGCACCATTCTTAAGACCTCCGGGTATCATTTTTAAAGTCGCATACAGCGAATTTCTTCCAAATTATGGGTAAGGCCTCCGGGCACCATTCTTAAGACCTCCGGGCATCATTTTAAAGTCGCATACAGCGAATTTCTTCCAAATTATGGGTAAGGCCTCCGGGCACCATTCTTAAGACCTCCGAGCATCATTTTTAAAGTCGCATACAGCGCATTTCTTCCAAATTATGGGTAAGGCCTCCGGGCACCATTCTTAAGACCTCCGGGCATCATTTTTAAAGTCGCATACAGCGCATTTCTTCCAAATCACGGGTAAGGCCTCCGGGCACCATTCTTAAGACCTCCGGGCATCATTTTTAAAGTCGCATACAGCGCATTTTTTTTCAAATCACAGGTAAGGCCTCCGGGCACCATTCTTAAGACCTCCGGGCATCATTTTTAAAGTCGCATACAGCGCATAATTTTTCAAATCACAGGTAAGACCTCCGGGCAACATCTTTAAGACCTCCGGGCATAACTTTTTTTTTTCAGAGGTAAGGCCTATGGGCACCATTTTTAAGACCTCCGGCCTTAATTTTTTTCAAATCACAGGTAAGACCTCCGGGCAACATCTTTAAGACCTCCGGGCATAACTTTTTTCAGGGGTAAGACCTCTGGGCACCAATTTTTAAGACCTCCGGGCACCATTTTAAGACCTTCGGGCACCAATTTTAAAGCCCTTCGAGCATAAATTTTTCTTTTGAAAATCGAATTCGTTTCCTTAAGACGAATCGAGCCTTGTTTAGGCAGGGAATTCAATTTAAGGACAAAACCTTCAATTTATTGTTTAAAAAAATAATAAAAAAAAATGAAAAAAGAGAAAATAGAAAAAAGGAAAAAAGAAAAAAAGAAGAAAAAAGAAGAAAAAAGAAGAAAAAAATGAAAAATAGAAAATGAAAAAGAAAAAGAAACCCCTTTCCCTTTCCTTCACATGTGATGTCACTGACCGTACAAAATTAGTGTCGGTTTATCTTTGCCTGATTCCTGATTCTCAGCAATAGCCAAAGAGGGGCAGCTGTAGACACCTAATTTTGTCCGGACCACTAAACAGGTATGTTTTCCTCCCATATTGATGTTTCCGAGTATAAAAAGACTGTTTTCATCCTGCAGGTGGTACTCCGAGACTTAGTTTAAGAGGGCGAGCACAAAAAGTCAAACTTAAAAAAAAAGTCAACCCCGAAAAAGTCAAACCCGAAAAAGTCAACCCCAAAAAGTCAACTACTGAAAAAGTCAACCCACTTTCAAAATCAAGATTTTAAGTTCATTTGAAAAATGGCGAAAGATTTTTGATAATCCGAGGTCTACATTGAAAGATATGGAGTTCGGAAGTTGGGATTTGGAGATTCAGTAGAAAAGAAACCCTAATCCAAGAAATTTGGGGAAAAGTGCTTAAACGATCAAACTGGTCGAAATTGAAGGTTCCAAATGAAAGATAAGCACTGACTACGGGTAATGGAGAAGTCATTTGCAAGAAAAACCGAAAGAAAAGTCAATCCGGGAGAAAACCGAGAATTAGGGTTTTTAGTGGATTTCGGTGAAATCGGGAAAAATCACAGAAATGGCCCGACTTGGTAAGACCAAAGCCCCCAATGGATGAGGAATGATTAAAAAGGATGGCCCAAGGCTCAGATTGAAGAAAATCTGAAAATCGGACTTGTTTTGAGCAAAACCGGGTTTCGGAGGTTAAAGGGCAAAATTGGAAAAATTTGGGAAAAATAGCAAATGGACTCCGAGAATTATGGAAAATTTGTCAATCTCATTCTTAAATCATTTGAAGGAGATTGGCGAAAGAAAATCTTGATTCCGAGTTCGTTTGCAAAATGGCCAAATCCCGGGCTTCTTATGCAGTAATTCAAAAAGATAAATCCCGGAAAAATAGCAAATGGACTCCAAAAATTCTAAAATTTGGAAAATCTCATTTTTAAATTATTTGGAAGAGATTGGCGAAATAAAATCTTGATTCCGAGTTCGTTTGCAAAATGGCCAAATCCCGGGTCTCCCACATAGTAATTCAAGCCGATAAATCCCGAAAAAATACCAAATGAGCTCCAAAAATTATGAAAACTTCCAGATCACACATTTTAATTATTTTGAAGAGATTGGTGAAGAAAAATCTTGATTTGGAGCTGGTTTAAAAAATGGTAAAAAGTAGGGGGGCATAAAAGGACATTTTGGGAAGAAAAAATCCAAATAAATAGCAAACGGACTCGGATAATTTTGAAAACTTCCAGAACTCAATATTTTATTATTTTGGAAGTATTAAAAAAAGAAAAATTGAATTTGGAGTCCGTTTGATATTTATTTGCATCCGGGGGGGCAAAATGGTCATTTCACCCAAGCAACCGAAAAGGGCTTCTTTGGGCCTTTCAAAAATCAGAGCTGGGCTGGAAAAGAGAAGTGCTGGCCTGCCCAAGCCCAAAGGAAGGAGGAAGCTTAGGATTTTTTCAATCAAGTGATTAAAAATCAAGAGTTAAGTTAGAGATTTTTATTTTTGAGCCTAAGTCCCAATCCCACATCCCTTTGTAATGTCAAGCCAAGGAGGTGCTCACCTTATAAATAAGGAGTCTTGGCCTTTGGTTGAGATCACCCATCACCCCTTGTGAGATAGTCTATACACTTGTATTAGGATTATCCGGGTCGGGAGTCATAGTGTTTTTGTTGAGAGGGTTTGTAGCTTAATCCGTTCAAAAGCTACTCTGAGGGTTTATAGGTTAATCCGTTCAAAAGCTACTTGTGAGAGGGTTTGTATCTTAATCCGTTCAAAAGATACTCTGAGGGTTTATAGCTTAATCCGTTCAAAAGCTACTTGTGAGAGGGTTTGTAGCTTCATTCGTTCAAAAGCTACTCTGAGGGTTTATAGCTTAATCCGTTCAAAAGCTACTTGTGAGAGGGTTTGTAGCTTAATCCGTTCAAAAGCAACTCTGAGGGTTTATAGCTTAATCCGTTCAAAAGCTACTTGTGAGAGGGTTTGTAGCTTAATCCGTTCAAAAGCTACTCTGAGGGTTTATAGCTTAATCCGTTCAAAAGCTACTTGTGAGAAGGTTTGTAGCTTAATCCGTTCAAAAGCTACTCTGAGGGTTTATAGCTTAATCCGTTCAAAAGCTACTTGGTGAGTTTTCATTTTAAAATAATGTTTCTTGTTCTTCCTTCATTTCCTTTCTTAAGTATATTTTTCTTACATTTTGTTTTTACAATAAACTCACCATGGCTAAATGGCCTACATTATTTATTTTAAGTTGTTATTTTTGATTCATTTTACCATATTGTTTATGCTATTTTCTTTATTTTTGATGTTTTAAATATTATGTTATTTCATGTTCTTAAGTTATATTTAATTTGGTTGCTTTGTTTGTTGCCATTTATGTCTTAGATATCATGTTTTTACATTTTTAATTTTCTGTTTTCATGTTGTTTAAATTTGAGCATGTTTTAGAGTTAGCATATTAAGTGTTTGTGAAAATGCTTGTGTGATTCTTTGCATGATTCTTGTTTTATATCTTAGTAAGCATGTTTTAGATTTGGTATATTAGGTTTTTGTGAAAATGCTTGCATGATTTAAGTGTTATGACTTAGTTTTTCATGTTTGTATGCCAAGTGTTTGTGAAAATGCCATGCTTGTTGGAGCTTCAGGCCATTTGGCTACTCCATGTGTTTTGCATTGTGTGTTGCATTTTTTTGTCATGCTAGTTGTTAGGTTTTTTCATTTGCATGATATTTGGTTGGATTTTTGAATTAAGCATGCCTTGTGTTTGTAAAAATACCATGCATGTTTTAGGTCTAAGTTACATTAAATGTCATGCAAGTTCATGTTAGGTCTAGGCCATATTATTTATGTCATGTATTTTTCTTACATTTAGGTTTAGATCCATGCATTTCATGCATTATGTTAGCTGCATTGTTTCATGCATTTCATGACCATGCCACTTGAATAATGACTTGAGCCAATTGATGGTTCAAAGTCATGCTCTCTTGAGCACACTTGTGGAAAATTAAGTTTGTCAAATTGATTATTCTACCTTTGTGATTTTTTTTACTTAGCCAATTTTTATCTAACTTTCAAAAAGTCCTAGTTACTGTCTTCAAGTCATTCTATGAGTTTCAAATATTTTTATTTTGGTTTTTAAATGATTTTATCAAAGACAAAAAAAATGTGTTGGCAAAGCAGTTTTTTTTTTCCACCCAAAACTCGTACATCTCCGATTTTTCTGGGAATTCATCTTTGATCAGAAACTTAAGTCGTTTTTTCCCGTGTATTTTTACATGTCCTGAGTCTCCAATAATTTTTTCAGAATTTTTGGAATTTTTAAAAATAGGGTAAAAAATCATGGATTAAAACTGGACAGTGAAGTCAGAATTGAATTTAAAGAAAAACAAAGCAGTTTTTTCTCCTCCAAAAACTCGTACATCTCTGGTTTTTTTGGGAATTCATCTTTGATCAAAAAATTAATCCAATTTTTTCTCGTGTAGTTTTACATGTCTTGAGTCTCCAGTATTTTTTTTAGAATTTTTGGGATTTTTAAAAATAGGGTAAAAAATCGTGGATTAAAACTGGACAGTGGAGTCAGAAAATTTAATTTAAAGAAAAACCATTTTTCTGTTTTGGTTAATTTACTTAGAGTGGGCTGATTAGGAGGGTTAGCTACTGACTTAGGGTGATTTCTAAGCCTTTTAAACTCTAAAAATGGTTTTTCAAATCCCGGGTTAAGGGTAGTCAAGTTCGGATTTTTTAAACTTAGGAAATTAGAGTCATTTTAAAAATTTTAGCCCAGTTTTTATTTTTAATTCAAGCTTTTCAAAATTGTTTTCAAACAATCACAAAGTATTTTGGTTTTAGAATATTTAATTTGACATATTTTCCTAAGGTAGCCGGATATCTTTTTAGATATACGGATTTCCTTAATTAAAGGAAAAAATACATTTCATGCATTGCATTTTTATATTCATGCATTTTATATAATATGTGATTCTTGCCATATTAATTTCTATGTGTCATGACATTTAGGTTGCATTATATTATTTAGATTTTGCTATGTCATTTTATTTATGCCATGCCTATACATATTCATTTCTTTTAAATGTTTTCAAAAAAAGATAATGGTTTTCAATAAAAATAAAGATATTCCCTATTTAAAATAATTCATGAGTTCTCTACCGGGTTTGCTGGAGGGAATATCATCAATTATTATTAATAAATGAATATCTTTCTTTCAAAAAAGAGAATGATTCGGAAAGTTTTATAAAACTAATAAAAATTTCTATATTTTGCCACGTTTGTTGGGGAATATAGGAAAATTTTGAATTTATAAATTTCGGATCATTGTCAATAAAAAATGAAATTATTTTTCTTTAAATTGGGAATTAATTTGAAATATTAAATTTAAAACCAACTTTTACCGAGATTTGAGATAACACACGATTAATAAGGTACCGATTTATACGGGCGTTGTGGGGGTGCTAATCCTTCCCCACACGTAACCGACTCCCGAACCCGCTTCTTTGATTTCTCTGGTTTAAAACGCAGACTTGAAATTGGTTTTTAAAATGTTTTAATTAATTTTTAAAATATTTTATAAAACCGGTTTTAATAGGTGGCCGATCACACCTAGCCAAAAAAGATTGGTGGCGACTCCATGTCTTTTTTAAGGTCATTTTCAAAACCTTCATTTTTCTAGAGGAATTAAGTCGACTTTTCCTCGGTTTTTTTTAAATGTCACGCTTAACGAATAATAAAGTCTTGCGATGAGACTCGTCGTTATTATTTTTTAGGTTGCGACAGGAGGTGTTTCTTCGCCTCCTTAAACCATAAATTAGTATCCGATAGCTTTGAGAGGCTGAAACAAGTTTGGCCAAAACCCTAGCTTGCCCATTAGGTGGTGCCGCCACCTTCCTTGGTTGTTTGAGGCCACCGTTAGCTTTGCTGTCATCGTGCGAGCAACTTTCTAGTTGATTGTTGCTCCGAATTTTAATCCGAGCTAAGTGTAAAAGTTTATTTGTAAAAATTGTTGAGCTGAAATATTTTGGATAGCAGCTAACTATTATAAATAATGGAAATTTGAGTGCTGTAAAATATTTACAGAATATCCTGACGATGTCGTAGGTACCCATATCGTGGAGTTCGCCCGGGATTGCGACAATGGTAAGTTTAATCTATGAGGTAGTTGTTGTTTTATATGCGTTGTTGATTGATATGGATATTGAAACATGAAAGATTACTCGGATTACGAAAATGGTAAGTTTCAAACCTTACGCGGATCAACGGCATAAGTGTGGTGTTAATATGGTTACATGAGGTAAGTGTTGTGGAGTTGAATAATAATGAATGTGAGCTATTTGAAATGCTCGGATATGTTTAATTGAGATGTTGGGCAAGGTACGGATTATGGTTGTACTTGTCGGATTAAAGAAACAATAGTATGAAATTGTGTTTGAGGCATTATGGTTACTAATTTTTGAAATTGGTTGATGAATGATATTGTATAGGATTGTTTAGTATTTAAGGATAGTTAGACATTGTAGATTAAATGTTATGCACACAAGTTGTTTGATAAAATGTCTAAGTGAAATTGTAATGCTTGTAAACATAAGTAGAAATATGCTAGTGTAAAAGCTATTACCTAGCATACTATATAAATCATTTAATAAGATAAAAAAATTTAATACATCATGCTATTGTTGTACGGACAGGGTGATGCCCGGGATGCTATTGTTGTACGGACAGGGTGAAGTCCAGGATGCTATTATTGTACGGACAAGGTGAAGTCCGGGATGTTGTTGTTGTACGGACAGGGTGAAGTCTAGGATGCTATTATAGGACGCTATTATTGTACGGACAAGGTGATGTCTGGGATGCTATTGTTGTACGGACAGGGTGATGTCTGGGATGCTATTATTGTACGGACAAGATGATGTCTAGGATACTATTATTGTACGAACAAGGTGATGTCCGAGATGCTATTGTTTTACAGACAGGATGATGTCCGGAATGATATTGTGGTAGGGATAGGATGAGTTCGGGATGGTACGAACAGGATGAGTCCGGGATGATACGGACGGGATGAGTTCGGGATGATATGGACAAGATAGTCTGGGATGACAAATTTTACGTACTAGTACAAGTCCGGGATGTTTTGATGTTATATTCATGAAAAATTCCTAAATGATAATTATAGAGGTATACACATAAAATCAAGTTTTAGATATTTTTGGCTATCGATTCTAGCTGGCCAATGGCCTATTTATATTCAGCGCTCAGCATAGAAGATTTCATATGGGACAAATAATTTTTATATATCCTGGAACAATTTTAAATATTACTTTTTGGTTAATCAAACATACTTGATATGTCTTGTTTATGCTTTAATGGTTAAGAAAGGAAGCATGAATTTTCCAAGTACTCTTCCTAGTTACCTTATGCTCACTGAGTCTTCCGGCTCACTCCGTTTATTTTCATTCTTTTTCAAATCTTGATAGACCCAGCTCTTCCCAAATTTCGGATAGCTAGTTGCTCGTATACTTGTGGTAAGCAGATTGACCCAGGACGTGGTAAGCAGTGGCGATGGTGGCATACATTTTGCAGTCACTAGGGTATCATGGGTCCTATGCATTTTGTGTATGATGTATATGTACTTTATATTTTGTAAACTGATGTATCTAAGTGATGTGTGATGTATAACGGCCACGGAGGCCTAGTATGATCTGGTGATGCTTATGTCGTTATGATATAATATAAATGTATGTTTATATATAAGATGTCATAAAGGTTGAGTCTGCTGCGGAGCATCTTGGTTACTCCCTATCAGAGGTGTCCAAACCGAGATGTCATGTGTTGATGATTATTATATTGCAAATGTTGATGATTGAGTGGCAAACCCCCATGTAGGGTGAGATTATGCCTAAATTTTGTTTGATTTGGTTTCGTGGGTATATTCAGGCTTCGGAGGTATGGGCATACCTTGTCTCTGGCCGATCACATGCCCTGAATTTGGGGTGTGACAATACATATGTAAGACTTAAAAGGAAATATGTTAGACCAAACAAACATAATGCAAATGCATGAACATAGCTAGACAAAAACACAAACACATGGTATGGTATTAACAAAAAGCATGAACAACTTAACATGGTGAAAACAGAAAATTAAAAATGGCAAACAAAGTAAGTAGACATGAAAATAAAATGATAAAATCATCAAAATAATAGTAAATAAGTAAAGAAGGTTAAAAAATAAGCTCCATATCTTAGTTATTTTAAAAGCTAGAACATGAAAACATGCTAGAATATCACAACCAACATGGAAAATAGATCAAACACAAGGCATACTCAAACAAAGTAGCATTCGGCCAACACAAGAAATAGGTAAAATAAATTTGTTTTTCTTTGATTTTTTCATGAAAACCTAAGATAGGAACCTTTAGGAACTTGTTTTGAAAACAATTTTATTTCATGAAAGAAAATAAAATAAAATAACAATGAAAACGAAAATGAAAATGAAAATGAAAATGAAAATGAAAATGAAAATAACAAAATCATATGAACAAAGTATGGAGGAGAGCATGATAGAAAATAGCTACCTTGCTTTAGCTTTCCAAATCAAAAAGTAGTAAGAAAACCCTTCTTTTTTCTTTTTTCTTTTTTCTTTTTTCTTTCTTTTTTCTTTTTTCCCTTTCTTTTTCTTCCCTTTTTAGCTACTGCCCTCTCTTTGATCAGTCAACCCCCTAGAAACTGAAACCCCCTCCCTCTTAGTGATACCCGAATGGCCTCTCTCTTGGTATAGGATGTTGTCATTTTTTCCTAGCCTATTTTGATCTAAAGGACACTAATCCAAGATGCTTAAAATGTGAAATTACCACCATTAAGTGATCAGCCCCTAACTAATACAACTGTTCAAAAATATGTAGCCATCATGTTGACATCCTTCCTCTTCATGCACTGGACCATGTGGCACAATTACAAAGGCTTGATCAAAAAAAATAACTACCTTACTATCCACTTTTGGCCTTTGGATGCAATCAGCAAAAATCATTCTCCTCATGGGCTTGGTTGAATGACCCTTCACATTCCAGCCCACTCTCTATTTTTTAAATTGAAAAAAAGGCTCTCTTCGGTTTCTTCGATAAAATTGCACTTTAGGCCTCCGAACTTGATTAAATAGCAGACGGACTCCAAATCCGAATTTTATTTTTTTAATACTTCCTAAATACATTAAAATTGAGATATGGAAGTTTTCATAATTTTCCGAGCTCATTTGCTATTTTTCGGGATTTATCTTCTTGAATTTCAGCTTAGTGGGCTCAAAATTTTCCATTTCCCAAACGAGCTTCGATTCTGGATTTTTCTTTGCCAATCTCTTCCAAATAATTTAAAATTGAGATCTGGAAGTTTTTATAATTTTCCGAGCTCATTTTCTATTTTCCCGAATTTATCTTCTTGAATTTCAGCTTATTGCGCTCGAAATTTGCCATTTTGCAAACTAGCTCCGATTCAGGATTTTTATTTGCTAATATCATACAAATGACATAAAATTGAGATCTAAAAATTTTGGTAATTTTTCGAGCTCATTTGCTATTTTTCTCGAATTTTCCAAATTTGCCCTTTAACCTCTTAAGCCTCGATTTTACTCAAAACAAGTCTGATTTCCAGATTTTCTTTTTCTAGGCCTTTGTTATATATTGAATTTGAGTTGGTCCAAAAACGCGCAATTTTTATGATCAAATTCCCCTCCGACTTGATTTTTCCTTTTTCCAGTATCGGGAACTTCCTTGTTTTTTCGTTTTTCTCTAATCGGCTTTTTTCTCGGAATTACTTCAAACTGAGCCTTGGGCTATCTTTGTTTACCCACTCTTCATCAATTAAGAGCTTTAATTTTACCGAATCAGGCCATTTTTACAATTTTCCCCAATTTAGCCAAAATCCACCAAAAAACCCTAATTTTCGATTTTCTTTCAAATTGAACCTTCCTTTAGTTTTTCTTTCAAATGGGCTCTCCAATACCCATAGTCATTGATTATCTTTCATTCAGAACCTCTAATTTTGACCAATTTGATCGTTTAAGCACTTTTTCCTAAATTTTCTGAACTAGGGTTTCCTTTCCACTGAATCTCTGTAACCCATCTTCCGGACTCCATATCTTTTGTTGTAGACCTCGAATTATCAAAATTTGTTCACCATTGTTCAATTAAACTTTGAATCTTGATTTTGAATATGGGTTTACTTCTTTAGTAGTTGACTTTTTATGGTTGACTTTTTCCATATTGACTTTTCATGCTCGCCCCCTTAAACTAAGTCTTGGAGTACCACCTGCAGGATGAGAAGAGACTTTATGCATTATAAAACATCACAAGGAAGAAAAATACCTGATTTAAGGGTCTGGAAAAAATTAGGTGTCTACAGCTGCCCCTCTTCGGCTATTGCTGAGATTCAGGAATCGGGCAAAGATAAACAAACATTAATTTTGTCCGGTTAGTGAAATCACATGTGAAGGACAAAATTAGGTATCTACAGCTGCCCCTCTTCGGCTATTGCTGAGAATCAGGAATCGGGCAAAGATAAACAAATACTAATTTTGTCCGGTTAGTGAAATCACATGTGAAGGACAGGAAAGGGGTTTTCATTTTTTTCCATTTTCTTCTTTTCTTTTTTCTCTTTTGTTGTTTTTCATTTTTTTATGATTAAAAAGCTATAAATAGAAGATTTTGTCCTTAAATTGAGTTCCCTAACTAATCAAGGCTCGACCCGTCTTAAGGAAATGAGTTTGATTTGCAAGAGAAGAAAATTCCTCGAAGATAGTCTCGAGGTCTTATCCTGTTTTGTGCTCAGCTGTGCTCAAAATTCTGGGTATCTCCTCCAGAAGCTTCGGCTATCACCACCAAAGACTTGCTCATTTTTAAAACTGTAAAACTATGGATATCCCTACTAGAGGCTTTGGCTATCACCACCAAAGACTCTCTCACTTTTAAAATTGTAAAATTTTGGATATCTCCTCCCGAAGCTTCAATTGTCACCACCAAAGACTCTCTAATTTTTAAAATTGTAAAATTCTGGATATTTCCACCAGAAGCTTCAGCTATCACTACGGAAGATTCTCTCATTTTTAAAATTTGTAAAATTCTGGATATCTCCTGCAGAAGCTTCAGCTATCACCACCAAAGACTCTCATTTTTATAATTTGTAAAATTCTGGCTATCTCCTGCAGAAGCTTCAGCTATCACCACGAAAGACTCTCATTTTTATAATTTGTAAAATTTTGGATATCTCCTCCAAAAGCTTCAGCTATCACTAATAAAAGACTCTCATTTTTAAAATTTTTAAAATTATGGATATCTCCTCTAGAAGCTTCAGCTATCGCTACCGAAGACTTGCTCACTTTTAAAAACATGTAAAATTCTGGATATCTCCTCTAGAAGCTTCAACTATCACTATCGAAGACTCTTTCATTTTTAAAATTTGTAAAATTCTAGATATTTCCACAAGAAGCTTCTGCTATCACTACCGAAGACTAGTTCACTTTTTAAAAACATGTTGAAAATTATACCCGAACGCTTTGAGAGAGGATGCAGATTCAAATGTCTTTACAAGATGCACATACTTCATGGTGCAAATGTAAATGGCTTGGATTGATACAAATGCTTCATGATACAGATGCAGATGTCTTTGATTGATGCAGATGCTTCTTGATGTAGATGCAGATGTTGGAAATGCAAATGGCTTAGATTGATGTGAATGTTCTCGGATTGATGCAAATGCTTCTTGATGCAAATGCAGATTTTGGATAAGATGCAAATGGCTTAGATTGATGCAAATGAAAATGCTCTCAGATTGATGCAACTACTTCATGGAATGATGCAAATGCCCCTACTAATCATGTTCCTGTAAGTGGTCTATGAATGGTGTAACTGCAGTCACCACACAATAATGAAAATGCAATGGTTCTAGAAATTATGCAGTTGCTTGAGATGATGCAGATGCGAATTCCATGAAGGATGTAAATGTAAAGGTAAAATGCAGATGCTTATGGAATAGTGCCAATGTAAATACCCATGAATGATGCAAATGCTTGCTGACACTATGCAGATGCAAAGCTCAATAAAGAGATAAGTGCTCATGAATGATGTAAATGCCCCTGATCGTTTTTCTAGACTCTAGCTTAGCCTTTCCAATTCATTTTTCCTCTTCAAACCAGAGTATATCTTCAATTCATTTTCGAATCTTTGGCTATTCTCTTTGCCCCAATAGTTTTCAAACTCTTGCTGACAGAAATCCGCTTCCCGAGTTCTATTTCTTATTCTCATATTTGGAAGTCAGGGTTAAGCCTCTAGTTCCACACCTTTGGGCTAGAAAAATCTTTATCTCATGCCAACATCAAAAATGGGTGTTTCAAAAATATTTTTATTTTCCTTTTTGAAAAACAATTTTGCTCATTTAATGAAAACTTTTGATCCAACAATATTAACCCCACAGAGTGTGATGTATGAATCTTTTGAAGACCGATGATCACGGTTAGAAATTTCCATAAGTGTCAATCTGAATTGGCCAGGCTTGGTATAACAAGATTTTTGTTGACTGAAGAAAATTTCATAACAAAAAATGTAAGTCCTTTCTAGGCTCACAAATGGAACAGGTTTTATAAATCGTGAATTCATTGAGAATCAAACAAATTCAACATTCTTTTAGTCTCCATATCAAGACATTTTGACAAGCGTCAAGATTGCCCAGGATGTTTAAACTGGAAAGTTTAATCTTGGAGGGAAAAAGTTTCAGTTTTTTTTAAATCAATCCTCCAAATAAGAGTTGACAATCTGCGAGGTTCAGAAATTCCTAGATGTTCCTCGATGACCACTTCTTTTGTTATGGTATCGGTACTGACATAGATGGCATCAAAAATTTCTATTTTACTCTAGACCGCCCATTTTTTGGGTTTTTGCCGTAGAGTCCCATTCTTTCCATATTTTCTTTCTTTTTTTTTTTTTTTGTCGTTCTACCATGCACTTGAGAATTCCAAATTCTTCCATAGTGAAATGATGATTCGATGAGATGATATAAAATTTGAAGAAAAACCCCTCAATTTAAATATTTATGCTTGATCAAAATGGACTTTTAAAGCACATAATGTAGGCTATGGTTCGGGGTTCAGAAGGAAAGGATAAATAAGCCCAAAATCTTTGTTTGATGGTAATCAGATAAAGGATCATTTCTTGAGGAGAATTCCCTTTGAAGCATTTGTCCTTTTTGGACTTTTCCTTTTTCCTTTTTACTTTGCTCCTTTTCTTCTTTGCTTTTGGCTTCCATTTTGCCATCCTTTGTCACACTTTTACTTTTGTTTTGTTCTTGACAGAGTGAACCCGTATTTATTTGGGAACTTGATTTGCTCTGTATCTATCTTTAAGCTAGGACTCATTTCTCAATGATCTTTCCTCGCATTTGCCCCCCAGTGTAGAGGGTGATCCTTGATCAGGGTTCAAAGAAGAAAGAATTTTTTCGGCTCAAAAGGGGTGACTATGGATAATTTCTTTTTGTGAAAGGGATGTGAAAGATGGCCATTCATCATATCAAGCATGAATATCTCTTTGAAAAGCAATCTCCAGGGGAATAGATAATCAGAATTTCATTTTGCATTTGGGAATCATCTAAATTCCCATATGCATGATATCACAAATTTTCTTTTTTTCTTTTTATCTGCATGCCCCCAATGATTCTTGCATTAGTTCTATCCTTATTCACCATGTATCCATCATTTCTACATATGATGCCCCAATTTGATCAACTTTAGGAATTTGTATCATTACGAGGAACATCGCAAGTCTAGGTTTACAATGAAAATGCTAAGTTTCAATTTTAGGTTTGTTTGATGTACCAAGAAAAATATTACGCAAAAACAGGTTTTCTCTAGGACATGGGTTAATCTAGTTTGGTATTATGCCCCGAGGTGTCAATCATGAAGTGATATTTGAGCAATTAGTGTTTTGTGGTTATTGGAAAGGTCATGAATTGTTTTAGCACAACCTTGAAACACATCGAATTACCAATATCTAGATTCTTGAAAGAATGTCTCATTTGTTTCAATTTCAAGGATTTCAAAAATTTTTCAAAAAGTTCGTTCATTTGTTCATAGCCTAGACTAGGATTTACATCTTTGCTTATTCTGCAATGACAATGGTTTATGAAGTTTAATCATTCATTTTCTTTGAAACATTAGGTCTTTCAAGTGGTCTCGGTTCAAGGGTTTAGGCATAAGAAAGCCTAAAAGAGAGAGGGAAAGTTTGGGTCATTTCTAACAATGATCATCAATATTCTCGAGACTATCCATTATTTCATGTGAAGCCCCTTATTATTGTTTACCAAAAAAATTTCAAAGTTTCATTTTTTTTGCAAATTCAAATTATTATTAAAACATAAAGAACACAAAACATTTAAATACAAAATTTATTTATTTCATGTAGATGTCAACATGAGACAAGTGCTTTCATCATCACAGTGTATAGAACTACATGTATCGAAAATCCTAATATGATTATGCACCATGTTTCTTATGACACTTGGCTTTTCCATCTTCAAAACTTATCGAACCAGCCTTGATGAGATCCCTGACCTTGTACTTCAAAGCGGGTCAGTTCTTTGTTGAGTGACCTTGATTGCCATAATGATAATGTCACATCCCAACTCCGGGAGTGTGACCAGCCAGAGACAAGTATGAACCCTTGCCTCTGAAGCCTTAACCATTCATCTACCTAACGAAATTTAGGCATGACCTCGCCTGGTAAAGGGGTTTATTGAACCTGCAAAACATGCAACACAATAATAATAACACATGACATCCCGGTTAGGACACCTCCAACTAGGGAGTAACTGAGATGCCCTGCAGCAGACGCACAAAGTGAACCACAATGCATATATTTATATACAATACCAAAAATATACAGAACAATCTCGGTCTCTGACCGGATAACTGCATGACACATAATACAACATACTTAGACAAAATGACATATGACATCCCTAGGTGACTGTGCACGGCTCCTCCATCAAGTAACGGATCACCCCGTCAAAACGACATGTCATGCTCACCGACTAGCGTCACGACTAAGCCGGCGAGGTGGATGGGGGACCATCTTGATCAATATCTAAAAAAGAAAAATAGCTAAACAGTGAGTCTGGAGGACCTAGTGAGCAAATGCAAGTTATGTTAACTAATATCACCTCGATGTTTCTATCCAACGCCAAAAACAACTATAACTTCCGGTAGGGTCTGTAGACTACTACAAACCGGTAGGGTTCGAAAGCTCCTACAAAATTGGTAGGGCACGAAGGGTCCTATAAAATCGGTAGGGCTCGAAGGCTCCTACTAAATCGGTAGGGCTCAAAGGCTCCTATAATACCGGTAGGGCTCCAAGGCTCCTACAAAATCGGTAGGGCACGAAGGCTCCTACAAAATTGGTAGGGCACAAAGGCTTCTACAAAATCGGTAGGGCACAATGGCAGCCTACAAATCTGGTAGGGCACAATGGCAGCGTACAAATCCGGTAGAGCACAATGGCAGCCTACAAATCCGGTATAGCTTAACATTACAATAAACATGCATCACATAGCATTTAAATAAGCATACTAGCAAGGAGCAATGTGGAGCCATACAATCGAGAACTCATACGATAATCCCGGATTATAATATAATCATCACTTGGAACAATGTGGCGCCACACGATCGACCACTCATACGACAATCCCGGATTATTACATAATTATCACTTGTCCATTCCTTGGACCTTTTTCTCACGTCTTTACAAGAACTCGATATCATAAGGTAATTCTACGTCATACATTTATACAATCACAGTCGGTATGTCATAACATAATCTAATGATCCTACGTCTAACGCTACACGTTAACTCATAGCGCTAAGTGAAAGAAATTGGATCCTCGTGCTCCGGAGCTCTTCCAACCACGGACTCAGCTAATCCGCGCTCCTAGTACATAAATAATAATTTCATTAAGATTTTATAAATTTATCCAAATTGTAGCTAATTCGCTACTATCCGAAAATCTACAGCTTAACTATTTAAACTTTATAATTTTTAAACCTAGCTCAGTTGGAAATTCGGAGCAACAATCAATAGGAAAGTTGCTCCCCCGAGCCTAACAAAGCTAACGGTGGCCTCAGATAGTGGTGGAAGTGGCGGCACAAGGTGGTGGGCCAACATGGTGAATTCGGCCAAGCTTAGCTTTCCAACTCCAAGCCACTTTGTCACTCAACCAACCCCAAATAATGGATATAGAGGTTGATTTAGGACTACCCATGGTGGTGGTTTAAGGTGGTGACTATGTTGAAAACCACCTAAGGCAAAAATGGTCATAAAGAGAAACACATAGTTTCTCATGATTTCTTGAAAAACTAGCACCAAATAAGTAATCCTTATCTTCTAGATAGTAAAAATATGTGTTTTGTTGGCTTGGCGATGAGTAGAAATCAATAGATCAAACTTATAAGCTTTTGGTTATGGAGTTTTCTTCACTTTGGTTAGGTTTCTCAAGGTTGAAGAAGAAGAAACTCTTAAGGCATGAAAAATGAAGGTCATGGAAGATTAAGGGGTTTCTTGGCTGATTTTTATGGCCATTTACCAAGCCAAATGACAAAAATACCCATTTAGCTCACTTTTTATCTTTTAGTGCCTAAATGGGGTCCACATGAAATTTTTACATTCGAAACCTCTTTTTTCACTTGTCTCAGCATGGATATGTTTAAAATATTATTTTATACTATTACGCAAGTTTTCATAATTTTCCAATATCCCAAACATCAAATCTGGGCCCCGGACCGTTTAAGGGTCAACATTAAAACTTTTTCGATTTTAGCTTCGATTCTCATTCTGATTTCACCAACAGCTTTCTAACATCATATTATGTCCATATGAATCCATTTATTTACTTAAAACCTTTTTTGGACCTTCCCGCGGCCAGTTCCGGATTTTCACTCCTTTAAGTTAACTAAAGGCGTATCCTTTTTTCACTTAACTTTTTGAGTAAAAAAATGTCAAATTTTAAATCTAAGCATCATATTGTGATCCTATATGATCCCAGAGTCTATTGGTACCATATACGAAACAAAAATAAAATTTTGGGTAAAATGACCAAAATACCCCTGGTTCATATTTTATTGGTTTTGTGCCGATTAGATTTTTCCAATAACCCTGATCAGTAATATATCACATTTTAACATTATGTGAAGTTGAAATACCAAATTTTATGGGCTTTACATTATTATCCCGATTGCGATTCCTGACTCGTGGTCACTTTAGGGCTAAATCTCTTAATTAGCCGATTAAACCACTTACTCTAAAAATTATTAATATAACAATAAGACCAGATAGTAGTGTGTTTTGTCTACAAGCATACATAAACTTGATCCACCATCTATGAATCATTTAAAAAGACCCGAGTCGATCTCTGTCTTACGAGGGTCTTAAAATTCTCACCCATTAAGAAAATTCGTCCTCGATTTTTTTCCTAATTGTGAACTTATTGAATAATTCATTTAAAGAGTTATGTACCTGCTTCAGGAATAACTGGGGGTACTGCCTCCTCATGTCTCTTTCAAGTTCCCAAGTAGCTTCCTCCTCCCCATGATGATTCCATATAACCCTCACCGAAGGAATCTCTTTCGATCGGAGCTTCCGTACCTGCCGTTCTACTATGGCTATGGGTTCCTCTACATATATCATGTGTGGATCTACCTCTACCGCCTGTGGTTGCAACACATGGGACTCATCGGGGAGATATTTTCGAAGCACCAACACATGAAATACCGGGTGTACAGCGGCTAACTCAGGAGGAAGGGCTAACTCATATGCTACTGCCCCATGTCGTCAAAGTATTTCAAACGGTCCAATGAACCTTGGACTCAGCTTTCCTCTCTTGTCGAATCTCATGACACCCTTAAACGGAAACACTTTCAAGAACACATGATTCCCCACATCAAACTCTAGTTCCCGACGTCTATTATCGGCATAAGACTTTTGCCGACTCTGTGCTGCTCGTATTTTGTCATGGATCAACTCCACACTTCTCAATGCTTCTCGAACCATATCTATAATGGACGATCACTCATCTCGAACTATCCCACTGGAGATCTACATTTTCGGCCATAGAATGCTTAATATGGTGTCATCTATATGGTACTCTGATAACTGTTATTATATGCAAACTCAATCAAAGACAAGTGCTGATCCCAGCTACCCTCAAAATCTAAAACACATGCCTATAGCATATCCTTTAAAGTCTGGATGGTCCTCTCAGACTGACCATTGGTTTGGGGATGGAAGGCGGTACTGAACCTCAACTGAGTACCCAATGCCCTTTGAAAAGATTCCCAAAACCTCGACGTGAACTGTGTGCCTCTATCTAACACAATAGAAATAGGCACTCCATGCAAAGGCAGTATCCGGTCCAAATTTAGTCTAGCATATTGGGTTGCCGTATATGTAGTGTGCACTGGCAAGAAACGTGCGGACTTCGGCAATCTATCGACAATCACCCATATCGAGTCGAATCATTTGGTTGACCTAGGCAACCTCGTGACTAAATCCATTGTAATTTTGTCCTATTTCCATTCAGGAACATCCAAGCTCTGAAGTGTACCTAGCGGTTTCTGATGTTCGGCCTTAACCTATTGGCACACCAAGCATCTAGCCACAAAGTTCGCTACATCCTTCTTCATGCCTTCCCACCAATAATGTGCTTGTAGATCATGATACATCTTGGTGGAACTAGGGTGCATAGAGTAGGATGAGCTATGAGCTATCTCGAGGAGTCTATGTCGTATATTTCCTGCCAACAGTACCACAAGGCGGTCATGTAACCATAAAGTTCCATCATCATCTATACGAAACTCTTCGCACAATCCTTGTCCAACTTGGGCTTTCTTTCCTATGCAAAAATCATCATCATGTTGCAACCATTTTACCTCCTCCAGTAATGAAGACCGTACTTGCACATGGGCTAACATCTCCCCCGTGTCGATAACACTAAGTACCACACCATCATTGAGGCAATTCCTTACTTGCTGGACTATTGTCTTCTCTATACTGCTATATGGGCTAAGCTACCCATGGACTTCCTACTCAAGGCATCCGCGACAATGTTGGCTTTGCCAGGATGATAAAAGATGGTACAATCATAATCCTTGAGTAATTCCAACCATCTCCTCTGTCTCAAATTCAATTCCCACTGATCAAATATATACTTGAGACTTTGGTGGTCAGTATAAATCTCACATGATCAGCCAAACAAAGTGTGATGCCATATCTTCAATGTGAAGATAATGGCTACCAGTTCCAAGTCGGGCTTAGGGCAATTCTGCTCATGCCTTTTCAACTGTCTCAATGCATAAGCAATAACCCTGTTCTTTTGCATTAATATACAGCCCAAACCTATGCGAGAAGCATCACAATACACCACAAAGCCATCTGTCTCATTTGGTAATGCTAACACCAGTGCTGAAGTCAAGAGTTCCTTAAGTTCAATGAAGCTCTTTTCGTACTCATCTGGCCAAACAAACTTAACATTTTTCTGTGTTAACCTAGTTAGTTGTGCAGCTATCCTCAAGAAGTTCTCCACGAACCTCCTATAATATCCAGCCAACCCTAAGAAACTCCTGATCTCTGTTATTGTAGTTGGCCTCTCCCAGTCTCGTACTGCCTCAATCTTCTTGGGATCCATAGAAATATCTTTCTTCAAAACTATATGGCCAAGAAAACTCACACTCGATAGCCAAAACTCACACTTGGAGAACTTGGAAAACAGTTTGTGTGCTCGAAGAGTCTCGAGGACAATGCAGAGGTGTTCCCTATGTTCATCCTCGCCTCATGAACACACCAAGATATCATCGATGAACACAATCACAAACTGGTCAAGGAAGGGTTTGAACACCCTGTTCATCAAATCCATGAACGCTGCTGGTGCATTCGTCAGTCCAAACGACATGACCAAAAACTCATAATGTCCATATCGAGTGCGAAAGGCTGTTTTGGGAATATCTTCCCTCCTGATCTAAGATATATCTTAGAAAAGCACTGAGCTCCCTGCAACTGATCGAATAAATCATCGATCCTAGGTAATGGATACTTATTCTTCATCGTCACTTTATTCAGCTGCTTGTAGTAAATATACAACCGTAACAATCCATCTTTCTTCTTAACAAATAAAATCGGAGCACCCAAAGGAGAGGTACTCGGGCGTATAAAGCCATATGATAAGGAGGAATAGATATCGGCTGTGTTCCCAGGGGTACATCTATGCAAAACTCAATCTCCCTATCCGGTGGAAGTCCTGGCAACTTCTCAGGAAAAACATCGGGGAAATCCTCTACCACGGGAATCCTTCTCAAATCCTGAGACTTCATCTCCGCATCATATACATATGCCAAAATTCGTTGGCAACCCTTCACTAACAATTTCCTGGCACTAATTACCGAAATCAAGTGTGGTGAAGTCGTTCTATGATCTCCTTGATACCTCAACACATGTTTACCCGATATTCTCAACACTACCACATTCTCGTGGCAACCCAATACCGCATGATGGGTAGACAACTAGCCTATGCCCAAAATCACATCAAACTCAAGTATATCTAGTTCAATTAGATCTACCAAAAATATCTCACCCTCAATCCGTATTTCACATCCTTTCAATATTTTATTCACGGGGTAAACCTCCCCTACCGGAGTAAGCACTATCAACGAATCATTTAACATATCATAACTCATGTTCAAACACGAAGCAAATGAAGGGGACATAAAGGAGTGCGTAGGTAAGCACTATCAACGGATCATTTAACATATCATAACTCATGTTCAAACACGAAGCAAATGAAAGGGACATAAAGGAGTGCGTAGCATTCGAATCAAATAATCCTACAGCTTGCTTGGAACAAATATCTAACGTACCTGTCACGACTGCATTCGACGGCTACGCATCCTGAGGATTCAGCACAAATGCCCTGGCCTGTCCTCGACCCTCTGTAGTCTGTCCTCTACCCCTCATAGTCTGTCCTCTACCTCCAGACTGTGTACCTCTACCTGTTGTGCCTCCGCCATTTACTGGGCGACTGATCCAGTAGTAACAGCTGGCGTAATAACTGGGGGCGGTGCAACTATAGTGTACGTGGGTCAAGAAAGATTCAGCGGATAGTCCTTCTTCATATGCCCCGGCTGACCGCATCTGAAATAATTACCAGGTCTTTCGCAACGTCCAAAATGCAGATACCATAACTCTAACAATGGGGATCTCTTGATCTCCCAGTGTTACCTGATAGCTGGATAATGGATCTAGTCTGACTGCTCTGTCCCCAGACCACTGTACCAGCACCACTAGGTGCTCCTGATCCGCCTACACTAGACTTCTTAAAACCCTGTCTCCCAGTCCTAGCCTTCTTCTGAGGCTCACAATCAACCTGCCTCACTTTGGTCCTTGCCTCAAATCGTAAGGCTGCATCTAGAACATCAGGGTACGTAGAGGTCCTCGTTACTGGTACCGCTCTAAATAAGTACTCCCTAAGGCCATTAGCAAATCGTTTGGCCTTCATAGTATCAATTATCACCATATGTGGCGCATACTTCGCTAACTGGTTAAACTTAGTATCATAATCCAACACTGACATGCCTTCAGTTTGTTTTAGTAACTCAAACTCTCGAACTTTAGCATCCCGTAGACTCTCAGGCATGAATCGCTCAGTAAAAGCATTATAAAACTTGGACCACTCTAATGGAGGGCTACCAGCTGGCCGGCACCTCAATAGGGTCTTATACCACTCATAGGCTACCCCCGTCAACTGATAAATAGTCAACTCCACAGCCCTAACTAGTGAGCATCCGAGAGCCATACATAACCAATCACATATATCCACAAAGTCCTGTGGGTCTGAATCAAGCTCAATCCCAGAAAATACCGGTGGCTTATTTCGTCGAAACTCATGTAATGTCACTGGAGATACGACCCTTGTTGGGCGGGTTGCTGTCCCTCAAGGGGATTCTGTGGTCGTGGAGGACCTAGAGGGGCCTGGTCCTACCTCTGCTGCCTCTGATCTGCTAGTAGATCTATCAGGGTCCTAACCTCCTGACATATCTCACCAATCTCAGTAGCTAACTGTTCTGCCCTTTTACCTGCTGCTGACCCCCTAAAAGATCCAGCAGTCTGTTCTCGTTCTCTAAGAATAGGATTCGGACGTCCCGCGAAGGCCTGATCGGGAACCCTAGATAGTCGTCCCCTCCGCCTACACTGTGTTCTCTGCACTGGGGGCATAATAACCTGAGACAAAAATTTAATTGTTAGATACCCTTATCTATCCAATGTCGCACTATCCAATATAACCGATAAGTAATCCTTTACATGATGGACATGTGTACAGCCACCGACCTCTAGACAATGCTCGATACCAACTTTGTCACATCCCAACTCCAAGAGTGTGATCGGCCAGAGACAAGTATGTACCCTTGCCTCCGAAGCCTTAATCATTCATCTACCAAACAAAATTTTGACATGACCTCGCCCGATAAAGGGTGTCGCAACCTAAAAAATAACAAGTCTCATCACAAGACTTTATTCTTCGTTAAGCGTAAAATAAAAAAACCCGAGGAAAAGTCGACTTAATTCCTCTAAAAAAATGAGGGTTTTGAAAATGACCTTGAAAAAGACATGGAGTCGCCACCAATCGTTTTTAGCTAGGTGTGATCGGCCACCTATTAAAACCGGTTTTATAAAATATTTTAAAAATAATTAAAACATTTTTAAAACCAATTTCAAGTCTGCGTTTTAAACCAGAGAAATCAAAGAAACGGGTTCGGGACTCGGTTATGTGTGGGGAAGGATTAGTACCCCACAACGCCCGTATAAAACGGTACCTTATTAATCGTGTGTTATCTCAAATCTCAGTAAAAAAGTCGGTTTTAAATTTAGTATTTCAAGTTAATTCCCAATTTAAAAAAAATAATTCCATTTTTAATTGAAAATGATCCGGAATTTATAAATTCAAAATTTTCCTATATTCCCCAACAAACGTGGAAAAATATATAAAATTTTATTAGTTTTGGAAAAATTTCTGAATCATTCTCTTTTTAAAGAAGATATTTCGTTATTAATGATAATTGATGATATCCTCCCCAGCAAACCCGGTAGAGAACTCATGAATTATTTTAACTCGAGACTATCTTTATTTTATTGAAAATCATTACCTTTTTGAAAACGTTTTAAAAGATATGAATATGTATATGCATGACATAAATAAAATGACATAGCAAATCTAAATAACATAATGCACCCAAAATGATATGATATGATTTAAATGTCTTAGCATATTCTAAATGAAATGAAATATCCTAAGTTATATGACATATTCTAAATGAAATAAAATATCCTAAATGACATAATATATATATCCTAAATGAAATGACCTAGGTAACATAATATATTCTATATGAGATGAAATAATTTCAATGACATGGAAAATATGAATGATATGGCAAATAATTTAAATGACATAAAATATAAAATAATGCTATCATATAATATGCATGAAAATAAAAATGAAAATAATAATGCATGAACATAGTATAAGCTAAATAATATGACAAAAATAACTAAATAAAAAGCATAGGATATCATGAAATATTCAAAACCATATAATAAACAATATAATATCAAAAAATACAAATCAAAATAATAACAATACCATGGGAATTATCATAGCAAAAATCACACATTATATAAAATGCAATGCATGGAAATGTATTTTTTCCTTTAATTAAGGAAATCCGTATATCTAAAAAGATATCCGGCTACCTTAGAAAAATATGTCAAATTAAATATTCTAAAACCAAAATACTTTTTAATTGTTTGAAAACAATTTTGAAAAGCTTAGATTAAAAATAAAAACTTAGCAAAACCCTTTTTTAAAATGGCTCTAATTTCCTAAGTTTAAAATCCTGGACTTGACGAACCTTAACCCGAGACTTAAAAAATCATTTTTTGTGTTTAAAAAAGCTTAGAAACTACACTAAGTCAGTAGCTAAACTTCCTAATCAGCCCTCTCTAAGTAAATTAACCAAAACAAAAAAATAATTTTCCTTCAAATTCAATTCTGACTCCACTATCCAGCTATAACCCACGATTTTTAATCCTATTTTTGAAAATTCAAAAAAATCTAAAACAAATACTAGAGACTCAGGACATGTAAAACTACACGAGACAAAATCAGCTTAATTTTCTCATTAAAGATGACTGCCCAGAAAAATTGGGAAAGTACGAGTATTGAGTGAAAAAACTGTTTTACCAAAATACATATTTGCCTTTGATAAAATCATTTAAAAATCAAAGTAAAAATATTTAAGACTCACAAAATGGCTCACAAACAGTACCTAGGACTTTTGAAAAGTTAGACAAAAATTGGCTAAGTAAAAAAAAAATCACAAAGGTAGAATAATCAATTTGACAAACCTTAATTTTCCACAAGTGTGCTCAAGAGAGCATGACTTTGAACCATTAATTGGCCTAAGTCATTAGTCAAGTGGCATGGACATGAAATGCATGAAAAATACAGCAAATATGATGCATGAAATGCATGGTTTTAAACCTAAATGTCATGAAAAAATGCATGGCATCAATAAAGTGACCTAGACCTAAATGAACTTGCATGGCATTTAATGCAACCTAGGTCTAAAATGCATGGACAAGCATGGCAAAATAAAGCAAACCTAACAATTAAAATATGCATGGCAATAACACAAACACAAGGCATGCTTAAACCAAAAACTCAACCAAATGTCATGCAAATGCAAACCTATCATCTAACATAACAAAAATGCAAACACAAGGCAAAATAATGAGGTAGCCGAATGGCCTCAAGCTCCAACAAGCATGGCATTTTCACAAACACTTGATATACTTAAACTAAATACTCAATCAAATGTCATGCAAATGCAAACCAATCAACTAACATAGCAAAAATGCACACACAATGTAAAATACATGGAGTGGCCGAATGGCCTAAGATTCCAAACAAGCATGGAATTTTCATAAACACTTGATATACTAACATGCAAAACTAAAATATAACACTCAAATCATGCAAACACATAGTATAAATATTAAAACTAACAAGCATTTTAACAAACACTTGATATACTAACATGCAAAACTAAAATATAACACTCAAATCATGCAAACACAAAGTATAGATATTAAAACTAACAAGCATTTTCACAAACACTTGATATAATAAATATAAAACATCAACAAATTTAAACATTATGAAAATAGAAAATTGAAAATGCAAGAACATGATAATGAACTCATAAATGGCAACAAACAAGTAACCAAATTAAAACAAGCTTCAAGTATATGTAGTAGAAGAATATTTAAAGCATCAAGAGTAAAAAAAATAACATAAATAACATGATAAAATCAAGCAAAACAGCAACAATAATAAGAAAAAATCTGGGCTATTCGGCCATGGTAAGAAAATAAGGAAAAAAAATTGTAAAAATTATTTAAGAAAGAGATGAAGAAAGAACTTAAGAAGAACATAAGAAAAACACTTATTTAAAAAGAAAACTCACCAAATAATAATCAAAAATAGCAAAAACAAGAATGGAAAATCAAGAAATTGCAAGAGTTGGTGCTAAAAGCAACCTCAAAAAGCTATCTTTCAAGATTTATCTCTTCAAACTTTCCTTTATTTTCTAAACTTTTTCTTTTTGATTTCAACCAAGGAGAGAAAAACTAAGCAAAACCAAGGAGAAATCTGAAAAATGAAGTGAAGAAAATGAAAATTTTTGAATCACTTATGCTGGCCGAACCCCCCTCTCTCATGCCTTGGATGTTGTCATTTTTACTCCAACCAATTTCCATCAAAAGGCCATTATTCTAAGAGGTTTAAAACATGAAATTATCACCCTTAGATTAGTGCATCAGTTATCCATAATTACAGCTGTTCAAGAATAATGTTGACATTCTCCCTCTTCATGCATTGGTTCTTCCCTCCTTTGGGCCTTGGTAGGCCAGCACTCTCTTTTCCATCCCAGGTCTAATTTCTTGAAAGGCCAAAAGAAGCCCTTTTCGATTACTGGGATAAATGGCAAACGGACTCCAAATTCAAATTTTCTTTTTTTAATACTTTCAAAATAATAAAATATTGAATTCTGGAAGGTTTCAAAATTTTTCGAGTCCGTTTGCTATTTATTTGGATTTTTTCTTCCAAAAATGCCCTTTTATGCCCCTACATTTTACCATTTTTTAAACGAGCTCCAAACCAAGATTTTTCTTCACCAATCTCTTCAAAATAATTTAAAAGTGTGATCTGTAAGTTTTCATAATTTTTGGAACTCATTTGGTATTTTTTCGGGATTTATCTTCTTGAATTATTGCATAGGAGGCCCGGGATTTAGACATTTTGGAAACGAACTCTGAATCAAGATATTTTTTTTCCAATCTCTTCCAAATAATGTTAAAAAGAGATTTGCAAATTTTCAGAATTTTTGGAATCCATTTGCTAGTTTTTTCGGGATTTATCTTCTTGAATTATTGCATAAGAGACCCAAAATTTGGCCATTTTGCAAACGAACTCTGAATCAAGATTTTCTTTCGCAAATATCTTCCAAATGATTTAAGAATGAGATTTGCAAATTTTTAGAATTTTTGGAGTCCATTTGCTATTTTTCCCAAATTTTCCAATTTTGCCTCCGAAACCGGGTTTTGCTCAAAACAAGTTCGATTTTCAGATTTTCTTCAAACTGAGCCTTGGGCTATCCCTTTCTAATCATTCCTCATTTATTGGGGGCTTTATTCTTACCAAGTCGGGCCATTTCTGTAATTCTTCTCGATTTCATCGAAATCCACCAAAAAGCCTAATTCTCAGTTTTCTCCCGGATTGACTTTTCTTTCAGTTTTACTTTCAAGTTGCTTCTCCATTACTCGTAGTCAGTGCTTATCTTTCATTTGGAACCTTAAATTTTGACCAATTCGATCCTTTAAGCACTTTTCCCTAAATTTCCAGAATTAGGGTTTTCTTTCTACTGAATCTGCATAACCCAACTTCCGAACTCCATATCTTTCAATGTAGACCTTAGATTATCAAAATTCTTTCACCATTTTTCAATTGAACTTCAAATCTTGATTTTGAAAGTGGGTTGACTTTTTCAGTAGTTGACTTTCTGGGGTTGACTTTTTTTGGGGTTGACTTTTTTGTGGTTGACTTTTTTTCAAGTTTGACTTTTTATGCTCGCCCTCTTAAACTAAGTCTCGAGGTACCACCTGCAGGATGAAAAAAAGTCTTTTTACATTCTGAAACATCAATTTACGAAGAAAACATACCTGTTTTAGTGGTCCGGACAAAATTAGATGTCTACAGCTGCCCCTCTTTGGCTATTGCTGAGAATCAGGAATCAGACAAAGATAAACAAACACTAATTTTGTACGGTTAGTGAAATCACATGTGAAGGAAAGGGAAAGGGGTTTTCTTTCTTTTTCATCTTTTTTCATTTTTCAATTTTTTTTTTGGTTTTGGAAAAGCTGTAAATTGAAGATTTTATCTTTAAATTGAATTCCCTGACTAATCAAGGCTCGACCCATCTTAAGGAAACGAGTTTGATTTCAAAAGAAAAAATTGTGCCCGAAGGTCTTTAAACTGGTGCCCGGAGGTCTTTAAAATGGTGCCCGAAGGTCTTTAAAATTGGTGCCCGAAGGTCTTTAAAATGGTGCCCGGAGGTCTTTAAAATGGTGCCCGAAGGTCGTTAAAACTGGTGCCCGGAGGTCTTTAAAATGGTGCCCGGAGGTCTTTAAAAATGGTGCCCGAAAATCTTTAAAACTGGTGCCCGAAGGTCTTTAAAATGGTGTCTGGAGGTCTTTAAATTGGTGCCCGGAGGTCTTTAAAATTGGTGCCCGAAGGTCTTTAAAATGGTGCCCGAAGGTCTTTAAAACTGGTGCCCGGAGGTATTACCCATGATGAAAAATTATGCCTGGAGGTCTTAAGAATGGTGGCCAGAGGCCTTACCCGTGATTTGAAAATACCTTGACGATGGTCTCAAGGCTCGACTCATTTGATAAACAAAATGAATTCGATTTAAAACAAAAAGAAATACCTCGACAGAGGTCTCAAGGCTCGACTCATTTGATAAAACAGAATGAATTCGATTTAAAACAAAAAGGAATACCTCGACGGAGGTCTCAAGGCTCGACTCATTTGATAAAACAGAATGAATTCGTTTTAAAACAAAAAGAAATACTAAGAAAGATTATGGGTTTTGCCCACTTGGAAAAGAATAAATTTAACTTGAAAATGAAAGGAACATACCTCACGGCGGTCTCGGGGCTCGCTTATTTGAGGAGCAAAATGAGTTCGATTTGGAAAAGAAAAGTACCTCGACGGTGATCTCGGGGCTCAACTCATTTGAAAAATAGAAGGAGTTCACTTTGGGGAAGTTCATGTTTTCCTGATTTCTGCACTATTAGCTAAATGCAATGATAAGAATGGCATGCTTTGCAAATGCTTGTATGTTTCCTAAAGATGAATGCAACCAGATGATTATGTCATGATTTCTAATCCATGGTTTCTTTGAGGTTCACAGATTATCCGACTTCATGATGGAGTCTTCAATTGTTCACTGATGCCCCACTTAAAGAACCCTTTACTAAAGATAATTTGTCAAACAGTCCCAGTTTCTGACTTCACTGAAATTCACAAATTTTTTATTTCGTGATGGAGTTTCCACCACGTTCACTGTTTTCTTTTCTTGGTGAACTTTCCAAACTTTTCCCAAGATTTAAATCTATTCCTTAGTAATACTTTGAAATCCTTTTATTTTAAAGATTTTTTTATTACTAATCATCATTCAATTTAATAACAATCATCATGCATCTCAAGAATGTATGAAAGAAAATATGAATCAAGCAAAAATTGTCATGAAAAGGATAACAAGAATTTATTGCAAGAAATGTTTTAAAATAGTAAAAATAAATATCAGGGATGTAAGAAAAAAATGTGAAGTTATAGGTTGTAGATGCCCCGGATACATAATATCTTGGACCCCTCCTTTTTCAAAGCATCTGAAATTTCCCTTGAACGAGCAATTTACTTGGGTAACCTCTCGGCTTTCGTAGTTACGTCAGACTGAGTTGTTCCCCTTTTCTCTGATTGTCAGATACTTTCTCCCCCTTTACACGGAGCATTGATATAAACTTTGATTAGTACTTGAGCCGCCTTTTGCGGGTTTTCAACTCAAGTGTCCTCCATTTGGTATTAAGTCGCCCTTTACATTCTTTTTCATTTCCATTTTTTTGTATTCACCATGCATCTGAGAATTCTAAATGCTTCCAAGGTAAAAATATAAATTCAAACGATGGGATGAATTCTGAGAATAACCTTTCAAATTAAATATCCATGCTTGATCAAAATGGGCTTTTAAAGCATGTAATGTAGGCCAAGGTTTAGGTTTAGAAAGAAAAGATAAAATAGGCCTAAAGTGTGTTTAAGGGTGATTAGATCAAGGGTCATTTCCTGAGAAGAACTCATTCTTGAAATATCTGTCCCTTTTTGGACTTTCTTTTCTTCCTTTTCTTTTTGCTTTGTTGGCTTTCATTAGTTTATTTTTCCTTGCATTTACCCTCCATTGTAGAGGGTGATCCTTGATCAAGATTTAAAGAAATAAATAATTCCTAAGGCTCAAAGGGGTGACTAAGGATAATTTCTTCTTAGTGAAAGGAATATGAAAGATGGCCATTCATCATATCAAGCATGAATATTCTCTTTGAAAAGTAATTCTCAGGGGAAATAGATATATAGAATTTCTATTTTTACACTTGGAATCATTCGAATTTCCATGTGCACAGCATCACATTTTTTTTTTTTGATTTTCAAGCATAATACTTCTTCAGTTCATCAGAATTCACGGGATTTCTGAAATCCTCCCCGTCTATTCTAGTTAAGATCAATGCTCCTCCAGAAAAAACTCTTTTTACCACATAGGGTCCTTCCCAATTCGGAGCCCATTTCCCTCTTGGGTCCTTCACTATAGGGAGAATTTTCTCAGTACCAACTCCCATTCTCTGAACTATCTAGGACGAACCTTCTTGTTGTGGGCTCGAATCATCCTTTTCTGATACAACTGCCCATGACAAATTGCTTTCAATCTTTTCTCCTCGATGAGATTCAACTGTTCATAACGAGCTCTAACCCATTCTGCTTCCTCTAGGCCAACTTCCATCAAAACCCGAAGTGAAGGGATCTCAACTTCAATACGTAGCACTACTTCCATCCCGTATACCAAAGAAAACGGCGTTGCCCCTGTAGATGTGCGGACCGAAGTACGATATGCATTAAGATCAAAAGGCAAGATCTCATGCTAATCTTTGTATACATTGGTCATCTTCTCAACAATCCTCTTGATGTTTTTGTTAACTGCTTCTACTGCCCTATTCATCTTTGGACGGTAAGGTGCCGAATTATGATGTGTGATCTTGAATTGAGTACACACTTCTCTCATCATCTTATTGTTCAAATTGAGAGCATTATCTGAAATAATTCTTGCTGGCAGCCCATAACGACATATGATTTCTTTCTTAACGAATCTGCATACCACCGACTTTGTCACATTCGCATAGGACGCAGCTTCTACCCATTTTGTGAAATAATCTATGGCCACCAAGATGAAACGATGTCCATTTGAAGCTTTCGGGGTAATAGGCCCTATCATATCCATTCCCCACATTGAAAAGGGCCATGGTGTAGTCATGACATGTAATGGCGATGGCGACACATGAATCTTATCTGCATATATCTAGCATTTCTGGCACTTCTGGGAATAACTGATGCAATCTCCTTCCATCGTCAACCAATAATACCCTGCCCTCATAATTTGTTTAGCAAGCATGTGACAATTAGCATGAGTACCACATATCCCTTCGTGGACCTCTTCTATAATTCTCCGAGCTTCGGTAGATCCAACACATCTCAATAGGACTTGGTCTTTTCCTTTCTTGTAGAGAATCTCACTGTCTAAAACAAAACCCATTGCTAGCCTTCTCAGAGTCCTCTTGTCATTCTCTATTGCTTGTTCTAGATACTGTTGACATTTACTGCAAGATACCATTATACCAAGGAATTCCATCTGCTTCTTCTTCAATACTCAGACAGTGAGCAGGAGACTCATATATACTCATCTTTATTGGTACAACTTCAGCCCCTTCATTCACTTTAAACATTGATGACAAAGTAGCCAGAGCATCTGCCATTCGGTTTTCTTCTCGAGGAAAGTAACTGAAGTTCACTTCTTCAAACTCCTAAATAAACTCAGTATGAGTTCTCAGTTTCGGATTAGCTTTGTATCTCGGGTTTTCCATTCTCCTCGTAGCTGGTAAATCACTAAGGCTGATTCTCCAAAAACTTCCAATAATTTGATCGTTCTGTCCACTGCAGCACGAAGGCCCATAGTACATGCTTCATACTCGGCAGTATTGTTTGTACAATCAAAATCCAACCTGGCAGTGAAAGGATAATAATCTTCTTCTGGGGATATGAGCACTGCACCAATTCCATGCCCCATGGCATTAGATACGCCATCAAAGTACATTTTCCATACTTTCTTTTTCAGCGAAATCTCATCTGCTTGCGACACATACATCAAATCTTCATCCGGGAAGTCAAAGTTCAATGGCTCATAATCTTCCATCGCCCGACTTGCTAAGAATTCAGCGACTGCACTGCCCTTGATAGCTTTTTGACTTACATATACAATGTCGTACTCTGACAATAAAACCTGCCATCTTGCCGTCCTCCCTGACAAAGAATGTGCTTCCAACATGTACTTGATTGGATTAAGCTTGGCAATCAACCATGTTGTGTGCTACAACATGTACTGTTTGAGTCTTCGAGCAGTCCAAGCTAAAGCACAACACAATTTTTCTACCGACGAATATTTCAATTCATAATCTGTGAAGTTCTTGCTGAGGTAGTAAACTGCCTGTTATTTCTTTCCAGTCTCATCAAGCTGCCCCAAAACACAACCCAGGGATCTCTCGGATACTGATAAATACAGTATCATTGGTTTATCAGGAACAGGTGGCATTAATACTGGTGGGTTGGATAGATAATGTTTAACCTTTTCAAATGCAATCTGACAACCTTCATCCCATTCTCTTGGATCACGTTTTTGAAGTAACTTAAATATCGGATCACACTTGTCGGTTAATTGAGAAATAAACCGAGCAATGTAATTCAATCTCCCCTGAAAGCCTCTTACTTCCTTTTGAGTACAAGGTGGTGGCAAGTTCTGAATGGCCTTCACTTTATCCGGGTCAATCTCAATTCCTCTTTTGCTAATGACAAAACCCAACAATTTCCCCGAGGTGACTCCAAAAATGCATTTTGCCGGATTTAGCTTGAGTCTAAACTTCCTTAGTCGTTCAAAGAGCTTCTTAAGATTCGCAATATGCTCCCCTTCTCCTTGTGACTTTGCGATCATATCATCAACATAGACCTCAATTCCCTTATGCATCATATCATGAAACAAGGTCACCATTGTTGTTTGGTATGTTTCCCCAGCATTCTTCAACCCAAATGGCATTACCTTGTAGCAGAAAGTTCCCCACATTGTAACAAATATGGTTTTATCCATATCTTCCAATGCCATCTTGATCTGATTGTATCTTGAGAATCCGTCCATGAAAAAAAATAAAGAACTTTTCGCTGTATTATCCACCAGAGTATCAATATGGGGCAATGGGAAATTATCTTTAGGGCTGGCCTTGTTCAAATCTCGGTAATCAACGCACATCCGCACTTTGCCATCCTTTTTCGGTACTGGAAAAATATTTGCCACCCATTCTGGATATTTTGCCACCTCTAAGAATCCAGCATCAAATTGCTTCTTCACCTCCTCTTTTATCTTTAACAGCATGTCTGGCCTCATTCTTCTCAACTTTTGCTAAATCGGCTTGCATTCTGGCCTTAAAGGGAGCTTATGAACCACAATATCTGGATCTAACCCTGGCATGTATTGGTAAGACCATGCAAATACATCCACATATTCTTGGAGCAAAGCTATCAATTCACCCTTTATTGATGATGACAATGAAGTTCCGATTTTGACTTCCTTTATCTCTTCACCATTTCCCAGATTTATCGTTTCCAATAATTCTTTATGAGGAAGTACTTGTTTCTGCTCTTGTTCTATTTTCCTTAATATATCCGGAGGTAGACCATAATCCTCAGTATCTTCGTTAGCCTCAAAATCACCCGTGCAAATGGGTCTTTCAAAATCAATTTCAGAATTACTGACAGGAAGGTCCTCATATTCCGCATCCACACACTTGTAAATAGGTAGAGAGGAAACAATATAGGAAAATATAGAATGAAAACAAAATAAATAACAAAAATGTAAGAATATGGACACATCAATATGTATAAAATGCATTGTGCTTGTTATTTATTGAATGAAAATGTTTAAACAAAAAACCCATTATAGAAAAAAAATTCTTAATATCTCTAGGTAAAGATAATTGAGATTGCTTTTTTAAAAGTATTACGTTGGAATAGACTTAAAAACTATGGGCAACTCAGTCACACTCCAGTTGGTTAGACTATATCCTGGTGGACAAGGTCGCACCATCCAGTTTGTACTGCCACTTTCCATCCCTTCTTTCTCGATCATGCAAATCACCATATCCTGAATCTGCCCCCCATTATTCATATGGAATTTTTCAAAAGCTTGCTCGATCATTACAAGCACATCCTCTGAATTCTTTTCTCCGAATAGAAAAGCCCCTAATTTCTCCTCACTGTCACCGGTGAAGGCTAGTAAGGCACCCCGATAAAAGTGGGTTCAATTCGTTAGAGTCTATTTCCCTAGCCCATGCGGATTGTTAATCATGAAGGCTTAGGTAATTTAGTACACTGGAAGTGTTTCACTAGCCCATGCGGATTGTTAATCACGAAGGCTTAGTTACTTTGCTCCCACCTAAAAGGACGGAACCCGAGTATAGGATTCATGATATGCAAATGCACATGTAGTGTGTGAGGAGAAATAAAACCTTTGACCACCTATTCTACATCCCTTATTCTGAATGCCCCAACAAGATTAAACAACATAAATCATCAATTAATCAACAAATGAATATATGCACCAAAATAACCAGAGAACAATTATAATATTTATGCACATGAATATGGACATATTTAAAACATTTTATTATTTTTGAAATTATCCTTATTTTTTTTTTAAATGTGGGAATTAATATTATTTACCAACGAAACCAACAAAATCGAGACTTTGATAACACACGACTAATTCTAGGCCTGACTCTCTAATAGTCCCCAGTGGAGTCGCCAAGCTATCGCAACCTAAAAAATAACAAGTCTCATCACAAGACTTTATTCTTCGTTAAGCGTGACATAAAAAAAAGGAGGAAAAGTTGACTTAATTCCTCTAGAAAAATGAAAGTTTTGAAAATGACCTTGAAAAAAGACATGGAGTCGCCACCAATCTTTTTTAACTAAGTTTGATCGGCGACCTATTAAAACCGGTTTTATAAAATATTTTAAAAATAATTAAAACATTTTTAAAACCAATTTCAAGTCTGCGTTTTAAACCAGAGAAATCAAAAAAACGGGTTCGGGACTCGGTTACGTGTGGGGAAGGATTAGCACCCCCACAACGCCCGTATAAAACGGTACCTTATTAATCGTGTGTTATCTCAAATCTCGGTAAAAAAGTCGGTTTTAAATTTAGTATTTCAAGTTAATTCCCAATTTAAAGAAAAATAATTCCATTTTTAATTGAAAGTAATTCGGAATTTATAAATTCAAAATTTTTCTATATTCCCCAACAAACGTGGCAAAATATATAAATTTTTATTAGTTTTGGAAAACTTTCCGAATCATTCTCTTTTTAAAGAAGATATTCCGTTATTAATGATAATTGATGATATCCTCCCCAGGAAACCCGGCAGAGAACTCATGAATTATTTTAACTCAGGAATATCTTTATTTTATTGAAAATCATTACTTTTTTTTGCAAACATTTTAAAAGATATGAATATGTATATGCATGACATAAATAAAATGACATAGCAAAATCTAAATAATATAATGCACCCTAAATGATATGATATGATTTAAATGTCTTAGCATATTCTAAATGAAATAAAATATCCTAAGTTATATGACATATTCTAAATGAAATAAAATATCCTAAATGACATAATATATATATCCTAAATGAAATGACCTAGGTAACATAATATATTCTACATGAAATGACCTAGGTAACATAATATATTCTATATGAGATGAAATAATTTAAATGACATGGCAAATATGAATGATATGGCATATAATTTAAATGACATAAAATATAAAATAATGCTATCAAATAATATGCATGAAAATAAAAATGAAAATAATAATGCATGAACATAGTATATGCTAAATAATATGACAAAAATAGCTAAATAAAAAGCATAGAATATCATGAAATATTCAAAACCATATAATAAACAATATAATATCAAAAAATACAAATCAAAATAATAACAATACCATAGGAATTATCATAGCAAAAATCACACATTATATAAAATGCATGATTATGGAAAATGCAATGCATGGAAATGTATTTTTTCCTTTATTTAAGGAAATCCGTATATCTAAAAACATATCCAGCTACCTTAGGAAAATATGTCAAAATAAATATTCTAAAACCAAAATAATTTGTGATTGTTTGAAAACAATTTTGAAAAGCTTAGATTAAAAATAAAAACTTAGCTAAACCCTTTTTTTAAAATGGCTCTAATTTCCTAAGTTTAAAATCCCGGAGTTGACCACCCTTAACCCGAGACTTAAAAAATAATTTTTAGATTTTAAAAAAGCTTAGAAACTACCCTAAGTCAGTAGCTAAACTTCCTAATCAGCCCTCTCTAAGTAACTAAACCAAAACAGAAAAATAATTTTCCTTCAAATTCAATTATGACTCCACTGTCCAGTTTTAAGCCACGATTTTTTATCCTATTTTTTAAAATTCAAAAAAATATAAAACAAATACTGGGCATACAATACATGTAAAAATACATGATAAAAAATCAGCTTAATTTTCTCAGTAAATATGATTGCCCAAAAAAATCGGGAAAGTACGAGTACTGGGTGAAAAAACTATTTTGCCAAAATACATTTTTGCCTTTGATAAAATCATTTAAAAATCAAAGTAAAAATATTTAAGACTCACAAAATGACTCAAAAACAGTAGCTAGGACCTTTGAAAAGTTAGACAAAAATTGGCTAAGTAAAAAAAATCACATAGGTGGAATAATCAATTTGACAAACCTTAATTTTCCACAAGTGTGCTCAAGAGAGCATGACTTTGAACCATTAATTGGCCTAAGTCAATAGTCAAGTGGCATGGACATAAAATGTATGAAAAATATAGCAAATATGATGCATGAAATGCATGGTTTTAAACCTAAATGTCATGAAAAAATGCATGGCATCAATAAAGTGACCTAGACCTAAATGAACTTGCATGACATTTAATGCAACCTAGGTCTAAAATGCATGGACAAGCATGGCAAAATAAAGCAAACCTAACAACTAAAATATGCATGGCAATAACACAAACACAAGGCATGCTTAAACCAAAAACTCAACAAAATGTCATGCAAATGCAAACCTATCATCTAACATAACAAAAATGCAAACACAAGGCAAAATAATGAGGTAGCTGAATGGCCTCAAGCTCCAACAAGCATGGCATTTTCACAAACACTTGATATACTTAAACTAAATACTCAATCAAATTTCATGCAAATGCAAACCTATCAACTAACATAGCAAAAATGCACACACAATGTAAAATACATGGAGTGGTCGAATGGCCTAAGATTCCAAACAAGCATGGCATTTTCACAAACACTTGATATACTAACATGCAAAACTAAAATATAACACTCAAATCATGCAAACACATAGAAGAAATATTAAAACTAACAAGCATTTTCACAAACACTTGATATACTAACATGCAAAACTAAAATATAACACTCAAATTATGCAAACACAAAGTATAGATATTAAAACTAACAAGCATTTTCACAAACACTTGATATACTAAATATTAAACATCAACAAATTTAAACATTATGAAAACAGAAAATTGAAAATGCAAGAACATGATAATGAACTCATAAATGGAAACAAACAAGCAACCAAATTAAAACAAGCTTCAAGTATATGTAGTAGAATAATATTTAAAGCATCAAGACTATAAAAAATAACATAAATAACATGATAAAATAAAGCAAAATAGCAACAATAATAACAAAAAATCTAGGCTATTCGGCCATGGTAAGAAAATAAGGAACAAAAATTGTAAAAATTATTTAAGAAAGAGATGAAGAAAGAACTTAAGAAGAACATAAAAAAAAAAAAACTTATTTAAAAAGAAAAATCACCAAATAATAATCAAAAACAGCAAAAAAAAGAATTGAAAATCTAGAAAGTGCAAGAGTTGGTGTTAAAAGCAACCTCAAGAAGCTATCTTTCAAGCTTTATCTCTTCAAACTTTCCTTTCTTTTCTAAACTTTTTCTTTTTGCTTTCAATCAAGGAGAGAAAAACTAAGCAAAACCAAGAAGAAATCTGAAAAAATGAAGTGAAGAAAATGAAAATTTCTGAATCCCTTATGCTGGCTGAACCCCCCCTCTCTCATGCCTTGGATGTTGTCATTTTTACTCCAACCAATTTCCATCCAAGGGCCATTATTCTAAGAGGTTTAAAGCATGAAATTATCACCCTTAGATTAGTGCATCCGCTTTCCATAATTACAGCTGTTGAAGAATAATGTTGACATTCTCCCTTTTCATGCATTGGCCCATGTGGCTTAATTACAATGGCTTGATCAAAAAATCTCTAACTAACTCTTAATTTTTGGCCTTTTGATTGAAATATCAGAAGCTTCTTCCCTCCTTTGGGCCTTGGTAGGCCAGCAATCTCTTTTCCAGCCCATGTCTAAATTTTTGAAAGGCCAAAAAAAGCACTTTTCGGTTACTTGGATAAAATGACCGTTTTGCCCCCCGGATGCAAATAAATGGAAAACGGACTCCAAATTCAGATTTTCTTTTTTTAGTACTTTCAAAATAATAAAATATTGAATTATGAAAGTTTTCAAAATTTTTTGAGTCCGTTTGCTATTTATTTGGATTTTTTCTTCCAAAAATGCCCTTTTATGCCCTACATTTTACCATTTTTTAAACGAGCTCCAAACAAAGATTTTTCTTCACCAATATCTTCCAAATAATTTAAAAGTGTGATCTGGAAGTTTTCATAATTTTTGGAACTCATTTGGTATTTTTTCGGGATTTATCTTCTTGAATTATTGCATAGGAGGCCTGGGATTTAGCCATTTTGCAAACGAACTCCGAATCATGATTTTATTTTTCCAATCTCTTCCAAATAATTTGAAAATGATATTTGCAAAATTTCAGAATTTTTGGAGTCCATTTTCTATTTTTCGGGATTTATCTTCTTGAATTATTGTATAAGACACCCGAGATTTGGCTATTTTGCAAACAAACTCCGAATCAAGATTTTCTTTTGCCACTCTCTTTCAAATGATTTAAGAATGAGATTTGCAAATTTTCAAAATTTTTGGAGTCCATTTGCTATTTTTCCCAAATTTTCCAATTTTGCTCTCTTGCCTCCGAAACCCGGTTTTGCTCAAAACAAGTCTGATTTTCAGATTTTATTCAAACTGAGCCTTGGGCTATCCCTTTCTAATCATTCCTCATCCATTGGGGGCTTTAGTCTTACCAAGTCGGGCCATTTCTGTAATTCTTCTCGATTTCACTGAAATCCACCAAAAACCCTAATTCTCGGTTTTCTCTCGGATTGACTTTTCTTTCAGTTTTTTTTTCAAGTGGCTTCTCCATTACTCGTAGTCAGTGCTTATATTTCATTTGGAACCTTTAATTTGACCAATTCGATCGTTTAAGCACTTTTCCCTAAATTTCTCGGATTAGGGTTTCCTTTCTACTGAATCCGTATAACCCAACTTTCAAACTCCATATTTTTCAATGTAGACCTCGGATTATCAAAATTCTTTCGCCATTTTTCAATTGAACTTCAAATCTTGATTTTGAAAGTGGGTTAACTTTTTTAGTAGTTGACTTTCTGAGGTTGACTTTTTTTGGGGTTGACTTTTTTTGGCTTTGACTTTTTCAAGTTTGACTTTTTATGCTCGCCCTCTTAAACTAAGTCTCGGGGTACCACTTGCAGGTTGAAAAAAAGTCTTTTTACATTCTGAAACATCAATTTACGAACAAAACATACCTGTTTTAGTGGTCCGAACAAAATTAGGTGTCTACAAAGGAGGTTTACCGAATCTGCAAAACATGCAACATAATAATAACACATGACATCTCGGTTAGGACAACTCCAACTAGGGAGTAATGGAAATGGCCCATAGCATATGCACAAAGTGAACCACAATGCATATAATTATATACAATACCAAAAATATACACAATAATCTCGATCTCCGACCGGATAACTGCATGACACATAATACAACATACTTAGACAAAATAACATATGACATCCCTAGGTGACTGTGCACGGCTCCTCCATCAAGTAACGGATCACCTTGTCAAAACGACATGTCATGCTCACCGACTAGCGTCACGAACTAAGTCGACGAGGTGGATGAAGGACCGGGTCGATCAATATCTGAAAAAGAAAAATAACTAAAGAGTGAGTCATGAGGACCTAGTGAGCAAAAGCAAGTTATATTAACTAATATCACCTGGATGTTTCTATCCAACATCACAAACAACTATAACATCCGGTAGGGTCCGTAGACTCCTAAAAATCGGTAGGGCCCAAAAGCTCCTACAAAACTGGTAGGGCACGAAGGCTCTTACAAAACCGGTAGGGCTTGAAGGCTCCTACAAAATCGGTAGGGCACAATGGCAGCCTATAATTTCGATAGGGCACAATGGCAGCCTACAAATCCGGTATAGCTTAACATTACAATAAACATACATCACATAGCATTTAAATAAGCATACTAGCAAGGAAGAATGTGGCGCCATACGGTCGACCACTCATACGACAATCCAGGATTATTACATAATCATCACTTGTCTATTCCTTGGACCTTTTTCTCATGTCTTTACAAGAACTCGATATCATAAGGTAATTCTACGTCATACATTTATACAATTAGAGTCGGTATGTCATAACATAATCTAAGGATCCTACGTCTATCGCTACACGTTTACTCACAGTACACTAAGCGAAAAAAATTGGATCCTCGTGCTCAGGAGCTCTTCCAATCACGGACTCAGCTAATCTGTGCTCCTAGTACATAAACAATAATTTCATAAATATTTTATAAATTTGGAAACATTCACAATATCCAAATTGTAGCTAATTCGCTACTATCTGAAAATCTACAGCTTAACTACTTAAACTTTATAATTTTTACCCCTAGCTCGGGTGGAAATTCGGAGCAATGATCAACAGGAATGTTGCTCCCGCGAGCCTAACAAAGCTAATGGTGGCCTCGGATAGTGGTGGAAGTGGGGGCACAAGGTGGTTGGCCAACATGGTGAATTCGGCCAAGCTTAGATTTCCAACTCCAAGCCACTTTTTCACTCAACCAACCCCAAATAATGGATGTAGAGGTTGATTTAGGACTACCCATGGTGGTGGTTTAAGGTGGTGACTATGTTGGAAACCACCTAAGGCAAAAATGGTCATAAAGAGAAACACATAGTTTCTCATGATTTCTTGAAAAAATAACACCAAATAAGTAATCCTTACCTTCTAGATAGTAGAAATACGTGTTTTGTTGGATTGGTGATGAGTAGAAATCAAGAGATCAAGCTTACAAACTTTTGGTTATGGAGTTTTCTTCACTTTGGTTAGGTTTCTCAAGGTTGAAGAAAAAGAAACTCTTAAGGCATGAAAAGTGAAGGTCACAGCAGATTAAGGGGTTTCTTGGCTCATTTTTATGGCCATTTACCAAGCCAAATGACAAAAATACCCCTTTAGCCCACTTTTTTGTCTTTTAGTGCCTAAATGGGTTCACATGAAATTTTTACATTTGGAAGCTCATTTTTCACTTGTCTCAACATGAATATGTTTAAAATATCATTTTACACTAGTACGCAAGTTTTCGTAATATTCCAAACATCAAATCCGGGTCGCAGAGCGTTTACGGGTCAACATTAAGACTTTTTCGATTTTAGCTCCGATTCTCATTCTGATTTCACCAACAACTTTCTAACATCATTTTATGTCCATATGAATCCATTTATTTTCTTAAAACCTTTTTTGGACCTTTCCGTGGCCAGTTCCGGATTTTCACTCCTTTAAGTTAACTAAAAGTGTATCCTTTTTCCACTTAACTTTTTGAGTAAAAAAATATCAAATTTTCAATCTAAGCATCATATTGTGATCCTATATGACCCCAGAGTCTATTGGTCCCTTATACGAACCACAAATAAAATTTTGGGTAAAATGACCAAAATACCCCTGGTTCATATTTTATCGATTTTGTGCTGATTAGATTTTTCCAATAATCCTGATCAGTAATAGATCACATTTTAACATTTTGTGAAGTTAAAATACCAAATTTTATGGGCTTTATATTGTCTCAGTTGCGATTCCTGACTCGTGATCACTTTAGGGCTAAATCTCTCAATTAGCCGATTAAACCCCTTACTCTAAAAATTATTAATATAATAATAAGACCAGAGGGTAGTGTGTTTTGTCTACAAGCATACATAAACTTGATCCACCGTCTATGAATCATTTAAAGAGACCTGAGTCGATCTCTTTCTTACGAGGGTCTTATAGATAACCGCAACACTCATTAGCATCATTCCAGCTCGGATAAGGGGCTACAGAGGCTCTAGTTACATGAGTGTCACAAGGTGATTCTAGATGAGTTGAGGTAGTAGCTACCGTATGACACAATAATCAGGTCAACCTGATTTCTTCTTCATTTTTTATGCCCTCTTCGATTATTCCCACGGGTGTTAAATTGATAGACAAACGTAAATGCTGTCTCGGTTGCAGGCATTGGTTGGTAAGGATAAGTATCTTGAGAGACATTGTTCTGGGTAGGGTAGAATGGTTGATACAAGAAGAATTGGAGAGGTAGGGCAAAGCCTTCCACGACTTGGGTATCTTCCTCTTTCTTTTCAGATGCCCCATTTCTCTCGGTATTGATGTTCTTTCTCCTTCAAGTTTCCCATTCTAGATAGCATTCTCAATCATCTCCCCTGAAATTACCATATCTGCAAAAATTTTTGTGGCACTACCGATGAATCTATCATAATACGGGGCCCGTAGTGTATTCACAAAAAGGATGGTGATTTCTTTCTATCTCAAATATGGTTGTACTTGGGCAGCCATGTCAATCCACCGCTAAGCATATTCTTTGAAACTCTCAGTAGCACTTTTCTCCATATTTTGTAAGGTGAGATGGTCAAGCGCCATGTCGGTCATATGCTTGTCGTGGCTTATAAAAGCCCTAGCCAGATCATTCCAAGAGCGAATCTGATCTTTTCTCAACTGACTATACCACCTAATTACGGACCCGCTGAGGCTATCTTGAAAGCAGTAGGTCAAAAGCTTGTCATTATCAGTATGACCCGTCATCTTTCGACAGAATATAGTGATGTGGGCTAACGGATCGGTTGTCCCATCATATTTCTCAAAGTCGAGGACCTTGAATTTAGAAGGAATAACTAAATCGGGGACCAAGCAACGTTCTTTCGCATCTACACTCCCAAATACATATGGTACTACCTAGAGCCTTTCATCTAACAACTGATATTTCCCTTGGGAATCTGCCAATTCAACCTAACGCAACCATTTTCAATTTTGCTTGTTTAGCTAGATCATCTAAATTCAGGATGTTGCTGGGATTAACTGTTTTCTGGCCATCAAACATCATGACCTCACTCTAACCCTTTTGTACCTCTAACCCTTCTCTGGCAGCCAAGTTTTCAGTGTATCCCTTTCCCTTGATTACGGTGGACATCAGCTCCATCAATTTAGTCATCTGATCTCTAGATTTTTCTTAAGACTTTGCCAGCTGTTCACACAATTCTTCCTGTATTCTTTCCATATTTTCCATTCGGGCAACTTGTTCATTCTCCAATGCACTAGCCTATATTAAAAAGATGCTCAATATTGCTTATACCTCTGATTTGAAATGAGAAGCTTCTTCAAAACTCTTAAAGCCAAGCCAACTTCCATTTTATTCCTCCAAATGTGTTTCATGATGAATGAGCCATGAATGCCGTAAATGTAACATGATGCCAATATAATGCATGCAAATAATAAACAAGTCAATGTACGGATATATACAGTGAGTGACCATGCATGTCCCAAATGCACTCCCCTATGAGTGATCATATATGTTCTGAATGCAACACGATGCATGTCAAGAATAAATGAATTAATGCATGGGTATATACAAAGAAATCATGCTGACTAGCTATGTATGTCATGAATGCAACCTGATGTCAATATGACAAATTAATGCATGAGCATATTATGATGATTATATATGCCATGAATGCAACTTGATGTCGACATGATGCATGTGAAGAATAAACAAATCAATGCATGGATATACAGAGAAATCATGCTGACTAGCTATGTAACCTGATGCCTACATGATGCGTGTAAAGAATGAATCAATCAATGCATGGATATACAGAGAAATCATGCTGACTAGCTATGTAACCTAATGCCTACATGATGCATGTAAAGAATTGATACATGGGTATATGCAGATAATGACCATGCATGTCATAAATGTATTCTACAATGAATAACTATGCATGTTAGGACTGTAACATGATGTCAAAATGATACATGCAAAGAATAAATGAATTAACACAAAGGTATATACAAAGAAATTAACCAATGATCACACGAAATTGGTGTGATTAAATCTTGATTATTCAAAAATCTCATTATGCAAAATTTGCCTCCAAATTTAATCTATGATTTTTTTGAAACATGTTCTCCATGAAAAACCAAACATATTATTTTTCAAAAGAATTTTGGGGTAGTGGATCCTACTATGGTACACTGTCCAAATGTTCATTCAACACTACCGGTCTACAATTCTTATTCAACCAATGAATGTTTATGAAATCATCAAATGGGATTATTATCACCATCCGTTTATTGAAAAGACTAAGACCAAAAATACAACCATAAATGTACATGCTCTATTCACATATGCATGAAATGTGCAAAATGCAAAATGTTTGAAAAAGAATTTTTATATTTTCAGTTTCAAAAAGTTAATGAACATTTTCCCCAACAGTATCTACTTATTTAAGCATCACAATGCCTTTAGGGCGGAAATTAAAATTTACTACGGGCGATGTATGTTCATCGTTGCCCGATCTACAATACTTATTCAGAATGTAGGAATAAATGGCAAAAGATTAGAAGCATTCCTCCAAGTGTTCCTAGCTTCGGTAATGTATCAAAAATTCGGCAGGGCTTCGCTTATGTTGGTTCTATGGTTCACTATATGTGGGTGAACGAAGTTTTAAAAGGCCTCGAATTGTTCCTCATTGTCGCCTGTGAAGGCTAGTAAGGCACCTCGATAAAAGCGGTTCAATTCGTTAGAGTATATTTTCCTAAGCCCATAGGGAAGGTCAATCACGAAGGCTTTAGGTACTTTATACTCCGGAAGTGTTTCACTAGCCCATACGGAGGGTCAATCACGAAGGCGTAGTTACTTTACTCCTATTTAAAAGGACGGAACCCGAGTAGAGAGTCATCTTATACAAATGCAAGTGCAATGTGTGTGGAGGAACAAAATAGACCTTTCACCACCTATTCTACAACCCTTATTCTAAATATCCCACAATTTATTAAAACAAAGATCAAGAATAGTGTAACGCATTAACCAACCAGAGAGCAATAATAATATGCATGTAAATAAACATTTTGTTATTTTCAAAACTTATTACGGGCTGTGTGATGTGCATTCATCATTGCCCGATTTGCAAAGATAAACTTATTCAGAATGTAGAATAGAAAGTAAAAGGATTGGAAATATTCCTCCATGTGTTCTTAGCTTCAGGATATCTAATCGAAAATCCACATGGTTTCTCCTAAGTTCAATATATGAAGGTGAATCGATTCTAAAGGCCCTGAATTGTTCCTCACTGTCATCAGTGAAGGCTAGTAAGGCACCCCGATAAAAGCGGGTTCAATTCGTTAGAGTTCAATTCCCTGGCTTATGCGGAGGCTATTGCCACACGAAGCGTAGGTAATCTGATACTCCGAAAGTGTTTTGCTAGCTTATACAGAGGCTATTGGCACACGAAGCGTAGGTACTTTGCTCCCACCTAAAAGGATGAAACTCGGGTATAGGGCTCATAATATGCAAATGCAAGTGTGGTGTGTGAGGAGGAACAACAAACCTTTCACCACCTATTCTACTCCCCTTATTCTAAATGCCCCAACAAGATTAAACAATGTAAAGCATCAATTAAGCAAAGAATAAATATATGCAACAAAATAACCAAAGAACAATAATAATATGTATGCACATGAATATGGACATATTTAAAAATATTTTATTATTTTTAAAATTCTCCTTATTATCGAAAAATGTGGGAATTAAAATTAAATACCAAATAAAAACCAACAAAATCGATACTTTGATAACACATGACTAATTCTAGGCTTGACTCTCTAAATATCCCCAGTGGAGTCGCCAAGCTGTCGCAACCTAAAAAGTAACAAGTCTCATCGCGAGACTTTATACTTGTTAAGCGTGACATTGGAAAACAGAGGAAAAGTCGACTTAATTTCTCTTGAAATAAAATGAGGATTTGAAAACAACCTCGGAAAAAGACATGGAGTAGCCACCAATCTTTTTTAGCTAGGTGTGACCGGCCACCTATTAAAATCAGTTTTGTAAAACATTTTAAAATTAAGGAAAACAATTTTTAAAACCAATTTCAAGTCTGCGTTTTTAATCTAGAGAAATCAAAGAAGCGGGTTCGGGACTCAGTTACGTGCGAGGAAGGATTAGCACCTCCACAACGCTCGTATAAAATGATACCTTATTAATCGAGTGTTATCTCAACTCTCGGTAAAAAGTTGGTTTTAAATTAATTCCCAATTTAAAGAAAAATAATTTCATTTTTAATTGAAAATGATCCAAAATTTATTAATTCAAAATTTTCATATATTCCCCGACAAATGCGGCAAAATATAGAAAATTGTATTTATTTAGAAAATTTTTCGAATCATTCTCGTTTTAAGAAAGATATTTCGTTATCAATTATAATTGATCATATCCTCCCCGGCAACCCGGAAGAGAACTAATGAATTATTTTAACTCGCGAATAACTTTATTTTATTTAAAATCATTATCTTTTCAAAACATTTAAAAAATATATGAACATGTGTGACATAATAAAAATGACATAGCAAATTCTAAATGATATAATATAACCTAAATGACATAATATAATCTAAGTGACATAGTATATTCTACATGACATGATATAACCTAAGTGACATAATATATTGTAAATGAAATGATATAACCTAAGTGACATGGTATATTCTAAATGAAATGATATAATCAAAATAACATAGCAATATAATTAATAACATGAAATGATATGAAATATAAAATAATATTATCATGAAATATGCATGAAAATAAAAAACAATGCATGAACATAATAAATCCTAAATGTTGTGACAAAAATAAATGGCTAAGCTAAAAGCATAGGATAACATAGAATATTCACAACCATATAACAAATAATATAACACCATGAATATAAATAAAAACAAAAACATAGTCATAGAAATATTCATAACAAAAATCATATATTATACAATATAATTGAATATGGAAAATGCAATGCATGAAAGTGTATTTTTTCCTTTGAATAAGGATATCTGTATATCTAAAAAGATATCCGACTACCTTAGGAAAAGACATCAAATTAAAATTTCTAAAATCAAAAACACCTTTGTGATTGGTTTGAAAACAATTTTTAAAATTTTGGATGAAAATGGCACTAGGCCAAAATTTCCTTTAAAAAGGCTCTATTTTCCTAACTTTGAAAACCCGAACTTGACCACCCTTGACCCGAGCTTTATAAAATCATTTTTTAGGATTATAATGACCTAGAAATCAACCTAGGACAATAGCTAAGGTTTTAAATAAGCCCTCTCTTAATGCCTTAGCCAAAACAAAAAATTATTTTTCCCTTGAAATCAAATCTGACTTTACTGACCAGTTTTAAAATGTGATTTTGTAACCTATTTTCAAAATTTCAAAAAAATATGAAAAAATTATGAGAGACTAAGAACATGTCGAACTCTATGAGAAAAAAATTTCATAATTTTTAGATTAAGGATAACTTACCATAAAAATCACAGAAGTCCAAACACTAGGTGAAAAAACTATTTAGCCAAAAAACATTTTTAAGCCTTCGATAAAATCATTCAAAAATCAGAATAAAAATATTTGAGACTCCTCTAAGGACCTACAAACAGTAGTAAAAATTGCAAAAATTTTGGTAAGGATTGCCTAATGGAAAAAAATGACAAAGGTAGAAAATCCAACTTGACAATCTCAATTTTCCACAAGCATGCTCATGTGAGCTTGGCTTTGAGCCTTGATTGGCTTAAGTAAAAAATCAAGTGGTATGATATGAAATGCATGAACAAACAGCAAGTTAAATGCATGGAATGCATGTCCTAATGACTAAATGACATAGAGAATGCATGGCAATACAAAATAACCTAAGGCCTAATATGAAATTATGCATGGCAATAAATGCAAACCTAGACCTAATATGCATGAAAATGCATGGAAATACAAAAATGACCTAGGCCTAATATGACATATAAACATGCATGGAAATACAAATATGACCTAAGACCTAATAGGTATGAAATTGTGCATCGCATACAAAGATGACCTAGACCTAATATGTCATGAAAATGCATGGCAATACAAAATAACCTAAGACCTAATATGAACATAAGATATGCATGGAAATACAATGAACATATTGTGACCAAATGAATCTAATACTAATGCATGAATCATGGCACAACCAATACATAATCTCATGGCATAAAGGTGTAAAGCATGAATGAAAACATGATATCCAACCAAACATGATAATAATGCAAATGTACAAGGCAACAAACATAGGAAACCGAATAGACCATAAGAATATATGTGAAATTTAAGCAACGCAATAACATAAACACATGGCATAGTAAATCAAATACACAATATCATGGCATAGAAATGCAAGCATGTCAACTAAACAAGATGAAAATGCACACCCAAGGAAAAAAAAATAGAAGGGTAGCCGAATGGTTACTTGGTGGATATGTGAAATTCTAGCATGGCAATAACACAAACACATGGCATAGTATATATGTAAGACTTAAAAGGAAACATGTTAGACCAAACAAACATAATGCAAATGCATGAACATAGCTAGACAAAAACACAAACACATGGTATGGTATTAAAAAAAGTATGAACAACTTAACATGGTGAAAACAGAAAATTAAAAATGGCAAACAAAGTAAGTAGACATGAAAATAAAATGATAAAAATAGCAAAATAATAGTAAATAAGTAAAGAAGGTTAAAAAATAAGCTCCATATCTTAGTTATTTTAAAAAGCTAGAACATCAAAACAAGCTAGAATATCACAACCAACATGGAAAATAGATCAAACTCAAGGCATGCACAAACATAGTAGCATTCGGCCAACACAATAAATAGGTAAAAAAAAATTTGTTTTTCTTTGATTTTTTCATGAAAACCTAAGATAGGAACCTTTTGGAACTTGTTTTGAAATTAATTTATTTCATGAAAGAAAATAAAATAAAATAACAATGAAAGTGAAAGTGAAAATGAAAATGAAAATGAAAATGAAAATAACAAAATCATATGAACAAAGTATGGAGGAGAGCATGAAAGAAAATAGCTACCCTGTTTTAGCTTTCCAAATCAAAAAGTAGTAAGAAAGCCCTTCTTTTTTCTTTTTTCTTTCTCTTTTCTTTTTTCCCTTTCTTTTTCCTCCCTTTTTAGCTACTGCCCTCTCTATGATCAGCCAACCCCCCAAAAAAATGAAACCCCCTCCCTTTTAGTGGTAGCCAAATGGCCTCTCTCTTGGTGTACGATATTGTCATTTTTTCCTAGCCAATTTTGATCCAAAGGCCACTAATCCAAGATGCTTAAAATGTGAAATTACCACCCTTAGATTAAGAGATCAGCCCCTAACTAATACAATTGTTCAAAAATATGTAGCCATCATGTTGACATCATTCCTCTTCATTCATTGGACCATGTAGCATAATTACAAAGGCTTGATAAAAAAAATAACTACTTTACTATCCACTTTTGGTCTTTGCATTCAAGAACTCAGAAAAAATCATTCTCCTTATGGGCTTGGCCGAATGGCCCTTCACATTCCAGCCCATTTGCTATTTTTTAAATTGCAAAAAAGGCCCTCTTCGATTTCTTTGGTAAAATTGCACTTTAGGCCTCCAAACTTGATTAAATAGCAAATGGACTCGAAATTAGAATTTTATTTTTTTAATACTTCCTAAATAATTTAAAATTGAGATTCGAAAGTTTTCATAATTTTTCGAGTATTTGCTATTTTTTCGGGATTTATCTTCTTGAATTTTAGCTTAGTGGGCCCGAAATTTGCCATTTTGCAAACGAGCTCTGATTCTGGATTTTTCTTTGCCAATCTTTTCCAAATAATTTAAAATTGAGATCTAAAAGTTTTCATAATTTTTCGAGCTTATTTGCTATTTTTCCTGAATTTATCATCTTGAATTTCAGCTTATTGGGCCCAAAATTTGCCATTTTGCAAACGAGCTTCGATTTTGGATTTTTCTTCTCCAATCTCTTCCAAATGACATGAAATTGAGATCTGAAAGTTTTGGTAATTTTTCGAGCTCATTTGCTATTTTTCTCGAATTTTCCAAAGTTGCCCTTTAACCTTTGAAGCCTTGATTTCACTCAAAACAAGTCCGATTTCCAATTTTCTTTTTCCAGGCCTTTGTTATATATTGAATTTGAGTTGGTCCAAAAACGCCCAATTTTTACGATCAAATTTCCCTGTGACTTATTTTTCCTTTTCCTAGTATCGGGAACTTCCTCGTTTTTTCATTTTTTCTCCAATCGGCTCTTTTCTTGGAATTACTTCAAACTGAGCCTTGGGCTATCTTTGTTTACCCACTCTTCATCAATTAGGAGCTTTAATTTTACCGAATCAGGCCATTTTTCTGGGTTTCTTTTAAGTCTTACATAATGATAGACTGATCACTGAGAAATAGGATCTTAGAAAGGTTGTTTTAGATTATTTTTCTGGTCATTTCAGTTCGAGCATTACAGATATGCATATAACGATGCCAGGATATGAGTTTAAAATGTTATCTAATGAAAGCAGCTGGTTTCTTAAGAATGATGTGACGGAGAATGAGGTGTGGGCAGTAGTACAGGAGTATGGTAGTTCGAAGGCGCCAAGATCGGATGGTTTTAATATGGGATTTATTAAACAGAAATGGGAAATTTTGAAGGGGGCATTCTCAATTTTGTGTTCGAGTTTTGGAGGACGGGTGTTATGGCCAGATGTGTTAAGGCTTCTTTCATTTCTTTAATTCCAAAAGTTCAGTCTCCTACAGTTGTATCTGACTTTCGGCCTATATGTTTGGTGGACTACTTATACAAGATTGTTGCAAAAAAATTGGCCAACAGATTGAGACAGGTTATGTCGGAAATTATGGGCCAATCACAATCTGCTTTTATTGGTAGACGACAAATACTTGATAGTGTGTTAATTGCCAACGAAGTAGTTGATTGGGCAAGGAAGGAGAAACAGAGAACATGTGTGATGCAACTTGATTTCACAAAAGCGTATGACTGCGTGCAGTGGGACTTTTTGGATTACATCATGGGTAGGATGGGGTTCGGTGATAAATGGAGACGATGATTAAAGGGTTCATCCAATCGGTGCCTTTATCGATTTTGGTTAATAGGTCACCGATAGATCAATTCGATATGAAGAGGGGTTTACGACAAGGTTGTCCTTTGTCTCCATTCCTTTTTAATATGGTTGCTGAGAGTCTTAGTGTGTTATTGCGTAAAGAAAACGAGCTAAACCTATTTAGAGGTCCTGTGATTGGCCTCCAGGGTATTTAAATTACACATCTTCAGTTTGCTTACGACACGATAATTTTCTGTGAGGCAGTTGGATCTTCATGAGAAATGTCAAGCACACTCTCAGGTGTTTTGAACTTATATCGGTCTTGCGATAAATTTCACAAAAAGTGGTTTGGTAGGCACTATTGTGGATAGTGGGAACTTAAAAGATTGGGGGGGATATGTTGGCATGCAGAGTTGTAGAATGGCCACTAAAGTATCTTGGTTTACCGCTTGGAACTAACACCAGGAACACAACTATGTGGGAGCCCGTAATACAAAAAATAGAGACCAGATTGTGTCATTTGGAAGAAGAGATACTTATCCAACGAAGGAAAATTAACTTTGATTAAATCGGTTATGTCCAGTATGCCTTTGTATTTCATGTCTTTGTTCAAGGCTCCAATAGCTGTTGTGAAGAGGATTGAGAAAATTCAACGTGATTTTTTCTGGGATGGTAATAAGGACAGACATAAGTTGCATCTAGTTAGCTGTCCTACTGTCTGCCAAAGTATCAGTAGTGGAGGTTTGGGTATAATACCGGTGGAAGTTCAGAATAGAGCATTACACAATAAATGGATTTTCAGGTTTTCTGAGGAACATGAGAGTAACTGGAAAGGGGTGATATGTGCTAACAGTATGGATGTTAGCGAACTTATACCGAAACATCACACTCGCATTATATCATCCACGATATGGAAAAGAATTACTGAACCACTTATGAAGGGGGTACATTTCACTCGTATTTTTCAAAAAATACTTGCTTTTTGCAAGGAAACGACGGATCTATTCTCTTTTGGGAGGACAAGTGGCTAAATAGGGAGGTGCTAAAAGAGAAGTTCCCAAGAATTTATGCCTTATCAGTGTTAAAGAATGCAGTGATCAACATGTTTGGTTATTGGGAAAGGGATTTTGTTGGGATTCGGCTCATGCTCAAATAGAGATAATGTATAATTTAATCAACAAGTTAAACATACAACGCAGCGGAATAAAATAAAAACAAAGAGAAACCAAATCCCTCCATGGATCTGCCTATGAATTCAAAATGATCATCTTGTCAAGAACGGATAACAATCAAAATCTAATACCTCAGTAATGGAGATTGCCGAAACCTCAAGACAGATTCTTGATATTCTTGTTCTTGTACACAAAGCTCGCTTATCGAAAACCAAAATCGTCCAATTGTCCGACCTCTAACAGTAATCCACACAGGTGATTCAAAAAACCTTCACAAGATTGAGATTATGTTTTGCCAAGACGATGCTAGTAGTCTAGGTTGTGAGAAACCTTCCTCCTCTAACTTAGTTAGCAGAAAGTAACAAGAAGAATCATATTCCTCTTTCACCTATGCTATTCGGCTGAACCTCACTAGTGATAATGAGAGGCACCGATTTCAGGTTCTCCTTAGGGGGAGGCGACAACAACATAAGCATATATATAAGTAAGTTTAGTGTATGCCAACTATTGGACTAACTACACTAAAGCCCTTATACATATTATTAAATATTCATGTTAAGCCCACAACACTCAATGAATATTTAATCTAGCCCAATCTCGTTTTAATTTCATTAATCACCTTTTGTGCGTGACCCATTAGGCCCTTAACATGTTGGCAATAAATATAATAAATTCAAATAAGAATTTCCTATTTATATTTATAGATCATGAGCGATATCTAGCAATGCAACATGACAATCCAAATGCCAAGAGAGTCATCAAACTTCGACTAGCCTTTCTGTACAATATGTCTGTGTAATTCGATCCTTTCATCAAATATCCCGGGATAGGAAAGAGCATGGTTCAGTGTCTACTCTTAATCCCATTCCATATTAGATTTGTAGCTTTAATATTAACTCCTTAAGTATTGCCTTGGCCAAGGACTTCTATAAGTTAATATAAGCTAGATACATGTGAGATATGTCCCCTCATATCACTTGGGGTGATGAATCCTCTTTGGAAAACTCATTCATCTTCGTATGCTTCATGTCACACCCAATAACACCCTACCATAAGCATCCTCGTGATTGGGACCTGCTCGTGATGAAATCTAAGTATGACAGTTCACATACAAGATGACCTGGTGTCAAAAGTCAAAGGATTACCTACACTATTGACACATAAGAGTATTTTCCATTGACACTTGAGTGAAATACCAAATAGAACTCTCATAACGGATCATGTTCAGTGAACTTATTCAACTAACAAGCACCCATATGTTATCCCCAAGTATCTCTATACTTTCAACCTATAAGATCAGTTGCATGCATCAAGTGCATGAAGGCTTAACATATGCCAGTCTTTGAGCATTGTCAATGCCCTGTCATGACAATACAATGACCAGGGAAATTTTCGAAACACAACATTGATGCATAAGGATCCTCATAATTGTAACTCCTTACAATTCCTTTGCAATGCCTTAGTGTTTCATGGGCTTTATCTTCACAAGTCATTTATAACAATTATAACAATACTTATGGATAAAGAAATACCTCAATTATAACTAATAAACTATAATGTGCAATACATGAATATATAAATAGTGTTTTACAAGCCCAACTAGATTGGCTTGCCCAACTAGATTGGCTTGCCCAACTAGATTGGCTTGCAGGGCTTACACCAACAATCTCTCACTAGCACTAAAGCCAATCACCCATATACTTAAGCCCATGTCTTTCCATGTGACAATTATGTTACTGCTGGGACAGAAATCCTCAGTGGGTAAACTTTTTCATATTAATGTCACCTCGTTCAATAATTACACTAATCAGGCTAAACTGCCGTAATATATGTATGGATGGTTCCTTAGTTTGCGATATGGTTCCATTGTTATCACAGTAAAGTGGTACTGGATCAACAATGCTCGGAACCAACCAAGTTCTTTAATGAACTTCTTGATCCAAACAACCTCCTTCCTTGCCTCAAACGAGGAGATATACTCAGCTTTGGTTGTTGAATCTACAGTTATCTCTAGTTTGGAACCTTTCCAGCTGACTGTACCAAGATTCAAGGTAAATATATTATTACACTTTGATTTACTGTCATCCTAATCAGATTAGAAGTCAGCATTTGTATAACCCCTAACTTGGAGTTCAGCCCCTCCATAGACCAAGAAAGTATCCTTAATGCTTCTCAAGTACTTAAGGATATTCTTCACAGCAGTCCAGTGACTATCACCAGGATTGCCCTTTTGTATCTGCTCATGACAGTTAGAGCGTATGATACATCTGGTCTAGTGCACAACATAGCATACGTGATAGATCCAATTGCTGAAGCATATGGAATCCTATCGACCCGTGTCCTTTCATCTAATGTTTTAGGACATATCTCTTTCGAGAGAGGTATGCCATGTAACATATTCAAGTTTCCTCTTTTGGAGGTATCCATGCTAAACCTTTTAGCACCTTGTCTATGTAAGTGGATTGGGAGAATCCAAGCAGTCTTTTTGATCTATCTCTATAGATCTTAATTCCTAGAATAAATGCTGCTTCTCCCAAATCCATCATGAGGAATTGTTTAGATAGCCAGACCTTGGTCGTCTGAAGCATAGGTACATCGTTTCCTATAAGCAATATGTCGTCGACATATAGCACTTGGAATACAATTGCATGTCCGTTTACCTTCTTGTAAATACATGGTTCATTAGGATTCTTAAAGAAACCAAACTCTTTAATTGTTTCATCAAACCTAATGTTCCAACTCCGAGATGCTTGCCTTAGTCCATAAATGGACTTTTGCAGCTTGCATACCTTATTAGGAGTGGCCTTGGATGAAAAACCTTAAAGTTATGTCATATACACTTCCTTTTGCAAATTCCCGTTAAGGAATGTAGTTTTTACATCCACTTTCCATATCTCTAATCATGATATGCAGCAATAGCAAGCATAACCCTAATGGATTTTACCATGGCAACTGGTGAAAAGGTTTCTTCAAAATCAATGCCTTCAACCTGATTATAACATTTTGCAACCAATCTGGCCTTATACGTTTGTATGTTGCCATCCATGTCTGTCTTTATCTTGTAGACCCATTTACAACTTATGGGTCTTATCCCTTGAGATGGATCGACTAAAGACCAGATTTGGTTAACATCCATGGCATCCATTTCGGATTTCATGGCTTCCAGCCATTTCTTGGAATTGACGTCCGACATCGTTTCCTTATAGGTAGTAGCTTCATTATCAATGGGCAAACCATCTCTTTCCAAAAGAAATCCATATCTTATTGGTGTTTGCCTTTCCCTACTAGACCTTCGGAGTACTCGTGTTTCTTGAGCATTAGTCCAATTATCCAATGCCTCAACCAATGGCTCAGGTTCTGAGGGAATATTAGGTTGTTGTTCTTGAACTTCTTCAAGATCTACTTTACTCCCACTGACTCATTCTAGTATAAACTCTTTCTCTAGAAAAGTACCATGTTTTGACACAAACACCTTTTGATCAGTAGGACTGTAAAAGTAATATCCAATAGTCTCTTTAGGATATCCCACAAACTTATATTTTTCTGATCTAGCTCCCAGCGTATCAGAAGGTACTTGCTTCACATAAGCAGTACATCCCCAAATCTTTAAGTAAGATAAGTATGGCTTCTTGCCATTCCATATCTCATATGGTACTTTATCTACCTATTTGCTTAGATCCCTATTTAGAAGGTAAGTTGCAGTTTCTAAGGCATATCCCCAAAAGGATATTGAAAGGTCAGCCTTAGACATCATAGATAGAACCATGTCCAAAAAGGTTCGATTTCTCCTCTCGGATACTCCGTTATGCTAAGGAGTTCCAGGAAAAGTCCATTGCGATAGAATTCCATTTTTGGTCAAATGATCCAAGAAATCATGGGTTAAATATTCTCCTCCTCGATCCAATCAAAGAGCTAGAATATTTTTCCCAATCTGTTTCTCTATTTCAGCTCTAAACTCTTTGAACTTTTCAAAAGCTTCAGACTTGTATCTCATCAGATACACATAACCATATCTAGAATGATCATCGATAAAGGTTATGAAGTATGAGTCATTACCTCTAGCAGCTGTGTTTAGTGGTCCACATACATCTGAATGTATTACGCTCAATAAAACATCAGCTCTTTCACCTTTTCCAGTAAAAGGAGTCTTGGTCATCTTACCAAGGAGACAACATTCATAAATCCCATATGATTCATAATCAAAGGGTTCCAAATAACCATGTTTATGCAATTTGGAAATCCTTATCTCATTGATATGACCAAGTCTATAGTGCTAGATGTAAGTCTTACTTGGATCATCCTTTCTTGCTTTCTTGACATTTATATTAAAAACAGACATCTCTGGATCCAAAACATATAATCCATTATGTAATGTTGCCGATCCATAGTGAATGTCTTTAAGAATGATGGAGCAACTATTGCCATTCATTCTTATCTCGAAACCATCATTAACAGTGAGGTATGAAATTAGAATGATGTTTCTAGACAATACTGGAACAAAGTAACAATCTTTCAGTTTCAATTTCATGCCAGACGGCAAAAATAAAGTACATGTTCCAATGGTCAATGCTACAAATTTTGCACCATTGCCTACTCTAAGAACTACTTCATCTTTGCTTAACTTTCTACTTCCTTTCAACATCCTTATGTCATTACATAGATGTGAACGGCATCCTGAATCAACTATCCATAAATTAGATTTAACAATATAAAGATTCAGTTCAATCACAAACACAGTCAACCCAGAAACTTCTATAAGTTCTTCTTGACTTGTCAACTAAGCAACCTTCCTTTCATTGAGAACGCTTCTCAATCTTTTGTACCAATCCAAACATTTTGGATTAATGGCATTCATAATGTCGCGCAATGCAGTTAAAGTATTAACCATTTTCAACAATCTAATATGGCAAAAATATATATCAGTTACATTCATGCATTTATACCAATTCAAGATGAGGTATTAAATCTCTTATTAGTTCTCCCACTAATTTTTCGAGATAATAGCCCTCACTATTATTCGAAAATCTCATCAAGGTATTTCTAGTGGGCTGGGATCCCTTTCAACATGTTCCAACCTTGAGTGCCTCAACAAATTACAACAAGCCTAGTTGGGTAGATAACATAGCTTGTCAATTGCATCTTTATGCAACTCCCAGATCAGTTAGGTGATAACTCTTTGTCTAAGCACATCATATGTACTTCGCGTAACTTTGCCTCTAACACTATGCGATCAAGTTTTATGCATCTGGACAACATGGCATTAGTTGAGTAAGACCCAACTTCATAACTCAAACATATTCGTACAGTAGTTTGACTCTGAATGACTCAATAAGCCTCCTACTGGAAGAACTCTGGTTTTCTTGTTATGAAGATGGAAGGCAACTTTATCATGCGAAACATGTGACTCAATATTATAAAGAGGGATTTCCTTGTTCTTTATAAGTCTCATCATATCAAACATTCATAGCATTTATAATATCGCATAAAATAAATCTATAACAATGCTTTCTACTTGGATGATTATGGACTTTTCTAATCTAATTTCCTTGAGCCATCAAAGGAAATTAGTTGGTCAAATTCCTAGGTCATTACATACATAGTCTTCAAAGCTTGCTTGTAATCTCCTTATCTTCATGGTGCCATTGATCTCCGTCTTCAAGTTACAAAAATTATTCCTAGCTAATCCTAATTTTACACTTTGATGTAACTAATTACATTTGTAATAAAGAAACCTCAAGTTACATTTGAGAGGAATTAGGTGAGAAAAGAATTTTTACAACTCCAGAAAATGAGAGATAAGGCAGGGCACGCAATCCCTATTTAATTTAATAAAAACCATAAAAATAAATTCAACCATCCATAATCATAATCATTCCATACATTCACAAAAAAATTATGAACATATATATCATGCTTTAATCTCTAGTTACCATTCAATGATTATATTGATCCATAATTTAATTTAAAGAAAATAATAAACATTTATTCTAATCTCATTAGAATAAATCTTAATCCAATTAGGATTATTTTCTTTAACTAAATTATCATCCAATTAAACAATTTAATTGAATATTTATGTAAATTCTTATTTTGGTGATTTAATTAAATTAACAATATTACCATTATTACTAATTTTCAGTGTTGTATTTCAACTAGGACACTACAGCATTAGTAATTCAATATTGCTAAAATCCATAAGCTGTGAGAATCTGATAGAAGAGAAAAATCCTAGCAAGGGAAGGAGCAGGTTGTGGCTATCAGATGTAGCCGCCGCCTCCATCTCTCACTACAAGCTGTCTATCTGCTTTTCACAGCTTCCAATTTTTCAATGCCAAATCAGTTTTATGATTTTTCAGGCTTAGTTTAATTCCTAAAAATCATTAAACCATGCATTAAAAATCAGCTAAGAAAAATCTACAAGTTTTTCTAACTAAAATCACCAAATTTGCGCAAAGTAGGCAAAACAGTTGTCAATTGCTGCCAAACTTTCGCCAGTTGCATTAATCAGTTTAAAACAATTTTAAACCAATTAATCAACAAGAATTCACCACGATTAACTGTTGCCTTCACCGAAACACTACAAGTGCAAATTCTCACAATTTCGGTTAGTGACAATCAGATCAAAATACTCAAAGAGCAAAACGATTTTGTTAAAGGTAACAATCAAAGCATAAATCGTATAGGAATAACATAAGCGAGGCTTTGATACCACTATTGGGATTCGGCTCATGCTCAAACAGAGATAATATATAATTTAATCAACAAGTTAAGCACACAACGCAGCGGAATAAAATAAAAACAAAGAGAAATCGAATCCCTCCATGGATCTGCCTATGAATTCAAAACAATCATCCTGTCAAGAATAGGTAACAATCAAAATCTCATACCTCTGTAATGGATATTGCCGAAACCTCAAGACAGATTCTTGATGTTCTTGTTCTTGTACACAAAGCTCGCTTGTCGAAAACCAAAGCCGTCCAATTGTCCGACCTCTAACAGTAATCCACACAGGTGATTCGGAAAACCTTCACAAGGTTGAGATTATGTTTTGCCAAGACGATGCAAGTAGTCTAGGTTGTGAGAAACCTTCCTCCTCTACCTTAGTTAGCCAAAAGTAACAAGAAGAATCGTATTCTTTTTTCACCTATGCTATTCGGCCGAACCTCACTAGTGATAGTGAGAGGCGCCGATTTCAAGTTCTCCTTAAGGGGGAGGCGGCAACAACATAAGCATATATATAAGTAGGTTTAGTGTATGCCAACTATTGGACTAACTGCACTAAAGCCCTTGTACATATTATTAAATATTCATGCTAAGCCCACAACACTTAATGAATATTTAATCTGGTCCAATCTCATTTTAATTTCATTAATCACCTTTTGTGTGTGACCCATTAGGCCCTTAACATGTTATCAATAAATATAATAAATTCAATCAAGAATTTCCTATTTATATTTATAGATCATGAGCGACATCTAGCAATGCAACATGACCATCCAAATGCCAAGAGAGTCATCAAGCTTCGATTATCCTTTCTGTACAATATGTCTGTGTAATTCGATCCTTTCATCAAATATCCCGGGATAGAAAAGAGCATGGTTCTGTGTCTACTCTTAATCCCATTCCATATTAGATCTGCAGCTTTAATATTAACTCCTTAAGTATTGCCTTGGCCAAGGACTTCCATAAGTTAATTTAAGCCAGATACATGTGAGATATGTCCCCTCATATCACTTGGGGTGATGAATCCTCTTTGGACCACTCATTCATCTTCGTATGCTTCATGTCACACCCAATAAAACCCTACCATAAGCATCCTCGTGATTGGGACCCGTTCGTGATGAAATCTAAGTATGACAGTTCACATACAAGATGACCTGGTATCACAAGTCAAAGGATTACTTACAGTATTGACACATGAGAGTATTTTCCATAGACACTTGAGTGAAATACCAAATGGAACTCTCATAACGAATCATGTTCAGTGAACTTGTTCAACTAACAAGCACCCATATGTTATCCCCAAGTATCTCTATATTTTCAACCTATGAGATCAGTTGCATGCATCAAGTGCATGAAGGCTTAACATATGCTAGTATTTGAGCATTGTCAATGCCCTTTCTTGACAATACGATGACCAGGAACAATTTTAGAAACACGACATTGATGCATAAGGATCCTCATAATTGTAAACTCCATACAATTCCTTTGCAATGCCTTTATGTTTCATGGGCTTTATCTTCACAAGTCATTTATAACAATTATAACAATACTTATGGATAAAAAAATACATCAATTATAATTAATAAACTATAATGTGCAAGACATGAATATATAAATAGTGTCTTACAAGCCTAACTAGATTGGCTTGCAGGGCTTACACCAACAGATTTGTGGTTATGGAAGATTGTGTTGAGACGAGATATTTTTGATTAGGAGATTACACAATGGCAAAATTTACTGAGGGTTCTCAGTAACATATATCTAGATGCTCAGAGGAAAGATAGGTTGATACGGAAATCGACTTTAGATGGACACTATAGTACTAAACTATTTAGACGAGTTATTGAAGAAAGTGTACTAGGAGGAGTCATCATTGACATTACCAGGTGACGTGGCCTAGTTCCACCTAAGGTGGAGATTTTCTTATGGTATCTTTTTCAATGCAGGCTACCTGTTTTCTTTTATCTGTTTAAATATAAAACAATAACCGATGATAATCTCAATTGTTCTTTACGCAAGGAAGCCGTGGAAACAGTAGACCATATTTTTTTTGTGGTGCAGATGTGTGTGGAAATTGTGGTCCTTAGTGTGCGCATGGTGGAAGATGAGCATGGTACAACCTAATACAATTAGAGATTGTTCTCATAGTGGATGGGATTAATGCCTGTTTCAGCATCTGAGGAGGTATGGTTTATGTTAATTGCTGTTGTATTATAGAAATTTTGGTTGTGGAGAAATGGGGTGGTGTTTGAGAATAAGGTTCTAGACTTTAATTCTTTAATATTCATGATAAAGAGCAAATTAGCCTGGTGGTGTTGGGCTAAATGGCCAACTGAGTGCCACTCTATGGCAGATTTTATCAATAATCCGATGTCCTTTGTAATTACTAGGAAGAAAGTCCGAGAAAAATGCTTTATTAATTGGAAGCCTCCTGATATAAATTGGTGGAAATTTAATGTAAACGCTTCAATTATTGGGAAACCAAGGCCAGCAGGAATATAAGGGGTATTGAGGAATGATAAGGGAATTGTTTTGGCAATGTTTTCAAAGTTTGTGGGAGAGATGGATTCAAACGAGGTAGAATTGCGAGCTATCAAGAAAGCTTTCAAAATTTTACAGACAAAAAACATGTTGGCCATAAATCTAGAAATGGAAAGTGACTCGATGAATGTTGTTGCTTGGTTCAAGTCTAGTACGATAAGACCTTGGCGTCTTAACTCAGTTTTTGTGGCAATGGATCAAATTATGAGAAAATTGAATAGTTGCAGGGTTGTACATAAGGGGAGGGGTGCTAACTCTTTTGCGGATGCTCTTGCAAGACAAGGAGTGCGCCAAAATATAGATTTTATCGCTTAGGTGGATGATTGAAGACTGTCAGAGGCTTCTCTTAGAGTGGTTTTTATTAACGTTTGTTTCTTTTTGCAAGTACCATTCTCCTTTGTAGCGATTCAATAGTGGATTTATACCAAGTACGATTTTTGGGATATATGGGATCTTGTAAGCTTTCTACAAGAGTGGGTATATAAATCTAGGTATCATTCTCATTTTACATTTTTTTGGGTTGGATGGGGAAAGCAAAATCATTGCTTGACGGGTAGATCATTGAATGCATTATTTCTTTTTGGAACTTGGTTTTGGCACTTGTTTTTGTTATCAATATATTGATGGTTATTTGAATGGGATATTTGGGTATTTCTAGACCTCAGTTTAGAATGATTTTAGGTGTTGCTTGTTGATTATATGTTAATTGGCAGGGTTTTATGGTTTTTTGGCTAGTGCAACAGTTACTAAAATAGGTTTTCAGACAGGATTTGACTTGGGATTTCGTTTCAGCATCGATATGGGATATGGTACTTTGGTTGTAATTTTGGCGAAATTTGGGTTTACATTGCTTTATGGTTTGAAACAAAATTTTCAATGGACATTCCGGTTGCGAACAAAAGGATATTAGGAAGCACTGGGCTCATCATCTTCCGATTGTTAATGGAGGAATGGCTCAATGTTTTGTTTCGGTCATTAGTTTTTATTTATTGTATCAAGTTTGTTTTCGGTATAGCTAGGAATTTAGGTTTCGAAAGGGTTCATTTCGGGCCAGGCTTCATGCTTGAAGGGTAGATTCCGTTTTTATTTGGCGATTTTGGACACATTTTCAGAGACCATTACTCTTGATTATTGCTTCTTTTTAATAAAATATTGCTTTGATGTTAAAAGAAATGCATGATTTAAAAAATTTTGGAGTTGTAGAGAATGGTCCAATGGAAGAGAATTAATTTGGGAATAATAGAGAGGTGAAAACTAAATAAATGAAGCTTGGAGGAAGTGTATGGAAATAACCCAGGGTAAATATGTAGTAAAAATGATAAGTGAGGACATTGTATAGAAAACACAAGGTGGTTTGTTTGTAAATAAATGGATGTCTAGGAATGACATGGCAATGAGGTACATGACATGGCAAGTTTTGGCCAATGGAATTGTTACTTGGTCCCTAATTTTAGGAGGATAGGACCATTTGGAAGAGGGTACCACTTGCAAGATGAGATCTTGGAGGGGGGACCATTAGGGGTATGAAAGAAAAATGAAACATGGAAAACATGCTCTCCTCATGACTATTCGACCAAGCATAAAGCAAAGGGCAACAGCCCTCATTTTCACTACATTCAGCCATACCATATTTTGGAAGAGAAAATTTCAACCAAAAAAAAAAATACAAGTAGAAAGGGAAAGGAAGAGAGGAAAGGAGAAAAAAGGAAGGTTTAAGGTTTTTGTGCTTGGAAGCTTACTAAGGTAGCTTGCTTTCCTTCATCTTTTTCAGTATAATTTTCTACTTCTTTTCAATCTTTATTTTGTGTATTTTTTTTTTAAAATCTCAAGGTTTTTAAAAGTGTTATTAAACACTTTTCTTCTTCTTCTCTTTTTCTTTTACAAAAAAGGTTTGGAAAACATTTTTCCTCCTTTTTTCCTTCATGGCCAAAACTTGTAGTCCTCATAGTGCTTTTGTTGCCTCTTGCTTATTTTTTCCTATTTGATGTGGGATATTCTATTGTGGTAGGATAGAGATTTTTACCTTTGTTTTCTTTTAAAAAAATTAAATAAAAAGGTTTTAGAGCTTGATGATCTTGATTTCCACCAAGTGATGGCTATAGCCGGATTTACATCCAAGGGGCTAGCCTTGAGCCAACCTTTGTTTTCTTGGTTGTTTACATTTCCTTGTTTATATATTGTCATTTTTATATACATACCTTGCTGGACATTGCCTATTGTTTGTTACTTATTATAGACACCTAATTTTGTCCGTACCACTAAAACAAGTATGTTTTCTTCCTAAATTGATGTTTCAGAATGTAAAAAGACTTTTTTCATCCTGCAGGTGGTACTCCAGGACTTAGTCTAAGAAGGCGAGCATAAAAAGTCAAATTTGAAAAAATCAACCTCAAAAAGTCAACCCCAAAAAGTCAACTATTGAAAAAGTCAACCCACTTTCAAAATCAAGATTTGAAGTTCAATTGAAAAATGGCGAAATAATTTTAATAATCCGAGGTCTACATCGAAAGATATGGAGTTCGAAAGTTGGGTTATGGAGATTCAGTAGAAAAAAAAACCCTAATTCGAGAAATTTGGGGAAAAGTGCTTAAACGATCGAATTAGTCGAAATTGAAGGTTCCAAATGAAAGATAAGCACTGACTACGGGTAATGAAGAAGCCACTTGAAAGAAAAACTGAAAGAAAAGTCAATCTGGAAGAAAATCGAGAATTAGGGTTTTTGGTGGATTTCGTTGAAATTGGGAGGAATTACAGAAATGGCCCGACTCGGTAGGACTAAAGCCCCTAATGGATAAGGAGTGATTAAAAAAGGATAGCCCAAGGCTCAGTTTGAAGAAAATCTGAATATCGGACTTATTTTGAGCAAAACTAGGTTTCGGAGGTAAAAGGGCAAAATTGAAAAATTTGGGAAAAATAGCAAATGAACTCCAAAGATTCTGAAAAATTGCAAATCTCATTCTTAAACCATTTCGAAGAGATTGGTGAAATAAAATCTTGACTCGGAGTTTGTTTGCAAAATGGCCAAATCCCGAGTCCCTTATGCAGAAATTCAAGAAGATAAATCCCGAAAAAATAGCAAATGAACTCCAAAAATTCTAAAAATTTGCAAATCTCGTTTTTAAATTATTTGGAAGAGATTGGAGAAAGAAAATCTAGATTCAGAGTTCGTTTTCAAAATGGCCAAATCCCGGGCCCCCTATGTAGTAATTCAAGTAGATAAATCCCAAAAAAAAAATACCAAATGAGTTCCAAAAATTATGAAAACTTCTAGATCATACTTTTAAATTATTTGGAAGAGATTTGGGAACAAAAATCTGGATTTGAAGCTCGTTTAAAAAATGGTAAAGTTTGGGGGCATAAAAGGGCAATTTTGGAAGAAAAAATCCAAATAAATAGCAAATGGACTCGGAAAATATTGAAAACTTTCAGAATTCAATTTTTTATTATTTTGAAAGTATTGAAAAAAGAAAATTTGAATTTGGAGTCCATTTTCCATTAATTTATGTCGGGGGGCAAACAAGTCATTTTACCCAAGAAATCGAAAAGGGCTTTTCTTGCCTTTTAAAAAAATGAAACATGGTCTGGAAGAAAAGGGACTGGCCGACCAAGGCCCAAGGATAGCTATATAGTTTCTGATTTTCAATCAAAAAGCCAACAATGAAGAGGAAGTTAGTTATTTTTTTAGCAAACCTTTGCAAATAAGCCACATGGACCAATGCATGAAGAAGGAGAGTGTCAACATAATGGCTTAAGATTCTTGAATAGTTGTAATTGTGGATAGTTGATGGCCTAATCTAAGGGTGATAATTTCATGTTTTAAACATCTTGGATCAATAGCCTTTGGATGGAAATTGGTTGAATGAAAAATGACAACATCCTAGCCTAGGGGGTCATTCGGCCACACTACAGTGGGAGCATTCTCTCTTTCATTTTCAGCTATTCACTCTCTATTCTCTATTGGTTTTGGCTGATTTTTCTCTCCATTGTTGAAAATCAAAAAGAAAAGTTTAGAAAAGAAAATAAAGTTAGAACAGAAAAAGCTTGAAAGATAGCTTCTAGAGGTTGCTTTAAGCACCATACTCTTGCACTTTCTTTGATTTTCCATTCTTGATTTGCTGTTTTGATCACTATTTTAGTGAGTTTCTTTTTATTTTTCTTTTAAAATAAGTGTTTTTAATGTTTTTCTTTAAATTCCTTCTTCATTCTTTCTTGTAAAAAGCTCTTGAATTTTTTTTTTCCCCTTTGTTTATTGAGATGGCCGAATGGCCTACTTTTTTAGGGTCGCTGTTTGCATTTTTATTTTCATGTTATTCTTGATATTTAACAAGTTTTGATGCTTTAATATTCTTCTAATACATAAATATGAAGCTTGTTTTAATTTGGTTGCTTGCTTGTTTCTATTTTTGAGTATATTAGCTTGTTATCATGTTTATTTTACTTGTCTTGCATTTTTGATTTTCTATTTTCAAAATGTTTAAGTTAGTTTATGTTTTATATTTTGTAATCCATGTGTTTCTGAAAATGCTTATTGGTTTTCATGCCTTTACTTTATATTTGCATGATTTGAGTGTTATTCTTTAGCTAATCATGTTAGTATATCATGTGTTTGTGAAAATGCCATGCTCATTTTAAACATGAGGACATTCGGCCACTTCATATTGTTTACTTTGTGTGTGCATTTTTGTTATGTTAGCTGATAGGTTTGCATTTTCATGATATTTGGTTGAGTATTTTGTTTAAGCATGCCATGTGTTTGTGTTATTGCCATGCATATTTTAGGTTTAGGATTGGTTTGTTTTGCCATACATATTCATGCATTTTAGACATAGGTTGCATTAAATGTCATACAAGTTCATTTAGGTCTAGGTCATTTTATTGAAGCCATGCATTTTTCATGTCATTTAGGTTTTAAATCATGCATTTCATGCATCATATTTTCTGTATTTTTCATGCATTTCATGTCCTTTCCACTTGACTTACGACTTAGGCCAATCAATGGCTCAAAGTCATGCTCTCTTGAGCATACTTGTGGAAAATTAAATAGTTGTCAAATTGATTATTCTACCTTTGTGATTTTTTTTTACTCAGCCAATTTTTGTCTAACTTTTCAAAAGTGTTAGCTACTGTTTGTGAGTCTTTTAGAGAGTCTCTAATATTTTTACTTTGATTTTTAAATGATTTTGTCAAAGGCAAAAGAATGTGTTTTGGCAAAACAGTTTTTTCACCCAGTACTCGTACTTTTCCAATTTTTCTGGGCAGTCATCTTTAATCAAAAAATTAAGCCGATTTTTTTTCGTGTAGTTGTACATGTTCTGAGTCTCCAGTATTGTTTTTAGAGTTTTTTGAATTTTTAAAAATAGGTTAAAAAATAGTGCTTTAAAACTGGACAGTGGAGTCAGAATTGAATTTGAAGGAAAATCATTTTTCTGTTTTGGTTAAGTTACTTAGAGGGGGCTGATTAGGAAGTTTAGCTACTGACTTGGGGTAGTTTCTAAGCCTTTTTAAACTCTAAAAATGATTGTTTAAGTCTCGGGTTAAGGGTGGTCAAGTCCGGGATTATAAAACTTAGGAAATTAGAGCCATTTAAAAAGGGTTTAGCTAAGTTTTTATTTTTAATTTAAGCTTTTCAAAATTGTTTTCAAACAATTTAAAACTATTTTAATTTTAGAATATTTAATTTGATATATTTTCCTAAGGTAGCCGGTTATCTTTTTAGATATACGGATTTCCTTAATTAAAGGAAAAAATACATTTCTCATGCATTGCATTTTCCATATTCATGCATATTATATAATATGTAATTTTTGCTATGTTTAATTCTCATGATGGTGTTATTAACTTTTATTTAAATTTTTGATATTATATTATTTGTTATATGGTTTTGAATATTTCATGATATCCTATGCTTTTTATGTAGTTATTTTTGTCATATTATTAGCATGTGCTATGTTCATGCATTATTATTTTTATTTTTATTTTCATGCATATTATATGATAGCATTATTTTTTATTCCATGTCATTTAGATTATATGCCATATCATTTATATTTGCCATGTCATTTAAATTATTTCATTTCATATAAAATATATTATGTTACCTAGGTTATTTCATATCATGTAGAATATATTACGTTACCTAGGTCATTTCATTACATTTAGAATATATTATGTCACTTAGGATATTTTATTTCATTTAGAATATATCATATGACTTAGGATATTACATTTCATATAGAATATATCATGTTACCTAGGTCATTTCATTTCATTTAGAATATATCATATAACTTAGGATATTTCATTTCATTTAGAATATGCTAAGACATTTAAATTATATTATACCATTTAGGTTGCATTATATTATTTAGATTTTTTTATGTCATTTATTTATGTCATACATATTCATATTCATATTTTTTAAAAATGTTTCCAAAAATGTAATGATTTTCAGTAAAATAAAGATATTCCCGAGTTAAAATAATTTATGAGTTCTTTGCAGGATTTGCTAGAGAAGGTATCATCAATTATTATTAATAACGGAATATCTTATTTAAAATAAGAATGGTTCGAAAAGTTTTCCAAACTAATAACAATTTCTATATTTTGCCATGTTTGTTGGGGAATATAGAAAAATTTTGAATTTATAAATTCCGGATCATTTTCAATTAAAAATAGAATTATTTTTCTTTAAATTGGGCATTAACTTGAAATACTAAATCTAAAACCAACTTCTTACCGAGACTTGAGATAACACACGATTAATAAGGTACCGTTTTATACGAGTGTTGTGGGGGTGCTAATCTTTCCCCACACATAACCGAGTCCCAAACCCGTTTCTTTGATTTCTCTGGTTTAAAATGCAGACTTGAAATTGGTTTTAAAATATTTTAACTAATTTTAAAATATTTTATAAAACCGGTTTTAATAGGTGGCCGATCACACCTAGCTAAAAAAGATTGGTGGCGACTCCATGTCTTTTTCAAGGTCATTTTCAAAAACCTTCATTTTTCAAGAGGAATTAAGTCGACTTTTCCTCAGTTTTTTTTTAATGTCACGCTTATCGAATAATAAAGTCTTGCGATGAGACTTGTTATTTTTTAGATTGAGACTGTTTGGCGACTTCGCTAGGGAATATTAGAGAGCCAGGCCTAAAATTAGTCGTGTGTTATCAAAGTCTCGGTTTTGTTGGTTTAATTGGTATTTAATTTTAATTCCCACTTTTTTAAAAAAAAAATAAGGATAATTTCAAAAATAATAAAATATTTTTAAATATGTCCATATTCATGTGCATACATATTATAATTGTTCTCTGGTTATTTTGGTTCATATATTCATTTATTGATTAATTGATGACTTATGTTGTTTAATCTTGTTGGGGCATTTAGAGTAAGGGATGTAGAATAGGTAGTGAAAGGTTTGTTATTTCTCCCCACACACTACACTACACGTGCATTTGCATATCATGAATTCTATACCCAGGTTTCGTCCCTTTAAGTGGGAGCAAAGTAACTAAGCCTTCATGATTAACAATCCGCATGGGCTAGTGAAACACTTCCGGAGTACTAAATTACCTAGGCCTTCGTGATTAACAATCCGCATGGGCTAGGGAAATAGACTCTAACGAATTGAACCCGCTTTTATTGGGGTGCCTTACTAGCCTTCACCGATGACAGTTCGGAACAATTCGAGGCTTTTAGAACTAATTCACCTTCATATAGTAAACCTAGGCGAAGCCATGCCGAATTTCCAATTAGATATCCCGAAGTTAAGAACACATGGAGGAATATTTCCAATCCTTTTACCTTTTATTCTACTTTCCGAATAAGTTTATTTTTGAAAATCAGACAATGATGAACGTACATCACATTGCCCATAATAAGTGTTGGTATTTAGTCCCAGGGGTGTTATAATACCGAAATTTTGTTGGCATCCTCAGGGATAATTATTGTTTTGAATTATATGTTTTTTTGTATTATTCGAATTTATTCCCGTTACTAATTCATTTTCTTTTTGTTGTTGTTGTTGTTTTTTTTTTTTTTTTTTTTTTTTTTTTGCATTATTTTCATCATTTTTTTTGCACATGGAAGGTTATTGGTCTCGGGATAATATTCAACCAAAAGGGCTTTCATGGAGGGTCAGAGTGTCTCAGTGGTCGAGAAGCACTTAGAGGTTAGGAAACAGTCCGAGAAAGGTCAGCAAGATAATGGGGATTGTTTGAAGATGGGATATGTGTCAGCATTGCCAGCCGAGGTTGATCTTACTATTAGATAAAATGATCTCCGGGAGTTGATGGATATATGGAATCAATGGAACATATCAAAAAAAGAAGCCCTCACTCAGACTTATGGGGACATAGCACTGTTAGTTCAGGCTAAAGTCAGTGGTGAGGTGATCCAGGCTGTGGTGCAATTTTGGAATCCCGTTTATCGGTGTTTTACCTTCAACCGAGAGGATATGACTCCAACCATAGAGGAATATTCGACCTTGCTGCATATTGAGAACGTTATTCCCGACCATATTTATTTGAAGGATACAAAGACACCAAGTTTCAAGAAAAAGGTGTCTATAATTCTGGGAGTGGAAAGAAATTGGGTCGAAAGCCATGTTGTCCGAAAAGGGGTAAGCTACTGTATATCATGGGATATTTTACGGACCTTAATCCATAGCCATTCAAGTGAGGAGACAGTTAGAAATATTTTTGCTTTGGCTATCTATGGTTTAGTTATCATCCCAAAGACATTAGGGTATGTGGATGTGGGATATTTGATGTTTTTGAGCGGCTTGAGCAGAGGATAAACCCAGCCCCGACAATTATAGCAGAAATAATTCGATCCTTGAATTTCTGTAGGCGGGAAGAAAAATGACGTTTTATAGGTTGTATACAGCTCCTTTATATATGGGTTCAGAGCCATTTTTGTAAACAAGAGAATTTCCCTCTTCGCTCATATTGGAAGTCTTTTGCTCCAATTGGTGAATTTCTTAAGAGATATTGGCTTGAAAATAGGACTGAGGAACAATGGATCAACATATTTCGGAATACCAGGGCTGAGATGATAATTTGGAGAGCTCCATAGATAGCTCCTATGCCGACATTGTACAAGTACGGAGATAAAGTTTCTGTTCCATTATTTTGAGTATGGGGAGGAGTGAGCTATACACCACTGCTGGTACTAAGACAATCGGAATCCCGTCAGTTTACTCCTATGACCCATGACCTTAGTAATTTGGAATTTACTTATGGAGAAGATGGTTACTCGGGAAAGGTACGTGAGATTGTAGTAGCATGGAAAGAAACTCATCGGGTGGAGGTAGCTAGATATGCCGACATCGTCATACTTGATTACCTGACATGGAGGGAATTTAGGGTTAATGATAGGTTGTTGACATCAGATGGGGAAGAAGTTCAGCTTTTCAGTTCGCCACCTAAGGAAGCATCATCGGAGTTAGAAATTGCAAGGGTAGAATTCGAAAAAGAAAAGGCCCAAATGAGCAAGGAAATTACCCGATTGCAAGAAGAGCTTGAGGATATGAAAAATAGGGAATCAGCCCGAGAAAGAGAAAAGAAAAAGATCAAGAGAGAAAGGGACACTGCTAAAAGCGATCTTCAGGAATTACACTTGGAGAACAAGAGGTACCGTTTCGAGCTAAGTTTCGAGGGGAGTCTCAAGACTTTCGGGGAATGGGAGCAAGAAGTCAAAAACCTCAAGAAGGAGAAGAATTATTGGACAGAGAGAGCAAAGCATGAGGAAGCCCGAGCCAATCAACTGGAGAAACAAGCTAAGGAAAGCTTACACGGTGATGCTTCTGCTGACATGTCAAAGGGCCGTGAACAAATAGGGGTCAGATTGAAGAGCAAGGCAATCAAAAGAGAACAGTGAAAAAGGTCCAAGATCCGAGGGAGTTACTATAGGACCAGTGTTTTGTAATAGCATTTCTAAATTAGGATAGATAGATTATCAGATTGTCTTAAGCATAGGGATGGCAATGGAGCGGGGCGGGGGCGGATTTTGTAAAATCCGCCCCCGCCCCGCCAGTGACCTACTCTGCCCCGCCCCCCGCCCCGCTCCACCGTGGATGTTGGATTTTCAATACCACTACCACCTCCATGGATGTCCGTTACGCCCCGCCCCGCTCCGCCCCATCCGATTTCAAACAATTTCTGCCTGCAATCTAACATGAAAACTACGATTATAAACCACATAGGCTAATGCTATAGATGTGTAACGAACAGCATACATCAATGTTTATGGTCATCGGAATGGCCTTGGCTGCTTCTCGAATACAGCAGAAAAGAACATCTCTCGATCATCTTTATCTCGGTTTGGATCTGCAAGCCATCTGTGTTTTTTTATACCTTGACACCTTGAATGCCTGTAAGGAACCGTCCAAGTCTTACTTCAAAGAGAAAAAAACTGTCAATCCAGAGTGAACACCCTGGCCTAAAAACTCTTATCCCAATCAAACAACTCCAGGCTTGATATACAGCACTTCAGGTATCATAAAATCTGCTCTCAAATTTGTTTCAGGATCTAAATCTACTGGTTTAATCCATCTGGGCATTTCATAATCTAAAGGATTGAAGCAATCTGCACATTTGAAGAATCCTTTGCGAGTAGCACTGTTTGCCAGACAAGTGAAGTTCTTGCTATCTGTATCCACTCCATCGAACATTGTGATCGTCAGGAAGCTTCCACATGGACTCAGTAATGGGGGAACGGCTGGCTGTATAGCTGTGGGGCTCTTGCTGTGGGGCTCTTTTCACTATTAGTTGCTCTGTTGATCTATTAGTTGAAAGTAGAAGGAAAGGGAGCGGCGGTGGAGTTGTAGAGATAGAGAAGAAGTAAACATGTTAGGTTTTTAGGGAAGGGTAAAATAGTAATTTTACTAGTCGGGGCGGGGCGGATCAGGTAAATACTGCAACTGCTCCATACCCGCCTTTCAAACAAAAAAAACCGCCCCGCCCCGCATCCATTGTTCAAAAAAAAAAAAACCTCTCCATTCGGATCGGATTGGTTCGAAATCCATCGATCGGTTCGGGTTTTGCCATCCCTACTTAAGCAGTGATCTTCTCTTTGATGTATTTAGTTCCAGGAAATCAATGAAAGACCGTTTGGTTGGAATTATCCCGGGGCCAATACTTTTAAATGCATTCATCATTCTGTAGACACCTAATTTTGTCCGGACCACTAAACAAGTATGTTTTCTTCCTATATTGATGTTTTCGAGTGTAAAAAGACTGTTTTCATCCTGCAGGTGGTACTCCGAGACTTAGTTTAAGAGGGCGAGCATAAAAAGTCAAACTTGAAAAAAGTCAACCTCGAAAAAAAGTCAACCCCAAAAAAGTCAACTACTAAAAAGTCAACCACTTTCAAAATCAAGATTTTAAGCTCAATAAAAATGGTGAAAGAATTTTGATAATCCGATGTCTACATCGAAAGATATGGAGTTCGAAAGTTAGGATTTGGAGATTCAGTAGAATGGAAACCCTAATCCGAGAAATTTGGAGAAAAGTGCTTAAACGATCAAATTGGTCAAAATTGAAGGTTCCAAATGAAATATAAGCACTGACTACGGGTAATGGAGAAGTCACTTGCAAGAAAAATTGAAAGAAAAGTCAATCCGGGAGAAAATCGAGAATTAGGGTTTTTAGTGGATTTCGGTGAAATCGGGAAGAATCATAGAAATGGCCCGACTTGGTAAGACCAAAGCCCCCAATGGATGAGGAATGACTAAAAAGGGATAGCCCAAGGCTCAGCTTGAAGAAAATTTGAAAATCAGACTTGTTTTAAGGGAAAATTTGGAAAATTTGGGAAAAATAACAAATGGACTCCGAAAATTTTGAAAATTTTTCAATCTCATTCTTAAATCATTTGAAAGATATTGGTAAAAGGAAATATTGATTCGGAGTTCGTTTGCAAAAATGGCCAAATTCAGGCTTCTTTTGTAGTAATTCAAAAAGAAAAATCCCGGAAAAATAGCAAATAAGCCCCAAATCTTTTGAAATTTTGCAAATATCATTTTTAAATTATTTTGAAGAGATTTGCGAAAGAAAATCTTGATTCGGAGTTCGTTTGCAAAATGGCCAAATCCCGGGCCTCCTATGCAATAATTCAAGAAGATAAATCCCGAAAAAATAGCAAATGGACTCCAAAAATTCTAAAATTTTGCAAATATCATTTTTAAATTATTTGGAAGAGATTGGAGAAATAAAATCTTGATTCGGAGTTCGTTTGCAAAATGGCCAAATCCCGAGCCTCCTATGCAGTAATTCAAGCCGATAAATCCCGAAAATATACCAAATGAGCTCCAAAAATTATGAAAACTTCTAGATCACATTTTTAAATTATTTTGAAGAGATTGGTGAAGAAAAATCTTGATTTGGAGCTCGTTTAAAAAATGGTAAAATGTAGAGGCATAAAAGGGCATTTTTGGAAGAAAAAATCCAAATAAATAGCAAACGAACTCGGATAATTTTGAAAACTTCTAGAACTCAACATTTTATTATTTTGGAAGTATTAAAAAAATAAAAATTGAATTTGGAGTCCGTTTGATATTTATTTGCATTCGGGGGGCAAAACGGTCATTTCACCCAAGCAACCGAAAAGGGCTTCTTTGGGCCTTTCAAAAAATCAGAGTTGGGCTGGAAAAGAGAAGTTCTGGCCTGCCCAAGCCCAAAGTAAGGAGGAAGCTTCTGATTTTTCAATCAAATGTCTAAAAATCAAGAGTTAGTTAGAGATTCTCTTTTGATCAAGCCATGGTGATTAAGCCACATAGGCTAAGAAAGATGTCAACATTATTCTTGAACAGCTGTAATTTGAGAGAGCTGAGATGCTAATCTAAAGGTGGTAATTTCATGATTTTTCACCTTGAATTATTAGCCATTTGATGGAAAATTGGTTACAAAAAAATGACAACATCCTTGCATGTTATTAGGGGGTTTCGGCCAGCTCTAGGGGGAGGGCAGAAAATTGATTTTTTCATTTCATTTTGCTGAGTTCTTTTGATATTTACTTAGTTTTTTCTCTCCTTGGTTGGAAGAAAAAAATAAAAGTTTAGAAAAAAAAGGAAAGTTTGAAGAGATAAAGCTTGAAAGATAGCTTCTTGAGGTTGCTCTTGAGCACCAACTCTTGCACTTTCTTGATTTTCTATTCTTGTTTTTGCTATTTTGATTTCTATTTGGTGAGTTTCCATTTTAAATAAATGTTTTTATTTGTTCTTCTTAAGTTCTTCCTTCATCTTTTTCTTAAATATGTTTTTACAATTTTATTTTTATATTATACTCACCATGGGCAAATGGCCTATATTATTTATTTAAGTTGCTGTTTTGGTTTATTTTATCATATTGTTTATGTTATTTTCTTTGATTTTAATGTTTTAAATGTTATGTTACTTCATATTCTTGAGTTATATTTTAATTTGGTTGCTTTGTTTGTTGCCATTTATGTTTTAAATATCATGTTTTTGCATTTTTAATTTTCTGTTTTCATGATATTTAAATTTGAGCATGTTTTAGATTTAGTATATCAAGTGTTTGTGAAAATGCTTGTGTGGTCTTTGCATGATTTGAGTTTTATATCTTAGTTGAGCATGTTTTAGATTTAGTATATTAAGTGTTTGTGAAAATGCTTGTGTGGTTTTTGCATGATTTAAGTGTTATATTTTAGTTGAGCATGTTAGTATACAAAGTGTTTGTGAAAATGCCATGCTTGTTGGAGCTTGAGGCCATTTGGCTACTCCATGTGTTTTGCATTGTGTGATTGCATTTTTGTCATGTTAGTTGGTAGGTTTTTGCATTTGCATGACATTTGATTTAGTTTTGCATGCTAGTATACCAAGTGTTTGTGAAAATGCCATGCTTGCTAGTTACATTATGCTATTTGGCCATCCTAGGAATTTTTGCATTTTATGAGCATTCTTGCCATGTTAGTTGATAGGTTAGCATTTGCATGATATTTGATTGAGTTTTTGGTTTAAGCATGCTTTGTGTTTGTGAAAATGCCATGCATATTTTAGTTATTAAGTTAGGTTTATTTTCCATGCGTGTTCATGCATTCTAGGTCTAGGTTACATTAAATGCCATGCAAGTTCATTTAGGTCTAGGTCACTTTATGAATGCCATACATTTTTTCATGACACTTAGGTTTAAATCCATGCATTTCATGCATTATGTTTGCTGTATTGTTTCATGCATTTCATGTTCATGCCACTTGAATAATGACTTGAGCCAATTAATGGTTCAAAGGCATGCTCTCTTGAGCACACTTGTAAAAAATTAAGTTTGTCAAGGTGATTATTCTACCTTTGTGATTTTTTTTACTTAGCCAATTTTTATCTAACTTTGAAAAAGTAATATCTACTGTTTGTAAGTCATTTTATGAGTTTCAAATATTTTTACTTTGATTTTTAAATGATTTTCTCAAAGGCAAAAATGTGTTTTGGCAAAGCAGTTTTTTTTCACCCAAAACTCGTACATCTCTGATTTTTTTTGGGAATTCATCTTTAATCAAAAAATTAAGCCAATTTGTTTCCATGTAGTTTTACATGTCCTAAGTCTCCAGTATTTTTTTCAAAATGTTTTGAATTTTTAAAAATAGGATAAAAAATCATGGCTTAAAACTGGACAGTGGAGTCAGAATTGAATTTAAAGAAAAATCATTTTTCTGTTTTGGTTAAGTTACTTAGAGTGGGCTGATTAGGAGGGTTAGCTACTGACTTAGGGTATTTTCTAAGCCTTTTTAAACTCTAAAAATGGTTTTTCAAGTCTCGGGTTAAGGGTAGTCAAGTCCGGATTTTTAAACTTAGGAAATTAGAGCCATTTAAAAAAAGATTTAGCCCAGTTTTTATTTTTTAATTCAAGCTTTTCAAAATTGTTTTCAAACAATCACAAAGTATTTTGGTTTTAGAATATTTAATTTGACATATTTTCCTAAGGTAGCCGGATATCTTTTTAGATATACGTATTTCCTTAATAAGAGGAAAAAATACATTTCATGCATTGCATTTTTCATATTCATGCATTTTATATAATATGTGATTCTTGTTATAATAATTTCTATGATATTGTTATTATTTTGATTTATATTTTTTGATGTTATATGGTTTATTATATGGTTTTGAATATTTCATGATATCCTATGCTTTTATTTAGTTATTTTTATTTAGCATATACCATGTTCATGCATTATTATTTTTATTTTCATGCATATTATGATAGCATTATTTTATTCCATGTCATTTAAATTATATGCCATATCATTCATATTTGTCATGTCATTTAAATCATTTCATTTCATTTAGGATATATTATGTCATCTAGAATATTTTATTTCATTTAGATTATATCATATGACTTAGGGTATTGCATTTCATGTAGAATATATTATATTACCTAGGTCATTTCATTTAGGATATATTATGTCATCTAGAATATTTTAAATTCATTTAGATTATATCATATGACTTAGGATATTGCATTTCATATAGAATGTATTATGTTACATAGGTAATTTAAATTCATTTAGAATATATCATATAACTTAGGATATTTCATTTCATTTAGAATATGCTAAGGCATTCAAATCATGTCATGTCATTTAGGAAGCATTATATTATTTAGATTTTGCTATGTCATTTTATTTATGTCATGCATATACATATTCATATCTTTTAAAATGTTTTCAAAAGGATAATGATTTTTCAATAAAAAATAGAGATATTCCCGAGTTAAAATAATTCATGAGTTCTTTGCAGGGTTTGCTGGAGGGAATATCATCAATTATCATTAATAAAGGAATATCTTTCTTTCAAAAAAAGAGAATGATTCGGAAAATTTTCTAAAATTAATAAAAATTTCTATATTTTGCCACGTTTGTTGGGAAATATAGGAAAATTTTGAATTTATAAATTCTGGATCATTTTCAATAAAAAATGGAATTATTTTTCTTTAAATTGGGAATTAACTCGAAATACTAAATTTAAAACCATTTTTACCGAGACTTGAGATAACACACGATTAATAAGGTACCGATTTATACGGGCGTTGTAGGGGTGCTAATCCTTCCCCACACGTAACCGACTCCCGAACCCGCTTCTTTGATTTCTCTTGTTTAAAACGCAGACTTGAAATTGGTTTTTAAAATGTTTTAATTAATTTTTAAAATATTTTATAAAACCGGTTTTAATAGGTGGCCGATCAAACCTAGCTAAAAAAGTTTGGTGGCGACTCTATGTCTTTTTTAAGGTCATTTTCAAAACCTTCATTTTCCTAGAGGAATTAAGTCGACTTTTCCTCGGTTTTTTTTAATGTCACGCTTAACAAATAATAAAGTCTTGCGATGAAACTCGTTATTTTTTAGGTTGCGACAGCTTGGCGACTCCACTAGGGACATATTAGAGAGTCAGGCCTAGAATTAGTTGTGTGTTATCAAAATCTAGGTTTTGTTGGTTTAATTGGTATTTAATTTTAATTCCAACATTTTAAAAAAATAAGAATAATTTCAAAAAATAATAAAATGTTTTTAAATATGTCCATATTCATGTGCATACATATTATAATTGTTCTCTGGTTATTTTGGTGCATATATCTATTTATTGATTAATTGATGATTTATGTTGTTTAATTTTGTTGGGGCATTTAGAATAAGGGATATAGAATAGGTGGTGAAAGGTTTGTCATTTCTCCTCACACACTACACGTGCATTTGCATAACATGAATCCTCTACCCGGGTTCCGTCCTTTTAAATGGAAGTAAATTAACTACGCCTTCGTGATTGATCTTCCGTATGGGCTAGTGAAACACTTCCGGAGTATAAAGTACCTAATGCCTTCGTGATTGATCCTCCGTACGGGCATAGCAAAATATAATCTAACGAATTGAACCCGCTTTTATCGGGGTGCCTTACTAGCCTTCACCGGCGATAGTGAGGAACAATTTGGGGCCTTAGAACCAATTCACCTTCATATAGTGAACCTAGGCGAAGCAATGCCGAATTTCTGTTAGATACCCAAAGTTTAAGAACACATGGAGGAACATTTCCAACCTTTTACCATCTTTATATATGTTAGATACAAATTGGGTGATGATGAACGAACATCATACCACTCGTATTTTTTTATTTATTTTTTATTATTTTGTCCCAAAGGCGTCATAATGCCGAAGCTCTGTTTAAATTTTAGGGGCATTTAAAAAAAAAAGCATGTTGTTATTTATGTTATATTTGTGAATTCATTTCCTTACTAATCTATTTCTTTCTGTTTTCTTTTCTTTGACATGCATCATAGACATCATCATACACTTGAAGTTTATTGGCCTCGGGATAGTTATCAACCCAAAGGACTTTCATGGAGTGTCAAGTTATTTCAATGATAGAAGATCATGCAGTAGTCAGGGCACGGTTGGAAAAAGATCAGAGGGAGGATGGTGATTGCCTCAAGAAAGATTATGTGTCAGTATTCCCGGATAGGGTCAAAGTGGATCTTAGACAGAATAATCTTCGAGGGTTAGCCGACATTTGGAACCAGTGGAATGTATTAGAGAAAGAAGCCTTCACTCAGAAATATGGAGACATAGCACTCTTAATTCCGATTCAAGTCAATAGTGGGTTGATTCAGGCTATGGTACAGTTTTGGAATCCTGTTTATAGATGTTTCACTTTTAACAAGGAGGATATGACACCACTGATCAAAGAATATTCGACACTTTTACGTATTGAATGTCCTAATCCTGATCGGGTATATTTGAAGGAAATGAAACCTTCAGGTCTTAGGAAGAAAGTGGCTAGGATCACGGGAATGGATACAACATGGGTTGAGAGTCATGTGGACACAAAGCAAAAAAAATGGGTGCATTCCGTGGGAAACTCTCCGACAGTTGATATTGGGTTGTTCCGACAAAGCAAAAGCCAAGGACATCTTCGCTCTAGCCATCTATGGGTTAATCATATTCCCGAAGATATTGGGTCATGTGGATATAGCCGTGTTTGATTTCTTTGAAAAGTTGGAACAAAAGATCAACCCATCTCCGGCCATCATAGCTGAAACTATCCGATCCTTGAATTTTTCTAAAAGGGTCGGACAAGGGAGAATCAAGGGGTGTGTACAACTCCTTTATATTTGGATTCAAAGTCACTTTTGGAAGATAGAAAATGTTTCCTTCAAACCGTACATGAAGACTTTAGTTCCGATTAGGGAATTCCTTCAAAATGATTGGCCTAAGGACGGGAATGAAGAGAAATGGGTCTACATGTTCCGGAATCTAAAAAGGGAGATGGTGACTTGGAGAGCTCCATGGATGGTTCCTATGCCGATTATGTACAAATATGGGGATAACCCGGGAGTTCCACTGCTCGGAATTTGGGGGTCTGTGAGTTATGCTCCTTTGTTGGTGCAAAGACAGGTTGAGTCCCGGCAATTCACACCCATGACTCATAATCTAGGATCCTCAAAGTTCACTTATGGGGAAGACGGATATTTCGGAAAAGTGCGGGCAGCGATTGAAGCATGGAAGAAAACTCATCGGATAAAAGTGGCCAGATATGCCGACACCGTCACACCTAATTATCTGGTATGGAGGGAATTAAGGGTTAATGATAGACTATTGACATCAGATGGGAAGGGGTCCAGTTCTTGAATCTGCCATTGAGGGAAATGCCATCAGAGTTAGAAATTGCAAGAGCGGAATTTGAAAAAGAAAAGGCCTGGATGAGCAAGGTAATTGCCCGACTGCAAGAAGAGCTTGAGGACATGAAAGATAGGGAATCAGCTCAGGAAAAAGAGAAGGAACAGATTAAGAGAGAAAGGGACACCTTTAAGGGCGACCTTCGAGAATTACATTTGGAGAACAAGAGGTATCGCTTTGAGCTCAGATTTGAGGGGACTCTCAAAACTTCTGGAGAGTGGGAACATGAGGTCAAAAACCTCAAGAAGGAGAATAACTACTCGAATGAGAAAGCAAAACACGAGGAAGCCCGAGCAAATCAACTGGAGAAACAAGCTAAGGAAAGCTTACACGGCAATGCTTCTGCTGACATGTCAAAGGGTCGTGAACAAGTAGGGATCAGATGGAAGATCAAGGCAATCAAAAGAGGACAGTGAAAAAGGTCCAGAATCCGAGGGAATTACCAGTGTTTTGTAATAGTTTTTAGGAGAGATAGGTTATTGTGTTGTCTAAAGTAGGGATCTTTTCTTTAATGTATTTAGTTCCAGGAAATCAATGAAAGACCGTTTGGTTGGAATTATCCTGGGGCCAATACTTTAAATGCATTCATTACTCACTAATTCTTTCTTTTATATTTTATTTGTTCATAATCATTCATTCATTTATTCTTTATAAATTGTTCATACACTTAGTCATTTATTGGTCCATTCATTTATTCATTATATGTTCATACACTTAGTCATTTACTTAGTTGTTCATTCATTAACACCGATTCATTCCTACATTCATTCATTTATTCATTTATTAATTTTTTATAAAATAAAATAAGAAATGTGTCAATAATTTCTAATCCATGGTTTTTAAAAAATAAAGGTACAATTGGTGGCACTCAGAAAGAACCAGATTTCCAACACTCTTACAATACTCTGTCTCGAACAAAAGCCATGGAAAACAATCAGCTTGCCAGAATTGTTAGAATGGAAAGAATCTAGAAAGAACTACAAGAGCAGTTGACTAAGTCTCAAGAGGAGACACGAGAACAGATGACAAAGCTCATGGAGATGATGAGCACTATGATGAAACAGAAGTGGCCCGGAGAGAATTCAGTTCCTGGAATAGGGGCAGTGAATCAGGAGGATAGACCAGAAGTGGTACAGAAAAATGGCCAGACATCCCAACCTATGGGAAATGAAATCCCAACTGGGGCAGCATCCTACATCTACATCCAGCCGGCGACTGAAGCATAGAATTTCAGTCCAAAAAGGGGTAACATCGGAGTTGATCCAATTGAGGTTGAGGTTCTAGACTTCGAAGAAATGGCAGAGAATGAAAGGGCCAAAATGACTGAACTGAAGAGGGTCGACACTGCTGAATCTGAGAAGAAATATCAGTTGTTGGAAGAAAGGCTAAGAGCAGTGGAAGGAGCAGAGTTGTTTGGCAGTCTAGATGCCAAAGAGATGAGCTTGGTACATGATCAAATAATTCCACCAAAGTTCAAAGTAGTAGATTTTGAAAAGTATAATGGGACCACCAACCCATCGACTCATCTGACTATGTACTGTAGAAGGATGACAGGGCATGAGGATAATGAAAAATTGCTTATTCATTGCTTCCAGGACAGCTTAACAGGGTCAGCCACTCGATGGAACAACCAACTCAGTCGTACCAAGATTCGTTCATGGACGGATTTGGCCAGGGCTTTTATGGAATACTATAAGCACGTTTCTGACATGGTACCGGATAGGCTGTCATTACAGAACATGGAAAAGAGGTCCAATGAGACCTTCAAGGAGTATTCACAGAGGTGGAGGGATCTGGACACACAAGTGCAACCCCCTTTAACCAACAAAGAAACCACGGTGCTTTTCATCAACACATTGAAAGCACCTTATTATGACAGATTGGTGGGAAATGCTACCAAAGATTTTGCGGATATGGTAATATCTGGAGAAATGATTGAGTCAGCTATTAAAAATGGAAAGATGGAAGGGGGTGAGTCTGCTACCCCGAAGAGAACTTTTCCTACAAAGAAAAAGAAGGAAACCCATGCAATAAGCTTCAACCAATACCCTTATACACCTCCTAGACCATACACACCACCGAGGCCTTATACCCTTACCACACCTTATGCACCTCCGACACCTTACACACCATACCCGGGGTATAATCTTTATTACCCTAATATCAACCACCTTACCCAAAACCCGTTCCCCTACACCAATATACCACACCAGTCATTCCCAACTGGCATATCCCCTCAAATCACCCTTCCTAGAAATGTTATTCCCAACACACAAGGGCCTGCACGTAATGACCAACGTTCACCAAGGAATGATCAAAAAGCCCAATTTGATCCGATTCCCACTACCTACGGCGATCTATATCCAAAACTGTTGCAAGGTCAACTTGTTGCACCTGTGTACCTAAAACCTTTGACACCTCCATATCCAAGATGGTACAATGCAAAGACCAACTGTGTATACCATGCGGGAATCCAAGGACATTCAATTGAAGATTGTCTGGCATTCAAAAGAAAGTCCAAAGCCTGATTAATGCTGGGGTTGTGAAGTTTGGATCAAAAAATGAGCCAAATGTAGCTGGAAATCCATTGCCCAATCATGCTGGGAATCAGGTGAATGCAATATTAACCGGAGGGGACAGAAGATTAAAAAGGGATATTGGGGAGGTTAAGACTTCGATGATGACAATATGGGCTGAAATGGTCAAGGCAGGATTGGTGGAAGGTACGGAAGGTCTGAAAATGGTTGCAAGAAGGGTGCATAATTGGTGCCCGTTCCATAAAGTTAAAGGCCATGATATACAGAACTACGTGGACTTTCGGGTTAAAGTCCAAAAGATGATAGATAATGGGGTAGCCCAGTTCTATGAGGAGATAGAAAGGGAAATAGAAGTCATTGAAAATACAGGTGGCTATGGGATAAGAAGACCCCTAATCATCTCCTATGATGAACCGGAGGAAAACGTTATGCCAACCATGGAAGAAAATGCGCCCAAATTAATCATTGATTTACCTGTTTCCTTTCCATACAAGGAAAACAAGGCTACACCATGGAAATATGACTGCAGCATGGTTATGCCCGGGTCTTCAGGCCAGCAGGATATTACAGGTGTGGGGCATTTAACCCTAAGTGGGAGGTGTTATGCTCCGGAGGCCGCTGAACAAGGGGTAGCAGGGAAAGACAGAGGAGTTGATAAAGGAAAGAAGGTCGTCGAGCCAATCCATATTGAGATGGATTTGCCAGAGGAAGTAGAGAGGGGATCAGCCCCGGTTAACAGAATCAAAGAGCTAGTATGTGAGAAGGAAGCTTGTGAGTTCTTGAAATTTATAAAGCATAGTGAATATAGCGTGGTTGAACAACTGCAACGTCAACCAGCTAGGATCTCAATCTTATCCTTGTTTTTAAATTCAGAACCACACAAAAATGCTTTATTAAGAGTATTAAATCAAGCATACGTGGCCAATAATATATCAGTGGAAAAGCTGGATAGGTTGGTGGGAAACATCGCAGCTGATGACTACATCTTTTTCAGCTATGAGGAAATACCACCCAATGGTATTGGATCAACAAAAGCTCTCCATATAACCACCACTTGTAAGGGGCACATATTACCGATGGTCATTTTGGATAATGGTTCTTCACTAAATGTGATGCCTTTAGCAACCTTATCCAAGTTACTAGTGGATTTATCCTATATGATACCAAGTTGCACGGTGGTCAGAGCTTTTGACGGAACAAGGAGGGAGGTTATGGGAACCATTAAAGTTCCTCTGGAAATAAGCTCGTGCACATATACAGTGAATTTCCAGGTTATGGATATCAATCCATCTTATAACTGCTTGTTGGGAAGACCATGGATACATTCAGCTGGGGCTATACCCTCGTCTCTTCACCAAAAATTAAAATTTGTGATGGAGGGCCGGTTGATCACGGTATCAGGGGAGGAAGACATAATAGCCTCCACATCCACTGAATCTCCTTATGTGGAGCCGGATGAATAGGCCGTGGAGTGTTCTTTCCGATCTTTGGAATTTGTAAATGCAATTTTTGTCGTTGAAGGACAGAAAATTCCAAAATCAAAGCTGTCCAAGAACACAAGGCTGGGGGTGAGAACCACCGTAGGAAAAGGCTGCAGGGCTGGAAAGGGTCTCGGGAAATATCTTCAGGGGATGGCTCGAGCCATAGAATTAAAAGGAAAGAAGGACCGATTTGGCCTAGGATATCTTCCGAAGGCCCATGAGAAAAGAAGACAAGTTGAAAAGAACCGACAAAGGAGGATGGCCCGTCTTACGGGTATGGATATTGAGTGGGAGCCTATGACATTCCCACCTATCCTTCACAACTTTCGCTCAGTCGGTTCTCTGTTTGGAGAAAAGAATTTTGATGATGTGCTTGTAATGATAGAGAAAGCCTTCAAGAGATTCCAGGTGAATAGTGATGAGCAGATGTATGATGTGGAGATCTGCACGACCGAGAAAGACAGGATTGAAAGAGAGAGTACTAGCTGGATAGTGCGACCTTGTCCACCAGGATATAGACTAACCAACTGGAGTGTGACTGAGTTGCCCATAGTCTTTAAGTCTATTCCAAAGTAATACTTTTAAAAAGCAATCTTAATTATCTTTACCCAGAGATATTAAGAGTTTTTTCTGTAATGGGCTTTTTAAACATTTTCATTCAATAAATAACAAGCACAATGCATTATCCATATTGATGTGTCCATATTCTTTCGTTTTTGTTATTTATTTTGTTTTCTATATATATTTTCCTATATTGTTTTTTCTCCACCTATTTACAGGTGTACGGATGCGGAATATGAGGACCTTCCTGTCAGTAATTCTGAAATTGATTTTGAAAGACCCATTTGCACGGGTGATTTTGAGGTTAATGAAGTACTGAGAATTATGGTCTACCTCCGGATCTATTGAGGAAAATAGAACAAGAGGAGAAACAAGTACTTCCTCATAAGGAATTATTGGAAACAATAAATTTGGGAAATGGTGAAGAGATAAAAGAAGTCAAAATTGGAACTTCATTGTCACCATCAATAAAAGGTGAATTGATAGCTTTGCTCCAGGAGTATGTGGATGTATTTGCATGGTCTTATCAAGATATGCCAGGGTTAGATCCGGATATTGTGGTTCATAAGCTCCCTTTAAGGCCAGAATGCAAGCCAATTCAGCAAAAATTAAGAAGAATGAGGCCTGATATGCTGTTAAAGATAAAAGAGGAGGTGAAGAAACAATTTGATGCTGGATTCCTAGAGGTGGCAAAATATCCAGAATGGGTGGCAAATATTGTTCCAGTACCGAAGAAGGATGTCAAGGTGCGGATGTGCGTTGATTATCGAGATTTGAACAAGGCCAGCCCTAAAGATAATTTCCCTTTGCAGCGAAGAGTTCTTTATTTTCTTTTATGGACGAATTCTCAGGATACAATCAGATCAAGATGGCACAGGAAGATATGGAGAAAACCATATTTGTTACAATGTGGGGAACCTTCTGCTACAAAGTAATGCCACTTGGGTTGAAGAATGCTGGGGCAACATACCAGAGAGCCATGGTGACCTTGTTTCATGATATGATGCATAAGGGAATTGAGGTCTACGTTGATGATATGATCGCAAAGTCACAAGGAGAAGAGGAGCATATTGCGAATCTTAAGAAGCTCTTTGAACGATTAAGGAGATTTAAACTCAAGCTAAATCCGGCAAAATGTACTTTTGGAGTCACCTCGGGGAAGTTGTTGGGTTTTGTCGTCAGCAAAAGAAGAATTGAGATTGACCCAGATAAAGTGAAGGCCATTCAGAATTTACCACCACCTCGCACTCAAAAGGAAGTAAGAGGTTTTCTGGGAGATTAAATTACATTGCTCAGTTTATTTCACAGTTCACCGACAAATGTGATCCAATATTTAAGTTACTTCAAAAATGTGATCCAGGAGAATGGGATGAAGGGTGTCAGATTGCTTTTGAAAAGGTTAAGCATTATCTATCAAACCCACCAGTATTAATGCCACCTATCCCGGATAAACCCATGATACTGTATTTATCAGTATTTGAAAGATCCATGGGTTGTGTTTTGGGGCAGCTTGATGAAACTGGAAAGAAAGAACAGGCAGTTTACTACCTCAGTAAGAAATTCACATATTTTGAGTTGAAATATTCATCGATAGAAAAGTTGTGTTGTGCCTTAGCTTGGACTGCTCGAAGACTTAGACAGTATATGTTGTATCACATAACGTGGCTGATTGCCAAGCTGGATCCAGTCAAGTACATGTTGGAAGCACCTTCTTTGTCAGGGAGGACGGCAGGATGGCAGGTTTTATTGTAACAGTACGACATTTTGTATGTAAGTCAAAAAGCTATCAAGGGCAGTGCAGTGGCTGAATTCTTAGCAAGTCGGGTAGTGGAAGATTATGAGCCGTTGAACTTTGACTTCCCGGATAAAGATTTGATGTATGTGTCGCAAGCAGATGATATTCCTCTGAAGAAGAAAGTATGGAAAATGTACTTTCATGGCGCATCTAATGCCATGGGGCATGGAATCGGTGCAGTGCTTATATCCCAAGAAGAAGCCTATTATCCTTTCACTGCTAGATTGGGTTTTGATTGTACAAACAATACTGCCGAGTATGAAGCATGTACTATGGGCCTTCGTGCTGCAGTGGACAGAAAGATCAAAGTATTGGAAGTTTACGGAGATTCAGCCTTGGTGATTTACCTGTTACGAGGAGAATGGGAAACTCGAGATACAAAGCTAATCCGTTACCGAGAACTCATACTGAGTTTATTAGAGGAGTTTGAAGAAGTGAATTTCAATTAATTTCCTCGAGAAAAAAATCGAATGGCAGATGCTCTGGCTACTTTGTCATCAATGTTTAAAGTGAATAAAGGGGCGGAAGTTGTGCCGATCAAGATGAGCATATATAAGTCTCCTGCCCACTGTTTGAGTATCGAAGAAGAAGCAGATGGTCTCCTTTGGTATAATGACATCTTGCAGTACGTCAAGAGTCAACAGTATCCAGAACAAGCAACAGAGAATGACAAGAGGACTCTGAGAAGGTTAGCAATCGGTTTTGTTCTAGATGGCGAGATTCTCTACAAGAAAGGGAAAGATCAAGTCTTGTTGAGATGTGTCGGATCTACCGAAGCTCGAAGAATCATAGAAGAGGTCCATGAAGGGATATGTGGCACCCATGCTAATGGTCACATGCTTGCTAAATAGATTATGAGGGCAGGGTACTATTGGCTGACGATGGAAGGAGATTGTATCAGTTATTCTCGGAAGTGTCATAAATGCCAAATTTATGCAGATAAGATTGATGTGTCGCCATCGCCTTTGTAGACACCTAATTTTGTCCGGACCACTAAACAGGTATGTTTTCTTCCCATATTGATATTTTCGAGTATAAAAAGACTGTTTTCATCCTGCAGGTGGTACTCCGAGACTTAGTTTAAGAGGGCGAGCACAAAAAGACAAACTTGAAAAAAAGTCAACCCGAAAAAGTCAACCCCGAAAAAGTCAACCCCAAAAAGTCAACTACTGAAAAAGTCAACCCACTTTCAAAATCAAGATTTTAAGTTCAATTGAAAAATGGCGAAAGAATTTTGATAATCCGAGGTCTACATTGAAAGATATGGAGTTCGGAAGTTGGGATTTGGAGATTCAGTAGAAAAGAAACCCTAATTCGAGAAATTTGAGGAAAAGTGCTTAAACGATCAAACTGGTCGAAATTGAAGGTTCCAAATGAAAGATAAGCACTGACTACGGGTAATGGAGAAGTCACTTGCAAGAAAAACCGAAAGAAAAGTCAATCCGGGAGAAAACCGAGAATTAGGATTTTTAGTGGATTTCGGTGAAATCGGGAAGAATCACAGAAATAGCCCGACTTGGTAAGACCAAAGCCCCCAATGGATGAGGAATGATTAAAAAGGATGGCCCAAGGCTCATATTGAAGAAAATCTGAAAATCGGACTTGTTTTGAGCAAAACCAGGTTTCGGAGGTTAAAGGGCAAAATTGGAAAAATTTGGGAAGAATAGCAAATGGACTCCGAAAATTATGGAAAATTTGTCAATCTCATTCTTAAATCATTTGAAAGAGATTGGCGAAAGAAAATCTTGATTCCGAGTTCGTTTGCAAAATGGCCAAATCCCGGGCCTCCTATGCAGTAATTCAAGCCGATAAATCCCGAAAAAATACCAAATGAGCTCCAAAAATTATGAAAACTTCCAGATCACACTTTTTAATTATTTTGAAGAGATTGGTGAAGAAAAATCTTGATTTGGAGCTCGTTTAAAAATGGTAAAAAGTAGGGGCATAAAAGGATATTTTGGGAAGAAAAAATCCAAATAAATAGCAAACGGACTCGGATAATTTTGAAAACTTCCAGAACTCAATATTTTATTATTTTGGAAGTATTAAAAAAAGAAAAATTGAATTTGGAGCCCGTTTGATATTTATTTTGCATCCGGGGGGCAAAATGGTCGTTTCACCCAAGCAACCGAAAAGGGCTTCTTTGGGCCTTTCAAAAATCAGAGCTGGGCTGGAAAAGAGAAGTGCTGGCCTACCCAAGCCCAAAGGAAGGAGGAAGCTTAGGATTTTTTGAATCAAGTGATTAAAAATCAAGAGTTAAGTTAGAGATTTTCATTTTTGAGCCTAAGTCCCAATCCCACATCCCTTTGTAATGTCAAGCCAAGGAGGTGCTCACCTTATAAATAAGGGGTCTTGGCCTTTGGTTGAAATCACCCACTACCCCTTGTGAGATAGTCTATACACTTGTATTAGGATTATCCGGGTGGTGAGTCATAGTGTTTTTGTTGAGAGGGTTTATAGCTTAATCCGTTCAAAAGCTACTCTGAGGGTTTGTAGCTTAATCCGTTCAAAAGCTACTCTGAGGGTTTATAGCTTAATCCGTTCAAAAGCTACTTGGTGAGTTTTCATTTTAAAATAATGTTTCTTGTTCTTCCTTCATTTCCTTTCTTAAGTATATTTTTCTTACATTTTGTTTTTACAATAAACTCACCATGGCCAAATGGCCTACATTATTTATTTTAAGTTGTTGTTTCGATTCATTTTACCATATTGTTTATGCTATTTTCTTTGTTTTTGATGTTTTAAATGTTATGTTATTTCATGTTCTTGAGTTATATTTTAATTTGGTTGCTTTGTTTGTTGCCATTTATGTCTTAGATATCATGTTTTTGCATTTTTAATTTTCTGTTTTCATGTTGTTTAAATTTGAGCATGTTTCAAAGTTAGCATATTAAGTGTTTGTGAAAATGCTTGTGTGATTCTTTGCATGATTCTTGTTTTATATCTTAGTTGAGCATGTTTTAGATTTAACATATTAAGTGTTTCTGAAAATGCTTGTGTGATTTTTGCATGATTTAAGTATTATGACTTAGTTTTTCATGTTTGTATTCCAAGTGTTTGTGAAAATGCCATGCTTGTTGGAGCTTGAGGCCATTTGGCTACTCCATGTGTTTTGCATTGTGTGTTGCATTTTTTGTCATGCTAGTTGTTAGGTTTTTGCATTTGCATGATATTTGGTTGGATTTTTGAATTAAGCATGCCTTGTGTTTGTAAAAATGCCATGCATATCTTAGGTCTAGGTTACATTAAATGCCATGCAAGTTCATTTAGGTCTAGGCCATATTATTTATGTCATGCATTTTCCTTACATTTAGGTTTAGATCCATGCATTTCATGCATTATGTTTGCTGCATTGTTTCATGCATTTCATGACCATGCCACTTGAATAATGACTTGAGCCAATTAATGGTTCAAAGTCATGCTCTCTTGAGCACACTTGTGGAAAATTAAGTTTGTCAAGTTGATTATTCTACCTTTGTGATTTTTTTTACTTAGCCATTTTTTATCTAACTTTCAAAAAGTCTTAGCTACTGTTTGCAAATCATTTTATGAGTTTCAAATATTTTTATTTTGATTTTTAAATGATTTTATCAAAAAAAAAATGTGTTGGCAAAGCAGTTTTGTTTTTTTTTTCCACCCAAAACTCGTACATCTCCGATTTTTCTGGGAATTCATCTTTGATCAGAAAATTAAGTTGATTTTTTCTCGTGTATTTTTACATGTCCTGAGTCTTCAATAAATTTTTCAGAATTTTTGGAATTTTTAAAAATAGGGTAAAAAATCGTGGATTAAAACTGGACAGTGGAGTCAGAATTGAATTTAAAGAAAAACAAAGTAGTTTTTTCTCCTCCAAAAACTCGTACATCTCTGGTTTTTCTGGGAATTCATCTTTGATCAGAAAATTAAGTCGATTTTTTCCCGTGTATTTTTACATGTCCTGAGTCTCCAATAATTTTTTCAGAAGTTTTGGAATTTTTAAAAATAGGGTAAAAAATCGTGGATTAAAACTGGACAGTGGAGTCAGAATTGAATTTAAAGAAAAACAAAGCAGTTTTTTCTCCTCCAAAAACTCGTACATCTCTGGTTTTTCTGGGAATTCATCTTTGATCAAAAAATTAAGCCGATTTTTTTCTCGTGTAGTTTTACATGTCCTGAGTCTCCAGTATTTTTTTCAAAATTTTTGGAATTTTTAAAAATAGGGTAAAAAATCGTGGATTAAAACTGGACAATGGAGTAAAAAATTCTAAAAATTCTAAAAATGAAATAAAAATAGGGTAAAAAATTGAATTTTTAAAAAAAAACCATTTTTCTGTTTTGGTTAATTTACTTAGAGTGGGCTGATTAGGAGAGTTAGCTACTGACTTAGGGTGGTTTCTAAGCCTTTTCAAACTCTAAAAATGGTTTTTCAAGTCTCGGGTTAAGGGTAGTAAAGTCCGGATTTTTAAACTCAGGAAATTAGAGTCATTTTAAAAATTTTAGCCCAGTTTTTATTTTTAATTCAAGCTTTTCAAAATTGTTTTCAAACAATCACAAAGTATTTTGGTTTTAGAATATTTAATTTGACATATTTTCCTAAGGTAGCCGGATATCTTTTTAGATATATGGATTTCCTTAATTAAAGGGAAAAAAATACATTTCATGCATTGTATTTTTATATTCATGCATTTTATATAATATGTGATTCTTGCCATAATAATTTCTATGTGTCATGTCATTTAGGTTGCATTATATTATTTAGATTTTGCTATGTCATTTTATTTATGTCATGCATATACATATTCATCTTTCTTAAATGTTTTCAAAAAAAAGATAATGGTTTTCAATAAAAATAAAGATATTCCCGAGTTAAAATAATTTATGAGTTCTCTACCGGGTTTGCTGAAGGGAATTTCATCAATTATCATTAATAAAGGAATATCTTTCTTTCAAAAAGAGAATGATTCGGAAAATTTTCCAAAACTAATAAAAATTTCTATATTTTGCCACGTTTGTTGGGGAATATAGGAAAATTTTGAATTTATAAATTCCGGATCATTTTCAATAAAAAAATGGAATTATTTTTCTTTAAATTGGGAATTAATTTGAAATACTAAATTTAAAACCAACTTTTACCGAGACTTGAGATAACACACGATTAATAAGGTACCAATTTATACGGGCGTTGTGGGGGTGCTAATCCTTCCCCGCACGTAACCGACTCCCGAACCCGCTTCTTTGATTTCTCTGGTTTAAAACGCAGACTTGAAATTGGTTTTTAAAATGTTTTAATTAATTTTTAAAATATTTTATAAAACCGGTTTTTATAGGTGGCCGATCACACCTAGCTAAAAAAGATTGGTGGCGACTCCATGTCTTTTTTAAGGTCATTTTCAAAACCTTCATTTTTCTAGAGGAATTAAGTCGACTTTTCCTCGGTTTTTTTTAATGTCACGCCTAACGAATAATAAAGTCTTGCGATGAGACTCGTCGTTATTTTTTTAGGTTGCGACAGCTTGGCGACTCCATTGGGGACATATTAGAGAGTCAGGCCTAGAATTAGTCGTGTATTATCAAAGTCTCGGTTTTTGTTGGTTTAATTGGTATTTGATTTTAATTCCCACATTTTTTTAATAAGGAGAATTTTGAAAATAATAAATTGTTTTTAAATATGTTCATACTCATGTGCATGCATTTTATTTTTGTTCTCTAGTTATTTAAGGTTGTATATTATAATTGCTTGTTGGTTAATGCGTTACACTATTCTTGAATGTTTTAATTGCTAGGGCATTTAGAATAAGGTTTGTAGAATAGGTGGTGAAAGGTTTATTATTCCTCCACACACACTACACTACACTACACGTGCATTTGCATTTGCATTAGATGAATCCTATACCCGGGTTCCGTCCTCTTAAGTGGGAGTAAAGCAACTACGCCTTCGTGATTGATCCTCCGTATGGGCTAGTGAAACACTTTCGGAGTATAAAGTACCTAATGCCTTCGTGATGATCCTCCGCATGGGCATAGGAAAATATACTCTAACGAATTGAACCCGCTTTTATCGGGGTGCCTTACTAGCCTTCACCGGCGACAGTGAGGAACAATTCGGAGCCTTAGAACCGATTCACCCTCATATAGTGAACCTAGGCGAAGCCATGCCGGATTTCCGTTAGATATACCGAAAATAGGAACACATAGAGGGACAGTTCTAAACCTTTTGTTACCTATTTTACACTCCGAATAAGTGTGGTAGATCGGGCAACGATGTACGTACATCGCCCGTAATAAATGTGATACTCCGCCTCGAAGGCATCGTGATGCCTAAATAAGCAGATATTGTTGGGGCAGATGTTCATTAGCTGTTTTTTAAAAAAAAAAAAAAAATCTTTTTTCAAGCATTTTTGCATGTTGCACATTTCATGCATGTGTGAATGGGGCATATACATTTTTGGTTGTATTATTGATCTCATTCTTTGCAATAAACAGTTGGTAATTTAATTTGATGATTTCATAAAACCGGTAGTGTCACATGAACATTTGCATATTGTACCATAGTAAGATCCACCCTGAAATTCTTTTGAAAATGATGTGATTGGTTTATCAAAAAAAAAAAAAAAAAAAAATTGGAGGCAAATCTTGCATAATGAGATTTTTGAATAATCAAGATTTAGGTCCCACCAATTTCGTGTAATCATTGATTTCTTTGTATATACCTTTGTGTTAATTCATTTATTTTTGCATGTATCATTTTGACATCATAGCATGCATGGTCATTCATTGTAGGACACGTTTATGACATGCATAGTCATTATCTGTATATACCTGGCATTAGATTGCATCCATAGCATACATAGTCATCATAATTTCTCTGTATATATCCATGCATTGATTTTTCTTATTCTTTACATGCATCATGTTGGCATCGTGTTGCACTTATAACATACATGGTCAACATGTTTCCACAGTATATGACCACACATAACTTTGTTTATCCTTCACATGCATCAAATTGCACTCATGACATTCATAGCTCATTCATCATGAAACACATTAATAAGATGAAATAGAAATTGGCTTAGCTTTGAAGAGTTTTCTTCGTCAGCTAAAAGCTATGACCCCAACAGCAAGTGCGAGTATCATATTGGGGCAATTGGGCATTCGACTAAAAATGCAAAAAACTGAAGGAAAGAATTGAGGGTCTTGTCCACAATGGCATTTGGATTCCAGAGCTTATCGAACATTGGAAATCTGTTTTACCATAGATTGATTTCCTCTTGAAGAATTTTGAGGATAAGATTTGTTATCTTTGAAAGCATGTCAATAGGAGCATTCTGATGCATATTTTTCTATACACTTTGATGATGAAAGCTCTTGTCTCATGATGACATCTACATGAAATAAATAAATTTTGAATTTTAATATTTTGTGTTCATTTTATTTTAGCAATAAATTTGAAATTGTAAAAAAAAAAAAAAAACAAATGAAACTTTGAGAAAATTTGTGGTACACAATAAATAAGTGGTTTTCACATGAAATAATGAACAATCTTGAGAATATTGATGATCATTGTTAGAAATGACCCAATACCTTGAGCCTTCTCTTTTAGGCTTTCCTAAGCCTAAATCCTTTGAACCGAAACCACTTGAAAGACCTAATGCTTCAAGGAATATGAATGATTTGACTTCATAAAACCATTGTCATCACAGAATAAGCAAAGACTTAGATCTTAGTCTAGGCTATGAACAAAGGAACGAACTTTTTGAAAATTTTCAAATTCCTTGAAAATCAAACAAATGAGACATTCTTTCAAGAATCCAGATTTTGATAATTTGGTGTGTGTCAGGATTGTGCTAAAACCATTCATGACCTTTCCCAATGACCACAAAACACTAATTGCCCAGACATCACTTCATGATTGACACCTTGGGGCACAATGATTAAACTAGATTATCCCTTGTCCCAGAGAAAACCTGCTTTTGGGTCATGTTTTCCTTGTCTCTTCAAAGAACTCAGATTGGAAACTCAGCCTTTTCAAAAAATACCTAGACTTGCCATGTTCCTCGTTGATACAAATTCGCATGGTTAATCAAATTGGGGCATCATATGTGGAAATGATGGATACATAGTGAAGAAGGATGGGCTAATGCATGAATCATTGGGGGCATGCGACGAAAAAAAAAAAAAAAAGAAAAAAAAGAAAAAGAAAAATCATGATATCATGCATATGAGAATTCAGATGATTCCAAAGTGCAAAATGAAATTCTGAATATCTATTTCCCCTGAGGATTGCTTTTCAATGAGAATATTTGGGCTTGATATGATGAATGGCCATCTTTCATATCCCTTTCACAAGAAAAAAATTATTATCCATAGTCACCCCTTTTGAGCCAAAAGAATTCTTAATTCTTTGAACCCTGATCAAGGATTACCCTCTACACTGGGGGGCAAATGCGAGGAAAGATCTTTTCAAAGATCATTGAGAAATGAGTGACAGCTCAGGGACAGACACAAAGCAAATGGAGCCCCGAATAAATACGGGCGCACTCTGTCAAAGAAAAAAGAAGAGGAAAAGATGACGAAATGAAAGCCAAGAAAAACAAACAAAAAACACAATAAAAAAATGTGTGTGAAAGACATGGCAAATTGAAAGCCAAAAGCAAGGAAGAAAAAGAGCAAAATCAAAAAGAAAGAAATGTCCAAGAAGAGACACATGCTTCGAAGAAAATCCTCTTCAAGAAAGGATCCTTGATCTGATTACCCTCAAACACATATTTTGGGCCTATTTATCCTTTCTTTCTGAACCCTGAGCCATGGCCTACATTACGTGCTTTAAAAGTCCATTTTGATCAAGCATGAATGTTTAATTTGAAGGGTTTTCCTCAGATTTTATCCCATCTCATCAAATTCTCATTTCACTAAGGAAGAATTTAGAATTCTCAAGTGCATGGTAAAAAAAAAAAAAGAGAAAAATTGAAAAGAATGGGACTCTAGGGCGAAAACCCAAAAAAACGGGCGGTCTAGAGTAGAATGGGAATTTTCGATGCCATCGATGATAGTGCCGATACCCCAAAAGAAAAGATCTTATTAAAGGAGTGGTCATCGAGGAACATGTAGGAATTCCTGAACCCCCCAAATTGTCAGCTCTCATTCGGAGGATTGTCTTCAAAAACTGAAACTTTGTTCCCAAGATTAAACTTTTCGGTTTAAACATCCCAGCCAATCTTGATGCTTGACAAAATGCCTTGATATGGAAACTAAAAGAATGTTGAATTTGTTTGGTTCTCAATGAATTCATGATTTATAAAACCTGTTCCATTTGTGAGCCTAGAAGGGATATACATTTTTGTCATGAAGTTTTCCTGGAAAAGCCAGAATCTTGTTATACCAAGCCTTGCCAATCCCAGTTGAAAAAACCCAGATTGATACTTAGAGAAATTTCTAACAATGATCATCAGTCTTCAAAAGATTTGTACATCACACATTGTGGGGTTAATATTTTTTGTTCAGAAGTTTTCAAAATGCGAAAACAAATAAAGAGATTTTTTTCAAATACCCATTTTGATGTTGGCATGAGACAAGGATTTTTCTAACTCAAAGGTGTAGAACTGCCAGGATAAGTCTTGACTTCCAGATATGAGAAGAAGAAATAGAACCCGGTTCAGATCTCTGTTGATGAAAGTTTGAAAATTGTTGGGGCAAAGAGAATAGCCAAAATGAATTGAAGATATACTCTGATTTGAAGAGGAAAAATGAATTTGAAAGGCTAAGCCAAAGTCTAGAAAAACAGCCGGGGGCACTTGCATCACTCATGAGCACTCATCTCTTTATCGAGCTTTTGCATCTACACAGTGTCGGCAAGCATTTGCATCATTCATGGGTATTTGCATTGGCATTATTCCATAAGCATCTATATTTTACCTTTACATTTACATTCTTCATGGAATTCGTATTTGTGTCATCTCAAACAATTACATCATTTCTAGAATCATTGCATTTTCATTAATGTGTGGTAATTGTAGTTACACCATTCATAAACCAGTTACATGAACACAATTAGTAGGGGCATCTGCATCATGAAACATGGGCATCAATCCAAGTCATTTACATTTGCATTAAAGACGTTTGCACCAGTTTAAGTCATTTCGTATCTTATTCAACATATGCATTTGCATCAAAAAGCATTCGCATCTTCTCAAAATCTTTAGGTTAATTTTCAACAATTCTTCAAAGAAAATTTTTAAGACCTCCGGGCATAACTTTTTCAGGGGTAAGGCCTCCGGGCGCCAATTTTTAAGACCTCCGGGCATAATTTTCAATTTTTAAGACCTACGGGCATAATTTTTCAATTCACAGGTAAGACCTCCGGGCAACATCTTTAAGACCTCCGGGCATAACTTTTTCAGGGGTAAGGCCCCCGGGCGCCAATTTTTAAGACCTCCGGGCATAATTTTCAATTTTTAAGACCTCCGAGCATAATTTTTCAAATCACAGGTAAGACCTCCGGGCAACATCTTTAAGACCTCCGGGCATAACTTTTTCAGGGGTAAGGCCTCCGGGCGCCAATTCTTAAGACCTCCGGGCATAATTTTTCAATTCACAGGTAAGACCTCCGGGCAACATCTTTAAGACCTCCGGGCATAACTTTTTCAGGGGTAAGGCCTCCGGGCGCCAATTTTTAAGACCTCCGGGCATAATTTTCAATTTTTAAGACCTTCGGGCATAATTTTTCAAATCACAGATAAGACCTCCGGGACACATCTTTAAGACCTCCGGGCATAACTTTTTTTTTCAGGGGTAAGGCCTATGGGCACCATTTTTAAGACCTCCGAGCATAATTTTTCAAATCACAGGTAAGACCTCCGGGCAACATCTTTAAGACCTCCGGGCATAACTTTTTCAGGGGTAAGGCCTCCGGGTGCCAATTTTTAAGACCTTCGGGCATAATTTTTCAATTCACAGGTAAGACCTCCGGGCAACATCTTTAAGACCTTCGGGCATAACTTTTTCAGGGGTAAGGCCTCCGGGCGCCAATTTTTAAGACCTCCGGGCATAATTTTCAATTTTTAAGACCTCCGGGCATAATTTTTCAATTCACAGGTAAGACCTCTGGGCAACATCTTTAAGACCTCCGGGCATAACTCTTTTTTTAGGGGTAAGGCCTCCGGGCGCCAATTTTTAAGACCTCCGGGCATAATTTTCAATCTTTAAGACCTCCGGGCATAATTTTTCAAATCATAAGTAAGACCTCCGGGCAACATCTTTAAGACCTCCGGGCATAACTCTTTTTCAGGGGTAAGGCCTATGGGCACCATTTTTAAGACCTCCGGGCATAATTTTATAATTCACAGGTAAGACCTCCAGGCAACATCTTTAAGACCTCCGGGCATAACTTTTTTTTCAAGGGTAAGGCCTATGGGCACCATTTTTAAGACCTCCGGGCATAATTTTTCAAATCACAGGTAAGACCTCCGGGCAACATCTTTAAGACCTCCAGGCATAACTTTTTCAGGGGTAAGGCCTCCGGGCACCAATTTTTAAGACCTCCGGGCATAATTTTCAATTTTTAAGACCTCCGGGCATAATTTTTCAAATCACAGGTAGGACCTCCGGGCAACATCTTTAAGACCTCCGGGCATAACTTTTTTTTTCAGGGGTAAGGCCTATGGGCACCATTTTTAAGACCTCCGGGCATAATTTTTCAAATCACAGGTAAGACCTCCGGGCAACATCTTTAAGACCTCCGGGCATAACTCTTTTTTCAGGGGTAAGGCCTATGGGCACCATTTTTAAGACCTCCGGACATAATTTTTCAAATCACAGGTAAGACCTCCGGGCAACATCTTTAAGACCTCTGGGCATAACTTTTTTTCAGGGGTAAGGCCTATGGGCACCATTTTTAAGACCTGCGGGCATATTTTTTCAAATCACAGGTAAGACCTCCGGGCAACATCTTTAAGACCTCCGGGCATAACTCTTTTTTCAGGGGTAAGGCCTATGGGTACCATTTTTAAGACCTCCGGGCATAATTTTTCAAATCACAGGTAAGACCTCCGGGCAACATCTTTAAGTCCTCCGGGCATAACTTTTTTCAGGGGTAAGGCCGCCGGGCACCAGTTGGTAAGACCTCCGGGCACCAGTTTTTTAAGACCTCCGGGCACCAATTTTAAAGACCTTCGGGCATAAATTTTTCTTTTGAAAATCGAATTCGTTTTCTTAAGACGAATCGAGCCTTGTTTAGGCAGGGAATTCAATTTAAGGACAAAATCTTCAATTTATTGTTAAAAGAAAAAAATCAAAAAAAAAAATTTGAAAAATTGAAAAAGAGAAAAAAATAGAAAAAAAAGTAGAAAATGAAAAATGAAAAATGAAAAAAATAAAAAAAATATATAGAAAATGAAAAAAAAATGAAAAAAAAATGAAAAATGGAAATGAAAAAGAAACCCCTTTCCCTTTCCTTCACATGTGATTTCACTGACCGTACAAAATTAGTGTTGGTTTATCTTTGCCTGATTCCTGATTCTTAGCAATAGCCAAAGAGGGGCAGCTGTAGACACCTAATTTTGTCCGGACCACTAAACAGGTATGTTTTCTTCCCATATTGATGTTTCCGAGTATAAAAAGACTGTTTTCATCCTGCAGGTGGTACTCCGAGACTTAGTTTAAGAGGGCGAGCACAAAAAGACAAACTTGAAAAAAAGTCAACCTGAAAAAGTCAACCCCGAAAAAGTCAACCCCAAAAAGTCAACTACTGAAAAAGTCAACCCACTTTCAAAATCAAGATTTTAAGTTCAATTGAAAAATGGCGAAAGAATTTTGATAATCCGAGGTCTACATTGAAAGATATGGGGTTCGGAAGTTGGGATTTGGAGATTCAGTACAAAAGAAACCCTAATTCGAGAAATTTGGGGAAAAGTGCTTAAGCGATCAAACTGGTCGAAATTGAAGGTTCCAAATGAAAGATAAGCACTGACTACGGGTAATGGAGAAGTCACTTGCAAGAAAAACCGAAAGAAAAGTCAATCCGGGAGAAAACCGAGAATTAGGATTTTTAGTGGATTTCGGTGAAATCGGGAAGAATCACAGAAATGGCCCGACTTGGTAAGACCAAAGCCCCCAATGGATGAGGAATGATTAAAAAGGATGGCCCAAGGCTCAGATTGAAGAAAATCTGAAAATCAGACTTGTTTTGAGCAAAACCGGGTTTCGGAGGTTAAAGGGCAAAATTGGAAAAATTTGGGAAAAATAGCAAATGGACTCCGAAAATTATGGAAAATTTGTCAATCTCATTCTTAAATTATTTGAAAGAGATTGGCGAAAGAAAATCTTGATTCCAAGTTCGTTTGCAAAATGGCCAAATCCCGGGCCTCCTATGTAGTAATTCAAGCCGATAAATCCCGAAAAAATACCAAATGAGCTCCAAAAATTATGAAAACTTCCAGATCACACTTTTTAATTATTTTGAAGAGATTGGTGAAGAAAAATCTTGATTTGGAGCTCGTTTAGAAAATGGTAAAAAGTAGGGGCATAAAAGGACATTTTGGGAAGAAAAAATCCAAATAAATAGCAAACGGACTCGGATAATTTTGAAAACTTCCAGAACTCAATATTTTGTTATTTTGGAAGTATTAAAAAAAAGTAAAATTGAATTTGGAGCCTGTTTGATATTTATTTTGCATCCGGGGGGCAAAATTGTCGTTTCACCCAAGCAACTGAAAAGGGCTTCTTTGGGCCTTTCAAAAATCAGAGCTGGGCTGGAAAAGAGAAGTGCTGGCCTGCCCAAGCCCAAAGGAAGGAGGAAGCTTAGGATTTTTTGAATCAAGTGATTAAAAATCAAGAGTTAAGTTAGAGATTTTCATTTTTGAGCCTAAGTCTCAATCCCACATCCCTTTGTAATGTCAAGCCAATGAGGTGCTCACCTTATAAATAAGGGGTCTTGGCCTTTGGTTGAAATCACCCACTACCCCTTGTGAGATAGTCTATACACTTGTATTAGGATTATCCGGGTGGTGAGTCATAGTGTTTTTGTTGAGAGGGTTTATAGCTTAATCCGTTCAAAAGCTACTCTGAGGGTTTGTAGCTTAATCCGTTCAAAAGCTACTCTGAGGGTTTATAGCTTAATCCGTTCAAAAGCTACTTGGTGAGTTTTCATTTTAAAATAATGTTTCTTGTTCTTCCTTCATTTCCTTTCTTAAGTATATTTTTCTTACATTTTGTTTTTACAATAAACTCACCATGGCCAAATGGCCTACATTATTTATTTTAAGTTGTTGTTTCGATTCATTTTACCATATTGTTTATGCTATTTTCTTTGTTTTTGATGTTTTAAATGTTATGTTATTTCATGTTCTTGAGTTATATTTTAATTTGGTTGCTTTGTTTGTTGCCATTTATGTCTTAGATATCATGTTTTTGCATTTTTAATTTTCTGTTTTCATGTTGTTTAAATTTGAGCATGTTTCAAAGTTAGCATATTAAGTGTTTGTGAAAATGCTTGTGTGATTCTTTGCATGATTCTTGTTTTATATCTTAGTTGAGCATGTTTTAGATTTAGCATATTAAGTGTTTGTGAAAATGCTTGTGTGATTTTTGCATGATTTAAGTATTATGACTTAGTTTTTCATGTTTGTATTCCAAGTGTTTGTGAAAATGCCATGCTTGTTGGAGCTTGAGGCCATTTGGCTACTCCATGTGTTTTGCATTGTGTGTTGTATTTTTTGTCATGCTAGTTGTTAGGTTTTTGCATTTGCATGATATTTGGTTGCATTTTTGAATTAAGCATGCCTTGTGTTTGTGAAAATGCCATGCATATCTTAGGTCTAGGTTACATTAAATGCCATGCAAGTTCATTTAGGTCTAGGCCATATTATTTATGTCATGCATTTTCCTTACATTTAGGTTTAGATCCATGCATTTCATGCATTATGTTTGCTGCATTGTTTCATGCATTTCATGACCATGCCACTTGAATAATGACTTGAGCCAATTAATGGTTCAAAGTCATGCTCTCTTGAGCACACTTGTGGAAAATTAAGTTTGTCAAGTTGATTATTCTACCTTTGTGATTTTTTTTACTTAGCCATTTTTTATCTAACTTTCAAAAAGTCTTAGCTACTGTTTGCAAATCATTTTATGAGTTTCAAATATTTTTATTTTGATTTTTAAATGATTTTATCAAAAAACAAATGTGTTGGCAAAGCAGTTTTGTTTTTTTTTTCCACCCAAAACTCGTACATCTCCGATTTTTCTGGGAATTCATCTTTGATCAGAAAATTAAGTTGATTTTTTCTCGTGTATTTTTACATGTCCTGAGTCTTCAATAAATTTTCAGAATTTTTGGAATTTTTAAAAATAGGGTAAAAAATCGTGGATTAAAACTGGACAGTGGAGTCAGAATTGAATTTAAAGAAAAACAAAGCAGTTTTTTCTCCTCCAAAAACTCGTACATCTCTGGTTTTTCTGGGAATTCATCTTTGATCAAAAAATTAAGTCGATTTTTTCCCGTGTATTTTTACATGTCCTGAGTCCCCAATAATTTTTTCAGAAGTTTTGGAATTTTTAAAAATAGGGTAAAAAATCGTGGATTAAAACTGGACAGTGGAGTCAGAATTGAATTTAAAGAAAAACAAAGCAGTTTTTTCTCCTCCAAAAACTCGTACATCTCTGGTTTTTCTGGGAATTCATCTTTGATCAAAAAATTAAGCTGATTTTTTTCTCGTGTAGTTTTACATGTCCTGAGTCTCCAGTATTTTTTTCAAAATTTTTGGAATTTTTAAAAATAGGGTAAAAAATCGTGGATTAAAACTGGACAATGGAGTCAGAATTGAATTTAAAAAAAAAAACCATTTTTCTGTTTTGGTTAATTTACTTAGAGTGGGCTGATTAGGAGAGTTAGCTACTAACTTAGGGTGGTTTCTAAGCCTTTTCAAACTCTAAAAATGGTTTTTCAAGTCTCGGGTTAAGGGTAGTAAAGTCCGGATTTTTAAACTCAGGAAATTAGAGTCATTTTAAAAATTTTAGCCTAGTTTTTATTTTTAATTCAAGCTTTTCAAAATTGTTTTCAAACAATCACAAAGTATTTTGGTTTTAGAATATTTAATTTGACATATTTTCCTAAGGTAGCCGGATATCTTTTTAGATATATGGATTTCCTTAATTAAAGGAAAAAAAATACATTTCATGCATTGTATTTTTATATTCATGCATTTTATATAATATGTGATTCTTGCCATAATAATTTCTATGTGTCATGTCATTTAGGTTGCATTATATTATTTAGATTTTGCTATGTCATTTTATTTATGTCATGCATATACATATTCATCTCTCTTAAATGTTTTCAAAAAAAAAGATAATGGTTTTCAATAAAAATAAAGATATTCCCGAGTTAAAATAATTTATGAGTTCTCTACCGGGTTTGCTGGAGGGAATTTCATCAATTATCATTAATAAAGGAATATCTTTCTTTCAAAAAGAGAATGATTCGGAAAATTTTCCAAAACTAATAAAAATTTCTATATTTTGCCACGTTTGTTGGGGAATATAGGAAAATTTTGAATTTATAAATTCCGGATCATTCTCAATAAAAAAATGGAATTATTTTTCTTTAAATTGGGAATTAATTTGAAATACTAAATTTAAAACCAACTTTTACCGAGACTTGAGATAACACACGATTAATAAGGTACCGATTTATACGGGCGTTGTGGGGGTGCTAATCCTTCCCCGCACGTAACCGACTCCCGAACCCGCTTCTTTGATTTCTCTGGTTTAAAACGCAGACTTGAAATTGGTTTTTAAAATGTTTTAATTAATTTTTAAAATATTTTATAAAACCGGTTTTAATAGGTGGCCGATCACACCTAGCTAAAAAAGATTGGTGGCGACTCCATGTCTTTTTTAAGGTCATTTTCAAAACCTTCATTTTTCTAGAGGAATTAAGTCGACTTTTCCTCGGTTTTTTTTAATGTCACGCCTAACGAATAATAAAGTCTTGCGATGAGACTCGTCGTTATTTTTTTAGGTTGCGACAGCCTTTACATGTCCTGACTGCACCATGGCCTTTTTCAATGTGGGGGATGGATATGATCGGGCCTATTACCCTGAAAGCTTGAAATGAACATCGTTTCATCTTGGTGGCCATAGATTATTTCACAAAGTGGGTAGAAGCTGCGTCTTATGCAAATGTAACAAAGTCGATGGTATGCAGATTCGTCAAGAAAGAAATCATATGCCGTTATGGGTTGCCAGCAAGAATTATTTCGGATAATGCTCTCAATTTGAACAATAAGATGATGAGAGAAGTGTGTCCTCAATTCAAGATCAGACATCATAATTCGGCACCTTACCGTCCGAAGATGAATGGCGCAGTAGAAGCAGCTAATAAGAACATCGAGAGGATTGTTGAGAAGATGACCAATTTGTACAAAGATTGGCATGAGATCCTGTCTTTCTCTCTTCATGCATATCGTACTTCGGTTCGCACATCTACAGGGGCAACACCATTTTCTTTGGTATACGGGATGGAAGCAGTGCTACCTATTGAAGTTGAGATCCCTTCAGTTCGGGTTTTGATGGAAGTTGGCCTAGAGGAAGCAGAATGGGTTAGAGCTCATTATGAACAGTTGAATCTCATCGAGGAGAAAAGACTGAAAGCAATTTGTCACGGGCAGTTGTATCAGAAAAGGATGATTTGAGCCCACAACAAGAATGTTCATCCCAGACAGTTCCGAGAGGGGGAGTTGGTATTGAGGAAAATTCTCCCTATAGTGAAGGACCCGAGAGAAAAATGGGCTCCAAATTGGGAAGGACCTTATGTGGTAAAGAGACCTTTTTCTGGAGGAGCATTGATTCTAACTCGGATGGACGGAGATGATTTTAGACATCCCGTGAATGCTGATGAACTGAAGAAGTATTATGCTTAAAAAAAATGTGTGATGCTGTGCACATGAAAATTCGAATGATTCCAAGTGTAAAAATAGAAATTCTATATATCTATTTCCCCTGAGAATTGCTTTTCAAAGAGAATATTTATGCTTGATATGATGAATGGCCATTTTTCATATTCCTTCCACTAAGAAGAAATTATCCTTAGTCACCCCTTTGAGCCTTAAGAATTATTTCTTTCTTTGAAACCTTGATCAAGGATCACCCTCTACACTGGAAGGCAAATAAGAGGAAAGATAATAATAATAATAATAATAAAAAAAGCCATCAGAAAATGTGGCAAATGAAAGCCATCAAAGCAAAAAAAAGGAAAAAAAGGAAAAAAAGGGACAAATGTTTCAAGATTGAGTTCTCCTCAAGAAGTGATCCTTGATCCAATCACCCTTAAACACATTTTGGGCCTATTTATCCTTTCTTTCTAAACCTAAACCTTGGCCTACATTACATGTTTTAAAAGCCCATTTTGATCGAGCATGGATATTTATTTTGAAAGGTTATTCTCAGAATTCATCCCATCTTTTGAATTGATATTTTTACCTTGGAAGCATTTAGAATTCTCAGATGCTGGGTACCAAAAAAAAATGAAAAAGGAGAGGTTTAAGCCGAAAACCCGCAAAGGGCGACTTAATACCGAACGGATGACACTTGAGTTGAAAACCTACAAAAGGCGGCTCAAGTACTAATCAAAGCTTGAATCAATGCTCCGTGTAAAGGGGGAGAAAGTATCTGACAATCAGAGAAAAGGGGAACAACACAGTCTGATGTAACTACAGAAGTTAAGAGGTTACCCAAGTGAATTGCTCGTTCAAGAGAAATTTCAGATGGTTTGAAAAAGGAGGGGTCCAAGATATTCCGCATCCGGGGCATCTACAGCCTATAACCTTATATTTGTTTCTTATATCCTTGATATTTATTTTTACCATTTTAAAACATTTCTTGCAATAAATTCTTGTTATCATTTTAATGACAATTTTTGATTGATTCATATTCTCTTTCATATACTTTTGAGATGCATTATGGTTGTTATTAAATTGAATGATGATTAGTAATAAAAATATTTAAATAAAGGGATTTCAAAGTATTACTAAGGAATAGATTTAAATCTTGGGAAGGTTTGGAAAGTTCACCAAGAAAAGAAAACAGTGAACGTGGTGGAGACTCCGTCGCGAAGTCAGAAAATCTGTGAACTTCAGCGAGAGACAGAAGCTAAGACTGTTTGACAAGATATCTTGAGTGAAGGATTCCTTAAGTGGGGCATCAATGAAGAATTGAAGACTCTGTCCTGAAGTCATATAATCTGTGAACCTCAAAGAAACCATGGATTAGAAATTATGGCACAATCATTTGATTGCATTTATTTTAGGAAGCATACAAGCATTTGCAAAAGCATGGGATTCTCATCATTGCATTTAGCTAACAGTGCAGAAATCAGGAAAGCTTGGACTTCCCTAAAGAGAACTCGTTTTGTTTCTCAAAAGATTCAGAGTTTGAGATCGCCATCAAGGTATTTCCTCCTGTTTTGAATTGAATTCATTTTGTTTATCAGACAAATCGAGCCTTAAGACCGTCGTCAAGGTATTTTCAAACCAATTTTTAAGACCTTCGGGCACCAATTTTTAAGACTTCTGAGCACCATTTTAAAGACCTCCGGGCACAATTTTAAAGACCTCCGGGCACCAATTTTAAAGACCTTCGGGCACCAATTTTTAAGACCTCCTAGCACCATTTTAAAGACCTCCGAGCACTATTTTAACGACCTCCTGGCATAATTTTAAAGACCTCCGGGCACCATTTTTAAGACCTTCGGGCACCAATTTTAAAGACTTTCGGGCACCAATTTTAAAGACCTCCGGGCATTAATTTTAAAGACCTCCGGACACCAATTTTAAAGACCTCCGGGCACCAATTTTTAAGACCTCCGGACACCATTTTATAGACCTCTGGCCACTATTTTAAAGACCTCCGGGCACAATTTTAAAGACCTTCGGGCACCATTTTTAGGACCTTCGGGCACCAATTTTGAAGACCTCCGGGCACTAATTTTTAAGACCTCCGGGCACCATTTTAAGGACCTCCGGGCACCATTTTAAAGACCTTCGGGCACCATTTTAAGACCTCCGGGCACCATTTCAAAGACCTCCGGGCACCATTTTAAAGACCACCGGGCACCATTTTTAAGACCTTCGGGCACCATTTTAAAGACCTCCGGGCACCATTTTAAATACCTCCGAGCACCATTTTAAGACCTCCGGGCACCATTTTAAAGACCTTCGGGCACCATTTTTAAAGACCTTCGGGCACAATTTTTCTTTTGAAAATCGAATTCGTTTTCTTAAGATGGATCGAGCCTTGATTAGTCAGGGAATTCAATTTAAGGACAAATCTTCAATTTACAGCTTATTTTCAACAACAAAAAAAATGAAAATGAAAAAATGAAAAAAAGAAAAAAAAAAGAAAAAAGGAAAAATGAAAAATGATGAAAAAATAGAAAATGAAAAAATGATAGAAGATTGAAGAAGAAAACCCCTTTCCCTTTCCTTCACATGTGATTTCACTGACCGTACAAAATTAGTGTTGGTTTATCTTTGTCTAATTCCTGATTCTTAGCAATAGCCAAAGAAGGGCAGCTGTAGACACCTAATTTTGTCCGGACCACTAAACAGGTATGTTTTCTTCCTATATTGATGTTTTCGAGTGTAAAAAGATTGTTTTCATCCTACAGGTGGTACTCCGAGACTTAGTTTAAGAGGGCGAGCATAAAAAGTCAAACTTGAAAAAAGTCAACCCCAAAAAAGTCAAAACCAAAAAGTCAACTACTGAAAAGTCAACCCACTTTCAAAATCAAGATTTTAAGCTCAATTGAAAAATGGTGAAAGAATTTTGATAATCCGAGGTCTACATCGAAAGATATGGAGTTCGGAAGTTGGGATTTGGAGATTCAGTAGAAAGGAAACCCTAATCCGAGAAATTTGGGGAAAAGTGCTTAAACGATCAAATTGGTCGAAATTGAAGGTTCCAAATGAAAGATAAGCACTGACTACGGGTAATGGAGAAGTCACTTGCAAGAAAAATCGAAAGAAAAGTCAATCCGGGAGAAAACCGAGAATTAGGGTTTTTAGTGGATTTCAGTGAAATCGGGAAAAATTACGGAAATGGCCTGAATTGGTAAGACCAAAGCCCTCAATGGATGAGGAATGACTAAAAAGGGATAGCCCAAGGCTCAGCTTGAAGAAAATCTGAAAATTGGACTTATTTTGAGCACAACCGGGTTTCAGAGGCAAAAGGGCAAAATTGGAAATTTTGGGAAAAATAGCGAATGGAGTGCGAAAATTCTAAAAATTTGCCAATCTCATTCTTAAATCATTTCAAAGAGATTGGTAAAAGAAAATATTGATTCGAAGTTCGTTTGCAAAAATGGCCAAATCCAGGCTTCTAATGTAGTAATTCAAAAAGAAAAATCCCGAAAAAATAGCAAATGAGCTCCAAATCTTTTGAAATTTTGCAAATATCATTTTTAAATTATTTGGAAGAGATTGGCAAAATAAAATATTGATTTGGAGTTCGTTTGCAAAATGGCCAAATCTTGGGCTTCTTATGTAGTAATTAAAAAAGGAAAATCCCGGAAAAATAGCAAATGAGCTCCAAATCTTTTTAAATTTTACAAATCTCATTTTTATATTTATTTTATTTATCCATTTTATGTTTAAAATAGTTATTTAATTATTATTTATGTGTTTTTATAGGTCCAAGGTGATTTGGAGCTTCGAGGTGCAAAACGATGAAAAATAATGCAAAGCAATGAGCAGGCACATTCGACCTCAGGAGCTTCTTTCAAGCAAAACTTGATCTTAAAGATTCATTTGAGAAAACTCTTTTCTTGACTTTTGAATCTGACTTCCATACCTTTCCAACGATATAAGACTTGTCAAAATCGGGCAAGATTTGCCCAGTCAAAACGGCTCATGAAGTTCGCAATGATGACAAAATCCGGAGACCATGCAAAATGTCGGCGCCAAGGCGCCCAGCTACTTTTTCAACGTGAAAAAAATCCAAAAAATGGAAGGAAAAAAAAAAAAAAAACTTACCTGTTTGCTTGGCCGTGAAGTTTCGGACTCTAGGGGCCTTGGGCACTTTAAATATGACTCTTTTAGGTCAAAATAAGGAGAATTAGATACCTAGAAACCTAATTATCTCTCAAAAAGATAGTTGCCATCAAATTCTCTCAAGAAGATTGGAAGATTTGAAGATTCAAGATTCAAGAACTGACAACTCTTAGTTTTCTCTTTTCTGTTCTTTATTTTTCTTATGTTGTTGATGATGGTGAAACTATTTGATTATCTGTTTTCATTAATTATCATAAACTAAATTTCTTTTACTATGATTTGAATTGAACTCAACATGTAGTTTGAATTTAATTTCTCTCTCTAGCTTGATTTAATGGTTTGTTGAGTTGTTTGTTCAATCTTGTTTTTAATGCTTCTAATTGATTGGCCACCAATTAGATTGATTTGTTAACCTAAATACAACTAGACATAGGAAGTTTAGTGTTAGACATGGATTGAATGACACATGTTTCTTATTCATTTATTAAGATGAATTGATTTGCAGGTAGGGTAGAAATATACTTAGTTGTCATGTGTAACCATTGTTAGAGCCAAAGCTTAATGAATTCTTCTTTAATTCAATTATCATAGACATATAGTTAATTGGTTAGGAGGCATATTTTTATAAGATCATCGACAGATACTTATAAATAGGATAGAACTCTAGGTTAACAACTCAGGATCATTAATCAAGTGAAGAGGTAGAGAGAGATTCAAGCGAAGTGTTGAGGGAAGTTGTAATCCTAGGCTTTTATAATTAATTGAATTCATCCATTTTAATTTACTTGCTTTCATATTAGTTTCTTTTAATTTTAGTTTTTAGTTACCATCTTTATTTAATTGTTTAGATAAGATTGAGTGAGTTAATTTTAGTACTTAGCAAAATTAATAACAATTCCTCGTGCGTACGACACTTTACTTTTCACTATATTACTTGTTACGATACATGCACTTGCGTGGTGAAAATCGACAACAGCAATCTCAATGTGCCCTAATATTTTTGGAAATATCACCAAACCATAAACCGCCAAAGCAAATACATCCACCACATGATTACTCTCTGGGTTGCTCATGATATAGTCTTGCAAGAATACCCACAGGATACAAACACTCGAACCATTCTTCTTAATATTCGGGGAGTCGATCAGAATCTCCATACCCAATATCTCGATAGCTTCTTCCAAGAACTAGCTGTCTTTTATTGCTTGCAATTGATCTTATCTGGGCTGGATGACTCAATAGGGAGTAAGGTTGAGTATTCCTCGATGGTGGGTGTCATATCCTTCTGATTGAATGTGAAGCACCGATAGGAGGGATCCCAAAACTCTACCACTGCCCTGATCAGCTGCTCATCTATCTAGATCGGGACAAGAAGTGTTATGTCGCCATATTTCTCGGTGAACTCTTTTTTCTTCTCTACTCCCCATCGTACCCGGATCTTTTATAATTTTGTCAAATCATTTTGACCAAGATCCAAATAAACCGACTCGGGGATGACGGGCATGAAGTCGCTAGCCAAGCAGTCTCCTCTATCAACCTGATTCTTCTCTGACTCTATTCTAACTCTCGGTACGTCTTGGAAGTAACCAACACTGATGAAAGATCTTGGCGCTCCATGACCATAATGAAAACTCCTCTGATTGGAATTCGGCTTAAGGCAAACACTCCTAAATAATCATGATGCATGCGATGATAACAAAAAATAAAAAATAAAAAGAACGAGTCAGTAGAAGGGCATAATAATTAATTCATTGTGATATTGAAATAAATAGCCAAAGGTAAGAAAGGTCCCTCCGAGTGTTCCTAACTTCGGGATATCTAACGAAGTTTGGTATGGCTTTGCCTAGGTTCTAAAGGCTTCAAATTGTTCCTCATTGTCGCGTGTGAAGGCTAGTAAGTAAAGCACCCCGATTAAAGCAGGTTCAATTTGTTGGAGTGTATTTCCCAAGCCTATGCGGAGGTTATCACCTCACTAAAGCATAGGTAGTTTACCACTCCGAAAGTGTTTTGCTAGCCCATGCGGAGGTTATCACCTCACGAAAGCGTAGTTACTTTACTTTCACCTAAAAGACGGAACGGGGGTATAGGGCTCATGTTATGCAAATGCAAATGTAGTATGTGAGGAGGAACAAAGAAACCTTTTACCATCTATTATACACCCTTTATCCTAAACACCCTAACAATTTAATAAAGATGAGATTAAACAATGTAAAACATTAGTTAAACAAAGAATAATAATAACATACAAGGCTAAATAACCAGAGAAAAGTAAAAACATACATGAGAATGAACATATTCAAAAATATTTTGTTTTTTTCAAAATTCTCCTTATTTTTTTTTTAAAAAAAGAATATGAGAATTATAATTGAACACCAATTGAACCCAACAAGTCGAGACTTTGGATAACTCGAGATTAATTTTAGGCCTGACTCTCTAAGCATCCCCAGTGGAGTCGCCAAGCTGTACGTAATGAAATCCGTCGCGGGAATCCGTCAAGTGACATTGGGGGTTGAAATAGAGGAAAAGATGACTTAATTCCTCTTAAATTAAAATTGAGAGGGTTTGAAAACAACCTCGAAAAAAAAATGGAGTCGCCACCAATATTTTTTGGCTAGGTGTGAACGAGCACCTATTAAAACTGGCTTTTGTAAAACATTTTTTAAAACCAATTTCGAAGTCTGCGCTTTGAACTAGAGAAAACAAGTGCGGGTTCGGGAGTCGGTTACGTGTGGGGAAGGATTAGCACCCCTACAACGCCCATATAAAATGGTACCTTATTAATAATGTGTTATCTCGAGTCTCGGTAAAAAGTCGGTTTTATATTTGATATTTAAAAATAATTTCCTTAAAAACAAATACATTATTTGAGAATGATCCGGTATTTATTGAAATAAAATTTTCCATATTTCCTCACAGGCAAAACATAGAATTTTTCCTTTATTTTTGAAATTCTCTGAATCACCCTCATTTTTGAAGAAAAGACATTCCGTCGTTAATGATAATTGATGATATACTCCCTGGCAGACCCAGCAGAGGACTCATGAATTATTTTAACTCGAGAATAACCTTGTTTTATAAAAAATATCATTAATTATTTTTCATGCAAAAAAAAAAGGTCATGAATAAGAAATCAATACTAACCAAAAAAAAAAGTCATGAATAAGCAAATTAATACTAAGGCACACAAAACATAAAATAAACAACATGTACAATTGTCATGGCATTGCAAACATTTATTATGACATTACCTATGTAAGATATCGTAACCTTAAGTTGTAGATCCAAATCGCAAATTGCTCTCAAGTCAAGATCCAATTTGAGCATGAGCACAAGAAGCACAATTGTCCTTCCTCTAGAGCTATCCACACGAATAGCTGATGGATCCTACTCTAAGGTATGGTGATTCACTTGTGCTAGCAAGTTGATCCTAAGATCACAATAAAAAGATCTATCTATTGTTTTTTTCTTCCTAAACCAATCTCACCCAACAAGGTGAAGAAGCGGCAAGAAAACACCAAGAGGAAGAGGAATTATGGCAAAACACAATTCTTGCAGGGAGGTGGCGGTATCACTATTTTGCTAAGCTAGGTTTCTCTTCTTGAAACCAAACTTTTTATCAAGAAAAATCAGAATATCTCAAGTAGAATGAATGTCTCAGGTTGAAGCTATAGCCTCTATATCTGATATATAAGTAGGCGCCAACCCTGATCCTCTCTCCCTAAGCTTGGCCGGCCCTTGTAGTTTGTTGCACAAGATTTTCATTAATCCACTTGGACTCAAACTATTTAATTCTAAGATGGATCAATAAGCCCATTATATTATCTAATAATATCAATGGTCCAACTATCTTGGTCCCTTAAGTTGGGCCAACCATCCTTAGTGGACAATCCTAAATTAGAATAGTCTCTTTGGACCCATTCTAATTTATCATGCTTATTTATTGCATAGATTAATTTTTAAACGAAAGTAATTTAATTCTCAATTAAATTTCTTTCTTCTCATGAACAATTCATGTCATTAATCTATTAATATCATCTCATGATATTATTCCAATATAGCATAGTCATTCAAAATTCACCTTATACATCTCTATGTCAAAGTCGACTATACTAGTTTATATAAGACTTTTTTATTCCTCTTATTTCATTAAGACATTGTCTTTGGATTTCTCAAATCTCAATTATTTCTTAATCTTTCTTAATTGAACTTCTTCAAATAAGTCCTCAATATAGATCTTTTATTCCATTAAGTTTTACCTTAATAGAATACCATGTTTAATCCATGCATATCTGTTCTTATGTGTGTGTGACCCTATAGGTTCCCAATATGTTGGCAATGAACATAAGTTAATCTCATTAACTTGTTTTCATAGATCATGAGCGGGATCTAGAAACCCATCATGACCACCCAAATATTGTGAAGTCAGCGTAACCTTTTAGAACCTTTCAGCAACCAGCCTGTCAGTCACCATATATGTCGGATACCGCATGAGCATAGTGCAGTGTCTACTCATGATCAATCGATATTAGTTCTTCGCAACTTATGATTAACCTTATGAATTTAGAGAAACAACTTTCTCCTAAATCCATCATGCTTGGGCCAAAGACTTAATCAAGTTAATCGTAGTCAAGAACAAATGAGATATGTCTCCAATATCACAGGGAGTGGTGAATCCTCTCTGGACCACCCATTCATCTTCATATGGTTCATGTCATACCCAATAACACCCTACCATAAGTATCATCGTGTTTGGGACCCGTTCGTGATGAAATCTAAGTATGACACTCTCTGTACAAGATGACCAGGTATCACAAGTCTGAGGACTAACTTACACGACTAGTACTAAGAGAACATTAGCATAGACACTAGAGTGATATAATACCAAATGAAGTTCTCTTTGCGGGCCATGTTCAGTGAACTTGTTCAACAGACAAGCAGCTATATGTTATCCTAAGTATCCCATACTTCAACCTATATGAGATTGGTTGCTTACTTCATAAGTAAGAAGGCTTAACGTATACCAGTATTTGAGAATTGCTAATGCCCCGTCGTGCAATACGATGACCAAGAACTATTTGAGGAACAAGGCTTTGATGCATAAGGATCTCATAATTATAACTCTTTATAATTCCTTTGCAAGGCCATTATGTTCCATGGGCTTCATCCGATTAGTAGTTAAGAACTCCTTATCATTGTACTAACATGAAGAAAAATCTTGTATCACTATCTTCATAGTGAAAGGTATGTTTTATTGACTGTGTATCACATGCTCAATCTGATTGGCTCTAGGGAATACACGAACAATCTCCCACTTGCACTAAGCCATTCACTAATGCATCCAATGCCGAACTCTTTCGATTAAGTGCATCGAGAATATGCTTTGTCATATTCATGATAATCTCATTATCAAGGTTAATAATTCAGACAACAACAAGACCCAGATTCCTTTCAAATGGCTCAGTTGTTTCTATAACAAATATTGGGATCTACTTATTAGGAAGTAGCTAATGATCCAAATATAACTCCTTTTTGCAAGACAAAAACAAAAGTGTTAATCTTAAAAACCTTTAATATAAATGTGCAGTCCTTTCAAGCTTGGAACGTTTTCAACTAATTGCATTTTTCAAAAATGGCAATTGTATTATAACCCTTTATCATTCGAAGAGTTATTAATAGCTCCCACTAAATCCTACATATATAGATGTTAAGGGATTAATTCAATAACAATTCGAATTCCATATCACTAGGCTAAATAGTATTCATAATACTTCGCAAGTTGTATAATATAAGACTATGTTATAGAACAGTTCTATAACTGATTTATTTAAGAGGAAATTAAATAAGCATGGCATCCTATGCCAGTAAAGCAATATGTTTCGAAAACATAAATTAAATATCCTCAACATTGGCCCACAATGCCAATAAAACATCAAATGTTTCAAAATAAATCATAAATAAGTGTCTTATTAAATCCATAAGATCGGCAAGCTCTGATGTAACATCAAACTCGGTTTCCATCTTCATGGTCCAGCTTCACTGCTCCTTTTCTTTGGTCCCTACAATATGTCATACATATTTAGTACCAAATGATAGGTATCCTATACCAGGAGGAGTGAATCATATTATACCAGAAGTTGAAACTCCTTTCAACTTCTTTCCCTTGTTAGACTTAAGGTACTCCTTGCAATTGCACCTCCAATGACCAGTTTTCCCATAATGAAAGCAAGCTTTGTTAGCATTATCCTTATCCTTTGCTTCCTTCACAACACCATCATCAGGCTTCAAACTCTTTGAAGCAGGAGGTACATCCCATCTAGTTTTTCTTTTCTTACCTTTCGGTTTAGAGGAAGAGACTAAATGGATAGATGACTTGTCCTTAACAATGGTTTGCTCGGCCTATGTGAGCATATTCAGCAACCCAGAAAGGGTAGCCTCCAAGTGGTTCATGTTGAAGTTCAACACAAATTCCGAATAGCTCTCAGGTAGTGAAGTAAGGATTAGATCAACGCTTAGATTATGATCCATAACCCATCCAATCTGCTCTAATCAGGTAATATACCCTATCATCTTAAGCACATGAGGCCTCACTGGGCTTCCCTCTAACATCTTTGTTTGGAACAATTCCTTTGAGATGTCAAATCTCTCAGTGCGATTCTCCTTAGCGAACAGTTCTTTAAGGTTAAGGATGATATCCTGAGCATTCATGGCCTCATGCTGTTTTTGGAGATCGGGTGCCATACAAGCCAACATCACACATGTTGCTTGTATGAGATCATCTCTATGAACTCTATAGGCCACCCTCTTTTCCTTAGTTGCATCAACAGCAAGCTCATCTAGAATGGGCTCATCAAGAACATAAGCCTTCTTTTCCTGTGTCAAGACAATCTTGACAGTGCGAAACCAGTCAACGAAGTTTGGCCCAGTTAATTTATTAGCATCAAGTATGCTTCTCAGTGATAATGCATTTTCCATTTTAGCATTTATATCTTAAATGAATCGAAACATTTAATAGTCAATAAATAGCAAGTAGTAATCATTTATGTCAGGCTTTAATACTTAAAAGATTATTCTCATTATTTTAACAAAATAATAGCCCTCAACTACTATCTCGAGAAACTTAACTCTTAAACTTCTTAATGAGCTAGGACCCCTTTCATTCCAGCATAACCTTGAGTGACTCAACAAGCTATGTTGAAACTAATTGAGTAGGTAACTTAATTTACCAATTACATCTCTATGTAACTCCTAGATCCAGTTAGGTGACAACTCTTTGCCTAAATACATCATATGCATTTCGCTTAACTTTACCTCTAAATGTCATGCGATCAAGTTTTAAAGCATCCGGATAACATAACACCTAGTTAAGTAAGACCCATCTTCAATAACTCAAACATGTTCGTACTTAAGTTTGACCTTGACTGACTCAACAAGCCTCCGAATGGAAGAACTTTGGTTATCTTGTTATGATGGTGGAAGGCAACTTATCATGCGTAACATGGACTCAATATAATTTAATGAGGGATTTCATTTATCTCTTATATAGGTCTCATTGATTTCATATTCGATTGGCATGCATAGCATTCATTTAATTACATACATCACATATATACATAATTCAAAATAAATCTATCACATGCAATCTACTAGGATGATTATGGACTTTATACTAATCTAGTTTCCATGAGCCAATAGGAAACTAGTTGGTCAAATTCCTAGGGGATACCATACATAGTCTTCGAAAGCTTTGTTGGTTATCTCCTTGGTTACTTTTTCTTGGCGCCATATCTCCTTACAAACTTGGAATTTACATAAATTCAACTTCCTATCCTAAATCTAAATCTATAAAGAATATAACAATTACATTGCTTTATCAGAAACCTCGACTTACATTTGAGGGGAGTTAGAGAGAATTTACAACTCCAGAATATTCAACCATGCATTCCCTAGTCATACTAAGGTCTAGTCCATAACCATCCTTATACAAAATCAAATTATAAGCATGAATTAAAAACATGCATTGTCAATATCACCTGGTGATCTTGTGTACTATTTGCATAAATGTCACCAAATAAATTTGAGATAATTTATCAAATCATTCTAGCAATTTCGGTTCCACCTATTAAAACACTTTTAATAATATCTTAACAATTAAGAAGGCTATATTGAAGTCAGACTTGTACCTAACTTTTAGGTTGCTTGTCTTAATTAGGACAAAACATTCTAGCATGCTCAAAATCCTAAACCTTTTAGGACACTTCATTGTCTTATACTCAGTCACAAAGTTTGCAATCCATCCTAACTCGTTAGGAACTTAAAATCTCATTAGGTAACTCTTACCTAATCATACTAAAAGTCTCTCCTAACATTTAGGATTCACACTCCCACTAGGAAACGGTTTCCTTTTTGAAGCAGGACTTTAACTCTTACTGTCCTAGGCATAGGCAATCTCTTTGGCCATCGAATGGTCGCTACCAGCCCATGATCAGACCATTGTATGCCATCTACAGCGGATACTAGATGCCCTAAAAAGAGCTTGCTTGCCGCCCCTTACAGTTGCACTCAATTCGGCAACAATTGCCTATTTGGTGTCGTGGTTCGGCCTACTAGCGTGCAGCAACAATTGCCACTTTATCCAGTCATGTTCCATGCCCAAACCAGACATCATAGATGAATCATATTCACCTTAGATGCTGTTCAAAATTCCAAGATAACATGTGGAACGTTTCCACACTCATGCTCGAATTTTATGGCATGCAAAAACAGTCCTGAAAATTTCAGCATTGTAGTAACAACGTTTCATGCCCAAAAACAACTTTGCTTAAACTGTTTAAGCTCAAATCAATTTTGTAACTTCAATGGCAGCATGTACTATATAATTTCCAGATCTGAAACATCTAAAAAATCAATTTTATATCATCCCCAAATCAGCTTACAGAACTTCACTCAAACCTATGTTTTTTACATCAAAACTTGTCGTGTTTACTAAGACATGTCATGGCTTTAATCCTTATTGATTAAAACAACTTTAATCTATCGTTTAAACAATTTTAAACATGATTAATTTCATTATATAGCTTCTGTCCAGATTTAACAAAATTAAAGAAAACAATTTTTCTTTTAAATCCTTAGGAACCAAAATCATGCCAAAATAAATACACAACACAATAACTTGTATATCACCAAGAATTAACATGCACAAACCTCATGTAAACAAAAGAACCTTGGCTCTGATACCACTGTTGGGTTTAATCTACCTAGGGCTCATGCTTTAACAAAATAATCAAAGTGCAGCGGAAGTAAACAAAGAAGCACCCGGAGTACAACAGGATCTTAGGCTTGTGTTTAGCATAGGTTGATAGCATTCAAAACAAAATAAATCACCCATATGATTTAGAAGTTACCTACTTAAAATATCGTAACCTTAAGTTGCAGATCCAAATCGCAAATTTCTCTCAAGTCAAGATCCAATTCGAACAAGATCACAAGAAGCACAATTGTCCTTCCTTTAGAGCTAGTCCACACGAACAATTGATCGATCCTTCTCTAAGGTATGGCGATTCACTTGTGCTAGCAAGTTGATCCTAAGATCACAATTAAAAGATCTATCTATTGTTTTTTTCTTCCTAAACCAAGCTCACTCAACAAGGTGAAGAAGCGGCAAGAAAACACCAAGAGGAAAAGGAATTGCGGCAAGCACAAATCTTGTAAGGAGGTGGCGATATCACTATTTTGCTATGCTAGGGTTCTCTTCTTGAAACCAAACCTTTTCTCAAGAAAAATCAGAATATCTCAAGTAGGATGAATGTCACAAGTTGTGACTACAGCCTCCATATTTGATATATAAGAAAGCGCAAACCCTGATCCCCTCTCCCTAAGTTTGGCCGACCCCTGTAGCTTTTTGCACAAGATATTCATTAATCCACTTGAACTTAAACTATTTACTCCTAAGATGGATCAATAGGCCCGTTATATTATCTAATAAAATCAATGGTCCAACAATCTTGGTGCCTTAAGTTGGGCTAATCATCCTTAGTGGACAGTCCTAAATTAGAATAGTCTCTTTGGACCCATTCTAATTTATCATGCTTATTTATTGGATAGATTAATTTCTAAACGAAAGTAATTTAATTCTCAATTAAATTTCTTTCTCCTCATGAACAATTCATGTCATTAATCTATTAATATTATCTAATGACATTATTCCAATATAGCATAGTCATTCGAAATTCACCTTGTACATCACAATGTCAAAGTCGACTATACTAGTTTATATAAGACTTTTTTATTCCTCTTATCTCATGAAGACATTGTCTTTGGATTTCTCAAATCTCAATTATGTCTTAATCTTTCTTAATTGAACTTCTTCAATTAAATCCACAATATAGATCTTTTATTCCATTAAGTTTTACCTTAATGGAAAACCATGTTTAATCCATACATATTTGTTCTTACGTGTGTAACCCTTTAGGTTCCCAATATGTTGAAATGAACTTAAGTTAATCTCATTAACTTGTTTTCATAGATCATGAGCGGGATCTAGCAACCCATCATGACCACCCAAATATTGTGAAGTCAGCGTGACCTTTTAGAACCTTTCAGCAACCAGTCTGTCAGTGTAATACGGTCCTTTCACCATAAATCTCCGATAGTGCATGAGCATGATGTAGTGTATACTCATGATTAATCCATATTAGTTCTTCGCAACTTATGATTAACCTTATGGATTTAGAGAAACATCTTTCTCCTAAATCCATCATGCTTTGGCCAAAGACTAAATCAAGTTAATCGTAGTCATGAAAAAATGGGATATGTCTCCATTATCACAGGGAGTGGTGAGTCCTCTCTGGATCACTCATTCATCTTCGTATGGTTCATGTCACACCGAATAACACCCTACTATAAACATCCTCGTGTTTGGGACCCGTTCGTGATAGAATCTAAGTATGACACTCTCCATACAAGATGACCTGGTATCACATGTTTGAGGACTAATTTAGACGACTGGTACTAAGAGAACATTATCATAGACACTTGAGTGATATTACCAAATGAAGTTCTCTTGGCGGGCCATGTTTAGTGAACTTGTTCAACAGACAAGCACATATATGTTATCCCAAGTATCCCATACTTCAACCTGTATGAGATCGGTTGCTTACTTCATAAGTAAGAAGACTTAACATATACTAGTCTTTGAGCATTGCCAATGCCCCGTCTTGGCAATATGATGACTAGGAACAAATTAAGGAACAAGGCTTTGATGCATAAGGATTTCATAATTATAACTCTTTATAATTCCTTTGCAAGGCTATTATGTTCCATGGACTTCATCCGATTAGCACTTAATAACTCCTTTTCATTGTACTAACATGAAGGAAAACCTTGTTTCACCATATTCATAGTGAAGGGTATGCTTTATTGACTGTGTATCCCATGTTCAATATGATTGGCTCTAGGGCATACACCAACATTAATGACATGGCATGCTTGACATGGCAAAATCTAAATGATATGGCCAAAAGAATGAATGACATGGCATGTTTGAGATGGCAAATCCTATTATGACATGGTAAAAAAATTAATGACATGGCATGCTTGACATGGTAAATCTTATTATGTCATGGCAAAAGAATTAATGAATTAAGCACCCAATTATAAAAATGATGTCATCATGGAATATTCTTAATCTCATCATGATCACACTAGCAACATGAATATAAAATGATATCAACATGGAATATTCATAAACACAGAATTTGCATAATTAAGATGACAAATGTAGATATCATGGAATAATCATACATTATATTTTGAAATTGTTTTTTCATGTGAGGAATCACATGAATGGCATATGTCAGAAAATTTTACCGTACTCCCCGAAAAAACTTGGAAAATAATTCTTTCATATGACATTTACATGATTCCGACTAAAACGAAAACCATACCTTTTGATTCCATAAACATGTGCGTTGAATAATTTCCTAACCTCCCTGGAAAACCTAGGAAAGATTAGGAACTAATTCTTGCCAAATGTTTAGGAAACCGAAAAGCACGTTTTTATGTCAAATTAAATAAGAACATTTTAAAATATGCAATGCATGAAGATGTATTTCTGCCTTAAAGTAAGGATATCCGTATACCTAAAAATGTGTCCAACTACCTTTGAAAGAAACTTAAATTGGATTTTTAAACCAAATGACTTTGGGCTCGGATTAAAGAAAATGTGAATTTTGGGATGAAAAAGGCCATGGCCGAACCCCCCTAAAAAAAATGCTCTAGTTTTTCCTATTTTTTAAAACCCGGGTTGACAACTCATGACCCAATCTTTGTAAAAACAATTTTTATCCTTGAGATGACATAGAAAACAACCTAAAACAATAGCTAAGGACTCCAATCAACCCCTCCTTTTTACAAATAAAAATCAGAAAATTGTTAGTTTAGAAAAACTCATTTGACTCCTAAAACCAGTTTTAGAAAACTATTTTTCTACCCTTTATAAAAAATTCAAAAAATTCTGAAAAAATTTATCTTTGACTTGAGACATGATGTTCTTTATGAAGAAAAATCAGTTCTAAAATCAGACTAAGCATGCCTAGACCAAAATATAATTAAAGACAGAACAGTAAATCGAAATCTGTTTTACCGAAAACCATTTTTCCATCATTGATAAAAAAAATTATAAAAATCCTAGAAAATTTACCAAAGGCTCCTATAAGGGTCTACTACATGTGGTTAAAAAATATTTTTATTTTGACAAAAGAAACTTGGTGAAAATATTGCCCAAAGTCAGAATATCCAACTTAAAAACTATTATTCTTTCAACTAGTTTGCACAAGAGACTTTGGTTAGAGACCATTGGTTGGTCTTAACCAAAAATCAAGTTGAAAATGGTATGAATGCATGATTTTCCAACAAAACAAACATATGAAAATGAATCAATCATGAGCTAAAAAAAACTAAACAAACAAAGAAAATGAAGGTTGGTTCAGTGGTTGGTTTCTTGGACATAGTCCCACCTAACCAAAATCACTTGATAAAAATCAAGATCCTTAAGCTGCTCAAACCTTTTATTTCATTTTTTTAAAAGAAAACCAAAGGAGAAAACCTATCCTACCACAATGGTGAAACCCACATCCAACATGCAAGCAAGAAAATCAAGCAAAAGACAAGTACAATAAAGCCTTCAAAGTTTCGGCCGTAGTGGAAATGTTGTAGGAAAATTTTGCCTCATTTGTTATTTTGTAAGGAATAGAAAAAAGGGAAAAAACCTATAGAATTTTTTTTGAAAACCTTTTATTCAACAAAGAAAGTTAAAAATCACATGGAAAAAGAAGAGAAAAAGAACATGAAATCAAAGAAAATAATTGAAAAAGAAGAGAAGAAATAGCTGCCTAGCAAAGCATTTTCCAAATCAACCACTCAAACTTGTCATTCTTTCTCCCTATTTCTCTCTTTTCTTTTTCTCCTTGAGAGGTTTTTTTTCCCTTTCTTTTCTCCTCAAGAGTGTAGTTAATAGCCTTTGAAAAAATGAAGAAACCCCTCCTTCCTTTGCTTGGCCGAATCCTCCTTATTCATAGTGCAAGAGTGCACATCTTTTAGCCTTAGTCATGCATTGCATGCTCTCCCAACATCTTTGCCACATGGCTAATTCTTGTCCCCCCTCTACATGATGTTTTCCTTAAATTAAGGGCTCTTGTCTCTTTTTTGCATGATGCTATTGGGAATATACTACCTCAGGCTCATGCAAAAAATGATAATCAAAGTGCAGCGAAAATAAACAAAGAAGCACCAGAAGTACAACAGGATCTTAGGCTTGTGTTTGTATACGTTTATAACATTAAAAAATAATTAAATCACCCATATGATTTAGAAGTTACCTACTTAAGAGATCGTAATCTTAAGTTGTAGATCCAAATCTCGAATAGCTTTCAAATCCAAGATCTACAAAGCTTCCAACTCGTCCAAGACCACAAGAAGCACAATTGTCCTTCCTCTAGAGCTAGTCCACACAAACAGTTGATGGATCTTTCTCTGAGGTATGGCAATTCACTTGTGCTAGCAAGTTGATCCTAAGATCACAATCAAAAGGTCTATAACCTTGTATCTTTCTTCCTTAACCGATCTCACTCAACTAGGTGAAGAAGCAGCAAGAATAACACCAAGATAGGAGGAATTACGGCAAGCACAAAGGGGCTTAGGGAGGTTGCGATTTCACTTTTTTGCTAAGGAAGGTTTCTCTTCTTGAAACCAAACTTTTTCTTAAGCAAAATCAGAATATCATAAATAGAACTCTCTTGGGCGGCTACAGCCTCTATATCAAATTATGTAGTGGCGCAAACCCTGATCACTATCTCCCTATGCTTGGCTGGCCACCTATAACTTGTTGCACAAGATTTTCATTAATCCACTTGTACTTAAACTATTTAATTCTAAGATGGATCAATAAGCCCATTATATTATCTAATAATAATAATGGTCCAACAATCTTAATGCCTTAAGTTGGGTCAACCATCCTTTATGGACAGTCCTAAATTAGAATAGTCACTTTGAAGCCATTCTAATTTATCATGCTTATTTATTGAATAGATTAATTTCTAAACGAAAGTAATTTAATTCTCAATTAAATTTCTTTCTCCTCATAAACAATTCATGTCATTAATCTATTAATATCATCTAATGATATTATTCCAACATAGTATAGTCAATCGCAATTCACTTTGCACATCTCTATGTCAAACTTAACTACTACACTAGATAAGTCTTCTTGATTCCTCTTATCTCATTAGGACATTGTCCTTGGATTTATAAATCTCAATTATGTCTTAATTAATCTCAATTGAACTTCTTCAATTAAGTCTTTCATATAGATCTTTTATTCCATTCAGTTTTACCTTAATAGAACACCGTGTTTAATCCATATATATCTGTTTTTATGCATGTGAACCTCTAGGTTCCCAATATGTTGGCAATGATTATAAGTTAATCTCATCAACTTGTTTTCATAGATCAAGAATGGGATCTAACAACCCATCATGACCACCCAAATATTGTGAACTCAGCGTGACCTTTTTAAAACCTTTCAGCAACTAGCCTATCGGTGTAATACGGTCCTTTCACCATATATCCCGGATAGCGCATGAGCATGGTGCAGTGTCTACTCATGATCAATCCATATTAGTTCTTCACTTATGATTAACCTTATGAATTTAGAGAAACAACTTTCTCCTAAATCCATCGTGCTTTGGCCAAAGACTTAATCAAGTTAATCGTAGTCAAGAACAAATGAGATATGTCTCTAATATCACAGGGAGTGGTGAATCCTCTCTGGATCACCCATTCATCTTTGTATGGTTCATGTCATATCCAATAACACCTTACCATAAGTATCCTCGTGTTTGGGATCCGTTCTTGATAAAATCTAAGTATGACACTCTCCATACAAGATAACCTGGTATCACAAGTCTAAGGACTAACTTACACGACAAGTACTAAGAGAACATTATCATAGACACTAGAGTGATATATTACCAAATGAAGTTCTCTTGGTGGGCCATGTTCAGTGAACTTGTTCAACAGACAAGCACCTATATGTTATCCCAAGTATCCCATATTTCAACCTATATAAGATCGGTTGCTTACTTCATAAGTAAGAAGGCTTAACATATTCAAGTCTTTGAGCATTGCCAATGCCCCGGCTTGGCAATACGATGACCAGGAATTGTTTGAGGAACAAGGCTTTGATGCATAAGGATCTCATAATTATAACTCCTTATAATTCCTTTGCAAGACCATTATGTTCTATGAGCTTCATCCGATTAGTACTTATTAACTCCTTATTATTGTACTAACATGAAGGATAACCTTGTATCACTATAATCATAGTGAAGGGTATGCTTTATTGACTGTGTATCCCAAGCTCAATCTGATTGGCTCTAGGGCATACACCAACAATCTACCACTTGCACTAAGCCAATCACATAGCTTAAGTGCATCGAGAATATGCTTTGTCATATACATGATAATCTCATTATCAAGGTTAATAATTCGGATCACAGCAAGACCTAGATTCCATACATATGGCTCATTTGTATCTAAAACAACTATTGGAATCTACTTGTTAGCTAGTAGCTAATGATCCAAATATAACTCCTTTTGCAAGCCAAAACAAAAGAGTTAGTCTTAAAAACCATTAATATAAACGTGCAATCTTTTCAAGTATGGAACGTTTCCTACTAATTGAATTTTTTCAAAAATGGCAATTTATCATAACATTTTACCATTCAAAAAGTTATTAATAGCTCCCATTAGACCCTATATTTGTAGATGTTAAGGGATTAATTCAATAACAATTCGAATTCGATATCACTAAGCTAAATGGTATTCAAAATACTTTGCAAGTTGTATAACATATAAGAGTATGTTATAGAACTATTCTATAACGGATTTATTTAAGAGGAAACTAAATAAGCATGGCATCCTATGCCAGTAAAACAATATGTTTCGAGAACATAAATAAAATATCCTTAACATTGGCCTGTAATGCCAATGAAAACATCAAATGTTTCTAAATAAATCATAACTAAAAAGTCTTATTAAAATATGTCATACATATTTAGTACCAAATGATAGGTATCATATACCTAGAAGAGTGAATCAAATTACACCTGAAGGTGAAACTCCTTTCAACTTCTTTCCCTTTGTTAGACTCAAGGTACTTCTTGCAATTGTGCCTCCAATGACCAGTTTTCCCACAATGGAAGCAAGCTTGGTTAGCATTATCCTTATCCTTTGCTTCCTTTGCAACACCATCATCGGGCTTCAAACTTTTTGAAGCACGAGGTATATCCTATCTAGTCTTCCTTTTCTTCTTACCTTTTGATTTAGAGGAAGAGACTAAATGGACATATGACTTGTCCTTAACAATGGTTTGCTCGCCTATGTAAGCATATTCAATAACCCATAAAGGGTTGCCTCCAAATGGTTCATGTTTAAGTTCAACACAAACTGCGAATAGCTCTCAGGCAGTGAAGAAAGGATTAGATCAATGCTTAGATCATGATCCATAACCAAGCCAATCTGCTCCAATCGAGTAATATACCCTATCATCTTAAGCACATGAGAACTCACTGGGCTTCCCTCTGACATCTTTGTTTGGAACATTTCCTTTGAGATGTCAAATCTCTCAGTGTAATTCTCCTTAGCGAATAGTTCTCTAAGGTTAAGAATGATATCCCGAGCATTCTTGGCCTTGTGCTGCTTTTGGAGATCAGGTGCCATACTAGCCAACATCACACATGTTGCTTGTATGAGATCATCTCTATGAACTCTATAGGCCACCTTCTCCTCTTTAGTAGCATCAGCAGCAGGCTCATCTGGGATGGGCTCATCAAGAACATAAACTTTCTTTTCCTGCGTCAAGACAACCTTAACATTGTGAAACCAATCAACGAAGTTCGATCCAGTTTACTTATTAGCATCAAGTATGATTCTCAGTGATAATGCATTTTCCATTTTAGCGTTTATATCCTAACAAAATAATAGCCCTCTACTACTATTTCGAGAAATTTAACTCTTAAACTTCTTAATGAGCTAAGACCCCTTTCATTCCAGCATAACCTTGAGTGACTTAACAAGCTATGTTGAAACTAATTGAGTAGGTAACTTAATTTACCAAGTACATCTCTATGCAACTCCTAGATCCAGTTAGGTGACAACTCTTTGCCTAAATACATTGTAGACACCTAATTTTGTTCGGACAACTAAAACAGGTATGTTTTCTTCCTAAATTGATGTTTCAGAATGTAAAAAGACTTTTTTCATCCTGCAGATGGTACTCCGAGACTTAGTTTAAGAGGGCGAGCATAAAAAGTCAAACTTAAAAAAGTCAACCCCAAAAAGTCAACCTTGAAAAGTCAACTGCTGAAAACGTCAACCCACTTACAAAATCAAGATTTGAAGTTCAATTGAAAAATGGCAAAAGAATTTGGATAATCGGAGGTCTACATTGAAAGATATGGAGTTCGGAAGTTGGTTTATAGAGATTTAGTAGAAAGGAAACCCTAATCCGAGAAATTTGGGGAAAAGTGCTTAAACAATCGAATTGGTTGGAATTAAAGGTACCAAATGAAAGATAAGCCCTGACTACGGGTAATGGAGAAGCCACTTGAAAGAAAAACTGAAAGAAAAGTCAATCCGAGAGAAAATCGAGAATTAGGGTTTTTGGTAGATTTCGATGAAATCGGGAAGAATTACAGAAATGGCCCAACTTGGTAAGACAAAAGCCACTAATGGATGAGTAATGATTAAAAAGGGATAACCCAAGGCTCAATTTGAAGAAAATCTAAAAATCGGACTTGATTTTGGGCAAAACCGGGTTTCGAAGGTAAGAGGGTAAAATTGGAAAATTTGGGAAAAATAGCAAATGGACACCAAAAATTCTAAAAATATGCAAATATCATTTTTAAATCATTTGGAAGATATTGGAAAAATAAAATCTTGATTCGGAGTTCGTTTGCAAAATGGCCAAATTTCGGGTCTCTTATGTAGAAATTCAAGAAGGAAAATCCCGAAAAAATAGCAAATGAACTCCAAATATTTTGAAAATTTTCAAATCTCATTTTCAAATTATTTGGAAGAGATTGGCAAAATAAAATATTGATTCAGAGTTCGTTTGCAAAATGGCCAAATCTCGGGCCTCTAATGCAATAATTCAAGAAGATAAATCCTGACAAAATAGTAAATGGACTCCAAAAATTCTGAAAATTTGCAAATCTCATTTTTAAATTATTTGAAAGAGATTGGTAAAATAAAATTTTGATTTGGAGTTCGTTTGCAAAATGACCAAATCCTGAGCCCCTATGCAGTAATATAAGCAAATAAATCCCGAAAAAACACCAAATGAGTTCCAAAAATTATGAAAACTTCCAGATCACACTTTTAAATTATTTGGAAGAGATTGGTGAATAAAAATCTTGATTTGGAGCTCTTTTAAAAAATGGTAAAATGTGGGGGCATGAAAAGGCATTTTTGGAAGAAAAAATCCAAATAAATAGCAAACGGACTCGAAAGTTTTTGAAAACTTCCAGAATTTAATATTTTATTATTTTGAAAGTATCAAAAAAATAAAATCTGAATTTGGAGTCCGTTTTCCATTTATTTGCATCCGGGGGCAAAATGGTCATTTTACCCAAGCAACAGAAAAGGGCTTCTTTTGGCCTTTCAAAAAATCAGACTTGGGCTGGAAAAGAGAGTGCTGGCCTGCCAAGGCCCAAAGGAAGAAGGAAGCTTCTGATTTTTCAATCAAAAGGCCAAGAATTAAGAGTTAGTTAGAGATTTTTTTGATCAAGCCATTGTAATTAAGCCACATAGGCCAATGCATGAAGAGGGAGAGTGTCAACATTATTCTTGAACAGCTGTAATTATGGACAGCTGATACACTAGTCTAAAGGTGATAATTTCATGATTTTTCACCTTGAATCACTAGCCCTTAGATGGAAATTGGTTGGAATCAAAATGACAACATCCTAGGAGGAGAGAGGTATGGTTCGGCCAGCACTTAAGGAAGAGGCAAAAATTTCATTTTCACTACTTCATTTTTCAGATTTCTTATTAGTTTTGCTTAGTTTTTCTCTCCTTGGTTGAAAGCAAAAAGAAAAAGTATAGAAAAGAAAGGAAAGTTTGAAGAGATAAAGCTTGAAATATAACTTCTTGAGGTTGCTTTTAGCACCAACTCTTGCACTTTCTTGATTTTCCATTCTTGTTTTTGCTATTTTGATTATTATTTGGTGAGTTTTCTTTTTAAATAAGTGTTTTTTTTTTAATATTCCTTTTAAGTTCTTTCTTCATCTTTTTCTTAAACAAGTTTTTTTACATTTTTTTCTTATTTTCTTACTATGGCCGAATGGCCTATATTTTTTAGTGTTGCTGTTTTGTTTGATTTCTCATGTTCTTCATGTTATTTTCTTTAGTCTTGATGCTTTAAATATTCTTCTACTATATATACTTGAGGCTTGTTTTAATTTGATTGCTTGTTTGTTGTCATTTATAAGTTTATTATCATGTTCTTGCATTTTTAATTTTCTATTTCCATAATGTTTAAATTTTTTGATGTTTTAGTTTAAGTGTATCAAGTGTTTGTGAAAATGCCATGCTTGTTGGAGCTTGAAGCCATTCGGCTACTCCATGTGTTTTACATTATGTGCATTTTTGCTATGTTAGTTAATAGGATTGCATTTGTATGACATTTGTTTGAGTATTTAGTTTAAGTATATCAAGTGTTTGTGAAAATGTCATGTTTGTTGGAGCTTGAGGCCATTCGGCTACTCCATGTGTTTTACATTGTATGAGCATTTTTACTATGTTAGTTAATAGGTTTGCATTTGCATGACATTTGTTTGAGTATTTAGATTAAGTATACCAAGTGTTTGTGAAAATGCCATGTTTGTTGGAGCTTGAGGCCATTCGGCTACTCCATGTGTTTTACATTGTATGTGCATTTTGGCTATGTTAGTTGATAGGTTTGCATTTTCATGACATTTGGTTGAGTTTTGGGTTTAAGCATGCCTTGTGTTTGTGTTATTGCCATGTATGTTTTAGTTATTAGGTTTGGTTTATTTTTCCTTGCATGTCCATGCATTTTAGACCTAGGTTGCATTAAATGCCATGCAAGTTCATTTAGGTCTAGGTCACTATATTGATGCCATGCATTTTTTCATGACATTTAGGTTTAAACTCATGCATTTCATGCATCATATTTGTTGTATTTTTTCATGCATTTCATGTTCATGCCACTTGACTAATGACTTAGGCCAATTAATGGTTCAAAGTCATGCTCTCTTGAGCATACTTGTGGAAAATTAAGGTTTGTCAAATTGGTTATTCTACCTTTGTGATTTTTTTTACTTAGCCAATTTTTGTCTAACTTTTAAAAAGTCCTAGCTACTGTTTGTGAGTCATTTTGTGAGTCTTAAATATTTTTACTTTGATTTTTAAATGATTTTATCAAAGGCAAAAATGTATTTTGGCAAAACAGTTTTTTCACCCAATACTCATACTTTCCCGATTTTCCTGGGCCTCCATATTTAATCAGAAAATTAAGCTGATTTTTTTCCATGTATTGTTACATGTTCTGCGTCTCCAGTAATTGTTTTAGAGTTTTTAGAATTTGTTAAAATAGGATAAAAAATTGTGGCTTAAAACTGGACAGTGGAGTCATAATTGAATTTGAAGGAAAATCATTTTTTTGTTTTGGTTAAGTTACCTAGAGGGGGCTGATTAGGAAGTTTAGCTACTGACTTAGGGTAGTTTCTAAGCCTTTTTAAATTCTAAAAATGATTTTTTTAGTCTCGGGTTAAGGGTGGTCAAGTCCGGGATTTTAAACTTAGGAAATTAGAGCCATTTAAAAAGGGTTTAGCTAAGTTTTTATTTTTTTAATCTAAGCTTTTCAAAATTGTTTTCAAACAATCACAAAGTATTTTGGTTTTAGAAAATTTAATTTGACATATTTTCCTAAGGTAGCCGGATATCTTTTTAGATATACGGATTTCCTTAATTAAAGGGAAAAATACATTTTCATGTATTGCATTTTCCATATTCATGGATTTTATATAATATATGATTTTTGCTATGATAATTCCTATGGTATTGTTATTATTTTGATTTATATGTTATATTGTTTATTATATGGTTTTGAATATTTCATGATATCCTATGCTTTTTATTTAGTTATTTTTTTGTTATATTATTTAGCATATACTATGTTCATTCATTATTATTTTCATTTTTATTTCCATGCATATTATATGATAGCATTATTTTATATTCCATGTCATTTAAATTATATGCCATATCATTCATATTTGCCATGTCATTCAAATTGTTTTATTTCATATGGAATATATTATGTTACTTAGGATATTTCATTTCATGTAGAATTTATTATGTTACCTAGGTCATTTCATTTCATTTAGGATATATTATGTCATTTAGGATATTTTCATTCATTTAGAATATATCATATGATTTAGGCTATTGCATTTCATATAGAATATATTATGTTACCTAAGTCATTTCATTTCATTTAGAATATATCATATAACTTAGGATATTTCATTGCATTTAGAATATGCTAAGGTATTTAAATTATATCATATCATTTAGGTTGCATTATATTATTTAGATTTTGCTATATCATTTTATTTATGCCATGCATATACATATTCATATCTCTTAAAATGTTTTCAAAAAGGTAATGATTTTCAATAAAATAAAGATATTCCCGAGTTAAAATAATTCATGAGTTCTCTGCCGGGTTTGCTGGGGAGGATATCATCAATTATCATTAATAACAGAATATCTTCTTTAAAAAGAGAATGATTCGGAAAGTTTTCCAAAATTAATAAAAATTTCTATATTTTGCCACGTTTGTTGGGGAATATAGGAAAATTTTGAATTTATAAATTCCAGATCATTTTCAATTAAAAAATGGAATTATTTTTCTTTAAATTGGGAATTAACATGAAGTACTAAATTTAAAACCGACTTTTTTACCGAGACTTGAGATAACACATAATTAATAAGGTACCGTTTTATACGGGCGTTGTGGGGGTGTAATCCTTCCCCGTACGTAACCGAGTCCTGAACCCGTTTCTTTGATTTCTCTGGTTTAAAATGCAGACTTGAAATTGGTTTTAAAAATGTTTTAATTATTTTTTAAAATATTTTATAAAACCAGTTTTAATAGGTGGCCGATCACACCTAGCTAAAAAAGATTGGTGGCGACTCCATGTCTTTTTTCAAGGTCATTTTCAAAACCTTCATTTTTCTAGAGGAATTAAGTTGACTTTTTCTCGGTTTCTTTTAATGTCACGCTTAACGAATAATAAAATCTTGCTATGAGACTTATTATTGTTTTAGGTTGCGACAGCTTGGCGACTCCACTGGGGACAATTAGAGAGTCAGGCCTAGAATTAGTCGTGTGTTATCAAAGTCTCGATTTTGTTGGTTTAATTGGTATTTAATTTTAATTCCCACATTTAAAAAAAAAAAAGATAATTTCAAAAATAATAAAATGTTTTTAAGTATGTCCATATTCATGTGCACACATATTATAATTATTCTCTGGTTATTTTGGTGCATATATTCATTTATTGATTAATTGATGGTTTAGGTTGTTTAATCTTGTTGGGGCATTTAGAATAAGGAATGTAGAATAGGTGGTGAAAGGTTTGTTATTTCTCCTCACACACTACACGTGCATTTGCATATCATGAATCCTATACCCGGGTTCCGTCCTTTTAGGTGGGAGCAAAGTAACTAAGCCTTTGTGATTAACAATCCGAATGGGCTAGTGAAACACTTTCGTAGTACTAAATTACCTAAGCCTTCGTGATTAACAATCTGCATGGGCTAGGGAAATAGACTCTAACGAATTGAACTCGCTTTTATCGGGGTGCCTTACTAGCCTTCACCGACGATAGTGAGGAACAATTCGGGGCTTTTAGAATTCATTCACGTTCATATAGTAAACCTAGATGAAGCCATGCCGGATTTCCAATTAGATATCCCGAAGTTAAGAACACGTGGAGGAATATTTCCAATCCTTTTACCTTCTATTCTATTTTCTGAATAAGTTTATTTTTTGAAAAACGGACAATGATGAACGTACATCACAATGCCCGTAATAAGTGTTGATATTTCATCCCAAAGATGTTATAATGCCGAAATTTTATTGGCATCCTCAGGGATAATTATTGTTTTGAATTATATGTTTTTTGTATTATTCGTATTTATTCCCATTACCAATTCATTTTCTTTTTGTTGTTTTTTGTTTTTTTTTTTTTTTGCATTCTTGTCATCATTTTTGTATATTTGAAGGTTATTGGTCTCGGGATATTGTTCAACCAAAAGGGCTTTCATGGAGGGTAAGAGTGTCTCAGTGGTCGAGAAACATTTAGAGGTTAGGAAACAGTCCGAGAAAGGTCAGCTGGATAATAGGGATTGTTTGAAGATGGGATATGTGTCAGCATTGCCAATCGAGGTTGATCTTATTATCAAGCAAAATGATCTTCGGGAATTGATTGATATATGGAATTAGTGGAACATATCGGAAAAAGAAGCCTTCACTTAGACATATGGGGACATAGCACTGTTAGCTCAGGTTAAGGTCAGCGGCGAGGTGATCCGGGCTATGGTACAATTCTGGAATCCCGCTTATCGGTGTTTTACTTTCAACCGAGAGGATATGACTCCAACCATAGAGGAGTATTCGACCTTGCTACATATTGATAATGTTATTCCCGATCGTATTTATTTGAAGGATACAAAAATGTCGGGTTTCAAGAAAAAGGTGTCTAAGATTTTGGGAGTGGAAAGAAATTGGGTAGAAAGCCATGTTGTACGAAAAGGGGTAAGCTACTATATATCATGGGACATTTTACGGGCTTTAATCCATAGCCATTCAAGCAAGGAGACAGTTAGGAATATTTTTGCTTTGGTTATCTATGGTTTAGTTATCTTCCCGAAAACATTAAGGTATGTGGATGTAGCGATATTTGATGTTTTCGAGAGGCTTGAGCAAAGGATAAACCCAGCCCCGGCAATTGTAGCAGAAACAATCCGATCCTTGAATTTCTGTAGACGAGAAGGAAAAGGGCATTTTCTAGGTTGTCTACAGGTCCTTTACATATGGGTTCAGAGTCATTTTTGCAAACAGGAGAATTTCCCTCTTCGCCCATATTGGAAATCTTTTGCACCAATTGGTGAATTTCTTAAGAGGGATTGGCTTGAGAATAGGACTGAGGAGCAATGGATCAATATATTCCGGAATATCAGGGCTGAGATAATAGTTTGGAGAGCTCCATGGATAGCTCCTATACCGATATTGTATAAATGCAGAGATAAAGCTTTTGTTCCATTATTAGAAGTATGGGGAGGAGTGAGCTATGCACCACTGCTAGTACTGAGGCAATCAGAATCCCATCAGTTTACTCCTATGACCCATGACCTTAGTAATTCGAAATTTGCTTATGGAGAAGATGGATATTCGGGAAAGGTCCGTGAGATTGTAGTAGCATGGAAGGAAACTCATCGCGTGGAGGTAGCTAGATATGCCGACATCGTCAAACTTGATTACCTGACATGGAAGGAATCAAGGGTTAATGATAGGTTGTTGACATCAGATGGGGAAGAAGTTCAGCATTTCAGTTCGCCGCCCAAGGAAGCGCCATCAGAGTTAGAAATCGCGAGGGCAGAATTTGAAAAAGAAAAGGCCCAAATGAGCAAGGAAATTGCCCGATTGCAAGACGAGCTTGAGGATATGAAAGATAGTGAGGCAGCCCGAGAAAAAGAAAAGGAAAAGATCAAGAGAGAGCGGAACACTGTTCAAAGCGATCTTCAGGAATTACACTTGGAGAACAAGAGGTACCATTTCGAGCTCAAATTCGAGGAGACCCTCAAGACTTCCGGGGAATGGGAACAAGAAGTCAGAAACCTCAAGAAGGAGAAGAACTATTGGGCAGAAAAAGCAAAACATGAGGAAGCCCGAGCAAATCAACTTGAGAAACAAGCTAGGGAAAGCTTACACGGTGATGCTTCTGCTGACACGTCAAAGGGTCGTGAACAAGTACGGATCAGATGGAAGAGTAAGGCAATCAAAAGAGGGCAGTGAAGAAGGTCCAGGATTCGAGGGAGTTATTATAGGACCAGTATTTTGTAATAGTTTTTACGAGAGACAGATTATCATATTGTTTTAAGCAGGGATCTTTTTTTGATGTATTTAATTCCAGGAAATCAATGAAAGATCGTTTGGTTGGAGTTATCCCGGGGCCAATACTTTTAAATGCATTCATCATTCATTTGTTCTTTCTTTTATATATTTCATTTTATTTGTTCATTCATTTATATTCATATTCATAATCATTTATTCATTTATTCTTTATAAATTGGTCATACACTTAGTCATTTATTTATTTGTCCATTCATTTATTATTTATAATTAGTCATTTAAGCTAATACACTTAGTCATTTACTTAGTTGTTCATTCACTAACATTTGTTCATTCATTCATTCATTCATTTTTTATAAAATAAAATAAGAACTGTGTCAATAATTTCTAATCCATGGTTTTTAAAACTAAAGGTACAATTGGTCGCACTCAGAAAGAATCAGACTTTCAACACCCTTACAATACTCGATCTCGAGCAAAGGCTATAGAGAACGATCAGCTTGCCAGAATTGAAAGGATGGAAAGAATTCAGAAAGAATTCAGAAAGAACTACAGGAACAGTTAACTAAGTCTCAAGAGGAGACACAAGAATAGATGACAAAACTCATGGAGATGATGAGTACTATGATGAGGCAGAAATGGCCAGGAGAAAATTCAGCTACCGAAATGGGGGCAGTGAACCAGGAAAATAGACCAGAAGTGGTACAGAGAAATGGCCAGACATCCCAACCTATGGGAAATGAACTCCCAACAGGGAAGTATCTTACATTTATATCCAACCAGCAGCCGAAGCACAAAATTTCGAACCTAAAAGGGGTAACATCGGAGTTGATCCAATTGAGGTTGAGGTTCCAGACTTCGAAGAAATGGCAGAAAAGGAAAGGGCCAAAATGATTGAATTGAAGAGGGTCGAAACTGCTAAATCTCAAAAGAAATACCAGCTGCTGGAGGAAAGGTTAAGGGCAATTGAAGGAGCAGAGTTATTTGGCAGTCTAGATGCCAAAGAGATGAGCTTGGTACACGATCTAGTAATTCCCCCAAAGTTCAAAGTGCCAAACTTTGAAAAGTATAATGGGACCACCAACCCATCAGCTCATGACCATGTACTACAAAAGGCTCATGACCATGTACTACAAAAGGATGACGGGGCATGATGATAATGAGGAATTGTTTATTCATTGCTTCCAAGATAGATTGACAGGGTCAGCAACCCGATGGTACAATCAGCTGAGTCGCACCAAAATTCGTTCATGGATGGATTTGGCTAGGGCCTTCATGGAATATTATAAGCATGTGTCTGACATGGTACCTGATAGGCTGTCATTACAGAATATGGAAAAGAGGTCCAATGAGAGCTTCAAAGAATACTCGTAGAGGTGGAGGGATCTGGCCACACAAGTACAACCCTCTTTAACTAGCAAAGAAACCACAGTGCTTTTCATGAACACCTTGAAAGCACCTTATTATGAAAAATTGGTGGGAAGCGCTACCAAGGACTTTGCAGATATGGTAATATCTAGGGAAATTATAGAGTCTGCAATTAAAAATGAGAAGATGGAAGGGGGTGAGTTTGCTACCCCAAAGAGAGTTTTTCCTGCAAACAAGAAGGAGGAAACACATGCAGTAAGCTTCAGCCAATACCCCTATACACCTCCTACACCATACACACCACCAAGGCCCTATACTCCTACCATACCTTATGCACCTCCGACACCTTACACACCATACCCGGGGTATAATCCTTACTACCCCAATGTCAACCACCTTACCCAAAACCTATTCCCCTACACCAATATACCACAACAGCCATTCCCAACTGGTGTATCCCCTCAAATAACCCTTCCTAGAAATACTGTCCCAAACACTCAGGGTCCCGCACGAAATGATCAACGTTCACCAACGAACGATCAAAAAACCCAATTTCATCTGATTCTTACCACCTACGGTGAGCTATATCCAAAACTACTGCAGGGTCAACTTGTTGCACCCATGTACCTCAAATCTCTGACACCTCCATATCCAAGATGGTACAATGCAAACACAAACTGTTCATACCATGCGGGAATCCAAGGAGATTCAATTAAAGATTGCCTGGCCTTTAAAAAGAAAATCCAAAGTCTGATCAATGCTGGGGTTGTGAAGTTTGGGTCAAAAAATGGGTCGAACGTAGCTGGAAACCCATTGCCCGATCATGCTGGGAATCAGGTAAATGCAATATTGATCAGAGAAGGCAGAAGATTAAAAAGGGATATTAGGGAAGTCAAGACTTCGATGTTGACAGTATGGGTTGAAATGGTCAAGGCAGGATTGGTGGAAGATACAGATAGTCTGAAAAAGTGGTTGCAAAAATGGTGCATAATTGGTGCCCCTTCCATAAGTGTAGAGGCCATGACATACAGGACTGCGGGGACTTTCGGGTTAAAGTCCAAAGGATGATGGATAATGGGGAAGCCCAATTCTACGAGGAGATAGAGGAGGAAATAGAAGTCATTGAAAATGCAGGTGGCTGTGGGATAGGAAGACCCCTGATCATCTATTATGATGAACTGGAGGAGAAAGTTATGCTAGTCATTGAGGAAAATATGCCCAAGTTAATCATTTATTTACCTGTTTCCTTTTCATACAAGGAAAACAAGGCTGCACCATGGAAATACGACTGCAGCTTGGTTATGCCTGGGTTTTCAAGTCAGCAGGATATCACAGGTGTGGGGCATTTCACCCGAAGCGAAAGGTGTTATGCTCCGGAGGCTGCTAAACAGGGGTTAGCAGGGAAAGACAGAGGAGCAAATAAAGGGAAAAAGGTAATCGAGCCAATCCAAATTGAGATAGATTTGCCAAAAGAAATAGAGAGGGGATCAGCCCCGGTTAACAGAACGAAAGAACCAGTATGTGAGAAGGAAGCTTGTGAGTTCTTAAAATTCATAAAGCACAGTGAGTATAGCATGGTTGAACAACTGCAACGTCAACTAGCTAGAATCTCAATCTTATCCTTCTTTTTGAATTCAGAACCACACAGAAATACCCTGTTAAGAGTATTAAATCAGGCATACGTAGCTAATAATATATCAGTAAAAAAATTGGACAGGCTGGTGGGAAACATCGCAGCAGCCGACTACATATTTTTCAGCTATGAGGAGATACCACCCAATAGTATTGGGTCAACGAAAGCTCTCCATATAACTGCCACTTGTAAGAGGCACATATTACCAAGGGTCCTTTTGGATAATGGTTCTTCACTAAATGAGATGCCTTTAGTAACCCTATCCAAATTGCCAGTGGATATATCTCATATGATACCAAGTTGCACAGTGGTCAGGGCTTTTGATGGAACAAGGAGAGAGGTTATGGGAACCATTGAAGTTCCTTTGGCGACAGGCCCGTGCATTTATACGGTGAACTTCCAGGTCATGGATATTAATCCGTCTTATAATTGCTTGTTGGGAAGGCCATGGATACATTTAGCTGGGGCTATACCCTCGTTTCTCCACCAAAAGCTGAAATTTGTGATGGAGGGTCGTTTGATCATAGTATCAGGAGAAGAAGACATAATAGCCTCCGCATCTACTGAATCTCCTTATGTTGAACCCAATGAAGATGTCGTAGAGTTTTCTTTTCGGTCTTTGGAATTCGTAAATGCAGTTTTCGTCGCTGAAAGACAGAAAATTCTAAAACCAAGGTTGTCCAAGAACACAAGGCTGGGAGTAAGAACCACAGTGGGAAAAGGCTGCAGGGCTGGAAAAGGTTTGGGGAAATATCTTCAAGGAATGGCTCGAGCAATGGAAGTAATAGGAAAGAAAGATCGATTTGGCCTAGGGTATCTTCCGAAGGCCCATGAGAAAAATAAACAAGTTGAAAGGAACCGACAAAGGAGGATGGCCCGTCTTGCGGGTCTGGATATTGAATGGAAGCCTATGACATTCCCACCTATCCTTCACAGCTTTCGCTCAGTTGGTTCTCTGTTCGGAGAAAAGAATTCGGATGATGTGCTCGTAATGATAGAGCAAGCCTTCGAGAGATTCAAGGTGAATAGAGATGACCAGATGTATGATGTGGAGATCTACACAATTGAGGAAGAAGGAATTGAAAGAGAGAATGCTAACTGGATGGTGCGACCTTGTCCACCAGATATAGACTAACCAACTGGAGTGCGACTGAGTTGCCCATAGTTTTTAAGTCTATTCCAACGTAATACTTTTAAAAAGCAATCTTAATTATCTTTACCCAGAGATATTAAGAGTTTTTTCTGTAATGGGCTTTTTAAACATTTTCATTCAATAAATAATAAGCACAATGCATTTTATCCATATTTGATGTGTCTATATTCTTTCATTTTTGTTATTTATTTTGTTTTCATTATATATTTTCCTATATTGTTTCTTCTCCACCTATTTACAGGTGTGCGGATGTAGAATATGAGGACCTTCCTGTCAGTAATTCTGAAATTGATTTTGAAAGACCCATTTGCATGGGTGATTTTGAGGCTAACGAAGATACTGAGGATTATGGTCTATCTCCGGATCTATTAAGGAAAATATAACAAGAGGAGAAACAAGTACTTTCTCATAAGAAATTATTGGAAACGATAAATCTGGGAAATGGTGAAGAGATAAAAGGAAGTCAAAATCGGAACTTCATTGTCATCATCAATAAAAGGTGAATTGATAGCTTTGCTCCAGGAATATGCGGATGTATTTGCATGGTCTTACCAAGACATGCCAGGGTTAGATCTAGATATTGTCGTTCATAAGCTCCCATTAAGGCCAAAATGCAAGCCAATTCAGCAAAAGTTGAGAAGAATGAGGCCTGACATGCTATTAAAGATAAAAGAGGAGGTGAAGAAGCAATTTGATGCTGGATTCTTAGAGGTGGCAAAATATCCAGAATGGGTGGCAAATATTGTTCCAGTACCAAAGAATGATGGCAAGGTGTGGATGTGCGTTGATTACCAAGATTTGAACAAGGCCAGCCCTAAAGATAATTTCCCTTTACCCCATATTGATACTCTGGTGGATAATACAGCAAAGAGTTCTTTATTTTCTTTCATGGACGGATTCTCAGGATACAATCAGATCCATATGGCACCGGAAGACATGGAGAAAACCACATTTGTTACAATGTGGGGAACCTTCTACTACAAGGTAATGCCATTTGGGCTGAAGAATGCTGGGGCAACATACCAAAGAGCCATGGTGACCTTGTTTCATGCTATGATGCATAAGGGAATTGAGGTCTACGTTGATGATATGATCGCAAAGTCACAAGGAGAAGAGGAGCATATTGCGAATCTTAAAAAGCTCTTTGAACGATTAAAGAAGTTTAGACTCAAGCTAAATCCGGCAAAATGCACTTTTGGAGTCACCTCGGGGAAATTGTTGGGTTTTGCCATCAGCAAAAGAGGAATTGAGATTGACCCCAATAAAGTGAAGGCTATTCAGAATCTGCCACCACCTCGCACTCAAAAGGAAGTAAGAGGCTTTCTGGGGAGATTGAATTACATTGCTCGGTTTATTTCACAATTAACCAATAAATGTGATCCAATATTCAAGTTACTGGGAAAACGAGATCCAGGAGAATAGGATGAAGGTTGTCAAATTGCATTTGAAAATGTTAAACATTATCTATCCAACCCACCAGTATTAATGCCACCTATTTTGGATAAACCAATGATACTGTATTTATCAGTATTTGAAAGATCCATGGGTTGTGTTTTGGGGCAGCTTGATGAAACTGGAAAGAAAGAATAGGCAGTTTACTACCTCAGCAAAAAGTTCATAGGTTATGAGTTGAAATATTCGTTGATAGAAAAGTTGTGTTGTGCCTTAGCTTGGACCGCTCGAAGACTCAGACAGTACATGTTGTACCACACAACGTGGCTGATTGCCAAGCTGGATCCAGACAAATACATGTTGGAAGCACCTTTTTTGTCAGGGAAGACGGCAAGATGGCAAGTTTTATTGTCAGAGTACGACATTGTATATGTAAGTCAAAAAGCTATCAAGGGCAGTGCAGTGGCTGAATTCTTAGCAAGCCGGGCAGTGGAAGATTATGAGTCGTTGAACTTTGACTTCCCGGATGAAGATTTGATGTATGTGTCGCAAGCAGATGAGATTCCCATGAAAAAGAAAGTATGGAAATTGTACTTTGATGGTGCATCTAATGCCATGGGGCATGGAATCAGTGTAGTGCTTATATCCCCAGAAGAAGATTATTATCCTTTCACTGCCAAATTGGATTTTGATTGTACAAACAATGCTGCCGAGTATGAAGCATGTACTATGAGCCTTCGTGCTGCAGTGGACAGAAAGATCAAAGTATTTGAAGTTTTCGGAGACTCAGCCTTAGTAATTTACCAGCTAAGAGGAGAACGAGAAACCCGAGATACAAAACTAATCCGATACCGAGAACTTATACTGAGTTTATTGGAGGAGTTTGAAGAAGTGAATTTCAAATACTTTTCTCAAGAAGAAAATCGGATGGCAGATGCTCTGGCTACTTTTTCATCAATGTTTAAAGTGAATGAAGGGGCTGAAGTTGTGCCAATAAAGATAAGTATATATGAGTCTCCTGCCCACTGTCTAAGTATTGAAGAAGAAGCAGATGGCCTTCCTTGGTATAATGACATCTTGCAGTACATCAAGAGTCAACAGTATCCAAAACAAGCAACAGAGAATGACAAGAGGACTCTGAGAAGGCTAGCAATGGGTTTTGTTCTAGACAGTGAGATTCTCTACAAGAAAGGAAAAGACCAAGTCTTATTGAGATGTGTCGGATCTGTTGAAGCTCGGAGAATTATAGAAGAGGTCCATGAAGGGATATGTGGCACTCATGCTAATGGTCACATGCTTGCTAAACAGATTATGAGGGCAGGTTACTATTGGTTGATGATAGAAGGAGATTGCATCAGTTATTCCCAGAAGTGCCATAAATGCCAGATATATGCAGATAAGATTCATGTGTCGCCATCATCGTTTCATGTCATGGCTGCACCTTGGCCTTTTTAATGTGGGGAATGGATATGATCGGGCCTATTACCCCGAAAGCTTCAAATGGACATCGTTTCATCTCGGTGGCCATAGATTATTTCACAAAGTGGGTAGAAGCTGCGTCCTATGCGAATGTAACAAAGTTGGTGGTATGCAGATTCGTTAAAAAAGAAATCATATGCTGTTACGGGTTGCCAACAAGAATTATTTCAGATAATGCTCTCAATTTGAACAATAAGATGATGAGAGAAGTGTGTACTCAATTCAAGATCACACGTCATAATTCGGCACCTTACGTTCCGAAGATGAATGGTGCAGTAGAAGCAGCTAACAAGAACATCAAGAAGATTGTCGAGAAGATGACCAATGTGTACAATGATTGGCATGAGATCTTACCGTTTGCTCTTCATGCATATCGTACTTCGGTCCGTACATCTACAGGGGCAACACCATTTTCTTTGGTATACGGGATGGAAGCAGTGCTACCTATTGAAGTTGAGATCCCTTCACTTCGGGTTTTGATGGAAGTTGGCCTAGAGGAAGCAGAATGGGTTAGAGCTCGTTATGAACAGTTGAATCTCATCGAGGAGAAAAGATTGAAAGCAGTTTGTCATGAGCAGTTGTATCAGAAAAGGATGATTCGAGCCCACAACAAGAAGGTTCGTCCCAGACAGTTTCGAGAAGGGGATTTGGTACTGAGGAAAATTCTCCCTATAGTGAAGGACCCGAAAGGAAAATGGGCTCCGAATTGGGAAGGACCCTATGTGGTAAAAATAGCTTTTTCTGGAGGAGCATTGATTTTAACTAGAATGGACGGGGAAAATTTTAGAAATCCCGTGAATGCTGATAAACTGAAGAAGTATTATGCTTAAAAAAATGTGTGTGATGCTGTGCACATGGAAATTCGAATGATTCCAAGTGTAAAAATAGAAATTCTATATATCTATTTCCCCTGATAATTTCTTTTCAAAGAGAATAGTCATGCTTGCTATGATAAATGGCCATCTTTCATATTCCTTTCACTAAGAAGAAATTATCCTTAGTCACCCCTTTGAGCCTTAAGAATTATTTCTTTCTTTAAACCTTGATCAAGGATCACCCTCTACAATGGAGGGCAAATGCGAGGAAAAATAAATAAAAAATCATGGAAAAAAAGAAAGCCATCGGAAAATGTGGCAAATGAAAGCCAACAAAGCAAAAAAAGAGAAGAAAAGAAAGTCCAAAAAGGAATGTTTCAAGAATAAGTTCTCCTTAGAAAATGATCTTTGATCCAATTACCCTTAAACACACTTTGGGCCTATTTTATCCTTTCTTTCTGAACCTAAACCTTAGCCTACATTACGTACTTTAAAAGCCCATTTTTATCAAGCATGGATATTTAATTTGAACGGTTATTCTCAGAATTCATCCCATCTTTTGAATTGATATTTTTACCTTCGAAGAATTTAGAATTCTCAGATGCATGGTAGAATACCAAAAAAAAATGAAAAAAGAATGTAAAAGGAGAAGTTTAAGCCGAAAACCCGCAAAGGGCGACTTAATATCGAATGGAGGATACTTGAGTTGAAAACCCGCAAAGGGCGACTCAAGTACTAATCAAAGTTTGAATCAATGCTCTGTGTAAATGGGGAGAAAGTATCTGACAATCAGAGGAAAGGGGAACAACTCAGTCTAATGTAACTACAGAAGCTAAGAGGTTACCCAAGTGAATTGCTCGTTCAAGAGAAATTTCAGATGGTTTGAAAAGGGAGGGGTCCAAGATATTTCGCATCCGGGGCATCTACAGCCTATAACCTTACATTTGTTTCTTATATCCTTGATATTTAGTTTTACTTTCAAACATTTCTTGCAATAAATTCTTGTTATCATTTTCATGACAATTTTTGCTTGATTCATATTCTCTTTCATATACTTTTGAGATGCATTATGGTTGTTATTAAATTGAATAATGATTAGTAATAAAAATCTTTAAATAAAGGGATTTCAAAGTATTACTAAGGAATAGATTTAAATCTTGGGAAAGGTTTGGAAAGTTCACCAAGAACAGAAAACAATGAACATGGTGGAAACTCCATCACGAAGTCAGAAAATCTGTGAACTTCAGCGAAAGACAGAAACTGAGACTGTTTGACAAGATATCTTGACTGAAGAATTCCTTAAGTGGGGCATCAATGAACAAATTGAAGACTCCGCCATGAAGTCGGATAATCTGTGAACCTCAAAGAACCATGGATTAAATCATGACACAGTCATTTTATTGCATTTATTCTTAGGAAACATACAAGCATTTGCAAAGCATGTCATTCTCATCATTGCATTTAGCTAACAGTGCAGAAATCAGGAAAACTTGGACTTCCCCTAAGTGAACTCGTTCTGTTTTTCAAACGAGTCGAATCCCGAGATCACCATCGAGGTACGTTTCCTTTCCAAATCAAACTCATTTTGCATTCTCAAAAAAGTCGAGCCTTGAGACCGTCATCAAGGTATTTTAGTCAAAGTTTTAAAGACCTTCGGCACCACCTTTAAAGACCTTCGGGCACCAGTTTTAAAGACCTTCGGGCACCAATTTTAAGGACCTTCGGGCACCAGCTTTTAAAGACCTTCGGGCACCAGTTTTAAAGACCTTCGGGCACTAGTTTTAAAAATCCTTCGGGCACCAGTTTTAAAGATCTTCGGGCACCAATTTTAAAGACTTTCGGGCACCAGTTTTAAAAACATTCGGGCACCAATTTTAAAGTCCTTCGGGCTCTAGGTTTTAAGACCTTTGGGCACTATTCTTAAGACCTTCGGGAACAATTTTTTCTTTTAAAATCGAACTCGTCTCCTTAAGATGGGTCGAGCCTTGATTAGTCAGGGAATTCATTTTAAGGACAAAATCTTCAATTTACAGATTCAAAAAAAATGATGAAATGATGAAAAAATGATAAGAAAAATGAAAAAGAAACCCTTCCCTTGCCTTCACATGTGATTTCACTGACCGTACAAAATTAGTGTTTGTTTATCTTTGCCTGATTCTCAGCAATAGCCAAAGAGGGGCAGCTGTAGACACCTAATTTGTCCAGACCACTAAAACAGGTATGTTTTCTTCCTAAATTTATGTTCAAAATGTAAAAAGACTTTTCTCATCCTGTAGGTGGTACTCCAAAACTTAGTTTAAGAGGGCAAGCATAAAAAGTCAAACTTGAAAAAAGTCAACCTCAAAAAATCAACCCAAAAAAGTCAAATGCTAAAATCAATATTTGAATTTCAGTTGAAAAATGGAGAAATAATTATGATAATCCGAGGTCTACATTGAAAGATATGGAGTTCGAAAGTTGGTTTATGAAGATTCAGTAGAAAGAAGACCATAATTTGGGAAATTTGGGGAAAAGTGCTTAAACGATTGAATTGATTGGAATTGAAGGTTGCAAATGAAAGATAAGCACTGAATACGGTTAATGGAGAAGCCACTTGAAAGAAAAGTCAATCCGGGAGAAAATCAAGAATTAGGGTTTTTGGTGGATTTCGGTGAAATCGGGAAGAATTACAGAAATGGCCCGACTTGGTAAGACAAAAGCCCCTAACGGATGAGGAATGGTTAAAAAGGGATAACCCAAGGGTCAATTTGAAGAAAATCTGAAAATCGAACTTGTTTTTGGGCAAAACCGGGTTTCGGAGGCAAAAGGGTAAAATTGGAAAATTTGGGAAAAATAGCAAATGGACTTCAAAAATTCTAAAAATTTGCAAATCTCATTCTTAAATAATTTGGAAGATATTGGCAAAATAAAATCTTGATTCGGAGTTCGTTTGCAAAATGGCCAAATCTCGGGTCTCTTATATAGAAATTCAAGAAGGAAAATCCTGAAAAAATAGCAAATGAACTCCAAATCTTCTAAAAATTTAAAAATCACATTTTTAAATTATTTTGAAGATATTGGTGAAATAAAATCTTGATTCGGAGTTCGTTTGCAAAATGGCCAAATCACGGGCCTCCTATGCAATAATTCAAGAAGATAAATCCCGAAAAAATAGCAAATGGACTCCAAAAATTCTAAAAATTTGCAAATCTCATTTTTAAATTATTTGGAAGAGATTATAAAATCTTGATTCGGAGTTCGTTTGCATAATGACCAAATCCCAGCCCCTATGCAGTAATTCAAGCAGATAAATCCCAAAAAAAAATACCAAATGAGTTCCAAAAATTATGAAAACTTCCAGATCACACTTTTAAATTATTTGGAAGATATTGGTGAATAAAAATCTTGATTTGGAGCTCATTTAAAAAATGGTAAAATGTAGGGGCATGAAAGGGCATTTTTGGAAAAAATCTAAATAAATAGCAAACGGACTCAGAAAATTTTGAAAACGTCCAAAATTCAATATTTTATTATTTTGAAAGTATCAAAAAAATAAAATTTGAATTTGGAGTCCGTTTGCCATTTATTTGCATCCAGAGGGCAAAATGGTCATTTTACCCAAGCAACCGAAAAGGGCTTCTTTTGGCCTTCAAAAAATCAGACTTGGGCTGGAAAAGAGAGTGCTGGCCTACCAAGGCCCAAAGGAAAAAGGAAGCTTCTGATTTTTCAATCAAAAGGCCAAGAATTAAGAGTTAGTTAGTGATTTTTTTGATCAAGCCATTGTTATTAAGCCACATAGGCCAATGCATGAAGAGGGAGAGTGTCAATATTATTCTTGAACAGCTGTAATTATGGACAGCTGATACACTAATCTAAAGGTGATAATTTCATGATTTTTCACCTTGAATCACTAGCCCTTGGATGGAAATTGGTTGGAATCAAAATGACAACATCCTAGGAGGAGAGAGGTTTGGTTCGGCCAGCACTTAAAAGAGAGGCAGAAATTTCATTTTCACTACTTCATTTTTTAGATTTCTTCTTGGTTTTGCTTAGTTTTTTCTCTCCTTGGTTGAAAGCAAAAAGAAAAAGTTTAGAAAAGAAAGGAAAGGAAAGTTTGAAGAGATAAAGCTTGAAATATAGCTTCTTGAGGTTGGTTTTAGCACCAACTCTTGCACTTTCTTGATTTTCCATTCTTGTTTTTTCTATTTTGATTATTATTTGGTGAGTTTTCTTTATAAATAAGTGTTTTTTTTATATTCCTTTTAAGTTCTTTCTTCATCTTTTTCTGAAACAAGTTAATCTATATTTTTTTCTTATTTTCTTACTATGGCCGAATGGCCTATATTTTTTAGTGTTGCTGTTTTGTTTGATTTCTCATGTTATTCATGTTATTTTCTGTAGTCTTGATGCTTTAAATATTCTTCTACTATATATACTTGAGGCTTGTTTTAATTTGATTGCTTGTTTGTTGTCATTTATAAGTTTATTATCATGTTCTTGCTTTTTTAATTTTCAGTTTCCATAATGTTTAAATTTGTTGATGTTTTAGTTCAAGTGTATCAAGTGTTTGTCAAAATGCCATGCTTGTTGGAGCTTGAAGCCATTCGGCTACTCCATATGTTTTACATTATGTGCATTTTTGCTATGTTAGTTAATAGGATTGCATTTGCATGACATTTGTTTGAGTATTTAGATTAAGTATACCAAGTGTTTGTGAAAATGCCATGTTTGTTGGAGCTTGAGGCCATTCGGCTACTCCATGTGTTTTACATTGTATGTGCATTTTGGCGATGTTAGTTGATAGGTTTGCATTTTCATGACATTTGGTTGAGTTTTTGGTTTAAGCATGCCTTGTGTTTGTGTTATTGCCATGTATGTTTTAGTTATTAGGTTTGGTTTATTTTGCCATGCATGTCCATGCATTTTAGACCTAGGTTGCATTAAATGCCATGCAAGTTCATTTAGGTCTAGGTCACTATATTGATGCCATGCATTTTTTCATGACATTTGGGTTTAAACTAATGCATTTCATGCATCATATTTGCTGTATTGTTTCATGCATTTCATGTTCATGCCACTTGACTAATGACTTAGGCCAATTAATGGTTCAAAGTCATGCTTTCTTGAGCATACTTGTGGAAAATTAAGGTTTGTCAAATTGATTATTCTACCTTTGTGATTTTTTTTACTTAGCCAATTTTTGTCTAACTTTTAAAAAGTCCTAGCTACTGTTTGTGAGTCATTTTGTGAGTCTTAAATACTTTTACTTTGATTTTTAAATGATTTTATCAAAGGCAAAAATGTATTTTGGCAAAACAGTTTTTTCACCCAGTACTCATACTTTCCCGATTTTTTTTGGCATCCATCTTTAATCATAAAATTAAGCTGGTTTTTTCCCGTGTATTTTTATATGTCCTAAGTCTCCAGTACTGTTTTTAGATTTTTTCAAATTTTTTACAATAGGATAAAAATCGTGGATTAAAACTGGAGAGTGGAGTCAGAATTGAATTGGAAGGAAAATCATTTTTCTGTTTTGGTTAAGTTACCTAGAGGGGGCTGATTAGGAAGTTTAGCTACTGACTTAGGGTAGTTTATTAACTTTTTTAAATTCTAAAAATGATTTTTTTAGTATCGGGCTAAGGGTGGTCAAGTCCGGGATTTTAAACTTAGGAAATTATAGCCATTTAAAAAGGGTTTAGCTAAGTTTTTATTTTTTAATCTAAGCTTTTCAAAATTGTTTTCAAACAATCATAAAGTATTTTGGTTTTAGAATATTTAATTTGACATATTTTCCTAAGGTAGCCGGATATCTTTTTAGATATACGGATTTCCATAATTAAAGGAAAAAATACATTTTCATGCATTGCATTTTCCATATTCATGCATTTTATATAATATATGATTTTTGCTATGATAATTCCTATGGTATTGTTATTATTTTGATTTATATGTTATATTGTTTATTATATGGTTTTGAATATTTCATAATATCCTATGCTTTTTATTTAGTTATTTTTTGTTATATTATTTAGCATATACTATGTTCATGCATTATTATTTTCATTTTTATTTCCATGCATATTATATGATAGCATTATTTTATATTCCATGTCATTTAAATTATATGCCATATCATTCATATTTGCCATGTCATTCAAATTGTTTCATTTCATATGGAATATATTATGTTACTTAGGTCATTTCATTTCATGTAGAATATATTATGTTACCTAGGTCATTTCATTTCATTTAGGATATATTATGTCATTTAGGATATTTTATTTCATTTAGAATATATCATATGATTTAGGATATTACATTTCATATAGAATATATTATGTTACCTAAGTCATTTCATTTAGAATATATCATATAACTTAGGATATTTCATTTCATTTAGAATATGCTAAGGTATTTAAATTATATCATATCATTTAGGTTGCATTATATTATTTAGATTTTGCTATGTCATTTTATTTATGTCATGCATATACATATTCATATCTCTTAAAATGTTTTCAAAAAGGTAATGATTTTCAATAAAATAAAGATATTCTCGAGTTAAAATAATTCATGTGTTCTCTGCCGGGTTTGCTGGGGAGGATATCATCAATTATCATGAATAACAGAATATCTTCTTTAAAAAGAGAATGATTCGGAAAGTTTTCCAAAATTAATAAAAATTTCTATATTTTGCCACGTTTGTTGGAGAATATAGAAAAATTTTGAATTTATAAATTCTGGATCATTTTCAATTAAAAAATTGAATTATTTTTCTTTAAATTGGGAATTAACTTGAAATACTAAATTTAAAATCGACTTTTTTACCGAGACTTGAGATAACACATAATTAATAAGGTATCGTTTTATACGGCATTATGGGGGTGCTAATCCTTCCCCGCACGTAACCGAGTCCCGAACCCGTTTCTTTGATTTCTCTGGTTTAAAACGCAGACTTGAAATTGGTTTTAAAAATGTTTTAATTAATTTTTAAAATATTTTATAAAATCGGTTTTAATAGGTGGCCGATCACACCTAGCTAAAAAAGATTGGTGGCGACTCCATGTCTTTTTTCAAGGTCATTTTCAAAACCTTCATTTTTCTAGAGGAATTAAGTCGAATTTTCCTCGGGTTTTTTTAATGTCACACTTAACAAATAATAAAATCTTGCGATGAGACTTGTTATTTTTTTAGGTTGCGACATACATCATATGCATTCTACATAACTTTGCCTCTAAATGTCATGCGATCAAGTTTTAAAGCATCCAGATAACATAACACCTAATAAAGTAAGACCCACTTTCCATAACTCAAACATGTTCATACATAAGTTTGACCTTAAGTGACTCAACAAGCCTCCGAATGGAAGAACTTTGGTTATCTTGTTATGATGGTGGAAGGCAACTTATCATGCATAACATGGACTCAATATAATTTAATGAGGGATTTAATTTAACTTTTATATAGGTCTCATTGATTTTATACTTAATTGACATGCATAGCATTAATTCAATTACATACATCGCATATACATAATTCAAAGTAAATCTATCACATGCAATCTACTAAGATAATTATGGACTTTATTCTAGTCTAGTTTCCTTGAGCCTTTAGGAAACTAGTTGGTTAAATTCCTAGGGGATACCATACATAGTCTTCAAAAGCTTTGTTGGTAATCTCCTTGGTCGCTTCTTCTTGGCGCCTTGTCTCCTTACAAACTTGGAATTTACATAAATTCTTCTTCCTGTCCTAAATCTATATCTATAAAGAATATAATAGTTGCATTGCTTTATCTAAAACCTCGAGTTACATTAGAGGGGAGTTAGATGAGAAGGGAATTTACAACTTCGAAATAAAAAAAGAGAAGGCATGGTGCGCAGACCCTATTTATAAAATACTAATAAGAAAATTCAACCATACATTCCCTAGTCATACTAAGGTCTAGTCCATAATCATCCTTCATGCATACATAATCATATTATAAGCATGAAACAAAACATGCATAGTCAATATCACCTGATGATCTTGTATACTATTTGCATAAATATAACAAAATAAATTTGAGACATTTTATCAAATCATTATAGCAATTTCGGTTCCACCATTAAAACACTTCTAAAAACATCTTAACAATTAAGAAAGCTATCTTGAAATCGGACTTTACCTAACTTTTAGGTTGCTTGTCTTAATTAGGACAAAACATTCTAGCATGCTCAAAATCCTAAACCTTTAGGACTTCTATGTTCGTCTTATACCAAATCTTTAAGTTTATAATCCATCCTAACTCTTTAGGAACTTAAAGTCTTATTAGGTAACTATTACCTAATTATACTACATGTTTCTCCTAACCTTTAGGATTCACACTCCCTCTAGGAAACAGTTTCCTATTAGAGCAGGACTCTAACTCTTAGTGTCCTAGGCGCAAGCAATCTCTTAGGCCATCGAATGGTCGTAGCTAGCCTATGATCAGACTATTGTATGCCATCTACTGTGGCTAATAGATGCCCTAAAATATCTTAATGGTCTCCCCTTACAGCTGCACTCAATTAGGCAACAATTGCCTCTTTGGTGCCACAGTTCGGCCTACTAGCGTGCAGCAACAATTGCCACTTTATCCAGTCATGTTCCATGCCAAAACAAACCATCATAGATGAATCATATTCACCTTAGATGCTGTCCAAAAATCCTAGCAAACATGTGGAACGTTTCCACACTTATGCTCGAATTTTATGGCATGCAAACACCTACAAAACAGTCCAGAAAATTTCAGCATTGTAGTAACAATGTTTCATGTCCAAAAACAACTTTGCTTAAACGTTTTAAGCTCAAATCAATTTTGTAACTTCAATGGCAGCATATAATATAAAATTTTCAGATCTAAAACATCTATAAAATCAATTTTATATCATCCCCAAATCATCTTACAAAACTTCTCAAAACTATGTTTTTGACATCAAAACTTGTCGAGTTTACTAAGACATGTCATGGCTTTAATCCTTGTTGATTAAAACAATTATAATCTACCGTTTAAACAATTTTAAACATGATTAAAGTCATTATATAGCTGCTATCCATATTTAACAAAATAAAGAAAACAACTTTTCTTTTCAAACATAGGAACCGAAATCATGCCAAAATCAATACACAACACAATAACTTGTATATCACCAAGATTGACATGCATAAACCTCATGTAAACTACAGAACCTTGGCTTTGATACCACTATTGGGAATATACTACCTCGGGCTCATGCAAAAACATGATAATCAAAGTGCAATGGAAATAAACAAAGAAGCACCCGAAGTACAACAGGATCTTAGGCTTGTGTTTGCATAGGTTTATAACATTCAAAAACAATTAAATTACCCATATGATTTAGAAGTTACCTACTTAAGATATCGTAACCTTAAATTGCATATCCAAATCTCAAATAGCTTTTGAATCCAAGAACTACAAAGCTTCCAACTCGATCAAGACCACAAGAAGCAAAATTGTCCTTCCTCTAAAGCTAGTCCACACGAACAGTTGATGGATCCTTCTCTAAGGTATGGCGATTCACTTGTGCTAGCAAACTGATCCTAAGATCACAATTAAAAGATCTATCTATTGTTTTTTTCTTCCTAAACCAATCTCACTCAACAAGTTGAAGAAGTGGCAAGAAAACACCAAGAGGAAGAGGAATTGCGGCAAGCACAAATCTTGCAGAGAGGTGGCGATATCACTATTTTCCTAAGCTAGGATTCTCATCTTGAAACAAAACTTTTTCTCAAGCAAAATCAGAATATCTCAAGTAGAATGAATGTCCCAGGTTGCTGCTCAGCCTTTATATTTGATATATAAGAAGGCGCAAACCCTGATCCCCTCTCCCTAAGCTTGGCCGACCCCTGTAGCTTTTTGCACAAGATTTTCATTAATCCACTTGGACTTAAACTATTTAATTCTAAGATGGATCAATAGGCCCATTATATTATCTAATAATATCAATGGTCCACCAATCTTGGTGCCTTAAGTTAGGCCAACCATCCTTAGTGGACAGTCCTAAATTAGAATAGTCTCTTTGGACCTATTTTAATTTATCATGCTATTTTTGGATAGGTTAATTTCTAAACGAAAGTAATTTAATTCTCAACTAAATTTCTTTCTCCTCATGAACAATTCATGTCATTAATCTATTAATATCATCTCATGACATTATTCCAATATAGCACAGTCATTCAAAATTCACCTTGTACATCACTATGTCAAAGTCGACTATACTAGTTTATATAAGATTTCTTTATTCCTCTTATCTCATTAAGACATTGTCTTTGGATTTCTCAAATCTCAATTATGTCTTAATCTTTCTTAATTAAGCTTTGATGCACCCAAAAGAGTGTATCTTATTTAACCTTGCACTAAAAAGATCAATTGTAAGTATAGTAGTTAGCAAGGGTCGAGTCCTCAGGGATTGGGTTTTAGTTTATAAGTTAATAGTTTAAAACTTAAATTCAAGAACAATAAAAGAAAAGGGGTTTTTGAAGCCAGATTTAAACTAAAGTAAATAATAAGAATAAGATGCAAGGCGGTATAACCAGCCAATAAAAATATATATACTAAATTAGGCGGTATAACCAGCCAATAAAAATATATATACTAAATTAGGCGGTATAACCAGCCAATAAAAATAAAACAAAGTTAATATACAAATTAGGCGGTATAACCAGCCAATAAAAATAAATATAAAAAATAAGCAAACTAAAAGTAAGAAAACAAATAAGTAAGAAGAATCAAATATGAAAAAATATGGTTAAGGTTTCATTCTCCACCACTAGACATCATTAAGAATCAATTTCAGATCTATCAATATCAACCAACTATCAAAGTTAACAACCGTAGATAACAACAAGCTCTGTTACCCCAATCTTTCCTTAGTTTGTCGTTAAATAGAACAAGCTCTCTATTTAATCTCTAACCATTAAACAACCTAGAATAAGCTCTCTAAATTCAATTTAATGGCAGCTTTATGATAAGAAAGATAGGTTGATCTAAGCAACAAACACATAAGCTCGGATTGTTCAACTTAGGTTATGTTCCACTTTGCAATTATTGAAAACTTGACCATAATCATTAATCATAAATTGCCACTTATGAATAGGAAATCAAGACAATTACACGGATCAAGACTCCTAAACTAGCAATAGATAATTATCAAGATCTATCTAGTTGTACACCTAAATAAATCTAGACAACATCATGAACAATTCTTGTAGAAGAACATAAGCAACTTTGATAGAAAATTAATGATAGATAGAATCTGAAAATCAATCACAAAACATGTCTAGGGCTTTGAAATCACCCTTAACCAAATAGAAGTTTAGCCTAGCATAGGCATTATAAACATAAACATAAAATTAAAGAAAATCTAAGAAGAAAATAAAAGAAAGAAAGAAGAAGAGGAAGAATATTAATTATCCAACCTCTTGCTCTCTCTAAAGAAAAAGAAAACTAGAGAAAAGAAAGAAAACTAGAGAAAAGAAAGAAGAAGAAAACTTAGAGAATTTTATTAAAATGGCTAATATCCTACCTATGTACAATATGATCCTCTACAATCATCCAAGGCCCTCTATTTATACACATTTTGGAAGGCTAAATGACAAGAGACAAGCTTTACAAATTTCAAAGGTAGGTATAATAGGTGGGTGAATTTTTCTAACAATTTTCGTCATATTGTATGACAATTTTGATCAGCCAACTTGATGGTCGATTTCGTCAATGTTAGAGGCCTGATCTGATCACATGGTCTTCTAGACAAAGGTTCCCGTATCAGTTACGGATCCATAGCCATTGGAATCAGCTCATTTGCTAATGTGGATAAGCAGATATGGGCAAAATACGAAAACAGGTCAGCACAGACGTCATTGCACATCAGCCAACTTGATGGTCGAGTTCGCTAGGGAAAACGACTCCGTTTCAAGAAGTATAAAACATGAAAAAGATAGATATGCCTCTTAGCTTTGCACGGCTACAAATTTCAGCCTTATTGCTTCAGTGAAACTCCAGATATAGCTGATATGGAAAACTGTGTCGGAACTGGAACTGAACTGGATTTACCCTTAATTCTAGTAATCTGAAATCACTCAAAGAAACTTGTGAAAAACACCAAATTACATAAAAATATAAAAGATCATAAACACAATTAGACTAAACAATAATAACTCGTATTTGACACAAAACAATAATAAAACATAACTAAAAACTATATAATTATACGAGTTATCACACCCCCACACTTAGATTGTTGCTAGTCCCTAGCAACGACTCAATAAAAATAAAATAAGAAAATCTAATCTAATCCACTTTCGTAGGAAATCACGGTGGCACTTAGCATGTGACACAAGCCTTTAAACCGCTAGGTGTCCCTAGTGGACGAGTTTAGTCTCGTGAGGGTTTACTAGAACGATACCCACAAACATTGAAAAATTAAAATATAAATAAACTTCATATAAATAAACTACATATACTAAAAATATTTACTCCTAATCCTTTCAATACAAATTAGAGACAATATTTGAACAAGTCTTATAAACTAATCAATAGCTTAAAAAATTTCACAAAAAATCATGCTTGAATGTAAATTGTTTGAGTTAAGCCAATATTAGCATAACATATCTCAATCAAAATAGTGCATGTTCAAATTTAATCTCAACTTCTCACATGGGATACTCTCTTGATTTTCACTCTTTAAAGTAGTGGTAAAGTGTTTACACTCAATCAATCTCATGAAAACACTTCTACCATATGCTTGCTTGTCCACCTATTCTCCACTAAAAGATCATGCAACTTCATAAATCAAGAGGTCTTTAATCAAGGTTGTAATGGGGCCAAGGGGTTTGTAATGTGGTTGAAGAACAAAAGGATAAAGATATCACAAAGGTTCCAAAGAGTTCATAAAGTTTAGAGACATAAAAAGATTATACAAAGAAACTTCTCAAAACTCTTTACAAGTACATAGTCACCTAGGCTAAATATTCATGTTGAGCCTTTGCTTCATTCTAACCAACTTTGTAACATCTTTTTCTTTACTTTAACTAGAAGTTCAAGAGAAGATTTTTTTTTTTTTTTTTTTTGAATATGGGAATGTATTTAACAATGATCCCTTTCTTTTTCTCTTGACTTTTTCTTTTCTTCCCCTACACTTATCTTTTGTTTCTAACCCAAATTTTCAACTAAAAATATCCCTTGTTTTTTGCAATATGTCTCAAAATATATAATCCATCTTTAGAACAAGGGTAAGGATATAAGTATATTTAGGTTAGGGACAAGTTATGGTTACCAAAGAGATAGCTTATTCAATGTAGGCTCAAATTGGTTCACTAAGGGTGTGTTCTCTTGGAACATCAATAAGAGATGGCTGTTTGGCCCTGGCTAAAAATCCTAATGCCTCTATCATATTCATGTTGTCACATGCATCAATATAGTCTCAAACGGTTTAAAGCAAGTTCTAGAGAATCATGTAATCATAAGAGCACTCAAGAAAGAAATTAGATTGATTTGTATAATGCATCAATCATTTTAGGCTCAAAAACTCACAATGATGATTATACAAGTCAGTTTTAAGTCTAAACATGCTTCTTTCTCAATCAACATATCATATTAACATTGGCTCATAAAAATTAGTATCAAGCTTAATTCTCATGAAAATCTTCTCACTAGTAACCAGTTTAGACCTATGCAATTCATATCTCATCATTGTATTAAAAAGGAACTAAAACACACTAAAAATAATAATAATAAAGACTCAAAAAAAAATAGTAGACAAAAATAAAAGAAATCCTAAATCATTCCCCCCACATTTAATTCTTACATTGTCCTCAATGTAAGTCTATTAACCCAAATGAAAGAATCATGTGTAAGAGAAAAGAACTAATAACATAAGAATAGAAATAACTATGACTCAAAACAAAAGAAACTCATGCAACCTAAATAATCCTAAAATACTAAACAAAAATTAACAAGTAAACATAAAAAATAAAAATAAAAACAATAAAAATAAAAATAATAAAAGAAAAAGGAAAAGAAAGAGAAAGCAAATCTGAATATGGAAGGTTAGTAATTTCATCTTTAATTGGGCTGCCTTCCCAATTAACACTTGAGTTAGTGTTTTGAATCTAACCAACACCCTTTCTTGGCTTTTTAGGCTTGTCAGGCTCATACATGAAATTTCCCAAATTTATGCGTTTGAGAGGAAGCTTTCTTTGCACAACAGTGGATGCATTCTCCATTACAAGTATTATTCCATCATCCTTGGTGGTGCATATCTCATCGAGGAATGGTGCATCTTTTGGTACTTGTTGAATGACATCCACAAACAAATTGTTTAAGGTTTCCAGCGTGTCTTGTTCATGTTCATCCTCCTTGAACTTTGCGAATCTACTAGGAAAAGGTGGAGAAGAAACATTAGTAAAAATTGGAATCTCAAACGTTACCTCAGGTGCCGAAATACTCTTATTTGTATTTGTGGCTTCATTATCCTCAAGAATAGAATCCATCTCTAATTCTGTCTCATCCTCATCTTGTTCCTCATTCCTCAAGGTCACAATAGTAGTATTCTCCTTTGGGTTAATCATTGTTTGGGCAGAGAGTTCTTCAGATCTTTGTGCTACCCATACCACCATACTACTAGCCAATAGGCTCATTTGCCTTTCCAAACTCCGGATGCTTGCCCTTGTTTCCTGTTGAAATTGCAAAGTATTAGTAACAAGAGAATCGACAAGATCTTCTAAAGAAGTACCTGAGTTTTGAGTCATATGTGGTGGTTGAAGAAGATCTGGTTCTTGAGACCATGATTGGTTGAAGCTAGATGGATGAGTGTAATTGGCATAAGGATCTACTTCTTGGTAATTTTCTGAGTAGCCATAATTAGTATGATCCCACCATCCCTCATGGTAAGTGTTTGAGTAATGATCATACAGTTGGTCTTGGAACACTTGATGGCCTTGACATCCTCCCATGGCCAATTGTTGAACTGGGTAGGTGAGATTGGCTTGTTGATTTTCCATGTTCATGTATGCCACCAACTCTTCAAGTGTTAGATTGCTCAATTCCATTGTTTTTTTTTTTTTTTTTTTTTTTTTTTAATTTGAAAAGAAAAACTTGTATGTACAACAAAATAAAACTAATTAGAACTGAAAATAAGAATAAACCAAGTAACAAATAAACTAAAGAAAGCAATCCCCGGCAACGGCGCCAAAAATTTGATGCACCCAAAAGAGTGTATCTTATTTAACCTTGCACTAAAAAGATCAATTGTAAGTATAGTAGTTAGCAAGGGTCGAGTCCTCAGGGATTGGGTTTTAGTTTATAAGTTAATAGTTTAAAACTTAAATTCAAGAACAATAAAAGAAAAGGGGTTTTTGAAGCCAGATTTAAACTAAAGTAAATAATAAGAATGATAACTCGTATAATTATATAGTTTTTAGTTATGTTTTATTATTGTTTTGTGTCAAATACGAGTTATTATTGTTTAGTCTAATTGTGTTTATGATCTTTTATATTTTTATGTAATTTGGTGTTTTTCACAAGTTTCTTTGAGTGATTTCAGATTACTAGAATTAAGGGCAAATCCAGTTCAGTTCCAGTTCCGACACCTTTTGCCATATCAGCTATATCTCGAGTTTCACTGAAGCAATAAGGCTGAACTTTGTATCCCTGCAAAGCTAAGAGGCATATCTATCTTTTTCATGTTTTACACTTCTTGAAACGGAGTCGTTTTCCCTAGCGAAATCGACCATCAAGTTGGCTGATGTGCAATGACGTCTGTTCTGCACCGTTTTGGTATTTTGACCATATCTCCCGATCCACGTGCGCAAATGATCTGATTCCAACGGCTATGGATCCGTAACTGATAGGGGTATATTTTTCTAGAAGACCATTTTATCAGATCGAGCCTCCAACATTGACAAAATTGACCATCAAGCTGGCTGATCAGAATTGTCATACAATATGACGAAAATTGTTAGAAAAATGCACCCACCTATTATACCTACCTTTGAAATTTGTAAAGCTTGTCTCTTGTCATTTAGCCCTCCAAAATGTGTATAAATAGAGGGCCTTGGATGAGTATTGGGATACATTGATACATTGGTAGGATAGCCATTGTAATAAAATTCTCTAAGTTTTCTTTTTCTTTCCTTTCTCTAGTTTTCTTTTTCTTCTTACATTTCTTTTCATTTTATTCATATCTAGTATGTGTTTCTAATCATATTGTTGAGGTGATGAGGTGAAGCTCTTGGTAAATGCTAAGGTTAGTCTCTTAAACATGAGCTAAAATGAATCATCATTTATAAGCACTAGCATAGATAATATTTTCTTTTGGTTTAAAATCATACTTGCAAAGTAGAGATCTTGATTCATTATTGACAATGAAAATGGCACAGTAAATGCTTGGTTTCATAACCTTGATTTGTTGTAGACATATACCTTGGCATAAGGAATGCTTGGACTCTTTTTATGAGTTTTGAGGACACCAAATGAACATAATATCATATGCTATGGACGTTGGACAATTTGGACTGAATTGCTAAACCTTCCGATTGGAACCTCCCTTATGTGTGGATTTCAATTGTGTAATAAAACAAGATTAATCTTAGCATAACACCAAGAGTGGATTCTCTAACCTCAACATCCTTTCTTATTGTTTTTTATATTTTGTTTAATTTCTTTTATGTTATTTTATTTATTTTGTTCTCTAATATCTTGTTTATTTTGTTTTGTTGTTGATTCCCTAATATCTTGTTTACTTTCTTTTTCTTATATATTTATAAACTTATACTTACTAATACGCTTCCCTGTGGTTCGACCTCGGACACCCGAGAATTTATTACTTGAACATAACCTGCACTTGGGTTTACGACTCTTAATTGAGTTTCCATCAAGTTTTTGGCGCCGTTGCCGGGGAAGCAATACTAAGTATATAAGTTTATAAGTATATTTATTTTCATTGGCTGGTTATACCGCCTAATTTTGTATATATTTATTTTTATTGGCTGGTTATACCGCCTAATTTTGTATATATTTATTTTTATTGGCTGGTTATACCGCCTATTTTGTATATTAATTTTGTTTTATGCTTGTTTGGCGACGTGATTTTAGATCTCGTCGTTTAGTTAGATTTTATTGTGAAACTTTTTCAGGTAATCTTTCTAATACAACTCCTACCATGGCTGACAATGAAAGTGTTCATGCTGAAGATGAGAACAGAGAAGTACGCACCATGCGTGACTACTTGCAACCAACTCGAAGCTCATCACCCTCTTGTTTTATTTTTCCTCTCAATGCAAACAACTTTTGTTTTAAACCAGGTATGATAGCTTTGCTTCCAAATTTCCATGGGTTAGAATCGGAAAGTGCTTACTCGTTTCTAAAAGACTTCGAAGATGTATGTGTCACCTTTAATGACCAACAATGTACAAATGAAATTGTCAAGCTAAAATTATTTCCTTTTTCTTTAAAAGATAAAGCAAAAATTTGGCTTCATAATTTAAAACCAAGGTCAATTGGCACATGGCAAGAATTACAAACTGAGTTTCTAAAGAAATTTTTCCCAGCACATAAAACTACTGCTTTGAAAAGACAGATTCAAAATTTCAATCAAAATCAAAATGAAGCATTTTTTCAGTGCTGGGAGCGTTTTAAAGATTTGTTAAGTTCTTGTCCACATCATGGTTTTGAAAAATGGCGTCTTATTAGTTTCTTTTATGAAAGTTTAACTCCCGAAACTAAACAATTTGTTGAAACAATGTGTAACGGTGAGTTTCTAGAAAAAGAACCTGAAGAAGCCTTTGACTACTTAGACCATTTGGCAGATAACTCTCAAGCCTGGCACACAGATAATTCCTCTGAAAGTTCCAATAGATCTAATGTTGTTTCTAACAGAGGAAAATATCATTTTAGTCAAGAAGATGAGATAAAAGCTAAAGTAGCTAATTTGGCTAGAAAGATTGAAGCCATGGAACTTAGAGAAGTAAAAGAAGTCAAAACGGTTAAAAATGAAGAAAGTTGTGGAATTTGTGAAATCATGGGACACCCCACTTCTGAATGTCCAAACATTCCCATTCTTAAAGAAGCGTTGCATGATCAAGTAAATTCCATAAACACATTTAAAAAGCCTTTTCCTTCTCCTTACTCTGAAACGTATAACCCTGAATGGAGAAATCATCCCAACTTCAGTTGGCGGAATAATAATCATGTTCAGGTACCACAATCTCAAAATCCGGGCAACACTTTTTCCTATCAACCTTCACGTGTACAAACCTTGGAAGAGACATTGCAAGCATTCATGCAAACACAAGCAAATGTGAATAACCGGACTTCACAGGACATCAATGAGATCAAAAACACCTTGTCCACATTGACAGCTTCATTACGCACTCAAGAAAAAGGTAAGTTTCCTGCTCAACCTCAGCCTAACCCTTCTACTCAATGTCTTGTTTCTTGCTCCAATGAAACTCAACAGGAAAATGCCAGTTCTATCACAACTCTTCGAAGTGGAAAGGCAATTGACAAAAAGATTCCATCAAAAGACCAAGATCCTCCTTCCCCTCCGAAAAGTAATGGTAAGGATGATGGTAAGTCTGAACTTCTTGAAAATTTGGACAAAGAAAAAGGTATGCATCCTGCTCCTTTTCCTCAAAGGTTGCAAACAATAAAGAATTTGAATCAAAATGCAGAAATTTATGAACTTTTCAAACAAGTTAAGATTAACATTCCTTTATTGGATGCAATCAAACAAGTTCCATCTTATGCTAAATTTTTGAAGGACATGTGCACAGTTAAAAGGAAACATAATGTAAAAAAGAAAGCATTTCTGACGGAAAGTGTGAGCTCAATCATTCAGCACCTTACTCCACCAAAATTCAAAGATCCTGGATGTCCAACAATCTCATGCATCATTGGAAACACTAGAATAGAACGTGCATTGCTTGATCTTGGTGCTAGTGTTAATCTTTTGCCTTTTTCTGTTTATCAACAGTTAGGTTTAGGTGAACTCAAGGAAACACCTGTTACACTTCAACTAGCTGATCGTTCTGTAAAAATACCTCGAGGGATAGTTGAAGATGTTTTGGTTCAAATTGATAATTTTTACTTCCCTGTTGATTTTATTGTTTTGGACACACATCCTGTTTCAAATCCAAATGTTCAAATTCCTGTTATATTAGGCCGTCCATTTCTTGCAACTTCTAATGCTCTGATAAATTGCAGGAATGGTAATTTGAACATTTCTTTTGGAAATATGACTTTAGAATTAAATGTGTTCAACATTTGCAAGCAACCTGGTGATGATTCAGAAGTACATGAAGTGGATTTCATTGAAGAACTTGTTCATGAACATCTCACCACTACCACATTCCATGATCCTTTAGAAGCTTATTTAATTGAATGTGAGTTTGATAATGCTTCAGAAATTTCACACACTGATTCTTTGTTAAATTCTTTTCAGGTTAAGCATTGTTGGAAACAAAAGTTTGAGGAACTTCCATCACTCACAAATGTCACTGTACCATCAACTATTGAACCACCCAAGCTGGATTTAAAACCATTGCCATCCGAGCTAAAATATTCCTTTTTGGGTGAGAATGAAACTTTTCCAGGCATAAATGAACTTGAGGAACTCAGAAAAGATGCATATGAGAATTCTAAAATTCATAAAGAAAGAACTAAAGCCTTTCATGACAAGTTAATTTCAAGAAAAACATTTGATGTTGGGCAAAAAGTTCTACTTTATAATTCTAGACTTCACATATTTCCTGGTAAGTTGAGATCAAGATGGATTGGCCCATTTGTGGTTAAGCATGTGTATCATTATGGAGCAGTTGACATTGAGAATCCTCAAAATGGTAACGTATTCAAGGTAAATGGACAAAGACTCAAACTCTTTTTGGAAAATCATGTTACTCAAGAAGAGGTTGTTTTTCTTTTTGATCCTTGTTTTGAAAATAACTAGATGTAAATATAATTTTTACTAATCTTCAAAAAAAAAAAAAAAAAAAAAAACATTTTTTTTAACCCCGGTTAAATGGCGGATAACGGTACTCCGTGATTATTTAAGTCGGTTCCATCAGCTACCCACAAAACTGATATTGTATATAAATTTCTCTTTCAATTTCTTTTTCATTTTTTTTTCAAGATGGATGATATTCTCACAAGATTGCAGAAACGATTTCCTCCTTTTCCTCGGAATATTTTACTGAAGCTTTACCAAGTTCGATTTGAAAGATTAAGAATGCTTATGCACAAAGGGATTCCTGAAGACATACGTTGGATAATTGAAGCCAAGGTACGTGAAGATGAATATCTTCCTGTTTTGCATTTACCAGGTACAGGTAGAAGCACTTATGCAAAGAAGCGACGAGCAAAGCGCATGAGTTCAAATTGCCACAAGTGTGCACGATGGACGTGTAACGGTAAATGTCGTTCTATTGGGATTCCGTCCTCTAATCGAGATGATAAAATTGAATTCATTAAGGATGGACTGAGTAAGGAGAATTTGGGTAATATCCAACTTTCTCTTGAGACGCATCCTAGTGGAGACGTACAAAGAGAAATTCTTGATTTATGGTCGCAATTCCAAAGGGAATGGCAACATCTTGGGAATCTGATGTTAAAAGACCCTGTTTGCCAGCTTGTAAGAAAACTGGATGGGAAGCATATCCTCGACTCATAGAAGGCGTTTAAGCCGTTTCTGGACGTAAAACCAGAGGAAGATGTGAGCCACAATCACAACTACAATAAATGACTTCTCAGCTTTTGGTTTGATTTGCAATAATTTCATTTCGGTTTAATTTACTGTTGTTCGATTTGTGTAATTATTCTCGTATTTTTTGCATTGGACTTTTACGGTTGATTTTTCTTCTCTTTTTGATTTTCTTCCTGAAATCACGCAAAAATCTTTTGTTAGGTTAACATTTTCTTCTGACAGGTCAAATACACTTTCGGCAACATTATCTAACATTTTGTTTGTTGTGTCTCAGTTATAATAAGTGGTTAGCAACCTCTGCAGGTAATATCTCCTAAATTCTACCTTTAAAATTTGACATTGGGGACAATGTCATATTTTAGTAGGGGGTAAGGGACATATTTTACTAAAAAAAAAAAAAATTGTTGTGTTTTAAGACATTTAGAAGTATTCATTCTGAACAAGGTCTGAGTAAGGGAGACTTGAGACATACCTTGTCAGTTTGATTTAATCTTCTTCAAAACAAAAAAAAAAAAAAAAAAAAACATGTTTAGACTTAGTGTGTTTTTTTTTAGTTACTTTCAATACAATGATGAGATATGAATTGCATAAGTCTAAAACAGATTTATTAGTGAGAAGATTTTCATGAGAATTGAGCTTGATGTCAACCTTTTTATGAGCCAATGTTAATATGATATGTTGATTGAGAAAGAAGCATGTTTAGACTTAATCTGACTTGTATAATCATCTTTGTGAGTTTTTGAGCCTATAATGATTGATGCATTATACAAATCAATCTAATTTCTTTCTTGAGTGCTCTTATGATTACATGATTCTCTAGAACTTGCTTTAAACCGTTTGAGACTATATTGATACATGTGACAACATGAATATGATAGAGGCATTAGGATTATAACCAGAGCCAAACAGCCATCCATTATTAATGTTCTAAGAGAACATCCCCACTAGTGAGCCAATTTGAGCCTACATTAAATATGTTGTTTTATTGGTAACCACAACTTACACCTAGCCTAAATATACTTATATCCTTACCCTTGTTCTAAAGATGGATTTTTATATTTTGAGACATATTAAAAAAAAAAAAATAATAAGGGATATTTTTAGTTGAAAATTTGGGTTAGAAACAAAAGATAAGTGTGGGGGAAGAAAAGAAAAGAAAAAGTCAAGAGAAAAAGAAAGGGATCATTGTCAAATACATTCCCATATTAAAAAAAAAAAAAAAAATCTTCTCTTGAACTTCTAGAAAAAGATGTTACAAAGTTGGTTAGAATGATGCAAAGGCTCAACATGAATATTTAGCCTATGTTATTATGTGCTTTATAAGAGTTTTGAGAAGTTTTATTTGTATGATCTTATTATGTCTCTAAAATCTATGAACTCTTTGGAACCTTTGTGATATCTTTATCCTTTTGTTCTTTAACCACATTATAACCCTTTGGCCCCATTACAACCTTGAATAAAGACCTCTTGATTTATGAAGTTGTATGATCTAAATAGTGGAGAATAGGTGGACAAGCAAGCATATGGTAGAAGTGTTTTCATGAGATTGATTGAGTGTAAACACTTTATCACTACTTTAAAGAGTGAAAATCAAGAGAGTATCCCATGTGAGAAGTTGAGATTAAGTTTGAATATGCACTATTTTGATTGAAATATGTTATGTTAATATTAGCTTAACTCAATTATTTACATTCAAGCAAGATTTTTTGTGGATTTCTTTAAGCTATTGATTAGTTTTTAAGACTTGTCCAATGATTATCTCTAATTTATATTGGAAGGATTAGTTATAATTATTATTTTTAGTTTTTTTTATGTCTTCAATGTTTGTGGGTATCGTCCTAGTAAACCCTCACGAGACTAAACTCGTCCACTAGGGACACCTAGGGGTTTAAAGGCTTGTGTCACATGCTAAGTGCCACCGTGATTTCCTACGAAAATGGATTAGATTAGATTTTCTTATTTTATTGAGTCGTTGCTAGGGACTAGCAACAATCTAAGTATGGGGGTGTGATAACTCGTATAATTATATAGTTTTTAGTTATGTTTTATTATTGTTTTGTGTCAAATACGAGTTATTATTGTTTAGTCTAATTGTGTTTATGATCTTTTATATTTTTATGTAATTTGGTGTTTTTCACAAGTTTCTTTGAGTGATTTCAGATTACTAGAATTAAGGGCAAATCCAGTTCAGTTCCAGTTCCGACACCTTTTGCCATATCAGCTATATCTCGAGTTTCACTGAAGCAATAAGGCTGAACTTTGTATCCCTGCAAAGCTAAGAGGCATATCTATCTTTTTCATGTTTTACACTTCTTGAAACGGAGTCGTTTTCCCTAGCGAAATCGACCATCAAGTTGGCTGATGTGCAATGACGTCTGTTCTGCACCGTTTTGGTATTTTGACCATATCTCCCGATCCACGTGCGCAAATGATCTGATTCCAACGGCTATGGATCCGTAACTGATAGGGGTATATTTTTCTAGAAGACCATTTTATCAGATCGAGCCTCCAACATTGACAAAATTGACCATCAAGCTGGCTGATCAGAATTGTCATACAATATGACGAAAATTGTTAGAAAAATGCACCCACCTATTATACCTACCTTTGAAATTTGTAAAGCTTGTCTCTTGTCATTTAGCCCTCCAAAATGTGTATAAATAGAGGGCCTTGGATGAGTATTGGGATACATTGATACATTGGTAGGATAGCCATTGTAATAAAATTCTCTAAGTTTTCTTTTTCTTTCCTTTCTCTAGTTTTCTTTTTCTTCTTACATTTCTTTTCATTTTATTCATATCTAGTATGTGTTTCTAATCATATTGTTGAGGTGATGAGGTGAAGCTCTTGGTAAATGCTAAGGTTAGTCTCTTAAACATGAGCTAAAATGAATCATCATTTATAAGCACTAGCATAGATAATATTTTCTTTTGGTTTAAAATCATACTTGCAAAGTAGAGATCTTGATTCATTATTGACAATGAAAATGGCACAGTAAATGCTTGGTTTCATAACCTTGATTTGTTGTAGACATATACCTTGGCATAAGGAATGCTTGGACTCTTTTTATGAGTTTTGAGGACACCAAATGAACATAATATCATATGCTATGGACGTTGGACAATTTGGACTGAATTGCTAAACCTTCCGATTGGAACCTCCCTTATGTGTGGATTTCAATTGTGTAATAAAACAAGATTAATCTTAGCATAACACCAAGAGTGGATTCTCTAACCTCAACATCCTTTCTTATTGTTTTTTATATTTTGTTTAATTTCTTTTATGTTATTTTATTTATTTTGTTCTCTAATATCTTGTTTATTTTGTTTTGTTGTTGATTCCCTAATATCTTGTTTACTTTCTTTTTCTTATATATTTATAAACTTATACTTACTAATACGCTTCCCTATGGTTCGACCTCGGACACCCGAGAATTTATTACTTGAACATAACCTGCACTTGGGTTTACGACTCTTAATTGAGTTTCCATCAAAGAATAAGATGCAAGGCGGTATAACCAGCCAATAAAAATATATATACTAAATTAGGCGGTATAACCAGCCAATAAAAATATATATACTAAATTAGGCGGTATAACCAGCCAATAAAAATAAAACAAAGTTAATATACAAATTAGGCGGTATAACCAGCCAATAAAAATAAATATAAAAAATAAGCAAACTAAAAGTAAGAAAACAAATAAGTAAGAAGAATCAAATATGAAAAAATATGGTTAAGGTTTCATTCTCCACCACTAGACATCATTAAGAATCAATTTCAGATCTATCAATATCAACCAACTATCAAAGTTAACAACCGTAGATAACAACAAGCTCTGTTACCCCAATCTTTCCTTAGTTTGTCGTTAAATAGAACAAGCTCTCTATTTAATCTCTAACCATTAAACAACCTAGAATAAGCTCTCTAAATTCAATTTAATGGCAGCTTTATGATAAGAAAGATAGGTTGATCTAAGCAACAAACACATAAGCTCGGATTGTTCAACTTAGGTTATGTTCCACTTTGCAATTATTGAAAACTTGACCATAATCATTAATCACAAATTGCCACTTATGAATAGGAAATCAAGACAATTACACGGATCAAGACTCCTAAACTAGCAATAGATAATTATCAAGATCTATCTAGTTGTACACCTAAATAAATCTAGACAACATCATGAACAATTCTTGTAGAAGAACATAAGCAACTTTGATAGAAAATTAATGATAGATAGAATCTGAAAATCAATCACAAAACATGTCTAGGGCTTTGAAATCACCCTTAACCAAATAGAAGTTTAGCCTAGCATAGGCATTATAAACATAAACATAAAATTAAAGAAAATCTAAGAAGAAAATAAAAGAAAGAAAGAAGAAGAGGAAGAATATTAATTATCCAACCTCTTGCTCTCTCTAAAGAAAAAGAAAACTAGAGAAAAGAAAGAAAACTAGAGAAAAGAAAGAAGAAGAAAACTTAGAGAATTTTATTAAAATGGCTAATATCCTACCTATGTACAATATGATCCTCTACAATCATCCAAGGCCCTCTATTTATACACATTTTGGAAGGCTAAATGACAAGAGACAAGCTTTACAAATTTCAAAGGTAGGTATAATAGGTGGGTGAATTTTTCTAACAATTTTCGTCATATTGTATGACAATTTTGATCAGCCAACTTGATGGTCGATTTCGTCAATGTTAGAGGCCTGATCTGATCACATGGTCTTCTAGACAAAGGTTCCCGTATCAGTTACGGATCCATAGCCATTGGAATCAGCTCATTTGCTAATGTGGATAAGCAGATATGGGCAAAATACGAAAACAGGTCAGCACAGACGTCATTGCACATCAGCCAACTTGATGGTCGAGTTCGCTAGGGAAAACGACTCCGTTTCAAGAAGTATAAAACATGAAAAAGATAGATATGCCTCTTAGCTTTGCACGGCTACAAATTTCAGCCTTATTGCTTCAGTGAAACTCCAGATATAGCTGATATGGAAAACTGTGTCGGAACTGGAACTGAACTGGATTTACCCTTAATTCTAGTAATCTGAAATCACTCAAAGAAACTTGTGAAAAACACCAAATTACATAAAAATATAAAAGATCATAAACACAATTAGACTAAACAATAATAACTCGTATTTGACACAAAACAATAATAAAACATAACTAAAAACTATATAATTATACGAGTTATCAAGCTTCGTCAATTAAGTCCACAATATAGATCTTTTATTCCATTAAGTTTTACCTTAATGGAATACCATGTTTAATGCATACATATATGTTCTTATGTGTGTGACCCTCTAGGTTCCCAATATGTTGGCAATGAACTTAAGTTAATCTCATTAACTTGTTTTCATAGATCATCAGTGGGATCTAGCAACCCATCATGACCACCCAAATATTGTGCAGTCAGCGTGACCTTTTAGAACCATTCAGCAACCAATCTGTCAGGTGTAATATGGTCCTTTCACCATATATCCCGGATAGTGCATGAGCATGGTGTTGTGTCTACTCATTATTAATCCATATTATTTCTTCGTAACTTATGATTAACCTTATGGATTTAGAGAAACATCTTTCTCCTAAATCCATCATGCTTTGGCCAAAGACTAAAACAAGTTAATCGTAGTCAAGAACAAATGAGATATGTCTCCATTATCATAGGGAGTGGTGAATCCTCTCTGGATCACTCATTCATCTTCGTGTGGTTCATGTCATACCCAATAACACCCTACTATAAGCATCCTCATGTTTGGGACCAGTTCGTGATGAAATCTAGGTATGACACTCTCCATACAAGATGACCTGGTATCACAAGTCTGAGGACTAATTTACACTACTGGTACTAAGAGAACATTATCATAGACTCTAGAGTGATATTACCAAATGAAGTCCTCTTGGCAGGCCATGTTCAGTTAACTTGTTCAACAGACAAGCACATATATGTTATCCTAAGTATCCCATACTTCAACCTGTATGAGATCGGTTGCTTACTTCGTAAGTAAAAAGGCTTAACATATACTAGTCTTTGAGCATTGCCAATTCCCCGTCTTGGCAATACGATGACCAAGAATAGTTTAAGGAACAAGGCTTTGATGCATAAGGAACTCATAATTATAACTCTTTATACTTTCTTTGCAAAGCCATTATGTTCCATGGGCTTCATCCGATTAGTACTTAATAACTCCTTATCATTGTACTAACATGAAGGAAAACCTTGTATCACTATCTTCATAGTGAAGGCTATGCTTTATTTACTGTGTATCCCATGCTCAATCTGATTGGCTCTAGGGCATTCACCAACGTTAATGACATGGCAAAATCTAAATGATATGGCCAAATGAATGAATGACATGGCATGTTTGTCATGGCAAATCCTATTATGACATGGAAAAAAAAATAATGACATGGCATGCTTGACATGGTAAACCTATTATGGCATGGCAAAAGAATTAATGAATTAAGCACCCAATCATAAAAATGACATCATCATGGAATATTCATAATCTCATCATGATCACACTTTTATAATTAGGATGACAAATGTAGATATCATGGAATATGAATACATCATCAATTTGAAATTGATTTTTCATGTGAGGAATCACATGAATGGCATATGTCAGAAAATATTACCGTACTCCCCGGCAAAGCTTGGAAAATAATTCTTTCATATGACATTTACATGATTCCGAGTAAAACGAAAACCATACCTTTTGATTCCATAAACACGTGTGTTGAATAATTTCCTAACCTCCCTGCCAAACCCAGGAATGATTAGGAACTAATTTTGAGCCAAATGTTTAGGAAACCGAAAAGCACATTTTTATGTCAAATTAAATAAGAACGTTTTAAAATATGCAATGCATGAAGATGTATTTCTCCCTTGAAGTTAGGGTATTCGTATACCTAAAAATGTGTCCGACTACCTTTGAAAGAAACTTAAATTGGATTTTTAAACGGAATAATTTTGTGTTCGGATTAAAGAAAATGTGAATTTCGGGATGAAAAAGGCCATGGCCGACCCCCTCTAAAATAATGCTCTAGTTTTTCCTATTTTTTAAAACCCGGGTTGACTACCCATGACCCGATCTTTGTAAAATCAATTTTTATCCTTGAGATGATATAGAAAACAACCTAAAACAATAGCTAATGACTCCAATCAGCCACTCTTTTTTACAAATAAAAGTGAGAAAATTGTTAGTATAGAAAAACTCATTTTTGACTCCTAAAACCAGTTTTAGAAAACTATTTTTCCACCATTGATAAAAAATTCTAAAAATCCTAGAAAATTTACCAGAGGCTCCTCTAAGGGTTTACTACATGTGGTTAAAAAATATTTTTATTTTGACAAAAGAAACTTGGTGAAAATATTGCCCGAAGTCAGAATATCCAACTTAAAAACTATTATTGTTTCAACTATTTTGCACAAGAGACTTTGGTTAGAGACCATTAGTTGGTTTTAACCAAAAATCAAGTTGAAAATGGTATGAATGCATGATTTTCCAACAAAACAAACATATGAAAATGAATCAATCATGAGCTAAAAAAATAAACAAACAAAGAAAATGAAGGTTGGCTCAATGGTTGGTTTCTTGGACATAGTCCCACCTAACCAAAATCACTTGATAAAATCAAGATCCTTAAGCTTCTCAAACCTTTTATTTCATTTTTTTAAAAGAAAACCAAAGGAGAAAACCTATCCTACCACAATGGTGAAACCCACATCCAACATGCAAGCAAGAAAATTAAGCAAAAGACAAGTACAATAAAACCTCCAAAGTTTCAGCCATAGTGGAAATGTTGTAGGAAAATTTTGCCACCTTTGTTATTTTGTAAAGAATTAAAAAGAAAGGGAAAAAACCTTTAGAAATTTATTTTGAAAACCTTTTATTCAACAAAGAAAGTTAACAATCACAAGGAAAAGAAGAGAAAAATAACATGAAATCAAAGAAAATAACTAAAAAAAAAGTGAAGAAATAACTACCTGGCAAAGCTTTTCCAAGTCAAGCACTCAAACTTGTCATTCTTTCTCCCTCTTTCTCTCTTTTCTTTTTCTCTTTGAGAGGTTTTTTTTCTTTATTTTCTCCTCAAGAGTGTAGTGAATAGCCTTTGAAAAAAAATGAAGAAACCCCTCCTTCCTTTGCTTGGATGAGTCCTCCTTATTCATAGTGTGACAGTGCACATCTTTTAGCCTTAGTCATGCATTGCATGCTCTACCAGCATCTTTGCCACATGGCTAATTCTTGTCCCCCCTCTACATCATGTTTTCCTTAAATTAAGGGCTCATGTCTCTTTTTTGCATGATGCTGTTGGGAATATACTACCTCAGGCTCATGCAAAAACATGATAATCAAAGTGCAACCGAAATAAACAAAGAAGCACCCAAAGTACAACTGGATCTTAGGCTTGTGTTTGCGTAGGTTTATAACATTCAAAAACAATTAAATCACCCATATGGTTTAGAAGTTACCTACTTAAGATATCATAACCTTAAGTTACAGATTCAAATCTCGAATATCTTTCGAATCCAAGATCTACAAAGCTTCCAACTTGTCTGAGACCACAAGAAGCATAATTCTCCTTCCTCTAGAGCTAGTCCACACGAACAGCTGATGGATCCTTCTCTAAGGTATGGCAATTCACTTATGCTCGCAAGTTGATCCTAAGATCACAATCAAAAGGTCTATATCCTTGTATCTTTCTTCCATAATTGATCTCACTCAACTAGGTGAAGAAGTGGCAAGAAGAACACCAAGATAGGAGGAATTGCGGCAAGCACAAAGGGGCTTAAAGAGGTTGTGATTTCACCCTTTTGCAAAAGAAGGGTTCTCCTCTTGAAACCAAACTTTTTCTTAAGCCAAATCAAAATATCACAAGTAGAATAGAACTCTCTTGGGCGGCTACAGCCTCTATATCAGATTATATAGTGGCACAAACCCTGATCCCTATCTCCCTATGCTTGGCCAACCACCTACAACTTGTTGCATAAGATTTTCATTAATCCAGTTAAACTATTTAATTCTAAGACGGATTAATAAGCCCATTATATTATCTAATAATAATAATGGTCCAAAAATCTTAATACCTTAAGTTGGGCCAACCATCCTTAATGGACAATCCTAAATTAAAATAGTAACTTTGAACCCATTCTAATTTATCATGATTATTTATTGGATAGATTAATTTCTAAACGAAAGTAATTTAATTCTCAATTAAATTTATTTCTCCTAATAAACAATTCATGTCATTAATCTATTAATATCATCTCATGATATTATTCCAACATAGTATAGTTAATCGCAATTCGCTCTGCACATCTCTATGTCAAAGTCGACTACTACACTAGATAAGTCTTCTTGATTCCTCTTATCTCATTACTATATTTTCCTTGGATTTCTAAATCTCAATTATGTCTTAATTCATCTCAATTGAACTTCTTCAATTAAGTCCTTAATATAGATCTTTTATTCCATTAAGTTTTACCTTAATAGAATACCATATTTAATCCTTACATATCTGTTCTTATGTGTGTGACCCTTTAGGTTCCCAATATGTCGGCAATGATCTTAAGTTAATCTCATTAACATGTTTCCATAGATCAAGAGCGGGATCTAGCAACCCATCATGACCTCCCAAATATTGTGAAGTCAGCGTGACCTTTTAGAACCTTTCAGCAACCAGCATGTCGGTGTAATACAGTCCTTTCACCATATATCCTAGATAGCGCATGAGCACGGTGCAGTGCCTACTCATGATCAATCCATATTAGTTCTTCGCAACTTATGATTAACGTTATGAATTTAGAGAAACAACTTTCTCCTAAATCCATCATGCTTTGGCCAAAGACTTAATCAAGTTAATCGTAGTCAAGAACAAATGAGATATGTCTTCAATATCACAGGGAGTGGTGAATCCTCTCTAGATCACTCATTCATCTTTGTATGGTTCATGTCATACCCAATAACACCCTACCATAAGCATCCTCCTGTTTGGGACCCGTTCGTGATGAAATCTAAGTATGACACTCTCCATACAAGATGACCTGGTATCACAAGTCTGAGGACTAATTTACACGACTAGTACTAAGAAAACATTATCATAGACACTAGAGTGATATATTACCCAATGAAGTTCTCTTGGCAGGCCATGTTCAGTGAACTTGTTCAACTAACAAGCACATCTATGTTATCCCAAGTATCCCATACTTCAACCTGTATGAGATCGGTTGCTTACTTCATAAGTAAGAAAGCTTAAAATATACTAGTCTTTGAGCATTGCCAATGCCCCGTCTTTGCAATACGATGATCGATAACTGTTTGAGGAACAAGGATTTGATGCATAAGGATCTCATAATTATAATTCTTTATAATTCCTTTGCAAGGCCATTATGTTCCATGGGCTTTATCCGATTAGTACTTAATAACTCCTTATTATTGTACAAACATGAAGGAAAACCTTGCATCACTATAATCATAGTGAAGGGTATGCTTTATTGACTGTGTATCCCAAGCTCAATCTGGTTGGCTCTAGGGAATACACCAACAGATGCTCCCCTTAAATTAAGAGTTTTATAACCTCTTATTGGCCAATAATGCCACATAGATTATTCGTGTCTCCTATCTCTACAAAATATCTAAGCCACTTGTCATGATCATATGGCTTACTATCAAAATATCTTCCTAAGTGGCATTTTTAATCCATTTGGCATTATCACATCGCGTTCACATGCTCTTCACATGGCTTTGCAATTAGGAGGCCTCCCATTGGCCAAAAATGCCATGTAGGCAAGTAGTGGAGAATCTTGTACTTTCTTTAAAATGTCATCTTGCTACTCAATCTTGGCCATTTGATTTAAGATGATCAGACCTCCACTTCCATCCATGAGCTGGCCAGAAATGGCCTAGAATTTTCCTGGCCATTCCTCTTTCTTTATTTGCAAAATGGTCCTTTTCGATTTTTTCGATAAAATTGCATTTCGACCCCCAAACTTAATTTATTTGCAAATCGACCCCAATTTTGGATTTTTATTCCATCCAATATAAAACTCAGTTCTGGAAGTTTTCAGAATTTTTCGAGCTTGTTTTGCATTTTTTCCGGAAATTTTCTCTAAACTTTTGGTTTAGTGCCCCCTAAACTTGGTCTATTTCCATTTGAGCTCTGATTCCATATTTTTCTTCTCCAATCCATTATATCCAATATAAAACTTAGTTCTGGAGATTTTTCATAATTTTTCGAGCTCGTTTTCCATTTTTCCCGAATTTTTCTCTAAAATTTATTTTAGTGGCCCCAAACTTTGTCTATTTCCATTTGAGCTTCGATTTCAGATTTTTATTCTCCAATCTATCATTTCAAATATAAAACTCAGTTATGGAAGTTTTCATAATTTTTTGAGCTCATTTTCTATTCTTCTCGAATTTTTCTTTAAAATTGCGGATTAGTCTCTAGAAAATTAGCATATTTGTGTTTCAGCCCCAATTTCAGGTTTTCTTCTTCTCATTTCCTTTTTTCCATCCTAAAACTCAGTTATGAAAAGTTTCTCAATTTTTCGAGCTTGGATTCTATTTTTCCCAAATTTTCCAAAAGTGCCCTTTAGCCTCTAAAACCTCTAATTTACTCGAAACGGGCCATGTAGACACATAATTTTATCAAGACCACTAAAACAAGTATGTTTTCTTCCTAAATTGATGTTTCAAAATGTAAAATGACTTTTTTCATCCTGCAGGTGGTACCCCGATACTTAGTTTAAGAGGGCGAGCATAAAAAGTCAAACTTGAAAAAAAAGTCAACATCAAAAAAAAGTCAACCCAGAAAAAGTCAACCCCAGAAAGTCAACTACTGAAAAAATCAACCCACTTTCAAAATCAAGATTTTAAGTTCAATTGAAAAATGGCGAAAGAATTTTTATAATCCGAGGTCTAGATCGAAAGATATGGAGTTCGAAAGTTGGGATTTGGAAATTTAGTAGAAAAGAAACCCTAATCCGAGAAATTTGGGGAAAAGTGCTTAAACGATCAAATTGGTCAAAATTGAAGGTTCCAAATGAAAGATAAGCATTGACTATGGGAAATGGAGAAGCCACTTGCAAGAAAAAACTGAAAGAAAAGTCAATCCGGGAGAAAATCGAGAATTAGGGTTTTTTATGGATTTCGGTGAAATCGGGAAGAATCACAGAAATGGCCCGACTTGGTAAGAACAAAGCCCCCAATGGATGAGGAATGATTAAAAAGGGATAGCCCAAGGCTCAGCTTGAAGAAAATCTGAAAATCGGACTTGTTTTGAGCAAAACCGAGTTTCGGAGGCAAAAGGGCAAAATTGGAAAATTTGGGAAAAATAGCAAATGGACTCCAAAAATTCTGAAAATTTGCAAATATCATTCTTAAATCATTTGGAAGAGATTGGCAAAATAAAATCTTGATTCGGAGTTCGTTTGCAAAATGGCCAAATCCCGGGTCTCTCATGTAGTAATTCAAGAAGGAAAATCCCGAAAAAATAGAAAATGAGCTCCAAATCTTCTGAAAATTTTCAAATATCATTTTTAAATTATTTGGAAGAGATTGGCGAAAGAAAATCTTGATTCGGAGTTCATTTGCAAAATGGCCAAATCCCGGGCCTCCTATGCAATAATTCAAGAAGATAAATCCCGGAAAAATAGCAAATGGACTCCAAAAATTTTGAAATTTTGCAAATCTCATTTTTAAATTATTTGGAAGAGATTGGAAAATAAAATCTTGATTTGGAGTTCGCTTGCAAAATGGCCAAATCCCGAGCCCCTAAGTAGTAATTCAAGTAGATAAATCCCGAAAAAATACCAAATGAGCTCCAAAAATTATGAAAACTTCCAGATCACACTTTTAAATTATTTGGAAGGGATTGGTGAAGAAAAATCTTGATTTGGAGCTCGTTTAAAAAATGCTAAAATATGGGGCATAAAATGGCATTTTTGGAAGAAAAAATCCAAATAAATAGCAAACGGACTCGGAAAATTTTGAAAACTTCCAGAACTCAATGTTTTATTATTTTTGAAGTATTAAAAAAAAATTGAATTCGGAGTCCGTTTGCCATTTATTTGCATCCGGGGGGCAAAACGATCATTTCACCCAAGCAACCGAAAAGGGCTTCTTTTGGCGTTTCAAAAAATCAGACTTAGGCAGGAAAAGAGAAGTGCTGGCCTGCCAAGGCCCAAAGGAAAGAGGAAGCTTCTGATTTTTCAATCAAATGGCCAGGAATTAAGAGTTAGTTATAGATTCTTTTTAATCAAGCCATTATGATTAAGCCACAAAGGCCAAGGGAGGTGTCAACATTATTCTTGAATAGCTGTAATTATGGACAGCTTCCATACTAATCTAAGGGTGGTAATTTCATGATTTTTCACCTTGAATTATTAGCCATTTGATGGAAATTGGTTATAACCAAAATGACAACATCCTAGCTCACTAAAGGGGGGATTCGGCCAGCTCTATGGGGAGGTTCAGAATTTTCATTTTCACACTTTCATTTTGCTGATTTCTCTTAGTTTTTCTTAGTTTTTCTCTCCTGGGTTGAAAGCAAAAAGAAAAAGTTTAGAAAAGAAAGGAAAGTTTGAAGAGATAAAGCTTGAAATATAGCTTCTTGAGGTTGCTCTTGAGCACCAACTTGGTTAATCAAATTGGGGCATCATATGTGGAAATGATGGATACATGGTGAATAATGATGGACTGAACGCATGAATTATTGGGGCACGCGATATAAAAAAAATTACGATATCATGCATATGAGAATTCGGATGATTCCAAAGTGCAAAATGGAATTTTTATTATCTATTTCCCCTGAGGATTGCTTTTCAATGAGAATATTTGTGCTTGATATGAGAAATGGCCTTTTTTTCATATCCCTTTCACAAGAGAAAAATTATTTTCCATAGTCACCCCTTTTGAGCCAAAAAAATTCTTTCTTTTTTGAACCCTGATCAAGGATCACTTTCTACACTAGAGGGCAAATGCGAGGAAAGATCTTTAAAGAACATGGAGGAATGAATCCTAGCTCAAAAGACATATACAAAGCAAATGAAACCTCGAATAAATACAGGCTCACTCTGTCAAAGAAAAAATAATAGGAAAAGATGGAGAAATGAAAGCCAAGAAAAACAAAAGAAAAACACTCAAAAAAAAAGTATGTGAAAAAACGAAGGCAAATGAAAGCCAACAGCAAGGAAGAAAAGATGCAAAAGTCAAAAGGAATGAAAAGTCCAAAATGAACAAATGCTTCAAAGAGAATCCTTCTCAAGAAATGATCATTGATCTGATTACCCTCAAACACATATTTTGGGCCAATTTATCCTTTCTTTCTGAACCCTGAGCCATGGCCTACATTACGTGCTTTAAAAGTCCATTTTGATCAAGCATGAATATTTAATTTGAAAGGTTTTTCCTCAGATTTTATCCCATCTCATCAAATTATCATTTCACTAAGGAAGAATTTAGAATTTTCAAGTGTATGGTAGAACAAAAAAAAAGAGAAAAATTGAAAAGAATGGGACTCTAGGGCGAAAACCCAAAAAAATGGGCGGTCTAGGGTAAAATGGAAATTTTTGATACCATCTATGAAAGTGCCGATACCACAAAAGAGAAGGTCATCTTGAAGAAGTGGTCATCGAGGAACATTTAAGAATTCCTGAACCTCCCAAATTGTCAATTCTCATTCAGAGGATTGTCTTCAAAAACTAAAACTTTTTTTCCAAGATTAAACTTTCTGGTTTAAACATATCGGCTAATCTTGACGCTTGTCAAAATGCCTTGATATGGAAACTAAAAGAATGTTGAATTTGTTTGGTTCTCAATGAATTCATGATTTATAAAACCTGTTCCATTTGTGAGCCTAGTAGGGATATACATTTTTATCATGAAGTTTTCCTGGAAAAGCCAGAATCTTGTTATACCAAGCCTTGCCAATCCCAATTAAAAAAACCCAGATTGACACTTAGAGAAATTTCTAACAATGATCATCAGTCTTCAAAAGATTTGTACATCACACATTATGGGGTTAATATTTTTTGTTCAGAAGTTTTCAAAATGAGAAAACAAATAAAGATATATATTTTTTTGAAATACCCATTTTGATGTTGACATGAGACAATGATTTTTCTAACCCAAAGGTATAGAACTGCCAGGATAGGTCCTGATTTCCAAATATGAGAAGAAGAAATAGAACCCGGTTCAGATCTCTGTTGATGAAAGTTTGAAAACTGTTGCGGCAAAGAGAATAGCCAAAATGAATTGAAGATATACTCTGACTTGAAGAGGAAAAATGAATTTGAAAGGCTAAGCCAAAGTCTAGGAAAACAACCGGGGGCACACTTATGTGCACTCATCTCTTTATCGAGCTCTTGCATCTGAACAATGTCAGCAAGCATTTTCATCATTCATGGGTATTTGCATTGGCATTATTCCATAAGCATTTGCACTTTACCTTTACATTTACATTCTTCATGAAATTCGCATTTGCGTCATCTCAAGCAATTGCATCATTTCTAGAATCATTGCATTTTCATTATTGTGTGGTAATTGTAGTTACACCATTCATAAACCAGTTACATGAACACAATTAGTAGGGGCATCTGCATCATGAAACATGGGCATCAATCCAGGCCATTTGCATTTGCACCAAGAAACATTTACATCAATCCAAGCCATTTACATTTGCACCATGAAGCATGAGCACCTTGTTAAAGACATGTGCATCTGCATCATTTGAGGAGGTGTTACCCAGAATTTTACAATGAGCAAACCTTTGGTGGTGATAGCCAAAGCTTCTGGAGGGGATATCTAGAATTTTACAAATTTTAAAAGTGAACAAGTCTTCGGTGGTGATAGCTGAAGCTTCTGGAGGTGATACCCAGAATTTCTACAAATTTTAAAAGTGAACAAGTCTTCGGTGGTGATAGCTGAAGCCTCTAGTGGAGATATCCAGGGTTTTATAATTTTGAACAATGAGAAATTTTCTTCTAGAGGAGTTACATAGAATTTTACAATGAGCAAACCTTTGGTGGTGATAGCCGAAGTGTCTGGAGGAGTTACCCAGAATTTTACAATGAGCAAACCTTTGGTGGTGATAGCCAAAGCTTCTGGAGGGGATATCCAGAATTTTACAAATTTTAAAAGTGAAAAAGTCTTCGGTGGTGATAGCTGAAGCCTCTGGTGGAGATATCCAGGGTTTTATAATTTTGAAAAATGAGAAATCTTCTTCTGGAGGAGTTACCCAGAATTTATTCAACATGTGCATCTACATCAAGAAGCATTTGCATCAATCTAAGTTATTTGAATCTGCATCAAGAAAATTTGCATCAAATCAAGTCATTTACATTTGCATCAAAGACATTTGCACCAGTCTAAGTCATTTGTATCTACATCAAGAAGCGTTTGCATCAATTAAAGACATTTGCATTTGCATCATGAAGCATTTGCATCATCTCTTAAAGCTTTCAGGTATAATCGAACTCGTTTGCTTCTCAAATCATTTGAGCCCCGAGACCACCGTCAAGGTACTTTCTTTTATTTTGAACTCGTCGAACCCATAATTTTAACACGTTTAAAAAAAAATTGAGAAAATCTTTAGTGGTGACAGCTGAAGCTTTTGGAGGTGATACCCAGAATTTTTACAAATTTTAAATAGTGAGAAAGTCTTCAGTGGTGACAGCTGAAGCTTCTGGAGGTGATACCTAGAATTTTTACAAATTTGAAACAGTGAGAAAGTCTTCGGTAGTGATAGCTGAAGCTTCTGGAGGTGATACCTAGAATTTTTACAAATTTTAAACAGTGAGAAAGTCTCCAGTGGTGACAACTGAAGCTTCTGAGGAAGATACCCAAAATTTTACAAATTTTAAACAGTGAGAAAATCTTCGGTTGTGATAGCTGAAGCCTCTGTGGAGATATCCAGAGTTTTAAAATCCTTTGAAAAGGTAGAAAGTCTTTGGTGGAGATATTCAGAGTTTTACAGTTTTAAAAATGAGCAAGACTTTGGTGGTGATAACCGAAGCTTCTGGAGGAGATACCCAGAATTTTAAACACAGCTCAGAACAAAACAGGTTAAGACCCCGAGACCATATTCGAGGTCATTTCTTTTCTTGCAAATCGAATTCGTTTCCTTAAGACGGGTCACGCCTTGATTAGTCAGGGAATTTAATTTAGAGACAAAATCTTCAGTTTACAGCTTTTTACAACAACAAAAAAAACTGAAAAAATGAAAAAAGAAAGAAGAAAAAAGGAAAAAAGGAAAAAAGGAAAAAGGAAAAAAGGAAAAATGAAAAAAGGAAAAATGAAAAATGAAAAGTGAAAAATGAAAAATGAAAAAAATGAAAAAAAGAAAAAATGAAAAAGAAAACCCCTTTCCCTTTCCCTCACATGTGATTTCACTGACCGTACAAAATTAGTGTTTGTTTATCTTAGCCTGATTCCTGATTCTCAGCAATAGCCAAAGAGGGGCAGCTGTGGACACCTAATTTTGTCCGGACCACTAAAACAGGTATGTTTTCTTCCTAAATTGATGTTTCAAAATGTAAAATGACTTTTTTCATCCTGCAGGTGGTACTCCGAGACTTAGTTTAAGAGGGCGAGCATAAAAAGTCAAACTTGAAAAAAAGTCAACCTCGGAAAAAGTCAACCCTGAAAAAGTCAACCCTAGAAAGTCAACTACTGAAAAAATCAACCCACTTTCAAAATCAAGATTTTAAGTTCAATTGAAAAATGGTGAAAGAATTTTGATAATCCGAGGTCTACATCGAAAGATATGGAGTTCGGAAGTTGGGATTTGGAGATTCACTAGAAAGGAAACCCTAATCCGAGAAATTTGGGGAAAATGCTTAAACGATCAAATTGGTCAAAATTGAAGGTTCCAAATGAAAGATAAGCACTGACTACGGGTAATGGAGAAGCCACTTGCAAGAAAAAATCGAAAGAAAAGTCAATCTGGGAGAAAAAACCGAGAATTAGGGTTTTTTGTGGATTTCGGTGAAATCGGGAAGAATCATAGAAATGGCCCGACTTGGTAAGATCAAAGCCCCCAATGGATGAGGAATGATTAAAAAGGGATAGCCCAAGGCTCATCTTGAAGAAAATCTGAAAATCGAACTTGTTTTGAGCAAAACCGAGTTTCGAAGGCAAAAGGGCAAAATTGGAAAGTTTGGGAAAAATAGCAAATGGACTCCGAAAATTCTAAAAATTTGCAAATCTCATTCTTAAATCATTTGGAAGATATTGGCAAAAGAAAATCTTGATTCGGAGTTTGTTTGCAAAATGGCCAAATCCCGGGTCTCTTATGTAGTAATTCATGAAGGAAAATCCCGAAAAAATAGAAAATGAGCTCCAAATATTCTGAAAATTTGAAAATCTCATTTTTAAATTATTTTGAAGAGATTGGCAAAAGCAAATCTTGATTCGGAGTTCGTTTGCAAAATGGCCAAATCCCGGGCCTCCTATGCAATAATTCAAGAAGATAAATCCCGAAAAAATAGCAAATGGACTCCAAAAATTTTGAAAATTTGCAAATATCATTTTTAAATTATTTGGAAGAGATTGGAAAAAGAAAATCTTGATTTGGAGTTCTCTTGCAAAATGGCCAAATCCCGAGCCCCTATGTAGTAATTCAAGCAGATAAATCTCGAAAAAATACCAAATGAGCTCCAAAAATTATGAAAACTTCCATATCACACTTTTAAATTATTTTGAAGATATTGGTGAATAAAAATTTTGATTTGGAGCTCGTTTAAAAAATGGTAAAATATGGGGCATAAAAAGGCATTTTTGGAAGAAAAAATCCAAATAAATAGAAAACGGACTCGGAAAATTTTGAAAACTTCCAGAACTCAATGTTTTATTATTTTGGAAGTATTAAAAAATAAAATTTGAATTTGGAGTCCGTTTGCCATTTATTTGCATCCGGGGGCAAAACGGTCATTTCACCCAAGCAACCGAAAAGGGCTTCTTTTGGCCTTTCAAAAAATCAGACTTGGGCTAGAAAAGAGAAGTGCTGGCCTGCCAAGGCCCAAAGGAAAGAGGAAGCTTCTGATTTTTCAATCAAATGGCCAAGAATTAAGAGTTAGTTAGGATTCATTTTAATCAAGCCATTATGATTAAGCCACATAGGCCAAGGGAGAGTGTCAACATTATTCTGAATAGCTGTAATTATTGACAGCTGCCATGCTAATCTAAAGGTGGTAATTTCATGATTTTTCACCTTGAATTATTAGCCATTTGATGGAAATTGGTTAGAACCAAAATGACAACATCCTAGCTCCCTAAAGGGGGGTTCGTCCAGCTCTATGGGGAGGTTCAGAATTTTCATTTTCACACTTTCATTTTGCTGATTTCTCTTAGTTTTTCTCTCCTGGGTTGAAAGCAAAAAGAAAAAGTTTAGAAAAGAAATGAAAGTTTGAAGAGATAAAGCTTGAAATATAGCTTCTTGAGGTTGCTCTTGAGCACCAACTCTTGCACTTTCTTGATTTTCCATTTTTTATTTTTGCTATTTTGATTATCATTTGGTGAGTTTTTCTTTTTAAATAAGTATTTTTTTTTCTTCTTAAGTTCTTTCTTCATCTCTTTCTTAAATATATTTTTTTTACAATTTTTTTCTTATTTTTCCTTAATGGCCAAATGGCCTACATTTTTTATTATGGTTGTTGTTTTTGATTTAATTCATCATGTTATTTATGTTATTCTTTAATTTTGATGCTTTAAGTGTTCTTCTACTTCATATATTGGAATCATGTTTTAATTTAGTTGCTTTGTTTGTTGCCATTTATGATTTAAATATCATGTTCTTGCATTTTTAATTTTCCGTTTTCATAATGTTTAAATTTGTTGATGTTTTATATTTAGTATGTCAAGTGTTTGTGAAAATGCTTGTGAGTATCTTTACTTTGTGTTTGCATGATTTGAGCCTTATATTTTAGTTGAGCATGTTAGTATATCAAGTGTTTGTGAAAATGCTTGTTTGGTTTTAGTATTTCCATGATTTGAGTGTTATATTTTAGTTGAGCATGTTAGCATATCAAATGTTTGTGAAAATGCCATGCTTGTTGGAGCTTGAGGCCATTCGGCTACTCCATGTGTTTTACATTGTATGTGCATTGTTGACATGTTAGTTAGTAGGTTTTGCATTTGCATGACATTTGATTTAGTTCTGCATGTTAGTATACCAAGTGTTTGTGAAAATGCCATGCTTATTAGGAACCATAGGCCATTCGGCCACTCCTTGTATTCTAGCATTGTATGTGCATTCTTGCCATGTTAGTTGATAGGTTGCCATTTGCATGATATTTGGTTGAGTTTTTGGTTTAAGCATGCCTTGTGTTTGTGTTATTGCCATGCATATTTTAGATGTTAGGTTAGGTTTATTTTGCCATGCATGTTCATGCATTTTAGACCTAGGTTTGCATTAAATGTCATGCAAGTTCATTTAGGTCTAGGTCACTATATTGATGCCATGCATTTTTTTTCATGACATTTAGGTTTAAAATCATGCATTTCATGCATCATATTTGCTGTATTTTTTCATGCATTTCATGTTCATGCCACTTGACTAATGACTTAGGCCAATTAATGGTTCAAAGTCATGCTCTCTTGAGCACACTTGTGGAAAATTAAGGTTTGTCAAATTGATTATTCTACCATTGTGATTTTTTTTTACTTAGCCAATTTTTATCTAAGTTTCAAAAAGTCCTAACTACTGTTTGTGAGTCATTTTGTGAGTCTTAAATATTTTTACTTTGATTTTTAAATGATTTTATCAAAGGCAAAAATGTATTTTGGCAAAACAGTTTTTTCATCCAGTACTCGTACTTTCCTGATTTTTCTGGGCATTCATCTTTAATCAGAAAATTAAGCTGATTTTTTCCCGTGTAGTTTTTCATGTCCTGAGTCTCAAGTATTGTTTTCAGAATTGTTTGAATTTTTATAAATAGGGTAAAAAATCATGGCTTAAAACTGTAAAGTGGAGTCAGAAGTTAATTTAAAGAAAAATCATTTTTCTGTTTTGGTTATGTTACTTAGAGGGAGCTGATTTGGAAGTTTAGCTACTGACTTAGGGTAGTTTCAAAGCCTTTTTAAACTCTAAAAATGATTTTTTTTAAGTCTCGGGTTAAGGGTAGTCAAGTCCGGGATTTTAAACTTAGGAAATTAGAGCCATTTAAAAAAAGGTTTAACCCAGGTTTTTTATTTTTAACCTAAGCTTTTCCAAATTGTTTTCAAACAATCACAAAGTATTTTGGTTTTAGAATATTTATTTTGAAATATTTTCCTAAGGTAGCCGGATATCTTTTTAGATATACGGATTTCCTTAATTAAAGGAAAAAATACATTTTCATGCATTGCATTTTCTATATTCATGCATTTTATATAATATGTGATTTTTGCTATGATAATTTTTATGATATTGTTATGATTTTGAGTTATGTTATATTGTTTATTATATGATTTGGAATATTTCATGATATCTTATGCTTTTTATTTAATTATTTTTTTTGTTGTTATATTATTTAGCATATATCATGCATTATTATTTTCATTTTTATTTCCATGCATATTATATGATAGCATTATTTTATATTCCATGCCATTTAAATTGTATGCCATATCATCCATATTTTCCATGTCATTTAATTATGTCATTTCATATAGAATATATTATGTTACCTAGATTATTTTATTTCATATAGAATATATTATGTCACCTAGGTCATTTCATTTCATTTAGAATATATCATATGACTTAGGATATTACATTTCATATAGAGTATATTATGTTACCTATGTCATTTCATTTCATTTAGAATATATCATATGACTTAGGATATTGCATCTCATATAAAACATATTATGCTACCTAGGTCATTTCATTTCATTTAGAATATGCCATATAACTTAGGACATTTCATTTCATTTAGAATATGCTAAGGCATTTAAATTATATTATATCATTTAGGATGCATTATATTATTTAGATTTTGCTATGTCATTTTATTTATGTCATGCATAAACATATTCATATATTTTAAAATGTTTTCAAAAGGATAATGATTTTTCAATAAAAAATAAAGATATTCCCGAGTTAAAATAATTCATGAGTTCTCTACCGGGTTTGCTGGAGGGAATATCATCAATTATCATTAATAAAGAAATATCTTTCTTTCAAAAAACGAGAATGATTCGGTAAGTTTTCCAAATTAATAAAAATTTCTATATTTTGCCACGTTTGTTGGGGAATATAGAAAAATTTTGAATTTATAAATTCCGGATCATTTTCAATTAAAAATGGAATTATTTTTCTTTAAATTGGGAATTGACTTGAAATACTAAGTTTAAAATCAACTTTACACCGAGATTTGAGATAACACACGATTAATAAGGTATCGTTTTATACGGGCATTTTGGGGGTGCTAATCCTTCCCCATTCGTAATCGAGTCCCGAACCCGTTTCTTTGATTTCTCTGGTTTAAAACGCAGACTTGAAATTGGTTTTTAAAATGTTTTAATTAATTTTTAAAATATTTTATAAAATCGATTTTAATAGGTGGCCGATCACACCTAGCTAAAAAATATTGGTGGCGACTCTATGTCTTTTTTTAAGGTCATTTTCAAAACCTTCATTTTTCTAGAGGAATTAAGTCGACTTTTCCTCGATATTTTTAATGTCACGCTTAACGAATAATAAAGTCTTGCGAAGAGACTTGTTACTTTTTAGGTTGCGACAGCTTGGCGACTCCACTGGGGACTATTAGAGAGTCAGGCCTAGAATTAGTCGTGTGTTATCAAATTCTCGATTTTGTTGGTTTAATTGGTATTTAATTTTAGTTCCCATATTTTTAAAATAAAAGAGAATTTTGAAAATAAAAAAAATGTTTTAAATATGCCATATTCATGTGCGTTCATTTTATTCCCTGTTCTCTGGTTATTTTGTTGCGTATATTTATATGATTGCTTGACTGATGCTTTACATTATTTGATTTTAGTGGGATATTTAGAATAAAGGGTGTAGAATAGGTGGTGACAGGTTTGTTTTGTTCCTCCGCACACACTGTATCTGCATTTGCATAACATGAATCCTTTACCCGAGTTCCGTCCTTTTAAGTGGGAGTAAAGTAACTACGCCTTCGTGATGTTCCTCGTATGGGCTAGTGAAACACTTTTGGAGTATAAAGTACCTAATGCCTTCGTGATAATCCTCCGTACGGGCATAGGAAAATATACTCTAACGAATTGAACCCGCTTTTATCAGGGTGCCTTACTAGCCTTCACCGGCGACAGTGAGAAACAATTCGGGGCCTTAGAACTGATTCACCCTCATATAGTGAACCTAGGCGAAGCCATGCCAGATTTTCGTTAGATATACCGAAGACAGGAACACATGGAGCGACATTTCTAAACCTTTTGTTACCTATTTTACACTCTGAATAAGTTTTGTAGATCGGGCAACGATGTGCGTACATCGCCTGTAATAAATGTGTTAATATGTCCCAAAGGCACTGTGATACCTATATAAGTAGATATTTGTCGGGGCAAAATATTCGTTAATTATTGAAAAAAATAAAAATCCAATTTCAAGCATTTTTTGCATATTGCACATTTCATGTATGTTGAATAGAGCATGTACATTTTGGTTGTATTATTGATCTCAATCTTTGCAACAAACAGATAATAATCTCATTTGATGATTTCATAAAACCAATAGTGTCACTTGAACATTTGCATGTTGTACCATAGTAGGATCCACTACCCCGAAATTTTTTTGAAAATAATATGATTGGTTTTTCATAGAAAAAACATTTTTCAAAGAAATCATAAATTTGGAGGCAAATCTTGCATAATGAGATTTTTGAATAATCAAGATTTAGGTTCCACCAATTTCGTGTAATCATTGGTTAATTTATTTATCATTTTGACATCATGTCACAGTCCTAACATGCATGGTTATTCATTGTAGAATACATTTGTGATATACATGGTCATTCTTTGTACTTACCTTTGTATTAATTCTTCACATGTATCATTTTGACACCATAACATGCATGGTCATTCATTGTAGAATATGTTTATGACATACATGGTCATTTTTTGTACATACCTGTGCATCAATTTATTCATTTTTTAAATGCATCATGTTGGCATTAGATTGCATCCATAGCATACATAGTCATCATAATTTCTCTGTATATGTTCATGCATTAATCATCAGTATATTCATGCACATAGGAATAGAGTATGTACATTTATAACTGTATTCTTAATCTCATGACATTTTCATTTGCATGAAAGGGGTTTAAGATATGAGGAATGAATAGGAGGAACGATTGGGTGCTTTGGAATGCAATCAAGAGGAATGTGGACATGAAATCCGGGAGGTGAAGGAATAGCTTGCCGAATTGCTGAAAATGGTTGAGGATATGGGTAAGAGTAAAGAGGAACTTTCTCACGGCTCTGTATTGTCTTCGAATCAACCAAAACCATTAGGTCCAGAACATACAATCCTTGCTGGATCTTGCACTTGTCAATGCCACCAAGGTTGCAATCCTGATGAAATTGTAGACAAAATCGTGAAATGATTAAACCTGAGAGCCTGATACCAAAGATAGAAACCTCGGATCCAGTACCATACCTGTAAACAGTTCTAGGTCCAAACCAGTATCCCCACCCTACTATGGTCCAATCGTCCATTGGGATGACCACTACGGGATTCCTGAATCCCACTCCATCACCAACAACTGCCAGTTCATATTGCTTCCCTCATCAATCACCTTATCAAGTATCTAGGATAGGAACCTTGAGCTATGTACAACCTCCAAAGGCCCCGTGTCTAAATATATACCCTTACCATGCTGTTCCGCCACATCTCCATGTAAACACACTGGTCCGAACCTTAGTGCCACCACCAAGTGCCCCAACTCCTAGGCCATATGTGACTAAGAAACAACCCCAGGATAAGACCCAAAGGCCTTTTGATCCCTTTCCAATCAGCTACCGAGAGCTTCTCCCTATACTGATCCAAAATCACATGGTTGTCTATGTCCCATTGAAATCCCTGTTACCACCATATCCAAGGTGGAATAATCCAAATGCAAGATGTGATTATCACTGTGGAATTGTTGGCCATAGCATTGAAGACTGTATGGCCTTCAAAAAAAAAGTGCAATCTCTTATAAATGCCAAGTGGTTGGATCCAAAAACACTGATTGATAGAGGGCTAGGAAAGCATCATTAGGATTGGGAGATTTACAGCATTGAGGTGGAAAGACTTCGGTCTTATATGATGTAATAGGATTTTGCTTTTTCAGAAGCCGGCTCTTATAGCCTTAGGATGCTAGGAATAATAAAGTGTTTGTAAAAGACAGTTTTAACTACTGCTTAGATTTTGTAAAACATGGTTTATGCCATTGTGAACATGATATGGGAATGAATTGACTATGCTTCAAATTTATGAGATCTTGATGATTAAGTTCCTCGGATTCTTATTTCCTCTGTGATATCTTCCCCTTTTGCATTTTGCATCCGATCAATTATTGGTCATACCATACATTCATACATGTATCATGTTAGCATCAGGTTGCATTTATGCATTCATAATCAGCATGATTTTTCTGTATATATCCATGCATTAATTTTCTTATTACATACATCATGTTAGCATTAGGTCGCGTTCATGACACACATGGTCAGCATGATTTTCTTTGTATATACTCTGTATCAATCATTCATTGTTTGCACGTATCATAATTGACACCGTGTTGCATTCATAGGATATATAATCATTCATTGAGAAGTACGCTAAAATGTACATGATTATTCATTGCATATATCCATGCGTTGATTTGTTTATTCTTTGCTTGCAACATGTTGGCATCGTGATTGCATTTATTACATACATGGTCAGCATGTTTCCACTATATATGTCCATACATCATTTTTATTCTTCACATGCATCAAATAACAATCATGGCTCATTCATCATGACACGCACTTTGGGGGAATAAAACAGAGATTGGCTTGGCTTTAAGAGTCTTTGAAAGAATTTTAATTTCAAATCAAAGTTATAAGAAATACTGAGTACCCTTTTTAATTTTGGCTAAGGGTCAGAATGAGGTTGTAATGATGGATGCCCAGAATACAGTTAGCCCTATCAATGTCTTAAATTCAGATGATCCAGTTGAACAGGCAAAGTTGAAAATGGTTGCAATAAATGAGGTTGAGTTGGCAGATTCCCAAGGGAAATATCAGTTGTTAGATGAAAGGCTTCGGGCGGTAGAAAGTACAGATGTATTTGGGAGTTTAGATGCGAAAGAACGATGTTTGGTCCTCGGTTTTGTCATTCCTCCTAAGTTCAAGATCCCTGACTTTGTGAAATATGACGGGACAACCGATCCATCAGCCCACATCACTATGTTCTACCGGAAGATGACAAGTCATATAGATAATGATAAGCTTTTGATTCACTACTTTCAGGATAGCCTTAGCGTATCCGCAATTAGGTGGTATAGTCAGTTGAGCAAGGATCGGATTCGCTCTTGGAATGACCTAGCTAGGGTTTTTCTAAACCAGTACAAGCATATGACCGACATGGCGCCTAACCGTCTCACCTTGCAAAATATGAAGAAAAGAGCTACTGAGAGCTTCAAAGAATATGCGCAACGGTGGATGAGCCCAGCCGTCCAAGTACAACCGCCCTTAACTCAGAAGGAAACCACTGTCATTTTTGTGAATACACTGCAGGCCCCGTACTATGACATACTTGTCGGCAACACCACGAAGAATTTTTCGGACATGGTAATTTCAGGGGAGATGATTGAGAATGCTATCAAGGAAGGGAAAATTGAAGGAGAAAGAACATCCAATACCAAGAAAAATGGGGCATCTGAAAAGAAAAAGAAAGATACCCAAGTCGTGGAAGGATTTGCCCCACCTCCCCAATTCTCCTCGTATCAGCCATTTTACTCTACCCTGAACAATGTCTCTCAAGGTTTTTATCCCTACCAACCAATGACTACAACTACACCAGAATTTACATCTGTCTATCAATCGAACACCCTTGGGAATAATCGAAGGAGGCATAAAAAGAGAAAAAAAATTAGGATGACCCGATTCCTGTGACATACAGTGAGCTATTACCTCAACTCATCCAGAATCACCTTGTGACACCCATGCAATTAGAGCCTCTGAAGCCCCCTTATCCGAGCTGGTATGATGCTAATGAGTGTTGTGGTTATCATTCTGGCAATCAAGGTCACTCAACAGAGAACTGCCCCGCTTTGAAGTACAAGGTCAGGGATCTCATCAAGGCTGATTCGATAAGTTTTGAAAATGGGAAAGCCAAGTGTCATAAGAAACATGGTGCATGATCATATTAGGTTTTTGACACATGTAGTTCTATACACTGTGATGATGAAAGCACTTGTCTCATGTTAACATCTACATGAATTAAATGAAATTTGAATTTTAAATGCTTTGTTTTTGTTGTGTTTAACAATAATTTGAATTTGCAAAAACAAGCATTAAGGAATTTTTAATGATGGACAGTCTCGAGAATATTGTTGATCATTGTTAGACATGACCCAACACCCTCCCCCCTCTTTTTTGGGCTTCTCTATACCTAAACCTTGAATAAAGAACACTTGAAAGACCTAATGCTTCAAGGAATATGAATGATTGAACTTCACAAAAGAAAAAAAACATTGTCATTGCAGAATAAGCAAGTATGTAAATCCTAGTCTAGGCTATGAACAAAGGAACGAACTTTTTGAAATTTTTCGAATTCCTTGAAATTCAAACAAATGAGACATTCTTTCAAGAATCTAGATTTTGGTAATTTGATGTGTGTCAAGATTTGAGCTAAAACCATTCATGACCTTTTCCAACAAACCACAAAACACTAATTGCCCAAACATGACTTCATGATTGACACCCTGGGACACAATGATTAAACTAGATTATCCCATATCCCAGAGAAAACCCGTTTTTGGATCATATTTTCCTTGCCTCTTCAAAGAACTCAGATTTGAAATTCAGTCTTTTCAGTACAGACCTAAACTTGCTATGTTCCTCGTTGATACAAATTCTCATGGTTAATCAAATTGGGGCATCATATGTGGAAATGATGGATACATGGTTAATAAGGATGGACTGAACGCATGAATTATTGGGGCATGCGATATAAAAAAAATTATGATATCATGCATATGAGAATTTGGATGATTCCAAAGTGCAAAATGGAATTTTGATTATCTATTTCCCTTGAGGATTGCTTTTCAATGAGAATATTTGTGCTTGATATGAGAAATGGCCTTTTTCTCATATCCCTTTCACAAGATAAAAATTATTATCCATAGTCACCCCTTTTGAGCCAAAAGAATTCTTTCTTCTTTGAACCCTGATCAAGGATCACCTTCTACACTGGAGGGCAAATGCGAGGAAAGATCTTTTAGAGAACATGGAGGAATGAATCCTAGCTCAAAAGACATATACAAAGCAAATGAACCCTCGAATAAATATAGGCTCACTCTGTCAAAGAAAAAAGAAGAGGAAAAGATGGCAAAATGAAAGCCAAGAAAAACAAAAGAAAAACACACAAAAAAAAAGTGTGTGAAAAAACGATGGCAAATGAAAGCCAAAAGCAAGGAAGAAAAGACGCAAAAGTCAAAAGGAATGAAAATCCAAAAGGAACAAATGCTTCAAAGGGAATCCTCCTCAAGAAATGATCCTTGATCTTATTACCCTCAAACACATATTTTGGGCCAATTTATCCTTTCTTTCTGAACCCTGAGCCATGGCCTACATTACGTGCCTTAAAAGTCCATTTTAATCAAGCATGAAAATTTAATTTGAAAGGTTTTTCCTCAGATTTTATCCCATCTCATCAAATTATCATTTCACTAAGGAATAATTTAGAATTCTCAAGTGTATGGTAGAACAAAAAAAAAGAGAAAAATTGGAAAGAATGGGACTCTAGAGCGAAAACCCAAAAAAATGGGCGGTCTAGAGTAAAATGGAAATTTTTGATACCATCTATGAAAGTTCCGATACCACAAAACAAAAGGTCATCTTGAAGAAGTGGTCATCGAGGAACATTTAAGAATTCCTGAACCTCCCAAATTGTCAATTCTCATTCAGAGGATTGTCTTCAAAAACTGAAACTTTTTTTGCCAAGATTAAACTTTCTGGTTTAAACATCTCGGCCAATCTTGACGCTTGTCAAAATGCCTTGATATGGAAACTAAAAGAATGTTGAATTTGTTTGGTTCTCAATGAATTAATGATTTATAAAACGCGTCTGGAGGAGTTACCCAGAATTTTACAATGAGCAAACCTTTGGTGGTGATAGCCAAAGCTTCTGGAGGGTATATCCAGAATTTTACAAATTATAAAAGTGAAAAAGTCTTCGGTGGTGATAGCTGAAGCCTCTGGTGCAGATATCCAGGGTTTTATAATTTTGAAAAATGAGAAATCTTCTTCTGGAGGAGTTACCCAGAATTTTATTCAACATGTGCATCTACATCAAGAAGCATTTGCATCAATCTAAGTTATTTGAATCTGCATCAAGAAAATTTGCATCAAATCAAGTCATTTACATTTGCATCAAAGACATTTGCATCAAAGACATTTGCACCAGTCTAAGTCATTTGCATCTACATCAAGAAGCATTTGCATCAATTAAAGACATTTGCATTTGCATCATGAAGCATTTGCATCATCTCTTAAAGCTTTCAGGTATAATCGAACTCGTTTTGCTTCTCAAATGATTTGAGCCCCGAGACCACCGTCAAGGTACTTTCTTTTATTTTGAACTCGCCGAACCCATAATTTTAACACGTTTAAAAAAATGAGAAAGTCTTTAGTGGTGACAGCTGAAGCTTTTGGAGGTGATACCCATAATTTTTACAAATTTTAAATAGTGAGAAAGTCTTCAGTGGTGACAACTGAAGCTTCTGGAGGTGATACCCTGAATTTTTACAAATTTTAAACAGTGCGATAGCTGAAGCCTCCAGTGGTGACAGCTGAAACTTTTGGAGAAGATGCCCATAATTTTACAAATATCAAACAGTGAGAAAATCTTCGGTTGTGATAGCTAAAGCCTCTGTGGAGATATCCAGAGTTTTAAAATCCTTTGAAATGGTAGAAAGTCTTTGGTGGAGATAGCCAAAGCCTCTGTTGGAGATATTCAGAGTTTTACAGTTTTAAAAAAGAGCAAGACTTTGGTGGTGATAGCTGAAGCTTCTGAAGGAGATACCCAGAATTTTAAACATAGCTGAGAACAAGACAGGTTAAGACCCCGAGACCATCGTCGAGGTCATTTCTTTTCTTGCAAATCGAATTTGTTTCCTTAAGACGGGTCGAGCCTTGATTAGTCAGGGAATTTAATTTAAGGACAAAATCTTCAGTTTACAGCTTTTACAACAACGAAAAAAAACTGAAAAAATGAAAAAGGAAAAAAGAAAAAAAAGAAAAAAAGGAAAAATGAAAAAATGAAAAATGAAAAAAAGAAAAAAATGAAAAAGAAAACCCATTTCCCTTTCCTTCACATGTGATTTCACTGACCGTACAAAATTAGTGTTTGTTTATCTTTGCCTGATTCCTGATTCTCAGCAATAGCCAAAGAGGGGCAGCTGTAGACACCTAATTTTGTCCGGACCACTAAAACTGGTATGTTTTCTTCCTAAATTGATCTTTCAAAATGTAAAATGACTTTTTTCATCCTGCGGGTGGTACTCCGAGACTTAGTTTAAGAGGGCGAGCATAAAAAGTCAAACTTCAGAAAAAGTCAATTTCAGAAAAAGTCAACCCTGAAAAAGTCAACCCCAGAAAGTCAACTACTTAAAAAATCAACCCACTTTCAAAATCAAGATTTTAAGTTCAATTGAAAAATGGCGAAAGAATTTTGATAATCCGAGGTCTACATCGAAAGATATGGAGTTCGGAAGTTGGGATTTGGAGATTCAGTAGAAAGGAAACCCTAATCCGAGAAATTTGGGGAAAAGTGCTTAAACGATCAAATTGGTCGAAATTGAAGGTTCCAAATGAAATATAAGCACTGACTACGGGTAATGGAGAAGCCATTTGCAAGAAAAAATCTAAAGAAAAGTCAATCCGGGAGAAAACCGAGAATTAGGGTTTTTTGTGGATTTCGGTGAAATCGGGAAGAATCACAGAAATGGCCCGACTTGGTAAGAATAAAGCCCCCAATGGATGAGGAATAATTAAAAAGGGATAGCCCAAGGCTCAGCTTGATGAAAATCTGAAAATCGAACTTGTTTTGAGCAAAACCGGGTTTCGGAGGTAAAAGGGCAAAATTGGAAAATTTGGGAAAAATAGCAAATGGACTCCGAAAATTCTAAAAATTTGAAAATCTCATTCTTAAATCATTTGGAAGATATTGGCGAAAGAAAATCTTGATTCGGAGTTTGTTTGCAAAATGGCCTAATCCCGGGTCTCTTGTGTAGTAATTCAAGAAGAAAAATCCCGAAAAAATAGAAAATTAGCTCCAAATCTTCTAAAAATTTTCAAATCTCATTTTTAAATTATTTGGAAGAGATTGGCGAAATAAAATCTTGATTCGGAGTTCGTTTGCAAAATGGCCAAATCCAGGGCCTCCTTTGCAATAATTCAAAAAGATAAATCCCAAAAAAATAGCAAATGGACTCCAAAAATTCTGAAATTTTGCAAATCTCATTTTTAAATTATTGGGAAGAGATTGGCGAAATAAAATGTTGATTTGGAGTTCGTTTGCAAAATGGCCAAATCCCGAGCCCCTATGCAATAATTCAAGCAGATAAATCTCGAACAAAATACCAAATGAGCTCCAAAAATTATGAAAACTTCCAGATCACACTTTTAAATTATTTGGAATATATTGGTGAAGAAAAATCTTGATTTGGAGCTCGTTTAAAAAATGGTAAAATATGGGACATAAAAGGGTATTTTTGGGAAAAAAATCCAAATAAATAGTAAACGGACTCGGAAAACTTTGAAAACTTCCAGAACTCAATGTTTTATTATTTTTAAAGTATTAAAAAAATAAAATTTTAATTCGGAGTCCGTTTTCCATTTATTTGCATCCGGGGGGCAAAACGGTCATTTCACCCAAGAAACCGAAACGGGCTTCTTTTGGGCTTTCAAAAAATCAAACTTGGGCTGGAAAATAGAAGTGTTGGCCTGCCAAGGCCCAAGGAAAAGTGGAATCTTCTGATTTTTCAATCAAATGGCCAAGAATTAAGAGTTAGTTAGAGATTCGTTTTAATCAAGCCATTATGATTAAGCCACATAGGCCAAGGGAGAGTGTCAACATTATTCTGAATAGCTGTAATTATTGACAGCTGCCATGCTAATCTAAGGGTGGTAATTTCATGATTTTTCACCTTGAATTATTAGCCATTTGATGGAAATTGGTTAGAACCAAAATGACAACATCCTAGCTCACTAAAGGGGGGGTTCGTCCAGCTCTATGGGGAGGTTCAGAATTTTCATTTTCACACTTTCATTTTGCTGATTTCTCTTAGTTTTTCTCTCCTGGGTTGAAAGCAAAAAGAAAAAGTTTAGAAAAGAAAGGAAAGTTTGAAGAGATAAAGCTTGAAATATAGCTTCTTGAGGTTGCTCTTGAGCACCAACTCTTGCACTTTCTTGATTTTCCATTCTTATTTTTGCTATTTTGATTATCATTTGGTGAGTTTTTCTTTTTAAATAAGTTTTTTTTTATTTTTCTTCTTAAGTTCTTTCTTCATCTCTTTCTTAAATATTTTTTTTTACAATTTTTTTCTTATTTTTCCTTAATGGCCGAATGGCCTACATTTTTTATTATGGTTTCTATTTTTGATTTAATTCATCATGTTATTTATGTTATTCTTTAATTTTGATGCTTTAAGTGTTCTTCTACTTCATATATTTGAATCATGTTTTAATTTGGTTGCTTTGTTTGTTGCCATTTATGATTTAAATATCATGTTCTTGCATTTTTAATTTTCTGTTTTCATAATGTTTAAATTTGTTGATGTTTTATATTTAGCATATCAAGTGTTTGTGAAAATGCTTGTGAGTATCTTTACTTTGTGTTTGCATGATTTGAGTCTTATATTTTAGTTGAGCATGTTAGTATATCAAGTGTTTGTGAAAATGCTTGTTTGGTTTTAGTATTTGCATGATTTGAGTGTTATATTTTAGTTGAGCATGTTAGCATATCAAATGTTTGTGAAAATGCCATGCTTGTTGGAGCTTGAGGCCATTCGGCTACTCCATGTGTTTTACATTGTATGTGCATTGTTGACATGTTAGTTAGTAGGTTTTGCATTTGCATGACATTTGATTTAGTTCTGCATGTTAGTATACCAAGTGTTTGTGAAAATGCCATGCTTATTAGGAACCATAGGCCATTCGGCCACTCCTTGTATTCTAGCATTGTATGTGCATTCTTGCCATGTTAGTTGATAGGTTGCCATTTGCATGATATTTGGTTGAGTTTTTGGTTTAAGCATGCCTTGTGTTTGTGTTATTGCCATGCATATTTTAGATGTTAGGTTAGGTTTATTTTGCCATGCATGTTCATGCATTTTAGACCTAGGTTTGCATTAAATGTCATGCAAGTTCATTTAGGTCTAGGTCACTATATTGATGCCATGCATTTTTTTTTCATGACATTTAGGTTTAAAATCATGCATTTCATGCATCATATTTGCTGTATTTTTTCATGCATTTCATGTTCATGCCACTTGACTAATGACTTAGGCCAATTAATGGTTCAAAGTCATGCTCTCTTGAGCACACTTGTGGAAAATTAAGGTTTGTCAAATTGATTATTCTACCATTGTGATTTTTTTTTACTTAGCCAATTTTTATCTAAGTTTCAAAAAGTCCTAACTACTGTTTGTGAGTCATTTTGTGAGTCTTAAATATTTTTACTTTGATTTTTAAATGATTTTATCAAAGGCAAAAATGTATTTTGGCAAAACAGTTTTTTCATCCAGTACTCGTACTTTCCTGATTTTTCTGGGCATTCATCTTTAATCAGAAAATTAAGCTGATTTTTCCCGTGTAGTTTTTCATGTCCTGAGTCTCAAGTATTGTTTTCAGAATTGTTTGAATTTTTATAAATAGGGTAAAAAATCATGGCTTAAAACTGTACAGTGGAGTCAGAAGTTAATTTAAAGAAAAATCATTTTTCTGTTTTGGTTATGTTACTTAGAGGGAGCTGATTTGGAAGTTTAGCTACTGACTTAGGGTATTTTCTAAGCCTTTTTAAACTCTAAAAATGATTTTTTTAAGTCTCGGGTTAAGGATAGTCAAGTCCGGGATTTTAAACTTAGGAAATTAGAGCCATTTAAAAAAAAAGTTTAACCCAGTTTTTTTATTTTTAACCTAAGCTTTTCCAAATTGTTTTCAAACAATCACAAAGTATTTTGGTTTTAGAATATTTAATATGACATATTTTCCTAAGGTAGCCGGATATCTTTTTAGATACGAATTTCCTTAATTAAAGGAAAAAATACATTTTCATGCATTGCATTTTCCATATTCATGCATTTTATATAATATGTGATTTTTGCTATGATAATTTCTATTACATTGTTATGATTTTTAGTTATGTTATATTGTTTATTATATGATTTGGAATATTTCATGATATCCTATGCTTTTTATTTAATTACTTTTTTGTTGTTATATTATTTAGCATATACTATGTTCATGCATTATTATTTTCATTTTTATTTCCATGCATATTATATGATAGCATTATTTTATATTCCATGTCATTTAAATTGTATGCCATATCATCCATATTTGCCATGTCATTTAATTATGTCATTTCATATAGAATATATTATGTTACCTAGGTTATTTTATTTCATATAGAATATATTATGTCACCTAGGTCATTTCATTTAGAATATATCATATGACTTAGGATATTACATTTCATTTAGAGTATATTATCTTACCTATGTCATTTCATTTCATTTAGAATATATCATATGACTTAGGATATTGCATCTCATATAGAACATATTATGCTACCTAGGTCATTTCATTTCATTTAGAATATGTCATATAACTTAGGACATTTCATTTCATTTAGAATATGCTAAGGCATTTAAATTATATTATATCATTTAGGATGCATTATATTATTTAGATTTTGCTATGTCATTTTATTTATGTCATGCATATACATATTCATATATTTTAAAATGTTTTCAAAAGGATAATGATTTTTCAATAAAAAATAAAGATATTCCCGAATTAAAATAATTCATGAGTTCTCTACCAGGTTTGCTGGAGGGAATATCATCAATTATCATTAATAAAGAAATATCTTTCTTTCAAAAAACGAGAATGATTCGGTAAGTTTTCCAAATTAATAAAAATTTCTATATTTTGCCACGTTTGTTGGGGAATATAGGAAAATTTTGAATTTATAAATTCCGGATCATTTTCAATTAAAAATGGAATTATTTTTCTTTAAATTGGGAATTGACTTGAAATACTAAGTTTAAAATCAACTTTACACCGAGATTTGAGATAACACACGATTAATAAGGTATCATTTTATACGGGCATTTTGGGGGTGCTAATCCTTCCCCATTCTTAATCGAGTCTCGAACCCGTTTCTTTGATTTCTTTGGTTTAAAACGCAGACTTGAAATTTGTTTTTAAAATGTTTTAATTAATTTTTAAAATATTTTATAAAACCGGTTTTAATAGGTGGCCGATCACACCTAGCTAAAAGAGATTGGTGGCGACTCCATGCCTTTTTTTAAGGTCATTTTCAAAACCTTCATTTTTCTAGAGGAATTAATTCGACTTTTCCTCGATTTTTTTAATGTCACGCTTAACGAATAATAAAGTCTTGCGATGAGACTTGTTATTTTTTAGGTTGCGACAGGCCAAATTTCTGGATTTTCTTTTTCCACTACCTTTGTCATATATTGAATTGGAGTTGGACCGGTTTTGCCCAATTTTTACATCTAAATTCCTCCCCGATTTAGCTTTTCTCTTTTTCCTTAAAATTGGAAAGTTTCTCGATTTTCCCGTTTCTCCTTCAATCGGCTCTTGCTTTGAATCCACTTCAAATTGGGACTTGGGTACCTTTGTTTATTTATTATTCATCAATTGGGGACTTCAATTTCTCCGAATCGGACCATCTCTGTTGTTTTCTCCAAATCTGTGAATTTTCCATTTATTTATTAAAGCTTTATTTTCCTTTTTCTCTTCAAATTGATTCTTCCTTCAAAACTCCGCTTCAAAATTGGACCTTCCAATATCCATATTTAATGATCTTATTCCATTTGGAACATCCAATTTCGTCCAATTTGATCGTTTACGCACTTTTCCCCAAATTTGTAAAATTTTCCATTTTTCCGAAAATGGAAATTTCCAATTTTGTCTATTTCTGCTTCCAATTGATTCTTCTTGGTGAAATTGGACCTTGGGATATCCTTTTTTATTGATCATCCTTCAATTTGAGGTTTCAATTTCGTTCAATTTGATCATTTACGTACTTTTCCCCAAATTTGGAAATTCCATGTTTTTCCCTTACACTGAATTTTGCAACTCATCTTTCAACCTCTCTATAGATCTCTGATTATCAAAATTCCTTCACCATTGTTCAATTCACCTTTTAATCTTGATTTTGACTAAGAGTTGACTTTTTCAGTTGTTGACTTTTTGGGGTTGACTTTTTTTGTTGACTTTTTGTTTTGACCTTCGAATCAAAATCTTGGAGACCCATCTGTAGAATGAGAGAAGATTCTTTGCATTCTGGGAAGTTGAAAGGAGAATTTACCTTTTTTAGGGGGCCCGAAAAAAAGTAGGTGTCTACAATGACATAACTAGGAAGTCATTATCATGCCCTTCCTTGTATGCTTGTATTGGTTCTTGTTTGCTTTTTTGGTCTCATCAGGGTTTTTCCTCCTATTTGTTTTGGGCCTTCCTAGCATCTTCCTAAACTTTGGTGGTAGAACTGGATCTTCACCAACTGATATTGGCCAATCCTTCATTCTTGGCATGGGCTGCAATGCATTACCATAAGCCAACAAATATACATCCTTATGGTACCAACTAGACACAAAGTTCTCAACATTTCCCTTAGATCTCTGATTGCTAAATAGAATGAGCACACGGGATACCAGACAAAGTATACATTCTGCAAGTACAGGTTTTGGTAGCCAAATTGACTATGAACCTGTCTTCACCTAAATCTATTTCATATCCTCCATCTCCATTAAACCTAACAATATAATGTCAAGCAATGGCTGCATTTTTTTCAATGATCTTCCATGCATTATATCCAAGAGTACCTCTCCGTTTAGAACATTCTCTTCTCTTCCTCACAATTCTTAACATCATATTTTTCCTAATGTCTTCAAATAATGAAATCATAGGTTTCCTTCTTGACTCCAACAAAGTCCCATTGAATGCTTCACACAAGTTGTTGTCAATCAATTCACACCTCGAATCTACATTGAAGAATGCTCTGCACCATCTCCTCGAAGGGACTTTAACAATGTCAGTAGTTGCCTCTTCATTCTTCTCATGTAACTTTCTCAAATTTTCTGCAAATTCCCTAGATGTTGAAGATTTAGCAATCCTCCAAAACCATTGTTTCATCTATTTACCTTTATCTCCCCTTTTGCACCAATTAACATAAACATGCCTAGCATAATATCTGTGCTCTGCATCTGGAAATAAGCATTTAATTGCATTCTCAAGGCCTTGCATAAAATGAAAAGCACAATATAATCATAATTGGTGCAAAAACTGAATAAAAAGCCATAATTATATCCGATATACTTGCTAAAATTGAATAGTATTAAAGGCTGTTAATTTACCTTTTGCTGGTCTAACATCATTATCCAGCCTATTCCACTTAGAATTTTTACATCTGACTTCAATAGTTCAAGAAACCATTTTCAAGAAGCAGTGCATTCAACTTCCACTAATGCCCAAGCCACTGGAAACATTTGATTGTTTTCATCTCTTCCAACAGCACATAGCAACTCACCTTTAGTCAAACTTTTGAGCCAACATCCATCTAGCCCCAAAAAGGCCTACAACCATTTTCGAAGCCAAGTTTAAGTGCTTCAAAGCATATATAATACCTCTCAAAAACAGGTGAAGATGTTGGCATCTCTCTATGAACTTTCATCTTCACTGTGCTTTCAGGATTAGTCTCCACAATTCTTTTACATAATTTCTCAAGTGACCAAACTTCTCCTTATAGTTGCTAATAAATTTATCAACCACCTCTTTCTTAGCCCTTATTATCATACTAATATTGACACTAAGGCCATGATCCTTCCTTACAGCTTCTTGGATCTTAGCATTCTTAACGAAAGGATCCTTCTTAAGTTTCTCCATGTACAATTCTGCCAAAACAGATTGTGTCAACCTTGGATTTTCAAATACCTTCTTGCAATCATTATTGTCCTTCAAAGTCTTCACTTGAAATGATTGTAATCTTTTATCATATGCCCCATAAATTACCCAAGGACAATTCTCTGCTCGACATTTCCCTCTTATAAATTTATAATTGTTTTTAGCCCAAGTGATGCCCTGTTTGTTTTAAGGGGATAATATTGTCACAATATGTTTAAATTGCTTTGCATTCTCAAATAACATCCCTAGTTCAATGTAGGGGCTAGCTACAGTAAAATCATATGATGGATACATGCTCTTCCTCCTAGTACAATCATCTACCTTTTCTCCCTCATCATAAATAGGATCCCCAAACTCATCAGACTCATAATACTCACTATCATTTCCATTTTGCTCCTCATTACTCTATTCTTTATCAAATGAGGTTGAATGTGGCTCATCTGGTCTAAGGGTATCAAATTCATCAGAACCTCATCTACACTGATGTTCACTCTCTTCCCCATTCTTTTTTTCCTACTTTTAGCTCTAACAGCAACTAGTTCTTCATCATCATTACCACATAATTCTTCCTCTTCTATCTCTTGCTCAACAGACTCATTCACTTCAGGCTGGTTTACTACCTTTTCACTTCCCACTGCCTCATTCACAACCTCATCAGTCCCCATTGCCTCATTCCCCACTTCCTCATTTCCCATTGCCTCATTCACAACCTCATCAGTCCCCATTGCCTCATTCCCTACTTCCTCATTTCCCACTGCCTCATTCACAACCTCATCAGTCCCCATTGCCTCATTCCCCACTTCCTCATTTCCTACTGCCTCATTGCCTTGAATTACTTCTGTTACAACTACTTGAGGCTCATCTATGCCATGCTCTATATAGACATCAATCTCACCATGATCTACCATATACCCAATCATGTTTAAAGTGCTATTATCATCACAAACTACCTTAACCCTTCACCAAGGCTTCTACCATGTATTAAATAAAATATATTACAAATATTGTGAAAACCAGCTTCCTTGCAAATGTTTAATAATTCAAAATAACTCAACTTATCAGGATCAAAGGTAAGGTCCTCAATTATCTCATTAATATACCTAACATTACGACCCTCACCAATAAATGCCCAGCATAATGATACATAATTCACAACTCATTCTTTCATAAACAAAGAAACAAAAGCAAAAAAAAAAGATTGTCACTATATCAAGATTAAACTCATAACAACATCCATAGACAAAAACTATGACAATATTCAACAAAAAAACCAATAACAATATCAACAACCCTAAATCAATAACCAACAGAAACCATATTATAACTCACCTGGAAACCACCCTTCTGCATTCAGAATTACGCAGCCATCTTTGAAATTCCCAAACCCTAAACCCTATTTATAAAATTAAAGAGTTACCCAAATTAGTATTGAGCTATATAATCTTAATTGAAAGCACATTCAAATAATCGATACTTACCGAAATTGTGATTTCTGATTTCAATTTTTAATGATTCCCGAAGATGAATATAATGGTTCTAAAATAGGGATTTCAGATTTCAAAGAACGAATTTGGGGCTCAAATCATAACAAAGTATTAAACAATAGATTCGCTTTAGATTCAGAACTAGGGTTTTCAATTTTGAGTTTTTAATGGAAATTGAAATGGGAACGGGAATGGGAATGATTTCAGATTGAAATGAGGGATTTTTTTTATTAGAGTTTTTTTTTTGGCCAAGTTTCGATTAGGGATTTATGATATTTGAGTTTTTAGATGTTTTTTTTAGGCGAAATAAATTTAATGTTTAAAGTTAATGGAATTTGTTTTTTTTTTCAGATTATTATATTGCCACATGGAAAAAACAATTACATATCAGCATTTATAGCTGATATATTAGGCACGTCGCATTCAAACGCAAGTGAAGGATGTCAAAAGTCCTGAATTGTGACAAATCGAAAAGGTTGCATCCTTAATAGATTGAAAAAAAAAAGGTTTAGTCCTGATTCACTTAACCGGTAATAGGTTTAGTCCTAAATTGAGCATTTAGTCCAAATTTTGGATATCACCATCGGAAGCTTCGGATATAGCCACCGAAGACTTGTCGTAACAAAGTTTCGGATATCACCACCGGAAACTTCGGATATCGCCACCGGAAACTTGGCCAAATCAGCATTCCGGATGTCACCATCGGAATCTTCTCCCTCGAGTTATAAATGCAAATGTCTACCTCAGTAATGTGAATATCCTTTTCAGTTGTGAAAATGCGATAATACACATAAATGATGCCAATGCTCATGAATGATGTAAATATAATGAATGATGCAAATACGAATGTCTTTCTCGGTTGATGCTACTGTTCTTTACAAGATGCAAATGCTCGTGAATTTATACAAGTGCAAATGCCTACGAACGATGCAAATGCTTCATGAACGATGCAAGTGCAAAGATTAATACAGACGCAATGCACATGAAAAGATGCAAATGCAAATATCCTCGAACAACGTAAATGCTTCATGAAATATTGCAGATGTAGAGATCAATAATGATGCAAATGCTTCATGAAAAGATGCAGATGCAGAAATCAATAATAACGCAAATGCTCATGAAAAGATGAAAATGCAAATATCCTCGAATGAAGTAACTACTTCATGTAATGATGCAAATGTAGAAATCAATAATGATGCAAATGCTTGTGAAAAGATGCAGATTCAAATACCATCGAATAATGCAAATGCTTCATGAAATGATGCAGATGCAGAGATTAACAATGTCGCAAAATTCTCATGAATGATGCGAATGCGAAGATGCATATCAGAATGATGTGAATTCAATGATTAAAATGATGCATACGACCACAAATAATGCATATAATGATCACAACCTTTTAATGCCCCGATTAGTTTTCTTAAGTTTGGCTTAGCCTTTCCAATTCATTTTTCTTTTCAAATTAGAGTGTATCATGAACACTCGCGCCCCATAAGAGATCATTCCCCTTCAAATCCTTTTTTATCTCTTTGCCCCGACAGTTTTCAAATTCCCATAACAAAAGCTAGTGCTAAATTTTTATTTCTTCTTCTCATTTCTAGAAAAGAGGACTTATCCCAGTGTCCTATGCCCTTTGGTCAGAAAAGCCATCGTCTCATGTCAAAACATCATTTTTATTCAAAAATATTTTCATTCTTTTCTTTGTTTCCCCCTTTAAAAAATTGATCATTTAGTGAAAACTTTTGAGCCAAAAATGTTATCCCTACAGTGTGTGATATCCAAATCTCTTGAAGGCTGATGATCACTATTAGATGTTTCTGAATGTCAATTTGGCTTTCTCGAATTGAGTTAAAGGGTTTTGATGCACCCAAAAGAGTGTATCTTATTTAACCTTGCACTAAAAAGATCAATTGTAAGTATAATGATTAGCAAGGGTCGAGTCCTCAGGGATTGGGTTTTAATTTATGAGTTATTAGTTTATAACTTACGTTCAAAGAAAACAATAAAAGAAAAGGGGTTTTTGAAGCCAGATTTAAACTAAGTAAATAATAAGAATAAGATGCAAGGCGGTATAACCAGCCAATAAAAATATATATACTAAATTAGGCGGTATAACCAGCCAATAAAAATATATATACTAAATTAGGCGGTATAACCAGCCAATAAAAATAAAACAAAGTTAATATACAAATTAGGCGGTATAACCAGCCAATAAAAATAAATATAAAAAATAAACAAACTAAAAGTAAGAAAACAAGTAAGTAAGAAGAATTAAATATGAAAAATATGGTTAAGGTTTCATTCTCCACCACTAGACATCATTAAGAATCAATTTCAGATCTATCAATATCAACCAACTATCAAAGTTAACAACCGTAGATAACAACAAGCTCTGTTACCCCAATCTTTCCTTAGTTTGTCGTTAAATAGAACAAGCTCTCTATTTAATCTCTAACCATTAAACAACCTAGAATAAGCTCTCTAAATTCAATTTAATGGCAGCTTTATGATGAGAAAGATAGGTTGATCTAAGCAACAAACACATAAGCTCGGATTGTTCAACTTAGGTTATGTTCCACTTTGCAATTATTGAAAACTTGACCATAATCATTAATCACAAATTGCCACTTATGAATAGGAAATCAAGACAATTACACGGATCAAGACTCCTAAACTAGCAATAGATAATTATCAAGATCTATCTAGTTGTACACCTAAATAAATCAAGACAACATCATGAACAATTCTTGTAGAAGAACATAAGCAACTTTGATAGAAAATTAATGATAGATAGAATCTGAAAATCAATCACAAAACATGTCTAGGGCTTTGAAATCACCCTTAACCAAATAGAAGTTTAGCCTAGCATAGGCATTGTAAACATAAACATAAAATTAAAGAAAATCTAAGAAGAAAATAAAAGAAAGAAAGAAGAAGAGGAAGAATATTAATTATCCAACCTCTTGCTCTCTCTAAAGAAAAAGAAAACTAGAGAAAAGAAAGAAAACTAGAGAAAAGAAAGAAGAAGAAAACTTAGAGAATTTTATTAAAATGGCTAATATCCTACCTATGTACAATATGATCCCTTACAATCATCCAAGGCCCTCTATTTATACACATTTTGGAGGGCTAAATGACAAGAGACAAGCTTTACAAATTTCAAAGGTAGGTATAATAGGTGGGTGCATTTTCTAACAATTTTCGTCATATATGACGATTTTGATCAGCCAACTTGATGGTCGATTTTGTCAATTTTGGAGGCCTTATCTGATCACATGGTCTTCTAGAAAAATGTTACCCTATCAGTTACTGATCCATAGCCGTTGGAATCAGCTCATTTGCTGATGTGGATAAGAAGATATGGGCATAATATGAAAACAGGTCAGCACAGACGTCATTGCACATCAGCCAACTTGATGGTCGATTTCGCTAGGGAAAACGACTCCGTTTCAAGAAGTGTAAAACATGAAAAAGATATATATGCCTCTTATCTTTGCATGGCTACAAATTTCAGCCTTATTGCTTCAGTGAAACTCGAGATATAGCTGATATGGCAAAAGGTGTCGGAACTGGAACTGAACTGGATTTGCCCTTAATTCTAGTAATCTGAAATCACTCAAAGAAACTTGTGAAAAACACCAAAATACATAAAAATATAAAAGATCATAAACACAATTAAACTAAACAATAATAACTCGTATTTGACACAAAACAATAATAAAACATAACTAAAAACTATATAATTATACGAGTTATCAGGTTTGGTGTAACAAGATTTTGGTTGATCAAGAAAACTTCACAACAAGAAAAATGTATATCCTTTCTCGGTTCACAAATGAAACAGATTTTATAAAACATGACTTCCTCGAAGATCAAACAAATTTGACATTCTTTTAGTTTCCAAATCATGATGTTTTGACAAGCGTCAAGATTGGCCGGGTTGTTCAAGGTTGGAAGGTCAATTTAGAGGGGAAAAACGAGTTTAGTTTTCAAAGTCAATCTTCTAAATAAGAGCTTACAGTTAGGGATGTTTAGGAATTTTCCTAGATGTTACTTGATTTCTTCAAAATGACTTCCTCTTTTGTCATGGCATCGGCAATACCATAGGTGGCATCAAAATTCTCCTATTTTACTTTAGATTGCCCATTTTTGGGTTTTCACCCTAAAATTCTCCTATGCTTCATCATGCATTTAAGAATTCAAAACTTATCCAAAAATAATAGTTTTAACCAGGAAAGGAGACCGAAGCCTCAATGATTTCTAAAAACTTCTCCAAGAATAAGCCCATCAGTTTAAATAGCCATGCTTGATCAAAGTGGTATTTTCAAGGTACGTAGCATAGGCCAAGGTTCGGGGTTAAAAAAAGGATAAATAGGCCCAAAATGTGTGTTTAAGGATAATCAAATCAAGGATCATTTCCTAAGGAGGATTATCTTTGAAACATTTGTCCTTTCTGAACTTCTCTTTTCACCTTTTGATTTTTGCTTTTTTTTTTTTTTGTTCTTGGGCTTTCATTTTTCCATCTTTTCCACATTTTGTTCTTTTCCTTCTTTTTTTGTTTTTTTTTCTTGTACATTTCCAATTTGACAAAATGAGCCGTACTTATTTGGGAGCTCAATTTGCCTCGTATCTATCTTTGAGCCAGGACTCATTTTTTTGTGATCTTTGAAAAGATCTTTACTCGCATTTGCCCCCTAGTGTGGAGGGTGATCCTTGATCAGGGTTCAAAGAAAAAAGAATTCCTTAGGCTCAAAAGAGTAACAATGGGAATAATTTTCATAATTATGAAATGATGATGAAAGATTGCCATTTTTCATCTCGAACATGACTACTTAAACTGAAGAGTTTTTAATCGAGAAAAAACGTTCATTTTCCTTCTTGAAATCATTTTGAACGTCTTAAACACATGATGTCGCACTCAATTTTTGCATTTTTCTTTTTTTTTTTTTGATTTTTTTGATACATGCCCTAATAATTCATGATTTAATTTATCTTTACCCACCACTTCTACAAATTATGCCCCATTTTGATTGGCTATACAAATGAGAATTCGTATTATTAAGAGGGACATCTCAAGTCTCATCTTTCTGGTTTATATTGAAAAAATCTGATTTTTTACCTTGGGTTGTTCAGAACAAGGGGAAAAGTGTATGGCATAAAGTGTATTGGACAACCCTGTTTAGTCATTGTGCCTCGAGATGTGAATTATAAATGATTTTTGGGAAATGATTGAAGAATTTATATTTTTGTTGTATTGGAAAATATGTGGATGGTTTTGACACAATTTGACCCACATCAAATTACCATGATCTGGATTCCTGAAAAAATGTTTCATTTGTTTGAGTTTTCAAGGAGCTCAAAAAAATTTCAAAAAGTTCCTTCCATTGTGCATTGTCTAGGCTATAATTCCCACCTTTGTTATTTTGCAGTGATCATGGTTTATGAAATTTTGGTTTCTTCTTCAAGTGGTCTCAATTCAAAGGATTTAGGCATGAGAAAGCCCGAAAGAAAAGTGTGAGGGTATTGGCTCATTTCTAACGATGATCATCAATATTCTCGAGACTCTCTATTATTTCTTAATGTGAAAAAAAGATTTTTTTTTAAACACGTTATTATTGTTCAATTTTTACAAAATCAAAATTTTCCTCAATGTTTGTTTTTGCAAATTCAAATTATTTCTAAAACAGACTATGACACAAAAAATTTTAAAATTAAATGTATTTATTTCGAAAGGATGTCGACATGAGACAAGTGCTTTCATCGTGAGGTCAACAAAAATTCCTCTATTCAAAACTAGCTATTTCTTAATGCTTCTTTTAACCTCGTATGCCTTCTTTTTCGTCTCACAAATGCATTCTACGATGAATGACCATGTATGTTATGAATGTAACACGATGCCTATATGATGCATATAAAGAATAAACAAGTTAATACATGAATATATACAGAGAAATTATAATGATTGAGTAAAATCGATGGAACAATCTTTATTAAAAGAAAATTTGTTATTATTATTTTTTTAAAATACAAGATTTGCTCTCCAAATTTGATCCACGTATTTTATTTTTGGAACATGGGTTTTTCCCCAAAAAAAATTAAAACTTAATCAAAAATATTATTTTTCAAAACAAAATTATTCATCAAAAATTTTGGGGCAATGGGTCTATTATGTCAAGGGTATCCAAATGTTTATTCAACGCCATTGGCCTGCAAATCTTATTTGATCATAAAATAAGTAGTAAAAAGTAAGAGGTGTTGCTCCATGTGTTCCTAGTATGGTGACTTCTAACAAAAATTCGGCATGGCCATACCTAGGTTGGCTCCTTATGGTTCATTATATGAGGTTCGAGATTGGTTCTAAAAGGTTCCCAAACTGTTCCTCACTGTCGTCTGTAAGGACTAGTAAGGCACCCGATCCAAAGGAAAGGGTCCAATATGTTATAGCATATTTCCCTAACCCATGCGAAGGATCATCACGAGAGCTTAGGTACTTTATACCCCAGAAGTGTTTCGCTAGCCCATGCGGAGGATCATCAGGAAGGCAAAGAGGAACAAACAAATTTTTCACCACCTATTCTACAACCCTTATTCTAAATGCCCCAATAGTTTATTAAAGAGAAAGAATAACATAAAGGGTAATAATTAACAAGAAAACAATAATATGCATGTAAATGAATTTACGAAATCCTCTTTTTATTTAAAAATAATAAGGGAATTATAATTAAATACCAATTAAGACCAACAAATCAAGACTTTAGATAACACATGATTAATCCTAAGCCTGACTCTCTAAAATAGTCTTAGTGGAGTCGCCAAGCTGTCACAACGTACCGGGCGCGAATCCGGCGTCATTAGACACAAATTAAGGTTTTGAAAAAAAGAAAGTCGACATCGATCTTTTTTGGCTAGGTGTGATCGGCCACATATTAAAACCGATTTTTTGTAAAAAAAATTAAAACTAATTAAATTCTTTTTAAAAAAAAAAAAACCAATTTTGAAGTCTGTGTTTAAAATCAGAGAAAAATGAGTTGGGTTCGGGAGTCAGTTACATGTGGGGAAGGTGTTAACACACCCATAACACTCGTGTGAAATCGATACCTTATTAATCATGTGTTTTCCTAGATCTTGATAAAAATTGATTTTAACTTCGGTATTTAGAAACAATTCCCTTTTATAAAAATAAAAAAAAAAACAAATCATTTTATTTGGAAATGAATTAGAAATAATCATTAGAAAAATTTTCGTACTCTCTGGCAAACCCGACAAAATATGGAATTTTCATTTTTAATAAAATCATCTGATTCATTCATTTTGAGAAAGGATATTCCGTTTTTAATGATAATCGATTGAATCCTCCCCAAGAACCTGGCAAAGGGCCTATGGATTATTTTAACTTGGGAACATTGCCTAATTTTGAAGAACGCGAAACTTAACTTTTCGTGAATGCACCTAGACTTATTCAAACGGATGCATGAACATGAATTTATCACAAGATAAACAATATTATAATAAATGCGAAACTACGTAAGCACACAATCGAGGTCCTTTTAGTTAAAAAACAAAATATTTATTTTTCTTAACGATAAGCACATAAACATTTTACGTCGAAGAATTCACTAACCTCCCCGGCAACCCAATGGAGTTTAGAGATTTATTCTTTTATACTAACATCCATGTGAGCCTTGTAAAAAGAGAGTGATGACCTTATTGTGAAAATAGTCCCGAGCATACTTCCTGCAACCCGACGAAGCACGCTCGAAATCGTTTTACAATAATCTCATCATACTCGTAAACTAATTAAAAATGGGACCATTATCGAAAATGTTTTTCTCCTTTGTAGAGGGGGCATCCAAATACCTATATAAGTATCCAAATACCTTAGAGGAAACTTAGATCAGTTTTGAAAAATGGTAACACAGAGGTTTAAAAACCGGTGCTCGGAGGTCTTGAAAAAACAATGCCATGAGGTCTAAACAAAAGGTAACCCAGAGGTTTTAAAAATGGTGTTTAGAGGTCTTAAAAACGGTGCCCAAAGGTCTTAAAAAACGGTGCCAAGAGGTCTTGAAAAAATGGTGCCCAGAGGTCTTGAAAAAACGATGATCGGAGGTCTTGAAAAACGATAACCCGGAGGTTTTAAAAAATGGTGTTCGAAGATCTTGAAAAAGCAATGCCCGGAGGTCTTGAAGAAACGATGTCGTAGGTCTTAAAAATGGTAATCCGGAGGTCTTAAAAACGATACCCGGAGGTCTTGAAAAGTTGTTTTTGGACTTACAAAAACATTTTAGGGAAAACAAAGGGTGGTTAGAAAACTTTAGTCTGTAATCATGTAATCCGATCTAAGAGAGTTTGATATACCTCGGTATATCAAGAGAACAAAAAAGGACTTGGTTACGGACTATTACTTAATCCGAACCAAGAACTCTTGGGGGGTTTTCAAAAAACTATTTTTTGGTAACAAAGTGGTTGGCACAAAGTTAGCCTCATGGAACTTAATCCGGCTCAACTATCACTTAAAACCGAAACGGCCAAAGATCATCAAGCTCATAACCATCTTTGTTTTCAAGAAAAGATCAATATAATCACAACAAGCATGCACGATAGTAGACCATATCCAAGGCAAGCAACATTAGGCATACACAAATGCACCACAATAGACCATTTTCAAGACAAGCATAATGCAAACACATACACCACAATATACCATAGCCAAGACATGCAAAATCGACCCAAGATGACAACAATAGAAACAAGCATAAAAGAAAAATGTAGAAGAGAAGAAAAACATGGAAAACTATCTTGAAAATGAAAAAGGTCATTGTAGATTGTAATTGAAAAAAAAAAAAAAAAACTTTTCCCAACACTTTTGAAAATCTTTTTCTCTCTCTTTTTTTTTTTTAACATTTTGAAAAATTTTAAAAGAGAAGAAAAGAGAGTAGCAACTTAAACAAAATTAAGAAGGAAAAATAATCTACCTTAGTCTCTAGATTTTTCAAAAAAAAAATGAAGATTACTCCACTATTTTTTTGGTTTTTCTTTTTTTTTTTCCTTTTTTTTTTCTCTCCTTTTTTTCTTCTTTTCTCCCCCATTTTTCCCTCATGGCCGAATCCTCCCTCTTTTTGTTCTTTGGCCGAATGGCCTTCTTAGTATTCCCCAAAGCTTTATCCTTTTTTAGCTACTTGGCATTTTCTCATTCATTAGCCAATAGCCTTCTAGCCTTCCTCATTAAGTTCTTTTCCTATTAGCTAGCCAATCACACTCCATCTTGCTCTCCAAGTTTGATTCTCATTGGCTAGTCAATGCTAACTCATGTCCTCCCTTGGTGAGTCATGTTCTTCCTTGTGTGACTCATTAATTTTATTACAACTTTGTCATTTGGCCTTCCAATCTTACAATCCTCTATTCCTTTTAATTTCTACTTTACCTTAGGCTATTTCCACACTTTTCTTCCAACTTTTCACTTGTTTCTTATTCACCCCCATCATTTTTCAAACTATTATTCTTTTCAATTACAACCTTCAATCACCTAATTCCAACTTAATTCTTTCAATTTCACCCCTTCACTCTTCAATTTCATCCCTTCACTATTCAAAGTTAACTTCTCAAATATTTGACTTTTTTCAAATTTTGAATTGCCAATTTTGAATTTTTTTAATTTTGACTTTGTCAATTTTGACTTTTTTAATTATGAGTTTGCTAATTTTGACTTTTTAAATATCGACTTTGTTAATTTTGACTTTGTCAACCTTGCAAAATTAAAGTATCAAGATATCAGACCATGAAATTGAGAGAAATTTGAAAACCCGGGGATTGAAGGAAAATCATACTTTTTTAGGGGTTAAGATAAAATTAGATATCTACATATATTATAAGGGAGTTTAAAATTTCAATGGGTCAAGTGCAATGTTATTAGTAATGTATCGGTACCGATACATATCAGTTTTGAGGGAAAATGATATTCTAGATTTGTGTATCGTTTTGCTTTATTATACTAGGTCATATTGGTCGTATTTGTCTATACGAGAATGTACTAACCATTTTAGCCAATATCGATCATACCGATCAGTACAATATTTTTTTTATTTAAATTTCACTTATTTAATTTTTTTTAATCAATTTTTAATACTTTCTCTTCATCATAGTTTTTAGTTTTCCATAATTTCATCCAAAAATAATATATTCGCATTAAATTACTGAATAATAACTTATTATATATTTTTTAATATTTTTATATTTATTTTAATTATTTGAGTTTTGAAAATCTTAGATATTAAACATATATAATTTGTATTTGCATATAAATGTATAGATGTACGTAATGGAGGTGTATTTATATGTGTATATATATATTATATTTAAAATATTATACTTTATCGATAAACCTGAAATAATACGTCGAAACACACTAATATCAATATATACCAATAGAACAAAAATAATACGTATGTCGATATAATACTGACTACTTTGATGAAGTGACCCACTACTTATGCTTTTGGCTACGACCCTGTATATATATAGTTAATAGTTTTGAACAAAGTGAGTGTTATTAATTTTACTTAATTAGTTACAAATTTATAAGTACGATGATTAAATCATTGAAAATAAAGTAAGAGATTAAAATACCTATTTTGACCTAATTCAAGGAGCTACAATACTTAAATTTAGTAATTTTGGTCCTGATACGAAAATATTACACGAACACGACACATTCAATAAACACGTAAATAATGTAATAAACACGACATGACATGTTTAAACATTGATTAACACAAAATCGTATTCGTATTTAAGATTTTGACACATTTAATAATTTATATGATGTTTTTATTTATAAGATTGGCACACAAAAAAATACGAAATATTACACACATACATATATTGACTTGTGCTGCCACTTAATAGGGAGTAATTATTATCACATAATGTTTTGATATTTAAGTAAGACAAATCATCCATTGTATCAAAATCAAAATATTCTCTGATCAAGAAAACAAAAATAAAATATTAAAATATCATTAATAAAATTGCACTTTGGACAAAACTTTTTGAAAGCAACTAAGCTCTTGAAGCCACATGTCGAACCACAAAGGTTTGATGTCGGTGATACATCGTACGATGCTGGACTTGTTGGTCGGCTTTTTTATTATAATATAACAAAAAAAAAAATTTTACCAAATTATCGTTACTTTTTGATTATTTCCCAAAATACGGACCTTTTTTTTTCAGCTGGAAAATCGCCATCCCCCATGGCGATTTCCCAGCGTGTTTTTTTGCAAATTTGTAAAAAACACCAAGGGAAATCGCCATGGGGGATGGCGATTTCCCTTGATGTTTTTTGCAAATTTGCAAAAAAATACCAAGGGAAATCGCCACCCCCCATGGCGATTTCCCTTGGTATTTTTAGCAAAATTTGCTAAAAACATGAAGGGAAATCGCCATGGGGGATGGCAATTTCCCTTCACGTATATATTTTTTTTCAATTCTTAAGAAAATTTAAAAAACATGACTCAATAGTAAATTTATTGTGAAATGATATAATGAATAAAAGTTATTTGAAAAAAAGAAATGAATAATTAAAAATTATTATAAAAAATATTATAAAGACAAAATTACTCTTAATGAAAAAACTTATTTTTTTTTCTTTCATTAAGGAAATATTATTTTTTAAAAATTTTAATTGAAAATAAATTTAAAAAATAAAATATTTAAATAAAAAAAGTAAATAAAAAATTTAATTTTTTTTTTTAAATTTAAAATTTTTATTTTCAGAATATTTATTTTTTAATTAAAAATTAAATTAAAAAATAAAAGAAAAAGGGAAGAGAAGAGAAGGTTTTTTTATCAAGGATAATTTTGTCTTTACAATATCCTTTATAGAGGTGCTCATGGGACGGGCCGGGCCGCGGCCCGTATTTTTTTTCTTTTCTGCCCAGGCCCGCCCGTTTAAGCCTGAATCACTGTTCATTGGAATAAAAAAATAATTTTTTTATTTTTTTAATTAAAATTAAATAAAATAATATTATTATAATAAAAATCACTGTTCCGGGCCGGCCCGGCCCGGAACATAAATTATCTTGTCCGGGCCCGGCCCAATACGGTCCGAGCCTGCCGGGCTGCCCGGCCCGTGAGCAGGTCTAATCCTTTATAATAATTTCTAATTATTCATTTCTCTTTTTCAAATAACTTTTATTCATTATACCCTTTCACAATAAATTCACTATTGAGTCATGTTTTTTAAATTTTCCTAAGAATTGAAAAAAAAAAATATATACATGAAGGGAAATCGCCACCCCCCATGGCGATTTCCCTTCATGTTTTTAGCAAAATTGGCTAAAAATACCAAGGGAAATCGCCATGGGGGTGGCGATTTCCCTTGTATTTTTTTGCAAAATTTACAAAAAAACACGCTGGGAAATCGCCATGGGGGATGGCGATTTCCCAGCTGAAAAAAAAAGGTCCGTATTTTGGGAAATAATCAAAAAGTAACGGTAATTTGGTAAATTTTTTTTCTTTTGGCTATATTGTAATAAAAAAGCCCTTGTTGGTCCGATACCAAGGGCCACTGGTTTCGTCAGACTTCCAAGAGAAAGGTCAAGCCGTGAGGTCCTTGTTGCCGAACCTCTCGGAGTTCATAGTCCCATGAGGTGCCGGTCCAAACGGGAGATTTAAGAAAACTTAAAAGATCGAGTTTGAAACAGGTTCCAAGAGCAATACCAAACTCTTAAAGAGAATTTAAAAACATGAGATTGAGATCATAACCAAAGAAGTTTGATGAAATTGGATGCTGAATCTGGAGATTCATAGTCAGGTTACACACACTTGTTGCCGGACATAAGTCGCATAAGTCTGAAGTTCCAAATCAGTGGATATCATCAAACTACTAAAGTTCCTTGACCTGGAGGTTTGATGAAGAATTGGATGTAAGATTCGTTGCCCTTCGTGACCCGCAGATGGGTATCGGCCTTCAAAGGGAAGACTCCAAGTCGGAATAACCTTCTCAAAACATCAGAAGGCAGGTCTTGAGAAAATAAATTCTTGGATAAAAATCACAAGATAGGAGGAAAACCCCTCTCTAAAACATCAATTACAACGAATTTCGGGTAAGATATGTCATTTAAAAGTTATACAAACAATTAACTTTCATGCAGGGGACAAAGAACGACATTAACCATCTAGGAGGAATGGTCCAAAGAAGCTCTCATGATATCCCTAACTTGAACAACATAAGGAGACGTGCCCCATAAAGAGTTCACATAAGGAGGCACACGCCTCATGTGAACCACATAAGAAAGCACAACCAAAAGAAGCTCACATAAGGGCCCCTCGATGTGAACCACATAAGGAGGCAGACGCCCCAAGTAGACTTCACATAAGGAGGAACGGCCCAAAGAAGCTCACATAAGGGCCCCCGATGTGAACCACATAATGAGACACACGCCTCATGTAACACTACAAAATTTAGAGGAATTAGGGACGATTAAAAATCATCCTCAAATGGTGAAAAATCGTCCCCAAAAATTTAGAGGAACTAGGGACGATTAAAAATCATCCTTAAATGGTGAAAAATCGTCACCAAAAGTTTTGGGGACGATCTTAGTTGTCCCAACAATCATCCTCCAAAACCATGTTTCTGAAAAGTATTAGGGACGAATACTCATAAATTGTCCCCAAGATTAGGGACGATTTTCGTCCCCAAAGCTTTAAGGACGATAATCGTCCCAAAATTCATAAAAATGCTAATTATTTTTGGAGACGTCAATCGTCCCCAAAATTCATAAAAAATGCTAATGAATTGGGGACGAATGACGTCCCCATATCTTTTTATGGACATCAATCATCTCCAAAATTCATTAAAAAAAAAATGCTAATGAGTTGGGGATGAACGACGTCCCCATATCTTTTTAAGGTCAATCAACGTCCTTAATAACAATGTATTAAAATAAATAATATTTTTATAAAATAATTTTGGAGACATGATCATCCCAAAAATGTCACCTAATATTTATTCCATATAGCATTCCACTATTGCTAATTAAATCTAATAATACAAATTGATAATAAAAATAAGCTAATTATCTTTATTTAAGATAATAAAGATAAATTTAAAATCCATAGAAACTAGAATTTTAAGTTTACCAAAATTTTAAACATTCATTGTTTAAAAAAAAAAAAATCAAAATGCTCGACGTGATCCTTTACCCGATCAAGTATCATCCATATCCTACAAATTCAAATAAAAAATAAAGATTTATGTAAATAATCAGACTTGCACTTCATTGCTTCTATTTTCCTTCATTTTCTCATCTAACAAACAACATAAAAGAAAAAATTAGTATTAAAAAAAAGAAAAAAAAAAGAAGGAAAGATAGCAGAATAACCGAAAACTAGAGACTATTTTAGAGAAAGAGAAACATTAGCGGAGACTCGCCGGAATATGGAGCATCCGTTGACGATGCTGCTTCTCTCAGAATTTTACTGGCTAGGGTTTTTAGTAAAGAAAAATGGATGCTATGCTCTGGAGCAATTGTGGATTAAAATTATGGAAAATGCATTATGAAAATAATTTTATCTACAAAATATGAAGACTAATGCTCTGCAGAGAAAAAAAAATTAAAATTGGAGCAATTCCTAGAGGACTTACAGTTTCTTGAGAGGCTCGTTTGATACCAAGAAGTTGGTTCAAGCTTGACTCACCACCAATGGGTGTCTCTTATCTGTCGCCTTAGAATTTACTGCCAAATAACTAATATATCTATTATAAAATAATTAAAATTTATTTGAAAAACAACTTTATTTTATTATAATTTTTTAAAGTAGTACTATTTTCACAAGTTTATATAATTACAATTTAAAACTCGTGTCTATTCCATTATACAAACCAAACTATGTAATACACATTACCTTTCTATTCTATTCACTCCAAATAGCTATTCCATTTTCCCTCTATTCAATTAAGTGAACCAAACATACTATTAGAGAAGCATACATTGTTTCTCAAGGGGATATTGGCTCGAGCAAACTTGTGTATTTTTGCATGTATCAACTATCAACAACTAAAAGTTTCAATTATTATACAACAAAGACCATATTGGAAGTTGTCCTGATATAAGATAACAAATAAAGATTTATCTTAAGATTATTGAACAATAAAAGGAATCAATCTTTTTAATGCACTAAGAAATGGGCATGGCAAAGTCCCATGTCAAGTACCTAGATATTAGACAAATAACTACTCCCCTTGCATCTTGGCAATCCAAATGGAGGCACTAGGGGAGTTGGATCTAGAATTGGGTCAATACTCAATAGGCATTATTAGGAGGGGAAAATAGGTTCTAATGAATGCTAAATAGTGTACCAAAACGAAAATGATGAAGTACAAGCATGACTATCAATATCAAAGATAATAAAAGCAAACACAACTTTTTTTTATCCCACACATCTATCTGTGTGTCTCATTCCAATTGAAGTTCAAAAATCAGATAGAGTTTAAGCTCTTATGCAGACAGACCTAGTCAATCATATCCGGATTTGACAAAGCCCAACCTTTCTTTCTGTATGCTTCACGAACATCCTCACAGGAGTTGCAACAATCATCTATTTTATAACTGTACTTTCATTGATTATTCACTACCTAATATATGACCACAATACATCAACTGCCTCTTCAAATCCAGAATGAAACACACAACCAAAACAAGAGAAATTGAGGAAATAGCCAAAAGAAAAAAAGAACAGCGACGAATAAATGCTACTAAATCAAATGTTTTATATTATATTTAGGCAAATTACAGTAGCATCACTTATGTGTCCATGAAGAGAGAGAGAGAGAGAGAGAGAGAGTTGATTAGAAAATTCCCTTTACAACACTTGACCCAGGAGAAAACTCATCAATATAGAATAAAAAACATGAGTCCTTGCAATATATACCACATCAAGGTGTTGCTCTCCATTTATGTCCATTGCATCAAGGCTGAGGATTGAGCATGCAAGAGCAGGAAATGTGACATCAAACTGCACTTTCAAAACCAAAAGGAACATTAAGAAGTTAGAGGGAATAATTCCAAAGGACTCACATCACTAATATAAATAAAACTGAAAAGAAACACTATAAAATGTGTAATAAAATAGTTACACTCATTTTGATAATGCAGAAATATGAAGTTAAAGTTCGATTAGATGATGACATTACATTAATGCATAGAGTTCCACCTTTGAAGTGTCAACCACAAGCTTTGTTTCAGTCACAGCACACAGATATAATCCTGATATGTAGAGGCTAATTTGCTTGTTCATTAAAAATCAAATTTCAAGCTTTAGGTCCATTTAAATAACAAAGCACTATGTTTCATAAGAAGAAATCTATTGATATTTTATCCACTATTATGATAGTATATAAACTGAGGAAACTATATCCCTGCTAAATAGTGCAATCTGACTATATAGTTCAACCAAGGTCACTTTTTAGACTCTATCCAGTCATAAAAGAACTTTGTACAAGTCAAATAAAATAGAAATCTAGGAAATTACCTTAAATCAGGATATTTAAGAACCAATGAGAAATATCAATGGCTTGGATTTTTAAACCTGCATAAGGGAAAGCCAAAAGGAACTATAGGCAATGCAATTATGATCAATCATCTTTCATATATGTTCTTCCCAGCTATGCAATCTGCGAATGAGGCTCCTCAGACACCATTTACTGTGCTGCAATGAGGTCAAAATCATGGCGGCCATCATTACAGAGCATCTCTGAGGCTGGAAACTAATGGTGTTGTTTTCAGGTTTCATTTGTAAGGTGCAGATTGGGTTTTGAGAATGGCAATGAACTGCCTCTTTCATTTAATGATGCTCTTCATGATGAAAACCTCGAATTATGGAAAATAGAAATTCACCAAATGAATGAAGGTGATAACTAAGATTTCTAATTGCAATCACAGCTCCCAAATTGAAATCTGTTTCAAGAAATAAAACATATGTATAGCTTTTGAGTTCTGAAGAGCATTGGATCCTACATTGTATTAAAACTAAAATTCTGATATGAAATTAGGACTTTAACTCACTAATTTATACAAATTCCAAACTTGATCAGTTACTAAAGTACAATGTGATGATAATGTGAAAAAATGTTATGATTTATGTGGCGGAAATCACTTGGGAGAGTTTGAGTTCCAAACCTTCTAATCATGATCAACGTAGCTTTGGGCCCATAACAAGGATGCTCGTGTAGCCACAGGTGCTCCAGGTAATTTCTTCTCCTTTAGAGCAACAACCATGTCCGTGAAAGGCTCCACCAACAGTGTCCCAGGTCCTCCATACTCATTGTGCAAGAAATTGTTAAATAGCTGTTTTCAACATTAGAAAATAGTAAGCTTCACAAAAATTTAAATTTTCATATCAAAACTTGAACCTTCTGTAGGTAGAGCCTAATACAGGTATAACTTTGTACAGGCAAAGTATATAAAGTTTTTTTATTCAAATTCTTGCTAACCTGAATAGCAACAACAATCATTGAGAATCTGCAAAACATTTGACAAAAACATGTTAAAAGCTTATTTCGCCAAACAAAACAAAAAGCCCTAAAAAGAAATTATAACTGAATTGAAATCCTAAATTTACCAACACACATTCACAAAAATGAAAGCTATTTTAGGATTTACACTTGATAGATGAAACAACCTCAAAGATCACTAGCTAAAGTAAAAGAAAGAGGTTGTGCTAAAAATTAAAAAAATAAATCTTAAGGACACAGTAAATGATTGATGCAAGCCAAGACTATTTCAAACCAAAGACAAAGGCATTGCTAAAAAAATCATCACTGGTCTAAATAAAATCCAAGTGCTAATTGAAACAAATTCAAAGAAACTTGAAAGGCATTGATAATAGGAAGAATACCTGTGAAATTTTGGCAATCTGTAACTCCAATCAACTGCAAAAGAAAATGAGGGAAGATCATAAGTTATCGCATAAAAGCTCAATCACATAAGTTAGAGAAAATTGTCGCTTGAATCACATAAAAGTTCTATCACATATATATTTTTGGATTGCTTGGTTATACTAAGCGGGAAGAGCCATCAAACTAGGCCACTCCTAATTAACAGAAAAGGGCACTATATCTACAACTCCAGACAAATCTGCCTTAATGCCACAATTAAAGTAGATCAAAATAAAGAATCTTAATGCCACAATCGAAGTAGATCTGGCAATCGGACTAAGAAACAGGTAAGATCTGTTTGTTTTCATCTTTTTAATTCCAACATTAGTGCAGATTCGCCAATAAAGTCAAAACATAATGAATTTAATAAATAAAGCACACTATCACTGTGAAACCGCAACGAAACAATGAAAGCGGTAAAAGGTAAATTAGATTCCAATCCACGGAGCAGAATTCTAATCATTCAACCAATTTATCAAATCAATAAGGAAAAGAATCGAGTCATTCCAGCTTCGAAAACAAAGGCTTTGTTCGGCTACGCAATAAAAAGACAATAAAAGAAATGAATATATATAGTAAAAGGAAAACGAATGCCCCGAAACCAAGTAGAAAGTAAATATATAGATATGGAAAATTGGAAAGAGTGTGAGAGGAACCTCGAAAGATCAGATCCTTAGAGAAGAGAAGCCGGGTTGTGAAAGTGATTGGAATGAGGAGGTTGGGGAAATTAGATCTTCAAAATAAGCGCATCTTTTTTTATCGAGGGAAAACGAAGAAGACAGATATAAGGGCAAAGATCAATTTAAACACTGAAGGGCAAAACATGTAAAATTTAGTTATCCTATCTTTTCAATGTTTAAGGGCAAAATTATACATCTCTAAGTTTTCTTGTTTCTTATTTAAATCGTCCCAAAAACTTATTTATGATATGCATTGGGGACGATTTTATTTAACACGTCTTATATACACTTGAATTTATATACTAAGGACGTTTGACATTAATCGTCCCCATAGCCTGTCTCTAAAATTCACTGATTTTGTAGTCACATAAGGTGAAATGGTCCAAAAAAACTCTCATGAGATCCCCGAAGTAACCACATTAGGGGGCACATGTCCCGTAAAGAGTTCAAATAGAGGCGTGCCCCAAGTGAATATCGTAAAGAGAATAAGTGACATGGACCACAAGGGACGTAACTTGAAATGTCACCAAGATCGGGCTCCATATGAAGACATCAGCTAGATACGAGCTTTACATAAAGAGTAGCTTTACATAAAGAGTGTAGACACCTAATTTTGTCCGGACCACTAAACAGGTATGTTTTCCTCCCATATTGATGTTTCCGAGTATAAAAAGACTGTTTTCATCCTGCAGGTGGTACTCCGAGACTTAGTTTAAAAGGGCGAGCACAAAAAGACAAACTTGAAAAAAAGTCAACCCGAAAAAGTCAACCCCGAAAAAGTCAACCCCAAAAAGTCAACTACTGAAAAAGTCAACCCACTTTCAAAATCAAGATTTTAAGTTCAATTGAAAAATGGCGAAAGAATTTTGATAATCCGAGGTCTACATTGAAAGATATGGAGTTCGGAAGTTGGGATTTGGAGATTCAGTAGAAAAGAAACCCTAATTCGAGAAATTTGGGGAAAAGTGCTTAAACGATCAAACTGGTCGAAATTGAAGGTTCCAAATTAAAGATAAGCACTGACTACGGGTAATGGAGAAGTCACTTGCAAGAAAAACCGAAAGAAAAGACAATCCGGGAGAAAACCGAGAATTAAGGTTTTTAGTGGATTTCGGTGAAATCGGGAAGAATCACAGAAATGGCCCGACTTGGTAAGACCAAAGCCCCCAATGGATGAGGAATGATTAAAAAGGATGGCCCAAGGCTCAGATTGAAGAAAATCTGAAAATCGGATTTGTTTTGAGCAAAACCGGGTTTCGGAGGTAAAAGGGCAAAATTGGAAAAATTTGGGAAAAATAGCAAATGGACTCCGAAAATTATGGAAAATTTGTCAATATCATTCTTAAATCATTTGAAGGATATTGGCGAAAGAAAATCTTGATTCCGAGTTCGTTTGCAAAATGGCCAAATCCCGGGCTTCTTATGCAGTAATTCAAAAAGATAAATCCCGGAAAAATAGCAAATGGACTCCAAAAATTATGAAATTTTGCAAATCTCATTTTTAAATTATTTGGAAGAGATTGGCGAAAGAAAATCTTGATTCCGAGTTCGTTTGCAAAATGGCCAAATCCCGGGCCTCCTATGCAGTAATTCAAGCCGATAAATCCCGAAAAAATACCAAATGAGCTCCAAAAATTATGAAAACTTCCAGATTACATTTTTTAATTATTTTGAAGAGATTGGTGAAGAAAAATCTTGATTTGGAGCTCGTTTAAAAAATGGTAAAAAGTAGGGGCATAAAAGGACATTTTGGGAAGAAAAAATCCAAATAAATAGCAAACGGACTCGGATAATTTTGAAAACTTCCAGAACTCAATATTTTATTATTTTTGAAGTATTAAAAAAAAGAAAAATTGAATTTGGAGCCCGTTTGATATTTATTTTGCATCCGGGGGGCAAAATGGTCGTTTCACCCAAGCAACCGAAAAGGGCTTCTTTGGGCCTTTCAAAAATCAGAGCTGGGCTGGAAAAGAGAAGTGCTGGCCTGCCCAAGCCCAAAGGAAGGAGGAAGCTTAGGATTTTTTCAATCAAGTGATTAAAAATCAAGAGTTAAGTTAGAGATTTTCATTTTTGAGCCTAAGTCCCAATCCCACATCCCTTTGTAATGTCAAGCCAAGGAGGTGCTCACCTTATAAATAAGGGGTCTTGGCCTTTGGTTGAAATCACCCACTACCCCTTGTGAGATAGTCTATACACTTGTATTAGGATTATCTGGGTGGTGAGTCATAGTGTTTTTGTTGAGAGGGTTTGTAGCTTAATCCGTTCAAAAGCTACTCTGATGGTTTATAGCTTAATCCGTTCAAAAGCTACTCTGAGGGTTTGTAGCTTAATCTGTTCAAAAGCTACTCTGAGGGTTTATAGCTTAATCCGTTCAAAAGCTACTTGTGAGAGGGTTTGTGGCTTAATCCGTTCAAAAGCTACTCTGAGGGTTTATAGCTTAATCCGTTCAAAAGCTACTTGGTGAATTTTCATTTTAAAATAATGTTTCTTGTTCTTCCTTCATTTCCTTTCTTAAGTATATTTTTCTTACATTTTGTTTTTACAATAAACTCACCATGGCCAAATGGCCTACATTATTTATTTTAAGTTGTTATTTTTGATTCATTTTACCATATTGTTTATGCTATTTTCTTTATTTTTGATGTTTTAAATATTATGTTATTTCATGTTCTTAAGTTATATTTAATTTGGTTGCTTTGTTTGTTGCCATTTATGTCTTAGATATCATGTTTTTACATTTTAATTTTCTGTTTTCATGTTGTTTAAATTTGAGCATGTTTTAGAGTTAGCATATTAAGTGTTTGTGAAAATGCTTGTGTGATTCTTTGCATGATTCTTGTTTTATATCTTAGTAAGCATGTTTTAGATTTGGTATATTAGGTGTTTGTGAAAATGCTTGTGTGATTTTTGTGTTATGACTTAGTTTTTCATGCTAGCATACCAAGTGTTTGTGAAAATGCCATGCTTGTTGGAGCTTGGGGCCATTTGGCTACTCCATGTGTTTTGCATTGTGTGTTGTATTTTTGTCATGCTAGTTGTTAGGTTTTTGCATTTGCATGATATTTGGTTGGATTTTTGAATTAAGCATGCCTTGTGTTTGTGAAAATGCCATGCATGTCTTAGGTCTAGGTTACATTAAATGTCATGCAAGTTCATGTTAGGTCTAGGCCATATTATTTGTGTCATGCATTTTCCTTACATTTAGGTTTAGATCCATGCATTTCATGCACTATGTTTGCTGCATTGTTTCATGCATTTCATGTTCATGCCACTTGAATAATGACTTGAGCCAATTAATGGTTCAAGGTCATGCTCTCTTGAGCACACTTGTGGAAAATTAATTTTGTCAAATTGATTATTCTACCTTTGTGATTTTTTTTACTTAACCAATTTTTATCTAACTTTCAAAAAGCCCTAGCTACTGCTTTCAAGTCATTTTATGAGTTTCAAATATTTTTATTTTTATTTTTAAATGATTTTATCAAAGACAAAAAAATGTGTTGGCAAAACAGTTTTTTTCAGTTTTTTTTTTTTTTTTAAAAAAAACTCGTACATTTCTGATTTTTCTGGGAATTCATCTTTATCAGAAAATTAAGCCGATTTTTTATCGTGTATTTTTACATGTCCTGAGTCTCCAATAATTGTTTCAGAATTTTTGGAATTTTTAAAAATAGGGTAAAAAATCGTGGATTAAAACTGGACAGTGGTGTCAGAATTGAATTTAAAGAAAAACAAAGCAGTTTTTTTCTCCTCCAAAAACTCGTACATCTCTGGTTTTTCTAGGAATTCATCTTTGATCAAAAAATTAAGCCGATTTTTTTTCGTGTAGTTTTACATGTTGTGAGTCTCCAGTATTTGTTTTAGAATTTTTGGAAGTTTTAAAAATAGAATAAAAAATCGTGGATTAAAACTGGACAGTGGTGTCAGAATTGAATTTAAAGAAAAACCATTTTTCTGATTTGGTTAATTTACTTAGAGTGGGCTGATTAGGAGGGTTAGCTACTGACTTAGGGTAATTTCTAAGCCTTTTTAAACTCTAAAAATGGTTTTCAAGTCTCGGGTTAAGGGTAGTCAAGTCCGGATTTTTTAAACTTAGGAAATTAGAGCCATTTAAAAATTTTTAGCCGAGTTTTTATTGATAATTCAAGCTTTTCAAAATTGTTTTCAAACAATCACAAAGTATTTTGGTTTTAGAATATTTAATTTGACATATTTTCCTAAGGTAGCCGGATATCTTTTTAGATATACGGATTTCCTTAATTAAAGAAAAAAATACATTTCATGCATTGCATTTTTATTTTCATGCATATTATATGATAGCATTATTTTATTCCATGTCATTTAAATTATATGCCATACCATTCATATTTGTCATGTCATTTAGGTTGCATTATATTATTTAGACTGTACTATGTCATTTTATTTATGTCATGCATATACATATTCATTTCTTTTAAATATTTTCAAAAAAAGATAATGGTTTTCAATAAAAAATATAAAGATATTCCCGAGTTAAAATAATTCATGAGTTCTCTACCGGGTTTGCTGGAGGGAATATCATCAATTATCATTAATAAAGGAATATCTTTCTTTCAAAAAAGAGAATGATTCGGAAAGTTTTCCAAGACTAATAAAAATTTCTATATTTTGTCACGTTTGTTGGGGAAAATAGGAAAATTTTGAATTTATGAATTCCGGATCATTTTCAATAAAAAAAAATGAAATTATTTTTCTTTAAATTGGGAATTAACTTGAAATACTAAATTTAAAACCAACTTTTACCAAGACTTGAGATAACACACGATTAATAAGGTACCGATTTATACGGGCGTTGTGGGGGTGCTAATCCTTCCCCGCACGTAACCGACTCCCGAACCCGCTTCTTTGATTTCTCTGGTTTAAAACGCAGACTTGAAATTGGTTTTTAAAATGTTTTAATTAATTTTTAAAATATTTTTAAAACCGGTTTTAATAGGTGGCCGATCACACCTAGCTAAAAAAGATTGGTGGCGACTCCATGTTTTTTAAGGTCATTTTCAAAACCTTCATTTTTTTAGAGGAATTAAGTCGACTTTTCCTCGGTTTTTTTAATGTCACGCCTAACGAATAATAAAGTCTTGCGATGAGACTCGTCGTTTTTTTTTTTTAGGTTGCGACGGCTTGGCGACTCCGCTGGGGACTATTAGAGAGTCAGGCCTAGAATTAGTCGTGTGTTATCAAAGTCTCGGTTTTGGTTGGTTTAATTGGTATTTAATTTTAATTCCCATATTTTTTTAATAAGGAGAATTTTGAAAATAATAAAATGTTTTTAAATCTGTTCATTCTCATGTGCATGCATTTTATTGTTGTTCTCTAGTTATTTAAGGTTGTGTATTATAATTGCTTGTCGGTTAATGCGTTACACTATTCTTGAATGTTTTAATTGCTAGGGCATTTAGAATAAGGTTTGTAGAATAGGTGGTGAAAGGTTTATTATTCCTCCACACACACTACACGTGCATTTGCATAACATGAATCCTCTACCCGGGTTCCGTCCTTTTAAGTGGGAGTAGAGTAACTACGCCTTCGTGATTGATCCTCCGTATGGGCTAGTGAAACACTTTCGGAGTATAAAGTACCTAATGCCTTCGTGATGATCTTCTGCATGGGCATAGGAAAATATACTCTAACAAATTGAACCCGCTTTTATCGGGGTGCCTTACTAGCCTTCACTGGCGACAGTGAGGAACAATTCGGGGCCTTAGAACCGATTCACCCTCATATAGTGAACCTAGGCGAAGCCATGCCGAATTTTCGTTAGACATACCGAAAATAGGAACACATGGAGGGACATTTCTAAACTTTTTGTTACCTATTTTACACTCCGAATAAGTGTGGTAGATTGGGCAACGATGTACGTACATCGCCCGTAATAAATGTGATACTCCGCCTCGAAGGCATCGTGATGCCTAAATAAGCAGATATTGCTGGGGCAGATGTTCATTAGCTGTTTTTAAAAAAAAAAAAAAATCCTTTTTCAAGCATTTTTGCATGTTGCACATTTCATGCATGTGTGAATGGAGCATGTACATTTTTGGTTGTATTATTGATCTCATTCTTTGCAATAAACATTTGGTAATTTCATTTGATGATTTCATAAAACCAGTAGTGTCACATGAACATTTGCATATGGTACCATAGTGGGATCCACCCTGAAATTCTTTTGAAAATAATGTGATTGGTTTTTCATAAATAAAAAAAAAAAAACACAAAAAAAAGCATGTTAAAAAAAAATCATAAATTTGGAGGCAAATCTTGCATAATGAGATTTTTGAATAATCAAGATTTAGGTCCCACCAATTTCGTATAATCATTGATTTCTTTGTATATACCTTTGTGTTAATTCATTTATTTTTTTTGCATGTATCATTTTGACATCATGTTATAGTCATAGCATGCATGGTCATTCATTGTAAGATACGTTTATGACATGCATGGTCATTATTTGTTTATGTATCAATTTATTCTTTCTTTACATGCATCATGTTGGCATCAAGTTGCATTCATGCATTCATAGTCAGCATGATTTTTCTATATATATCCATATATCAATTTATTCTTTCTCTATATGCATCACGTTAGCGTCAAGTTGCATTCATGCATTCATAGTCAGCATGATTTTTCTGTATATATCCATATATCAATTTATTCTTTCTTTATATGCATCATGGTAGCATCAAGTTGCATTCATGCATTCATAGTCAGAAATGATTTTCCTATATATATCCATGCATTAATTTGCTTATTTTTTACATGCATCATGTTGGCATCAGGGTGCATTCATGGCATACATAGTCGTCATGTTATGCTCATGCATTAATTTTTCATATTGGCATCAGGTTGCATTCATGACATACACGGCCAGCATGACTTTCTTTGTATATACTCTGTGTCAGTCATTTATTCTTCACATGCATCATAATTGACATTATGTGGCATTCATAGTGTATATGATCATTCATTGGTAATGCATTTGGAACATACATGGTCATTCATTGTATATATCCATGCATTAATTTGCTTATTTTTTACATGCATCATGTTGGCATCAGGGTGCATTCATGGCATACATAGTCGTCATGTTATGCTCATGCATTAATTTTTCATATTGGCATCAGGTTGCATTCATGACATACACGGCCAGCATGACTTTCTTTGTATATACTCTGTGTCAGTCATTTATTCTTCACATGCATCATAATTGACATTGTATGGCATTCATAGTGTATATGATCATTCATTGGGAAATGCATTTGGAACATACATGGTCATTCATTGTATATATCCATGCATTAATTTGCTTATTTTTTACATGCATCATGTTGGCATCAGGTTGCATTCATGGCATACACAGTCATCATGATATGCTCATGCATTAATTTTTCATATTGGCATCAGGTGGCATTTATGACATACACGATCAGCATGATTTTCTTTGTATATACTCTGTGTCAATCATTTATTCTTCACATGCATCATAATTGACATTGTGTGGCATTGATAGTGTATATGATCATTCATTGGGAAATGCATTTGGAACATACATAGTCATTCATTGCATATATCTATGCATTGATTTTTCTCATGTAAATGCATCATGTTGGCATCGTGTTGCATTTATAACATACATGGTCAACATGTTTCCACTGTATATGACCACACATAACTTTGTTTATCCTTCACATGCATCAAATTGCACTCATGACATTCATAGCTCATTCATCATGAAACACATTAATAAGATGAAATAGAAATTGGCTTAGCTTTGAAGAGTTTTCTTCGTCAGCTAAAAGCTATGACCCTGACAGCAAGTGTGATTATCACCTAGGGGTAGTTGGGCATTCAACTGAAAAATGCAGACAACTGAAGGAAAGGATTGAAAGTCTTATCCGTGATGGTATTTTGACACCGGAGCTTATCGATCAATGGAAGGCCACTTAGCCCTAAATCAATTTCTTTCAGGGTTTTAGGGGGAGAATTACTACCTTTGAAGGATGTCAATAGGAGCATTTTTGACGCATGTAGTTTTATACACTGTGATGATGAAAGCACTTGTCTCATGTTAACATTTACATGAATTAAATGAATTTTAAATGCTTTGTGTTTGTTGTGTTTTAAATAAACGTGAATTTACAAAAACAAGCATTAAGGAAGTTTTAATAATGGATAGTCTCAAGAAGATTGATGATCAGTGTTAGAAATGACCCAACACCATCCCCCTCTTTTTTGGTCTTCTCTATACCTAAACCTTGAATCAATAACACTTGAAAGACCTAATGCTTCAAGGAAAAATGAATGAAAAAAGAGAAGCATTGTCATTGCAAAATAAGCAAGGATGTAAATCCTAGTCTAGGCTATGAACAAAGGAACGAACTTTTTGAAATTTTTCGAATTCCTTGAAATTCAAACAAATGAGACATTCTTTCAAGAGTCTAGATTTTGATAATTTGGTGTATGTCAAGATTGTGCTAAAACCATTCATGACCTTTCCCAATAACCACAAAACACTAATTGCCCAAACATCACTTCATGATTGACATCATGGGGCACAATGATTAAACTAGATTATCCCTTGTCCCAGAGAAAACCTGTTTTTGGGTCGTATTTTCCTTGTCTCTTCAAAGAACTCAGATTGGAAACTCAGCCTTTTCAAAACAGACCTAGACTTGCCATGTTCCTCGTTGATACAAATTCGCACGGATAATCAAATTGGGGCATCATATGTGGAAATGATGGATACATAGTGAAGAAGGATGGGCTAATGCATGAATCATTGGGGGCATGCGACGAAAAAAACAAAAAAAAAAAGAAAAAAAAAGAAAAAGAAAAATCATGATATCATGCATATGAGAATTCGGATGATTCCAAAGTGCAAAATGAAATTCTGAATATCTATTTCCCCTGAGGATTGCTTTTCAATGAGAATATTTGGGCTTGATATGTTGAATGGCCATCTTTCATATCCCTTTCACAAGAAAAAAATTATTATCCATAGTCACCCCTTTTGAGCCAAAAGAATTCTTAATTCTTTGAACCCTGATCAAGGATTACCCTCTACACTGGGGGGCAAATGCGAGAAAAGATCTTTTCAAAGATCATTGAGAAATGAGTGACAGCTCAGGGACAGACACAAAGCAAATGGAGCCCCGAATAAATACGGGCGCACTCTGTCAAAGAAAAAAGAAGAGGAAAAGATGACGAAATGAAAGCCAAGAAAAACAAACAAAAAACACAATAAAAAAATGTGTGTGAAAGACATGGCAAATTGAAAGCCAAAAGCAAGGAAGAAAAAGAGCAAAATCAAAAAGAAAGAAATGTCCAAGAAGAGACACATGCTTCAAAGAAAATCCTCTTCAAGAAAGGATCCTTGATCTGATTGCCCTCAAACACATATTTTGGGCCTATTTATCCTTTCTTTCTGAACCCTGAGCCATGGCCTACATTACGTGCTTTAAAAGTCCATTTTGATCAAGCATGAATGTTTAATTTGAAGGGTTTTCCTCAGATTTTATCCCATCTCATCAAATTCTCATTTCACTAAGGAAGAATTTAGAATTCTCAAGTGCATGGTAAAAAAAAAAAAGAGAAAAATTGAAAAGAATGGGACTCTAGGGCGAAAACCCAAAAAAAACGGGCGGTCTAGAGTAGAATGGGAATTTTCGATGCCATCGATGATAGTGCCGATACCTCAAAAGAAAAGATCTTATTAAAGGAGTGGTCATCGAGGAACATCTAGGAATTCCTGAACCCCCCAAATTGTCAGCTCTCATTCGGAGGATTGTCTTCAAAAACTGAAACTTTGTTCCCAAGATTAAACTTTCCGGTTTAAACATCCCAGCCAATCTTGATGCTTGACAAAATGCCTTGATATGGAAACTAAAAGAATGTTGAATTTGTTTGGTTCTCAATGAATTCATGATTTATAAAACCTGTTCCATTTGTGAGCCTAGAAGGGATATACATTTTTGTCATGAAGTTTTCCTGGAAAAGCCAGAATCTTGTTATACCAAGCCTTGCCAATCCCAGTTGAAAAAATCCAGATTGATACTTAGAGAAATTTCTAACAATGATCATCAGTCTTCAAAAGATTTGTACATCACACATTGTGGGGTTAATATTTTTTGTTCAGAAGTTTTCAAAATGCGAAAACAAATAAAGAGATTTTTTTGAAATACCCATTTTGATGTTGGCATGAGACAAGGATTTTTCTAACTCAAAGGTGTAGAACTGCCAGGATAGGTCTTGACTTCCAGATATGAGAAGAAGAAATAGAACCCGGTTCAGATCTCTGTTGATGAAAGTTTGAAAAACTGTTGGGGCAAAGAGAATAGCCAAAATGAATTGAAGATATACTCTGATTTGAAGAGGAAAAATGAATTTGAAAGGCTAAGCCAAAGTCTAGAAAAACAGCCGGGGGCACTTGTATCACTCATGAGCACTCATCTCTTTATCGAGCTTTTGCATCTGCACAGTGTCGGCAAGCATTTGCATCATTCATGGGTATTTGCATTGGCATTATTCCATAAGCATCTGTATTTTACCTTTACATTTACATTCTTCATGGAATTCGTATTTGTGTCATCTCAAGCAATTGCATCATTTCTAGAATCATTGCATTTTCATTACTGTGTGGTAATTGTAGTTACACCATTCATAAACCAGTTACATGAACACAATTAGTAGGGGCATCTGCATCATGAAACATGGGCATCAATCCAAGTCATTTACATTTGCATTAAAGACATTTGCACCAGTTTAAGTCATTTCGTGTCTTATTCAACACCTGCATCTGCATCAAAAAGCATTCGCATCTTCTCAAAATCGTTAGGGTAATTTTCAACAATTCTTCAAAGAACATTTTTAAGACCTCCGGGCATAATTTTTCAAATCACAGGTAAGACCTCCGGGCAATATCTTTAAGTCCTCCGGGCAACATCTTTAAGACCTCCGGGCATAACTTTTTTCAGGGGTAAGGCCTCCGGGCATCATTTTTAAAGTCGCATACAGCGCATTTTTTCCAAATTATGGGTAAGGCCTCCGGGCACCATTCTTAAGACCTCCGGGCATCATTTTTAAAGTCGCATACAGCGCATTTCTTCCAAATCACGGGTAAGGCCTCCGGGCACCATTCTTAAGACCTCCGGGCATCATTTTTAAAGTCGCATACAGCGCATTTCTTCCAAATTATGGGTAAGGCCTCCGGGCACCATTCTTAAGACCTCCGGGCATCATTTTTAAAGTCGCATACAGCGCATTTCTTCCAAATCACGGGTAAGGCCTCCGGGCACCATTCTTAAGATCTCCGGGCATCATTTTTAAAGTCGCATACAGCGCATTTCTTCCAAATTATGGGTAAGGCCTCCGGGCACCATTCTTAAGACCTCCGGGCATCATTTTTAAAGTCGCATACAGCGCATTTTTTTCAAATCACGGGTAAGGCCTCCGGGCACCATTCTTAAGACCTCCGGGCATCATTTTTAAAGTCGCATACAGCGCATTTCTTCCAAATTATGGGTAAGACCTCCGGGCACCATTCGTAAGACCTCCGGGCATCATTTTTAAAGTCGCATACAGCGCATTTCTTCCAAATTATGGGTAAGGCCTCCGGGCACCATTCTTAAGACCTCCGGGCATCATTTTTAAAGTCGCATACAGCGCATTTCTTCCAAATCACGGGTAAGGCCTCCGGGCACCATTCTTAAGACCTCCGGGCATCATTTTTAAAGTCGCATACAGCGCATTTTTTTCAAATCACAGGTAAGGCCTCCGGGCACCATTCTTAAGACCTCCGGGCATCATTTTTAAAGTCGCATACAGCGCATAATTTTTCAAATCACAGGTAGGACCTTCGGGCAACATCTTTAAGACCTCCGGGCATAACTTTTTTTTCAGGGGTAAGGCCTATGGGCACCATTTTTAAGACCACCGGGCTTAATTTTTTTCAAATCACAGGTAAGACCTCCGGGCAACATCTTTAAGACCTCCGGGCATAACTTTTTTCAGGGGTAAGACCTCCGGGCACCAATTTTTAAGACCTCCGGGCACCATTTTAAGACCTTCGGGCACCAATTTTAAAGCCCTTCGAGCATAAATTTTTCTTTTGAAAATCGAATTCGTTTCCTTAAGACGAATCGAGCCTTGTTTAGGCAGGGAATTCAATTTAAAGACAAAATCTTCAATTTATTGTTTAAAAAAAATAATAAAAAAAATGAAAAAAGAGAAAATAGAAAAAAGGAAAAAAGAAAAAAAGAAAAAAAGAAAAAAAAGAAGAAAAAAGAAGAAAAAAATGAAAAATAGAAAATGAAAAAATGAAAAAGAAAAAGAAACCCCTTTCCCTTTCCTTCACATGTGATGTCACTGACCGTACAAAATTAGTGTCGGTTTATCTTTGCCTGATTCCTGATTCTCAGCAATAGCCAAAGAGGGGCAGCTGTAGACACCTAATTTTGTCCGGACCACTAAACATGTATGTTTTCCTCCCATATTGATGTTTCCGAGTATAAAAAGACTGTTTTCATCCTGCAGGTGGTACTCCGAGACTTAGTTTAAGAGGGCGAGCACAAAAAGACAAACTTGAAAAAAAGTCAACCCGAAAAAGTCAACCCCGAAAAAGTCAACCCCAAAAAGTCAACTACTGAAAAAGTCAACCCACTTTCAAAATCAAGATTTTAAGTTCAATTGAAAAATGGCAAAAGAATTTTGATAATCCGAGGTCTACATTGAAAGATATGGAGTTCGGAAGTTGGGATTTGGAGATTCAGTAGAAAAGAAATCCTAATTCGAGAAATTTGGGGAAAAGTGCTTAAACGATCAAACTGGTCGAAATTGAAGGTTCCAAATGAAAGATAAGCACTGACTACGGGTAATGGAGAAGTCACTTGCAAGAAAAACCGAAAGAAAAGACAATCCGGGAGAAAACCGAGAATTAAGGTTTTTAGTGGATTTCGGTGAAATCGGGAAGAATCACAGAAATGGCCCGACTTGGTAAGACCAAAGCCCCCAATGGATGAGGAATGATTAAAAAGGATGGCCCAAGGCTCAGATTGAAGAAAATCTGAAAATCGGATTTGTTTTGAGCAAAACCGGGTTTCGGAGGTAAAAGGGCAAAATTGGAAAAATTTGGGAAAAATAGCAAATGGACTCCGAAAATTATGGAAAATTTATCAATCTCATTCTTAAATCATTTGAAGGATATTGGCGAAAGAAAATCTTGATTCCGAGTTCGTTTGCAAAATGGCCAAATCCCGGGCTTCTTATGCAGTAATTCAAAAAGATAAATCCCGGAAAAATAGCAAATGGACTCCAAAAATTCTGAAATTTTGCAAATATCATTTTTAAATTATTTGGAAGAGATTGGAGGAAGAAAATCTTGATTCCGAGTTCGTTTGCAAAATGGCCAAATCCCGGGCCTCCTATGCAGTAATTCAAGCCGATAAATCCCGAAAAAATACCAAATGAGCTCCAAAAATTATGAAAACTTCCAGATCACACTTTTTAATTATTTTGAAGAGATTGGTGAAGAAAAATCTTGATTTGGAGCTCGTTTAAAAAATGGTAAAAAGTAGGGGCATAAAAGGACATTTTGGGAAGAAAAAATCCAAATAAATAGCAAACGGACTCGGATAATTTTGAAAACTTCCAGAACTCAATATTTTATTATTTTTGAAGTATTAAAAAAAGAAAAATTGAATTTGGAGCCCGTTTGATATTTATTTTGCATCCGGGGGGCAAAATGGTCGTTTCACCCAAGCAACCGAAAAGGGCTTCTTTGGGCCTTTCAAAAATCAGAGCTGGGCTGGAAAAGAGAAGTGCTGGCCTGCCCAAGCCCAAAGGAAGGAGGAAGCTTAGGATTTTTTCAATCAAGTGATTAAAAATCAAGAGTTAAGTTAGAGATTTTCATTTTTGAGCCTAAGTCCCAATCCCACATCCCTTTGTAATGTCAAGCCAAGGAGGTGCTCACCTTATAAATAAGGGGTCTTGGCCTTTGGTTGAAATCACCCACTACCCCTTGTGAGATAGTCTATACACTTGTATTAGGATTATCCGGGTGGTGAGTCATAGTGTTTTTGTTGAGAGGGTTTGTAGCTTAATCCGTTCAAAAGCTACTTTGATGGTTTATAGCTTAATCCGTTCAAAAGCTACTCTGAGGGTTTGTAGCTTAATCCGTTCAAAAGCTACTCTGAGGGTTTATAGCTTAATCCGTTCAAAAGCTACTTGTGAGAGGGTTTGTGGCTTAATCCGTTCAAAAGCTACTCTGAGGGTTTATAGCTTAATCCGTTCAAAAGCTACTTGGTGAGTTTTCATTTTAAAATAATGTTTCTTGTTCTTCCTTCATTTCCTTTCTTAAGTATATTTTTCTTACATTTTGTTTTTACAATAAACTCACCATGGCCAAATGGCCTACATTATTTATTTTAAGTTGTTATTTTTGATTCATTTTACCATATTGTTTATGCTATTTTCTTTATTTTTGATGTTTTAAATATTATGTTATTTCATGTTCTTAAGTTATATTTAATTTGGTTGCTTTGTTTGTTGCCATTTATGTCTTAGATATCATGTTTTTACATTTTAATTTTCTGTTTTCATGTTGTTTAAATTTGAGCATGTATTAGAGTTAGCATATTAAGTGTTTGTGAAAATGCTTGTGTGATTCTTTGCATGATTCTTGTTTTATATCTTAGTAAGCATGTTTTAGATTTGGTATATTAGGTGTTTGTGAAAATGCTTGTGTGATTTTTGTGTTATGACTTAGTTTTTCATGCTAGCATACCAAGTGTTTGTGAAAATGTCATGCTTGTTGGAGCTTGGGGCCATTTGGCTACTCCATGTGTTTTGCATTGTGTGTTGTATTTTTGTCATGCTAGTTGTTAGGTTTTTGCATTTGCATGATATTTGGTTGGATTTTTGAATTAAGCATGCCTTGTGTTTGTGAAAATGTCATGCATGTCTTAGGTCTAGGTTACATTAAATGTCATGCAAGTTCATGTTAGGTCTAGGCCATATTATTTGTGTCATGCATTTTCCTTACATTTAGGTTTAGATCCATGCATTTCATGCATTATGTTTGCTGCATTGTTTCATGCATTTCATGTTCATGCCACTTGAATAATGACTTGAGCCAATTAATGGTTCAAAGTCATGCTCTCTTGAGCACACTTGTGGAAAATTAATTTTGTCAAATTGATTATTCTACCTTTGTGATTTTTTTTACTTAGCCAATTTTTATCTAACTTTCAAAAAGCCCTAGCTACTGCTTTCAAGTCATTTTATGAGTTTCAAATATTTTTATTTTTATTTTTAAATGATTTTATCAAAGACAAAAAAATGTGTTGGCAAAACAGTTTTTTTCAGTTTTTTTTTTTCAAAAAAACTCGTACATTTCTGATTTTTCTGGGAATTCATCTTTGATCAGAAAATTAAGCCGATTTTTTATCGTGTATTTTTACATGTCCTGAGTCTCCAATAATTTTTTCAGAATTTTTGGAATTTTTAAAAATAGGGTAAAAAATCGTGGATTAAAACTGGACAGTGGTGTCATAATTGAATTTAAAGAAAAACAAAGCAGTTTTTTTCTCCTCCAAAAACTCGTACATCTCTGGTTTTTCTGGGAATTCATCTTTGACCAAAAAATTAAGCCGATTTTTTTTCGTGTAGTTTTCCATGTTGTGAGTCTCCAGTATTTTTTTTAGAATTTTTGGAATTTTTAAAAATAGGATAAAAAATCGTGGATTAAAACTGGACAGTGGTGTCAGAATTGAATTTAAAGAAAAACAATTTTTCTGATTTGGTTAATTTACTTAGAGTGGGCTGATTAGGAGGGTTAGCTACTGACTTAGGGTAATTTCTAAGCCTTTTTAAACTCTAAAAATGGTTTTTCAAGTCCCGGGTTAAGGGTAGTCAAGTCCGGATTTTTTAAACTTAGGAAATTAGAGCCATTTAAAAATTTTTAGCCGAGTTTTTATTGATAATTCAAGCTTTTCAAAATTGTTTTCAAACAATCACAAAGTATTTTGGTTTTAGAATATTTAATTTGACATATTTTCCTAAGGTAGCCGGATATCTTTTTAGATATACGGATTTCCTTAATTAAAGGAAAAAATACATTTCATGCATTGCATTTTTATTTTCATGCATATTATATGATAGCATTATTTTATTCCATGTCATTTAAATTATATGCCATACCATTTATATTTGTCATGTCATTTAGGTTGAATTATATTATTTAGACTGTACTATGTCATTTTATTTATGTCATGCATATACATATTCATTTCTTTTAAATATTTTCAAAAAAAGATAATGGTTTTCAATAAAAAATATAAAGATATTCCCGAGTTAAAATAATTCATGAGTTCTCTACCGGGTTTGCTGGAGGGAATATCATCAATTATCATTAATAAAGGAATATCTTTATTTCAAAAAAGAGAATGATTCGGAAAGTTTTCCAAGACTAATAAAAATTTCTATATTTTGCCACGTTTGTTGGGGAATATAGGAAAATTTTGAATTTATGAATTCCGGATCATTTTCAATAAAAAAAAATGAAATTATTTTTCTTTAAATTGGGAATTAACTTGAAATACTAAATTTAAAACCAACTTTTACCAAGACTTGAGATAACACACGATTAATAAGGTACCGATTTATACGGGCGTTGTGGGGGTGCTAATCCTTCCCCGCACGTAACCGACTCCCGAACCCGCTTCTTTGATTTCTCTGGTTTAAAACGCAGACTTGAAATTGGTTTTTAAAATGTTTTAATTAATTTTTAAAATATTTTATAAAACCGGTTTTAATAGGTGGCCGATCACACCTAGCTAAAAAAGATTGGTGGCGACTCCATGTCTTTTAAGGTCATTTTCAAAACCTTCATTTTTTTAGAGGAATTAAGTCGACTTTTCCTCGGTTTTTTTAATGTCACGCCTAACGAATAATAAAGTCTTGCGATGAGACTCGTCGTTATTTTTTTTTTAGGTTGCGACAAAGAGCATTGCCTAAAACAGAAAAAAAGAAGAATGAGAGAGGAAAAATTTTAGATACCAAAATTATTAGGTGAATAAAAAAGAGTTTGAAAGTAAAATGAAGAAGAAAAAAAAGAATAGAAGAGAAGTTTTCAAGTGTGTTATCTGAAATTTTACTTTTTTGAATTTTCGGTGGTGATATCCGAAGTTTTCGGTAGTGATATCCGAAGCTTTCGGTGGTGAAATCTAGAATTTTATTGAGCCAAGCCTTCAATGGCAACATCCAAAGCTCCCGATGGTGATATCCGAGATTTTTATTTGTTTCGAATTTTTTGTGGTAACATTTAAATTTCTTTTGGTGGTTTCTCAATGATGGCATATGAATGTCTGATGATTTTTTTCGATGGTGATACTCGAATCTCTTATCAAAATGTATCTATTTTGAAATTTCCAAAATTGAAAGAAAACATATATGCATATGTAACTAAGATATTGTGGGAAAATAATTCATAATTTTTAGGGAATAGTCTCTAATCCCTAGTTTTTAGGGATTAGTTTGACTTTTTAGGATTAGTTTTTTTATTTATATTTATTATGTAATTAGTTAGTTACTTAGAATAGCATTTTTTTTTTACTTTATATATAACACAGTAATATGTTCTTCATAATACATAATACAATTATCTATTCATAACTTTTGTTCTTCGTAATACTAATTACTTATGCTTTTATAAATTCTTCTAAAAAAATTTAGCATCTAGTAAAAGTATAAAGTTACCTAATGTAAATTAAATCTCAATAAAAACAAAGAATCAAATCACCCAATGAATAAATAATAACACAAAATTAGAAAGATCACTTGTTAGCAATTAGCAAATCATCAATCCCTTTGAGTCATTCAAATAAAAAAAAAAAACACATAAACACAACAACAAAGTTAATTTTTCAATCTCATCAACGAAGAAATTCACACAAAAATAGAGATAAAAATATCCCAATTTAAAGGAAAACTTAAAAAGTTAGCTTACCCAAAAAGATGAGTTGCTCCCGACAGCTTTGAGTAAAGAGGATTAAAATTAAAACACCAATAAAAAGATTACCTTAGATGCTTTGAAAGAACTACGTCAAATCCTAAACTCCATGGACTAAAAATAAATGACAACAATAAATTATTTGTACTTACAAAAAAATATGACAATACATAAATCTAAGCAATTAATATAAAAAAATTATAATTCCATAAATCCATTAAAATAATTATTCAAAAAAAAGCACATAACAAAAGTGGAAAAAGCAATACCTTACACTTTCACACCCAACAGCACCTTTCAAGCCAAATTACAAGTAAAAGCAACGTTCAAATCAAACCCATAGTATAAACACAAACTTCTATCTATGCAAAAAGGATAAAGAGAAAAGAAGAAAAAAAATATCAAAATTTAGTAGAAAAAACTATTCATAAAATTCTCAATTTTAAAAGTGCTCATCACCAATAAAGCATAGTAGAGATTGAAATCTTACCCTCTTGAATCTAGATACATCCTCTCCAATATGGATATTGCTTCAATAGAAATGCAAGCAATCAAAAGAAAATTTTTTTTTATTAAGAGCATACTATATTTAAAGTAATTGAAATGCAATAAATATTTAATTAATGCACTGTCAGTGTATAGTTCTATACACTGACAGTGAATCCTACAGTGACACTTCATTAAAAAAATAAATCTTAAATCTTAAAATTTTAAACCCTAAACCTAAAGTTAACTTTTAACAGATGGCATGATGTGGTATTAAATTATACACTGCCAATGTATAAAATTATATACTGACAATGTATCAAATATAAATCCTAAATATATTATCCAGCTTTAAATTAAAAAATATTTTTGTGAACACTAAAATGAACTTTTGAGTTGATCTGAGTTCGACTCGACCGAATTTAAGTAAGAAAATAAAAAAAATTCGAATAGCGGTCCAATCCATAAATATGTCTAATGAGTAGAAAAAAAGAAATAAGAAGATGATTTCTTTTACCAACTCCGGTTGCTTCCTTTGTATTTTATTAAATTTTAACAAACACAAAATAGTGTGTTTAAGTCAATGAAAAAAACAAATATCTGTGTTTGAAGTGATGTAAAAAAATAAAAAAGAAGGAAGATGGTGGGTGATTGAAAAATATGGGTAGGTGAGGATTGAAACGAAGAAGAGAAAGAAGAAAAGCAGGTGAGAACCCATGCTTTCAACTATTTTTTTTTTTCCGGTCAACAAGTCAAAGTTTTGACAAAAACAAAAATAAATAAATAAATAAAAGGAAAGATAAAAAAAAAAAGGAAAGGAAATGAAAAAATAAAATAAAATAAAATTTTAAGATATTTTGATGAAATAAAATAAAATAATATAGACGAAGAAAAATGGGAAATAAAAAATGTGTTTGAAGAGGTGTTAGGTAGATGTAGTACTACGACTAGTAAGAATAAGCAAGCGAATAAATGGCATTTGACGAAACCAACTTTGGAATTGGAAAATGGCATTACAATTGCGAAGCGGCGGCGTCTTCCTCTCGCAATTGCCGCAGCAGCTCTCGTCCGATAGCAACAATTATAATAGGAATGGGCGGTTGGTAGTTGGTGGTGTGGGCAGGGGGAGAGCGCCATCGATTGGCCTTGCCCTTTGCAGCAGCAGCAGTAGCAGTAGCAGCAATAATGGCAGCAGCTGCAATGCTAAAAAGGGTGTCCCTAATTCAAACTATGTAGTGCCTCTGGACAAGTCCTTTTCTCCTTCCAACTCCTCCTGCATCACTCGCCCTCTGATCGAAATCCTGCGCGACCTCAACAAGCGTATCCCTGATAACATCATCAAGCCTCCTTCTAATTCTTCAACCTTCCTCCCCTGGTACTACTACTAGCTTTTTTGTTTAGTTTAGAATTTCTCAATCTCATCCAATTGATCTGATCTGATCTAATCTGATTGCCCCAGGTACCATGCCAATCGCATGTTGAGCTTCTACGCCCCTGGTTTGCCTTTTCCCCTCCCCTTTCTTTTTTGTTTTCGATTCAATTTCTTTTTGTATATCCACTTTTAAATCCATTGGTGGATCCAATATATCTCACAGGATGGTGCGGAGAAGTACGTGATGTTATATTCTCTGACAATGGAACCATTACTGTTGTGTATCGTCTCACCATTCGAGGATCTGATGGAGAGGTCGGTCTGCTTCCTTCTCCTCACTTTTACTTTTCCATATCACTACTGTTTTCCATCAAATTATTATTGTAAGTTAAAAACATCATCCTCACTGTAAACACCTAACAATGTTACATACTACTTGCTTTCCAATCAGTTCTTTTGCTTGCTTTTTTTTTTTTTAAGGAACATTTGGTCTCACTTTTAAGTTATTTGAGAAATGAAAACAGAAAAATACCTTTCTTAGGAACGAACTACCTTGACTTCTGAGTTGCCTAAAATCATTATGGTTTTCCATATTCAATCTTACTTCCATGGTTTCAGACTTCCTGTTAGATGATATGGATTACTTTGGAGGTATGTTGCAAAACTCTGTGGCACTTTGGAACTTAGAGCTAGGGATTTTCTTCTTTTTTCTGAAACTAGTACTCATACGAAAGACCCGATGGCCAGATAGGGGCCATGGGGCTTGTTGCAGATTCTTGTAGGGCCATTTGTATACTATGTAGTGCAGCAAGACTGATACATGACAGCTTATGCGGCCAGGTTTTATGATAGCAATAATATGAAATTCTTAAGAAAATAGGTAAAATTGAATAAAGAAAAAGGGAAATGAAAAACAAAAGATCACTAAGCTTCACACCAAGGGTTTACTTAATTGCATCATACAACCAAGAATAAAGGAAACCTAAGCATCACACCTAGAATTCCTTAATTGCATCACACAACCATTGAAGAAAGAAAATCTAAGCATCACACATAAGGTTGATTACATCACGCGATCACAATAGCAGTAATGCTTAAAAATATATACTCATAGTTCGTCTTCAAAAGAAAGATTACATTGATATTTATATAGGCTGCTAGCAACCCTAATTCTAAAAGAACTAGAACTCCTATTCCAAGTAGGACTATATAGAGAAAATACTTCAAACTCCTAATTGAAAACTAATGAACTTGACTGAAAAGCAAAACTTAATAGGATAAGGTAAACAAACTAAGATACTAAACTCAAATGTAAAAGTTAAATACTAAATATAACTCTAGTTCCATTAAATCTTACGATTAAGCCCCATAAATACAACAACAGTAACAAAACAAAATTTTAAGTAAGCTAATCCCTCAATTAGCATATTGGCTTCTGCAGAAAAGACCTTTTTATAAAGTTGAGTGACAATTTGTGCTGCAATACAGGGCAAGTAGGTTTCTAAAGTATGCTGACAAGGAACTTCTAGTCTTTGACTAAAATTTAGAAATATAAAGATACCAAAGATGTTGTGGAGAAATTGTGTCCCGATATTCTTAGGTATTAAGAGCTCAAACCAACTATCATTTATGCGGAAAACCAAAATCATTTATAGCGTAGAACTCTACTATGAAACTACATGCTGGTTTTTATTTGGGTTGCAACATATGCCAAAAGTTTGGTGATCTAGCTTTGCTTAAGCTTCAATAAAAGCCAGCTTTTGCTTGCTTGAATTGATTACAACTAAGTATGGTTTTTATTGTCCCATTTGACTCAGCAAGCTTCTTATGCTTTGGTTTTGTCTAAGCTTGGGCCATGTGATTTTTAGGAGTAAAGAACAAGGAATAAGAATCAGATTAGGCCAAAAAGCTTGAATCAGATTAGATGATTATAAGAAACACTGTCACTATAAAATTTTCTCTTTTTAACAATTGTTTCTAAATAACATGAAGAAGGAAAATAATTTTGAAACCAAAAAGCAGTTTTTAAGTTTGTATTATCTTTTTGAAGAGGAGAATATTGGCAAATTTCTCTTTCTTCTTGTTCCTTTGCTTGGTTGTGGGAGGAACAGGAAGTGGGGGCTAAGCTAGCACTTCAAGCAGGATATAGTTGTGTAGAATGACTGCTCCTATCATTTGTCAACTTTTTTCTGAGGTTTGAGATTGCCTCAATGAGGAAGGAATTTTTGGTTGTAAAACTAATAAAGCTAGTCTGAAGATGAAGACAATGGAAAAGAGGAATGAATATCTGTGGAAAATAGGGTAAAAAGGTTTTGTCAGACAAACAAGAAATAATAACTTCAGTGGATGTGTGATTTAGGACAGCTAGGATCTAGTAGACTATTTATACTAGGGTAAGCATACCGCTTCTAATCCTAGCACTTGGATATAAAAAACCACATTTATTCCTAGGTATTCAGACTAAAAGATCACATGCTAGTCACATGAGACTTAATAAAAATAAAAACATAATTAGCAACCATAGACTAAAGTATTATTGAAAACATAAAAGAATATATCAAAATGATCAATTTAGTAAAGTGTTAGGCTGCTCCTGAATCATCAAAATATTAAATTGCAGTTACTCACGAGAATCTAACCTTTAGAGACTGAGTTTGATAAATGGCACTCAAAAATGGAATTAAGATTTGAAGTTATGTTAGGAGATCTAGAGAATTGCAAATGTGGCACTAATGTCGACAAGAGACAGAAGTAGCTTGCGCATGTATCACGTGAGTCGAGTTGGCTGCAATCTGCCCGCAAATGACATATTAGTCAAGTTTCAATTGGAGGATTTTACCTAAAAAGAGAGTAATTAGAAACCTTTGCTTACTAATTTCTAGGAACTAGAGAGGTAATTTTTAAAAACTGGTCTCAAAAGTGGAATCAGGACATAGAAATTAATACAATGGTTTTTGGGCATGTCTTCATGAGTTGTTATAAAGAGTTAGATGACATTAACTAGGAACTAAAGCAGCTGGAGTGTGGGCATATGGGGTGATTGTGTCAAGTTTATTGTGATTACCTGGTGCATGAGAATGTGTAGCAGGTCCTGGTGGTGGAATTTCATTGGTAGGAAGATGTAGTATTGCCAACTTGATTTGTGGTGACAATGCCCCTTTTCTATGGCGAAAGCACCAACTTTCAGGTTTCTTTATGCCTCCTTTTTCAAGCAAACGGCGCACGAGTGACGACAAAACTCACCTGGATGACTTGTTGGTATCTGGAAAATTGAATGGTGGTGGTGGGTTTCTGTACAATTCAATGAATATGATTCTCTGGTTTCTTTTGCTTGTTGGCAGATGTGATTTTCTTTTTCTTTTCATTTTTAGTGCTTGTGGTAAGAAATGATTTAGGTAATGATTGGTAAACTAACAATGAAAGCTTCATTGAGCATGTTGATGTAAAATAAGTAAATTAAATACGGCAGAAACTTAAATTAAGGGGAAATTAGGGAGATAAGGAGAAGAAACAAAGAAAATTGGGGGAGAAACAGAAGAAATTGGGAGAAAGAACCCAATGAGAGGGAAAATCTCAAATATTCAGTATTTCAAAATCCCAACAACTCATAGTCCAAAGTCCTTGAAAATAACTTTGCTCAAATATTTACTGTACAAGCCATAAAACCTCAACGTAGACTCAAAATCCCAAATTATCCTTAATTGAGACAAATACTAATAAAGCCATAAAGATATTTCTCCTTCAGGAGCTCTTCTTTTAATGAAACTGCCATATTGTTTTTAATCCACCTCATGAATGCCCATATGGCATTTGGTGAGTGGGGTTGTTCAGAAATTGTGGTCATAACTGTGGAGAAGTGTTTCGAACCAGTACAATCTTTTACCATACATTTATTGTAATTCTACAATCCAAGTTTAGGAAAACACTTTAATAATTTTCTTTGAATTAAAACTGAAGAAAATTCAAACCTGCATCAAAAGCCTGTTGATCTGTTAATTATTCCATCATAATCAGCCTCCAAAAATTCCATTAGTTGATGTCTCGCTCTCAAATTTTAGCAACTACCAAATTTTAAGGTTTTGCTAGCCCAGTCCAAATCACATTTCACTCTGTTACCGTCCAGAACTTAATAAACTCAATTTCTGTTCATTGCTGTCATTAGCTATGTTGCAACTCTTCATTTTTTTTGAAGTACCTGGAGCCGACATATACCCAACGGACATGAGTATGGGTGTCCAACCCTCCAATATATGGAAAAATTAAGAAAATTAAATTACCCAAGTTGGATAACTTCTGGACTTTCATTCAATTGTTATGGCTTTTGTGATTTCAAATTTTATATACGAATATTCATGTAGGTGGCACCAACTTGCCATGCTCATTTTTGTTGGTAGTGTACAATATAGAGATTCCTTTCCAGCTCCTAAAAAATGTATCACCTATGTGAAGCCTGCTGTCCCCAGCAACCTGAATTGCAAGCATGTGCATGTGATGCATATTTTAATTTTTGGTTAATCTGAGATGGGAGCTGATCACAGGAAATCTCTAAGCCTTAAAACTATATACGTGCTCCAGATTTGGCTCTTTGGTATAGTCCTTTTACCTGCTCTTTCTCTGGAGGTGTTGTTGGGTTTGTGCCAGTTTATATATGAACAGAGCTGTTTTAATGGCTCTTTTTTACGTCTAAACTATAAGCATGTCTGGTGATGATCCATGTAAGGTTGGAAGTGGATTATGACTGCTTTCCTTTTTCTTCAACTGCAAGTCCATTTACAATTTTATGAGACCATTAATTTCAAGGTTTTTTTTTTTTTTTTTAAAGAATCAAATAAAGATAATTTTCATCAATTGAAGTTGAAAATGGAGAAATTATGATAGCTAATTAAGAAATTTAAATAGGTTGGTGCTGTTAAGCCTTTCTTGATTATCTACACTTTGTGAATATTGAATTCCTTTTTGAGAAATTGGATATTGAACTGATGAAACACCATTGGTCAATACTACTTGACTATATGGCTAAGATTGTGAAAATTCTTGACAATCATTGTATGAGAACTCTTAAGCTTCATGAAGGTTTCTGCATGAGGAATGGAATGCTAACCAAGAAATGTAATCATTTTCTGTTTCTGATTGTATTCTTAAACATGTCTGCTTCATTATAACTAATGTATTTACTCTTATACAGGCACATCGCGAGTCTACTGGCATGGTATCATCCAGCGAAATTAACATTGTAGATCCTGTTGCTGCAGCAGAAGAAATAGCTTTCTGCAGGGCATGTGCTCGATTTGGTCTTGGCTTGTATCTTTATCATGAAGAATAGATGCTATAGAGAGCATGGAGGTTAACCTTCCAAATCTGTCCACTTCTTGTTTGAAAACTTGGGTTGTACTTAAATTTGTCTTTCCGTGTTGATGTAAATCAGGTTTATCAGATTATGCAGTATGGTATGTGGAAAACCTAATGATTCCATAGAATCAAATTTTTAATTGCCAATTGGTGAGAGTTTTGTTAAACTAATTACAGAGTAGCTTTTTAACATAAGACGGGAAGTACTGAGAAAAATACTTGCAACTGCCTTTGTTCCTGTTATAGTTTGTTTGGTGCGATCCCAAATTCCAGGTAGAGGTGATGATGCTCATGGGATGTGGTCTTGTGGGGCCAATAACTGCTGAATATATATATATATATATATATATATATATATAGTTTATGGTTTTGGACAAAAAATGTTGCTTTCTCAAGTTCAAATTGCAATTACCATGTGCTTTTTTTGGGTTATTTTCAATTTGACACCATTATAAAGAAATTAGCGTGTGTACCTTACTTTCATATAATAATAATTGGTTTTTCTTCTGTCCTACTGATTTTGCCAGGTATTACCAGTTAATTTAACTTTTGGATTGAAAATAGCAAAGTGTTCTTGATTGAAGAACACTTAGGTAAATTTAATCGAGCGATTTTACTATTTTGAATGAATGAGTGGACCAATGGTCATTTTTGAAGCTGCAATGAATGTTGAAACATCAAAAGTGAATAATCAAAATACCACAATAACAAATAAAAACCTGAAGTAACAAATATGACCTGATTAATAGAATTGTAAACAAACGAAATTATATATTAGTGTCTGCTTTATAACCAATCAAATTAATCATAAGATACTTGTTGCATTTGTTATGGAGAAGAACTTGGGTGTTCACCAATGATGAGGAGAGAGCTCTCGAGGTATGGTGGAGGATCAAGTTGATGTGAGCGGAGCGAGAAAGAGTGATAGCCTGTGGTATGGTGTCTTGACCTACAAGATGAATAAAATGTTAGAGAGGCTTAGAAGGTATTCTGCTTACGCGTTTCGACATTCAAGTCTGTTCGAAAAATAAGGCAACATAGATAGACAATATAGAGATAAGGCAATGTAATAAACTTAGGGTAAAACCTACCGAGAGAGAGACGTAAGCTGGAGAGAGAAGTTTTAGCCTTTGTAATGGTGGTGAAGAGATGTCTTGTCATGAATAGTGCGTTATATATAGGCAAATGAATGGCTAGATTTGTGCCAAGTGTCACCATCTTGTAGATATCTTGTATTTGATGTAAAGACAAGCTTGTCTTCAAGCCATGAGACTAGCGTTCTAGGGAGACTGGGAGTGCCCTAGGCACAGCCTGTTAGGTTAGGTTCAGTCTTGCTAGGTCCTGACCGAGGTCATCCCTAACATTTAGTCTCCCCTTGATTGGAATTGAGAATCGATTTTGGTCCTTGTCGTCGAATGGCTTGAGACTTGTGTAAGGACTGCGCGTCTTTGTGCAGTGAAGGATTTTGCGACTACTCCCAGTCTTAGTCTAGGAGGCTCGCGTTTGATCTCTTCACGCTTTGGGTGTCGACTTATGTGCAATAAAAGGTTTGCGATTATTTCTTTCTTATGTTCGAGAAGTGTGCTTTTACTTTGTTGATGTTGGTCAACTACATCCACTTCGTGGTGTTGTGTTTTGAAAGTGTTGTAGTATCTGAAGTTGGAAGTTAAGCTTAGAAGCTTACTTTTGATATTTTCGATGTTTGGGAGATGAGCTTTTATACGTCATCTTTTTGAAGATGAAATTTGTAGCTTAATCCTTAGTGTTTGGGGCTAAGCTTTTGTTGTTTCACCCTTTCAGAGATAATCACTTTTGTGTTGTCCTTGAGCATTTGCTGCTTTGCCTTTCTTTGCATGTTAAGGAAGTTGGTGTTGCGGCTCTTTCTTTATATGTTTAAGAGACGAATGCTTTTTCCTTCACTTTTGCACATCCGGGAGGTAAGTCAATGCCATAGATGAAGGAAAAACATGTTGGGTGAAGAGAAACATTGATGAGTCAAGACGCCCCTGGCTTAGGTTTGGGAGGCAATGGTCAAGGCGAAGATTGCATATTCAAGGGAAACAAGGTGGAAGGAGGGTCAGAAGACTTTTATGAGTATCATGGAAAAGTCATGGGGCACATTATTCAGAATTATGAAGAGTTCAGAACCCGAGTATAGCAGATGGTGAATGCAGGAGAAGTTGAGGTTTTTGAAGAAGTCAAGGAGGAAACTATGAATGTGTTAGTTGGTGAATCATCTAAGACCGACAAAGAAACAACCTTTGCAGCTATGAATCATTTTAACTATTTTTTATGGAAATAGGTTAAGTTCAGATTTTAGTGATCGTCCAAATGGACATGGTACCCAAGATGAATAGAGGTACCAGCTCCATTCCCGTATAAAAAAGGAAAGGCAATACTATGGAGATAAGGTTGCAATATAGTGTCTCATGGACCCCTTAGTCACTAGACAACGTTAGTGGACGTTTAGGGAGTGGGGCATTTCACTCGAAGCGAAAGGTGTCACGAGTCGAAGACAGTGGAAAAGAAGCAAAAGGAAAAGGTTACATAAGTAGTATAAAGGAAATAGAGCCACAAAGATTGAGATTGAGACACCCCAATTAATGCTTGAGCATAAAAGGGCAATAAATGAGAAAAAAGTTTGTAAATCTTTTAAATTCATCAAGTATAGTGAATACAGTAAGGTCGAACAGTTGAACCGACAGCCAGTACAAATTTCAATACGATCTCTGCTATTGAGTTCAGAACCACACCCAAATGCTGTGTTGAGGGTGTTGAATCAGGCATACGTGACCAATAATATAGTGAATAAGATGGACTAATTAGTAAGGAACATTATAGCAAATAATTTTATTTCTTTTAGTGATAATGAAAGACCGCCTGATGGAAGGGGATCCACAAAGGCTCTGCACATCTACACCACTTGCAAGGGGCATATTTTACTAAAAGTTCTCATTGACAATACAGTGGTGAGAGCCTTTGATAGAACCCTGTAGAAGGAGAAAATTTATAACCAATTACAAATTGCCACGTGTTAATTGAAATTTCTTTTAATTAAGAAATTTTCAATTAAATTATACATTACCATGTGAAATTGATAATATCATATTATAATTAATTATTTTATAATTAATTAAATATGTACACATGGTTTGACCAATCAAATTGCAAGGATTCATGGGTTATCCAATCAAATTTCACCCATGTGTCATAATTATTTTACCTCTAATTAAATTAAATTAATTAAGAGATAAATAATAAATTTTTATCTCTAATTAAATTAAATTAATTAAGAGATAAATAATAAAGTTTTATCTCTAATTAAATTAAATTAATTAAGAGATAAATAAATATTTTATCTCTAATTAAATTAAATTAATTAAGAGATAAATAATAAATTTTTATCTCTAATTAAATTAAATTAATTAAGAGATAAATAATAAAGTTTTATCTCTAATTAAATTAAATTAATTAAGAGATAAATAAATATTTTATCTCTAATTAAATTAAATTAATTAAGTGATAAAAATAAATATTTTATCTCTAATTTAATTAATTAATTAAGAGATAAATAAATATTTTATCTCTAATTTAATTAATTAATTAAGTGATAAAAAAAATAATAAATATTTTATCTCTAATTTAATTAATTAATTAAGGGATAAATAATGAAGCTTTATCTCTAATTTAATTAAATTAATTAAGAGATAAATAAGGAGGATGAGTTCTTTTAAAACTCTCTTTCACCTGGCTAGCTACCACTATAAATAGAGACCTCCTCTTAACACAAATTCACAACTCAGAAAACCTGAAGAGAAGAAGATTTTGAAGAGCCAAATCCTCTCAAAATTCTTAAGAAGAAATTAGAGAAATTCTAAGAACGCGGTGCTTGTTCTTGAGAATTCTCTAAGAAGCTGCTCTCCGATCTTGTTCATCAAAGGAAAGGAGATAATTCCTGTTTTTCAAGACCAAGTCTAGAAGACCCTTGAAGCAGATCTCGCCGATTCAAGATCAAGTCGTGAAGACCCTTGAATCAAAATTTTACTGAAGAAAAGAATCAAAGGATTTCTTTCTTTAAGAATATTCAGAGATTGTAACCTCAAAGTTTGATTAATAAAATTATTATTTGACTCCAAATTTTCCTTGTCATATTTTTGACATAAAATTTGTGTGTACAAATTTTGGCACGCCCGGTGGGACAATCTCTGCCTTTCATCTCTTTTATTCAAAACTCAAGTTATCAAGTTACAATGGCTCCCAAGAAGAACCTTGCTAACAAACCAACTCTCAAGCCTGCTCGAGCTAATCCCGCAGTCTACCCCACTTCATCATCAAGCGTTGATATCCGGGCTCATCCTTATGGCACTAGGAGCAAGACCAAAACTCTTGCTGAATTGTATGAGCAAACTTTTCCGATGCTCAATCAAAACCCTCTCTATGACACTTCTTCTCCAATTCAAGACTTAGAAGAAGTTTCCGATGAACAAGTCGATTCTCCTCGAGGATCAAGTGCAAGTCGTCTGTTAACATACAAAGAACAAGATAGCTACTCAAGCAACAAGCCTATTCCATCATCTACTCCAAAATCAAGTTCTGGAGTAATGGCTGTCATGACAACTGGCACCACATCATTGGAAGAACAAGTTGCACTTCTGGCAAAATCTGTTGAAATTCTTTCAGCAAGTATCAAAGAGAAAGATAACCAGATCGCTTCCATGATGGACAAGATCGCCGGTCTCACTGGAAAAAGGAACGAAGCTTCAAACCAGAATTGGCAATCAATCTTTCAAGATGATGGTGAGAACTCTGGCAAGGAAGTTGCTAAGGATTCTGAAGAAAAGATCAATGAGCTCGTCACTACCAGTCAGCTCAAGGATCTTATCAAGGAGGCTATCAAAGATCAAGTTGAAAGCGTCACTCAACCTTCATATACATATGCAAAACCATATTCTCAAAGGATCGATCGTCTGAGGATGCCTGGGAACTATCAACCCCCAAAGTTTCAGCAATTCAATGGAAAAGGAAATCCACGCCAACATGTTGCACATTTCGTGGAAACTTGCAATAATGCTGGTACCTATGGGGATCTCATGGTGAAGCAGTTCGTTCGCTCCCTAAAAAGCAACGCCTTTGATTGGTATACTGATCTTGAGCCTGGGACGATTGACAGCTGGGAACAACTTGAGCGCGAATTCCTTAATCGATTCTACAGTACTCGTCGCTTAGTCAGCATGATCGAACTCACAAGCTCACGTCAATGGAAGGATGAGCCAGTCATTGATTACATGCACAGATGGAGAAATCTGAGCCTTAACTGCAAAGAAAGACTGTCTGAGTCTTCTGCCCTTGACATGTGCATCCAAGGCATGAATTGGGGCTTGCGTTACATTCTTCAAGGCATCAAGCCTAAGACCTTTGAAGAATTAGCCACTCGTGCTCATGATATGGAGTTGAGTATGACAGCTGCTGGAAATCAAGAACCTCCGGTGCAAGAGCCAAAGAAAGCCAAGGAAAAACAAGATACCCACAAAGGGGGCAAAACCTTTACCAACAAGGGAGAAAGCAAACAATCCATGGCCGTGACTACCAAGCCACTCATGATATCTCCCAAGCCAAAACAATCTCAAGAGACGAAATCTTCTCCTATCCAAGACAAAGGTAAAGGCAAGATCACTTTGAAGGAAAGGCAAGAAAAGAAGTATCCTTTTCCTGATTCTGATGTTTCAAGCATTCTTGAAGAACTTTTAAAGACTAAGCTGATTCAGTTGCCAGAAATGAAGCGACCTGAAGAAGCTGATAAAGTAGAAGACCCCAATTATTGCAAGTACCATCGCTTGATTAGCCATCCTCTGGAGAAGTGCTTTATTTTGAAGGATAGAATTATGCGACTCTATGAAGAGGGGAAAATCGAGTTTGAAGAAGAAACGGTGTCGTCAAATTTGGCATCAGTCAATATGGTTTCTCAATCCAATTTGCTGGATAGAACCATAAAATTTGGCTCTTTTGATCCTATCATACTGGCTCCAAGTACAAGTACGATAGTGGATATTCAGGGAAGCGGGGGCAACTATTTGCTTCGAAGACAAAATCAAGATTACAATGGTTGGACTCTAGTCACACGCCGAAAAAGCAAAAAGAAGAATCTTCCAAAAGTTAGGAAAGTGCCTACAAGAGCTAAGATGATCAAACAACCATCTAAATCTCCAAAGCCCAATGTGCCTCAAGAAACAAAAATGCCATCTCAGGGTAAAAATTCAGTAGTGAGAAAGTCAAGGAGGCCGATCACTTTAAACGAATTTATGCCAATCCAGCTTAGAGATGAAGATTTGGTTTTCATGACTTGTTACCATAACGGTGGCAATGAAGATAATGAAAACAACATTGACTCAGTAGCATTCGAAGTTGATGATCATTCTTGTGCTACGAAAATTAACTTTTCTGATGAAGATCTGTTGCTGGGGTCAACCCCTCATAATCGGCCGTTGTTCGTCGTAGGATATACTCGGGAACAGAAAATCAATAGAATCTTGATCGACGATGGTTCTGCTGTCAACATACTCCCGTTGATGACAATGAAAGAATTGGGAGTTCCTTCAGATGAATTGATGCAAAGCCGCTTGATGATCCAAGGATTCAACCAAGGGGGACAAAGAGCTCTTGGAAAACTTAGACTTCAACTTTTCATTGGAGATATGGAGTCAAGTCCGCTTTTCCATGTGATTGATGCCAAAACGACATACAACATGTTGTTAGGACGACCGTGGATACATCAAAATGGTGTAGTCTCTTCAACTCTGCATCAATGTCTCAAGTATTGCAGAAACGGTCAAGTCAAGACGATCCTTGCAGACGCTAAGCCATTTACTATAGCAGAAGCACATTTCGCAGATGCAAAGTTTTATCTAAAAGATACATTTATCGAAGAAGTAATGCCCAACCCGATGCAAGAATTAAAGCAAAAGGGAAAGAATTTGGCTTCTTCCACAGTTGGAGCAGATGAAATTGCTCAAGGTTTAAAGGATCTGACTCTTCCCCTCACTAACTTGGAAGAATCAAGAGGCCTTATACCTCCACTGCAAGGATTTGTTAGGCCAGTAGAAGAACCTCTTTGTGAGCATCAAGATCTTCCTACTCATCGAGCTAAAGATTTTGATCCTAATGCTTATAGGTTGCTTGTCAAAGCTGGATATAAACAAGAGGATGTTGCAAAATTGGCTCACGAGACAAAAGAGCCTAGCAAAGAAAAGCTGCAAAGTTCATTCAAGATCCGTCAGATCTGGCAAAAGAAAATTGATCACGTCGGAACTTCTAGAGAAGGGCTTGGATATTCTCCATTAAAGTTGAAGATTCATAAACAAACTTTGAGGTACATAAATGTGGAGGAAGTTCTCGAGGAGCAAGAAGATGCCGTGAAGCCACCAGGACTTTCAGTATTTGATCGTTTGGGAGCACGCTCAACACGACGTTCAGTGTTTGATCGTTTGAGCATTCAATCATCACGAAGGTCAGTTTTTGAACGAATGGGAGAAAAATGCAGTGAAGTTTCTGTAAGTAAACCAATTTCCATTCAGTCAAGGCTTGGAAGTCTGTACTCTGAAGAAGTTAACTGTGGCCGAAAAAGAAAGTCTTCCACTTTAAAGGAATCAAGAGATTTTCACAGCAAAATTCCTTCTCGAATGAAAAGGCAAAGCGAATGGAAGGTAACTACTGGTGAAGTTTTGAAGGTTAGAAAGCACACAGTGGTTATAACCAAATCGGTCTCATCCTCAGAGGAAGAAGAACTTGAAGAAACAGAAATCTTTACTTCGAACCATGTATCTGTAAAAGAAACTGGTGAAAAATCTCAAGAAGAAGAAGCCCAAGAAGCCCCTTCGTCTTTTGAAGAAGGAAATCAAGCTACTATTGATGAGCTAAAGGAGGTTAACATCAGTACTAGTGAAGATCCACGACCGGTCTTTATTAATGCTTGCTTACCACCAGAAGAAGAAAAAGCCTATCTTGATCTTTTGATAGAGTATCGAGATATCTTTGCTTGGACTTACAAAGAGATGCCGGGACTTGATCCAAAAGTAGCTATGCATTATCTGGCTGTCAAGAAAAATGTCCGACCTATCAAACAAGCTCAACGACGTTTCCATCCTGACTTGATCCCCCAAATTGAAGCTGAGGTCAATAAGCTCATCAAAGCTGGCTTTATTAGAGAAGTCAAGTATCCTACTTGGATCTCAAATATTGTTCCAGTGAGAAAGAAAAATGGTCAACTTCGAGTTTGTGTAGATTTTTGAGACTTGAACAATGCTTGTCCAAAGGACGACTTTCCTCTCCCTATAACAGAAATAATGGTTGATGCTACAACTGGCCATGAAGCTTTGTCATTTATGGATGGATCGTCTGGTTATAATCAAATTCGTATGGCTCCAAGAGATGAAGAACTTACCGCATTTCGAACTCCAAAAGGAATATACTGTTACAAAGTTATGCCGTTTGGGTTAAAGAATGCAGGTGCTACTTATCAAAGAGCAATGCAAAAGATCTTTGATGATATGCTTCACAAAAATGTCGAATGTTATGTTGATGACTTGGTAGTGAAGTCAAAGGAAAAATCCAATCATCTTGTTGATCTTCGCCAAGTGTTCGAAAGATTGCGCAGATATCAATTGAAGATGAATCCGCTCAAGTGTGCGTTCGGAGTATCCTCGGGCAAGTTTTTGGGGTTCATCGTACGACATCGTGGGATTGAGATTGATCAATCAAAAATAGATGCAATCATGAAAATGCCTGAACCGCGCAATCTGCATGAACTTAAAAGTCTGCAAGGAAGATTGGCATATATCCGACGCTTTATCTCAAACTTGGCTGGTCGATGTCAACCATTTAGCCGGCTAATGAAGAAAGATGTCCCTTTTGTCTGGGATGAGGCCTGCAGTAATGCTTTTAAGAGCATTAAGACCTTTTTGTTACAACCACCTATTCTGAAGGCACCTATACCAGGACAGCCGTTAATCCTTTATATTGCTGCACAAGAACGTTCTTTAGGAGCATTATTGGCACAAGAAAATGATGAAGGAAAAGAAACTGCACTCTACTATCTTAGTAGAACTCTTAATGGTGCCGAATTAAATTATTCTCCCATTGAAAAGACTTGCTTGTCATTGATGTTTGCAGTTAAAAAGCTGAGGCATTATTTGCAAGCTCATTCTGTTCGTTTGATTTCGCGAGCAGATCCCCTCAAATATCTCATGTCCAAGTCTGTGCTCAGTGGAAGATTGGCAAAATGGGCTCTTTTGCTACAAGAGTTCGATATTACTTATATTCCACAAAAGGCCGTTAAAGGGCAAGCACTTGCCGATTTCCTTGCAAACCATCCGATTCCAGATGATTGGGAATTCTCTGAAGATCTCCCAGATGAAGATGTTCTTTTCATCGAAATTCCCAGGCCATGGAAACTATTCTTCGATGGGGCTGCCCGTCAAGATGGAGCTGGAGCAGGTGTTGTCTTTGTCACTTCAGAAGGAGATGTATTGCCTTATGCATTTACTCTCACTGAAAATTGTTCCAACAATGTAGCAGAATACCAAGCTCTGATCATTGGATTGGAAATGGCAGTGGATATCAAGATCACTCAACTTAAAGTGTTTGGGGATTCCAAATTGGTCATCAACCAACTTCTTTCACTTTATGAAGTTAAGAAGCCTGACCTCTTACCATATGTCGACTATGCGAAGAAAATTTTGGAATGGTTTGACAATGTAAGCTTAGAACATGTACCAAGAAGAGAGAACAAGCAAGCAGATTCTCTAGCTAATTTAGCATCAGCTCTTGCCATGCCAAGTGTAGAAGTAAAAGTCCCTCTTTGCAAACGATGGATTTTGCCTCCAGTTGATTTTAAAGATAATAATACGGAATCCAATGTTGTTTCAGTTTGCGAAGTTGAAAAAGAAGATTGGAGACAACCATTGATTGATTATTTAGAGCATGGGAGGCTACCCAATGATCCAAGGCATAAAACAGAAGTGAAACGTCGAGCTCCTCGATTTATTTACTTCAAAGGTACGCTCTATCGCCGCTCTTTTGATGGTGTCTTCCTTCGATGTTTAGGAGAAGATGAAGTATCCAAAACCTTACAAGAAGCTCATTCAGGAATTTGTGGTGCACATCAGTCTGGAGCTAAATTGCACTTTCAGATAAAAAGAATGGGATACTACTGGCCAACAATGGTAAAGGATAGTATGGACTACTCCAAAAAATGTCAAGCTTGTCAGTTTCATGCAAACTTCATCCATCAACCTCCTGAACCATTACATCCGACAGTCACATCTTGGCCTTTCGATGCTTGGGGACTTGATTTGGTAGGACCATTACCTAAGAGTTCACTAGGACATATGTATATACTTGCCGCTACAGACTACTTTTCAAAGTGGGCAGAAGTGGCACCTTACAGGGAAGCAAAAAAAGAAACTGTTGCAACTTTTATCAGAACAAACATCATTTATCGGTATGGCGTACCTCGTCACATCATAACTGATAATGGGAAGCAGTTTGACATGAGCAAGTTATGTGCACAATTTGACTTCAAGCAGTACAAGTCTTCAATGTACCATGCTCCAGCAAACGGATTAGCAGAAGCTTTTAACAAGACTTTGTGCAATCTTCTCAAGAAAGTTGTTAACCGTTCAAAGAAAGATTGGCATGAAAGGATAGGAGAAGCTCTGTGGGCTTATCGAACTACATATCGCACACCAACTCAAGCCACTCCATATGCACTTGTTTATGGTGTGGAAGCTGTTCTACCACTTGAGCGACAAATTCCGTCATTAAGGATTGCAATCCAGGAAGATCTTTCTAGTGAAGACAATGTACGCTTACGTTTGGAAGAATTAGAAGCGCTGGATGAGAAAAGGTTGGAAGCCCAACAACGCTTGGAGTGCTATCAAGCTCGACTATCCAAAGCTTTTAATAAGAAAATCAAGCAGCGATCTTTCCAAGTTGGAGATTTAGTCCTTGCTGTAAGAAGACCCATAAATACTTCACATCGTATTGGCAACAAGTTCCTTTCAAAATGGGATGGACCATACGTTGTTCGAGAAGTTTATACCAATGGTGCCTATAAGATCGTTGATCAAGATGGTGTCAAAGTCGGACCGATCAATGGAAAGTTTTTGAAGCGTTACTATGCTTAAAGAAGATATTGCTCCTAAGCAAGAGCTGAAACTGTTGTATGTTGCTCCTAAACACGAGCTTAAACTGTACATCAAAAAAAAAAAAAAAGCCCGCTATGTTGAAAATCCTTTCTAGGACAACTTAGGCAAAAGTTAGGGCACAAAAAAAAAAAAAAAAAATTGATGAACTACGTTATGACTTGATCCTTCAAATTCGAGGGTACGTAGGCAGCTTGGTTTCATTGCCAAGTTCAGTCCAAACAAAAAAAAAAAAAAATTGATTCAAATATTATCTTTTGTTCACTTGAAAGTATCATGATAATTCTCCATTCAAATTTCATGATTCAAATTATTTTTCAAGTAAAACAAATCTTTTGCAAATTAAAGATCTTTGGGAATTTAATTTATAGTCCATACATGATGCAAAAATGCTTCAGAAAGTGCAAAAGAAAGATGATATATGGAGAAAAAGAAATTTAACTTCATTTCAAACTTGAAAAGAACTTACAATAAAAAATAAAATAAAAAACTAGCAAGCCTAAGAACTAATATAAATTTGAAAAAAAAAAAAGTTACATTAAAAGGGAGTCAGGGCTTCCATTTGAAATTCTTCAAGTCGTCTCGAGAGGCTTCCAACATATTTCGCAACAAATCTAAGTTCTTAGCTTCATCCTCAGTAAGGGTAGTAATAGACTCAACAGAATTCATCTCTTCACGAATCTTGGAGGTGTCGGTTCTTCTTCTTTTCAGTTCATCTTCAGTTTCTTGGAGCGAAGACTCAAGTCTATGTTTTTTGCGTTGCAAAGTAATGAACTCATGCTCTATATCTGCCAAGTTCGACTGCAGGGTGTTAAGGTTCTCAACAGTCTTATGTTCAAGTAACATTGAATCTTTAAGTCGAATTTCAAGTCCTTGAAGCCTTTCAATTCTATCCTTGGATGAAGAAATGGAAGATTCAAGCTCATTAAACTTTTGGACTTGTGTAAAGTAGTCTTCCACCATGCCTTTCAATAAGGATGAATCAACGGACTTGATTGCTTCTATTGCATCAAAGATCTTGTGAACATCACCACTAAGTGAAGAACCCGATCAAAAGAAGCGCGAATAATCCTTGGTTGAATGCTTTCCCACAAAATAGTTGCAAGCTTCAACTGACTATCGGATATCACTTTTTCAGCACTAAACTTAGAAAATTCTGGAAGGGCGAGATGACTAGCTTCAACAAGAGGGCCTGTGGAAGTCTTCACTATAGGGGAAGTATTATTAACAATCACATTAGGGCAAGCATCTTCTTGGTTGGAAACGGTACTTGAAACATTATTTCTGATTTTAGCTGCAAGTTTGTTGAACTCATGCGAACTAGAAACTGAAGCTTCACTTTTGGCGGGGGATATATCACCTTGAAAGGATCCCCTTGGCCTAGTTCGCTTCCAATGTCTGTCATGATCACTCTCATCAATCGAATCTTCAACAATCGCATTATGCTTCCCTTCGATGACTTTCGGTAAAACCCTTTGTCCTTCATCAACTAATGATATTGATCGAGGAACTTCTTGTGAAGTCTTCACATGCTCCTCTGTTAAATCTATGGTGGACGAGACTTTGGCTTTATTGGGTTTGTCTTGCGAAATCTCTAAAGACTTTTTCTTAACATCCTTTGGAGGTTTTCTTCTCTTTGACGGTGATGTACGGATGCTCAAAATCAAAATATGAATAGAATGCTCAAGATATGGCTCATGAACTTTGGACCACCATTCTATGTATCTTGCGGTTGCATGATCATTAGGATTTAGAGAACGAGCTGGAGAGATCAATCTGGACTTTGTATGAGAACGAGTGCAAATTCTCCAAAACCTACATAGATCATCCACAGATCCAGAACGAATGTCTTCCTTAAGAGCTCCAGGAATATCTTGACAAAACCCAAATTGTCTCCCAAATCGATGAGGACTGTAAGGTTCCACAATGATGGCTTGGTTACATCGGGCAGGCAAATAGCTCGAACGAACATTAACAAGGTAGCCATGATTGATCTTACTAAGAGCGTCATCATCAACAATCACTTCATCTCTATTCCTGGGATATAAGTTAGTATTCCACACTATGCCACTATGAATCAACTTGCGGGCGTCATAATCCTCAAAGTATTTGGCTCCACCTTCTCCTGAAAACTTGCTCATCAAAGGCCCATATACATCATCTGGATTTTGAAAGTGAGTCCGGAAGTAATAACTTAGCCACCCATAAATATAGTGAATTGGAAAACATGCATCTGAAGAGCCCGCTTGAGCAGAAAGTGTAATTCGGTTTAGTCCATGGTAAATATTGGCTAACACCGGGACCGCGAGATTAACAGTTCTCCCAATCGCCATCAGGCTGGCTATCTTAAATGTCTCTGGCCGAACAAATTCTGAATCTTTACTTGGAAAAACGAAAACACAAATCCAACAAGAAAGGAAGGCAGCTAAATAAGTGTCGGTTGTTAAACTGTCTTTGATTCCAAGTGCAGTGAATGCTCCATCTCCTGCCATTCCCCGACCTTGGTATTTTCGAAGAATCCCAGTAGGGTTATGTGTAGCTTTTGGACGAACAAGCTTCTTTGTTTTTCTAGCAGGTGGTTTGGTGTAACGCAATTTCCCTTGAAACCAAAAATTGATCCAATCCTCAATAGACACCTTATCCTCCTTGCCTTGCTTCAAAAGATGGAATGCAGCAAATAGATATTCACAACATCTCGGGATGAATCTTCCCTTGTTATCAAAGCCAGTCAATTCGGCAGCACAAGGAATGACTTCATCATAAAATATGCCGTGAATAGGTAAACCGCCTAGTCTATAAAGATCCCATAAGGAGATGGAAGCTTCCCCAGTAGCAAGGTGGAGAGTGTTGGTAGCCGGGCACCAAGCTTCACAAAAAGCGCGAATGACGTCCTTGTTGTGATCATAAGTGTATAATGATGCATAAACTGCATCATATATACTAATAGTCGTTAAATTTTTGTTGAAGTGATATAACACATCTTCAGTCCATTCCCAGTACTTTGGTATGTAACCAAACTCTCCAAAAATCTTGAAGGAAAATCCCCAATATGATTTGTCGGAAGTGATACGGCTTCCCAACGTGTCAAACTTCTCATGATTAGAAGTATTGACGTGAAGATTAGACTGAAGAGATCTCGCCTTTGGAGAAGATTGTGATGTTGGAGAAAGTTCTATCGACCAATCTTCCAAAGTGGTAGGAAAATCAAATGATTTCCAAGCGGATTTATATCTACCCGATATGGGCTTGTCGATGGAGAGATATAATCCTTCTTTTATGTCTTCGTCTTCCTTGGAAAGAATCACAAGATAATCTTTGTGATCTTTGAAGTAAACCATGATGATTCTACAAAAACAAAAACAAACAAAAAAAATGTCAAAGTAGGTAGAGAATTAAAAATATATATATATATAAATATATATATATCTTAGTAAAAAAAAAAAAAAAGCTTGAAAAAAAAGTTAACAAGTGGCGCAAGCAAGCATAGTGAAATTATATTTTGTCAAAAGGCATGTAATTCACAAATAAATATGAAAGGTGACAAGTAAAAGAATATTATGCATGGCTTAGAAATAAATGCAAGATTATGGTGCTAGGTGTCAACATGCATGTTGATTTAATGAGCCAGTGGCTTCATTAATGGATGCCATGAAGAAGCCAAAAAAAAAAAAAATAATAATAATATTAAAAAAAAAAAAAAAAAAGAGAGATGGAAAACTGGCAGAAGCTCGGGAAGAACTTCGGCAGGCAAAGCTGTTGGAGAAGAATCTGGCAGAAGATGGCATTCATCCCCAAACATGCGCAGTGCATGTGGTGACATCATCAAAGAATATATTACATGTGGTGCAGTGCATCGGCAGGCAAGCTTTTGATAATTCTTTTGAAGTATTACACTTAAGGGTTAATTCTTCCATGTACACTAATTTTCAAATGTGGATGGGGCCCAGTGCATGTGGTGACATCATCAAAGAATATATTGAATGATTTGATCAAAGCTGCTATAGAAATTTACGTGAAGGCCATGTACACTAATCTTCAAGAAACTGCCGAGGCCTATCTCGTCTGGCTTGGATTTTTTATGGAGGGGTGGAGAATATATTAATCGATGGCAGAAGGGTCGTCGATTCGATCGAGATGGCTTTGTTACAAGTTTTACGATAACAAAAAAACAAAAAAAAAAAGAGATTTTATTCATAATTAAAAAAAAAAAAAAGGAACTCACTTGATTAAGCTCTTCAACGTAGCAACCTTTGACAATTAATTTGATATGCAAATTAGCTTGAGAAGGCCTTGCTTTTATAGGGGAAATAATTCAAGTCCCATGTGGTCAAGGAATAGAACTTCTAATTGCATTAGAATTTCTTTAAAACTAGAAGTTGAGTTTTAATTGAAATTAATTTGAGCAAAGAAGCGATTAGATCAAACTCAAATTCTTTGGAGCTGTAGGAAGTCTTCAAGCTGTGAACTATATTTTGCATGGGCTATTGGGTTCCTTCACCAAGTCAAACTCTTTAAAAAAAAAAAAAGAGTTTGACTTAAAACCATTTTTTTTGTTATGTAGGCTAATATTGGCTCATATTGCCATACGTAGGCCAATGTTGGCCCAACACCCAATATCCATTTTTTTGCTAAACCATTTAGGGTGGGCCGATCTTCCATTCATGGTCCATTTTGATGCATAGAAAATTATATTTGCTAAATCATTTTTTTCGTCTCATATACAAAATTATATGAAGATAATTAATTGATGTAGATAAATTTCAAGACTTGTCTACTTGCTACACTAAAAAGAAAAAAAAAAAAAATTTCGTGTACGTAGCCAAGTCTTGAGGGGGCATTTGTAGAAGGAGAAAATTTATAACCAATTACAAATTGCCACGTGTTAATTGAAATTTCTTTTAATTAAGAAATTTTCAATTAAATTATACATTACCATGTGAAATTGATAATATCATATTATAATTAATTATTTTATAATTAATTAAATATGTACACATGGTTTGACCAATCAAATTGCAAGGATTCATGGGTTATCCAATCAAATTTCACCCATGTGTCATAATTATTTTACCTCTAATTAAATTAAATTAATTAAGAGATAAATAATAAATTTTTATCTCTAATTAAATTAAATTAATTAAGAGATAAATAATAAAGTTTTATCTCTAATTAAATTAAATTAATTAAGAGATAAATAAATATTTTATCTCTAATTAAATTAAATTAATTAAGAGATAAATAATAAATTTTTATCTCTAATTAAATTAAATTAATTAAGAGATAAATAATAAAGTTTTATCTCTAATTAAATTAAATTAATTAAGAGATAAATAAATATTTTATCTCTAATTAAATTAAATTAATTAAGTGATAAAAATAAATATTTTATCTCTAATTTAATTAATTAATTAAGAGATAAATAAATATTTTATCTCTAATTTAATTAATTAATTAAGTGATAAAAAAAATAATAAATATTTTATCTCTAATTTAATTAATTAATTAAGGGATAAATAATGAAGCTTTATCTCTAATTTAATTAAATTAATTAAGAGATAAATAAGGAGGATGAGTTCTTTTAAAACTTTCTTTCACCTGGCTAGCTACCACTATAAATAGAGACCTCCTCTTAACACAAATTCACAACTCAGAAAACCTGAAGAGAAGAAGATTTTGAAGAGCCAAATCCTCTCAAAATTCTTAAGAAGAAATTAGAGAAATTCTAAGAACGCGGTGCTTGTTCTTGAGAATTCTCTAAGAAGCTGCTCTCCGATCTTGTTCATCAAAGGAAAGGAGATAATTCCTGTTTTTCAAGACCAAGTCTAGAAGACCCTTGAAGCAGATCTCGCCGATTCAAGATCAAGTCGTGAAGACCCTTGAATCAAAATTTTACTGAAGAAAAGAATCAAAGGATTTCTTTCTTTAAGAATATTCAGAGATTGTAACCTCAAAGTTTGATTAATAAAATTATTATTTGACTCCAAATTTTCCTTGTCATATTTTTGACATAAAATTTGTGTGTACAAACCCGTCTGGAGTTGATGGGGAATATTCAGCTGCCCATCCAAGTCAGTCCCTACACATATGATATCGAGTTCTAGGTAATGGATATCATCCCTGTTAATATATGTCCTACAGCTAATCAGATTGGACAAGGGATATACAGTTAATAATGAAAATCTATCACTATACTTTAGTGATATAAGGTGAAACCTTCATGTTAGTACAACAATAAAGAGTTATTAAGTACTAATTAGATGAAACCTATGGAACATAAAGGCATTGCAAAGGAATTATAAAGAGTTATAATTGTGAGATCCTTATGCGAATTGAAGGTTTGTTGAGTCACTCAAGGTCAAACTTTTATACGAATATGTTTGAGTTATAAAGGTAGGTCTTACTCAACTAGTGTTGTGTTGTCCGGATGCGCCAAACTTGACCCTATGACATTATAGGCAATGGTTAGGCAAAATGCATATGATGCATTTAGGCAATGTGTTATCCCCTAATTGATCTAGGAGTTGCATAGAGATGCAAGTGGTAAACTATGTTACCTACTCAAGTAGTTTCAACATGGCTTGTTGAGAAACTCAAGTTCATGCTGGGGTGAAAGGGGTCCTATCTTATTAAGAGATTTAACAGTTAAATTTCTCGAAATAGTAGATGAGAGCTATTATTTTGTTAAAATATTGAGAATAATTATCAAAGTTGTAAAACCTTACATTAATGAGTACAATTGCAATTATTAACTACAAAATGTTTTGGTTCATATAGGATATAATCACAACATGGCTAGTAACCTATCAATAAGGAGCATACTTGATGCTAATAAGTTAACTAGGCCTAATTTCATTGACTGGCTCCTCAACGTTAAGATGATCTTGATTGAGCCACATATGTGATGTTGGCTAGCATGGTGCCTGAACTCCAAAAATAGTGAGAGGCTATGAATGCTTAAGATATCATCCTAAATCTTAGAGAATTGTTCGATAAGGAGAATCGCACTAAGAGGTTTGACATCTATATGGAACTGTTTCAAAGCAAGATGTCAGAAGGTAGCCCTGTTAGGCTTCATGTGCTTAAGATGATAGGACGTATCGCGAGACTTGAGCAGCTAGGATGAGTCATGGATCATGATCTAAGCATTGCCGTTATACTTTTTTCACTGCCTAAGAGCTATTCACAATTCGTGTTGAACTTAAACATGAATCATTTGGAGGCTACCCTTCCAGGGTTGTTGAATATGCTCACCACGACTGAGAAGATCATTGTGAAGGACAAGTCATCTATCCGTTTTTCTTCTTCTAAATCAAAGAACAAGAAAAAGAGGAAGACTAGATGGGATGTACCTCCAGCTTCAAATAGTTTGAAGCCCAATGGTGGAGTGAAGAAAGACAAAGGCAATGATAAGGGAACGTGTCATGATTACTGAAAGCCAGGCCATTGCAGGCTAAATTGCAAGGAGTACCTTGATTCGATCAAAGGGAAGAAGCTTAAAGAAACTTCCACTTCAGGTATATTTTGAGATTTATTCATTTCTTTTTGTATATGATACCTTGTTATTGGTTCTAATATATGTATAACATATTGTAAGGACCAAAGTAGAAGCAGAGAAGAAGGACCATGGGAGATGGCAACCTTGTTGATGCTGGATCAGGCTTGCCTTCTATTGATGATTCCGAAACATTTTATTATGAGTTATTTGTTAAAAATTGGATGTTTATTATTTTGGCATTGTGAGCCAATTTTGAGGATGTTTATTTTTTATGTTTTGAACATATTATTATTTGTTCGCATTGGATGTCATGCTTCCTTTATTATTCTTCATTAATGAATCATTTATAGAATTTGTTCTATATTGTGGTTTTTTTTTTATTCTCAAATATATAATTGCAATAGTATTTATGAATACCAATCAATCTAGAACTTAGGCGATTCAAAAATAGTTTTTAAATCCAGTTTCCTTTATTTCTACACATATAAGATTTAGTGGGAGCCATTATGACTCTTTAAAAGTTAAATATCATAATTTAATTATGTGATAATTAGCCTTAATGTTAAAAGTGAAATTACTTGGAAATGTTCCAAACTAGTGAGGGTTGCATGTTTATACCCTAAAGGTCATAAACAAACTCTTTTGTTTAGGCTTGCAAAAAGAGTTATATTTGGATCATTAGCATACAAGCTAATCATAAATTTCTGTAGTTGTTAAAGTAACAATTGAGCCATATGATTGGAATCTAAGTCTCATTGTGATTTGAATTGTGTAATGACTTTGGTAATAGATATTATCATGAATGTTACCAAGCATGTTCTCACAAATGGCACTCAAGCAATATGATTGTCTCAAGTGCAAGTGGGAGATTGCTACTATATGTCCTAGAGCTAATCTGATTGGACAAGGGATACACAATTAATAATGCAAACCTATCACTATACTTTAGTGATACAAGGTAATTTTCCTTCATGTTAGTACAATAATAAAGAGTTATTATGTACTAACTGGATGAATCTCATGGAACATAAAGGCCTTGCAAAGGAATTATAAAGAGTTATAATTGTGAGATCCTTATGCGAATTGGAGGCTTGTTGAGTCACTCAAGGTCAAACTTTTATATGAATATGTTTGAGTTATGAAGGTAGGTCATACTCAACTAGTGTTGTGTTGTCTTGATGCGCCAAACTTGATCCCATGGCATTAAAGGCAATGGTTTTGCTAAATGCATATGATGCATTTAGGCAATATGTTATCTTCTAGATCTAGGCGTTAAATAGAGATTCAATTGGTAAACTATGTTACCTACTCAATTAGTTTCAACATGGCTTGTCGAGTCTCTCAAGCTCATGCTGGGGCAAAAGGGATCCTAGCTCATTAAGAGATTTAAGAGTTAAATTTCTCAAAATGGTAGACGAGGGTTATTATTTTGTTAAAATAATGAGAATAGTTGTTAAAGTTGTAAAACCTTACATTAATGATTACAATTGCAATTATTAAGTATAAAATGTTTTAGTTCATATAGGATATAATCACAACATGGCTAGTAACCTATCACTAAGGAGCATACACAATGCTAATAAATTAACTGGCCTAACTTCATTGATTGGCTTCGCAACATTAAAATTGTTTTAAAACAAGAGAAAATGGTAAATGCTCTAGGTGAACCTATCCTAGAAGAGTCAACTGCTAATGCACTTGAGGAAGTCAAGGCTGCTTATCAAGTTCATAAAGATGATCTTGATCAAGCCACATGTGTGATGTTGGCTAGCATGGTGCTTGACCTCCAGAAACAGCATGAGGCTATGAATGCTCAGGATTTCATCCTAAACCTTAGAGAATTGTTCGATAAGGAGAATTGCACTGAAAGGTTCGACATCTCTAAGGAACTGTTCCAAAGCAAGATGTCAGAAGGTAGTCCTGTGAGGCCTCATGTGTTTAAGATGATAGGATGTATCACAAGCAAGGTAGTCAGTATCGTACCGATGGGTGTACCATTTTGTTATGGTACGTACCGGTGTGTTTTGGCGTACCTTTTCGGGTTTACCAACATTTTTCAAATATTTTTTTTCATATATATATATATATATATAGCCTATTTTCAAGTTCCTTAACAAAATATATATTATATACACATGTAAATATACCTCTATTACATCCATATATATGTTTATATGAAAATATAAATTTTAAAATTATAAATATTTAATACCCAAAATTTTTAAACATCAAATAAATAAAATAAATTATTATTAATTAGGTTCAATAGCCTAATTTAATGAACATATTTTATTTTAAAATGTAATTATGAAAAAAACATAAATGATCATGACAGGAAAAACATTAGAAATTGCTTTAAGAAATCAAATAAGTGAAAAATTTTTAAAAATAAAACAATCAAAATCTTGTACCGATCGAAATGGACCGATACGTGTTGATACTGACCAGTATTGACCGATACAGATTGGTACAAAAACCAAAATGGTACGATACTGATACCATTTTGGTTTACTTTAAAATTGGTTCGTACTGGCCGATATTGATACGGTACCGGCTACATTGATCATGAGACTTGAGCAACTAGGGTGGGTCATGGATCATGATCTAAGTGTTGACCTCATACTTTCTTCACTGCTTGAGATCTATTGACAGTTCGTGTTGAACTTCAACATACATCATTTGCAGTCTACCCTCCCTAGGTTGTTGAATATGCTCACCACGGCTGAGAAGACCATTGTGAAGGACAAGTCATCCATCCATTTGGTTTCATCTTCTAAATCAAAGAACAAAAGAAGAGGAAAACTAGATGAGATGTACCTCATGCTTCAAATTGTTTGAAGCCCAATGGTGGAGTGAAGAAAGACAAAGGCAATGATAAGGGAATATGCCATCATTGCGGAAAGCCAGGCCATTGGAGGTGAAATTGCAAGGAGTACCTTGATTCGATCAAAGGGAAAAAGTTTAAAGAAGCTTCCACTTCAGGTATATTTTGAGATTTATTCACTTCTCTTGGTATATGATACCTTGTTATTGGTTTTAATATATGTATGACATATTGTAAGGACCAAAGCAAAGGAGCAATGTAGAAAGACCATGAGAGATGGCAACCTTGCTGATGCTGGATCAGGGCGGCATTCTATTGATGTTTCAAAAACATTATATTATGATTTATTTGTTAAACATTGGATGTTTATTATTTTGGCTTTGTGAATCAATTTTGAGGATAGCTTTCTTTTCTTTTTTTTTTTTTATAAATGTTTTGAACATATTATTATTTGCTAGCATTGGATGCCATGCTTCTTTTATTATTCCTCATTAATGAACCATTTATAGAAGTTGTTCTACATTGTGGTCTTTTTATTCTCAAATATATAACTTGCAATAGTATTTATGAATACCAATCAGCCTAGAACTTAGGCAATTCAAAAATAGTTTTCGAATCCACTTTCCTTTATTTCTACACATGAAGGATTTAGTGGGAGCCATTATGATTCTTTAAAAGTTAAAGATCATAATTTAATTAAGAGATAATTAACCATAATGTTAAAAGTGAAATTATTTGGAAAGGTTCCAAACTAGAGAGGATTGCATGCTTATAGCCTAAAGGTCATAAACAAACTCTTTTGTTTAGGCTTGCAAAAGGAGTTATATTTGGATCGTTAGCATACGAACTAATAATAAATTCATATAGTTGTTAAAGTAACAATTGAGCCATATGATGGAATCTGGGTCCCGTTGTGATCAGGATCGTTTAAGGATTTTGGTAACAGATATTATCATGAACGTTACCAAGTATGACAAGTGGCACTCAAGCAATATGATTGTCTCAAATGCAAGTGGAAGATTGTTAGTATATGCCTAGAGTCAATCAGATTGGTCAAGGGTTATACAATTAATAATGCAAACCTATTACTATACTTTAGTGATACAAGGTTTTTATTCATGTTAGTACAATAATAAAGAGTTATTAAGTACTAAATGGATGAAGCCCATGGAATATAAAGACCTTGCAAAGGAATTATAAACAATTATAACTGTGAGTTCCTTATGCAAATTGGAGGCCTTTTGAGTCACTCAAGGTCAAACTTTTATAGGAATATGTTTGAGTTATGAAGGTAGGTCTTACTCAACTAGTGTTGTGTTGTCCGGATGTGCCAAACTTCACCCCATGGCATTAGAGGCAATGGCTAGGCGAAATGCATATGATGCATTTAGGCAATGTGTTATTCCCTAATTAATCTAGGAGTTGCATGGAGATGCAATTGGCAAACTAAGTTACCTACTCAAGTAGTTTCAACATGCCTTGTTTAGTCACTCAAGGTCATGCTAGGGTGAAAGTGTTGGGAAGTCCAGGCTCATGCTTTTGAACATAAATATTAAAATAGTGCAGCAGAAGATAAACATAGAAACACCCGAATTACCGCAGGATCACTAGATTGTGATTTACATGGATTTAACGAAAAATAAAAAATTAAATCATCAATATGATTAAGATTTTACCTATTCGAGAACTCGTAACCCTGAGTGTGCCATTCCTTGCAATATGGAAGCAACTTGATGATTACTAGATGGCTTCTCTGAGGCCGTGAGAAACACAACTGTCTTGCCTCCAACTGTAATCCACACGGACGCCTGTTGGCACCTTCGCAAGGCTTGGGTGTAAGTATATGCCCTAGAGCCAATCAGATTGGATAAGGGATATAGAGTTAATAATGCAAACCCATCACTATTCGTTAGTGATACAAGGTTTTCCTTCATGTTAATACAATGATAAAGAGTTATTAAAGTACTAATTGGATGAAGCCCATGAAACACAAAGGCCTTGCAAAGGAATTGTAAGGAGTTACAATTATGAGGATCCTTATGCATCAAAGCCGTGTTTCTAAAATGTTCCTGGTCATTGTATTGTCAAGACGGGGCATTGACAATAAATCAAAGACTAGCATATGTTAAGCCTCCAAGCATATAATGCATGCAACCGATCTCATAGGTTGAAGTATGGAGATACTTGGGGTAACATATGGGTGAACATGACCCGCTATGAGAGTTCCATTTGGTATTTCACTCAAGTGTCTATAGCAATACTCTCACGTGTCAGTAGTCTAAATAATCCTTTGACTTGTGACACTAGGTCATCTTGTATGTGAATTGTCATACTTTGATTTCATCAGGAACGGGTCCCAAGAAGGGATGCTTATGGTAGGGTGATATTGGGTATGGCATGAAACATACGAAGATGGATGAGTGGTCCAGAGAGGATTCATCACCCCAAGTGATATAAGGGGACATATCTCACTTGTTCCTGTCTTATATTAACTCATGGAAGTCCTTGGCCAAGGCAATACTTGAGGAGTTAATATAAAAGCTGCAAGACTAATATGGAATGGGTTAAAGAGTAGACACTGCACCATGCTCTTTCCTATTTCGGGATATTTGATGAAGGGATCGAATCAAATAGACATATTGTAACAAAAGGCTTGTCAAACCTTGTTGACTCTCTTGGCATTTGGGTGGTCATGATGCATTGCTAGATGCCGCTCATGATCTATAAATATAAATTTGAAATTCATAAAAGAATTAATTTATATTTATTGCCAACATGTTGGGGGCCTAATGGGTCACACACAAAAGGTGATTATTGGAAATAAAATGAGATTGGCTTCATTGAATAAATATTATGTTCTCAAGGACTTAATTGATTTATTCAATTATTTAGAAGGGTCTATGTGCAATTAAACCAAATAGTTGTGTGCACATAAACCTAGGTATACAATTAGCATGTTTAGCCATCATTTTCTTTTTAACCTAAATGGTTAGCGTGTTTTCCTTGGCCTTGCTTGGCGCGGCCCCTCGACTAGAAAAGAAGGAAGAATTCGGCTTCTTCTTGGCAAGTCTTGATTTGGAGATCAAAAAAAAAAAAAAGAGAAGGAAGGTTTATCGAAACCTTGACTACTAGCATAGTCATATGCTAAACACAATCTCAACCTTGTGAAGGTTTCCCGAGTCACCTGTGTGGATTACCGTTGGAGGCCGGACAATTGGACGGCTTTGTTTGTGATAACCGGGCTTGGTGTACAAGAACAAGTGTCGTCGAAATTTGATTTGTGATTTTCGGCAATCACAATCACTGAGGTATTGAATTTAGCTTATTGTTTGTTCTTGACAGGATAGATCGATCATAAAAACACAAGTTGTTCCTTGGTGGATTTTCGAAATTGTTTTGTTTTTAAATTCCGCTGCGTATTTAATTTTAATATGATTAAAATTATTTCTTATTCTGATTGAGCATGATCCGAAATCCAACAGTTGTATTAGAGCCTCGCTTTTTTCGTTTTTGATTGATCCGTGTTTTAATTGTTACTGTTTAACAAAATCGTTTTGTTCTTAGATTTATTTTGATCTGATTTGCACTAACCAAAAATTTTCAAATTTGATCTTTTGAGTTTCGGTTAATGGCAGCAACTTATTCATGTCTAATTCTTGTTATTAATTGGTTTACAATTGTTTTGAACTAATTAATACAAAGTACAAACGATTGGCAACAATTGAGATTAGTTACATAAAAGTGTAAAATTAGGATTAGCTAGGAATAAATTTGTAACTCGAAGATGAAGATTAAAGGTGCCATCAAGATCAAGGAGATTACAAGCAAGCTTATGAAGACTTTGTATGTAATCACCTAGGAATTTGACCAACTAGTTTCCTTCGATGGCTCAAGAAAATTAGATTAGTAAAGTCCATAATCATCCAAGTAGATAGCATGTTATAGATTTATTTATGCGATATTATAAATGCTATGCATGCCAAAATTGATGAGACCTAACAATTAATTAAATCCCTCATTAAATTATATGGAGTCCATGCTTCGCATGATAAGTTGTGTTCCACCATCTTAACAAGATAACCAGAGTTCTTCCAATAGGAGGCTTGTTGAGTCACTCAAGGTCAAACTATTGTACGAGCATGTTTGAGTTAATGAAGGTGGGTCTTATTCAACTAAATGTTGTGTTATCCGGATGCGTCAAACTTGATCGCATGACATTCAGAGGCAATGGTTAGGCGAAATGCATATGATGCATTTAGGCAAGGAGTTGTCCCCTAACTGATCTAGGAGTTGCATAGAGATGCAATTGGTAAGCTAAGTTACCTAATCAATTAGTTTCTACATGGCTTGTTGAGTCACTCAAGGTCATGGAAAAATGAAAAGGGTCCTAGCTCACTAAGAAGTTTAAAAGTTAAATTTCTCGAATAGTAGATGAGGGCTACTATCTTGATAAAATAGTGAGAACAATCATTTAAACTCTAAAACCTAGTTTAATGATTGAACTTTGCATAATGATTTATATGCATTGGTTTATATGAGATATAAATTGTCATGGAGAATTAACTAGTCACTTAATAGTAGACTTGATGCAAACTCAATGAAGCCGATTTCTATTAATCAATTTCATAATAAAGATTGTGTTGAATATGAAATGAAGGTCTATGTTTTTAATGATCCTTGACCTTAAAGAATTTTTCTATAAAGAGCTTAGCACTGAGAAGTTCAACATCTCAACGGAATTGTTCCAATGAAAGATGTTAGAAGGTTGCCTATGAGGCATCATGTGCTATTGGACGCATCAACAAGTTTGAGAAACTTGGTTGATTTATGGGTCATAAACTAAGTACAGACTTAGTTTTTTCTTCATTGTCTAAGAGCAATTGGCAAGTCGTATTGAGCTACAACATGAACCGATTGGTGTTGCTAAATGTTCTCACTAAACTACAAAGATCATCTACTTTGTTTCTTCCACCATAGGAAGTTAACAGAAGAAAAGTTCTTCAAAGGAAGAATGCTTCTCTTTCAAAGGCTTATGAAGCCAAATGGTGAGATGAATAAAGAAATTGATAAACGAGCATACCATCATTGAGGCAATGCAAGGATTGGAGGCTTAAATGCAAGAAGTATATTCGATCCATGAAGGAAAAGAAACTTGAGAAGTTTCACTTCACGGATATTATGAGTTTATTTTCACTACCTTTAGGTATATGATACCTATAAAGTGAGTTCAGATATATGTATGACATATAGAAGGAACTAATGACAAGGACAAGTGAAAGGATAAGACCGAGGAGGTGGCAACCTCAGTTGATACTATATCAAGCTTGCCAACCTATTCATAATGAATGTTTTAGAAACATTATCATTATTTCGGTTATGCTAGCATTAGATGCTTGGCCATTCATCCAAGAATGAACCGAAAAGTTCTACGAAATTTGTTCCATATCATGGTCTTATTGAACTCATAATAAGCTAGAAACTTGCATGAAAGATAATCAAATTACTAATTGTCCGAGTCAAAAGTATAAGGCTAAAGTATATAGATACTAGTATTTTCTTTGATTATGAATCAAAGGAAATCTTATACAAAACTTGACAATTAGATGAGCTTTGGCTCAAGGTATTTCATAATTATATTATGAAACTAATTTAGTTAAATAGTATTCTTATTAAGATATGATCTAAATGGAGAATTGCTTGAAACTAAATTGATTGATTATCTAATAAAATTCATATAAGGTGAATTGGATGGACATTTTTATATAATGACATTGAAAAGTCCATGATGCTCCAAATAACCGAGATTGCCGAAACACTAACCTAAAAGGATTTCGAGTTGTAATGGTAAAACAAACATTCATATGGGATATGAGATGTTTAGTTTTAAGATTACAAATGTGCAATCAAAAGAGTTTTGAATTCACATCCTATAGGAAAGTAAATAAGTTTACTTTGATGTTTCTACACTAGTAGGAAACAGTGGGAGTTTTATGACACTTTAAAAGTTAAAGGTCATAAGTTGAAATCCGATATTATGCATAGGATGCATAAAGGCACAAGGATTTAGTAGGATGCATTATGATGCATTACTCATAAATCACGAGTATACTTAATAGAACATTGTTAGACAATGGATTAAGATATCCAGTTTTGATTGTAACATTCAAGAGTTGAATTTATCAAAAGGATGAGATATCTTATGTGCACATCTAAGGGTTAATGGGAGTAATACAAATTACTCATTAAACATGTATATCAGATCTATCCTTGATTAAAATGTAAATCAACAATAATGCTAAGATTTAATAGATTTATCAACAAATTGATTAGATTGAATGTTAAACGAGTTTAACATAGAAAGAATCCAATCAGTGACTAAAGGCTGTGATGTAAATAAATCAGTCATTTGGAAACGTTCCAAATTAGAGAGGACTGAATTATTTATATTCTAAGTCAGAATACAAACTTTTTGTTTAAGGCTGCATAAGGAGTATTTGGATCTGTAGCTCAATAGGCTAATTAAAAGATTCCTAGTTGTTAAAGTAACAACATGAGCCATGAGGAAAGGAATCGGGTTTCATCGTGATCCAGATAAGTATTATGACTATGATAATAGAGATTATCAAATGTAGATGATCGAAGCATATTCTAACAACAATGTACTGAAGCTATGTCCTCGTAGAGACATAATTGCTAATCGAAAGAGTTCGGCATTGGATGCGTTAGCGATTGGCTTAGTGCAAGTGGGAGATTGTTAGTGTATGCCCTAGAGCCAATCAGATTGGATAAGGGATATACAGTTAATAATGCAAACCCATCACTATTTGTTAGTGATACAAGGTTTTCCTTTATGTTAATACAATGATAAAGAGTTATTAAAGTACTAATTGGATGAAGCCCATGAAACACAATGGCCTTGCAAAAGAATTGTAAGGAGTTACAATTATGAGGATCCTTATGCATCAAAGACGTGTTTCTAAAACGTTCCTGGTCATTGTATTGTCAAGAAGGGGCATTGACAATGCTCAAAGACTAGCATATGTTAATACTCCATGCATATAATGCATGCAACCGATCTCATAGGTTATGGACGCTTGTTAGTTGAACAAGTTCACTGAACATGACCCACTATGAGAGTTCCATTAGGTATTTCACTCATGTGTCCTTGGACAAGGCAATACTTGAGGAGTTAATATAAAAGCTGCAAGACTAATATGGAATGGGTTAAAGAGTAGACACTGCACCATGCTCTTTCATATTTCGGGATATTTGATGAAGGGATCGAATTAGACAGACATATTGTACACGAAAGGCTTGTCAAACCTTGTTGACTCTCTCGGTATTTGGGTGGTCATGATGCATTGCTAGATGCTGCTCATGATCTATAAATATGAATTAGAAATTCATAAAAGAATTAATTTATATTTATTGCCAACATGTTGGGAGCCTAATGCGTCACACACAAAAGGTGATTATTGGAATTAAAATAAGATTGGCTTAATTGAATAAATATTATGTTCTCAAGGACTTAATTGATTTATTCAATTATTTATAAGGGTCTATGTGCAATTAAACCAAATAGTTGTTTGCACATAAACCTAGGTATAAAATTAGCATGTTTAGCCGTCCTTTTCTTTTCAACCTAAATGGTTAACGTGTTTTCCTTGGCCTTGCTTGGCGCGGTCGCTCGACTAGAAAAGAAGGAAGAATTCGATTCTTCTTATTGGCAAGCCTTGATTTGGAGATCAAAAAAAAAAAAAAAAGAGAAGGAAGGTTTATCGAAACCTTTACTACTAGCATAGTCATATGCTAAACACAATCTCAACCTTGTGAAGGTTTCCCGAGTTACCTGTGTGGATTACCGTAAAAGGCCGAACAATTGGACGGTTTTGGTTTGAGACAACGGGGCTCGGTGTACAAGAACAAGTGTGGTCGAAATTTGATTTGTGATTTTCAGCAATCACAATAACTAAGGTATTGAATTTCGCTTATTGTTTGTTCTTGACAGGATAGATTGATCATAAACACACAAGTTGTTCCTTGGGGAGTTTTCGGTATTGTTTTATATTTAAATTTCGCTGCGTATTTAATTTTAATATGATTAGAATTATTTCTTATTCTGATTGAGCAAGATCTGAAACCCAACATTGGGGATTCGCCTGTGCTAGCGGGCTGATCCTCAATCAAAATCAAAAGGTTCTTCTTGTATTTTCACTCAAAGTCGCAACTCAAGAAAAACACCAAGAAGAAATTGAGGAGGTTCGGCTATTGATTTATTAGCCTTGGTCGAATTGTAGTTTTTCTCACTTAGAAAAATAAATCAAATTCATTTCTTTATAAAAAATCTCACTCAAAAACCGTGTACAACAAAAATAGAATTCCTTTTCTCTTTTAGCGTAAATCAATAAAAAGTAAAAGAATCAATTCACACTACTTCTTTCTTTACCGTAAATGAACAAAAAATGGAATCCCGTTTACATTTGTTCTCTCTTTTGCGTAAATCAAGAATAAAGAATTCTATATTGAACTTACTTTCTTGTTCGACCATAATTTGGGGAAATAGAATAGAGTTTTAATTATTTTAAAACTCCCACTTAGAGAAAAATTCTTTTTCTCTAAGTTACCAAGTTTTAACCAAACACTTATCTAATAAGCTTGGATGAACCTAGTCATTATAATGTCCCTATTCGGCTTCCTAGATATAAGGTAAGCAATGGAGTTTGATTGATCATAACTACCTAGTTGAGGTGAAACTCTTTCAACCTCAAGCATCCCAGTTCAACCAAAACTTTAACTCTTAAAGACGAGGTTGAACCTATCCCGGATTATGTCTATGTTAATTGCTCAATTTCATAGGAATAATTAGACTCTTAGAGTCCTAGTTGGACTCAATCAGCTCGGATTAACAGTGTCCTTGTTCAAGTGAAACTCATTCACTTAACAAGTGTTAGAGTCCTAGTCAAACAGCATCTCTTAATGTCGGACTCAAACTTAGACATAATCGAAGCAATATTCGGTTTAGTGAAATATGAGAAGTTAGAATTTGATTCGTAATCAAACTCTTCGAAAATGAAAAACTTTTTCTCATTTCGGACAACTTCTTATTTTATGGTCTGTTTAAGACAAGCTTATCCATATTGTCTTATTAAGACATCTTTATTTGGATTTTCCAAATCCAAATTATGTCTTAACCTACCTAAATTGAATCTTATTCAATTCGGTCCTCCAAATTAACCTTTTATTCAATCAAGTCATTACTTAATCAAATCCCAAGTTAAAGCCAACAATGTTGTCCGATTGTGTGTGACCCATTAGGTTCGCAACATGTTGGCAATGCGTATAAATTAATCTCATTAATTTATACCCATAGATCAAAAGCGGGATCTAGCAACCCATCCTGACAACGTGACCTCATTGAAACCTTTCAGTAACCAGCCTATCAGTGTAATACGGTTCTTTCACCAAATATCCCGAAAAGCCCATGAGCATGGTGCAGTGTCTACTCATCTTTAATCCATATTAGTTCTTGCAGCTTATGGTTAACCTTATGAATTTAGAGAAACAATTCCTCCTAAATCCATCATGCTTTGGCCAAAGACTTCATCAAGTTAACACGAAGCAAAGAACAAATGAGATATGTCTCTGATGTCACTTGGAGTGGTGAATCTCTCTGGATCACTCATCCATCTTCGCATGGTTCAAGTCATACTGAAAACCAGCCTACCATAAGCATCCCTTTTTGGGACCCGTTCATGATGGAATCAAAATATGACATTCCTCATACAAGATGACCTGGTATCACAAGTCCGAGGACTAATTTACACCACTGGCACGTGAGAACATTTCCATAGATGCTTGAGTGACTATACCAAATGGAGTTCTCACAGCGGGCTATGTTCAATGAACTTGTTCAACAGACAAGCACCTATATGTTATCCCAAGTATCTCTCATACTTCAACCCATGAGATCGGTTGCTTACTTCATAAGTAGGAAGGCTTAACATATACTAGTCTTTGAGCATTGCCAATGCCCTGTCTTAGCAATACGATGACCAAGAACAGTTTGAGGAACATGTCTTTGATGCATAAGGATCTCACAATTGTAACTCTTTATAATTCCTTTGCAAGGTCTTTATGTTCCATGGGCTTCATCCGATTAGTACTTAATAACTCTTTATTATCATACTAATATGAAGGAAAACCTTGTATCACAAATTAATAGCGATGAGTTTACATTATTAACTGTATATCCCTTGTCCAATCTGATTGGCTCTAGGGCATATACTAACAATCTCCACTTGCACTTGAGACAATCATATTGCTTAAGTGCCTCATGAGAATATGCTCTGGTCATATTCATGATAATGTTATTATCAAAGTTATTAAACTATTCAGATCACAACAAGACCTAGATTTCAATCATATGGCTCAGTTGCTACTTTAACAACTATTGGAATCCTTTATTTGCTTATAGCTAATGATCCAAATGTAACTCCTTTTGCAAGCCAAAACAAAAGATTTTGTTTTATAACCTTTAGGGTATAAACATGTAATCCTCTCTAGTTTGGAACATTTCCAAATAATTGCATTTCACATAATGGCTATTTATCACTAAGTTAAATTATGATCTTTAACATTTAAAGAATCATAAATCGCTCCTACTAAATCTTACATTTGTAGAACTTAAGGGAATTGGATTTGAAAACTATTTTTGAATCCCATAAGTTACTAGGCCGTTTGGTATTCTTAAATATTATTGCAAGTAATATATTTGAGAATAAAGGGACCACCATATAGAACAACTCTATAATAAATGATTTATTTGAGAGGAATGAATTAATGCATGGCATCTAATGCCAGCATAATAAATATGCTCACAAACATAATTATATCATTCTCAATTTGGCACATGATTGCCAAAATAAACATCTAATGTTTATTAATAAATCATAAAAATGTTTCAGAAACATTAATCAAGAAGGCAAGCTATGATCAATATCATAAAGGTTGCCATCTCCCATGGTCCATCTTCACTACTCATTTGCTTTAGTCCCTACAATATCTCATACATATTTAGTACCAAAAACAAAGTATCATATACCTAGAGAAGTGAATTGATCTCAATATATAATTGAATTCGAAGCTTCTCTAAGCTTCTTATTTTGATCATATCAATGTATTCTTTGCAATCTGTCATCCAGTGATCTAGTTTTCCACAATGATGACATGTTCCCTTGCCTTTGTCTTTCTTCATAAGAAAGTATAAGGACAATGCTTGGATCATGACCCAAGACCCATCTAATCTGCTCAAGTCGAGTTATCATCTTATCATCACATGAGGCCTTACAAGGGTACCTTTTGACATCCTCGTTTTTGGAATAATTCCTTAGGGATGTTGAACCTCTCAGTGTGATTAGCCTTATAAGAACAATTCTATAATGTTTCGGATGATAATCTAAGCATTCTTTGCCACGTACTACTCTTGAAGTTCAGGCACCATGCTAGGCAACATCACAATGTGACTTGATCAAGGTCATCTATATGAACTTGATAGGTTGTCTTGACTTCCTTAGATTTATTAGCAACAGGCTCTTTCGGGTAAGTGTATGAAGAACATAAGCCTTTTCATTAATATTAAGACAATCTTAATATCATGGGACTAATCAATGAAGTTTGGCCCATTAAACTTATCACCATCAAGTATGCTACTTAGCGATAGTTTACTAGCCATGTTGTGTTTATATCCTATATGAACCAATACATTTCAGTAGTTAATAATAGCAAGTTATAATCATTAATGTTAGGTTTTAATACTCTAATGATTATTCTCATTATTTTATCAAAATAATAGCCCTTAACTACTATTTCGAGAAATTTAACATTTAAACTTCTTAATGAGCTAGGACCCCTTTCATCCTATCCTGACCTTGAGTGACTCAACAAGCCATGATGAAACTAATTGGGTAGGTAACTTAGCTTACCAATTTCATCTCTATGCAACTCCTAGATCAGTTAGGGACAACTCTTTGCCTAAATGCATCATATGCATTTAGCCTAACCACTGCCTCTAAATGTCATGCGATCGAGTTTGACGGATCCCGATAACACAACACTTAGTTGAGTAAAACCCACCTTTTATAACTCAAACATGTTCGTAAGTAGTTTGACCTTGAGTGACTCAATAAGCCTCCTACTGGAAGAACTCAGGTTATCTTGTTAAGAGGTGGAAGGCAACCAATCATGTGTAACATGGACTCAATATAATTTAATGAGGGATTTATTAAATTATTTAGGTCTCATTGCTTTGCTTGGTTGATTGTCATGCATAGCATTTATTCAATTTATATATCAAATATATAACTTCAAAAATAAATCTATCTCATGTAATTTACTAGGATGATTATGGACTTTATTCCATTCTAGTTTCCTTGAGCCTTTAGGAAACTAGTTGGTCAAATTCCTAGGGGATACCATACATAGTCTTCATAAGGCTTAATAGTGATCTCATTGGGCCTTCCTTCTTAGTGCCTTGTCTCCTTACATTCTTGGAATTACATAAATTCAAATTCTAGCATAAGTTTAAATTTATAAAAAATATAACATTTACACATTTGAAAGAAACCCGAGTTACATTCGAGGGGAGTTTGATGAGAAGAGAATTTACAATACAGAATTTGAAAAGAGAAGGCAGGGTATATAGACCCTATTTATAAAAATACCAATAAGAAATAATTTAACCATAATGCCCTAGTCATACTAAGGTCTAGTCCATAACCATTCTCATGCATACATAATCATATTATAAGCATGAATACTAAAATGCATAGCTAATATCACTTGATAATCTTGTGTATCATTTGCATAAATATCATCAACTCATTTGAAATCATTTATCAAATTATTTTATCAATCTCGGTTCTTTGATTAAAACATTTTTAATCAAATTCCTAACTTTTAGGAAAGTTGTCTTAAAATCGGACCTTACCTAACTTTAGGTAGTTTGTCATAAACCGAATTTATAGAGTTTGAAACCTATCCTAACACTTAGGAACTTCAATCCTATTAGGTAACAATTACCTAATCCTACAAAATTTCTTTCTCCTAAATTTTAGGAATCACACGCCCACTAGGAAATTATTTCCAATTTGGAGTAGGACTCTAACACTTAGTGCCCTAGGCGTAGGCAACCACTTTGGCAATCGTATGGCTACTGCCCTCCCATGATTAGGCTGTTGTATGCCACGTTCGGTGGCTGCCGGATGCCCCAAAGTGGGCTGCTGGTCACCCCTCATGGCAGTAAGCAAATCGGCAACAATTGCCTCCTTGGTTCTGTGGTTTGGGTGGTGTAGGTGTAGCAACATTTGCTGCTCGTTCCAGCTATGTTCCATGCCCGAACCAGCCATGAAAAATGAATCATATTCACCTTAGATGCTGTCCAAAATTTCCAGAAAGCTTGTGGAACATTTCCACACTCATGCTCGAATTTGTAAGGTACGCGAACACCTACAAAACAACCCAGAAAATTTCAGCATTATAGTAACATCGTTTTAGGCCCGTAAATGATTTTGTTTAAAACCTTACTAACCCAAATCCTTTTAGAAACATCAATGGCATTATAAAACATAAAATTTCCAGTTGAAACATTCAGAAAATTAGTTTTTAACATCCCCAAATCAGCCCGACTTAAAACGACGTTTTTAGGCACCAAAACTTGTCAGATTTACTAAGACATTCAATGGATTTAATCCGGATTGATTAAAATAATTTTAATCTACCGTTTAAATATTTTTAAACACGATTAAAGTCAATTTGCAGTAGCCGTCCAGAATATATAGATTTAATGAAAAACATTTTTTCAAGAAATCAATTGAACCGAAAGCACCAAAATTGATGCACAAAACATACAATATGTTAATCACCAAGAATTGACATGCACAAACCTTATGTAATCAACAAATATTTGGCTTTGATACCACTGTTGGGAAATCCAGGCTCGTGCTTTTGAACATAAATATCAAAATAGTGAAGCGAAAGATAAACATAGAAACACCTGGAATACTGCAGGATCACTGGATTTTGATTTACATGGATTTAACGGCAAATAAAATATTAAATCTTCAATATGATTAAGATCGTACCTACTCGAGAACTCGTAATCCCGAGTGTGTTGTTCCCTGTAATATGGCAGCAACTTGATGATTACTGGATAACTTCTCCGAGGCCGCGAGCAGCACAGGTGTCTTGCCTCCAACGATAATCCACACGGACGGTTGTTGGCACCTTCACTAGGCTTGGGGATTCGCCTGTACTAGAGAGCTGATCCTCGACCAAAATCAAAAGGTTCTTCTTGTATTTTCACTCAAAGCCATAACTCAAGAAAAACACCAAGAAGCAATTAAGGAGGTTCGACTATTGATTTATTAGCCTTGGCCGAATTGTAGTTTTTCTCACTTAGAAAAATAAATCAGATTTATTTCTTTATAAAAAACCTCACTCAAAAATCGTGTACCACAAAAATAGAATACCTTTTCTCTTTTAGCGTAAATCAATAAAAAGTAAAAGAATCAATTCCCACAACTTCTTTCTTTACCGTAAATGAACAAAAAAATGGAATCCCATTTACATTTGTTCTTTCTTTTACGTAAATCAAGAATAAAGAATTCTATATTGAACTTACTTCCTTGGCCGGCCATAATTTGGGGAAATAGGATAGAGTTTTAATTATTTTAAAACTCCCACTTAGAGAAAAACTCTTATTCTCTAAGTTACCAAGTTTTAACCAAACACTTATCTAATAAGCTTGGATAAACCTAGTCATTATAATATCCCCATTTGGTTGCCTAGAGATAGGGTAAGGATAGGAGTTGGATTGATCACAACTACCTAGTTGAGGTGAAACTCTTTCAACCTCAAGCATCCCAGTTCAACCAAAACTCTAACACTTAAATCGAGGTTTAACTTATCCTAGATTATATCTATGTTAATTGCTCGGTTTCACAGGGATAAGAGTTTGATTCTCAATCAAACTCTTAGAGTCCTAGTCGGACTCAATCAGCTCGGATTAATAGTGTCCTTGTTCAAATGAAACTCTTTCACTTAACAAGGGTTAGAGTCCTAGTCAAACACTAACTCTTAGTGCCGGACTCAGACTTAGACTTAATCAAAGCAATGTTTGGTTTAGTGAAATTCGAGAAGTTAGAATTTGATTCGTAATCAAACTCTTCGAAAATGAGAAACTTTTTCTCATTTTGGACAACTTCTTATTTTCGGCCAGGATAACTTTATCTTAAGAGTTGTCTAAATTTAGACATGGTCTGCTTAAGACAAGCTTATCCACATTGTCCTATTAAGACATCTTTATTTGGATTTCCCAAATCCAAATTATGTCTTAACCTACCTAAATTGAATCTTATTCAATTCGGTCCTCCAAATTAACCTTTTATTCAATCAAGTCATTACTTAATCAAATCCCAAATTTAAGCTAACAACTATGTCCTATTGTGTGTGACCTATTAGGTTCCCAACATGTTGGCAATGCGTATAAATTAATCTCATTAATTTATACCCATAGATCAAGAGCCCATCATGACCATCCAAATGTTGAGAAGTCAACATGACCTCGTTGAAACCTTTCAGTAACCAGCCTATCAGTGTAATACTGTCCTTTCACCAAATATCCGAAAAGCCCATGAGCATGGTGTAGTGTCTACTCATGTTCAATCCATATTAGTTCTTGCAGCTTATGGTTAACCTTATGAATTTAGAGAAAAAATTTCTCCTAAATCCATCATGCTTTAGCCAAAGACTTCATCAAGTTAACCGAAGCCAAGAATAGATGAGATATGTCTCCGATGTCACTTGGAGTGGTGAATCCTCCCTGGATCACTCATCAATATTTGCAAGGTTCAAGTCATACCCAAAACCAGCCTACCATAAGCATCTCTTTTTGGGACCCGTTCGTGATGGAATCAAAGTATGACACTCCCCATACAAGATGACCTGGTATCACAAGTCGGAAGACTAATTCTTATAGACACTTGAGTGACTATACCAAATGGAGTTCTCACAACGGGCCATGTTTAGTGAACTTGTTCAACAGATAAGAACCTATATACGATGACTAGGAAGAGTTTGAGGAACATGGCTTTGATGCATAAGGATCTCACAATTATAACTCTTTATAATTCCTTTGCAAGGCATTTATGTTCCTTGGGCTTCATCTGATTAGTACTTAATAACTCTTTATTATTATACTAACATGAAGAAAAATCTTGTATCACTAATTAATAGCGATGGGTTTGCATTGTTAACTGTATACCCATAGTCCAATCTAATTGAGTCTAGGGCATATACTAACAGAAAGGGGTCTTAGCTCATTAAGAGATTTAAGAGTTAAATTTCTCAAAATAGTAGATAAGGGCTATTATTTTGTTAAAATAATAATATTAATCATTAAAGTTTTAGAACCTTACATTAATTATTTATTAAGGATAAAATGTTTTCGTTTATATAGGATATAATCACAACATGGTTAGTAAACTATCCTTAAGGAGCATACTTGATACTAATAAGTTAACGGGGCCTAACTTCATTGACTGGTTTCGTAACATTAAAATTATTTTAAAACAAGAGAAAGGGAAAATATTCTAGATGAACCTATCCTAGAAGAGTTTTCTTGTAATGCAATTGAGGAAGTCAAGGCTGCCTATCAAGTTCATAAAGGTGATCTTGATCAAGCCACATGTGTGATATTGACTAGCATGTTTCCTGAACTTTAGAAATAGCATGAGGCTATGAATGCTCGGTATTTCATCCTAAACCTTAGAGAATTGTTCGATAAGAAGAACTGCACTGAAAGATTCGACATCTAAAGAACTGTTCCAAAGCAAGATGTCAAAAGGTAGCCCTGTGAGGGCTTATGTGCTTAAGCTGATAGGATGTATCATGATTCTTGAGTAGCTAGGATGGGTCATGGATCATGATCTAAGCGTTGACCTTATACTTTCTTCACTGTTTGATAGCTATTCACAGTTCGTGTTGAACTTCAACATGAATAATTTGGAGGCTACCCTCTTTGGGTTGTTGAATATGCTCACCATGGCTAAGAAGACCATTGTGAGGGATGTCGCAACCTAAAAAATAACGAGTCTCATCGCAAGACTTTATTATTCGTTAAGCGTGACATTAAAAAAAAAATCGAGGAAAAGTCGACTTAATTCCTCTAGAAAAATTAAGGTTTTGAAAATGACCTTAAAAAGATATGGAGTCGCCACCAATCTTTTTTAGCTAGGTGTGATCGGCCACCTATTAAAACCGATTTTATAAAATACTTTAAAAATTAATTAAAACATTTTAAAAACCAATTTCAAGTCTGCGTTTTAAACCAGAGAAATCAAAGAAACGGGTTCGGGACTCGATTACGTATGGGGAAGGATTAGCACCCCAAAACGCCCGTATAAAACGGTACCTTATTAATCGTGTGTTATCTCAAATCTCGGTGTAAAGTTGGTTCTAAATTTAGTATTTCAAGTTAATTCCCAATATAAAGAAAAATAATTCCATTTTTAATTGAAAATGATTCGGAATTTATAAATTCAAAATTTTCCTATATTCCCCAACATTCGCGGCAAAATATAGAAATTTTTATTAATTTGGAAAACTTTCCGAATCATTCTCATTTTTTTGAAAGAAAGATATTCCTTTATTAATGATAATTGATGATATTCCCTCCAGCAAACCCGATAGAGAACTCATGAATTATTTTAACTCGGGAATATCTTTATTTTTTATTGAAAAATCATTATCCTTTTGAAAACATTTTAAAAGACATGAATATGTATATGCATTATATAAATAAAATAAATGGCATAATCTAAATAATATAATATATCCTAAATGATATGATATAATTTAAATGCCTTATCATATTGTAAATGAAATGAAATGTCCTAAGTTATATGACATATTCTAAATGAAATGAAATGACCTAGGTAACATAATATGTTCTATATGAGATGCAATATCCTAAATCATATGATATATTCTAAATGAAATAAAATATCCTAAATGAAATGAAATGACCTAGGTAACATAATATATTCTATATGAAATAAAATATCCTAAATGACATGGCAAATATGAATGATATGGCATATAATTTAAATGACATGGAATATAAGATAATGCTATCATATAATATGCATGGAAATAAAAATGAAAATAATAATGCATGAACATAGTATATGCTAAATAATATAATAACACAAAAAAATAATTAAATAAAAAGCATAGGATATCATGAAATATTCCAAATCATATAATAAACAATATAACATAACTTAAAATCATAACAATATCATAGAAATTATCATAGCAAAAATCACATATTATATAAAATGCATGAATATGGAAAATGCAATGCATGAAAATGTATTTTTTTTCCTTTAATTAAGGAAATTCGTATATATAAAAAGATATCCGGCTACCTTAGGAAAATATGTCAAATTAAATATTCTAAAACCAAAATACTTTGTGATTGTTTGAAAACAATTTTGAACAGCTTGAATTAAAAATAAAAACTGGGCTTTTTTTTTTTTTTTAAAATGGCTCTCATTTCCAAAGTTTAAAATCCCGGACTTGACCACCCTTAACCCGAGACTTAAAAAAAAATCATTTTTAGAGTTTAAAAAGGCTTAGAAACTACCCTAAGCCAGTAGCTAACCTTCCTAATCAGCCCCCTCTAAGTAATTTAACCAAAAGAGAAAAAGGATTTTTCTTTAAATTCAATTCTGACTCCACTGTCCAATTTTAAGCCACGTTTTGTTACCCTATTTTTAAAAATTCAAAAAATTCTGAAAAAAATACTGAAGACTCAAGACATGTAAAACTTCACGAAAAAAAATTAGATTAATTTTCTGATGAAATATGAATGCCCAGAAAAATCGGGAAAGTACGAGTACTGGGTGAAAAAACTGCTTTGCCAAAATACATTTTTGCCTTTGATAAAATCATTTAAAAATCAAAGTAAAAATATTTAAAACTCACAAAATGACTCACAAACAGTAGCTAGGACTTTTTAAAAGTTAGATAAAAAATTGGCTAAGTAAAAGAAATCACAAAGGTAGAATAATCAATTTGACAAAACTTAATTTTCCACAAGTGTGCTCAAGAGAGCATGACTTTGAACCATTAATTGGCCTAAGTCATTATTCAAGTGGCATGAACATGAAATGCATGAAAAATTACAGCAAATATGATGCATGAAATGTATGAGTTTAAACCTAAATGTCATGAAAAAATGCATGGCATCCATATAGTGACCTAGACCTAAATGAACTTGCATGGCATTTAATGCAACCTAGGTCTAAAATGCATGAACATGCATGGCAAATAAACCAAACCTAATAACTAAAATATTCATGGCATTTTCAGAAACACAAAGCATGATTAAACAAAAAACTCAACCAAATATCATCCAAATGCTAACCTATCAACTAACATGGCAAGAATGCACATACAATGCTAGAATTCAAGGAGTGGCCGAATGGCTATGGTTCCTAACAAACATGGCATTTTCACAAACACTTGGTATACTAACATGCAAAACTAAATCAAATGTCATGCAAACGAGAAACCTACCAACTAACATGGCAAAAATGCAACACATAATGCAAAACACATGGAGTAGCCGAATGGCCTCAAGCTCCAACAAGCATGGCATTTTCACAAACACTTGATATATTAACATGCTCTACTAAAATATAACACTCAAAACATGCAAACACAAAGTAGAAATACTAAAATCAAACAAGCATTTTCACAATGATATACTAACATGCTCAACTAAAATATAAAACTCAAATCATGCAAACACCACACAAGCATTTTCACAAACACTTGATATACTAAATATAAAACATCAACAAATTTAAACATTATGAAAACAGAAAATTAAAAATGCAAGAACATGATATTTAAATCATAAATGGCAACAAACAAAGCAACCAAATTAAAATATGACTCAAGTATGAAGTAGAATAACAATTAAAACATCAAGATTAAAGAAAATAACAATAAGATCATGATAAAATAAACAAAACAGAAACCTTAAGAAAGAATGTAGGCCATTCGGCTATGGTGAGAAATTGTAAAAAAAATTGTAAAAAATATTTAAGAAAGAAATAAAGAAAGAACTTAAGAAGAAAAATAAAAAAACATTTATTGAAAAAAGGAAACTCACCAAATAGTAATCAAAATAGCAAAAATAAGAATGGAAAATCAAGAAAGTGCAATAGTTGGTGCTCAAGAGCAACCTCAAGAAGCTATATTTCAAGCTTTATCTCTTCAAACTTTCCTTTCTTTTCTAAACTTTTTCGCTTTCAACCAAGGAGAGAAAAACTAAGAAAAACTAAGAGAAATCAGCCAAAATGAAAATTCTGAACCCTCCATAGAGCTGGCCGAACCCCCCCTTTAGTGAGCTAGGATGTTGTCATTTTTGGTTCTAACCAATTTCCATCAAATGGCTAATAATTCAAGGTGAAAAATCATGAAATTACCACCCTTATATTAGCATGGCAGCTGTCCATAATTACAGATATTCAAGAATACTGTTGACACTCTCCAATGACCTATGTGGCTTAATCACAATAGCTTGATTAAAGAGAATCTCTAATTAACTCTTAATTCTTGGCCATTTGATTGAAAAATCAGAATTCCTCTTTTCTTTGGGACTTGGCAGGCCAGCACTTCTCTTTTCTAGCCCAAGTCTGATTTTTTTTGAGAGGCCAAAAGAAGCCCTTCTCGGTTACTTGGGTGAAATGACCATTTTGCCCCCCGGATGCAAATAAATATCAAACGGACTCCAAATTCAATTTTTCTTTTTTTTAATACTTCAAAAATAATAAAACATTGAGTTCTGGAAGTTTTCAAAATTATCCGAGTTCGTTTGCTATTTATTTGGATTTTTTCTTCCAAAAATGCCCTTTTATGCCCCCACATTTTACCATTTTTTAAACGAGCTCCAAATCAAGATTTTTCTTCAACAATATCTTCCAAATAATTTGAAAGTGTGATCTGGAAGTTTTCATAATTTTTGGAGCTCATTTGGTATTTTTTCGGGATTTATCTGCTTGAATTACTACATAGGGGCTCGGGATTTGGCCATTTTGCAAACGAACTCCGAATCAAGATTTTATTTCGCTAATATCTTGCAAATAATTTAAAAATGCGATTTGCAAAATTTCAGAATTTTTGGAGTCCATTTGCAATTTTTTCGGGATTTATCTTCTTGAATTATTGCATAGGAGGCCTGGGATTTGGCCATTTTGCAAACGAACTCCGAACCAAGATTTTATTTTGCCAATCTCTTCCAAATAATTTAAAAATGAGATTTACAAAATTTCAAAAGATTTGGAGTTCATTTGCTATTTTTTGGGATTTTCCTTCTTGAATTACTACACGAGAAGCCCGGGATTTGGCCATTTTGCAAACGAACTCCGAATCAAGATTTTCTTTCGCCAATATATTTCAAATGATTTAGGAATGAGTTTTGTAAATTTTCAGAATTTTTGGAGTCGAGTTGCTATTTTTCCCAAATTTTCCAATTTTGCCCTTTTGTCTTCGAAACCCGGTTTTGCTCAAAACAAGTCCGATTTTCAGATTTTCTTCAAGCTGAGCCTTGGGATATCCCTTTTTAATCATTCCTCATCCATTGGAGCTTTGGTCTTACCAAGTCGGGCCATTTCTGTGATTCTTCCCGATTTCACCGAAATCCACCAAAAATCCTAATTCTCGGTTTTCTCTCGGATTAACTTTTCTTTCGGTTTTTCTTTCAAGTGGCTTCTCTATTACCCGTAGTCAGTGCTTATCTTTCATTTGAAACCATCAATTTCGACCAATTCGATCGTTTAAGCACTTTTCCCCAAATTTCTCGGATTAGGGTTTCCTTTCTAGTGAATCTCTAAATCACATCTTTCGAACTCCATATCTTTCAATGTAGACCTCGGATTATCAAAATTCTTTCACCATTTTTCAATTGAACATCAAATCTTGATTTTGAGAGTGGGTTGACTTTTTCAGTAGTTGACTTTCTGGGGTTGACGTTTTTGGGATTCACTTTTTTTGGGGTTGACTTTTTTGACTTTGACTTTTTATGCTCACCCTCTTAAACTAAGTCTCGGAAAACATCAATTTAGGAAGAAAACATACTTGTTTTAGTGGTTCGGACAAAATTAGGTGTCTACAGCTGCCCCTCTTTGGCTATTGCTGAGAATCAGGAATCAGGCAAAGATAAACAAACACTAATTTTGTACTGTCAGTGAAATCACATGTGAGGGAAAGGAGTTTCTTTTTCATTCTTCTACCATTTTTTCATTTTTTTTTTGTTTTGTTTTTGTTTTTGTTTTTGTTTTGTTTTGTTTTGTTTTTGTTTTGTTTTTGTTTTTTTGTTTTTTTGTTTTTTTTGTTTTTTTGTTTTTTTTGTTTTGTTTTGTTTTGTTTTGTTTTGTTTTGTCTTGTCTTGTTTTGTCTTGTTTTGTTTTGTTTTGTTTTTTGTTTTGTTTTGTTTTTTTGTTTGTTTGTTTTTTTGTTTGTTTGTTTTTTGTTTTGTTTTTTTGTTTGTAAAAAGCTGTAAACTAAAGATTTTGTCCTTAAATTAAATTCCCTGACTAATCAAGGCTCGACCCGTCTTAAGAAAATGAATTCGATTTGCAAGAAAAGAAATGACCTCGACGACAGTCTCAGGGTCTTAACCTGTCTTGTTCTCAGCTGTGTTTAAAATTCTGGGTATCTCCTCCGGAAGCTTCGGCTATCACCACCAAAGTCTTGCTCATTTTTAAAACTGTAAAACTCTAAATATCTCCACCAGAGGCTTTGGCTATCACCACCAAAGACTTTCTACCTTTTCAAAGGATTTTAAAAACTCTAGATATCTCCACAGAGGCTTCAGCTATCACTACCGAAGATTTTCTCACTGTTTAAAATTTATAAAATTTTGGGTATCTCCTCCAGAAGCTTCAGCTGTCACCACCGAAGACTTTCTGACTGTTTAAAATTTGTAAAAATTCTGGGTATCTCCTCCAGAAAGCTTCAGTTGTCACCACCGAAGACTTTCTCACTATTTAAAATTTGTAAAATTCTGGGTATCTCCTCCAGAAGCTTCAGCTGTCACCACCGAAGACTTGTTCATCATCATTTTTTTTAAAAACGTGTTAAAATTATGGGTTCGGCGAGTTCAAAATAAAAGAAAGTACCTCGACGGCTTTAAGAGATGATGCAAATGCTTCATGATGCAAATGCAAATGACTTAGACTGGTGCAAATGTCTTTGATGCAAATGTAAATGACTTGATTTGATGCAAATTTTCTTGATGCAAATTCAAATAACTTAGGTTGATGCAAATGCTTCTTGATGTAGATGCACATGTTGAATAAAATTCTGGGTAACTCCTCGAGAAGAAGATTTCTCATTAAAATTATAAAACCCTGGATATTTCCACCAGAGGCTTCAGCTATCACCAACGAAGATTTGTTCACTTTTAAAATTGTAAAATTCTGGATGTCCCCTCCAGAAGCTTTGGCTATCACCACCAAAGGTTTGCTCATTGCAAAATTCTGGGTAACTCCTCCAGAAGCTTTGGCTATCACCACCAAAGGTTTGCTCATTGTAAAATTCTGGGTAACTCTTCTAGAAGCTTTGGCTATCACCACCAAAGACTTTCTCATTGTAAAATTCTGGGTAGCTCCTCCAGAAGCTTTGGCTATCACCACCAAAGGTTTGCTCATTGTAAAATTCTGGGTAACTCCTCCAGAAGCTTTGGCTATCACCACCAAAGGTTTGCTCATTGTAAAATTCTGGGTAACTCCTCCAGAGGCTTTGGCTATCACCACCAAAGGTTTGCTCATTGTAAAATTTTGGGTAACTCCTCCAGAAGCTTTGGCTATCACCACCAAAGACTTGCTCATTGTAAAATTCTAGGTAACTCCTCCAGAAGCTTTGGTTATCACCACCAAAGGTTTGCTCATTGTAAAATTCTGGGTAACTCCTCTAGAAGTTTTGGCATTCACCACCAAAGGTTTGCTCATTGTAAAATTCTGGGTAACTCCTCCAGAAGCTTTGGCTATCACCACCAAAGGTTTGCTCATTGTAAAATTCTGGGTAACTCCTCCAGAAGCTTTGGCTATGACCACCAAAGGTTTGCTCATTGTAAAATTCTGGGTAACTCCTCCAGAAGCTTTGGCTATCACCACCAAAGGTTTGCTCATTGTAAAATTCTGGGTAACTCCTCCAGAAGCTTTGGCTATCACCACCAAAGGTTTGCTCATTGTAAAATTCTGGGTAACTCTTCTAGAAGCTTTGGCTATCACCACCAAAGACTTGCTCATTGTAAAATTCTGGGTAGCTCCTCCAGAAGCTTTGGCTATTACCACCAAAGGTTTGCTCATTGTAAAATTCTGGGTAACTCCTCCAGAAGCTTTGGCTATCACCACCAAAGGTTTGCTCATTGTAAAATTCTGGGTAACTCCTCCAGAGGCTTTGGCTATCACCACCAAAGGTTTGCTCATTGTAAAATTTTGGGTAACTCCTCCAGAAGCTTTGGCTATCACCACCAAAGACTTGCTCATTGTAAAATTCTAGGTAACTCCTCCAGAAGCTTTGGTTATCACCACCAAAGGTTTGCTCATTGTAAAATTCTGGGTAACTCCTCTAGAAGTTTTGGCATTCACCACCAAAGGTTTGCTCATTGTAAAATTCTGGGTAACTCCTTCAGAAGCTTTGGCTATCACCACCAAAGGTTTGCTCATTGTAAAATTCTGGGTAACTCCTCCAGAAGCTTTGGCTATCACCACCAAAGGTTTGCTTATTGTAAAATTCTAGGTAACTCCTCCAGAAGCTTTGGCTATCACCACCAAAGGTTTGCTCATTGTAAAATTCTGGGTAACTCCTCTAGAAGCTTTGGCTATCACCACCAAATACTTGCTCATTGTAAAATTCTGGGTAACTCCTCCAGAAGCTTTGAGAAATGATGCAGATGCACATGTCTTTAACAAGGTGCTCATGCTTCATGGTGCAAATGTAAATGGCTTGGATTGATGTAAATGCTTCTTGATGCAAATGCAAATGGCCTGAATTGATGCCCCTATTCATGATGCAGATGCCCCTACTAATTGTGTTCATATAACTGGTTTATGAATGGTGTAACTACAATTACCACACAATAATGAAAATGCAATGATTCTAGAAATGATGCAATTGCTTGAGATGACGCAAATGCGAATTCCATGAAGAATGTAAATGTAAAGGTAAAATGCAAATGTTTATGGAATAATGCCAATGCAAATACCCATGAATGATGCAAATGCTTGCCGACACTGTGCAGATGCAAAAGCTCGATAAAGAGATGAGTGCTCATGAGTGATGCAAATGCCCTCGGTTGTTTTTCTAGACTTTGGCTTAGCCTTTCAAATTCATTTTTCCTCTTCAAATCAGAGTATATCTTCAATTCATTTTGGCTATTCTCTTTGCCCCAACAGTTTTCAAACTTTCATCAACAGAGATCTGAACCGGGTTCTATTTCTTCTTCTCATATCTGGAAGTCAAGACCTATCCTGGTAGTTCCACACTTTTGAGTTAGAAAAACCCTTATCTCATGTCAACATCAAAATGGGTATTTCAAAAATATTTTATTTTCCTTTTTGAAAAACAATTTTGCTTATTTAATGAAAACTTCTGAGTCAAAAATTTTAACCCCACAGTGTGTAATGTACAAATCTTTTGAAGACTGATGATCACTGTTAGAATTTTCCTAAGTGTCAATTTGGGTTTTTCAATTTGAATTGACAAGGCTCGGCACAACAAGATTTTGGTTTTTTCAGCAAAACTTTACAACAAAAATGTATGTCCCCTCTAGGCTCACAAATGGAATAGATTTTATAAATCATGAATTCAATGAGAACCAAACAAACTCAACTTTCTTTTAGTTTCCATATCAAGGTATTTTGACAAGCGTCAAGATTGGCTGGGATGTTTAAACTGGAAAGTTGATTTAGGAGAAAAGAGATTCACTTTTTGAAGACAATCCTCCGAATGAGAGTTGACAATTCAGGAATTCCTAGATGTTCCTCAATGACCACTTCTTCCCTTTCACTCTAGACTGCCTATTTTTGGGTTTTCGCCCTAGAGTTTCATTCTTTCCATTTTTTGCTTTCTTTTTTTGTTGTTCTACCATGCATTTGGGAATTCTAAATTTTTCCTTAGTGAAATGATAATTCGATGAGATGGGATGAAATCTGAGGAAAAACCCTTCAAGTTAAATATTCATGCTTGATCAAAATAGACTTTTAGAGCACGTAATGTAGGCCATGGCTCAGGATTCAGAAAGAAAGGATAAATAAGCCCAAAATATGTGTTTGAGGGTAATCAGATCAAGGATCATTTCTTTAGGAGAATTCTTTTTGAAGCATTTGTCCCTTCTTGGATATTTCTTTCCTTTTGACTTTGCTCTTTTTCTTCTTTGCTTTTGGCTTTCATTTGCCATACTTTTTCACACACTTTTTTTTTGTCTTTTTTTTTTCTTTTGTTTTGTTCTTGGCTTCTATTTCGCCATCTTTTCCTTTTCCTTTTCTTCGACAGAGTGAGCCTGTATTGATTTAGGCGCTCAATATGCTTTGTATTTGTCCTCGAGCTAGGACTCGTTTCTCAATGATCTCTGAAAAGATCTTTCCTCGTAGTTGCCCCCTAGTGTAGAGGGTGATCCTTGATCAGGGTTCAAAGAAGAAAGAATTCTTTTGGCTCAAAAGGGTGACTATGGATAATTTCTTTTTTGCAAAAGAGATATGAAAGATGGCCATTCATCATATCAAGCACAAATATTCTCATTGAAAAGCAATCCCCAGGGGAAATAGATAATCAAAGTTTCATTTTTCACTTTGGAATCGTCTGAATTCTCATATGTATGATATCACAATTTTCCTTTTTCTTTTTTTGTCTTTTTCGTCGCATGCCCCCAATGATTCATGCATTAATCCATCCTTATTCACCATGTTTCCATCAATTCCACATATGATGCCCTAATTTGATTAACCATGAGGATTTGTATCATTGCGAGGAACATCACAAATCTAGGTTTACAATAAAAATGCTGAGTTTCAATCTTGGGTTTGTTTGAAGTGCCTAGGAAAATATTTCCCAAAGACAGGTTTTCTCTAGGACATGGGATAATCTGGTTTGGTCATTGTACTCCAAGGTATTAATCACGAAGTGATGTTTGGGTAATTGAAGTTTTATGGTCATTGGAAAAGGTCATGAATGGTTTTAGCACAATCTTGACACACATCAAATTATCAAAATCTAGATTCTTGAAAGAATGTCTCATTTGTTTGAATTTCAAGGAATTCGAAAAATGTCAACAAATTCGTTTCTTTGCTCATAGCCTAGACTAGGATTTACATCCTTGCTTATTCTGCAATGACAATACTTTTTTTTTGGTGAAGTTCAATCATTCATATTCCTTGAAGCATTAGGTCTTTCAAGTGTTCTTGATTCAAGGTTTAGGTATAGAGAAGCCCAAAAAAGAGGGGGAGGGTGTTGGGTCATGTCTAACAATGATCAACAATATTCTTGAGACTGTCCATTATTAAAAATTCCTTAATGCTTGTTTTTGTAAATTCAAATTATTGTTAAAACACAACAAACACAAAGCATTTAAAATTCAAAATTCATTTAATTCATGTAGATGTTAACATGAGACAAGTGCTTTCATCATCACAGTGTATAGAACTACATGTGTCAAAAACCTAATATGATCATGCACCATGTTTCTTATGACAATTGGCTTTCCCATCTTCAAAACTTATCGAACCAGCCTTGATGAGATCCCTGACCTTGTACTTCAAAGCGGGGCAGTTCTCTTTTGAGTGACCTTGATTGCCAGAATGATAACCACAACACTCATTAGCATCATACCAGCTCGGATAAGGGGGTTTCAGAGGCTCTAATTGCATGCGTGTCACAAGGTGATTCTGGATGAGTTGAGGTAATAGCTTACTGTATGTCACAGGAATCGGGTCATCCTGATTTCTTTTTCGCTTTTTATGCCCCCTTCGATTATTCCCAAGGGTGTTCGATTGATAGACAGATGTAAATTCTGGTGTAGTTGCAGTCATTGGTTGGTAGGGATAAAAACCTTGAGAGACATTATTCAGGGTAGAGTAAAATGGCTGATACGAGGAGCATTGGGGAGGTGAGGCAAAGCCTTCCACGACTTGGGTATATTTATTTTTCTGTTCAGATGCCCCATTTTTCTTGATATTGGATGTTCTTTCTCCTTCAATTTTCCCATCCTTGATAGCATTCTTAATCATTTCCCCTGAAATTACCATATCCGAAAAATTCTTCGTGGTGTTGCCGACAAGTCTATCGTAGTATGGGGCCTGTAGTGTATTCACAAAAAGGACACTGGTTTCCTTCTGAGTTAAAGGCGGTTGTACTTGGGTAGCCATGTCCCTCCACCTCTAAGCATACTCTTTGAAGCTTTTAGTAACCTTTTTCTCCATATTTTGCAAGGTGAGACGGTCAGGTGTCATGTCGGTCACATGCTTGTACTGGTTTAGAAAAGCCCTAGCCAAATCATTCCAAGAGCGAATCCGATCCTTGCTCAACTGACTATACCACCTAATTGCGGACCCACTGAGGCTATCCTGAAAGCAGTGAATCAAAAGCTTATCATTATCTATATGACTTGTCATCTTCCGGCTGAACATAGTGATGTGGGCTGATGGATCGGTCGTCCCGTCATATTTCACAAAGTCAGGGATCTTGAACTTAGGAGGAATGAATAAATCGAGGACCAAACATCGTTCTTTCGCATCTAAACTCCCAAATACATTTGTACTTTCCACTGCCCAGAGCCTTTCATTTAACAACTGATATTCCCTTGGGAATCTGCCAACTCAACCTCATTTACTGCAACCATTTTCAACTTTTCCTGTTTAGCTGGATCATCTGAGTTTAGGACATCGACGGGGTTAACTGTATTCTGGGCATCCATCATTACGACCTTATTCTGACCCTTTCGTGACTCTAACCCTTCTCTGGTGACAAAGTTTTCAGTGTATCCTTTTCCCTTGATTACGATGGACACCAGCTCCATCAATTTAGTCATCTGATCGTTAGATTCTGCTTGAGACTTTGCTAGCTGTTCTCGCAATTCTTTCTGTTCCCTTTCTATTTTTTCCATTCGGGCAACTTGTTCATCCATAGCACTAGCCTATATTAAAAGGGTACTCAGTACTTCTTATACATCTGATTTGAAATGGAAATTCTTTCAAAGACTCCTAAAGCCAAGCCAACTTCTGTTTTATTTCCCCCAAATGTATGTCATGATGAATGAGCCATGATTGTCATTTGATGTATGTGAAGAATCAAAAATGATGTATGGACATATATAGTGGAAACATGCTGACCATGTATGTAATAAATGCAATCACGATGCCAACATGTTGCAAGCAAAGAATAAACAAATCAACGCATGGATATATGCAATGAATAATCATGTACATTTTAGCATATTTCCCAACAAATGATCATATACCCTATGAATGCAACACGATGTCAATTATGATACATTGCAAACAATGAATGATTGATACAGAGTATATACAAAGAAAATCATGCTAACCATGTGTGTCATGAATGCGACCTAATGCTAACATGATGTTAATAAGCAAATTAATGCATGGATATATACAGAATTAATGCGACCTAATACATGTATGAATGTATGGTATGACAAATAATTGATCGGATGCAAAATGCAAAAGAGGAAGATATCACGGAGGAAATAAGAATTGGAGGAACTTAATCATCAACATCTCATAAATTTGAAGCATAGTCAATTCATTCCCATATCAATGTTCACAATGGTATAAACCATGTTTTACAAAATCTGAGCAGTAGTTAAAACTGTCTTTACAAGCACTTTATTCTTTCTAGCATCCTAAGGCTATAAGAGCCGGCTACTGAATAAGTGAAATCCTATTACATCATACAAGACCGAAGTCTTTCCACCTCAATGCTGTAAATCTCCCACTCCTAATGACGCTTTCCCAGTCCTCTATCAATCAGTGTCGTTGGATCCAACCACTTGGCATCTATAAGAGTTTGCACTTTCTTTTTGAATGCTATACAGTCTTCAATGTTATGGCCAACAATTCCACAGTGATAATCACATCTTGCATTTGGATTATACCACCTTGGATATGGTGGTAACAAGGGTTTCAATGGGACACAGGCAACCATGTGATTTTGGATTAGTATAGGGAGAAGCTCTCGGTAGCTGATTGGAAAGGGATCAAAATGCGTTTGGGTCTTATCCTGGGGTTGTTTCTTAGTCACACATGGCCTAGGAGTTGGGGCACTTGGTGGTGGCGCTAAGGTCCGAACCAGAGTGTTTACATGGAGATGTGGTGGAACAGCATGGTAAGGGTATGGATTTGGACACAGGGCCTTTGGAGGTTGTACATAGCTCGAGGCTCCTATCCCAGATACTAGATAAGGTGATTGATGAGGGAAGCAATATGAAATAGCAATTGTTGGAGATGGAGTGGGATTCAGGAATCCCACAGTGGTCATCCCAATGGACGATTGGACCATAGTAGGGTGGGGATACTGGTTTGGACCTAGAATAGTTTGTAGGTATGGTACAGGATCCGAGGTTTCTATCCTTGGTATCAGGCTCTCAGGTTTAATCATTTTCACGATTTTGTCCACAATTTCATCAGGATTGCAAACCTTTGTGGCATTGACAAATGCAGGATCCAGCAAGGATTGTATGTTCTGGACCTAATGGTTTTGGTTGATCCAAAGGCGATGCAGAGCCCTGAGAAAGTTCCTCTTTACTCTTACCCATATCCTCAACCATTTTTAGCAATTTGGCAAGCTGTTCCTTCACCTCTCGGATTTTATGTCTACATTCCTCTTGGTTGTGTTCCAAAGCACCGAATCGTTCCTCCGACTCATTCCTCATATCTTGAACCCCTTTCATGCAAATGAAAATGTCATGAGATTAAGAATACAATTATGAATGTACATACTCTATTCCTATGTGCATGAATATACTGATGATTAATGCATGAACATATACAGGGAAATTATGATGACTATGTATGCTATGGATGTAATCTAATGCCAACATGATGCATTTAAAAAAATGAATAAATTTATGCACAAGTATATACAAATAATGACCATGTATGTATTCTACAATGAATGACCATGCATGCTATGATGCCAAAATGATACATGCGGAGAATAAATGAATTAATACAAAGGTAAATACAAAGAATGACCATGTATATCACAAATGTATTCTACAATGAAGAACCATGCATGTTAGGACTGTGACATGATGTCAAAATGTTACAAATAAATTAACCAATGATTACATGAAATTGGTGGGACCTAAATCTTGATTATTCAAAAATCTCATTATGCAAGATTTGCCTCCAAATTTATGATTTTTTGAAACATGTTTTTTTTTTTTTTTATTTTATGAAAAACCAATCATATTATTTTCAAAAGAATTTCGGGGTAGTGGATCCTACTATGGTACAATGTCCAAATGTTCATGCAACACTACCGGTTTTATGAAATCATCAAATGAAATTATTATCACCATCCATTTATTGCAAAAACGAGATCAATAATACAATAAAAAATGTACATGCTCTATTCACACATGTATGAAATGTGCAAAATGCAAAAATGCTTGAAAAATAATTTTTATTTTTTCAAACAATTAATGAATATTTTGCCCGACAAATATCTACTTATATAGGTATCACAGTGCCTTTGGGACGAATTAACACATTTATTACCGGCGATGTACGTACATCGTTGCCCGATCTACAAAACTTATTTAGAGTGTAAAATAGGTAACAAAAGGTTTAGAAATGTCCCTCCATGTGTTCCTATCTTCGGTATATCTTAACGGAAATCTGGCATGGCTTCGCCAAGGTTCACTATATGAAGGTGAATCGGTTCTAAGGGCCCGAATTGTTCCTCACTGTCGCCGGTGAAGGCTAGTAAGGCACCCCAATAAAAAGCGGGTTCAATTCGTTAGAGTATATTTTCCTATGCCCGTACGGAGGATTATCACGAAGGCATTAGGTACTTTGTACTCCGGAAGTGTGTCACTAGCCCATACGGAGGATCAATCACGAAGGCGTAGTTACTTTACTCCCACTTAAAAGGACGAAACCCGGGTAGAGGATTCATGTTATGCAAATACAAATACAGTGTGTGCAGAGGAACAAAACAAACCTGACACCACCTATTCTACAACCCTTATTCTAAATACCCCACTAAAATCAAACAATGTAAAGCATCAGTCAAGCAATCATATAAATATACGCAACAAAATAACTAGAGAACAAATAATAATATGAATGCACATGAATATGGACATAATAAAAACATTTTTTTTTTTATTTTCAAAATTCTCTTTTATTTTAAAAATATGGGAATTAAAATTAAATACCAATTAAACCAACAAAACCGAGACTTTGATAACACATGACTAATTCTAGGCCTGAATCTCTAAAAAAAAGTCCCCAGCGGAGTCGCCAAGCTGTCGCAACCTAAAAAATAACGAGTCTCATCACAAGACTTTATTATTCGTTAAGCGTGACATTAAAAAAAAATCGAGGAAAATTCGACTTAATTCCTCTAGAAAAATTAAGGTTTTGAAAATGACCTCAAAAAGACATGGAGTCGCCACCAATCTTTTTTAGCTAGGTGTGATCGGCCACCTATTAAAACCAGTTTTATAAAATATTTTAAAAATTAATTAGAACATTTTAAAACCAATTTCAAGTCTGCGTTTTAAACCAGAGAAATCAAAGAAACGGGTTCGGGACTCGATTACGTATGGGGAAGGATTAGCACCCCCAAAACGCCCGTATAAAACGGTGCCTTATTAATTGTGTGTTATCTCAAATCTCGGTGTAAAGTTGGTTTTAAATTTAGTATTTCAAGTTAATTCCCAATTTAAAGAAAAATAATTCCATTTTTAATTGAAAATGATCCGGAATTTATAAATTCAAAATTTTCCTATATTCCCCAACAAACGTGGCAAAATATAGAAATTTTTATTAATTTGGAAAACTTTCCGAATCATTCTCGTTTTTTGAAAGAAAGATATTCCTTTATAAATGATAATTGATGATATTCCCTCAGCAAACCCGGTAGAGAACTCATGAATTATTTTAACTTGGGAATATCTTTATTTTTTATTGAAAAATCATTATCCTTTTGAAAACATTTTAAAAGATATGAATATGTATATGCATTATATAAATAAAATAACATGGCATAATCTAAATAATATAATACATCCTAAATAATATGATATAATTTAAATGCCTTATCATATTCTAAATGAAATGAAATGTCCTAAGTTATATGACATATTCTAAATGAAATGAAATGACCTAGGTAACATAATATGTTCTATATGAGATGCAATATCCTAAGTCATATGATATATTCTAAATGAAATAAAATATCCTAAATGAAATGAAATGACCTAGGTAACATAATATATTCTATATGAAATAAAATATCCTAAATGACATGGCAAATATGAATGATATGGCATATAATTTAAATGACATGGAATATAAAATAATGCTATCATATAATATGCATGGAAATAAAAATGAAAATAATAATGCATGAACATAGTATATGCTAAATAATATAATAACACAAAAAAAATAATTAAATAAAAAGCATAGGATATCAGGAAATATTCCAAATCATATAATAAACAAAATAACATAACTTAAAATCATAACAATACCATAGAAATTATCATAGCAAAAATCACATATTATATAAAATGCATGAATATGGAAAATGCAATGCATGAAAATGTATTTTTTCCTTTAATTAAGGAAATCCTTATATATAAAAAGATATCCCGCTACCTTAGGAAAATATGTCAAATTAAATATTCTAAAACCAAAATACTTTGTGATTGTTTGAAAACAATTTTGAAAAGCTTGAATTAAAAATAAAAACTGGGCTATTTTTTTTTTTAAATGGTTCTAATTTCCTAAGTTTAAAATCCCGGACTTGACCACCCTTAACCCGAGACTTAAAAAAAATCATTTTTAGAGTTTAAAAAGGCTTAGAAACTACCCTAAGTCAGTAGCTAACCTTCCTAATCAGCCACCTCTAAGTAATTTAACCAAAACAGAAAAAGGATTTTTCTGTAAATTCAATTCTGACTCCACTGTCCAGTTTTAAGACACGATTTTTTAACTTATTTTTAAAAATTCAAACAATTCTGAAAAAAATACTGGAGACTCAGGACATGTAAAACTATACGGGAAAAAATCATCTTAATTTTCTGATTAAATATGAATGCCAAGAAAAATAGGGAAAGTATGAGTACTGGGTGAAAAGACTGCTTTGCCAAAATACATTTTTGCCTTTGATAAAATCATTTAAAAATCAAAGTAAAAATATTTAAAACTCATAAAATGACTCACAAACAGTAGCTAGGACTTTTTAAAAGTTAGATAAAAAATTGGCTAAGTAAAAGAAATCACAAAGGTAGAATAATCAATTGGACAAAACTTAATTTTCCACAAGTGTGCTCAAGAGAGCATGACTTTGAACCATTAATTGGCCTAAGTCATTATTCAAGTGGCATGAACATGAAATGCATGAAAAATTACAGCAAATATGATGCATGAAATGTATGAGTTTAAACCTAAATGTCATGAAAAAATGCATGGCATCCATATAGTGACCTAGACCAAAATGAACTTGCATGGCATTTAATGCAACCTAGGTCTAAAATGCATGAACATGCATGGCAAATAAACCAAACCTAATAACTAAAATATGCATGGCATTTTCACAAACACAAAGCATGCTGAAACCAAAAACTCAACCAAATATCATGCAAATGCTAACCTATCAACTAACATGGCAAGAATGCACATACAATGCTAGAATTCAAGGAATGGCCGAAATGGCTATGGTTCCTAACAAACATGGCATTTTCACAAACACTTGGTATACTAACATGCAAAACTAAATCAAATGTCATGCAAATACAAAACCTACCAACTAACATGGAAAAAATGCGACACATAATGCAAAACACATAGAGTAGCCGAATGGCCTCAAGCTCCAACAAGCATGGCATTTTCACAAACACTTGATATACTAACATGCTCTACTAAAATATAACACTCAAAACATGCAAACACAAAGTAGAAATACTAAAACCAAACAAGCATTTTCACAAACACTTGATATACTAACATGCTCAACTAAAATATAAAACTCAAATCATGCAAACACCATACAAGCATTTTCACAAACACTTGATATACTAAATATAAAACATCAACAAATTTAAACATTATGAAAACAGAAAATTAAAAATGCAAGAACATGATATTTAAATCATAAATGGCAACAAACAAAGCAACCAAATTAAAATATGACTCAAATATGAAGTAGAATAACACTTAAAACATCAAGATTAAAGAAAATAACAATAATATCATGATAAAATAAATAAAACAGCAACCTTAAGAAAGAATGTAGGCCATTCGGCCATGGTGAGAAATTGTAAAAAATATTTAAGAAAGAACTTAAGAAGAAAAATAAAAAAACATTTATTTAAAAAAGAAAACTCACCAAATAGTAATCAAAATAGCAAAAATAAGAATGGAAAATCAAGAAAGTGCAAGAGTTGGTGCTCAAGAACAACCTTAAGAAGCTATATTTCAAGCTTTATCTCTTCAAACTTTCCTTTCTTTTCTAAACTTTTTCTTTTTGCTTTCAACCAAAGAGAGAAAAACTAAGAAAAACTAAGAGAAATCAGCCAAAATGAAAATCTATAAATGAAAATTCTGAACCCTCCATAGAACTGGCCGAACCCCCCTTTAGTGAGCTAGGATGTTGTCATTTTTGGTTCTAACCAATTTCCATCAAATGGCTAATAATTCAAGGTGAAAAATCATGAAATTACCACCCTTAGATTGGCATGGCAGCTGTCCATAATTACAGCTATTCAAGAATAATGTTGACACTCTCCCTTGGCCTATGTGGCTTAATCACAATGGCTTGATTAAAGAGAATCTCTAACTAACTCTTAATTCTTGGCCATTTGATTGAAAAACCAGAAGTTTCCTCTTTTCTTTGGGCCTTGGAAGGCCAGCACTTCTCTTTTCTAGCCCAAGTCTGATTTTTTTGAAAGGCCAAAAGAAACCTTTTTCGGTTACTTGGGTGAAATGACCCTTTTGCCCCCCGAATGCAAATAAATATCAAACGGACTCCAAATTTAATTTTTCTTTTTTTTAATACTTCCAAAGTAATAAAACATTGAGTTCTGGAAGTTTTCAAAATTATCCGAGTCCGTTTGCTATTTATTTGGATTTTTTCTTCCAAAAATGCCCTTTTATGCCCTACATTTTACCAACGAGCTCTAAATCAAGATTTTTCTTCACCAATATCTTCCATATAATTTAAAAGTATGATTTGGAAGTTTTCGTAATTTTTGGAGCTCATTTGGTATTTTTTCGGGATTTATCTTCTTGAATTACTACATAGGGGCTCGGGATTTGGCCATTTTGCAAACGAAATCTGAATCAAGATTTTCTTTCGCCAATCTATTTCAAATAATTTAAAAATGAGATTTGCAAAATTTCAGAATTTTTGGAGTCCATTTGCTATTTTTTCGGGATTTATCTTCTTGAATTATTGCATAGGAGGCCCGGGATTTGGCCATTTTGCAAACGAACTCCGAACCAAGATTTTATTTCGCCAATATCTTCCAAATAATTTAAAAATGAGATTTGCAAAATTTCAGAAGATTTGGAGTTCATTTGCTATTTTTTTCAGGATTTTCCTTCTTGAATTACTACATAAGAGGCCCGGGATTTGGCCAGTTTGGAAACGAACTCCAAATCAAGATTTTCTTTCGCCAATATCTTTCAAATGATATAAGAATGAGATTTGCAAATTTTCAGAATTTTGGGAGTCCATTTGCTATTTTTCCCAAATTTTCCAATTTTGCCCTTTTGCCTTCGAAACCCGATTTTGCTCTAAACAAGTTCGATTTTTAGATTTTCTTCAAGCTGAGCCTTGGGCTATCCCTTTTTAATCATTCCTCATCCATTGGGGCTTTGGTCTTACCAAGTCGGGCCATTTTTGTGATTCTTCTCGATTTTACCGAAATCCACCAAAAACCCTAATTCTCGATTTTCTCCCGGAATGACTTTTCTTTCGGTTTTTCTTTCAAGTGGCTTCTCCATTACCCATAGTCAGTGCTTATATTTCATTTGAAACCATCAATTTTGACCAATTCGATCGTTTATGCACTTTTCCCCAAATTTCTCGGATTAGGGTTTCCTTTCTAGTGAATCTCCAAATCACATATTTCGAACTCCATATCTTTCAAGTTAGACCTCGGATTATCAAAATTATTTCGCCATTTTTCAATTGAACTTCAAATCTTGATTTTGAGTGTGGGTTGACTTTTTCAGTAGTTGACTTTTTGGGGTTGACTTTTTTGGGGTTGACTTTTTTTGGGGCTGACTTTTTTTGACTTTGACTTTTTATGCTCACCTTCTTAAACTAAGTCTCGGAGTACCACCTACATGATGAGAAAAGTCTTTTTACATTCGAAAACATCAATTTAGGAAGAAAACATACCTGTTTTAGTGGTCCGGACAAAATTAGGTGTCTACAAGGGACAAGTCATCTGTCCATTTGGTTTCTTCTTCTAAATGAAAGAACAAGAAGATGAGGAAGACTAGATGGGATGTACCTCCTGGTTTAAATAGTTTGAAGCCCAATGGTGGAGTGAAGAATGACAAAAGAAATGATAAGGGAACATTCCATCATTGCGAAAAGCCAGGCCATTGGAGGCGAAATTGCAAAATGCACCTTGATTCGATTAAGGGGAAGAATCTTAAAGAAGCTTTGACTTCAAGTATATTTTGAGATTTATTCACTTTTCTTAGTAGATGATACCTTGTTATTGTTAGAGTATGACCTAGAGCTAATGAGATTGGACAATGATATACTAACAATAATGCATACTAATCACTTAAACAAATGAGTGGTAAAGGTTTTCCTTCATCATTAGTAAACAAAAGTAAGAGTTACTTAGTACTAACTGGATGAAGCCCATGGAACATAAAAGGCCTTGCAAAGGAATTATAAAGAGTTATAATTATGAGATCCTTATGCATCATAGCCATGTTCCTAAAACTGTCCTTGGTCATTGTATTGTAAAGACAGGGCATTGACAATGCTAAAAGACTGGTACATGTTAAGCCTCCTTACTTGTGAAGTAAACAGTCAATCTCATAGATTGAAGCATAGAGATACTTGGGGATAACATGTAGGTGCTTGTTGTGAGAACAAGTTGACTGAACATGGCATGCTATGAGAACTCCATTTGGTAGCTCACTAAAGTGTCTATGTAAATGTCTATGTTTCAGTTGTGTAAGTAGTCCTTTGACTTGTGGTGCCATGTTATCTTGTAGGTGAATTGTAATACTTTGATTTCATCTGAATTAATCACAAGAAGTGATGCTATAGTAGAGTGATAATAAAGAGACATATCTCATTTGTTTTTTGCTTAAGTTAACTCGTGAAGTCTCTGGATAGAGCAAGATGAATTGAAGAGAAATATTTCTCTAAGTTCATAAGGTTAACTATAAGCTGCAAAGGATAACAATGAAGGATTTCATGAGTAGATACTGCACCATGCACATGATCTATTCTGGATATATGGTGAAAGGATCGAATTACACCGATAGACTGAACGCTGAAAGGTTATGTCAAGACTACCTTGACTCTCCAATTGGGTGGTCATTATGCATTGCTAGATGCCAGTCATGATCTATGAATATGAATTAATCATCCTTATTTATTTTTAGGCTTTTAATTTATATTCATTGCCAACATGTTGAAACCCTAATGGGTTACACACAATAAAATAAATTTTAGGAATTAAAATGAAATAGACCTAATTGATTAAATTTATAATTTAGCAATAAAAGCTTAATTAAATGGTTTAATTAAGTGAAAGGACTTAAGAGAAAATAACACAAGAGCAACATTATAACCCAAAGTCAATATACCTAGTAATTGCTACCCCTTTATGTATAGATTACATAGCCCACCTTATTAAATTAGACCTAGCCACACATATGATATGCATGGTGCGCCTTCTTGATTTGTTTTCTTCCTCTTTGCCACTTAGTGAATTCTTGTAGAGAAAAAGTTTCTCCCTTGAAGGCATATGGCTTAGAATAAAAAATAAAAGAGATCTTGACTCTTTCTTGTTTGTCAAACCTAATATTGGTATATACTCTAGAACCAACCAGATTGGACATGGGATAAACAGTTGATAAAGCAAATCAATCACTATTACTTAGTGATACAAGGTTTTCTTTCATGATTAGTGCAATAATAAAAAGTTATTATAGTACTAATTAGATGACGTCCATGGAACATAATGGCCTTGCAAAGGAATTATAAAGAATTATAAGTGTGAGATCCTTATGCATCAAAGCCATGTTCCTAAAACTATTCCTGGTCATTGTATTGCCAAGACGGGACATTGGCAATGCTCAAAGACTAGTATATGTTAAGCCTTTTTACTTGTGAAGTAAGCAACCGATCTCATAGGTTGAAGTATAAGGGATACTTGCGATAACATATAGGTGCTTGTATGTTGAACAAGTTCACTAAACATTGCCCGTGTGAGAACTCCATTTGGTATTGTCACTTTAGTGTCTGTAGAAAATGTTCTCACGTGCCAGTCGTGTAAATAGTCCTCTGACTTGAGATACCAGGTCATCTTATATGGGGAGTGCCGTACTTTGATTTCATCTGAATGGGTTCCAATAAAGGGATGCTTATGGTAGGGTGATTTTGGGTATGACACGAAGCATGCGAAGATGGATGAGTGATCCAGAGACGATTCACCACTCCAAGTGACAACGGAGATATATCTCATTCGTTCTTGGCTTGGGTTAACTGAATGAAGTCTTTGGCCAAAGCACGATAGATTTAAAAGAAATTGTTTCTCTCTGAATTCATAATGTTAACCGTAAGCTACAAGAACTAACATGGATAGAACATGAGTAGACACTGCATCATGATCATGGTCTTTTCGGGATATTTGGTGAAAGGACCGAATTACACCGATTGACTGGTTACTGAAAGGCTTCTTGAAAGGTTACATTGACTTCACAATATTTGGGTGGTCATGATGGGTTGCTAGGTCCCGTTCTTGATCTATGATGATAAGCTAATGAGATTAACTTATAATCATTGCCAACATATGGGGAACCTAAAGGGTTACACATATAAAAATAGTAATGTATGGATGAAATATGGTATTTTATTGAGGTAAAACTTAATGGAATAAAAAGTATATTATAGGACTTGATTGAAGTGTTCAATTAAGATGAATTAAGACATAATTAGGATTTATGAAAAACAAAGATGATGTCTTAATAAAAATGAAGAATCGACTAGTCTTATGAAGACAAGTTTAGGCATATTTGCTAGAGAGATGTTCAAAGGTATTCGAATGACCATGCAATTGCTTGGTATAATGTCATATGATGATATTGATTGATCAAAGACATGAATTGTTCATCAAGAGGAAGAAATTTAATTGAGAATTAAATTACTTTTGCTTGGTCCTTGATTTAACCAATTATGTTCATGAAATTAGAATGGGTCCAACAAGACTATTCTAATTTAAATCTATTAACTATAAGATGATTGGCCCAACTTAGGGAGTTAAGCTAAATGGCCCAATAACATTAATTGTTAATGTATTGGACCTAATGATTCAGCTTGATATCAAATAGTTTAATTACAAGTGGATCAAAAGTAACTTGGACCTTAAGAAATCTAGGTGGTCGGCCAACCTTTTTAGTAGGGAGCTAGGGTAAAAACATGTATATATTGATCATGTTTAGCACCTAGCCACTGAACGAAAGTGTCTACTGCTCCTTGAATTTCTGAATTCTCCAAGAGTGAAAGATTTTTTCAAAAGAACAAAGATCCCTTCGTGAAACAACCTAGCCGCCACCTCATTACGAACAATTCTTCTTGGCGCATCCTCTTCTCTCTTGGTGTGGTTCTTGCTGAATCATTATTGTTTCAAAGTGAAATCAGCATATATTGATAAACACAAAGAACTATATCTTTTGATTGTGATCCGAGTAGCAGCTTGCTAGCACAAGCAAATCACCATACCTTGGAGAATGATCCATCAACTATTCGCGTGGACTAGCTTTGGAGGAAGGACATTTGTGTTTCTTGTGATCATTGAGGAAATCATCCAATTAGATTTTGAAGTGCTTGATGTTTGGAATGGCAACTTAAGATTACTATATCTTAAGAAGGTAATCTCTAATCCGATGATTTGATGATACTATATTATGTGTCTTGCATGTATGACGCAAACCTTAGAGTCCCGTTGAATCCGGATGTTTCTTTGTCTAATCTTTTCGCTGTGCATTTAGTTTTCTTATTTATAAGCATGAGTCCGGATTTCCCAACACCTACCCTATGGAGAGAAAAGTTGTTTTCTTCCTTCTTTGCATATGAAGCATTTGGCTATGGGTCTCTTGATAGGGGGTTTATGAAACTTGAACCACTAGCATGGATTTCGGTAAGCACTCCATTCCTACCTTGAGAAAGTTTTCTTGTTCATATGTGCGGATCACCATTAGCGGCCAAACACTTGGATGCCTTTGATGTCTCAAGATTCCTTTTGGTGTTCAAGACCAAATGGGCCGTTTAGAAGTCTAGATTATGATATCTTTGAGTTAAGGTTGGTGGTATATGCCCTAGAGCCAATCGGTTTGGTCAAGCATAAATTACCAATAATGCAAATTCATAAGGTTTTCTTTCATGTTAGTATAATGATAAGGAGTTATTAAGTACTAATCGGATAAAGCCCATGGAACATAATGGCCTTGAAAAGGAATTATATATAATTGTGAGATCCTTATGCATCAAAGCCATGTTCGGTTCTTGGTCATCGTATTGCCAAGACAGGGCATTGGCAATGCTCAAAGACTGGTACATGTTAAGCCTACTTACTTAGTAAGCAACTGATCTCACGTGTTGAAGTATATGAGATACTTTAGGATAACATGTAGGTGCTTATCTGTTGAACAAGTTCACTGATCATGACCCGCTGTGAGAACCCCATTTGGTATTGTCACTCAAGTGTCTATGGAAACGTTCTCACGTGTCAGTCGTGTAAGTATTCCTCTGACTTGTGATACCAGGTTATCTTGTACGGGGAGTGTCATACTTTGATTCCATCACGAACGGGTTCCTAACACAGAGTGATGCTTATGGTAGGGTGGATTTGGGTATGACATGAACCATACGAAGGTGGATGAGTGATCCAAAGAGGATTCACCACTCCAAGTGACATCGAAGACATATCTCATCTATTCTGGGCTTAAGTTAACTTGATGGAATCTCTGGCCAGAGTATGATGAATTTAGGAGAAATAGTTTCTCTAAGTTCACAAAGTTAACCAATAGTTGCAAGAACTAATATCGATTGAATATGAGTAGACACTGCACCATGCTCATGGTCTTTTCGGGATATTTGGTGAAAGGACCGACTTACACTGATAGACTGAACAACAAAGAACTAATATGGATTGAACATGAGTAGCCGCATATGTGATATGCTTAGAGGCTTTGGTGTTTTCTTGATTTCTTGACTTCCTCCTTGCCTCTTCATGGATTGCTAGAGAGAAAAACGTTTTCTTTCAAGAGAGCAAAGGCATAGAGTGAAGAAGAAAGAAGATCAAGATAATCCTTGAGGTTGGCGCACCAAACCCAGAGAAGCAAGAAAAGTGTTTTATTCTTCTTGATGCTTATGAAGCATTCGGCCATGGATGTTTATTTATATGGGGAGAGGTTTCTTGAAAACTAAACTACTAGCATCGTTTTTGGCAAGACTCCGTTCCTACCTTATGAAGGTTTTCTTGATGATCTTGTGTGGATTACTGCTAGAGGCCAGACACTTGTGTGGCTTGAAGTCTCGGATTGACAGCTTGGTGTTCAAGATTGAGTGGGCTGTTTGTAAACTCAAGATTACTAGATCTTTGAGTTAAGGTATGATTTCTAATCATATGTATGCTTTATAATTACAAGATCGCATTAAAATTTTACAAGCATGATCCTGTTAGATTCCACTGTCTCTTTGTTTATTATTCAGCTGCGTTCATGTTCTTCTTTAATTTGATTATTGTTTGAGCATGAAGTCGAATCCCAACAGTGGTATCAGAGCATAGCTTGGAAGTTTTCTTGTGATTTACATGTTTAATTCTTGGTAATATTCAATTGGATTGAATTGTGTGTTGATCTAGCAAAGTTCTTTCAAGAAAAACGTTATCTTGTTTTGTTTCAATTCTAACAGCTTCTGTTTGCAATCTGATCTTTGTGTTTTAATTGTTTAAAACATGTTTAAAATTGATTTGATCAATGTTTAATCTTTCCATATGATTGCATGACACAAAAAAGTTAAAAGAAACAAGTTTGGATTTGATTTGAATTGGTTTTGGTGCTTGAATTTCGAAGAAAACAAGTGCAGGATTTTTTTGCACACCTTCTGTAAGTTGCAGTTTTGACATGGTTAGAGATGTCCAAAAATTCTACAAATTTGAGGAGAAGCCTGAAACATGTCTATCTTGATGCTGTAATTTTTGGTGAATTTTTTGATTTTTTTATTTATTGCCAAAACTGCCTCTCAAAGTTGTGCAAACAGTTTGCATGGTTGCTGGATTTTTCTGGGCTGCTTTGAGTTCTTGATTTTGATTCTTGAATTGTAGGTATAATTGGCTGAAAATCAAAGAATGAATTGTGTGTGAATTGTTCACCACTTAGCCACCAAAAGAGGCGGCTACTTTGAGGCAAACGTTGCCCCAACAAGAGCTGCAGGTTACGGCGGCGTGACTTACTAAAGGTGGGAGACGGCTACACACAAAAATTGTGTATTAGGGCATCTTCTATTTTTCGAAATTCTTATTCTTTGGAATTTTGGACTTGTGAAAATTGTTTCCTAGTCAAGATTGGATTCCTAAGAGTTAGAAATGCACCTAACCTATCCTTGTGGAAATTGTTTCCTAGTTGGACAAGGACACCTAAAAGTTAGGAGAAGATATGAAACTTTCATTGTAGAGAAAGTTTCCTAATCAAACTTGAACTTCCTAAGGTGTTAGGAAATCTAATTAAATTGTTTAATTAGATGGAATATTTTAATTGAATGAATCCTAATTGGATTAGGACTCAAGTAAATTGAATTAAAATTAGAATTGCTAGATAATTTGAGCCAATTATATTTAAATGAGTTTAAATATTACTTTGCTTAAATGACACACAAGATTACTAAGTGATATTAAATATGTATGCATTTAATTTTATACTTTATGATGTGATTATGAAAGCATGAGGATGGTTATGGACTTAGACCTTTTTAGGTCATGGATGGTTAAATTTTATTTTTGGTATTTTTATAAATAGGGTCTGCGAACCCTGCCTTCTCTTTTTATTTTTGGAGTTGTAAATTCTCTTCTCACCTAACTCCCCTCGAATGTAACTTGAGGTTTCTATCAAAGATATGTAAATGTTATATAGGCTTGTAGATTTAGATTTAGGCTAAGATTAGAATTTATGCAATTCCAAATGTAAGGAGATAAGGCGCCAAGAAGAAGGACCAAGGAGATCACCATCAAGACTTATGAAGACTATGTATGGTATCCCTAGGAATTTGACCAACTAGTTTCCTAATGGCTCAAGGAAACTAGAGTACTAAAGTCCATAATCATCCTAGTAGATTCCATGAAATAGATTTATTTTTGAATTTATATATGTGATATATATTTGAATAAATGCTATGCATGTCAATCAACAAAGAAAAGAAAAGAAACCTATTTAATGACATAAAGAAATCCCTCATTAAATTATATTGAGTCCATGTTACGCATGATTAGTTGCCTTCCACCATCTTAACAAAATAACTAGAGTTCTTCCAGTAGGAGGCTTGTTGAGTCACTCAAGGTCAAACTACTGTACGAATATGTTTGAGTTAATGGAGGTGGGTTTTACTCAACTAAGTGTCATGTTATCCGGATGCGTCAAACTTGATCACATGATAATTAGAGGTAATGGTTAGGCGAAATGCATATGATGCATTTAGGCAAAGAGTTGTATCCTAACTGATCAATGAGTTGCATAGAGATGCAATTGGTAAGAAAAGTTACCTACTCAATTAGTTTCAACATGGCTTGTTGAGTCACTCAAGGTCATGGTGGGATGAAAGGGGTCCTTTCTCACTAAGAAGTTTAAAAGTTAAATTTCTCGAGTAGTAGAGGAGGGATACTATGTTGACAAAATAGTGAGAGCAATCATTCTAACTTTAAAACCTGGTTTTAATGATTGCAATTTGCATAATGACTATTATATGCATTGGTTTATATGGGATATAAATTGTCATGGTAGGTTAACTAGTCACTTGATTACATACTTGATGCAAAGTCGATTTCACTAATTAATGAAATGAATGTCTATGTCCTTAATGATCCATGAGGTATTTAGCAATGAGAAGTTCAAACATCTCGAGGAATAGTCCCAATAAAAGATGATTAGAAAGATAGCCTATGAGGTATCATGTGCTAATGGATGCATCAACAAGTTTGAGAAACTTGGTTGATTTATGGATCATAATCTAAGTATAGACTTAGTTCTTTCTTCATTGTCTAAGAGCAATTTGCAAGTTGTGTTGTATTACAACATGAACCGAAAGATGTTGCTAAATGTGCTCACTAGAGTAGAAGATCATCCACTTTGTTACTTCCACTAGGGGAAGGTAACCAAAGAAACTTTCTTCAAAATTAGGATGATGAGATGAAGAAACAAATTGATATTGATAAAGGGACATACCATCATTGTGGCAATGCAAGGCATTAGAGGCTTAAATGCAAGAAGTATATTTGATATTTGAAAGGAAGTGAAACTTTAGAAGTTTTACTTCATGATTATTATGAGTTTGTTTTCACTACCTTTAGGTATATGATACCTATAAAATTGGTTCAAAGATATGTATGACATATAGATGGAACTAATAGTAAGGACAAGTGAAAAGAATAAGACCAAGGAGGTGGCAACCTTAGTTGATACTTGATCAAGCTTGCCAACCTATTCATGATGAATGTTTTAGAAACATTATCATTGATATTTCGGTTATGCTAGCATTAGATGCTTGGACATTCATCCTAGAATGAACCGAAAGGTTATATGGAATTTGTTCCATATTATGGTCTTATTACACTCATAAAAACTAGAAACTTGCATAAAAGATAATCAAAGGTTGTTCAAGTCAAAAGTATAAGATTAAAGTATATAGATACTAGTAGTTTCTTTGATTATGAATCAAAGGAAATCTTATACAAAACTTGACAACTAGATGAGCTTTGGCTCAAGGAAATTCATAATGAGATTATGAAACTAATTTAGTTAAAAGAGCATTCTTATTAAAATATGATCTAAATGAAAAATGGCTTGAAACTAAATTGATTGATTATCTAATAGAATTCATATCAGATGAATTGGATGGACATTACTATGTAATGACATAGAAAGGTCCATGATGCTCCAAATAGCCAAGATTGTCGAAACACTAACCTAGAAAGAATTTCGATTTGTATTTGTAAAACAAACATTCATATGGGATATGAGATGTTTGGTTTTATAATTACAAATGTGCATTCAAAAGAGTTTTGAATTCACATCCCATAGAAAAGTAAATGAGTTTACTTTGAATGTTTCTACACAAGTAGGAAACAGTGGGAGCATTATGACATTTAAAAGTTAAAAGTCATAAGTAGAAATCCAAAGTTTATGCATAGGATGCATAAAGGCACAAAGATTTAGTAGGATGCATTATGATGCATTACTGATAACGAGATGAGACTACTAAACATAATGATTAAGTAGGATGCATAGTGATGCATAACTCATAAGAGATGAGTCTACTTAATAGAAAATTGTTAGACAATGGATTGAGATATCCAGTGTTGATAGTGACATTCAAAAGTTGAATTTATCAAAAGGATAAGATATCTTTTGTGCATACCTAAGGGTTAGTGGGAGTAATACAGGTTACTCATCAAATAATGTATATCAGATACATTGAATAATGAAAGGTAAATCAACTAGTAATGCTAAGATCTAACAGATTTAGCAACAGATGATTGGATTAAATGTTAAAAGAGTTTAACATAGAGAGAATCCAACAAGTGACTTAATGCTATGATGTAAATAAATTCAGTCATTTGGAAACATTCCAAATTATAGATGACTGAATTATTTATATTCCAAGTCAGAATACAAACCTTTTGTTTAAGGCTGCAAAAGGTGTATTTGGACCCATAGCTCACTGGGCTAATTAAAAGATTCCTAGTTGTTAAAGTAACAACATGAGCCATAAGGAATCGGGTTTCATTGTGATCCGAATAAGTATTGTGACTATGATAATAGAGATTATCAAAAGTATATGACCGAAGTATATTCTCACAATAAAGTACTGAAGCTATGTCCTAGTAGAGACACAATTGCTAAACGAAAGAGTTTGACATTGGATGCGTTAGCGATTGGCTTAGTGCAAGTGGGAGATTGTTGGTATATGCCCTAGAGCCAATCAGTTTGGTCAGGCATAAACTACCAATAATGTAAACCCATCACTATATCTTAGTGATACAAGGTTTTCCTTCATGTTAGTACAATGATAAGGAGTTATTAAGTACTAATCGGATGACCATGGAACATAATGGCCTTGCAAAGGAATTATATATAATTGTGAGATCTTTATGCATCAAAGCCATGTTCCTAAAATGGTTCCTGGTCATTGTATTGCCAAGACGGGGCATTGACAATGCTCAAAGACTGGTACATGTTAAGCCTACTTACTTAGTAAGCAACTGATCTCACGTGTTAAAGTATATGAGATACTTTAGGATAACATGTAGGTGCTTGTCTGTTGAACAAGTTCACTGAACATGACCCGTTGTGAGAACTCCATTTGGTATTGTCACTCAAGTGTCTATGGAAACGTTCTCACGTGTCAGTCGTGTAAGTAGTCCTCTGACTTGTGATACCAGATCATCTTGTATGGGGAGTGTCATACTTTGATTCCATCACGAACGGGTCCCTAACACAGAGTGATGCTTATGGTAGGGTGGTTTAGGGTATGACATGAACCATACGAAGGTGGATGAGTGATCCAGAGAGGATTCACCACTCCGAGTGACATCAGAGACATATCTCATATGTTCTTGGCTTAAGTTAACTTGAGGGAATCTCTGGCCAGAGTATGATGAATTTAGGAGAAATAGTTTCTCTAAGTTCACAAAGTTACCAATAGCTGCAAGAACTAATATGGATTGAACATGAGTAGACACTGCACCATGCTCATGGTCTTTTCGAGATATTTGGTGAAAGGACCGAATTACACTGATAGACTGAACACGAAAGGTTATGTCGAGACTAACTTAACTCTCCAGTATTTGGGTAGTCATGATGGCTTGCTAGAGTCCACTCATGATCTATGAGTATAAATTAATTAGATTAATTTATATTCATTGCCAACATATTGGAAGCCTAATGGGTCACACACAGAAAGGTGAATTAAGAGATTAAAATGGAACTAGCCTAATTGATTAATTTGAGAATTTAATCAATAGGGACTTAATTAAATAGTTTAATTAAGTGGAAGGACTTAAGGGAAAATATATAAGAGTTATTGTTCATAATCCAAACCCTGGAGTGATTGCCACCCCCTATAAAAGAAACATGATAGCTTGACCAACCTCCCTATGGCCCCCTAGCCGCATATGTGATATGCTTAGAGGCTTTGGTGTCTTCTTGATTTCTTGACTTCCTCCTTGCCTCTTCATGGATTGCTAGAGAGAAAAATGTTTTCTTTCAAGAGAGCAAAGGCATAGAGTGAAGAAGAAAGAAGATCAAGATAATCCTTGAGTTTGGAGCACGAAACCCGGAGAAGCAAGAAAAGCGTTTTCTTTTTCTTGATGCTTATGAAGCATTCAACCATGGATGTTTACTTAGATGGGAAGAGGTTTCTTGAAACCTAAACTACTAGCATCGTTTTCGGCAAGACTCCATTCCTACCTTATGAAGGGTTTCTTGATGATCTTGTGTGGATTACCGTTAGAGGCCAGACACTTGTATGGCTTGAAGTCTCGGATTGACAGCTTGGTGTTCAAGATTGAGTGGGCTGTTTGTAAACTCAAGATTACTTGATCTTTGAGTTAAGGTATGATTTCTAATCATATGTATGCTTTATAATTACAATATCGCATTAAAATTTTACAAGCATGATCCTGTTAGATTCGACTGTCTCTTTGTTTATTATTCAACTGCGTTCATGTTCTTCTTTAATTCGATTATTGTTTGAGCATGAGGTCGAATCCCAACAAAGGTATGATTCTTGATCATATGTTTGTTATCCAATTCTTTAATCACATTGAGAGTTTACAAGTATGATCCTTGGGGATTTGGCTACTTCTTTGATTCTTTATGTTTTTCTTTCCCTTGTGTTTATGTTCTTGATTAAATTGTTTATTGCTTGATCATGAGGCTAAATCCAATAGTTATTGTTTCTAATATATGTATGACATATTGTAGGGACCAAAGCAAAGGAGGAGTGAAGAAGGATCATGGGAGATGACAACCTTGCTGATGAAATGATGTTGGATCAGGCTTGCCTTCTATTGATGTTTCTGAAACATTATATTATGATTTATTTGTTAAACAATGGCTGTTTATTATTTTGGCACTGTGATCCAATGTTGAGGATATTTATTTCTTATGTTTTGAACATATAATTATTTGTTGCCATTAGATGGCATGCTTCGTTATTATTCCTCACTAACGAATCATTTATAGAATATGCTCTAAATTATGGTCTTTTTATTCTCAGATATATAACTTGCAATAGTATTTATGAATAACAATCGGCCTAGAACATAGGAGATTCAAAAATAGTTTTCGAATCCACTTTCCTTTATTTCTACACATGTAGGATTAGTAGGAGCCATTATGACTCTTTAAAAGTTAAAGATCATAATTTAATTAAGTGATAATTAGCCATTATGTTAAAAGTGCAATTATTTGGAAAGGTTCCAAACTAGAGAGGATTGTATGTTTATACCCTACAAGTCATAAACAAACTCTTTTATTTAGGCTTGCAAAAGGAGTTATATTTGGATCATTAGCGTACAAGCTAATAATAAAATCCTGTAGTGGTTAAAGTAACAACTGAGCCATATGATTGGAATTTGGGTCTCGTTGTGATCTGAATCATTTAATGACTTTTGTAATAGATATTATCATGAATGTTACCAAGCATGTTCGTACAAGTGGCACTAAAGCAATATAATAGTCTCAAGTGCAACCGGGAGATTGTTAGCATATGCCCTAGAGCCAATTAGATTGGACAAGGGATATACAATTAATAATGCAAACCTATTACTATGCTTTAGTGATACAAGGTTTTCCTTCATGTTAGTACAATAATAAAGAGTTATTAAGTGCTAATTGGATAAAGCCTATGGAATATAAAGGCCTTGCAAATGAATTATAAAAAGTTATAACTGTGAGATCATTATGCATCATAACTATGTTCCTAAAACTCTTCATGATCATTGTATAGCCAAGACAGGGTAATGGCAATGCTTAAAGACTAGTGCATGTTAAGCCTTCTTACTTGTGAAGTAAGCAACTGATCTTATAGGTTGAAGTATGAGGGATACTTGGGATAAAATGTATGTGCTTGTCTGTTGAACAAGTTCATTGAACATGGTCCTGTATGAGAACTCTATTTGGTATATTCACTCAAGTGTCTAAGGAAACGTTCTCACGTGCCATTTGCGTAAACAATTTTTTGACTTATGATACCAAGTCATATTCTGTATGAATTGTCTTGCTTTGATTTCATCAGAACGGGTACCAAGAAGGGTTGCCTATGGTAAGGTGATTTTGGGTATGGCATGTAGCATACGAAGGTAGGTGGGTGATCTAAAGAGGATTCACCACTCCAATTGACATTGGAAGACATATCTCATAAGTTCTTGGCTTGGGTTAACTAGAAAAAGTCTTTGGCCAAAACACAATGAGTTTAGGAGAAATCATTTCTCTAAATTCATAAGGTCAACTATAAGTTGCAAGAACTAATAGGGATTGAATACATGAATAGACAATGCACCGTGCTCATGTTTTTTCCCAAATATTTGGTGTAAGGATCGAATTACACTGACAGGCTAGTTACTGAAAGGTTTTAAAGAGGTTATCTTGACTTTTCAACATTTGGATGGTCATGATGCATCGCTTGATGCCACTCATGATCTATGTTTATAAATTGTAAGCTATCTTGAAAAACATAGATTATAATTTATACTCATCGCCAACATGTTGGGAACCTAATGGACACACACAATAGAGCGAATTGTTGGATTAAAATTGGGATTTAATTATGTTGGACTTAATTGAATAAGAGTTAGAGGGCTTAATTGAATAATTCAATTAAGATTGAATTAAAACATGGAGGGCTTAATTGAATAATTCAATTAAGATTGAATTAAAACATAATTTGGATTTGGGAAATCTAAATAAGGATGTCTTAATTACATTGTGGATAAGCTTTTCTTAACAAGACATCGTCTAAATGTAGACATGTACTAAAGATAAGTGTTCTAGCCGAATTTGGAGTTCTCCAAAAGAGAAAGAGTTTCTTTTCTTCAAGGAATTTGATTGTGAATCAGAATCTATCTTCTCACATTGACTAAACCGAACATTGCCTTGTTTATGTCTAGGTTAGGTCAAACACTAAGAGTCAATGTTAAATTGAAACTTTAAGGCTTGCTAGGTGAAAGAGTTTCACTTGTGCAAAGAGTTTGCTTGAGAATTAAACTTTATCCTTGTCTACCTAGGCTGGCTGAATCCTGTAGGGATTCTTAGAGATTGATTTTTGAATCAAACTCTTCTCGCTTGGGATAGCTATGATCGGCCAATGTATGTAGACATAATAGTGGGAGTATTAGGCTATAGCTTTAAGAGTTAGAGTTATAGTTGAACTAGGAAGCTTGAGGGTGAAAGAGTTTTTCTTCAACTAGGACTTTGGTTGAGAATCAAACTCTTATCTTCCCTATCCCTTGATAGCCGAATATAGTCACAATAATAATTAGGTTCGACTAGTTCTCTAAGTGTTAGAAGTGGGCTAAGAGTTAGACTCTTAAGGGAAGAGAAGTTCTTCTTGAAGTTGGAGTTTTAAAGTGGTTTAAACTCTTATCCTATCCCTATCTAATTGTGTCTGGTTGGGGTATTTTCTATAGAGTGAAAATCTGATTTTCCTATGTGAATTTTTTTTGGAAAACTGTGACATATTCGGCCAAGTGAGAACACAAATTGCTATCGCACCTTGCTCTCCTCCTCCTTGTATGTTCCATTGTTAGCTGCACCATAGAATTGTTTTCTAGGGTTTTTGGCATTGAGAAAAACAAAGGAAACACAACCTTTTGATTATGGCTGAGAGTCAGCCAACTAGCATTGGTGAATCCCTAAGCCTTAAGAAGGCTCCAACACTCGTTTGTGTGGATCACCGTTGGAGGCAGAACACTTGTGCTACTCATGGCCTTGGAGAATCCTTGAATTGGTTATCTCATTGTAGCATTTGTGTTAAAAATGTCACACTCAAAGTTACGAGCCTTTGAGTAGGTATGATTACTACACTCATGGTTCTTGGCAACATATACATCACTACCTAAAGACCCTGAGGGAAACCTGTTATTCCTATGATTAATTCTTACGCTGCGTTACTTTATACATTATGTTATTTGTTATTTTATGTATATGTTGATATGCATGAGGCTGGGGTTTTCCAACAATGGTATCAGAGCCTAAGGTTTACTGATTACATGTATTTTTGCATGCCGGTTCTTGGTGATTAACAATGGTTGTTTTGTGTGTTGATTTAGCAATTTCAGTTTGTATGAAATTTTTTGAAAAACTGTTTTCAATAAAATCTTAAAATCTAGACAGCGTGCAATATGACTTGTAATCTTGTATAAAATATGCTTAAATGAAAGATTAAATTTTTTTTAATCAACTCGGATTAAGGTCATAACATGTCTTAGTAAATTCGAGAAGAATTGATGCTTAATATGTTTATTTGAGTTTGGTTTTGGAGCTATCTTTGGGGTTTTTAAATTTTATTTTCTAGGTTTATGAAATTATGGATTTTGATTTAACTTGCTACCATATTCGGTTCATGATAGATTTTGGTAAAAACATTTTAATAAAATATATTTCGAGCTTAAAATGATATTACTTCAAAGCTGGAAATTTTCAGGGCTGTTTTGATTGTGTTTGTGTGCCTAAAATCTCCATGCAGTTGAGTGGAATCGTTCCACATCTTTGCTGGAATTTTGGACAACTTTATGGCATGGATATGAATTTTGGCTGGTTCGAGTATTAAACATGGCTATAGTGGACAACCACATAATATAGGCTAGGATTTAGGATTTTGAAAAAATGGAGGAACATACCCAAAATATGTGTTTATAAGGTAATCAAACCAAGGATAACTTTTCTTTCATGAGAATATTTGTCCTTTATTTCTTTTGAAACATGCTTTCTCATTTTTCTTTTTTCTTATTTTCATTCTTTTTATAGAGTGAGTTTAAAAATTTTGGAACTCAACCTATTTCAACATTTTCTTTTTTACATAAGACCTTTTTTCCATAGGTCCAATTAGTCATACTTTTTCAAAAAGATCCTTCTTCATATTTCCCCCTTAGTGTGGAGAGTGATCCTTGGTTAGGGTTTATTTGAAGAATAATTCAACAAGATCCAAAGGGCAGCAAGGGATAATCTCTCATTTGTGAAAGGAATACGAAAGATAGTTATTTCTCATATCAAATATGGATACTTCCATTAAGAGCAAATCTCGAGAAGAAAGATAATTAGAATTTTCTTTTTACTTGAAATTATTTGAATATCTCATATGTATGGTGTTACAATTTATTTTTTTTCATTTTTTTCATTTTTCGTTTTTGCAACTCATGTCCAATTTTTTTTTACCTCAATATGACATTCAAATAAAGGCCCAACATAACAATCTTGTTTCTCAATGTCCACTCAAGTTGTTCACACAATTCTTATTTGATGGAGGAAAAATGATTTTACCCAAGTTAGAATGGTGTAAAAGGATAATTAGAAACATTGGGTAGTTTTAACTCTTTTGGTAAGCTTGTTCCAAGATGTGGGAAAATGAAATCTTTGAGGAAAGAAATGAAGGATGCTGCTCAAGTCAAGACATTCAAAGATATTGGGATAATATGGCCTTTTTTTGTAATTTGTCCCAAGATGTGACAAAAAGACAATTTTCAAGACAAGAATTGAAGAGTTTGAGCATTGTGAACGAATTAATTCCTCTAACAAGTCTCATCGCAAGACTTTATTATTCGTTAAGCGTGACATTAAAAAAAACCGAGGAAAAGTCGACTTAATTCCTCTAGAAAAATGAAGGTTTTGAAAATGACCTTGAAAAAGACATGGAGTCGCCACCAATCTTTTTTATCTAGGTGTGATCGGCCACCTATTAAAACCGGTTTTATAAAATATTTTAAAATTTTATTAAAATATTTTTAAAACCAATTTCAAGTCTACGTTTAAAACCAGAGAAATCAAAGAAACAGGTTCGGGACTCGATTACGTATGGGGAAGGATTAGCACCCCCAAAACGCCCGTATAAAATGGTACCTTATTAATCGTGTGTTATCTCAAATCTCGGTGTAAAGTTGGTTTTAAATTTAGTATTTCAAGTTAATTCCCAATTTAAAGAAAAATAATTCCATTTTTAATTAAAAATGATCCGAAATTTATAAATTCAAAATTTTCCTATATTCCCCAACAAACGTGGCAAAATATAAAATTTTTTATTAGTTTTGGAAAACTTTCCGAATCATTTTCTTTTTAAAGAAGATATTCCGTTATTAATGATAATTGATGATATCCTCCCCAGCAAACCCGGCAGAGAACTCATGAATTATTTTAACTCGGGAATATCTTTATTTTATTGAAAACCATTACCTTTTTGAAAACATTTTAAGAGATATGAATATGTATACGCATGACATAAATAAAATGACATAGCAAAATCTAAATAACACAATGCACCCTTAATGATATGATATGATTTAAATGTCTTAGCATATTATAAATGAAATGAAATATCCTAAGTTATATGACATATTCTAAATGAAATGAAATGACCTAAGTAACATAATACATTCTATATGAGATGCAATATCCTAAGTCATATGATATATTCTAAATGAAATAAAATATCCTAAATGACATAATATATATCTTAAATGAAATGACCTAGGTAACATAATATATTCTACATGAAATGACCTAGGTAACATAGTATATTCTATATGAGATGAAATAATTTAAATGACATGGCAAATATGAATGATATGGCATATAATTTAAATAACATAAAATATAAAATAATACTATCATATAATATGCATGAAAATAAAAGTAATAATAATAATAATAATGCATGAACATAGTATATGCTAAATAATATGACAAAAATAACTAAATAAAAAGTATAGGATATCATGAAATATTCCAAATCATATAATAAACAATATAACATAACTCAAAATCATAACAATATCATAGAAATTATCATAGCAAAAATGACATATTATATAAAATGCATGAATATCGAAAATGCAATGCATGAAAATATATTTTTTTCCTTTAATTGAGGAAATCCGTATATCTAAAAAGATATCTGGCTACCTTAGGAAAATATGTCAAATTAAATATTCTAAAACCAAAATACTTTGTGATTGTTTGAAAAGCTTAGATTAAAAATAAAAACTGGGCTAAACCTTTTTTAAATGGCTCTAATTTCCTAAGTTTAAAATCCCGGACTTGACCACCCTTAACCCGAGACTTAAAAAATCATTTTTAGAATTTAAAAAGGCTTAGAAACTACCCAAAGTTAGTAGCTAAACTTCCTAATCAGCCCCCTCTAAGTAACTTAACCAAAACAGAAAAATGAGATTTTCCTTCAAATTCAATTCTGACTCCACTGTCCAGTTTTAAGCCACGATTTTTTACCCTATTTTTAAAAATTCAAAAAAAATAATGGAGACTCAGGACATGTAAAAATACACGGGAAAAAATCAGCTTAAGTTTTTGATTAAAGATGAATGCCCAGAAAAATTGGGAAAGTACGAGTACCGGGTGAAAAAACTGTTTTGCCAAAAATACATTTTTGCCTTTGATAAAATCATTTAAAAATCAAAGTAAAAATATTTAAGACTCACAAAATGACTCAAAAACAGTAGTTAGGACTTTTTAAAAGTTAGATAAAAATTGGTTAAGTAAAAAAAATCACAAAGGTAGAATAATCAATTTGACAAACCTTAATTTTCCACAAGTGTGCTCAAGAGAGCATGACTTTGAACCATTAATTGGCCTAAGTCATTAGTCAAGTGGCATGAACATGAAATGCATGAAAAAATACAGCAAATATGATGCATGGAATGCATGGTTTTAAACCTAAATGTCATGAAAAAATGCATGGCATCAATATAGTGACCTAGACCTAAATGAACTTGCATGGCATTTAATGCAACCTAGGTCTAAAATGCATGGACATGCATGGTAAAATAAACCAAACCTAACAACTAATATATGCATGGCAATAACACAAACACAAGGCATGCTTAAACCAAAAACTCAACCAAATATCATGCAAATGCCAACCTATCAACTAACATAGCAAAAATGCAACACACAATGCAAAATAACATGGTAGCCGAATGGCCTAAGGTCCCAAACAAGCATGGAATTTTCACAAACACTTGATATACTAACATGCTCAACTAAAATATAACACTCAAATCATGCAAACACAAAGTAGAGATATTAAAACTAACAAGCATTTTCACAAACACTTGATATACTAACATGCTCAACTAAAATATAACACTCAAATCATGCAAATACAAAGTAGAGGTATTAAAACTAACAAGCATTTTCACAAACACTTGATATACTAAATATAAAACATCAACAAATTTAAACATTATGAAAACAGAAAATTAAAAATGCAAGAATATGATAATAAACTCATAAATGGTAACAAACAAGCATCCAAATTAAAGCAAACTTCAAGTATATTTAGTAGATGAAGATTTAAAGCATCAAGACTAAAAAAATAAACAAAATAACATGATAAATCAAGGCAAAACAGCAACTATATAAAAAAAAATCTGGGCCATTCGGCATGGTAAAAAAATAAGAAAAAAAAATGTAAGAACTTGTTTAAGAAAAAGATGAAGAAAGAACTTAAAAAGAACATAAAAAACATTTATTTAAAAAGAAAACTCACCAAATAATAATCAAAAACAGCAAAAACAAGAATGGAAAATCAAGAAACTACAAGAGTTGGTGCTAAAAGCAACCTCAAGAAGCGATCTTTCAAGCTTTTTCTCTTTAAACTTTCGTTTCTTTTCTAAAATTTTCTTTTTTGATTTCAAACAAGGAGAGAAAACTAAGCAAAAACTAAGAAGAATTCTAAAAATGAAGTCCTGAAAATAAAAAATCAGAATCCTCCCTATAGTGCTGGCAGAATTTTACCTCTCTCCTCCCTAGGATGTTGTCATTTTGATTCCAACGAATTTTCATCCAAGGGCTAGTGATTCAAGGTGAAAAATTATGAAATTATCACCCTTAGATTAGGCCATCAGCTGTCCATAATTACAGCTATTCAAGAATAATGTTGACACTCTCCCTCTTCATGCATTGGCCCATGTGGCTTATTTGCAATGGCTTGATAAAAAAAAAATCACTAACTCTTAATTCTTGGCCTTTTGATTGAAAAATCAGAAGCTTCTTCCCTCCTTTGGGCCTTAGCAGGCCAGCACTCTCTTTTTCGCCCAAGTTTGATTTTTTTGAAAGGCAAGAAAAGCCATTTTCGGTTGCTTGGGTAAAATGACTGTTTTGCCCCCCGGATGCAAATAAATGGAAAACGGACTCCAAATTCAAATTTTATTTTTTAATACTTTCAAAATAATAAAATATTGAATTCTGGAAGTTTTCAAAAATTTTTGAGTCCGTTTGCTATTTATGTGGATTTTTTCTTCCAAAAATGCCCTTTTATACCCTTACATTTTACCATTTTTTAAACGATCTCCAAATCAAGATTTTTCTTCACCAATATCTTCCAAATAATTTAAAAGTATGATCTAGAAGTTTTCATAATTTTTGGAACTCATTTGGTATTTTTTCGGGATTTAGCTGCTTGAATTACTACATAGGAGGCTCAGGATTTGGCCATTTTGCAAACGAACTGCGAATCAAGATTTTCTTTTGCCAATCTCTTCCAAATAATTTAAAAATAATATTTACAAAATTTCAGAATTTTTGGAGTCCATTTGCTATTTTTCTAGGAGTTATCTTCTTGAATTACTACATAAGAGACCCGGGATTTGGCCATTTTGCAAACGAACTCCGAATCAAGATTTTCTTTTGCCAATATCTTCAAAATGATTTAAGAATGAGATTTGAAAATTTTTAGAATTTTTGAAGCTCATTTTCTATTTTTCCCAAATTTTCCAATTTTGCCATTTTGCCTCCAAAACTCGGTTTTGCTCAAAACAAGTCCGATTTTCAGATTTTCTTCAAATTGAGCCTTGGGCTATCCCTTTTTAATCATTACTCATCCATTAGGGGCTTTGTTCTTACCAAGTCAGGCAATTTCTGTAATTCTTCCCGATTTCACCGAAATCCACCAAAAACCCTAATTCTCGGTTTTCTCCCGGATTGACTTTTTTTCAGTTTTTCTCTCAAGTGGCTTCTCCATTACCCGTAGTCAATGCTTATATTTCATTTGGAACCTTCAATTTTGACCAATTCGATCGTTTAAGCACTTTTCCCCAAATTTCCCGGATTAAGGTTTTTATTTTTTACTAAATCTCCAAATCCCAACTTCCGCACTCCATATCTTTTGATGTAGACCTCGGATTATCGAAATGCTTTCGCCATTTTTCAATTGAACTTCAAATCTTGATTTTGAAAGTGGGTTGACTTTTTTAGTAGTTAACTTTCTGGGGTTGACTTTTTTGGGGTTGACTTTTTTGGGGTTGACTTTTTTCGAGTTTGACTTTTTATGCTCGCCCTCTTAAACTAAGTCTCAGAGTACCACCTGTAGGATTAAAAAAATCTTTTTACATTCTGAAACATCAATTTAGGAAGAAAACATACTTGTTTTAGTGGTCCGGACAAAATTAGGTGTTTACAGCTGCCCCTCTTTGGCTATTGCTGAGAATCAAGAATCAGGCAAAGATAAACCAACACTAATTTTGTACGGTTAGTGAAATCACTTGTGAAGGAAAGGGAAAGGGGTTTTCTTTTTCATTTTTTTCAATTTTTTTTTTTTGGAAAAGCTGTAAATTGAAGATTTTGTCTTTAAATTGAATTCCCTGACTAATCAAGGCTCAACCCGTCTTAAGGAATCAAGTTCGATTTGCAAGAGAAGAAAAGACCTCGACGATGGTCTCGGGGTCTTATCCTGTCTTGTGCTAACCTTACCGGCATGGGTGAAATCGAAAATTGAAAAAGACCTGGATGAAACCAGGGAATTGAAGGCATGGGCGAAACCATAAATTTGAAAATGATCTAGATGAAACCAAGGAATTTGAAGGCATAGGTGAAACCATGAAATTTGAAATAGATCTGGATGAAACCAGAAATTGAAATGCATGGATGAAACCAAAAATTTGAAAAAGATCTGGATGAAACCAGAGGTTTAAGGCATGGGTGAAACCATAAAATTGAAAGAGATCTAGATGAAACCAAGGAAATTGAAATGCATGGATGAAACCATAAAATTGAAAGAGATCTGGATGAAACCAAGGAAATTGAAGGCATGGGTGAAACCATAAATTTGAAAATGATATGGATGAAACCAGGGAATTGAAGGCATGGGTGAAACCATAAAATTGAAAGAGATCTGGATGAAACCAGAGGTTAAAGTCATGGGTGAAACCATAAAATTGAAAGAGATCTGGATGAAACCAGGGAATTAAAGGCATGGGTGAAACCATAAAATTGAAAGAGATCTGGATGAAACCAAGGAAATTGAAGGCATGGGTGAAACCATAAAATTGAAAGAGATCTGGATGAAACCAAAGAAATTTAAATGCATGGATGAAACCATAAAATTGAAAGAGATCTGGATGAAACCAAGGAAATTGAAGGCATGGGTGAAACCATAAAATTGAAAGAGATCTGGATGAAACCAAGGAAATTGAAGGCATGGGTGAAACTAAAAATTGAAAGAGATTTGGATGAAAACAAGGAAATTGAAATGCATGGGTGAAACCATAAAATTGAAAGAGATCTGGATGAAACCAAGGAAATTGAAGGCATGGGTGAAACCATAAAATTGAAAGAGATCTGGATGAAACCAAGGAAATTGAAGGCATGGGATGAAACCAGGGAATTGAAGGCATGGGTGAAACCATAAAATTGAAAGAGATCTGGATGAAACCAGAGGTTAAAGTCATGGGTGAAACCATAAAATTGAAAGAGATCTGGATGAAACCAGGGATTTGAAGGCATGGGTGAAACCATAAAATTGAAAGAGATCTGGATGAAACCAAGGAAATTGAAGGCATGGGTGAAACCATAAAATTGAAAGAGATCTAGATAAAACCAAAGAAATTGAAATGCATGGATGAAACCATAAAATTGAAAGAGATCTGGATGAAACCAAGGAAATTGAAGGCATGGGTGAAACCATAAAATTGAAAGAGATCTGGATGAAACCAAGGAAATTGAAGGCATGGGTGAAACCATAAAATTGAAAGAGATCTGGATGAAACCAAGGAAATTGAAATGCATGGGTGAAACCATAAAATTGAAAGAGATCTGGATGAAACCAAGGAAATTGAAGGCATGGGTGAAACCATAAAATTGAAAGAGATCTGGATGAAACCAAGGATATTGAAGGCATGGGTGAAACCATAAAATTGAAAGAGATCTGGATGAAACCAAGGAAATTGAAATGCATGGATGAAACCAAAAATTTGAAAAAGATCTGGATGAAACCAGAGGTTAAAGGCATGGGTGAAACCATAAAATTAAAAGAAATCTGGATGAGACCAAAGAAATTGAAATGCATGGATGAAACCAAACATTTGAAAAAGATCTGGATATTAACCCGAAGGATTTGAGAGAGGATGCAAATGCTTCATGGTGTAAATGCAAATATCTTGGATTGATGCAAATGCTTCTAAATGCAGATACAAATGTCCCTACGAATCATATTAATGTGAGTGGTTCATGAATGGTGTAATTGCAGCTACAATGAAGATACAATGGTCCTAGAAATGATGCACTTGCTTGAAATGATGCGAATGCAAATGCTCATAGAATAGTGCAAATACGAATACTCATGAATTATGCAAATGTTTGCTGACACGGTGCAGATGTGAAGTTTAATAAATAGATGAATGCTCATGAGTGATGCAAATGCCCCTAATCACTTTTCTAGATTTTGACTCAACCTTTCCAATTCATTTTTCCCCTTCAAATCAGAGTATATCTTCATTTCATTTTTCAACCTTTGGCTATTCACTTTGCCCCAACAGTTTTCAAACTCTTGTTGACAGTAGTCTGCTTGTTGAGTTTTATTTCTTCTTCTCATATTTGGAAGTCAAGGTTAACCCTAATAGTTCCATACCTTTGAGTTAGAAAAAACCTTATCTCATGTTAACATAAAAAATGGGTATATCAAAAATATTTTTTATTTTCCTTTTTTGAAAAACAATTTTGCTTTTTTAATGAAAACTTCTGAGTCAAAAATTTTAACCCCACAGTATGTAATGTACAAATCTTTTGAAGACTGATGATCATGGTTAGAAATTTTCCTAAGTGTCAAATTGGGTTTTTCAAATTGAATTGACAAGGCTTGGTACAACATGATTTTGGTTTTTTTCACGAAAGCTTCACAACAAAAAATTTATGTCCTTTCTAGGCTCACAAATGGAACAGATTTTATAAATCATGAATTCAATGAGAACCAAACAAATTCAACTTTATTTTAGTTTCCATATCAAGGTATTTTGACAAGCGTCAAGATTGGCTGGGATGTTTAAACTGGAAAGTTGATTTAGGAAAAAAAATTTAGTTTTTGAAATCAATCATCCAAATGAGAGTTGACAATTTGGGAGGTTCAGGAATTCCTAGATGTTTCTCGATGACCACTTCTTTAAGATGATGTTTTCTTTTATGGTATCGGCACTATCATAGATGGCATCGGAAATTCCCATTTTACCCTAGACCGCCCGTTTTTGGGTTTTTGCCCTAGAGTCCCATTCTCTCCAATTTGTTCTTTTTTATTATTTTTCATTGTTTTCACATTCATTTGAGAATTCTAAATTCTTCCTTAGTGAAATGATAATTCGATGAGATGGGATAAAATCTGAGGAAAAACCCTTCAAGTTAAATATTCATGCTTGATCAAAATGGACTTTTAAAGCACGTAATGTAGGCCATGGCTCAGGGTTCAAAAAGAAAGGATAAATAGACCCAAAATATGTGTTTGAGGGTAATCAAATCAAAGGATCATTTCTTGAGGAGAATTCTTTTTGAAGTGTTTGTCCCTTCTTGGACATTTCTTTCCTTTTTACTTTTGTTTTTTTTCTTCTTTGCTTTTGGCTTTCATTGGCCATACTTTTTCACACACTTTTTTTTGTTCTTGACTTCCATTTCGCCATCTTTTCCTTTTCTTTTTCTTTGACAGAGTGAGCCCGTATTCATTCGGTGCTCTATTTGCTTTGTATCTGTCTTTGAGCTAGGACTCATTTTTCTGTGATCTTTGAGAAGATCTTTTCTCTTATTTTCCCTTTAGTGTAGAGGGTAATCCTTGATCAGGGTTTAAAGAAAAAAAGATTCTTTCGGCTCAAAAGGGGTGACTATGGATAATTTCTTTTTGTGCGAAAGTGATATGAAAGATGGCCATTTCTCATGTCAAGCACGAATATTCACATTAAAAAGCAATCCCCAGGGGAAATAGATATTCAGAATTTTATTTTGCACTTTGGAATCATCCGAATTCTCATATGCATGATATCACCAAAAAAAAAATTTCATTTTTCATTTTTATCGCATGCCCCAATGATTCATGCGTTAGTCCATCCTTATTCACCATGTATCCATCATTTCCACATATGATGCCCCAGTTTGATTAACCATGAGAATTTGTATCAACGAGGAACATAACAAGTCTAGGTCTGTACTGAAAAGACTGAATTTCAAATCTGAGTTCTTTGAAGAGACAAGGAAAATATGACCCAAAAACGGGTTTTCTCTGGGACAAGGGATAATCTAGTTTAATCATTGTGCCCCAGGGTGTCAATCATTAAGTGATGTCTGGGCAATTAGTGTTTTGTGGTTTATTGAAAATGACATGAATGGTTTTGGCACAACTTTGACACAGACCAAATTACCATGATCTAAATTCTTGAAAGAAAGTCACATTTGTTTGAATTTCAAGGAGTTCGAATTTTTTTTGAAAAGTTCGTTCATTTGTTCATAACCTAGACTAGGATCTACATCTTTGCTTATTCTATGATGATAATGGTTTTATGAAGTTCAATCATTCATATTCCTTGAAGCATTAGGTCTTTCAAGTGTTCTTGGTTTAAGAGATTTAGGCTTAGGAAAACCTAAAAGAGAGGGGAGAAGGTATTGGGTCATTTGTAACAATGATCATCAATATTCTTGAGACTATCCATTATTAAAACTTCCTTAATGCCCCTTTTTCTTTTCTGTTTTTTTTTTTTTTTTTTTTTTTTTTTTTTGCAAATGCCAATTATTGTTAAAACACACACAAACACAAAGCATTTAAACATCAAAATTCATTTAATTCTTATGAATGTCGACATGAGACAAGTGTTTTCATCATAAGGTCTGAAATGCATAAAAACTTCCCATTGACATGTTCTCCCTAATTCAAACTGGCTATTGCTCGGTACTCTTTTCGACCTTTCCATCTTCTTCCCTTATTATGACATCCATAATGGTCTCATCATTCCCATTCAGCAGATTCTCCATGCTGTCTGTCCTTTGTTTCTTCCCCATACCTAACTGTCCTTTATTGATGAGCGCTTGAACCTTCCACTTCAGACATAAGCAAATTTCTGTGGAATGTCCCTGAATCCCAGAATAATAATCACAATATGCATTCTCGTCAAACAAGCTTGGATATGGGGGTTGGATAGGCTCCACTAGAACTTTAGTGAGGAGTTGCTCTTCAACCAACTAGGGCAATAGTTCAGAGTAAGACATGGGGAGTGACTCAAACTGATCTCTTTTTCGGATATTCTTCAATCTCCTTTGACTGACAAAAGGTTGAAAATTTACTGGATTCTGAGAGGCCATTGGGTATAAGTATGAACCCTGGGGTACATAATTCATAGAAGGACAGGGTGGTGGGTATGAAGTAGCCAGAACATACGGGGCAAAGTCTCCCATGGCTTGGACATCTTTCTCTTTCTTTTTGAGCAACCCGTTTCTCTCTGCATTAAATATTTTACCTCCTTCGAGTTTCTCGGCCTTGATTGCATTTTCAATCATTTCCCCGCAGATTACGATATACGAAAAATTCTTCGTGGTGTTGCCAACAAGTCTATCATAGTATGGGGCCTGAATTGTATTCACAAAAAGGACAGTGGTTTCCTTCTGAGTTAAAGGCGGTTGTACTTGGGTGGCCATGTTCCTCCACCTCTGAGCATACTCTTTGAAGCTCTCAGTAACCTTTTTCTCCATATTCTGCAAGGTGAGATGGTCAGGTGTCATGTCGGTCACATGCTTGTACTGGTTTAGAAAAGCCCTAGCCAAATCATTCCAAGAGCGAATACGATCCTTGCTCAACTGACTATACCACCTAATTGGGGACCTGCTGAGGCTACCCTGAAAGTAGTGGATCAAAAGCTTATCATTATCTATATAGCTTGTCATCTTTTGGCAGAACATAGTGATATGGGCTGACGGATCAGTCGTCCTATCATATTTCACAGAATCAGGGAACTTGAATTTAGGAGGGATGACTAAATCGAAGACCAAGCATCGTTCTTTCGCCTCCACACTCCCGAATACGTCTGTATTTTCTACTGCCCGGAGCCTTTCATCTAGCAACTGATATTTCCCTTGGGAATTTGCCAACCCTACCTCATTAACCATTTTCAACTTTGCCTGTTCAGCTGGATCATCTGAATTTAAGTCATTGACGGGGTTAACTGTTTTTTGGGCATCCATCATTACGACCTCATTCTGACCCTTTTGTGCCTCTAACTCTTCTCTGGCGGCCAAGTTTTCAGTGTGTCCCTTGATTACGGTGGATATTAGCTCCATCAATTTATCATCTGATCTTTAGATTCTGCTTGAGACTTTGCCAGCTGTTCTCGCAATTCTTTCTTGCCGCTTATTTTCAAAGTCTAGTCAGAGCCAGATACATGGAATAGGGTAAGTTGCCCAGACGGGTATAAATAACTCTCAGGGGCTGGCCAACAGTACGTTCTACATGTTCTCTCTCTTTCTCTCAGCTGGTTTTACTACTACACTCTCCCCTTCAAATACTGACTTCAGCATTGGAGCATGCCCCTGAGATCAACCTCCGCACCCTCTGACCTCTTCCTTGTTCACAGGACCTCAGACCACCAGGATCACCACCTCGATAGAATGAGACATCAACATTTGGCAACGTTTGTGGGAACGGCAGCCATGTCTTTATCACCATCTCAGCAAACCACCCCAGTTGGAGGGCTAAGCACCAACACTCCTAATACCAACCTCCCCATACCTTCAGTCATAGGCAGTTAGCAATCCCCACCCCCAAGAACCCCCCTCCATCTACCGAGACCCAGCTCCAGCCACCAAACACCCTCACTACATAACTTCTGGTTCTAGCAATCGTATTTCCCCCACAACTACTACCAAACACACTATCCTGGCCACCCAGCAAGGCCAACACCAGGCCGAGGCATGCAAACCTCACACCACCCAGTGGAAACACAATCCAGTGTCATGGGATACAAAACATAACTCTCACACCCGATGCCACACTCTCACAAGATAGCTAAGGGCTGAGACTACCTCCGTTACTGCCCCTAACACCCATTGTTGGATTCAGCCTCATGCTCAAACATTAATTGAATTAAAGAAGAACATGAACGCAGTGAAATAAATAAACAAAGAGATAGCCAAATCTTCAAGGATCATGCTTGTAAAATTTTAATGCAATCTAGCAATTACAAAGCATGCATATGATTAAGAATCATACCTTAACTCAAAGATCTAGTAATCTTGAGTTTCCAAACAGGCCATGCATCTTGAACACCAAGAAAGAATCCCAAAACTTTAAGCCACCAAAGTGTTGGGCCTCTAACGATCATCCACATAAGATGATGAAAAAAACCTTCTTCAAGGTAGGAATGGACTCCTTTCGAAATCCATGCTAGTGGTTTAGGTTTCATAAACCTCTCCCAAACAAGAACAAGAATGAAGAAAATGTTTTTCCACTTTCACAGGGTTTGGTGCGGTAACCAAGAAGAAAGATCTTGATCTTCTTTCTTTTCAATCTAATAGTTCTACCTTCCATAGGGTTTGGAGCATAAACCAAAGGAAAGATCTTGATCTTCTTTCTTTTCACTCTAAGCATTTGCTCTCTTGAGAGAAACTTTTTCTCTCTATCAATCCACTAAAAGGCAAGGAGAAAGAATTAAATCAAGAAAACACCAAAGCATAAGCACGTGTAATGTGCGGCCAACCATACGAAAGATTACGCCTATGTTTGTTTATATAGGGGGCGGCAGGACTGCAGGGTTTAGGATTATAACATCACTTTAATGTTATTTGCTCTTAAGTCCCTCCACTTAATTGAACTATTCAATTAAGTCCTTATTGATTAAATTATCAATTTAATCAATTAGGTTCATTCCATTTTAATCTTTTAATTTACCTTTAATGTGTATGACCCATTAAGCTTCGAACATGTTGGCAATGAATATAAATTATAATCAAAAAATAATTAATTCACATTCATAAATCATGAGCGAACTCTAGCAAGCCATCATGACCATCCAAATATTAGAGAGTCAAGTTAGTCTCGACATAACCTTACAATTGTTGGTGTAAGCCCTACAAGCCAATCTAGTTGGGCTTGTAAGACACTATTTATATATTCACGTATTACACATTATAATTTATTAATTATAATTGAGGTATTTCTTTATCCATAAGTTTTGTTATAATTGTTATAAATCACTTGTGAAGATAAAGCCCATGAGGCACAATGGCATTGCAAAGGAATTGTAAGGTGTTACAATTATGAGGATCCTTATGCATCAATGTCGTCTTTCTAAAACTGTTCCTAGTCATTGTATTGTCAAGACAGGGCATTGATAATGCTCAAAGACTGGCATATGTTAAGCCTTCATGCACTTGATGCATGCAACTGTTCTCATAGGTTGAAAGTATAGAGATACTTGGGCATAACATATGGGTGCTTGTTAGTTGAACAAGTTCACTGAACATGACCCGCTATGGGAGTTCCATTTGGTATTTCACTCAAGTGTCTATGGTAAATACTCTCATGTGTTAATAGTGTAAGTAATCCTTTGACTTGTGACACCAAGTCACCTTGTATGTGAACTATCATACTTAGATTTCATCACGAACGGGTCCCAATCACGATGATGCTTATGGTAGGGTGTTATTGGGTATGACATGAAGCATACGAAGATGAATGAGTGTTCTAGAGAGGATTCATCACCCTAAGTGATTAAGGGGACATATCTCACATGTATCTGGCTTATATTAACTTATGGAAGTCCTTGGCCAAGGCAATACTTAAGGAGTTAATATTAAAGCTACAGATCTAATATGGAATGTGATTAAGAGTAGACACTGAACCATGCTCTTTCCTATACCGAGATATTTGATGAAAGGATCGAATTACACAGACATATTGTACACGAAAGGCTAGTCGAAGCTTGATGATTCTCTTGCCATTTGGGTGGTCATGATGCATTGCTAGATGCCGCTCATGATCTATATATATAAATAGAAAATTCTTAATTGAATTAATTATATTTATTGCCAACATGTTAAGGGCCTAATGGATCACACACAAAATGTGATTAATGAAATTAAAAAGAGATTGGGCCAGATTAAATATTCATTAAGTGTTGTGGGTTTATCATGAATATTTAATAATATGTATAAGGGCTTTAGTGCAGTTAGTCCAATAGTTGGCATACACTAAACCTAGTTATATATATGCTTATGTTGTTGCCACCTCGCCCCTAAGGATAACCTAAACTGGCGCCTCTCACACTAAGAAGTGAGGTTCGGCCGAATAGCTAGAGAGAAAGGAGCATTCGATTCTTTTTGTTTCTTTAGGCTAACTAAGGTAGAGGAGGAAGGTTTTTCACAACCTAGACTACTAGCATCGTTTTGGAAAAACATAATCTCAACATTGCGAAGGTTTTCAGATCACCTGTGTGGATTACTGTTAGAGGTCGGACAGTTGGACGGCTTTGGTTTTCGACAAGCGAGCTTTGTGTACAAGAAGAAGAATATCAAGAATCTGTCTTGAGGATTCACAATCTTCAAAATAAAGGTATGAGATTTTGATTGTTATCTGTTCTTGACAGCCTGGTCATTTTGAATTCATAGGCAAATCCTTGGAGGGATTCAGTTTTCTCTATGTTTTATTTTATTCTGCTGCGTTGTATGTTTAACTTGTTGATTAAATTATACATTATCTCTGTTTAAGCATGAGACGAATCCCAACAGTGGTATCAGAGCCTTGCTTATGTTATTTCTATATGATCTATGCTTTGATTGTTACCTTTAACAAAATTGTTTTGTTCTTTGAATTGTTTTGATCCGAATGTCACTAACCAAAATTGTCAAAATTTGCACTTGTAGTGTTTTGGTGAAGGCAGCAGTTAATCATAGTGAATTTTTGTTGATTAATTGGTTTAAAATTTTTTTAAACTGATTAATGTAGCTAGCGAAAGTTTGGCAGAAATTAAGAATTGTTTTGCCTGCTTTGCGCAAATTTGATGATTTTAGTGAGAAAAACTTATAGATTTTTCTTGGCTGATTTTCAATGAGATTAGAATAAATGTTTGTTATTTTCTTTGAATTAAATTATGGATCAATATAATCATTGAATGGTAACTAGAGATTAAAGCATGATTTATATGTTCATAAATTGTTTGTGAATGTATGGGATGATTATGGACTTAGACCCAATATGATTGTGGATGGTTGAATTTATTTTTATGGTTTTTATTAAATTAAATAGGGACTGCGTGCCCTGCCTTATCTCTCATTTTCTAGAGCTGTAAAAATTCTTTCCTCACCTAATTCCCCTCAAATGTAACTTGAGGTTTCTTTATTACAAATGTAATTAGTTACATCAAAGTGTAAAATTAGGATTAGCTAGGACTAATTTTTGTAACTTGAAGATGGAGATCAATGGCGCCATGAAGATAAGGAGATTACAAGCAAGCTTTGAAGACTATATATGTAATCACCTAGGAATTTGACCAACTAATTTCCTTTGATGGCTCAAGGAAAGATTAGAAAAGTCCATAATCATCCAAATAGAAAGCATGCTATAGATTTATTTTATGCGATATTATAAATGCTATGAATGTTTGATATGATGAGACTTATAAATAACAAGGAAATCCCTCTTTATAATATTGAGTCACATGTTTCGCATGATAAAGTTGCCTTCCATCATCATAACAAGATAACCAGAGTTCTTCCAGTAGGAGGCTTATTGAGTCACTCAGAGTCAAACTACTGTACCATGTTGTACGGATGCGTAAAACTTGACCGCATGGTGTTAGAGGCATAGTTAGGCGAAGTACATATGATGTGCTTAGACAAAGAGTTGTCACCTAACTGATCTGGGAGTTGCATAGAGATGCAATTGAAAAGCTATGTTATCTACCCAACTAGGCTTGTTGTAATTTGTTGGGGCACTCAAGGTTGCAACAAGTTGAAAGAGATCCCAGCCCACTAGAAATACCTTGATGAGATTTTTGAATAATAGTAAGGGCTATTATCTCGAAAAATTAGTGGGAGAACCAATAAGAGATTTAATACCTCATCTTGAATTGGTATAAATGCATGGATATAACTGATATATACTTTTTCCATATTAGGTTGTAGAAAATGGTTAATACTTTAACTGCACTGCGTGGCATTATGAATGCCATTAGTCCAAAATGTTTGGATTGGTACAAAAGATTGAGAAGCGTTCTCAATGAAAGAATGGTTGCTCACTTGACAAGTCAAGAATAACTTATAGAAGTTTCTGGGTTGACTGTGTTTGTGATTGAACTGAATCTTTCTACTGTTAAATCTAATTCTTGGATAATTGATTCAGGATGCGGTTCACATCTATGTAATGACATAAGGATGTTGAAAGGAAGTAGAAAGTTGAGCAAAGATGAAGTAGTTCTAAGAGTAGGCAATGGTGCAAAAGTTGCAACATTGGCCGTTGGAACATGTACTTTATCTTTGCCGTCTGGCATGAAATTGGAACTGAAAGATTGTTACTTTGTTCCAGTATTGTCTAGAAACATCATTTCGATTTCATACCTCAGTATTAATGATGGTTTCGAGATAAGAATGAAGGGCAATAGTTGCTCCATCATTCTTAACGACATTCACTATGGACCGGCAACATTACATAATGGATTATATGTTTTGGATCCAGAGATGCCTGTGTTCAATATAAATGTCAAGAAAGCAACAAAGGATGATCCAAGTGAGACTTACATCTGGCACTGTAGACTTGTTCATATCAATGAGACAAGGATTTCCAAATTGCATAAACATGGTTATTTGAAACCCTTTGATTATGAATCATATGGGACTTGTGAATGTTGTCTCCTTTGTAAGATGACCAAGACTCCCTTTACAGGAAAAGGTGAAAGCTGGTGTTTTATTGGGCTTAATACATTTAGATGTATGTGGGCCACTAAACACAGCTTCTAGAGGTAATTACTCATACTTCATAACCTTTATCGATGATCATTCTAGATATGGTTATGTGTATCTGATGAGTTACAAGTCTGAAGCTTTTGAAAAGTTCAAAGAGTTCAGAGCTGAAGTAGAGAAACAGACTGGGAAAATATTCTAGCTCTTAGATCGGATCAAGGAGCAGAATATTTAACCCATGATTTCTTGGATCATTTGACGAAAAATGGAATTCTGTCGCAATGGACTCAACCTGGAACTCCTCAGCATAACAGAGTATCCGAGAGGAGAAATCTAACCTTGTTGGACATGGTTCGGTCCATGATATCTAAGGCTGACCTTCCGATATCCTTTTGGGGATATACCTTAGAAACTGCAGCTTACCTTCTAAATAGGGTTCTAAGCAAATTGGTAAATAAGGTACCATATGAGATGTGGTATGGCAAGAAGCCATACTTATCTAAAGATTTGGGGATGTACTACTTATGTGAAGCAAGTACCTTCTGATAAGCTGGGAGCTAGATCAGAAAAATGTAAGTTTGTGGAATATCCTAAAAAGACTGTTGGATATTACTTTTACAGTCCTACTGATCAAAAGGTGTTTGTTTCAAAACACACTGCCTTTCTAGAGAAAGAGTTTCTACTCGAAGGATTCAATGGGAGTAAAATAGAACTTGAAGAAGTTCAAGAACCACAACCTAACATTCCCTCAGAACTTGAGCCATCGATCGAGGCATTAGATGCTCGGACTGATGCTCAAGAAACACAAGTGCTCCGAATGTCTAGTGAGGATAGACATGATTCAGTGAAATATGGTTTTCTACTGAAATGTGATGCGTTGCATATTGATTAACGCAAGCATCTGGGAGCTGGAACATCAGAATTGATGAAACAATCCAAGGATATGGGTTTATCTATAATATTGATGATCCATGTGTTTATAAGAAGGTAAATAGACAGGCGGTTGTTTTCCTAATGCTACATGTCGACGACATATTGCTTATAGGAAATGTTGTACCTTTGCTACAGACGACTGAGGCCTGGCTATCCAAACAATTCTCCATGATGGATTTGGGAGAAGCAGCATTTATTCTGGGAATTGAGATCTATAGATATAGATCGAAAAGGCTGCTTGGATTCTCCCAGTCCAATAACATAGACAAGATGCTAAAAGGTTTAGCATGGATACCTCCGAAAAGAGGTAACTTGCCTATGTTGTATAGCATACATCTCTCGAAAGAGATGTGTCCTAAAATATTAGATGAAAGGACACGGGTCGATAGGATTTCATATGCTTTGGCAATTGGGTCTATCATGTATACTATGTTATGCACTAGACTAGATGTATCATACGCTCTGACTGTCATGAGCAGATACAAAAGGGAAATCCTGGTGAAAGTCACTGGATTGATGTAAAGAATATCCTTAAGTACTTGAGAAGCATTAGGGATACTTTCTTAGTCTATGGAGGGGATGAACTCTAAGTTAGGGGTTATACAGATGCTGACTTCTAATCTGATTAGGATGACAGTAAATCACAGAGTAATTATATATTTACCTTGAATATTGGTGCAGTCAGTTTGAAAGGTTCCAAAGTAGAAATGACTGTAGATTCTACAACCAAAGTCGAGTATATCTCCTCATTTGAGGCAACGGCGGAGGTTGTTTGGATAAAAAAGTTCATTAAAGAACTTGGATGGTTCCGAGCATTGTTGATCCAGTACCACTTTACTGTGATAACAATGGAGCCATAGCGCAAGCTAAGGAACCAAGGTCTCATCGTAGATCTATACATATATTACGACAGTTTCACCTGATTAGTGTAATCATTGAAAGAGGTGATATTAATATGAAAAAGGTTATTGACTAAGGATTTTTGTCCCAGCAGAAACATAATTGTCACATGGAAGGACATGGGCTTAAGTACATGGGTGATTGGCTTTAGTGCTAGTGGGAGTTTGTTGGTGTAACCCTACATGCCAATTTAGTTGGGCTTGTAAGACACTACTTATATATTCATGTATTGTGCATTATAGTTTATTAATTATAATTGAGGTATTTCTTTATCCATAAGTTTTGTTATAATTGTTATAAATCACTTGTGAAGATAAAGCCCATGAGACACAATGGCATTGCAAAGGAATTGTAAGTTGTTACAATTACGAGGATCCTTATGCATCAATGCCATGTTTCAAAAACTGTTCGTAGTCATTGTATTGTCAAGACAGGGCATTGAAAATGCTCAAAGACTGGCATATGTTAAGTCTTCATGCACTTGATGCATGCAACCGGTCTCATAGGTTGAAAGTATAGAGATACTTGGGGATAACATATGGGTGCTTGTTAGTTGAACAAGTTCACTGAACTTGACCCGCTATGAGAGTTCCATTTGGTATTTCACTCAAGTGTCTATGGTAAATACTCTCATGTGTCAATAGTGTAAGTAATCCTTTGACTTGTGATACCAGGTCATCTTGAATGTGAATTGTCATACTTAGGTTTCATCACGAACGAGTCCCAATCACGAGAATGCTTATGGTAGGGTGTTATTGGGTACGACATAAAGCATACGAATATGAATGAGTGGTCCAGAGAGGATTTATCACCCCAAGTGATTAAGGGGACATATCTCACATGTATCTGGCTTATATTAACTTATGGAAGTCCTTGGCCAAGGCAATACTTAAGGAGTTAATATTAAAGATGCAGATCTAATATGGAATGGGATTAAGAGTAGACACTGAACCATGCTCTTTCCTATCCCGGGATATTTGATGAAGGGATCGAATTACACAGATATATTGTACACGAAAGGCTAGTTGAAGCTTGATGACTCTCTTGGCATTTGGGTGGTCATGATGTATTGCTAGATGCCACTCATGATCTATAAATATAAATAGGAAATTCTTAATTGAATTAATTATATTTATTGCCAACATGTTAAGGGCCTAATGGGTCACACACAAAAGGTGATTAATGAAATTAAAATGAGATTGGGCCAGATTAAATATTCATTAAGTATTGTGGGCTTATCATGAATATTTAATAATATGTATAAGGGCTTTAGTGCAGTTAGTCCAATAGTTGGCATACACTAAACCTAGTTATATATATGCTTATGTTGTTGTCGCCTCCCCTCTAAGGATAACCTAAATCGGCGCCTCTAACACTAAAATGTGAGGTTCGGCCGAATAGGTAGAGAGAAAGGAGAATTCGATTCTTCTTGTTTATTTAGGCTAGCTAAGGTAGAGGAGGAAGGTTTTTCATAACCTAGACTACTAGCATCGTCTTGGCAAAACATAATCTCAACCTTGCGAAGGTTTTCAAATCACCTGTGTAGATTACTGTTAGAGTTCGGATAATTGGACGGCTTTGGTTTTCGACAAGCAAGCTTTGTGTACAAGAACATCAAGAATCTGTCTTGAGGATTCGGCAATCTTCAAAATAGAGGTATGAGATTTTGATTGTTATCTGTTCTTGACAGCCTGATCTTTTTGAATTCATAGGCAGATCCTTGGAGGGATTCGATTTTCTCTATGTTTTATTTTATTCCGCTGCGTTGTATGTTTAACTTGTTGATTAAATTATACATTATCTTTGTTTGACCGTGAGCCGAATCCCAACAAAAATGTCCAGTCCATCAGTGTAATTTGTTCCTTTTACCAAATATCCCAAAAAGACCATAAGCATGGTGCAGTGTCTACTCATGTAATCAATCCATGTTAGTTCTTGCAACTTAAGGTTAACCTTTTGAACTTTAGAAAAAAGATTTCTCCTAAATTCATCTTGCTCTGACCAGAGACTTCATCAAGTTAACTAAAGTCTAGAACAAATGAGATATATCTCCTAATATCACTCGGAATGGTGAATCCTCTCTGGATCACTCATCCACCTTCGTATGCTTCATGTTATACCCAAAATCGCCCTACCCTAAGCATCCCCTTTTGGGACCCGTTCATGATGAAATCAAAGCATGACATTCCCCATACAAGATGACCTAGTATCACAAGCCAGAGGACTATTTACATGATTGACATGTGAGAACATTTCCATAGACACTAGAGTGATAATACCAAATGGAATTCTCACAGCGGGCCATGTTCAATGAACTTGTTCAATAGACAAGAACCTACATGTTATCCTAAGTATACCATATACTTCAACCCATGAGATTGGTTGCTTACTTCACAAGTAAGAAGACTTAACATGTACTAGTTTTTTAGTATTACAAATGCCCCTTCTTGGCAATACGATGACAAGGAACAATTTTAGGAAGGTGGCTTTGATGCATAAGGATTTCATAATTATAACTCTTTATAATTCCTTTGCAAGGCCTTTATGTTCCATGGGCTTCATCCAATTAGTACTTAATAACTGTTATTATTGTACCAATCATGAAGGAAAACCTTGTATCACTAAGGAATAGTGATGGGTTTGCATTATTAACTGTTTATTCCTTGTCCAATCTGATTGGCTCTAGGACATATACTAAATCTCCCAATTGCACTAAGCCAATCTTAACGCATCCAATGCCGAACTCTTTTGATTAGCAATTGTGTCTCTACTAGGACATAGCTTTAGTACATGTTGTGATAATATGCTTTAGCCATATGCTTTTGGTAATCCTGTTATCATAATCACAATACTTATCCGGATCACAATGAAACCCGATTCCTTATGGCTCATGTTGTTATTTTAACAACTAGGAATCTTTTAATTAGCTTAGTGAGCTATAGATCCAAATACTCCTTTTGCAGCCTTAAACAAAAGGTTTTTATTTTGACTTAGAATATAAATAATTAAGTCCTCTCTAATTTGGAACGTTTCCAAATAACTGATTTATTCACATAATGACCTTAAGTCACTTGTTGGATTCTCTATATGTTAAACTGATTTAATATTTTATCCAATCATTTGTTGCTAAATCCGTTAGATCTTAGCATTACTGTCGATTTACCTTTTAATCATCATTGTATATGATATACATTGTTTAATGACTAACTTGTATTACTCCCACTAACCCATAGGTGTGCAGATAAGATATCTCATCCTTTTGATAAATTCAACTCTTGAATGTTACAATCAAAACTGGATATCTCAATCCATTGTATAACAATGATCTATTAAGTAGACTTGTGTCTTATGAGTAATGCATTACAATGCATCCTACTTAATCATTATGTTTAGTAGACCCATCTCGTATGAGTAATGCATTATTATGCATCCTACTAAATCATTGTGCCTTTATGCATCCTATGCATGATTTCAGATTTTAACCTATGACTTTTTTTTTTAACTTTTAAAATGTCATAAAACTCCCACTGTTTCCTACTTGTGTAGAAACATTCAAAGTAAACTTATTTACTTTCCTATGGGATGTAAATCCAAAACTCTTTTGAATGCACATTTGTAATCTTAAAACTAAACATTTTATCTCACATACGAATGTTTGTTTTACCATTACAACTTGAAACCCTTTATAGGTTAGTGTTTCGGCAATCTCGGGTATTTGGAGCATCATGGACTTTTCTATGTCCTTACATAGTAATGTCCATTTAATTCATCTTATATGATTTTATTAGATAATCAATCAATTTAGTTTCAAGCAATTCTTTATTTAGATCATATCTTAGTAAGATTGCTCTTTAACTAAATTAGTTTCATAATCTGATTATGAAATTCCTTGAGCCAAAGCTCATCTAATTATCAAGTTTTGCATAAGATTTTCTTTGATTCATAATCAAAGAAACTACTAGTATCTATATACTTGAGCCTTGTACTTTTGACTTTAAACAATTAGTAATTTGATCATCTCTCATGCAAGTTTCTAAGTTATTATGAGTGTAATAAGACCATGATATGGAACAAATTCATAGGACTTTTCGGTTCATGCTTAGATGAATAGCTAAGCATCTAATGCTAGCAAAAACAAAATATCAATGATAATGTTTCTAAAACATTTATCATGACTAGGTTGCAAGCTTGATCAAGTATCAACTAAGGTTGCCACCTCCTTGGTCTTATCCTTTCACTTGTCCTTATCATTAGTTCCTTCTATATGTCATACATATATGTGAACTAACTCTATAGGTATCATATACCTAAGGTAGTGAAAATAAACTCATAATACCCGTGAAGTAAACTTCTCAAGTTTTTTAACCTTCATGGACCAAATATACTTCTTGCATTTAAGCCTCCAATGCCTTGCATTGCCACAATGATGGTATGTCCTTTTATCAATTTATTTCTTAATCTGATCATCCTTTCTTTGAAGAACTTTTCTTCTGTTATTTTTCCATGGTGGAAGAAACAAAATGGATGATCTTTGTAGTCTAATAAGCATATTTAACAACACCAATCGGTTCATGTTGTAATTCAACACGAATTGCAAATTGCTCTTAGACAGTGAAGAAAGAACTAAGTCCATACTTAGATTATGATCCATAAATCAACCAAGTTTCTCAAACTTGTTGATGCATCCAATAGCACATGATGCCTCATAGGCTACCTTCTACCATCTTTCATTGGAACAATTCCTTTGAGATGTTGAACTTCTCAATGCTAAGTACCTTATAGAACAATTCTTTAAGGACAAGGATCATTAAGGACATAGACCTTCATTTCAAATTCAACACAATCTTTATTGTGAAATTGATTAATAGAAATCGGTTTTATAGATTTTGCATCAAGTATGCAATTAAATGACTAGTTAATTTTCCATGACGATTTATATCCCATATAAACCAATGCATATACGTCATTTTTCAAATTTCATTCATTAAAACTAGGTTTTAGAGTTTAAATGATTGTTCTAACTATTTTATGAATATAGTAGCCCTCATCTACTATTCGAGAAATTTAACTCTTAAAATTCTTAGTGAGCTAGGACCCCTTTCATTTTTTCATGACCTTGAGTGACTCAACAAATTATGTATAAACTAATTAAGTAGGTAACTTAGCTTACCAAGTGCATCTCTATGCAACTCCTAAATTAGTTAGGGGACAACTCCTTGCCTAAATGCATCATATGCATTTCGCCTAACCATTGCCTCTAAATCTCATGTGATCATGTTTTATGCATCCGGATAACACAACATTTAGTTGAGTAAGACCCACCTTCTATAACTCAAACATGTTCATACAGTAGTTTGACCTTGAGTGACTCAACAGGCCTCCTACTGGAAGAACTCTGGTTATCTTGTTATGATGGTGGAAGGCAACTTTATCATCCGAAGCATGGACTCAATATTTTAATGAGGGATTTATTTCTGTCTTTAAGTTTCATTGCTTTGTTTGATAGATTGACATGCATAGCGTTTATTCAATTTGTATATCACATATATAAATTCAAAAATAAATCTATCACATGCAATCTACTACGATGATTATGGACTTTTCTATTCTAGTTTTCTTAAGCCATCAGGAAACTAGTTGGTCAAATTCCTAGGGATACCATACAAAGTCTTCATAAGTCTTGATGGTGATCATTTTGGTCCTTCCATCTTAGCTCTTTGGCTCCTTACATTGGAATTACATAAATTCTAATCTTAGCCTAAATCTAAATCTACAAAGCCTATTGTAGACACCTAATTTTGTCCGGACCACTAAAACAGATATGTTTTCTTCCTAAATTGATGTTTCAGAATGTAAAAAGATTTTTTTATCCTACAGGTGGTACTTCGAGACTTAGTTTAAGAGGGCGAGCATAAAAAGTCAAACTTGAAAAAAGTGAACCCCAGAAGAAGTCAACCCCGAAGAAGTCAACCCCAGAAAGTCAACTACTGAAAAAATCAACCCACTTTCAAAATCAAGATTTTAAGTTCAATTAAAAAATGATGAAAGAATTTTGATAATCCGAGGTTTACATTGAAAGATATGGAGTTCGAAAGTTGGGTTATGGAGATTTAGTATAAAGGAAACCCTAATTCGGGAAATTTGGGGAAAAATGCTTAAACGATCGAATTGGTCGAAACTGAAGGTTCCAAATGAAAGATAAGCACTGACTACGGGTAATGGAGAAGCCACTTGAAAGAAAAATTGAAAGAAAAGTCAATCCGGGAGAAAACCAAGAATTAGGGTTTTTGGTGGATTTCGATGAAATCGAGCAGAATTACAGAAATGGTCCGACTTGGTAAGACTAAAGCCCCCAAAGGATGAGGAATGATTTAAAAGGGATATCCCAAGGCTCATCTTGAAGAAAATCTAAAAATCGGACTTGTTTTGAGCAAAACCGTGTTTCGGAGGCAAAAGGGCAAAATTAGAAATTTTGGGAAAAATAGCAAATGGACTTCGAAAATTCTAAAAATTTTCAAATCTCATTATTAAATCATTTGGAGGAGATTGGAGAAAGAAAATCTTGATTCGGAGTTCGTTTGCACATTGGCCAAATCCCGGGGTCTCTAATATAGAAATTCAAGAAGAAAAATCCCGAAAAAATAGCAAATGAACTTCAAATCTTTTGAAAATTTGCAAATCTCATTTTTAAATTATTTGGAAGAGATTGGCGAAATAAAATCTTGATTCGGAGTTCGTTTTCAAAATGGCCAAATCCCGGGTCTCCTATGCAATAATTCAAAAAGATAAATCCCGAAAAAATAGCAAATGGACTCCAAAAATTCTGAAATTTTGCAAATCTCATTTTTAAATTATTTTGAAGAGATTGGAGAAACAAAATCTTGATTCGGAGTTCGTTTGCAAAATGGCCAAATCCCGAGCCCCTATGCAGTAATTCAAGAAGATAAGTCCCAAAAAAATACCAAATGAGTTCCAAAAATTATGAAAACTTCTAGATCACACTTTTAAATTATTTGGAAGAGATTGGTGAAGAAAAACCTTGATTTGGAGCTCGTTTAAAAAATGGTAAAATGTGGGGGCATAAAAGGGCATTTTTGGAAGAAAAATCCAAATAAATAGCAAACGGACTCGAAAAATTTTGAAAAATTCTAGAATTCAGTATTTTATTATTTTTAAAGTATTGAAAAAATAAAATTTCAATTTGGAGTTCGTTTGCCATTTATTTGCATTTGGGGGGCAAAATGGTCATTTTACCCAAGCAACCGAAAAGGGCTTCTTTTATCCTTTAAAAAAATCAGACTTGGGCTGGAAAAGAGAGTGCTGGCCTGCCAAGGCCCAAAGGAAGGAGGAAGCTTCTGATTTTTCAATCAAATGGCCAAGAATTAAGAGTTAGTTAGAGATTTTCTTGATCAAGCCATTGTGATTAAGCCACATAGGCCAATGCATGAAGAGGGAGAGTGTCAACATTATTCTTGAACAGCTGTAATTATGGACAGCTGATATGCTAATCTAAGGGTGATAATTTCATGATTTTTCACCTTGAATCACTAGCCCTTGGATGGAAATTGGTTGGAATCAAATGGGGGCTTTTCGGCCAGCACTAAAGGGGGGCAGATTTTCATTTCAGCTCACTTCATTTTTTCAGATTTCTTATTGTTTTGCTTAGTTTTTTCTCTCCTTGGTTGAAAGCAAAAAGAAAAAGTTTAGAAAAGAAAGGAAAGTTTGAAGAGATAAAGCTTGAAATATAGCTTCTTGAGGTTGCTTTTAGCACCAACTCTTGCACTTTCTTGATTTTCAATTCTTGTTTTTGCTATTTTGATTATTATTTGGTGAGTTTTCTTTTTAAATAAGTGTTTTTTTTTATGTTCTTCTTAAGTTCTTTTTTATCTCTTTCTTAAATAATTTTTACAAATTTTTTTTCTTATTGGCCGAATGGCCTACATTTTTTATTATTGTTGCTGTTTTTGCTTTAATTTATCATGTTATTTATGTTATTTTCTTTAATCTTGATGCTTTAAGTGTTCTTCTACTTCATATACTTGAAGTATGTTTTAATTTGGTTGCTTTGTTTGTTGCCATTTATGAGTTAAATATCATCTTCTTGCATTTTTAATTTTTTGTTTTCATAATGTTTAAATTTGTTGATGTTTTATATTTAGTATATCAAGTGTTTGTGAAAATGCTTGTTAGTTCTAATATCTATACTTTGTGTTTGCATGATTTGAGTGTTATATTTTAGTTGAGCATGTTAGTATATCAAGTGTTTGTGAAAATGCCATGCTTGTTGGAGCTTGAGGCCATTCGGCTACTCCATGTGTTATCTAGCATTATGTGTGCATTTTTGCTATGTTAGTTGATAGGTTAGCATTTGCATGATATTTGGTTGAGTTTTTGGTTTAAGCATGCCTTGTGTTTGTGATATTGCCATGCATATTTTAGATGTTAAGTTAGGTTTATCTTGCCATGCATGTTCATGCATTTTAGACCTAGGTTACATTAAATGCCATGCAAGTTCATTTAGGTCTATGTCACTATATGGATGCCATGCATTTTTTCATGACATTTAGGTTTAAACTCATGCATTTCATGCATCATATTTGCTGTAATTTTTCATGAATTTCATGTTCATTCCACTTGACTAATGACTTAGGCCAATTAATGGTTCAAAGTCATGCTCTCATGAGCACACTTGTGGAAAATTAAGGTTTGTCAAATTGATTATTCTACCTTTGTGATTTTTTTTACTTTAGCCAATTTTTATATAACTTTTAAAAAGTCCTAGCTACTGTTTGTGAGTCATTTTGTGAGTTTTAAATATTTTTACTTTGATTTTTAAATGATTTTATCAAAGGCAAAAATGTATTTTGGCAAAACAGTTTTTTCACCCAGCACTCGTACTTTCTCGATTTTTCTGGGAATTCATCTTTAATCAGAAAATTAAGCTGATTTTTTCCCGTGTAGTTTTACATGTCCTGAGTCTCTAGTATTGTTTTTAGATTTTTTTTAAATTTTTAAAAATAGGATAAAAAAGCGTGGTTTAAAACTGGACAGTGGAGTCAGAATTGAATTTAAAGAAAAATCATTTTTGTGTTTTGTTATGTTACTTAGAGGGAGCTGATTAGGAAGCTTAGCTACTGACTTAGGGTAGTTTCTAAGCCTTTTTAAACTCTAAAAATGATTTTTTAAGTCTCGGGTTAAGGGTAGTCAAGTCCGGGATTTTAAACTTAGGAAATTAGAGCCATTTAAAAAAAGGTTTAACCCAGTTTTTTTTTATTTTTAACCTAGGCTTTTCCAAATTATTTTCAAACAATCACAAAGTATTTTGCTTTTAAAATATTTAATTTGACATATTTTCCTAAGGTAGCCGGATATCTTTTTAGATATACGGAGTTCTTTAATTAAAGGAAAAAATACATTTTCATGCATTGCATTTTCCATATTCATGCATTTTATATAATATGTGATTTTTGCTATGATACTTTATATGATATTGTTATGATTTTGAGTTATGTTATATTGTTTATTATATGACTTGGAATATTTCATGATATCCTATGCTTTTTATTTAATTTTTTTTTTTTTTTTGTTATATTATTTAGTATGTTCATGCATTATTATTTTCATTTTTATTTCCATGCATATTATATGATAGCATTATTTTATATTTCATGTCATTTAAATTATATGCCATATCATTCATATTTGCCATGTCATTTAAATTATGTCATTTCATATATAATATATTTGTTACCTAGGTTATTTTATTTCATATAGAATATATTATGTCACCTAGGTCATTTCATTTCATTTAGAATATATCATGTGACTTAGGATATTACATTTCATATAGAATATATTATGTTACCTAGGTCATTTCATTTCATTTAGAATATATCATATGACTTAGGATATTGCATCTCATATAGAATATATTATGTTACCTAGGTCATTTCATTTCATTTAGAATATGTCATATAACTTAGGATATTTCATTTCATTTATAATATGCTAAGACATTCAAATTATGTCATATCATTTAGGTTGCATTATATTATTTAGATTTTGCTATGTCATTTTATTTATGTCATGCATATACATATTCATTTCTTTTAAATATTTTTAAAAAAGGTAATGATTTTCAATAAAATAAAGATATTCCCGAGTTAAAATAATTCATGAGTTCTCTGCCGGGTTTGTTGGGGAGGATATCATCAATTATCATTAATAACAGAATATCTACTTTAAAATGACAATGATTCAGAAAGTTTTCCAAAACTAATAAAAATTTTTATATTTTACCACGTTTGTTGGGGAATATAGGAAAATTTTGAATTTATAAATTCCAGATCATTTTCAATTAAAAGTAGAATTATTTTTCTTTAAATTTGGAATTAACTTGAAATACTAAATTTAAACAGATTTTTTAACGAAACTTGAGATAACAAATGGTTAATAAGGTGCCATTTTATACGGGCGTTGCGGAGGTGCTAATCCTTCCCCGCACGTAACCGAGTCCCGAACCCGTTTCTTTGATTTCTCTGGTTTAAAACGCAGACTTGAAATTGGTTTTAAAAATGTTTTAATTAATTTTTAAAATATTTTATAAAACCGGTTTTAATAGGTGGCCGATCACACCTAGCTAAAAAGATTGGTGGCGACTCCATGTCTTTTTCAAGGTCATTTTGAAAACCTTCATTTTCCTAGAGGAATTAAGTCGACTTTTCCTCGGTTTTTTTTTTAATATCACGTTTAACGAATAGTAAAGTCTTGCGATGAGACTTGTTATTTTTTAGGTTGCGACAGCTTGGCGACTCCGCTGGGGACTATTAGAGAGTCAGGCCTAACATTAGTCGTGTGTTATCAAAGTCTCGGTTTTGTTGGTTTAATTGGTATTTAATTTTAATTCCCACATTTTAAAAAAGTAAAGATAATTTCAAAAAAATAATAAAATCTTTTTAAATATGTCCATATTCATGTGCATACATATTATAATTGTTCTCTGGTTATTTTGGTGCATATATTCATTTATTGATTAATTTATGATTTATGTTGTTTAATCTTGTTGGGGCATTTAGAATAAGGGATATAGAATAGGTGGTGAAAGGTTTGTTATTTCTCCTCACACACTACACGTGCATTTGCATATCATAAATCCTATACCCGAGTTCGGTACTCTTAGCTGGGAGCAAAGTAACTAAGCCTTCATGATTAACAATCCGCATGGACTAGTGAAACACTTCCAGAGTACTAAATTACCTAAGCCTTCGTGATTAACAATCCACATGGGCTAGGGAAATAGACTCTAACGAATTGAACCCGCTTTTATCGGGGTGCCTTACTAGCCTTCACTGGCAACAGTGAGGAACAATTCAGGGCTTTTAGAACTCATTCACCTTCATATAGTAAACCTAGGCGAAGCCATGCTGGATTTCCAATTAGATATCCCGAAGTTAAGAACACATGGAGGAATATTTCCAATCCTTTTACCTTCTATTCTACTTTCCGAATAAGTTTAATTTTTTCGAGACAATGATGAAAGTACATCACAATGCCCGTAATAAATGTTGATATTTCATCCCCGGGGTGTTATAATGTTGAAATTTTGTTGGCATCCTCAGGGATAATTATTGCTTTGAATTATATGTTTTTTGTATTATTCGTATTTATTCCCGTTACTAATTCATTTTATTTTTGTTGTTGTTGTTGTTGTTTTTTTTTTTTTTTTTTGCATTCCTGCCATCATTTTTAGACATTTGAAGGTTATTCGTCTCGGGATATTATTCAACCAAAAGGGCTTTCATGGAGGGTCAGAGTGTCTCAGTGATCGAGAAATATTTAGAGGTTAGGAAACTGTCCGAGAAAGGTCAGTAGGATAATGGGGATTGTTTGAAGATGGGATATGTATCAGCATTGCCAGCCGAGGTTGATCTTATTATCAAGCAAAATGATCTCTTGGAATTGATTGATATATGGAATCAGTGGAACATATCAGAAAAAAAAGCCTTCACTCAGACATATGGGGACATAGCATTGTTAGCTCAAGCCAAGGTTAGTGGCGAGGTGATCCGGGCTATGGTAAAATTCTGGAATCCCACTTATCGGTGTTTTACCTTCAACCGAGAGGGTATGACTCAAACCATAGAGGAGTATTCGACCTTGCTGCATATTGAGAATGTTATTCCCGATTGTATTTATTTGAAGGATACAAAAACGCCGGGTTTCAAGAAAAAAGTGTCTAAGATTTTGGGATAAGAAAGAAATTGGGTAGAAAGCCATGTTGTCCGAAAAGGGGTAAGCTACTGTATATCATGGGATAGTTTACGGGCTTTAATCCATAGCCATTCAAGCAAGGAGACAGTTAGGAATATTTTTGCTTTGGCTATCTATGGTTTAGTTATCTTCCCGAAAACATTAGGGTATGTGGATGTGGCGATATTTGATGTTTTCGAGAGGCTTGAGCAAAGGATAAACCCAGCCCCGGCAATCATAGCAGAAACAATCCGATCCTGAATTTCTATAGACGGGAAGGCAAAGGTTATTTTCTAGGTTGTATACAGCTCCTCTACATATGGGTTCAGAGCCATTTTTGTAAACAGGAGAATTTCCCTCTTCGTTCATACTGGAAATCTTTTGCACCAATTGGTGAATTTCTTAAGAGGGATTGGCTTGAGAATAGGACTGAGGAGCAATGGATCAACATATTTCGGAATATCAGGGCTGAGATGATAGTTTGGAGAGCTCTATGGATAGCTCCTATACCGACATTGTATAAATACGGAGATAAAGCCTCTGTTCCATTATTGGGAGTATTGGGAGGAGTGAGCTATGCACCACTGCTAGTACCGAGGCAATCAGAATCTCGTCAATTTACTCCAATGACCCATGACCTTAGTAATTTGGAATTTGCTTACGGAGAGGATGGATATTCGGGAAAGGTACGTGAGATTGTGGTGGCATGGAAGGAAACTCATCGGGTGGAGGTAGCTAGATATGCCGATATCGTCACACCTGATTACCTGACATGGAGGGAATCGAGGGTTAATGATAGGTTGTTGACATCGGATGGGGAAGAAGTTCGGCATTTTAGTTCGCCGCCCAAGGAAGCACCATCGGAGTTAGAAATCGCGAAGGCAAAGTTTGAAAAAGAAAAGGCCTAAATGAGCAAGGAAATTGGCCGATTGTAAGAAGAGCTTGAGGATATGAAAGATAGGGAGGTAGCCCGAGAAAAAGAAAAGGAAAAGATCAAGAGAGAGCGGGACACTATTCAAAGCGATCTTCAGGAACTACACTTGGAGAACAAGAGGTACTGTTTCGAGCTCAAATTCGAGGGGACTTTCAAGACTTCCGGGGAATGGGAACAAGAAGTCAGAAACCTCAAGAAAGAGAAGAACTATTGGGCAAAAAAAGAAAAACATGAGGAAGCCCAAGCAAATCAACTTGAGAAACAAACTAGGGAAAGCTTACACGGCGATGCTTCTGCTGACACATCAAAGGGTCGTGAACAAGTAGGGATCAGATTGAAGAGCAAGGCAATCAAAAAAGGGCAGTGAAGAAGGTCCAGGATCCGAGAGAGTTATTATAGGACCAGTATTTTGTAATAGTTTTTAGGAGAGACAGATTATCATGTTGTCTTAAGTAGGGATCTTTTCTTTGGTGTATTTAGTTCCAAGAAATCAATGAAAGACCGTTTTGGTTGGAATTATCCTGGGGCCAATACTTTAAATACATTCATCACTCATTTGTTCTTTCTTTTATATATTTCATCTTATTTGTTCATTCATTTATATTCATAATCATTTATTCATTTATTCTTTATAAATTGGACATACACTTAGTCATTTATTTATTGGTCCATTCATTTATTCATTATAGGTTCATACACTTAGACAATTACTTAGTTGTTCATTCATCAACACTGGTTCATTCATTCATTTATTATAAAATAAGAAATGTGTCAATAATTTCTAATCCATGGTTTTTAAAACTAAAGGTACAATTGGTCGCACTCAGAAAGAACCAGACTTCCAACACCCTTACATTACTCGATCTCGAACAAGAGCCATGGAAAACGATCAGCTTGCCAGAATTGAAAGAATGGAAAGAATTCAGAAAGAACTGCAGGAACAGTTAACTAAGTCTCAAGAGGAGACACGGGAACAGATGACAAAACTCATGGAGATGATGAGCATTATGATGAGGCAGAAGTGGCTCGGAAAAGATTCAGCTACTGGAATGGAGGATATGAACCAGGAAGATCGACCAGAAGTGGTACAGAGAAATGGCCAGACATCCCAACCTGTGGGAAATGAACTCCCAACTGGGGTAGCATCCTACATTTATATCCAACCAGCGATCGAAGCACAGAATTTCGGTCCTAAAAGGGGTAATATCGGAGTGGATCCAATTGAGGTCGAAGTTCCAGATTTCGAAGAAATGGCGAAAAAGGAAAGGGCCAAAATGACTGAACTGAAGAGGGCCAAAATCGCTGAATCTCAGAATAAATATCAGCTGCTAGAGGAAAGGTTAAGGGCAGTGGAAAGAGTAGAGTTATTTGGCAGTCTAGATGCCATAGAGATGAGCTTGGTACACGATCTAGTAACTCCCCCGAATTTCAAAGTACCAGACTTTGAAAAGTATAATGTGACCACCAACCCATCAGCTTATCTGACCATGTACTGTAGAAGGATGACAGGGCATGATGATAATGAGAAACTGCTTATTCATTGCTTCCAAGATAGCTTAACAGGGTCAGCTACCCGATGGTACAATCAATTGAGTCGTACCAAGATTCGTTCATGGACGGATTTGGCCAGGGCTTTCATGGAATATTATAAGCATGTTTTTGACATGGTACCGGATAGGCTGTCTTTACAGAATATGGAAAAGAGGTCCAATGAGAGCTTCAAAGAGTATTCGCAGAGGTGGAGGGATCTGGCCACACAAGTACAACCCCCTTTAACTAGCAAAGAAACCACAGTGCTTTTCATCAACACCTTTAAAACACCTTATTATGACAAATTGGTGGAAAACGCTACCAAGGACTTTGCAGATATGGTAATATCTGGGGAAATGATTGAGTCAGCTATTAAGAATGGAAAGATGGAAGGGGGTGAGTCTGCTATCCCAAAGAGAGTTTTTCCTGCAAAGAAGAATGAGGAAACACATGCAGTAAGCTTTAGCAAATACCCCTATACACCTTCTACACCATACACACCACCAAGGCCCTATACTCTTACCACACCTTATGCACCTCCGACACCTTACACACCATACCCGGGGTATAATCCTTATTACCCTAATGTCAACCACCTTACCCAAAACCCATTCACCTACACCAATATACCACAACGGCCATTCCCAACTGGTATATCCCCTCAAATAACCCTTCCTAGAAATACTATCCCAAACACTCAGGGTCCCGCACGCAATGATCAACATTCACCAAGGAACGATCAAAAAACCCAATTTGATCCGATTCCTACCACCTACGGTGAGCTATATCCAAAACTATTGTAGGGTCAACTTGTTGCACCTGTATACCTCAAACCACTAACACTTCCATATCCAAAATGGTACAATGCAAACACTAACTGCGCATACCACGCGGGAATCCAAGGACATTCGATTGAAGATTGCCTGGCCTTCAAAAAAAAAAGTCCAAAGTCTGATCAATGCTGGGGTTGTGAAATTTGGGTCAAAAAATGGGCCCAACATAGCTGGAAATCCATTGCCCGATCACTCTAGGAATCGGGTAAATGCAATATTGACCAGAGAGGGCAGAAAATTAAAAAGGGATATTAGGGAAGTCAAGACTTCGATGTTGACAGTATGGGTTGAAATGGTTAAGGCGGGTTTGGTGGAAGATACAGATAGTCTGAAAATGATTGCAAAAAGGGTGCATAATTGGTGCCCGTTCCATAAATGTGGAGGCTATAACATACAGGATTGCAAGGACTTTCGGGTTAAAATCCAAAGGATGATGGATAATGGGGAAGCCCAATTCTACGAGGAGATAAAGGAGGAAATAGAAGTTATTGAAAATACAGGTGGCTATAGGATAGGAAGACCCCTGATCATCTATTATGATGAACCGGAGGAGAAAGTTATGCCAGTCATCAAGGAAAATGCGCCCAAGTTAATCATTGATTTACCTGTTTCCTTTTCATACAAGGAAAACAAGGTTGCACCATGGAAATACGACTGCATCATGGTTATGCCTGGGTCCTCAAACCGGCAAGATATCACAGGTGTGGGGCATTTAACCCGAAGCGGAAGGTGTTATGCTTCGGAGGCTGCTGAACAGGGGTTAGCAGGGAAAGATAGAGGAGCAGATAAAGGGAAGAAGGTAGTCGAGCCAAGCCATATTGAGATGGATCTGCCAAAAAAAAACAGAGAGGGGATCAACCCCGGTTAATAGAATAAAAGAACCAGTATGTGAGAAGGAAGCCTGTGAGTTCTTAGAATTCCTAAAGCACAGTGAGTATAGCGTGGTTGAACAACTGCAACGTCAACCAGCTAGAATCTCAATCTTATCCTTGCTTTTGAATTCAGAACCACACAGAAATGCCCTGTTAAGAGTATTGAATCAGGCATACGTGGCTAATAATATATCATTCGAAAAGTTGGATAGGCTGGTGGGAAACATCGCAGCAGAAGACTACATATTTTTCAGCTATGAGGAGATACCACCCAATGGTATTGGGTCAACGAAAGCTCTCCATATAAATACCATTTGTAAGGGGCACATATTACCAAGAGTCCTTTTGGATAATGGTTCTTCACTAAATGTGATGCCTTTAGCAACCCTATCCAAATTTCCAGTGGAAATATCTTATATGATACCAAGTTGCACAGTGGTCAGGGCTTTTGATGGAACAAGGAGAGAGGTTATGGGAACCATTGAAGTTTCTCTAGAGATAGGCTTGTGCATTTATACGGTGAACTTCCAGGTCATGGATATTAATCCATCTTATAATTGCTTGTTGGGAAGGCCATGGATACATTCAGCTGGGGTTGTACCCTCGTCTCTCCACATAAAGCTAAAATTTGTGATGGAGGGCCATTTTATCACAGTATCAGGAGAAGAAGACATAATAGCCTCCGCATCTACTGAATCTCCTTATGTTGAGCCCAATGAAGATGCCGTGGAGTGTTCTTTCCGATCTTTGGAATTCGTAAATGCAGTTTTCGTCGCTGAAGGACAGAAAACTTCGAAACCAAGATTGTCCAAGAACACAAGGCTGGGAGTAAGAACCACCGTGTGAAAAAGCTGTAGGGCTAGAAAAGGATTGGGGAAATATCTTCAAGGAATGGCTCGAGCGATGCAAGTAATAGGAAATAAAGACCGGTTTGGCCTAAGGTATCTTTTGAAGGCCCATGAGAAAAGGAAATAAGTTGAAAAGAACCGACAAAGGAGGATGGTCCGTCTTATGGGTATGGATATTGAATGGGAGCCTATGACATTCCCACCTATCCTTCACAGCTTTCACTTAGCCGTTCTCTGTTCAGAGAAAGAATTCTGATGATATGCTCGTAATGATAGAGCAAGCCTTCGAGAGATTCCAGGTGAATAGGGATGAGCAGATGTATGATGTGGAGATTTGCACGACTGACGAAGACAGAATTGATAGAGAGAATGCTAATTGGATGGTGCGACCTTGTCCACCAGGATATAGACTAACCAACTGGAGTGCGACTGAGTTGCCCATAGTTTTTAAGTCTATTCCAACGTAATACTTTTAAAAAATGCAATCTTAATTATCTTTACCCAGAGATATTAACGGTTTTTTATGTAATGGGCTTTTTTAACATTTTCATTCAATAAATAACAAGCACAATGCATTTTTCCCATATTTGATGTGTCTATATTCTTTCATTTTTGTTAATTTATTTTGTTTTCATTATATATTTTCCTATATTGTTTCTTCTCCACCTATTTACAGGTGTGCAGATGTGGAATATGAGGACCTTCCTGTCAGTAATTCTGAAATTGATTTTGAAAGACCTATTTGCACGGGTGATTTTGAGGCTAACGAAGATACTGAGGATTATGGTCTACCTCCGGATCTATTAAGGAAAATAGAAAAAGAGGAGAAACAAGTACTTCCTCATAAGGAATTATTGGAGACGATAAATCTGGGAAATGGTGAAGAGATAAAGGAAGTCAAAATCGAAACTTCATTGTCATCATCAATAAAAGGTGAATTGATAGCTTTCCTCCAGGAATATGAGGATGTATTTGCATGGTCTTACCAAGACATGCCAGGGTTGGATCCGGATATTGTGGTTCATAAGCTCCCTTTAAGGCCAAAATACAAGCCAATTCAACAAAAGTTGAGAAGAATGAGGCCCGACATGCTGTTAAAGATAAAAGAGGAGGTAAAGAAGCAATTTGATGCTGGTTCTTAAAGGTGGAAAAATATCCATAATGGGTGGCAAATATTGTTCCAGTACCAAAGAATGATGGCAAGGTGCGGATGTGCGTTGATTACCGAGATTTGAACAAGGCCAGCCCTAAAGATAATTTCCCTTTGCCCCATATTGATACTCTGGTGGATAATACAGCAAAGAGTTCTTTATTTTCTTTTATGGACGGATTCTCAGGATACAATCAGATCAAGATGGAATCGGAAGACATGGAGAAAACTACATTTGTTACAATGTGGGGAAGCTTCTGCTACAAGGTAATGCCATTTGGGTTGAAGAATGCTAGGGCAACATACCAAAGAGCCATGGTGACCTTGTTTCATGATATGATGCATAAGGGAATTGAGGTCTATGTTGATGATATGATCGCAAAGTCACAAGGAGAAGAGGAGCATATTGCGAATCTTAAGAAGCTCTTTGAACGATTAAGGAAGTTTAGACTCAAGCTAAATCCGGCAAAATGCACTTTTGGAGTCACCTCGGGGAAATTGTTTTGTTTTGTCGTCAGCAAAAGAGGAATTGAGATTGACCCGGATAAAGTGAAGGCTATTCAGAATATGCCACCACCTCGTACTGAAAAGGAAGTAAGAGGCTTTCTGGGGAGATTGAATTACATTGCTCGATTTATTTCTCAATTAATCGACAAATGTGATCCAATATTTAAGCTACTTCAAAAACGTGATCCAGGAGAATGGGATGAAGGTTGTCAGATTGCATTTGAAAAGGTTAAACATTATCTATCCAACCCATTGGTATTAATGCCACCTATTTCGGATAAACCAATGATACTGTATTTATCAGTATTTGAGAGATCCATGGGTTGTGTTTTGGGGCAGCTTGATGAAACTGGAAAGAAAGAACAGGCAGTTTACTACCTCAGCAAGAATTTCACAGATTATGAGTTGAAATATTCATCAGTAGAGAAATTGTGTTGCGCCTTAGCTTGGATTGCTCGAAGACTCAGACAGTATATGTTGTATCACACAACGTGGTTGATTGCTAAGCTGGATCCAATCAAATACATGTTGGAAGCACCTTCTTTGTCAGGGAGAACAGCAAGATGGCAGGTTTTATTGTCAGAGTACGACATTGTATATGTAAGTCAAAAAGCTATCAAGGGCAGTGCAGTGGCTGAATTCTTAGCAAGTCGGGCAGTGGAAGATTATGAGCCATTGAACTTTGACTTCCCGAATGAAGATTGGATGTATGTGTCGCAAGCAGACGAGATTCCTCTAAAAAAGAAAGCATGGAAAATGTACTTTGACGGTGCATCTAATGCCATGGGGCATGGAATCGGTGCAGGCTCATATCTCCAAAAGAAGATTATTATCCTTTCACTGCTAGATTGGATTTTGATTGTACAAACAATACTGCCGAGTATGAAGCATGTACTATGGGCCTTCGTGCTGCAGTAGACAAAAAGATCAAAGTATTGGAAGTTTTCGGAGACTCAGCCTTAGTGATTTACCAGCTACGAGGAGAATGAGAAACCCAAGATAAAAGCTTATCCGATATCGAGAACTCATACTAAGTTTATTGGAGGAACTTGAAGAAGTGAATTTCAATTACTTTTCTCGAGAAGAAAATCGGATGGCGGATGCTCTGGCTACTTTGTCATCAATGTTTAAAGTGAATGAAGGGCTGAAGTTGTGCCAATAAAGATGAGTATATATGAGTCTCTTGCCCACTGTCTGAGTATTGAAGAAGAAGTAGATGGCCTTCCTTGGTATAACGACATTTTGCAGTACATCAAAAGTCAACAATATCCAGAACAAGCAATAGAAAATGACAAGAGGACTCTGAGAAGGCTAGCAATAGGTTTCATTCTAGACAGTGAGATTCTCTACAAGAAAGGGAAAGATCAAGTCCTATTGAAATGTGTCGAGTCTGTCGAAGCTCGAAGAATCATAGAAGAGGTCCATGAAGGGATATGTGGCACTCATGTTAATGGTCACATGCTTGCTAAGCAGATCATGAGGGCAGGTTACTATTGGTTGACAATGGAAGGAGATTGCATTAGTTATTCCCGAAAGTGCCATAAATGCCAGATATATGCAGATAAGATTCATGTACCGCCATCACCATTACATGTCATGACTGTACCATGGCCTTTTTCAATGTGGGGAATGGATATGATCGGGCGTATTACCCCGAAAGCTTCAAATGGACATCGTTTCATCTTGGTGGCCATAGATTATTTCACAAAGTGGGTCGAAGCTACGTCCTATGCGAATGTAACAAAGTCGATGGTATGCAGATTCGTTAAGAAAGAAATCATATGCCGTTACGGGTTGCCAGCAAGAATTATTTCGGATAATGCTCTCAATTTGAACAATAAAATGATGAGAGAAGTATGTACTCAATTCAAGATCACACATCATAATTCGGTACCTTACTGTCCGAAGATGAATGGCGTAGTAGAAGCAACTAACAAGAACATCAAGAGGATTGTTGAGAAGATGACCAATGTGTACAAAGATTGGCATGAGATCTTGCCTTTCGCTCTTCATGCATATCGTACTTCGATCCGCACATCTACAGGGGCAACACTGTTTTCTTTGGTATACGGGATGAAAGCAGTGCTACCTATTGAAGTTGAGATCCATTCACTTTGGGTTTTGATGGAAGTTGGCCTAGAGAAAGAAGAATGGGTTAGAGCTCGTTATGAACAGTTGAATCTCATCAAGGAGAAAAGATTGAAAGCAATATGTCACGGGCAGTTGTATCAGAAAAGGATGATTCGAGCCCACAACAAGAAGGTTCGTCCTAGACAGTTCCGAGAGGGGGAGTTGGTATTGAGGAAAATTCTCCCTATAGTGAAAGACCCGAGAGGAAAATGGGCTTCGAATTGGGAAGGGTCTATGTGGTAAAAAGAGCTTTTTCTGGGAGCATTGATTTTAACTAGAATGGACGGGGATGATTTTAGACATCCCGTTAATGCTGATGAACTGAAGAAGTATTATGCTTGAAAAAAAAAAGGGTGTGATGCTGTGCACATGAAAATTCGAATGATTCCAAGTGTAAAAATAGAAATTCTATATATCTATTTCCCCTGTGAATGGTTTTTCAAAGAAAATATTCATGCTTGATATGATGAATGGCCATCTTTCATATTCCTTTCACTAATAAGGAGTTATCCTTAGTCACCCCTTTGAGCCTTAGGAATTATTTCTTTCTTTAAACCTTGATCGAGGATCACCCTCTACACTGGAGGGCAAATGCGAGGAAAAATAATCAAAAAATCATGGCAAAAAGAAAACCGTCGAAAAATGTGGCAAATGAAAGCCAAAAAAAAAAAAAGTCCAAAAAGGGACAAATGTTTCAAGAATGAATTCTCTTCAGGAAATGATCCTTGATCCAATCATCCCTAAACACACTTTAGGCCTATTTTATCCTTTCTTTCTTTCTAAACCTAAACCTTGGCCTACATTACATGTTTTAAAAGCCCATTTTGATCAAGCATGGATATTTAATTTGAAAGGTTATTCTCAGAATTCATCCCATCTTTTGAATTGATATTTTTACCTTGGAAGCTTTTAGAATTCTCAGATACATGGTAGAATACCCAAAAAAATGGAAATAAAAAAGAATGTAAAAGGAGAGGTTTAAGCCGAAAACCCGCAAAGGGTGACTTAATACCGAATGGAGGATACTTGAGTTGAAAACTCGCAAAGGGCGGCTCAAGTACTAATCAAAGTTTGAATCAATGCTCCATGCAAAGGGGGAGAAAGTATCTGACAATCAGAAAAAAGGGGAACAACTCAGTCTGACGTAACTACGGAAGCTAAACGGTTACCCAAGTAAATTGCTCGTTCAAGAGAAATTTCAGATGGTTTGAAAAAAAAGGGGTCCAAGATATTCCGCATCCGGGGCATCTACAGCCTATAACCTTATATTTGTTTCTTATATCCTTGATATTTATTTTTACTATTTTAAAACATTTCTGCAATAAATTCTTGTTATCCTTTTCATGACGATTTTTGCATGATTCATATTTACCTTCATATACTTTTGAGATGCATTATGGTTGTTATTAAATTGAATGATGATTAGTAATAAAAATCTTTAAATAAAAGGATTTCAAAGTATTACTAAGGAATAGATTTAAATCTTGGGAAAGATTTGGAAAGATCACCAAGAAAAGAAAACAGTGAACGTGTTGGAAACTCCATCACGAAGTCAGAAAATCTGTGAACTTCAGTGAAAGTCAAAAACTGAGACTGATTGACAAGATATCTTGAGTGGGGCATCAATGAACAAACTGGAGACTCTGTTATGAAGTCGGATAATCTGTGAACCTCAAAGAAACCATGGATTAGAAACCATGGCACAATCATTTGATTGCATTTATTCTTAGGAAACATACAAGCATTTACAAAGCATGTCATTCTCATCATTGCATTTAGCTAACAGTGCAGAGATCAGGAAAACTTGGACTTCCCCAAAGTGAATTCGTTTTGTTTTTCAAACGAGTCGAGTACCGAGATCACCATCGAGGTACGTTTCCTTTCCAAATCAAACTCATTTTGCATTCTCAAAAAAAGGTCGAGCCTTGAGACCGTCGTCAAGGTATTTTAGTAACAGTTTTAAAGACCTTCGAGCATCAGCTTTAAAGACCTTCGGGCACCAGTTTTAAAGACATTCGGGCACCAGTTTTAAAGACCTTCGGGCACCAGTTTTAAAGACCTTCAGGCACCAGCTTTAAAGACCTTCGGGCACCAGTTTTAAAGACCTTCGGGCACCAATTTTAAAGACCTTCGGGCACCAGTTTTAAAGACCTTCGGGCACCAGCTTTAAAGACCTTCGGGCACCAGTTTTAAAGACCTTCGGGCACCAATTTTAAAGACCTTCGGGCACCAATTTTAAAGACCTTCGGGCACCATTTTTAAAGACCTTCGGACACTATTCTTAAGACCTTCGGGCATAATTTTTTCTTTTGAAATCGAACTCGTTTCCTTAAGACGGGTCGAGCCTTGATTAGTCAGGGAATTCAATTTAAGGACAAATCTTCAATTTACAGCTTTTTTCAAAAAAAAATGAATAATGAAAAAATGATAGTAAAATGAAAAAGAAACCCCTTTCCCTTTCCTTCACATGTGATTTCACTGACCGAACAAAATTAGGATTTGTTTATCTTTGCCTGATTCCTGATTCTCAGCAATAGCCAAAGAGGGGCAGCTGTAGACACCTAATTTTGTCCGGACCACTAAAACAGGTATGTTTTCTTCCTAAATTGATGTTTCAGAATGTGAAAAGATTTTTTTCATCCTTCAGGTGGTACTCTGAGACTTAGTTTAAGAGGGCGAGCATAAAAGTCAAACTTGAAAAAAGTCAACCTCGGAAAAAGTCAACCCCGAAGAAGTCAACCCCAGAAAGTCAACTACTGAAAAAATCAACCCACTTTCAAAATCAAGATTTGAAGTTCAATTGAAAAATGGTGAAAGAATTTTGATAATCCGAGGTCTACATTGAAAGATATGGAGTTCGGAAGTTGGGTTATGGAGATTCACTAGAAACAAAACCCTAATCCAGGAAATTTGGGGAAAAGTGCTTAAACGATCTAATTGGTCGAAATTGAAGGTTCCAAATGAAATATAAGCACTGACTACGAGTAATGGAGAAGCCACTTGAAAGAAAAATTGAAAGAACAATCAATCCGGGAGAAAATCGAGAATTAGGGTTTTTGGTGGATTTCGGTGAAATCGGGCAGAATTACAGAAATGGTCCGACTTGGTAAGAATAAAGCCCCAAATGGATGAGGAATGATTTAAAAGGGATAGCCCAAGGCTCAGCTAAAAATCGGACTTGTTTTGAGCAAAAGCAGGTTTTAGAGGCAAAAGGGCAAAATTAGAAAATTTGGGAAAAATAGCAACTGGACTCCGAAATTTTGAAAATTTTCAAATCTCATTCTTAAATCATTTGGAAGAGATTGGTGAAAGAAAATCTTGATTCGGAGTTCGTTTGCAAAATGGCCAAATCCCGGGTCTCTTATGTAGAAATTCAAGAAGGAAAATCCCGAAAAAATAGCAAATGAACTCCAAATCTTCTTAAAATTTACAAATATCATTTTTAAATTATTTGGAAGAGATTGGCGAAAGAAAATCTTGATTCGGAGTTTGTTTTCAAAATGGCCAAATCCCGGGTCTCCTACGCAATAATTCAAGAAGATAAATCCCGAAAAAATAGCAAATGGACTCCAAAATTTCTGAAATTTTGAAAATCTCATTTTTAAATTATTTGGAATAGATTAGCGAAATAAAATCTTGATTCGGAGTTCGTTTGCAAAATGGCCAAATCTCGAGCCCCTATGCAGTAATTCAAGAAGATAAATCCCGAAAAAATACCAACTGAGTTCCAAAAGTTATGAAAACTTCCAGATCACACTTTTAAATTATTTGGAAGAGATTGGTGAAGAATAATCTTGATTTGGAGCTCGTTTAAATAATGGTAAAATGTGGGGGCGTAAAAGGGCATTTTTGGAAGAAAAAATCCAAATAAATAGCAAACATACTCGAAAAATTTTGAAAACTTTCAGAATTTAATATTTTGTTATTTTTAAAGTAGTAAAAAAATAAAATTTGAATTTGGAGTCCGTTTGCCATTTATTTGCATCCGGGGGGCAAAATGGTCATTTTACCCAAGCAACCGAAAAGGGCTTCTTTTGGCCTTTAAAAAAATCAGACTTGGGCTTGAAAAGAGAGTGCTGGCCTGCCAAGGCCCAAAGGAAGGAGGAAGCTTCTGATTTTTCAATCAAATGGCCAAGAAATAAAAGTTAGTTAGAGATTTTCTTGATCAGGCCATTGTGATTAAGCCACATATGCCAATGCATGAAGAGGGAGAGTGTCAACATTATTCTTGAACAGCTGTAATTATGGACAGCTGATATGCTAATCTAAGGGTGATAATTTCATGATTTTTCACCTTGAATCACTAGCCCTTGGATGGAAATTGGTTTGAATCAAAATGACAACATCCTTGGAGGAGAGAGGGGATTTTCGGCCAGCACTAAAGGGGGTAGATTTTCATTTCAGCTCACTTCATTTTTTCAGATTTCTTATTGTTTTGCTTAGTTTTTTCTCACCCTGGTTGAAAGCAAAAATAAAAAGTTTAGAAAAAAAAAGGAAAGTTTGAAGAGATAAAAGCTTGAAATATAGATTCTTGAGGTTGCTTTTAGCACCAACTCTTGCACTTTCTTGATTTTCCATTCTTGTTTTTGCTATTTTGATTATTATTTGGTGAGTTTTCTTTTTAAATAAGTTTTTTTTTATGTTCTTCTTAAGTTCTTTCTTCATCTCTTTCTTAAATAATTTTTACAAATTTTTTTTTCTTATTTTTTCTTCAATGGCCGAATGGCCTACATTTTTTATTATTATTGCTGTTTTTGCTTTAATTTATCATGTTATTTATGTTATTTTCTTTAATCTTGATGCTTTAAGTGTTCTTCTACTTCATATACTTGAAGCATGTTTTAATTTGGTTGCTTTGTTTGTTGCCATTTATGAGTTAAATATCATGTTCTTGCATTTTTAATTTTCTGTTTTCATAATGTTTAAATTTGTTGATGTTTTATATTTAGTATATCAAGTGTTTGGGAAAATGCTTGTCAGTATCCCTACTTTGTGTTTGCATGATTTGAATGTTATATTTTAGTTGAGCATGTTAGTATATCAAGTGTTTGTGAAAATACCATGCTTGCTGGAGCTTGAGGCCATTCGGCTACTCCATGTGTTATCTATCATTATGTGTGCATTTTTGCTATGCTAGTTGATAGGTTAGCATTTGCATGATATTTGGTTGAGTTTTTGGTTTAAGCATGCCTTGTGTTTGTGATATTGCCATGCATATTTTAGATGTTAAGTTAGGTTTATCTTGCCATGCATGTTCATGCATTTTAGACCTAGGTTACATTAAATGCCATGCAAGTTCATTTAGGTCTAGGTCACTATATGGATGCCATGCATTTTTTCATGACATTTAGGTTTAAACTCATGCATTTCATGCATCATATTTGCTGTAATTTTTCATGCATTTCATGTTCATGCCACTTGACTAGTGACTTAGGCCATTTAATGGTTCAAAGTCATACTCTCATGAGCACACTTGTGGAACATTGAGGTTTGTCAAATTGATTATTCTACCTTTGTGATTTTTTTTACTTAGCCAATTTTTATCTAACTTTTAAAAAGTCCTAGATACTGTTTTTGAGTCATTTTGTGAGTTTTAAATATTTTTACTTTGATTTTTAAATGATTTTATCAAAGGCAAAAATGTATTTTGGCAAAATAGTTTTTTCACCCAGCACTCGTACTTTACCGATTTTTCTGGGAATTCATCTTTAATCAGAAAATTAAGCTGATTTGTTCCCGTGTATTTTTATATGTCCTGAGTCTCCAGTATTTTTTTTTTTAGATTTTTTTGAATTTTTAAAAATAGGATAAAAAATCGTGGCTTAAAATTGGACAGTGGAGTCATAATTGAATTTAAAGAAAAATCAATTTTCTATTTTGGTAATGTTACTTAGAGGGAGCTGATTAGGAAGTTTAGCTACTGACTTAGGGTAGTTTCTATGCCTTTTTAAACTCTAAAAATGATTTTTTATGTCTCGGGTTAAGGGTAGTCAAGTCCGGGATTTTAAACTTAGGAAATTAGAGCAATTTAAAAAAAGGTTTAACCCTGTTTTTTTATTTTTAACCTAAACTTTTCCAAATTGTTTTCAAACAATCACAAAGTATTTTGGTTTTAAAATATTTAATTTAACATATTTTCCTAAGGTACCCGGATATCTTTTTAGATATACAGATTTCCTTCATTAAAGGAAAAAATACATTTTCATGCATTGCATTTTCCATATTCATGCATTTTATACAATATATGATTTTTGCTATGATAATTTCTATGATATTGTTATGATTTTGAGTTATAATATATTGTTTATTATATGACTTGAAATATTTCATGATATCCTATGCTTTTTATTTAATTATTTTTTTTGTTATATTATTTAGTATGTTCATGCATTATTATTTTCATTTTTATTTCCATGCATATTATATGATAGCATTATTTTATATTCCATGTCATTTAAATTATATGCCATATCATTCATATTTGCCATGTCATTTAAATTATTTCATTTCATATAGAATATATTATGTTACCTAGGTTATTTTATTTCATATAGAATATATTATGTCACCTAGGTCATTTCATTTCATTTAGAATATATCATGTGACTTAGGATATTACATTTCATATAGAATATATTATGTTACCTAGGTCATTTCATTTCATTTAGAATATATCATATGACTTAGGATATTGCATCTCATATAGAATATATTATGTTACCTAGGTCATTTCATTTCATTTAGAATGTCATATAACTTAGGATATTTCATTTCATTTATAATATGCTAAGACATTCAAATTATGTCATATCATTTAGGTTGCATTATATTAATTAGATTTTTCTATGTCATTTTATTTATGTCATGCATATACATATTCATTTCTTTTAAATGTTTTCAAAAAAGGTAATGATTTTCAATAAAATAAAGATATTCTCGAGTTAAAATAATTCATGAGTTCTCTGTCGGGTTTGCTGGGGAGGATATCATCGATTATCATTAATAACGGAATATCTTCTTTAAAATGAGAATGCTTCGGAAAGTTTTCCAAAACTAATAAAAATTTATATATTTTGCCACGTTAGTTGGGGAATATAGGAAAATTTTGAATTTATAAATTTTGGATCATTTTCAATTAAAAATGGAATTATTTTTCTTTAAATTGGGAATTAACTTGAAATACTAAATTTAAACCGATTTTTTACCGAAACTTGAGATAACACGCGATTAATAAGGTACCGTTTTATACGGGCGTTGTAGGGGTGCTAATCCTTCCCCGCACGTAACCGAGTCCCGAACCCGTTTCTTTGATTTCGATGGTTTAAAACACAGACTTGAAATTGGTTTTAAAAATGTTTTAATTAATTTTTAAAATATTTTATAAAACCGGTTTTAATAGGTGGCCGATCACACCTAGCTAAAAAGATTGGTGGCGACTCCATGTCTTTTTCAAGGTCATTTTCAAAACTAGAGGAATTAAGTCGACTTTTCCTCAGTTTTTTTTAATGTCACGCTTAACGAATAATAAAGTCTTGCGATGAGACTTGTTATTTTTTAGGTTGCGACACCTATATAACATTTACATATCTTTGGTAGAAACCTCGAGTTACAATCGAGAGGAGTTAGGTGAGAAAAAAAATTTCAACCTTCGAAATGAAAAAGAGAAGGCAGTTTTTCCAAACCCTATTTATAAAAATACCAAAAGAAAAAATTTAACCATTCATGACCTAAATCTAATGTCTAAGTCCATAATCACCCTCATGCTTTCATAATCACATCATTAAGCATAAAAGTAAATACATAAATATTTAATGTCGCTTAGTAATCTTGTGTCATTTAAGGAAAGCAACATTTAAACTTATTTCAATGTACTTAGCTCAAATTATTTAGCAATTTCAATTTCAATTTTAATTCAATTCATGTTTTATGAAAACAATTTTCACAAACACTTGAATAAAAGTAAACTAATTTACTTGTGTCCTAACCCAATTAGGATTCCATGAATTAAAACATTCCATCTAATTAAACAATTTAATTAGATTTCCTAACATCCTAGGAAGTTCAAGTTTGATTAGGAAACAATCTCTACAAGGAAAGTTTATATTCTCTCCTAACTTTTAGGAGTCCTTGTTTAACTAGGAAACAATTTTTATAAGGAAAGTTTAGTTGCATTCCTAACTTTTAGGAATCCAATTTTGACTAGAAAACAATTTCCAAAAGTCCAAATTTCCAAAGAATCAAAATTTCCAAAAATAAAAGGTGATGCCCTAACACTCAACTTTTGTGTGCAGCCGCCTCCCATTCTTGGTAAGTCATTATGTCGTGACTTGCAGCCCTTGTTTGGGGCAACTTTTGTCTCAAGCAGCCGCCTCTTTTGGTGGCTAAGTGGTGGGCAATTTATACACACTTCATCTTTTGATTTCTAGACAATTATACCTTCAAATCAAGAATCAAATTCAAGAACTCAAGGCTGCCAAGAAAAATTCAGCAACCATGCAAACTGTTTGCACAACTTTGAGAGGTAATTTCGGTAATCAAACCAAATCAAAAAATTCACCAAAAATTCCAGCATCAATATGGACATGTTTCGGTCTTATCCTCCAAATTTCATAATTTTTGGACATCCCTAACCATGCCAAAATCGTAACTTACAATAGATGTGCAAAAAAAATCCTACACTTGTGTTCTTCGAAAATCAAGCACCAAAACCAATCCAAATCAAACCCAAACATGTTTCTTTTAACTTCTTTGTGCCATGCAATCTTGCAGCAAGGTTTACCATTGATCAAATCAATTTTAAACATGTTTTAAACTATTTAAAACACCAAGAACAGATTGCACACAAAGCTGTCCGGAATTGAAACAAACCAGAAAACGTTTTTCTTGATGTAAGTTTGCTAAACCAACACACAATTCAGTCCAATTGATTATCACCAAGAATTAAACATGTAAATCACAAGAAAACTTACAAGCAAGGCTCTGATACCACTGTTTGATTCGGCCTCATGCTCAAACATCAATCGAATTAAAGAAGAACATGAACGCAACGGAATAAATAAACAAAGAGATAGACGAATCTTCAAGGATCATGTTTGTAAAATTTTAATGCAATCTAGCAATTATAAAGCATGCATATGATTAAGAATAATACCTTAACTCAAAGATCTAGTAATCTTGAGTTTCCAAATAACCCATGCATCTTGAACACCAAGAAGAAATCTCGAGACTTTAAGCCACCCAAGTGTTTGGCCTCTAAGGGTAATCCACACAAGCTGATCAAAAGAACCTTTTTCAAGGTACGAATCGAGTCATGTCGAAATTCATGCTAGTGTTTAGGTTTCATAAACCTCTTCCAAACAAGAACAACCATGGCTGAATGCTTCATAAGCATCAAGAAGGAAGAAAATGTTTTTCCACCTTCACAGGGTTTGGTGTGGTAACCAAGAAGAAAGATCCTGATCTTCTTTCTTTTCAATCTAATTGTTCTACCTTTCATAGGGTTTGGAGCATAAACCAAAGGAAAGATCTTGATCTTCTTTCTTTTCACTCTAAGCCTTGGCTCTCTTGAGAGAAACTTTTTCTCTCTAGCAATCCATTAAAAGGCAAGGAGGAAGAAAGAAATCAAGAAAACACCAAAGCATGAGCACATGCAATGTGCGGCCAGCCATAGGGAAGATAACGCCTATGTTTGTTTATATAGTGGGCGGCAAGACTCCAGGGTTTAGGATTATAACATAACTTTTATGTTATTTGCTCTTAAGTCCCTCCACTTAATTGAACTATTCAATTAAGCCCTTATTGATTAAATTATCAATTCAGTCAATTAGGTTCATCCCATTTTAATCTCTTATTTCACCTTTAATGTGTGTGACCCATTAGTCTTCCAATATGTTGGCAATGAATATAAATTATTATCCAAGGATAATCAATTCACATTCATAGATCATGAGCGGACTCTAGCAAGCCATCATGACCACCCAAATATTAGAGATTCAAGTTAGTCTCGACATAACCTTTCAGTGTCCAGTCCATCAGGGTAATTCGATCTTTTCACCAAATATCCCAGAAAGACCATGACCATGGTGCAGTGTCTACTCATGTAATCAATCCATGTTAGTTCTTGCAATTTATGGTTAACCTTATGAACTTTAGGAAAATGATTTCTCCTAAATTCATCTTGCTCTAGCTAAAGACATCATCAAGTTAACCGAAGTCAAGAACAAATGAGATATATCTCCTAATATCACTTGGAAAGGTGAATCCTCTCTGGATCACTCATCCACCTTCGTATGCTTCACATCATACCCAAAATCACCCTACCATAAGCATCCCTTTTTGGAACTTGTTCGTGATGAAATCAGAGCATGACATTCCCCATACAAGATGACCTGGTATCACAAGTCAGAGGACTATTTACACGACTGACATGTGAGAACATTTCCATAGAACTAGAGTGATAATGCCAAATAGACTTCTCATAGTGGGCGATGTTCAATGAACTTTTTCAACAGACAAGCACCTATATGTTATCCCAAGTATACCATATACTTCAACCCATGAGATCGGTTGCTTACTTCACAAGTAAGAAGGCTTAGCATGTACTAGTCTTTGAGCATTGCCAATGCCCGTCTGGGCAATACGATGACAAGGAATAGTTTTAGGAACGTGGCTTTGATGCATAAGGATCTCGTAATTATAACTCTTTATAATTCCTTTGCAAAGCCTATATGTTCCATGGGCTTCATCCAATTAGTACTTAATAATTGCTATTATTGTACTAATCATGAAGGAAAACATTGTACCACTAAGGAATAGTGATGGGTTTGCACTATTAACTGTATATGCCTTGTCCAATCTGATTGGCTCTAGGGCTTATACTAACACCCATCCCCTATCACCTTTTCGAGGCAACAACTAGTAGCCAACCCAATCATACTATCACCCAACACCTCATTCCTCCCCCCGGCACTACCATATATTGACTCAACATACCAAATGCTCTTGAGCCATATACAAGTACTTCAGGCTCTGTTGGCTAAGCAGCAACAAGCCGTACGACAAACCAACCAACAGCTCAAGGGAATCCAAAAAAAGCCACAATAACAACAAAGAAGAAAACAGTGTCAGCTCGTCTTATCGAGACAGTCTCCAAACCGTGATGAGTAAGGCACAAAGGCAAGACCGAGAACAATGCTCCGAGAGAAGACCCCATAATCAAGAAGACCCCATCATTCCCAAGAGCTCATCACAAACAATGTCGAGGCCCAAATGGCTGCCTTCAGGAATGGCATGATGAAAGACAAAGCAAAATAAATTGAATGGATGAGCAACGGTAAAAACCCTCTAACTTTGGAAATTCGACGAGAGCAGGTGCCTACATCGATAAAACTGCCAAAAGAAACCTAGGATGGCACTAAGAACCCTACGGACCATCTCATCCAATACAAAAACTACATGGATCTACTTAGAGCAAGTGATGCCCTCCAATGCTAAGTGTTTCCTATGACACTCTAGGTACATGCCAGAACCTAGTACCATTCATTATTGGCAGACTTCATCTATAGTTTTGAGAAGCTGGGAAGGACATTCATCGCCCATTTTCTTGCTAATAAGATGACCTTCAAGACACCGATGAGCCTCCTCGCAGTAAGACAGAAAGAAAGTGAGATGCTGAAGGACTATATTCGTCGGTTCAACTCTACTACCATAGAAGTTAAGGATCTGCATGATGATTGGGCCATACAGGCATTCATTTTTGGTGTTTGCAACGAGCATCTCTAGTACGCCTTGACAGATAAAAAGTTGAACAAACTGTACAACCTGTATCAGAAGGCCTAGAGGTATTCCAAAACAAAAAAAATAAAACTGGTAGAAGGAACCTAGGATAAAAACATATCGCTAACAGAATCATAGAACGTATCAGAAGAACAAGTAGTGGTACCAAGATAGCATAAGATAGTCTAGGTTTGACTCACATCGTCAAAGATCTAGATTGCCAAAATGATCCCCACGCCAAAACAAATCAGGCCACCAGGGTCAAGGTCAGGGGCGCAGAACAAAAAGAGACCCGTACTCTAAGTTTGAGGACTACATCCACGTCAATGCCTCCAGGGCATATATCATAAACGTGGCAGCTTATGAAGGCATCCTGGGCACACCATACCCAATGAAAGATAATCCAGCCCGTCTTAACTTCAAGGAAAAATGTCAATATCATAGTGATGTGGGGCATAGCAAGTAGAATTGCAGATCTTTGAAAGACGCAATTTAGACCACTATCAGAAGGGGGCAGATCAAGCAGTTTATCAAGAAAACGAGCGCCCATCAGGGGCAATCATGGATGGGTAATCAGAGAAATAACAGTAGAGCAGAAGGGAAGAAACCCGTTCAGGGGTAATAAACAAGATAGTAGGGGGCACAGAAGGCTAGGCCGTTAGCAATTCCAAGAGAAAGGCACACCTTAGAAATGTGATATGAGTCGAGATAACTCCAAAGAGGGTAAAACAGAGTGAAGACTGGATGGTAGACTTCATAGACAATGATGTTGATATCTTGGAAGATAATGGGAACGATCCAATTGTTATGTCCACCACTATCGAAAATTTCAAAGTTACAAGGGTCCTCGTCGACAGTGGCAGTGTCGTAGAAGTTATCCAATGGGAAGCCTTCAGAAAGATGGGCATCCCAAAGAAAGATTTAAAGCTCACAAGCCCAATCTTCGGCTTCACCAACTAGCCAATCAATGTCAAAGGCTCGGTCACCCTACCGAAAATAATAGGTGATGGCGACCATACACTCACGGTAATCACGGATTTTCTAGTAGTCGATCAACCCTCAGCGTATAACGAAATCATTGGGAGACCCATAATGAGGAAGGCGAGGATGGTGGATGTCATCTACTACTTGATAGTAAAATTCCTGACACCCATGGGAATCGGCTATATAAAAATGGATCAGCAAACAGCACGTCAATGCCACATATCATCTATTTTGCTCGCCAAGAGAAACAAAGGAGAAAAACAGTCAACCATAGAGATCGGTTTCGAAAACAGTAAGACTAGGGGGCAAGTGACAGATACCGAGGGGCAATTGGCTCAGGTCAACCTGATTGATAAGAGCACCTTCACACTGGAAAGCTTAGATAATAGGGCAGAGGCGACTTAGTACAAAGTAGAGCCCGTAGAACAGACAACAACAATCCCATTATTCCCAGAAAACCCTGCCAGAACAACTTAGGTCTGACGTCTCTAGAAGACCAAGAAAGACAACCCTTGGTATCCATGATGCAGAAAAATGCCGACATATTCACATGGTCGATGGCCGATATGCAAGGGATAGACCCAGACATCATCACTTACTCCCGAAATATGGACCCAAAAGCAAACACCGGTAAGACAAAAGAAGTTGTAGTTCACCTTCGAGAGGGTTTGAGCAATCAGATAAGAAGTTGAGAAGCTGCTCGCTACTGACTTCATAGCAGAAGTAAGATATCCAAATTGGCTATCGAATGTGGTAATGGTGAAGAATGCCAAAGGCTAGTGGCGAATGTGTGTAGATTTCACAGATTTGAATAAAACTTGCCCTAAGGACAACTTTCCCCTACGCTTCATAGATCGTTTGGTCGACTCCTCAGCAGGGCATAAGTATTTGAGCTTCATGGACGCTTTCTTCGAGTATAACCAGATTAAAATGAACTCAGATGATCAGGACAAAACGCCATTCATCACGGAGGAAGGTTTATTATGTTATCAAGTAATGCCCTTTTGGCTAAAGAATGCTGGAGCAACCTACTAGAGGTTAGTGAACAGACTTTTTCTGGACTAGATTAAACGAAGCATGGAAGTATATGTGGATGACATGTTGGTAAAAATCTCCTTCTTAGACCAACATATCCTTGACCTAGAAGATGTTTTTAGCGTTCTCATGAAGCACAACATGAGGTTGAACCTAGAAAAATGTGCATTCGTGGTAAACGCGAGAAAATTCCTTGGATTCATGGTCTCGAGAAGGAGAATCGAAGCCAATCCAAAAAAGATCCAGATGATCTTGGACAATCGCCCCTCGAAAAACACCAAAGAGATGTAAAGGCTCACGGATAGAGTAGTCGCCTTGAACAGATTCATCTCCAAACTGGCCTACAAAGGCTTGCCTTTCTTCAAGGTGCTCAGAAGAGCTTCAAGGTACCAGTGGAATGAAAATTTCCAATAGGCATTTGAAGAGCTGAAGAGGTACTTGTGCTCGCCACCGCTGTTGACTAGCCCCTTGCCAGCTGATCTGTTGTGAATCTATCTGGCAGCCTCGGACGAGACAGTAGTAGCTATACTTGTAAAAGAAATAATAGGCCCGCTAGATCCCCGTGTATCATGTCAGCTAGCCTTGCAGAATGGGGAAATCAACTACACCCGGTTGGAGAAAACAACATTCGTCTTAGTGGTAGTGGCCAGACGATTGAGGCAATATTTTTAAGCCCATCTTGTCATAGTATTGACAAACCAACCACTCAGAGAAATCTTGCAAAAGGTAGACACATATGGCAGGATTGGCTAAGTGGAGCGTTGAGCTCAGCGAGTTCGGTTTGGAATACAAGCCAAGAAAGGCTATCAAGGCCAAAGCCTTAGCAGATTTTATAGCATAATGCTCTTTCACCAGTGTCGCCACAAACCACCAGTCCACTACCAGAAGAGCCTCACCTAACCCCAAAGAGTAGGAACTACCACCCTTACCCCTAGAGCCAATACTGATACATAAACCCCAACAGATAAAGCTCACCCTCGAAGGCACTTGGACACTACATATGGATGGAACCTCAGGAAATGAGGGATCAGGAACTGAAATTCTGCTGACAGACCCACAGGGAAACGAATGGCAATATGGGCTATCATTCGGTTTTCCCGCCTCAAACAATGCAGCAGAATACAAAGCCCTCTCGGTGAGGCTAGACCTGGCACTAAAACTTTATACAATGAAGTTGCTCGTGTCAATCGACTCTCAGTTAGTTGCAAGATAGGTAAATGGGGATTACGAAGTCAGGGAGCCCGCCCTGGTAAAATACCATAAACTGGTGCTGGCTTTGAAGCAACGGTTTAGTCAATTGACAGTGGAATATATTGCCAAAGAAGAAAACACTAGGGCTGACTCATTATCCAAGCTCGCCTCAATCATTGAGATCAGACAAAGAGGAAAGATCCTCCTCGAACATCGCCCCTCGCCAGGCCATCAAATTGGGGAAGAAATCAACCACCTCACTAACAGTCAGAGTTGCTTAACAACTATCGTCGACTTCCTCACAAGTGGGACCTCGCCAAATGATTTGAAAGAAAATGCTAAACTGAGAAGAAGGCAGCCAGATACACAATAATGGGCGGTGTCTTATACAAAAAGTCCTTTAGTGAGCCCCTGCTAAGATGCTTGGAGCTAATAGAGGCTGATTACGTCCTCTGGGAAATCCATGAAGGAGTATGTAGAAACCATATTGGGGGGCACGACTCTAAAACGGAAGGCATTAAGATAGGCATTCTATTGGCCTACCAAGAAAAAAGATGCTACAGAAATTTTCAAGAGATATGACAAGTGCTAGAAGTTTGGCACAATACTAAGACAGCCGGTAGAATTACTAAACCAACTATCGATCCCTTTGTTGGTGTATGCCCTAGAGCCAATCAGATTGAGCTTGGGATACACAGTCAATAAAGCATACCCTTCACTATGAAGATAGTGATACAAGGTTTTCCTTCATGTTAGTACAATAATAAGGAGTTATTAAGTACTAATCGGATGAAGCCCATGGAACATAATGGCCTTGCAAAGGAATTATAAAGAGTTATAATTATGAGATCCTTATGCATCAAATCCTTGTTCCTCAAACTGTTCCTGGTCATCGTATTGCCAAGACGGGGCATTGGGAATACTCAAAGACTAGTATATGATAAGCCTTCTTACTTGTGAAGTAAGCAATCAATCTCATACAGGTTGAAGTATGGGATACTTGGGATAACATATAGGTGCTTGTTTGTTGAACAAGTTCACTGAACATGGCCCGCCAAGAAGACTTCATTTGGTGATATCACTCCAGTGTCTATGATAAATGTTCTCTTAGTACTAGTCGTGTAAATTAATCCTCAAACTTCTGATACCAAGTCATCTTGTATAGAGAGTGTCATACTTAGATTCCATCACGAATGGGTCCCAAACAAGAGGATGCTTATGGTAGAGTGTTATTGGGTATGACATGAACCATACGAAGATGAATGAGTGATCCAGAGAGGATTCACCACTCCCTATGATAATGGAGTCATATCTCGTTTGTTCTTGACTACGATTAACTTGATTAAGTCTTTGGCCAAAGCATGATGGATTTAGGAGAAAGTTGTTTCTCTAAATTCATAAGGTTAATCATAAGTTGCGAAGAACTAATATGGATTGATCATGAGTAGACATTGCACCATGCTCATGCGTTATCTGATATATGGTGAAAGGATCGTATTACACTGACAGACTGGTTGCTAAAAGGTTTCTAAAAGGTCACGGTGACTTCAAAATATTTGGGTGGTCATGATGGGTTGCTAGATCCCGCTCATGATCTATGAAAATAAGTTAATAAAATTAACTTATGTTCATTGCCAACATATTGGGAACCTAGAGGGTCAAAACACATAAGAACAGATATGTATGGATTAAACATGGTATTCTATTAAGGTAAAACTTAATATAATAAAAGATCTAAACTGAGGACTTAATCGAAAAAGTTCAATTAAGAAAGATTAAGACATAATTGAGATTTGAGAAATCCAAGGACAATATCTTAATGAGATAAGAGGAATCGAGAAGTCTTATATAAACTAGTATAGTCGACTTTGACATAGTGATGTACAAGGTGAATTTCGCATGACTATGCTATATTGGAATAATGTCATGAGATGTTATTAATAGATTAATGACATGAATTGTTCATGAGAAGAAAGAAATTTAATTGAGAATTAAATTACTTTCGTTTATAAATTAATCTATCCAATAAATAAGCATGATAAATTAGAATGGGTAAAAAGTGACTATTCTGATTTAGGATTATCCACTAAAAATGGTTGGCCCAACTTAAGGCATTAAAATTGTTGGACCATTATTATTATTAGATAATATAATGGGCCTATTGATCCATCTTAGATTAAATAGTTTAAGTCCAAGTGGATTATTGAAAATCTTGTGCAACAAGCTACAAGGGCCGACCAAGCTTAGAGAGAGGGGGTCAGGGTTTGCGCCTACTTATATATCAGATATAGAGGCTATAGCCGCAACCTAAGCTTGTAATTCTAGTTGAGATATTCTGATTTTTGCTTGAGAAAAAGTTGGTTTCAAGAAGAGAAACCTAGCTAGCAAAAATAGCATATCGCCACCTCCTGCAGAAATCAAGGTTGCCGCAATTCCTCTTGTTCTTGATATTTTCTTGCCACCTCTTCACCTTCTTGAGTGAGATAAATACAAGAAATAGATTTTTTGATTATGATCTTAGGATCAACTTTCTAGCACAAGTGAATCACCATACCTTAGAGAAGGATCCATCAGCTATTCGTGTGGACTAACTCTAAAGGAAGGACAATTGTGCTTCTTGTGATCTTGTTCGAATTGGATCTTGGACTTGAAAGCAATCTACGATTTGGATCTGCAACTTAAGGTTATGATATCTTAAGTAGGTAACTTCTAAATCATATGGGCGATTTAATTTTGTTTTAAATGCTATAAACCTATGCTAAACACAAGCCTAAGATCCTGTTGTACTTCAGGTGCTTCTTTGTTTCCTTCCGCTGCACTTTGATATTTTTGTTTAAGCATGAGTTAGGGTAGAGTAAAAACTCAACACTCTTGCCCTTTGCAATAAGGGGCATCGACATCTTGGGACCTTTTCCCATCGCCATAGGTCAGAAGAAGTTTGTCTTCGTTGACTACGAATACTTCAATAAGTGGGTAGAGGTGGGACCAGTGGCGAACATCACAGAAAGAGTGATAGAAAACTTCGTGTGGAAGTTTATTGTATGTAGATAGGGGTCTCAAACACCATAGTGGCAGACAATGGTGCACAATATCAGGGGGCAAGCTGAAGAAGTTTTGTGACAATTTCAAGATTCTGCTAACCCATAGTTATGTGAAGCAACCCCAAACAAACGGACAAGTCGAAGCAATGAACAAGAAGAACCTCCAAGGGTTGAAGAAGAAATTCGACGACGCCAAGAGGGCATGGCTAGAGGAAATGATAGGAATTTTGTGGCTATCAGGACCACGTCCCATTTTGGGTCGGGCAAAACATAATTTAATCTGATGTATAGGACGGAGGCTGTGATACCAGTCGATATCGGCATCAACTCCTTAAGAACGACCCACTACAACTCAGCCTCGAATGAAAAAGAACTAAGGATAAATCTAGACCTCCTCAAAGAAACCAAAGACTTGGCACAAGTAAAGCAAGCTGCCAGAGCAATAGGTTGCCAAGTACTACAATTCCAAAGTCAAAGCCAGACAGTTCCAAGTTGGTGACCTCGTCCTCAGAAATTGCAAAGCCAGCAAACCAACCGACGATTAGGGAAAAATTGCCTCGAACTGGGAAGGCCCATATAAAGTTATCAAGAAGATTGGCTTCGGAGCATATGCACTCGAACGCGTGGATGGAAGCCCTGTCCCAAGAACCTGGAATGCAATCCACCTAAAGAAGTACTTTTTTAATCTTGTACATATTTTCTATTATTACATAATACAAGTTTACAACGCATTCTGCAGGCACCAGCTCGCCATTATTACTGTTTCCCTTATGCATTAACAGTCTCTAACTGGCTCACTCATGCGTTCACGCACGTGTGCTCGCCTCAGGACATCATGTAACATGCTCAACAATCTCTAACTGGCTCTTTCACACGCTCACGCCTCATCAGGCCCCAATGAGCCTTTCCAAGCCACAACATACAACATAGTGCCTTCCATCAAATTGTGACACCCCGCCAAGCGCTTCCCAGATTACGAAGCATAACTGTCACTCAAGAAGTTGGCTCATCAGGGGACGCCAACAACTCCAATTCGAAAGAAAGTAAATGAACAAGACGAAAGGAAACAATGATATCAAACAGCAACAGAAGGCAAAAAGGAAAAATTTTCATTCAAAATATAAAAAAAAAATTATTACAAAGTCCTAAGTTATATTTACAGGGTCCTCGACTACAGGACCGATACCTAACCCAATTAAATTTCCCTCCTCGCCATCAGCAACCTGATTGCCTTCAGTATTGGTACCCTTAAGAGCATCCACAATGAAGGCATCAGCAGCTGCAATCTCTTCATCCACGGGGAGAGGTGGGGGCAAGTCATCCGCAGGAGTCTGAGCCACAGAATCCCAAATTTCTCCCCCAACCCTTCCAGGAGGCCACATCCGAATTGAAAGGGTCAAAGCCCTCAGGCATAACTTGGATCGAGGCGAAATCTATCTCGCTACAGTCTAAGGGGCCATGGACCAAGTGGACCCCAGTAAGGGTAGTCTACCTAAACAGGTCTCACATATTGACTGCATCAACAATGGCCGCCTCTCTTTCCACGCCAGCCTCCAACAGACATTGCCTCAGGCGACCCATCTCTGTCTCCTTCATAGACAGTTTATCCTGCACCCCCGCCAGCTGCCCCCGAGCAATGTTTGACTGGCGCTTAGCTTCAGCAACCTTCGCAATACAGGCCTTCTCAACAGATACCACTTTTTTTCCACTGCCTTCACCTTCTCACCATTAGCTTCCACCTTCTCATTGGCAGTCTTCAACAAGGCTTCCAGCTTCGAAACACGAGATGAAGAAAAGCCCGCCTCAACAGCCTTGGTATGAACCTCCTTTTCTGCGTCACGATGGCGGGCATCCGCCTCACTACTGCGATTGTATACAGCAACGCTAGCATCTAATGTTGGGATCGACTCATGCTCAAATAGAGATAATGTATAATTTAATCAACAGTTAAACATACAACGCAACGAAATTAAATTAAATAAAACATAGAGAATACTGAATCCCTCCAAGGATCTGCCTATGAAGTCAAAACGATCAGGATGTCAAGAACAGATAACAATCAAAATCTCATATCTCTATAATAGAGATTGCCAAAACCACATCACAGATTCTTGACGTTTTTGTTCCTGTACACAATGCTCGCTTGTCGAAAACCAAAGTCGTCCAATTGGCCGACCTCTAACAGTAATCCACACAGGTGATCTGAAAGCCTTCACAAGATTGAGATTATGTTTTGCCAAGACGATGCTAGTGGTCTAGGTTGTGAGAAACCTTCCTCCTCTACCTTAATTATCCTAAAGAAACAAAAAGAATCGAATTCTCCTTAATCTCAAGGTGTTTGGCCAATTCTCTCTCTTAGGGGAGGTGAAGCGTCGATTTCAGGTAAGCTCTCAGATAGGGAGGCTGCAACAACATAAGAGGTGTATATATATTACTAGGTTTAGTGTATGCCAACTCTTGGACTTATTGCACTAAAGTACATATATATTATTAAATATTCATATTAAGCCCACAACACTTAATGAATATTTAATCTAACACAATCTCATTTTAATTTCATTAATCACCTTTTGTGTGTGACCCATTAGGCCCTTAACATGTTGGCAATAAATATAATTAATTCAATTAAGAATTTTTCCATTTATATTTATAGATCATGAGCGGCATCTAGCAATGCATCATGACCACCCAAATGCCAAGAGAGTCATGAAGCTTTGACTAGCCTTTCGTGTACAATATGTCTATGTAATTCGATCCTTTCATCAAATATCCCAAGATAGGAAAGAGCATGGTTTAGTGTTTACTCTTAACCCATTCCATATTATATCTACAGCTTTATATTAACTCCTTACGTATTGCCTTGGCCAAGGACTTCCATAAGTTAATATAAGCCAGATACATGTGAGATATGTCCCCTTAATCACTTAGGATGATGAATCCTCTCTGGACCACTCATTTATCTTCGTATGCTTCATGTCATACCCAAAACACCCTACTTTAAGCATCCTCGTGATTGGGACCCATTCGTGATGAAATCTAAGTATGACAGTTCACATACAAGATGACCTAGTGTCACAAGTCAAAGGATTATTTACACTATTGACACATGAGAGTGTTTACCATAGACACTTGAGTGAAATACAAACTGGAACTCTCATAGCGGGTCATGTTCAGTGAACTTGTTCAACTAACAAGAACCCATATGTTATCCCCAAGTATCTCTATACTTTCAACCTATGAGATCAGTTGCATGCATCAAGTGCATGAAGGCTTAACATATGCCAGTCTTTGAGCATTGTCAGAGCCCTGTCTTGACAATACGACGACCAGGAATAGTTTTAGAAACACGGCATTGATGCATAAGGATCCTCATAATTGTAACACCTTATAATTCCTTTGCAATGCCATTGTGTCTCATGGGCTTTATCTTAACAAGTTATTTATAACAAATATAAAAATACTTATGGATAAAGAAATACCTCAATTATAATTAATAAACTATAATGTGCAATACATGAATATATAAATAGTTTCTTACAAGCCCAACTAGATTGGCTTCCAAGGCTTACTCCAACATCTAATACCTACAAAAACAAAGAACCAAAGTCAGCAAGCCCCAACATCGCTGAAAAACTGAACCCCCACATGGTCACATACCTCCATCAACTGAGCAATCACGTAGCATTGGGTGCTAGGCAACGTGTTATCCTCCATCACCTTAACCTCATGAACTAGAAGGTTATCACAAACCCAATCCATGCACCTATCAACGTCGCTCAACAATGAGTTGACAAACATACGCTTCTGCCATCCGAAAAAGGAGGTGGACCCCTGGTTCGCACTACGCAGCCCATCTCGTCGAGGAATAGGCGAAGAATACCTAGATTGCTCTATTGAAATGATCCCCCACTGGGACCAGGAGCAGGAGTAGTGGAAGCCCTGTCCCCAGCAAAAGGCATAGAGCTAGGAGCAGAAACCTAAGGAGCATTTTTACTCTTCGAAGATGGGTCAACCTGCAAGACCTCTTTTGTCTACGCTGGGGGTCAGCTTGAATTCGTCTTTCCCCTTTTCTTTGCTCCCGATAGCAGTAGAGGGTGCAGGGGGATCTCTGCCCGTCTTGTGCCTCTTCGATGGAGGCTCATCACCACCACTGCTCTTCTGCTTCTTAGAAGCAGCATGTTTGCCCACAGGAGCAGGAGACTGATTCTTCCCTCGATTCTTGGCCCTCTCCCTGGCAAGGATCTTCTCCTAGATATTGGTTCCCGCAACACCTGCGAGAAAACAAGTAATGAAGATGATATCACATCAAAATCTTAAACGACGAAAAGAAGCTAAGTAAACCAATTCGTCACTCCCTATAAGACAACTCCACTAGAACTACCACTCTCTTTGTTAGAACTAACAGAACTCTCAATGCTAGGACTCCCGTCTTTATCATCATCTATCACGATAACTTCAATCTCTAGAGAACCACCTACTCCACTTTTGCGGGAACTTGGGAAAGATGGTAGTTCTATCACAACAGGAGCTATGGCAAGAGGAACAGGATCAGGAACCCAACGCACTAGGGCAAACATACCCCCAGGAACTTCAAAGTTATTAACTTCGTCAGCACTACCTCCCTCTGACCCAGTACCACTAGTGGCAGGAGCAGTGCCTGTCTCTCCCTGACGAGCAATGCCCGTCTCTCCCTGACAAACTATGCTTGCCTCTCCCAGATGGGCTATACCCACCTTTCCATCTTTCTTCGGTAGAAGACGACCTGTCAAGACCTTCGCTAGGTCATCATCCCCAGTATCAGGCCAGAGCTCACTTTCCTGTGGTGGCATCAAATCGGAGAACTAAACAGCCACTCTGTTGGGATTTATGTTCTCTAGGCAATATCAATAGATCAGAGTGTCTGACACAATATCTTCCTAATTGATTGTGTGCCTCAGATAATAATCTTATCGCTCCTTCTCCGAATCATCCAACTCGAACTCTTTGTTCCTCTCATCCTTTGGAGGTTTTAGACCACTTCACCTTAAAAGGCTACTTCTCCTCCAGCTTCCGTTTGACAGCAAAGAATTTGGACCTCAAGATGTGGTTATTGTTCAGAGAATTTTGCACCATCCTCCCATGGCGAGCACTCAAATAGGCATAAGGGCCTTTCATCTTCAGCTGATACAAATTATGAAATGCGACGTACAGGGGAGCCTGATTCCTACTTCGACAATCGATAAAATAAACCACCATCACGGGCCACGCCGAACCTGTAAACTGAGCAGCGACAACCCCATACCCTTCAAGACAAGTGGCGAAGAAGGGATTCAAAGGCAAGTGGAAGCCACCCCTAAACATGTGCTCAAAGAAACACACATTCTTGCCATGGTTCTCAGCCCAACTTAGACGATGACCCGCCTCAGGCACGTAAAATTCATAACAATAGTTGGGAAGAAATATATACCGCGACTCAACAATAGCGAACTGCTATCTCGGTCGACGATGGTACAAGGGAGAACATAATCCTAATCCTCACCACCATCACCAGCCACTTCACCCTCAACGGCAGCATTCTGACCCACCTGCTGAGCACCACCACCAACCTCCCCACCACCACCGCTCGACCCAGAACCATCACCGGCAGCAGCCCTGGCCTCTTTTTCTATCTCTCAAACCATCTTCTCAAGCACTTCATCCAAGTCCTGAGCACCAACGGCCTAGGACCTCCCCTCCAACGCTTCTGAACACTCTGACCCCTCGCTACCTACCTGTCACTACCATCCTATAATATTTTGGCATCCACCACAAACCACCAAAAACAAACAAAAATGAGAAAAAAATCAAAAAATACCTTAAAAACGCCTAAAACAACCCCTCGGACTAGAAAAATGACAGATCAGAGCACGCAGAACACTCGAAAGATAAAACCGGCAGCACTTCGACAGCAAAACGCAACAACTGACCCTAACTCTCACCCACCACCCCTGTCGCAACCTAAAAAATAACAAGACTCATCTCAAGACTTTATTATTCGTTAAGCATGACATTAAAAAAATCGAGGAAAAGTCGACTGAATTTCTCTTGAAAAATGAAGGTTTTGAAAATGACCTTGAAAAAGACATGGAGTTGCCACCAATCTATTTTAGCTAGGTGTGATCGATCACCTATTAAAACCGGTTTTATAAATATTTTAAAATTAATTAAAACATTTTTAAAACCAATTTCAAGTCTGCGTTTTAAACTAGAGAAATCAAAGAAGCGGGTTAGGGACTCGGTTACGTGTGGGGAAGGATTAGCACCCCCATAATGCCCGTATAAAATGGTATCTTATTAATCATGTGTTATCTCAAGTCTCGGTAAAAAGTCAGTTTTAAATTTAATATTTCAAGTTAATTCCCAATTCAAAGAAAAATAGTTCCATTTTTTATTGAAAATGATCCGAAATTTATAAATTCAAAATTTTCCTATATTCCCCAACAAACGTGGCAAAATATAGAAATTTTTATTAGTTTGGAAAACTTTCCAAATCATTCTTATTTTAAAGAAGATATTCTGTTATTAATGATAATTGATGATATCCTCCCCAGCAAACCCGGCAGAGAACTCATGAATTATTTTAACTCGGGAATATCTTTATTTTATTGAAAATCATTACCTTTTGCAAAACATTTTAAAAAATATGAATATGAATATGTATGACATAAATAAAATGACATAGCAAAGTCTAAATAATATAATGCAACCTAAATTATATGACAGAATTTAAATGTCTTAGCATATTCTAAATGAAATGAAATATCCTAAGTTATATGATATATTCTAAATGAAATAAAATATCCTAAGTGACATAATATATTCTAAATGAAATGAAATGACCTTGTTAACATAATATATTCTACATGAAATGAAATGACCAAGGTAACATAGTATATTCTATATGAAATGAAATAATTTAAATGACATGGCAAATATAAATGATTTGGCATATAATCTAAATGACATGAAACATAAAATAATGATATCATATAATATGCATGGAAATAAAAATAAAAATAATAATGCATGAACATAGTATATGCTAAATAATATGACAAAAAAAACTAAATAAAAAGCATAGGATATCATGAAATATTCAAAACCATAAAACAAATAATATAATATCAAAAATTTAAATCAAAGATATTAACACCATCATGAAAATTAAACATAGCAAAAATTACATATTATATAATATGCATGAATATGGAAAATGCAATGCATGAGAATGTATTTTTTTTCCTTTAATTAAGGAAATTCGTATATCTAAAAAGATATCCGGCTACCTTAGGGAAATATATCAAATTAAATATTCTAAAACCAAAATACTTTGTGATTGTTTGAAAACAATTTTGAAAAGCTTAGATTAAAAATAAAAACCTAGCTAAACCCCTTTCAAATGGCTCTAATTTTCTAAGTTTAAAATTCCGGACTTGACCACCCTTAACCCGAGATTTAAAAAATCATTTTTAGAGTTTAAAAAGGCTTAGGAACTACCCTAAGTCAGTGGCAAAACTTCCTAATCAGCCCCCCTCTAAGTAATTTAACCAAAATAGAAAAATGATTTTCCTTCAAATTCAATTCTGCCTCCACTATCTAGTTTTAAAGAATGATTTTTTACCCTATTTTTAAAAATTCAAAAAAATCTAAAAACAATACTGGAGACTCAGGACACATAAAACTACATGGGAAAAAATCGGCTTATTTTTTTTATTAAAGATGACTGCCCAGAAAAATCGAGAAAGTACGAGTACTATGTGAAAAAACTGTTTTGCCAAAACACATTCTTTTGCCTTTGATAAAATCATTTAAAAAATTAAAGTAAAAATATTAGAGACTCTCTAAAAGACTCACAAATAGAAGCTAACAATTTTGAAAAGTTAGGCAAAAAGATTGGCCAAATAAAAACATCACAAAGGTAGAATAATCAATTTGACAACTCTTTAATTTTCCACAAGTATGCTCAAGTGAGCATGACTTTGAACCATTGATTGGCCTAAGTCATAAGTCAAGTGGCAAGGACATGAAATGCATGAAAAATACAGCAAATATGATGCATGAAATGCATTATTTAAAACCTAAATGACATGAAAAATGCATGGCATCAATAAAATGACCTAGACCTAAATGAACTTGCATGGCATTTAATGCAACCTAGGTCTAAAATGCATGAATATGCATGGCAAAGAAAACCAATCCTAAACCTAAAAAATGCATGGCAATAACACAAACATATGGCATGCTTAAACAAAATACTCAACCAAATATCATGAAAATGCAAACCTATCAACTAGCAAGATGAAAATGTACATGCAAAGCATAAAATAGAGGGGTGGCCGAATGGCCTCATGCTTCAAAATGAACATGGCATTTCCACAAACACATGATATACTAACATGCATAGGTAAAGAATAACACTCAAATCATGCAAACATAAAGTAAAGGCATGAAAATAAATAGGCATTTTCACAATCACATGGATTACAAAATGTAAAACATAATCAAACTTAAACATTTTGAAAACAGAAAATCAAAAATGCAAGATAAGTAAAATAAATATGATAATAGACTCAAAAATGGAAATAAGCAAGAAACCAAATGAAAACAAGCTTCATGTTTATGTATTAGAAAAAGATTTAAAGCATCAAAACTTATTAAATATGAAGAATAACATGAAATAACAAAGCAAAACAGCAACTCTAAAAAATACTAGGCCATTCGGCCAACCCAAAAATAAGAAGGAAAAAAAATTTCAAAAGCTTTTTACAAGAAAGAATCAAGAAAGAACTTAAAGAAGAATATTAAAAACACTTATCTAAAAAGGAAAATCAAAAGAAACTCACCAAATATTAAATGAAAACAGCAAATCAAGAATGGAAAATCAAAGAAAGTGGAAGAGTATGGTGCTTAAAGCAACCTCTAGAAGCTATCTTTCAAGTTTTTTCTCTTCTAACTTTTTTTTCTTTTCTAAACTTTTCTTTTTGCCTTTCAACAATGGAGAGAAAAATCAGCAAAAACCAAGAGAGAATAGAGAGTGACTAGCTAAAAATGAAAGGAGATAGAGATCCCCCTTGTAGTGGCCGAATGCCCCCCTCCCAATGCTAGGATGTTGTCATTTTTCATTCAACAAATTTTCATCCAAAGGCTATTGATCCAAGATGTTTAAAATATGAAATTATCACCCTTAGATTAGGCCATCAGCTATCCATAATTACAGCTGTTCAAGAATCTTAAGCCATTATGTTGACACTCTCCCTCTTCATGCATTGGTCCATGTGGCTTATTTGCAAAGCCTTGATCAAAAAATAACTAACTTCCTCTTCTTGTTGGCCTTTTGATTAAAAATCAGAAAATTTCTACACATCCTTGGGCCTTGGCCGGCCAACCCCTCTTCTTCCAGCCCATGCTTAATTTTTTTAAAAGGCAAGAAAAGCCCTTTTCGGTTTCTTGGGTAAAATGACTTTTTTGCCCCCCGAACATAAATAAATAGCAAACGGACTCCAAATTCAAATTTTCTTTTTTCAATACATTCAAAATATTAAAAAATTGAATTTTGAAGGTTTTCAAAAAATTTCAAGTCCATTTGCTATTTATTTGGATTTTTTCTTCCAAAATTGCCCTTTTGTGCTCTCAAACTTTACCATTTTTTAAACGAGCTCCAAATCAATATTTTTATTCCCCAATCTCTTCCAAATAATTTAAAAGTGTGATCCGGAAGTTTTCATAATTTTTGGAACTCATTTGGTATTTTTTCGGGATTTATCTGCTTGAATTACTTCATAGGGGGCCTGAGATTTGGCCATTTTGTAAACGAACTCCGAATTCGGATTTTATTTCGCCAATCTCTTCCAAATAATTTAAAAATGAGATTTGAAAATTTTCAAACTTTTTGGAGTTCATTTGTTATTTTTCCAGGATTTATCTTCTTGAATTTCTGCATAGGGGGCCCGGGATTTGGCCATTTTGCAAACGAACTCCAAATTAAGATTTTCTTTCTCCAATCTATTCAAAATGATTTAAGAATGAGATCTGCAATTTTTCAAAATTTTTGGAGTTCATTTGCTATTTTTTCCAAATTTTCCAATTTTGCCCTTTTGCCTCCGAAACCCGATTTTGCTCAAAACAAGTTCGATTTTCAGATTTTCTTCAAATTGAGCCTTGGGCTATCCTTTTTAGTCACTCCTCATCCATTAGGGGCTTTAATCTTACCGAATCGGGCCATTTCTGTAATTCTTCCCAATTTCAACGAAATCCACCAAAAACCCTAATTCTCGATTTTCTTCCGGATTGACTTTTCTTTCAGTTTTTCTTTCAAGTGGCTTCTCCATTACCTGTATTTAGTGCCTATCTTTCATTTGGAACCTTCAATTTCAACCAATTTGATCGTTTAAGCACTTTTCCCCAAATTTTTTGGATTAGGGTTTCTTTTCCACTAAATCTCCGTAACCCAACTTTCGAACTCGATATCTTTCAATGTAGACCTCGGATTATCAAAATTCTTTCACCATTTTTGAATTGAACTTCAAATCTTGATTTTGAAAGTGGGTTGACTTTTTTAGTAGTTGACTTTTTGAGTTGACTTTTTGAGGTTGACTTTTTTCAAGTTTGACTTTTTATGCTCGTCTTCTTAGACTAAGTCTCAGAGTACCACCTGCAGGATGAAAAAAGTCTTTTTACATTCTGAAACATCAATTTAGGAAGAAAACATACCTGTTTTAGTGGTCCGGACAAAATTAGGTGTCTAAAGCTCCCCTATTTGGCTATTGCTGAGAATCAGGAATCAGGCAAAGATAAACAAATACTAATTTTGTCCGGTTAGTGAAATCCAATGTGAAGAGAAGGGGGTTTCTTTTTTCATTTTTCATTTTCATTTTTTTCATTCTTTCTTTTTTTTTTTTTGAAAAAAAAAAGATGTAAGTAGAAGATATTGTCCTTAAATTGAATTCCCTGACTAATCAATGCTCGACCCGTCTTAAGTAAACGAGTTCGATTTGCAAGAGAAGAAAAGACCTCGACGATGGTCTCGAGGGTTTAAGCTGTCTTGTGCGAAGTTGTGTTTAAATATTATGGGTATCTCCTCTAAAAGCTTCGGCTATCACCACCAAAGACTTGCTCAAGTAAATGTAAAACTCTAGATATCTCCACCAGAGGCTTTGGTTATCACCACCAAAGACTTGTTCAAGCAAATGTAAAAACTCTAGAAACTTATGCCTGGAGGTCTTAAAAATGATGCCTAGAGGTCTTAAAAATGGTGCCCGGATACCATACACGTGATTTGAAAAAAATGCGCTATATGCGACTTTAACAATAATGCCCGGAAGTTTTAAGAATGGTGCCCGGAGGCCTTACCCGTGATTTGGAAAAAAATACGCTGTATACGACTTTAAAAATGATGCACGGAGGTCTTAAGAATGGTGCCCGGAGGCCTTACCCATGATTTGAAAATACCTTGATGGTGATCTCAAGGCTCGACTCTTTTGATAAAACAGAATGAATTCAATTTAAAAAGGAAATACCTCGACGTGGTCTCAAGGCTCAACTCATTTGATAAAACAGAATGAATTCGATTTAAAACAAAAGGAAATACCTCGACGGTGGACTCAAGGCTCAACTCATTTGATAAAACAAAATGAATTCGATTTAAAACAAAAGGAAATACCTCGATGGTGGTTTCAAGGCTCGACTCATTTGATAAAACATAATGAATTCGATTTAAAACAAAAGGAAATACATCGACGGTGGTCTCAAGGTTTGACTCATTTGATAAAACAGAATGAATTCAATTTAAAACAAAAGGAAATAACTAGACGGTGGTCTCAAGGCTCGACTCATTTGATAAAACAGATTGAATTCGATTTAAAACAAAAGGAAATACTAAGAATGATTCTGGGATTGGTTCAAATAAATCTAACTTGAAAATGAAATAAACATACCTCGACGGCAGTCTCGGGGCTTGATTCATTTGAGAAGCAAAATGAGTTCGATTTAGAAAGGAACGTACCTCGACGGTGATCTCGGGGCTCGACTCGTTCGTAAAGCAGAACGAGTTTACTTTGAGGAAGTTCAAGTTTTTCTGATTTCTGCAATGTTAACTAAATGCGATGATGAGAGTGACATGCTTTGCAAATGCTTGTATGTTTCCTAAAAATGAAGGCAATCAAATGATTGTGTCATGATTTCTAATCCATGGTTTCTTTAAGGTTCACAGATTATCCGACTTCATGACGGAGTCTTCAATTGTTCACTAATGCCCCACTTAAGGAATCCTTCACTCAAGATAACTTGGCAAACAGTCTCAGTTTCTGACTTTCGCTGAAATTCACAAATTTTCTGACTTCGTGATGGAGTCTCCAACACATTCACTGTTTTCCTTTCTTGGTGAACTTTCCAAACGTTTCCCAAGATTTAAATCTATTCCTAAGTAATACTCTGAAATCCTTTTATTTAAAGATTTTTTATTACTAATCATCATTCAATTTAATAACAATCATAATGCATCTCAAAAATGTATGAAAGAAAATATGAATCAAGCAAAAATGTCATAAAAACGATGACAAGAATTTATTGCAAGAAATGTTTTAAAATAGTAAAAATAAATATCAAGGATATAAGAAACAAATGTAAAGTTATAAGTTGTAGATGCCCCGGATGCGGAATATCTTGGACCCCTCCTTTTTCAAACCATCTGAATTTTCACTTGAACAAGCAATTTACTTGGGTAACCTCTCAGCTTCCGTAGTTACATCAGACTGAGTTGTTCCCCTTTCTTCTAATTTTCATATACTTTCTCCCCCTTTACACGGAGCATTGATTCGAACGTTTAATCAGTACCTGAGCCGCAGTTTGCAGGTTTTCGACTCAAGTGTCCTCCATTCGGTATTAAGTCGCCCTTTGCGAGTTTTCGGCTTAAACCTATCCTTTTACATTCTTTTTTCATTATCATTTTTTGTATTCTACCATACATCTGAGAATTCTAAATGTTTCCAAGGTAAAAATATCAATTCAAAAGATGGGTGAATTCTGAGAATAACCTTTCAAATTAAATATCCATGCTTGATCAAAATGGACTTTCCAAAGCATGTAATGTAGGCCAAGGTTCTATTTTAGAAAGAAAGGATAAAATAGGCCCAAAATGTGTTTAAGGGTGATTGGATCAAGGATCATTTCCTGAGGAGAACTCATTTTTGAAACATTTGTCCTTTTTTTGGACTTTTTTTTTTCTTTTTGCTTTGTTGGCTTTCATTTGCCACATTTTTTGATGGCTTTATTTTTGCCATGATTTTTTATTATTTTTCCTCGCATTTGCCCTCCAGTGTAGAGGGTGATCCTTGATCAAGGTTTAAAGAAAGAAATAATTCCTAAGGCTTAAAGGGGTGACTAAGGATAATTTCTTCCTAGTGAAAGGAATATGAAAGATGGCCATTCATCATATCAAGCATGATTCCTCACTTTTTTTTTTCAAGCATAATACTTCTTCTGTTCATCAGCATTCACGGGATTTCTGAAATCCTCCCCGTCCATTCTAGTTAAAATCAATGCTCCTCTAGAAAAAGCTCTTTTTACCATATAGGGTCCTTCCTAATTCGAAGCCCATTTTCCTCTCGGGTCCTTCACTATAGGGAGAATTTTCCTCAGTACCAATTCTCCTTCTTGGAATTGTCTAGGACGAACTTTCTTGTTGTGGGCTCGAATCATCCTTTTCTGATACAACTGCCAGTGACAAATTGCTTTCAATCTTTTATCCTTGATGAGATTCAACTGTTCATAACAAGCTCTAACCCATTCTGCTTCTTCTAGGCCAACTTCCATCAAAACCCGTAATGAAGGGATTTCAACTTCAATAGGTAGCACTACTTCCATCCCGTATACCAAAGAAAATGGCGTTGCCCCTGTAGATGTGTGAAACGAAGAACAATATGCATGAAGAGCAAAAGGCAAGATCTCATGCCAATCCTTGTACACATCAGTCATCTTCTCAATAATCTTCTTGATGTTCTTGTTAGCTGCTTCTACTGCCCTATTCAACTTCGGACGGTAAGGTGCCAAATTATGATGTATGATCTTGAACTGAGTACACACTTCTCTCATCATCTTATTGTTCAAATTGAGAGCATTATCCGAAATAATTCTTGCTGGCAATCCGTAACGACATATGATTTCTTTCTTAACAAATTTGCATACCACCGACTTGGTTACATTCGCATAGGAAGCAGCTTCTACCCACTTTGTGAAATAATCTATGGCCACCAAGATGAAACGATGTCGATTTGAAGCTTTCGGGGTAATAGGTCCAATCATATCCATTCCCCACATTGAGAAGGGCCATGGTGCAGTCATGACATGCAATGGCGATGGCGGCACATGAATTTTATCTGCATATATCTGGCATTTCATCACTTTCGGGAATAACTGATACAATCTCCTTCCATTGTCAACCAATAATACCCTGCCCTCATTATCTGCTTAGCAAGCATGTGACCATTAGCATGAGTGCCACATACCCCTTCATGGACCTCTTCTATAATTCTCCAAGCTTCGACAGATCCGACACATCTCAATAAGACTTGGTCTTTTCCTTTCTTGTAGAGAATCTCACTGTCTAGAACAAAACCCATTGCTAGTCTTCTCAGAGTCCTCTTGTCATTTTCTGTTGCTTGTTCTGGATACTGTTAACTCTTGATGTACTGCAAGATGTCGTTATACCAAGGGAAGCCATCTGCTTCTTCTTCAATACTCAGACAGTGGGCAGGAGACTCATATATACTCATCTTTATTGGTACAACTTCAGCCCTTTCATTCACTTTAAACATTGATGACAAAGTAGCCATAGCATCTGCCATTCAGTTTTCTTCTCGAGAAAAGTAATTGAAATTCACTTCTTCAAATTCCTCCAATAAACTCAGTATGAGTTCTCGGTATCGGATTAGCTTTGTATCTCGAGTTTCTCATTCTCCCCGTAGATGGTATATCACTAAGGCTCAGTCTCTGAAAACTTCCAATACTTTGATCTTTCTGTCTACTGCAACGCGAAGGCCCATAGTACATGCTTCATACTCGGCAGTATTGTTTATACAATCAAAATCCAATCTACCAGTGAAAGGATAATAATCTTCTTTTGGGGATATGAGGACTGCATCGATTCCATGCCCCATGGCATTAGATGCACCATCAAAGTACATTTTCCATACTTTCTTCTACAGGGGAATCTCATCTGCTTGTGAAACATACATAAAATCTTCATCCGGGAAGTCAAACTTCAATGGCTCATAATCTTTCACTGCCCGACTTGCTAAGAATTCAGCCACTGCACTGTCCTTGATAGCTTTTTGACTTACATATACAATGTCGTACTCTGACAATAAAACCTGCCATCTTGCTATTCACCCTGATAAAGAATGTGCTTCCAACATGTACTTAATTGGATCTAGCTTGGCAATCAACCACGTTGTATGGTACAACATGTACTGTCTGAGTCTTCGAGCAGTCCAAGCTAAGGCACAGCACAACTTTTCTACCGACGAATATTTCAACTCATAATCTGTGAACTTCTTCTTGAGGTAGTAAACTGCCTGTTCTTTCTTTCCAGTCTCATCAAGCTGCCCCAAAACACAACCCATGGATCTCTCAAATACTGATAAATACAGTATCATTGGTTTATCCGGAACAGATGGCATTAATACCGATAGGTTGGATAGATAATGTTTAACCTTTTCAAATGCAATCTGACAACCTTCATCCCATTCTCTTGGATCACGTTTTTGAAGTAACTTAAATATTGGATCACATTTGAGGGTTAACTGAGAAATAAATCGAGCAATGTAATTCAATCTCCCCAGAAAGCCTCTTACTTCCTTTTGAGTACGAGGTGGTGGCAAATTCTGAATGGCCTTTACTTTATCCGGGTCAATCTCAATACGCTTTTTGCTGACGACAAAACCCAGCAATTTTCTCGAGGTGACTCCAAAAGTGCATTGTACCGGATTTAGCTTGAGTGGAAACTTTCTTAGTCGTTCGAAGAGCTTCTTAAGATTCTCAATATGCTCCTCTTCTCCTTGTGATTTTGCAATCATATCGTTATTGTAGACCTCAATTCCCTTATGCATCATATCATGAAACAATGTCACCATGGCTCTCTGATATGTTGCCCCAGCATTCTTCAGCCCAAATGGCATTACCTTGTAGCAGAAGGCTCCCCACATTGTAACAAATGTGGTTTTCTCCATATCTTTCGGTGCCATCTTAATCTGATAGTATCCTGAGAATCCATCCATGAATGAAAATAAAGAACTCTTTGCTATATTATCCACCAGAGTATCAATATGGGGCAAAGGGAAATTATCTTTAGGGCTGGCCTTGTTCAAATCTCGGTAATCAACGCACATCCGCACCTTGCCATCCTTCTTTGGTACTAGAACAATATTTGCCACCCATTCTAGATATTTTACCACCTCTAAGAATCCAGCATCAAATTGCTTCTTCACCTCCTATTTTATCTTTAACAGCATGTCTGGCCTCATTCTTCTCAACTTTTGCTGAATTGGTTTGCATTCTGGCCTTAAAAAGAGCTTATAAAGCACAATATCCGGATCCAACCCTGGTATGTCTGGTAAGACCATGCAAATACATCCACATATTCTTGGAGCAAGGCTATCAATTCACTTTTTATTGATGATGGCAATGAAGTCCCGATTTTAACTTCCTTTATCTCTTCACCATTTCCCAGATTTATCATTTCCAATAATTCCTTATGAGGAAGTACTTGTTTCTCCTCTTGTTCTATTTTCCTTAATAGATCCGGAGGTAGACCATAATCCTCAGTATCCTTGTTAGCCTTAAAATCACCCGTGCAAATGGGTCTTTCAAAATCAATTTCTGAATTACTAACAGGAAAGTCCTCATATTCCGCATCCGTACACCTGTAAATAGGTGGAGAAGAAACAATATAGAAAAATATATATAATGAAAACAAAATAAATACAAAAATGAAATAATGTGGACACATCAATATGAATAAAATGCATTGTGCTTGTTATTTATTGAATGAAAATGTTTAAACAAAAAAGCCCATTACAAAAAAAAAATAAAAAAAAAACTCTTAGTAAAGATAATTAAGATTATTTTTTAAAGTATTACATTGGAATAGACTTAAAAACTATAGGCAACTCAGTCGTACTCCAATTGGTTAATCTATATCCTGGTGGACAAGGTCGCACCATCCAATTCACATTGTCACTTTCCATCCATTCTTTCCCAGTCATGCAAATTACTATATCCTAAATCTGCCCCCCTTTATTCACATGGAATTTTTCAAAAGCTTGCTCGATTATTAAGAGTACATCCTCTGAATTCTTTTCTCCAAATAGAAAACCAGCAGAGCGAAAGTTGTGAAGGATTGGTGGGAAAGTCATGGGTTCCCATTCAATATCCATATCCGCGAGACGGGCCATCCTCCTTTGTCGATTCCTTTCAACTTGATTCCTCCTCTCATGGGCCTTCGGAAGATACCCTAAGCCAAACCAATCTTTCTTTCCCACTGCTTCCATTGCTCGGGCCATCCCTTGAAGATATTTCCCAAGACCTTTTCTAGCCCTGCAGCCTTTTCCCACTGTGGTTCTTACTCCCAGCCTTGTGTTCTTGGACAACCTTGGTTTTGGAATTTTTCATCCTTCAGCAACGAAAACCGCATTTACGAATTCCAAAGACCAAAAAGAACATTCTACGGCATCTTCATTGGGTTCAACATAAGGAGATTCAGTGATCAAACGGCCTTCCATCACAAATTTCAGCTTTTGGTGGAGAGACGAGGGTACAGCCCTACTGAATGTATCCACGGCCTTCCCAACAAGCAATTCTAGGATGGATTAATATCCATGACCTGGAAGTTCACCGTATAGGTGCATGGGCCTATCTCTAAAGAAACCTCAATAGTTCCCATTACCTCTCTCCTGGTACCATCGAAGGCCCTGACTACTGTGCAACTCGGTAACATATAAGACATATCAACTGGAAACTTAGATAGGGTTGCCAAGGGCATTACATTTAATGAAGAACATTATCCAAAAACACCCTTGGTAGTATATGCCCCTTGCAGGTGGTTGTTATGTGAAGAGCCTTTGTGGACCCAATGCCATTTGGTGGTATTTCATCATAACTAAAAAATATATGGCCGTCTGTCGCAATGTTTCCCACCAGCCTGTCTAACTTCTCTACCGATATGTTGTTAGCCACGTATGCCTGATTCAACACTCTTAACAGGGCATTTCTATGTGGCTCTGAGTTTAATAGCAAAGATAAGATGGAGATTCTTGCTGGCTGACGCTGCAATTGCTCAACCACACTATACTCACTATGTTTTATTTTCCTTGTATGAAAAGGAATAAGGCAAATCTATTATGAGCTTAGGCGCAATTTCCTCAACAACCGGAGTAGTCTTCTCTGGTTCATCATAATAGATGATCAAAGGTCTTCCTATTCCATAGCCAGCTGCATTCTCAATAACCTCTACTTCTTTCTCAGTCTCCTCGTAAAATTGGGTATATCCATTATCCATCATTTTTGGACTTTAGCCAGAAAGTCCTCGCAGTCCTGTATGATATGACCTGAACACTTATGGAATGGGCACCAATTCTGCACCCTCTTTGCAACCATTTTTAAACTATCTACATCCTCCACCATTCTTGCCTTAACCATCTCAACCCATACTGTTAACATCAGAGTCTTGACTCCCCTAGCATCCTTTTTTAACCTTCTGACTTCCCCTGTCAATAATGCAATTACCCGATTCTCAGCATGATCGGGCAATGGGTTTCCCGCTACATTTGGCCCATTCTTTGACCCAAACTTCACAACTCCGGTATTGATTAAACTTTGGACTTTCTTTTTGAAGGCAATGCAATCCTCCGTTGAATGCCCCTGAATTCCTGCATGATATGCGCAGTTGGTATTTGCATTGTACCACCTTGGGTATGGTGGGGTCAAAGGTTTAAGATATACGGGCGTGACAAGTTGGCCTTGCAGTAGTTTAGGATATAGCTCACCATAGGTGCTAGAAATAGGATCAAACTGGTGTTTTTGATCATTCCTTGGTGAACGATAGTCATTGCGTACGGGCCTTGAGTGTTTGGGACAGTGTTTCGAGGAAGGGTTATCTGTGGGGATATACTAGTTGGAAACGGCTGTTGTGGTATTTTGGTATAAGGGAATGGATTTTGGGTAAGGTGGTTCACATTGGGGTAGTAAGGATTATACCCCGGGTAAGGTGTGTAAGGTGTCGGAGGTGCATAAGATGTAGTAGGAGTATAAGGCCTGGGAGGTGTGTATGGTGTAGGAGGTGTATAGGGGTATTGATTGAAACTGACTGCATATGTCTCCTCCTTCTTCTTTGCAGGAAAAACTCTCTTCGAGGTAGCAGACTCACCCCCTTCTGTTTTCCCATTCTTAATGGCAGACTCTATCATCTCCCCAGATATCACCATATCTGCAAATCCTTGGTGGCATTTCCCACCAATTTATCACAATAAGGTGCTTTCAGGGTATTGATGAAAAGCACTGTAGTTTCCTTGTTGGTTAAAGGGGGTTGCACTTGTGTAGCCAGGTCTCTCCATCTCTGAGAATATTCTTTAAAGCTTTTAGTAGCTTTCTTTTCCTTATTTTGGAGAGTTAGACGATCAGGCACCATGTCCGTCACATGCTTGTATTGTTCCATGAAAGCTTTAGCTAGATCCATCCAGGAACGTACCTTAGTATGGGTAAGCTGGTTATACCACTGAGTTGTGGACCCTATCAAGCTATCTTAAAAATAGTGGATGAGTAATTTTTCATCTTCATCATGTCTGGTCATCTTCCGGCAATACATGGTCAGATGCGCTGATGGGTTAGTAGTTCCGTTATATTTTTCAAAGTCTGGTACTTTGAACTTTGGAGGAATCACCAGACCATGCACTAAACTTATCTCTTTGGCATCTAGACTGCCAAATAGCTCCGTGATAACTCGTATAATTATATAGTTTTTAGTTATGTTTTATTATTGTTTTGTGTCAAATACGAGTTATTATTGTTTAGTCTAATTGTGTTTATGATCTTTTATATTTTTATGTAATTTGGTGTTTTTCACAAGTTTCTTTGAGTGATTTCAGATTACTAGAATTAAGGGCAAATCCAGTTCAGTTCCAGTTCCGACACCTTTTGCCATATCAGCTATATCTCGAGTTTCACCGAAGCAATAAGGCTGAACTTTGTATCCCTGCAAAGCTAAGAGGCATATCTATCTTTTTCATGTTTTACACTTCTTGAAACGGAGTCGTTTTCCCTAGCGAAATCGACCATCAAGTTGGCTGATGTGCAATGACGTCTGTTCTGCACCGTTTTGGTATTTTGACCATATCTTCCGATCCACGTGCGCAAATGATCTGATTCCAACGGCTATGGATCCGTAACTGATAGGGGTATATTTTTCTAGAAGACCATTTTATCAGATCGAGCCTCCAACATTGACAAAATCGACCATCAAGCTGGCTGATCAGAATTGTTATACAATATGACGAAAATTGTTAGAAAAATGCACCCACCTATTATACCTACCTTTGAAATTTGTAAAGCTTGTCTCTTGTCATTTAGCCCTCCAAAATGTGTATAAATAGAGGGCCTTGGATGAGTATTGGGATACATGATACATTGGTAGGATATTAGCCTTTGTAGTAAAATTCTCTAAGTTTTCTTCTTCTTTCCTTTCTCTAGTTTTCTTTTTTATTTACTTATGCTTCTTACATTTCTTTTCATTTTATTCATATCTAGTATGTGTTGCTAATCATATTGTTGAGGTGATGAGGTGAAGCTCTTGGTAAATGCTAAGGTTAGTCTCTTAAACATGAGCTAAAATGAATCATCATTTATAAACACTAGTATAGATAATATTTTCTTTTGGTTTAAAATCATACTTGCAAAGTAGAGATCTTGATTCATTATTGACAATGAAAATGGCACAGTAAATGCTTGGTTTCATAACCTTGATTTGTTGTAGACATATACCTTGGCATAAGGAATGCTTGGACTCTTTTTATGAGTTTTGAGGACACCAAATGAACATAATATCATATGCTATGGACGTTGGACTGAATTGCTAAACCTTCCGATTGGAACCTCCCTTATGTGTGGATTTCAATTGTGTAATAAAACAAGATTAATCTTAGCATAACACCAAGAGTGGAGTCTCTAACCTCAACATCCTTTCTTATTGTTTTTATATCTTGTTTAATTGTTTTTATGTTATTTTGTTTATTTTGTTCTCTAATATCTTGTTTATCTTATTTTGTTGTTGATTCCCTAATATCTTGTTTACTTTCTTTGTCTTATATATTTATAAACTTATACTTATTAATACGCTTCCCTGTGGTTCGACCTCGGACACCCGAGAATTTATTACTTGAACATAACCTGCACTTGGGTTTACAACTCTTAATTGAGTTTCTATCAAGTTTTTGGCGCCGTTGCCGGGGAGGCAATACTAAGTATATAAGTTTATAAGTATATTTATTTTTATTGGCTGGTTATACCGCCTATATTTATTTTTATTGGCTGGTTATACCGCCTAATTTTCTATATATTTATATTTATATTGTATATTAACTTTGTTTTATTTTTATTGGCTGGTTATACCGCCTAATTTTGTATATTAACTTTGTTTTATGCTTGTTTGGCGACGTGATTTTAGATCTCGTCGTTTAGTTAGATTTTATTGTGAAACTTTTTCAGGTAATCTTTCTAATACAACTCCTACCATGGCTGACAATGAAAGTGTTCATGCTGAAGATGAGAACAGACAAGTACGCACCATGCGTGACTACTTGCAACCAACTCGAAGCTCATCACCCTCTTGTTTTATTTTTCCTCTCAATGCAAACAACTTTCGTTTTAAACCAGGTATGATAGCTTTGCTTCCAAATTTCTATGGGTTGGAATCGGAAAGTGCTTACTCGTTTCTAAAAGACTTCGAAGATGTATGTGTCACCTTTAATGACCAACAATGTACAAATGAAATTGTCAAGCTAAAATTATTTCCTTTTTCTTTAAAAGATAAAGCAAAAATTTGGCTTCATAATTTAAAACCAAGGTCAATTGGCACATGGCAAGAATTACAAACTGAGTTTCTAAAGAAATTTTTCCCAGCACATAAAACTACTGCTTTGAAAAGACAGATTCAAAATTTCAATCAAAATCAAAATGAAGCATTTTTTCAGTGCTGGGATCGTTTTAAAGATTTGTTAAGTTCTTGTCCACATCATGGTTTTGAAAAATGGCGTCTTATTAGTTTCTTTTATGAAAGTTTAACTCCCGAAACTAAACAATTTGTTGAAACAATGTGTAACGGTGAGTTTCTAGAAAAAGAACCTGAAGAAGCCTTTGACTACTTAGACCATTTGGCAGATAACTCTCAAGCCTGGCACACAGATAATTCCTCTGAAAGTTCCAATAGATCTAATGTTGTTTCTAACAGAGGAAAATATCATTTTAGTCAAGAAGATGAGATAAAAGCTAAAGTAGCTAATTTGGCTAGAAAGATTGAAGCCATGGAACTTAGAGAAGTAAAAGAAGTCAAAACGGTTAAAAATGAAGAAAGTTGTGGAATTTGTGAAATCATGGGACACCCCACTTCTGAATGTCCAAACATTCCCATTCTTAAAGAAGCGTTGCATGATCAAGTAAATTCCATAAACACATTTAAAAAGCCTTTTCCTTCTCCTTACTCTGAAACGTATAACCCTGAATGGAGAAATCATCCCAACTTCAGTTGGCGGAATAATAATCATGTTCAGGTACCACAATCTCAAAAGTCGGGCAACACTTTTTCCTATCAACCTTCACGTGTACAAACCTTGGAAGAGACATTGCAAGCATTCATGCAAACACAAGCAAATGTGAATAGCCGGACTTCACAGGACATCAATGAGATCAAAAACACCTTGTCCACATTGACAGCTTCATTACGCACTCAAGAAAAAGGTAAGTTTCCTGCTCAACCTCAGCCTAACCCTTCTACTCAATGTCTTGTTTCTTGCTCCAATGAAACTCAACAGGAAAATGCCAGTTCTATCACAACTCTTCGAAGTGGAAAGGCAATTGACAAAAACATTCCATCAAAAGACCAAGATCCTCTTTCCCCTCCGAAAAGTAATGGTAAGGATGATGGTAAGTCTGAACTTCTTGAAAATTTGGACAAAGAAAAAGGTATGCATCCTGCTCCTTTTCCTCAAAGGTTGCAAACAATAAAGAATTTGAATCAAAATGCAGAAATTTATGAACTTTTCAAACAAGTTAAGATTAACATTCCTTTATTGGATGCAATCAAACAAGTTCCATCTTATGCTAAATTTTTGAAGGACATGTGCACAGTTAAAAGGAAACATAATGTACAAAAGAAAGCATTTTTGACGGAAAGTGTGAGCTCAATCATTCAGCACCTTACTCCACCAAAATTCAAAGATCCTGGATGTCCAACAATCTCATGCATCATTGGAAACACTAGAATAGAACGTGCATTGCTTGATCTTGGTGCTAGTGTTAATCTTTTGCCTTTTTCTGTTTATCAACAGTTAGGTTTAGGTGAACTCAAGGAAACACCTGTTACACTTCAACTAGCTGATCGTTCTGTAAAAATTCCTCGAGGGATAGTTGAAGATGTTTTGGTTCAAATTGATAATTTTTACTTCCCTGTTGATTTTATTGTTTTGGACACACATCCTGTTTCAAATCCAAATGTTCAAATTCCTGTTATATTAGGCCGTCCATTTCTTGCAACTTCTAATGCTCTGATAAATTGCAGGAATGGTATGTTGAACATTTCTTTTGGAAATATGACTTTAGAATTAAATGTGTTCAACATTTGCAAGCAACCTGGTGATAATTTAGAAGTACATGAAGTGGATTTCATTGAAGAACTTGTTCATGAACATCTCACCACTACCACATTCCATGATCCTTTAGAAGCTTATTTAATTGAATATGAGTTTGATAATGCTTCAGAAATTTCACACACTGATTCTTTGTTAAAATCTTTTCAGGATAAGCATTGTTGGAAACAAAAGTTTGAGGAACTACCATCACTTACAAATGTCACTGTACCATCAACTATTGAACCACCCAAGCTGGAGTTAAAACCATTGCCATCCGAGCTAAAATATTCCTTTTTGGGTGAGAGTGAAACTTTTCCAGTCATAATTTCTTCACATCTTGATGAACTACAAGAAGGTAAGTTGTTACAACTTTTGAAGATGCACAAAAATGCATTAGGATGGACCTTAGCTGACATAAAGGGAATAAGCCCATTAATCTGCACACATAATATTTATTTAGAGGAAAATGCTAAACCCTCTAGACAAATGCAACGAAGGCTTAATCCTAATATGAAAGAAGTAGTGAGAAATGAAGTCATTAAACTTCTAGATAATGGAATCATTTATCCTATCTCTGATAGCAAATGGGTAAGTCCTACTCAAGTCGTACCTAAGAAATCTGGAGTTACTGTAGTTAAAAATGAAAACAATGAATTAATTCCAGCTAGGACTGTTACTGGTTGGCGCATGTGCATTGACTATAGGAAACTTAACTCAGTGACGAGGAAAGATCATTTCCCTTTGCCTTTCATGGATCAAATCTTAGAAAGAGTTGCAGGGCATGAGTTTTATTGTTTTCTAGATGGATATTCTGGGTATAATCAAATTGCCATTGCAGTTGAGGACCAAGAGAAAACCACTTTTACATGTCCTTTTGGTACTTTTGCATATCGTAGAATGCCATTTGGATTATGTAACGCCCCTGCCACATTTCAAAGATGCATGCTTAGCATTTTTAGTGACATGATTGAACGTAATCTTGAGATTTTCATGGATGATTTTTCTGTTTCTGGTGATTCATTTGATGATTGCTTAGCCAATTTGAAAAATGTATTGATTAGGTGTGAAGAAAAAAATCTTGTTCTTAATTGGGAAAAATGTCATTTCATGGTCACTAAAGGTATTGTACTAGGTCACATTGTTTCTGCAAAAGGGATTGAGGTAGACAAGTCAAAACTTGAATTGATTGCTAATCTACCCACACCAAAGACAGTAAAGGACATTAGGTCATTCTTGGGACATGCAGGTTTTTATAGAAGATTCATAAAAGATTTTAGCACGATATCTAAACCTCTATGTAATCTTTTAATGAAAGACACTGCATTTGAATGGACTAAAGATTCTGAAGATGCTTTTGAAAAACTCAAAAATATGCTCACTACTGCTCCTATTATGAGATCTCCTGATTGGTCTTTACCATTTGAAATAATGTGTGATGCTAGTGACTATGCTGTTGGTGCTGTGTTAGGACAAAAGAAAGATAATAAACCACATGTAATTTACTATGCAAGTAAAACTTTAAATAGAGCCCAAATGAATTATTCCACTACAGAAAAGGAATTACTTGCAGTTGTTTTTGCATTGGATAAATTCAGATCTTACCTTGTTGGATCATCAATTGTTGTCTTTAGTGATCATGCAGCTTTAAAATATCTTCTCTCTAAGAAGGATGCAAAACCTAGGTTGCTGAGGTGGATCCTTTTGCTGCAAGAATTTGACATCACCATTCGAGATAAAAAAGGAGTAGAAAATGTGGTGGCTGATCATTTATCAAGACTTGTTTGTGATGAATCTTTTGGAACCTCACCAATAAATGATACTTTTCCTGATGAACAACTTCTAATTGTCTCCACGACACCTTGGTTTGCTGACATTGCTAATTTTCTTGCTACAGGAAAAATTCCTTCTCAATGGAGCACACAAGATAAAAGGAAGTTTCTGAATGAGGTAAAGAAGTTCTATTGGGATGACCCTTACTTGTTCAAATATTGTCCTGATCAGATTTTTCGAAGATGCATTCCCGACAATGAGGTAAGTAGTGTAATTAAGTTTTGTCATTCCGAGGCATGTGGTGGTCATTTTTCATCAAAGAAAACTGCTGCAAAAATTTTACAGTGTGGATTTTACTGGCCAACTTTGTTCAAAGATGCACATAATTTTTGCAAGTCATGTGAAAGTTGTCAAAAATTAGGTTCCATTTCGAAAAGAAACATGATGCCTTTGAACCCAATTCTTGTAATTGAAATTTTTGATTGTTGGGGTATTGATTTCATGGGACCATTTCCACCATCTTTTGGTTTCTTATACATTTTAGTTGCAATAGATTATGTTTCAAAGTGGATAGAGGCAATTCCATGTCGAAATAATGATCACAAAACAGTGATTAAATTTTTAAAAGAAAATATTTTGAGTCGATTTGGAATTCCTCGATCTATCATAAGCGATGGGGGAACACATTTTTGCAACAAGGTTTTTGAAACATTAATGAAGAAATATGCCATTACACACAAAGTTGCAACCCCTTATCACCCGCAGACAAATGGACAGGTAGAATTAGCAAATAGGGAGATTAAACAAATTTTGGAAAAGACAGTTAATCCAAATCGCAAAGATTGGTCTCTTAGACTTAACGATGCATTATGGGCCTATCGAACAGCTTTTAAAACAGCATTGGGCATGTCTCCTTATAGGCTAGTTTATGGAAAACCTTGTCATTTACCTGTGGAACTTGAGCATAAAGCATATTGGGCCATTAAAATGTTCAACTCAAACCTTGATGACGCTTCTAATTTACGAAAATTACAAATAAATGAACTTGAGGAACTCAGAAATGATGCATATGAGAATTCTAAAATTCATAAAGAAAGAACTAAAGCCTTTCATGACAAGTTAATTTCAAGAAAAACATTTAATGTTGGGCAAAAAGTTCTACTTTATAATTCTAGACTTCACATATTTCCTGGTAAGTTGAGATCAAGATGGACTGGCCCATTTGTGGTTAAGCATGTGTATCATTATGGAGCAGTTGACATTGAGAATCCTCAAAATGGTAACGTATTCAAGGTAAATGGACAAAGACTCAAACTCTTTTTGGAAAATCATGTTACTCAAGAAGAGGTTGTTTTTCTTTCTGATCCTTGTTTTGAAAATAACTAGATGTAAATATAATTTTTTTTTTTTTTTTTTACCCCGGTTAAATGGCGGATAACGGTACTCCGTGATTATTTAAGTCGGTTCCATCAGCTACCCACAAAACTGATATTGTATATAAATTTCTCTTTCATTTTATTTTATTTCATTTTTTTTTCAGGATGGATGATATTCTCAAAAGATTGCAGAAACGATTTCCTCCTTTTCCTCGGAATATTTTACTGAAGCTTTACCAAGTTCGATTAGAAAGATTAAGAATGCTTATGAACAAAGGGATTCCTGAAGACATACGTTGGATAATTGAAGCCAAGGTACGTGAAGATGAATATCTTCCTGTTTTGCATTTACCAGGTACAGGTAGAAGCACTTATGCAAAGAAGCGACGAGCAAAGCGCATGAGTTCAAATTGCCACAAGTGTGCACGATGGACGTGTAACGGTAAATGTCGTTCTATTGGGATTCCGTCCTCTAATCGAGATGATAAAATTGAATTCATTAAGGATGGACTGAGTAAGGAGAATTTGGGTAATATCCAACTTTCTCTTGAGACGCATCCTAGTGGAGATGTACAAAGAGAAATTCTTGATTTATGGCCGCAATTCCAAAGGGAATGGCAACATCTTGGGAATCTGATGTTAAAAGACCCTGTTTGCCAGCTTGTAAGAAAACTGGATGGGAAGCATATCCTCGACTCATAGAAGGCGTTTAAGCCGTTTCTGGACGTAAAACCAGAGGAAGATGTGAGCCACAATCACAACTACAATAAATGACTTCTCAGCTTTTGGTTTGATTTGCAATAATTTTATTTCGGTTTAGTTTACGTGTTGTTCGATTTGTGTAATTATTCTTTTTTTTTTTGCATTGGTCTTTTACGGTTGATTTTTCTTCTCTTTTTGATTTTCTTCCTGAAATCATGCAAAAATCTTTTGTTAGGTTAACATTTTCTTCTGACAGGTCAAATACACTTTCGGCGACATTATTACTCTTGTCTGATTCACTACTCAGTCCTCTATATATTACACCATGTACTCATTCTCTTTCAGGCACTCGAAAAAGAAAAAAAAATGGAAAGCACTTCGTCCCAGCGCATTAAAAAAATTTGTGTCTTTGGAGGTGCTTATCCAGGGAAAAATAACATATTCGCTGATGAAGCCATAAGAGTTGGAGTAATACTTGCCCAACAAAAGATCCACTTGATTTATGGAGGCGGTAGTACGGGTTTAATGGGAGCAGTCGCTACAGCAGCACACGCCGGAGGAAGTCCAGTTCTAGGAATCGTGCCAAAACTATTCACAGATTTTTGTGGACCTACCGTGGGTAAGGAAATACAAGTCTGGAGTATCCCTGAACGGATAACAATCATGTACCATTCTGCCGATGCATTCATTGCCTTACCAGGAGGTCTGGGTACATTGGAAGAAATAGCTTGCGTGGCTTCTTGGTCATCTTTGGTCACAAATAAGAAACCCATTGGTTTGCTTAATATTAATGGTTATTTTAGTAATTTACTTTCATATTTAGATAATGCTGTGGATAATGGATTCATGTTTTTAGAGGCAAGGAGAACCATAATTTCTGCTACAACCATTGAAGATTTACTCAAAAAGCTACAAGCTTATGAGTGTTTATCTGCTACGGTTGTTTCGCAAACGCTCGGAAAAAGAAAAAGAGATATGGACGAGCAAGGAGTGGATTGCACTTTGTCTTTGTGACATTATCTAACATTTTGTTTGTTGTGTCTCAGTTATAATAAGTGGTTAGCAACCTCTGCAGGTAATATCTCCTAAATTCTACCTTTAAAATTTGACATTGGGGACAATGTCATATTTTAGTAGGGGGTAAGGGACATATTTTGCTTTAAAAAAAAAAAAAAAAATTGTTGTGTTTTAAGACATTTAGAAGTATTCATTCTGAACAAGGTCTGAGTAAGGGAGACTTGAGACATACCTTGTCAGTTTGATTTAATCTTCTTCTTCAAAAAAACAAAAACAAAAAAAAACAAAAAAAACAAAAAAAACAAAAATACAAAAATACAAAAAAAAAGCATGTTTAGACTTAGTGTGTTTTTTTTAGTTACTTTCAATACAATGATGAGATATGAATTGCATAAGTCTAAAACAGATTTATTAGTGAGAAGATTTTCATGAGAATTGAGCTTGATGTCAACCTTTTTATGAGCCAATGTTAATATGATATGTTGATTGAGAAAGAAGCATGTTTAGACTTAATCTGACTTGTATAATCATCTTTGTGAGTTTTTGAGCCTATAATGATTGATGCATTATACAAATCAATCTAATTTCTTTCTTGAGTGCTCTTATGATTACATGATTCTCTAGAACTTGCTTTAAACCGTTTGAGACTATATTGATACATGTGACAACATGAATATGATAGAGGCATTAGGATTATAACCAGAGCCAAACAGCCATCCATTATTAATGTTCTACGAGAACATCCCCACTAGTGAGCCAATTTGAGCCTACATTAAATATGATGTTTTATTGGTAACCACAACTTACACCTAGCCTAAATATGCTTATATCCTTACCCTTGTTCTAAAGATGAATTTTATATTTTGAGACATATTGCAAAAAAACAAGGGATATTTTTATTTGAAAATTTGGGTTAGAAACAAAAGATAAGTGTGGGGGAAGAAAAGAAAAAGTCAAGAGAAAAAGAAAGGGATCATTGTCAAATACATTCCCATATTAAAAAAAAAAAAAAAAAAAAAAAAAAAAAAAAAAAATCTTCTCTTGAACTTCTAGAAAAAGATGTTACAAAGTTGGTTAGAATGATGCAAAGGCTCAACATGAATATTTAGCCTATGTTATTATGTGCTTTATAAGAGTTTTGAGAAGTTTTATTTGTATGATCTTATTATGTCTCTAAAATCTATGAACTCTTTGGAACCTTTGTGATATCTTTATCCTTTTGTTCTTTAACCACATTATAACCCTTTGGCCCCATTACAACCTTGAATAAAGACCTCTTGATTTATGAAGTTGTATGATCTAAATAGTGGAGAATAGGTGGACAAGCAAGCATATGGTAGAAGTGTTTTCATGAGATTGATTGAGTGTAAACACTTTACCACTACTTTAAAGAGTGAAAATCAAGAGAGTATCCCATGTGAGAAGTTGAGATTAAGTTTGAATATACACTATTTTGATTGAAATATGTTATGTTATTATTGGCTTAACTCAAACTATTTACATTCAAGCAAGATCTTTTGTGAATTTCTTTAAGCTATTGATTAGTTTTTAAGACTTGTCCAATGATTATCTCTAATTTATATTGGAAGGATTAGTTATAATTATTATTTTTAGTTTTTCTTATGTCTTCAATGTTTGTGGGTATCGTCCTAGTAAACCCTCACGAGACTAAACTCGTCCACTAGGGACACCTAGGGGTTTAAAGGCTTGTGTCACATGCTAAGTGCCACCGTGATTTCCTACGAAAATGGATTAGATTAGATTTTCTTATTTTATTATTATTATTTTTTTTTTTATTGAGTCGTTGCTAGGGACTAGCAACAATCTAAGTATGGGGGTGTGATAACTCGTATAATTATATAGTTTTTAGTTATGTTTTATTATTGTTTTGTGTCAAATACGAGTTATTATTGTTTAGTCTAATTGTGTTTATGATCTTTTATATTTTTATGTAATTTGGTGTTTTTCACAAGTTTCTTTGAGTGATTTCAGATTACTAGAATTAAGGGCAAATCCAGTTCAGTTCCAGTTCCGACACCTTTTGCCATATCAGCTATATCTCGAGTTTCACCGAAGCAATAAGGCTGAACTTTGTATCCCTGCAAAGCTAAGAGGCATATCTATCTTTTTCATGTTTTACACTTCTTGAAACGGAGTCGTTTTCCCTAGCGAAATCGACCATCAAGTTGGCTGATGTGCAATGACGTCTGTTCTGCACCGTTTTGGTATTTTGACCATATCTTCCGATCCACGTGCGCAAATGATCTGATTCCAACGGCTATGGATCCGTAACTGATAGGGGTATATTTTTCTAGAAGACCATTTTATCAGATCGAGCCTCCAACATTGACAAAATCGACCATCAAGCTGGCTGATCAGAATTGTTATACAATATGACGAAAATTGTTAGAAAAATGCACCCACCTATTATACCTACCTTTGAAATTTGTAAAGCTTGTCTCTTGTCATTTAGCCCTCCAAAATGTGTATAAATAGAGGGCCTTGGATGAGTATTGGGATACATGATACATTGGTAGGATATTAGCCTTTGTAGTAAAATTCTCTAAGTTTTCTTCTTCTTTCCTTTCTCTAGTTTTCTTTTTTATTTACTTATGCTTCTTACATTTCTTTTCATTTTATTCATATCTAGTATGTGTTGCTAATCATATTGTTGAGGTGATGAGGTGAAGCTCTTGGTAAATGCTAAGGTTAGTCTCTTAAACATGAGCTAAAATGAATCATCATTTATAAACACTAGTATAGATAATATTTTCTTTTGGTTTAAAATCATACTTGCAAAGTAGAGATCTTGATTCATTATTGACAATGAAAATGGCACAGTAAATGCTTGGTTTCATAACCTTGATTTGTTGTAGACATATACCTTGGCATAAGGAATGCTTGGACTCTTTTTATGAGTTTTGAGGACACCAAATGAACATAATATCATATGCTATGGACGTTGGACTGAATTGCTAAACCTTCCGATTGGAACCTCCCTTATGTGTGGATTTCAATTGTGTAATAAAACAAGATTAATCTTAGCATAACACCAAGAGTGGAGTCTCTAACCTCAACATCCTTTCTTATTGTTTTTATATCTTGTTTAATTGTTTTTATGTTATTTTGTTTATTTTGTTCTCTAATATCTTGTTTATCTTATTTTGTTGTTGATTCCCTAATATCTTGTTTACTTTCTTTGTCTTATATATTTATAAACTTATACTTATTAATACGCTTCCCTGTGGTTCGACCTCGGACACCCGAGAATTTATTACTTGAACATAACCTGCACTTGGGTTTACAACTCTTAATTGAGTTACCATCACTCCGCTCCTTCAACTGCCCTCAATCTTTCCTCCAGCAACTGATATTTTTTCTAGGACTCTGTCGTTTCAACCCTCTTCAGTTCAATCATCTTTGCCCATTCCTTTTCGGCTAATTCCTCAAAGTCTAGAATGTCCACATCGATTGGGTCAACCCCAATATTACCCCTTTTAGGACCAAAATTTTGTGCTTCGGCCACTGGTTGGATGTAAATATAGGATGCTGCCCCAGTCAGAAGTTCATTTCCCACAGGCTGGGATGTCTGGCCATTCGTCTGTACCACCTCTAGTCAGTCTTCCTGGTTTACTGCCCCCATTCCTGTAACTAAATTTTCTCATGGCCACTTCTGCCTCATCATGGTACTCATCATCTCCACGAGTTTGGTCATTTGATCCCGTGACTCCTCTTGAGACTTAGCCAACTGTTTCCGTAGTTCTTTTTGAATTCTTTCCATCCTTTCAATTCTAGCAAGTTGATCGTTCTCCATAGCTCTTGCTTGAGATCGAGTATTGTAGGGGTGTCGAAAGTCTGATTCTTTCTGAGTGCGACCAATTGTACCTTCAGTTTTGAAAACCATGGATTAGAAATTATTGACACATTTTTTATTTTATTTTATAAAAATGAATGAATGAATACATGACTAAATGTTAATGAATGAACAAATAAGTAAATGACAAGTGTATGAACATGAATGACTAATTATAAAGAATAAATGAATGGACAAATAAATAAATGACTAAGTGTATGAACAATTTATAAAGAATAAATGAATGAATGATTATAAATATAAATATAAATGAATGAACAAACAAAATATATAAAGGAAAGAACAAATGAATGATGAATGCATTTAAAAGTATTGGCCCCGGGATAATTCCAACCAAACGGTCTTTCATTGATTTCCTGGAACTAAATACATCAAAGAAAAAAGATCACTACTTAAGACAATCTGATATCTGTCTATCCTAATTTAAAAATGCTATTACAGAACACCGGTCCTTTAGTAACTCCCTCGGATCTTGGACCTTTTTCACTGTCCTCTTTTGATTGCCTTGCTCTTCAATCTGACCCTTACTTGTTCATGGCCCTTTGACATGTCAGCAGAAGAATCACCGTGTAAGCTTTCCTTTGATTGTTTCTCCAGTTGATTGGCTCGGGCTTCCTTATGCTTTGCTCTCTCTGTCCAATAGTTTTTCTCCTTCTTGAGGTTTTTGACTTCTTGCTCCCATTCCCCGGAAGTCTTTAGAGTCCCCTCGAATCTGAGCTCGAAATGGTACCTCTTGTTCTCCAAGTGTAATTCCTGAAGATCGCTTTTAGCAATGTCCCTTTCTCTCTTGATCTTTTCCTTTTCTCTTTCTCGAGCTGATTCCCTATTTTTCATATCCTCAAGCTCTTCTTGCAATCGGGCAATTTCCTTGCTCATTTGGGCCTTTTCTTTTTCGAATTTTGCCCTTGCAATTTCTAACTCCGATGGCGCTTCTTTAGGTGGCGAACTCAAGAGCTGAACTTCTTCCCCTTCTGATGTCAACAACCTATCATTAACCCTAAATTCAGTCCATATCAGGTAATTAGGTGTGACGATGTCGGCATATCTAGCTACCTCCACCCGATGAGTTTCCTTCCATGCTACTACAATCTCACGTACCTTTCCCAAGTATCCATCTTCTCCATAAGCAAATTCCAAATTACTAAGGTCATGGGTCATAGGAGTAAATTGATGTGATTGTGATTGTCTTAGTACCAGTAGTAGTGCATAGCTCACTCCTCCCCATACTCCCAATAATGGAACCGAAGCTTTATCTCTGCAGTTGTACAATGTGGGCATAGGAGCTATCCATGGAGCTCTCCAAATTATCATCTCAGCCCTGATATTCTGGAATATGTTGATCCATTGTTCCTCAGTCCTATTTTCAAGCCAATCCCTCTTAAGAAATTCACCAATTGGTGTAAAAGACTTCCAATATGAGTGAAGAGGGAAATTCTCCTGTTTACAAAAATAGCTCTGAACCCATATGTAAAGAAGCTGTATACAACCTATAAAACGCCATTTTCCTTCTCGTCTACAGAAATTCAGCGATCGGATTGTTTCTGCTATAATTGTCGGGGCTGGGTTTATCCTCTGCTCAAGCCTCTCAAAAACATCAAATATCGCCACATCCACATGCCCTAATGTCTTTGGGAAGATAACTAAACCATAGATAGCCAAAGCAAAAATATTCCTAATTGTCTCCTTACTTGAATGGCTATGGATTAAGGTCCGTAAAATGTCCCATGATATACAGTAGCTTACCCTTTTTCGAAAAACATGGTTTTCGACCCAATTTCTTTTCGCTCCAAGAATCTTAGACACCTTTTTCTTGAAACCTGGCGTCTTTGTATCCTTCAAATAAATACGATCGGGAATAAAGTTCTCAATATGCAGCAAGGTCGAATATTCCTCTATAGTTGGAGTCATATCCTCTAGGTTGAAGGTAAAACACCGATAAACGGGATTTCAGAATTGCACCACAACCCGGATCACCTCACCACTGACCTTAACCTGAACTAACAGCGCTATGTCCCCATAAGTCTGAGTGAAGGCTTCTTTTTCTGATATGTTCCATTGATTCCATATATCCATCAATTCCCGGAGATCATTTTGCCTGATAGTAAGATCAACCTCGGCTGGCAATACTGACACATATCCCATCTTCAAACAATCCCCCTTATCCCGCTGACCTTTCTCGGATTGTTTCCTAACCTCTAAATGCTTCTCGACCACTGAGACATTTTGACCCTCCATGGAAGCCCTTTTGGTTGAATATTATCCCGAGACCAATAACCTTTCATGTGCAAAAAATGATGACAAGAATGCAAAAAAAAAAAAAAAAAGAAAAACAACAACAACAACAAAAAGAAAATGAATTAGTAAAAGGGAATAAACTCGAATAATACAAAAAACATATAATTTTAAACAATAATTATCCCTGAGGATGCCAACAAAATTTCGGCATTATATCACCCCTGGGACTAAATACCAGCATTTATTATGGGCATTGTGATGTACGTTCATCATTGTCCGATTTTCAAAAATAAATGTATTTGAAAAGTAGAATAGAAGGTAAAAGGATTGGAAATATTCCTCTATATGTTCTTAACTTCGGGATATCTAATTGGAAATCCGGTATGGCTTCGCCTAGGTTTACTATATGAAGGTGAATTAGTTCTAAAAGCCCTGAATTGTTCCTCACTGTCGTCGGTAAAGGCTAGTAAGGCACCCTGATAAAAGCAGGTTCAATTAGTTATAGTCTATTTCCCTAGTCCATGCGAATTGTTAATCACGAAGGCTTAGGTAATTTAGTACTCCAGAAGTGTTTCACTAGCCCATGCAGATTGTTAATCACGAAGGCTTAGTTACTTTGCTCCCACCTGAAAGGACGGAACCCAGGTATAGGGCTCATGATATGCAAATGCACGTGTAGTGTAGTGTGTGGGGAGAAATAACAAACCTTTCACCACCTATTCTACATCCCTTATTCTAAATGCCCCAATAACATTAAACAACATAAGTCATCAATTTATCAATAAATGAATATATGCACCAAAATAACCAGAGAACAATTATAATATGTATGCACATGAATATGGACATATTTATAAACATTTTATTATTTATGAAATTATCCTTATTTTTAGAAAAATGTGGGAATTAAAATTAAATACCAATTAAACCAACAAAACCGAGACTTTGATAACACATGACTAATTCTAGGCGTGACTCTCTAATAGTCCCTAGTGGAGTCGCCAAGCCGCAACCTAAAAAATAACTAGTCTCATCGCAAGACTTTATTATTCGTTAAGCGTGACATTAAAAAAATCGAGGAAAAGTCGACTTAATTCCTCTTGAAAAATAAAGGTTTTTGAAAATGACCTTGAAAAAAACATGGAGTCGCCACCAATCGTTTTTAGCTAGGTGTGATCGGCCACCTTTTAAAATCGATTTTATAAAATATTTTAAAATTAATTAAAATATTTTTAAAACCATTTTTAAGTCTGCGTTTTAAACCAGAAAAATCAAAGAAGCGGGTTCGGGACTCGGTTACGTGTGGGGAAGGATTAGCACCCCCACAACGCCCGTATAAAACAGTACCTTATTAATCCTGTGTTATCTCAAGTTTCGGTAAAAAGTCGGTTTAAAATTTAGTATTTCAAGTTAATTCCCAATTTAAAGAAAAATAATTCCATTTTTAATTGAAAATTATTCGGAATTTATAAATTCAAAATTTTTCTATATTCCCCAACAAACGTGGCAAAATATAGAAATTTTTATTAGTTTGGAAAACTTTCCAAATCATTCTTATTTTAAAGAAGATATTTTGTTATTAATGATAATTGATGATATCCTAGTCAGCAAACCCGGCAGAGAACTCATGAATTATTTTAACTCGAGAATATCTTTATTTTATTGAAAATCATTACCTTTTTCAAAACATTTTAAAAAATATGAATATGAATATGTATGACATAAATAAAATGACATAGCAACGTCTAAATATTATAATGCAACCTAAATGGTATGACATAATTTAAATGTCTTAGCATATTCTAAATGAAATAAAATATCCTAAGTTATATGATATATTCTAAATGAAATAAAATATCCTAAGTGACATAATATATTCTAAATGAAATGAAATGACCTAGGTAACATAATATATTCTACATGAAATGAAATGACCTAGATAACATAGTATATTCTATATGAAATGAAATAATTTAAATGACATGGCAAATATAAATGATATGGCATATAATCTAAATGACATGAAACATAAAATAATGCTATCATATAATATGAATAGAAATAATAATAATAATAATAATAATAATAATAATAATAATAATAATAATAATGCATGAATATAGTATATGCTAAATAATATGACAAAAATAACTAAATAAAAAGCATAGGATATCTTGAAATATTCAAAACCATATAAAAAATAATATAATATCAAAAATTTAAATCAAAGATAATAACACCATCATGAAAATTAAACATAGCAAAAATTACATATTATATAATATGCATGAATATGAAAAATGCAATGCATGAGAATGCATTTTTTCCTTTAATTAAGGAATTTCATATATCTAAAAAGATATTCGGCTACCTTAGGAAAATATATCAAATTAAATATTCTAAAACCAAAATACTTTGTGATTGTTTGAAAACAATTTTGAAAAACTTAGATTAAAAATAAAAACCTAGCTAAAGCCTTTTTAAATGGCTCTAATTTTTTAAGTTTAAAATCCCGAACTTGACCACCCTTAACCCGAGATTTAAAAAATCATTTTTAGAGTTTAAAAAGGCTTAGAAACTACCCTAAGTCAGTAGCTAAACTTCCTAATCAGCCGCCTCTAAGTAACTTAACCAAAACAGAAAAATGATTTTCCTTCAAATTCAATTTTGCCTCCACTGTCCAGTTTTAAAGCACGATTTTTTACCCTATTTTTAAAAATTCAAAAAAATCTAAAAAAAAATACCGGAGACTCAGGAAATGTAAAACTACACAGAAAAAAAATCGTCTTACTTTTTTTATTAAAGATGACTGCCCAAAAAAATTGAGAAAGTACGAGTACTAGGTGAAAAAACTGTTTTGCCAAAACACATTCTTTTGCCTTTGATAAAATAATTTAAAAATCAAAGTAAAAATATTAGAGACTCCCTAAAACAGTAGCTAACACTTTTGAAAAGTTATGAAAAAAAAATTGGCTAAGTAAAAAAATCATAAAGGTAGAATAATCAATTTGACAACTCTTTAATTTTCTACAAGTATGCTCAAGTGAGCATGACTTTGAACCATTGATTGGCCTAAATCATAAGTCAAGTGGCAAGGACATGAAATGCATGAAAAATACAGCAAATATGATGCATGAAATGCATGATTTAAAACCTTAATGACATGAAAAATGCATGGCATCAATAAAATGACCTAGACCTAAATAAACTTGCATGGCATTTAATACAACCTAGGTCTAAAATGCATGAATATGCATGGCAAAGCAAACCAATCCTAAACCTAAAAAATGCATGGCAATAACACAAACATATGGCATGCTTAAACAAAATACTCAACCAAATATCATGAAAATGTAAACCTATCAACTAGCATGATGAAAATGTACATGCAAAGCATAAAATAGAGGGGTGGCCGAATGGCCTCATGCTTCAAAATGAACATGGCATTTTCACAAACACATGATATACTAACATGCATAGGTAAAGAATAACACTCAAATCATGCAAACATAAAGTAAATGCATGAAAATAAATAGGCATTTTCACAAACACATGGATTACAAAATGTAAAACATAAACAAACTTAAACATTTTGAAAATAGAAAATCAAAAATGCAAGATAAGTAAAATAAACATGATAATAGACTCAAAAATGGAAATAAGCAAGCGACCAAATTAAAACAAGCTTCATGTTTATGTATTAGAAGAAGATTTAAAGCATCAAAACTTATTAAATATCAAGAATAACATGAAATAACAAAGCAAAATAGCAACTCTCAATAATACTAGGCCATTCGGCCAATCCAAAAATAAGAAGGAAAAAAAATTTCAAGTGCTCTTTACAAGAAAGAATCAAGAAAGAACTTAAAGAAGAATATTAAAAACACTTATTTAAAAAGGAAAATCAAAAGAAACTCAGCAAATATTAAATGAAAACAACAAATCAAGAATGGAAAATCAAAGAAAGTGCAAGAGTATGGTGCTTAAAGCAACCTCTAGAAGCTATCTTTCAAGCTTTTTCTCTTCTAACTTTCTTTTCTTTTCTAAACTTTTCTTTTTGCCTTTCAACAATGGAGAGAAAAATCAGCAAAAACCAAGAGAGAATAGAGAGTGAAAAGCTGAAATTGAAAGGGCATAGAGACCCCCTTGTAGTGGCCGAATGCCCCCCTCCCAATGCTAGGATGTTGTCATTTTTCATTCAACCAATTTTCATCCAAAAGCTATTGATCCAAGATGTTTAAAATATGAAATTATCACCCTTAGATTAGGCCATCAGCTATCCACAATTACATCTGTTCAAGAATCTTAAGCCATTATGTTGACACTCTCCCTCTTCATGCATTGGTCCATGTGGCTTATTTGCAAAGGCTTGATAAAAAAAAAAAAAAAAAAAAAAAAAAAAACTAACTTCCTCTTCATTGTTGGCCTTTTGATTAAAAACCAGAAAATGTCTACCTATCCTTGGGCTTTGGCCGACCAACCCCTCTTCTTCCAGCCCATGCTTAATTTTTTTTAAAAGCAAGAAAAGCCCTTTTCGATTTCTTGGATAAAATGACCTTTTTGCCCCCCGAACATAAATAAAGAGCAAACGGACTCCAAATTCAAATTTTATTTTTTCAATACTTTCAAAATAATAAAAAATTTAATTCTGGAGGTTTTCAAAATTGTTCGAGTCCATTTGCTATTTATTTGGATTTTTTCTTCCAAAATTGCCCTTTTGTGCTCCCAAACTTTTCCATTTTTTAAACGAGCTCCAAATCCAGATTTTTCTTCACCAATCTCTTTAAAATAATTTAAAAGTGTGATCTGGAAGTTTTCATAATTTTTGGAACTCATTTGGTATTTTTTCGAGATTTATCTGCTTGAATTACTACATAGGGGGGCCAAGATTTGGACTTTTTGCAAACGAACTCTGAATTCGAATTTTCTTTCGCCAATCTCTTCCAAATAATTTAAGAATGAGATTTGAAAATTTTCAAAATTTTTGGATTTCATTTGCTATTTTTTCGGGATTTATCTTTTTGAATTTTTGCATAGGGGACCCGGGATTTGGCCATTTTGCAAACGAAATCCGAATCATGATTTTCTTTCGCCAATCTCTTCGAAATGATTTAAGAACGAGATCTGCAATTTTTCAGAATTTTTGGAGTTCATTTGCTATTTTTCCCAAATTTTCCAATTTTGCCCTTTAACCTCCGAAACCCGGTTTTGCTAAAAAAAAGTTCGATTTTCAGATTTTCTTCAAATTGAGTCTTGGGCTATCCTTTTTTAATCACTCCTCATCTATTAGGGGCTTTAGTCTTACCGAATATGGCTATTTCTGTAATTCTTCCCAATTTCAACGAAATCCACCAAAAATCCTAATTCTCGATTTTCTTCTAGATTGACTTTTCTTTCAGTTTTTCTTTCAAGTGGATTCTCCATTACCCGTAGTCAGTGCTTATCTTTCATTTGAAACCTTCAATTTCAACCAATTTGATCGTTTAAGCACTTTTCCCCAAATTTTCCGGATTAGGGTTTCTTTTCCACTAAATCTCCATAACTCAACTTTCGAACTCCATATCTTTCAATGTAGACCTCGGATTATCAAAATTCTTTTGCCATTTTTCAATTGAACTTCAAATCTTGATTTTGAAAGTGGGTTGACTTTTTCAGTAGTTGACTTTTTGGGGTTGACTTTCCGGGATTGACTTTTTTCAAGTTTGACTTTTTATGCTCGCCTTCTTAGACTAAGTCTCGGAGTAACACCTGCAGGATGAAAAAAGTCTTTTTACATTCTGAAATATCAATTTAGGAAGAAAAAAATACATGTTTTAGTGGTTCGGACAAAATTAGGTGTCTACAACCCCTATTTATAGCAGAGGGCAGGTGAAGAGTACCGAGGAAGCCATACCGTGCCGCATGTCTCGCCAGTGAACGCTCGACACGTGATCACACCTCGACCAGCATGCCCAAAAAGTTAGGCCTGCCATTAATCAAAGACACATCAAACGTCACATACCCATCAAGCAGCAACATAATAGACAAGTGTAAAGCCTCGCCACCCATAAAAGTGCTTGCGCTTATGTTGAACATTCTAAAGCAGGCTCGTCGTCGACCACTTTATAGCCTCCACCTCGCTTGGGGGGCAATTGTTAGGTCTGTTATGCCCGCTAGGCCTATCAGACTAACAAGTCCCAAGTCCAGCAAGACCCACTAGAAGAGCCCACAAGCTAGAGGCCCAATCCGTCGAGCCCAACAACCCAAGCCAAGATCCGAGACACGTGGATGCCTCCCTCTCCTCCAGCGGTCACATCGCCTGGCACCTCAATGCCTACATGGAGGTCACGTGGGTCTCTAGCTGCCACAGCCACCATGGTGAGGCCCCCTATGCCGTTTACTTTCAAAGTCTAGTCAGAGCCAGACACGTGGAATCGGGCAGGTCGCCCGGACGGGTATAAATGGCCCTTTTGGGGGCTGCCCAACAGTACGTTCTACATACTCTCTCTTCCTTCTCTCAGCTGTTTTACTACTACACTCTCCCCTCCAAATACTAACTTAAGTATTGGAGCATGCTCCGGAGATCAACCTCCGATGCCCTCTATCCTCTTCCTTGTTCGCAGGACCTGAGAAAACCAAAATTACCACCTCAACAAAATGAGACATCAAAAAAACTCTTTTTTGTTTAGCTTTTTAAAACCCCTTTATGAGTCATTAACGATTGGGAAACCGTTACAACCTAATCATATGCGTTCACTTAATTGATCAATTAACACTCATATCTCATCCCATATCATCTTATTTTGCCACATGTCATCATTCCATTAGTGAGCATAAAAATGATGCAAACAACATGACTTTTGCATGCCTTACTATTCAAAAGTAGGGTTCTTAAGTTAAACTTGTATATATAGTTAATCATAAACCTTAATCTTTTGTAGAGTTAAACAGTGCAACTATAATTATAAAATTACAAGGAAAATTCGTAATGCTCAACTTAAATAACAAAGATTTACTATGTTGGAGTTTTTCTTTAATTTATGCTTATTGTATTAGCTTGTTTGATATATATTGCATATGAATTTATTATTTAGCATAAAAAGATTAACCCTTAATATTATATGAGACTTTCGTCTCCTATAATTGAAACTCTTGATTTTGTCCTTAATTGAAACTTCTGAAAGTAATAAGATAACTTTGTTACGTATTCACATATAATTTAGTGGGTCAATTGACTCCAATCAATTTAAAAAAATTAAATTTTATATAAACATGTGATACGAATCTTTTCTCCAAATTTTTTTCTACATTGACACTCATAATGTATAACTTTTAAAAAAATCTTAAAAAGTCTTTTATATATGTATAATAAGTATTGTTATGCATTTTTATTGAGTACAATCAGTGTTATTAAAACCGGATCAAATTAGTCGATTGGATCGATTGAATCGAAAATCGGTGGCTTGTCCGGTCCGATGCATGTTATAGAATCAAATTTTTTTGAACCGATAAAAAGTCGGTTGAATCGGTAAAAAACCGATTTTACACTTATTTTTTAAATTAAAAAAAAAAAAAAAAAAACTTAATTGTATGTGATAAGATTTGAACCTTTAACCTTTTGTATCTATATTAAAAATCATATTATTTAGCCAAATACATATTTTTATTAAATATTTACTATACTTAATACTCATTTAATATTAAAATTACTTATTTAATATAATCGACCAATTCAACCGATCCAACTTGTTAAACCGATTGAATCGATAATCGAAAGTTTCACCGATTCGACCTTCGATTTTTTCAACATTGGATACAATAAAATCCTATACCAATAAACATATTGTATTAAACGTGAAATGTGACATACTTTTAAATTATTATTTTTTTTTCAAAACTTTTTTTGATTACACCACTTTTCTTGAAGCAGTGATATAATTAATCCTACGATTTAAACTCATTGTTATCTAAAATTAATTGGTATACCAAATAAGGAGCTCTATCGCTCTTACAACTCTCATCAGTCAACATCATTTTTGTATCGCTCTTACTAAATACTCTCTAATGAACTTTTTATTAAGAGAAAAAGAAAAAATAATAATAAAATAATAAAATAAACTTTTAAATTTTATTATTTTATTTAGATAAATTTTTATATTTAATTTGTATTCGAATAAATTATTAACTTTTGATTTATACTCAAATAAATTTTAACTTTTAATTTATATTCAAATAAATTCTTAACTTTTAATTTATACATAAATAAACTTTTAATATATATTAATATTTCATTTGAAATAAAAAATTATTTAAATATAAATAAAAAATAATTTATTTAAGTATAATAAAAATATAAATACTTACTTAAAAAAATTTCTAATATTTTAGCAAAAAAAAATATTACAAGAGAAAGAAAAAGGAAAAGAGAAAACGAGGCGGGGGAATGAGATTATGAGAGGGAGAAAAAGAGGGAAAGTTTGAAAAAGCAAAGACGGAGAGAGAGAGAAAAGCGGGTAAAAGGAGTAATAAGGTGTTGAAATCAAATTTCAAAAGAAGAGAGAGAGAGAGATGAAGAGAATGATCGAAGCGGAAGAGGAGGAGGCGGACTTCCTATCGGCCGTTGCGGCTGCAGAAGAATCCTTTGCCAAGCGCCGCAAACCTAACCAAAACGACGTCGAGGGAGCCTACACTGCCGCTCTTAAAGGGAGCAAAAGCCATCTCTGGCAACAAATTAGCCCCCTTAATACTTGGCAGAGCCAGAGCCAGAGCCAGAGCAGAGTTTCTGCTTCTACTGCGGTGGGGTCGGGAGGATCAGATTCACAGAAGAGTTGCTCGTGCGGGTCCGGTCTTTGTTTGGTTCTCACTGCTAATACTCAAAGGAATCAAGGCCGCAAGTTCTATAAATGCCCTCTTAGACAGGTTCATCCTCACCTCTCTCTCCACTATTTTCAAATCTCTTGCAACACCAACTTATGGCTTGAAAATCAAATAATGGTTTTTCTTTTTTGCATAGGAAAATGGAGGCTGTGGTTTCTTTATGTGGTGTGACAGTGACACTGCTTCCCAAACTAATAGCACGGCTATGCCTACAAAGGTAAAATTTTCCCTTCCACTTTCATATTTTGGAACAGTTTCACTTAAAATATACAATACAAGGAAGCCATTTCCATGGAACGTACAAATTCATATTGTATTAGCTATCAATTTTTGTTTACATGGCACAGTACTAGCTTGGTGGTGAATACAATATCTAATGGCTAACCTTTTAAAGATTGGATTGCTAAGCAGTCAAGAATATTAGCTATGATTCATGTATTAGATGTACTGGTGAGAAAGCTATTTGCTTTTCTCTATGTTAGCTGTGATTTCTAGCTTGTAAATCAGTTTACTTCTTTTTAATCAATACAATCTTCTTTGTTCTTTGGCCAAAAAAAAAAACCTTGTAAAGATTGACTAGGATATCCAGGTTATAGCAATTATTATTTTATTAAGCATGATTTTATGCACTTTTGATCACTAAAAGATTTATATACAAAAAGTATTTTATATTGTAATTCAGCATGCACTCAAATAGTGTAAAATATGTTAGCCAAAAATAAAAATGGTTTTGAAGAGGTAAACAGTTAGTTTTGGACTATGTCTCACTGGAGGAAATTTCACTAAGTTGACAGGAATCTGAACTTCTACATAATGATGCATAATTAGATATACAACAAATATAATCTATGTAAATTGAACATGCAGTCAAACAGAGGAATCCCTCTGTGAACGTCACTATACCTAGATAACATGAAAGAATATATAACTCAAATGGACAAAGATTGCATTATTATTGAACATGTAATCACATAGAGTACTTGCTAGATTCTGAAATGAAAGGGGGTAGAGCTCAGATGGCTTAGAGGAGGTAATATATTTGCTGTTTTATATACTTGTATCATAGAATGCAATAACATACAATTGGCAGTTTCTTATTTCTATTGTCAATGATCTCTTGTTATTTGATGCCAATAGTGTAGTTAATTTACCAATGATAAACTTCTGACTATCCAATAAGTAAGAAAAGGTTGATTGTTTCCTCTGCCATATACAATATCAAAGAGTGTATGATACTATCATACCAACCAATAAGCAGCAGTGGTAAAGGAGGAGAGATATTGAGTGGTGAGAGGAAACAGGGGGAGGATGGTTGTTTGAGCTTATCCTTAACCCTGCTTGATCATTTTTAAAGGACATGCAAGGCATGTTCATTGCCTTGCACTTGATCATTTTTATCTCCAATAAACCCTGGCTTGTATTGCCCAGCCTTTGGCTCCACAATGTGCCTGAGTTTGCTAGCCTGGAGCTCCAACTTGCTATAACTTTGAGATGGGAGATATAACTGATTTCAAAGTATAAACTGAAGAAAGGTGGATGTCTTTTGGATTGGAATAATTCTTGATTCCGTGCCTTTAGGATTATTAGATTTAAACAAACTTGGAAGACATATCATACTCAGTCAAAAGGTGGCCATGCACTGCAGCGCCTCTAGTAAAAGTAGAGTTGAAAACTTTTCCCTTTCTCCCTGGGTAAGCAAAATGAGGGCCTGTGTACTTAAGAAATTCACATTTTTCAGGTTTCCAAACTGAGTATTAGAAGATTCATTATGGCATCCTATTATTGACTGCAAAAATTCTCATTTATTGAGAAGTTACTTGTTTAGATGGCTTGGACCACTTTTATTATTGACATAGGCATTTAAGATTACCATGTTGGCTTAAGGCTTTTCTTTCCGTGTAGGGAAGTTCTTGTGGCTTCTTCAAATCAGGCAATGACCAAAATGTATCTACTGATCTTCTACTTACTGCTTCTAAAATCTACTCCAATATGAATGATCCAAGCAACAACACCTATACCATAAGAACTGGATCTTCATGCTTCAAATGTGGAAAGGATGGGCACTGGGCTAAAGATTGTCATGTTCCTTCATCTGATTCTCCTGCTGAGTTTGGAGGAAAGTCTGCTAAATCTGGCACTTGCTATAAATGCAATAAGCCTGGGCACTGGGCAAGGGACTGCACTTCCAATCAACACATGAATGCAGGAAAAAGCTCTAAGTCAATGTCTAATTTGGCTAGTTATTAGTTAGACTGTAAATTCAAAACTTTTCAAGACACTATGACTTGATGGCCTACTTTGCAACATGGTATTTTTTGCGATATGACCAAGCAGTAATATAAGAAATATAAGGGGTTGCTTCACTTACTTGGTTCTTAGACATACTAATTTTAAAGCAAATCCATTATAATTATCTTTACATTTTATTTATAATTATGTTTTGACGGTAATATATATATATATATATATATATATGTAATGTCATTGTCAAAAAAAGTTAAAACATTTTTGTGTATATAACCTAAGGATTTATATCTGATGTATTGTTTGTATATAAATTTATACATTGATAGTGAATCATATGATATCATTTAGTGAAAGGTATAATTATTTGTGTTTATTTTTTAAAATTTATTAATAAGGTGTTATTGTATGATTCATTGACAATTTATATATTTATATATTGACAATGTATTAAATGCAAATCTATAACCTAATAATATAATATGTTCATTAGAAGTGACAATTAGACAAGTTAGCTTAGGTTAGGTCAAGTCATTTTGGGTCATGAGAAATTAGGTTTATTCAAGTTTAGATTATTTCGAACTTTGGGTATTTTAAGATAAGATTATTTTGATTATTTAAACTTGATCAGATCATTTGAGTTTAAGTCGGTTTAGGTTCAATTTATTAACATTTATGACTCAATTTGGATTTGAACAAATTATTTAAATATTGTAAAAATTTATCAATTGTAATTAAGTTATTTGAGATTACATTTTAGTGAACTTGCGGCACGTGGACGTATCATATATCTCCAATTTAATTTGATTTTCAATATCACAAAAATAATTTTTCTCTAAAAAATAAATATCATTAGACTATATGAAAACTAAAAAAACAATAGTAAATTAAAAGTCATTTGCTAATATGAATTATGTTATGTAAAAAAATTAAGGTTATTATATGACGTTAAATGGTATGAAGTTTAAAATGTTAAAAGGTGTTATACCCCGCTTTATTGGATTATTGTTTTTAATTTACGAATTTGTTTTTAATTTTAAAGTTATTGAATTATTTTTATTATTTTATTAGACTACAAAAAAAAATTATGATGCATAAACATATAAATTGACTTTGGTTCCATTTGAATAGACAATGAGCAATACTTTTTAAACATGGCCTTATCATTATCATGATCAACATATATATAAATATTAAGATTTGAGTTTTAAAGTTCCCCAAGACCAGCAATGTTCCAGTTAAAACATAGATGCTCTCATATAGCGGGGGTTCTACCATGAGCTCATTAGAATAGGCTTTTAGTAGGCTCCAAAATTAGGAAACTTGAGTAGCAGATTATCAGGTCATCAATTTTTACATATAAACATAACTGAAATTACATATAAACATGAGATATTACATATAAACATGACAAACATGAGAAATTACATATAAACATGACAAACATGAGAAATTACATATAAACATAAAAAATAACATATAAACATGACAAATTACATACGAGAAATTACATATAAACATGATAAATTACATATAAACATTACCAAATGACAATTACATATGAAGATGATCAATTACATATAAGCATGAGAAATTACATATAAATATGACAAATTACATATAAACTTTAATAATTACATATAAACATGAGACATTACATATAAACATGACGAAATGACAAATTACATATGAAGATGACAAATTACTTATAAACATGAGAAATTACATATAAACATGAAACATTACATATAAACATGACCAAATGACAAATTACATATAAACATGACAAATTACATATAAACATGACAAATTACATATAAACATATAAACTTGATAAATTACATATAAAAATGGCGAATTACATATAAACTTTACGAATTACATGTAAACATGAGAAATTACATATAAACATATAAACTTGATAAATTACATATAAACATGATGAATTACATATAAACTTGACGAATTACATATAAACATGAAAAATTACATATAAACATTACCAAATGACAATTACATATGAAGATGAGAAATTACATATAAACATGACAAATTACATATAAACATGACAAACATGAGAAATTACATATAAATATGACAAATTACATATAAACTTGAATAATTACATATAAACATGAGAAATTACATATAAACATGACGAAATGACAAATTACATATGAAGATGATAAATTACTTATAAACATGAGAAATTACATATAAACATGAAAAATTACATATAAACATGACCAAATGACAAATTACATATAAACATGACAGATTACAAATAAACATGACAAATTACATATAAACATGACAAATTACATATAAACATATAAACTTGATAAATTACATATAAACATGACGAATTACATATAAACTTGACGAATTACATATAAACATGAGAAATTACATATAAACATATAAACTTGAAGAATTACATATAAACATGACGAATTACATATAAACTTGACGAATTACATATAAACATGAAAAATTACATATAAACATTACCAAATGACAATTACATATGAAGATGACAAATTACATATAAACATGACAAATTACATATAAACATGACAAACATGAGAAATTACATATAAATATGACAAATTACATATAAACTTGAATAATTACATATAAATATGAGAAATTACATATAAACATGACGAAATGACAAATTACATATGAAGATGACAAATTACTTATAAACATGAGAAATTACATATAAACATGAAAAATTACATATAAACATGACCAAATGACAAATTACATATAAACATGACAGATTACATTTAAACATGACAAATTACATATAAACATGACAAATTACATATAAACATAACAAATTACATATAAACATGACGAATTACATATAAACTTCACGAATTACATATAAACATGACAAATTACATATAAACATGAGAAATTACATATAAACATGACAAATTACATATAAACATATAAACTTGAAGAATTACATATAAACATGACGAATTACATATAAACTTGACGAATTACATATAAACATGAGAAATTACATATAAACATGACAAATTACGTATAAACATATAAACTTGACGAATTACATATAAACATGACAAATTACATATAAACATGACCAAATGACAAATTACATATGAAGATGACAGATTACATATAAACATGAGAAATTACATATAAACATGATAAATTACATATAAACATATAAACTTGACGAATTACATATAAACATGATAAATTACATATAAACTTGACGAATTACATATAAACATGACAAATTACATATAAATATAACAAATTACATATAAACATGACAAAATAACAAATTACATAAAAAAAATGACAAATTACATATAAACATAACAAAATGACAAATTACATATAAACATGATAAATTACATATAAACATGACAAACATGACAAATTACATATAAACATGACAAATTACATATAAACATGACAAATTAAATATAAACATGACAAATGACAAATTACATATAAACATGACAAATTTGTAATTTTCAATCTTTTGTAAAAATTAAATTAGAAAAGAAATACATATTTAATTAATATAATGCATGCATCAATTAATTTAGATATTGGGTTTAAAAATTTCATATAGACTATCATTTTTTTTACATCTAATGGAAATTAATTAGAAAACACTCGCATATAAAATTTTGCAAATGATGCATTGACAAGTTAACTTTTCTAGTCCTTTACTTTGGATATTGGAATAATAAGAATTTCATATAAGTATTATATTCTTTACTTTGGTGATAAAAACAATATAAAACATTCATGCTAGAAAAACAGTTGTTTTGGAGTGTATAGATTCGTAATTCAACATGCATTTTATCTTCATGCATGTACAAAATAACAATAATCTTTAATTTATGACAAATAATTCATCCGTATATATTTGCCTTCAATTGAAAAAAGGAAATCAAATGACCGAAATGCACTTTAATTTGACACAATTTTCTTTTAAATCAATTATTATACCCAAATTCATTAACTTATAATACATTTTAATTTTCCTAACTTTTCTGAGAAAATCTAGTCTTGGACTACGAATATCCATGATTCTAGAAAATGTTTTATTTATTTATTGACTATTAGTGTTCATAATGAAAGTGTAGCAAGGACCACATATATAAAAAAAAAATGACTATTCTTTTTGTCAATTGATAAACATAGGAGAAAGATGAGAGCAAGAAAAAATGGTTGTTGCATTAATTAATTAATAGCCATTTAATTAGTTTTGCTATATTTTTTACATTTATATACTTAGTTTTAACCTTTAAACAACAAAATTTTCATATTTAATTTGAATTATTAGTAAATTATAAGTATACAATGTTTGTATATATATATATATATATAAGTAATTTATAAACTCCACAAGTTTATTTTGTTTTTTTTACACTAATTGTTAATTTTAGTTTTGCATGAATGCTGACAATTTCCATCTTGCAAAATATCTAAGAAAACATTCTTGCTCATTTTAGTCAACAATTTTGACAAGTCACAAGTTTATAGAAGAGTTTCATCAATCAACAAGTTTATATAAGCATACAATGTTTGTATTTATTTCAATGCAATGTTCAGATTGATACATGTGACAACAGTTAATTTTACAACTCATTTGTTGGTCTCAATATTAAATTTTACAACTTATTTGTGGTAAGAGAAATAAAATAAAGCATCCCTCAATGTGGTGCCTTGAATCATACTTACTGCTTGAGTATTTGTCACTAGAAACCGTGCGATAACTCTGTCACCTGCACCTACTGTAGTATGATCCTTTACCATGGCAGACTACATAAGATCACCACCAGAAAATCAACTTTACCTCATTATCCTTCTCCTATAGGTTCCGGAGACAATCCACCTACTTAGAGAGGCGGCTGTTTCGGGCATTCTTTCCATTTCCACCTTTCAAACTGCCATGTCTTGTGTGACTGCGCATGCCACCTGCTCCCCAATGAAGCCTTTCTGAGAGGCCACTAAGTGCTGCAAGCAAGCCCAAGGATTCTCTATTCACTTCAGAATCATTGTCATCACCACTCAAACTGCCATGTGGTGTGTGACTTCGCATGCCGCCTGCTCCCAAGTGGAGTCTTCCTGAGGAACAAGTGCTGCAGATACACCCAAGGATTCTCTATTCACTTTGGAATCATTTTCGTCACCAACACCATCAGCACTAGCAGTTGAAGAAGGCTGAGAAAACCGACCTTCCCATCTCTTCAATCTCTTTGGTTTGACCTCACTTAGGTGCTCATCGGCGGAAGACGAATCTCTGCTTCCATTACCATTGGCATCCTCATAATCATCAGACTCTTGAGGTTCAGAAGTTTGATATTTTCTCCTCCCTTGATAGCGACACTGTGATCTCCTTAAAATTGCAGATGCAGTGGCTTTAACAGTTCGTTTCCTACCCAGAAGTTCTGATTGCCGATGCAAGGTCAGGGCAATGGAAGCTTGGATCTGATGTAAAGTAACTCGGATTAAAATTTAATTAATTGCTTTTATTTATTTATTTGGATTTAAGAAGGGGAATTACAAGATACATGAATGCAAGGATACTTTAAGTTAGCATATAGGCACATAGACCAGAGAAAACTAGCAATCTGATGCCTCACCTGCTTATTCCGAGCTTTCTCCTCCTCACAAAAAGTCGATTCCTAAACCACATAGTTAGTGATAGAATGATTGAATATTAATAATAACAAAGCAAATCAGATTCCAATGTGCACTGCAAGAGATCAACCAAACTATACCTCTTCCTCATATTTGTCAATATCTGGATATAAGACTGCGATTAGGGCATCATAGTTAGGATCATCTCTCAGAGATTGGCGACTAGCACAATGCGTGCGGCAAGCGGGGCATTCATTGTTCCTTCCATTAGATTCAAGAAACATTAAAAAAAGAAAAAGCTTTTGAGCTCACAAGTCACAGTTAATTATGGATCTTAGTAAGATCATCCCAAACCAAAATCAGGTCAGGAAATCTTATCCTACATTTCACTAAACTAATGAGGAGAATGGAAATAGTTTGAACATACCCCATTCTCATAGATTTGTCAATGCATTCTCTACAGAAGCGATGTAAGCATTCCATTACAGTTCTTGTTTTGCGAATGATCCCTTAATTGAAAAAAAGAAGATAATGATTTTTTTTTCCTCTGCAAAAGTTTATGCTTATGTGCTATACACATTAATATTGTTTCAAAGAGAGAATGCAAAAATAGAATCATACACCTCATTCTAAGTGATATTCTGTGAAACTTGATTCCACCTTTTCAGATATGTTGAGCAATCTAGTAATATGAACACCTCATATGATATTTGAGATAATTGGAAAGCTATACAAACAAATTTAACATCATCTTATGGGCTTAGTGAGTGATTCGGTGAAGCACATGGTTGAAAAAGTAGCAGAAAATAACAAGATTCAAGCACTTAACCATTTGAGCTAGGACTTGGTTCAATGACAGTTAAAAAATTGACTCCATGACACATGAAAGATTTAGAAATTGTATCCATTCATGACTCGACATCAACACTTGTGACGTGCCAAAAACAATAGGCACCAATACTATTGAATTATTTATTTCTTTATGGACTAAAAGCTAAACCACGTATCAGAACTTTGAATGTGCAATTCAATACCCATCACTAGCTAGTCTAGAAACTCACAAGGTAATTATATTGATATCGTTTACATCAGCATACATGCAAAGAGTTTGGAAAAAAGTACAAACCATGTGAGATCTATCTTGTATGATGAACTTTAATAGTTCAAAAGAGATGCTAATAAGTCATTATCACAACAAATGTACCCAGCTCCATAAATTTACATGTAATAAACAAAAAAATCTCAAAGAACATACCTAGGCTGATTGGGCATTGTACTTCTTTGCGTATGGTAAAGGATCATAGATCGCAATCGCAATCAATAAAGCTTTTCGACTGTTTTGAATTGGTATAGCTCATCACTCATATATATATATATATATATATCCACCCAAAAGGCATTAGAATTCCCTACCATTTTAAAAAGGAGGATATGAATCAGAGCTATGTCATGGTCATTCCCTTGGAATATATCAGCCAGAATGTCTAATGATACAAAGTAAGCCAACCAATAAAATAATGCAAACAAGAAACATTGTTTGCTAAGTCATTCCATACATAACCATTCTTGTAACTCCTAATAATCAAACACTAACAATATTAGTTGAAAACAGACACAAAAAGAAACCAAAAAAAAGTAATTTGATTGCTTAAGAAGAAAAATGGAAATGAACCTTTTGCAAGACCAAGGATAAAGAGAGGGCATGCTTTGCCTCTCAGAGCTGTGAGTCTTTCCATTACATCTATATGAAACAAGAAGAGAAACAACTTGATTATCTCTCAAACGAAATAAGTAACCGAAAGATTGAAAGTATTATCATGCACCCCATATATATAACCCCTTCTATTGATCAAGTAAACCTAAAGCAACAAGTGCCATGTCAATGAACCACAATATATTTTCTGGTTAAATATCAGTCAAAGTAGACGTGGGAGAAACCTCTTTCTGGAAACTGCCTTCACATTTCTTTCTCATCTTCTTCACCTCCTTATTTTACAACAAATTATCCAGACAGAGAGCTAGATGTTTCTTTGGAAGCAAGGCTTGCTTCCAAAAAGAGATTATAAGACATTGTCCAAAGTTTAACTGATGTGGTGACCAAGAAATAAATACCTGTAGGGTAAGAGTTCCAATTGTAACCTGACCATGAAGAGCACTTATATTATTCCTTTCATCAAAATTTTCAAAATCTGGAAGCATAAAAGACAAAGCAGTCATGGCAAGAGTGAAAAGAATCAACTTATATATGCAAGGAAAATATTTGTAAAAGTGATTCCTTGAACAAGCACTTTTCTCTATCCAAATTGAGAGAGAAACTATCCTACAAACTCAAATACTCAGTCAAGTAAACCGATTCAAATCTATGGAATAATAGTAGTTTGATAAACAATAACCAAAAAACTATAAAAAGAAACTACAATGAGAAGATAGTAAAATGCCCAAGACAAGGAATATGGGCCTATCTAGTCCACTAGGGAAACCAAGAAGATTTATTAACAGCAAGTTACCTCTTTTGGTTGAATATAAGTGGAGATTTCTGGACAACTGCCTACATCCTCGCCAACAAACAAGCTATTGAGATAATCTGATGACTAAGATTTTGCCTTTTGACCATCCTATTTCATTCCAGAGAAGGCCACATTTAGCTGTTAAAAGTTCGCATCTTAAAGAACAGAAAAAAGTTCATTTCACTTGAAACTGCAAATTAGCCACTAAAAAAAGAAATATTAGAAGGACCAAATCAATTTAATGAAGACATGTTCAGATCAGTAAAAAATTTGTGCCATAAACAATTAAGTCTTAGATTCAGAATTGATTACAAAGACCAGCCAGTCACCATAACATGGTTTCTTTACTCTTGGTATTATTGTCATAAAGGTTTCAACTGAAATGCATGGCAAGAAGCATAAACTATTATGAAGAGTTAAGTAATAGAAGTTATATCCATCTGTATGATTACACCATCAGAGACTATAAATTTTGGCCAGAAACAAAGAACCTGTAATAAGCAGTAAATAATGCAAGGCTTTGGTTAAAGATTTGTAGTCTCAGATGCTGGGTTTGAAGGCAGAGTTGGATGGGGCACGGAGCTTGAATATGGAGCTGGAGTCTCTTAACAGAAAGCTCAACCAGGATCTTGCTGCTAAAAACCAACAAAGCATGCAACTTTCCAGTGATTCTAACTAAAAAAAAAGCTACTAAAAACTGCAAGTTTCAAAAACTAAACAAAGCTATGGCTATTAGGACCTCGTTTGTCATGCCTCTGTGCCCATCAACTACCGACAATGGGTTGTCGATTGACACAAAATTACAAAAAATAAGGAAAACATGAGCCAAACCGAAAAAAATGGACATCAAAGATCATGTTTTTACCTCAAATTTTTCAAAGAGTGATGAACCAATACCATCTAACTCTACAAAATTTGCAAGAGCTTTGTCAGATCCTCTGTTAAGAAGCTTGTTGAAGAAGAAGAGCACGTCCGTCACGTGATGAGTGAACAGATGAGTAAAGAGGGGAGGCATCGGAAGGGAAAATGAGATTTTTTTTTTCCCGAATGGACAGTTTTTGAGAGGGATATCCATTTTTCAGATAAATTTTGGTTTCAATCGGGGTTAAGGGTTAGGGTTTTATGTTATTGTTTTTCATTTTCTTTCACCGGATTAACCGATTATTTTTTTATTTTTTTTTTTATTTCAACGATTTAGATGAATCAATTTTAATCTAACTATCAGAATTCCTTTAAGCTAATGAAACATAAGGAACTTTCCTTAAAATTTTTCCTCGTACAGCAGCTAAGGGGCAGTCCTTCAAAATATGTTTCCTAATGGTCCCACACTTATTGAAGTGTACCAAGCCAAGGGTCCTTAGCTTTTATTTTTAATATAATAGCAAATTGTTATTATTAGGTTTAAAATTAAAATTTCACATAAAAACTAACAGTAGTATCAGTGTCAACTCCCAAAGAAAATATAGATCATATGCTTTTAAGAGATAACATTTGGCTGAAATTGGTGCTTTGATATGTTGATATCTGATGTTAAATTGAATAACCAATTATTCATAAAAATTAGAGTGATAACGCATATTTCAATAAATAATAAGATATTAAGTGAAAAAAATATTAAAAGAAAAAATAATTGACAGAATTCGAAATCAAAACTCTGTATAAGTCAAAAATTTTGATTTCGAAACAATTGACAGAATTATTATAACAGTGAAATTAGGTTCGTAATAATAAAATTAAAATCAATGATTAAATATGTGTTTGAATTTAAAAATTGACGGTAAAAGAATTATATTAAAAAATAATAATATTAGATTTAAATTTATATATAATTAAAATTTAAAATTAGTTGATATTTATGAAATTATTAAATAATTAAAAGTTTATTATATTACGATAAAGTTTATTTATTATATCACTTTATCATATAATGATAAATTTTATTTATCATATTATTTATAATAAAGTAACAAAATTTATTTATTATATTAAATTAATAAAATTATTTCAAAATTTTTAAATAAAAAAAAAATTAAATGATTGGATATTTTCGTAAAAATATTATAACTACAAAGATGAAAAGGTCAAAAAAAAAAAAGAAAAGAGGGGGCATAATTGGAATCACACACCGATGGGAGAGAAAAAAAAATCAACTAGACCTAAAAGATCCAATTGAAAGACGGACTGTGACATGGTGTGAATCTTTTCACCATGCTACAATAGTGTCATCTAAACACCTCTTTTGATGCGACATCCATATATATTATAATTAAAAAAATAATAAAAGAGTAATTTTAAGTTGAACAATATACAATATTATATTAATAAAAATACTTATTATAAGCTCTGAAAATTATTAAAAAAAATTAAGATAATAATGAAAAGACCATTTAATTAACAAAAGAATGAATCATTCAGATATATTTACAATCAATTATAATTAGCATTAATTCTTAATATCATCATTATTTTTTTACAATAATATCATCATTATTGTCTTCATAAAAATTATGAAAAAAATGTTTAAATTTTATCTCACATAAAACACTAATTTTATTTTCAATTTTAAAAAAAAAAGTAATTGATTGAAATGTATCTATTAAAAAATTTTATTATTCCAAATGATTATAAAATTTTAAATTATTGTAATAATAAATTTCTAAAAAAATAGTTTTAATTATTTTTTATTAAAATAATTATTTATCTTTAATTATTTTAAATATAATTGAAAAAAATATTTGTATTTGATAACTTTTTACGTTAAAATAAAATAAAAAATCATTTTTATAAAGACATGTATAATAATATAATTATAAAAGTCATATTGAAGCACTTGAGTTTTACAGTGTTTGAGACAAATCAAATCCGTGATCAGATGAGTTGGGCAAGTTAGACCGGTCTTTTTGCTGCGATTACAAGTCTTAAAATATCACAGACAAAAAAGCAAATATAAGAAAAGGATCAACATCCATCCAAGCTTCATCGTAAGTACAAGTGTTACCTCAACCAAGCATATAAAATAAATCCATAACTGTCAAAATCAGTAGTGAAATTAGCACCAAGACCTAATTGAAAGTCAATATATCCAAACAAAAATGAAGGTTGGGTTGGTGCATAAAAGTATTTGAAAAAGAATTTAATGTCTTGTTTAATTATTGTAAGATTATTTTATTTATACTAATTGTGAGATTATATGATAAGTATATAAAATGATAAGATTATAAGTATATCATATTATAACAGATAAAATAACAAAATTTATCTTAAATGATAAAATTTATCTCATTATCAGATGCAGAGTGACAAGAGAATTAGATTAGATAAGATGAAAATGAGGTGATGAGTCATTATTTTTGTGATGATGAGCTGGTGAGTCATTATCTTTAACATACCCCTCAAGCTCAGCGGGACAGAAAGAACATTGAGTTTGCTTCTAAGAATCTGAAAGCTGCTAGATTGTAATGCTTTGATTAAAATGTCAACAACTTAGTATTTGGAAGAGATAAATTGACACAATCAAGTCAACACGAATTACTTTTTCTCAGACAAAATGAAAATCTATCTCAATATGTTAAATGGGATTAGCTGATAAGTATATTGCTCCAATATTATCACACCATAAAGTTGGTGGAGAAGTAAGAAAAATTCCAAGTTCTTTTAGTAGACTTTGAATCCAACAAAGTTCAGTTGCTGCATTAGCTAATGCTTTATATTCAGCTTCAGTAATAGATCGAACCACTGTGACTTGTCTGCGAGAGCTCCATGAGATCAAGTTACTGCCAAGGAAAATTCCTTATCCACTGATAGAATGCCTATCATCGGGGCAGCCAGCCCAATCCACATCACAAAAGGCACTGAGACTACTAAAGGAAGTCATCCTGAATATCAAACCGTAAGAAATTGTATACTTTAAATACCTTAAGATCCATTTCACAACTGTCCAGTGAGCAAGAGTTGGAGAATGCATAAACTGACAAACTTTGTTCACATTAAATGATATATCAGGCCGAGTGAAAGTGAGATATTATAAGGCTCCCACAACACTCTTATATTCAGTAGGATCCAAAAGTTTATCCCCATCAAATTTGGACAACTTTTCTGATGAGGGCATAGAAGAAGATATTGGTTTTGCATTCTGCATTTTTATTTACTTCAAAAGATCAGGAATGTACTTGCCTTGAGAAATGAATAAATCCCTTGCCAAGAAGCCTCAACCCAAGAAGTAATGCAAAGGCCCTAAATCTTTGATAGCAAACTCATTAGCAAGAGATTTAATAATCCATGAAATGCTATCATTATGCAAACCAGTAATTAAAATATCATCAACATAAATGAGAACATAAATGCAAAGCAAATGCCGGTGCAAAACAAATAGGCTATGATCTGTTTTGGAAGCAACAAACCCCAATTCAAAAAGCCGTTGACTTAGGCGAGAAAACCACGCTCGAAGTGCTTGTTTGAGTCCATATAAGGACTTAAGCAATTTGCAAACCTGTGATGGAAATTCAAGATGAATAAAACCAGGTGGTTGTTGCATAAAAACATCTTCTTCAAGAGTACCATGTAAAAAGGCATCTTGTATATCAATTTGATATATTGGCCAACCTTTTGAGACGACAATAGACAAGACAATCTGAACAATAACTGCTTTTACCACAAGACTAAAAGCATCTCCATAATCCTTGTTGGTCAAAGCCGTTTGCAACTAACCTGGCTTTGTGCCTTTCAATGGTTCTGTTTGCTCTTCTTTTGATCTTAAAAACCCATTTACAACCTACTGTATTCATACTTCGTTGACAAGGAACAAGTGACCACGTTCCATTACGCATGAGCAAATCAAAATTGAATTCATGGCTTGCCTTCATTTGGGAAACTTGGAAGCTTGTGAATAACATGTTGGTTCTAGCTTAGTGTTTTCTCAAACAACAGTGAGTGCTTTAGGAAGAGGATATCACATTGTACCATCAATAAGTTATTTTGGTTTGACAATATTATTACTCAATTGAGTCTGCATGTGATGTATACGACCTGAAGGTTGTGTTGGTTGGGGATCAAGTTGCACTTCTTGGTTAGGTTGCACCTCATGATCAAAGCGATGGTAACACGTAATTGCAATATGTCCTACTCTGCCACATACTTGACATGTTGGACGAAAGTTGGGCAGACCATTATTCATGTTGGAACGTTCACGACCTCGTCCATGATTGTTCCGATGAAATGTTTGCTGACCAAATGATGTTGAACTGTTATGGCATCCTTCTCGACTTTGATTAGGATTGCTTTTAGTTACTATATTTGCTGAACCAACTGAAACATCAATAGCAAAATGGTTTTGCTCTATCCAAATTTCAAAAGTTAGTAAATGATCATATAAATCATTCAAAGTCATTGGTTCCACCATTGTAGTAACAGAGGTGACAAAAAAAAAAATCATATTCTGAACTTAACCCAGTAAATAAATAAGAGATAATTTCAAAGTCTTGCAGTTGTTGCCCAATAGCAGCAAGTGTATCAGTTAGGCCTTTGTTTTTTAAAAGTAATCAACAATGGAGAGATTACCTTTTTTCCTTGTTTGCATGATTCGAGCATTTGATTGAGATTAGACCATTTGTCTAATGCTGTCCACATTTCATAAGAGGTGCCAAGATCAATTACTTAAGCGAGAATTGGTTCAAAAAGAGAGGAAATTAGTTCACTAAGGATCATCTGACCCTATTGTTGCTATGTCATATATGTTGGATTGATCAACATCGGATGCTTTCTCCATTCTCTGAAGAGTTAGTGAAAAATTGTTGTGGACAAAGGTTTGTGCCAACAATTTTTGTGTTTGAAAATATAGTAAAAATTGAGCTTTTCACAAAAGATAATTATCTCTATTGAGTTTAATATTTATCCGATGATGAATGTTGATAAAAGGATTTGAAGATTGTGGTAATATAATTAATGTGATAACTAGTCAGGAAAAAAGTATTGAAAGAAATTCTAGAGGTTGTAGACGGCAAGGAAGAGCTATTTAAGGAGAATAAAAAAAAACTATTTGCATTTGAGACCATTGATTTGATGTGAGTCATTTAACTCTGATACCATAAAAGCATTTGATAAAGGATTCAATGTTTTACTTAATGATTGCAAAACTACTCTATTTATACTAATTGTGAAATTACATGATAAGCATACAAGATGATAAGATTATAAATATATCAAATTACAACAAATAAATTAATAAAATTTATCTTAAATGATAAAATCTATCTCACTATTAGATGAGATGATGAGAGAATTAAATGAAATGAAAATGAAGTGATGGGTCATTATCTTTGTGATGATGAGATGATCAATCATTATCTTAATCATTATCTTTAACAATGCACAAACCTACATTTGGAGGATAAAAAGATTTCCACAAAGAAACCACCCCACCCCTATCCCTCTTTTGTATCCTTTAGTCTAGAAATGAAAAATAGGGGGGAAAAAGATCCCAGTACCAACAATAAGGGCAGAAGATAAGTTCACACCATTTATCATGGTTGTACATGATCAACATCATCATTTATAAGGGCAGGGCGAAAGAGAAGTTCCGAGGTTTAGCATGGTTGTACATGTTCATAATTCCTAATTATGTGAATTTCTCAATATAATCGAAATCCTTTGTTGTAATGCCAACCACTGGAGGATGAATCTACGAACGTTATTCCTGAAAAAAAAAAAAACAAAGCGGAGCCACGAAAACATAATAATGAGACCACTTACCGCATTAGCCCAAAAACAGAACATGACCAGCAGATAAACTAATGACTAAATATATAACTGAAATGCATATTAAACAATAAAGAAAATAGTATGTATCTACAACTCTATCCCTACATGCTGGCTATCAGAAGCATAAAAAACCTACAAGTTCATTTCAGACAAACCAGACTTATCTTAGGATGGAACACATAAAATCATCAACGATTACACAGGTAACTTATCACGAATTAGAAAACTTAAAAATCTTCATAATATTGTTATTAAAAGAATGGTCAGTCCCTAACAAAATGCAGGTAGGAGTAGAACAAATCTAATGGAGTCTAAGAATTTGAATCACAAGCAGCCATGACTCGTAAAGTTGTACTACATGCTCAGACATAAGATTTAATAAAGTTGCCCAAAAGTCAACAATATTTGAGCTCAATCATTAAGCTTAAAAATGAAGGGCTAGCTTGCCCTTTATTTTCAAGCTTGTTTAATAAATAGGTCAAACTTGTGCTTAAGGGTTCTTTAGATCATTTAAGCTAGTTAATAGATCATTCATAAGTTGTTAGCTGTTTTTTCTTTTTGTTTTAATATAAGAGGAAGCATTATGGTTCAAACCTAAGATCACTACCAAACCCCATCCCATACTTAACATCTAACTTAAGCCAAGTGGCCATTTTAATATATATGCATATGGGAAACATGTGCATAGACACAGGATACAGTACAACAAAAATAGACAGGACAACGGAATTTTACAAATTACAGATACGGGCATGACGGAGGTATGGCCACAAAACATATACTCCCACCATCATACCAAAGTTGTCACTATTTGACTTTTGATAGTCAACTTTTTTCAATTTTTACTTCAATTATTTTTAATATTTTAGTGAAACAGATTTAAAAATATATCTAAAAACTACTTCATTCAAAAGTTTGCAAAAACTATTTTTTTTTTCACATTTTAATCACAAACATATTCAAACTAAGAAGAGCTCAAAGTTAGATGTACTTGACTATGAAAAATCAAGCAATGACAACTTTTATGGGAGAGAAGAAGTATTATATATATATATATATACGTTTAAATTAATTTTAACTATGAAATTAATAAAGGGTCTTTTAAAACAAATAAAATATATAAAAAGATTTGCCAAAATAAATTATTAAGTTAAATTTATTGCCTTGAACATATCATTGTAAATAGACTTAATAGCATTCAAGTTTAGGGTTTGAAGCTTCAACATAGAATGCTAGTCATGGACATCTATGAAGCATGGACACGGCTCTACCCCCATGTATATGTGTTTTATCTGTGTCGGATACAAATACCCATTCAAAACATAAGGATACATGTACGATACCTTCCAATACGACAAAACAATTTAAGATATCAGCATACCTTCAGCCACTTGGAAGAGCAGCATGAACAAGGAGAGGAAAAAGATAATAAGAGCACAAAGATTCAATTCAGAATCTACATAACAAATATCTACATACCTGTTCCATGGGTGCAGGTTCCTCATTCTTTTCTTCTTCCACATTATCTGGTTCAACATTGGATTCATTTTGAATATCAGAAACCTTTTCTTCATCTTTCCTTTTAGCAACATTGGCGCCATTATCATCACCCAGAATTTTCAAATCTGCAGGAAGCTGACCTATCTTTAATGCTTGCTCAAGCAAAGAGCCATCCAATATGTAATGTTAAAATCAAGAAAGAAATCTAAATGATAATATCTTTAAAAGCCACTCATGCAATTAAGCCACCACCTTTTCAAGTCTTGCAACCTCTTCCAAAGTCTGAGAATTCACAATGGCTGCCTGTATGTCAAATAAATCTAAACAAGATAAGAATTTAGCCTTAAGCGCACTACAAAAGATGCAGAAGTCATTTACAAACATGACAAGAATTATCAATGACCATTTATGTAGTTTAAGCCACATAAAAACCACAAATATGCACACTTTACGCTAATTAAAAAGCAGTGCGCAAGGAAAATAATTTAGCAACAGGAACTAAACATCAATCACTTTTCTTGACAAATGCTGTGTTCACACATGTCAGAACCTGAGTGCCAAATGCAACTAATCTCAGAACGTTGCTCAACCATCTCACAAATACTACCCATTTAGACGTATAATATCATACATGTATGATTTCCTTCCCACAAACGCAGTTGCTGGTTGAGATGTGTGTGCGTAAGAGGGTGGGTGCGACTAGCGACAATCTTATAATAGATGTAAGATTTCACATTGACTGTCACATGGGGATGTGTGTCCTTGAAGTGTTCTCTTTCACAAAAACTCATCAGGCATCTTCTTGTTCAATATTTTTGTGGGTCTGTGCTTTTAGAATTGGAACACAAATATAACAACTATATTTTGGAACCAAAAAGAAAAAGAAAAAATACATTAATTGACATGTTCACCGAGTCCATTAAACAATGTGAATTTTCACATATTCATGCATCAGTGAGTAGTCACCATCACCATCCTCCATAAAGTGCATGACTGAATCTGAAACTAATAAAATGTACTTGCAATGGAAAAGATATTCAAGACTACTAGCAGACTTGTCAACCACCTTGTGTAATTAAATGGGCACCTTTTTAAAACCCTTCCAAATCTTTGCTAGTATATATCAAACTCAATCATGTAATAAAAATTCTTAAATTGAGGAATAAAGCCATTAGAAGCCTTAAGCAATAACTATGAAGCAAGACACGACTAGAAACTTACATTATTATGGAATTCAATGTCAAATTGGAACTTAAAATTCTTAAATTGAGGAATAAAGCCATTAGAAGCCTTAAGCAATAACTATGAAGCAAGGCACGACTAGAAACTTACATATATTATGGAATTCAATGTCAAATTGGAACTTAAAAGCTTGGCGAGAATTGCTTTGAAGTAGGGAAGATTACCCCCGAGCTGTGTTTGGTTAGAAGGGAAGGGAGGAAAGGAAAAGGGAAGAGAAGGGTAGTGGACCCTCTCCCATGTTTTGTGAACATTCCAATGGAAAGGAGGGGATTTGATGGGGGTACATGAAACATCAAAAACCTTCATATTTTTAAAACCCTTCATATTGAAAGAAGTATCCCTCACTAAATATTTTAAATCATATAGACAAAATTATCCTTATATCAATATCATTTTAGCCCATAAAGTATATCATTGTAAAATAAATGATGTCATAATTTCCTTTCCTTTCCACCCATTACCCAAACAAGGTTAATAGCATACCCCTCTTTTCCCTTTCCCACTTCTTTCTTAAGCAATCACATAAGGGGTACCTTACCCTCTCCTTTCACCTATTTTTCCATCCCTCCATTCCCCCCTTAAGCTCCCAAACACAAGGTTAAGGCATCTAATTTCTAGTAACCACACACAATTACATTTGGTCATACTAGGAAAACTTCAAATACTTACTTTCCTAGCATAGCCTTGTCTGGTATTAACCTAAGCTAATTTCCAGCATATTTCTCTAACGTGATTTCAATTTAATTCATCATTTCCTAATTAATATTAATTGATAAACTGACCCAACTCTTTATAAAGTAATCATGTAAACTAGGATTTCAAATGTAAGGTTAAGTCTTTTCTCATTCATTTTCTTGGCATAACTAGGGTATTTTTGTCTTGAGAACCATTAATCCAACTTTACCAAGTTGGTACCTTAAGATTCTCAACTCCTTAGGGAGGTAAAGAGATGACCAATAAAACAGGTATACTGGGACATAAGAGAGCTCCACGAAGATGATGATAGTAGTTACTGGTCTTAATGATGGCGAATCTTCAATTTTACTTGGTTCTTTTCACTTACATGGTGCGGAGGGCTACGTGCAAGTTTTGTTCAATCTAGCCCAAGAGGAGAAATCTTTCGTGGGTGACTTAGCTAAAATCCTGCTTTGTTTGATGCATCACGAATCTGTATTTTGGTCTTGGGTTTATAGTAGTTCATGGATGTTCCTAGAGTTTTGGGCTTTTGGAGGTTTTAAGTTTTGTATTGGTAATGGATGGTCTATAGGTCTTTTAGAGTGTTGGGTTTCTAGTTGATAACTATTTCTTTGTTTTTATTGTATCTGTCAGGTGTTTTCATAACGCTCTGTTTTTTTCTAACCTGCGTGTTGGAACTTTGTAATATTTTTTGCTTACTTTATAATATTATCTTTGGCTGAACAAAAAATAAAAAGATATTGAATTTTTTAGATTTCTCATCAAACCAAACAAGGCAAGATGACCTGAAATGAGATTTGAAGTCATCAATAGTCTTCCCAGATCTCTTAAACCAAATGCACCCCTAATAAATTTTGATAATTTATATCATCAAACTTCAATTACTGGTTGACAACTACGACTATGATAGACAGCCCTCAACCTAGGAAGCACGGAAACGCAATACGAGTTCGACACGACATGAACATGGCGACACAGGAATTTCTAGAAAATTAGGACACAGGTACGGCAGGACATGACAATATATAATAATATACAATAAAAAAATGTAAAATTGATACTTTTCAATCAAATAGCTTTTCAATATTTTAAAATCAATTTTGAATTTAAAAACTAGAACCTTAAGAAACTCATTAGGACCAAATAACTCAAACTCAAAGGCCGAAAGGCTTTAAATCATCATACTCTAAATTATTCAACAAGAGAATTCTTTTCATACTTGTCTCATTTGTACCGCCTCTCGTTTTTAGTCCCTGTAACATGTTTACGTTGATACTTTGCTTTCTACTCCCACACTTTTCAACATTTAACTCTTTGTTCTTGTTGTTTCTCTCTGTTTTCTTCTTTTCCATTATGGATTTTAAGCATTTGACTTCCTTAAATATGGGCTTTTTCTCATTGTTGATTCTATATTTGGGGAAAAATGCAAAAAAAAAAAAAAAAAACCTTCATTGCGTGTTCAGGTGTGTCTAGCCTTGTCTTGACCATGTTTTGACCATGTCTGATTTTTTTTGACATGTCCTCGCATGTCCGACACGTATTCCGCCTTGTCGGACAGTGTCTGACACTTGGACACTCCCCTGCTGTCTGTGCTTCATAGCCCTCAACAAACTGCCTAAAGGTTCTTCCAAGAGATTCAGGGGCACTTTAGTACTACTTTTTTTTAGTTCTATGACATTTTTACGATTGTGATTGACAGCCCTCAAATGAACTGCCCTACAGGTTCTTCCATGAGATTCAAGGGCACTTATTTCTACTTTATTAGTTTTATGACCTTTATTGTGATCAACAAGACTAATCAAACTTCTATTCATATTTGCAAACAGTTCTTGATGACACAAATCATCCTAAGACTATCTTCCATTAGGAAGAGTAGGTGTTTTCGAGATGCCTCAAAATCAACCTCTAATTCAACCACTATACAAGTAGCTCTTAGCTAAATAATTATAAAAAAAGATGCAATCATCATTCACATTATAACTCATATAATCAAGATTCAAATCCACCGTAGAGTCTATTACACGAAGAAAATAAAAAAAGGTTTTTCTAAAGACCGTTATTAATCCTCAAATCCTGACACCAAAAAGTTACTTGGAACATAGATTGATTTGTTTCGTGGAACAGAAATGGTAACGTAAATTGCTACCAACCTAGAATGCAGTATATGAAGATAGTGCCCATTGGCTTGCTAAATCTTTTCCCTTGTTTAAATTGATTTTTTATTTAATTACAAGTAATTAAAATTAATGAGATAATCAAATTAATTTAAATTTTAAAATTCAAAGTGGTCAAACTTCCAAACTAATGGGTATTTCTAAAAAATTTAAAATACTTATAAATAAAAGTTTGTTTGTAGCTTAGGACTTTTTTTTTGGTAGAATTAAGAATTAGGGCTACACAACTAAAAATTTTCACTTACATAGCCTAGGTAATAGGTATATAAGAAATAAAGAAAAGTTACAACTAAATGTTGTTGTCTTCTACAGTTCTTCTTTCTCCCTATCTTTCATATGTATTTGAGACTTCGGGAGTTGAGACGTTTTATTTCAAATTTAGTCCTTTACTTCTCCTAACCAATAGATCATTTGGTTTTGGAAGTTGGAGCATCAAGGATCAGCCTTTGTGATTTACGCTCAAATTCAGAAATCAGAGGGACGTAAGCAAATTTGATAACTTTGTGTCAACATATGTGCTGACTACCTCTTGCAACTTCCCCTGCTTGGTTCCAAGTTTCAATGAACAAAGAGACTCCATTTTCTAGACACGAAAATTCTATCTTTCGTCTTTAGAAACCCATAACCATAAATCTTTATATCCTTTCCAATATTTCTAAGTGCTTCAGTAACATCCTAAGATCAAATTGTCAGCCCATGCCTTCTTAAAAAATCTTGGAAGTGCTTGTGCCATCAGATTTCATTAAAGGATATTTGAACTTACTCTCATCTAAAACAAAAAAGAGAACACCATTACTTTAGAGAATTCAGAAAATAACTATAAAAGTTTAACTTTTCCTCAAATGAGAGCCCTTTTACCTTTTTGGCCAAACCTCAAATGAGAGTCTAAATAGTCATCATACATCATATAACAAAGTCGGTCAAGATTCTTGTTAGTCAAAGTTTGATTCGTATGCTCTCTTGAAGTTTCTTATGAATCTGTAAATGGTATCCAAGCATGCTTTTGGGCAAGCAACTTAAGTAGTCTGAAGGCATGTTTCTCCCATTTTACCCTTGATTACTATCAATTTTTTTTTCCATTTCATCCCAATCCCTGATAAAGTTCTCTAAAGCCTTCCTAAGATGCATAAGCAAAACCGTTAAAAAAAGAAAACATTATGAAAACTAAAACACTATCAATAATATTATCCTTGTTTAAAACTAGCATTGCAAGAAAAAGCTTAATACCTTGATAGCTATAATTTGCTCAGGTGTGGGGGCAACAACTTTTGGCATCTGTTCTTGCTCTGCAACTTCTGAAAAATTTGGAACCTCTTTTGGTGTGAATGTCTTTGAAGATTCTTTCTTCAATTCCTCTTCAACTTCTTGAGATGCAAAGAGATTTTCAGCTTCCAGTCTCTCCTACTACCCATGAAGCATAATTATGAGTAATTTATTCATATAATATATACACAAGGAATTGATCATTGAAAATATGGAAAATCAGAACATTTAGCCCTGCCACCCCCCTTTTGGCCTTTTCTCTCCCACCCACCCAAAGGTGAAAAAAAATGCTTAAGCTACATCAAATCAATCCTACATCATAGTGTTTCTTTGTGAAACAAGTTAAAAATGAGCAATACCAAGCATTAGGCTAAAAAAGATGGAATTGTGGTTTCGAATAAAAAGCAAAATTCAAGACATCTTTTACTATGATGGAGTTTAGGCCAGAACTCAATAAGGAGAATAACTAAAATACCATTCTAACATCCACTATTATTCCATTCATTATGTAAACTCTCAATCACTCAAACCGCAGAACTACACTTCATGAACCTACACTTGCCACCGCAAAATATAATTTTTTTTATTCCAACTAAACCATGAATTAACAAAACAATGTCGAAAAGGAAGTTCAAGTTTATAAGCTAAAGTTTCAATTAGGCAAATAATCTCAAAAGAACGAATACAGGTATGCAGCCAGAAATTTCTCAATTAACCACAACAATTTCACGTATCATACACATGATAGGCAGCAGCAAATGCATAAGAAAACAGATTAAAACTTTGTTCAAAAGGATAAAATAATAGCATAGCATATCCAATCACCTTAGCCTTGACTTTCTTGAAATCCAGAACATGAAGTGATTTAAGTTTGTGAATCACATAGAACCTATAACTAGGTTTTTTTGTTATATTATTGTCCAATAGGCTAAGGAACTGCAGCTTAGGAAGAGATGAAAGAGGATCAATCTCCACCAAGTTGACGACCCTGTTGTTTGTGAGAACCAAGGTATGTAATTTCGGCAAGAACTCTGCGAGAAAAGGAAATGTGAACAGCAGAAGAGGCTTCCTACCTAAGAGAGAGTGTGAAAAGGCATAGAATAGGGCAAATGCAACTTTACAAGGGAAATCCAAGTGCTGTTCAAATCTTACCCCCAATCTTGGGATCGATACGAGTAACTCGGTTGTTGTTTACAAGTAAGATACCCAAGCGGTTAAGATAAGGGAAGTTGTCCAGCTTGACAATCTCATTGTCAGACAAATCTACGGCATCGAATTGGTCCTGAAGAATGAGGCAATGTAACAAAAAAACAGCTAAAGATGGCGACAACACAACCATTTTTCTTAACTTTAAGGGGGGGAGAACAAGAAAAGTAAGTAAATACACACATCGGTAGCACCTAAGTTTTCGATTACAGCAATTTTGTTACCTGAACAAGGAAGCACAAGTAAAAGATTAAGTTGTAAAGAAAGGGAATTTTGAGATTATTATTATTAGGGTTGGGTTTAGCAGAATAAAGAGAAAGAGAAACAGCACCTCGAAGATCCAATTCTCGCTCCTTGAGGGCATTGAAGTAGTGAGGGCTCTTCCAAATCAAGTCAGCAGTGAGTTTCACCATACCTCCTTCCTCTACTAAACCCTACACCAACACCACCTTCTTTATTCAATGCGAGGTATTGCAGCAAATGTCACTATTCAAACAAAACTACTACTACTACTACTTTGCACCTTTCTTCACCTCCGTCTATTGAATAGAGTAAAATGAATAACGAGGGATTTTCTTCAAATTTGTTTTCATTTTTCTTCGCTCACTTTTAAAAGAGAGGTGCCTGAAACAGAAACCACAACATTAGAGGTGGCAATTGGGCGGGTTCGGGCGGGTTCGGGTCGGGTTCATTCGGGTTCGGGTTTATTCGGGTTCGGACTCATTCGGATTCGGGCTCATTCGGGTTCGGGTCCATCCGGGTTCGGGCTCATTCGGGTTCGGGTCCATTCGGGTTCGGGCTCATTCGGGTTCGGGCTCATTCGGGTTCGGGCCCATTCGGGTTCGGGCCCATTCGGGTTCGGGCTCATTCGGGTTCGGGCCCATTCGGGTTCGGGTTCGGTCTGGGTTCGGGTTCGATCTGGGTACGGGTATGTTTTACATTATTTTATTTTATATTAGATGTAATCATTTTTACGTAATTTAAATATTTATATCTAAAAACAAATTATTAATTTATTATTATTATTTTTTTTATTTTATACTTTTGCTATTATATGATATTTTTAATTATATTTATTTTTTAAAATTAATATTTGTTAGCACCAAAAGAATAAGAAATTAATTTGTTATATAAAATCAAATTTTGAAATAATTTATTATAAAAAATATGATATATTATAAATTAATATATTGATATTTAAAATAATTGATTTGATGAGCTCGAATTTCAAAATATAAATACATTATAATTTATATTCACTATAAAATAAAAAACTTTTAAAAATAAATCCTGGCCTTCATCTATTCGTTTATATACTTATAAAATGCAAAAAATTTATGCTTATAGTCAAGATATATATATATATATATATCGAGTACTTATATTTTTTTCATCAGTATAAAGTATAAATTATAAAGTAGTACTAAAAAATATAATTTATATTTAAATTATACGTAATAAATATATAATTAATATGATTATTTATTAATATATAATAAATATACCCAAAACCAAAAGGCCATAAAACCCAAAACCCCATTAAATCCACCCGCTAAAATAAAATCACATGAAAGCCATAATCCAATTAAACCCACCCTAACCTAACCGCATAAGTATAACTAGAGCTGCTTATGGGCCGGGCCGGGCCGCGGCCCAGTTTTTTTTTATTTTCTCTGCCCAGGCCTGGCCCTGGGTCGGCCCGGCCCGCCCGTTTAGGCCCGAAACACTGTTCATTGGAATAAAAAAATAATTTTTTTATTTTTTTATAATTAAAATTAAATAAAATAATATTATAATAAAAATTACTGTTCCGGGCCGGGCCGGCCCGGAACACAAAATATCCTGCCCAGGCCCGGCCCGTGAGCAGGTATAAGTATAACCCAAAAGGCCAAAATAATTGAATTATTGTCAATTTTTTTACCCTTATAGATTAATTGAATTATTGTCAAATTTTTTTTCACATCTTTAAAATTTTCAAGAAATTAAAATATTTAGATTGTAAATTCATCATGATATGAGACGTTAAAGTTATAACTTATAAGTACAAAATATAATTTACTTTTTGATAAAATTATTATTTCATCATATATATATATATAATATATTAAATTTTAAATTTTAATTAAATTATTAAAAAAAATTAGAATAAAATTAATAATTAAAGTTATTGCTTTGTAAAAAAAAAATAATTGCAATTTGTTTATTTTTATTTTTAGTATTAAATTCGGGTTCGGGTTCGGGCCGGTCTCGGGTTCGGGTCCATTCGGGTTCGGGCTCATTCGGGTTCGGGCTCATTCGGGTTCGGGCCCATTCGGGTTCGGGTCCATTCGGGTTCGGGTCCATTCGGGTTCGGGCCCATTCGGGTTCGGGTCCATTCGGGTTCGGGCCCATTCGGGTTCGGGCTTTTTCGGGTTCGGGTTTTTGACTTTTTGGTCAATTCGGGTTCATTTTGCCACCTCTACACAACATTTTGTAGCGACTATGTCGTTTTCTACCTAAATATATCAACGTGTCAAAATTTACATAAAATTAATTATTAACTTATCAACATTTATATAAATATATAATATCTTGAATAAGATTATAACAAAAAAAAAAATAACACGAACATGATGACGCGTGATACAAATTTGTGAGTTATTTGAATAGTGTCAATTAGACATGACAATTTCGGACACAACATGATTATACGACTCGAACACAATATGGAAAAAATAATTAAAACACGACACAAAAAATAACATGAACAAGAAACAAATACACGTACGTGTCAAAATCTATATAAAACAAATTATTATCGTGTAAAAATTTATATAAATTTATAAAATTTTAATCACATGATAAAATAACACGAATATATTACGGACATACAATTTTCTCTAAATTGAAGAATTATAACAAATTATGCAAAATATGAGCTGAATTGAGACACGACACGAACACATAACATTTTCTCTAAATTGGACCACCATGACAAACTATCCAAAATATTTGGATAAATTGAAACACGACACGAACACCAGGAAAAAATAATTAAAATACGGCACGACACGAAAATAACATGAACACAACACAAATACACGAACGTGTCAAAATCTACATAAAATGAATTATTAACATGTAAAAATCTATATAAATTTATAATACTTTGAACACACACAAAAATAACACGAACACGAAAAATAATATGAACACGAACGAATTTCTGAAAGTGTCAAAATCTACATAAAATGAGTTATTAACATGTAAAAATTATATAAATTTATAATATTTTGAACAGACGAAAAAATAATACGAACACGACACGAATATACAAACGTGTTAAAATCTACATAAAACCAATTATTAATATGTAAAGATTATATAAATTTATAATATTTTGAACACACAAAAATAACACGAATACAAAAACGACACGAACACATAATTTTTTCTCCATCTTTTTTTTCCTTTCCTTTCTTTTCTTTTTTTTTTCTTTTTTTTTCCTTTCTTTTCTTGCTTTCCTTCCTACTAAAAAAAATTAAAATACCCAAACTAACCCCACACCTCCTTAATACTTATACTTAGGTGTGAATCAACTCTTAATCCAAAATGTCTAATTCTCTCATCTCATTGAGTTGGGGATGATTTTCATATTAAGTTATAGATTTATAAGTTTCTTAAGTTAGTGTCAACTAAGAGGATTTTTCATATTCTCTTTGATATGACATACATGGTCATGTATGATGTATCTCATGCGTGAATACTCGTTATTTTATTTAGTTTTAAATATACAATTGTATATTTTATAAATAATTAAAATTAATAAATAAATGAACATGTAAAGTTTCTTCGATGTTCAAATTATATAAAATTATTATTTTTAATTTTAATATAAAATTAAAATTTATGAAAATAAAAAGTCAATATAAATTTTAACTCTTTTTATTTTTTATCAAAAAAAATTTCATTTACATTTTAAAGTTAATTAAAAAAGTAAAACTCTAAAAATAAAATAATTTAATGTAAAATTCAACTCTTTTTAATTTATCATCAAATAAATATATTTAATGAAAAACTTTTAATGAAATCAAAATTCTTAATTTTAAATTGAATAAATCTTATTAATAATAAAAAATGTTTACAATGCAATTTACAAATATAGTAAATACTTATGACTATTTTCATCAATTCAAAGATTCTCCACATTCTTTTTTTTTTATATATACTAATATTTATTATCACATGTTTTCACATGTGAATACTCGTTGATTTATTTATTTTTGAATATATAATTATATATTTTAAAAATAAATAAAAATAATAAAATACATATTAACTAAAATTTACATGTAAAATTTATTTCATGTACAAAGTATATCAAATTATTATATTATTTTTAATATTAATACAAAATTAATTATGAAAATAAAAAAATTTAATGTTAATTTTAACTTTTTATTTATGTCAAATAAATCAATTCACTTTTTAAGATAAGTGGAAAATTAAAAATGTTAAGATAAAATAACTCTACATAAATTTTTATTTTTATTTTTTTATCTATTATCAAATTAATTCATTTAACGAAAGTATTTTAATAAAATTAAATTTTTTATTTATAAATTAGATAAATTTTATTAATAATAAAAAATATTTATAATGATAATTTAGTAATATAATGTCAAAAAATTCTTCACATTCGTGCTTTTATATATATTTTATAAATTATAGATTTAAACAAAGATATGTTATTAAATTAAATCTATAACTATATAAAAAAGAGAATACATTTTTACTATAGCAAGCACTGCAGATGTTTCCTATCCAACTATTGACATCTGTCTTTTTTTAGTATTATTTTTTTAATTTAAAAAATAGCTATATATATATTAAAGGCAAAAAATATATAAAAACCAAAAAAAAAAAAAAAAAAGAAACCAACAAGAACACATATAAGTTCTGATTAGAAAATTTTAAAAAATCTAAAAAAAAAAAGGAAAAAATCAGATAGATCTAAACTTTTTTTATTTATTTATTTCAATTTCTTTAAAATTAAAAAAATAATTAAAAATTAAGAAAAATACAATCAGTGATTCCAGTAATGAAGAACACAAATCAATCCTATGCAAATAGATTTGAAAATTTAAAATTATATCCCAAAAGGAAATCAAACAACACTAAAATTTTTATAAAGTTTCATTTTTTTTTTTAAATTTCGAAAAGAACTATTATATACTAAAAGGAAGAAAAAAAAAATCAGTAACCCCAACAATAAAGAACAAGGATCTAGATTTTTTTTTTTTTTAAAGTTCAGTCATTTTCTTGGTTTTTTTTATCAGAATATAGCTAAAAAAAATTATTTATCAAAATACCGTTTTTTTCAGATTAATTTCCAAAATCCGCTTGTTTTAAAACTAGCTGAGAAATCGTCATCCCTAATGGCGATTTCCCAGCTTAAAATTTTCAAAATTTGCAAAAAACACCAAGGAAAATCGCCATGGGGGTCGCGATTTTCCTTGGTATATTTTTAAAAAAATTTAAAAAAAACCAAGGGAAATCGCTACCCCCCATGGCGATTTCCCTTGGTATTTTTTGCAAATTTTGCAAATTTTACCGAGGGAAATCGCTATGGGGGTGACGATTTCCCTTGGTATTTTAATTTTTTTTACTTAAATTAAAAAAAATTGTAAATTTGTTTTTAAAATTTGTATTTTAATTTTAAAAATTGTAAATTAAATTAAAAAATTATAATTAAAATTAAAAAAAAAATTAAAAGTCCAACGGTATATTTCTTATTTAAATTTTATGAAACTTTTTTTAAAATTTTTTAGTTAAATTTTACTATATAAACTTTTAAAACAAAGAAATAATAATAAAATAAAATAAAAATTCAATTTTTTTTTGAAGGCAACGGTAACTTGACCGTTGCCTTCAAAATCTCCTCCCCCCCATACACACAATTCTTCTATAAATAACCCTCTCCCCCCTCATTTTTATTTTCTTTCTTCTTTCTACAATCAATTTGTTTTTTACCAATAATTTTTTTTCTACAACAATATTTAAAAATGGCTTCATCATCACTATTGAGGTTGCAAGAAAATTACATATCGGAGGTTATATTTAAAGAGGTAAGTACATTGTTGTAATATTATTTGCATTACATTATCAATTTTTAGTAATTTTTTAATTATTATTATTTTGTAAATTTATAGTTTTCTAATTTTATATTTTTTATATTTTTAATGTTTTAATTATTATAGTTTTATCATTTATTAATTAGTATTGTTTTTTCATTTGATAGTTTTATAATTATTTATTCTTTATATTGTTTATTTTTTTATTATTATAGTTTTTTAATTTTTTAATTATTATTGTTTTTTCATTTTATAGTTTAATATAATTTTAATTTTTATATTATATTAATTTTTATTATTATAGTTTTATAGTTTTATAATTATTATTGTTTTTTCATTTTATAGTTATTTATTTTTTATATTATTTAATTATTTTATAATTATATAAATAATTTTAAAATTTTATATTATTATTGTTTTGTTATTTTATAGTTTAAGATTTTTTTTTAAATTTTTATATTGTTTAATTTTTAAATTATTATAGTTTTATAATATATTAATTTTTATTATTATTTAATTTAATTAATTATCAACAGAATACTCGTCGCGTGTTACGTTCGAGGAAATTTACATTGGAGGATCCGCATCCATCTATTATCGACCACTTAAGAAGAGCCAGATTTTATCACGCAACTCAAATTCGACGATTTTTGATACAACCCGACTTAATCAATGCGTTGATCGAACGATGGAGACCGAGACGCACACTTTTCATTTTTCATTTGGTGAATGCACGGTAACTCTAGAAGATGTTGTGCTTCAACTTGGACTTCCGGTCCATGGCGATGCAGTTACAGGCGGAAGCTTGCTAGATTGGAATGAAGAGTGTCAAAATCTATTGGGCTCGGTACCTCCAGATGAGTATGTATCTGGCTCAACGGTGAGACTAAATTGGTTGAAATCCTTTCAAAATCTTCCATTACACGTAACTGAAGAACAGATACAATATGCTGCTAGAGCATATATTTTACGTTTGATTGGAGGATTACTAATGCCTGACAAATCGAGCAGTCGGGTACATTTAATGTATCTTCCATTACTACGTGATTTAGAGCATGCGGCAAATTATAGTTCGGGTTCTGCATGTTTGGAGGTTTTGTATAGAGAACTGTGTCGGGCTACAGTTCCAAAAAGCCATGACATAGGTAGATGTTTAGTGCTTCTACAATCATGGGCTTCGTATCGGCTGCCATTTCTTGCTCCGCGCGTGGATGTTTCGGCTGTATACCCCCTTGCAAGCAGGTAATAATCTTTACTATTTTATTAATTTTGTACGAACTTGTATTTTTATAGGTCTATTAAGATTTTATATGCATTTTAACAAGTGGAGTAGGAGTAGAGATTTTACAAAGACTCCGACCGACCTTGCAAGTATAAGATTGTGACTAGATCGAGTAGGATATGATAAGGTAAATATTTCGATTGTTACATTCAAGTAATTCTGTATTTAATCCATATGAAACTAATAATTTGTAATAATTATTCGCAGTTTCTGTGGATGCCATATTCCTCAAGTGAAATTATGGCATGCCTCCCATCGGATACCTACAATAATTGTAATATATGGAAAGCAAACACAGCATTGATATGCTTTTCATATGTAGAGTGGCAACAAACTGACAGGGTGTTGCGACAATTTGGGATGCAACAATCAATTCCTGCAGCCCCGGTGAACCTTGATAAGCTTCACAAGATCGACATGCATTGTCGTCATGAGGAATTCTGGCCTACGAAGCATGAACATTGGATCCATTGGTGGAATATAAGTTTTCAACGAATTTCGACAGGTTATCCGATTGTTGGTAATAATTTCAACCCATCTAATGATTACATAGGATGGTATGAAAATAAAGGTCGGCCTTTTGTTTGTCCACCGTCGGTGTATGAGGATGTTAGGAGTATGCCATTTACCGGACGAACTTTAACTACAGTCCCTCCTACATAGAATATGGAAGCTCCTAGTCCTAGCCGACAACGTGGGCGGACGCGTCAACCGCCTCATCGGAGTTCACAACACCGAGGATGTCATTTAGTCATCCTGAACCTGAACGGGATCATGGAGTACCATCCAGTCATCGTTATTCCGTCAGTCACTCCAGATATGACGTTGATGAGTGTTACCGACCATCACCGTCAATGACGAGGTTAGATGACCAGCTCCCCATCCTAAGTCCAAGTTCAACATATCTAACATCAATGTATCAGTTTGGAACCCCTGCGTCAATATTTGATGGTACATCATTTTTGGGTCCATCTAGTAGTCAGGTTCCCGTTATGGGTGAACTAGATGTTGGCTCCTCCAGCAGTGGGTTTCAAAATTTTGATACGGAAGAAATGATTGATGACATACAACCGGAACCAATGGCGGTTACAGCAGGAGGTCGTGGTCGACCGTGAATACGTGCCACTGACGAGGTTGAACGACAGGTCCAACCACCACGCACTAGAAGAGCTCGACACTGTTGCTCTACACCACGCAATAATTAGAATAAATGTACTTTTATCAATATAAGGAGAATAATGTATTTTAAATTTGTAATATATAAATTTATATGTTTTGCATTTCATGTTATTTATTTTAAATTTGTTGGGAAATTAATTGTTATTTTTAATTTTTTTATTCAGCATATCTAACTAAAATGTTAATGTTGTTATTTAATTTATAAAAATGTAATAAAATATATTATTCAATATATTATTATAAAATTTCTTAATTTTATATAAAATAATAATCCAAATTACATGATAAGTAGAAAAAAACTTGCCTAACATTTTTCCTTAATGGCAAAATATGTAAATATTACAGGTTATGAAAACATGTAATTCCTTTATTGTTGATGCGAACTCTCCCCCCATGTACCAGATTGATGCGGGCATTTTCGACGGTTATGACCTTCATTTATGCATAATCCACAACGTTTTGGTTGGCTTTTCTCCCTGAGGTCCATTTCATTACGAATACAACTTGATTTTGGCCGACCATGTGGATTTCTTTGCATTTCTTGATTGGGACACACTTTTGGACCATCATATTGAGGCCAGTAACCTGCATTTCCAATTGCTTCGAACTCATGTCTATAAACATTCAATATAGTTTCCAGTCTATAGATATTGTCCACATATTGCATGCAATCTACATAGACATGTGCACAAGTAGCAACTACATGTGAACAAGGGAACCTTTGTGCTTGAAACTTCCCACAGTCACACCACATGTCACTAAGCTTGACTTTGTACTTCATTGCAGAAACACCCTCTTGTGGATCAACTAACTCTTCAATCAGAAAAGATTGATTTGCTCACGTAAAATTACGAACAAAGTGGGAGTTAGCTTTCTTGCGATTTTCTTGCATAGTCTGTGTGATTGTTTTATAGTATGTGTGCCCTCCCTCCATCATTGCAATTTTCTTGTTCCCTATCTTAACAAAAAGTGCAGCCAACCTATAATCTATTGATTGCACTAAAGCAGTAATGGGAAGATGACGCGTTCCCTTCAATACCGAATTGATAGATTCAGCTAGGTTGGTTGTCATATGGCCATAACGTCTTCCTTGATCATATGATTGGGCCCACTTCTCCTTGGGGATCCTATCAAGCCAATTAGCCGCCGCTGCATTTTCTCCACGAAGATTCTCATACATGAAATGAAAATTCGGTCGCCTCAACTCGTATCCTAATAAAATTAAAAACAAAAGACTTGTGAATTTCAGTATTATTTTATATATTCAACGAAATATAAGAGATAAAATAACTATGATTCGATTCCATACCCATGTTAACAATGTGTCGACGTGATTCCTTATTGTTAAACTTCTTCATAAAGTTAGATGTAATGTGTCAAATGCAGTACACTGAATATGCATCTGGAGGATTCGATCCACTACCATCGCGTCTAATCGCAGCTTTGATGGCTTCATGTCGATCAGACATCAAGCATATGCTAGGTTGTTTTGTCACATGTCTACGCAAATTAGTGAGAAAGAATGACCAAGCCTCTGTTGTCTCACCCTCCACAATGGCAAAGGCAATTGGCAGTATGTTTCGGTTGCCATCTTGTGCAATAGATAACAACAATGTTCCTTTGTATTTTCCATATAAGAAAGTACCGTCTATTTGCACAATAGGTTTACAATACGGATACCCTTCAATGCACGACTTAAATGTCCAAAATAGTCGATGGAATATTCTCTTACCCTGGACCAGTCGATCACCGTGATATGCAGGTACCGTTTGCAATTCCACAATTGTACCAGGCACGAAATGTTGCATTGCACCTAACCATTTAGGTAGCTTATTGTACGATCTTTTCCAATCGCCAAAAACTCGAACAATTGCCTTTTGCTTTGCTTTCCACGTTTTCTTATAGGAGGTGATGTATCTATACCGGATTCGCATCTCAACGATCAAAACTGAAACGGAGATCTCCGCATTTGCTTGGACCAATGACAGAATGCATGAACAGATCATGTTAGAATCTAACTTGCAATGATCTTGTGAAATCCTCCCCGATGTGCAAGTATAAGGCCCTTCATATTTTCTAATCTCCCATGCCTATTTCTTCTTCATAGAAGTTGCCCTTATTCTCCAATTGCACCCTTTCCCAAACATTAGACACTTGGCATAATATTTGGTTCGCTCAGATTCAATTACTCTGTAATCTACAGAGTTTTTGATGTTATAGTGCTTAATAGCTGAAAGCACAGCCTCTTTCGTTGGAAATTGTAACCCAACACACAGATCAACTGCAGATGGATCAAATGTCAGAGGCGTAGCTAATGTATGAGCATACTCAAGAAATTCTGGCACTTGCATTGCCTCCAGATCCAGGGTATGCATATGGGATGCAGCCTCATATGGGGAAAGATCTCCATGAGTGTTGATCTCAGCAGGGACGACGTCTGGGTCAGAATCACTGTTGTCATCACTTGCGAATTCAGCATCCTTTTCCTGCTCACTAAAGTCACCAACATATTCACCATGGACTCCACATGGCAGAACAGGACAACAGTAGCTGGCTCATCTTCGAGGGTAGTAGGAATTGTTTGTGAGACAAATGAATTATGAAACGTTGTAGCTTGAGATAGCGGAACAACTTCTTCTGTGGGAACGTCGTATGTAGTGTGAACATAGAACGACCCAGAATCATCATCTTCTGTGGGAAAGTTTTCTGTTGTGCGAACATTTGAAGGCCCACAATCATCGTGAACATCCTCTATGTTAGCATATAACTCAAGTACACCAACATTTGCAAATGTCTCATGAGCATAAAACATGTATCTGACATCATCATCATCTTCAAGTGGAAATGTTCTATATCGGACACATCATTCACCAATAGAAAGAGGATGCCTATACTTAATCTCTGAAACTCTTTTTCTATTTCCAGCTTTAATTTTTGTATGAATTTGCAGCTTCAGTTCCTCTAATGTGATGTCTTCTTCAACACGAAAACTTTTAGGACATTCACAATCAAAGGTAGCACCTTCGTCAGTATTATGAATTTGGCCATTATAGTAGACCAATGCGATCACTCTATTGCTCATGTTGTGTAGTAATGAAACTAAGAAGGATGAGAATGGAGGTATTATCACTCGGCAAAAGAAAGAAGAAATATAGAAGGATGAGAATGAGGAGGTATTAGCACTCAGAAAAAATCTGATTGAAAAACTGCTGTAGGGGGTATTGTAAATCTTCATCAGTATTATGAATTTATAATGGTTCATTATGTTGTACCGGATGACAAATCTCATCCTTTGTACAGGATGGAATCTGATTCTCATTTTCTGGCTAGGGTTAATTGACTGAAAAACTGATAACTCATTCAATGCAAAAACTGATGATAAATCCCATCCTTTGTATCGGACTGTCCAATAGTCCCATCCATTGCAGAAGGAATCCAATTCCAATTTTTTCTACAGCATTTGATTCACTGGAAAATAGCTGAAATCTATCACTTTCCCTAAATCATTAGTCCCATCCATTGCAGAAGGAATCCAATTCCAATTTTTTCTGTAGCATTTGCTTGACTGAAAAATAGCTGAAACATATCCCTAACCCTAAATCATTAGTCTCATCCATTGCAGAAGGAATTCAATTCCAATATTTTCTGCAGCATTTGATTGACTGGAAAATAGCTGAAACCCTAACCCTAAATCATTAGTCCCATCCATTGCAGAAGGAATCCAATTCCAATATTTTCTGCAGCATTTGATTGACTGGAAAATAGCTAAAACCTATCCCTAACCCTAAATCATTAGTCTCATCCATTGCAGAAGGAATCCAATTCCAATATTTTGTGCAGCATTTGATTGACTGAAAAATAGCTGAAACCCTAACCCTAAATCTGGTCAATACTCCCATCCATTGCATAAGGAATCCAATTCCAATATTTTATGCAGGATTTGATTCACTGAAAAATAGCTGAAACCCTAACCCTAAATCATTAGTCCCATCTATTGCAGAAGGATACAATTCCAATATTTTCTACAGCATAAATTAAAATAATAATAAAAAATTTAAGTATATATATATTTTTTAAAAAATTAAAACAATCGAAGATAAAATTTTTTATACCTGTTTGTTACAGATCTCACATATAAAATTTAAATAAGAAATCAAAATTTTTATTTATATAAAATTTAAATAAGAAATAAAAAATTTTATATAAAAATTTAATAAGAAATATAATTTTCTTTTTTAAATTTTAATAAGAAATAAAATTTTAGTAATAAATTAAATTTTATTTTTTATAAAATTAAAAATTAATAAAATTTTAATATATATTTAAAAAAATAAAGAAACAAACCAAGATAAATTTTTTTATTTAATTTACAATTTTTAAAATTAAAATATAAATTTTAAAAACAAATTTATAATTTTTATTTTAATTTAAGTAAAAAAAAAATTAAAACACCAAGGGAAACCGCCACCCCCATGGCGATTTCCCTTGGTGAAATTTGCAAAATTTGCAAAAAACACCAAGGAAAATCGCCATGGGGGGGCGATTTCCCTTGGTGTTTTTTGATTTTTTTTTTAAAATACACCAAGGGAAATCGCCACCCCCCATGACGATTTTCCTTAGTGTTTTGTGCAAATTTTGAAAATTTTACGATGGGAAATCGCCATGGGGGATGGCGATTTCCCAACTAGTTTTAAAACAAGCGGATTTTGGGAATTAATCTAAAAAGAACGGTATTTTGGTAAATAATTTTTTTTAGCTATATTTTGATAAAAAACCCTTTTTCTTTCTAGTATTTTAAAAAAAATTAAGAAAATGGTACAAACAAATAATACATCTATATATTAGATGCAAAATATAAAAAATAAAACACAAAAACAAAGACACCAACAATAACACAAATTTGGATTTTTTTTTTTTAAATCACAAAAAATAAAAATCTAAAAAATTCAAGTTTCTCGCCAACCAAAAACCATCACAAATACAAAAAAATAAAAAATAAAAATTGAAAACACCAAGAGGAAACTAGATCTGAAACTTTTTGTTCATTTTTTTAAAACAGAACAAATAAGAGAAGGAATGGATGGAGAAAACCATCGTTGAAAAAAAAAAACGAAAGGGAATAGGTGATCTTTTTTTTTCTAGAGAGAAGGAAATAAGAAGGAGAGTAAAAGGAGGAGCGCCGTAGTGAGAGGAATGCAGACAAAAACAAAGGGTTCTAGGATTTTTAATTCTATTTACAATGCCGATCAAAACTACGTTGTTTTGATGGTGGAGAGAAAAAGGAAAAAAAAATAGTGGGTCAGATCTCACTTTGGTCTCCACTTGATTTGGGTTAAATTTAATAGAATTTCTTTTTATTTATTTTGATCTTAACTTATTAAACAAAATGTACTTAAATCAAATAAATAACGAGAATTGTAATTTAGAAAATCCTCATTTTCTTTAAATTTTGGAAATGACAATTTCTAAAAATCCCAAAAGAAATTTGTTGGGAAAGTTCTACGAATTATTTCAACAATAAGAATTAATTTTAATTATGAAGATATAAAATAAAAAAATAAAAATAAAATGGAAAAAATATATTTGATAAGTGCTTAAATTCATACATTTTCATATATAATGATCCTTATACTTTGTGTTTAGTTTTTTGAAATCCTTGATAGTTTACTAAGCTTTTGTGTTTTGTAGGTCTATTGGAAGATAAGGATGGCTATTGAGTTGAAAAGAACGAATTTGGACAAGAAATCAAGCTTCAAGCACAAAAGAAAGTTGCCTGCTCATCAAGGAGACACTATATGGCTAAACCTAACCTAAACCTTCCATAAATAAACTAGTGGCTGATTAGACACTCTTTATCCTTAAAAACCCTTGTTGGAAAACCCAATTTCATGTTCAAATTAGGGCTAGCAGCAAGAAATATCTTAGGTTAAAAGAAGTCAGCCGCCACCTCCTTTTTGTAATATCATGGCTGCATTAATTTGTCCCTTGTTAATGCCCTAGCTGAAATATATGTTTTCCCTAGTCAAAGTAGGATTAGTGACTATCAACCTTTCAACCTTGCATTAATTGCAAGAAACTTTCCTTAAAACTAATCATTGTCAAAGTAGGAGAACTAAAACAGCCAAGACTTTCCTTGTTTAAATATGCTTTGGCCCCAAGTCATCCTTTCTTTCCTTAGGTAAGTAAACCTTGGCTGCCAAGTATTATTTCTTTCCTTAAAACCTTAAGTCAGCCACCACCTTTCCTTACATTACAAGGGGGAGTTGCAACAAATAATTCCTATGCTTTATATTCTGATTTTCTTTTTGCTTCAGAGTTTTTGAGAGAACTAGAAGCCGAATAATCAATATTTTTCTTCTTTTTCTTCATTCTTTTAGTTTTCTTCTTTTTTTCTTTTTAATCTTACGTTCATGTTAACAATGCCTATCGAAGGCTCTATTCTTATTTGGATAAGGGTGATTTCAAAGCCCTATACATGTTTTGTAATTGATTTTCAAATTCTATCTATCATTAGTTTTCTATAAAAGTTGCTTATGTTCTTCCATAAAAATTGTTCATGATGTTGTCTTGATTTGTTTAGGTTGAAAACTAGATATATCTTGATAATTATTTAATGCTAGTTTAGGAGACTTGATATGTAATTGTCTACATTTCCTATTCAATAGTAGCAATTTGTGATTAATGATTATGGTCAAGTTTTCGCTAATTGCAAAGTGGAACATAACCTAAGTTAAACAATTCATGTTTATGCTTTTGTTGCTTAGATCAACCTATCTTTCTCATCATAAAGCTGCTATCAAATTAAATTTAGAGATGTTTATCCTAGGTTGTTTGGTAGTTAGAGATTAAGTAGTGACGTTTGTCCTATTTAACGACGAACTAAGGATTGGGGTAACACGGGAGGTTGTTATCTACGGTTGATAATTTTGATAGTTGATTGCTGTTGATAGATCTGAAATTGATTCTCAATGATGTCTAGTGGTGGAGAATGAAACATTAACCATACTTTTCTCATATTTGACTTCTTTTATTTTCTTATTTGCATTCTTAATATTATGATTTGCTTTACTTTTAATTATTTCAAAAACCCCATCTTCTTTTATTTTTATTTTCTCGTCTTAGAACTAAAGTTTTGAACCAACTAACTTATAAATTAGAAGCAATCTCTGTGGATTCGACCCTTGCATACTATTTTACCATATTTGATCATATTGAGTGCAAGGTTTAAAAAGATACAACATTTAGAGTGCATCAAAATTTTGGCACCGTTGCCGGGGATTGCTTCCTTTAGTTTATTTGTTATTTGGTTTATTCTTACTTTTAGTTCTAATTAGCTACTTTCTTGTTTTTCTTTTTCAGTGAATGTTCCAAACTCCCGAAAAATACAAAAATCACTTAAGACTTAGGAGAATCTTGGAATTTGTTGCTTCTGTTGGTATATGCCCTAGAGCCAATCAGATTAGGCTTGGGATATACAGTTAATAAAGCAAACCTATCACTATTACTTAGTGATACAAGGTTTTCCTTCACATTAGTACGACAATAAAGATTATTAAGTACTAATCGGATGAAGCCCATGGAACACACTAGCTTTGCAAAGGAATTATAAAGAGTTATAATCATGAGATCCTTATGCATCAAAGCTGTTCCTGGTCATCGTATTGCCAAGACGGGGCATTGGCAATGCTCAAAGACTAGTATATGTTAAGCCTTCTTACTTATGAAGTAAGCAACCGATCTCATAGGTTGAAGTATGAGGGATACTTGGGATAACATATAGGTGCTTGTCTGTTGAACAAGTTCATTGAACATGGCCCGCTGTGAGAAATCCATTTGGTATAATCACTCCAGTGTCTATGGAAATGTTCTCACGTGCCAATCGTGTAAATTAGTCCTCGGACTTGACACACCATGTCATCTTGTATGGAGAGTGTCATACTTTGATTCCATCTGAATGGGTTCCAATAAGGGATGCTTATGGTAGGGTGGTTTTGGGTATGACATGAACCATATGAAGATGGATGAGTGATCCAGAGAGGATTCACCACTCCAAGTGATATCGAAGACATATCTCATATGTTCTTCACTTTTTTTTTTAACTAAATGAAGTCTTTAGCCAAAGCATGATGGATTTGGGAGAAATCATTTCTCTAAATTCATAAGGTTAAACATAAGCTGCAAGAACTAATATGGATTGAACATGAGTAGACATTGCACCATGCTCATGGGCTATCCGGGATATTTGGTGAAAGGACCGTATTACACTGATAGGCTGGTTACTGAAAGGTTTCAATGAGGTCACATTGACTTTTCAACATTTGGGTGATCATGATGGGTTGCTAGATCCCGTTCTTGGTCTATGAGTATATGTTAATGAGATTAACTTATATGCATTGCCAACATGTTGGAAAGCTAATGGGTCACACACAATAGGACAAATATGTTGGATTAAACTTGGGATTTGATTGAGTAAGACTTAATTAAATAAAAGGTTAACATGGAGGAATTAATTGAATAAGATTCAATTATTATTAGTTAAGACATAATTTGATTATGAAATCAAAATTAAGATGTCTTAACATGACAATAAAGATAAGATGTCCTAGCCTATAAATTTGAGTTATACGAAGTGAGAAAGAGTTTATCATATTCAAAGAGTTTAATTACGAATTAAATTCTAGCAAACTCATATTTAACTAAACCGAACCTAAATACTATAAAGGATGTATTTGGCCAAGCATACTAAAAGTTAGTAGTTGACCGATACTTGGTAATTTAAAGTGTAAGAGTTACTCTTTAAAAGGGAGTTACAAAGCAATTACTACCTCCATTACTATTTCCTTTATGGTGGCCCACCATGATAAATGCCATTTAGAATGGAAGTTTCATTTTGAGCAATAAAGGTTGGTTATGTGTTTTAATGAGAAAAGAATACAAAATATATTTTCTAGGTTAAAAACACATATATTCGGTCATGGCATAAAGGGGTGGCCTAATCCTTCCTCTTTGTGCATGATGATTTGTTTTCTAAGCTTATGAAGAAAAGACATGAAATAAAGGCTATTAACTATGGCATTGATAAGAATTAAAGTGTGTGTTTATTATGAAAGAATAAGTCTATTCTTTGCTAATGAAAGCAACACTAGAATTCGGCAAAGGGTAGAGAGAGGGGCAACCGAATCACTCTTGTAGTTTTTGCTCTCTTCCTTGTTTTGTTTGTTCTTACTCAAGACCTTGGAATTTTTCTTAAGGTGAGTGAGAGTCTAAGAGAAAAAGTAGTTCTTCTCTTAGTGAAACAATATAGAATAGCTGAACCATCTCCTCATTTTCTTTCTTATTGTGTTTTCTTATTGCAAACCGAAAACAAAATTGTTCTTGTTGAGTTTCGGCAATATTGAGAAAAACAAGAGAAGTAACCTTTTGATTAAGATCAAGATATCTATCTGCTAGCACGGATGAATCCCCTCACCTTGCAAAGGTTCTAACTGCTGTCTGTGTGGATCACCATTAGAGGCAACGCGTTTGAGTTTCTTGTGGCCGTTGGAGAGATCGAGCAGTGATCGTCGTTGCTGCACTCACATTGGATCTGTACACTCTTGATTACAATATCTTGAGTAGGTAAAAATCTAAATCATATGGGTGGTTTAAAATTTTAATTGCTTGTAACACCATGTTTATCAAATCCAAAGATCCTGTTGTATCCGGGTGCTTCTATGTTTCATTCCGCTGCGTTATATTCTAATATAATTTTATTAGCATGAGCCCGGATTTCCCAACAGCTTTATACCATAGTTCAAGCGAAGAGTTGATCCAAAACATCCAAGAGGAGCAAGGAGAGATGGCAGCTAACAATCGAACTTTTAAGGAGCTAGCTGCTCCGTACTTGGATCAACAACCATTATGCATTGAATATGCTAACCTTGAGTTAGCTTTTGAACTCAAATATGGTTAAATTCATCTTCTCCTAACATTTCATGATTTTGCAGGAAAGGATCCAAATAAGCACCTTAAGGAATTCCATATAGTTTGCTCAAGCATGAGACCAACCGGGGTCACGGAGGAGCAAATTAAGTTGAAAGCCTTCCCATTCTCTCTAGCTGATTCGGCAAAGGAATGGCTCTATTATCTACCATTCAGGACCATCACTACATGGAATGCGATGAAGAAATCATTCTTGGAAAGATATTTCCCAACATATAAGGCTACCAACATTAGAAAAGAGATATGTGGGATTTGACAAAATAACTGAGAGTCCTTGTATGAATATTGGGAGAGGTTCAAGAAACTTTGTGCATCATGTCCACACCATCAGATAAGTGAACAAATTCTCATCCAATATTCCTATTAAGGTCTCATGCCCATGGAGAGAAGTATGATAGATGCCGCAAGTAGGGGAGCTCTCATTGATAAGACTCCCGAAGTCGCTAGACTTCTCATCTCCAACATGGCAGCCAACTCCCATCAATTCTCAATGAGACATGAACCACCACCACAACCTAAGAAAGTCAATAAGGTAAGTACATCATCCCTTGAACAACAAATTTCTCAACTGACTTCTCTTGTGCAACAATTGGCTGTAGGTAATATATAGCAAATTAAGGTTTGTGGCATATGTTCTAGCATGGGGCACCAAACCGATATGTGCCCAACACTTCAAGAAGAATCCAATGAACATGTGAATGCTATGGGTGGATTTGAAAATCAATAACAAAGGTATGATCCCTACTCAAACACATACAATCCAGGATGGAGGGATCATCCAAACTTTAGTTATAGAGGGAATTAACCAAAAGCTGCTCCTCCATCATTTGACAATAGACCATCGGGTTTTCAGCAAAGAATGCAACAACCATATCAAACCCGACAACAAGTGCCACCAACCCAAAATTCAAGTACTTCTCTTGAAGATCTTGTTAAAGCCCTTACTACTAATACAATTCAATTTCAACAGGAAACAAAGGCAAGTATCCGAAATTTGGAGACTCAAATGGGGCAAATGGCAACAACAATGAGTCAAATGCAAGCAAGGGATTCTAGGAAATTACCTTATCAAATTATAGTGAATCCAAGAGAAAATGAAAATGCCATAATTCCAAGAAGTGGGAAACAATTTGAGACACCACAAAAGGATAGTGCTCAAAGGGAAGACAACACCATTGCATCATCTTCACATCCCAATGAGCCACTAGAAAAGGTAAACCCTAAACCATTTTTTCCTTCTTATATAACTCCTCCACGTTTTCCAAGCAGGTTAGCAAAGTCAAAAAATGAGGAAAAAGAGAAGGGAATTTTGGAAACCTTCGGAAAGTAGAGGTGAACATTCCTTTACTAGATGCCATTAAGCAAGTGCCAAGATATGTAAAGTTTTTGAAAGAATTGTGCACTTCGAAACTGAAGCTAAAAGATAATGAAAAGATAAGTGTGGGGGAGAACATTTCAGGTGTTCTTCAGAAGAAACTCCCACCAAAATGCAAGGATCCAGGTATGTTCACCATTCCTTGTAAAATAGGTCACACTCGGTTTGAATGTGCTATGCTAGATCTAGGAGTATTCATTAATGTCATGCCATATTCAATTTATGCTTCATTGAATCTAGGACCATTAGAGGAAACCGTTGTTATAATACAACTCGCTAACCGTTCTAACACTTATCCGAGAGGAGTTGTAGAAGATGTCCTTGTGTAGGTTAATGAGTTGGTCCTAGCTGATTTCTATGTTCTTGAGATGGAAGATGAGATATCTTCTAATCCAACACTCATTTTATTAGGGAGACCATTCTTAAAAACAGCCAGGACTAAAATAGATGTTCATGATGGCACCCTCACTATGGAATTTGATGGCGAGATAATCCATTTCAATATCTTTGTGGCCATGAGGTATCCTAGTGATGTGCATTTTGTTTTTACTATTGAAATAATTGATTTTTTGATGCAGCAAGCTTATGAGCTAGCTAGTGAAGATAGTTTGGAAGTGGTCATTAGTAAACACCTCGGAATGGAGGAAATTGAACTAACGTTGAATGACCATGTGAAAGATGTATTAGCATCCCTACAAGTATTGCCACCTTTTAGTCAAAGGTTTGGTGTTTCATTTATTGATTTTCCTTTATCTAATGAGAAACTTCTACCTTTCATTTTGCAGACACCGACCTTGGAATTGAAACCATTATCGGACCACTGGAAATATGTGTTCTTAGGTGAAAAGGACATACTACCCTTCATCATTGCCAAAGAGCTCAAACCTTTGCAAGAATAGCGACTTATCCGGGTGCTTAGAGAGCATAAGATAGCAATTGGTTGGACAATTATCGATATAAAGGGAATAAGCCCATCCATGTGCATGCACCAGATTTTGTTAGAGGAAGGGTTAAAACCAACAAGAGAAGCACAACGTCAATTGAACCCTCCAATGATGGAGGTTGTGAAAAAAGAGATACTGAAGCTCCGAGATGTTAGAGTGATCTATCCTATCTCGGATAGCAAATGGGTGAGCCCGATCTAAGTGGTTCCTAAGAAATTAGGTGTAACGGTTGTAACTAATAATGAGAATGAACTTGTTCCTACTTGGATTCAAACAGGGTGGCGAGTTTGTATTGACTATCGCAAACTTAATTCCAGAACTCGCAAAGACCACTTTCCTTTACCTTTTATTTATCAAATGCTTGAAAGTTTAGCTGGTCATTCTCATTATTATTTTCTTGATGGTTTTTCAGGTTATAATCAGATTGCAATTGCTCTAGAGGACCAAAAGAAAACAACTTTCACATGTCCGTTTGGTACTTTTGCATACCGACGCATGCCATTTGGACTTTGTAATGCACCAGCTACATTCCAAAGGTGTATGGTTAGCATATTCTCAGATTATGTAGAGAACATCATATAAGTTTTTATGTATGATTTTAGTGTCTATGGTGATTCTTTTGATAAATGTCTAGATAACCTTACACTTGTACTTGAAAGATGCATGGAAACTAATCTTGTACTCAATTGGGAAAAATGTCATTTTATGGTAGAACAAGGAATAGTTTTAGGCCATGTTATTTCTTATAGGGGAATAGAAGTGGATAAATCTAAAATTATGCATTCCTTACCACCTCCCACAAATGTGAGAGATGTTCGTTCTTTTCTTGGTCATGCAGGTTTCTATAGAAGGTTTATCAAAGACTTCTCAAAGATAAGGTTACCTCTTTGCAAGTTGCTACAATAAGATGTGGTTTCCACTTTGATGATAAATGCAAAGAGGCGTTTGAAACCTTGAAAGGACTTTTGACATCAGCCCCTATCATGCAACCACTAGATTGGAATGTACCATTTGAAATCACGTGTGATGCTAGTGATTATGTTATTGGAGCTGTTTTAGGCCAATGAGTTGGCAAAGCCTCACATTCCATTTATTATGCCTCCCGAACTCTTAATGATGCTCAATTGAACTATTCAACAACTAAAAAAAACGTTTAGCAGTTGTTTTTGCTTTATAAAATTACGTTCTTATTTAATTGTAACTAAAGTAATTGTATTTTCTGACCATGCAACTCTTAGGTACTTGCTCACAAAGAAGGATGCCAAACCAAGATTGATAAGGTGGATACTTCTCTTACAAGAGTTTGACTTGGAAATAAGAGATAAGAGAGGTAGTGAAAATTTGGTTGCGGACCACCTTATCCGTTTAGTTCATGTAGAGGATGTACTTCCATTGCATGAGAACTTTCCGGATGAGCAACTTTTTTACTTAGTACAACAACTCCTTGGTATGCCGATATTGTTAATTACTTAGTTACCAAGAAGTTGCCACAAGAGTTAGCCCTAGCTCAAAGAAATAAGATAAGAGTGATGCCAAATACTACATTTGGGATGATCCCTACCTTTAGAAGCATTGCTCCTATCAGATTATAAGAAGGTGTGTACTCGAATCTGAATTTCAATCCATTCTAACCTTTTGTCACTCTTATGCATGTGGAGGACACTTTGGATTGAAAAGAACAACATGAAAGTACTTGATTGTGTATTCTTTTGGCATTCTTTGTTCAAAGATGCATACCTCTTTTGCAAGTCATGTGATCGTTGCCAAAGAACCGGTAACTTAGGTGTTAGAAATCAAATGCCTCAAACTCCAATACTTATTGTCGAAATTTTTGATGTATGGGGCATGGATTTCATGGGACCTTTTCCTTATTCTTTTGGTAACCTTTATATTTTACTTGCCGTTGATTATGTTTCAAAGTTGGTGGAAGCAAAAGCCACTAGAACTAATGATTCTAAAGTTGTTTCAGATTTTTTCAAGACTAACATTTTTGCAAGGTTTGGAACACCAAAGGCCATAATCAGCGATAGAGGTACTCACTTTTGCAATAGGTCCATGGAAGCACTTTTGATAAAGTATAACATCACACACAAGGTATCCACATCCTATCATCCACAAACTAGTGGGCAAGCTGAAGCGTCAAATCGAGAAGTAAAATCCATCCTTGAAAAGACTGTTAATCCAAATCGGAAGGATTGGAGTTTATGTCTTGATGATGCATTTTGGGCTTATAGAACAGCATACAAGACGCTCATTGGTATGTCTCCTTATCGTCTTATGTATGGTAAGCCTTGTCATCTCCTAGTTGAATTAGAACATAAAGCCTATTGGACTATTAAACAATGTAACGTGGAGATGGATGAGGTAGGTAAGTAAAGAAAACTTCACTTGCAAGAACTTGAGGAGATAAGGAATGATGTTTATGAGAATTCTAGAATTTACAAGGAAATGACTAAGGCTTTCCATGATAAAATGATTTTAAGAAAGAACTTTATTGTTGGACAAAAAGTTTTTCTTTTCTATTCCGGCCTTAAGTTGTTTCCTGGTAAGTTACGTTCTAGATGGATTGGACCTTTTGTTATTACTAATCAGTTGAAATAAAAAATCCAAAAACAAGTAATGAATTCAAGGTGAATGGACATAGGTTGAAACCTTACTATGAGAACACTCCAATGCAAGATATAGAGGATTTACCACTCTTTGAGCCAAATTATGTTGAATAAGGCTAGCTTGAGTCCAAGTCGGGCTGAGGACAATAAACCAAGCGCTTCTTGGAAGGCAACCTAAAAGGATAGAGAGCATACATTATAATCAGATTTGCTATTTCCTACTCTCCATCATTCTATCTTTTATTGTTTTTCTTTAGTTATTTTGATTGTTTTGATTTTAGTTCTTTTCTTTTACACATGATTATTGCATTGGGGGTAATAGCATTACATTGAGGATAATGTAAGAATTAAGTGTAGGGGGAAGAATTTAGGATTTCCCTTAGTTAGTTTGTTTTGTTTTGAGTTTTTGTTTTGAGTTTGCTTTTAGTGTGTTTTTGTTACTTTCAATACTATGATGAGACATGAATTGTGTAGGTCTAAAACTAGTTTATTAGTGAGAAGATTTTTCATGAGAATTAAGCTTGATATCATTTTTTTTTATGAGCCATTGTTAATATGATATGTTGATTGAGAAAGAAGCATGTTTAGACTTAATCTGACTTGTATAATCATCATTGTGAGTTTTTGAGCCTATATGATTGATGCATTATACATATCAATCCAATTTCTTTCTTATGTGCTCTTATGATTACATGTTTCTCTAGAACTTGCTTTAAACCGTTTTGAGACAATATTGATACATACGACAACATGGATATGATAGAGGCATTAGGATTTTTACCAAGGCCAAATCAGCCATCTCCTATTGATGTTCCAAGAGAACATCCCCTTAGTGAACCAATTTGAGCCTACATTTAATAAGCTATTTCTTTGGTAACCACATCTTACACCTAGCCTAAACACATTTATATCTTTACCCTTATTCTAAAGATGGATTGAATGTTTTGAGACATATAGCAAAAACAAGGGATACTTATTGAAAAATTGGGTTAGATACAAAAGATAAGTATGGGGGAGGAGAAAGGCAAAAGTCAAGAGAAAAGAAAAAGGGAACATTGTAAAAATAATTTCCTATATAGAAAAGAAAAAAATGAATCATCTCTTGAACTTTTGGGTAAAGAAAAAGAATGTTACAAAGATGGTTAGAATGAAGCATAGGCTCAACATGAAATATTCAGCCTATGTGAGTATGTACTTCTAAGAAATATTGAGAAAGTTTTATTTGCACAATCTTATTTTGTCTCTAAATCCTATGAAGTATTTGGAACCTTTGTAATATCTTTTATTCTTTAACCATATTACTACCTCTTGGCCCCATTACAACCTTGAATAAAGACCTCTTGATTCATGAAGTTGCATGATCTAAATAGTGGAGAATAGGTGGAAAAGCAAGCATATGGTAGAACTGTTTTCATGAGATTGATTGAGTGAAAACACCTTACCATTACTATATTGAGTGAAAATCATGAGAGTATCCCATGTGAGAAGTTGAGATTAAGTTGAATGTGCATTATTTTGATTGAGATATGTTATATTAATATTGGCTTAACTCAAACTATTTACATTCAAGCATGATTCTTTATGAATCTCTTTAAGCTATTGATTAGTTTATAAGACTTGTCCAATAATTGTCTCTAATTTTTATTGAAAGTGGACTAAATTAGGTTTTCCTACTTTGTCTCTATTTGATTTTGCTCGAGGACTAGCAAAAGACTTAGTGTGGGGGAATTTGATAGCTGTTTAAATTCATACATTTTCATATATTATTCCCTTATACTTTGTGCTTAGTTTCTTGAAATCCTTGATAGTTTACTATGGTTTTGTGTTTGTAGGTGTATTGGAAGATAAGGATGGCTATGGAGTTGAAAAGAATGAATTTGGACAAAAATGAAGCTTCAAGCACAAAGGAAAGCTGCCTGCCCATCAAGGAGACACTATGTGGCTAAACCTTCCATAAATAAACTAGTGGCTGATCATACACTCTTTATCCTTAAAAACCCTAGTTGGAAAACCCAATTTCATGTGCAAATTAGGGCTAGCGGCAAGAAATATCTTAGGTTAAAAGAAGTCAGCTGCCACCTTCTTTTTGTAATATCATGGCTACCTTAATTCGTCCCTTGTTAATGCCCTAGCTGAAATATATGTTTTCCCTAGTCAAAGTAGGATTAGTGGCTGTCAACCTTTCAACCTTGTATTAATTGCAAGAATCTTTCCTTAAAACTAATCCTTGTCAAAGTAGGAGAACTAAAACAGCCAAGACTTTCTTTGTTTAAATATTCTTTGGCCCCAAGTCATCCTTTCTTTCCTTCAGTAAGTAAACCTTGGCTGCCAATTATTATTTCTTTCCTTAAAAACCTTAAGTCAGCCACCACCTTTCCTTACATTACAAGGGGACCCACAACACACAATTCCTATGCTTTATATTATGATTTTCTTTTTGCTTTAGAGTTTTTGAGAGAACTGGAAGCTACATAATCAATATTCTTATTCTTTTTCTTCATTCTTTTAGTTTTCCTCTTATTTTCTTTTCAAACTTATGTGTATGTTAATAATGCCTATGCAAGGCTAAATTCTTATTTAGTTAAGGGTGTTTCAAAGCCCTATACATGTTTTGTAATTGAATTTCAGATTCTATCTATCATTAGTTTTCTATCAAAGTTGCTTATGTTCTTCCATAAAAATTGTTCATGATGTTGTCTTGATTTGTTTAGGTTGCAAACTAGATATATCTTGATAATTATCTAATGCTAGTTTAGGAGACTTGATATGTAATTGTCTACATTTCCTATTCAATAGTAGCAATTTGTGATTAATGATTATGGTCAAGTTTTCCCTAATTGCAAAGTGGAACATAACCTAAGTTAAACAATTCATGTTTATGCTTTTGTTGCTTAGATCCACTTATCTTTCTCATCATAAAGCTGCTATCAAATAAATTTAGAGATGTTTATCCTAGGTTGTTTGGTAGTTAGAGATTAAGTAGTGGCGTTTGTCCTATTTAACGATGAACTAAGGAAGGATTGTGGTAACACAAGAGGTTGTTATTTACGATTGATAATTTTGGTAGTTGATTGATTAAGGTAGATCTAAAATTGATTCTCAATGATGTCTAGTGGTGGAGAATGAAACCTTAACCGTATTTTTCTCATATTTGACTTCTTTTATTTACTTACTTGCATTCTTAATATTTTGATTTGCTTTACTTTTAATTATTTCAAAAACCCCCTCTTCTTTTATTTTTCTTTTCTTGTCTTAGAACTAAAGTTTTGCACCAACCAATTTATAAATTAAAAACAATCTCTGTGGATTCGATCCTTGCATACTACTTTACTATAATTGATCATATTAAGTGCAAGGTCTAAAAAGATACACCATTTAGAGTGCATCAATATTTATCATCTATATTCTATAATATACATTTTAACAAAAAGTTATAATTATTGTATTTTTCTCTTTGATTTTAATCTTTAAATAAATTTAAAAAATTATACATTTAATCAAATAATGTATAATTTCAAAAATAAAAAGTATAAAGCTAACAACTATAATGTTAATTTGATCAAATAATGAATAATCAATATATATATATAATGTTGGTTATTCAAAATAAAAAATGTTTACAACTTCTCATCACCAATTAAAAAAATAATAAACTCTAACGACATAAAATTATTATATCTTACTAACAAACGAATCAAAAAAGTTAAATTTAATGACAAATTATTAAGATATGAAAAAAAATATGAATATTGCATTTTATTATTATTTTTTTGAGAAGACTTAAATTCATATTTTAAATGACAGGATATATAACTTATATTATTAAAAAAATTCCAAAAAAAAATGACCTCGAGCATAGTCGGGAAAAATTTCTAGAGTATTCAAATACCATGAAAGGGTATTCGATCCTACCTTTTAATTTTGGTTTTTGGAATAGTAGAAGATCAATCACTTTCCCTCTACAAGATCGATCTCTTAGTGCTCTAGATTTTAAAATTTGAAATAGAAGCAAAATTCACTTTCTAGGATAGTAGATGATCGATCCCTTACATGCAAAGATTGATCCCTAGGTGACTAACATTTAAAATTTTTATTGTGAACTACAAATGATTGATCTCCTTAAGCAAATGATTGATCCCTGGAGCGTAGGTATGTTTCTTGATCACATGAATGCAATTTTTAATTGTCTTTAATCACATTAAAGATTGTAAGTATGATCTTTGGAGGATTCAGTTATTGATTGTTTTAAAGATTATGTTTCCGTTGCATATTTCTGATATTTGATATTAGACTTTTTGATTATTATGCTTTGTTTTTGTTTGATCATGCAACTGAATCCATCCATTTGATACTTGAAAATTTAAAATTCGCAATTAGGTATTCGAATTTTCAATCCGTCAAGCACTTTGCCTCAAGGGTTAACTTTGTCATGACGTATGTTGCAAATGGAAATTCGGGTGTCCGCAACGATGAGAGCACACAAGGTCAGAAGCGACATATGGGTGGAGAGTAGAGTGCTGAGTGCTAGTGAGGCACGTTGGGCCTCTTGTGGTTGGGCGTCCTTGAGAGAAGTGGAAGTGCACTCTTGCGGACTCTAGACACTAGAGGGCTGAAGTCATTGGTCTCCTGTTGGATATTCGAGGCACTAGAGGGCCGAAGTGATCCAAAGAATCCTGTAAGAAGGAAGCAAGGTGAGGGGGCGCCGGAGGTGTTCCTCCAGTGCGCGCTCTAACGCTCAAGTCAGCATTTTCTCAAGTGTTTAAGTGTTTAAAAGTAGTAAGACATAGGGACTAGAGGACACAAGGGTGTTCGAATAGTAGAGTGAGAAAAAGAATAAGCCTAAAATGAGAGCTTCTCTCTCTAGTCCAGATTTTATGAACTAGTTGGGTTCTGGTTGGAATAGTGCTGAAGGCAGCCTATTTATAGCCTCTTGTGTGGCTCAGATCCTGCCAAGTGGCAATCATCCAGGTGAGGTCTCATGGAGGCTGATCAGGTGCATGGCACCTGATCCGGTCCCTTGTGTGCTGGAGCAAGTCCATGAAGGCTAATGTGAGTGGATCGCACCCAGTCCGAGCCCTCTTGTGCTAGGTTAGCTGTGCGAGAGCCGCTTCTAGCGTTCTGATCTCACATCTGGTTCGAACAGCTAAACCGTAGTGGACTTATTTCAAGGTCCTCCCCAACATTCACTCCCCCCTTTGAGCCCGGGAGTGTTCACCAATTCCAGTGACTTAGAGGAGGACTAGGTGAAACGTTGAGCGGAGTGCGTCTCTTTGGGCGACGAAGAACTTGGTGGACGTAGGAGCCCCTTGTGCAGGCGTGGTAAGTTCTTTAGACCTTGAAGGTGTGCTGTGGTCGAACATGCCTTGCCAAATGATCCGACTTTTAGGGAGCCTTTGCCATGAGGCTTGGACTTAGACAATTTTTTGACATGCATTCTCATATGTCTCTATTGTCTGCAAAGGGTGTTGTCACGTTGGTGCAACAAAAATCTCTTTGCCAGTACATCTGGGGCTCAATTCGCCTATCCTTTTGCATGCTAGACTTGCTTGTGCGTAGGGGAGAGGTTGGTTTGACACATCAGGAGGTCGGCGGCGCAGCTCTTCCCTTGTGTTTGGTAGTGCACATGAGGAGGTTGCTCTTGCACATCGGGAGTTTGGTGTCGTGGCACTTCCCATATGTGGCAATGAGCTTAGCTACATTTTCTTTGAGCTAAGGAGGTAGGCGTATCGTTGTTGTCTATACGTGATCCCGGTCGCGGGGACCCGTTCGAGTGAGGGGGAAACAGATGCAGAGGAAAAGATGACTTAATTCTTCTAGATTGAAATAAAAGGTCGAGGGTATGAATTTGACCTCGTAAAAAGACATGGAGTCGCCACCAATCTTTTTTAGCTAGGTGTGATCGGCCACCTATTAAAACTGGTTTTATAAAACATTTTAAAATTAATTAAAATATTTCTAAAAACCAATTTCAAGTCTACGTTATAAACCAGAGAAAATCGAAGAATCGAGCTCAGGACTCGGTTACGTGCAGGAAAGGATTAGCACCCCAACAACGTCCATATAAAATGGTACCTTATTAATCATGTGTTATCTCAAGTCTCGGTAAAAAGGTGGTTTTTAATTTAGTATTTCAAGTTAATTCCTAATTTAAAAAAAAAATTCCATTTTTATTTGAAAATGATTCGGAATTTATTAATTCAAAATTTTCCTATATTCCCCGACAAAATTGGCAAAATATAGAAATCTTTATTTATTTGGAGAACTTTTCGAATCATTCTCGTTTCTTGAAAGAAAGATATTCCTTTTTTAATGATAATTGATGACATTCCCTCCAGCAAACCCGGTAGAGAACCCACAAATTATTTTAACTCGGGAATATCTTTATTTTTTATTGAAAATCATTATCCTTTTTTTATATAAAAAAAAATTTAAAAATGAATATGAACATGTATGACATAAATAGAATGACATAGCAAAGTCCAGACAATCTAATGCAACCTAAATGACATGACATAATTTAAATGGCATAGTATATTCTAGATGAAATAAAAAAATCCTAAGTGTCATGGTATATTCTAAATGAAATAAAATGATTTAAATGACATGGCAATTTTAAATGATATGGCATATTTTAAATGACATGGCATATTGTAAATAATATAACCTAAATGACGTGGAAAATGATCTAAATGACAAGGAATGACATGAAACATAAAATAATGCTATCATAAAATATGCATGAAAATAAAATAAAAATGCATGAACATAATATATGCTAAATAATGTGACAAAAATAAATGACTAAATAAATAATAAAATATAGGATAGCATGAAATATTCAAAACAATATAACATCATAAAATGTAAATCAAAGTAATAATAATACCATGGAAAATATCATAGCAAAAATCACATATTAAATAAAATGCATGAACATGGAAAATGCAATGCATGAAAATGTATTTTTTCCTCTAAATAAAGAAATCCGTATATCTAAAAAGATATCTGGCTACCTTAGGAAAATATGTCAAATTAAATTTTCTAAAATCAAAATACTTTGTGATTGTTTGAAAACAATTTTGAGGAAAAACTTGAATAAAGATTAAAACCCCTACCAAACCCTTTTAAAATGGCTCTAATTTCCTAAGTCTAAAATCCCGGACTTGACCACCCTTAACTCGAGATTTATAAAATCATTTTTAAAGTTTAAAAAGGCTTAGAAACTACCCTAAGACAGTAGCTAAAGCTTCTAACCAACCCCCTCTAAATGCCTTAGCCAAATTCAACCATTATTTTTCTCTTGAATTCAAATCTGCCTCTTCTATCCGGTTTTGACACACGATTTTTCAGCCTATTTTTAAAAATTTAAAAAATCTAAAAAAATGTTGGAGACTCAGAACATGTAAAAATACACGAGAAAAAATTGTCTTAATTTTTTGATTAAAAATGAATGCCCAGAAAAATCGGAGAAGTTCGAGTACTAGGTGGAAAAAAAACTGTTTTCTCAAAACATATTTTTTTGCCTTTGATAAAATCATTTAAAAATCAAAGTAAAATTTTTGGAGATCATCCTAAAGACCTAAAAACAGTAGATAAAACATTTAAAAACCTTGGACAAAAATTGGCTAAGTAAAAAAAAATCACAAAGGTAGAATAATCAATTTGACAACCCTTTTATTTTCCACAAGCATGCTCAAGTGAGCATGACTTTGAGCCATTGATTGGCCTAAGTCATAAATCATGTGGAAATGACATGGAATGCATGAACATACAGAAAATTAAATGTATGAAATGCATGGTCTAAAGCATAAATGGTAAAGGAAATGCATGATAATTCAAAATAACCTAAATGCCTAACATGAGTTTGCATGGCAATAAATGCTATCCTAACTTAATATACATGCAATGCTTGATAATGAAAATATGACTTGGACCTAATATGTTATGAATATGCATGAAAATGCTAATGTAACCTAAGACCTAAGTAGCATAGCAATGCATGGCAATACCAATATGATTTAAGACCCAATATGCATGACAATACCAATATGGCCTAGACCTAAAATGTAATGAAAATGCATAGCAATACTATGAACATACAATGACCAATGAACCTAATGCTAATGCTGGAACAAACAGAAACTAATACAAAATTTCAAGATATGATAATGCAAAGCATGTTACATAAACAAAATGCAAATGCATGACAAGGCAAGGAATGCATGAAGAGGCCGAATGGTCACATGATACTCTAATGCAATCCTATCTAGTAAATGGCACAAGTACATGACAAATCATATCAAGATGCATAATGTCATGACATTTTCACAAGCATATGACATACTAAAGTCGAAATACACAAGCTCATGGCATGGAGATGCAAACAAGTCAAGAAGCAAGATGAAAATGCACATGCAAGGCATAGCAACATGGAGTAGCCGAATGGTCATATGACCAAATATAAAAATGCAAACATGTTTATAATATAAGATGTGATATATGAAAAAAAATGCACAATATGACTCAAATGAACACAAAGGCCGAATTTACAAGGAAAAAATATTAAGCATGGAAATGAAATATAGAAACAAATATAGCATAGAAAAAAATGTAAAGAACATACAAAAAATTAAGCATAGACATGCAAAGCAAATAACAAGCAAAAATACTAAATAAAACAAGGAAAGTTAAGCTCCATGGTTGGTATAAAATGGGCATAGTCTCTCACCTAACCATAATCACTTGGTCTTGCCAAGATCATGAAGCCTTTCCATTTCAAAAATCAGAAAATAAACCAGGCTAAACAACAAAATTAAGGTGAGCTTCATGGTAGGTAAAAATGGGCATAGCCTCTCCCCTAACCATGGTCACTTGGTCTTTCCAAGACCATGTAGCCATTTCAACCTTTTTGCTTCATCTTTTTGTAAAAAATCAGAATATAAAATGCTTAAACAAACCTTCTAAAAATCATTTTTTCACAACAACATGCAAGGAAAAAAAAAAGAAAAAAAACCAAGGCAAACAAACATGCCACGTTCGGCCAAAGCAAGAACTATGTAAAAAAAAATTGTCTTCAACCATTTTGATGAAGAAGAAGAGATGAAAACTTAAGTAAACATTTAAAAACCTTTATTTCTATGAAAAATGTAGTAGGAACACAAGATAGAAAATCAAGAAAGCACCATGGAAAACAAGAAGAAAGCTATGCTAGAGCTTGGTAGAGATGACTACCTTCAAGCTCTTCTTTTGAAAACCTTTCTTTTTTCTTTCAAAATCTTTTTTTGCTAAATTAGCTACTGACTTCAGCCAAAAAACTTATGAAAAAATGAAATCACCCCCCCTCTAATGGTTTGGCCTAATGGCCCTTTAACCCTTGGATGAAATTTTCACTTTTTCTCCTCCAATCTTGGCCCTAAGATTAAGATATTTTGATGACAACATAAAAATGTCATCTTTTCAAATGATAGCAACCCTTAAGATGTGTACTCAGCCCTTGTAATAACCTCAGCCCTTAGAAGCAAAAGAGGACCAATCCCATGCACTCCTTTGCTTGCCCCTTTGAGTGCTTACCCTTGGATGAGTTGTGCTCTTCCATTCTTGGTCATTGGATGAGGACAACATAAAAATGACCACTTGTAGATTAAATCCAGCCCTTAACATGTGTACTCAGCCCTTGTAGATGGCCTAAGCCATTGGATGAAAAGAGACAATCCCATGCACTCCCTTGCTTGGCCGAATGGTTGCTCACCTTTGGATGAATTATGCTCATCTTTTTTCTTCCATTCTTGGCCATTAGATGAGGGTTCTTTCATGACAAATAAAAATGTCATCTTGGCATTTAAACTTGGCCAATGGATGGTGCATTCAAATTTTCTACAAGGCACCTAAGCCATTGGATGAAGGGGGCACCATTTGCAAGGTGTTAGTGGTAACATGTGAGCTTGATAGTGACTAAGGAATTAAATTGATCAAGCTCCCTTCTTCTCCTCTATGCTGGCTGACCAAGGGAGGTAAAATCCCAGCAATTCCTTCTTCTTTCATATTTTCCTCAATTACAAATTTGCCCTTTCTGGTTTCTTTGGTGAAATAACCTTTTTGCCCCCCGAACCTAAATAATAGCAAACGGACTCCAAATTCAAATTTTATTTTTTCAATATACAAAATAATAAAAAATTGAATTCTGGAAGTTTTCTAAATATTTCGAGTCCACTTGCTATTTATTTTAGATTTATTTCCAAAATTGCCCCTTATATGCACCCAAACTTTACCATTTTTTAAACGAGCTCTGAATCCAGATTTTTCTTCACCAATCTCTTCCAAATAATTTAAAAAATGTGGTCTGGAAGTTTTCATAATTTTTGGAGCTCATTTGCTATTTTTTCGAGATTTATCTGCTTGAGTTACTGTATAGGGGACCCGGGATTTGGCGATTTTGCAAACGAACTCCGAATCAAGATTTTCTTTCGCCAATATCTTTGAAATAATTTAAAAATGAGATCTGCAAATTTATCCTGTTGAATTTCTACATAGGGGGCCCAGGATTTGGCCATTTTGCGAACGAACTCCAATCAAGATTTTCTTTCTCCAATCTCTTTGAAATGATTTTAGAATGAGATTTGCAAATTTTAGAATTTTTGGAGTTCATTTGCTATTTTTCCCAAATTTTCCAATTTTGCCTCCGAAACCCAGTTTTGCTCAAAACAAGTCCAATTTTTAGATTTTCTTCAAACTGAGCCTTGGGCTATCCTTGTTTAATCATTCCTCATCAATTAGGGGCATTAGTCCTATCGAATCGGGCCATTTCTGTAATTCTTCCAAATTTCACCGAAATCTACCAAAAAATCCTAATTCTGGATTTTCTTTCAAATTGACTTTTCTATCAGTTTTTCTTCCAAGTAGCTTCTCCATTACCCGTAGTCAGTGCTTATATTTCATTTGGGACCTTCAATTTCGACCAATTTGATCGTTCAAGCACTTTTCCCCAAATTTCCCGAACTAGGGTTTTCTTTCTACTGAATCTCCGTAGCCCAACTTCTGAACTCTATATCTTTCAATGTAGACCTCGAATTATCAAAATTCTTTCACCATCTTTCAATTGAACTTCAAACCTTGATTTTGAAAGTGGGTTGACTTTTTTCATTGCTGATTTTTTTGGGGTTGACTTTTTTCAAGTTTGACTTTTTCTGTATGCTTTCTTAGACTAAGTCTTGGAGGACCACCTGCAGGATGAGAAAAGCCTTTTAGCATTCTGAAACATCAATTTAGGAAGAAAACATACTTGTTTTAGTGGTCCGGACAAAATTAGGTGTCTATAGTTGTTTTCCCAACTGGAGGCCAGCTCACACAATTCCCTCCTTGTGTGTGCAGATGAGCTTGGCCATCTTGTGTTCAGAAAAGGTGTCTGCGCTTCCTTCCTCATGTGCGTTGACTAGATGAGTTTTGTTATACTTTGGTTTGAGACTCTTTGGATATCCACGTGGCTCCCGTAGTAGGAGAGGTGGACGTTTGCTTCATTTTCTTGCATAAGGCAATGTGAGTGTGCTACTCTTCGTTGGAGTGAGCATTTCATCTTGCTTTCGTTGTGCTTAAATGAGCTTTTTTGGCTAGTCTCAACTTTGGTAGATGTCCGAGCGTTTGAAAATGAAGTGTGTTGGCTTGGGCACAAAACATATTGGGACGCACGTCATTGAGGTGTGAAACACATCGGGGTGTGCTTCCGGTGTTTTCTCCCGCTTTCGTGTTTGTGCCGACCCTTTAGGTGATCATTTTTGAGATGTGAGGAGCGGAGCACGTCAAGGAGGCATTTTTGGACGTCTTCTCCTGTCCGCGTGTTGTGGCCGCTTGTGATTGCCCTTGAGGTGTAAACACATCGGGGAGGTGCGCTTGGCATCCTTCCTTGTACGGGCGTTTCGAACCTCTAATTGATCACCTTTAGAGATGGGGCATTAGTTGCTTTATTTTGTACGCTCAAAAGGCTTTGCTTTCGTTGGAGCATGTTTGTAGTGGTCGCGCCTCTTTTACTTCATCTTTTCTAGCACATTTGTGGAGGTGTTTAACACTTTCGGTGTCACTTCCTGATGTGAGGATGGATGTCAAGGTCATGCCTTATGGATTTTACCCTTTTTAGCTCCATCTCTTCTTGGAAGTGGGTTTTAGGTTCGGCGGTTGTCGCCTACGTCCTAAGGAATATGCCATAGCTCTTTTGGATTCCTCGTTCTTCTGTCCGGCCATCCTATCTTCTTTATGGTGGTGTTGACTGCCTTAGCGTTGGGTCTTGTTTGATCACGTTGTGACATGAGGGTGGCGCCACTGCTTGTCCGCGTTTCTTGCTATATTCAAGAAATGGGGGGCTCTACTTCCTCTTTTGGGAGCTTGAGTGTTTAAGCTCTAGGTTTGTCTTCCTTATTGGAGTGAATGTGATGGCACATCCGGGCTTCTTTTAAGGCATCCAATGTGTAGACACCTAATTTTGTCCAGACTACTAAATCAGGTATGTTTTCTTCCTAAATTGATAATTCAGAATGCAAAAAGGCTTTTCTCATCCTGTAGGTGGTACTCCTAGACTTAGTCTAAGAAAGCAGATAGAAAAAGTCAAACTCGAAAAAAGTCAACCTCAAAAAAGTCAACCCCAAAATAGTCAACCTCGAAAAAGTCAGGTATGCTTTCTTTCTAAATTGATAATTCAGAATGCAAAAAGGCTTTTCTCATCCTACAGGTGGTACTCCTAGACTTAGTCTAAGAAAGCAAACAGAAAAAGTCAAACTCAAAAAAAGTCAACCTCAAAAAAGTTAACCCCAAAATAGTCAACCACAAAAAAGTCAATATTTGAATTTCAATTGAAAAATGGTGAAAGAATTTTGATAATCCGAGGTCTACATTGAGAGATATGGAGGTCGAAAGTTGGGTTATGAAATCTTAGTAGAAAGGATACCCTAGTTCGGGAAATTTGGGGAAAAGTGCTTGAACGATCAAATTGGTTGAAATTGAAGGTCCCAAATGAAAGATAAGCACTGACTACAGGTAATGGAGAGGCTACTTGGAAGAAAAACTGAAAGAAAAGTCAATTCGGAAGAAAACCGAGAATTAGGATTTTTGGTGAATTTCGGTGAAATTTGGAAGAATTACATAAATACTCCCGATTCGGTAAGACTAAAGCCCCTAATTGATGAGGAGTGATTAAACAAGGACAGCCCAAGGCTCAGTTTGAAGAAAATCTGAAAATCGGACTTGTTTTGAGCAAAATCGGGCTTCATAGGCAAAAGGGCAAAATTGGAAAATTTGGGAAAAATAGCAAATGAACTCCAAAAATTCTAAAAATTTGCAGATCTCATTCTTAAATCATTTCGAAGAGATTAGCAAAAGATAATCTTGATTCGGAGTTCGTTTGGAAAATGGCCAAATCCTGGGTCTACTATGTATAAATTCAAAAGGTTAAATCCCGGAAAAATAGTAAATGAGCTCCAAAAATTTTGAAAATTTGCAGATCTCATTCTTAAATTATTTGGAAGAGATTGGTGAAAGAAAATCTAGATTCGGAGTTCGTATACAAAAATGGCCAAATCCCGGGTTCCCTATGTAGAAATTCAAGCAGATAAATCCCGAAAAAATAGCAAATGAGCCCCAAAAATTATGAAAACTTCCAGATCACACTTTTAAATTATTTGGAAGAGATTGGTGAAGAAAATTTTGGATTTGGAGCTCGTTTAAAATTGGTGAAAGTTCGGGTGCACAAAAGGGCATTTTGAAAAAAAATCCAAATAAATAGCAAATGGACTCAAAAAATTTTGAAAACTTCTAGAATTCATTTTTATATTATTTTGGAAGTGTTGAAAAATGAAAATTTGAATTTGGAGTCCGTTTGCTATTTATTTAAGTTCGGGGGTCAAAAAGGTTATTTTACCGAAGAAACCGAAAAGGGCAAATTTGTAATTAAGAAAATATATGAAAGAAGAAGGAATTGCTTGGATTTTACCTCCTTTGATCAGCTAGCATAGAGGAGAAGAAGGAAGCTTGATCAATTTAATTCCTTAGTCACTATCAAGCTCATATGCTACCACTAGTACCTTGCAAATAGTCCCCCCTTCATCCAATAGCTTAGATGCCTTGTAGAAAAGTTGAATACACCATTCAATGGCCAAGATTAAATGCCAAGATGACATTTTTATTTGTCATGAAAGAACCCTCATCTAATGGCCAAGAATGGAAGAACACAACTCATCCAAAGGTGGACAACCATTTGGCCAAGCAAGGAAGTGCGTGGGATTCTTCGTTTTCATCTAATGGCTTAGGCCATGTACAAGGGCAGAGTACACATGTAAAGAGCTGGGATTAAATGCCAAGATGACATTTTTATGTTGTCATGAAAGAATTCTCATCCAATGGCCAAGAATAGAAGAGCATAACTCATCCAAGGGTAGACACTTAAAGGGCCAAGCAAGGGAATGCATGGGATTGGTCCTCTTTTTCATCTAAGGCTGAGGTTATTACAAGGGATAAGTACACATCTTAAGGGCTGCTATCATTTGGCAAGATGACATTTTTATGTTGTCATGAAAATATCTTAATCTAAGGGCCAAAATTGGAGGAGAAAAAGTGCAAAATTCATCCAATGGTTGAGGGGCCATTCGGCCAAGCATGAGAGGGGGGGAATTTTTATTTTTCCTTAAGTGGTTGAGCATTTGAGAGGGGAGGTCACTAGCTAATGGAGAAAAGAAAAGGTTTTTGAAAAAAAGAATGAAAGCTTTTGTTAAGGTATCCATTTCTACCATTGCTACTACATTTTTTCTTCTTCCTCTCCATGCTTTATTTCTTGTTTTCCATGTGATTTCCTACCATTTCTTTTTACATATTTCTTGTTGTTCTTACTTTTCAAAAAATAAATAAAATAATGGTTAGGCTTCATGATCTTGATGAAAATCAAGTAATAATGGTTAGGGTGGGCTTTGTCCAATGTACCAATCATGGAGCTCATCTCTATTTTTTTTTTACCTTAATTATTTTTTATGATTTTGAGATTGAAAAGGCTTCATGACCTTGATGAAAATCAAGAGATAATGGTTAGGGAGGGCTTTGTCCAATGTACCAACCATGGAGCCCATCTTCTTGTTATTCATTTGCTTACTTTAACTTGCTTATTCTATTATTATTATTATTTATCTTTATGTATATTTATATTCTTGCTAACCATCTTGTTCTTTTGACTGATGTCATATTTTTGCATCTTGGGGCTATTTTCATATAGTTTAGGCCATTTCCATTTTTCATATCATCTTCCATAGCATTTAGTTAGGTCATTTTACATGACATTTCTCAGAACACTTTGGTTCCTAGGCCATTAGGCCATGTGTATTTTCTTTAAGCTTTAGGTCATTTTTCATATGCCATGATATTTTTCCATGACATTTAGACATTAGGCCATTTTCATATGCTATGTCATTTCACATGTCATTTAGCTTTAAGCCATTTTTATTATTCCATGTCGTTTTACATGTCATTTAAGCATTAGGCTATTTTCATATGCTATGTTGTTTTTCCATGACATTTAGACATTACGCCATTTTCATATGCCATGTCATTTCCCATGTCATTTAGGCACTAGGCCATTTTCATTATTTCATGTCATTCGCCATGTCATTTAGACACTAGTTCATGAATGTTAAGTTAGGATAACATTTATTGCCATGCAAACTCATGCTAGGCATTTAGGTTATTTATGCCATGCATTTTCCATATCACTTAGGCTTTAAACCATGCATTTCATGCATTCACTTTGCTATATTTTCACGCATTTCATGTCATGCCACATGATTTATGACTTAGGCCAATCAATGGCTCAAAGTCATGCTCACTTGAGCATACTTGTGGAAAATTAAAGAGTTGTCAAATTGATTATTCCACCTTTGTGATTTTTTTTACTTAGCCAATTTTTGTTTAACTTTTAAAAAGTTTTAGCTACTATTTGTGGGTCTTTAGGAGAGTCTCTAACATTTTTACTTTGATTTTGAAATGATTTTATCAAAGGCAAAAAGATGTGTTTTGCCAAAACAGTTTTTCATCAAGTACTCGTACTTTCTGATTTTTCTGGGTAGTTCTCTTTAATAAAAAAAATTAATCCAATTTTTTATCATGTTGTTTTACATGTTCTGAGTCTCCAGTATTGTTTTTAGATTTTTTTGAATTTTTAAAAATAGGCTAAAAAATTGTGTGTCAAAACTGGACAGTAAAGGCAGATTTGAATTCAAAAGAAAAACAATTGTTGAATTTGGCTAAGGCATTTAGAGGGGGTTGGGTAGAAGCTTTAGCTACTATCTTAGGATAGTTTATAAGTATTTTTAAACTTTAAAAATGATTTTATTAATCTCGGGTTAAGGGTGGTCAAGCGGGATTTTAAACTTAGGAAATTAGAGCCATTTTCAAAGGTTTTGGCTAAGGTTTTAATATTTATTCAAGTCTCTTAAATTGTTTTCAAACAAATCACAAAATATTTTGATTTTTGAAGATTTAATTTGATATAGTTTCCTAAGGTAGTCGGATATCTTTTTAGATATACGGATTTCCTTAATTAAAGGAAAAAATACACTTTTATGCATTGCATTTTCCATATTCATGCAGGTTGCATAACATATGATTTTTTTTTCCTATGATAATTTATATGATATTTGTTATTATTTGGATTTATATTTTTTGGTATTATATTGTTTGTCATATGGTTTTGAATGTTTCATGCTATTCTATTCTTTTTATTTAGTCATTTATTTTGTCACATTATTTAGCATGTTCATGCATTTTGTTATTTTATTTTCATGCATATTTCATGATAGCATTATTTAATGTTTCATATTCCATGTAAAACTTAGATAAAATTCCATGTCATTTAGATTATCTTATTTAGGATATGCCATGTCATTTAAATTTGCCATATCATTTAAATCTTATTCATTTCATTTAGAATATCATGATACTTAGGATATCTCATTTCATTTAGGATATGCTATGCCTTTTAAATTATATCACATCATTTAGGTTGCATTATATTATCTAGACTTTGCTATGTCATTTTATTCATGTGCCACATTTTCATATTCATATGTTTTAAAATATTTTGAAAAAGATAATGATTTTCAATAAAATAAAGATATTCCCAAGTTAAAATAATTCATGAGTTCTCTGCCGGGTTTGCTGGGGAGGATATCATCAATTATCATTAATAACGGAATATCTTTTTTAAAACGAGAATGATTCGAAAAAATTTTCAAGTTAATAAAAATTTCTATATTTTGCCACGTTTCTTGGGGAATATAGAAAAATTTTGAATTAATAAATTTCGGATCACTTTCAATTAAAAAATGGAATTATTTTTCTTTAAATTGGGAATTAACTTGAAATACTAAATAAAAAACCAACTTTTACCGAGACTTGAGATAACACATGATTAATAAGGTACCGTTTTATACGAGCGTTGTGGGGGTGCTAATCCTTCCCCGCACGTAACCGAGTCCCGAACCCGATTCTTCGATTTTCTCTGGTTTATAATGCATACTTGAAATTGGTTTTAAAAATGTTTTAATTAATTTTAAAATGTTTTATAAAACTGATTTTAATAGGTGGCCGATCACACCTAGCTAAAAAAGATTGGTGGCGATTCCATGACTTTTTCCGAGGTTGTTTTCAAACCCTCGACCTTTTATTTCAATCAAGAGGAATTAAGTCATTTTTTTCTCTGCTTCTGTTTCCCCCTCACTCGAACGGGTCCCCGCGATGGGATCACGTATCGACACAATGTTTTCTACGGACTTGGTCTCCGTTGTGGAAGCAAGTATTTCTCATCGTGTCACAAGGGTTGATGTCCCCTATGTCCAACGTTTCTCTTAGCCATGCAGTGTCTTATTCCTCTTTAGGGGATCTTGTCGACCGTTGCTCTACTTGCTATTGGCCTTGCTGACTTAAGGGCCAATGTCCCGACGTCCGTATGGACCTTGTCGCAACCTAAAAAATAACAAGTCTCATCGCAAGATTTTATTATTCGTTAAGTGTGACATTAAAAAAATTGAGAAAAAGTCGACTTAATTCCTCTAGAAAAATGAAGATTTTGAAAATAACCTTGAAAACGACATGGAGTCGCCACCAATCTTTTTTTGCTACGTGTGATCGGCCACCTATTAAAATCGGTCTTATAAAACATTATAAAATTAATTAAAATATTTATAAAAATCAATTTCAAGTCTGCGTTTTAAACCAGAGAAATCAAAGAAGCGGGTTCGGGACTCGGTTACGTGTGGGGAAGGATTAGCACCCCCACAACGCCCGTATAAACAGTACCTTATTAATCGTGTGTTTTCTCAAGTCTCGGTAAAAAGTCAATTTTTAATTTAGTATTTCAAGTTAATTCCCAATTTAAAGAAAAATAATTCCATTTTTTTATTGAAAATGATCCAGAATTTATTAATTCAAAATTTTCCTATATTCCACAACAAACGTGGCAAAATATAAAAAAAAAAATTTAGTTTGGAAATTTTCCGAATCATTCTTGTTTTAAAGAAGATATTCCGTTATTAATGATAATTGATGATATCTTCCCCAGTAAATCCGGCAGAGAACTCATGAATTATTTTAACTCAGGAATATCTTTATTTTATTGAAAATCATTATCTTATTTTAAAACACATTTTAAAAAATATGAATATGAAAATGTGTGACATAATAAAGATGACATGAAATAATCTAAATGAAATGATATGACCTAAGTGTCATAATATATTCTAGATGAAATGAAGATAACCTAAGTGATCTAACATATTCTAAATGAGATGCAATATCCTAAATATCATGATATATTCTAAATGAAATGAAATGATTTAAATGACATAATATTCTAAATGAAATATCCTAAATAAAATGAAATGTCCTAAGTAACATAATATAGTGTATATGAAATAAAATGACCTAGATTATATGGCAAAATTAAATGATATGGCATATTTTAAATGACATGGCATATTCTGAAAATATAATCTAAATGACATGAAATGACATAAAACATAAAATAATGTTATCATACAATAAGCATGAAAATAAAAATAAAAATAATAATGCATGAACATATTATATGCTAAATGATGTGACAAAAATAAATGACTAAATAAAAAGCATAGGATATCATAAATATTCAAAACCATATAACAATTAATATAATATAAAAAATTTAAATTAAAGATAATAACACCATCATGGAAATTAACATAGCAAAAATTACATATTATATAGTATGCATGAATATGGAAAATGCAATGCATGAGAATGTATTTTTTCCTTTAATTAAGAAAATCCGTATATCTAAAAAGATATCTGGCTACCTTAGGAAAATATATCGAATTAAATATTCTAAAACCAAAATACTTTGTGATTGATTGAAAACAATTTTGAAAAGTTAGATTAAAAATTAAAACTTAGCTAACTCCTTTTTAAATGGCTCTAATTTCCTAAGTTTAAAATCCTGGACTTGATCACCCTTAACCCGAGATTTAAAAAATTATTTTTAGAGTTTAAAAAGACTTAGAAACTATCCTAAAACAGTAGCTAAACTTCCTAACCAGCCCCCTCTAAGTAACTTAACCAAAACAAAAAAATGATTTTCCTTCAAATTCAATTATGACTCCACTGTCTAGTTTAAAAGCACGATTTTTTACCCTATTTTTAAAAATTCAAAAAAATCTAAAATCAATACTGGAGACTCAAGACATGTAAAACTACACGGGAAAAAATCGGCTTAATTTTAAGATTAAAGATGACTGCCCAGAAAAATCGGGAAAGTACGAGTACTGGGTGAAAAAAACTGTTTTGCCAAAACACATTTTTTTCTGCCTTTGATAAAATCATTTAAAAATCAAAGTAAAAATGTTAGAGACACTCCTAAGGACTCACAAACAGTAGCTAACACTTTTGAAAAGTTAGGCAAAAATTGGCTAAGTAAAAGAAATCACAAAGGTAGAATAATCAATTTGACAACTCTTTAATTTTCCACAAGTATGCTCAAAATGAGCATGACTTTGAACCATTGATTGTCCTAAGTCATAAATCATGTGGCATGATATGAAATGCATGAAAATACAGCAAATATGATGCATGAAATGCATGATTTAAGACCTAAATGACATGAAAAATGCATGGCATAGAGAATATGACCTAGACCTAAATGAACTTGCGTGATATTTAATGCAACCTAGGTCTAAAATGCATGAATATGCATGGCAAAGTAAGCCAAATCTAAACCTAAAGAATGCATGGAAATAACACAAACATATAGCATACTTAAACAAACTACACAAGCGAATACCATGAAAATGCAAACCTATCAACTAGCATGATGAAAATGCACATACAAAGCATACAACATGAGGGGTGGCCGAATGGTCCCATACTTTAAAATGACTATGGCATTTTCACAAACACATGATATACTAACATGCAAGATTAAAGAATAATACTCAAATCATGCAAATATAAAGTAAAGGCATGAAAACCAATGGGCATTTTCACAAACACATGGATTAACAAAATGTAAAACATAAACAAACTTAAACATTTTGAAAACAGAAAATAAAAAATGCAAGACAAGTAAAATAAACATGATAACAAGATAATAGACTAAAAAATGGGCACAAGCAAGCAACTAAATCAAAACAAGCTTCATGTTTATGTATTTGAAGAAGATTTAAAGCATCAAAACTTGTTAAATATCATGAATAATATGAAATAAAAATGCAAACAACAACTATATAAAAAACAAGGGCCATTCGGCCACCTCTTAAAACAAGAAAAAAAAAATTCCAAAGCCTTTTTTAAAGGAAAGTAACAAGAAGAAACTTGAAGAAGAAAATTAAAAACACTTATTTTAAAAAGAAAAATCAAAAGAAACTCACCAAAATAGCAATCAAAACAGCAAATCAAGAATAGAAAATCAAGGAAAGTGCAAGAGTATGGTGCTTAAAGCCACCTCTAGAAGCTATATTGCAAGCTTTTTCTCTTCTAACTTTCTTTTCTTGTCTTTTCTAAACTTTTCTTTTTGCCTTTCAAAAATGGAGAGAAAATCAGCCAAACAAGAGTGTGAAAATGAAAGAGAGAGCCCTCCCCCCTTGTAGTGGCCGGTTGGCCCTTGGAAGAACCTAGGAGGTTATAGAATTGTTTTCAACAAATTTCATCCAATAGCCTTCAATCAAAGATGCCTTCTATGTAGGATTCTCACCCTTAGATTAGAATCATCTGCCCTTCAATTATGATGTCATAAATATATTCTCTCTCCAACCATTGGTCCATGTGTTGTAAATTCAAAGGCTTGATCACAAAAATAACAACTTTCCTCTTCATTGTTGGTCTTTTGATAAAAAATCAGAAAATATCTGCCCAGCATTGGGCCTTGGCCTGCTGACCCCTCATCTTCCAGCCCATGCTTCATTTTTTTAAAGGCAAGAAAAGCCCTTTTCAGTTTCTTGGGTAAAATGACCTTTTTGCCCCCCGAACATAAATAAATAGCAAACAGACTCCAAATTCAAATTTTATTTTTTCAATACTTCCAAAATAATAAAAAATTGAATTCTGGAGGTTTTAAAAAATTTTCGAGCCCATTTGCTATTTATTTGGGTTTTTTCTTCCAAAATTGCCCTTTTGTGCTCCCAACTTTACCATTTTTTAAACGAGCTCCAAATCTAGATTTTTCTTCACCAATCTCTTCCAAATAATTTAAAATTATGATCTGGAAGTTTTCATAATTTTTGGAACTCATTTGGTATTTTTTCGGGATTTATCTGCTTGAATTACTACATAGTAAGCCCGAGATTTGGCCATTTTGCAAACAAACTCCGAATCTGGATTTTCTTTCGCCAATCTCTTCCAAATAATTTAAGAATGATCTACAAATTTTCAAAATTTTTGGAGCTCGTTTACTATTTTTCTGGGATTTATCTTCTTGAATTTCTACATAGGGGACCCGGGATTTGGCCATTTTGCAAACGAACTCCGAATTCGGATTTTCTTTCACTAATCTCTTCAAAATGATTTAAGAATGAGATCAACAATTTTTCAAAAATTTTGGAGTTCATTTTCTATTTTTCCCAAATTTTCCAATTTTGCCCTCTTACCTCCGAAACCCGGTTTTACTCAAAATAACTCGATTTTTAGATTTTCTTCAAATTGAGCCTTGGGCTATCATTGTTTAATCACTCCTCATCAATTAGGGGCTTTAGTCTTACCGAATCAGGCCATTTCTGTAATTCTTCCAAATTTCATCGAAATCCACCAAAAAACCTAATTCTCGATTTTCTTCCGAATTGACTTTTTTTCAGTTTTTCTTTCAAGTAGCTTCTCCATTACCCATAGTTAGTGCTTATATTTCATTTGGAACCTTCAATTTCAACCAATTTGATCGTTTAAGCACTTTTCCTTTCTACTGAACTAGGGTTTCCTTTCTACTGAATCTCCGTAACCCAACTTCTGAACTCCATATCTTTTGATGTAGACCTCGGATTGTCAAAATTATTTTGCCATTTTTTAATTGAACTTCAAATCTAGATTTTGAAAGTGAGTTTACTTTTTTAGTAGTTGACTTTTCGGGGTTGACTTTTTCAAGTTTGACTTTTTATGCTAGCCTTCTTGGACTAAGTCACGATGTTAGACTTGCAGGATGAAAAAAATCTTTTTACATTCTGTAACATCAATTTAGGAAGAAAACATACCTGTTTTAGTGGTCCAGACAAAATTAGGTGTCTACAGCTGCCCCTCTTTGGCTATTGCTGAGAATCAGGAATCAGACAAAGATAAACAAACACTAATTTTGTCCGGTTAGTGAAATCACATGTGAAGAGAAGGGAAAGAGGGTTTCTTTTTTTTTTTTTTTCATTTTTTCATCTTTTCAATTTTTTTTTGTTGTTGTTGAAAAAGCTGTAAATAGAAAGTATTGTCCTTAAATAGAATTCCCTGACTAATCAAGGCTGGACCCGTCTTAAGGAAATGAGTTCGATTTGCAAGAGAAGAAAAGACCTCGACGATGGTCTCAGGGGCTTAACCTATCTTGTGCTAAGCTGTGTTTAAAATTCTGGGTATCTCTTCCAGAAGCGTCGGCTATCACCACCAAAGACTTGCTCAAGCAAATGTAAAACTCTGGATGTCTCCACCAGAGGCTTTGGCTATCACCACCAAAGACTTGTTTATTTTTAAAGCTGAAAAACTCTGGGTATCTCCATCAGAGGCTTTGGTTATCACCACCAAAGACTTGCTCAAGCAAATGTAAAACTCTGGATATCTTCACTAGAGGCTTTGGTTATCACCACCAAATACTTGTTCATTGTTTAAAACTGTAAAAACTCTGGAAACTTATGCCTGGAGGTCTTAAGAATGGTGCTCGGAGGTCTTAAAAATGGTGCCCGAAGGCCTTACCCGTGATTTGAAAATACCTTAACGACGATCTCAAGGCTCGACTCATTTGATAAACAGAATGAATTTGATTTAAAACAAAAGGAAATACCTCGACGGTGGTCTCAAGGCTCGACTCATTTGATAAAACAGAATGAATTCGATTTAAAACAAAAGAAAATACCTTGATGATGGTCTCAAAGCTGGACTCATTTGATAAAACAGAATGAATTCGATTTAAAACAAAAGGAAATACCTCAACGGTGGTCTCAAGGCTCGACTCATTTGATAAAACAGAATGAATTCGATTTAAAACAAAAGAAAATACCTCGATGATGGTCTCGGGGCTCGACTCATTTGATGAAATAGATGAATTCGATTTAAAACAAAAGGAAATACTAAGAATGATTCTGGGTTTGGTTCATTTGGCAAAAATAAATTTAACTTGAAAATGAAAGGAACATACCTTGATGGCGGTCTCGAGGCTCGACTCATTTGAGAAGCAAAACGAGTTTGATTTGGAAAGGAACGTACCTCGATGGTGATCTCGGGGCTCAACTCGTTTGAGAAGCAGAACGAGTTCACTTTGGGGAAGTCCAAGTTTTTCTAATTTCTGCAATGTTATTTAAATGCAACGATGAGAATGACATGCTTTGCAAATGCTTGTATGTTTCCTAAAAATGAATGCAATCAAATGATTGTGTCATGATTTCTAATCCATGGTTTCTTTAAGGTTCACAGATTATCCGACTTCATGACGGAGTCTTCAATTGTTCACTAATGCCCCACTTAAGGAATCCTTCACTCAAGATAACTTGACAAACAGTCTCAATTTCTGACTTTCACTGAAATTCACAAATTTTCTGACTTCGTGATGGAGTCTCCAACACGTTCACTGTTTTCCTTTCTTGGTGAACATTCCAAACCTTTCCCAAGATTTAAATCTATTCCTTAGTAATACTCTGAAATCCTTTTATTTAAAGATTTTTTTTATTACTAATCATCATTCAATTTAATAACTATCATGATACATCTAAAAAATGTATGAAAGAAAATATAAATCAAGCAACAATGTCATGAAAAGGATAACAAGAATTTATTGCAACAAATGTTTTTTAAAATTGTAAAAGTGAATATCAAGGATATAAGAAACAAATGTAATGTTATAGGTTGTAGATGCCCCGGATGCGAAATATCTTGGACCCCTCCTTTTTCAAGCCATCTGATGCACCCAAAAGAGTGTATCTTATTTAACCTTGCACTAAAAAGATCAATTGTAAGTATAATGATTAGCAAGGGTCGAGTCCTCAGGGATTGGGTTTTAATCTATGAGTTATTAGTTTATAACTTACGTTCAAAGAAAACAATAAAAGAAAAGGGGTTTTTGAAGCCAGATTTAAACTAAAGTAAATAATAAGAATAAGATGCAAGGCGGTATAACCAGCCAATAAAAATATACATACTAAATTAGGCGGTATAACCAGCCAATAAAAATATATATACTAAATTAGGCGGTATAACCAGCCAATAAAAATAAAACAAAGTTAATATACAAATTAGGCGGTATAACCAGCCAATAAAAATAAATATACTTTTAAAAATAAGCAAACTAGAAAAGTAAGAAAACAAGTAAGTAAGAAGACTCAAATATGAAAAATATGGTTAAGGTTTCATTCTCCACCACTAGACATCATTAAGAATCAATTTCAGATCTATCAATATCAACCAACTATCAAAGTTAACAACCGTAGATAACAACAAGCTCTGTTATCCCAATCTTTCCTTAGTTTGTCGTTAAATAGAACAAGCTCTCTATTTAATCTCTAACCATTAAACAACCTAGAATAAGCTCTCTAAATTCAATTTAATGGCAGCTTTATGATGAGAAAGATAGGTTGATCTAAGCAACAAACACATAAGCTCGGATTGTTCAACTTAGGTTATGTTCCACTTTGCAATTATTGAAAACTTGACCATAATCATTAATCACAAATTGCCACTTATGAATAGGAAATCAAGACAATTACACGGATCAAGACTCCTAAACTAGCAATAGATAATTATCAAGATCTATCTAGTTGTACACCTAAATAAATCAAGACAACATCATGAACAATTCTTGTAGAAGAACATAAGCAACTTTGATAGAAAATTAATGATAGATAGAATCTGAAAATCAATCACAAAATATGTCTAGGGCTTTGAAATCACCCTTAACCAAATAGAAGTTTAGCCTAGCATAGGCATTGTAAACATAAACATAAAATTAAAGAGAATCTAAGAAGGAAATAAAAGAAAGAAGAAGAAGAAGAAAATAAAGAAAAAGAAAACTAGAGAAAAGAAAGAAGAAGAAAACTTAGAGAATTTTATTACAATGGCTAATTTCCTACCAATCTACCATATGATCCTCTACAATCATCCAAGGCCCTCTATTTATACACATTTTGGAGGGCTAAATGACAAGAGACAAGCTTTACAAATTTCAAAGGTAGGTATAATAGGTGGGTGCATTTTTCTAACAATTTTCGTCATATTGTATGACAATTTTGATCAGCCAACTTGATGGTCGATTTTGTCAATTTTGGAGGCCTGATCTGATCACATGGTCTTCTAGAAAAATGTTCCCCTATCCGTTACTGATCCATAGCCGTTAAAATCAGCTCATTTTCTGATGTGGATAAGAAGATATGGGCAAAATACGAAAACAGGTCAGCACAGACGTCATTGCACATCAGCCAACTTGATGGTCGATTTCGCTAGGGTAAACGACTCCGTTTCAAGAAGTGTAAAACATGAAAAAGATAGATATGCCTCTTAACTTTGCAGGGTTAAACTTTCAGCCTTATTGCTTCAGTGAAACTCGAGATATAGCTGATATGGCAAAAGGTGTCGGAACTGGAACTGAACTGGATTTGCCCTTAATTCTAGTAATCTGAAATCACTCAAAGAAACTTGTGAAAAACACCAAATTACATAAAAATATAAAAGATCATAAACACAATTAGACTAAACAATAATAACTCGTATTTGACACAAAACAATAATAAAACATAACTAAAAACTATATAATTATACGAGTTATCACACCCCCACACTTAGATTGTTGCTAGTCCCTAGCAACGACTCAATAAAAATAAAATAAGAAAATCTAATCTAATCCACTTTCGTAGGAAATCACGGTGGCACTTAGCATGTGACACAAGCCTTTAAACCCCTAGGTGTCCCTAGTGGACGAGTTTAGTATCGTGAGGGTTTACTAGAACGATACCCACAAACATTGAAAAACTAAAATATAAATAAACTACATATACTAAAAATATTTACTCCTAATCCTTTCAATACACATTAGAGACAATCTTTGAACAAGTCTTATAAACTAATCAATAGCTTAAAGAATTTCACAAAAAATCATGCTTGAATGTAAATTGTTTGAGTTAAGCCAATATTAACATAACATATTTCAATCAAAATAGTGCATATTCAAACTTAATCTCAACTACTCACATGGGATACTCTCATGATTTTCATTCTTTAAAGTAGTGGTAAAGTGTTTACACTCAATCAATCTCATGAAAACAGTTCTACCATATTCTTGCTTGTCCACCTATTCTCCACTATTTAGATCATACAACTTCATGAATCAAGAGGTCTTTAATCAAGGTTGTAATGGGGCCAAGGGGTTTGTAATGTGGTTGAAGAACAAAAGGATAAAGATATCACAAAGGTTCCAAAGAGTTCATAAAGTTTAGAGACATAATAAGATCATACAAAGAAACTTCTCAAAACTCTTTACAAGTACATAGTCACCTAGGCCGGATATTCATGTTGGGCCTTTTCTTCATTCTAAACAACTTTGTAACATCTTTTTCTTTTTCCCCAAATTCAAGAGATGATTCATATTTTTTTTTTACATAGGAATGTATTTGCCAGTATTCCATTTCTTTTTTTTTTCTCTTGACTTTTCTTTTCTTTCCCCCCCCCCACACTTATTTCTTGTTTCTAACCCAAATTTTCAATAGATCTTCCTTGTCTTTGCAACTTGTCTCAAAACATGCTAATTCATCTTTGGAACAAAGGTAAGGATATAAGTATATTTAGGTTAGGGACAAGTTATGGTTACCAAAGAGATAGCTTATTCAATGTAGGCTCAAATTGGTTCACTAAGGGTGTGTTCTCTTGGAACATCAATAAGGGATGGCTGTTTGGCCCTGGCTAAAAATCCTAATGCCTCTATCATATTCATGTTGTCACATGCATCAATATAGTCTCAACAAGGTCTAAAGCAAGTTCTAGAGAATCATGTAATCATAAGAGCACTCAAGAAAGAAATTAGATTGATTTATATAATGCATCAATCATTATAGGCTCAAAAACTCACAAGGATGATTATACAAGTCAGATTAAGTCTAAACATGCTTCTTTCTCAATCAACATATCATATTAACATTGGCTCATAAAAAGGTTGATATCAAGCTCAATTCTCATGAAAATCTTCTCACTAATAAATCTGTTTTAGACTTATGCAATTCATATCTCATCATAGTATTGAAAGTAACTAAAACACACTAAAAACACACTAAGTCTAAACATGTTTTTTTTTTTTTGAAGAAGAAGAAGATTAAATCAAACTGACAAGGTATGTCTCAAGTCTCCCTTACTCAAACCTTGTTCAGAATGAATACTTCTAAATGTCTTAAAACACAACAATTTTTTTTTTTTTTAAATTAGACAAATATGTCCCTTACCCCCTACTAAAATATGACATTGTCCCCAATGTCAAATTTTAAAGGTAGAATTTAGGAGATATTACCTGCAGAGGTTGCTAACCACTTATTATAACTGAGACACAACAAGCAAAATGTTAGATAATGTCACAAAGACAAAGTGCAATCCACTCCTTGCTCGTCCATATCTCTTTTTCTTTTTCCGAGCGTTTGCGAAACAACCGTAGCAGATAAACACTCATAAGCTTGAAGCTTTTTGAGTAAATCTTCAATGGTTGTAGCAGAAATTATGGTTCTCCTTGCCTCTGAAAACATGAATCCATTTTCCACAGCATTATCTAAATATGAAAGCAAATTACTAAAATAACCATTAATATTAAGCAAACCAATAGGTTTCTTATTTGTGACCAAAGATGACCAAGAAGCCACGCAAGCTATTTCTTCCAATGTACCCAGACCTCCTGGTAAAGCAATGAATGCATCGGCAGAATGGTACATGATTGTTATCCGTTCAGGGATACTCCAGACTTGTATTTCCTTACCCAAGGTAGGTCCACAAAAATCTGTGAATAGTTTTGGCACGATTCCTAGAACTGGACTTCCTCCGGCGTGTGCTGCTGTAGCGACTGCTCCCATTAAACCCGTACTACCACCTCCATAAATCAACTGGATCTTTTGTTGGGCAAGTATTACTCCAACTCTTATGGCTGCATCAGCAAATATGTTATTTTTCCCTGGATAAGCACCTCCAAAGACACAAATTTTTTTAATGCGCTGGGACGAAGTACTTTCCATTTTTTTTTCGAGTGCCTGAAAGAGAATGAGTACATGGTGTAATATATAGAGGACTGAGTAGTGAATCAGACAAGAGTAATAATGTCGCCGAAAGTGTATTTGACCTGTCAGAAGAAAATGTTAACCTAACAAAAGATTTTTGCGTGATTTCAGGAAGAAAATCAAAAAGAGAAGAAAAATCAACCGTAAAAGACCAAAAAAAAAACGAGAATAATTACACAAATCGAACAACACGTAAATTAAACCGAAATGAAGTTATTGCAAAGCAAACCAAAAGCTGAGAAGTTATTTATTGTAGTTGTGATTGTGGCTCACATCTTCCTCTGGTTTTACGTCCAGAAACGGCTTAAACGCCTTCTATGAGTCGAGGATATGCTTCCCATCTAGTTTTCTTACAAGCTGGCAAACAGGGTCTTTTAACATAAGATTCCCAAGATGTTGCCATTCCCTTTGGAATTGCGGCCATAAATCAAGAATTTCTCTTTGTACGTCTCCACTAGGATGCGTCTCAAGAGAAAGTTGGATATTACCCAAATTCTCCTTACTCAGTCCATCCTTAATGAATTCAATTTTATCATCTCGATTAGAGGACGGAATCCCAATAGAACGACATTTACCGTTACACGTCCATCGTGCACATTTGTGGCAGTTTGAACTCATGCGCTTTGCTCGTCGCTTCTTTGCAAAAGTGCTTCTACCTGTACCTGGTAAATGCAAAACAGGCAAATTTTCATCTTCACGTACCTTGGCTTCAATTATCCAACGTATGTCTTCAGGAATCCCTTTGTGCATAAGCATTCTTAATCTTTCAAATCGAACTTGGTAAAGCTTCAGTAAAATATTTCGAGGAAAAGGAGGAAATCGTTTCTGCAATCTTGTGAGAATATCATCCATCCTGAAAAAAAAAATGAAAAAAATTGAAAGAGAAATTGGAAGAGAAATTTATATACAATATCAGTTTTGTGGGTAGCTGATGGAACCGATTTAAATAATCACGGAGTACCGTTATCCGCCATTTAACCGGGGTTAAAAAAATTAAAAATTATATTTACATCTGATTATTTTCAAAACAAGGATCAGAAAGAAAAACAACATAAAAAGACACAAAAACAAAACACTCTAAATAAAATCCTAAATTCTTCCCCCCACACATAATTTTTACATTGTCCTCAATGTAATGCTATTATCCCAAATGAAAGAATCATGTGTAAGTGAAAAGAACTAATAAACAAAATAAACTTATGCAGCCTAAATGAACTTAGAAACACTAAACACAATTAGCAAAGAAACATAAGAAAAAGATAAAGAAAAAGAGAGCAAATATGAGGATGGCAGTTTGGCAATGCTTTCACTAATTAGGCTGCCTCCCCCAATTAGCACTTGATTTAGTGTTTTGAACCTAACCAACACCCCTTCTTGGCATTTTAGGCTTGTCAGGCTCATACATGAAATTTCCCAAATTTATGCGTTTGAGAGGAAGCTTTCTTTGCACAACAGTGGATGCATTCTCCATTACAAGTATTATTCCATCATCCTTTGTGGTGCATATGTCATCGAGGAATGGAGCATATTTTGATACTTGTTGAATGACCTCCACAAACAAGTTGTTTAAGGTTTCCGGCATGTGTTGTTCATGTTCTTCCTCCTTGAACTTTGCAAATCTACTAGGAAAAGGTGGAGAAGAAACATTAGTAAAAAGTGAAACCTTAAACGTTACCTCAGGTGCCGAAATACTCTTATTTGGATCTTTGGCTTCATTATCCTCAAGAATAGAATCCATCTCTAATTTTGTTTCATCCTCATCTTGTTCCTCATTCTTCAAGGTCACAATAGTAGCATTCTCCTTTGGGTTAACCATCGTTTGGGCTGGGAGTTCTTCAGATCTTTGTGCTACCCATCCCACCATACTACTAGCCAATTGGCTCATTTGCTTTTCCAAACTCTGGATGCTTGCCCTTGTTTCCTGTTGAAATTGCAAAGAATCAGTAATAAGAGAATAGACAAGATCTTCTAAAGAAGTACCTGAGTTTTGAGTCATATGTGGTGGTTGAAAAAGATCTGGTTCTTGAGACCATGATTGATTGAAGCTAGATGGATGAGTGTAATTGGCATAAGGATCTACTTCTTGGTAATTTTTCGAGTAGCCATAATTAGTATGATCCCACCATCCCTCATGGTAAGTGTTTGAGTAATGATCATACTGTTGGTCTTGGAACACTTGATGGCCTTGACATCCTCCCATGGCCAATTGTTGAACTGGGGAGGTGAGTTTGGCTTGTTGATTCTCCATGTTCATGTATGCCACCAACTCTTCAAGTGTTAGATTGCTCAATTCCATTGTTTTATTATTTTTTTTTTAAATTTGAAAAGAAAAACTTGTATGTACAAGAAAATAAAACTAATTAGAACTGAAAATAAGAATAAACCAAGTAACAAATAAACTAAAGAAAGCAATCCCCGGCAACGGCGCCAAAAATTTGATGCATCCAAAAGAGTGTATCTTATTTAACCTTGCACTAAAAAGATCAATTGTAAGTATAATGATTAGCAAGGGTCGAGTCCTCAGGGATTGGGTTTTAATCTATGAGTTATTAGTTTATAACTTACGTTCAAAGAAAACAATAAAAGAAAAGGGGTTTTTGAAGCCAGATTTAAACTAAAGTAAATAATAAGAATAAGATGCAAGGCGGTATAACCAGCCAATAAAAATATACATACTAAATTAGGCGGTATAACCAGCCAATAAAAATAAAACAAAGTTAATATACAAATTAGGCGGTATAACCAGCCAATAAAAATAAATATACTTTTAAAAATAAGCAAACTAGAAAAGTAAGAAAACAAGTAAGTAAGAAGACTCAAATATGAAAAATATGGTTAAGGTTTCATTCTCCACCACTAGACATCATTAAGAATCAATTTCAGATCTATCAATATCAACCAACTATCAAAGTTAACAACCGTAGATAACAACAAGCTCTGTTATCCCAATCTTTCCTTAGTTTGTCGTTAAATAGAACAAGCTCTCTATTTAATCTCTAACCATTAAACAACCTAGAATAAGCTCTCTAAATTCAATTTAATGGCAGCTTTATGATGAGAAAGATAGGTTGATCTAAGCAACAAACACATAAGCTCGGATTGTTCAACTTAAGTTATGTTCCGCTTTGCAATTATTGAAAACTTGACCATAATCATTAATCACAAATTGCCACTTATGAATAGGAAATCAAGACAATTACACGGATCAAGACTCATAAACTAGCAATAGATAATTATCAAGATCTATCTAGTTGTACACCTAAATAAATCAAGACAACATCATGAACAATTCTTGTAGAAGAACATAAGCAACTTTGATAGAAAATTAATGATAGATAGAATCTGAAAATCAATCACAAAATATGTCTAGGGCTTTGAAATCACCCTTAACCAAATAGAAGTTTAGCCTAGCATAGGCATTGTAAACATAAACATAAAATTAAAGAGAATCTAAGAAGGAAATAAAAGAAAGAAGAAGAAGAAGAAAATAAAGAAAAAGAAAACTAGAGAAAAGAAAGAAGAAGAAAACTTAGAGAATTTTATTACAATGGCTAATTTCCTACCAATCTACCATATGATCCTCTACAATCATCCAAGGCCCTCTATTTATACACATTTTGGAGGGCTAAATGACAAGAGACAAGCTTTACAAATTTCAAAGGTAGGTATAATAGGTGGGTACATTTTTCTAACAATTTTCGCCATATTGTATGACAATTTTGATCAGCCAACTTGATGGTCGATTTTGTCAATTTTGGAAGCCTGATCTGATCACCTGGTCTTCTAGAAAAATGTTCCCCTATCAGTTACTGATCCATAGCCGTTAGAATCAGCTCATTTGCTGATGTGGATAAGAAGATATGGGCAAAATACAAAAACAGGTCAGCACAGACGTCATTGCACATCAGCCAACTTGATGGTCGATTTCGCTAGGGAAAACGACTCCGTTTCAAGAAGTGTAAAACATGAAAAAGATAGATATGCCTCTTAACTTTGCACGGTTAAACTTTCAGCCTTATTGCTTCAGTGAAACTCGAGATATAGCTGATATGGCAAAAGGTGTCGGAACTGGAACTGAACTGGATTTGCCCTTAATTCTAGTAATCTGAAATCACTCAAAGAAACTTGTGAAAAACACCAAATTACATAAAAATATAAAAGATCATAAATACAATTAGACTAAACAATAATAACTCGTATTTGACACAAAACAATAATAAAACATAACTAAAAACTATATAATTATACGAGTTATCACCATCTGAAATTTCGCTTGAACCAGCAATTTACTTGGGTAACCTCTCGGCTTCCGTGGTTACGTCAAACTGAGTTGTTCCCCTTTCCTCTGACATTCAGATACTTTCTCCCCCTTTACACGGAGCATTGATTCAAACTTTAATCAATACCTGAGCCGTCCTTTACGGGTTTTCAACTCAAGTGTCCTCCATTCGGTATTAAGTCGCCCTTTGCGGGTTTTCGGCTTAAACCTCTCCTTTTACATTCTTTTTTTTCATTTTCATTCTTTTGTATTCTACCATGCATCTGAGAATTCTAAATGCTTCTAAGGTAAAAATATCAATTCAAAAGATAGGATGAATTCTAAGAATAACTTTTCAAATTAAATATCCATGCTTGATCAAAATGGACTTTCTAAAGCACGTAATGTAGGCCAAGGTTCGGGTTCAGAAAGAAAGGATAAAATAGGCCAAAAATGTGTTTAAGGGTGATTGAATCAAGGATCATTTCCTGAGGAGAACTCATTCTTGAAACATTTGTCCCTTTTTTGGACTTTCTTTTCTTCTTTTTTTTGCTTTGTTGGCTTTCATTTGCCATTCTTTGATTTTCACATTTTTCGATGGCTTTTTTTTTGCCATGACTTTTGATTATTTTTCCTCGCATTTGCCCTCCAGTGTAGAGGGTGATCCTTGATCAAGGTTTAAAGAAAGAAATAATTCCTAAGGCTCAAAGGGGTGACTAAGGATAATTCTTCTTAGTGAAAGGAATATGAAAGATGGCCATTCATCATATCAAGCATGAATATTCTCATTAAAAAGCAATCCACAGGGGAGATAGATATATAAAATTTCCATTTTTACGCTTGGAATCATTCGAATTTTCATGTGCACAGCATCACATTTTTTTTTGTTGAAAAAACCAATTTCAAGCATAATACTTCTTCAATTCATCAGCATTCACGGGATTTCTGAAATCCTCCCCGTCCATCCGAGTTAAAATCAATGCTCCTCCAAAAAAAAGCTCTTTTTACCACATAGGGTCCTTCCCAATTCGAAGCCCACTTTCTTCATGGGTCCTTTACTATAGGGAGAATTTTCCTCAGTACCAACTACCCCTCTCGGAACAGTCTGGGACGAACTTTCTTTTTGTGGGCTCGAATCATCCTTTTCTGATACAACTGCATATGAAAAATTGCTTTCAATCTTTTCTCCTCGATGAGATTCAGCTGTTCATAACAAGCTCTAACCCATTCTGCTTCTTCTAGGCTAACTTCCATCAAAACCTATAATGAAGGGATTTCAACTTCAATAGGTAGCACTTCTTCCATTTCGTATACCAAAGAAAATGGCGTTGCCCCTGTAGATGTGCGAACTGAGGTACGATATGCATGAAGAGCAAAAGGCAAGATCTCATGCCAATCCTTATACATATCGGTCATCTTCTCAACAATCTTCTTGATGTTCTTATAGGTTGCTTTTACTGCCCCATTCATCTTCGGACGGTAAGGTGCCGAATTATGATGTGTGATCTTGAACTGTGTACACACTTCTCTCATCATCTTATTGTTCAAATTGAGAGCATTATCCGAAATAATTCTTGCTGGCAACCCATAACGGCATATGATTTCTTTCTTAACAAATCTGCATACCATCGACTTTGTTACATTCGCATAGGAAGCAGCTTCTATCGACTTTGTGAAATAATCTATGGCTACCAAGATGAAACGATGTCCATTTGAAGCTTTCGGGGTAATAGGCCAGATCATATCCATTCCCCACATTGAAAATGGCCATAGTGAAGTCATGACATGCAATGGAGATGGCGGCACATGGATCTTGTCCACATATATCTGGCATTTATGGCACTTCCGGGAATAACTGATACAATCTCTTTCCATTGTCAACCAATAATACCCTGCCCTCATAATCTACTTAGCAAGCATGTGACCATTAGCATGAGTGCCACATATCCCTTCATGGACCTCTTCTATAATTCTCCGAACTTCGGTAGATCCGACACATCTCAATAAGACTTGGTCTTTTCCTTTCTTGTAGAGAATCTCACTGTCTAGAACAAAAGCCATTGCTAGCCTTCTCAGAGTCTTCTTGTCAATTTCTGTTGCCTGTTCTGGATACCGTTAACACTTGATGTATTGTAAGATGTCATTATACCAAGGGATCCATCTACTTCTTCTTCAATACTCAGACAATGGGCAGGAGACTCATATATACTCATCTTTATTGGCACAACTTCAGCCCTTTCATTCACTTTAAACATTGATGACAAAGTAGTCAGAGCATCTGCTATTCGATTTTCTTCTCGATGGAAGTAATTGAAATTCACTTCTTCAAATTCCTCCAATAAACTCAGTATGAGTTCTCGATATCGGATTAGCTTTATATCTCGGGTTTCCCATTTTCCCCGTAACTGGTATATCACTAGGACTGAGTCTCCGAAAACTTCCAATACTTTGATCTTTTTTTCCATTGTAGCACGAAGGCCTATAGTACACGCTTCATACTCGGCATTATTGTTTGTACAATCAAAATCCAATATAGCAGTGAAAGGATAATAATCTTCTTCTAGGGATATGAGGACTGCATCGATTCCGTGCCATATGGCATTAGATGTGCCATCAAAGTACATTTTCCATACTTTCTTCTTTAGGGGAATCTCATCTGCTTGCGAAACATATATCAAGTCTTCATCCGGGAAGTCAAAGTTCAACGGCTCATAATCTTTCACTACCCAACTTGCTAAAAATTCAGCTACTGCACTGCCCTTGATAGCTTTCTGACTTACATATACAATATCGCATTCTAACAATAAAACCTGCCATCTTGCTATTCTCCCTGATAAAGAAAGTGCTTCAACATGTACTTGATTGGATCTAGCTTGGCAATCAACCACGTTGTATGGTACAACATGTATTGTCTGAGTCTTCGAGCAGTCCAAGCTAAGGCACAACACAACTTTTCTACGATGAATATTTCAACTCATAATCTGTGAACTTCTTACTAAGGTAATAAACTGCTTGTTCTTTCTTTCCAGTCTCATCAAGCTGCCCCAAAACACAAGCCATGGATCTCTCAAATACTGATAAATACAATATCATTGGTTTATCCGGAACAGGTGGCATTAATATTGGTGGGTTGGATAGATAATGTTTAACCTTTTCAAATGCAATCTGACAACCTTCATCCCATTCTCCTGGATCACATTTTCGAAGTAACTTAAATATTGGATCACATTTTTTGGTTAACTGAGAAATAAACCGAAGCAATGTAATTCAATATCCCCAGAAAGCCTCTTATTTCCTTTTGAGTATGAGGTGGTGGAAAATTTTGAATGGCCTTCACTTTATCCGGGTCAATCTCAATTCCCATTTTGCTAACGACAAAACCCAGCAATTTTCCCGAGGTGACTCCAAAAGTGCATTTTGTCGGATTTAGCTTCAGTCGAAACTTTCTTATTCGTTCGAAGAGCTTCTTAAGATTCACAATATGCTCCTTTTCTCATGATTTTGCAATCATATCATCAACATAGACCTCAATTCCTTTATGCATCATATCATGAAACAAGGTCACCATGGCTCTCTGATATGTTGCCCCAGCATTCTTTAACCCAAACGGCATTACCTTGTAGCATAATGTTCCCCATATGTGACAAATATGGTTTTCTCCATATCTTTTGGTGCCATCTTAATCTGATTATATCCCGAGAATCTGTCCATGAAAGAAAATAAAGAACTCTTCGCTGTATTATCCACTAGAGTATCGATATGGGGCAAAGGGAAATTATCTTTAGGGCTGGCCTTATTCAAATCTCTGTAATCAACACACATCCACAGCTTGCCATCCTTTTTTGGTACTGGAACAACATTTGCCACCCATTCTGGATATTTTGCCACCTCTAAGAATCCAGCATCAAATTGCTTCTTCACTTCTTCTTTTATCTTTAACAGCATGTCCGGCCTCATTCTTCTCAACTTTTGCTGAATTGGCTTGTATTCTGGCCTTAAAAGGAAGCTTATGAACCACAATATCCGGATCCAACCCTGGCATGTCTTGGTAAGACCATGCAAATACATCCACATATTCTTGGAGCAAGGCTATCAATTCACCGTTTATTGATGATGACAATGAAGTCCCGATTTTGACTTCCTTTATCTCTTCATCATTTCCCAGATTTGTCATTTCCAATAGTTCCTTATGAGGAAGTACTTGTTTCTCCTCTTGTTCTATTTTCCTTAATAGATCCGGAGGTAGACCATAATCCTCAGTATCTTCGTTAGCCTCAAAATCACCTGTGCAAATGGATTTTTCAAAATCAATTTCAGAATTACTGACAGGAAGGTCCTCATATTCCGCATCCGTACACCTGTAAATAGTTGGAGAAGAAACAATATAGGAAAATATATATAATGAAAACAAAATAAATAGCAAAAATGAAAGAATATGGACACATCAATATGAATAAAATACATCGTGCTTGTTATTTATTGAATGAAAATGTTTAAACAAAAAGCCCATTACAGAAAAAAAAAAAACTCTTAATATCTCTAGGTAAAGATAATTAAGATTGTTTTTTAAAGTATTACTTTGGAATAGACTTAAAAACTATGTGCAACTCAGTCGCACTCCAATTGGTCAGTCTATATCCTGGTGGACAAGGTCGTACCATCCAGTTCGCATTGTCACTTTCCATCCCTTCTTTCCCAGTCATGCAAATCATTATATCCTAAATTAGCCCACCCTTATTCACATGGAACTTTTCAAAAGCTTGCTTGATCATTATGAGTACATCCTCTGAATTCTTTTCTCCAAATAGAAAACCAGCAGAGTGAAAGTTGTGAAGGATTGGTGGGAAAGTCATGGATTCCCATTTAATATTCATACCAGTGAGACAGGCCATCCTCCTTTGTCAGTTCCTTTCAACTGGTTTCCTCTTCTCATGGGCCTTCGAAAGATACCCTAAGCCAAATCGATCTTTCTTTCCCACTACTTCCATTGCTCGAGCCATCCCTTGAAGATATTTTCCAAGACCTTTTCCAGCCCTGCAGCCCTTTCCCACTGTAGTTCTTACTCTCAGCCTTGTGTTCTTGGACAACCTTGGTTTTGGAATTTTTCGTCCTTTAGCGACGAAAACCGTATTTACGAATTGTAAAGATCGAAAGGAATATTCTATGGCATCTTCATTGGGTTCAACATAAGGAGATTCAGTAGATGCAGAGGCTATTATGTCCTTTTCTCTTGATACAGTGACCAAACGTCCCTCAATCACAAATTTTATCTTTCGGTGGAGAGATGAGGGTACAGCCCCTGCTGAATGTATCCACGGCCTTCGCAACAAGCAATTATAGGACGGATTAATATCCATGACCTGAAAGTTCACCGTATAGGTGCATGGGCCTATCTCCAGAGGAATCTTAATAGTTTCCATTACCTCTCTCCTGGTACCATCAAAAGCTCTGACTACTATGCAACTCGGCAACATATAAGAAATATCAATTGGCAACTTAGACAGGGTTGCCAGGGGCATTACATTTAATGAAGAACCATTATCCAGAAGCACCCTTAGTAGTATATGCCCCTTGTAGGTGGTTGTTATGTGAAGAGTCTTTGTGGACCCAATACCATTTGGTGGTATTTCATCATAACTGAAATATATATGATCGTCTGCAGTAATGTTTCCCACCAGCCTATCTAATTTTTCTATTGATATATTGTTAGCCACATATGCTTGATTCGACACTCTCAATAGGGCATTTCTGTGTGGCTCCGAGTTTAATAGCAAAGTTAAGATGGAGATTTTTGCTGGCTGACGCTGCAATTGCTCAACCACACTATACTCACTATGCTTTATGAATTTTAAGAACTCGCAGGCCTTCTTCTCATTCACCGGCTTTTTTATCTTGTTAACTGGGACTGACCCTTTCTCTTCTTCTTTTGACAAATCCATCTCAATATGGATTGGTTCAGCAGCTTTCTTCCCTTTGTCCATTCCTCCATCCTTTCTTGTTGATCCCTGTTCAACAACCTCAGGGGCATAACACCTTCCATGTGTTAAGTGCCCCACACCTGTAATATCTTGCTGACTTGAAGTCCCGGGCATAACCATACTGCAGTCATATTTCCATGGTGCAGTTTTATTTTTCTTTATAAAAGGAATAAGGCAAATCTATGATTAGCTTAGGCGTAATTTCCTCAACAACCGGAGTAGTCTTCTCTGGTTCATTGTAATAGATCAAAGGTCTTCCTATTCCATAGCCAGTCGCATTCTTAATAACCTCTACTTCATCCTTTATTTCTTCATAAAATTGTGCTTCCCCCTTATCCATCATCTTTTGGACTTTAGCTAAAAAGTTCGCGCATTCCTGTATGATATGACCTTTACATCCATGGAAAGGGCACCAAACCTCCACCCTGTTTGCAACCATTTTTAAACTGTCACCATCCTCCACCATTCCCGCTTTTACCATTTCGACCCACACTTTTATCATTAGGATCTTGACTTCACTGACATATCTTTTCAGCCTTCTTTCTTCCCCTGTCAATACTGCATTTACCATGTTCTCAGCATGATCGGGTAATGGATTTCTTGCTATATTCGGCCCATTCCTTGTCCCGAACTTCACCACCCCAGTATTAATCAAACTTTGGACTTTCTTCTTAAAGGCAATACAGTTCTTAGTTGAATGCCCCTGGATCCCTGCATGATATGCGCAGCTAACATTTGCATTGTACCATCTTGGATATGGTGGTGTCAGAGGTTTAAGGTATACAGGTGTAATAAGTTGACTCTGCAACAGTTTAGGATATAGCTCACCATAGGTGGTAGGAATCGGATCAAATTGGGGTTTCTGATCATTCCTTGGTGAACGTTGATCATTGCGTCCAGCACCTTGGGTGTTTGGGGCAGTGTTTCGGGGAAGATTTATCTGTGGGGATATGCCAGTTGGAAAAAGCTGTTGTGGTATGTTGGTATAGGGAAATGGATTTTGGGTAAGATGGTTCACATTGGGATTGTAAGGATTATACCTCGGATAAGGTGTGTAGGGTGTAAGAGGTGCATAAGATGTAAGAGGAGTATAGGGCCTGGAAGGTGTGTATGGTATAAGAGGTGCATAGGGGTATTGATTGAAGCTAACTGCATGTGTCTCCTTCTTCTTCTTTACAGGAAAAACCCTCTTCGGGGTAGCAGACTCACCCCCTTCCATTTTCCCATTCTTAATGGCTGACTCTATCATCACCATATCTGCAAAGTCCTTGGTGGCAGTCCCCACCAATTTATCATAATAAGGTGCTTTCAGGGTATTGATGAAAAGCACTGTAGTTTCCTTGTTGGTCAAAGGAGGTTGTACTTGTGTATCCAGGTCTCTCCATCTTTAAGAATATTCTTAAATCTTTCAGTAGCTTTCTTTTCCATGTTTTGCAGAGTTAGACGGTCAGGCACCATGTCCGTCACATGCTTGTATTGTTCCATGAAAGCTTTGGCTAGATCCATCCAGTAACGGATCTTAGTACGAGTAAGCTGGTTATACCACCAAGTTGCGGACCCTATCAAGCTATCTTGAAAATAGTGGATAAGAAATTTTTCATCTTCATCATGTCCGGTCATCTTTCGGAAGTACATGGTCAGATGTGCTGATGGGTTAGTAGTTCCGTTATATTTAATTAAAGTCTGGTACTTTGAACTTTGGAGGAATCACCAGACCTTGCACTAAACTCATCTGTTTGGCATCCAGACTGCCAAATAGCTTCGCCCCTTCGACTGCCCTCAATCTTTCCTCCAATAGCTGATATTTTTTTCTGGGATTCTGCCGTTTCAACCCTCTTCAGCTTAGTCATCTTTGCCCTTTCCTTTTCAGCCAATTCCTCAAAGTCTGGAATGTCCACATCAATTGGATCAACCCCAATATTACCCTTTTTAGGACCAAAATTCTGTGCTTCAGCCGCTGGTTGGATGTAAACATAGGATGTTGCCCCAATTGGAAGTTCATTTCCCACATGCTGGGATGTTTGGCCATTCTGCTGTACCACCTCTGGTCGGCCTTCCTGGTTTACTGCCCCCATTCCTGTAATTGAATTTTCCCCTGGCCATTTCTGCCTCATCATGGTATTCATCATCTCCATGAGTTTGGTCATTTGTTCCCGTGACTCCTCCTGAGATTTAGCCAACTGTTCTTGCAGTTCCCTTTGAGATCTTTCCATCCTTTCAATTCTAGCAAGCTGATCATTCTCCATAGCTCTGGCTTGAGATCGAGTATTGAAGGGTGTCAAAAATCTGATTCTTTCTAAGTGCGACCAATTGTACCTTTAGTTTAAAAACCATGAATTAGAAATTATTGACACATTTTTTATTATATTTTATAAAAATGAATGAATGAATAAGTGACTAAATGTTAATGAATGAACAAATAAGTAAATGACTAAGTGTATGAATATGAATGAATAATTATAAAGAATAAATGAATGGACAAATAAATAAATGACTAAGTGTATGAATAATTTATAAAGAATAAATGAATGAATGAATATAAATAAATGAATGAACAAACAAAATAAATGAATGATGAATGCATTTAAAAGTATTGGGCCCGGGATAATTCCAACCAAATGGTCTTTCATTGATTTCCTGGAGCTAAATACATCAAGGATAAAAGATCACTCCTTAAGATAATCTGATAATTTATCTATCCTAATTCAAAATGTTATTGCAAAACATTGGTCCTATAGTAACTCCCTCGGATCTTAGACCTTTTTTACTGTCCTCTTTTGATTGCCTTGCTCTTCAATCTGACCCCTATTTGTTCACGGCCTTTTGACATGTCAGCAGAAGCATCACCGTGTAAGCTTTCCTTAGCTTGTTTCTCCAGTTGATTGGCTCGGGCTTCCTCATGCTTTGCTCTCTCTCTCTCTCTCCAATAGTTCTTCTCCTTCTTGAGGTTTTTGACCTCTTGCTCCCATTCCCCGGAAGTCTTGAGGGTCCCCTCAAATCTGAGCTCGAAGCGGTACCTCTTGTTCTCCAAGTGTAATTCCTGAAGATCGCTCTTAGCAGTGTCCCTTTGTCTCTTGATCTTTTCCTTTTCTCTTTCTCGAGCTGATTCCCTATTTTTCATGTCCTCAAGCTCTTCTTGTAGCCGGGCAATCTCTTTGCTCATTTGGGCCTTTTCTTTTTCGAATTTTGCCCTTACAATTTCTAACTCTGATAACGCTTAGGTGGTGGACTCATGAACTGGACCTCTTTTCCATCTGATGTTAACAGCCTATCATTAACCCTCAATTCCCACCATACCAGGTAATCAAGTGTGACGATGTCGTCATATCTAGCTACCTCCACCCAATGAGTTTCCTTCCATGCTACTACAATCCCATGTACCTTTCCCGAGTATCCATCTTCTCCATAAGCAAATTCCAAATCACTAAGGTCATGGGTTGTAGGAGTAAACTGACGGGATTTCGATTGTTTTAGTACCAGCAGTGGTGCATAGCTCACTCCTCCCCATACTCCCAATAATGGAACAGAAGCTTTATCTCCGCACTTGTACAACGTCGGCATAGGAGCTATCCATGGAACTCTCCAAATTATCATCTCAGCCCTGATATCTCGGAATATGTTGATCCATTGTTCCTCAGTCTTATTTTCAAGCCAATCCCTCTTAAGAAATTCACCAATTGGTGCAAAAGACTTCCAATACGAGCTAAGAGGAAAATTCTCCTGTTCGCAAAAATGGCTCTGAACCCATATGTAAAGAAGTTGTATACAACCTATAAAACGCCCTTTTCCTTCCCATCTACAGAAATTTAGAGATCGAATTGTTTCTGCTATAATTGTCGGGGCTGGGTTTATCCTCTACTCAAGCCTCTCAAAAACATCAAATACCGCCACATCCACATACCCTAATGTCTTTGGAAAGATAACTAAACCATAGATAGCCAAAGCAAAAATATTCCTAACTGTCTCCTTACTTGAATGGATGTGGATTAAAGTCCGTAAAATATCCCATGATATACAGTAGCTTACCCCTTTTCGGACAACATGGCTTTCGACCCAATTTCTTTCCACTCCCAGAATCTTAGACACCTTTTTCTTGAAACCCGGCGTCTTTGTATCCTTCAAATAAATACGGTCGGGAATAATGTTCTCAATATGCAGCAAGGTCGAATATTCCTCTATGGTTGGAGTCATATCCTCTCGGTTGAAAGTAAAACACCGATAAGCGGGATTCCAGAATTGCACCACAGCCCGGATCACCTCATCACTGACCTTAACCTGAACTAACAGTGCTATGTCCCCATAAGTTTGAGTGAAGGCTTGTTTTTCTGATATGTTCCATTGATTCCATATATCCATCAATTCCCAGAGATCATATTGCCTAATATTAAGATCAACCTCGGCTGGCAATACTGACACAAATCCTATTTTCAAACAATCCCCATTATCCTACTGGCCTTTCTCGGACTGTTTCTTAACCTCTAAATGCTTCTCGACCACTGAGACATTCTGAACCTCCATGGAAGCCCTTTTGGTTGAATATTATCCCGAGACCAATAACCTTCCATGTGCAAAAATGATGACAGGAATGCAAAAAAAAAAAAAAAAAAAAAAAAAGAAACAACAACAAAAAGAAAATGAATTAGCAACGGGAATAAATTCGAATAATACAAAAAAAAACATATAATTCGAAACAATAATTATACCTGAGGATGCCAACAAAATTTTGGCATTTTAACACTTCTAGGATGACACACCAACACTTATTACGGGCATTGTGATGTACGTTCATCATTGTTAGATTTTCAAAAATAAACTTATTCGAAAAGTAGAATAGAAGGTAAAATGATTGGAAATATTCCTCCATTTGTTCTTAACTTCGGGATATCTAATTGGAAATCCGGCATGGCTTCGCCTAGGTTTACTATATGAATGTGAATTAGTTCTAAAAGCCCCAAATTGTTCCTCACTGTCACCGGTGAAGGCTAGTAAGGCACCCCGATAAAAGCGGGTTCAATTCGTTAGAGTCTATTTCCCTAGCCCATGCGGATTGTTAATCACGAAGGCTTAGGTAATTTAGTACTCCGGAAGTGTTTCTCTAGCCATGCGGATTGTTAATCACGAAGGCTTAGTTACTTTGCTCCCACCTGAAAGGACGAAACCCGGGTATAAGGCTCATGATATGCAAATGCACGTGTAGTGTGTGAGGAGAAATAACAAACCTTTCACCACCTATTCTACATCCCTTATTCTAAATTCCCCAACAACATTAAACAACATAAGTCATCAATTAATCAATAAATGAATATATGCACCAAAATAACCAGAGAACAATTATAATATGTATGCACATGAATATGGACATATTTAGAAACATTTTATTATTTATGAAATTATCCTTATTTTTAAAAAAAATATGGGAATCAAAATTAAATACCAATTAAACCAACAAAATTGAGACTTTGATAACACACGACTAATTCTAGGCCTGACTCTCTAATAGTCCCCAGTGGAGTCGGCAAGCTGTCGCAACCTAAAAAATAACAAGTCTCATCGCAAGACTTATTATTCGTTAAGCGTGACATAAAAAAACTGGGAAAATTCGACTTAATTCCTCTAGAAAAACGAAGGTTTTGAAAATAACCTTGAAAAAGACATGGAGTCGCCACCAATCTCTTTTTGCTAGGTGTGATTGACCACCTATTAAAACCAGTCTTATAAAACATTTTAAAATTAATTAAAACATTTTTTAAAACCAATTTCAAGTTTGCGTTTTAAACCAGAGAAATCAAAGAAGCGGGTTTGGGACTCGGTTACATGTGGGGAAGGATTAGCACCCCACAACGCCTGTATAAAATGGTACCTTATTAATCGTGTGTTATCTCAAGTATCGGTAAAAAGTTAATTTTTAATTTAGTATTTCAAGTTAATTCCCAATTTAAAGAAAAATAATTCCATTTTTTTATTGAAAATGATCCGGAATTTATTAATTCAAATTTTTCCTATATTCCCCAACAAACGTGGCAAAATATAAATTTTTTTATTAGTTTGGAAATTTTTTGAATCGTTCTCGTTTTAAAGAAGATATTCCATTATTAATGATAATTGATGATATCCTTCCCAGCAAACCCGGCAGAGAACTAATGAATTATTTTAACTCAGGAATATCTTTATTTTATTGAAAATTATTATCTTATTTTAAAACACATTTTAAAAAATATGAATATGAAAATGTGTGACATAATAAAGATGACATGAAATAATCTAAATGAAATGATATGACCTAAGTGTCATAATATATTCTAGATGAAATGAAGATAACCTAAGTGATATAAGATATTCTAAATGAGATGCAATATCCTAAATATCATGATATATTCTAAATGAAATGAAATAATTTAAATGACATGATATTCTAAATGAAATATCCTAAATAAAATGAAATGTCCTAAGTAACATAATATAGTCTATATGAAATGAAATGACCTAGACTATATGGAAAAATCAAATGATATGGCATATTTTAAATGACATGGCATATTTTAAAAATATAATCTAAATGACATGAAATGACATAAAACATAAAATAATGCTAACATACAATATGCATGAAAATAAAAATAATAATGCATGAACATATTATATGCTAAATGATGTGACAAAAATAAATGACTAAATAAAAAGCATAGGATATCATGAAATATTCAAAACCATATAACAATTAATATAATATCAAAATTTTAAATTACAGATAATAACACCATCATGGAAATTAACATACTAAAAATCACATATTATATAGTATGCATGAATATGGAAAATACAATGCATGAGAATGTATTTTTTCCTTTAATTAAGAAAATCCGTATATCTAAAAAGATATCCGGATACCTTAGAAAAATATATCGAATTAAATATTCTAAAACCAAAATACTTTGTGATTGTTTGAAAACAATTTTGAAAAGCTTAGATTATAAATAAAACTTAGCTAAACCCTTTTTAAATGGCTCTAATTTCCTAAGTTTAAAATCCCGGAGTTGACCACCCTTAACCCGAGATTTAAAAAATTATTTTTAGAGTTTAAAAAGGCTTAGAAACTATCCTAAAACAGTAGCTAAACTTCCTAATCAGCCCCCTCTAATTAACTTAACCAAAACAGAAAAATGATTTTCCTTCAAATTCAATTCTGACTCCACTGTCCAGTTTTAAAGCAAATTTTTTTACCATATTTTTAAAAATTCAAAAAAATCTAAAACAAATACTGGAGACTCAGGACTTGTAAAAATACTTGGGAAAAAATCGGCATAATTTTCTAATTAAAGATGACTACCCAAAAAAATTGAGAATGTATGAGTACTAGGTGAAAAAAATTGTTTTGCCAAAACACATTTTTTTGCCTTTGATAAAATCATTTAAAAATCAAAGTAAAAATGTTAGAGACTCTCCTAAGGACTCACAAACAGTAGCTTACACTTTTGAAAAGTTAGTTAAAAATTGGCTAAGTAAAAAAAAATCACAAAGGTAGAATAATCAATTTGACAACTCTTTAATTTCCCACAAGTATACTCAAAATGAGCATGACTTTGAACCATTGATTGGCCTAAGTCATAAATCATGTGGCATGATATGAAATGCATGAAAATACAGCAAATATGATGTATGAAATGCATGATTTAAGACCTAAATGACATGAAAAATGCATGGCATAGAGAATATGACCTAGACCTAAATGAACTTGCATGGCATTTAATGCAACCTAGGTCTAAAATGCATGAATATGCATGGCAAAGCAAGCCAAACCTAAACCTAAAGAATGCATGGCAATAACACAAACATATAGCATGCTTAAATAAAATACACAACCAAATATCATGAAAATGCAAACCTATCAACTAGCATGATGAAAATGCACATACAAAGCATACAACATGAGGGGTGGCAGAATGGTCCTATACTTTAAAATGAGCATGGCATTTTCACAAACACATGATATACTAACATGCAAGATTAAAGAATAATACTCAAATCATGCAAATATAAAGTAAAGGCATGAAAACCAATAGGCATTTTCACAAACACATGGATTAACAAAATGTAAAACATAAACAAACTTAAACATTTTGAAAACAGAAAAATCAAAAATGCAAGACAAGTAAAATAAACATGATAACAAGATAATAGACTCAAAAATGGGAACAAGCAAGCAACTAAATCAAAACAAGCTTCATGTTTATGTATTTGAAGAAGATTTAAAGGATCAAAACTTGTTAAATATCATGAATAATATGAAATAAAAATGCAAACAGCAACTATATAAAAAACAAGGGCCATTCGGCCACCTCTTAAAACAAGAAAAAAAATTTCCAAAGCCCTTTTTTTAAAAAGAAAGTAACAAGAAGAAACTTGAAGAAGAAAATTAAAAACACTTATTTTAAAAGGAAAATCAAAAGAAACTCACCAAAATAGCAATCAAAACAGCAAATCAAGAATAGAAAATCAAGGAAAGTGCAAGAGTATGGTGCTTAAAGCAACCTCTAGAAGCTATATTGCAAGCTTTTTCTCTTCTAACTTTCTTTTCTTTTCTAAACTTTTCTTTTTTGCCTTTAAAAAATGGAGAGAAAATCAGCCAAACAAGAGTGTGAATAGAGTGAAAATGAAAGAGAGAGCCCTCCCCCCTAGTAGTGGCCGGTTGGCCCTTGGAAGAACCTAGGAAGTTCTAGATTTTTTTCAACAAATTTCATCCAATAGCCTTCAATCAAAGATGCCTTCTATGAGGGATTCTCACCCTTAGATTAGAATCATCAGCCCTTGAATTATGATGTCATAATATCTTCTCTCTCCAACCATTGGTCCATATGTTGTAAATTCAAAGGCTTGATCACAAAAAAAACTACCTTTCTCTTCATTGATGGCCTTTTGATAAAAAATCAGAAAATATCTGCCCACCATTGGGCCTTGGCCGGCTGACCCCTCATCTTCCAGCCTATGCTTCATTTTTTTTAAAGGCAAGAAAAGCCCTTTTCAATTTCTTGGGTAAAATGACCTTTTTGCCACCCGCACATAAATAAATAGCAAACAGACTCTAAATTCAATTTTTTTTTTCAATACTTCCAAAATAATAAAAAATTGAATTCTGAAGGTTTTCAAAATTTCCCGAGCCCATTTGCTATTTATTTGGGTTTTTTCTTCCAAAATTGCCTTTTTGTGCTCCCAAACTTTACCATCTTTTAAACGAGCTCCAAATCCAGATTTTTCTTCACCAATATCTTTCAAATAATTTAAAAGTATGATCTGGAAGTTTTCATAATTTTGGAACTCATTTGGTATTTTTTCGAGATTTATCTGCTTGAATTTCTACATAGTGGGCCTGGGATTTGGCCATTTTGCAAACGAACTCCAAATCTGGATTTTCTTTCACCAATCTCTTCCAAATAATTTAAGAATGAGATCTGCAAATTTTCAGAATTTTTGGAGCTCATTTACTATTTTTCTGGGATTTATCTTCTTGAATTTGTGCATAGAGGACCCAGGATTTGGCCAATTTGCAAACGAACTCCGAATCCAAATTTTCTTTGCCAATCTCTTCGAAATGATTTAAGAATGAGATCTGCAATTTTTTAGAATTTTTGGAGTTCATTTGCTATTTTTCCCAAATTTTCCAATTTTGCCATTTTGCTTTTGAAACCCAGTTTTGCTCAAAACAAGTCCGATTTTCAAATTTTCTTCAAACTGAGCCTTGGGATATCCTTGTTTAATCACTCCTCATCAATTTGGGGCTTTCGTCTTATCGAATCGGGCAATTTCTGTAATTCTTCCAAATTTGACTGAAATCCACCAAAAAACGTAATTCTCGATTTTATTCCAAATTGACTTTTCTTTCAGTTTTTCTCTCAAGTAGCTTCTCCATTACCCGTAGTCAGTGCTTATCTTTCATTTGGAACCTTCAATTTTGATCAATTTGATCGTTTAAGCACTTTTCTCCAAATTTCCCGAACTAGGATTTCTTTTCTACTGAATCTCCGTAACCCAACTTTCGAACTCCATATCTTTCGATGTAGAGCTCGGATTATCAAAATTATTTCACCATTTTTCAATTGAACTTCAAATCTTGATTCTGAAAGTGGGTTGACTTTTTCATTAGTTGACTTTTTAGGGTTGACTTTTTCAAGTTTGACTTTTGTGCTCGCCTTCTTAGACTAAGTCTCGGAGTACCACCTGCAGGATGAAAAAAATCTTTTTACATTCTGAAACATCAATTTAGGAGGAAAACATACATGTTTTAGTGGTCTGGACAAATTTGGTGTCTACAGACCTTATTCCCCCTTTTAGAGTTGAGCAAGGGACTTTATTGTTGTTTCTTTTTACTTAAGGGCCGACGTCCCAATAGCCGTATGGACTTTACTCCCTCCTTCAAGGTTGAGCAAGAATATTTGCTCAAACCGTTGTCGCACTTTCTTCTTTTCTTCCGCCAATAATAGCGTGTGAGGTGTGAATTTTGTTGCAACATTGTTCTATATTTCTTATGGAGGACGGTGGCGTTCGTGGTGTGTTCTTAACTTTTTCTGGTAGTCGTGTTTGTTTCTTGTTGCCTTAGTTACTTGGTTGAATGTTGATCACATGAGCGGGGGTTGGCGACTACTTTTTGTGCTTTTTAGCTTCTTATGGAGGAGCTTACTCTTCCATTTGAGACATTGGGTGAAGTTGTCTTAATGCTTTACCCAAGTCTTGTTTGTTCCATATACACCACGTTGGGAGCTTTGTCAAAGAGGTTTTTTTGTCATGTGAGGTTCGGCTACTTCTTGTGTTTCTTGGAGCTATGGTCCAGCTTTCTTCTCATGTTTGATTTTGTTGTATTCCATTCACATCGAGAGGCTAGTGGCGTTCTCTTCTCCTTCCTTTTGTGAATGGAGAAAGTCGAGTTCAACTTCATTGTTTTTGTGCATGTTCGCTGCTCTTCATAAGTTATGAAATTCATGTTTGTGATTTTGAAGACTCCTTTCGTCGCTTGATTAGTTTGTCGTTCACACGAGGCCTTATGTGTGAATTAGGCCCTTATGTGCAAAGGGGAGTGGCCTTTGTGCCATGTCACGGACGTTCTTGTGGACTTGCGCATATAATGCGCGCACTTGCTTGAGGTGTCATGAATAGTGTTTGACTGAGCTTGCATTTGCTTGGTCTATCACTACCGTGCGGATGTGCTTGGTGTTGAGCGGACTTTGTAGAGATCAAGTGGTTATATACGATATTTTCTCTCTCGATGATGATGATGTTAGCACATACTTTCAAGACCCGAGGTCTTGAGGATAGCCGACCGTGGATTCCAAGGACACAAGGGTGGCCAGCCATGTTGTGTCTTTCTCCTTTAGTCCTTAAGTGTCTAGGGCAAGTGGAGCTCACTTGCTTGTTTACTCAAGGCGGGGACATGTTTGGTTGATGTGACTAGTTGTTGTTCTTTTGTCTCCATTTGACTTTTTGGTCTTTTGTTTTCCCTCCCATTTGGATGAGCACTTCAAAAATTTCCCCCTTTTCTTTCTTTTGCATTTGCCTTTATAAAGGGCTTTAGTTTGTTCATCTTTCTCATTTATGAGCATTCAAAGCAAAGTGTAGAGAGAAGTTAGTGAGAGAAAGGATTTATGCCTACTAGAGGGACCACTTGTTGGCTTTTTTGGACCACTAATTTTGGGGTGAGGAAGAAACTTTTTGTTGACATCGGGGGAGAAGAACGTGAAGCTCTTCGACTTCGGGTTGCCACGTAAGCCTCTCGATTCTTTCTTTTGTATTTGCTCTCCTTCTCATGTGTATTACCATCACCCTTATGTGTTTTATCATCGTCCTTATGTGTTTGGCCATCATCCTTATGTGCTTGGCCATCACCCTTATGTGTTTGATGTCTTTAGTCATGCTTCTACATATGTTGGCGACTTTTGACATGTATTCTTATGTGTTGACAAATTTTGGCATGCTTCCTCATGTGTTTGTCTTTTTTTTCCATGCCTCCTTATGTTGCATTTGCGTGCATTTCATGGCCTTTGGCATGTCTCTTCATGTGTTTTGATGTTGTTACCATGCTTCCTCATGTGTTTGACATTTTCGGCCATGCTCCCTTATGTGTTACTTCCTTGCTTTTTATGTCTTTTGGCATGTCTCCTCATGTGTTTTGGTGTTATTACCATGTTTCTTTATGTGATTGATGTTGTTTTCCATAATTCCTCATGTGTTTGATGATGATTTTCTAGCTCCCTTATGTGTTCGGCTATTGCCCTTTAGTCATGCTTCCTTTTTCGCGATGGCCTTATCTCATCCGGTAGGTCACCTTTTGTGGTGGCCTTGTAATTTTTGAGTGTTTTAAGCATCTCCTCTAGTGCTTGGGAGTTACCTCTAGTGTTTGGGCATTCTTTGTATGACTTCTGGTTTCCAATGTGAGGCCATCATGTTTGTTGATGTATGGGGCATTTTGGTTATAGTGAATGACATAAGGGAGTTGCTATTTAACCCAAGGGATCTTCCCATCATCTTAGTTTTCATATGGAGTCATTATGCTAGTTCACCTAAGGGTCTATGTGAAGGGAGCATATGTCATTGCTTGTTTTTGAGGGAGACGGACCTTCTTACACGAGGGATACACTAATTCACATGAAGGTGGTCTTTGAGAGTTTCACTTCTTCATGGATCATGTAGATTGTGCCATCCTTGTGTGTTTTACTTGTGTCAAGTGTTGTTGTGAGGCACATGAGGGTGGATGTGTTGATTGTGAATGCTTCTCTTCTTGACTTGTTTTGTTTGTGCCACATGAGGGAGCACGTGTTTTTACTTGCCGACCTTGTGTAACACTTTTCTCTTGTTTCTTTCAGATTGTAGCTAGCGTTTCTGCTTGCATTTGGCCGTCTCGTAGTGTTCTTCCAATACTTGGTAAGTTTTGTTCTTCCTTTGACGTTTTGGATACATTGTGTTAACGTGTCATGCTCCCTTTAGTGTACTCACTTTGTCTTTGGCTTGTAGATTGGCGTGGTGGCTCATTGCTTTATTTTTAAACCTCCTTTGTAGTTCAAACCTAGTGAGTCTGATGTCTTCCTCGAGTTCTAGTAGTAGTAGCTATAGCTCATCGGACAACAATTCTAGTTCCTCAACGCATTCTTCCTCTTCGTCATCAGAGAGTGGTCATGACGGTGTGAGAGTAGTTGACGATGTTGGTATCAGACAATAGGGGGCAGAAGTTGAGATTCTTGCCCTCGATCATGTTCATCTTTTGGTCATGGCCCTTCCATCCATGTCAGGCCGATCCGTTGTGACTGCTCGTCGTAGTGAATCATCTAGGGAGCGTGTCCCCTAGAGTATGTCCTCAATGGAGTCTTCTACTTTGGAGGATGTAGGAGATGGGTTAGGCTTTTCTAGCCTTAATGTTGAGTCCCTTTCTCAGTTAAAGTTGTCGGTGTCCGCTCTTTCTAGTGAGCATAGGTCATGGGGTTTGCCAGACATTTGTCTCAGTTCACTTCCCCCCTACGTGGCTTCCTAGGATCAATAGTATCTTCAACTTTCCCTCTTCTTATAGACTTAGGTGTCCAAGTGATACAAAGACTGTCTCTTAAAGCCCTTACGTGAACCACCTCTTTGTCTACGTGGACACACTAAAAGTCGGGCTTAGATTTCCTCTTCACCTTTTTGTTGTAGATCTCCTCAACTCCTACAATATCACTATTAGCCAACTTCCTCCTAACTCTTGGAGGATAGTGATTGCCTTCCTCATCTTGTGCAAGATAGAGGACGTAAGCCCTAGTATTAACCTCTTTAAAGAGTTCTTCATGATCAAAGTAAATAGGGAGAGAGAGTTTGTCGCCTTCTATTCTCATCCGGGGATGAAGTTGTTTGGAAACTTCATCACTTCATGGAAGAAGTAGAAGCATGGCTTATTCGCCATTCCTTCCCCTGTTGATATGAGGGCTTGGCCCATTCGGACAACTTGGGGAGATTATAGGAGCATAGGTGTTGCATCCTTGTCTGTTATCGAAAAGAGGGACTTTGAGAAGTTGAATAGATATAGAAGGTTAGACATAAGGAGGATTGTGTCCGAGAGCTTTGTGAAGGCTTTGGCGGCCGGCGAAAACCTAGGTAGTGACATTTATCTTTCACGCTTTTTGCCTTGGTTTCATTTGATGTCCTCTAGTTACTAACCTTTGTCGATCATCTTTGTTTCTTAGATATGTCAGCCTTTGATGAAGGCTTGCTCTTTGAGGCCTTGTTCGATATTGAAGAGCGACCAAAGGAGGCGCCTACTCAGATGGGCGCACCTCCTCCTCCTGTTGTGGTTTCGAGCAAGAAGAGGAAGATGGATGCACCTAAAGCTTATACACCCAGTTGTGCGTCTACTCCTCCTTCCACTCAGGAAGTGTCTTTCATGCTTGATCTTTTGTAGTTGTTTGCTCATTATTTTGATGTGCTTCCTTATGATGTTTTGCTCTTGTCTTTAGACTCGCAACCTCTTTGTCATTGAAAAGACGGGTGCAGACACCTAATTTTGTCCGGGCCCCCTAAATCGGGCAAATTCTCCTTTTCAACTCCCCGGAACGCAAGAAGACTTCCACCCTTCTGTAGAGGGGTCCCCAAGACTTTGTTCGGAGGTCAGCACAAAATGTCAACCCAAAAACGTCAACCACTGAAAAAGTCAACTCTTAGTCAAAATCAAGATTCGAAGTTGAATTGAACAATGGCGAAAGAATTTTGATGATCCGAGGTCTACAACGAAAGATATAGAGTTCGGAAGATGGGTTATGGAAATTCAGTGTAGGGGAAGACCTAGTCCGAGTAATTTGGGGAAAACTGCAAATATGACCAAATTCGATGAAATTGAAGCCCCCAATTGATAAAAGATGAATAAACAAAGATATCCCAAGTCCCAGTTTGAAATGGATCCCAAGAAAGAGCCGGTTGGAGCAAAAAGGGGAAAACAAGAAAATTCTCGAGTTTGAAAAACGGAAAACTAAATTGGAGGAGAATTTGATTGTAAAATTGGGCATTTTCGGACCAACTCAAATTCAATATATGATAAAGGAAGTAGAAAAAGAAAATCCAAAAATCAAACCTGTTTTGAGCAAAATCGAGGTTTCGGAGGTTAAAGGGCAATATCGAAAAATCCCAAAGAAAATTTCGGGAAAAATGACAAATTAGCTCGAAAAACTATAAAACCCTCCAGATCTAAGTTTTCTAATTTTTGGAAGAGATTGGAGAAAAAAAATCTGGAATCGGAGCTCATTTGAAAAATGGCAAAGTTCGGGTGCACTAACCCGAAATTCCAAAAGATAATTTCGGGAAAAATAGCAAACGGGCTCGAAAAATTATAAAAACCTCCAGATCTGAGTTTTATAATTTTTGGAAGATATTGGAGAAAGAAAATCCAGAATCGGAGCTCATTTGAAAAATGACAAAGTTCGGGTGCACTAACCCGAAATTTCAAAAGATAATTCCGGGAAAAATAGCAAACGAGCTCAGAAAATTATAAAAACTTCCAGATCTGAGTTTGATAATTTTTGGAAGCGATTGGTGAAGAAAAATCCGGAATTGGAGTTCATTTGAAAAAGGCTAAATTTGGGAGGCACTAAACCCAAACTTTAAAGATAAATCCGGGAAAAATAGAGAATGAGCTCGAAAAAATATGAAAACCTTTAGAACCAAGTTTTATATTGGATGGGATGAGTTGGAAAACACAAATCTGAAATTGGGGCCCATTTGCAATCAAATTAAGTTCAGGGGGCTAAAAGGTAATTTTACCAAAAAAATCGAAAAAGGCCAATTTGCAATTAAAGAAAATATGAAAGATGGAGGAAATTCTGGAATATTCCAGGTCTTGGCCGACCAGCATAGGGGAGAAGGGTGAGGACTTAATTAATTTAATCCAATAGTCACTATCAAGCTACAAGATGCCATTTTGATTGTCTTGCAAGTGATTCTCCCTCATCCAATAGCCTTGGTACTTTGTAGAAAAGATGAGTACATCCTTCAATGGCCAAGATCAACTTGCAATATGAAATTTTTATTGTCATGAAAATATCCTCATCCAATGGCTTAGATTGTTGGAAGAAAGATGAGCACAATTCATCCAATGGAGAAGCATGGGTCGGCCAAGCAAGAGCATGAAGGGGTGTCCTTGTTCCATCCAATGGCCTAGGAGCTTTGTAAAGGATGAGTACACCTTTTCAAGGGCCAAGATCAAATGGAAAGATGATATTTTTATTGTCATGAAAATATCCTAATCCAATGGCCTAGATTGTTGGAGAAAAAAGAGCACATTCTCATCCAAGGGTGGAGAGTCCAACCAGCCAAGCATGAATGAGAAGAAGGGAATGTTTTTTCTTCCTTAAGTTGGCTGGTCATTTGAAGAGGGAATTCAGTAGCTAATTTGGCAAGAAAAAGGTTCTTGGAAGAAATGAAGAATGAAGAAATTTTTTGAAGAGAAGCTAGCTTGAAAGAAAGCTTTGAAAGTAGCCATTGACACTTTTCTCTTGCATTTTTCTTTCCTTTCCATGTTTCTTATTTTCTTTTCCATGTTGGTTGTGGTAGGATAGCTTTCTTTGAAGGTTTAGGTTTCAAAAACAAATAAAAATAAAGAGGTTGAAAGGCTTCATGATCTTGATAAAGTCAAGTGATTATGGTTAGGGAAGGCTATGCCGAATGTAGCAACCATGGAGCTCACCTCTATTTTTCTATTTTACTTGATGTTTTTCTATTTATTTTCATATGTATTTTTGTTATATTATGTTGTTCATACCAAGTTTATTCCTGTCTTTCCATCTTGTGGCTATGTCATGTAGCATTTTTGCCATGTATCATACCTTGCATTTTAAGCATGTTTTGCATCATGATTAGACCATATATCATTCGGCCATTCTTGCATTTTTATCGTGTCATGCTTAGCATTTTTTCAATGCATCATACCTTGCATTTTAAGCATGCTTTGCATCATGCATTAGACCATATATCATTCGGCCATTCTTGCATTTTTACCTTGTCATGCTTAGCATTTTTGCCATGCATCATATCTTGCATCTTTAGCATGCTTTACAGTGTGTATAAGATCATGTATCATTCGGCCACGTCTTGCATCCATGTCATTTAGATTTAGGTCATTTTTATTATGCCATATCATTATGTCATGTCATTTAGCTAGGTCACATGACATATCATTCTCTACATCATTTAGGCATTAGGTCATATGCCATGTCTTTTTTTTTTGTCATTTAGCATGCTATGTTATTTTGGCTATGTCATTTAGAACCCAGGTCATGCATATGACATGCCACATATTTCATGCATTTAACTTGTTGTTTGATTCATGCATTCCATACATTCTCACTTGATTTTTGACTTAAGCCAATCAATGGCTCAAAGCCAAGCTCTCTTGAGCATGCTTGTGGAAGATTAATAGTTTCGATTGGGTATTCTGACTTTGTGGTTTTATTTCAGTACTCATTCATAGTCAAAATAATATGATTTTTTTACCACATTCATTGGTTATTTAGGGGATGTTATGGTATTTTTTTTCATAACTTTTGAAATTGTTTATCATAGCTGAAAAAATGCCTTTTGACGAAGCAGTTTTAACTCACTGTTTTGACTTTAGTAAAATTTCGGTCTAGGTTCCCTTGCTCCAAAAATTATGTTGATTTTTTACCATGTTATAGGTTTACCATAATTTTTTCAGAATTTTCTGAAATTTTCGAAAATGGTAAAAAAAATCGGGTTTCAAAACTGGTTGTGGGAGTCAAATTTGTTTTCAAGAAACAATAATTTTCTGTTTTTGTTAGTATATTAAAAGGGGGCTGTTTTTGTTAGTAAATTTTTGTCTTAGGATTATTTCCATTTCATTTCAATCAAAAAATTTGGTTTTATAAAAGTCGGGTCAAGGGTGGTCAACCCGGATTTCAAAACTAGGAAAACTAGACCTTATAGGGGGTTTCGGCCATGTTATTTTCAAAATCGAAAATTGCATTTTTTTTATACCCGAATCCAAATTAGAAAATCTAACTTAGGTCTTTTCAAAAGGTAGTTGAATACCTTTTTAGGTATACGGATATCCTTGCTTCATGGGAGAAATATATTTTCATGCATTGCATTTTCCATATTCATGCCTACTCCATGACATTTAATTTTTGCTATCTTAGTCATGTAGATTCTACATGTGTGAACATTCTATAGTGATTTGATGTCATGTCATCTATGCCATGCCATGCCATGTTATCTATGCCATGCCATCATTTTATGCCATGTCACCTAGGCCATGTCATTCATTGTGCCACGCCATTCATCCATGTCATTCATGTATATGTCATGTCTTTAATTCATGCCATCTATTCTTTTGGCTATGTCATTTAAATTTTGTCATAGTAAATTGTTTGCCATGCCATGTTATTATGCATGTTATATATTCATGTTTTAATTTGCATATTCATGATTATTCAACTTTTCGAAAATTGATATTTTCCAATAAAATAAGGTTATTCCCGAGTTAAAATAATTCATGAGTTCTCTGCCAGGTTTTCGGAGAGGATATCATCAATTATCATTAACAACGGAATATCTTTCTTTAAAAAACAAGGGTGATTCGGAGATTTTCTAAGTAAATAAAACTTTTTATGTTTTGCCAAGTCTGCCGGGGAATATAGGAAAATTTTGACTTAATAAATTCCGGATCACTTTCAACTAGAAATGGGGTTATTTTTCTTTAAAACGGGAATTATATTAAAAAATAAATTTGAAAACCGATTTTTATCGAGACTCAAGATAACACACGATTAATAAGGTACCATTTTATACGGGCGTTGTGGGGGTGCTAATCCTTCCTCGCACGTAACCGACTCCCAAACCCGCTTCTTTGATTTCTCTGGTTTAAAAGCGCAGACTTCAAAATTGGTTTTTTAAAAAATATTTTTATTAATTTTAAAATATTTTACAAAATCGGTTTTAATAGGTGGCCGATCACACCTAGCCAAGAAAAGATTGGTGGCGACTCTATTTCTTTTTTTGAGGTCGTTTTCATACCCTCAACCTTTATTGTAAGAGGAATTAAGTCGTCTTTTCCTCTGCCTGTTGTTTTTCCTCACCTCACTCGAATGGGTCCCCTGCGGCAGGATCACGTATCGATAGCTTGGCGACTCCACTGGGGACTTTAGAGAGTCAGGCCTAGAGTTAGTCACGTGTTATGATAACTCGTATAATTATATAGTTTTTAGTTATGTTTTATTATTGTTTTGTGTCAAATACGAGTTATTATTGTTTAGTCTAATTGTGTTTATGATCTTTTATATTTTTATGTAATTTGGTGTTTTTCACAAGTTTCTTTGAGTGATTTCAGATTACAAGTATTAAGGGCAAATCCAGTTCAGTTCCAGTTCCGACACCTTTTGCCATATCAGCTATATCTTGAGTTTCACTGAAGCAATAAGGCTGAACTTTGTATCCCTGCAAAGCTAAGAGGCATATCTATCTTTTTCATGTTTTACACTTCTTGAAACGGAGTCGTTTTCCCTAGCGAAATCGACCATCAAGTTGGCTGATGTGCAATGACGTCTGTTCTGCACCGTTTTGGTATTTTGACCATATCTTCCGATCCACGTGCGCAAATGATCTGATTCCAACGGCTATGGATCCGTAACTGATAGGGGTATATCTTTCTAGAAGACCATTTTATCAGATCGAGCCTCCAACATTGACAAAATCGACCATCAAGCTGGCTGATCAGAATTGTCATACAATATGACGAAAATTGTTAGAAAAATGCACCCACCTATTATACCTACCTTTGAAATTTGTAAAGCTTGTCTCTTGTCATTTAGCCCTCCAAAATGTGTATAAATAGAGGGCCTTGGATGAGTATTGGGACACATTATACATTGGTAGGATATTAGCCATTGTAAAAAAATTCTCTAAGTTTTCTTCTTTTTTCCTTTCTCTAGTTTTCTTTTTCTTTATTTACTTATGCTTCTTACATTTCTTTTCATTTTTAGTATGTGCTGCTAATCATATTGTTGAGGTGATGAGGTGAAGCTCTTGGTAAATGCTAAGGTTAGTCTCTTAAACATGAGCTAAAATGAATCATCATTTATAAACACTAGTATAGATAATATTTTCTTTTGGTTTAAAATCATACTTGCAAAGTAGAGATCTTGATTCATTATTGACAATGAAAATGGCACAGTAAATGCTTGGTTTCATAACCTTGATTTGTTGTAGACATATACCTTGGCATAAGGAATGCTTGGACTCTTTTTATGAGTTTTGAGGACACCAAATGAACATAATATCATATGCTATGGACGTTGGACAATTTGGACTGAATTGCTAAACCTTCCGATTGGAACCTCCCTTATGTGTGGATTTCAATTGTGTAATAAAACAAGATTAATCTTAGCATAACACCAAGAGTGGATTCTCTAACCTCAACATCTTTTCTTATTGTTTTTTATATCTTGTTTAATTGCTTTTATGTTATTTCGTTTATTTTGTTCTCTAATATCTTGTTTACTTTCTTTGTTATTGATTCCCTAATATCTTGTTTATTTTCTTTTTCATATATATTTATAAACTTATACTTACTAGTACGCTTCCCTGTGGTTCGACCTCGGACACCCGAGAATTTATTACTTGAACATAACCTGCACTTGGGTTTACAACTCTTAATTGAGTTTCTATCAAGTTTTTGGCGCCGTTGCCGGGGAAGCAATACTAAGTATATAAGTTTATAAGTATATTTATTTTTATTGGCTGGTTATACCGCCTATATTTATTTTTATTGGCTGGTTATACCGCCTAATTTTCTATATATTTATATTTATATTGTATATTAACTTTGTTTTATTTTTATTGGCTGGTTATACCGCCTAATTTGTATATTAACTTTGTTTTATGCTTGTTTGGCGACGTGATTTTAGATCTCGTCGTTTAGTTAGATTTTATTGTGAAACTTTTTCAGGTAATCTTTCTAATACAACTCCTACCATGGCTGACAATGAAAGTGTTCATGCTGAAGATGAGAACAGACAAGTACGCACCATGCGTGACTACTTGCAACCAACTCGAAGCTCATCACCCTCTTGTTTTATTTTTCCTCTCAATGCAAACAACTTTCGTTTTAAACCAGGTATGATAGGTTTGCTTCCAAATTTCCATGGGTTAGAATCGGAAAGTGCTTACTCGTTTCTAAAAGACTTCGAAGATGTATGTGTCACCTTTAATGACCAACAATGCACAAATGAAATTGTCAAGCTAAAATTATTTCCTTTTTCTTTAAAAGATAAAGCAAAAATTTGGCTTCATAATTTAAAACCAAGGTCAATTGGCACATGGCAAGAATTACAAACTGAGTTTCTAAAGAAATTTTTCCCAGCACATAAAACTACTGCTTTGAAAAGACAGATTCAAAATTTCAATCAAAATCAAAATGAAGCATTTTTTCAGTGCTGGGAGCGTTTTAAAGATTTGTTAAGTTCTTGTCCACATCATGGTTTTGAAAAATGGCGTCTTATTAGTTTCTTTTATGAAAGTTTAACTCCCGAAACTAAACAATTTGTTGAAACAATGTGTAACGGTGAGTTTCTAGAAAAAGAACCTGAAGAAGCCTTTGACTACTTAGACCATTTGGCAGATAACTCTCAAGCTTGGCACACAGATAATTCCTCTGAAAGTTCCAATAGATCTAATCTTGTTTCTAACAGAGGTAAATATCATTTTAGTCAAGAAGATGAGATAAAAGCTAAAGTAGCTAATTTGGCTAGAAAGATTGAAGCCATGGAACTTAGAGAAGTAAAAGAAGTCAAAATGGTTAAAAATGAAGAAAGTTGTGGAATTTGTGAAATCATGGGACACCCTACTTCTGAATGTCCAAACATTCCCATTCTTAAAGAAGTGTTACATGATCAAGTAAATTCCATAAACACATTTAAAAAGCCTTTTCCTTCTCCTTACTCTGAAACGTATAACCCTGAATGGAGAAATCATCCCAACTTCAGTTGGCGGAATAATAATCATGTTCAGGTACCACAATCTCAAAAGCCGGGCAACACTTTTTCCTATCAACCTTCACGTGTACAAACCTTGGAAGAGACATTGCAAGCATTCATGCAAACACAAGCAAATGTGAATAGCCGGACTTCACAGGACATCACTGAGATCAAAAACACCTTGTCCACATTGACAGCTTCATTACGCACTCAAGAAAAAGGTAAGTTTCCTGCTCAACCTCAGCCTAACCCTTCTACTCAATGTCTTGTTTCTTGCTCCAATGAAACTCAACAGGAAAATGCCAGTTCTATCACAACTCTTCGAAGTGGAAAGGCAATTGACAAAAACATTCCATCAAAAGACCAAGATCCTCTTTCCCCTCCGAAAAGTAATGGTAAGAATGATGGTAAGTCTGAACTTCTTGAAAATTTGGACAAAGAAAAAGGTATGCATCCTGCTCCTTTTCCTCAAAGGTTGCAAACAATAAAGAATTTGAATCAAAATGCAGAAATTTATGAACTTTTCAAACAAGTTAAGATTAACATTCCTTTATTGGATGCAATCAAACAAGTTCCATCTTATGCTAAATTTTTGAAGGACATGTGCACAGTTAAAAGGAAACATAATGTACAAAAGAAAGCATTTTTGACGGAAAGTGTGAGCTCAATCATTCAGCACCTTACTCCACCAAAATTCAAAGATCCTGGATGTCCAACAATCTCATGCATCATTGGAAACACTAGAATAGAACGTGCATTGCTTGATCTTGGTGCTAGTGTTAATCTTTTGCCTTTTTCTGTTTATCAACAGTTAGGTTTAGGTGAACTCAAGGAAACACCTGTTACACTTCAACTAGCTGATCGTTCTGTAAAAATTCCTCGAGGGATAGTTGAAGATGTTTTGGTTCAAATTGATAATTTTTACTTCCCTGTTGATTTTATTGTTTTGGACACACATCCTGTTTCAAATCCAAATGTTCAAATTCCTGTTATATTAGGCCGTCCATTTCTTGCAACTTCTAATGCTCTGATAAATTGCAGGAATGGTAATTTGAACATTTCTTTTGGAAATATGACTTTAGAATTAAATGTGTTCAACACTTGCAAGCAACCTGGTGATGATTCAGAAGTACATGAAGTGGATTTCATTGAAGAACTTGTTCATGAACATCTCACCACTACCACATTCCATGATCCTTTAGAAGCTTATTTAATTGAATGTGAGTTTGATAATGCTTCAGAAATTTCACACACTAATTCTATGTTAAATTCTTTTCAGGTTAAGCATTGTTGGAAACAAAAGTTTGAGGAACTTCCATCACTCACAAATGTCACTGTACCATCAACTATTGAACCACCCAAGCTGGATTTAAAACCATTGCCATCCGAGCTAAAATATTCCTTTTTGGGTGAGAATGAAACTTTTCCAGTCATAAATGAACTTGAGGAACTCAGAAATGATGCATATGAGAATCCTAAAATTCATAAAGAAAGAACTAAAGCCTTTCATGACAAGTTAATTTCAAGAAAAACATTTGATGTTGGGCAAAAAGTTCTACTTTATAATTCTAGACTTCACATATTTCCTGGTAAGTTGAGATCAAGATGGACTGGCCCATTTGTGGTTAAGCATGTGTATCATTATGGAGCAGTTGACATTGAGAATCCTCAAAATGGTAACGTATTCAAGGTAAATGGACAAAGACTCAAACTCTTTTTGGAAAATCATGTTACTCAAGAAGAGGTTGTTTTTCTTTCTGATCCTTGTTTTGAAAATAACTAGATGTAAATATAATTTTTACTAATCTTCAAAAAAAAAAGGTTCATTTTTTTTCCCGGTTAAATGGCGGATAACGGTACTCCGTGATTATTTAAGTCGGTTCCATCAGCTACCCACAAAACTGATATTGTATATAAATTTCTCTCTCAATTTCTTTTTCATTTTTTTTTCAAGATGGATGATATTCTCACAAGATTGCAGAAACGATTTCCTCATTTTCCTCGGAATATTTTACTGAAGCTTTACCAAGTTCGATTTGAAAGATTAAGAATGCTTATGCACAAAGGGATTCCTGAAGACATACGTTGGATAATTGAAGCCAAGGTACGTGAAGATGAATATCTTCCTGTTTTGCATTTACCAGGTACAGGTAGAAGCACTTATGCAAAGAAACGACGAGCAAAACGCATGAGTTCAAATTGCCACAAGTGTGCACGATGGACGTGTAACGGTAAATGTCGTTCTATTGGGATTCCGTCCTCTAATCGAGATGATAAAATTGAATTCATTAAGGATGGACTGAGTAAGGAGAATTTGGGTAATATCCAACTTTCTCTTGAGACGCATCCTAGTGGAGACGTACAAAGAGAAATTCTTGATTTATGGCCGCAATTCCAAAGGGAATGGCAACATCTTGGGAATCTGATGTTAAAAGACCCTGTTTGCCAGCTTGTAAGAAAACTGGATGGGAAGCATATCCTCGACTCATAGAAGGCGTTTAAGCCGTTTCTGGACGTAAAACCAGAGGAAGATGTGAGCCACAATCACAACTACAATAAATGACTTCTCAGCTTTTGGTTTGATTTGCAATAACTTTATTTCGGTTTAATTTACGTGTTGTTAGATTTGTGTAATTATTCTCGTTTTTTTTTTTTTTGCATTGGTCTTTTACGGTTGATTTTTCTTCTCTTTTTGATTTTCTTCCTGAAATCACGCAAAAATCTTTTGTTAGGTTAACATTTTCTTCTGACAGGTCAAATACACTTTCGGCGACATTATTACTCTTGTCTGATTCATTACTCAGTCCTCTATATATTACACCATGTACTCATTCTCTTTCAGGAACTTGAAAAAAAAAATGGAAAGTACTTCGTCCCAGCGCATTAAAAAAATTTGTGTCTTTGGAGGTGCTTATCCAGGGAAAAATAACATATTCGCTGATGAAGCCATAAGAGTTGGAGTAATACTTGCCCAACAAAAGATCCAGTTGATTTATGGAGGCGGTAGTACGGGTCTAATGGGAGCAGTCGCTACAGCAGCACATGCCCGAGGAAGTCTAGTTCTAGGAATCGTGCCAAAACTATTCACAGATTTTTGTGGACCTACCGTGGGTAAGGAAATACAAGTCTGGAGTATCCCTGAACGGATAACAATCATGTACCATTCTGCCGATGCATTCATTGCTTTACCAGGAGGTCTGGGTACATTGGAAGAAATAGCTTGCGTGGCTTCTTGGTCATCTTTGGTCACAAATAAGAAACCCATTGGTTTGCTTAATATTAATGGTTATTTTAGTAATTTACTTTCATATTTAGATAATGCTGTGGATAATGGATTCATGTTTTCAGAGGCAAGGAGAACCATAATTTCTGCTACAACCATTGAAGATTTACTCAAAAAGCTACAAGCTTATGAGTGTTTATCTGCTACGGTTGTTTCGCAAACGCTCGGAAAAAGAAAAAGAGATATGGACGAGCAAGGAGTGGATTGCACTTTGTCTTTGTGACATTATCTAACATTTTGCTTGTTGTGTCTCAGTTATAATAAGTGGTTAGCAACCTCTGCAGGTAATATCTCCTAAATTCTACCTTTAAAATTTGACATTGGGGACAATGTCATATTTTAGTAGGGGGTAAAGGACATATTTTGCTTTAAAAAAAAAAAATTGTTGTGTTTTAAGACATTTAGAAGTATTCATTCTGAACAAGGTCTGAGTAAGGGAGACTTGAGACATACCTTGTCAGTTTGATTTAATCTTCTTCTTCAAAAAAAAAAAAAAAAAAAAACAAAAAAAAAAACAAAAAAAAACAAAAAAAAAAAAAAAAAAAAACAAAACAAAAAAAAATGGCATGTTTAGACTTAGTGTGTTTTTTTTTAGTTACTTTCAATACAATGATGAGATATGAATTGCATAAGTCTAAAACAGATTTATTAGTGAGAAGATTTTCATGAGAATTGAGCTTGATGTCAACCTTTTTATGAGCCAATGTTAATATGATATGTTGATTGAGAAAGAAGCATGTTTAGACTTAATCTGACTTGTATAATCATCTTTGTGAGTTTTTGAGCCTATAATGATTGATGCATTATACAAATCAATCTAATTTCTTTCTTGAGTGCTCTTATGATTACATGATTCTCTAGAACTTGCTTTAAACCGTTTGAGACTATATTGATACATGTGACAACATGAATATGATAGAGGCATTAGGATTATAACCAGAGCCAAACAGCCATCCATTATTAATGTTCTAAGAGAACATCCCCACTAGTGAGCCAATTTGAGCCTACATTAAATATGATGTTTTATTGGTAACCACAACTTACACCTAGCCTAAATATACTTATATCCTTACCCTTGTTCTAAAGATGAATTTTATATTTTGAGACATATTGCAAAAAAACAAGGGATATTTTTATTTGAAAATTTGGGTTAGAAACAAAAGATAAGTGTGGGGGAAGAAAAGAAAAGAAAAAGTCAAGAGAAAAAGAAAGGGATCATTGTCAAATACATTCCCATATTAAAAAAAAAAAAAAAAAAAAATCTTCTCTTGAACTTCTAGAAAAAGATGTTACAAAGTTGGTTAGAATGATGCAAAGGCTCAACATGAATATTTAGCCTATGTTATTATGTGCTTTATAAGAGTTTTGAGAAGTTTTATTTGTATGATCTTATTATGTCTCTAAAATCTATGAACTCTTTGGAACCTTTGTGATATCTTTATCCTTTTGTTCTTTAACCACATTATAACCCTTTGGCCCCATTACAACCTTGAATAAAGACCTCTTGATTTATGAAGTTGTATGATCTAAATAGTGGAGAATAGGTGGACAAGCAAGCATATGGTAGAAGTGTTTTCATGAGATTGATTGAGTGTAAACACTTTAGCACTACTTTAAAGAGTGAAAATCAAGAGAGTATCCCATGTGAGAAGTTGAGATTAAGTTTGAATATACACTATTTTGATTGAAATATGTTATGTTAATATTGGCTTAACTCATTTATTTACATTCAAGCAAAATTTTTGTGAAATTCTTTAAGCTATTGATTAGTTTTTAAGACTTGTCCAATGATTATCTCTAATTTATATTGGAAGGATTAGTTATAATTATTATTTTTAGTTTTTCTTATGTCTTCAATGTTTGTGGGTATCGTCCTAGTAAACCCTCACGAGACTAAACTCGTCCACTAGGGACACCTAGGGGTTTAAAGGCTTGTGTCACATGCTAAGTGCCACCGTGATTTCCTACGAAAATGGATTAGATTAGATTTTCTTATTTTATTTTTATTGAGTCGTTGCTAGGGACTAGCAACAATCTAAGTATGGGGGTGTGATAACTCGTATAATTATATAGTTTTTAGTTATGTTTTATTATTGTTTTGTGTCAAATACGAGTTATTATTGTTTAGTCTAATTGTGTTTATGATCTTTTATATTTTTATGTAATTTGGTGTTTTTCACAAGTTTCTTTGAGTGATTTCAGATTACAAGTATTAAGGGCAAATCCAGTTCAGTTCCAGTTCCGACACCTTTTGCCATATCAGCTATATCTTGAGTTTCACTGAAGCAATAAGGCTGAACTTTGTATCCCTGCAAAGCTAAGAGGCATATCTATCTTTTTCATGTTTTACACTTCTTGAAACGGAGTCGTTTTCCCTAGCGAAATCGACCATCAAGTTGGCTGATGTGCAATGACGTCTGTTCTGCACCGTTTTGGTATTTTGACCATATCTTCCGATCCACGTGCGCAAATGATCTGATTCCAACGGCTATGGATCCGTAACTGATAGGGGTATATCTTTCTAGAAGACCATTTTATCAGATCGAGCCTCCAACATTGACAAAATCGACCATCAAGCTGGCTGATCAGAATTGTCATACAATATGACGAAAATTGTTAGAAAAATGCACCCACCTATTATACCTACCTTTGAAATTTGTAAAGCTTGTCTCTTGTCATTTAGCCCTCCAAAATGTGTATAAATAGAGGGCCTTGGATGAGTATTGGGACACATTATACATTGGTAGGATATTAGCCATTGTAAAAAAATTCTCTAAGTTTTCTTCTTTTTTCCTTTCTCTAGTTTTCTTTTTCTTTATTTACTTATGCTTCTTACATTTCTTTTCATTTTTAGTATGTGCTGCTAATCATATTGTTGAGGTGATGAGGTGAAGCTCTTGGTAAATGCTAAGGTTAGTCTCTTAAACATGAGCTAAAATGAATCATCATTTATAAACACTAGTATAGATAATATTTTCTTTTGGTTTAAAATCATACTTGCAAAGTAGAGATCTTGATTCATTATTGACAATGAAAATGGCACAGTAAATGCTTGGTTTCATAACCTTGATTTGTTGTAGACATATACCTTGGCATAAGGAATGCTTGGACTCTTTTTATGAGTTTTGAGGACACCAAATGAACATAATATCATATGCTATGGACGTTGGACAATTTGGACTGAATTGCTAAACCTTCCGATTGGAACCTCCCTTATGTGTGGATTTCAATTGTGTAATAAAACAAGATTAATCTTAGCATAACACCAAGAGTGGATTCTCTAACCTCAACATCTTTTCTTATTGTTTTTTATATCTTGTTTAATTGCTTTTATGTTATTTCGTTTATTTTGTTCTCTAATATCTTGTTTACTTTCTTTGTTATTGATTCCCTAATATCTTGTTTATTTTCTTTTTCATATATATTTATAAACTTATACTTACTAGTACGCTTCCCTGTGGTTCGACCTCGGACACCCGAGAATTTATTACTTGAACATAACCTGCACTTGGGTTTACAACTCTTAATTGAGTCTCCATCATGTTACCGAAAGTCTCAGTTTGGTCGATTTTAATTGGTATTTAATTATAATTCCCTCTTTATTTGTAAAATAAAGAGAATCTTGAAAATAACAAAATTTTTCTTTTCATCTTCATGAGCATACATAGTATTATTATGCTTTGTTTATTCAAGTGTTATGCATTATTATTATTCTTTGATTGACAAATGCTTTCTTTTATTTAATTTAGTTTTTTATTATATTGCATTGTTGGGGTGTTTTTAAATTATGGGTTGTAAAATAGTAGTGAAAGGTTTGTTGTTCCTCCTCACACACTACACTTGCATTTGCATAACATGAGCCCTTAACCCGGGTTTCATCCTTTCAGGTGGAGTAAAGTAAGTAAAGTACCTACGCTTCGTGTGGCAATAGCCTCCGCATAAGCTAGCGAAATACTCTCGGGATACAAATTACGTACGCTTCTGGAGGTGTTAACCTCCGTATAAGCCTGGGAAATGTATTCTAACAAATTGAACCCGCTTTTATCGGGGTTCCTTACTAGCCTTCACCGGCGACAGTGAAGAGCAATTTGGAGCCTTTTTAGAACCTAATACCACTCCATATAGTAAACCTAGGCGAAGCCATGCCTGTTTTCTGTTAGATATCCCAGAGTTAAGAAACACTCGGAGGAACATTTCTCACCTTCTACTATTTATTTTATGACATTGTTATGGTTATTTCTATCCCCGTACTGACTCGTGTTCTGTTTTGTTTTGGTTTTTATCCCATGCATCATGATCATTTAAGGGGTATTTGCCTTAAGCCAAGTTCCAACCGAAGGGGTTTTCAGTATAACCATGGAACATCAAGACCTTCTGCCGATATTAGTGGTTAGCAAGACATATCAAGAGGTTAGGGTTGAGTCCAAGGGAAATCAGTGTAACGAAGGAGACTACTTAGTCACTGGTTTTGTGTCTGCACTTCCTAAGTCAGTTCACTTGGATTTTGTTCAGAATGACTTAATAGAATTAGAGGAAATCTGGAGACAATAGGGAGTTGCAAGGAAAGATGAGTTCATCGAAAAATATGGTGACATAGCTTTACTCCTTCCGGTGAAGATAGACGAGCAATTGATCAGAGCCATAGTACAGTTTTGGGATCCTTCGTACCGATGCTTCACTTTTAATCAAGAAGATATGGTGCCCACCATTGAAGAATATTCTATCTTACTCTGTGTTGAGTCAGCAAATCCGAATAAAATATATTGGAAAAGCAGAAGACATCAAGATGTCGAAAAAAGCTTTCCAAAGTGATGGGTATAGAGTTTTCGGTTGATTCTCTGCACATAAAAAAGAAGGGTTCGAGTGACTGCATCCCTTGGGTAGTTTTGCGGAACTATATCGACAATAACTCAGATGATGATCATGTTGTGGATGTCTTTGCCCTGGGAATTTATGGATTAATCTTATTCCCGAAGGTGAAGGTCATATCGAAGCAGTCGTAGTAGACTTCTTCGATTATTTGGACAAACAAATTGACCCTTCCCCTGCATTCTTGCTGAAACGATTAGGTCACTCAGTTACTGTCAAAGAAGAGGAAAAGGACGTTTCGAGAGTTGTGTACAGCTTTTGTATGTCTAGATTTAGAGCCATTTTTGGGGTGATAATGGTGGAAAACTTTGCCCTTACATAAGGACCTTTAGTCCCCTCCGAGAATTCAACAAGGAAAAATGGCCAAGGAAAGGGGATAAGAAGCAATGGATCAGGATTCTCCGTCACTTGGGTAGAGAAGATATAACTTGGAGGCTGTGGATGCCACTCGGGTCGATCTTGTACCGTTGTGGTAAGAATTTATGGGTTCCACTATTGGGAATCTGGGGGGCCGTTAGCTATGCTCCATTACTAGTACGGAGGCAATACGGATCTGAACAGTTCATCCCGATGACTCATGAGCTTACTTCGATGGAGTTCTCCTATGGTGGGACTTCATCCCGATGACTCATGAGCTTACTTCGATGGAGTTCTCCTATGGTGGGATTGGATATATGGGAAATTTACGTGAAGCTATCAAGGCTTGGAAGAAACTACACCGGTCACAAGTGGGTAGGTTCACTGAAAATGCTCCCCCGACATATCAGGTATGGAGAGCCAGGAAGATCCATGATATTGTTCTCCCTGCCGAGGACACCTCTTTCATCCGGTAACACTTCAGCCAGAACCCATAGTACCGACAGAAGTTGAGATTGTTAGACAAGAGTTGGAAAAGGACAAAGGGAAACTAAAGCGTGAGTATGATAAGCTTTTGGAGGAAGTCAAAGATTTGAGGATCGACCTTGAGATCCAAGAGGCCAAGACACGGAGATTGGCTAAAGAGCGAGACACGGCATAATCCGACAGAAGGGATTTACATCAAGAGAACAAGATTCTAAGGGCCAAAGGAAATTTTGCTGGTACTAGCGAGCTTCTCAGCACACATGAGAGAGAGATGGAAAAGATTCAGAAAGAATTGGAGTTCCGAAAGGGCAAGGCTAAGGAAAGCAAGGAAAATGAGTCTAGATTTTCTCATGAGCGGTAGAGTGGTGTGATGCACGCTCATTGGTTTCGACAAAGTTGGAAAGGTGCTTGCAAGAGAATGAGCTGTTCAAAGCCAGATTGGGAAGAGAGAGAGAGATAAGACATCTCTGTTGTGCAAGGAGAATGAGACGCTTCATGCAACCATCCAGTCCTTAGAGCATCAGTTGCAAGTCCAGAAAGCTGACATCAATGCCATTATTCAGGAATGCCGAGAGAAGGAGACCGAGTGGAGCCAGGAAAATGATTTAGCTATATAGATGCTAGCATGAGGTGGAAGGCAGAAACTTTGGGGAGACAACAGTATATAGACCACCTGACCAGCCACATCTGCAAGGCTGTGATTACAGCAAGAGAGATGGTGAAGAAAGTGAAGACTCTGAGACAGGATGTCAACCCGACCGGGAAACATGGACAGCGTCTGTTGAACTTCCTAGAAGAAGCACAAGACCAGTATGAGCAAATCAAATATTTTTATATAACCCGAGATTAGGAGATGATATGTAACGAGTTTCTATGAATTAATTCAAAACCTTTGTGTTGGAATTTGATCTTAAGGCAAATATCGTTACTTGCATCATTTCATACAAGTTATAAAAGCATACATTCATACATTCATTTGTTTGATTAGTCGTACATTGATTCATTTATTCATCCCTGCACACATTTAATAAATAAAAGGACTAATGTGCCATGAAATTATAATTCGTGGTATTTACACGAAGGTTTAAAAATTGGGCGCCCATCGAAACTCCTAGAGAGAAGCACTCCATATCAGTATAATACTCGATCGCAAGTCAGGATCATGGAAAATAAACAGCTTGCCCGAATGGAGAGAATGGAAAGGGCTCAGGATGAGTTGAGGGAACAGTTGGCCAAATCTTAGGCCGAGTCGAGAGATCAGATGATTAAGCTGATGGAACTGGTGTGCGCCGCAGTCAAAGAAAAGGGACACATGGAGAATTTAGCCCCGGGATTAGAATCAGGACGTCAAGGGGGGAAAGATGGGCAGCAGGAAGTTGTACTAACAGATTGCCAATCTGTGCAGAATACAAAAAGTCCACCACCGGCAGCTACAATGCCTTTCGTGTATGTTCAAACCAACCTAGGAGCACAGAAACAGATGCCAATTGGGGTAAATCTTAGGGCAATCCCGACAGATCCTATCGATATCCAGACTTGGATGAGCTAGCCGAACAAGAAAAGAGGAAAATGGCAGAACTGAAAAGGGTTGAAACGATCAAATCACAAAAGAAGTATCAGCTATTGGAAGAAAGGCTGAGGGTCGTGGAAAGGGCTGAGCTATTTGGAAGCCTCAATGCAAAACAGATGAGTTTAATCTCCGGCTTAGTGATCCCACCCAAGTTCAAAACGCCAGATTTTGAGAAGTAGAACGGGACCACCAATCCTTCAGCATATTTGACGATGTATTGCCGAAAAATGATCGGACATGATCGTGATAAGAAGTTGCTTATCCACTGCTTCCAAGACAGCCTTACGGGGTCTGCCACTCGATCGTACAATCAACTCACCCGGAGCAAGATCTTATCATGGACGGATTTGGCTAGGGCCTTCTTGGAACACTACAAACACGTATCTGACATGGTACCTGATAGACTATTCCTGCAAAACATGGAGAAGCAAGCTATTTAAAGCTTCAAACAGTATGCCCAAAAAATGGAGAGACATGGAAACTCAGGTGCAGCCACCATTGACTGATAAAGAAACTACAGTTCTCTTCATTAATACTTTGAAAGCACCATACTATGAAAAGTTAGTGGGGAATGCCACTAAGAATTTCGTAGATATGGTCATATTTGGAGAGATGATTGAAACCGCCATCAAAAGCGGGAAGATGGATAGTGGAGAGTCAGCCGCCTACAAGAAAACAACTCCTGCCAAGAAAAAAAAAAGGGAGGCTCACGCAGTCAGTTTCAATAGCCAATTTTTTGCACCTCCAACACCTTATACAACTTACCCAACCTACAATCCATATTATTCGACTATAAACAGCCTCACTCAGAACCCTTTTCCTTACACAGCTATCCCACAACAACCATATCCGACTGGCATATCTCCTCAAATAGCCATTCCACCAAACACTACCCCAAACATGCAAAACGTTCCCCAAAATGATCAAAGGCCTATGAGGAATACCCAAAAGCCTCAATATGACCTTATCCCCACTACTTACAGTGATTTATACCCAAAGCTTTTACAAGGTCAACTTGTTGCACCTGTCTATCTTCAACCTTTAAAACCTCATTATCCCAAGTGGTACAATTCCAACGCTCACTGCGCGTACCATACGGGCATGCAAGGACACTCAATCGAGACTTGCACTGCTTTCAAACGCAAGGTTCAAAGCATTATTGATGTAGGAATCTTGAAATTTGGATAAAAAAATAGATCTAATATTGCAAAAAACCCGTTGCCTAATCATACGAGGGCCAAGGTTAATGCAATCATGTTCGGATAGGTTGAAAGGGTAAAAAGGGACGTCAAGAAAGTAAAAGTACCTATGATTAGAGTCTGGTTTGAGATAGTCAAGGTAGGGTTGGTTAAGACAAAATTAGATGTAAGAAAGATAGTCAGCCAAGTGGAGGACTTTTGTCAATATCATGAGTGCAAGGGGCATACCATTCAGTACTGTGAAGAGTTTTTAGCAAAGGTTCAAAAGATGATAGATATGGGCGAGGCCCAGTTTTCTAAAAAGATAGAGGAATCTGAAATTAGTATGAATGAGACCGATTATGGGGTGGATAGACCCCTGATCATATATTATGATGAGCCTGAGGTAAAGGCTATTCCAGTAGTCGAGGGACCCGCTCTAAAGATGATCATAGAATTGCCTTCACCTTTTTCTTACAAAAGGGATAAGACAATTCATGGAAGTATGAATGTAGTATGGCAATGCCAGGATCTTCAAACCATCAAGCAGCGGCCGTGGATGTAACCGGAGTGGGGCACCTAACCCGAAGAGATAGATGTTATGCCCCGGGGATAATTGAATCGGGAAAGGCAAGGGGATCGGATAAAGGAAAAAGGGCAGTGGGACCAGACCCTATGGAGGTAGAACAACCTGGGGAGTTAGGAAAGTATCCAGCTTCAGCTAATAAAGTACAAGAATCGGTAAATAAAAAGGAAGCATGTGAGTTTCTAAAGTTCATCAAACACAGCGAGTACAGTGTGGTAGAGCAATTGCACTACCAACCGATGAGGATTTTAGGACTTTCACTACTGTTAAACTCAGAGCCACACCGAAACGCTCTGCTGAGAATTTTGAACCAGGCTTATGTAGCCAACAACATATCAGTGGAGAAGTTAGAACGATTGGTGGGGAACAATACAGCAGATGATTACATCTCCTTCAGTTATGATGAGATACCACCGAATGGAATAGGATCCACCAAGGCTCTCCATATCATCACTACCTGCAAGGGGCACATTCTACCCTGAGTACTCCTTGACAATGGATCTTCTCTGAGTGTGATGCCATTGGCTACCTTGTCAAAACTGCCAATTGATATGTCCTACATGCTGCTGAGTCATACCATGGTCAGAGCCTTTGATGGCACTCGTTGGGAAATGATGGGAAACATTGAGATCCTACTTCAAATAGGTCCCTGTACCTATAAGGTTGATTTTCAAGTTATGGACATCACCCCATCTTACAATTGCTTTCTAGGAAGGCCGTGGATTCAATCTGCCAAGGTTGTGCCGTCATCTCTCCACCAAAAGCTGAAATTTGTAATGGAAGGGCGTTTGGTCAGTGTGTCAGGAGAAGAAGATATCATAGCTTCCATATCCACAAATACCCCTTATATAGAGGTGAATGAGAATGCCATAGAGTGCTCATTCAGGTCGCTAGAATTTGTCAACGCCGTGTTCATCACTGAAGGATATAAAATTCCAAAGCCAAGGCTATCCAAGAATACCAGGTTGGGGGTGAGAACAATAATTGGAAAAGGCTGCAGAGCAGGAAAAAGACTAGGGAAGTATCTCCAAGGGATTTCCAGAGCAATAGAAGTTGCCGGGAAGAAAGACCGATTCGATCTCGGATATCTCTCTAAAGCTCACGAGAAAAGGAAACAAATTGAGAATAAACGAAAAAAAAGGATGGCCCGTTTCTAGGTTGTTTGATGGTTAGAGATTAAATAGAGAGCTTGTTGATAACTCGTATAATTATATAGTTTTTAGTTATGTTTTATTATTGTTTTGTGTCAAATACGAGTTATTATTGTTTAGTCTAATTGTGTTTATGATCTTTTATATTTTTATGTAATTTGGTGTTTTTCACAAGTTTCTTTGAGTGATTTCAGATTACTAGAATTAAGGGCAAATCCAGTTCAGTTCCAGTTCCGACACCTTTTGCCGTATCAGCTATATCTCGAGTTTCACTGAAGCAATAAGGCTGAAATTTTAACCGTGCAAAGTTAAGAGGCATAACTATCTTTTTCATGTTTTACACTTCTTGAAACGGAGTCGTTTTCCCTAGCGAAATCGACCATCAAGTTGGCTGATGTGCAATGACGTCTGTGCTGACCTGTTTCCGTATTTTGCCCATATCTTCTTATCCACATCAGCAAATGAGCTGATTTCAACGGCTATGGATCAGTAACTGATAGGGGAACATTTTTCTAGAAGACCATGTGATCCGATCAGGCCTCCAAAATTGACAAAATCGACCATCAAGTTGGCTGATCAAAATTGTCATACAATATGACGAAAATTGTTAGAAAAATGCACCCACCTATTATACCTACCTTTGAAATTTGTAAATCTTGTCTCCTGTCATTTAGCCCTCCAAAATGTGTATAAATAGAGGGCCTTGGATGATTGTAGAGGATCATATTGTAGATTGGTAGAAAATTAGCCATTGTAATAAAATTCTCTAAGTTTTCTTCTTCTTTCTTTTCTCTAGTTTTCTTTTTCTTTATTTTCTTCTTCTTCTTTCTTTCTTTTATTTCCTTCTTAGATTCTCTTTAATTTTATGTTTATGTTTACAATGCCTATGCTAGGCTAAACTTCTATTTGGTTAAGGGTGATTTCAAAGCCCTAGACATGTTTTGTGATTGATTTTTAGATTCTATCTATCATTAATTTTCTATCAAAGTTGCTTATGTTCTTCTACAAGAATTGTTCATGATGTTGTCTTGATTTATTTAGGTGTACAACTAGATAGATCTTGATAATTATCTATTGCTAGTTTAGGAGTCTTGATCCGTGTAATTGTCTTGATTTCCTATTCATAAGTGGCAATTTGTGATTAATGATTATGGTCAAGTTTTCAATAATTGCAAAGTGGAACATAACCTAAGTTGAACAATCCGAGCTTATGTGTTTGTTGCTTAGATCAACCTATCTTTCTCATCATAAAGCTGCCATTAAATTGAATTTAGAGAGCTTATTCTAGGTTGTTTAATGGTTAGAGATTAAATAGAGAGCTTGTTCTATTTAACGACAAACTAAGGAAAGATTGGGATAACAGAGCTTGTTGTTATCTACGGTTGTTAACTTTGATAGTTGGTTGATATTGATAGATCTGAAATTGATTCTTAATGATGTCTAGTGGTGGAGAATGAAACCTTAACCATATTTTTCATATTTGATTCTTCTTACTTACTTGTTTTCTTACTTTTCTAGTTTGCTTATTTTTAAAAGTATATTTATTTTTATTGGCTGGTTATACCGCCTAATTTGTATATTAACTTTGTTTTATTTTTATTGGCTGGTTATACCGCCTAATTTTGTATATATATTTTTATTGGCTGGTTATACCGCCTTGCATCTTATTCTTATTATTTACTTTAGTTTAAATCTGGCTTCAAAAACCCCTTTTCTTTTATTCTTTTCTTTGAACGTAAGTTATAAACTAATAACTCATAGATTAAAACCCAATCCCTGAGGACTCGACCCTTGCTAATCATTATACTTATAATTGATCTTTTTAGTGCAAGGTTAAATAAGATACACTATTTTGGGTGCATCAAATTTTTGGCGCCGTTGCCGGGGATTGCTTTCTTTAGTTTATTTGTTACTTGGTTTATTCTTATTTTCAGTTCTAATTAGTTTTATTTTCTTGTACACAGAAGTTTTTCTTTTCAAATTTTTTTTTAAAAAAAAAAAAAAAAAAAAAAAACAATGGAATTGAGCAATCTAACACTTGAAGAGTTGGTGGCATACATGAACATGGAGAATCAACAAGCCAATCTCACCTCCCCAGTTCAACAATTGGCCATGGGAGGATGTCAAGGCCATCAAGTGTTCCAAGACCAACAGTATGATCATTACTCAAACACTTACCATGAGGGATGGTGGGATCATACTAATTATGGCTACTCGAAAAATTACCAAGAAGTAGATCCTTATGCCAATTACACTCATCCATCTAGCTTCAATCAATCATGGTCTCAAGAACCAGATCTTTTTCAACCACCACATATGACTCAAAACTCAGGTACTTCTTTAGAAGATCTTGTCTATTCTCTTGTTACTGATTCTTTGCAATTTCAACAGGAAACAAGGGCAAGCATCCAGAGTTTGGAAAAGCAAATGAGCCAATTGGCTAGTAGTATGGTGGAATGGGTAGCACAAAGATCTGAAGAACTCCCAGCCCAAACGATGGTTAACCCAAAGGAGAATGCTACTATTGTGACCTTGAAGAATGAGGAACAAGATGAGGATGAAACAAAATTAGAGATGGATTCTATTCTTCAGGATAATGAAGCAAAAGATCCAAATAAGAGTATTTCGGCACCTGAGGTAACGTTTAAGGTTTCACTTTTTACTAATGTTTCTTCTCCACCTTTTCCTAGTAGATTTGCAAAGTTCAAGGAGGAAGAACATGAACAACACATGCCGGAAACCTTAAACAACTTGTTTGTGGAGGTCATTCAACAAGTATCAAAATATGCTCCATTCCTCGATGACATATGCACCACAAAGGATGATGGAATAATACTTGTAATGGAGAATGCATCCACTGTTGTGCAAAGAAAGCTTCCTCTCAAACGCATAAATTTGGGAAATTTCATGTATGAGCCTGACAAGCCTAAAATGCCAAGAAGGGGTGTTGGTTAGGTTCAAAACACTAAATCAAGTTCTAATTGGGGGAGGCAGCCTAATTAGTGAAAGCATTGCCAAACTGCCATCCTCAGATTTGCTCTCTTTTTCTTTATCTTTTTCTTATGTTTCTTTGCTAATTGTGTTTAGTGTTTCTAAGTTCATTTAGGCTGCATAAGTTTATTTTGTTTATTAGTTCTTTTCACTTACACATGATTCTTTCATTTGGGATTAATAGCATTACATTAATGACAATGTAAGAATTATGTGTGGGTGGAAGAATTTAGGATTTTATTTAGAGTGTTTTGTTTTTGAGTCTTTTTATGTTGTTTTTCTTTCTGATCCTTGTTTTGAAAATAACTAAATGTAAATATAATTTTTTAACCCCGGTTAAACGGCGGATAACGGTACTCCGTGATTATTTAAGTCGGTTCCATCAGCTACCCATAAAACTGATATTGTATATAAATTTCTCTTCCAATTTCTCTTTCAATTTTTTTCATTTTTTTTCAGGATGGATGATATTCTCACAAGATTGCAGAAACGATTTCCTCCTTTTCCTCGAAATATTTTACTGAAGCTTTACCAAGTTCGATTTGAAAGATTAAGAATGCTTATGCACAAAGGGATTCCTGAAGACATACGTTGGATAATTGAAGCCAAGGTACGTGAAGATGAATATCTTCCTGTTTTGCATTTACCAGGTACAGGTAGAAGCACTTTTGCAAAGAAGCGACGAGCAAAGCGCATGAGTTCAAACTGCCACAAATGTGCACGATGGACGTGTAACGGTAAATTTCGTTCTATTGGGATTCCGTCCTCTAATCGAGATGATAAAATTGAATTCATTAAGGATGGACTGAGTAAGGAGAATTTGGGTAATATCCAACTTTCTCTTGAGACGCATCCTAGTGGAGACGTACAAAGAGAAATTCTTGATTTATAGCCGCAATTCCAAAGGGAATGGCAACATCTTGGGAATCTGATGTTAAAAGACCCTATTTGCCAGCTTGTAAGAAAACTGGATGGGAAGCATATCCTCGACTCATAGAAGGCGTTTAAGCCGTTTATGGACGTAAAACCAGAGGAAGATGTGAGCCACAATCACAACTACAATAAATAACTTCTCAACTTTTGGTTTGATTTGCAATAACTTCATTTCGGTTTAATTTACGTGTTGTTCGATTTGTGTAATTATTCTCGTTTTTTTTTATTGGTCTTTTACGATTGATTTTTCTTCTCTTTTTGATTTTCTTCCTGAAATCACGCAAAAATCTTTTGTTAGGTTAACATTTTCTTCTGACAGGTCAGATACACTTTCGGCGACATTATTACTCTTGACTTTTACGGTTGATTTTTCTTCTCTTTTTTATTTTCTTCCTGAAATCATGCAAAAATCTTTTGTTAGGTTAACATTTTCTTCTGACAGGTCAGATACACTTTCGGCGACATTATTACTCTTGTCTGATTCACTACTCAGTCCTCTATATATTACACCATGTACTCATTCTCTTTCAGGCACTCGAAAAAAAAATGGAAAGTACTTCGTCCCAGCGCATTAAAAAAATTTGTGTCTTTGGAGGTGCTTATCCAGGGAAAAATAACATATTTGCTGATGAAGCCATAAGAGTTGGAGTAATACTTGCCCAACAAAAGATCCAGTTGATTTATGGAGGCGGTAGTACGGGTTTAATGGGAGCAGTCGCTACAGCAGCACACGCCGGAGGAAGTCCAGTTCTAGGAGTCGTGCCAAAACTATTCACAGATTTTTGTGGACCTACCATGGGTAAGGAAATACAAGTCTGGAGTATCCCTGAACGGATAACAATCATGTACCATTCTGCCGATGCATTCATTGCTTTACCAGGAGGTCTGGGTACATTGGAAGAAATAGCTTGCGTGGCTTCTTGGTCATCTTTGGTCACAAATAAGAAACCCATTGGTTTGCTTAATATTAATGGTTATTTTAATAATTTGCTTTCATATTTAGATAATGCTGTGGATAATGGATTCATGTTTTCAGAGGCAAGGAGAACCATAATTTCTGCTACAACCATTGAAGATTTACTCAAAAAGCTCTAAGCTTATGAGTGTTTATCTGCTACGGTTGTTTCGTAAACGCTCGGAAAAAGAAAAAGAGATATGGACGAGCAAGGAGTGGATTGCACTTTGTCTTTGTGACATTATCTAACATTTTGCTTGTTGTGTCTCAGTTATAATAAGTGGTTAGCAACCTCTGCAGGTAATATCTCCTAAATTCTACCTTTAAAATTTGACATTGGGGACAATGTCATATTTTAGTAGGGGGTAAGTGACATATTTTGCTAATTTAAAAAAAAAAAAAAAGTTTGTTGTGTTTTAAGCAATTTAGAAGTATTCATTCTGAACAAGGTCTGAGTAAGGGAGACTTGAGACATACCTTGTCAGTTTGATTTCTTCTTTTCAAAAAAAAAAAATAAATAATAATGAAAAAAAAAATAATGATTTTAATCTTTTTATGTTTACTTGTTAATTTTTGTTTAGTATTTTAGGATTATTTAGGTTGCATGGTTTTGTTTTGTTTTGAGTCTTAGTTGTTCCTATTCTTATGTTATTAGTTATTTTCTCTTACACATGATTCTTTCATTTGAGTTAATAGACTTACATTGAGGACAATGTAAGAATTAAGTGTGGGGGGGAATGATTTAGGATTTCTTTTATTTTTGTCTACTATTTTTTTTTCTTTATTATTATTATTATTATTATTATTATTATTTTTTGTGAGTTTTAGTTCCTTTTTAATACAATGATGAGATATGAATTGCATAAGTCTAAAACAGATTTATTAGTGAGAAGATTTTCATGAGAATTGAGCTTGATGTCAACCTTTTTATGAGCCAATGTTAATATGATATGTTGATTGAGAAAGAAGCATGTTTAGACTTAATCTGACTTGTATAATCATCCTTGTGAGTTTTTGAGCCTATAATGATTGATGCATTATACAAATCAATCTAATTTCTTTCTTGAGTGCTCTTATGATTACATGATTCTCTAGAACTTGCTTTAAACCGTTTGAGACTATATTGATACATGTGACAACATGAATATGATAGAGGCATTAGGATTATAACCAGAGCCAAACAGCCATCCATTATTAATGTTCCAAGAGAACACACCCTTAGTGAACCAATTTGAGCCTACATTGAATAAGCTATCTCTTTGGTAACCATAACTTGTCCCTAACCTAAATATACTTATATCTTTACCTTTGTTTCAAAGATGAATTAGCATGTTTTGAGACAAGTTGCAAAGACAAAGAAGATTTATTGAAAATTTGGGTTAGAAACAAGAAATAAGTGTGGGGGGAAAAGAAAGAAAAAAGTCAAGAGAAAAAGAAAGGGATCATTGTCAAATACATTCCCATATTAAAAAACAAAAAAAAAATCTTCTCTTGAACTTCTAGTTAAAGTAAAGAAAAAGATGTTACAAAGTTGGTTAGAATGATGCAAAGTCTCAACATGAATATTTAGCCTATGTTATTATGTGCTTTATAAGAGTTTTGAGAAGTTTTATTTGTATGATCTTTTTATGTCTCTAAACTTTATGAACTCTTTGGAACCTTTGTGATATCTTTATCCTTTTGTTCTTCAACCACATTACAAACCCCTTGGCCCCATTACAACCTTGATTAAAGACCTCTTGATTCATGAAGTTGTATGATCTAAATAGTGGAGAATAGGTGGACAAGCAAAAATATGGTAGAACTGTTTTCATGAGATTGATTGAGTGTAAACACTTCACCACTACTTTAAAGAGTGAAAATCATGAGGGTATCCCATGTGAGTAGTTGAGATTAAGTTTGAATATGCACTATTTTGATTGAAATATGTTATGTTAATATTGGCTTAACTCAAACAATTTACATTCAAGCATGATTTTTTGTGAAATTCTTTAAGCTATTGATTAGTTTATAAGACTTGTTCAAAGATTGTCTCTAATTTGTATTGAAAGGATTAGGAGTAAATATTTTTTGTATATGTAGTTTATTTATATTTTAATTTTTCAATGTTTGTGGGTATCGTTCTAGTAAACCCCCACACTTAGATTGTTGCTAGTCCCTAGCAACGACTCAATAAAAATAAAATAAGAAAATCTAATCTAATCCACTTTCGTAGGAAATCACGGTGGCACTTAGCATGTGACACAAGCCTTTAAACCCCTAGGTGTCCCTAGTGGACGCAAGAGAAAGTTGGATATTACCCAAATTCTCCTTACTCAGTCCATCCTTAATGAATTCAATTTTATCATCTCGATTAGAGGACGGAATCCCAATAGAACGACATTTACCGTTACACGTCCATCGTGCACATTTGTGGCAATTTGAACTCATGCGCTTTGCTCGTCACTTCTTTGCAAAAGTGCTTCTACCTGTACCTGGTAAATGCAAAACAGGAAGATATTCACAGATCCAAATAAGAGTATTTCGGCACCTGAGGTAACGTTTAAGGTTTCACTTTTTACTAATGTTTCTTCTCCACCTTTTTCTAGTAGATTTGCAAAGTTCAAGGAGGAAGAACATGAACAACACATGCCGGAAACCTTAAACAACTTGTTTGTGGAGGTCATTCAACAAGTATCAAAATATGCTCCATTCCTCGATGACATATGCACCACAAAGGATGATGGAATAATACTTGTAATGGAGAATGCATCCACTGTTGTGCAAAGAAAGCTTCCTCTCAAACGCATAAATTTGGGAAATTTCATGTATGAGCCTGACAAGCCTAAAATGCCAAGAAGGGGTGTTGGTTAGGTTCAAAACACTAACTCAAGTGTTAATTGGGAAGGCAACCCAATTAAAGAAGAAATTGCCAACCTGCCATACTCAGATTTGACCAAAAGCTGAGAAGTCATTTATTGTAGTTGTGATTGTGGCTCACATCTTCCTCTGGTTTTACGTCCAGAAACGGCTTAAACGCCTTCTATGAGTCGAGGATATGCTTCCCATCCAGTTTTCTTACAAGCTGGCAAAAAGGGTCTTTTAACATCAGATTCCCAAGATGTTGCCATTCCCTTTGGAATTGCGGCCATAAATCAAGAATTTCTCTTTGTATTTCTCCACTAGGATGCGTCTCAAGAGAAAGTTGGATATTACCCAAATTCTCCTTACTCAGTCCATCCTTAATGAATTCAATTTTATCATCTCGATTAGAGGACGGAATCCCAATAGAACGACATTTACCGTTACACGTCCATCGTGCACATTTGTGGCAATTTGAACTCATGCGCTTTCTTATTTAACCTTGCACTAAAAAGATCAATTGTAAGTATAGTAGTTAGCAAGGGTCGAGTCCTCAGGGATTGGGTTTTAATTTATGAGTTATTAGTTTATAACTTACATTCAAAGAAAACAATAAAAGAAAAGGGGTTTTTGAAGCCAGATTTAAACTAAAGTAAATAATAAGAATAAGATGCAAGGCGGTATAACCAGCCAATAAAAATATATATACTAAATTAGGCGGTATAACCAGCCAATAAAAATAAAACAAAGTTAATATACAAATTAGGCGGTATAACCAGCCAATAAAAATAAATATACTTTTAAAAATAAGCAAACTAGAAAAGTAAGAAAACAAGTAAGTAAGAAGAATCAAATATGTAAAATATGGTTAAGGTTTCATTTTCCACCACTAGACATCATTAAGAATCAATTTCAGATCTATCAATATCAACCAACTATCAAAGTTAACAACCGTAGATAACAACAAGCTCTGTTATCCCAATCTTTCCTTAGTTTGTCGTTAAATAGAACAAGCTCTCTATTTAATCTCTAACCATTAAACAACCTAGAATAAGCTCTCTAAATTCAATTTAATGGCAGCTTTATGATGAGAAAGATAGGTTGATCTAAGCAACAAACACATAAGCTCGGATTGTTCAACTTAGGTTATGTTCCACTTTGCAATTATTGAAAACTTGACCATAATCATTAATCACAAATTGCCACTTATGAATAGGAAATCAAGACAATTACACGGATCAAGACTCCTAAACTAGCAATAGATAATTATCAAGATCTATCTAGTTGTACACCTAAATAAATCATGACAACACCATGAACAATTCTTGTAGAAGAACATAAGCAACTTTGATAGAAAATTAATGATAGATAGAATCTGAAAATCAATCACAAAACATGTCTAGGGCTTTGAAATCACCCTTAACCAAATAGAAGTTTAGCCTAGCATAGGCATTATAAACATAAAATTAAGTAGAATCTAAGAAGAAAATAAAAGAAAGAAAGAAGAAGAAGAAGAATATTAATTATCCAACCTCTTGCTCTTTCTAACGAAAAAGAAAACTAGAGAAAAGAAAGAAGAAGAAAACTTAGAGAATTTTATTACAATGGCTAATATCCTACCTATGTACAATATCATCCTCTACAATCATCCAAGGCCCTCTATTTATACACATTTTGGAGGGCTAAATGACAAGAGACAAGCTTTACAAATTTCAAAGGTAGGTATAATAGGTGGGTGCATTTTTCTAACAATTTTCGTCATATTGTATGACCATTTTGATCAGCCAACTTGATGGTCGATTTTGTCAATCTTGGAGGCCTGATCTGATCACATGGTCTTCTAGAAAAATGTTCCCCTATGAGTTACTGATTCATAGCCGTTGGAATTAGCTCATTTGCTGATGTGGAGAAGAAGATATAGGCAAAATACGAAAATAGGTCAGCACAGACGTCATTGCACATCAGCCAACTTGATGGTCGATTGTTTCAATATTGGAAGCTTTATCTGATCACATTGTCTTCTAGACAAATGTTCCCCTATCCGTTATTGATCCATAGCCGTTGGAATCAGCTCATTTGCTGATGTGTATCGGACGATATGGTCAAAATGCGAAAACTGCTCAGGACAGACGTCATTGCACATCAGCCAACTTGATGGTTGATTTCCCTAGGGAAAACGACTCCGTTTCAAGAAGTGTAAAACATGAAAAAGATAGATATGCCTCTTAACTTTGCATGGTTAAAATTTCAGCATTATTGCTTCAGTGAAACTCGAGATATAGCTGATATGGAAAAAGGTGTCGGAACTGGAACTGAACTGGATTTGCCCTTAATTCTAGTAATCTGAAATCACTCAAAGAAACTTGTGAAAAACACCAAATTACATAAAAATATAAAAAATCATAAACACGATTAGACTAAGCAATAATAACTCGTATTTGACACAAAACAATAATAAAACATAACTAAAAACTATATAATTATACGAGTTATCACACCCCCACACTTAGATTGTTGCTAGTCCCTAGCAACGACTCATAAAAATAAAATAAGAAAATCTAATCTAATCCACTTTCGTAGGAAATCACGGTGGCACTTAGCATGTGACACAAGCCTTTAAACCCCTAGGTGTCCCTAGTGGACGAGTTTAGTCTCGTGAGGGTTTACTAGAACGATACCCACAAACATTGAAAACATAAGAAAAACTAAAAATAATAATTATAACTAACTCTTCAAATATAAATTTGAGATAATCATTGGACAAGTCTTAAAAACTAATCAATAGCTTAAAGAAATTCACAAAAAATCTTGCTTGAATGTAAATAGTTTGAGTTAAGCCAATATTAACATAACATATTTCAATCAAAATAGTGCATATTCAAACTTAATCTCAACTTCTCACATGGGATACTCTCATGATTTTCACTCTTTAAAGTAGTGGTAAAGTGTTTACACTCAATCAATCTCATGAAAATAGTTCTACCATATGCTTGCTTGTCTACCTATTCTCCACTAAAAGATCATGCAACTTCATAAATCAAGAGGTCTTTAATCAAGGTTGTAATGGGGCCAAGAGGTAATAATGTGGTTAAAGAATAAAAAGGAAAAGATATCACAAACATTCCAAAGACTTCATAGAATTTAGAGACAAAAAAGATTTTGCAAATAAAACTTTCTCAATATTCTTTAGAAGTACATAATAACATAGGCTGAATATTTCATGTTGAGCCTTTACTTCATTCTAACCAACTTTCGAACATCTTTTTCTTTTCTTTAACTAGAAGTTCAAGAGATTATTCAAAAAAAAAATTTTTTTTTTTTCACATGGGAATGTATTTGGCAATATTCCCTCTATTTTTCTCTTGACTTTTGCCTTTCTCCTCCCCCACACTTATCTTTTGTTCTAACCCAAATTTTCAAAAAGTATCCCTTGTTTTTGCAATATGTCTCAAACATTCTAGTCCATCTTTAGAACAAGGGTAAATATATAAATGTGTTTAGGCTAGGTGTAAGATGTGGTTACCAAATAAATAGCTTATTCAATGTAGGCTCAAATTGGTTCACTAAGGGTGTGTTCTCTTGGAACATCAATAAGGGATGGCTGTTTGGCTCTGGTTATAATCCTAATGCCTCTATCATATTCATGTTGTCACATGTATCAATATAGTCTCAAACGGTTTAAAGCAAGTTCTAGAGAATCATGTAATCATAAGAGCACTGAAGAAAGAATTTAGATTGATTTGTATAATGCATCAATCATTTTAGGCTCAAAAACTCACAATGATGATTATACAAGTCAGTTTTAAGTCTAAACATGCTTCTTTCTCAATCAACATATCATATTAACATTGGCTCATAAAAATTAGTATCAAGCTTAATTCTCATGAAAATCTTCTCACTAGTAACCAGTTTAGACCTATGCAATTCATATCTCATCATTGTATTAAAAAGGAACAAAAACACACTAAAAATAATAATAATAAAGACTCAAAAAAAAAAAATATTTGACAAAAATAAAAGAAATCCTAAATCATTCCCCCCCACACTTAATTCTTACATTGTCCTCAATGTAAGTCTATTAACACAAATGAAAGAATCATGTGTAAGAGAAAAGAACTAATAACATAAGAATAGGAATAACTAAGACTCAAAACAAAACAAAACCATGCAACCTAAATAATCCTAAAATACTAAACAAACAATTAACAAATAAACATAAAAACAATAAAAATAATAAAAGAAAAAGGAAAAGGAAAAGGAAAAGAAAGCAAATCTGAGTATGGCAGGTGGTAATTTCTTCATTAATTGGGTTGCCTTCCCAATTAGTACTTGATTTAAGTTGTCCAACCTAACCAACACCCCTTCTTGGCTGTTTAGGATTTGCAAGATCATACAAGAAACTTCCCGAATTTGTGCGTTTTGTAGGGCGGTTTCTTTGCACCATAGTGGATGCATTCTCCATTACAAGTATTATTCCATCATCCTTTGTGGTGCATAGCTCGTCAAAGAATGGTGCATATTTTGGTATTTGTTGAATGGCATCCACAAACAAGCTGTTTAAGGTTTCCGGCATGTGTTGTTCATGTTCTTCCTCCTTGAACTTTGCAAATCTACTAGGAAAAGGTGGAGAAGAAACATTAGTAAAAAGTGGAACCTTAAACGTTACCTCAGGTACCGAAATACTCTTATTTGGATCTGTGGCTTCATTATCCTCAAGAATAGAATCCATCTCTAATTTTGTTTCATCCTCATCTTGTTCCTCATTCTTCAAGGTCACAATAGTAGTATTCTCCTTTGGGTTAATCATTGTTTGGGCAGAGAGTTCTTCAGATCTTTGTGCTACCCATACCACCATACTACTAGCCAATAGGCTCATTTGCCTTTCCAAACTCTGGATACTTGCCCTTGTTTCCTGTTGAAATTGCAAAGTATTAGTAACAAGAGAATCGACAAGATCTTCTAAAGAAGTTCCTGAGTTTTGAGTCATATGTAGTGGCTGAAAAAGATCTGGTTCTTGAGACCATGATTGATTAAATCTAGATGGATGAGTGTAATTGGCATAAGGATCTACTTCTTGGTAATTTTTCGAGTAGCCATAATTAGTATGATCCCACCATCCCTCATGGTAAGTGTTTGAGTAATGATCATACTGTTGGTCTTGGAACACTTGATGGCCTTGACATCCTCCCATGGCCAATTGTTGAACTGGGGAGGTGAGATTGGCTTGTTGATTCTCCATGTTCATGTATGCCACCAACTCTTCAAGTGTTAGATTGCTCAATTCCATTGTTTTTTTTTTATTTTTTTTTTCTTTTCAAAATTTGATAAGAAAAACCCGTATGTACAAGAAAACAAAACTGATTAGAACTGAAAATAAGAATAAACAAAGTAACAAATAAACTAAAGAAAACAATCCCCGGCAACGGCGCCAAAAACTTGATGCACCCAAAAGAGTGTATCTTAACTTTGCACCATTCTTTGACGCCGTTGCCGGGGATTGCTTTCTTTAGTTTATTAGTTCATTGGTTTATTCTTATTTTCAGTTGTAATTAATTTTATTTTTCTTGTACATACAAGTTTTTCTTATCAAATTTTGAAAAAAAAAAAAAAAAAAGAAAAATGATGGAATTGAGCAATCTAACACTTGAAGAGTTGGTGGCATACATGAACATGGAAAATCAACAAGCCAATCTCACCTACCCAGTTCAACAATTGGCCATGGGAGGATGTCAAGGCCATCAAGTGTTCCAAGACCAACTGTATGATCATTACTCAAACACTTACCATGAGGGATGGTGGGATCATACTAATTATGGCTACTCAGAAAATTACCAAGAAGTAGATCCTTATGCCAATTACACTCATCCATCTAGCTTCAATCAATCATGGTCTCAAGAACCAGATCTTCTTCAACCACCACATATGACTCAAAACTCAGGTACTTCTTTAGAAGATCTTGTCGATTCTCTTGTTACTAATACTTTGCAATTTCAACAGGAAACAAGGGCAAGCATCCGGAGTTTGGAAAGGCAAATGAGCCTATTGGCTAGTAGTATGGTGGTATGGGTAGCACAAAGATCTGAAGAACTCTCTGCCCAAACAATGATTAACCCAAAGGAGAATACTACTATTGTGACCTTGAGGAATGAGGAACAAGATGAGGATGAGACAAAATTAGAGATGAATTCTATTCTTGAGGATAATGAAGCCAATGATCCAAATAAGAGTATTTCGGCACCTGAGGTAACGTTTGAGATTCCAATTTTTACTAATGTTTCTTCTCCACCTTTTCCTAGTAGATTCGCAAAGTTCAAGGAGGATGAACATGAACAAGACACGCTGGAAACCTTAAACAGTTTGTTTGTGGATGTCATTCAACAAGTACCAAAAGATGCACCATTCCTCGATGAGATATGCACCACCAAGGATTATGGAATAATACTTGTAATGGAGAATGCATCCACTGTTGTGCAAAGAAAGCTACCTCTCAAACGCATAAATTTGGGAAATTTCATGTATGAGCCTGACAAGCCTAAAAAGCCAAGAAAGGGTGTTGGTTAGATTCAAAACACTAACTCAAGTGTTAATTGGGAAGGCAGCCCAATTAAAGATGAAATTACCAACCTTCCATATTCAGATTTGCTTTCTCTTTCTTTTCCTTTTTCTTTTATTATTTTTATTGTTTTTATTTTATTTCTTATGTTTCTTTGTTAATTGTGTTTACTGCTTTTAAGTTCATTTAGGCTGCATAAGTTTCTTTTGTTTAATAGTTCTTTTCTCTTACATATAATTCTTGCATTGGGGGATAATAGCATTACATTAATGACAATGTAAGAGTTATGTGTGGGGGGAAGAATTTAGGATTTTATTTAGAGTGTTTTGTTTTTGAGTCTTTTTATGTTGTTTTTCTTTCTCATCCTTGTTTTGAAAATAACTAGATGTAAATATAATTTTTTTTTAAACCCCGGTTAAATGGCGGATAACGGTACTCCGTGATTATTTAAATCGGTTCCATCAGCTACCCACAAAACTGATATTGTATATAAGTTTCTCTTTCATTTCTTTTTTCAGGATGGATGATATTCTCACAAGATTGCAGAAACGATTTCTTCCTTTTCCTCGAAATATTTTACTGAAGCTTTACCAAGTTCGATTTGAAAGATTAAGAATGCTTATGCACAAAGGGATTCCTGGAGACATACGTTGGATAATTGAAGCCAAGGTACGTGAAGATGAATATCTTCCTGTTTTGCATTTACCAGGTACAGGTAGAAGCACTTTTGCAAAGAAGCGACGAGCAAAGCGCATGAGTTCAAATTGCCACAAATGTGCACGATGGACGTGTAACGGTAAATGTCGTTCTATTGGGATTCCGTCCTCTAATCGAGATGATAAAATTGAATTCATTAAGGATAGACTGAGTAAGGAGAATTTGGGTAATATCCAACTTTCTCTTGAGACGCATCCTAGTGGAGACGTACAAAGAGAAATTCTTGATTTATGGCCGCAATCCCAAAGGGAATGGCAACATCTTGGGAATCTGATGTTAAAAGATCCTGTGATAACTCGTATAATTATATAGTTTTTAGTTATGTTTTATTATTGTTTTGTTTCAAATACGAGTTATTATTGTTTAGTCTAATTGTGTTTATGATCTTTTATATTTTTATGTAATTTGGTGTTTTTCACAAGTTTCTTTGAGTGATTTCAGATTACTAGAATTAAGGGCAAATCCAGTTCAGTTCCAGTTCCGACACCTTTTGCCATATCAGCTATATCTAGAGTTTCACTGAAGCAATAAGGCTGAAATTTGTAGCCGTGCAAAGCTAAGAGGCATATCTATCTTTTTCATGTTTTATACTTCTTGAAACGGAGTCGTTTTCCCTAGCGAAATCGACCATCAAGTTGGCTGATGTGCAATGACGTCTGTGCTGACCTGTTTTCGTATTTTGCCCATATCTGCTTATCCACATCAGAAAATGAGCTGATTCCAATGGCTATGGATCCGTAACTGATACGGGAACCTTTTTCTAGAAGACCATATGATCAGATCAGGCCTCTAATATTGACGAAATCGACCATCAAGTTGGCTGATGTGCAATGACGTCTGTGCTGACATGTTTTCGTATTTTGCCCATATCTGCTTATCCACATCAGAAAATGAGCTGATTCCAACGGCTATGGATCCTTAACTGATAGGGGAACCTTTTTATAGAAGACCATGTGATCAGATCAGGCCTCCAACATTGACGAAATCGACCATCAAGTTGGCTGATCAAAATTGTCATACAATATGACGAAAATTGTTAGAAAAATTCACCCACCTATTATACCTACCTTTGAAATTTGTAAAGCTTGTCTCTTGTCATTTAGCCTTCCAAAATGTGTATAAATAGAGGGCCTTGGATGATTGTAGAGGATCATATTGTACATAGGTAGGATATTAGCCATTTTAATAAAATTCTCTAAGTTTTCTTCTTCTTTCTTTTCTCTAGTTTTCTTTCTTTTCTCTAGTTTTCTTTTTCTTTAGAGAGAGCAAGAGGTTGGATAATTAATATTCTTCCTCTTCTTCTTTCTTTCTTTTATTTTCTTCTTAGATTTTCTTTAATTTTATGTTTATGTTTACAATGCCTATGCTAGGCTAAACTTCTATTTGGTTAAGGGTGATTTCAAAGCCCTAGACATGTTTTGTGATTGATTTTCAGATTCTATCTATCATTAATTTTCTATCAAAGTTGCTTATGTTCTTCTACAAGAATTGTTCATGATGTTGTCTTGATTTGTTTAGGTGTACAACTAGATAGATCTTGATAATTATCTATTGCTAGTTTAGGAGTCTTGATCCGTGTAATTGTCTTGATTTCCTATTCATAAGTGGCAATTTGTGATTAATGATTATGGTCAAGTTTTCAATAATTGCAAAGTGGAACATAACCTAAGTTGAACAATCCGAGCTTATGTGTTTGTTGCTTAGATCAACCTATCTTTCTCATCATAAAGCTGCCATTAAATTGAATCTAGAGAGCTTATTCTAGGTTGTTTGATGGTTAGAGATTAAATAGAGAGCTTGTTCTATTTAACGACAAACTAAGGAAAGATTGGGATAACAGAGCTTGTTGTTATCTACGGTTGTTAACTTTGATAGTTGGTTGATATTGATAGATCTGAAATTGATTCTTAATGATGTCTAGTGGTGGAGAATGAAACCTTAACCATATTTTTCATATTTGATTCTTCTTACTTATTTGTTTTCTTACTTTTAGTTTGCTTATTTTTTATATTTATTTTTATTGGCTGGTTATACCGCCTAATTTGTATATTAACTTTGTTTTATTTTTATTGGCTGGTTATACCGCCTAATTTAGTATATATATTTTTATTGGCTGGTTATACCGCCTAATTTAGTATATATATTTTTATTGGCTGGTTATACCGCCTTGCATCTTATTCTTATTATTTACTTTAGTTTAAATCTGGCTTCAAAAACCCCTTTTCTTTTATTGTTCTTGAATTTAAGTTTTAAACTATTAACTTATAAACTAAAACCCAATCCCTGAGGACTCGACCCTTGCTAACTACTATACTTACAATTTATCTTTTTAGTGCAAGGTTAAATAAGATACACTCTTTTGGGTGCATCAAATTTTTGGCGCCGTTGCCGGGGATTGTTTTCTTTAGTTTATTTGTTACTTGGTTTATTCTTATTTTCAGTTCTAATTAGTTTTATTTTCTTGTACATACAAGTTTTTCTTTTCAAATTAAAAAAAAAAAAAACACAATGGAATTGAGCAATCTAACACTTGAAGAGTTGGTGGCATACATGAACATGGAGAATCAACAAGCCAATCTCACCTCCCCAGTTCAACAATTGGCCATGGGAGGATGTCAAGGCCATCAAGTGTTCCAAGACCAACAGTATGATCATTACTCAAACACTTACCATGAGGGATGGTGGGATCATACTAATTATGGCTATTCGAAAAATTACCAAGAAGTAGATCCTTATGCCAATTACACTCATCCATCTAGCTTCAATCAATCATGGTCTCAAGAACCAGATCTTTTTCAACCACCACATATGACTCAAAACTCAGGTACTTCTTTAGAAGATCTTGTCTATTCTCTTGTTACTGATTCTTTGCAATTTCAACAGGAAACAAGGGCAAGCATCCAGAGTTTGGAAAAGCAAATGAGCCAATTGGCTAGTAGTATGGTGGGATGGGTAGCACAAAGATCTGAAGAACTCCCTGCCCAAACGATGATTAACCCAAAGGAGAATGGTACGATTGTGACCTTGAGGAATGAGGAACAAGATGAGGATGAGACAAAATTAGAGATGGATTCTATTCTTGAGGATAATGAAGCCACAAATCCAAATAAGAGTATTTCGGCACCTGAGGTAACGTTTAAGGTTCCACTTTTTACTAATGTTTCTTCTCCACCTTTTCCTAGTAGATTTGCAAAGTTCATGGAGGAAGAACATGAACAACACATGCCAGAAACCTTAAACAACTTGTTTGTGGATGCCATTCAACAAGTATCAAAATATGCTCCATTCCTCGATGAGATATGCACCACAAAGGATGATGGAATAATACTTGTAATGGAGAATGCATCCACTGTTGTGCAAAGAAAGCTTCCTCTCAAACGCATTAATTTGGAAAATTTCATGTATGAGCCTGACAAGCCTAAAAAGCCAAGAAGGGGTGTTGGTTAGGTTCAAAACATTAACTCAAGTGTTAATTGGGAAGGCAACCCAATTAAAGAAGAAATTGCCAACCTTCCATATTCAGATTTGCTTTCTCTTTCTTTTCCTTTTTCTTTTCTTTTATTATTTTTATTTTTATTGTTTTTATTTTTATTTTTTTATGTTTACTTGTTAATTTTTGTTTAGTATTTTAGGATTATTTAGGTTGCATGAGTTTGTTTTGTTTTGAGTCTTAGTTGTTCCTATTCTTATGTTATTAGTTCTTTTCTCTTACACATGATTTTTTCATTTGGGTTAATAGACTTACATTGAGGACAATGTAAGAATTAAGTGTGGGGGGAATGATTTAGGATTTCTTTTATTTTTGTCTACTATTTTTTATGAGTCTTTATTATTATTATTTTTAGTGTGTTTTAGTTCCTTTTTAATACAATGATGAGATATGAATTGCATAAGTCTAAAACAGATTTATTAGTGAGAAGATTTTCATGAGAATTGAACTTGATATCAATCTTTTTATGAGCCAATGTTAATATGATATGTTGATTGAGAAAGAAGCATGTTTAGACTTAATCTGACTTGTATAATCATCCTTGTGAGTTTTTGAGCCTATAATGATTGATGCATTATACAAATCAATCTAATTTCTTTCTTGAGTGCTCTTATGATTACATGATTCTCTAGAACTTGCTTTAAACCATTTGAGACTATATTGATGCATGTAACAACATGAATATGATAGAGGCATTAGGACTTTTTAACTAGGGCCAAACAGCCATCCCTTATTGATGTTCCAAGTGAACATCCCTCTAGTGAACCAATTTGAGCCTACATTGAATAAGCTATTTATTTGGTAACCACATCTTACACCTAGCCTAAACACATTTATATCTTTACCCTTGTTCTAAAGATGGACTAGAATGTTTGAGACATATTGCAAAAACAAGGGATATTTTTTGAAAATTTGGGTTAGAACAAAAGATAAGTGTGGGGGAGGAGAAAGGCAAAAGTCAAGAGAAAAATAGAGGGAATATTGCCAAATACATTCCCATGTGAAAAAAAAAAAAAAAATTTTTTTTGAATAATCTCTTGAACTTCTAGTTAAAGAAAAGAAAAAGATGTTCGAAAGTTGGTTAGAATGAAGAAAAGGCCCAACATGAATATTCGGCCTAGGTGACTATGTACTTGTAAAGAGTTTTGAGAAGTTTCTTTGTATGATCTTTTTATGTCTCTAAACTTTATGAACTCTTTGGAACCTTTGTGATATCTTTATCCTTTTGTTCTTCAACCACATTACAAACCCCTTGGCCCCATTACAACCTTGATTAAAGACCTCTTGATTCATGAAGTTGTATGATCTAAATAGTGGAGAATAGGTGGACAAGCAAGAATATGGTAGAACTGTTTTCATGAGATTGATTGAGTGTAAACACTTCACCACTACTTTAAAGAGTGAAAATCATGAGGGTATCCCATGTGAGAAGTTGAGATTAAATTTGAACATGCACTATTTTGATTGAGATATGTTATGTTAATATTGGCTTAACTCAAACAATTTACATTCAAGCATGATTTTTTGTGAAATTCTTTAAGCTATTGATTAGTTTATAAGACTTGTTCAAAGATTGTCTCTAATTTGTATTGAAAGGATTAGGAGTAAATATTTTTAGTATATGTAGTTTATTTATATTTTAGTTTTTCAATGTTTGTGGGTATCGTTCTAGTAAACCCTTACGAGACTAAACTCGTCCACTAGGGACACCTAGGGGTTTAAAGGCTTGTGTCACATGCTAAGTGCCACTGTGATTTCCTACGAAAATGGATTAGATTAGATTTTCTTATTTTATTTTTATTGAGTCGTTGCTAGGGACTAGCAACAATCTAAGTGTGGGGGTGTGATAACTCGTATAATTATATAGTTTTTAGTTATGTTTTATTATTGTTTTGTGTCAAATACGAGTTATTATTGTTTAGTCTAATTGTGTTTATGATCTTTTATATTTTTATGTAATTTGGTGTTTTTCACAAGTTTCTTTGAGTGATTTCAGATTACTAGAATTAAGGGCAAATCTAGTTCAGTTCCAGTTCCGACACCTTTTGCCATATCAGCTATATCTCGAGTTTCACTGAAGCAATAAGGCTGAAATTTGTAGCCGTGCAAAGCTAAGAGGCATATCTATCTTTTTCATGTTTTATACTTCTTGAAACGGAGTCGTTTTCCCTAGCGAAATCGACCATCAAGTTGGCTGATGTGCAATGACGTCTGTGCTGACCTGTTTTCGTATTTTGCCCATATCTGCTTATCCACATCAGCAAATGAGCTGATTCCAATGGCTCTGGATCCGTAACTGATACGGGAACCTTTTTCTAGAAGACCATATGATCAGATCAGGCCTCTAATATTGACGAAATCGACCATCAAGTTGGCTGATGTGCAATGACGTCTGTGCTGACATGTTTTCTTATTTTGCCCATATCTGCTTATCCACATCAGAAAATGAGCTGATTCCAACGGATATGGATCCTTAACTGATAGGGGAACCTTTTTCTAGAAGACCATGTGATCAGATCAGGCCTCCAACATTGACGAAATCGACCATCAAGTTGGCTGATCAAAATTGTCATACAATATGACGAAAATTGTTAGAAAAATTCACCCACCTATTATACCTACCTTTGAAATTTGTAAAGCTTGTCTCTTGTCATTTAGCCTTCCAAAATGTGTATAAATAGATGGCCTTGGATGATTGTAGAGGATCATATTGTACATAGGTAGGATATTAGCCATTTTAATAAAATTCTCTAAGTTTTCTTCTTCTTTCTTTTCTCTAGTTTTCTTTCTTTTCTCTAGTTTTCTTTTTCTTTAGAGAGAGCAAGAGGTTGGATAATTAATATTCTTCCTCTTCTTCTTTCTTTCTTTTATTTTCTTCTTAGATTTTCTTTAATTTTATGTTTATGTTTACAATGCCTATGCTAGGCTAAACTTCTATTTGGTTAAGGGTGATTTCAAAGCCCTAGACATGTTTTGTGATTGATTTTCAGATTCTATCTATCATTAATTTTCTATCAAAGTTGCTTATGTTCTTCTACAAGAATTGTTCATGATGTTGTCTTGATTTGTTTAGGTGTACAACTAGATAGATCTTGATAATTATCTATTGCTAGTTTAGGAGTCTTGATCCGTGTAATTGTCTTGATTTCCTATTCATAAGTGGCAATTTGTGATTAATGATTATGGTCAAGTTTTCAATAATTGCAAAGTGGAACATAACCTAAGTTGAACAATCCGAGCTTATGTGTTTGTTGCTTAGATCAACCTATCTTTCTCATCATAAAGCTGCCATTAAATTGAATCTAGAGAGCTTATTCTAGGTTGTTTGATGGTTAGAGATTAAATAGAGAGCTTGTTCTATTTAACGACAAACTAAGGAAAGATTGGGATAACAGAGCTTGTTGTTATCTACGGTTGTTAACTTTGATAGTTGGTTGATATTGATAGATCTGAAATTGATTCTTAATGATGTCTAGTGGTGGAGAATGAAACCTTAACCATATTTTTCATATTTGATTCTTCTTACTTATTTGTTTTCTTACTTTTAGTTTGCTTATTTTTTATATTTATTTTAATTGGCTGGTTATACCGCCTAATTTGTATATTAACTTTGTTTTATTTTTATTGGCTGGTTATACCGCCTAATTTAGTATATATATTTTTATTGGCTGGTTATACCGCCTAATTTAGTATATATATTTTTATTGGCTGGTTATACCGCCTTGCATCTTATTCTTATTATTTACTTTAGTTTAAATCTGGCTTCAAAAACCCCTTTTCTTTTATTGTTCTTGAATTTAAGTTTTAAACTATTAACTTATAAACTAAAACCCAATCCCTGAGGACTCGACCCTTGCTAACTACTATACTTACAATTTATCTTTTTAGTGCAAGGTTAAATAAGATACACTCTTTTGGGTGCATCACCCTGTTTGCCAGCTTGTAAGAAAACTGGATGGGAAACAGATCCTCGACTCATAGAAGGCGTTTAAGCCGTTTCTGGACGTAAAACCAGAGGAAGATGTGAGCCACAATCACAACTACAATAAATGACTTCTCAGTTTTTGGTTTGATTTGCAATAACTTTAGTTTGGTTTAATTTACGTGTTGTTCGATTTGTGTAACTATTCTCGTTTTTTTTTTATTTGTCTTTTACGGTTGATTTTTCTTCTCTCTTTGATTTTCTTCCTGAAATCACGCAAAAATCTTTTGTTAGGTTAACATTTTCTTCTGACAGGTCAGATACACTTTCGGCGACATTATTACTCTTGTCTGATTCACTACTCAGTCCTCTATATATTACACCATGTACTCATTCTCTTTCAGGCACTCGAAAAAAAAAATGGAAAGTACTTCGTCCCAGCGCATTAAAAAAATTTGTGTCTTTGGAGGTGCTTATCCAGGGAAAAATAACATATTCGCTGATGAAGCCATAAGAGTTGGAGTAATACTTGCCCAACAAAAGATCCACTTGATTTATGGAGGCGGTAGTACGGGTTTAATGGGAGCAGTCGCTACAGCAGCACACACCGGAGGAAGTCCAGTTCTAGGAATCGTGCCAAAACTATTCACAAGTTTTTGTGGACCTACCGTGGGTAAGGAAATACAAGTCTGGAGTGTCCCTGAACGGATAACAATCATGTACCATTCTGCCGATGCATTCATTGCTTTACCAGGAGGTCTGGGTACATTGGAAGAAATAGCTTGCGTGGCTTCTTGGTCATCTTTGGTCACAAATAAGAAACCCATTGGTTTGCTTAATATTAATGGTTATTTTAGTAATTTTCTTTCATATTTAGATAATGCTGTGGATAATGGATTCATGTTTTCAGAGGCAAGGAGAACCATAATTTCTGCTACAACCATTGAAGATTTACTCAAAAAGCTCCAAGCTTATGAGTGTTTATCTGGTACGGTTGTTTCGCAAACGCTCGGAAAAAGAAAAAGAGATATGGACGAGCAAGGAGTGGATTGCACTTTGTCTTTGTGACATTATCTAACATTTTGCTTGTTGTGTCTCAGTTATAATAAGTGGTTAGCAACCTCTGTAGGTAAGGGACATATTTTGCTAATTTCAAAAAAAAAAAAAAAAAAAAATTATTGTGTTTTAAGCAATTTAGAAGTATTCATTCTGAACAAGGTCTGAGTAAGGGAGACTTGAGACATACCTTGTCAGTTTGATTTCTTCTTTTCAAAAAAAAAAAAAAAAAAGGTTTGTTGTATTTTAAGCAATTTAGAAGTATTCATTCTGAACAAGGTCTGAGTAAGGGAGACTTGAGACATACCTTGTCAGTTTGATTTTAATCTTTTTATGTTTACTTGTTAATTTTTGTTTAGTATTTTAGGATTATTTAGGTTGCATGAGTTTGTTTTGTTTTGAGTCTTAGTTGTTCCTATTCTTATGTTATTAGTTCTTTTCTCTTACACATGATTCTTTCATTCGGGTTAATAGACTTACATTGAGGACAATGTAAGAATTAAGTGTGGGGGGAATGATTTAGGATTTCTTTTATTTTTGTCTACTATTTTTTTATGAGTCTTTATTATTATTATTTTTTTTTAGTGTGTTTTAGTTCCTTTTTAATACAATGATGAGATATGAATTGCATAAGTCTAAAACAGATTTATTAGTGAGAAGATTTTCATGAGAATTGAGCTTGATGTCAACCTTTTTATGAGCCAATGTTAATATGATATGTTGATTGAGAAAGAAGCATGTTTAGACTTAATCTGACTTGTATAATCATCCTTGTGAGTTTTTGAGCCTATAATGATTGATGCATTATACAAATCAATCTAATTTCTTTCTTGAGTGCTCTTATGATTACATGATTCTCTAGAACTTGCTTTAAACCGTTTGAGACTATATTGATACATGTGACAACATGAATATGATAGAGGCATTAGGATTATAACCAGAGCCAAACAGCCATCCATTATTAATGTTCTAAGAGAACATCCCCACTAGTGAGCCAATTTGAGCCTACATTGAATATGCTGTTTTATTGGTAACCACAACTTACACCTAGCCTAAATATACTTATATCCTTACCCTTGTTCTAAAGATGGATTATATATTTTGAGACATATTGCAAAAAACAAGGGATATTTTTAGTTGAAAATTTGGGTTAGAAGGAAAGATAAGTGTGGGGGAGGAGAGAGGCAAAAGTCAAGAGAAAAAGAAAGGGATCATTGTCAAATACATTCCCATATTAAAAAAAAATAATATCTTCTCTTGGACTTCTAGTTAAAGTAAAGAAAAAGATGTTACAAAGTTGGTTAGAATGATGCAAAGGCTCAACATGAATTTTAGCCTATGTTATTATGTGCTTTATAAGAGTTTTGAGAAGTTTTATTTGTATGATCTTATTATGTCTCTAAACTCTATGAACTCTTTGGAACCTTTGTGATATCTTTATCCTTTTGTTCTTTAACCACATTATAACCCTTTGGCCCCATTACAACCTTGAATAAAGACCTCTTGATTTATGAAGTTGTATGATCTAAATAGTGGAGAATAGGTGGACAAGCAAGCATATGGTAGAAGTGTTTTCATGAGACTGATTGAGTGTAAACACTTTACCACTACTTTAAAGAGTGAAAATCATGAGGGTATATCATGTGAGAAGTTGAGATTAAATTTGAACATGCACTATTTTGATTGAGATATGTTATGTTAATATTGGCTTAACTCAAACAATTTACATTCAAGCATGATTTTTTGTGAAATTTTTTTAAGCTATTGATTAGTTTATAAGACTTGTTCAAATATTGTCTCTAATTTGTATTGAAAGGATTAGGAGTAAATATTTTTAGTATATGTAGTTTATTTATATGAAGTTTATTTATATTTTAATTTTTCAATGTTTGTGGGTATCGTTCTAGTAAACCCTAACGAGACTAAACTCGTCCACTAGGGACACCTAGGGGTTTAAAGGCTTGTGTCACATGCTAAGTGCCACCGTGATTTCCTACGAAAGTGGATTAGATTAGATTTTCTTATTTTATTTTTATTGAGTCGTTGCTAGGGACTAGCAACAATCTAAGTGTGGGGGTGTGATAACTCGTATAATTATATAGTTTTTAGTTATGTTTTATTATTGTTTTGTGTCAAATACGAGTTATTATTGTTTAGTCCAATTGTGTTTATGATCTTTTATATTTTTATGTAATTTGGTGTTTTTCACAAGTTTCTTTGAGTGATTTCAGATTACTAGAATTAAGGGCAAATCCAGTTCAGTTCCAGTTCCGACACATTTTGCCATATCAGCTATATCTGGAGTTTCACTGAAGCAATAAGGCTGAAATTTGTAGCCGTGCAAAGCTAAGAGGCATATCTATCTTTTTCATGTTTTATACTTCTTGAAACGGAGTCGTTTTCCCTAGCGAAATCGACCATCAAGTTGGCTGATGTGCAATGACGTCTGTGCTGACCTGTTTTCGTATTTTGCCCATATCTGCTTATCCACATCAGCAAATGAGCTGATTCCAATGGCTATGGATCCGTAACTCATACGGGAACCTTTGTCTAGAAGACCATATGATCAGATCAGGCCTCTAATATTGACGAAATCGACCATCAAGTTGGCTGATGTGCAATGACGTCTGTGCTGACATGTTTTCGTATTTTGCCCATATCTGCTTATCCACATCAGCAAATGAGCTGATTCAAACGGCTATGGATCCGTAACTGATAGGGGAACCTTTTTCTAGAAGACCATGTGATCAGATCAGGCCTCCAACATTGACGAAATCGACCATCAAGTTGGCTGATCAAAATTGTCATACAATATGACGAAAATTGTTTGAAAAATTCACCCACCTATTATACCTACCTTTGAAATTTGTAAAGCTTGTCTCTTGTCATTTAGCCTTCCAAAATGTGTATAAATAGAGGGCCTTGGATGATTGTAGAGGATCATATTGTACATAGGTAGGATATTAGCCATTATAATAAAATTCTCTAAGTTTTCTTCTTCTTTCTTTTCTCTAGTTTTGTTTTTCTTTAGAAAGAGCAAGAGGTTGGATAATTAATATTCTTCTTCTTCTTCTTTCTTTCTTTTATTTTCTTCTTAGATTCTATTTAATTTTATGTTTATAATGCCTATGCTAGGCTAAACTTCTATTTGGTTAAGGGTGATTTCAAAGCCCTAGACATGTTTTATAATTGATTTTCAGATTCTATCTATCATTAATTTTCTATCAAAGTTGCTTATGTTCTTCTACAAGAATTGTTCATGATGTTGTCTTGATTTGTTTAGGTGTACAACTAGATAGATCTTGATAATTATCTATTGCTAGTTTAGGAGTCTTGATCCGTGTAATTGTCATGATTTCCTATTCATAAGTGGCAATTTGTGATTAATGATTATGGTCAAGTTTTCAATAATTGCAAAGTGGAACATAACCTAAGTTGAACAATCCGAGCTTATGTGTTTGTTGCTTAGATCAACCTATCTTTCTCATCATAAAGCTGCCATTAAATTGAACTTAGAGAGCTTATTCTAGGTTGTTTGATGGTTAGAGATTAAATAGAGAGCTTGTTCTATTTAACGACAAACTAAGGAAAGATTGGGATAACAGAGCTTGTTGTTATCTACGGTTGTTAACTTTGATAGTTGGTTGATATTGATAGATCTGAAATTGATTCTTAATGATGTCTAGTGGTGGAGAATGAAACCTTAACCATATTTTTCATATTTGATTCTTCTTTACTTACTTGTTTTCTTACTTTTAGTTTGCTTATTTTTAAAAGTATATTTATTTTTATTGGCTGGTTATACCGCCTAATTTGTATATTAACTTTGTTCTATTTTTATTGGCTGGTTATACCGCCTAATTTAGTATATATATTTTTATTGGCTGGTTATACCGCCTAATTTAGTATATATATTTTTTTATTGGCTGGTTATACCGCCTTGCATCTTATTATTATTATTTACTTTAGTTTAAATCTGGCTTCAAAAACCCCTTTTCTTTTATTGTTCTTGAATTTAAGTTTTAAACTATTAACTTATAAACTAAAACCCAATCCCTGAGGACTCGACCCTTGCTAACTACTATACTTACAATTTATCTTTTTAGTGTAAGGTTAAATAAGATACACTCTTTTGGGTCTCAAGTCTCCCTTACTCAGACCTTGTTCAGAATGAATACTTCTAAATTGCTTAAAACACAACAGACTCTTTTTTTTTTTTTTTTTTGAAAAGAAGAAATCAAACTGACAAGGTATGTCTCAAGTCTCCCTTACTCAGACCTTGTTCAGAATGAATACTTCTAAATTGCTTAAAACACAACAAACTTTTTTTTTTTTTTTTAAGAAGGTAAAATTTAGGAGATATTACCTGTAGAGGTTGCTAACCACTTATTATAACTGAGACACAACAAACAAAATGTTAGATAATGTCACAAAGACAAAGTGCAATCCACTCCTTGCTCGTCCATATCTCTTTTTCTTTTTCCGAGCGTTTGCGAAACAACCGTAGCAAATAAACACTCATAAGCTTGGAGCTCTTTGAGTAAATCTTCAATGGTTGTAGCAGAAATTATGGTTCTCCTTGCCTCTGAAAACATGAATCCATTATCCACAGCATTATCTAAATATGAAAGCAAATTACTAAAATAACCATTAATATTAAGCAAACCAATGGGTTTCTTATTTGTGACCAAAGATGACCAAGAAGCCACGCAAGCTATTTCTTCCAATGTACCCAGACCTCCTGGTAAAGCAATGAATGCATCGGCAGAATGGTACATGATTGTCATCCGTTCAGGGATACTCCAGACTTGTATTTCCTTACCCACGGTAGGTCCACAAAAACCTGTGAATAGTTTTGGCACGATTCCTAGAACTGGACTTCCTCCGGCGTGTGCTGCTGTAGCGACTGCTCCCATTAAACCCGTACTACCGCCTCCATAAATCAACTGGATCTTTTGTTGGGCAAGTATTACTCCAACTCTTATGGCTTCATCAGCGAATTTGTTATTTTTCCCTGGATAAGCACCTCCAAAGACACAAAATTTTTTAATGCGTTGGGAAGAAGTGCTTTCCATTTTTTTTTTCTTTTTCGAGTGCCTGAAAGAGAATGAATACATGGTGTAATATATAGAGGACTGAGTAGTGAATCAGACAAGAGTAATAATGTCGCCGAAAGTGTATCTGACCTGTCAGAAGAAAATGTTAACCTAACAAAAGATTTTTGCGTGATTTCAGGAAGAAAATCAAAAAAGAGAAGAAAAATCAACCGTAAAAGACAAATAAAAAAAAAACGAGAATAATTACACAAATCGAACAACACGTAAATTAAACCAAAATAAAGTTATTGCAAATCAAACCAAAAACTGAGAAGTCATTTATTGTAGTTGTGATTGTGGCTCACATCTTCCTCTGGTTTTACGTCCAGAAACGGCTTAAACGCCTTCTATGAGTCGAGGATATGCTTCCCATCCAGTTTTCTTACAAGCTGGCAAACAGGGTCTTTTAACATCAGATTCCCAAGATGTTGCCATTCCCTTTGGAATTGCTGCCATAAATCAAGAATTTCTCTTTGTACGTCTCCACTAGGATGCGTCTCAAGAGAAAGTTGGATATTACCCAAATTCTCCTTACTCAGTCCATCCTTAATGAATTCAATTTTATCATCTCGATTAGAGGACGGAATCCCAATAGAACGACATTTACCGTTACACGTCCATCGTGCACATTTGTGGCAATTTAAACTCATGCGCTTTGCTCGTCGCTTCTTTGCAAAAGTGCTTCTACCTGTACCTGGTAAATGCAAAACAGGAAGATATTCATCTTCACTTACCTTGGCTTCAATTATCCAACGTATGTCTTCATGAATCCCTTTGTGCATAAGCATTCTTAATCTTTCAAATCGAACTTGGTAAAGCTTCAGTAAAATATTTCGAGGAAAAGGAGGAAATCGTTTCTGCAATCTTGTGAGAATATCATCCATCCTGAAAAAAAAATGAAAAAAAATTGAAAGAGAAATTGGAAGAGAAATTTATATACAATATCAGTTTTGTGGGTAGGTGATGGAACCGACTTAAATAATCACGGAGTACCGTTATCCGCCATTTAACCGGGGTTAAAAAAAATAAAATAAAAATTATATTTACATCTAGTTATTTTCAAAACAAGGATCAAAAAGAAAAACAACATAAAAAGACTCAAAAACAAAACACTCTAAATAAAATCCTAAAATACTAAACAAATAAACATAAAAATAAAAACAATAAAAAATAATAAAAGGAAAAGGAAAAGAAAGCAAATCTGAGTATGGCAGGTTGGTAATTTCTTCATTAATTGGACTGCCTTCCCAATTATTACTGATTTAAGTTGTCCAACCTAACCAACACCCCTTCTTGGCTTTTTAGGCTTGTTAGGCTCATACATGAAACTTCCCAAATTTGAGCGTTTGATAGGAAGCTTTCTTTGCACAAAAGTAGATGCATTCTCCACTATAAGTATTATTCCATCATCCTTTGTAGTGCATTGCTCATTGAGGAATGGTGCATCTTTTGGTACTTGTTGAATGGCATCCACAAACAAACTGTTTAAGGTTGCCAACATGTCTTGTTCATGTTCTTCCTTCTTGAACTTTGCAAATCTACTAGGAAAAGGTGGAGAAGAAACATTAGTAAAAAGTGGAACTTTAAACGTTACCTCAGGTGCCGAAATACTCTTATTTGTATTTGTGGCTTCATTATCCTCAAGAATAGAATCCATCTCTAATTTTGTCGCATCCTCATCTTGTTCCTCATTTTTCAAGGTCACAATAGTAGCATTCTCCTTTGGGTAAATCATTGTTTGGGCAGAGAGTTCTTCAGATCTTTGTGCTACCCATACCACCATACTACTAGCCAATAGGCTCATTTGCCTTTCCAAACTCTGGATACTTGCCCTTGTTTCCTGTTGAAATTGCAAAGTATTAGTAACAAGAGAATCGACAAGATCTTCTAAAGAAGTACCTGAGTTTTGAGTCATATGTAGTGGCTGAAAAAGATCTGGTTCTTGAGACCATGATTGATTAAATCTAGATGGATGAGTGCAATTGGCATAAGGATCTGCTTCTTGGTAATTTTTCGAGTAGCCATAATTAGTATGATCCCACCATCCCTCATGGTAAGTGTTTGAGTAATGATCATACTGCTGGTCTTGGAACACTTGATGGCCTTGACATCCTCCCATGGCAAATTGTTGAACTGGGAAGGTTAGATTGGCTTGTTGATTCTCCATGTTCATGTATGCCACCAACTCTTTTTTTTTTTTTTTTCTCAAAATTTGATAAGAAAAACCCGTATGTACAAGAAAATAAAACTCATTACAACTGAAAATAAGAATAAACCAATTAACAAATAAACTAAAGAAAACAATCCCCGGCAACGACGCCAAAAACTTGATGCACCCAAAAGAGTGTATCTTATTTAACCTTGCACTAAAAAGATAAATTGTAAGTATAGTAGTTAGCAAGGGTCGAGTCCTCAGGGATTGGGTTTTAGTTTATAAGTTAATAGTTTAAAACTTAAATTCAAGAACAATAAAAGAAAAGGGGTTTTTGAAGCCAGATTTAAACTAAAGTAAATAATAAGAATAAGATGCAAGGCGGTATAACCAGCCAATAAAAATATATATACTAAATTAGGCGGTATAACCAGCCAATAAAAATAAAACAAAGTTAATATACAAATTAGGCGGTATAACCAGCCAATAAAAATAAATATAAAAAATAAGCAAACTAAAAGTAAGAAAACAAATAAGTAAAAAGAATCAAATATGAAAAATATGGTTAAGGTTTCATTCTCCACCACTAGACATCATTAAGAATCAATTTCAGATCTATCAATATCAACCAACTATCAAAGTTAACAACCGTAGATAACAACAAGCTCTGTTACTCCAATCTTTCCTTAGTTTGTCGTTAAATAGAACAAGCTCTCTATTTAATCTCTAACCATTAAACAACCTAGAATAAGCTCTCTAAATTCAATTTAATGGCAGCTTTATGATGAGAAAGATAGGTTGATCTAAGCAACAAACACATAAGCTCGGATTGTTCAACTTAGGTTATGTTCCACTTTGCAATTATTGAAAACTTGACCATAATCATTAATCACAAATTGCCACTTATGAATAGGAAATCAAGACAATTACACGGATCAAGACTCCTAAACTAGCAATAGATAATTATCAAGATCTATCTAGTTGTACACCTAAATAAATCAAGACAACATCATGAACAATTCTTGTAGAAGAACATAAGCAACTTTGATAGAAAATTAATGATAGATAGAATCTGAAAATCAATCACAAAACATGTCTAGGGCTTTGAAATCACCCTTAACCAAATAGAAGTTTAGCCTAGCATAGGCATTGTAAACATAAACATAAAATTAAAGAAAATCTAAGAACAAAATAAAAGAAAGAAAGAAGAAGAGGAAGAATATTAATTATCCAACCTCTTGCTCTCTCTAAAGAAAAAGAAAACTAGAGAAAAGAAAGAAGAAGAAAACTTAGAGAATTTTATTAAAATGGCTAATATCCTACCTATGTACAATATGATCCTCTACAATCATCCAAGGCCCTCTATTTATACACATTTTGGAAGGCTAAATGACAAGAGACAAGCTTTACAAATTTCAAAGGTAGGTATAATAGGTGGGTGAATTTTTCTAACAATTTTCGTCATATTGTATGACAATTTTGATCAGCCAACTTGATGGTCGATTTTGTCAATGTTGGAGGCCTGATCTGATCACATGGTCTTCTAGAAAAAGGTTCCCCTATCAGTTACGGATCCATAGCCATTGGAATCAGCTCATTTGCTGATGTGGATATGCAGATATGGGCAAAATACGAAAACATGTCAGCACAGACGTCATTGCACATCAGCCAACTTGATGGTAGATTTCGTCAATATTAGAGGCCTGATCTGATCATATGGTCTTCTAGACAAAGGTGCCCGTATCAGTTACGGATCCATAGCCATTGAAATCAGCTCATTTGCTGATGTGGATAAGCAGATATGGGCAAAATACGAAAACAGGTCAGCACAGACGTCATTGCACATCAGCCAACTTAATGGTCGATTTCGCTAGGGAAAACGACTCCGTTTCAAGAAGTATAAAACATGAAAAAGATAGATATGCCTCTTACCTTTGCACGGCTACAAATTTCAGCCTTATTGCTTCAGTGAAACTCCAGATATAGCTGATATGGCAAAATGTGTCGTAACTGGAACTGAACTGGATTTGCCCTTAATTCTAGTAATCTGAAATCACTCAAAGAAACTTGTGAAAAACACCAAATTACATAAAAATATAAAAGATCATAAACACAATTGGACTAAACAATAATAACTCGTATTTGACACAAAACAATAATAAAACATAACTAAAAACTATATAATTATACGAGTTATCACATACCTTGTCAGTTTGATTTTAATCTTTTTACGTTTACTTGTTAATTTTTGTTTAGTATTTTAGGATTATTTAGGTTGCATGAGTTTGTTTTGTTTTGAGTCTAGTTATTCCTATTCTTATGTTATTAGTTCTTTTCTCTTACACATGATTCTTTCATTTGGGTTAATAGACTTACATTGAGGACAATGTAAGAATTAAGTGTGGGGGGAATGATTTAGGATTTCTTTTATTTTTGTCTACTATTTTTTTTTATGAGTCTTTATTATTATTATTATTTTTTAGTGTGTTTTAGTTCCTTTTTAATACAATGATGAGATATGAATTGCATAAGTCTAAAACATATTTATTAGTGAGAAGATTTTCATGAGAATTGAGCTTGATGTCAACCTTTTATGAGCCAATGTTAATATGATATGTTGATTGAGAAAGAAGCATGTTTAGACTTAATCTGACTTGTATAATCATTCTTGTGAGTTTTTGAGCCTAAAATGATTGATGCATTATACAAATCAATCTAATTTCTTTCTTGAGTGCTCTTATGATTACATGATTCTCTAGAACTTGCTTTAAACCGTTTGAGACTATATTGATGCATGTGACAACATGAATATGATAGAGGCATTAGGATTTTTAGCCAGGGCCAAACAACCATCCCTTATTGATGTTCCAAGAGAACACACCTTTAGTGAACCAATTTGAGCCTACATTGAATAAGCTATCTCTTTGGTAACCATAACTTGTCCCTAACCTAAATATACTTATATCTTTACCTTTGTTCCAAAGATGAATTAGCATGATTTGAGACAAGTTGCAAAGACAAGGGATATTTTTTGGTTAGAAACAAGAAATAAGTGTGGGGGGAAAAGAAAAGAAAAGTCAAGAGAAAAAGAAATGGAATACTGGCAAATACATTCCTATATAAAAAAAATGAATCATCTTTTGAATTTGTGGAAAAAGAAAAAGATGTTACAAAGTTGTTTAGAATGAAGAAAAGGCCCAACATGAATATCCGGCCTAGGTGACTATGTACTTGTAAAGAGTTTTGAGAAGTTTCTTTGTATAATCTTTTTATGTCTCTAAACTTTATGAACTCTTTGGAACCTTTGTGATATCTTTATCCTTTTGCTCTTCAACCACATTACAAACCCCTTGGCCCCATTACAACCTTGATTAAAGACCTCTTGATTTATGAAGTTGCATGATCTTTTAGTGGAGAATAGGTGGACAAGCAAGCATATGGTAGAAGTGTTTTCATGAGATTGATTGAGTGTAAACACTTTACCACTACTTTAAAGAGTGAAAATCAAGAGAGTATCCCATGTGAGAAGTTGAGATTAAATTTGAACATGCACTATTTTGATTGAGATATGTTATGCTAATATTGGCTTAACTCAAACAATTTACATTCAAGCATGATTTTTTGTGAAATTTTTTAAGCTATTGATTAGTTTATAAGACTTGTTCAAATATTGTCTCTAATTTGTATTGAAAGGATTAGGAGTAAATATTTTTAGTATATGTAGTTTATTTATATGAAGTTTATTTATATTTTAATTTTTCAATGTTTGTGGGTATCGTTCTAGTAAACCCTCACGAGACTAAACTCGTCCACTAGGGACACCTAGGGGTTTAAAGGCTTGTGTCACATGCTAAGTGCCACCGTGATTTCCTACGAAAGTGGATTAGATTAGATTTTCTTATTTTATTTTTATTGAGTCGTTGCTAGGGACTAGCAACAATCTAAGTGTGGGGGTGTGATAACTCGTATAATTATATAGTTTTTAGTTATGTTTTATTATTGTTTTGTGTCAAATACGAGTTATTATTGTTTAGTCCAATTGTGTTTATGATCTTTTATATTTTTATGTAATTTGGTGTTTTTCACAAGTTTCTTTGAGTGATTTCAGATTACTAGAATTAAGGGCAAATCCAGTTCAGTTCCAGTTCCGACACATTTTGCCATATCAGCTATATCTGGAGTTTCACTGAAGCAATAAGGCTGAAATTTGTAGCCGTGCAAACCTAAGAGGCATATCTATCTTTTTCATGTTTTATACTTCTTTAAACGGAGTCGTTTTCCCTAGCGAAATCGACCATCAAGTTGGCTGATGTGCAATGACGTCTGTGCTGACCTGTTTTCGTATTTTGCCCATATCTGCTTATCCACATCAGCAAATGATCTGATTTCAATGGCTATGGATCCGTAACTGATACGGGCACCTTTGTCTAGAAGACCATATGATCAGATCAGGCATCTAATATTGACGAAATCGACCATCAAGTTGGCTGATGTGCAATGACGTCTGTGCTGACATGTTTTCGTATTTTGCCCATATCTGCTTATCCACATCAGAAAATGAGCTGATTCCAATGGCTATGGATCCGTAACTGATAGGGGAACCTTTTTCTAGAAGACCATGTGATCAGATCAAGCCTCCAACATTGACAAAATCGACCATCAAGTTGGCTGATCAAAATTGTCATACAATATGACGAAAATTGTTTGAAAAATTCACCCACCTATTATACCTACCTTTGAAATTTGTAAAGCTTGTCTCTTGTCATTTAGCCTTCCAAAATGTGTATAAATAGAGGGCCTTGGATGATTGTAGAGGATCATATTGTACATAGGTAGGATATTAGCCATTTTAATAAAATTCTCTAAGTTTTCTTCTTTCTTTTCTCTAGTTTTCTTTTTCTTTAGAGAGAGCAAGAGGTTGGATAATTAATATTCTTCCTCTTCTTCTTTCTTTCTTTTATTTTGTTCTTAGATTTTCTTTAATTTTATGTTTATGTTTACAATGCCTATGCTAGGCTAAACTTCTATTTGGTTAAGGGTGATTTCAAAGCCCTAGACATGTTTTGTGATTGATTTTCAGATTCTATCTATCATTAATTTTCTATCAAAGTTGCTTATGTTCTTCTACAAGAATTGTTCATGATGTTGTCTTGATTTATTTAGGTGTACAACTAGATAGATCTTGATAATTATCTATTGCTAGTTTAGGAGTCTTGATCCGTGTAATTGTCTTGATTTCCTATTCATAAGTGGCAATTTGTGATTAATGATTATGGTCAAGTTTTCAATAATTGCAAAGTGGAACATAACCTAAGTTGAACAATCCGAGCTTATGTGTTTGTTGCTTAGATCAACCTATCTTTCTCATCATAAAGCTGCCATTAAATTGAATTTAGAGAGCTTATTCTAGGTTGTTTAATGGTTAGAGATTAAATAGAGAGCTTGTTCTATTTAACGACAAACTAAGGAAAGATTGGGGTAACAGAGCTTGTTGTTATCTACGGTTGTTAACTTTGATAGTTGGTTGATATTGATAGATCTGAAATTGATTCTTAATGATGTCTAGTGGTGGAGAATGAAACCTTAACCATATTTTTCATATTTGATTCTTCTTACTTATTTGTTTTCTTACTTTTAGTTTGCTTATTTTTTATATTTATTTTTATTGGCTGGTTATACCGCCTAATTTGTATATTAACTTTGTTTTATTTTTATTGGCTGGTTATACCGCCTAATTTAGTATATATATTTTTATTGGCTGGTTATATCGCCTAATTTAGTATATATATTTTTATTGGCTGGTTATACCGCCTTGCATCTTATTCTTATTATTTACTTTAGTTTAAATCTGGCTTCAAAAACCCCTTTTCTTTTATTGTTTTCTTTGAACGTAAGTTATAAACTATTAACTTATAAACTAAAACCCAATCCCTGAGGACTCGACCCTTGCTAATCATTATACTTACAATAATAAAACATAGCAAGGGTCGAGTCCTCAGGGATTGGGTTTTAGTTTATAAGTTAATAGTTTAAAACTTAAATTCAAGAACAATAAAAGAAAAGGGGTTTTTGAAGCCAGATTTAAACTAAAGTAAATAATAAGAATAAGATGCAAGGCGGTATAACCAGCCAATAAAAATATATATACTAAATTAGGCGGTATAACCAGCCAATAAAAATATATATACTAAATTAGGCGGTATAACCAGCCAATAAAAATAAAACAAAGTTAATATACAAATTAGGCGGTATGACCAGCCAATAAAAATAAATATAAAAAATAAGCAAAATAAAAGTAAGAAAACAAATAAGTAAGAAGAATCAAATATGAAAAATATGGTTAAGGTTTCATTCTCCACCACTAGACATCATTAAGAATCAATTTCAGATCTATCAATATCAACCAACTATCAAAGTTAACAACCGTAGATAACAACAAGCTCTGTTACCCCAATCTTTCCTTAGTTTGTCGTTAAATAGAACAAGCTCTCTATTTAATCTCTAACCATTAAACAACCTAGAATAAGCTCTCTAAATTCAATTTAATGGCAGCTTTATGATGAGAAAGATAGGTTGATCTAAGCAACAAACACATAAGCTCGGATTGTTCAACTTAGGTTATGTTCCACTTTGCAATTATTGAAAACTTGACCATAATCATTAATCACAAATTGCCACTTATGAATAGGAAATCAAGACAATTACACGGATCAAGACTCCTAAACTAGCAATAGGTAATTATCAAGATCTATCTAGTTGTACACCTAAATAAATCTAGACAACATCATGAACAATTCTTGTAGAAGAACATAAGCAACTTTGATAGAAAATTAATGATAGATAGAATCTGAAAATCAATCACAAAACATGTCTAGGGCTTTGAAATCACCCTTAACCAAATAGAAGTTTAGCCTAGCATAGGCATTATAAACATAAACATAAAATTAAAGAAAATCTAAGAAGAAAATAAAAGAAAGAAAGAAGAAGAGGAAGAATATTAATTATCCAACCTCTTGCTCTCTCTAAAGAAAAAGAAAACTAGAGAAAAGAAAGAAAACTAGAGAAAAGAAAGACGAAGAAAACTTAGAGAATTTTATTAAAATGGCTAAAAACTATATAATTATACGAGTTATCACACCCCCACACTTAGATTGTTGTTAGTCCCTAGCAACGACTCAATAAAAATAAAATAAGAAAATCTAATCTAATCCATTTTCGTAGGAAATCACGGTGGCACTTAGCATCTGACACAAGCCTTTAAACCCCTAGGTGTCCCTAGTGGACGAGTTTAGTCTCGTGAGGGTTTACTAGGACGATACCCACAAACATTGAAAACATAAGAAAAACTAAAAATAATAATTATAACTAATCCTTCCAATATAAATTTGAGATAATCATTGGACAAGTCTTAAAAACTAATCAATAGCTTAAAGAAATTCACAAAAAATCTTGCTTGAATGTAAATTGTTTGAGTTAAGCCAATATTAACATAACATATTTCAATCAAAATAGTGCATATTCAAACCTAATCTAAACTTCTCACATGGGATACTCTCTTGATTTTCACTTTTTAAAGTAGTGGTAAAGTGTTTACACTAAATCAATCTCATGAAAACACTTCTACCATATGCTTGCTTGTCCACCTATTATCCACTATTTAGATCATACAACTTCATAAATCAAGAGGTCTTTATTCAAGGTTGTAATGGGGCCAAAGGGTTATAATGTGGTTAAAGAACAAAAGGATAAAGATATCACAAAGGTTCCAAAGAGTTCATAGAGTTTAGAGACATAATAAGATCATACAAATAAAACTTCTCAAAACTCTTATAAAGCACATAATAACATAGGCTAAATATTCATGTTGAGCCTTTGCATCATTCTAACCAACTTTGTAACATCTTTTTCTTTACTTTAACTAGAAGTTCAAGAGAAGATTTTTTTTTTTTTAATATGGGAATGTATTTGACAATGATCCCTTTCTTTTTCTCTTGACTTTTTTCTTTCTTTTCCCCCCACACTTATTTCTTGTTTCTAACCCAAATTTTCAATAAATCTTCCTTGTCTTTGCAACTTGTCTCAAAACATGCTAATTCATCTTTGGAACAAAGGTAAAGATATAAGTATATTTAGGTTAGGGACAAGTTATGGTTACCAAAGAGATAGCTTATTCAATGTAGGCTCAAATTGGTTCACTAAGGGTGTGTTCTCTTGGAACATTAATAATGGATGGCTGTTTGGCTCTGGTTATAATCCTAATGCCTCTATCATATTCATGTTGTCACATGTATCAATATAGTCTCAAACGGTTTAAAGCAAGTTCTAGAGAATCATGTAATCATAAGAGCACTCAAGAAAGAAATTAGATTGATTTGTATAATGCATCAACCATTATAGGCTCAAAAACTCACAAGGATGATTATACAAGTGAGATTAAGTCTAAACATGCTTCTTTCTCAATCAACATATCATATTAACATTGGCTCATAAAAAGGTTGACATCAAGCTCAATTCTGATGAAAATTTTCTCACTAATAAATCTGTTTTAGACTTATGCAATTCATATCTCATCATTGTATTAAAAAGGAACTAAAACACACTAAAAAAATAATAATAATAATAATAAAGACTCATAAAAAAAAATAGTAGACAAAAATAAAAGAAATCCTAAATCATTCCCCCCACACTTAATTCTTACATTGTCCTCAATGTAAGTATATTAACCCAAATGAAAGAATCATGTGTAAGAGAAAAGAACTAATAACATAAGAATAGGAACAACTAAGACTCAAAACAAAACAAACTCATGCAACCTAAATAATCCTAAAATACTAAACAAAAATTAACAAGTAAACATAAAAAGATTAAAATCAAACTGACAAGGTATGTCTCAAGTCTCCCTTACTCAGACCTTGTTCAGAATGAATATTTCTAAATTGCTTAAAACACAACAAACTTTTTTTTTATTTTTTTTTATTTTATTTTTTTGAAAATAAGAAATCAAGCTGATAAGGTATGTCTCAAGTCTCCCTTACTCAGACCTTGTTCAAAATGAATACTTCTAAATGGCTTAAAACACATCAATTTTTTTTTTTTTATCAAAATATGTCCCTTACCCCCTACTAAAGGTAGAATTTAGGAGATATTACCTGCAGAGGTTGCTAACCACTTATTATAACTGAGACACAACAAACAAAATGTTAGATAATGTCACAAAGACAAAGTGCAATCCACTCCTTGCTCGTCCATATCTCTTTTTCTTTTTCCGAGCGTTTGCGAAACAACCGTAGCAGATAAACACTCATAAGCTTGGAGCTTTTTGAGTAAATCTTCAATGGTTGTAGCAGAAATTATGGTTCTCCTTGCCTCTGAAAACATGAATCCATTATCCACAGCATTATCTAAATATGAAAGCAAATTACTAAAATAACTATTAATATTAAGCAAACCAATGGGTTTCTTATTTGTGACCAAAGATGACCAAGAAGTCACGCAAGCTATTTCTTCCAATGTACCCAGACCTCCTGGTAAAGCAATGAATGCATCGGCAGAATGGTACATGATTGTTATCCGTTCAGGGATACTCCAGACTTGTATTTCCTTACCCACGGTAGGTCCACAAAAACTTGTGAATAGTTTTGGCACGATTCCTAGAACTGGACATCCTCCGGCGTGTGCTGCTGTAGCGACTGCTCCCATTAAACCCGTACTACCGCCTCCATAAATCAAGTGGATCTTTTGTTGGGCAAGTATTACTCCAACTCTTATGGCTTCATCAGCGAATATGTTATTTTTCCCTGGATAAGCACCTCCAAAGACACAAATTTTTTTAATGCGCTGGGACGAAGTCCTTTCCATTTTTTTTTTCTTCGAGTGCCGTAAAAGTCAAGAGTAATAATGTCGCCGAAAGTGTATTTGACCTTGGCTTCAATTATCCAACGTATGTCTTCAGGAATCCCTTTGTGCATAAGCATTCTTAATCTTTCAAATCGAACTTGGTAAAGCTTCAGTAAAATATTTCGAGGAAAAGGAGGAAATCGTTTCTGCAATCTTGTGAGAATATCATCCATCCTGACAAAAAAATGAAAAAAAATTGAGAGAGAAATTGGAAGAGAAATTTATATACAATATCAGTTTTGTGGGTAGCTGATGGAACCGATTTAAATAATCACGGAGTACCGTTATCCGCCATTTAACCGGGGGAAAAAAATAATAATAAAAATTATTTTTACATCTAGTTATTTTCAAAACAAGGATCAGAAAGAAAAACAACATAAAAAGACTCAAAAACAAAACACTCTAAATAAAATCCTAAATTCTTTCCCCCACACATAATTCTTACATTGTCATTAATGTAATGCTATTAACCCAAATGAAAGAATCATGTGTAAGTGAAAAGAACTAATAAACAAAATAAACTTATGCAGCTTAAATGAACTTAAAAACACTAAACACAATTAACAAAGAAACATAAGAAAAAGATAAAGAAAAAGAGAGCAAATCTGAGGATGGCAGTTTGGCAATGCTTTCACTAATTAGGCTGCCTCCCCCAATTAGCACTTGATTTAGTGTTTTGAACCTAACCAACACCCCTTCTTGGCATTTTAGGCTTGTCAGGCTCATACATGAAATTTCCCAAATTTATACGTTTGAGAGGAAGCTTTCTTTGCACAACAATGGATGCATTCTCCATTACAAGTATTATTCCATCATCCTTTGTGGTGCATATGTCATCGAGGAATGGAGCATATTTTGATACTTGTTGAATGACCTCCACAAACAAGTTGTTTAAGGTTTCCGGCATGTGTTGTTCATGTTCTTCCTCCTTGAACTTTGCAAATCTACTAGGAAAAGGTGGAGAAGAAACATTAGTAAAAAGTGAAACCTTAAACGTTACCTCAGGTGCCGAAATATTCTTATTTGGATCTTTGACTTCATTATCCTCAAGAATAGAATCCATCTCTAATTTTGTTTCATCCTCATCTTGTTCCTCATTCTTCAAGGTCACAATAGTAGCATTCTCCTTTGGGTTAACCATCGTTTGGGCTGGGAGTTCTTCAGATCTTTGTGCTACCCATCCCACCATACTACTAGCCAATTGGCTCATTTGCTTTTCCAAACTCTGGATGCTTGCCCTTGTTTCCTGTTGAAATTGCAAAGAATCAGTAACAAGAGAATAGACAAGATCTTCTCAAGAAGTACCTGAGTTTTGAGTCATATGTGGTGGTTGAAAAAGATCTGGTTCTTGAGACCATGATTGATTGAAGCTAGATGGATGAGTGTAATTGGCATAAGGATCTACTTCTTGGTAATTTTTCGAGTAGCCATAATTAGTATGATCCCACCATCCCTCATGGTAAGTGTTTGAGTAATGATTATACTGTTGGTCTTGGAACACTTGATGGCCTTGACATCCTCCCATGGCCAATTGTTGAACTGGGGAGGTGAGATTGGCTTGTTGATTCTCCATGTTCATGTATGCCACCAACTCTTCAAGTGTTAAATTGCTCAATTCCATTGTTTTTTTTTTTTAAATTTGAAAAGAAAAACTTGTATGTACAAGAAAATAAAACTAATTAGAACTGAAAATAAGAATAAACCAAGTAACAAATAAACTAAAGAAAGCAATCCCCGGCAACGGCGCCAAAATTTTGATGCACCCAAAAGAGTGTATCTTATTTAACCTTGCACTAAAAAGATAAATTGTAAGTATAGTAGTTAGCAAGGGTCGAGTCCTCAGGGATTGGGTTTTAGTTTATAAGTTAATAGTTTAAAACTTAAATTCAAGAACAATAAAAGAAAAGGGGTTTTTGAAGCCAGATTTAAACTAAAGTAAATAATAAGAATAAGATGCAAGGCGGTATAACCAGCCAATAAAAATATATATACTAAATTAGGCGGTATAACCAGCCAATAAAAATAAAACAAAGTTAATATACAAATTAGGCGGTATAACCAGCCAATAAAAATAAATATACTTTTAAAAATAAGCAAACTAAAAGTAAGAAAACAAGTAAGTAAGAAGAATCAAATATGAAAAATATGGTTAAGGTTTCATTCTCCACCACTAGACATCATTAAGAATCAATTTCAGATCTATCAATATCAACCAACTATCAAAGTTAACAACCGTAGATAACAACAAGCTCTGTTACCCCAATCTTTCCTTAGTTTGTCGTTAAATAGAACAAGCTCTCTATTTAATCTCTAACCATTAAACAACCTAGAATAAGCTCTCTAAATTCAATTTAATGGCAGCTTTATGATGAGAAAGATAGGTTGATCTAAGCAACAAACACATAAGCTCGGATTGTTCAACTTAGGTTATGTTCCACTTTGCAATTATTGAAAACTTGACCATAATCATTAATCACAAATTGCCACTTATGAATAGGAAATCAAGACAATTACACGGATCAAGACTCCTAGACTAGCAATAGATAATTATCAAGATCTATCTAGTTGTACACCTAAATAAATCAAGACAACATCATGAACAATTCTTGTAGAAGAACATAAGCAACTTTGATAGAAAATTAATTATAGATAGAATCTGAAAATCAATCACAAAACATGTCTAGGGCTTTGAAATCACCCTTAACCAAATAGAAGTTTAGCCTAGCATAGGCATTATAAACATAAACATAAAATTAAAGAAAATCTAAGAAGAAAATAAAAGAAAGAAAGAAGAAGAGGAAGAATATTAATTATCCAACCTCTTGCTCTCTCTAAAGAAAAAGAAAACTAGAGAAAAGAAAGAAGAAGAAAACTTAGAGAATTTTATTAAAATGGCTAATATCCTACCTATGTACAATATGATGCCTTACAATCATCCAAGGCCCTCTATTTATACACATTTTGGAGGGCTAAATGACAAGAGACAAGCTTTACAAATTTCAAAGGTAGGTATAATAGGTGGGTGCATTTTCTAACAATTTTCGTCATACATGACGATTTTGATCAGCCAACTTGATGGTCGATTTTGTCAATTTTGCAGGCCTTATCTGATCACATGGTATTCTAGAAAAATGTTACCCTATCAGTTACTGATCCATAGCCGTTGGAATCAGCTCATTTGCTGATGTGGATAAGAAGATATGGGCAAATTATATAGTTTTTAGTTATGTTTTTAACCTTGCAAAACGGGCAAGGTTGGATAAACTATATAAGATGCACTCTGTGATAACTCGTATAATTATATAGTTACTGATCCATATTCTTATTTATCTTTTTAGTGCAAGGTTAAATAAGATACACTCTGTGATAACTCGTATAATTATATAGTTTTTAGTTATGTTTTATTATTGTTTTGTGTCAAATACGAGTTATTATTGTTTAGTCTAATTGTGTTTATGATATTTTATATTTTTATGTAATTTGGTGTTCTTCACAAGTTTCTTTGAGTGATTTCAGATTACTAGAATTAAGGGCAAATCCAGTTCAGTTCCAGTTCCGACACCTTTTTCCATATCAGCTATATCTGGAGTTTCACTGAAGCAATAAGGCTGAAATTTGTAGCCGTGCAAAGCTAAGAGGCATATCTATCTTTTTTATGTTTTACACTTCTTGAAACGGAGTCGTGTTCCCTAGCGAAATCGACCATGAAGTTGGCTGATGTGCAATGACGTCTGTGCTGACCTGTCTTCGTATTTTGCCCATATCTTCTTATCCACATCAGCAAATGAGCTGATTCCAACGGCTATGGATCAGTAACTGATAGGGTAACATTTTTCTAGAATACCATGTGATCAGATAAGGCCTGCAAAATTGACAAAATCGACCATCAAGTTGGCTGATCAAAATCGTCATGTATGACGAAAATTGTTAGAAAATGCACCCACCTATTATACCTACCTTTGAAATTTGTAAAGCTTGTCTCTTGTCATTTAGCCCTCCAAAATGTGTATAAATAGAGGGCCTTGGATGATTGTAAGGCATCATATTGTACATAGGTAGGATATTAGCCATTTTAATAAAATTCTCTAAGTTTTCTTCTTCTTTCTTTTCTCTAGTTTTCTTTCTTTTCTCTAGTTTTCTTTTTCTTTAGAGAGAGCAAGAGGTTGGATAATTATCTTTTTAGTGCTCCATAAAATTTGATGCACCCAAAAGAGTGTATCTTATTTAACCTTGCACTAAAAAGATAAATTGTAAGTATAGTAGTTAGCAAGGGTCGAGTCCTCAGGGATTGGGTTTTAGTTTATAAGTTAATAGTTTAAAACTTAAATTCAAGAACAATAAAAGAAAAGGGGTTTTTGAAGCCAGATTTAAACTAAAGTAAATAATTAGAATAAGATGCAAGGCGGTATAACCAGCCAATAAAAATATATATACTAAATTAGGCGGTATAACCAGCCAATAAAAATATATATACTAAATTAGGCGGTATAACCAGCCAATAAAAATAAAACAAAGTTAATATACAAATTAGGCGGTATAACCAGCCAATAAAAATAAATATAAAAAATAAGCAAACTAAAAGTAAGAAAACAAATAAGTAAGAAGAATCAAATATGAAAAATATGGTTAAGGTTTCATTCTCCACCACTAGACATCATTAAGAATCAATTTCAGATCTATCAATATCAACCAACTATCAAAGTTAACAACCGTAGATAACAACAAGCTCTGTTACCCCAATCTTTCCTTAGTTTGTCGCTAAATAGAACAAGCTCTCTATTTAATCTCTAACCATTAAACAACCTAGAATAAGCTCTCTAAATTCAATTTAATGGCAGCTTTATGATGAGAAAGATAGGTTGATCTAAGCAACAAACACATAAGCTCGGATTGTTCAACTTAGGTTATGTTCCACTTTGCAATTATTGAAAACTTGACCATAATCATTAATCACAAATTGCCACTTATGAATAGGAAATCAAGACAATTACACGGATCAAGACTCCTAAACTAGCAATAGATAATTATCAAGATCTATCTAGTTGTACACCTAAATAAATCTAGACAACATCATGAACAATTCTTGTAGAAGAACATAAGCAACTTTGATAGAAAATTAATGATAGATAGAATCTGAAAATCAATCACAAAACATGTCTAGGGCTTTGAAATCACCCTTAACCAAATAGAAGTTTAGCCTAGCATAGGCATTATAAACATAAAATTAAATAGAATCTAAGAAGAAAATAAAAGAAAGAAAGAAGAAGAAGAAGAATATTAATTATCCAACCTCTTGCTCTTTCTAAAGAAAAACAAAACTAGAGAAAAGAAAGAAGAAGAAAACTTAGAGAATTTTATTACAATGGCTAATATCCTACCTATCTACAATATGATCCTCTACAATCATCCAAGGCCCTCTATTTATACACATTTTGGAAGGCTAAATGACAAGAGACAAGCTTTACAAATTTCAAAGGTAGGTATAATAGGTGGGTGAATTTTTCTAACAATTTTCGTCATATTGTATGACAATTTTGATCAGCCAACTTGATGGTCGATTTCGTCAATGTTGGAGGCCTGATCTGATCACATGGTCTTCTAGGAAAAGGTTCCCCTATCAGTTACGGATCCATAGCCGTTGGAATCAGCTCATTTGCTGATGTGGATAAGCAGATATGGGCAAAATACGAAAACATGTCAGCACAGACGTCATTGCACATCAGCCAACTTGATGGTCGATTTCGTCAATATTAGAGGCCTGATCTGATCATATGGTCTTCTAGACAAAGGTTCCTGTATGAGTTACGGATCCATAGCCATTGGAATCAGCTCATTTGCTGATGTGGATAAGCAGATATGGGCAAAATACGAAAACAGGTCAGCACAGACGTCATTGCACATCAGCCAAATTGATGGTCGATTTCGCTAGGGAAAACGACTCCGTTTCAAGAAGTATAAAACATGAAAAAGATAGATATGCCTCTTAGCTTTGCACGGCTATAAATTTCAGCCTTATTGCTTCAGTGAAACTCCAGATATAGCTGATATGGCAAAATGTGTCGGAACTGGAACTGAACTGGATTTGCCCTTAATTCTAGTAATCTGAAATCACTCAAAGAAACTTGTGAAAAACACCAAATTACATAAAAATATAAAAGATCATAAACACAATTAGACTAAACAATAATAACTCGTATTTGACACAAAACAATAATAAAACATAACTAAAAACTATATAATTATACGAGTTATCACACCCCCACACTTAGATTGTTGCTAGTCCCTAGCAACGACTCAATAAAAATAAAATAAGAAAATCTAATCTAATCCACTTTCGTAGGAAATCACGGTGGCACTTAGCATGTGACACAAGCCTTTAAACCCCTAGGTGTCCCTAGTGGACGAGTTTAGTCTCGTGAGGGTTTACTAGAACGATACCCACAAACATTGAAAAATTAAAATATAAATAAACTTCATATAAATAAACTACATATACTAAAAATATTTACTCCTAATCCTTTCAATACAAATTAGAGACAATATTTGAACAAGTCTTATAAACTAATCAATAGCTTAAAAAAATTTCACAAAAAATCATGCTTGAATGTAAATTGTTTGAGTTAAGCCAATATTAACATAACATATCTCAATCAAAATAGTGCATGTTCAAATTTAATCTCAACTTCTCACATGATATACCCTCATGATTTTCACTCTTTAAAGTAGTGGTAAAGTGTTTACACTCAATCAGTCTCATGAAAACACTTCTACCATATGCTTGCTTGTCCACCTATTCTCCACTATTTAGATCATACAACTTCATAAATCAAGAGGTCTTTATTCAAGGTTGTAATGGGGCCAAAGGGTTATAATGTGGTTAAAGAACAAAAGGATAAAGATATCACAAAGGTTCCAAAGAGTTCATAGAGTTTAGAGACATAATAAGATCATACAAATAAAACTTCTCAAAACTCTTATAAAGCACATAATAACATAGGCTAAAATTCATGTTGAGCCTTTGCATCATTCTAACCAACTTTGTAACATCTTTTTCTTTACTTTAACTAGAAGTCCAAGAGAAGATATTATTTTTTTTTAATATGGGAATGTATTTGACAATGATCCCTTTCTTTTTCTCTTGACTTTTGCCTCTCTCCTCCCCCACACTTATCTTTCCTTCTAACCCAAATTTTCAACTAAAAATATCCCTTGTTTTTTGCAATATGTCTCAAAATATATAATCCATCTTTAGAACAAGGGTAAGGATATAAGTATATTTAGGCTAGGTGTAAGTTGTGGTTACCAATAAAACAGCATATTCAATGTAGGCTCAAATTGGCTCACTAGTGGGGATGTTCTCTTAGAACATTAATAATGGATGGCTGTTTGGCTCTGGTTATAATCCTAATGCCTCTATCATATTCATGTTGTCACATGTATCAATATAGTCTCAAACGGTTTAAAGCAAGTTCTAGAGAATCATGTAATCATAAGAGCACTCAAGAAAGAAATTAGATTGATTTGTATAATGCATCAATCATTATAGGCTCAAAAACTCACAAGGATGATTATACAAGTCAGATTAAGTCTAAACATGCTTCTTTCTCAATCAACATATCATATTAACATTGGCTCATAAAAAGGTTGACATCAAGCTCAATTCTCATGAAAATCTTCTCACTAATAAATCTGTTTTAGACTTATGCAATTCATATCTCATCATTGTATTAAAAAGGAACTAAAACACACTAAAAAAAAAATAATAATAATAAAGACTCATAAAAAAATAGTAGACAAAAATAAAAGAAATCCTAAATCATTCCCCCCACACTTAATTCTTACATTGTCCTCAATGTAAGTCTATTAACCCGAATGAAAGAATCATGTGTAAGAGAAAAGAACTAATAACATAAGAATAGGAACAACTAAGACTCAAAACAAAACAAACTCATGCAACCTAAATAATCCTAAAATACTAAACAAAAATTAACAAGTAAACATAAAAAGATTAAAATCAAACTGACAAGGTATGTCTCAAGTCTCCCTTACTCAGACCTTGTTCAGAATGAATACTTCTAAATTGCTTAAAATACAACAAACCTTTTTTTTTTTTTTTTTTTTTTGAAAAGAAGAAATCAAACTGACAAGGTATGTCTCAAGTCTCCCTTACTCAGACCTTGTTCAGAATGAATACTTCTAAATTGCTTAAAACACAATAATTTTTTTTTTTTTTTTTTTGAAATTAGCAAAATATGTCCCTTACCTACAGAGGTTGCTAACCACTTATTATAACTGAGACACAACAAGAAAAATGTTAGATAATGTCACAAAGACAAAGTGCAATCCACTCCTTGCTCGTCCATATCTCTTTTTCTTTTTCCGAGCGTTTGCGAAACAACCGTAGCAGATAAACACTCATAAGCTTGGAGCTTTTTGAGTAAATCATCAATGGTTGTAGCAGAAATTATGGTTCTCCTTGCCTCTGAAAACATGAATCCATTATCCACAGCATTATCTAAATATGAAAGAAAATTACTAAAATAACCATTAATATTAAGCAAACCAATGGGTTTCTTATTTGTGACCAAAGATGACCAAGAAGCCACGCAAGCTATTTCTTCCAATGTACCCAGACCTCCTGGTAAAGCAATGAATGCATCGGCAGAATGGTACATGATTGTTATCCGTTCAGGGACACTCCAGACTTGTATTTCCTTACCCACGGTAGGTCCACAAAAACTTGTGAATAGTTTTGGCACGATTCCTAGAACTGGACTTCCTCCGGTGTGTGCTGCTGTAGCGACTGCTCCCATTAAACCCGTACTACCGCCTCCATAAATCAAGTGGATCTTTTGTTGGGCAAGTATTACTCCAACTCTTATGGCTTCATCAGCGAATATGTTATTTTTCCCTGGATAAGCACCTCCAAAGACACAAATTTTTTTAATGCGCTGGGACGAAGTACTTTCCATTTTTTTTTTCGAGTGCCTGAAAGAGAATGAGTACATGGTGTAATATATAGAGGACTGAGTAGTGAATCAGACAAGAGTAATAATGTCGCCGAAAGTGTATCTGACCTGTCAGAAGAAAATGTTAACCTAACAAAAGATTTTTGCGTGATTTCAGGAAGAAAATCAAAGAGAGAAGAAAAATCAACCGTAAAAGACAAATAAAAAAAAAACGAGAATAATTACACAAATCGAACAACACGTAAATTAAACCAAACTAAAGTTATTGCAAATCAAACCAAAAACTGAGAAGTCATTTATTGTAGTTGTGATTGTGGCTCACATCTTCCTCTGGTTTTACGTCCAGAAACGGCTTAAACGCCTTCTATGAGTCGAGGATATGCTTCCCATCCAGTTTTCTTACAAGCTGGCAAACAGGGTCTTTTAACATCAGATTCCCAAGATGTTGCCATTCCTTTTGGGATTGCGGCCATAAATCAAGAATTTCTCTTTGTACGTCTCCACTAGGATGCGTCTCAAGAGAAAGTTGGATATTACCCAAATTCTCCTTACTCAGTCCATCCTTAATGAATTCAATTTTATCATCTCGATTAGAGGACGGAATCCCAATAGAACGACATTTACCGTTACACGTCCATCGTGCACATTTGTGGCAATTTGAACTCATGCGCTTTGCTCGTCGCTTCTTTGCAAAAGTGCTTCTACCTGTACCTGGTAAATGCAAAACAGGAAGATATTCATCTTCACGTACCTTGGCTTCAATTATCCAACGTATGTCTCCAGGAATCCCTTTGTGCATAAGCATTCTTAATCTTTCAAATCGAACTTGGTAAAGCTTCAGTAAAATATTTCGAGGAAAAGGAAGAAATCGTTTCTGCAATCTTGTGAGAATATCATCCATCCTGAAAAAAGAAATGAAAGAGAAATTTATATACAATATCAGTTTTGTGGGTAGCTGATGGAACCGATTTAAATAATCACGGAGTACCGTTATCCGCCATTTAACCGGGGTTTAAAAAAAATTATATTTACATCTAGTTATTTTCAAAACAAGGATGAGAAAGAAAAACAACATAAAAAGACTCAAAAACAAAACACTCTAAATAAAATCCTAAATTCTTCCCCCCACACATAACTCTTACATTGTCATTAATGTAATGCTATTATCCCCCAATGCAAGAATTATATGTAAGAGAAAAGAACTATTAAACAAAAGAAACTTATGCAGCCTAAATGAACTTAAAAGCAGTAAACACAATTAACAAAGAAACATAAGAAATAAAATAAAAACAATAAAAATAATAAAAGAAAAAGGAAAAGAAAGAGAAAGCAAATCTGAATATGGAAGGTTGGTAATTTCATCTTTAATTGGGCTGCCTTCCCAATTAACACTTGAGTTAGTGTTTTGAATCTAACCAACACCCTTTCTTGGCTTTTTAGGCTTGTCAGGCTCATACATGAAATTTCCCAAATTTATGCGTTTGAGAGGTAGCTTTCTTTGCACAACAGTGGATGCATTCTCCATTACAAGTATTATTCCATAATCCTTGGTGGTGCATATCTCATCGAGGAATGGTGCATCTTTTGGTACTTGTTGAATGACATCCACAAACAAACTGTTTAAGGTTTCCAGCGTGTCTTGTTCATGTTCATCCTCCTTGAACTTTGCGAATCTACTAGGAAAAGGTGGAGAAGAAACATTAGTAAAAATTGGAATCTCAAACGTTACCTCAGGTGCCGAAATACTCTTATTTGGATCATTGGCTTCATTATCCTCAAGAATAGAATTCATCTCTAATTTTGTCTCATCCTCATCTTGTTCCTCATTCCTCAAGGTCACAATAGTAGTATTCTCCTTTGGGTTAATCATTGTTTGGGCAGAGAGTTCTTCAGATCTTTGTGCTACCCATACCACCATACTACTAGCCAATAGGCTCATTTGCCTTTCCAAACTCCGGATGCTTGCCCTTGTTTCCTGTTGAAATTGCAAAGTATTAGTAACAAGAGAATCGACAAGATCTTCTAAAGAAGTACCTGAGTTTTGAGTCATATGTGGTGGTTGAAGAAGATCTGGTTCTTGAGACCATGATTGATTGAAGCTAGATGGATGAGTGTAATTGGCATAAGGATCTACTTCTTGGTAATTTTCTGAGTAGCCATAATTAGTATGATCCCACCAACCCTCATGGTAAGTGTTTGAGTAATGATCATACAGTTGGTCTTGGAACACTTGATGGCCTTGACATCCTCCCATGGCCAATTGTTGAACTGGGTAGGTGAGATTGGCTTGTTGATTTTCCATGTTCATGTATGCCACCAACTCTTCAAGTGTTAGATTGCTCAAATCCATCGTTTTTCTTTTTTTTTTTTTTTCAAAATTTGATAAGAAAAACTTGTATGTACAAGAAAAATAAAATTAATTACAACTGAAAATAAGAATAAACCAATGAACTAATAAACTAAAGAAAGCAATCCCCGGCAACGGCGCCAAAAACTTGATGCACCCAAAAGAGTGTATCTTATTTAACCTTGCACTAAAAAGATAAATTGTAAGTATAGTAGTTAGCAAGGGTCGAGTCCTCAGGGATTGGGTTTTAGTTTATAAGTTAATAGTTTAAAACTTAAATTCAAGAACACAATAAAAGAAAAGGGTGTACTACAGGTAATATCTCCTAAATTTTACCTTCTTAAAAAAATAAAAAAAAAAAGTTTATTGTGTTTTAAGCAATTTAGAAGTATTCATTCTGAACAAGGTCTTATATACTTATATCCTTACCCTAGCCTAAATATACTTATAGCCTCTACAGGTAATATCTTCTAAGCTTTTGGTTCGATTTGCAATAACTTTGAGTGATTTCCATTTTTTTAATGCGCTGGGATGAAGTACTTTCCATTTTTTTTTTTCGAGTGCCTGAAAGAGAATGAGTACATGGTGTAATATATAGAGAATGAGAAAAAAAAGGATGGCCCGTTTTTCTTACTCGACCCTTGCTAACCCAATCCCTGAGGACTTGAATTTAAGTTTTAAACTATTACTTTTGTTGCCGGGGATTGTTTTCTTTAGTTTATTTGTTACTTGGTTTATTCTTATTTTCAGTTCTAATGAGTTTTATTTTCTTGTACATACGGGTTTTTCTGATCAAATTTTGAAAAAAAAAAAAAAAAAAAAAAACGATGGAATTGAGCAATCTAACACTTGAAGAGTTGGTGGCATACATGAACATGGAGAATCAACAAGCCAATCTCACCTTCCCAGTTCAACAATTGGCCATGGGAGGATGTCAAGGCCATCAAGTGTTCCAAGACCAACAGTATGATCATTACTCAAACACTTACCATGAGGGATGGTGGGATCATACTAATTATGGCTACTCGAAAAATTACCAAGAAGTAGATCCTTATGCCAATTACACTCATCCATCTAGCTTCAATCAATCATGGTCCCAAGAACCAGATCTTTTTCAACCACCACATATGACTCAAAACTCAGGTACTTCTTTAGAAGATCTTGTCTATTCTCTTGTTACTGATACATTGCAATTTCAACAGGAAACAAGGGCAAGCATCCAGAGTTTGGAAAAGCAAATGATCCAATTGACTAGTAGTATGGTGGGATGGGTAGCACAAAGATCTGAAGAACTCCCTGCCCAAACAATGATTAACCCAAAGGAGAATACTACTATTGTGACCTTGAGGAATGAGGAACAAGATGAGGATGAGACAAAATTAGAGATGAATTCTATTCTTGAGGATAATGAAGCCAATGATCCAAATAAGAGTATTTCGGCACCTGAGGTAACGTTTGAGATTCCAATTTTTACTAATGTTTCTTCTCCACCTTTTCCTAGTAGATTCGCAAAGTTCAAGGAGGATGAACATGAACAAGACACGCTGGAAACCTTAAACAGTTTGTTTGTGGATGTCATTCAACAAGTACCAAAAGATGCACCATTCCTCGATGAGATATGCACCACCAAGGATGATGGAATAATACTTGTAATGGAGAATGCATCCACTGTTGTGCAAAGAAAGCTTCCTCTCAAACGCATAAATTTGAGAAATTTCATGCATGAGCCTGACAAGCCTAAAAAGCCAAGAAGGGGTGTTGGTTAGATTCAAAACACTAACTCAAGTGTTAATTGGGAAGGCAGCCCAATTAAAGATGAAATTGCCAACCTCTTATATTCAGATTTGCTTTCTCTTTCTTTTCCTTTTTCTTTTATTATTTTTATTGTTTTTATTTTTATTTCTTATGTTTCTTTGTTAATTGTGTTTACTGTTTTTAAGTTCATTTAGGCTGCATAAGTTTCTTTTGTTTAATAGTTCTTTTCTCTTACATATAATTCTTGCATTGGGGGATAATAGCATTACATTAATGACAATGTAAGAATTATGTATGGGGGGAAGAATTTAGGATTTTATTTAGAGTGTTTTGTTTTTGAGTCTTTTTATGTTGTTTTTCTTTCTGATCCTTGTTTTGAAAAACACTAGATGTAAATATAATTTTTTTTAACCCCGGTTAAATGGCGGATAACTATACTCCGTGATTATTTAAATCGGTTCCATCAGCTACCCACAAAACTGATATTGTATATAAATTTCTCTTTCAATTTCTCTTTCATTTTTTTTTTCATTTTTTTTCAGGATGGATGATATTCTCACAAGATTGCAGAAACGATTTCCTCCTTTTCCTCGAAATATTTTACTGAAGCTTTACCAAGTTCGATTTGAAAGATTAAGAATGCTTATGCACAAAGGGATTCCTGGAGACATACGTTGGATAATTGAAGCCAAGGTACGTGAAGATGAATATCTTCCTGTTTTGCATTTACCAGGTACAGGTAGAAGCACTTTTGCAAAGAAGCGACGAGCAAAGCGCATGAGTTCAAATTGCCACAAATGTGCACGATGGACGTGTAACGGTAAATGTCGTTCTATTGGGATTCCGTCCTCTAATCGAGATGATAAAATTGAATTCATTAAGGATGGACTGAGTAAGGAGAATTTGGGTAATATCCAACTTTCTCTTGAGACGCATCCTAGTGGAGACGTACAAAGAGAAATTCTTGATTTATGGCCGCAATTCCAAAGGGAATGGCAACATCTTGGGAATCTGATGTTAAAAGACCCTGTTTGCCAGCTTGTAAGAAAACTGGATGGGAAGCATATCCTCGACTCATAGAAGGCGTTTAAGCCGTTTCTGGACGTAAAACCAGAGGAAGATGTGAGCCACAATCACAACTACAATAAATGACTTCTCAGCTTTTGGTTTGATTTGCAATAACTTTATTTCGGTTTAATTTACGTGTTATTTGATTTGTGTAATTATTCTCATTTTTTTTATTTGTCTTTTACGGTTGATTTTTCTTCTCTTTTTTATTTTCTTCCTGAAATCACGCAAAAATCTTTTGTTAGGTTAACATTTTCTTCTGACAGGTCAAATACACTTTCGGCGACATTATTACTCTTGACTTTTACGGTTGATTTTTCTTCTCTTTTTGATTTTCTTCCTGAAATCACGCAAAAATCTTTTGTTAGGTTAACATTTTCTTCTGACAGGTCAGATACACTTTCGGCGACATTATTACTCTTGTCTGATTCACTACTCAGTCCTCTATATATTACACCATGTACTCATTCTCTTTCAGGCACTCGAAAAAAAAAATGGAAAGTACTTCGTCCCAAGGCATTAAAAAAATTTGTGTTTTTGGAGGTGCTTATCCAGGGAAAAATAACATATTCGCTGATGAAGCCATAAGAGTTGGAGTAATACTTGCCCAACAAAAGATCCAGTTGATTTATGGAGGTGGTAGTACGGGTTTAATGGGAGCAGTCGCTACAGCAGCACACGCCGGAGGAAGTCCAGTTCTAGGAATCGTGCCAAAACTATTCACAGATTTTTGTGGACCTACCTTGGGTAAGGAAATACAAGTCTGGAGTATCCCTGAACGGATAACAATCATGTACCATTCTGCCGATGCATTCATTGCTTTACCAGGAGGTCTGGGTACATTGGAAGAAATAGCTTGCGTGGCTTCTTGGTCATCTTTGGTCACAAATAAGAAACCCATTGGTTTGCTTAATATTAATGGTTATTTTAGTAATTTGCTTTCATATTTAGATAATGCTGTGGATAATGGATTCATGTTTTCAGAGGCAAGGAGAACCATAATTTCTGCTACAACCATTGAAGATTTACTCAAAAAGCTCCAAGCTTATGAGTATTTATCTGCTACGGTTGTTTCGCAAACGCTCGGAAAAAGAAAAAGAGATATGGACGAGCAAGGAGTGGATTGCACTTTGTCTTTGTGACATTATCTAACATTTTTTTTGTTGTGTCTCAGTTATAATAAGTGGTTAGCAACCTCTACAGGTAATATCTCCTAAATTTTACCTTCTTAAAAAAATAAAAAAAAAAAGTTTATTGTGTTTTAAGCAATTTAGAAGTATTCATTCTGAACAAGGTCTGAGTAAGGGAGACTTGAGACATACCTTGTCAGTTTGATTTCTTCTTTTCAAAAAAAAAAAAAAAAAGAGTTTGTTGTGTTTTAAGCAATTTAGAAGTATTCATTCTGAACAAGGTCTGAGTAAGGGAGACTTGAGACATACCTTGTCAGTTTGATTTTAATCTTTTTATGTTTACTTGTTAATTTTTGTTTAGTATTTTAGGATTATTTAGGTTGCGTGAGTTTGTTTTGAGTCTAGTTGTTCCTATTCTTATGTTATTAGTTCTTTTCTCTTACACATGATTCTTTCATTTGTGTTAATAGACTTACATTGAGGACAATGTAAGAATTAAGTGTGGGGGGAATGATTTAGGATTTCTTTTATTTTTGTCTACTATTTTTTTTTTTTAATGAGTCTTTATTATTATTATTATTATTTTTTTTTTTTTAGTGTGTTGTCCTTTTTAATACAATGATGAGATATGAATTGCATAAGTCTAAAACAGATTTATTAGTGAGAAGATTTTTATGAAAATTGAGCTTGATGTCAACCTTTTTATGAGCCAATGTTAATATGATATGTTGATTGAGAAAGAAGCATGTTTAGACTTAATCTGACTTGTATAATCATCCTTGTGAGTTTTTGAGCCTATAATGATTGATGCATTATACAAATCAATCTAATTTCTTTCTTGAGTGCTCTTATGATTACATGATTCTCTAGAACTTGCTTTAAACCGTTTGAGACTATATTGATACATGTGACAACATGAATATGATAGAGGCATTAGGATTATAACCAGAGCCAAACAGCCATCCATTATTAATGTTCTAAGAGAACATCCCCACTAGTGAGCCAATTTGAGCCTACATTAAATATGATGTTTTATTGGTAACCACAACTTACACCTAGCCTAAATATACTTATATCCTTACCCTTGTTCTAAAGATGGACTAGAATGTTTGAGACATATTGCAAAAACAAGGGATACTTTTTGAAAATTTGGGTTAGAACAAAAGATAAGTGTGGGGGAAAAGAAAAGAAAAGTCAAGAGAAAAAGAAATGGAATTTGTGGAAAAAGAAAAAGATGTTACAAAGTTGTTTAGAATGAAGAAAAGGCCCAACATGAATATCCGGCCTAGGTGACTATGTACTTGTAAAGAGTTTTGAGAAGTTTCTTTGTATAATCTTTTTATGTCTCCAAACTTTATGAACTCTTTGGAACCTTTGTGATATCTTTATCCTTTTGTTCTTCAACCACATTACAAACCCCTTGGCCCCATTACAACCTTGATTAAAGACCTCTTGATTTATGAAGTTGCATGATCTTTTAGTGGAGAATAGGTGGACAAGCAAGCATATGGTAGAAGTGTTTTCATGAGATTGATTGAGTGTAAACACTTTACCACTACTTTAAAGAGTGAAAATCAAGAGAGTATCCCATGTGAGAAGTTGAGATTAAATTTGAACATGCACTATTTTGATTGAGATATGTTATGCTAATATTGGCTTAACTCAAACAATTTACATTCAAGCATGATTTTTTGTGAAATTTTTTAAGCTATTGATTAGTTTATAAGACTTGTTCAAATATTGTCTCTAATTTGTATTGAAAGGATTAGGAGTAAATACTTTTAGTATATGTAGTTTATTTATATGTAGTTTATTTATATTTTAATTTTTTAATGTTTGTGGGTATCGTTCTAGTAAACCCTCACGAGACTAAACTCGTCCACTAGGGACACCTAGGGGTTTAAAGGCTTGTGTCACATGCTAAGTGCCACCGTGATTTCCTACGAAAGTGGATTAGATTAGATTTTCTTATTTTATTTTTATTGAGTCGTTGCTAGGGACTAGCAACAATCTAAGTGTGGGGGTGTGATAACTCGTATAATTATATAGTTTTTAGTTATGTTTTATTATTGTTTTGTGTCAAATACGAGTTATTATTGTTTAGTCTAATTGTGTTTATGATCTTTTATATTTTTATGTAATTTGGTGTTTTTCACAAGTTTCTTTGAGTGATTTCAGATTACTAGAATTAAGGGCAAATCCAGTTCAGTTCCAGTTCCGACACATTTTGCCATATCAGCTATATCTGGAGTTTCACTGAAGCAATTAGGCTGATATTTGTAGCCGTGCAAAGCTAAGAGGCATATCTATCTTTTTCATGTTTTATACTTCTTGAAACGGAGTCGTTTTTCCTAGCGAAATCGACCATCAAGTTGGCTGATGTGCAATGACGTCTGTGCTGACCGGTTTTCGTATTTTGCCCATATCTGCTTATCAACATCAGAAAATGAGCTGATTCCAATGGCTATGGATCCGTAACTGATACGGGAACCTTTTTCTAGAAGACCATATGATCAGATCAGGCCTCTAATATTGACGAAATCGACCATCAAGTTGGCTGATGTGCAATGACGTCTGTGCTGACATGTTTTCGTATTTTGCCCATATCTGCTTATCCACATCAGCAAATGAGCTGATTCCAACGGCTATGGATCCGTAACTGATAGGGGAACCTTTTTCTAGAAGAACATGTGATCAGATCAGGCCTCCAACATTGACGAAATCGACCATCAAGTTGGCTGATCAAAATTGTCATACAATATGACGAAAATTGTTAGAAAAATTCACCCACCTATTATACCTACCTTTGAAATTTGTAAAGCTTGTCTCTTGTCATTTAGCCTTCCAAAATGTGTATAAATAGAGGGCCTTGGATGATTGTAGAGGATCATATTGTACATAGGTAGGATATTAGCCATTGTAATAAAATTCTCTAAGTTTTCTTCTTCTTTCTTTTCTCTAGTTTTCTTTTTCTTTAGAAAGATCAAGAGGTTGGATAATTAATATTTTTCTTCTTCTTCTTCTTTCTTTCTTTTATTTTCTTCTTAGATTCTATTTAATTTTATGTTTATAATGCCTATGCTAGGCTAAACTTCTATTTGGTTAAGGGTGATTTCAAAGCCCTAGACATGTTTTGTGATTGATTTTCAGATTCTATCTATCATTAATTTTCTATCAAAGTTTCTTATGTTCTTCTACAAGAATTGTTCATGATGTTGTCTAGATTTATTTAGGTGTACAACTAGATAGATCTTGATAATTATCTATTGCTAGTTTAGGAGTCTTGATCCGTGTAATTGTCTTGATTTCCTATTCATAAGTGGCAATTTGTGATTAATGATTATGGTCAAGTTTTCAATAATTGCAAAGTGGAACATAACCTAAGTTGAACAATCCGAGCTTATGTGTTTGTTGCTTAGATCAACCTATCTTTCTCATCATAAAGCTACCATTAAATTGAATTTAGAGAGCTTATTCTAGGTTGTTTAATGGTTAGAGATTAAATAGAGAGCTTGTTCTATTTAACGACAAACTAAGGAAAGATTGGGGTAACAGAGCTTGTTGTTATCTACGGTTGTTAACTTTGATAGTTGGTTGATATTGATAGATCTGAAATTGATTCTTAATGATGTCTAGTGGTGGAGAATGAAACCTTAACCATATTTTTCATATTTGATTCTTCTTACTTATTTGTTTTCTTACTTTTAGTTTGCTTATTTTTTATATTTATTTTTATTGGCTGGTTATACCGCCTAATTTGTATATTAACTTTGTTTTATTTTTATTGGCTGGTTATACCGCCTAATTTAGTATATATATTTTTATTGGCTGGTTATACCGCCTTGCATCTTATTCTTATTATTTACTTTAGTTTAAATCTGGCTTCAAAAACCCCTTTTCTTTTATTGTTCTTGAATTTAAGTTTTAAACTATTAACTTATAAACTAAAACCCAATCCCTGAGGACTCGACCCTTGCTAACTACTATACTTACAACCTCTTGCTATTATAGGTAGGATATTAGCCATTTTAATAAAATTCTCTAAGTTTTCTTCTTCTTTCTTTTCTCTAGTTTTCTTTCTTTTCTCTAGTTTTCTTTTTCTTTAGAGAGAGCAAGAGGTTGGATAATTAATATTCTTCCTCTTCTTCTTTCTTTCTTTTATTTTCTTCTTAGATTTTCTTTAATTTTATGTTTATGTTTATAATGCCTATGCTAGGCTAAACTTCTATTTGGTTAAGGGTGATTTCAAAGCCCTAGACATGTTTTGTGATTGATTTTCAGATTCTATCTATCATTAATTTTCTATCAAAGTTGCTTATGTTCTTCTACAAGAATTGTTCATGATGTTGTCTTGATTTATTTAGGTGTACAACTAGATAGATCTTGATAATTATCTATTGCTAGTCTAGGAGTCTTGATCCGTGTAATTGTCTTGATTTCCTATTCATAAGTGGCAATTTGTGATTAATGATTATGGTCAAGTTTTCAATAATTGCAAAGTGGAACATAACCTAAGTTGAACAATCCGAGCTTATGTGTTTGTTGCTTAGATCAACCTATCTTTCTCATCATAAAGCTGCCATTAAATTGAATTTAGAGAGCTTATTCTAGGTTGTTTAATGGTTAGAGATTAAATAGAGAGCTTGTTCTATTTAACGACAAACTAAGGAAAGATTGGGGTAACAGAGCTTGTTGTTATCTACGGTTGTTAACTTTGATAGTTGGTTGATATTGATAGATCTGAAATTGATTCTTAATGATGTCTAGTAGTGGAGAATGAAACCTTAACCATATTTTTCATATTTGATTCTTCTTACTTACTTGTTTTCTTACTTTTAGTTTGCTTATTTTTAAAAGTATATTTATTTTTATTGGCTGGTTATACCGCCTAATTTGTATATTAACTTTGTTTTATTTTTATTGGCTGGTTATACCGCCTAATTTAGTATATATATTTTTATTGGCTGGTTATACCGCCTAATTTAGTATATATATTTTTATTGGCTGGTTATACCGCCTTGCATCTTATTCTTATTATTTACTTTAGTTTAAATCTGGCTTCAAAAACCCCTTTTCTTTTATTGTTCTTGAATTTAAGTTTTAAACTATTAACTTATAAACTAAAACCCAATCCCTGAGGACTCGACCCTTGCTAACTACTATACTTACAATTTATCTTTTTAGTGCAAGGTTAAATAAGATACACTCTTTTGGGTGCATATGTACAATATGATCCTCTACAATTATACAAATCTGGCCTAATTAGACTTAAGGTCAACTTTGATAGAAAATTAATTGTCTATAATTAATATTCTTCATCTTCTTCTTTCTTTCTTTTATTTTCTTCTTAGATTTTCTTTAATTTTATGTTTATGTTTACAATGCCTATGCTAGGCTAAACTTCTATTTGGTTAAGGGTGATTTCAAAGCCCTAGACATGTTTTGTGATTGATTTTCAGATTCTATCTATCATTAATTTTCTATCAAAGTTGCTTATGTTCTTCTACAAGAATTGTTCATGATGTTGTCTAGATTTATTTAGGTGTACAACTAGATAGATCTTGATAATTATCTATTGCTAGTTTAGGAGTCTTGATCCGTGTAATTGTCTTGATTTCCTATTCATAAGTGGCAATTTGTGATTAATGATTATGGTCAAGTTTTCAATAATTGCAAAGTGGAACATAACCTAAGTTGACAATAATTGCAAACTAAAACCCAATCCCTGAGGACTCGACCCTTGCTAACTACTATACTTACAATTTATCTTTTTAGTGCAAGGTTAAATAAGATTCTATCTATCATAAAGCAAGAGGTTCTATCAAAGTTGCTTACAATTCATGTTTTATACTTCTTGAAACGGAGTCGTTTTCCCTAGCGAAATCGACCATCAAGTTGGCTGATGTGCAATGACGTCTGTGCTGACCTGTTTTGGTATTTTGCACATATCTGCTTATCCACATCAGCAAATGAGCTGATTCTAATGGCTATGGATCCGTAACTGATACGGGAACCTTTGTCTAGAAGACCATATGATCAGATCAGGCCTCTAATATTGACGAAATCGACCATCAAGTTGGCTGATGTGCAATGACGTCTGTGCTGACATGTTTTCGTATTTTGCCCATATCTGCTTATCCACATCAGCAAATGAGCTGATTCCAACGGCTATGGATCCGTAACTGATAGGGGAACCTTTTTCTAGAAGACCATGTGATCAGATCAGGCCTCCAACATTGACGAAATCGACCATCAAGTTGGCTGATCAAAATTGTCATACAATATGACGAAAATTGTTAGAAAAATTCACCCACCTATTATACCTACCTTTGAAATTTGTAAAGCTTGTCTCTTGTCATTTAGCCTTCCAAAATGTGTATAAATAGAGGGCCTTGGATGATTGTAGAGGATCATATTGTACATAGGTAGGATATTAGCCATTGTAATAAAATTCTCTAAGTTTTCTTCTTCTTTCTTTTCTCTAGTTTTGTTTTTCTTTAGAAAGAGCAAGAGGTTGGATAATTAATATTCTTCTTCTTCTTCTTTCTTTCTTTTATTTTCTTCTTAGATTCTATTTAATTTTATGTTTATAATGCCTATGCTAGGCTAAACTTCTATTTGGTTAAGGGTGATTTCAAAGCCCTAGACATGTTTTGTGATTGATTTTCAGATTCTATCTATCATTAATTTTCTATCAAAGTTGCTTATGTTCTTCTACAAGAATTGTTCATGATGTTGTCTAGATTTATTTAGGTGTACAACTAGATAGATCTTGATAATTATCTATTGCTAGTTTAGGAGTCTTGATCCGTGTAATTGTCTTGATTTCCTATTCATAAGTGGCAATTTGTGATTAATGATTATGGTCAAGTTTTCAATAATTGCAAAGTGGAACATAACCTAAGTTGAACAATCCGAGCTTATGTGTTTGTTGCTTAGATCAACCTATCTTTCTCATCATAAAGCTGCCATTAAATTGAATTTAGAGAGCTTATTCTAGGTTGTTTAATGGTTAGAGATTAAATAGAGAGCTTGTTCTATTTAACGACAAACTAAGGAAAGATTGGGGTAACAGAGCTTGTTGATATTGGCGTCGTTGCCGGGGATTGTTTTCTTTAGTTTATTTGTTAATTGGTTTATTCTTATTTTCAGTTGTAATGAGTTTTATTTTCTTGTACATACGGGTTTTTCTTATCAAATTTTGAGAAAAAAAAAAAAAAAAGAACGATGGAATTGAGCAATCTAACACTTGAAGAGTTGGTGGCATACATGAACATGGAGAATCAACAAGCCAATCTAACCTTCCCAGTTCAACAATTTGCCATGGGAGGATGTCAAGGCCATCAAGTGTTCCAAGACCAGCAGTATGATCATTACTCAAACACTTACCATGAGGGATGGTGGGATCATACTAATTATGGCTACTCGAAAAATTACCAAGAAGTAGATCCTTATGCCAATTGCACTCATCCATCTAGATTTAATCAATCATGGTCTCAAGAACCAGATCTTTTTCAGCCACTACATATGACTCAAAACTCAGGTACTTCTTTAGAAGATCTTGTCGATTCTCTTGTTACTAATACTTTGCAATTTCAACAGGAAACAAGGGCAAGTATCCAGAGTTTGGAAAGGCAAATGAGCCTATTGGCTAGTAGTATGGTGGTATGGGTAGCACAAAGATCTGAAGAACTCTCTGCCCAAACAATGATTTACCCAAAGGAGAATGCTACTATTGTGACCTTGAAAAATGAGGAACAAGATGAGGATGCGACAAAATTAGAGATGGATTCTATTCTTGAGGATAATGAAGCCACAAATAGAAATAAGAGTATTTCGGCACCTGAGGTAACGTTTAAAGTTCCACTTTTTACTAATGTTTCTTCTCCATCTTTTCCTAGTAGATTTGCAAAGTTCAAGAAGGAAGAACATGAACAAGACATGTTGGCAACCTTAAACAGTTTGTTTGTGGATGCCATTCAACAAGTACCAAAAGATGCACCATTCCTCAATGAGCAATGCACTACAAAGGATGATGGAATAATACTTATAGTGGAGAATGCATCTACTTTTGTGCAAAGAAAGCTTCCTATCAAACGCTCAAATTTGGGAAGTTTCATGTATGAGCCTAACAAGCCTAAAAAGCCAAGAAGGGGTGTTGGTTAGGTTGGACAACTTAAATCAGTAATAATTGGGAAGGCAGTCCAATTAATGAAGAAATTACCAACCTGCCATACTCAGATTTGCTTTCTTTTCCTTTTCCTTTTATTATTTTTTATTGTTTTTATTTTTATGTTTATTTGTTTAGTATTTTAGGATTTTATTTAGTGTGTTTTGTTTTTGAGTCTTTTTATGTTGTTTTTCTTTTTGATCCTTGTTTTGAAAATAACTAGATGTAAATATAATTTTTATTTTATTTTTTTTAACCCCGGTTAAATGGCGGATAACGGTACTCCGTGATTATTTAAGTCGGTTCCATCACCTACCCACAAAACTGATATTGTATATAAATTTCACTTCCAATTTCTCTTTCAATTTTTTTTCATTTTTTTTTCAGGATGGATGATATTCTCACAAGATTGCAGAAACGATTTCCTCCTTTTCCTCGAAATATTTTACTGAAGCTTTACCAAGTTCGATTTGAAAGATTAAGAATGCTTATGCACAAAGGGATTCATGAAGACATACGTTGGATAATTGAAGCCAAGGTAAGTGAAGATGAATATCTTCCTGTTTTGCATTTACCAGGCACAGGTAGAAGCACTTTTGCAAAGAAGCGACGAGCAAAGCGCATGAGTTTAAATTGCCACAAATGTGCACGATGGACGTGTAACGGTAAATGTCGTTCTATTGGGATTCCGTCCTCTAATCGAGATGATAAAATTGAATTCATTAAGGATGGACTGAGTACGGAGAATTTGGGTAATATCCAACTTTCTCTTGAGACGCATCCTAGTGGAGACGTACAAAGAGAAATTCTTGATTTATGGCAGCAATTCCAAAGGGAATGGCAACATCTTGGGAATCTGATGTTAAAAGACCCTGTTTGCCAGCTTGTAAGAAAACTGGATGGGAAGCATATCCTCGACTCATAGAAGGCGTTTAAGCCGTTTCTGGACGTAAAACCAGAGGAAGATGTGAGCCACAATCACAACTACAATAAATGACTTCTCAGTTTTTGGTTTGATTTGCAATAACTTTATTTTGGTTTAATTTACGTGTTGTTCGATTTGTGTAATTATTCTCGTTTTTTTTTTTATTTGTCTTTTACGGTTGATTTTTCTTCTCTTTTTTGATTTTCTTCCTGAAATCACGCAAAAATCTTTTGTTAGGTTAACATTTTTTTCTGACAGGTCAGATACACTTTCGGCGACATTATTACTCTTGTCTGATTCACTACTCAGTCCTCTATATATTACACCATGTATTCATTCTCTTTCAGGCACTCGAAAAAGAAAAAAAAAATGGAAAGCACTTCTTCCCAACGCATTAAAAAATTTTGTGTCTTTGGAGGTGCTTATCCAGGGAAAAATAACATATTCGCTGATGAAGCCATAAGAGTTGGAGTAATACTTGCCCAACAAAAGATCCAGTTGATTTATGGAGGCGGTAGTACGGGTTTAATGGGAGCAGTCGCTACAGAAGCACACACCGGAGGAAGTCCAGTTCTAGGAATCGTGCCAAAACTATTCACAGATTTTTGTGGACCTACCGTGGGTAAGGAAATACAAGTCTGGAGTATCCCTGAACGGATAACAATCATGTACCATTCTGTCGATGCATTCATTGCTTTACCAGGAGGTCTGGGTACATTGGAAGAAATAGCTTGCGTGGCTTCTTGGTCATCTTTGGTCACAAATAAGAAACCCATTGGTTTGCTTAATATTAATGGTTATTTTAGTAATTTGCTTTCATATTTAGATAATGCTGTGGATAATGGATTCATGTTTTCAGAGGCAAGGAGAACCATAATTTCTGCTACAACCATTGAAGATTTACTCAAAGAGCTCCAAGCTTATGAGTGTTTATTTGCTACGGTTGTTTCGCAAACGCTCGGAAAAAGAAAAAGAGATATGGACGAGCAAGGAGTGGATTGCACTTTGTCTTTGTGACATTATCTAACATTTTGTTTGTTGTGTCTCAGTTATAATAAGTGGTTAGCAACCTCTGCAGGTAATATCTCCTAAATTCTACCTTTAAAATTTGACATTGGGGACAATGTCATATTTTAGTAGGGGGTAAGGGACATATTTTGCTAATTTTCAAAACAAAAAAAAAAAATTTGTTGTGTTTTAAGCCATTTAGAAGTATTCATTCTGAACAAGGTCTGAGTAAGGGAGACTTGAGACATACCTTGTCAGTTTGATTTCTTCTTTTCAAAAAAAAAAAAAATTTGTTGTGTTTTAAGCAATTTAGAAGTATTCATTCTGAACAAGGTCTGAGTAAGGGAGACTTGAGACATACCTTGTCAGTTTGATCTTAATCTTTTTATGTTTACTTGTTAATTTTTGTTTAGTATTTTAGGATTATTGAGGTTGCATGGTTTTGTTTTGTTTTGAGTCTTAGTTATTCCTATTCTTATGTTATTAGTTATTTTCTCTTACACATGATTCTTTCATTTGTGTTAATAGACTTATATTGAGGACAATGTAAGAATTAAGTGTGGGGGGAATGATTTAGGATTTCTTTTATTTTTGTCTACTATTTTTTTTATATGAGTCTTTATTATTATTATTATTTTTTAGTGTGTTTTAGTTCCTTTTTAATACAATGATGAGATATGAATTGCATAAGTCTAAAACAGATTTATTAGTGAGAAGATTTTCATGAGAATTGAGCTTGATGTCAACCTTTTTATGAGCCAATGTTAATATGATATGTTGATTGAGAAAGAAGCATGTTTAGATTTAATCTGACTTGTATAATTATCATTGTGAGTTTTTGAGCCTAAAATGATTGATGCATTATACAAATCAATTTAATTTCTTTCTTGAGTGCTCTTATGATTACATGATTCTCTAGAACTTGCTTTAAACCGTTTGAAACTATATTGATACATGTGACAACATGAATATGATAGAGGCATTAGGATTATAACCAGAGCCAAACAGCCATCCCTTATTGATGTTCCAAGAGAACATCCCTTTAGTGAACCAATTTGAGCCTACATTGAATAAGCTATTTATTTGGTAACCACATCTTACACCTAGCCTAAACACATTTATATCTTTACCCTTGTTCTAAAGATGGACTAGAATGTTTGAGACATATTGCAAAAACAAGGGATACTTTTTGAAAATTTGGGTTAGAACAAAAGATAAGTGTGGGGGAGGAGAAAGGCAAAAGTCAAGAGAAAAATAGAGGGAAATTTTGAATAATCTCTTCAACTTCTAGTTAAAGAAAAGAAAAAGATGTTCGAAAGTTGGTTAGAATGAAGTAAAGGCTCAACATGAAATATTCAGCCTATGTGATTATGTACTTCTAAAGAATATTGAGAAAGTTTTATTTGTAAAATCTTATTTTGTCTCTAAATTCTATGAAGTCTTCGGAATGTTTGTGATATCTTTTCCTTTTTATTCTTTAACCACATTTTTACCGCTTGGCCCCATTACAACCTTGATTAAAGACCTCTTGATTTATGAAGTTGCATGATCTTTTAGTGGAGAATAGGTAGACAAGCAAGCATATGGTAGAACTATTTTCATGAGATTGATTGAGTGTAAACACTTTACCACTACTTTAAAGAGTGAAAATCATGAGAGTATCCCATGTGAGAAGTTGAGATTAAATTTGAATGTGCACTATTTTGATTGAAATATGTTATGTTAATATTGGCTTAACTCAAACAATTTACATTCAAGCATGATTTTTTGTGAAATTCTTTAAGCTATTGATTAGTTTATAAGACTTGTTCAAAGATTATCTCCAAGTGTATTGAAAGGATTAGGAATAAATATTTTTAGTATATGTAGTTTATTTATATTTTAGTTTTTCAATGTTTGTGGGTATCGTTCTAGTAAACCCTCACGAGACTAAACTCGTCCACTAGGGACACCTAGGGGTTTAAAGGCTTGTGTCACATGCTAAATGCCACCGTGATTTCCTACGAAAATGGATTAGATTAGATTTTCTTATTTTATTTTTATTGAGTCGTTGCTAGGGACTAGCAACAATCTAAGTGTGGGGGTGTGATAACTCGTATAATTATATAGTTTTTAGTTATGTTTTATTATTGTTTTGTGTCAAATACGAGTTATTATTGTTTAGTCTAATTGTGTTTATGATCTTTTATATTTTTATGTAATTTGGTGTTTTTCACAAGTTTCTTTGAGTGATTTCAGATTACTAGAATTAAGGGCAAATCCAGTTCAGTTCCAGTTCCGACACCTTTTGCCATATCAGCTATATCTGGAGTTTCACTGAAGCAATAAGGCTGAAATTTTAACCGTGCAAAGTTAAGAGGCATATCTATCGTTTTCATGTTTTACACTTCTTGAAACGGAGTCGTTTTCCCTAGCGAAATCAACCATCAAGTTGGCTGATGTGCAATGACGTCTGTCCTGACCAGTTTTCGCATTTTGACCATATCGTCCGATACACATCAGCAAATGAGCTGATTCCAACGGCTATGGATCACTAACTGATAGGGGAACATTTTTCTAGAAGACCATGTGATCAGATCAAGCCTCCAATATTGAAGAAATCGACCATCAAGTTGGCTGATGTGCAATGACGTCTGTGCTGACCTGTTTTCGTATTTTGCCCATATCTTTTTCTCCACATCAGCAAATGAGCTGATTACAACGGATATGAATCAGTAACTCATAGGGAAACATTTTTCTAGAAGACCATGTGATCAGATCAGGCCTCCAATATTGACAAAATCGACCATCAATTTGGCTGATCAAAATGGTCATACAATATGACGAAAATTGTTAGAAAAATGCACCCACCTATTATACCTACCTTTGAAATTTGTAAAGCTTGTCTCTTGTCATTTAGCCCTCCAAAATGTGTATAAATAGAGGGCCTTGGATGATTGTAGAGGATATTGTACATAGGTAGGATATTAGCCATTTTAATAAAATTCTCTAAGTTTTCTTCTTCTTTCTTTTCTCTAGTTTTCTTTCTTTTCTCTAGTTTTCTTTTTCTTTAGAGAGAGCAAGAGGTTGGATAATTAATATTCTTCCTCTTCTTCTTTCTTTCTTTTATTTTCTTCTTAGATTTTCTTTAATTTTATGTTTATGTTTACAATGCCTATGCTAGGCTAAACTTCTATTTGGTTAAGGGTGATTTCAAAGCCCTAGACATGTTTTGTGATTGATTTTCAGATTCTATCTATCATTAATTTTCTATCAAAGATAAAAGAAAGAAAGAAGAAGAGGAAGAATATTAATTATCCAACCTCTTGCTCTCTCTAAAGAAAAAGAAAACTAGAGAAAAGAAAGAAAACTAGAGAAAAGAAAGAAGACTAGAGAAAAGAAAGAAGAAGAAAACTTAGAGAATTTTTTTAAAATGGCTAATATCCTACCTATGTACAATATGATCCCTTACAATCATCCAAGGCCCTCTATTTATACACATTTTGGAGGGCTAAATGACAAGAGACAAGCTTTACAAATTTCAAAGGTAGGTATATGACGATTTTGATCAGCCAACTTGATGGTCGATTTCGTCAATATTGGAGGCCTTATCTGATCACATTGTCTTCTAGAAAAAGGTTCCCCTATCAGTTACGGAACCATAGCCGTTGGAATCAGCTCATTTTCTGATGTGGTTAAGCAGATATGGGCAAAATACGAAAACATGTCAGTACAGACGTCATTGCACATCAGCCAATTTGATGGTCGATTTCGCTAGGGAAAACGACTCCGTTTTAAGAAGTGTAAAACATGAAAAAGATAGATATGCCTCTTAGCTTTGCATGGCTACAAATTTCAGCCTTATTGCTTCAGTAAAACTCGAGATATAGCTGATATGGCAAAAGGTGTCGGAACTGAAACTGAACTGGATTTGCCCTTAATTCTAGTAATCTGAAATCACTCAAAGAAACTTGTGAAAAACACCAAAATACATAAAAATATAAAAGATCATAAACACAATTAGACTAAACAATAATAACTCGTATTTGACACAAAACATTAATAAAACATAACTAAAAACTATATAATTATACGAGTTATCACACCCCCACACTTAGATTGTTGCTAGTCCCTAGCAACGACTCAATAAAAATAAAATAAGAAAATCTAATCTAATCCATTTTCGTAGGAAATCACGGTGGCACTTAGCATGTGACACAAGCCTTTAAACCCCTAGGTGTCCCTAGTGGACGAGTTTAGTCTCGTGAGGGTTTACTAGGACGATACCCACAAACATTGAAAACATAAGAAAAACTAAAAATAATAATTATAACTAATCCTTCCAATATAAATTTGAGATTCATTGGACAAGTCTTAAAAACTAATCAATAGCTTAAAGAAATTCACAAAAAATCTTGCTTGAATGTAAATAGTTTGAGTTAAGCCAATATTAACATAACATATTTCAATCAAAATAGTGCATATTCAAACTTAATCTCAACTTCTCACATGGGATACTCTCTTGATTTTCACTCTTTAAAGTAGTGGTAGGATATTAGCCATTTTAACAAATTAGGTAGGATATTAGCCATTTTAATAAAATTCTCTAAGTTTTCTTCTTCTTTCTTTTCTCTAGTTTTCTTTCTTTTCTCTAGTTTTCTTTTTCTTTAGAGAGAGCAAGAGGTTGGATAATTAATATTCTTCCTCTTCTTCTTTCTTTCTTTTATTTTCTTCTTAGATTTTCTTTAATTTTATGTTTATGTTTACAATGCCTATGCTAGGCTAAACTTCTATTTGGTTAAGGGTGATTTCAAAGCCCTAGACATGTTTTGTGATTGATTTTCAGATTCTATCTATCATTAATTTTCTATCAAAGTTGCTTATGTTCTTCTACAAGAATTGTTCATGGTGTTGTCATGATTTATTTAGGTGTACAACTAGATAGATCTTGATAATTATCTATTGCTAGTTTAGGAGTCTTGATCCGTGTAATTGTCTTGATTTCCTATTCATAAGTGGCAATTTGTGATTAATGATTATGGTCAAGTTTTCAATAATTGCAAAGTGGAACATAACCTAAGTTGAACAATCCGAGCTTATGTGTTTGTTGCTTAGATCAACCTATCTTTCTCATCATAAAGCTGCCATTAAATTGAATTTAGAGAGCTTATTCTAGGTTGTTTAATGGTTAGAGATTAAATAGAGAGCTTGTTCTATTTAACGACAAACTAAGGAAAGATTGGGATAACAGAGCTTGTTGTATAATAGGTTGAATTTTCTATCAAAGTTGCTTATGTTCTTCTACAAGAATTGTTCATGATGTTGTCTTGATTTATTTAGGTGTACAACTAGATAGAAAAGTTTTTGAGCCTATAATGATTGATGCATTATACAAATCAATCTAATTTCTTTCTTGAGTGCTCTTATGATTACATGATTCTCTAGAACTTGCTTTAAACCATTTGAGACTATATTGATGCATGTAACAACATGAATATGATAGAGGCATTAGGACTTTTTAACTAGGGCCAAACAGCCATCCCTTATTGATGTTCCAAGAGAACATCCCTCTAGTGAACCAATTTGAGCCTACATTGAATAAGCTATTTATTTGGTAACCACATCTTACACCTAGCCTAAACACATTTATATCTTTACCTTTGTTCCAAAGATGAATTAGCATGATTTGAGACAAGTTGCAAAGACAAGGGATATTTTTTGGTTAGAAACAAGAAATAAGTGTGGGGGGAAAAGAAAAGAAAAGTCAAGAGAAAAAGAAATGGAATACTGGAAAATACATTCCTATGTAAAATATATATATATATATATATGAATCATCTCTTGAATTTGTGGAAAAAGAAAAAGATGTTACAAAGTTGTTTAGAATGAAGAAAAGGCCCAACATGAATATCCGGCCTAGGTGACTATGTACTTGTAAAGAGTTTTGAGAAGTTTCTTTGTATAATTTTTTTATGTCTCTAAACTTTATGAACTCTTTGGAACCTTTGTGATATCTTTATCCTTTTGTTCTTCAACCACATTACAAACCCCTTGGCCCCATTACAACCTTGATTAAAGACCTCTTGATTTATAAGTTGCATGATCTTTTAGTGGAGAATAGGTGGACAAGCAAGCATATGGTAGAAGTGTTTTCATGAGATTGATTGAGTGTAAACACTTTACCACTACTTTAAAGAGTGAAAATCAAGAGAGTATCCCATGTGATAAGTTGAGATTAAGTTTGAATATGCACTATTTTGATTGAAATATGTTATGTTAATATTGGCTTAACTCAAACTATTTACATTCAAGCAAGATTTTTTGTGAATTTCTTTAAGCTATTGATTAGTTTTTAAGACTTGTCCAATGATTATCTCAAATTTATATTGGAAGGATTAGTTATAATTATTATTTTTAGTTTTTCTTATGTTTTCAATGTTTGTGGGTATCGTCCTAGTAAACCCTCACGAGACTAAACTCGTCCACTAGGGACACCTAGGGGTTTAAAGGCTTGTGTCACATGCTAAGTGCCACCGTGATTTCCTACGAAAGTGGATTAGATTAGATTTTCTTATTTTATTTTTATTGAGTCGTTGCTAGGGGACTAGCAACAATCTAAGTGTGGGGGGTGTGATAACTCGTATAATTATATAGTTTTTAGTTATGTTTTATTATTGTTTTGTGTCAAATACGAGTTATTATTGCTTAGTCTAATTGTGTTTATGATCTTTTATATTTTTATGTAATTTGGTGTTTTTCACAAGTTTCTTTGAGTCATTTCAGATTACTAGAATTAAGGGCAAATCCAGTTCAGTTCCAGTTCCGACACCTTTTGCATATCAGCTATATCTGGAGTTTCACTGAAGCAATAAGGCTGAAATTTTTACCGTGCAAAGTTAAGAGGCATATCTATCGTTTTCATGTTTTACACTTCTTGAAACGGAGTCGTTTTCCCTAGCGAAATCAACCATCAAGTTGGCTGATGTGCAATGACGTCTGTCCTGACCAGTTTTCGCATTTTGACCATATCGTCCGATACACATCAGCAAATGAGCTGATTCCAACGGCTATGGATCACTAAACTGATAGGGGAACATTTTTTTCTAGAAGACCATGTGATCAGATCAAGCCTCCAATATTGAAGAAATCGACCATCAAGTTGGCTGATGTGCAATGACGTCTGTGTGCTGACCTGTTTTTGTATTTTGCCCATATCTTTTTCTCCACATCAGCAAATGAGCTGATTCCAACGGCTATGAATCAGTAACTCATAGGGAAACATTTTTCTAGAAGACCATGTGATCAGATCAGGCCTCCAATATTGACAAAATCGACCATCAAGTTGGCTGATCAAAATGGTCATACAATATGACGAAATTGTTAGAAAAATGCACCCACCTATTATACCTACCTTTGAAATTTGTAAAGCTTGTCTCTTGTCATTTAGCCCTCCAAAATGTGTATAAATAGAGGGCCTTGGATGATTGTAGAGGATCATATTGTACATAGGTAGGATATTAGCCATTTTAATAAAATTCTCTAAGTTTTCTTCTTCTTTCTTTTCTCTAGTTTTCTTTTTCTTTAGCGAGAGCAAGAGGTTGTATAATTAATATTCTTCCTCTTCTTCTTTCTTTCTTTTATTTTCTTCTTAGATTTCATTAATTTTATGTTTATGTTTACAATGCCTATGCTAGGCTAAACTTCTATTTGGTTAAGGGTGATTTCAAAGTCCTAGACATGTTTTGTGATTGATTTTCAGATTCTATCTATCATTAATTTTCTATCAAAGTTGCTTATGTTCTTCTACAAGAATTGTTCATGATGTTGTCTTGATTTATTTAGGTGTACAACTAGATAGATCTTGATAATTATCTATTGCTAGTTTAGGAGTCTTGATCCGTGTAATTGTCTTGATTTCCTATTCATAAGTGGCAATTTGTGATTAATGATTATGGTCAAGTTTTCAATAATTGCAAAGTGGAACATAACCTAAGTTGAACAATCCGAGCTTATGTGTTTGTTGCTTAGATCAACCTATCTTTCTCATCATAAAGCTGCCATTAAATTGAATTTAGAGAGCTTATTCTAGGTTGTTTAATGGTTAGAGATTAAATAGAGAGCTTGTTCTATTTAACGACAAACTAAGGAAATATTGGGATAACAGAGCTTGTTGTTATCTACGGTTGTTAACTTTGATAGTTGGTTGATATTGATAGATCTGAAATTGATTCTTAATGATGTCTAGTGGTGGAGAATGAAACCTTAACCATATTTTTCATATTTGATTCGTCTTACTTGTTTTCTTACTTTTCTAGTTTGCTTATTTTTAAAAGTATATTTATTTTTATTGGCTGGTTATACCGCCTAATTTGTATATTAACTTTGTTTTATTTTTATTGGCTGGTTATACCGCCTACATCAGTTTTCGTCAATATTAGAGGCCTGATCTGATCATCCTTGTTAATAATTAATATTCTTAACCCAATCCCTGAGGACTTGAATTTAAGTTTTTAATCTATGAGTTATTAGTTTATAACTTACGTTCAAAGAAAACAGTAAAAGAAAGGGGTTTTTGAAGCCAGATTTAAACTAAAGTAAATAATACGAATAAGATGCAAGGCGGTATAACCAGCCAATAAAAATATATATACTAATTAGGCGGTATAACCAGCCAATAAAAATAAAACAAAGTTAATATACAAATTAGGCGGTATAACCAGCCAATAAAAATAAATATACTTTTAAAAATAAGCAAACTAGAAAAGTAAGAAAACAAGTAAGACGAATCAAATATGAAAAATATGGTTAAGGTTTCATTCTCCACCACTAGACATCATTAAGAATCAATTTCAGATCTATCAATATCAACCAACTATCAAAGTTAACAACCGTAGATAACAACAAGCTCTGTTATCCCAATCTTTCCTTAGTTTGTCGTTAAATAGAACAAGCTCTCTATTTAATCTCTAACCATTAAACAACCTAGAATAAGCTCTCTAAATTCAATTTAATGGCAGCTTTATGATGAGAAAGATAGGTTGATCTAAGCAACAAACACATAAGCTCGGATTGTTCAACTTAGGTTATGTTCCACTTTGCAATTATTGAAAACTTGACCATAATCATTAATCACAAATTGCCACTTATGAATAGGAAATCAAGACAATTACACGGATCAAGACTCCTAAACTAGCAATAGATAATTATCAAGATCTATCTAGTCGTACACCTAAATAAATCAAGACAACATCATGAACAATTCTTGTAGAAGAACATAAGCAACTTTGATAGAAAATTAATGATAGATAGAATCTGAAAATCAATCACAAAACATGTCTAGGACTTTGAAATCACCCTTAACCAAATAGAAGTTTAGCCTAGCATAGGCATTGTAAACATAAACATAAAATTAATGAAAATCTAAGAAGAAAATAAAAGAAAGAAAGAAGAAGAGGAAGAATATTAATTATACAACCTCTTGCTCTCGCTAAAGAAAAAGAAAACTAGAGAAAAGAAAGAAGAAGAAAACTTAGAGAATTTTATTAAAATGGCTAATATCCTACCTATGTACAATATGATCCTCTACAATCATCCAAGACCCTCTATTTATACACATTTTGGAGGGCTAAATGACAAGAGACAAGCTTTACAAATTTCAAAGGTAGGTATAATAGGTGGGTGCATTTTTCTAACAATTTTCGTCATATTGTATGACCATTTTGATCAGCCAACTTGATGGTCGATTTTGTCAATCTTGGAGGCCTGATCTGATCACATGGTCTTCTAGAAAATTTTTCCCTATGAGTTATTGATTCATAGCCGTTGGAATCAGCTCATTTGCTGATGTGGAGAAGAAGATATGGGCAAAATACGAAAACAGGTCAGCACAGACGTCATTGCACATCAGCCAACTTGATGGTCGATTTCTTCAATATTGGAGGCTTTATCTGATCACATGGTCTTCTAGACAAATGTTCCCCTATCCGTTAGTGATCCATAGCCGTTGGAATCAGCTCACGTTCTGATGTGTATCGGACGATATGGTCAAAATGCGAAAACTGCTCAGGACAGACGTCATTGCACATCAGCCAACTTGATGGTTGATTTCGCTAGGGAAAACGAATCCGTTTCAAGAAGTGTAAAACATGAAAAAGATAGATATGCCTCTTAACTTTGCACGGTTAAAATTTCAGCTTTATTACTTCAGTGAAACTCCAGATATAGCTGATATGGCAAAAGGTGTCGGAACTGGAACTGAACTGGATTTGCCCTTAATTCTAGTAATCTGAAATGACTCAAAGAAACTTGTGAAAAACACCAAATTACATAAAAATATAAAAGATCATAAACACAATTAGACTAAACAATAATAACTCGTATTTGACACAAAACAATAATAAAACATAACTAAAAACTATATAATTATACGAGTTATCACACCCCCACACTTAGATTGTTGCTAGTCCCTAGCAACGACTCAATAAAAATAAAATAAGAAAATCTAATCTAATCCACTTTCGTAGGAAATCACGGTGGCACTTAGCATGTGACACAAGCCTTTAAACCCCTAGGTGTCCCTAGTGGACGAGTTTAGTCTCGTGAGGGTTTACTAGGACGATACCCACAAACATTGAAAACATAAGAAAAACTAAAAATAATAATTATAACTAATCCTTCCAATATAAATTTGAGATAATCATTGGACAAGTCTTAAAAACTAATCAATAGCTTAAAGAAATTCACAAAAAATCTTGCTTGAATGTAAATAGTTTGAGTTAAGCCAATATTAACATAACATATTTCAATCAAAATAGTGCATATTCAAACTTAATCTCAACTTATCACATGGGATACTCTCTTGATTTTCACTCTTTAAAGTAGTGGTAAAGTGTTTACACTCAATCAATCTCATGAAAACACTTCTACCATATGCTTGCTTGTCCACCTATTCTCCACTAAAAGATCATGCAACTTATAAATCAAGAGGTCTTTAATCAAGGTTGTAATGGGGCCAAGGGGTTTGTAATGTGGTTGAAGAACAAAAGGATAAAGATATCACAAAGGTTCCAAAGAGTTCATAAAGTTTAGAGACATAAAAAAATTATACAAAGAAACTTCTCAAAACTCTTTACAAGTACATAGTCACCTAGGCCGGATATTCATGTTGGGCCTTTTCTTCATTCTAAACAACTTTGTAACATCTTTTTCTTTTTCCACAAATTCAAGAGATGATTCATATATATATATATATATATTTTTTACATAGGAATGTATTTTCCAATATTCCATTTCTTTTTCTCTTGACTTTTCTTTTCTTTTCCCCCCACACTTATTTCTTGTTTCTAACCAAAAAATATCCCTTGTCTTTGCAACTTGTCTCAAATCATGCTAATTCATCTTTGGAACAAAGGTAAAGATATAAATGTGTTTAGGCTAGGTGTAAGATGTGGTTACCAAATAAATAGCTTATTCAATGTAGGCTCAAATTGGTTCACTAGAGGGATGTTCTCTTGGAACATCAATAAGGGATGGCTGTTTGGCCCTAGTTAAAAAGTCCTAATGCCTCTATCATATTCATGTTGTTACATGCATCAATATAGTCTCAAATGGTTTAAAGCAAGTTCTAGAGAATCATGTAATCATAAGAGCACTCAAGAAAGAAATTAGATTGATTTGTATAATGCATCAATCATTATAGGCTCAAAAACTCACAAGGATGATTATACAAGTCAGATTAAGTCTAAACATGCTTCTTTCTCAATCAACATATCATATTAACATTGGCTCATAAAAAGATTGATATCAAGTTCAATTCTCATGAAAATCTTCTCACTAATAAATCTGTTTTAGACTTATGCAATTCATATCTCATCATTGTATTAAAAAGGAACTAAAATACACTAAAAATAATAATAATAAAGACTCATAAAAAAATAGTAGACAAAAATAAAAGAAATCCTAAATCATTCCCCCCACACTTAATTCTTACATTGTCCTCAATGTAAGTCTATTAACCCAAATGAAAGAATCATGTGTAAGAGAAAAGAACTAATAACATAAGAATAGGAACAACTAAGACTCAAAACAAAACAAACTCATGCAACCTAAATAATCCTAAAATACTAAACAAAAATTAACAAGTAAACATAAAAAATAAAAATAAAAACAATAAAAATAAAAATAATAAAAGAAAAGAAAAAGGAAAAGAAAGAGAAAGAGAAAGAGAAAGCAAATCTGAATATGGAAGGTTGGCAATTTCTTCTTTAATTGGGTTGCCTTCCCAATTAACACTTGAGTTAATGTTTTGAACCTAACCAACACCCCTTCTTGGCTTTTTAGGCTTGTCAGGCTCATACATGAAATTTTCCAAATTAATGCGTTTGAGAGGAAGCTTTCTTTGCACAACAGTGGATGCATTCTCCATTACAAGTATTATTCCATCATCCTTTGTGGTGCATATCTCATCGAGGAATGGAGCATATTTTGATACTTGTTGAATGGCATCCACAAACAAGTTGTTTAAGGTTTCTGGCATGTGTTGTTCATGTTCTTCCTCCATGAACTTTGCAAATCTACTAGGAAAAGGTGGAGAAGAAACATTAGTAAAAAGTGGAACCTTAAACGTTACCTCAGGTGCCGAAATACTCTTATTTGGATTTGTGGCTTCATTATCCTCAAGAATAGAATCCATCTCTAATTTTGTCTCATCCTCATCTTGTTCCTCATTCCTCAAGGTCACAATCGTAGCATTCTCCTTTGGGTTAATCATCGTTTGGGCAGGGAGTTCTTCAGATCTTTGTGCTACCCATCCCACCATACTACTAGTCAATTGGATCATTTGCTTTTCCAAACTCTGGATGCTTGCCCTTGTTTCCTGTTGAAATTGCAAAGAATCAGTAACAAGAGAATAGACAAGATCTTCTAAAGAAGTACCTGAGTTTTGAGTCATATGTGGTGGTTGAAAAAGATCTGGTTCTTGAGACCATGATTGATTGAAGCTAGATGGATGAGTGTAATTGGCATAAGGATCTACTTCTTGGTAATTTTTCGAGTAGCCATAATTAGTATGATCCCACCATCCCTCATGGTAAGTGTTTGAGTAATGATCATACTGTTGGTCTTGGAACACTTGATGGCCTTGACATCCTCCCATGGCCAATTGTTGAACTGGGAAGGTGAGATTGGCTTGTTGATTCTCCATGTTCATGTATGCCACCAACTCTTCAAGTGTTAGATTTTTATTATTACAATAACCCAGTTCAGTTCCAGTTCCGACACCTTTTGCCATATCAGCTATATCTGGAGTTTCACTGAAGCAATAAGGCTGAAATTTTAACCATGCAAAGTTAAGAGGCATATCTATCGTTTTCATGTTTTACACTTCTTGAAACGGAGTCGTTTTCCCTAGCGAAATCAACCATCAAGTTGGCTGATGTGCACCCAAAAGAGTGTATCTTATTTAACCTTGCACTAAAAAGATAAATTGTAAGTATAGTAGTTAGCAAGGGTCGAGTCCTCAGGGATTGGGTTTTAGTTTATAAGTTAATAGTTTAAAACTTAAATTCAAGAACAATAAAAGAAAAGGGGTTTTTGAAGCCAGATTTAAACTAAAGTAAATAATAATAATAAGATGCAAGGCGGTATAACCAGCCAATAAAAAAATATATATACTAAATTAGGCGGTATAACCAGCCAATAAAAATATATATACTAAATTAGGCGGTATAACCAGCCAATAAAAATAGAACAAAGTTAATATACAAATTAGGCGGTATAACCAGCCAATAAAAATAAATATACTTTTAAAAATAAGCAAACTAAAAGTAAGAAAACAAGTAAGTAAGAAGAATCAAATATGAAAAATATGGTTAAGGTTTCATTCTCCACCACTAGACATCATTAAGAATCAATTTCAGATCTATCAATATCAACCAACTATCAAAGTTAACAACCGTAGATAACAACAAGCTCTGTTATCCCAATCTTTCCTTAGTTTGTCGTTAAATAGAACAAGCTCTCTATTTAATCTCTAACCATCAAACAACCTAGAATAAGCTCTCTAAGTTCAATTTAATGGCAGCTTTATGATGAGAAAGATAGGTTGATCTAAGCAACAAACACATAAGCTCGGATTGTTCAACTTAGGTTATGTTCCACTTTGCAATTATTGAAAACTTGACCATAATCATTAATCACAAATTGCCACTTATGAATAGGAAATCATGACAATTACACGGATCAAGACTCCTAAACTAGCAATAGATAATTATCAAGATCTATCTAGTTGTACACCTAAACAAATCAAGACAACATCATGAACAATTCTTGTAGAAGAACATAAGCAACTTTGATAGAAAATTAATGATAGATAGAATCTGAAAATCAATTATAAAACATGTCTAGGGCTTTGAAATCACCCTTAACCAAATAGAAGTTTAGCCTAGCATAGGCATTATAAACATAAAATTAAATAGAATCTAAGAAGAAAATAAAAGAAAGAAAGAAGAAGAAGAAGAATATTAATTATCCAACCTCTTGCTCTTTCTAAAGAAAAACAAAACTAGAGAAAAGAAAGAAGAAGAAAACTTAGAGAATTTTATTATAATGGCTAATATCCTACCTATGTACAATATGATCCCTTACAATCATCCAAGGCCCTCTATTTATACACATTTTGGAGGGCTAAATGACAAGAGACAAGCTTTACAAATTTCAAAGGTAGGTATAATAGGTGGGTGCATTTTTTAACAATTTTCGTCATACATGACGATTTTGATCAGCCAACTTGATGGTCGATTTTGTCAATTTTGCAGGCCTTATCTGATCACATGGTCTTCTAGAAAAATGTTACCCTATCAGTTACTGATCCATAGCCGTTGGAATCAGCTCATTTGCTGATGTGGATAAGAAGATATGGGCAAAATACGAAAACAGGTCAGCACAGACGTCATTGCACATCAGCCAACTTGATGGTCGATTTCGCTAGGGAAAACGACTCCGTTTCAAGAAGTGTAAAACATGAAAAAGATAGATATGCCTCTTAGCTTTGCACGGCTACAAACTTCAGCCTTATTGCTTGTTCTATTTAACGACAAACTAAGGAAAGATTGGGGTAACAGAGCTTGTTGTTATCTACGGTTGTTAACTTTGATAGTTGGTTGATATTGATAGATCTGAAATTGATTCTTAATGATGTCTAGTGGTGGAGAATGAAACCTTATGATAACTCGTATAATTATATAGTTTTTAGTTATGTTTTATTATTGTTTTGTGTCAAATACGAGTTATTATTGTTTAGTCTAATTGTGTTTATGATCTTTATGTATTTTGGTGTTTTTCACAAGTTTCTTTGAGTGATTTCAGATTACTAGAATTAAGGGTAAATCCAGTTCAGTTCCAGTTCCGACACCTTTTGCCATATCAGCTATATCTCGAGTTTCACTGAAGCAATAAGGCTACAATTTGTAGCCGTGCAAAGCTAAGAGGCATATTTATCTTTTTCATGTTTTACACTTCTTGAAACGGAGTCGTTTTCCCTAGCGAAATCGACCATGAAGTTGGCTGATGTGCAATGACGTCTGTGCTGACCTGTTTTCGTATTTTGCCCATATCTTCTTATCCACATCATCAAATGAGCTGATTCCAACGGCTATGGATCAGTAACGGATAGGGTAACATTTCTCTAGAAGACCATGTGATCAGATAAGGCCTGCAAAATTGACAAAATCGACCATCAAGTTGGCTGATCAAAATCGTCATGTATGACGAAAATTGTTAGAAAATGCACCCACCTATTATACCTACCTTTGAAATTTGTAAAGCTTGTCTCTTGTCATTTAGCCCTCCAAAATGTGTATAAATAGAGGGCCTTGGATGATTGTAAGGGATCATATTGTACATAGGTAGGATATTAGCCATTGTAATAAAATTCTCTAAGTTTTCTTCTTCTTTCTTTTCTCTAGTTTTGTTTTTCTTTAGAAAGAGCAAGAGGTTGGATAATTAATATTCTTCTTCTTCTTCTTTCTTTCTTTTATTTCCTTCTTAGATTCTCTTTAATTTTATGTTTATGTTTACAATGCCTATGCTAGGCTAAACTTCTATTTGGTTAAGGGTGATTTCAAAGCCCTAGACATGTTTTGTGATTGATTTTCAGATTCTATCTATCATTAATTTTCTATCAAAGTTGCTTATGTTCTTCTACAAGAATTGTTCATGATGTTGTCTTGATTTATTTAGGTGTACAACTAGATAGATCTTGATAATTATCTATTGCTAGTTTAGGAGTCTTGATCCGTGTAATTGTCTTGATTTCCTATTCATAAGTGGCAATTTGTGATTAATGATTATGGTCAAGTTTTCAATAATTGCAAAGTGGAACATAACCTAAGTTGAACAATCCGAGCTTATGTGTTTGTTGCTTAGATCAACCTATCTTTCTCATCATAAAGCTGCCATTAAATTGAATTTAGAGAGCTTATTCTAGGTTGTTTAATGGTTAGAGATTAAATAGAGAGCTTGTTCTATTTAACGACAAACTAAGGAAAGATTGGGGTAACAGAGCTTGTTGTTATCTACGGTTGTTAACTTTGATAGTTGGTTGATATTGATAGATCTGAAATTGATTCTTAATGATGTCTAGTGGTGGAGAATGAAACCTTAACCATATTTTTCATATTTAATTCTTCTTACTTACTTGTTTTCTTACTTTTAGTTTGCTTATTTTTTATATTTATTTTTATTGGCTGGTTATACCGCCTAATTTGTATATTAACTTTGTTTTATTTTTACTGGCTGGTTATACCGCCTAATTTAGTATATATATTTTTATTGGCTGGTTATACCGCCTAATTTAGTATATATATTTTTATTGGCTGGTTATACCCCCTTGCATCTGATTCTTATTATTTACTTTAGTTTAAATCTGGCTTCAAAAACCCCTTTTCTTTTATTGTTCTTGAATTTAAGTTTTAAACTAATAACTTATAAACTAAAACCCAATCCCTGAGGACTCGACCCTTGCTAACTACTATACTTACAATTTATCTTTTTAGTGCAAGGTTAAATAAGATACACTCTTTTGGGTGCATCAAATTTTTGGCGCCGTTGCCGGGGATTGTTTTCTTTAGTTTATTTGTTACTTGGTTTATTCTTATTTTCAGTTCTAATTAGTTCTATTTTCTTGTACATACAAGTTTTTCTTATCAAATTTTTAAAAAAAAAAAAAAAAAAAAAACGATGGAATTAAGCAATCTAACACTTGAAGAGTTGGTGGCATACATGAACATGGAAAATCAACAAGCCAATCTCACCTACCCAGTTCAACAATTGGCCATGGAAGGATGTCAAGGCCATCAAGTGTTCCAAGACCAACAGTATGATCATTACTCAAACACTTACCATGAGGGATGGTGGGATCATACTAATTATGGCTACTCAAAAAATTACCAAGAAGTAGATCCTTATGCCAATTACACTCATCCATCTAGCTTCAATCAATCATGGTCTCAAGAACCAGATCTTCTTCAACCACCACATATGACTCAAAACTCAGGTACTTCTTTAGAAGATCTTGTCGATTCTCTTGTTACTAATACTTTGCAATTTCAACAGGAAACAAGGGCAAGTATCCAGAGTTTGGAAAGGCAAATGAGCCTATTGGCTAGTAGTATGGTGGTATGGGTAGCACAAAGATCTGAAGAACTCTCTGCCCAAACGATGATTAACCCAAACGAGAATGCTATTATTGTGACCTTGAGGAATGAGGAACAAGATGAGGATGAGAAAAAATTAGAGATGAATTCTATTCTTGAGGATAATGAAGCCAACGATCCAAATAAGAGTATTTCGGCACCTGAGGTAACGTTTGAGATTCCAATTTTTACTAATGTTTCTTCTCCACCTTTTCCTAGTAGATTCGCAAAGTTCAAGGAGGATGAACATGAACAAGACACGCTGGAAACCTTAAACAGTTTGTTTGTGGATGTCATTCAACAAGTACCAAAAGATGCACCATTCCTCGATGAGATATGCACCACCAAGGATTATGGAATAATACTTGTAATGGAGAATGCATCCACTGTTGTGCAAAGAAAGCTACCTCTCAAACGCATAAATTTGGGAAATTTAATGTATGAGCCTGACAAGCCTAAAAAGCCAAGAAGGGGTGTTGGTTAGATTCAAAACACTAACTCAAGTGTTAATTGGGAAGACAGCCCAATTAAAGATGAAATTGCCAACCTTCCATATTCAGATTTGCTTTCTCTTTCTTTTCCTTTTCCTTTTATTATTTTTATTGTTTTTATTTTATTTCTTATGTTTCTTTGTTAATTGTGTTTACTGCTTTTAAGTTCATTTAGGCTGCATAAGTTTCTTTTGTTTAATAGTTCTTTTCTCTTACATATAATTCTTGCATTGGGGGATAATAGCATTACATTAATGACAATGTAAGAATTATGTGTGGGGGGAAGAATTTAGGATTTTATTTAGAGTGTTTTGTTTTTGAGTTTTTTTATGTTGTTTTTCTTTCTGATCCTGGTTTTGAAAATAACTAGATGTAAATATAATTTTTAATTTTTTTTACCCCGGTTAAATGGCGGATAACGGTACTCCGTGATTATTTAAATCGGTTCCATCAGCTACCCACAAAACTGATATTGTATATAAATTTCTCTTCCAATTTCTCTTTCATTTTTTTCATTTTTTTCAGGATGGATGATATTCTCACAAGATTGCAGAAACGATTTCCTCCTTTTCCTCGAAATATTTTACTGAAGCTTTACCAAGTTCGATTTGAAAGATTAAGAATGCTTATGCACAAAGGGATTCCTGGAGACATACGTTGGATAATTGAAGCCAAGGTACGTGAAGATGAATATCTTCCTGTTTTGCATTTACCAGGTACAGGTAGAAGCACTTTTGCAAAGAAGCGACGAGCAAAGCGCATGAGTTCAAATTGCCACAAATGTGCACGATGGACGTGTAACGGTAAATGTCGTTCTATTGGGATTCCGTCCTCTAATCGAGATGATAAAATTGAATTCATTAAGGATGGACTGAGTAAGGAGAATTTGGGTAATATCCAACTTTCTCTTGAGACGCATCCTAGTGGAGACGTACAAAGAGAAATTCTTGATTTATGGCCGCAATTCCAAAGGGAATGGCAACATCTTGGGAATCTGATGTTAAAAGACCCTGTTTGCCAGCTTGTAAGAAAACTGGATGGGAAGCATATCCTCGACTCATAGAAGGCGTTTAAGCCGTTTCTGGACGTAAAACCAGAGGAAGATGTGAGCCACAATCACAACTACAATAAATGACTTCTCAGCTTTTGTTTTGATTTGCAATAACTTTATTTTGGTTTAATTTACGTGTTGTTCGATTTGTGTAATTATTCTCGTTTTTTTTTATTTTTTTATTTGTCTTTTACGGTTGATTTTTTCTTCTCTTTTTGATTTTCTTCCTGAAATCACGCAAAAATCTTTTGTTAGGTTAACATTTTCTTCTGACAGGTCAGATACACTTTCGGCGACATTATTACTCTTGTCTGATTCACTACTCAGTCCTCTATATATTACACCATGTACTCATTCTCTTTCAGGCACTCGAAGAAAAAAAAATGGAAAGTACTTCATCCCAGCGCATTAAAAAAATTTGTGTCTTTGGAGGTGCTTATCCAGAGAAAAATAACATATTCGCTGATGAAGCCATAAGAGTTGGAGTAATACTTGCCCAACAAAAGATCCACTTGATTTATGGAGGCGGTAGTACGGGTTTAATGGGAGCAGTCGCTACAGCAGCACACGCCGGAGGAAGTCCAGTTCTAGGAATCGTGCCAAAACTATTCACAAGTTTTTGTGGACCTACCGTGGGTAAGGAAATACAAGTCTGGAGTGTCCCTGAACGGATAACAATCATGTACCATTCTGCCGATGCATTCATTGCTTTACCAGGAGGTCTGGGTACATTGGAAGAAATAGCTTGCGTGGCTTCTTGGTCATCTTTGGTCACAAATAAGAAACCCATTGGTTTGCTTAATATTAATGGTTATTTTAGTAATTTGCTTTCATATTTAGATAATGCTGTGGATAATGGATTCATGTTTTCAGAGGCAAGGAGAACCATAATTTCTGCTACAACCATTGAAGATTTACTCAAAAAGCTCCAAGCTTATGAGTATTTATCTGCTACGGTTGTTTCGCAAACGCTCGGAAAAAGAAAAAGAGATATGGACGAGCAAGGAGTGGATTGTACTTTGTCTTTGTGACATTATCTAACATTTTGTTTGTTGTGTCTCAGTTATAATATGTGGTTAGCAACATCTACAGGTAATATCTCCTAAATTCTACCTTTAGTAGGGGGTAAGGGACATATTTTGCTAATTTAAAAAAAAAAAAAAATTTTGATGTGTTTTAAGCCATTTAGAAGTATTCATTCTGAACAAGGTCTGAGTAAGGGAGACTTGAGACATACCTTGTCAGTTTGATTTCTTCTTTTCAAAAAAAAAAAAAAGTTTGTTGTGTTTTAAGCAATTTAGAAGTATTCATTCTGAACAAGGTCTGAGTAAGGGAGACTTGAGACATACCTTGTCAGTTTGATTTTAATCTTTTTATGTTTACTTGTTAATTTTTGTTTAGTATTTTAAGATTATTCAGGTTGCATGAGTTTGTTTTGTTTTGAGTCTTAGCTTTTCCTATTCTTATGTTATTAGTTCTTTTCTCTTACACATGATTCTTTCATTTGAGTTAATAGACTTACATTGAGGACAATGTAAGAATTAAGTGTGGGGGGAATGATTTAGGATTTCTTTTATTTTGTCTACTATTTTTTTTTTATGAGTCTTTATTATTATTATTATTATTTTTTTTTTTTAGTTTTAGTTCCTTTTTAATACAATGATGAGATATGAATTGCATAAGTCTAAAACAGATTTATTAGTGAGAAGATTTTCATGAGAATTGAGCTTGATGTCAACCTTTTTATGAGCCAATGTTAATATGATATGTTGATTGAGAAAGAAGCATGTTTAGACTTAATCTGACTTGTATAATCATCCTTGTGAGTTTTTGAGCCTATAATGATTGATGCATTATACAAATCAATCTAATTTCTTTCTTGAGTGCTCTTATGATTACATGATTCTCTAGAACTTGCTTTAAACCGTTTGAGACTATATTGATACATGTGACAACATGAATATGATAGAGGCATTAGGATTATAACCAGAGCCAAACAGCCATCCATTATTAATGTTCCAAGAGAACACACCCTTAGTGAACCAATTTGAGCCTACATTGAATAAGCTATCTCTTTGGTAACCATAACTTGTCCCTAACCTAAATATACTTATATCTTTACCTTTGTTCCAAAGATGAATTAGCATGTTTTGAGACAAGTTGCAAAGACAAGGAAGATTTATTGAAAATTTGGGTTAGAAACAAGAAATAAGTGTGGGGGGGAAAGAAAGAAAAAAGTCAAGAGAAAAAGAAAGGGATCATTGTCAAATACATTCCCATATTAAAAAAAAATCTTCTCTTGAACTTCTAGTTAAAGTAAAGAAAAAGATGTTACAAAGTTGGTTAGAATGATGCAAAGGCTCAACATGAATATTTAGCCTATGTTATTATGTGCTTTATAAGAGTTTTGAGAAGTTTTATTTGTATGATCTTATTATGTCTCTAAACTCTATGAACTCTTTGGAACCTTTGTGATATCTTTATCCTTTTGTTCTTTAACCACATTATAACCCTTTGGCCCCATTACAACCTTGAATAAAGACCTCTTGATTTATGAAGTTGTATGATCTAAATAGTGGATAATAGGTGGACAAGCAAGCATATGGTAGAAGTGTTTTCATGAGATTGATTGAGTGTAAACACTTTACCACTACTTTAAAATGTGAAAATCAAGAGAGTATCCCATGTGAGAAGTTGAGATTAAGTTTGAATATGCACTATTTTGATTGAAATATGTTATGTTAATATTGGCTTAACTCAAACAATTTACATTCAAGCAAGATTTTTTGTGAATTTCTTTAAGCTATTGATTAGTTTTTAAGACTTGTCCAATGATTATCTCTAATTTATATTGGAAGGATTAGTTATAATTATTATTTTTAGTTTTTCTTATGTCTTCAATGTTTGTGGGTATCGTTCTAGTAAACCCTCACGAGACTAAACTCGTCCACTAGGGACACCTAGGGGTTTAAAGGCTTGTGTCACATGCTAAGTGCCACCGTGATTTCCTACGAAAGTGGATTAGATTAGATTTTCTTATTTTATTTTTATTGAGTCGTTGCTAGGGACTAGCAACAATCTAAGTGTGGGGGTGTGATAACTCGTATAATTATATAGTTTTTAGTTATGTTTTATTATTGTTTTATGTCAAATACGAGTTATTATTGTTTAGTCTAATTGTGTTTATGATCTTTATATATTTTGGTGTTTTTCACAAGTTTCTTTGAGTGATTTCAGATTACTAGAATTAAGGGTAAATCCAGTTCAGTTCCAGTTCCGACACCTTTTGCCATATCAGCTATATCTCGAGTTTCACTGAAGCAATAAGGCTACAATTTGTAGCCGTGCAAAGCTAAGAGGCATATTTATCTTTTTCATGTTTTACACTTCTTGAAACGGAGTCGTTTTCCCTAGCGAAATCGACCATGAAGTTGGCTGATGTGCAATGACGTCTGTGCTGACCTGTTTTCGTATTTTGCCCATATCTTCTTATCCACATCATCAAATGAGCTGATTCCAACGGCTATGGATCAGTAACTGATAGGGTAACATTTCTCTAGAAGACCATGTGATCAGATAAGGCCTGCAAAATTGACAAAATCGACCATCAAGTTGGCTGATCAAAATCGTCATGTATGACGAAAATTGTTAGAAAATGCACCCACCTATTATACCTACCTTTGAAATTTGTAAAGCTTGTCTCTTGTCATTTAGCCCTCCAAAATGTGTATAAATAGAGGGCCTTGGATGATTGTAAGGGATCATATTGTACATAGGTAGGATATTAGCCATTGTAATAAAATTCTCTAAGTTTTCTTCTTCTTTCTTTTCTCTAGTTTTGTTTTTCTTTAGAAAGAGCAAGAGGTTGGATAATTAATATTCTTCTTCTTCTTCTTTCTTTCTTTTATTTCCTTCTTAGATTCTCTTTAATTTTATGTTTATGTTTACAATGCCTATGCTAGGCTAAACTTCTATTTGGTTAAGGGTGATTTCAAAGCCCTAGACATGTTTTGTGATTGATTTTCAGATTCTATCTATCATTAATTTTCTATCAAAGTTGCTTATGTTCTTCTACAAGAATTGTTCATGATGTTGTCTTGATTTATTTAGGTGTACAACTAGATAGATCTTGATAATTATCTATTGCTAGTTTAGGAGTCTTGATCCGTGTAATTGTCTTGATTTCCTATTCATAAGTGGCAATTTGTGATTAATGATTATGGTCAAGTTTTCAATAATTGCAAAGTGGAACATAACCTAAGTTGAACAATCCGAGCTTATGTGTTTGTTGCTTAGATCAACCTATCTTTCTCATCATAAAGCTGCCATTAAATTGAATTTAGAGAGCTTATTCTAGGTTGTTTAATGGTTAGAGATTAAATAGAGAGCTTGTTCTATTTAACGACAAACTAAGGAAAGATTGGGGTAACAGAGCTTGTTGTTATCTACGGTTGTTAACTTTGATAGTTGGTTGATATTGATAGATCTGAAATTGATTCTTAATGATGTCTAGTGGTGGAGAATGAAACCTTAACCATATTTTTCATATTTAATTCTTCTTACTTACTTGTTTTCTTACTTTTAGTTTGCTTATTTTTTATATTTATTTTTATTGGCTGGTTATACCGCCTAATTTGTATATTAACTTTGTTTTATTTTTACTGGCTGGTTATACCGCCTAATTTAGTATATATATTTTTATTGGCTGGTTATACCGCCTAATTTAGTATATATATTTTTATTGGCTGGTTATACCCCCTTGCATCTGATTCTTATTATTTACTTTAGTTTAAATCTGGCTTCAAAAATCCCTTTTCTTTTATTGTTCTTGAATTTAAGTTTTAAACTAATAACTTATAAACTAAAACCCAATCCCTGAGGACTCGACCCTTGCTAACTACTATACTTACAATTTATCTTTTTAGTGCAAGGTTAAATAAGATACACTCTTTTGGGTGCATCACCTTAACCATATTTTTCATATTTGATTCTTCTTACTTATTTGTTTTCTTACTTTTAGTTTGCTTATTTTTTATATTTATTTTTATTGGCTGGTTATACCGCCTAATTTGTATATTAACTTTGTTTTATTTTTATTGGCTGGTTATACCGCCTAATTTAGTATATATATTTTTATTGGCTGGTTATACCGCCTAATTTAGTATATATATTTTTATTGGCTAGTTATACCGCCTTGCATCTTATTCTTATTATTTACTTTAGTTTAAATCTGGCTTCAAAAACCCCTTTTCTTTTATTGTTCTTGAATTTAAGTTTTAAACTATTAACTTATAAACTAAAACCCAATCCCTGAGGACTCGTATAATTATATAGTTTTTAGTTATGTTTTATTATTGTTTTGTGTCAAATACGAGTTATTATTGTTTAGTCTAATTGTGTTTATGATCTTTTATATTTTTATGTAATTTGGTGTTTTTCACAAGTTTCTTTGAGTGATTTCAGATTACTAGAATTAAGGGCAAATCCAGTTCAGTTCCAGTTCCGACAGCTTTTGCCATATCAGCTATATTTCGAGTTTCACTGAAGCAATAAGGCTGAAATTTTAACCGTGCAAATTTAAGAGGCATATCTATCTTTTTCATGTTTTACACTTCTTGAAACGGAGTCGTTTTGCCTAGCGAAATCAACCATCAAGTTGGCTGATGTGCAATGACGTCTGTCCTGAGCAGTTTTCGCCGTTTTACCATATCGTCCGATAAACATCAGCAAATGAGCTGATTCCAACGGTTATGGATCACTAACTGATAGGGGAACATTTGTCTAGAAGACCATGTGATCAGATAAAGCCTCCAATATTGAAGAAATCGACCATCAAGTTCGCTGATGTGCAATGACGTCTGTGCTGACCTGTTTTCGTATTTTGCCCATATCTTCTTCTCCACATCAGCAAATGAGCTGATTCCAACGGCTATAAATCAGTAACTCATAGGGGAACATTTTTCTAGAAGACCATGTGATCAGATCAGGCCTCCAAGATTGACAAAATCGACCATCAAGTTGGCTGATCAAAATTGTCATACAATATGACGAAAATTGTTAGAAAAATGCACCCACCTATTATACCTACCTTTGAAATTTGTAAAGCTTGTCTCTTGTCATTTAGCCCTCCAAAATGTGTATAAATAGAGGGCCTTGGATGATTGTAGAGGATCATATTGTACATTGGTAGGATATTAGCCATTATAATCAAATTCTCTAAGTTTTCTTCTTCTTTCTTTTCTCTAGTTTTCTTTTTCTTTATTTTCTTCTTCTTCTTCTTTCTTTCTTTTATTTCCTTCTTAGATTCTCTTTAATTTTATGTTTATGTTTACAATGCTTATGCTAGGCTAAACTTCTATTTGGTTAAGGGTGATTTCAAAGCCCTAGACATGTTTTGTGATTGATTTTCAGATTCTATCTATCATTAATTTTCTATCAAAGTTGCTTATGTTCTTCTACAAGAATTGTTCATGATGTTGTCTAGATTTATTTAGGTGTACAACTAGATAGATCTTGATAATTATCTATTGCTAGTTTAGGAGTCTTGATCCGTGTAATTGTCTTGATTTCCTATTCATAAGTGGCAATTTGTGATTAATGATTATGGTCAAGTTTTCAATAATTGCAAAGTGGAACATAACCTAAGTTGAACAATCCGAGCTTATGTGTTTGTTGCTTAGATCAACCTATCTTCCTCATCATAAAGCTGCCATTAAATTGAATTTAGAGAGCTTATTCTAGGTTGTTTAATGGTTAGAGATTAAATAGAGAGCTTGTTCTATTTAACGACAAACTAAGGAAAGATTGGGGTAACAGAGCTTGTTGTTATCTACGGTTGTTAACTTTGATAGTTGGTTGATATTGATAGATCTGAAATTGATTCTTAATGATGTCTAGTGGTGGAGAATGAAACCTTAACCATATTTTTCATATTTGATTCTTCTTACTTATTTGTTTTCTTACTTTTAGTTTGCTTATTTTTTATATTTATTTTTATTGGCTGGTTATACCGCCTAATTTGTATATTAACTTTGTTTTATTTTTATTGGCTGGTTATACCTCCTAATTTAGTATATATATTTTTATTGGCTGGTTATACCGCCTAATTTAGTATATATATTTTTATTGGCTGGTTATACCGCCTTGCATCTTATTCTTATTATTTACTTTAGTTTAAATCTGGCTTCAAAAACCCCTTTTCTTTTATTGTTCTTGAATTTAAGTTTTAAACTATTAACTTATAAACTAAAACCCAATCCCTGAGGACTCGACCCTTGCTAACTACTATACTTACAATTTATCTTTTTAGTGCAAGGTTAAATAAGATACACTCTTTTGGGTGCATCAAATTTTTGGCGCCGTTGCCGGGGATTGTTTTTTTTAGTTTATTTGTTACTTGGTTTGTTCTTATTTTCAGTTCTAATGATATTTATTTTCTTGTACATACGGGTTTTTCTTATCAAATTTTGAAAAAAAAAAAAAAAAACGATGGAATTGAGCAATCTAACACTTGAAGAGTTGGTGGCATACATGAACATAGAGAATCAACAAGCCAAGCTCACCTCCCCAGTTCAACAATTGGCCATGGGAGGATGTCAAGGCCATCAAGTGTTCCAAGACCAACAGTATGATCATTACTCAAACACTTACCATGAGGGATGGTGGGATCATACTAATTATGGCTACTCGAAAAATTACCAAGAAGTAGATCCTTATGCCAATTACACTCATCCATCTAGCTTCAATCAATCATGGTCTCAAGAACCAGATCTTTTTCAACCACCACATATGATTCAAAACTCAGGTACTTATTTAGAAGATCTTGTCGATTCTCTTGTTACTAATACTTTGCAATTTCAACAGGAAACAAGGGCAAGTATCCAGAGTTTGGAAAGGCAAATGAGCCTATTGGCTAGTAGTATGGTGGTATGGGTAGCACAAAGATCTGAAGAACTCCCTGCCCAAACGATGATTAACCCAAAGGAGAATGCTACTATTGTGACCTTGAGGAATGAGGAACAAGATGAGGATGAGACAAAATTAGAGATGAATTCTATTCTTGAGGATAATGAAGCCAATGATCCAAATAAGAGTATTTCAGCACCTGAGGTAACGTTTGAGATTCCAATTTTTACTAATGTTTCTTCTCCACCTTTTCCTAGTAGATTCGCAAAGTTCAAGGAGGATGAACATGAACAAGACACGCTGGAAACCTTAAACAGTTTGTTTGTGGATGTCATTCAACAAGTACCAAAAGATGCATCATTCCTCGATGAGATATGCACCACCAAGGATGATGGAATAATACTTGTAATGGAGAATACATCCACTGTTGTGCAAAGAAAGCTACCTCTCAAACGCATAAATTTGGAAAATTTCATGTATGAGCCTGACAAGCGTAAAAAGCCAAGAAGGGGTGTTGGTTAGATTCAAAACACTAACTCAAGTGTTAATTGGGAAGGCAGCCCAATTAAAGATGAAATTGCCAACCTTCCATATTCAGATTTGCTTTCTCTTTCTCTTTCTTTTCCTTTTTCTTTTATTATTTTTATTGTTTTTATTTTTATTTCTTATGTTTCTTTGTTAATTGTGTTTACTGTTTTTAAGTTTATTTAGGCTGCATAAGTTTCTTTTGTTTAATAGTTCTTTTCTCTTACATATAATTCTTGCATTGGGGGATAATAGCATTACATTAATGACAATGTAAGAATTATGTGTGGGGGGAAGAATTTAGGATTTTATTTAGAGTGTTTTATTTTTGAGTCTTTTTATGTTTTTTTTTTTTTTTTTTTTTTGATCATTGTTTTGAAAATAACTAGATGTAAATATAATTTTTATTTTTTTAACCCCGGTTAAATGGCGGATAACGGTACTCCGTGATTATTTAAATCGGTTCCATCAGCTACCCACAAAACTGATATTGTATATAAATTTCTCTTCCAATTTCTCTTTCAATTTTTTTTCATTTTTTTTTCAGGATGGATGATATTCTCACAAGATTGCAGAAACGATTTCCTCCCTTTCCTCGAAATATTTTACTGAAGCTTTACCAAGTTCGATTTGAAAGATTAAGAATGCTTATGCACAAAGGGATTCCTGGAGACATACGTTGGATAATTGAAGCCAAGGTACGTGAAGATGAATATCTTCCTGTTTTGCATTTACCAGGTACAGGTAGAAGCACTTTTGCAAAGAAGCGACGAGCAAAGCGCATGAGTTCAAATTGCCACAAATGTGCACGATGGACGTGTAACGGTAAATGTCGTTCTATTGGGATTCCGTCCTCTAATCGAGATGATAAAATTGAATTCATTAAGGATGGACTGAGTAAGGAGAATTTGGGTAATATCCAACTTTCTCTTGAGACGCATCCTAGTGGAGACGTACAAAGAGAAATTCTTGATTTATGGCCGCAATTCCAAAAGGAATGGCAACATCTTGGGAATCTGATGTTAAAAGACCCTGTTTGCCAGCTTGTAAGAAAACTGGATGGGAAGCATATCCTCGACTCATAGAAGGCGTTTAAGCCGTTTCTGGACGTAAAACCAGAGGAAGATGTGAGCCACAATCACAACTACAATAAATGACTTCTCAGCTTTTGGTTTGATTTGCAATAACTTCATTTCGGTTTAATTTACGTGTTGTTCGATTTGTGTAATTATTCTCAATTTTTTTTTATTTGTCTTTTACGGTTGATTTTTCTTCTCTTTTTGATTTTCTTCCTGAAATCACGCAAAAATCTTTTGTTAGGTTAACATTTTCTTCTGACAGGTCAGATACACTTTTGGCGACATTATTACTCTTGTCTGATTCACTACTGAGTCCTCTATATATTACACCATGTACTCATTCTCTTTCAGGCACTCGAAGAAAAAAAAAATGGAAAGTACTTCATCCCAGCGCATTAAAAAAATTTGTGTCTTTGGAGGTGCTTATCCAGGGAAAAATAACATATTCGCTGATGAAGCCATAAGAGTTGGAGTAATACTTGCCCAACAAAAGATCCACTTGATTTATGGAGGCGGTAGTACGGGTTTAATGGGAGCAGTCGCTACAGCAGCACACGCCGGAGGAAGTCCAGTTCTAGGAATCGTGCCAAAACTATTCACAAGTTTTTGTGGACCTACCGTGGGTAAGGAAATACAAGTCTGGAGTATCCCTGAACGGATGACAATCATGTACCATTCTGCCGATGCATTCATTGCTCTACCAGGAGGTCTGGGTACATTGGAAGAAATAGCTTGCGTGGCTTCTTGGTCATCTTTGGTCACAAATAAGAAACCCATTGGTTTGCTTAATATTAATGGTTATTTTAGTAATTTGCTTTCATATTTAGATAATGCTGTGGATAATGGATTCATGTTTTCAGAGGCAAGGAGAACCATAATTTCTGCTACAACCATTGAAGATTTACTCAAAAAGCTCCAAGCTTATGAGTATTTATCTGCTACGGTTGTTTCGCAAACGCTCGGAAAAAGAAAAAGAGATATGGACGAGCAAGGAGTGGATTGCACTTTGTCTTTGTGACATTATCTAACATTTTGTTTGTTGTGTCTCAGTTATAATAAGTGGTTAGCAACCTCTACAGGTAATGTCTCCTAAATTTTACCTTCTTAAAAAAAAAAAAAGTTTGTTGTGTTTTAAGCAATTTAGAAGTATTCATTCTGAACAAGGTCTGAGTAAGGGAGACTTGAGACATACCTTGTCAGTTTGATTTCTTCTTTTCAAAAAAAAAAAAGTTTGTTGTGTTTTAAGCAATTTAGAAGTATTCATTCTGAACAAGGTCTGAGTAAGGGAGACTTGAGACATATCTTGTCAGTTTGATTTTAATCTTTTTATGTTTACTTGTTAATTTTTGTTTAGTATTTTAGGATTATTTAGGTTGCATGAGTTTGTTTTGTTTTGTTTTGAGTCTAGTTGTTCCTATTCTTATGTTATTAGTTCTTTTCTCTTACACATGATTCTTTCATTTGGGTTAATAGACTTACATTGAGGACAATGTAAGAATTAAGTGTGGGGGGAATGATTTAGGATTTCTTTTATTTTCGTCTACTATTTTTTTTTTTATATGAGTCTTTATTATTATTATTTTTAGTGTGTTTTAGTTCCTTTTTAATACAATGATGAGATATGAATTGCATAGGTCTAAACTGGTTACTAGTGAGAAGATTTTCATGAGAATTAAGCTTGATACTAATTTTTATGAGCCAATGTTAATATGATATGTTGATTGAGAAATAAGCATGTTTAGACTTAAAACTGACATGTATAATCATCATTGTGAGTTTTTGAGCCTAAAATGATTGATGCATTATACAAATCAATCTAATTTCTTTCTTGAGTGCTCTTATGATTACATGATTCTCTAGAACTTGCTTTAAACCGTTTGAGACTATATTGATACATGTGACAACATGAATATGATAGAGGCATTAGGATTATAACCAGAGCCAAACAGCCATCCCTTATTGATGTTCCAAGAGAACACACCCTTAGTGAACCAATTTGAGCCTACATTGAATAAGCTATCTCTTTGGTAACCATAACTTGTCCCTAACCTAAATATACTTATATCTTTACCTTTGTTCCAAAGATGAATTAGCATGATTTGAGACAAGTTGCAAAGACAAGGGATATTTTTTTGGTTAGAAACAAGAAATAAGTGTGGGGGGAAAAGAAAAGAAAAGTCAAGAGAAAAAGAAATGGAATACTGGAAAATACATTCCTATGTAAAAAATATATATATATATGAATCATCTCTTGAATTTGTGGAAAAAGAAAAAGATGTTACAAAGTTGTTTAGAATGAAGAAAAGGCCCAACATGAATATCCGGCCTAGGTGACTATGTACTTGTAAAGAGTTTTGAGAAGTTTCTTTGTATAATTTTTTTTATGTCTCTAAACTTTATGAACTCTTTGGAACCTTTGTGATATCTTTATCCTTTTGTTCTTCAACCACATTACAAACCCCTTGGCCCCATTACAACCTTGATTAAAGACCTCTTGATTTATGAAGTTGCATGATCTTTTAGTGGAGAATAGGTGGACAAGCAAGCATATGGTAGAATTGTTTTCATGAGATTGATTGAGTGTAAACACTTTACCACTACTTTAAAGAGTGAAAATCAAGAGAGTATCCCATGTGAGAAGTTGAGATTAAGTTTGAATATGCACTATTTTGATTGAAATATGTTATGTTAATATTGGCTTAACTCAAACTATTTACATTCAAGCAAGATTTTTTGTGAATTTCTTTAAGCTATTGATTAGTTTTTAAGACTTGTCCAATGATTATCTCAAATTTATATTGGAAGGATTAGTTATAATTATTATTTTTAGTTTTTCTTATGTTTTCAATGTTTGTGGGTATCGTCCTAGTAAACCCTCACGAGACTAAACTCGTCCACTAGGGACACCTAGGGGTTTAAAGGCTTGTGTCACATGCTAAGTGCCACCGTGATTTCCTACGAAAGTGGATTAGATTAGATTTTCTTATTTTATTTTTATTGAGTCGTTGCTAGGGACTAGCAACAATCTAAGTGTGGGGGTGTGATAACTCGTATAATTATATAGTTTTTAGTTATGTTTTATTATTGTTTTGTGTCAAATACGAGTTATTATTGTTTAGTCTAATTGTGTTTATGATCTTTTATATTTTTATGTAATTTGGTGTTTTTCACAAGTTTCTTTGAGTGATTTCAGATTACTAGAATTAAGGGCAAATCCAGTTCAGTTCCAGTTCCGACAGCTTTTGCCATATCAGCTATATTTCGCGTTTCACTGAAGCAATAAGGCTGAAATTTTAACCGTGCAAATTTAAGAGGCATATCTATCTTTTTCATGTTTTACACTTCTTGAAACGGAGTCGTTTTGCCTAGCGAAATCAACCATCAAGTTGGCTGATGTGCAATGACGTCTGTCCTGAGCAGTTTTCGCAGTATTACCATATCGTCCGATAAACATCAGCAAATGAGCTGATTCCAACGGCTATGGATCACTAACTGATAGGGGAACATTTGTCTAGAAGACCATGTGATCAGATAAAGCCTCCAATATTGAAGAAATCGACCATCAAGTTGGCTGATGTGCAATGACGTCTGTGCTGACCTGTTTTCGTATTTTGCCCATATCTTCTTCTCCACATCAGCAAATGAGCTGATTCCAACGGCTATGAATCAGTAACTCATAGGGAAACATTTTTCTAGAAGACCATGTGATCAGATCAGGCCTCCAAGATTGACAAAATCGACCATCAAGTTGGCTGATCAAAATTGTCATACAATATGACGAAAATTGTTAGAAAAATGCACCCACCTATTATACCTACCTTTGAAATTTGTAAAGCTTGTCTCTTGTCATTTAGCCCTCCAAAATGTGTATAAATAGAGGGCCTTGGATGATTGTAGAGGATCATATTGTACATTGGTAGGATATTAGCCATTATAATCAAATTCTCTAAGTTTTCTTCTTCTTTCTTTTCTCTAGTTTTCTTTTTCTTTATTTTCTTCTTCTTCTTCTTTCTTTCTTTTATTTCCTTCTTAGATTCTCTTTAATTTTATGTTTATGTTTACAATGCTTATGCTAGGCTAAACTTCTATTTGGTTAAGGGTGATTTCAAAGCCCTAGACATGTTTTGTGATTGATTTTCAGATTCTATCTATCATTAATTTTCTATCAAAGTTGCTTATGTTCTTCTACAAGAATTGTTCATGATGTTGTCTAGATTTATTTAGGTGTACAACTAGATAGATCTTGATAATTATCTATTGCTAGTTTAGGAGTCTTGATCCGTGTAATTGTCTTGATTTCCTATTCATAAGTGGCAATTTGTGATTAATGATTATGGTCAAGTTTTCAATAATTGCAAAGTGGAACATAACCTAAGTTGAACAATCCGAGCTTATGTGTTTGTTGCTTAGATCAACCTATCTTCCTCATCATAAAGCTGCCATTAAATTGAATTTAGAGAGCTTATTCTAGGTTGTTTAATGGTTAGAGATTAAATAGAGAGCTTGTTCTATTTAACGACAAACTAAGGAAAGATTGGGGTAACAGAGCTTGTTGTTATCTACGGTTGTTAACTTTGATAGTTGGTTGATATTGATAGATCTGAAATTGATTCTTAATGATGTCTAGTGGTGGAGAATGAAACCTTAACCATATTTTTCATATTTGATTCTTCTTACTTATTTGTTTTCTTACTTTTAGTTTGCTTATTTTTTATATTTATTTTTATTGGCTGGTTATACCGCCTAATTTGTATATTAACTTTGTTTTATTTTTATTGGCTGGTTATACCGCCTAATTTAGTATATATATTTTTATTAGCTGGTTATACCGCCTAATTTAGTATATATATTTTTATTGGCTGGTTATACCGCCTTGCATCTTATTCTTATTATTTACTTTAGTTTAAATCTGGCTTCAAAAACCCTTTTTCTTTTATTGTTCTTGAATTTAAGTTTTAAACTATTAACTTATAAACTAAAACCCAATCCCTGAGGACTCGACCCTTGCTAACTACTATACTTACAATTTATCTTTTTAGTGCAAGGTTAAATAAGATACACTCTTTTGGGTGCATCAAATTTTTGATAACTCGTATAATTAAAATGGCTAATATCCTACCTATGTACAATTTCTCTAGGATATTAGCCATTGTAATAAAATTCTCTAAGTTTTCTTCTTCTTTCTTTTCTCTAGTTTTCTTTTTCTTTAGAAAGATCAAGAGGTTGGATAATTAATATTCTTCTTTCTTTTCTCTAGTTTTCTTTTTCTTTAGAAAGATCAAGAGGTTGGATAATTAATATTCTTCTTCTTCTTCTTCTTTCTTTCTTTTATTTTCTTCTTAGATTCTATTTAATTTTATGTTTATAATGCCTATGCTAGGCTAAACTTCTATTTGGTTAAGGGTGATTTCAAAGCCCTAGACATGTTTTGTTAAGGGTGTAAATTAAAACAAAATAAAGTTAAGGGTGTAAATTAAAACAAAATAAAGTTATTGCAAATCAAACCAAAAGCTGAGAAGTCATTTATTGCAGTTGTGATTAATATTCTTCTATTTGGTTAAGGGTGTAAATTAAAACAAAAGCTGAGAAGTCATTTATTGTAGTTGTAATTAATATTCTTCTATTTGGTTAAGGGTGTAAATTAAAACAAAATAAAGTTATTGCAAATCAAACCAAAAGCTGAGAAGTCATTTATTGTAGTTGTGATTGTGGCTCACATCTTCCTCTGGTTTTACGTCCAGAAACGGCTTAAACGCCTTCTATGAGTCGAGGATATGCTTCCCATCCAGTTTTCTTACAAGCTGGCAAACAGGGTCTTTTAACATCAGATTCCCAAGATATTGCCATTCCCTTTGGAATTGCGGCCATAAATCAAGAATTTCTCTTTGTACGTCTCCACTAGGATGCGTCTCAAGAGAAAGTTGGATATTACCCAAATTCTCCTTACTCAGTCCATCCTTAATGAATTCAATTTTATCATCTCGATTAGAGGACGGAATCCCAATAGAACGACATTTACCGTTACACGTCCATCGAGCACATTTGTGGCAATTTGAACTCATGCGCTTTGCTCGTCGCTTCTTTGCAAAAGTGCTTCTACCTGTACCTGGTAAATGCAAAACAGGAAGATATTCATCTTCACGTACCTTGGCTTCAATTATCCAACGTATGTCTTCATGAATCCCTTTGTGCATAAGCATTCTTAATCTTTCAAATCGAACTTGGTAAAGCTTCAGTAAAATATTTCGAGGAAAAGGAGGAAATCGTTTCTGCAATCTTGTGAGAATATCATCCATCCTGAAAAAAAATGAAAGAGAAATTGAAAGAGAAATTTATATACAATATCAGTTTTGTGGGTAGCTGATGGAACCGATTTAAATAATAACGGAGTACCGTTATCCGCCGTTTAACCGGGGTTAAAAAATTATATTTACATCTAGTTATTTTCAAAACAAGGATCAGAAAGAAAAACAACATAAAAAGACTCAAAAACAAAACACTCTAAATAAAATCCTAAATTCTTCCCCCCACACATAATTCTTACATTGTCATTAATGTAATGCTATTAATCCCAAATGAAAGAATCATGTGTAAGTGAAAAGAACTAATAAACAAAATAAACTTATGCAGCCTAAATGAACTTAGAAACACTAAACACAATTAGCAAAGAAACATAAGAAAAAGATAAAGAAAAAGAGAGCAAATCTGAGGATGGCAGTTTGGCAATGCTTTCACTAATTAGGCTGCCTCCCCCAATTAGCACTTGATTTAGTGTTTTGAACCTAACCAACACCCCTTCTTGACATTTTAGGCTTGTCAGGCTCATACATGAAATTTCCCAAATTTATGCGTTTGAGAGGAAGCTTTCTTTGCACAACAGTGGATGCATTCTCCATTACAAGTATTATTCCATCATCCTTTGTGGTGCATATGTCATCGAGGAATGGAGCATATTTTGATACTTGTTGAATGACCTCCACAAACAAGTTGTTTAAGGTTTCCAGCATGTGTTGTTCATGTTCTTCCTCCTTGAACTTTGCAGATCTACTAGGAAAAGGTAGAGAAGTAACATTAGTAAAAAGTGAAACCTTAAACGTTACCTCAGGTGCCGAAATACTCTTATTTGGATCTTTGGCTTCATTATCCTCAAGAATAGAATCCATCTCTAATTTTGTTTCATCCTCATCTTGTTCCTCATTCTTCAAGGTCACAATAGTAGCATTCTCCTTTGGGTTAACCATCGTTTGGGCTGGGAGTTCTTCAGATCTTTGTGCTACCCATCCCACCATACTACTAGCCAATTGGCTCATTTGCTTTTCCAAACTCTGGATGCTTGCCCTTGTTTCCTGTTGAAATTGCAAAGAATCAGTAACAAGAGAATAGACAAGATCTTCTAAAGAAGTACCTGAGTTTTGAGTCATATGTGGTGGTTGAAAAAGATCTGGTTCTTGAGACCATGATTGATTGAAGCTAGATGGATGAGTGTAATTGGCATAAGGATCTACTTCTTGGTAATTTTTCGAGTAGCCATAATTAGTATGATCCCACCATCCCTCATGGTAAGTGTTTGAGTAATGATCATACTGTTGGTCTTGGAACACTTGATGGCCTTGACATCTTCCCATGGCCAATTGTTGAACTGGGGAGGTGAGATTGGCTTGTTGATTCTCCATGTTCATGTATGCCACCAACTCTTCAAGTGTTAGATTGCTCAATTCCATTGTTTTTTTTTTTTTTTTAATTTGAAAAGAAAAACTTGTATGTACAAGAAAATAAAACTAATTAGAACTGAAAATAAGAATAAACCAAGTAACAAATAAACTAAAGAAAGCAATCCCCGGCAACGGCAACGGCACTCTTTTCGTCAATAATAGGTAGGATAAGGAAATCAAGACAATTACACGGATCAAGACTCCTAAACTAGCAATAGATAATTATCAAGATCTATCTAGTTGTACACCTAAATAAATCTAGACAACATCATGAACAATTCTTGTAGAAGAACATAAGCAACTTTGATAGAAAATTAATGATAGATAGAATCTGAAAATCAATCACAAAACATGTCTAGGGCTTTGAAATCACCCTTAACCAAATAGAAGTCTAGCCTAGCATAGGCATTGTAAACATAAACATAAAATTAAAGAAAATCTAAGAAGAAAATAAAAGAAAGAAAGAAGAAGATGAAGAATATTAATTATCCAACCTCTTGCTCTCTCTAAAGAAAAAAGAAAACTAGAGAAAAGAAAGAAAACTAGAGAAAAGAAAGAAGAAGAAAACTTAGAGAATTTTATTAAAATGGCTAATATCCTACCTAGACATGTAAAATATGGTTAAGGTTTCATTCTCCACCACTAGACATCATTAAGAATCAATTTCAGATCTATCAATATCAACCAACTATCAAAGTTAACAACCGTAGATAACAACAAGCTCTGTTATCCCAATCTTTCCTTAGTTTGTCGTTAAATAGAACAAGCTCTCTATTTAATCTCTAACCATTAAACAACCTAGAATAAGCTCTCTAAATTCAATTTAATGGCAGCTTTATGATGAGAAAGATAGGTTGATCTAAGCAACAAACACATAAGCTCGGATTGTTCAACTTAGGTTATGTTCCACTTTGCAATTATTGAAAACTTGACCATAATCATTAATCACAAATTGCCACTTATGAATAGGAAATCAAGACAATTACACGGATCAAGACTCCTAAAGAAAACTAGAGAAAAGAAAGAAGAAGAAAACTTAGAGAATTTTGTAGGGCGGTTTCTTTGCACCATAGTGGATGCATTCTCCATTACAAGTATTATTCCATCATCCTTTGTGGTGCATAGCTCGTCAAAGAATGGTGCATATTTTGGTATTTGTTGAATGGCATCCACAAACAAGCTTTTAGTAATTTGCTTTCATATTTAGATAATGCTGTGGATAATTGTGTTTCTTTGTTAATTGTGTTTACTGCTTTTAAGTTCATTTAGGCTGCATAAGTTTCTTTTGTTTAATAGTTCTTTTCTCTTACATATAATTCTTGCATTGGGGGATAATAGCATTACATTAATGACAATGTAAGAATTATGTGTGGGGGGGAGAATTTAGGATTTTATTTAGAGTGTTTTGTTTTTGAGTCTTTTTATGTTGTTTTTCTTTCTGATCCTTGTTTTGAAAAACACTAGATGTAAATATAATTTTTTTTTTTAACCCCGGTTAAATGGCGGATAACGGTACTCCGTGATTATTTAAATCGGTTCTATCAGCTACCCACAAAACTGATATTGTATATAAATTTCTCTTTCAATTTCTCTTTCATTTTTTTTCCAAGATGGATGATATTCTCACAAGATTGCAGAAACGATTTCCTCCTTTTCCTCGAAATATTTTACTGAAGCTTTACCAAGTTCGATTTGAAAGATTAAGAATGCTTATGCACAAAGGGATTCCTGGAGACATACGTTGGATAATTGAAGCCAAGGTACGTGAAGATGAATATCTTCCTATTTTGCATTTACCAGGTACAGGTAGAAGCCCTTTTGCAAAGAAGCGACGAGCAAAGCGCATGAGTTCAAATTGCCACAAATGTGCACGATGGACGTGTAACGGTAAATGTCGTTCTATTGGGATTCCGTCCTCTAATCGAGATGATAAAATTGAATTCATTAAGGATGGACTGAGTAAGGAGAATTTGGGTAATATCCAACTTTCTCTTGAGACGCATCCTAGTGGAGACGTACAAAGAGAAATTCTTGATTTATGGCCGCAATTCCAAAGGGAATGGCAACATCTTGGGAATCTGATGTTAAAAGACCCTGTTTGCCAGCTTGTAAGAAAACTGGATGGGAAGCATATCCTCGACTCATAGAAGGCGTTTAAGCCGTTTCTGGACGTAAAACCAGAGGAAGATGTGAGCCACAATCACAACTACAATAAATGACTTCTCAGTTTTTGGTTTGATTTGCAATAACTTTATTTTGGTTTAATTTACGTGTTGTTCGATTTGTGTAATTATTCTCGTTTGTTTTTTTTTTTTTGTCTTTTACGGTTGATTTTTTCTTCTCTTTTTGATTTTCTTCCTGAAATCACGCAAAAATCATTAAGAATGAAACCTTTTCTTTTATTGTTCTTGAATTTAAGTTTTAAACTATTAACTTATAAACTAAAACCCAATCATGATGTTGTTGATAACTCGTATAATTATATAGTTTTTAGTTATGTTTTATTATTGTTTTGTGTCAAATACGAGTTATTATTGTTTAGTCTAATTGTGTTTATGATCTTTTATATTTTTATGTAATTTGGTGTTTTTCACAAGTTTCTTTGAGTGATTTCAGATTACTAGAATTAAGGGCAAATCCAGTTCAGTTCCAGTTCCGACACCTTTTGCCATATCAGCTATATCTGGAGTTTCACTGAAGCAATAAGGCTGAAATTTTAACCGTGCAAAGTTAAGAGGCATATCTATCGTTTTCATGTTTTACACTTCTTGAAACGGAGTCGTTTTCCCTAGCGAAATCAACCATCAAGTTGGCTGATGTGCAATGACGTCTGTCCTGACCAGTTTTCGCATTTTGACCATATCGTCCGATACACATCAGCAAATGAGCTGATTCCAACGGCTATGGATCACTAACTGATAGGGGAACATGTTTCTAGAAGACCATGTGATCAGATCAAGCCTCCAATATTGAAGAAATCGACCATCAAGTTGGCTGATGTGCAATGACGTCTGTGCTGACCTGTTTTCGTATTTTGCCCATATCTTTTTCTCCACATCAGCAAATGAGCTGATTCCAACGGCTATGAATCAGTACCTCATAGGGAAACATTTTTCTAGAAGACCATGTGATCAGATCAGGCCTCCAATATTGACAAAATCGACCATCAAGTTGGCTGATCAAAATGGTCATACAATATGACGAAAATTGTTAGAAAAATGCACCCACCTATTATACCTACCTTTGAAATTTGTAAAGCTTGTCTCTTGTCATTTAGCCCTCCAAAATGTGTATAAATAGAGGGCCTTGGATGATTGTAGAGGATCATATTGTACATAGGTAGGATATTAGCCATTTTAATAAAATTCTCTAAGTTTTCTTCTTCTTTCTTTTCTCTAGTTTTCTTTCTTTTCTCTAGTTTTCTTTTTCTTTAGAGAGAGCAAGAGGTTGGATAATTAATATTCTTCCTCTTCTTCTTTCTTTCTTTTATTTTCTTCTTAGATTTTCTTTAATTTTATGTTTATGTTTACAATGCCTATGCTAGGCTAAACTTCTATTTGGTTAAGGGTGATTTCAAAGCCCTAGACATATTTTGTGATTGATTTTCAGATTCTATCTATCATTAATTTTCTATCAAAGTTGCTTATGTTCTTCTACAAGAATTGTTCATGATGTTGTCTTGATTTGTTTAGGTGTACAACTAGATAGATCTTGATAATTATCTATTGCTAGTTTAGGAGTCTTGATCCGTGTAATTGTCTTGATTTCCTATTCATAAGTGGCAATTTGTGATTAATGATTATGGTCAAGTTTTCAATAATTGCAAAGTGGAACATAACCTAAGTTGAACAATCCGAGCTTATGTGTTTGTTGCTTAGATCAACCTATCTTTCTCATCATAAAGCTGCCATTAAATTGAATCTAGAGAGCTTATTCTAGGTTGTTTGATGGTTAGAGATTAAATAGAGAGCTTGTTCTATTTAACGACAAACTAAGGAAAGATTGGGATAACAGAGCTTGTTGTTATCTACGGTTGTTAACTTTGATAGTTGGTTGATATTGATAGATCTGAAATTGATTCTTAATGATGTCTAGTGGTGGAGAATGAAACCTTAACCATATTTTTCATATTTGATTCTTCTTACTTACTTGTTTTCTTACTTTTCTAGTTTGCTTATTTTTAAAAGTATATTTATTTTTATTGGCTGGTTATACCGCCTAATTTGTATATTAACTTTGTTTTATTTTTATTGGTTGGTTATACCGCCTAATTTAGTATATATATTTTTATTGGCTGGTTATACCGCCTAATTTAGTATATATATTTTTATTGGCTGGTTATACCGCCTTGCATCTTATTCTTATTATTTACTTTAGTTTAAATATGGCTTCAAAAACCCCTTTTCTTTTATTGTGTTCTTGAATTTAAGTTTTAAACTATCAACTTATAAACTAAAACCCAATCCCTGAGGACTCGACCCTTGCTAACTACTATACTTACAATTGATCTTTTTAGTGCAAGGTTAAATAAGATACACTCTTTTGGGTGCATCAAATTTTTGGCACCGTTGCCGGGGATTGTTTTCTTTAGTTTATTTGTTAATTGGTTTATTCTTATTTTCAGTTGTAATGAGTTTTATTTTCTTGTACATACGGGTTTTTCTAATCAAATTTTGAGAAAAAAAAAAAAAAAAAAAGAACGATGGAATTGAGCAATCTAACACTTGAAGAGTTGGTGGCATACATGAACATGGAGAATCAACAAGCCAATCTAACCTTCCCAGTTCAACAATTTGCCATGGGAGGATGTCAAGGCCATCAAGTGTTCCAAGACCAGCAGTATGATCATTACTCAAACACTTACCATGAGGGATGGTGGGATCATACTAATTATGGCTACTCGAAAAATTACCAAGAAGTAGATCCTTATGCCAATTGCACTCATCCATCTAGATTTAATCAATCATGGTCTCAAGAACCAGATCTTTTTCAGCCACTACATATGACTCAAAACTCAGGTACTTCTTTAGAAGATCTTGTCGATTCTCTTGTTACTAATACTTTGCAATTTCAACAGGAAACAAGGGCAAGTATCCAGAGTTTGGAAAGGCAAATGAGCCTATTGGCTAGTAGTATGGTGGTATGGGTAGCACAAAGATCTGAAGAACTCTCTGCCCAAACAATGATTTACCCAAAGGAGAATGCTACTATTGTGACCTTGAAAAATGAGGAACAAGATGAGGATGCGACAAAATTAGAGATGGATTCTATTCTTGAGGATAATGAAGCCACAAATACAAATAAGAGTATTTCGGCACCTGAGGTAACGTTTAAAGTTCCACTTTTTACTAATGTTTCTTCTCCACCTTTTCCTAGTAGATTTGCAAAGTTCAAGAAGGAAGAACATTAACAAGACATGTTGGCAACCTTAAACAGTTTGTTTGTGGATGCCATTCAACAAGTACCAAAAGATGCACCATTCCTCAATGAGCAATGCACTACAAAGGATGATGGAATAATACTTATAGTGGAGAATGCATCTACTTTTGTGCAAAGAAAGCTTCCTATCAAACGCTCAAATTTGGGAAGTTTCATGTATGAGCCTAACAAGCCTAAAAAGCCAAGAAGGGGTGTTGGTTAGGTTGGACAACTTAAATCAGTAATAATTGGGAAGGCAGTCCAATTAATGAAGAAATTACCAACCTGCCATACTCAGATTTGCTTTCTTTTCCTTTTCCTTTTATTATTTTTTATTGTTTTTATTTTTATGTTTATTTGTTTAGTATTTTAGGATTTTATTTAGAGTGTTTTGTTTTTGAGTCTTTTTATGTTGTTTTTCTTTTTGATCCTTGTTTTGAAAATAACTAGATGTAAATATAATTTTTATTTTATTTTTTTTAACCCCGGTTAAATGGCGGATAACGGTACTCCGTGATTATTTAAGTCGGTTCCATCACCTACCCACAAAACTGATATTGTATATAAATTTCTCTTCCAATTTCTCTTTCAATTTTTTTTCATTTTTTTTCAGGATGGATGATATTCTCACAAGATTGCAGAAACGATTTCCTCCTTTTCCTCGAAATATTTTACTGAAGCTTTACCAAGTTCGATTTGAAAGATTAAGAATGCTTATGCACAAAGGGATTCATGAAGACATACGTTGGATAATTGAAGCCAAGGTAAGTGAAGATGAATATCTTCCTGTTTTGCATTTACCAGGTACAGGTAGAAGCACTTTTGCAAAGAAGCGACGAGCAAAGCGCATGAGTTTAAATTGCCACAAATGTGCACGATGGACGTGTAACGGTAAATGTCGTTCTATTGGGATTCCGTCCTCTAATCGAGATGATAAAATTGAATTCATTAAGGATGGACTGAGTAAGGAGAATTTGGGTAATATCCAACTTTCTCTTGAGACGCATCCTAGTGGAGACGTACAAAGAGAAATTCTTGATTTATGGCAGCAATTCCAAAGGGAATGGCAACATCTTGGGAATCTGATGTTAAAAGACCCTGTTTGCCAGTTTGTAAGAAAACTGGATGGGAAGCATATCCTCGACTCATAGAAGGCGTTTAAGCCGTTTCTGGACGTAAAACCAGAGGAAGATGTGAGCCACAATCACAATTACAATAAATGACTTCTCAGCTTTTGGTTTGATTCGCAATAACTTTATTTCGGTTTAATTTACGTGTTATTCGATTTGTGTAATTATTCTCATTTTTTTTATTTGTCTTTTACGGTTGATTTTTCTTCTCTTTTTTATTTTCTTCCTGAAATCACGCAAAAATCTTTTGTTAGGTTAACATTTTCTTCTGACAGGTCAAATACACTTTTGGCGACATTATTACTCTTGACTTTTACGGTTGATTTTTCTTCTCTTTTTGATTTTCTTCCTGAAATCACGCAAAAATCTTTTGTTAGGTTAACATTTTCTTCTGACAGGTCAGATACACTTTCGGCGACATTATTACTCTTGTCTGATTCACTACTCAGTCCTCTATATATTACACCATGTACTCATTCTCTTTCAGGCACTCGAAAAAAAAAAAATGGAAAGTACTTCATCCCAGCGCATTAAAAAAATTTGTGTCTTTGGAGGTGCTTATCCAGGGAAAAATAACATATTCGCTGATGAAGCCATAAGAGTTGGAGTAATACTTGCTCAACAAAAGATCCACTTGATTTATGGAGGCGGTAGTACGGGTTTAATGGGAGCAGTCGCTACAGCAGCACACGCCGGAGGAAGTCCAGTTCTAGGAATCGTGCCAAAACTATTCACAAGTTTTTGTGGACCTACCGTGGGTAAGGAAATACAAGTCTGGAGTATCCCTGAACGGATGACAATCATGTACCATTCTGCCGATGCATTCATTGCTTTACCAGGAGGTCTGGGTACATTGGAAGAAATAGCTTGCGTGGCTTCTTGGTCATCTTTGGTCACAAATAAGAAACCCATTGGTTTGCTTAATATTAATGGTTATTTTAGTAATTTGCTTTCATATTTAGATAATGCTGTGGATAATGGATTCATGTTTTCAGAGGCAAGGAGAACCATAATTTCTGCTACAACCATTGAAGATTTACTCAAAAAGCTCCAAGCTTATGAGTGTTTATCTGCTACGGTTGTTTCGCAAACGCTCGGAAAAAGAAAAAGAGATATGGACGAGCAAGGAGTGGACTGCACTTTGTCTTTGTGACATTATCTAACATTTTGTTTGTTGTGTCTCAGTTATAATAAGTGGTTAGCAACCTCTGCAGGTAATATCTCCTAAATTCTACCTTTAAAATTTGACATTGGGGACAATGTCATATTTTAGTATGGGGTAAGGGACATATTTTGCTAATTTAAAAAAAAAAAAAAATTTGTTGTGTTTTAAGCCATTTAGAAGTATTCATTCTGAACAAGGTCTGAGTAAGGGAGACTTGAGACATACCTTGTCAGTTTGATTTCTTCTTTTCAAAAAAAAAAAAAAAAAGTTTGTTGTGTTTTAAGCAATTTAGAAGTATTCATTCTGAACAAGGTCTGAGCAAGGGAGACTTGAGACATACCTTGTCAGTTTGATTTTAATCTTTTTATGTTTACTTGTTAATTTTTCTTTAGTATTTTAGGATTATTTAGGTTGCATGAGTTTGTTTTGTTTTGTTTTGAGTCTAGTTGTTCCTATTCTTATGTTATTAGTTCTTTTCTCTTACACATGATTCTTTCATTTGGGTTAATAGACTTACATTGAGGACAATGTAAGAATTAAGTGTGGGGGGAATGATTTAGGATTTCTTTTATTTTCATCTACTATTTATTTTTTTTATTTTTTTATGAGTCTTTATTATTATTATTTTTAGTGTGTTTTAGTTCCTTTTTAATACAATGATGAGATATGAATTGCATAGGTCTAAACTGGTTACTAGTGAGAACATTTTCATGAGAATTAAGCTTGATACTAATTTTTATGAGCCAATGTTAATATGATATGTTGATTGAGAAAGAAGCATGTTTAGACTTAATCTGACTTGTATAATCATCCTTGTGAGTTTTTGAGCCTATAATGATTGATGCATTATACAAATCAATCTAATTTCTTTCTTGAGTGCTCTTATGATTACATGATTCTCTAGAACTTGCTTTAAACCATTTTGAGACTATATTGATGCATGTAACAACATGAATATGATAGAGGCATTAGGACTTTTTAACTAGGGCCAAACAGCCATCCCTTATTGATGTTCCAAGATAACATCCCTCTAGTGAACCAATTTGAGCCTACATTGAATAAGCTATTTATTTGGTAACCACATCTTACACCTAGCCTAAACACATTTATATCTTTACCCTTGTTCTAAAGATGGACTAGAATGTTTGAGACATATTGCAAAAACAAGGGATATTTTTTGAAAATTTGGGTTAGAACAAAAGATAAGTGTGGGGGAGGAGAAAGGCAAAAGTCAAGAGAAAAATATAGGGAATATTGCCAAATACATTCCCATGTGAAAAAAATAAAAATATTTTTGAATAATCTCTTGAACTTCTAGTTAAAGAAAAGAAAAAGATGTTCGAAAGTTGGTTAGAATGAAGTAAAGGCTCAACATGAAATATTCAGCCTATGTGATTATGTACTTCTAAAGAATATTGAGAAAGTTTTATTTGCAAAATCTTATTTTGTCTCTAAATTCTATGAAGTCTTTGGAATGTTTGTGATATCTTTTCCTTTTTATTCTTTAACCACTTTATTACCTCTTGGCCCCATTACAACCTTGATTAAAGACCTCTTGATTTATGAAGTTGCATGATCTTTTAGTGGAGAATAGGTAGACAAGCAAGCATATGGTAGAACTATTTTCATGAGATTGATTGAGTGTAAACACTTTACCACTACTTTAAAGAGTGAAAATCATGAGAGTATCCCATGTGAGAAGTTGAGATTAAGTTTGAATGTGCACTATTTTGATTGAAATATGTTATGTTAATATTGGCTTAACTCAAACAATTTACATTCAAGCATGATTTTTTGTGAAGTTCTTTAAGCTATTGATTAGTTTATAAGACTTGTTCAAAGATTGTCTCTAATTTATATTGAAAGGAATAGGAGTAAATATTTTTAGTATATGTAGTTTATTTATATTTTAGTTTTTCAATGTTTGTGGGTATCGTTCTAGTAAACCCTCACGAGACTAAACTCGTCCACTAGGGACACCTAGGGGTTTAAAGGCTTGTGTCACATGCTAAGTGCCACCGTGATTTCCTACGAAAATGGATTAGATTAGATTTTCTTATTTTATTTTTATTGAGTCGTTGCTAGGGACTAGCAACAATCTAAGTGTGGGGGTGTGATAACTCGTATAATTATATAGTTTTTAGTTATGTTTTATTATTGTTTTGTGTCAAATACGAGTTATTATTGTTTAGTCTAATTGTGTTTATGATCTTTTATATTTTTATGTAATTTGGTGTTTTTCACAAGTTTCTTTGAGTGATTTCAGATTACTAGAAGTAAGGGCAAATCCAGTTCAGTTCCAGTTCCGACACCTTTTGCCATATCAGCTATATCTGGAGTTTCACTGAAGCAATAAGGCTGAAATTTTAACCGTGCAAAGTTAAGAGGCATATCTATCGTTTTCATGTTTTACACTTCTTGAAACGGAGTCGTTTTCCCTAGCGAAATCAACCATCAAGTTGGCTGATGTGCAATGACGTCTGTCCTGACCAGTTTTCGCATTTTGACCATATCGTCCGATACACATCAGCAAATGAGCTGATTCCAACGGCTATGGATCACTAACTGATAGGGGAACATTTTTCTAGAAGACCATGTGATCAGATCAAGCCTCCAATATTGAAGAAATCGACCATCAAGTTGGCTGATGTGCAATGACGTCTGTGCTGACCTGTTTTCGTATTTTGCCCATATCTTTTTCTCCACATCAGCAAATGAGCTGATTCCAACGGCTATGAATCAGTAACTCATAGGGAAACATTTTTCTAGAAGACCATGTGATCAGATCAGGCCTCCAATATTGACAAAATCGACCATCAAGTTGGCTGATCAAAATGGTCATACAATATGACGAAAATTGTTAGAAAAATGCACCCACCTATTATACCTACCTTTGAAATTTGTAAAGCTTGTCTCTTGTCATTTAGCCCTCCAAAATGTGTATAAATAGTGGGCCTTGGATGATTGTAGAGGATCATATTGTACATAGGTAGGATATTAGCCATTTTAATAAAATTCTCTAAGTTTTCTTCTTCTTTCTTTTCTCTAGTTTTCTTTCTTTTCTCTAGTTTTCTTTTTCTTTAGAGAGAGCAAGAGGTTGGATAATTAATATTCTTCCTCTTCTTCTTTCTTTCTTTTATTTTCTTCTTAGATTTTCTTTAATTTTATGTTTATGTTTACAATGCCTATGCTAGGCTAAACTTCTATTTGGTTAAGGGTGATTTCAAAGCCCTAGACATATTTTGTGATTGATTTTCAGATTCTATCTATCATTAATTTTCTATCAAAGTTGCTTATGTTCTTCTACAAGAATTGTTCATGATGTTGTCTTGATTTGTTTAGGTGTACAACTAGATAGATCTTGATAATTATCTATTGCTAGTTTAGGAGTCTTGATCCGTGTAATTGTCTTGATTTCCTATTCATAAGTGGCAATTTGTGATTAATGATTATGGTCAAGTTTTCAATAATTACAAAGTGGAACATAACCTAAGTTGAACAATCCGAGCTTATGTGTTTGTTGCTTAGATCAACCTATCTTTCTCATCATAAAGCTGCCATTAAATTGAATCTAGAGAGCTTATTCTAGGTTGTTTGATGGTTAGAGATTAAATAGAGAGCTTGTTCTATTTAACGACAAACTAAGGAAAGATTGGGATAACAGAGCTTGTTGTTATCTACGGTTGTTAACTTTGATAGTTGGTTGATATTGATAGATCTGAAATTGATTCTTAATGATGTCTAGTGGTGGAGAATGAAACCTTAACCATATTTTTCATATTTGATTCTTCTTACTTACTTGTTTTCTTACTTTTCTAGTTTGCTTATTTTTAAAAGTATATTTATTTTTATTGGCTGGTTATACCGCCTAATTTGTATATTAACTTTGTTTTATTTTTATTGGTTGGTTATACCGCCTAATTTAGTATATATATTTTTATTGGCTGGTTATACCGCCTAATTTAGTATATATATTTTTATTGGCTGGTTATACCGCCTTGCATCTTATTCTTATTATTTACTTTAGTTTAAATCTGGCTTCAAAAACCCCTTTTCTTTTATTGTGTTCTTGAATTTAAGTTTTAAACTATCAACTTATAAACTAAAACCCAATCCCTGAGGACTCGACCCTTGCTAACTACTATACTTACAATTGATCTTTTTAGTGCAAGGTTAAATAAGATACACTCTTTTGGAAATAAACAAAAGAAAACAATCCCCGGCAACAAAAGTAATAGTTTAAAACTTAAATTCAAGTCCTCAGGGATTGGGTTAGCAAGGGTCGAGTAAGAAAAACGGGCCATCCTTTTTTTTCTCATTCTCTATATATTACACCATGTACTCATTCTCTTTCAGGCACTCGAAAAAAAAATGGAAAGTACTTCATCCCAGCGCATTAAAAAAATGGAAATCACTCAAAGTTATTGCAAATCAAACCAAAAGCTTAGAAGATATTACCTGTAGAGGCTATAAGTATATTTAGGCTAGGGTAAGGATATAAGTATATAAGACCTTGTTCAGAATGAATACTTCTAAATTGCTTAAAACACAATAAACTTTTTTTTTTATTTTTTTAAGAAGGTAACCAAAAGAGTGTATCTTATTTAACCTTGCACTAAAAAGATAAATTGTAAGTATAGTAGTTAGCAAGGGTCGAGTCCTCAGGGATTGGGTTTTAGTTTATAAGTTAATAGTTTAAAACTTAAATTCAAGAACAATAAAAGAAAAGGGGTTTTTGAAGCCAGATTTAAACTAAAGTAAATAATAAGAATAAGATGCAAGGCGGTATAACCAGCCAATAAAAATATATATACTAAATTAGGCGGTATAACCAGCCAATAAAAATATATATACTAAATTAGGCGGTATAACCAGCCAATAAAAATAAAACAAAGTTAATATACAAATTAGGCGGTATGACCAGCCAATAAAAATAAATATAAAAAATAAGCAAACTAAAAGTAAGAAAACAAATAAGTAAGAAGAATCAAATATGAAAAATATGGTTAAGGTTTCATTCTCCACCACTAGACATCATTAAGAATCAATTTCAGATCTATCAATATCAACCAACTATCAAAGTTAACAACCGTAGATAACAACAAGCTCTGTTACCCCAATCTTTCCTTAGTTTGTCGTTAAATAGAACAAGCTCTCTATTTAATCTCTAACCATTAAACAACCTAGAATAAGCTCTCTAAATTCAATTTAATGGCAGCTTTATGATGAGAAAGATAGGTTGATCTAAGCAACAAACACATAAGCTCGGATTGTTCAACTTAGGTTATGTTCCACTTTGCAATTATTGAAAACTTGACCATAATCATTAATCACAAATTGCCACTTATGAATAGGAAATCAAGACAATTACACGGATCAAGACTCCTAAACTAGCAATAGGTAATTATCAAGATCTATCTAGTTGTACACCTAAATAAATCTAGACAACATCATGAACAATTCTTGTAGAAGAACATAAGCAACTTTGATAGAAAATTAATGATAGATAGAATCTGAAAATCAATCACAAAACATGTCTAGGGCTTTGAAATCACCCTTAACCAAATAGAAGTTTAGCCTAGCATAGGCATTATAAACATAAACATAAAATTAAAGAAAATCTAAGAAGAAAATAAAAGAAAGAAAGAAGAAGAGGAAGAATATTAATTATCCAACCTCTTGCTCTCTCTAAAGAAAAAGAAAACTAGAGAAAAGAAAGAAGAAGAAAACTTAGAGAATTTTATTAAAATGGCTAATATCCTACCTATGTACAATATCAACCTCTACAATCATCCAAGGCCCTCTATTTATACACATTTTGGAGGGCTAAATGACAAGAGACAAGCTTTACAAATTTCAAAGGTAGGTATAATAGGTGGGTGCATTTTTCTAACAATTTTCGTCATATTGTATGACCATTTTGATCAGCCAACTTGATGGTCGATTTTGTCAATCTTGGAGGCCTGATCTGATCACATGGTCTTCTAGAAAAATGTTCCCCTATGAGTTACTGATTCATAGCCGTTGGAATTAGCTCATTTGCTGATGTGGAGAAGAAGATATAGGCAAAATACGAAAATAGGTCAGCACAGACGTCATTGCACATCAGCCAACTTGATGGTCGATTTTTTCAATATTGGAAGCTTTATCTGATCACATTGTCTTCTAGACAAATGTTCCCCTATCCGTTATTGATCCATAGCCGTTGGAGTCAGCTCATTTGCTGATGTGTATCGGACGATATGGTCAAAATGCGAAAACTGCTCAGGACAGACGTCATTGCACATCAGCCAACTTGATGGTTGATTTCGCTAGGGAAAACGACTCCGTTTCAAGAAGTGTAAAACATGAAAAAGATAGATATGCCTCTTAACTTTGCACGGTTAAAATTTCAGCCTTATTGCTTCAGTGAAACTCGAGATATAGCTGATATGGCAAAAGGTATCGGAACTGGAACTGAACTGGATTTGCCCTTAATTCTAGTAATCTGAAATCACTCAAAGAAACTTGTGAAAAACACCAAATTACATAAAAATATAAAAAATCATAAACACGATTAGACTAAGCAATAATAACTCGTATTTGACACAAAACAATAATAAAACATAACTAAAAACTATATAATTATACGAGTTATCACACCCCCACACTTAGATTGTTGCTAGTCCCTAGCAACGACTCATAAAAATAAAATAAGAAAATCTAATCTAATCCACTTTCGTAGGAAATCACGGTGGCACTTAGCATGTGACACAAGCCTTTAAACCCCTAGGTGTCCCTAGTGGACGAGTTTAGTCTCGTGAGGGTTTACTAGAACGATACCCACAAACATTGAAAACATAAGAAAAACTAAAAATTATAATTATAACTAATCCTTCCAATATAAATTTGAGATAATCATTGGACAAGTCTTAAAAACTAATCAATAGCTTAAAGAAATTCACAAAAAATCTTGCTTGAATGTAAATAGTTTGAGTTAAGCCAATATTAACATAACATATTTCAATCAAAATAGTGCATATTCAAACTTAATCTCAACTTCTCACATGGGATACTCTCATGATTTTCACTCTTTAAAGTAGTGGTAAAGTGTTTACACTCAATCAATCTCATGAAAATAGTTCTACCATATGCTTGCTTGTCTACCTATTCTCCACTAAAAGATCATGCAACTTCATAAATCAAGAGGTCTTTAATCAAGGTTGTAATGGGGCCAAGAGGTAATAATGTGGTTAAAGAATAAAAAGGAAAAGATATCACAAACATTCCAAAGACTTCATAGAATTTAGAGACAAAAAAGATTTTGCAAATAAAACTTTCTCAATATTCTTTAGAAGTACATAATAACATAGGCTGAATATTTCATGTTGAGCCTTTACTTCATTCTAACCAACTTTCGAACATCTTTTTCTTTTCTTTAACTAGAAGTTCAAGAGATTATTCAAAAAAAAATTTTTTTTTTTTCACATGGGAATGTATTTGGCAATATTCCCTCTATTTTTCTCTTGACTTTTGCCTTTCTCCTCCCCCACACTTATCTTTTGTTCTAACCCAAATTTTCAAAAAGTATCCCTTGTTTTTGCAATATGTCTCAAACATTCTAGTCCATCTTTAGAACAAGGGTAAAGATATAAATGTGTTTAGGCTAGGTGTAAGATGTGGTTACCAAATAAATAGCTTATTCAATGTAGGCTCAAATTGGTTCACTAAGGGTGTGTTCTCTTGGAACATCAATAAGGGATGGCTGTTTGGCTCTGGTTATAATCCTAATGCCTCTATCATATTCATGTTGTCACATGTATCAATATAGTCTCAAACGGTTTAAAGCAAGTTCTAGAGAATCATGTAATCATAAGAGCACTGAAGAAAGAATTTAGATTGATTTGTATAATGCATCAATCATTTTAGGCTCAAAAACTCACAATGATGATTATACAAGTCAGTTTTAAGTCTAAACATGCTTCTTTCTCAATCAACATATCATATTAACATTGGCTCATAAAAATTAGTATCAAGCTTAATTCTCATGAAAATCTTCTCACTAGTAACCAGTTTAGACCTATGCAATTCATATCTGATCATTGTATTAAAAATGAACAAAAACACACTAAAAATAATAATAATAAAGACTCAAAAAAAAAAATATTTGACAAAAATAAAAGAAATCCTAAATCATTCCCCCCCACACTTAATTCTTACATTGTCCTCAATGTAAGTCTATTAACACAAATGAAAGAATCATGTGTAAGAGAAAAGAACTAATAACATAAGAATAGGAATAACTAAGACTCAAAACAAAACAAAACCATGCAACCTAAATAATCCTAAAATACTAAACAAACAATTAACAAATAAACATAAAAACAATAAAAATAATAAAAGAAAAAGGAAAAGGAAAAGGAAAAGAAAGCAAATCTGAGTATGGCAGGTGGTAATTTCTTCATTAATTGGGTTGCCTTCCCAATTAGTACTTGATTTAAGTTGTCCAACCTAACCAACACCCCTTCTTGGCTGTTTAGGATTTGCAAGATCATACAAGAAACTTCTCGAATTTGTGCGTTTTGTAGGGCGGTTTCTTTGCACCATAGTGGATGCATTCTCCATTACAAGTATTATTCCATCATCCTTTGTGGTGCATAGCTCGTCAAAGAATGGTGCATATTTTGGTATTTGTTGAATGGCATCCACAAACAAGCTGTTTAAGGTTTCCGGCATGTGTTGTTCATGTTCTTCCTCCTTGAACTTTGCAAATCTACTAGGAAAAGGTGGAGAAGAAACATTAGTAAAAAGTGGAACCTTAAACGTTACCTCAGGTACCGAAATACTCTTATTTGGATCTGTGGCTTCATTATCCTCAAGAATAGAATCCATCTCTAATTTTGTTTCATCCTCATCTTGTTCCTCATTCTTCAAGGTCACAATAGTAGTATTCTCCTTTGGGTTAATCATTGTTTGGGCAGAGAGTTCTTCAGATCTTTGTGCTACCCATACCACCATACTACTAGCCAATAGGCTCATTTGCCTTTCCAAACTCTGGATACTTGCCCTTGTTTCCTGTTGAAATTGCAAAGTATTAGTAACAAGAGAATCGACAAGATCTTCTAAAGAAGTTCCTGAGTTTTGAGTCATATGTAGTGGCTGAAAAAGATCTGGTTCTTGAGACCATTATTGATTAAATCTAGATGGATGAGTGTAATTGGCATAAGGATCTACTTCTTGGTAATTTTTCGAGTAGCCATAATTAGTATGATCCCACCATCCCTCATGGTAAGTGTTTGAGTAATGATCATACTGTTGGTCTTGGAACACTTGATGGCCTTGACATCCTCCCATGGCCAATTGTTGAACTGGGGAGGTGAGATTGGCTTGTTGATTCTCCATGTTCATGTATGCCACCAACTCTTCAAGTGTTAGATTGCTCAATTCCATTGTTTTTTTTTTATTTATTTTTTTTTTCTTTTCAAAATTTGATAAGAAAAACCCGTATGTACAAGAAAACAAAACTCATTAGAACTGAAAATAAGAATAAACAAAGTAACAAATAAACTAAAGAAAACAATCCCCGGCAACGGCGCCAAAAATTTGATGCACCCAAAAGAGTGTATCTTATTTAACCTTGCACTAAAAAGATAAATTGTAAGTATAGTAGTTAGCAAGGGTCGAGTCCTCAGGGATTGGGTTTTAGTTTATAAGTTAATAGTTTAAAACTTAAATTCAAGAACAATAAAAGAAAAGGGGTTTTTGAAGCCAGATTTAAACTAAAGTAAATAATAAGAATAAGATGCAAGGCGGTATAACCAGCCAATAAAAATATATATACTAAATTAGGCGGTATAACCAGCCAATAAAAATATATATACTAAATTAGGCGGTATAACCAGCCAATAAAAATAAAACAAAGTTAATATACAAATTAGGCGGTATGACCAGCCAATAAAAATAAATATAAAAAATAAGCAAACTAAAAGTAAGAAAACAAATAAGTAAGAAGAATCAAATATGAAAAATATGGTTAAGGTTTCATTCTCCACCACTAGACATCATTAAGAATCAATTTCAGATCTATCAATATCAACCAACTATCAAAGTTAACAACCGTAGATAACAACAAGCTCTGTTACCCCAATCTTTCCTTAGTTTGTCGTTAAATAGAACAAGCTCTCTATTTAATCTCTAACCATTAAACAACCTAGAATAAGCTCTCTAAATTCAATTTAATGGCAGCTTTATGATGAGAAAGATAGGTTGATCTAAGCAACAAACACATAAGCTCGGATTGTTCAACTTAGGTTATGTTCCACTTTGCAATTATTGAAAACTTGACCATAATCATTAATCACAAATTGCCACTTATGAATAGGAAATCAAGACAATTACACGGATCAAGACTACTAAACTAGCAATAGGTAATTATCAAGATCTATCTAGTTGTACACCTAAATAAATCTAGACAACATCATGAACAATTCTTGTAGAAGAACATAAGCAACTTTGATAGAAAATTAATGATAGATAGAATCTGAAAATCAATCACAAAACATGTCTAGGGCTTTGAAATCACCCTTAACCAAATAGAAGTTTAGCCTAGCATAGGCATTATAAACATAAACATAAAATTAAAGAAAATCTAAGAAGAAAATAAAAGAAAGAAAGAAGAAGAGGAAGAATATTAATTATCCAACCTCTTGCTCTCTCTAAAGAAAAAGAAAACTAGAGAAAAGAAAGAAAACTAGAGAAAAGAAAGAAGAAGAAAACTTAGAGAATTTTATTAAAATGGCTAATATCCTACCTATGTACAATATCATCCTCTACAATCATCCAATGCCCTCTATTTATACACATTTTGGAGGGCTAAATGACAAGAGACAAGCTTTACAAATTTCAAAGGTAGGTATAATAGGTGGGTGCATTTTTCTAACAATTTTCGTCATATTGTATGACCATTTTGATCAGCCAACTTGATGGTCGATTTTGTCAATCTTGGAGGCCTGATCTGATCACATGGTCTTCTAGAAAAATGTTCCCCTATGAGTTACTGATTCATAGCCGTTGGAATTAGCTCATTTGCTGATGTGGAGAAGAAGATATAGGCAAAATACGAAAATAGGTCAGCACAGACGTCATTGCACATCAGCCAACTTGATGGTCGATTTTTTCAATATTGGAAGCTTTATCTGATCACATTGTCTTCTAGACAAATGTTCCCCTATCCGTTATTGATCCATAGCCGTTGGAATCAGCTCATTTTCTGATGTGTATCGGACGATATGGTCAAAATGCGAAAACTGGTCAGGACAGACGTCATTGCACATCAGCCAACTTGATGGTTGATTTCGCTAGGGAAAACGACTCCGTTTCAAGAAGTGTAAAACATGAAAACGATAGATATGCCTCTTAGCTTTGCACGGTTAAAATTTCAGCCTTATTGCTTCAGTGAAACTCGAGATATAGCTGATATGGCAAAAGGTGTAGGAACTGGAACTGAACTGGATTTGCCCTTAATTCTAGTAATCTGAAATCACTCAAAGAAACTTGTGAAAAACACCAAATTACATAAAAATATAAAAAATCATAAACACGATTAGACTAAGCAATAATAACTCGTATTTGACACAAAACAATAATAAAACATAACTAAAAACTATATAATTATACGAGTTATCAGGTGTGGATATGGAGTGGGAGCCCATGACTTTCCCGCCAATCCTACACATCTTTCGCTCGGCCGGTTTTGAGTATGGGAGTAAAGATTCTGATGATGTGTCCTGCTGGAGCAGGCTTTTGAGAAGTTCTACGAGGTTGAAGACAAACAACCACATGAAATGATGGTCGGCATGGACGAAACAGATGAACAGAGGGGTGAAAGCACTAGTCCGGTTGTGAGCCCGTGCCCTCCAGGTTATGAATTGACCAACTGGAGTGTGACTGAACTTCCTATAGTTTTTAGGTCTACTCCAATGTAATACTCTAAATCAACCTTAATTTCCTCTGCTCAAGGGCATTAAGAATCCTTTGTATGGGTTTATGTTTAAAACTTATCATTTAATAAAACAATCAAGATGCATGTTCTTCATATCAATATGTCCGCATTATTTCATTATTTCATCCTTTCGTTATTATTGCCTATATGCCTTCATATATTGTTTCTTCCCCACATATTTACAGGTGCCCAGATACATAATATGAAGACCATCCTGTCAATAATTCTGAAATTGATTTTGAAAAAACCCATCTGTACGGGTGATTTTGACGCCAACGAAGATGTCGAGGACTGTGATTGCCTTCGAATTTGTTAAGAATAATAGAACAAGAGGAGAAACAAGTATTGCCTCACAAAAAGTAGTTGGAAGTAATAAATTTGGGGGATAGGGAAGAAATAAGAGAAGTCAAGATTGGGATTGCCATTTCACCATCAATAAAGTAAGATTTGATAAGTCTGTTCCAGGAATATGCAGATGTGTTTGCATGGTCATACCAAGACATGCCTGGGTTAGACCCCGATATCGTGGTTCACAAACTTCTGTTGAAACTAGATTACAAGCCGATTCAGTAGAAACTGAGAAAAATGAGGCCCGAAATGCTGCTAAAAGTGAAAGAGAAAGTGAAAAAGCAATTCGATGCAGGATTCTTGGAAGTGGCAAAATACCCGGAGTGGGTAGCAAACATTGTCCCAATTTCAAAGAAAGACGGCAAAGTACGGATGTGTGTCGATTACCGAGATCTGAACAGGGCGATCCTAAGGATAATTTCCCCTTGCCTCATATTGATACTCTAGTCTATAATACAGCGAAGAATTTCGTATTTTCCTTCATGGACAGATTCTCAGGGTATAATCAGATCAATATGGCACCGGAGGATATGGAGAAAACCATATTCGTGACGATGTGGGGAACCTTTTGCTATAAGGTGATGCCATTCAGGTTGAAAAACGCTGGGGCAACATATCAAAGAGCCATGGTAACTTTGTTCCATGACATGATACACAAAGGGATCGAAGTTTATGTCGATGATATGATCGCAAAGTCGCAAAGAGAGGACGAACTCATTGTGAATCTTAAGAGGCTCTTTGAAAGGTTGAGAAAATTTCAACTTAAACTCAACCCGGCAAAGTGTACTTTCGGAGTCACTTTGGGAAAACTACTGGGCTTCGTTGTTAGCCATAAGGGGATTGAGATTGATCCTGATAAAGTAAAATCTATTCAAAGCTTGCCTCCCCCTCATACTCAGAAAGAAGTAAGAAGCTTTTCGGGTAGGCTGAATTATATCGCTCGGTTCATCTCTCAACTGATCGATAAGTGCGACCCGATCTTCTATTACTCCAAAAACGTGATCCAGAGGAATGGGATAAAGGATGCTAGATAACCTTTGATAAGGTCAAGCATTATCTGTCGAACCCACCAATACTAATATCGCCAATCCCAGGAAAGCCGTTGATATTGTATTTGTCAGTATTCGAAAAGTCCATGGGATGTGAGTTGGGGCAACATGATGTAACCAGAAAGAAAGAACAAGCCATCTACTATCTCAGCAAAAAGTTCACCGAGTACGAGTTGAAATATTCATTGGTAGAAAGGCTTTGTTGTGCCCTAGCCTGGACTGCCCGGAGACTCAGGCAATACATGTTGTATCACACAACATGGCTGACTGCAAAACTAGATCCCCTCAAATACGTATTCGAGGCGCCTTCGTTGTCAGGAAGAACGGTAAGATGGCAGGTATTGCTTTTCACGATATTGTGTATGTGAGCGAAAAGGCTATAAGGGGTAGCATAGTAGCCGAATTCCTAACAAGTCGAGCAGTAGAGGATTAGGCGCCTCTAGATTTTGATTTCCCTGATGAAGACCTAATGCTTGTTTCACAAGAAGAAGGGACTTTCTCTGAGAAGAAAACCTGGAAAATGTATTTTGATGGTGCATCTAATGCTTTGGGGCATGGGATTGGTGCAGTGCTCATATCCCCCGAGGAAGATTATTATCCTTTCACTGCCATATTGGATTTTGATTGTACGAACAATACCGCTGAGTATGAGGCATGTACTATGGGCCTTCGTGCCACCATAGAAAGAAAGATCAAAATGCTAGAGGTCTTCGGAGATTCAGCTCTGGTGATATACCAACTACGCGAAGAATGGGAAACCCGAGATGCAAAGCTGATCCGATATCGAGAGCTTATACTGAGCTTGATTAAGGAGTTCGAAGAGGTAGTTTTCAATTACTTCCCCCGAGAAGAGAATCGAATGGCAGATGCTCTAGCCACTTTATCATCAATGTTTAAAGTGAACGAAGGGGCCGAAGTTATGCCAATAAAGATGAGCATGTATGAGTCTCCTGCCCACTGTTTGAGTATCGAAGAAGAACGGATGGTCACCCTTGGTATTACGACATCTTGCAATACATCAAGAGTCAAAAGTACCTTGAACAAGCAACAAAAAATTATAAGAGAACCCTGAGAAGAATGGCGATGGGTTTTGTCTTGGATGGTGAAATCCTATACAAGAAAGGGAAAAACTAGGTCTTGTTGAGGTGTTTTGTTTCTGCTGAAGCTTAGAGAATCCTCGAAGAGGTCTACGAAGAGATATGTGGTACCCACGCGAATGGCCACATGCTAGCTGAGAAGATTATGAGGGCCGGATACTATTGGCTAACCATGGAAGGGGATTGCATCAAGTATTCCTGAAAGTGCCATAAATGCTAGATATATGCAGACAAGATTCATGTGCCGCCATCGCCGCTGCATGTCATGATTGCTCCCTGGCCATTTTCAATGTGGGGGATGGATATGATCAGGCCCATTACCCCAAAAGCTTCGAACGAACATCGCTTCATCCTAGTGGCCATAGATTACTTCACAAAGTGGGTAGAAGCAGCCTCTTATTCCAATGTAACAAAGTCAGTGGTGTGCAAATTCATAAAGAAAGAGATTATATGTCGATATGGACTTTCGAAAAGAATAATTTTGGATAATGCTCTCAATCTGAACAACAAAATGATGAAGGAAATTTGTACCCAGTTCAAGATCCAACATCATAATTTGGCGCCTTATTGTCCGAAAATGAATGGGGCAGTAGAAGCAGCCAATAAGAACATCAAGAAGATTATTGAAAAGATGACTAATGTTTACAAAGATTGGCACGAGATCTTGCATTTTGCTCTCCACGTATACCGTACTTCGGTTTGCACATCTACGGGGGCCACGCTATTTTCTCTGGTATACAGGATAGAAGCAGTGCTGCCTATTGAGGTTGAAATCCCTTCACTTCGTGTCTTGATAGAAGTAGGCCTGGAAGAGGAAGAATGGGTTAGAGCTCGTTATGAACAGTTGAATCTCATCGAGGAGAAAAGGCTAAAGGCAATTTGCCATTGGCAGATGTATCCTAAAATCATAATTTAAGTTATTGCTAAATACTTCAAATAATCCTAAAATCATAATTTAAGTTATTGCTTAGTTGATCACAAATCATGCTTCTAATTTATCAAATTCAAACTTCACATTGATTTTGAGACAACTTTAATAGAGTGTTATTAAAATTATGCGATAAAATAATTATAAAAAAATTATATTTGTAATTATCTAATTAAAACATGCATTTATTTAATTTTAAATATGTATGTAGAATTAAATAAAATAAATAAAAAATGGATAACTTTAATACAATGATAATGATGATTTTAATTAAATTAAATGACCCTTTTAACCTTAAAACCCTACGTGCATAGAGAAAACCAACCCAAGCTTTATAATTATTTGTCCAAATTAACCCCCAAACACAAATTTAAGACAAAACTTAATTGTCTTAGAACTAATGTCCAAAATTCTAAATTGAGCAATCCCATTAGTTGAGGATTGTAGGTAAAGATTTCATTGACATTATCCACTTAAGTAACGCTACTAATCCAAAAAAATCAAAATGATTGACGGAAGAATTGAAAATTTTTTTTTACTTGAAACGCTTCTCACCCTTCCCCGTTTTATTCTTGTTAGTTCTCATTCTTATTATTTATTTCAACATTATTTAACAAATTTTTAAATTTAAAATTTTAAAAATTATTTATTCATTTAATAATATACCAACTTTAATCTAATATATTTAATGACATTCAATTGTTTTTACAAAACACTAATTTTTATGCAAACTCATTCTGTGGTGAAATTAATGAATAATTAATTATATATAACATATAATTAAAAAGAAACTATAATTTTCAATTATTTTAAATATAAAATAATTTAAAAATTAAAAAAAGAAAAGAAAAGACAAAGTAAGGACTAGTGAAAAAATTAAAATAATCGCACGTATAATTTTAAAAAAAGAAATAGTGAATTAACAAATAGATATATACATTTTTATATATATTTTTAAAATAATTAATTTGCTCATATAATTTTTTAAATATATATTTTTTATTTTTTTAATTAAATTAATGTTATTGACTCGTGACATCACCAAACTCGGTAAATAACACCATTAATAACTAGATATTACACACGCATAATGTGGGTACAAAATTAATTCACTTTTTAAGATTAGTGAAAATTAAAATTTTTAAGATAAAATAATTCTACATACTTATAAATTAGATAAATCTTATTAATAATAAAAAATATTTATAATAACAATTTAAAAATATAATAAACAGCAATAACTATTTTTGTCAGTTCAAAAAATTCTACATATCTATGTTTTTATATATACTTATTTGTTATCACATGCAAATTCTCCATATCCATGTTTTTATATATACTTATTTGTTATCACATGCATTTGCACATCCATATTTTTATATATACTAGTATTTATAATCACATGCATTTGCACATCCATGTTTTTATATATACTAGTATTTGTTATCACATGCAAATAGTATTTGTAATCACATGCATTTGCACATCCATGTTTTTATATATACTAGTATTTGTTATCACATGCATTTGCATGTGAATGCTCATTAGATTATTTATTTTTAATATATAATTGTATATTTTAAAAATAAATAAAAATAATAAAATACATATTAACTAAAATTTGCATGTATAATTTGCTTTACGTACAAATTATATCAAATTATTATATTATTTTTAATATTAACGTAAAATTAACTATGAAGATAAAAACTTATATCAAATTATTATATTATTAGATCATGCACGTCGAGTTTCGAATAAATTAAAAATGTTTAACTATTTATTTCGATTATTCGAAACTTTACTTGTACAATTACAATTATATTGTTAAATCTAATCCGCTTGTGAAATTAAAAATATCTACCATCAGGTTAATAATCCATAGTAAAAATAGATAGTAATACTTTATTTTACTTGATTTTGTAAATATCCAATCTCACGCCACTTTCTGTTTTCGTTCTCACCAGACCAAATCTGGTCATCAATCCAATCGGAACTTTAGTATCTTGAATTTGATGGCAGGATGTAGTTTTGGTCTCCGGCCTGTAATAGGCCACTAGCACTCCAAAGAAGACATTGATAATTGAGAGAGACCCGGGAAAGGACAGATAAAAAACCAGAATAATCGGATAAAAAAAAACAACCTAGTATTCAACCTGGCCGGAACTATAGACGAAAGGGTTCTCAACGCCGCATTCAGACGAGGCTGAAACTGCTATGAAATGTTGGATTAAGAACATAAAATAAAAGATGCATTAAAGAAAATAGCTCCCTCAGAACAAATTAGTTTCCAACATGAACATTCGGACAAGGCTGAAACTTATAGATGAAGTTCAATCATCGAGAGCAGATGCCAATACCGTCAACGATTTGAAGAAAGAAAGAAACAGATCTGGCTTTGGTCAAATCATTTTTCATTTTCTACGGGAAATGACGGAAGCAGTAAAAAAAAAAAATAGAACTAATAATAATAATTGAAAACTGAGATGCATAAAATTGGGCCGTGGAAAAGTATTATGCAATCGATTGGAAGAAAGAATCGAAGATGGTAGTTCAGATCTGAAACTCGACAACTCTTGAAAAATTAAGCGAATTTCTTAAAAAGCAAAATTATATGAAAGTAAATTATAAACATGAAAGGAATTGAGAAGAGAATCACCACTCCACTAACTAGAATCCTCCCTACCATCACATGAGCGCAGAATTCTTCATAGCTCTAATGCACCAGCCGGGAATCGAACCCGGATCTGATTAAACGTAAAGTGAGGCGACGGTATGTGTCTCAACAGTCATACACCATTTTATAGGGCTAGAGCTCTACAAACCCTAACTATCACCACCGTCTTACCACACTTGATTACAATATCAAACCAACTAATAACTATGGTTAAGTTTAATTTTCACTTCTTCCGTCTGGAGTTGGGGAATGGATGTGTTTGTTTGCTTTATTGGTGACTGTCCAGTCTTGTTTATTTTATTTTTTTTATTATAATTATATTTAAAATATTATATTTTTAAATAAATTTTAAGTTATTAATTATTTGTATTATATAAATTTTGATATATTTATATATTTATATTGTGTTCGTATTATTTTTTATATAGTGTTCTTTGTTAATTGTGACATATTTAAAATCATCAAATTTAGGTATGATTTAGACTACGTGTTCATTGCTTTCAAGGCATTTTGCATTTTTTGTAAGACATTCTCAAGTCAATATGTTTTACTAATTCAATAATTTTACATATAAAATTATTATAATAAAAAATCAAAATTAAGAGTTTACAATTTTTTTAATATTTATGTTGACATAGATATTGATAGTAATAATACAATTTTAAATGATAATATTACTTTATTATTTCATATGACATAATTTTTGTTATCAGATATGTGAGTTTTGTCAATTTTTTCTATTTAATTTTTTAATTCAAGTTAAACTTAAATATAGACATTAATTAGGAACATGGCCTCGCAATGCGGGCCGGTATTTTATATGTTAAAATATAAATAAATATTTTATATGTTTTTAGGTTTATATAAATAACACTATTTTAAAAATGATTTTTTTTATATAAAAAAAAGTTATTTGACTCTTAAATTATATAATGAGACGTAATCCTCTCATATTTTCTTAAAAAATAAGGTTTGAATGGAATAAGGATAATCAAAACATTAGATTAAGGGAGAAAGATAGACTAATGGTGAGAGAAATTTTAGGTTATGTATAAATTTAATAGTATTAATTATTTGATAATTGTTAAGAATAACACATATGAGGAACTAATAAAATTCATTAAAATTCAATAGTAATTTTTATCCAAATTTATTCTCAATATTACCAAATTATCTCTATTTATTCTAAGTTGGAGTTGAAAATATAATATTACTAGGAATATTACCCCGCGTTGCGGGGTCGAGTTTATAGTATTGATATATAAATTTTTTAATTATTATATGTGTTAAATAATAGATGTTATATAGATGTTATATAGATTGTCATGAAATAATTGATTTATAATTGATTATTTCAAATTAATTAATTAATTTAAAAAATAATTATATAACATTACTACAAAGTGAACTATATAACATTATGTAAATACTTAAACATAGTTTTTCATTTACTTTTTTAATAAATTTAAGTTTATATATGTGTTAAATAATATAATATTTATTTTCATTTTAAAAAATATTTAAAAAAGAGTTAAAATAAAATAATAATAACTATTAAAAATTGTAATCAAATTAAAATTTTAAAAATTAAAACCTTTATAAAATTTTGTATTCAAAATTTGAAACACTCGTCATAATATATTATCTTTTGTTAATTTACAATCAAAATGGGAAAAAATATATAAAAAAGAAACTCCATTTCAAATGTCACCACAATGGAGAAAAAAATAGAAAGATAAAATAACAATCCAAAAGAAATAATTAAATGAATGAGATAAGAAATGCCTAAATATTTGAAAGAGATGGATTTAGATTATAGTATAATGAATTGCCTATTAAACTATCAATTAAAATCAACTTTAAATATAATTAATTTCTTGTATAATCTAAGTTTTGAGAGAAGAACTAAGACACAATAAATAAAACATATTTTAAATCTATTTTAGTAAATAATAAGATGATAAAAAGATAATTAACATTTATATTCCACTTTTCATGCCCTTTATATATATATATATTACCAAAGATTTGATTATTCTCTATATATTTAATTTAAAATATCAAAAAATTAAAATATAGGAATTAAATACATAACTTTAATATTAACGTTAACTAGGGTAAATTAATAAAAATAGTCATAGTATTTAAGTAAATGTCATTTGATTATCTAAATTTATTTAACTTGAAATATCAAGAGTTAAAATATAAAAATTAAATTGACAGCTTTAATATTGAGTATAATTAGAATACACCAATTACCCAATTATTTTCTAAATTTAAATACACCAAATAATTGTTGAGTCAATTGGTACCTGAAATAATTTTTAGAAGAATACATGTATGAATTTGTTAAATATATTTTCAGAAAGAAATTATTGAAAAATAAAAGTAAGTTTACCATGAATTAAAATACATTAATAAACAAACTTGTAAGGATAAAATACAATAAAATGTATACAATCATCTATTTAATCATATTTAAGATAATTTTATTGAAATATTGATTTCTTTCATTGAACCACTCATCAAATTAATAGAATAAACTCAAAAATTCACGAGTCCTACCTCAAAAGTGATAAGATACAAAAGGAAAATAAAATCTAAATCTATAATGTACAATAAAAAAAATTTGCATATTTTTAATCTTTTTCTTTTATTTTTCTTTCCTCCAAAGGATTAGGAACCTTGACCCATTCACAATTAGGGATGGCAAAACCCGATTCGACCGATGGATTTCGCACCGATCCGCTCCAAATGGAGAGATTTTTTTTTGGAGCGGGGTGGAGCGGAGCGATTTTGGTAAATGCTTGCTCCACTCCGCCCCGCCCCGACTTTTGAAATTACTATTTTATCTTTTAAAATATTTTATATTTTTTCTTATATTTTTAATATATATTAGATATATATATTAAAATCATATATATACTAATATTTTATATCTATACTTTTAGTATATATGTATTATATATATTATATTAAAGATTTTTATATACTAAAATTATGTTCATGAATAAATTATAATATAATTTTTTACAATATTAAGTTAAAAATAATTAATATAAATTGGGGCGTAACGGAATGGAGCACCGTGGAGCAATTATGGATGTAACCGACATCCATGGATGTGGATGTTTCCAACATCCATGTAAGAGTGGGGTGGAGGTGGATAAGACAATATCCGTCCCCGTCCCGCTCCATTGCCATCCCTATTCACAATAACCTGTTTCAAACGTAAAATGATTAAATTACTCACTTTTTTGCATCAATTTCAAACGTACAAGGATTAAATTACTCACTTTTATAGTACAGGGACTAAAATACACTTTTGACTATAGTACAAGGACTATCTAGATATTTTAACATGTTTCCATCCCAACTAAAAAAATCATGAAAGTGTTATTTATACCCAAAAAAAAAAAAAAACAGTAACAATAAAGTAAATTAATCACAATAAAAATTTCAATTGAAACCCCCACGATAAAATCAAAATTTAAAAGCATTAAAAACTAATGGTTTCATAAAAATATGACATTCCTCCCAATAATAACATTAATAGGTATGGTTACAAAAATAATTTGGAGTAAGTGAATTTTAATTAATCACACTAAAAACTCCACTTGAAACCCACAAGAAAATCAAAATTTAAAAGCATTCAAAATTAATGGTTTTTAAAAAAAAAAAAAAAACATTCCTCCCAAGTCCCAATAGTAAACTTCATAGTATAGTTAAAAAATTTAATATTTTTAAAAATACTCAAACTACCCCTATTTACTTAAAAGGAAGTGGAAAATATGATATTATGTAGATAGATATATAGATATGTTCTGGTTTGGTTTGGTTTGGTTGGGATAAAACATATAAATATTTAAAATACAACTTTGATTTTTTTTTATATTGGATTAATCTTATTTTTTTTTTTTTATGATTCACATTTATTATCTTGCATTTTCATCTTAAATTTTAGATTAGCACTAAAATGAAATAATTTGATTAGTTGAATATTAACTATGGCGGTTAAACTTAAAATATAGACGTTTTTATTTTTTTTATCATAAATTTTAGCTTTAAATTTAAAAAGAATAATTAAACTTAACCTGAAAAGATTAATTGTAACCTCTTAAATAATTAAAAGATTCAAAATTGTAACTCCTTTAAAAATTAAAAGACAATTAATCAAACATAATTAAAATAATTATTGTACAATGAAAACATAATTTAAAAAACAATTAATTTAGTTTAACTGCAGTAATAAGCCCCAAATACACTCATGAATCATTCACATATTTAGTATTTGCTACTTTTTCGTGGTACAAAATGTTTATTGTAAAAAAAATAAATTGATTTTCTATCTCGTTTATGTTAATAATTTATATAAAGAAAGAAGAAGAATGTGAAAAAGAAAATTAAATAGAGAAAAAAATTTGGAGGCAGATTTAAAGTAACGTTTAAACAAACAATTAATAAAATTAAATGTGAAATAATAACATTATGACAAAAATAGTCATACATTAATTCTCTTTTAAAATTTGAAAATTACCCAATTTACTCTAGGCAGCCTAACCCTAAAAAGAATAAAGAATATATAAAAACTATAAAAAAAATACAATAAAAAAAAGAATTAAGTCAAATTTTTATTATTTATTTATTAATTATTATTAATAATTTCTATTTTATATGTTATTTTATCTTTCTTTTATCTTTTTCTTTTTTATCTTAACCTTACTCTAAATCTTAAACATTCCTATGATAAGCATCATAAAATTCTAAACTAATCTTAGATTGAAGTAAATATTAAATTTGTTATCCCCCAAAAAAAAAAAGTAAGCATTAAATTTAAAATATTTGAGTTTTTTTTTATAAATATATTCAATTTGAAATATCAAATGGTTAGAATCATAAGAATTAAATGCACAGATTTAATATTAAGCAACGTTAATTAAGGAAAATTAATTAGAAATAATTATACTATTTAATTAATTGTAAAAGGTCAAATATTTAATTATTTTTTGAATCTATTCAATTTGAAAAGTCAAAGGATTAAAACATAGTAATTTAATGCACACGTTTAATATTAACTAACGTGAATTAAGATAAATTAATCGAAAAAATAATATTATCTAATTAAATGTCAAATATGAATTTATTAGAATGCAATCACAATGTTATTTTTGTCAAAATGTTTATTCTTATTTGAATTTTTTTTATTAAGATTGATGTAATCACTAACTTTTAGCTTTTAATCAATTACTTTTGTAGATGGAATCCCATAATTTAGCATCTAACTTCATTTATTATTGCATATAACCGAAATCTCTTAATTATTTTTTAATCCTTTCCTTATATGATTTATGTAATCACTAAATCTAGTTTTTAATCAATTACTTTTTTAATCGAAGGATTATTGATACACAGAACAAATTATAATAATAAAATAACATTAAAAGCAATAAAATCCAATTGAAACTCCTCTAGTAAAATCAATTTTAAAAACATTAAAATCTAACGATTTCTTATAATGATAAAAAAGCCAAGATATGGTTATTGATACACCGAACAAATTATAATGATAAAAAAACATTAAAACCTATAAAATCCAATTGAAACTCCTATAATAAATTCAATTTTTAAAAACCTTAAAATCTAAAAATTCCATATAATTGTAAGGGAGTAATTATAGAGTAATTAAATTAGGAGAAATTAAATTCCTGAACAAATATCCAAAATTGGATCTTGTCTAAATTTATTAACCGTAAAATATCTAAGCTAAACCTGTTTAAAAATACGATAATTATAGGTGTAATAAATCTATCGGAATCACCATTGAAACTAAAAACTTTATGCATAAAGAAATGGGATGCACAAAAATAAAACTTATTTAAGCAATCTCATGATTCGTGATAAAAAGTTACAATTCAATTATATACAATTTTCAAGAATTAAGTTAAAATGAGGATTCTTTTTTTGTCCCCCCTTTTCCAGTGGTTTCAAAGATGGTTTTTTGAATGATGCAAAGCATATTTTAAATTAGTAAAGAATTCGATTAATTTGTAGGCTGCAAAAAAAAATTTCAGTGGAATTATTCTGCTTCCAAAAATGTTCTATAACCAATGTGTTCTCCATGTAGCATCCTGCATCCTTTCTCCTTTTTCAACTTTTTAACTCAATCCCCATGCCTGTAGAGCAAATAAATTTTGACAGTAACTATCACAAAAAATAATTCAACTTAGTGATGTTTCAAGGTTGAGGCATTCATCATATTTTTTGAAGAGAAAAAGAGGGAAGAATTTTTTTTTTACCTGGTCAGAAGCTCCGATAACTAAAACCTCTTTATTAGCATCAAGAATTCAAGATTCATGCAAAGAACTTTACCATTATGTCCTGTTTACAGTATTTTAATTATAGTTTATTTTTTCTAATCAAATTTCCACAATTCTTCTTTTGCATCTCAGGTATATCCAAAACATGAAAACATTTTAAAAAGCTCACCTGTTGTAGAGAAAGCAAACCCAAATTACAATGAAATTACATAACCCTATGATGAAAACTTGAAAACCCTTAAAACCATTACCCATTATTGTAGAGACAACAAACTTGATTGAAATTAAAATGAAATTTGATAAATCAAAACTAAAAAAATCTCAAGAAAAACTCACTCATTGTTGACAGAGGAAACCATATAGTAATTAGGTTGAGATTTGATAAGTAAAAATCAATATGTATCAAACCAATCTAAAAAGTATTTATACACACAAAATAATGAGAATTGAATGCAAATCAATAAATGATTATAAATTTTAAAAAATTTAATTGATTTTTGTAAATAACTGAAAAATAAATGGGATTTAATAGGTAAATGAATGATTAGGTATCTAGAGAGAAAAAAGAAGAGAAAATTTCATGACATGTGTAAGTTTAATTTAGGTGATTATGTAAGAATTAAATGCTTAGCTTTTCTATTGATTGATTTATATTTGGAATACCTGCCTCTATTTACTCAAATTGATTTGTGTAAATAACTGAAAAATAAATGGAATTTAATAGGTAAATGAATGATTAGGTATCTGGAGAGAAAAAAGGAAGAGAAAATTTCATGATATGTGTAAGTTTAATTTAGGTGATCAAAGGAAAATATAATGATTTTATTGTAAGAAAATAAAATTAGTAACCGTAATTTTATCTGTAGATTTAATAAAATAGTAACCGAAATCATTTTTTTCTTTTAAATGAATTTTGTCTTTATTGGAGTTTTTTATTAAAAGACTAATCTATCCCTATTTACTTAAGAAGGAATGGAGAAGACAATTTTAACCCTATTTACTCCTATTAGGAGCTGGAAATACTTAATATATAGATATATGAGAAACTCTAACACTGAAATCTATAATAAATTCTAACTTCTATGATACCAAGTATAAGTTATAAGATTAAGAGTTTTGAATCCCGGTCAAAAACACCTTTGCCGTTTAAGAATTTAATAATAAAACGATAAATCTTATAATTTATTAGTACTGAAATTTGACTTTAACTTGCATGGAAAAAAAATACAAACACATTCGTTAGTGCTAACTTAAGTTGCTTTCATGAAAATAATAAATAAAAATTTAACAAAAATATAATCTTTATATGAAATTGAAAACATCTCATTCTCTTCTTTATTGCTAGATATATTGTCTTTGTGCGACATGAAACTCCCTACTCCAGATGTATAAATTTCTCGGAATATAAAAAGAAGCGTCAAAAAATGCATTTCGTAACATAAGAATAGGTGATAATGCCCAAACACAAGGAAGAAGAAATTAATGATGATATATATATATATATATATATATATATATATATATATATATATATATATATATATATATATATATATATATATATATGAGAAACTCTAACACTGAAATCTATAATAAGTTCTAACTTGGCTTAAATACTAAAAAAGCCCTTGAATTTTATCACTTTATTTAGATAAGTCCTTATACTTTTATTGTATCTAAATAAGCCCTTATACTTTGATTTGCACTTAAATAAGCCCTGATTTCAAATAAAATGTTGATTTATGTTAGACCTGCTCATGGGTCGGGCAGCCCGCCCCGCCCAGTAGGCTCGACCCGTATTGAATCGGGATTGGGTATGCTTTTTGGTGATCCGAGTTTGCCTGATTCGGTCCAGATCACTGTTCATGCATTAAAAAATTAATTTTTTATTTAAATTAAATTATAAAAATTAATATAAAAATAATTTTTATTATTTTTTTGAATAGTGATCTAGGTCGGGTCTGGGTTAGGTAAAAAAAAATCCGAGTCGCGACCCGATCCATGAGTAGGTCTAATTTATGTTAAGGGTTTATTTAGATATAAATTAAAAGTTAGGGGCTTATTTTAGTACATGTTAAAAGTTAAGGGCTTAGTTGGGTACAAATTAAATATTAAGAGCTTATTTGAGTGTAATAAGAGTATAAAGACTTATCTAAATAAAGTGATAAAGTTCAAGGGCTTTTTTTTAGTATTTAAGCCTTCTAACTTCTATGATACCAAGTATAAGTTGAATTGTAAAAGTTGTATGTCCAATAACAGAAACAATCATGGAATTAACTCATTTTTTCTAACTCACATATTTTTTGGTTTTATTAGCAAAACCTAATACAAAAATCTCATAAAAAAAAAAAAAAAAACCTAATGTTTTTTTTTTTTATTTTTTTTGAAAAAAATAAATAATGTTATAATTAAGAAAACTCATGAAAACCTTCATATATCAACAAACTTATGTGTTTAATTACCAAGAGAACCCAAAAACATATTTTAAAATATCCCATGAATAAACAAAAAAATACATTTCATGTCGAGAGAAATGGAACGACGAAAAAAATTCCAAAAAGTCAAGAATTAGAGAAATACCTTCTCATAGTGAATGCCACAAATGCTGGTGTATGAAATAGTAGATGTCTGAAAGTGAAGAAAGGGGCAATAATTCTAATCTCCAAAATTATGAAGTTTTGAAGAGTTATTTATATAACTAAAAAATGTAACTGAAAGTAAAATAAAATAAAGAGAAAAACCGTTACATGAAAAAAAAAAATGGTTATTAGTACAATATAAAAGCAATAAATTTCAAAAAAAGATAAATTGTATGTAAAAGCTGTCCCTATTTACTTTAATTTGTATAATCAATCGAAAATAGAAAATGGGATATAAAAGCTAATTGAATTAAAACTGTATAAATATTGTAAAAGAAAAAGAGATTTTTGGAGGAAATAAGAAAGAATATTTTTGGGAGAGAAATAGGAAAAGAATGAGAATAAGCTGGGAGAAGTTACTTTTTGGTAAAAAGTGCATATAACGTTTAATTGATTCTAGATAAAATTTACTCAATTACAATACACAATGAAATATCCTTTTTACCCCTATTTACTAAGAAAACAGCTAGAAATATATAAGTATATAGATTTATAGACTCATTATTCCTTATCTGAAACATCAAGAACTAATTCTTACAAATCAAGAATTATGAAATTTAAATTTAATGGGTATATGAGAAATGAGTGAAGAAAATGAGGAAAAAAAAAATTAGAAACGGAAAAGATGAAGTGAATGAAACTTGCAACATGAGAAATTAGGAGTAAATAGGTTACATATTTATTAAGTAAAAAGAATTGAAATGAACAGTTTTAATGAGTTATTTTATGGTAAAAATAAGAGATAAAAAGAGAATTTGATGGAATAAGGGATAATTAAAACATGAGATTAAGGGAGAAAGAGAGAGAAATTTGGGTAACTTATAAATTTAATTTAATAGCATTAATTTCATATAAACAAATATATTTTAACAATATATTTTTTTAGGATGATATATAACAATATATATTATATTGACTATTAGTATATATTTATGTACCTTTTAAATTAACAAATTAAACATGTATGTCATTTTTTATGCTATAATCAAATATCCAAAATTTGATACCTATCATTATAATTTAAATTTTAACAAATATCCTAGCAAATAATTAATTAAATAAAGAAACATTTATTATAAGAAGTTATTAACCTATTTTATATATGTATTGATAAATGTTACAACATTTTAAGAACATATTCACACGTATGTACATGTTCTCCATGTTCTCTTCAAAAAAAATTTGTGATCTCTATTTATTTATTAGTCCAAATTAATTTTTTTTAAAACTTTTACACATTTGAGTTTACTAGTTTTTTACGTCACATATGTTGCACGTGATTTTACATTTTTATTATTTATAATTTATTAACTAATGTATTTTTAATAAAATTTGCTTATAATTTTATATTTAAAATATACTTAGCCAATGATTAACTTTAATTTATTTACTTAAAATTAATTTGGTAGAAATTTTATTTACTTCAAATTTGGTTAAAATTTTATATTTAATTTTGTTATAATTTATTAGCCTTATAAATATCTACTATGGGGATAAAATAGATAAAAAAAAATTGAATGCTTAATTAAATATTGAAAGAATAAAAAGAAAAAAGTTATTTAGTTATCTTAAAATGTGATTAGAAAAAGTGAAATAAAAATAAGTATATATTTTTAAAAGGGAAAAAATAAGTAGAAGTGGGTTTTAAAATATTGATTCTCGAAATTATCATTATAAACCTATTAATATAATTTTACTGTATAAATTATTATTTTTTTGTTAATTCTTCAATCGATTTGATGTTACTTAATTCGTGATAGAAAATTTGGTCGCTTTATGGTAAAAAAAATTATTAAAAAAATAAAATTTGTGTTTTGAAATAAAAATAACATGTAAGAAAAGTGAATAGTTTTTAAGTGATAATTTTTAAAGATATTAGACATATACATTCTTAAATTTTAATTTTTTTATAATAATCTATACTTGATTTTTTGTCAATCCATCAAATTCAAAAAATTTTATATACTAATTTTTATTATCATGTACGTTGTATCTTGTATGTGAATATTTATGTTTAAGAATAATAATTATAAATTTAACATATAATTACATATATGTAAAGAAAATTTACATTGAATTGAAATTCTTATTTATAAATTGAATAAATTTATTTAATCAAATAAAATTTATTTAATAAATATATTAATCAAATTTGAAATTTTATTTATATTTATAACATAAAATAAAATAATTAAAATGACAATTTAGAATATAATCAATATATTTCATTTAGTTTAGTCCAAATAATTATAAACACATCTCAAGAATAATTCCAAAAGAAAAAGAAAAATGAAGAGAATATAAAAAAAATTATTTGTAATTAATAATTAATTTAATATAGTTTTACGTTCTTTAAAATTATAAAAATGTATTTGTATGAAATTGAAAAATCTAATATAAAATAAAATCTTAATTATAAAGTGAAATTTTTTATCAAAATAAATTAAATATAAAAAATATAATTAATCTTGAATATATCAAGATAAAGACATATTATTAACTAAAGAGCATACATACCAATTAGAGAGATTAGTTTATCCTATTTGAATTCAATACTCCATCAACTTCAAAAGCAATAACTATGACTATCAAAAAAAAAAAATTAAAACATATAAATGCAATATTCATTAAAACAAACTTTATTTACTTAAAATATTTATTAATTAATGTATTTTATCCACATAGTAGACAATGATAATTTCTCTTTTTGTCCATCCTACTTTCATTCCTTTTTTTTTAATTGAAAATGTTGGTTTGGCATTCACAAATCACAACCACACCTATAATATCTACCAAAAGAATAAAATATATTATTGTATTTGTCATTCATATTACTATTATAATATAATTTTCTTTTATAATGAAATCATACCTATTTCTTTGTTATGTTGTTTCTCAAATCTTCAAAGGAAATAAAATCATAGAACAAAATATTTTTGTAGATGGGAGAAGTTGCTTCATTGATAATGGTATATGCTATCAGTGACAATTCAAATTTACTATGAACAGTAGTAAACTTATCAAATGCTTTTTTCACTACACCATTTGTAATGGTGTAAGTCTTTTCCTTTTCAAGAAGATTTTTGAACTTTGTAACAACATCATTAAACATCACAGCCTGAATTTTGATTTTAAATTATCAAAAAAATAATTTTGTATAAAAATTAAAATTAAAAGATCAATAAAATTTAAATATCGTAATATTACCTCATCTGAAATTTAAAAACTAAATTATCAATAAAATAATTTGTATAAAAATTAAAATTAAAAGATCAATAAAATTTAAATATCGTAATATTACTTCATCATCAATTACAATGATTTTCAATCTCTCCCCTGTGCCATTATCATTAGAATATGTCTCAATATTTTCTCTTAAAAAACCATTACTTTGATACTCTATTCTTTTTGAGATATTTCTAACCTATTAATACTAACGACCTCCATTTAATCTGCATTAATATAAAAAATTATCAAACACGAATTAAACAAAAAAAAAACCATATTAAAAAAAATAACTTACCAAATAACCTTTTTATTGGAACAAAGTTGAAATATAAGAGAAAAAAAAAACCTTTTAATGTCTCTAAAGTCTTAAATGTTGGAATAATTGGATGCTAATGCATCTATTTTATAGTGTGAAATCTTAGTTTTAGTTGGTATATAATTGCAATACCAATTAAGTTAGAATTACTCTAAAATTATAAGTCTTTGCTCATTGAACAATTCGAATAATTTAAATTACAGTGAAAATATAATTTAACATGGATATGAGGAGTTTGTATTTATTATAAAAAAAATTGATTAAATATTAAAACTATAATACATTAATTAACATTTAAAATAACTAAAATTAATAAAGCATATATGAAAATAAATCTTATATAAGGGATAAGAGATAAATCTTATATCCTCATAAATTTTTTTATATTAATATTTTTTTTAACTTCTTACGGTTAATACAAATTATTAATATGATGATGTGAAATTTTTTCGAATATAAGGGATAAGGGATAAATCTTATATCCTCATAAATTTTTATTTTTTTATTACTTTTTACGATTAATAATAATTATTATTATGAAAATAAAACAATTGAATATAAATTATAATTGGGATAAGGGATAAATCTTATATCGTCATAATTTTTATTTTTTTTTACTTTTTATGATTAATAACAATTATTATTATGAAAATAAAATAATTGAATATAAATTATAATGGCAATTTAATAATATAATAAACAATAATGGATATTTTCGACAGTTCAAAAGATTCTTCACATTCTTGCTTTTGTATATACTAGTTCTTAATGTTATATGCGTTGCACGTGATTTTATACTTTAAGTTTTGTAATCTTTGCAAGCGATTATAAAATAACTTATTTTGCTATTAGATGTGAGCAATAAAGTTTTTATTTTACAATAAAAACAATAAATTTATCAATCTTCTTTTTTATGTTTTTTTTTTTAAAATATTAAAAATATAATAAATAACATTGACTACCCCGACTATTTGTTAAACATTTCATTTTGCATTTTTCTTCTCCCTTATATTCTATAATGTTCTTCATTTTTCAGAGTTGAGCTACTGTTTATTTTTATGGCTGATATTGAGAAATTTTCTTCTGGTTTTCATTTTATATGTTATTGAAGTAGACTTAAACATAATTTTTCCTAAATTTTAATTAATATTATTTTAATATATATTTTTATTATTTATTGTTCAAATCTAGGTAGATAATTATTTTATAACATTTTTTTTTACATTATACCATTTAAAAAATTGAAAAATATGACCAAAATTGTTATCATAATATAATAAAAATATTTTAATAATTTAATATTCAGCTTCTTAAAAATATTTAAATTTAAAAATTTAAATATAAAAAATAATCCATAATAAGTTAAAGATAAATTAAAAAAATTCAACTTCATAAAAAAATTTTAAAAAAATTCATTTTAAGAAAATCCCAATAATGTTCGAATAATGTTTCAAAATAATGAATTAATTGATAATAATTTAAAAAATAGCCAAAATAGAAAAAAACTTTGTGATGATTTTTTAAAAGTCTATTGAATCTGCAATATGCCGAAATTTACTCAGATCAAAACAAATCTAATAAAAAATAAAAAGTAAGAAATCGTATTATATATATAAAAAAAAACCCTTACCAAATAGTCAAAAACCTTGTTGTGAAAGATTTTTTTTAAAGCTATTGAATTTGCAATATTCTGAAATCTGTCCGGAGGATGAGATGCAAAAAAAGATGTTATGATAGTGAATGAAAAAACCAAAACCATTCTAAGAAAAAATAAAAAGCCAGAAACTGTATTTAAAAACACAAAAACAATGGTTAATAAAATATTACTCAATATTTGTTGTTTTATAAAAATAATAGCTAAAGCATCTATTTTATAGTGAGAAGTATTAGTTTTAATTGGTATATAACTACATTACTAATTAAATGAGAGTTACTTTAAGACTATAAGTACTCTTTATTCATTGACCAGTTGGCATAATTTTAATTAGAGTGAAAGTGTATTTCAACAAGGATATGAAGAATTTGTATTGATTATAAAGAGAAACTATATATTTTTTTTATAACCGATTAAATGTTAATTAAAAAACTTACACCAACACATATTAAACAAATAAAATATAATATGATAATAAAATATTATTCTAATGGCTATTAAGTAATATAATAAACACTAATATGTATTATCGTCAGTTCAAAATATTCTCCACATTCATGCTTTTATATATATTATAGATTATAGATAAGAACTAGAAATAGACCCGCACTATGCTCCAGATAAAAATATTTGCATTTATTTTGAGTTTTTTAATTAAAAAATAATTTCACTTTACATTAACAATGACAATATCATAATGAAAATATGCAAACAATGAGATAATGTTAAAAATTAGAAAAGAATATTGCTTACTTGAATACACAACATATGTTTGTCCACTTCAATTCGAACTTCAAAAGATTTATTAACGTGTAATTCAATTTGAACTTTACATAACAAAGATAAATTATGTAAAATATGAGATGAATTGAGACACCACATGAACACAACATAGGAGAAATAATTAAAACACAACACGAAAAATAACATGAATATGACACGAATACACGAAGGTATAAAAATATACACAAATCAAATTATTAATGTGTAAAAGTTTATATAAATTTGTAATATTTTATACAAATTATTAACGTGTAAAAATTTATACAAATTTATAATACTTTGAAATTACAAAAAATAACACGAACACATAAATTTTTCTCTAAATTGAATCACTATGACAAAAACGATCACGTCACGAACATACAAAAATTTCTATAAATTGAATTACTATGACAAATTATGCAAAATATGTCATGAATTGAGACATGACACAAACACACAATTTTTTTCTCTAAATTGAATCACAATGATAAACTATGTAAAATATGAGATGATTTGTGACACGAACACAACATAGAAAAATAATCAAAACACAACACGAAAAATAACATGAAAACGATACGAATACACGAATGTATAAAAATATACATAAAACGAATTACTAACGTGTAAAAATTTATATAAATTTATAATACTTTATATAAATTATTAACTTGTAAAACTAATTATTAACACGTAAATTATTTTATAAATTTATAATACTTTGAAAACATAAAAAAATAACACGAACACGTTATGAATACATAAATTTTTTCTAAATTGAATCACTATGACAAATTATGTAAAATATGAGATGAATTGAGACACGATACGAACACAATATAAAAAAATAAATAAAACACAACACGAAAAATTACATGAATACGACACGAATATACGAACGTGTAAAAATATACATAAAACAAATTATTAACGTGTATAAATTTATAATACTTTAAATTTATAATACTTTAAATTGAATCACTATGACAAATTATGTAAAATATGAGATGAATTGAGACACGACACGAATACAACATGAAAAAAATAATTAAAACACAACTCGAAAAATTAAATGAACACGGCACGAATATACGAACGTGTAAAAATATACATAAAATAAATTATTAACGTATATAAATTTATAATACTTTAAAATTTAAACACAAAAAAAAAACACGAATACATAAATTATTTATTATTTCTCCCTTCTCCCTTCTCCCTTCTCCCTTCTCCCTTCTCCCTTCTCCCTATAATTTCCTATGTTTATAGTAACGATGTTACGCTAGAAAACATAATGCTTATAAATATAATATATTTTTACCTTTCTTTTCAATAAATTTTGGTAAAATGCTATTTTTTTATTTCAATTCAAATATATACCGGCATTTAATCACATTTATTATTTTGAGTCTATGACATATATATATATATATATCTATATCTATATATATATATATATATATATATATATATATATATAGTTATATACACATATATATACTTTCTTGAATGAAATTTGAGGGTATATTATTGTTTATCAAATTTTTAATTTATTTTGGATAACTACATCAATTATATGCAAAGTAATTACCTGATTAAAAACGTTTTCAAATTTTAACTATAAAAATAAATTAATTTGTCTAGGACATTCAATTAAATATAGTATTTTATTATCCGATTAAAATACAATACAATTCACATAGTTATGATTTTTAAAACTTATAACTATCAAAATGAATTTTAAATATGTATATACTTATATAAGTTTTAAAATAAGACAAAATGAATGACATTAAACTATCAAAATTTAGTTTCAATTATAAGCCCAATTGAATTTTACTCTCTAAAGAATTCATTTAGATTGAAAGCAACCTACAATGATCTTGCGTGGGTATTTAATTCATGGGTAAGAGTTAGGTAAGGCTTTTCAAATCAAGTTGGTTCAACAGATTGAAAGATTTTGTTACATAAATCAAGTATACAAATTTTGAAACATTTTAAAATTAAGTATGTTGCAACCTTCGTTTTAACGAGCGTCCGAAATTAATCTGCCTCTCGTCGTGGGGACAACCAGCCCATTCGTTAAGGGAGTGTGACATTGAAAAAAATAGAGGGAAAAAGGATTTAATTCCTCTAAATTAGAAGTTGAGGGTATGAAAACGATCTCAAAAAAGAAATAAAGTCGCCATCAATCCTTTTTGGCTAGATGTGATCGGCCACCTATTAAAACTGTTTTTTTATAAAAACATTTTAACATTAATTAAAACATTTTTTAAAACAAATTTGAAGTCTGCGCTTTGAACCAGAGAAAACAAGTGCGGGTTCGGGAGTCGGTTACGTGCGGGGAAGGATTAGCACCCCCACAACACCCGTATAAAACGGTACCTTATTAGTCGTGTGTTATCTCGAGTCTCGGTAAAAAGTCAGTTTTAAATTTGGTGTTTGAAAATAATTCCCTAAAAAAAATTCATATTTTATTTTGAAAATGATCCGGAAGTTATTAACATAAAATGTTCCATATTTTCCGACAAACTCTGCAAAACATGGAATTTTTTCTTGATTTTGAAATTCTCCAAATCATCCTCATTTTTTGGAAAAAAGATATTCCGTTGTTAATGATAATTGATAATATCCTTTTCGGCAGAGAATTCATGAATTATTTTAACTCGAGGATAATCTTGATTTATTAAAAAATATTATTTGTTTTTCATGTATTTTAAAAATCATAGAAAATGACCATGAATTTGCAAAATTATTATTAAGATAAAAATTAAATAAACATGCATATTTATCATAGTATGGCAAACATTTTATTATGACATGGTAAAAGAAATAATGACATAGCATGCTTGACATGGCAAAAATCTAAATGTCATGGCCTAAAGAAAGAATGCCATGACATATGAGTTAATGACATGGCATAATCTAGATGACATAGCACATGAGTAAATGACATGGCATATGAATGACATCGCATAATCTAGATGACATGGCATGTGAATGAATGACATAGCATATGAATGAATGACATGGCATGGCATGGCATGTAAATGAATGACATGGCATGTGAATGAATGGCATGGCATGTGGATGACAAGGCACAGTTTAAATGATATGGCATGTGAATGAATGATATGGCATATGAATGACATGGCACAATCTAAATGACATGGCATGTGAATAAATGACATGGCATAATCTGGGTGACATGGCATGAGAATGAATGACATTGCATGCGAATGAATGACATGGTATGTGAATGAATAACATGGCATATGAATGTCATGACATATGAATGAATAACATGGCATGTGAATGACTGACATGGCATATGAATGAATGACATATGAATGAATAACATGGCATGTGAATGAATGACATGACATATGAATGAATGACATGACATATAAATGAATGACATGGAAAAATCATGAAATGACATCATCATAAAATATTCATAATCACATCATGATCACATGCACACATCATTATTTTGAAATGGATTTTTCATGTGAGGAATCACATAAATGGCATATGTCAAAAAAATATTACCGTACTCCCCGAAAAACCCGGCAAAGCTTGGAAAATAATTCTTTCATATGACATTTACATGATTTTGAGTAAAACGAAAACCATACGTTTCAATTCCATAACACGTGCGTTGAATAATTTCCTAAACTTCCCGGCAAACCCAGCAAATATTAGGAACTAATTCTCGCCAAATATTTAGGAAACCGAAAAATACGTTTTTATACTAAATTAAATAAAAATATTTTAAACTATGCAATGCATGAAGATGTATTTCTTCCTTGAAGTAAGGACATCCGTATACCTAAAAAGGTATCCAACTACCTTTAGAAGAAAATTAAATTGGATTTTCAAAAACCAAAAGACTTTGGGCTCGGATTTGAAAAATTGGAATTTTGTTGATTGGAAAATAGGCCTTGGCCGAAACCCCCCTAAAAAGGCTTTAGTTTCCCTAGTTTTGAAACCTGGCTTGACCACCTTTGACCCAATTTTTATAAAATCTAATTTTATTCTTGAAATGACATGGAGATCAACCTAAGACAGTAACCAATATCCCAAATCAGCCCCCTCTTTGTATACTAATAAAAACAGAAAATTATTAGTTCTTAAAAACAATTCTGACTCCCACAACTAGTTTTGAACAACTATTTTTTTACCCTTCTAAAAAATTCAAATAATTATGTAAAAACTAGTGTAGACCTGTAACATAATGGTTTCCATAGGGAAAAATCAGCTTAATTTTTGGACCAATGATACCTTGACTGAATTTTCACCAAAGTCAGAACAATGAGCTAAAAACTACTTTATCGAAAATCATTTTTTCAACCATGATAAAAAAATCTAAAAATCTTGAGAAAAATATCATGGCATCCTCTAAATGTCTACGGCATGTGGTAAAAAAATCATTTTATTTTGACTAGATATGAGTAATGAAAAAATCCCAAAGTCAGAATACCCAATCTAAAGTATCACTCTTTCAACTAGTATAGGCAAGGGATTTTTGGCTCGAGATCATTGGTTGATCTTGGCCAAAAACCTAGTTGAAAATGTCATGAAATGCATGTTTTTACCGCCCACAATCATATGACAATTGATCCATCATGAGTTAAAAAATATGAACACACAAACAAGCAAGACTAATCAAGCAAGAACAAGCACAAAAACTTCCTTTATGTTTCGGCTAAATGCAAAAATATATATAAAAAAATTGTCAACTTGGTTATTTGATAAAGAATGAGGAATAAAGGATAGAAAACCTTTAAAATTTATTTTTTAAAATCTTTTTATTCAACAAAAAGTTAACAAATCACATGGAGAAAGAGAATAAAAAGAATCATAATATCAAAGAAAAATATTAAAGAAGACGAAGGGAGGTGATAGCTACCTAGTTATTGCTTTCCAAATCAAGCTTTTCAAATTCTCTTCCTCTCTTTTCTTTTTCTTTTTTCTTTTCTCTCAAGAGTCTAGTGAAAATGCCTTAAGAAAAAATGAATCCCCCTCCTTATTTTGCTTTGACCGGTTGCCTTGGTATATAGTGAGAGTGTGTGTCTTATTTTTTTGCCCTTGGTCATGCTTCATATGCTCCTCCAACATCTTTGCCACATGGCTAAAAAATGTCCCCTCCTTACGAGAAATTATTATACACCCTTCCCACTACATCAGCAATGGGCCAACCAATAAAATCAAACCACCTCAGATTTAATTTCCATGTCATCTTTCTTTGGGTTATGGAAAATTTCGATACCTCAGTGGTGAGATATTCGAAGATAGAAGAGAGATAAATGTGAAATCCAGATTCAACATGCTTAGGCGCTCAGCATATATCTTCATCTCCTATCAAAAACAATTTCAAAGATATCAAAATACTTCGAATCTTTCTCTCTCTAACAAAGTTATTAAAAAAAAAAAGACAAATCTGCAATCATGAACTCTGCAGCAACAACAACAAAGGAGACCAAGGCAAGTCGAAGTCGAGAGCCATTTCCAAATCTAGCAAAGTTGGTCTCCAGTTTCCTGTCGGCCGCGTTGCTCGTTTCCTGAAGAAAGGAGATATGCTGAGCGTTTGTGAAATCAAAATCCCCAACCTAAACAAGTATGACGTGGAAATTAAATTTGACATGGTTTAATTTTTTTGGTTGGGCCCATTGCTAACATGGTGGGAAGGGTCTATATAATAATTTCTCCCTCCTTACATGATTCTTTCCTTAAATTTAGGGTGCTTGTCCCCTATTTGCATGATGCTTCCCTTAAATTAAGGGTTTTCTAGCCTTTCATTGGCCAACAATGCCACCTAGATTATTCTTATCTCCTATCTCTACAAAATATCTAAGCCACTTGTCATGGTCATATGGCTTACTATTAAAATATCTTCCTAGGTGACATTTTTAATCTTACTTGGCATCATCTCAATTTCAGATTTTTCTTTTCCAATTCATCCCAATTTCAGATTTTTCTTTTCCAATTCATCCCATCCAATATAAAACTCACTTTTGGAGGTTTTCATATTTTTTCGAGCTTGGATTCTATTTTTCCCTAATTTTTCTCTAAAGTTTCGGTTTAGTGCCTCCCAAACTTTGTCTTTTTCCATTTGAGCTTTCATTCTCAATTTTTCTTCTCCAATACCTTCCATAAAATATAAAACTCAGATCTGAAAGTTTTCATAATTTTCTGAGCTCGTTTCCTATTATTTTTTGGAATTTTCTCTTGGAATTTTGGATTAGTGCACCCGAACTTTGCCTTTTTTCATTTTAGCTCCGTTTCTGGATTTTTCTTCTCCAATCCATTCCATAAAATATAAAATTCAGATCTGAAAGTTTTCATAATTTTTCGAGTTCGTTTTCTATTTTTTTTCCGGAATTTTCTCTTGGAATTTCAGATTAGTGGACCTGAACTTTGCTTTTTTCATTTGAGCTCCGATTTTGGATTTTCTTCTTCAATTCCTTCCATAAATTATAAAATTTAGATCTGGAAGTTTTCATAATTTTTTGAGCTCATTTTCCATTTTTCTCAGAATTTTCTCTTGGAATTTCGGATTAGTGGGTCCGAACTTTGCCTTTTTTCATTTGAGATCTGATTCCTGATTTTTCTTCTCAAACCCCTTCCATCTAATATAAAACTCAGATCTGGAAGTTTTCATAATTTTTCGAGCTCGGATTCTATTTTTCTTGAATTTTCCAAGATTGTCCTTTAACCCCCGAAACCTCGGTTTTACTCAAAACGGGCCCAATTTCTGGATTTTCTTTTTTCACTACTTTTGTTATATATTGAATTGGAGTTGGTCCAAAAATGCCCAATTTTTACATCCGAATTCCTCTCCGATTTAGTTTTCCCCCTTTTCAATATTGAAAATTTTATCGTTTTTCTGTTTTTCTGTTTTTCCTCTAACTGGCTCTTCCTTGGGATCCACTTCAAACTGGACTTAGGATATTTTTGTTTATTTATCCTTTATTAACTGGGGACTTCAATTTCACCGAATTGTGACATCTCTATAGTTTTCCCCAAATTTGTGAATTTCTTATTTATTCATTAAATCCTTATTTTCCTTTTTTCTCTTCAAACCAATTCTTCCTTCGACTCCACTTCAAAATTGGACCTTCGAATATCCATATTTATTGATCTTAATCCATTTAGAACCTCCAATTTCGTCCAATTTGAACGTTTACGCACTTTTTCCCAAATTCACCGAATTAGGTATTTCTCTACACTGAATTTCTGCAACCTTGTCTTTCAAATTCTCTATCTTTCGTTGTAGATATCCGATTATCAAAATTCCTTCACCATTGTTCAATTCAACTTCAGATCTTGATTTTGACTGAGAGTTGACTTTTTTAGTGGTTGAATTTTTGGGAGTTGACTTTTTTTCGAGTTGACTTTTGTGTGGACCTCCGAAACAAAGTCTTGGAGACCCATCTGAAGAATGGTGGAAGTCTCTTTGCATTCCAGGAAGTTGAAAAGAGAATTTGCCTCGTTTAGGGGGCCCGGACAAAATTAGGTGTCTAGAGCTGCCCCTCTTTGACTATTGCTGAGAATCAGGAATCAGGCAAAGATAAAATAGACAATAATTTTGTCCGGTTAGTGAAATCACATGTGAAGGATAAGAGGGAGAATTTTTTTATTCATTTTTTTTAAAATTTTTTTCATTTTGTAAACTGTAAAATAAAAGAAATTTGTCTTTAATTTGAGTTCTTGACTAATCAAGGCTCGACCCGTCTTAAGGAAACGAGTTCAATTTGCAAAAGAAGACAATACCTCGGCGGAAATCCTGGGGCCTTACCTCGTCTTGGTGAAGCTTGGTCAAAAACGATAAGATTTGTCCTTAAATTGAATTCCCTGACTAATCAAGGCTCGACCCGTCTAAAGGAAACGAGTTCGATTTGCAAGAGAAGGGAATACCTCGGTGGAGATCCCGGGGCCTTACCTCATCTTGGTGAAGCTTTGTCTGACACATTTTGATTTGTCCTTAAATTGAGTTCCCTGACTAATCAAGGTTCGACCTGTCTTAAGGAAACGAGTTCGATTTGTTTAAAACTTGGATGTCTTGTCCGAAAAGTCTAGTTGTCTTGTCTAGAGAAATTTGGATGTCTTGTCCGAGAAATCTGGTTGTCTTGTCCAGGAAAATTTGGATGTCTTACTTCCTTTTGTGCCAGCTGTGTTGGACTTAAGAAAGAAAACTTTCCAAGGTTCTTGCAATGTTAGTCAAATGCTGTGATACTGATGTCAGGCTTTGCAAATATTTGTAAGATGCATGTTCCCTAAGGATGAACGCAATTACATGATTGTTATGAGTTTTAATCCATGATTTCATTGAGATTCATGAATCTTTTCAACTCCACTATTCATTCTACTTGATGAGCTTTTCATCGTTATGGGTTTGCTGAGACTCACAAATTTTCCGACTCTATGATAGTGTCCTCACCTTATCCCTGGCTTGCCCCACTTAATGAGCTCTAATCTACGGTTTCATCGTGATCCACAAGTTCTTTAACTCTATGACGGTGTCTCCAACCTATTCATGGTTTGATCTATTTGATAAGCTTCTCAACATTATGGATTGTCGCGAGTTTTCTCCAAATTTTAGTGGTTTTCAAACCTCTTCTAAAATTTAAATATACTCCACAATAATGCAAAGAAATCCTTCTATTTAAATATTTTTATATTTACTAATCGTCATTCAATTTGATAACATTCAAAATGCATCACAACATGTATGAAATATGGTATGAAACAGCCAAATTCCATGAAATGGCCAACAAGAGTTTATTGCAAAAAGATTTAGATAACAAAAATGAATATCAAGGATTAAAAGGAAAATGTAAAGGAGAAGATATAGATGCCCCAGATTCGGAATATCCTGGACCTTCCTACCTTAGTTCCTCCGAAATATCTTTTGAGCGAGCCACTCGCTTGGGTGACTTCTCGACTTTCACTGTTACTTTAGACTGAGCTTTACCCTTTTCTTTGAATTCCTGATACTTTCTCCCCCTTTACACATAGCATTGATTCAATCATTGATTAGTACTTGGGTCGCCCTTTGCGGGTTTTCAACCCAAGTGTCCCCTGTTCGGTTTTAAGTCGGCCTTTTCGGGTTTTTGGCTAAAACCTCTCCTTTTACATTCTTTTTTCTTTTTTCATTTTTCATTTTTTTGTGTTCCACCATGCATTTGACAATTCTAAATGCTTCCAAGGTAAAAATGACAATTCAAAAGATGAGATGAAATTTGAGAAAAAACCTTCAAGTTAAATACCCATGCTTGATCAAAATAGACTTTAAAAGCACGTAATGCAGGCCAAGGTTCGGGTTTAGAAAGAAAGGATAAATAGGCCCAAAATGTATTTAAGGGTGATTAGATCAAGGATCATTTCATGAGGAGAATTCATTTTTGAAACACTCGTCCTTTTTTGGAATTTTCTCCTTTTGGAATTTTTTTTTTCATTATTGGCTTTCATTTGCCATTCTTTTTCACACATTTTTTTTAGTGTGTTTTTATCCATTTTTTTTTTGTTTTTGATGGCTCTTTCGCCATGATTTTTTTTAAGGAGATTTTTCCTCGCATTTGCCCTCCAGTGTAGAGGGTGATCCTTGATCAAGGTTCAAAGAAAGAAAGAATTCCTAAGGCTCAAAGAGGTGACTAAGGATAATTTCTTCTTATTGAAAGGAATATGAAAAATGGCCATTTATCATATCAAGCACGAATATTCTCATTGAAAAGCAATCCTCAGGGGAAATAGATAAATAGAATTTTCATTTTTCCACTTGGAATCATTCGAATTCTCATTTGCACAGTATCACACTTTTTCTTTTTTCCTTTTTTTTCTTTTTTTCAAGCATAGTATTTCTTCAATTCGTCGATGTTCACGGGATTTCTCAAGTCATGACTGTCTATTCGAGTTAAGATCAATGCTCCTCCAGAAAAAAGCTCTTTTCACAACATAGGCTCCTTCCCAATTCGGAGCCCATTTTCTACGAGGGTCTTTCACGATAAGGAGAACCTTCCTCAGTACCAACTCTGCCTCTCGAAATTGCCCTGGGTGAACTTTTTTGTTATGGGCTCGGATTATCCCTTTCTGATATATCTGCCCATGGAAAATTGCCTTAAGCCTTTTCTCCTCGATGAGATTCAACTGTTCGTAACGAGCTCTAACCCATTATGCCTCTTCTAGGCCCACTTCCATCAAGACACGAAATGAAGGGATTTCAACCTCAATAGGCAGCACTGCCTCCATCCCGTATACTAGAAAAAATAGCGTGGCACCCGTAGATGTACGAACCGAAGTACGGTATGCGTGAAGAGAAAAGGCAAGATCTCATGCCAATCTTTCTACACATCAGTCATTTTTTCAACAATCTTCTTGATATTCTTATTGGCTGCTTCTACTGCCCCATTCATTTTCGGACGATAAGGTGCCGAATTATGATGTTTGATCTTGAACTGGGTACATATTTCCCTCATCATCTTATTGTTCAGGTTGAGAGCTTTGTCCGAAATTATTCTCTCCAGGAGTCCATATCGGTACAATCTCTTTCTTAATGAATTTGCAGACCACTGACTTCGTTACATTGGTATAAGAAGCGACTTCTACCCACTTTTGTGAAGTAATCTATGACCACCAAGAAGAAACAGTGTCCGTTCGAAGCTTTCGGGGTAATGGGCCCGATCATATCTATCCCCCACATTGAAAATGGCCATGGAGCCATCATGACATGCAGCGATGATGGCGGCACATGAATCTTGTCTGCATATATATGGCATTTATGGCACTTCCGAGAATAATTAATGCAATCCCCTTCCATTGTTAGCCAACAGTACCCTTCCTTCATAATTTGTTTTGCCAGCATGAGTGCCACATATCCCTTTGTGGACCTCTTCGAGGATTCTCTGAGCTTCAGCGAAAACAATGCATCTCAACATAACCTGGTCTTTCCTCTTCTTGTAGAGGATTTCACCGTCTAAGACAAAAACCATTGCCATTCTTCTCAAGGTTCTCTTATCATTTTCCGTTGCTTGTTCAGGGTACTTTTGACTCTTGATGTATTGCAAGATGTCGTAATACCAAGGGTGACCATCTGCTTCTTCTTCGATACTCAAGCAGTGGGCAGGAGACTCGTATATTCTCATCTTGATTGTTACAACTTCGGTCGCTTCATTCACTTTAAACATTGAGGATAAAGTGGCTAAAGTATCTGCCATTCGATTTTCTTATCGAGGCAAGTAATTGAAAACCACCTCTTTGAACTCCTCAATCAAGCTCAGTATAAGCTCTCGATATCAGATTAACTTTGCATCCCGGGTTTCTTATTCTTCGCATAGTTGGTATGTCACCAGGGTTGAATCTCCGAAGACCTTTAGTGTTTTCATCTTTCTTTCTATGGTGGCACGAAGACCCATAATACATGCTTCATACTCAGCGGTATTTTTTGTACAATCAAAATCCAATATGGCAGTGAAAGGCTAATAATCTTCTTCAGGGGGGTATGAGCACTGCGCCGATTCCGTGCCCCATGGCATTAGATGCACCATCAAAAGACATTTTCCAGGTTTTCTTCTCAGAGGAAGTCCCTTCTTCTTGCAAGACGCATATTAAGTCTTTATCAGGGAAATCAAAATTTAGAGGCTCGTAATCCTCCACCGCTCGACTTACTAAGAATTCGGCTACTGCACTACCCTTTATAGCCTTTTGGCTCACATACACAATATCATATTTGAAAAGCAACACTTGCCACCTCGCCGTTCTTCCTGACAATGAAGACGCTTCGAATACGTATTCAAGGGGATCTAACTTTGTAATCAGTCACGTTGCATGATACAACATGTACTGTCTGAGCCTTCGGGCAGTCCAGGCTAGGGCACAACAAAGCCTTTCTACCAATGAATACTTTAACTCGTTCTCATTGAACTTCTTCCTGAGATAGTAAATGGCTTGTTCTTTCTTTCCGGTTTCATCATGTTGCCACAACACACATCCCATGGACCTATCAAATACTGTCAAATACAATATCAGTAGCTTCTCTAGGACTGGTGGCATTAGTATCGGTGGGTTTGACAGATAATGCTTGACCTTATCCAAGGCTATCTGGCATCCTTCATCCCATTCTACTCGATCACACTTTCGGAATAGCTTGAATATTGAGTCACACTTATCGGTTAGCTGAGAAATTAACTGAGCGATATAATTCAACCTACCCAAAAAGCTTCTTTCTTCATTCTGAGTACAAGACGGAGGCAAGCTCTGAATAGCTTTCACTTTATCAGGATCAATTTCAATCCATTTCTTGCTAACAACGAAACCAGTAGCTTTCCTAAAGTGACTCCAAAAGTACACTTAGCCGGGTTGAGTTTAAGTTGGAATTTTCTCAACCTTTCAAAAAACTTTTTAAGATTCGCAATATGTTCGTCCTCTCCTTGCGACTTTGCGATCATATCATCTACATAAACTTCGATTTCCTTATGCATCATGTCATGGAACAAAGTTACCATGGCTCTTTGATATATTGCCCCAGCATTTTTCAACCCGAATGGCATCACCTTATAGCAAAAGGTTCCCCACATCGTCACGGATGTGGTTTTCTCCATATCCTCTGGTGCCATCTTAATTTGATTATACCCTGAGAAGCCTATAGACACCTAATTTTGTCCGGACCACTAAAACAGGTATGTTTTTTTTCCTAAATTGATGTTTCAGAATGTAAAAAGATTTTTTTCATCCTGCAGGTGGTACTCCGAGACTTAGTCTAAGATAGCGAGCATAAAAAGTCAAACTTGAAAAAGTCAACCTCAAAAAGTCAACCCTAAAAAGTCAACTACTAAAAAAGTCAACCCACTTTCAAATTCAAGATTTCAAGTTAAATTGAAAAATGAAGAAAGAATTTTGATAATCCGAGGTCTACATCAAAAGATATGGAGTCCGAAAGTTGGGTTACAGAGATTTAGTAGAAAAGAAACCCTAGTTCGGGAAATTTGATGAAAAATGCTTAAACGATCAAATTGGTCGAAATTGAAGGTTCCAAATGAAAGATAAGCACTGACTACGGGTAATGGAGAAGCTACTTGAAAGAAAAATTGAAAGAAAAGTCAATTCGGAAGAAAATCGAGAATTCGGGTTTTCGATGGATTTCGGTGAAATTTGGAAGAATTATAGAAATGGCCTGATTCGATAAGACTAAAGCCCCTAATTGATGAGGAGTGATTAAACAAGGATAGCCCAAGGCTTATTTTGAAGAAAATCTAAAAATTGGACTTGTTTTGAGCAAAACCGAATTTCAGAGGCAAAAGGACAAAATTGGAAAATTTGGGAAAAATAGCAAATGAACTCCAAAAATTATGAAAATTTGAAGATCTCATTCTTAAATCATTTCAAAGAGATTGGTGAAAGAAAATCTGGATTCGGAGTTCGTTTGCAAAATGGCCAAATCCCGGGTCCCATATGCAGAAATTCAAGAAGACAAATCCCGAAAAAATAGCAAATGAACCCCAAAAATTCTGAAAATTTACAGATCTTATTCTTAAATTATTTGGAAGAGATTGGCAAAAGAAAATCCAGATTCGGAGTTCGTTTGCAAAATGGCCAAATCCCGGGCCCAATATGCAGTAATTCAAGCAGATAAATCCCGAAAAAATACCAAATGAGTTCCAAAAATTATGAAAACTTCCAGATCATACTTTTAAATTATTTGGAAGAGATTACTGAAGAAAAAATCTGGATTTGGAGCTCGTTTAAAAAATGGTAAAGTTTACGAGCACAAAAGGGCAATTTTGGAAGAAAAAATCCAAATAAATAGCAAATGGGCTTGGAAAATTTTGAAAATCTCCAGAATTCAATTTTTATTATTTTAGAAGTATTGAAAAAATAAAATTTGAATTTGGAGTCTGTTTGCTATTTATTTATGTTCGGGGGGAAAAAAGATCATTTTACCCAAGAAATCGAAAAGGGCTTTTCTTGCCTTTTGAAAAAATGGAGATTGGGCTGGAAGATGAGGGGTTAGCCGGCCAAGGCTCAAGGGTGGGCAAATATTTTCTTATTTTTAAATCAAAAGGCCAACAATGAAGAGGAAAGTAGTTATTTTTTTATCAAGCCTTTGTAATTAAGCCACATGGACCAATGCATGAAGAGGGAGAATGTCAACATAATGGCTTAAGATTCTTGAACAGCTTTAATTGTGGATTGCGGATTACCTAATCTAAGGGTGATAATTTGACATTTTAAACATCTTGGATAAATAGCCTTTGGATCAAAATTGGTTGAAAGAAAAATGACAACATCCTAGCATCTAACAAGCCATTCGGCCACTACAAGGGAAGGCTCTCTCTCTTTCATTTTGAGCTATTCACTCTTGTTTGGCTGATTTTCTCTCCATTATTGAAAGGCAAAAAAGAAAAGTTTAGAAAAGAAAAGAAAGTTACAAGAGAAAAAGCTTGAAATATAGCTTCTAGAGGTTGCTTTAAGCACCATACTCTTGCACTTTCTTTGATTTTCTATTCTTGATTTGCTGTTTTGATTGCTATTTTGGTGAGTTTCTTTTGATTTTTCTTTTGAAAATAAGTGTTTTTAATATTCTTCTTCAAGTTCTTCTTTATACTTTCTTGGAAAAAGCTTTGAGAATTTTCTTTTTCATGACTTGAGGGGTGGCCAAATGGCTTTTTTTTTATTAGTGTAGTTGCTGTTTTGTTTTTTATTTCATGTTATTAGTGATATTTAACAAGTTTTGATGCTTTAAATCTTCTTCAAATACATAAACATGAAGCTTGTTTGGATTTAGTTGCTTGCTTGTTCCCATTTTTGAGTCTATTATATTGTTATCATGTTTATTTTACTTGTCTTGCATTTTTGATTTTCTGTTTTCAAAATGTTTAAGTTTGTTTATATTTTACATTTTGTTAATCCATGTGTTTGTGAAAATGCCTATTGATTTTCATGCCTTTACTTTATATTTGCATGATTTGAGTATTACTCTTTAATCTTGCATGATTAGTATATCATGTGTTTGTGAAAATGCCATGCTCATTTTAAAGTATGGGACCATTCGGCTACCCCTCTCTTTTAAGCTTTGTGTGTGCATTTTTGTCATGCTAGTTGATAGGTTTGCATTTTCATGATATTTGGTTGTATATTTTTTTTAAGCATTTCATATGTTTGTGTTATTGCCATGCATTCTTTAGATTTAGGTTTGGTTTGCTTTGCCATGCATAGTCATGAATTTTAGACTTAGGTAGCATTAATGCCATGCAAGTTCATTTAGGTCTAGGTCATTTTATTGATGCCATGAATTTTTCATGTCATTTAGGTTTTAAATCATGCATTTCATGCATCATATTTGTATTTTCATGCATTTCATGTCAATGCCACATGATTTATGACTTAGACCAATCAATGGTTCAAAGTCATGCTCATTTTGAGCATACTTTTGGAAAATTAAAGAGTTGTCAAATTGATTATTCTACCTTTGTGATTTTTTTTACTTAGCCAAATTTTGCCTAACTATTCAAAAGTGTTAGCTACTGTTTGTGAGTCCTTAGGAGAGTCTCTAACATTTTTACTTTGATTTTTAAATGATTTTATCAAAGGCAAAAAAATGTATTTTGGCAAAACAGTTTTTTCACCCAGTACTCGTACTATGTCAATTTTTCTGGGCAGCCATCTTTAATGAGAAAATTAAGCCAATTTTTTTCCATGTAGTTTTACATGTCCTGAGTCTCCAGTATTTGTTTTATATTTTTTTGAATTTTTAAAAATAGGGTAAAAATCGTGCTTTAAAATTGGACAGTAGAGGCAGAATTGAATTTGAAAGAAAATCATTTTTCTGTTTTGGTTAAGTTACTTAGAGGGGGCTAATTAGGAAGTTTAGCTACTGACTTAGGGTAGTTTCTAAGCCTTTTTAAAATCTAAAAATGATTTTTTAAATCTCGGGTTAAGGGTGGTCAAGTCCGAGATTTTAAACTTAGGAAATTAGAGCCATTTAAAAAGGGTTTAGCTAGGTTTTTTTTTTTTTTTTAATCTAAGCTTTTCAAAATTGTTTTCAAACAATCACAAAGTATTTTGGTTTTAGAATATTTAATTTGATATATTTTCCTAAGGTAGCTGGATATCTTTTTAGATATATGGATTTTCTTAATTAAAGGAAAAAATACATTCTCATGCATTGCATTTTCCATATTCATGCATACTATATAATATATGATTTTTGCTATGTTAATTTTCATGATAGTATTATTATCTTTGATTTAAATTTTTGATATTATATTAATTGTTATATGGTTTTGAATATTTCATGATATCTTATGCTTTTTATTTAGTTATTTATTTTTGTCACATTATTTAGCATATACTATGTTCATGCATTATTATTTTTATTTTTGTTTTCATGCATATTATATGATAGCATTATTTTTTTGTTTCATGTCACTTAGATTATAAATCATATCACTTCATTTAGAAAATCATGTGATTTAAATCATATCATTTCATTTAGAATATCATGTTATTTAAGTTGTTTCATTTCATTTAGAACATATCATGTTACTAAGATATTTCATTTCATATAGAATGTATTATGTCACTTAAGATATTACATTTCATTTATGATATTTTATTTCACTTAGAATATACCATGATACTTAGGATATTTTATTTCATCTAGAATATACTATGCCATTTAAATTATATCATATCATTTAGGTTGTATTATATTTTGCTATGTCATTTTATTTATGTCAAACATGTTCATATTCATTTTTTTAAAAATATTTTGGAAAAGATAATGATTTTCAATAAAATAAAGATATTCCCGAGTTAAAATAATTTATGAGTTCTCTGCCGGGTTTGCTGGGGAGAATATCATCAATTATCATTAATAACGGAATATCAATTATCATTAATAACGGAATATCTTCTTTAAAACATGAATGATTCAGAAAAATTTTCAAAAAAATAAAATTTTTTATATTTTGCCACGTTTGTTAGGAAATATAGGAAAATTTTCAATTAATAAATTCTGGATTATTTTCAAATAAAAATGGAATTATTTTTCTTTAAATTGGGAATTAACATGAAATACTAAATTTAAAACCGACTTTTTTTATTGAGACTTGAGATAACACACGATTAGTAAGGTACCGTTTTATACGGGCGTTATTGGGGTGCTAATCCTTCCCCACACGTAACTGAGTCTTGAACCCGCTTCTTTGATTTCTCTGGTTTAAAACGCAGACTTGAAATTGGTTTTAAAAATGTTTTAATTAATTTTAAAATGTTTTATAAAACCGGTTTTATTAGGTGGCCGATCACACCTAGCTAAAAAAGATTGGTCGCGACTCCATGTCTTTTTCAAGGTCATTTTTAAAACCTTAATTTTTCAAGAGGAATTAAGTCGACTTTTCCTCATTTTTTTTTAATGTCACACTTAACGAATATAAAGTCTTGCGATGAGACTTGTTATTTTTTAGGTTGCGACAGCTTGGCGACTGCACTGGGGACCCTTAGAGAGTCAGGCCTAGAATTAGTCGTGTGTTACCAAAGGCTCAGTTTTGTTGGTTTAATTGGTATTTAATTTTAATTCCCACATTTTTAAAATGGAGAATTTTGAAAATAATAAAATGTTTTTAAATATGTCCATACTCATGTGCATGCTTTTATTATTGTTCTCTAGTTATTTAAGGTTGTATATTATAATTACTTGTTGGTTAATGCGTTACACTATTCTTGAATTTTCTTTTAATAAATTGCTAGAGCATTTAGAATAAAGTTTGTAGAATAGGTGGTGAAAAGTTTGTTGTTCCTCCACACACGCCACACGTGCATTTGCATATCATGAGCCCTATACCCTGGTTTCGTCCTTTTAGGTGGGAGAAAGTAACTAAGCCTTCGTGATTAACAATCCGCATGGGCTAGTGAAACACTTCCGAAGTACTAAATTACCTAAGCCTTCGTGATTAACAATCCGCATGGGCTAGGGAAATAGACTCTAACGAATTGAACCCGCTTTTATCGGGGTGCCTTACTAGCCTTCACCGACGACAGTAAGGAGCAATTCGAGGCCTTTAGAACCAATTCACCCTCATATAGTGAACCTAGGCGAAGCCATGCCGGATTCCCGTTAGATATATCGAAGATAGGAACACATGGAGGGACATTTCCAAACCTTTTGTTACCTATTTTACACTCTGAATAAGTGTTGTAGATCAGGAAACGATGTACACACATCGCCCGTAATAAATGTGATAATCCGGCCCAAAGGCACTGTGATACCTATATAAGTAGATATTGTTGGGGCAAGTGTTCACTAACTTTTTGAAATTCAAAATACAAACATTCTTTTTCAAATATTTTTGCATTTTGCACATTTCATGCATGTGTAAATAGAGCATGTACATTTATGGTTGTATTGTTGATCTCATTTTTTGCAATAAATGAATAGTAATAATAACTTATTTGATGATTTCATAAAACCGGTAGTGTTACATGAACATTTGGATATTGTACCATAGTAGGATCCACTACCCCGAAATTCTTTTGAAAATAATATGATTGGTTTTTCATAGAGAAAACATGTTTCAAAAAATCATAGATTAAATTTGGAGGCAAATCTTGCATAATGAGATTTTTGAATAATCAAGATTTAGGTCCCACCAATTTCGTGTAATCATTGGTTAACTTCTTTGTGTATATCTTTGTGTTAATTCATTTATTCTTTGCATGTATCATTTTGGCATCATGTTACAGTCCTAACATGCATGGTTACTCATTATAGAATACATTTGTGATGTATATGGTCATTCTTTGTACCTACCTTTGTGTTCATTCATTTATTCTTTGCATGTATCATTTGGACATCATGTTACAGTCATAGCATGCATGGTCATTCATTGTAGAATACATTTATGACATGCATGGTCATTATTTGTATATACATGTGCATCAATTTATTCATTTTTTAAATGCATCATATTGGCATTAGATTGCATCCATGGCATACCTAGTCATCATATTTTCTATGTATATGTTCATGCATTAATCATCAGTATATTCATGCATATAGGAATAGAGTATGTACATTCTAATTGTATTCTTAATCTCATGACATTTTCATTTGCATGAAAGGGGTTCGAGATATGAGGAAAGAATCGGAAGAACGATTGAGTGCTTTGGAGCGAAATCAAGAGGAATTTGGACATGAAATCCGGGAAGTGAAAGAACAACTCGCTAAATTGATGAAAATGGTTGAGGATATGGGTAAGAGTAAGGGAGAACTTTCTCAGGGCTCTGCATCGCCTTCGGATCAACCAAAACCATTAGGTCTAGAACATACAATCCTTGCTGGATCCTGCACTTGTCAATGCCACAAAGGTTGCAATCCTGATGAAATTGTGAACAAGATCTTGAAAATGATTAAACCCGAGAGCCTGATACCAAGGATAGAAACCTCAGATCCCAAACAGTCCCTGCAATGGATCCTAGGTCCAAACCAGTATCCTCACCCTACTATGGCCCAATTGTCCACTGGGAGGATCACTACGGGACCTTTAAATCCCACTCCATCACCACCAACTGGTAGTTCATACTATTTCCCTCATCAATCACCTTATCAAGCATCCGGGGTAGGAACCTCGAACTATGTACAACTTCCAAGGGTCGCGTATCCAAATCCATACCCTTGCCTTGTTATTATGCCATCTCCCTATGTAAGTACTTCGGTTCGAACCTTTGTGCCACCACCAAATGCCCCAACTCCTAGGCCATGTGTGACTAAGAAACAACCCAAAAACAAGACTCAAGAGCAGTATGATCCCATTCCAATCAGCTATCGAGAGCTTCTCCCTATACTGGTCCAAAATCACATGGTTGCCTGTGTGCCACTAAAACCCCTGTTTCCACCATATCCAAAGTGGTATAATCCAAATGCAAAATGTGATTATCACTGTGAAATTTTTTGCCATAGCATTGAAGACTGTATAGCCTTCAAAAAGAAAGTAAAGTCTCTTACAGAGATCAAGTGGATCGATCCAACGACACTGATTGATAGAGGGCTGGGAAAGCATAATTAGGATTGGGAGATTTACGGCAATGATGTAGAAAGACTTCGGTATGATATGATGTAATAGGACTTCAATTTTTCAGTAGCCGGCTCTTATAGCCTTAGGATACTAGGAAGAATAAAGTGTTTGTAAAGGCAGTTTTAACCACTGCTCAGGTTTTGTAAACATGGATTATACCATTGTGAACGTTGACTTGGGAATGAATTGGTTGTGCTTCAAATTTATGAGATGTTGATGATTAAGTTCCTCCGATTCTTATTTCTTCTGTGATATCTTCCCCTTTGCATTTTGCATCAGATCAATTATTTGTCATACCATACATTCATACATGCATCTTGGTAGCATCAGGTGGTATTGATGACAAACATAGCCAGCATGATTTTCTGTATATGTCCATGCAGTAATTTGCTTATTACATACATCATGTTAGCATTAGGTCGCATTTATGACATACATGGTCAGCATGAGTTTCTCTGTACATACTCTGTGTCAACCATTCATTGATTACATGCATCATATTTGACATCATGTCGCATTCATAGTATATATGATCATTCATTAGGAAATACACTAAAATGTACATGGTCATTTATTGCATATATCCATGTGTTATTGTCTATTCTTTACTTGTATCATGTTGGCATCGTGATTGCATTTGTTACATACATGGTCAACATGTCTCTACTGTACATGTTCATACATCATATTGTTTAGGCTTCACGTGCATCAAATTGCATTCATGACTCTTCATCATGACATACATTTGCGGAAATAAAACAGAAGTTGGCTTAGCTTTAGGAATATTTGAAAGAATTTCCATTTCAAATCAGAGGTATGGAGGATGAACAAGTTGCCCGAATGGAAAGAATGGAAAGGGCACATGAAGAATTGCGAGAACAGCTGGCAAATTCTCAAGTAGAATCTAAGGATCAGATGACTAAATTGATGGAGCTAATATCCGCTGTAATCAAGGGAAAGGGATACACTGAAAACTTGGCCACTAGAGAAGGGTTAGAGGCACAAAAGGGTCAGAGTGAGGTCATGATGTTAAATGGATAGAATACAGTTAATCCCAGCAACATTCCGAATTTAGATGATCCAGCTAAACAAGCAAAACTGAAGATGGTTGAGTCGAACGAGGCTGAGTTGGCAGATTCCCAAGGGAAATATCAGTTGCTAGATGAAAGGCTCCGAGCAGTAGAAAATATAGACGTATTCGGGAGTGTGGATGCGAAAGAACGATGCTTGGTCCTCAATTTAGTCTTTCCTCCTAAATTCAAGGTCCCTGACTTTGTGAAATATGACGAGAAGATCGATCCATCAACCCACATCACCATGTTCTGCCGAAAGATGGCAAGTCACATAAATAATGATAAGCTTTTGATTCACTGCTTTCAGGATAGCCTCAACGGGTCCGCAATTAGGTGGCATAGTAAGTTGAGCAAGGATCAGATTCGCTCTTGGAATGATTTAACCAGGGCTTTTCTAAACCAGTACAAGCATGTGACCGACATGAAACCTGACCGTCTCGCCTTGCAAAATATGGAGAAAAAGGTTACTGAGAGCTTCAAAGAGTATGCTCAGAGGTGGAGGAACATGGCAACCCAAATACAACTGCCCTTAACTCATAAGGAAATCACTGTCCTTTTTGTGAATACACTACATGCCCCATACTACAATAGACTTGTTGGAAACACCACGAAGAATTTTTCGAATATGGTAATCTCAGGGAAATGATTGAAAATGCTATCAAGGCAGGGAAAATCGAAGGAGGTAAAATATTTAATGCAGAGAGAAACAGGACGCCTAAAAAGAAAGAGGAAGATGTCCAAGCCATGGGAGACTTTGCCCCGTATATTCCAACTACTTCATACCAACCACCCGGTCCTTCTATGAACTATGTACCCCAGGGTTCATACTTATACCCAATGGCTTCTCAGAATCCAGTAAATTTTCAACCTTTTGTCAGTTAGAGGAAATCAAAGAATATCCGGAAAAGAGATCAGTTTGAGCCGCTCCCATCTCTTACTTTGAACTATTGCCCCAGCTGGTCGAAGAGCAACTCCTCACTAAAGTTCCAGTGGAGCCTATCCAACCCCCATATCCGAGCTGGTATGACGAGAATGCATATTGTGATTATCATTCTGGGATTCGGGGACATTCCACGAAAATTGGCTATGTCTAATACGGAAGGTTCAAGCACTCATCAATAAAGGGCAGTTAGATGTGGGGGAGAAACAAAGGTTAGACAACGTGGAGAATCTATTGAATGGGAATGATGAGACCATTGTGGATGTCAGAATGGGATGAAAAGGTCGAAAAGAGTACCGAGGAATAGCCAGTTTGAATTAGGAAGAACATGTCAAGAGGGAGTTTTTTATGCATGTAGTTTCATACCTCATGATGAAAACACTTGTCTTATGGTAACATTCATATGAATTAAATGAATTTTGAATTTTAAATGCTTTATGTTTGTTGTGTTTTAACAATAATTTGAATTTGCAAAAAAATAAGCATTAAGGAAGTTTTAATAATGGACGATCTCGAGAATATTGATGATCATTATTAGAAATGACCCAATACTCTCCCCCCTCTCTTTTGGACTTCTCTATGCCTAAACTCCTTGAATCGAGAACACTTGAAAGACCTACTACTTTAAGGAATATGAATGATGGAACTTCATAAGAAAAAAGAAAAAAAACATTGTCATCACAGAATAAGCAAAGTTGTAAATCCTAGTCTAGGCCAAGAACAAAGGAACAAACTTTTTGAAATTTTTTCGAATTCCTTGAATTTCAAACAAATGAGACATTCTTTCAAAAGTCTAGATTTTGGTAATTTGATGTATGTCAAGATTGTGCTAAAATCATTCATGACCTTTACAAATAACCATAAAACACTAATTGCCCAAACATCACTTCATGATTGACACCCTGGGGCACAATGATTAAACTAGACTATCCCATGTCCTAGAGAAAACCCATTTTTGTGTCGTATTTTCCTTGTCCTTTCAAAGAACTCATATTTGAAACTCAGCCTTTTAAAAATAGACCTAGACTTGCTATGTTCCTCTTTGATATGAATTCTCATGGTTAATCAAACTGGGTCATCATATGTGGAAATGATGGTTATATGGTGAAAAAGAATGGACTAACGCATGAATCATTGGGGCATGCGACAAAAAAAAAAATAGTGATATCATGCATATGAGAATTCGGATGATTTCAAAGTGCAAAATGAAATTTTGATTATCTATTCCCCCTGGGGATTGCTTTTCAATGTGAATATTCATGCTTGACATGAGAAATGACCATCTTTCATGTCCCTGTCACAAAAAGAAATTATCCATAGTCACCCCTTTTGAGCCGAAAGAATTCTTTCTTCTTTAAACCCTGATCAAGGATCACCCTCTACACTGGAGGGCAAATGCGAGTAAGGATCACTAAGAAATGAGTCCTAACTCAAAGAAAAATACAAAGCAAATGGAGCCCCGAATAAATATGGGTTCACTCTATCATAATAAAGATGCAAAAGAAAAACAAAAACAGAGAAAATGTGAAAAAAGTATGGCAAATGAAAGCCAAAAGGAAAAAGGAAACAAAATAAAAAAATAAAAAGAAAAAAGAAGAAAAGTCCAAAAGGGGAAAATGTTTCAAAGGGAATCTTCCTAAAAAAAATGATCCTTGATCTGATTATCCTTAAACACATATTTTGGTCCCATTTATCCTTTCTTTCTGAACCCCGAACCATGGCCTACATTACGTGCTTTAAAAGTCCATTTTGATCAAGCATGAATTTTTAATTTGAAGGGTTTTTCCTCAGATTTTATCCCATCTCATCGAATTATCATTTCACTAAGGAAGAATTTAGAATTCTCAAATGCATGGTAAAACAATGAAAAAGAAAAAAATTGGAGAGAATGGGACTCTAGGGCGAAAACCCAAAAATGAGCGGTCTAGAGTAAAATGGGAATTTTCGATGCCATCTATGATAGTGTCGATACCAGAAAAGAAAAGATCATCTTAAAGAAGTGGTCATCGAGGAACATCTAGGAATTCCTGAACCTCCCAAAGTGTCAACTCTCATTTGGATGATTGATTTCAAAAGCTGAAACTTTTTTTTTCTCCAAAATCAACTTTCCAGTTTAAACATCCCAGCCAATCTTGACGGTTGTCAAAATACCTTGATATGGAAACTAAAAAAATGTTGAATTTGTTTGGTTCTCAATGAATTCATGATTTATAAAACATGTTCCATTTGTGAGCTTAGAAGGGACATACATTTTTTGTTGTAAAGTTTTCCTGGAAAAACCAAAATTATGTTGTACCAAGCCTTGTCAATTCAAGTTGAAAAACCCAAATTGACACTTAGAAAAATTTCTAACAGTGATCATCAGTCTTCAAATGACCTGTACATTACACACTGTGGGGTTAAAATTTTTGACTCAGATGTTTTCATTAAATAAGCAAAATTGTTTTTTAAATACCCATTTTTGATGTTGTCATGAGAGAAGAGTTTTTCTAATCCAAAGGTGTGAAATTACTAGGGATAACCTTGACTTCCAAATATGAGAAGAAGAAATAAAACTCAGCAAGCAGATTTCTGTTGATAAGAGTTTGAAAACTATTGGGGCAAAAAGAATAGCCAAAGATTGAAAAAGGAGTTGAAAATATACTCTGATTTGAAGAGGAAAAATGAATGGGAAAGGCTAAGCCAAAGTCTAGAAAAATGATTGGGGGCATTTGCATCATTCATGAACACTCATCTCTCTATTAAACTTTGCATTTGCACCGTGTCAGTAAGCATTTGCATCATTCATGGATATTTGCATTTGCACTATTCATGAGCATCTGCATTCTACCTTTACAAGAACATCCTTCATAGATATTTGCATTCGCATCACCTCAAACAAGTGCATCATTTCTAGGATTATTGCATCTTCGTTGTAGCTACAATTACACAATTCATGAACCACTTACATGAACATGATTCGTAGAGACATTTGCATCTGCATTTAGAAGCATTTCCATCAATCCAAGACATCTGTATCATTTCAAGAAGCATTTGCATCAATCCAAGACATTTTCATTTACACCATCAAACATTTGCATCCTCTCTCAAATCCTTCAAGTTAATTTCCAAGCCATTTTAATTTCTGGTTTCACCTAGATCTTTTTCAATTTTCTAGTTTCATCTATGCCTTTTTTAATCTCTGGCTTCATCCAGATCTTTTTCAATTTCTGGTTTCATCCAGATCTTTTTCAATTTTTGGTTCCATCCAGATCACTTTCAAATTTTTGGTTTCATCCATGTCTTTTTTAATCTCTGGTTTCATCCAGATCTTTTTCAATTTCTAGTTTCATCTAGATCTTTTTCAATTTCTGGTTCCATCCAGATCACTTTCAAATTTTTGGTTTCATCCATGCCTTTTTTAATCTCTGGTTTCATCCATATCTTTTTCAATTTCTGGTTTCACCCATGCTTTTCAATTTCTAGTTTCATCCAAATCTTTTTCAAATTTCTGGTTTCACCCATGCTTTTCAATTTCTGGTTCCATCCAGATCACTTTCAAATTTCTGGTTTCATCCATGCCTTTTTTAATCTATGGTTTCATCCAGATCTTTATGTGGTTTCACCCTTGTTTTTCCAATTTCTGGTTTCATTCAGATCTTTTTCAAATTTCTGGTTTCAGCCATGTTTTTCAATTTCTGGTTTCATCCAGATATTTTTCAAATTTCTATTTCACCCATGTTTTTCAATTTCTGGTTTTATCCAGATCTTTTCTGGTTTCACCCATGTTTTTCAATTTTTGGTTTCATCTATATCTTTTTCAAAATTCTGGTTTTACCCATGCTTTTTGATTTCTGGTTTCATCCAGATCATTTTCAAATTTCTGGTTTCACCCATGCTTTTCAATGTATGGTTTCATCCAGATATTTTTTAAATTTCTGGTTTTACCCATGTCATTTCAATCCCTGGTTTCATCCAGATCTTTTTCAATTTTCGGTTTCACCCATGCCAATAAGGTTAGCACAAGACAGGATAAGACCCCGAGACCATAGTCGAGGTCTTTTCTTCTCTTGCAAATCGAACCTGTTTCTTTAAGACGGGTCGAGCCTTGATTAGTCAGGGAACTCAATTTAAGGACAATATCTTCTATTTACAGCTTTTTTTCAAAACAAAAAAAAATATAAAATGAAAATAGAAACCCTCTTTCCCTTCTCTTCACATGTGATTTCACTAACCGGACAAAATTAGTGTTTGTTTATCTTTGCCTGATTCCTGATTCTCAGCAATAGCCAAAGAGGGGCAACTCTAAACACCTAATTTTGTTCGGACCACTAAAACAGGTATTTTTTTTCCTAAATTGATTTTTCAGAATGTAAAAAGATTTTTTTCATCCTAGGTGGTACTCTGTAGACTTAGTCTAAGAAGGCGAGCATAAAAAGTCAAACTTGAAAAAGTCAACCCAAAAAGTCAACCTCAAAAAGTCAACTACTAAAAAAGTCATCAACCCCCTTTCAAAATCAAGATTTGAAGTTCAATTGAAAAATGGCGAAAGAATTTTGATAATCTGAGGTCTACATCAAAAGATATGGAGTTCGAAAGTTGAGTTACGCAGATTTAGTAGAAAGGAAACCCTAGTTTGGGAAATTTGGGGAAAAATGCTTAAACGATCAAATTGGTCGAAATTGAAGGTTCCAAATGAAAGATAAGCACTGACTACAGGTAATAGAGAAGCTATTTGAAAGAAAAATTAAAAGAAAAGTCAATTCTGAAGAAAACCGAGAATTAGGGTTCTCGATGGATTTCGGTGAAATTTGGAAGAATTACAGAAATGGTCCGATTCGGTAAGACTAAAGCCCCTAATTGATGAGGAGTGATTAAACAAGGATAGGCCAAGGCTCAGTTTGAAGAAAATCTAAAAATCGAACTTGTTTTGAGAAAACCGGGTTTCGGAGACAAAAGGGCAAAATTGGAAAATTTGGAAAAAATAGCAAATGAACTCCAAAAATTCTGAAAATTTGCAGATCTCATTCTTAAATCAGTTCAAAGAGATTGGTGAAAGAAAATCCGGATTCGGAGTTCGTTTGCAAAATGGCCAAATCCCGAGTCCCCTATGCAGAAATTCAAGAAGATAAACCTTGAAAAAATAGCAAATGAACCCCAAAAATTCTAAAAATTTACAGATCTTATTTTTAAATTATTTGGAAGAGATTGGCAAAAGAAAATCCAGATTCGGAGTTCGTTTGCAAAATGGCCAAATCCCAGGCCCAATTTGTAGTAATTCAGGCAGATAAATCCCAAAAAAATACCAATGAGTTCCAAAAATTATGAAAACTTCCAGATCATACTTTCAAATTATTTGGAAGAGATTGCTGAATAAAAATCTGGATTTGGAGCTCGTTTAAAAAATGGTAAAGTTTGGGAGCAGAAAAGGGCAATTTTGGAAGAAAAAATCCAAATAAATAGCAAATGGGCTTGGAAAATTTTGAAAATCTCCAGAATTCAATTTTTTATTATTTTGGAAGTATTGAAAAAAGAAAATTTGAATTTGGAGTCCGTTTTCTATTTATTTATGTTCGGGGGGAAAAAAGGTCATTTTACCAAAGAAACCGAAAAGGGCTTTTCTTGCCTTTTGAAAAAATGGAGATTGGGCTGGAAGATGAGGGGTTAGCCGGCCAAGGCCCAAGGGTGGGCAAATATTTTCTGATTTTTAAATCAAAAGGCCAACAATGAAGAGGAAGGTAGTTATTTTTTGATCAAGCCTTTGTAATTAAGCCACATGGACCAATGCATGAAGAGGGAGAATGTCAACATAATGGCTTAAGATTCTTGAACAGCTGTAATTGTGGATAGCTGATTACCTAATCTAAGGGTGATAATTTGACATTTTAAACATCTTGGATTAATAGCCTTTGGATTAAAATTGGTTGAAAGAAAAATGACAACATCCTAGCATCTAACAAGCCATTCGACCACTACAAGGGAAGGCTCTCTCTCTTTCATTTTGAGCTATTCACTCTTGTTTGGCTGATTTTCTCTCCATTGTTGAAAGGCAAAAAAGAAAAGTTTAGAAAAGAAAAGAAAGTTAGAAGAGAAAAAGCTTGCAATATAACTTCTAGAGGTTGCTTTAAGCACCATACTCTTGCACTTTCTTTGATTTTATATTCTTGATTTGCTGTTTTGATTGCTATTTTGGTGAGTTTCTTTTGATTTTTCTTTTGAAAATAAGTGTTTTTAATATTCTTCTTCAAGTTCTTCTTTATACTTTCTTGGAAAAAGCTTTCAGAATTTTCTTTTTCATGACTTGAGGTGTGGCCGAATGGCTTGTTTTGTTTTCTAGTGTAGTTGCTGTTTTGTTTTTTATTTCATGTTATTAGTGATATTTAACAAGTTTTGATGCTTTAAATCTTCTTCAAATACATAAACATGAAGCTTGTTTGGATTTAGTTGCTTGCTTGTTTTCATTTTTGAGTCTATTATCCTGTTATCATGTTTATTTTACTTGTCTTGCATTTTTGATTTTCTGTTTTCCAAATGTTTAAGTTTGTTTATGTTTTACATTTTGTTAATCCATGTGTTTGTGAAAATGCCTATTGACTTTCATGCCTTTACTTTATATTTGAATGATTTGAGTATTACTCTTTAATCTTGCATGATTAGTATATCATGTGTTTGTGAAAAGGCTATGCTCATTTTAAAGTATGGGTCCATTCGGCTACCCTTCTCTTTTAAGCTTTGTAGGTGCAGTTTTGTCATGCTAGTTGATAGGTTTGCATTTTCATGATATTTGGTTGTGTATTTTGTTTAAGCATGCCATATGTTTGTGTTATTGCCATGCATTCTTTAGATTTAGGTTTGGTTTGCTTTGCTATGCATACTCATGCATTTTAGACCTCGGTTGCATTAAATGCCATGCAAGTTTATTTAGGTCTAGGTCATTTTATTGATGCCATGCATTTTTCATGTCGTTTAGGTTTTAAATCATGCATCATTTTTGTTGTATTTTCATGCATTTCATGTCAGTGCCACATGATTTATGACTTAGACCAATCAATGGTTCAAAGTCATGCTCATTTTGAGCATACTTGTGGAAAATTAAAGAGTTGTCAAATTGATATTCTACCTTTGCGATTTTTTTTACTTAGCCAATTTTTGCATAACTTTTCAAAAGTGTTATCTACTGTTTGTGAGTCCTTAGGAGAGTCTCTAACATTTTTAATTTTATTTTTAAATGATTTTATCAAAGACAAAAAAATGTGTTTTGGCAAAATAGTTTTTTCACCTAGTACTCGTACTTTTTCGATTTTTCTGGGCAGTCATCTTTAATCAAAAAATTAGGCCAAATTTTTTCGTGTAGTTTTACATGTCTTGGGTCTTTAGTATTTTTTTTTTGATTTTTTTTTTAATTTTTAAAAATAGGGTCAAAAATCGTGCTTTAAAACTGGACAGTAGAGGCAGAATTGAAGTTGAAGGAAAATCATTTTTCTGTTTTGGTTAAGTTACTTAGATGGGGCTAATTAGGAAGTTTAGCTACTGACTTAGGGTAGTTTCTAAGCCTTTTTAAACTCTAAAAATGATTTTTGGGTTAAGGGTGGTCAAGTCCGAGATTTTAAACTTAAAAAATTAGAGTCATTTGAAAAGGGTTTAGCTAAGTTTTTATTTTTAATCTAAGCTTTTCAAAATTTTTTTCAAACAATCACAAAGTATTTTGGTTTTAGAATATGTAATTTGATATATTTTCCTAAGGTAGCCGGATATCTTTTTAGATATACGAATTTTCTTAATTAAAGGAAAAAATACATTCTCATGCATTGCATTTTCCATATTCATGCATACTATATAATATATGATTTTTGCTATGTTAATTTTCTTGATAGTATTATTATCTTTGATTTAAATTTTTGATATTATATTAATTGTTATATGGTTTTGAATATTTCATGATATCTTATGCTTTTTATTTAGTTTTTTTTTTTTTCACATTGTTTAGCATATACTACGTTCATGCATTATTATTTTTATTTTTATTTTCATGCATATTATATGATAGTATTACTTTATGTTTCATGTCATTGAGATTATAAATCATATCACTTCATTTAGAAAATCATGTCATTTAAATCATATCATTTCATTTAGAATATCATGTTATTTAAGTTGTTTCATTTCATTTAGAACATATCATGTTACTTAAGATATTTCATTTCATATAGAATATATTATGTCACTTAAGATATTACATTTCATTTAGGATATTTCATTTCACTTATAATATACCATGATACTTAGGATATTTTATTTCATCTAGAATATACTATGCCATTTAAATTATATCATATCATTTAGGTTGTATTATATTATATAGACTTTGCTATGTCATTTTATTTATGTCACACATGTTCATATTCATTTTTTTTTAAATGTTTTGAAAAAGATAATGATTTACAATAAAACAAAGATATTCTCGAGTTAAAATAATTCATGAGTTCTCTGTCGGGTTTGCTTGGGAGAATATCATCAATTATCATTAATAACGGAATATCTTCTTTAAAACGAGAATGATTTGGAAAAATTTTCAAATAAATAAATTTTTTTTTTTAATTTGCCACGTTTGTTGGGAAATATAGGAAAATTTTGAATTAATAAATTCTGGATTATTTTCAAATAAAAATGGAATTATTTTTCTTTAAATTGGGAATTAACTTTAAATACTAAATTTAAAATCGACTTTTTTACCGAGACTTGAGATAACACACGATTAGTAAAGTACCGTTTTATACGGGCGTTATGGGGGTCCTAATCCTTCCCCACACGTAACTGAGTCCCGAACGCACTTCTTTGATTTCTCTGGTTTAAAATGCAGACTTGAAATTGGTTTTAAAAATGTTTTAATCAATTTTAAAATGTTCTATAAAACCGGTTTTAATAGGTGGCCGATCACACCTAGCTAAAAAAGATTGGTGGTGACTCCATATCTTTTTCAAGGTCATTTTCAAAACCTTCATTTTTCAAGAGGAATTAAGTCGACTTTTCCTTGTTTTTTTTTAATGTCACACTTAACGAATATAAAGTCTTGCAATGAGACTTGTTATTTTTTAGGTTGCGACAAACTCGTCCATGAAGGAAAACACGGAATTCTTGGCGGTATTATCTACTAGAGTATCAATGTGAGGCAACAAGAAATTATCTTTAGGGCTTGCCCTATTCAGATCTATGTAATCGAAACACATCCGTATTTTGCCATCTTTCTTTGGAACTGGGACAATATTTGCTAACCCACTCCAGGTATTTTGCCACTTCTAAGAATCCGGCATCGAATTGCTTTTTCACTTCCTCTTTTACTTTTAACAGCATTTCGGGCCTCATTCTTCTCAATTTTTGCTGAATTGGCTTGCAATATGGTTTCAATGGGAGTTTGTGAATCACGATATCAGGATCCAACCTAGGCATGTCTTGGTACGACCATGCAAACACATCCGCGTATTCCTAGAGTAGAATTATCAAATCTTGCTTTATCGACGGTGAAATGGCAGTCTCAATCTTGACTTCTTTTATTTCTTCCCCATTCCCCAAATTTATCACTTCCAACTGCTCTTTATGAGGCAATACTTATTTTTCCTTTTTTTCTATTATTCTCAACAAATCCGGAGGCAAATCACAATCCTCGACATCTTCGTTAGCGTCGAAATCACCTGTGCAAATGGGTTTTTCAAAATCAATTTTAGAATTATTGACAAGACAGTCCTCATATTTCGTATCTAGGCACCTATAAATAGATGGGGAAGAAACAATATAGGAAGGCATATAGGCCATAATAATGAAAGAATGTGGACACATCAATATGAAGAAAATGCATCGTGGTTGTCATTTATTGAATGAAAAGTCTTAAAAATAAGCCCATACAAAAGGATTCTTAATGCTTTTGGGCAGAGGCAATTAAGATTGATTTAGAGCATTACACTGGAGTAGACCTAAAAACTGTAGGAAGTTCAGTCACACTCCAATTTGTCAACTCATAACCCGAGGGGCACGAGCGCACCTTCCAACCAGTGCTTTCATTCCCCAGCTCATCTATTTCGATCATGCTGATCATCAGTTCCTGTGGCTGTTTATCTTCAACATGACCATCACATCCTCGAAATTCTTATCACCAACTTCGAAACCTGCTGAGCAGAAAATGTGAAGGATTGAAGGGAAAGTCATGGGCTTCCAGTCCATATCCACATCTGCAAGTCGGGCCATCCTCCTTTGTCTGTTCTTCTCAACTTGTTTTCTTTTCTCATGGGCTTTAAGGAGGTACCCAAGACCGAATCGATCTTTCTTTTCGGCCACTTCTATCGTTCTGGCCATTCCATGGAGGTATTTTCCTAATCCTTTTCCTGCACGGCAGCCTTTTCCTATTGTCATCTTTACCCCTAACCTGGTACTCTTGGATAGCCTCGACTTTGGAATTTTATATCCTTCGGTGATGGACATAGCATTGACGAATTCCAGCAACCTAAACGAGCACTCTACGGCATCCTCATTCACTTCTATATAAGGGGAACCGGTGGATGCAGAAGCTATAATATCTTCTTTTCCTGACACACTGACTAGGTGTCATTCCATCACAAATTTGAGCTTTTGATTGAGAGATGATGGCACAACCCCGGCAGAGTGAATCCATGGCCTGCCCAGCAAACAATTGCAAGATGGGGTGATGTCCATCACTTGGAAATTAACCTCATAGGTATAGGGACCTATCTGAAGCGGGATTTCAAAGCTTCCCATCACCTCCCGACGAGTGCCATCAAAGACTCTGACAACAGTATGACTTGGCAGCATGTAGGTCATATCAACTGGTAGTTTTGACAAGGTTTCCAATGGCATCACATTCAAAGAATATCCGTTGTCGAGGAGTACTCGCGACAAAATGTGCCCCTTACAGGTAGTGGTTATATGAAGAGCCTTGGTGGATCCTATTCCATTTGGCGGTATCTCATCGTAACTGAAAGAGATATAATCATCTACTGTGATGTTCCCCACCAATCGGTCTAACTTCTCCATCGATATGTTGTTAGCCACGTAAGCCTGGTTCAAAATTCTTAGTAGAGTATTTTGATATGGCTCTGAGTTTAATAATAGTGAAAGAACTGAGATCCTAACCCGGTTCGCGGTGCAATTGTTGTACTACACTGTATTCACTGTGTTTGATAAACTTTAAGAATTCGTAAGCTTTCTTCTCATTCACCGGCTCTTTTACTTTATTAACTGGGGATGAATCCTTATCCACTTCCCTATATTGTTCTACCTCCATAGGGTCTAGTTCCACTGTCCTTTTCTCTTTATTAGGTCCTCCTGTCTTTCTCATTTGATTATGCTTAACCATTCCCGGGATATAACATCTACCGCCTCGGGTTAGATGCCCCACTCTGGTTATATCCATGGCAGCTGTCTGATGGTTCGAGGATCTCGGTATTGTCATACTACATTCATAGTTCCATGGAATTGTCTCGTCTCATTTGTAAGGAAAAAGGTGACGACAATTCTATGATCAATTTCGAAACGGGTCCCTCGACTACTGGAATAGCCTTTACCTTTGGCTCATCATAATATATGATTAGAGGTCTATCCACCCCATAAACGGTTTTGTTCATACTGACTTCAAGATCCTTTATCTTTTCAGAAAATTAGGCCTCGCCCATATCCATCATCCTTTGAATCTTTGCCAAAACCTTTTCGCAGTCCTGAATGGCATGCCCCATAGACATGATATTGGCAAAAATCCTCTGACTGGCTGGCTATTTTCCTTACATCCGATTTCGACTGAATTAAGCCTGCCTTGACCATCTCCATCCAGACTTTGATCATTAGCGTTTTTACCTTCCTGACATCCTTTTTCACCCTTTCGACCTCTCCCGACATTATCGCGTTAACCTTGGCCTCCGTCTGATTAGGCAACGGGTTACTCGCGACATTAGGCCCATTTTTTGGTCCGAATTTCAAAATTCCTGCATCAATAAGGCTCTGGACCTTGCGCTTGAAAGCAGTGCAGTTCTCGGTTGAGTGTCCTTGAATCCCCGCATGGTATGCGCAATGAGCGTTGGAATCGTACCACTTGGGATAAAGAGGTTTTAAAGGTTGGAGATAGGCAGGTGCAACAAGTTGCCCCAATAGAAGCTTCGGGTATAACTCACTATAAGTAGTAGGGATAGGGTCATATTGAGGCTTTGGATTATTCTTCACTGGCCTTTGATCATTTCAGGTGATGTTTTGAGTGTTTGGTGTAGTGTTTGGCGGAATGGCTATTTGAGGAGATATGCCAGTCGGATATGGTAGTTGTGGTATGGCTGTATAGGGAAAAGGGTTTTGAGTGAGGTTGTTTATAGCTGGGTAGTATGGATTATAGGTTTGTTAAGGTGTATAGGGTGCTGGAGGTGCAAAACGTCGGTTATTGAAACTGACTGCGTGAGCTTCCCCTTTCTTTTTCTTGGCAGAGTTGTTTTCTTGTGGGTGACTTGTTCCCCACTTTTCATTTTTCTGCTCTTGATAGCGGTTTCAATCATCTCTCCAGATATGACCATATCTACAAAAAATTTAGTGGCATTACCCACCAACTTTTCATAGTATGGCGCATTCAGAGTATTGATAAAGAGAACCTTAGTTTCTATATCGATCAAGGGTGGCTGCACCTGGGTAGCCATCTCTCTCCATTTCTGCTCATACTGTTTGAAGCTTTCAGTAGCTTTCTTTTCCATGTTTTGTAGGGATAGTCTGTCAGGTACCATGTCAGACACGTGCTTATAGTGTTCCAGAAAGGCCCTACCCAAGTCCGTCCAGGAACGGATCTTGCTTCGTGTGAGCTGATTGTACCATCGAGTTGCAGACCTAGTAAGGCTGTCTTGGAAATAGTGGATAAGCAATTTCTCATCACTATCATGTCCGGTCATCTTCTGGCAATACATTGTCAAATGTGCGAAAGAAATGGTGGTCCTGTTGTACTTCTCAAAATCTGGCATTTTGAACTTGGGTGGGATCAATAAACCGGAGACTAAACTCATTTCTTTAGCATCGAGGCTTCCAAACAACTCAGCCCCTTCCACGGCCCGTAGCCTTTCCTCCAATAGTTGATACTTCTTTTGTGATTCAGTCGTTTCAACCCTTTTCAGCTCTGCCATTTTCATCTTTTCTTGCTCGGCAAGATCATTAAGATCTGGGACCTCGATAGGATTTGCCGGGATTGCCCCAAGATTCACCCCAATTAGCATTTGTTTTTGTGCCCCTGTGTTGGGTTGAACATACACGAAAGGCATTGCAGCTACTGGTGGTGGAGTTTCTGTATTTTATGAGGATTGGCCATTTGTCAGTACGGCTTCTTGCTAACGCTCTTTGCCCTCTTGATTTCCTGATTCTATTCCTAGGGTTGAATTTTCTGTGTGTCCCTTTCCCTTAAATGCGGCGGACACCAGTTCCATCAACTTATTCATCTGATCTCTCGATTCGGCCTAAGATTTGGCCAATTGCTCCCTTAACTCATCCTGTGCTTTTTCCATTCTCTCTATCCGGGCAGTCTGTTTATTTTTCATGATCCTGACTTGTGATCAAGTATTATACTGATATGGAGTGCTTCTCTCTGGGAGTTTCGATGGATGCCAAATTTCTAGACCTTGGTGTAAATACCACGGATTAGAATTTCATGGCACATTATGTTGGTGTAAGCCCTACAAGCCAATCTAGTTAGGCTTGTAAAACACTATTTATAGATTCATGTATTGCATATTATAGTTTATTAATTATAATTGAGGTATTTCTTTATCCATAAGTACTGTTATAATTGTTATAAATGACTTGTGAAGATAAAGCCCATGAAACACAAAGGCATTGCAAAGGAATTGTAAGGAGTTACAGTTATGAGGATCTTTATACATCAATGCCGTGTTTCTAAAACTGTTCCTGGTCATTGTATTGTCAAGACAGGGCATAGACAATGCTCAAAGACTAGCATAGGTTAAGCCTTCATGCACTTGATGCATGCAACTGATCTCATAGGTTGAAAGTATAGAGATACTTAGGGATAACATATGGGTGCTTGTTAGTTGAACAAGTTCACTGAACATGACCCGCTATGAGAGTTCCATTTGGTATTTCACTCAAGTGTCTATGCAAAATACTCTCATGTGTCAATAGTGTAAGTAATCTTTTGACTTGTGGCACCAGGTCATCTTACATGTGAACTTTCATACTTAGATTTCATCACGAACGGGTCCCAATCACGAGGATGCTTATAGTAGGGTGTTATTGGGTATGACATGAAGCATACAAAGATGAATGAGTGGTCCAGAGAGGATTCATCACCCCAAGTTAATAAGGGGACATATCTCACATGTATCTGGCTTATATTAACTTATTGAAGTCCTTGGCCAAGGCAATACTTAAGGAGTTAATATTAAAGTTGCAGATCTAATTTGGAATTGGTTAAGAGTAGACACTAAACCATGCTCTTTCCTATCCCGGGATATTTGATGAAGGGATCGAATTACACAGACATATTGTACACGAAAGGCTAGTCGAAGCTTGATGACTTTCTTGGCATTTAGGTGGTCGTGATGCATTGCTAGATGCTGCTCATGATCTAAAAATATAAATAGGAAATTATTAATTGAATTAATTATATTTATTGCCAACATGTTAAGGGCCTAATGGGTTACACACAAACGGTGATTAATGAAATTAAAATGAGATTGGGCCAGATTAAATATTCATTAAGTGTTGTGGGCTTAGCATGAATATTCAATAATATGTATAAGGGCTTTAGTGCAGTTAGTCCAATAGTTGGCATACATTAAACCTACTTATATATATAGATATATGCTTATGTTGTTGCCGCCTCCCCGTAAGGATTTTACTTGAATTGGCTCCTCTCACTAATACTGGTGAGGTTCGGCCGAATAGCAAAGGTGAAGGAGGAATACGATTCTTCTTGTTACTTTTGGTTAACTAAGGTAAAGGAGGAAGGTTTCTCACAACCTAGACTACTAGCATCGTCTTGGCAAAACAAAACCTCAATCTTGCGAAGGTTTTTAGATCACCTGTGTGGATTACTGTTAGAGGTCGGACAATTGGACGGCTTTGGTTTTCGACAAGCGAGCTTTGTGTACTAGAGTAAGAACATCAAGAATCTATCTTAAGGATTCGGTAATCTTCAAGATAGAGGTATGAGATTTTGATTGTTATCTGTTCTTGACAGCCTGATCATTTTGAATTCATAGGCAGATTCTTGGAGGGATTCGGTATTCTCTATGTTTTATTTTATTCCATTACGTTGTATGTTTAACTTAAAGATTAAATTATACATTATCTCTGTTTGAGCATGAGCCGAATCCCAACAGTGGTATCAGAGCCTCGCTTATGTATTCCTATATGATCTATGTTTTGATTGTTACCTTTAACAAAATTGTTTTGTTCTTTGAGTTATTTTGATCCGATTGTCACTAACCAAAATTGTGAGAATTTGAACTTGTAGTGTTTCGGTGAAGGAAACAGGTTATCATAGTGAATTCTTGTTTATTAATTGGTTTAAAATTGTTTTAAACTGATTAATGCAACTGGAGAAAGATTGGCAGCAATTGAGAACTATTTTGCCTGCTTTGCGCAGATTTGGTGATTTTAGTGAGAAATACTTGTAGATTTTTCTTGGCTGATTTTTAATGCATGGTTTAATGATTTTTAGGATTTAAAATTGCTTAGAATTGTTCTTGGCAAGCCTGAAAAATCATAAAACTGATTTAGCATCGAAAAGTTAGAAGCTATGAAAAGCGGATAGACAGCCTGTAGGGAGATAGAGGGGCGGCGGCTACATCAAGTAACCAATGCCTGTGCCTCCCTTGCTAGGGTTTTTCGCTTCTATCAGATTCTCATAGCTTATGGATTTGAGCAATATTAAGTTACTAATGTTGTGTGTCCTAGTTGAGATACAACACTAAAAATTAGTAACCATGGTAATATTGTTAAATTAATTAAATTACCAAAATAAGAATTTACATGAATATTCAATTAAATTATTTAAATGGATAATAATTTAATTAAAGGAAATAACCTTAATTGGATTAGGATTTATTCTAATGAGATTAGAATAAATGTTTGTTATTTTCTTTGAATTAAATTATGGATCAAATATAATCATTGAATGGTAACTACAGATTAAAGCATGACTTATATGTTCATAAATTGTTTGTGAATGTATGGGATGATTATGGACTTAGACCCACTATGATTGTGGATGGTTGAATTTAATTTTATGGTTTTTATTAAATTAAATAGGGACTGTGTGCCCTGCCTTATCTCTCATTTTTTGGAGTTGTAAAAATTCTTTCCTCACCTAACTCCCTCAAATGTAACTTGAGGTTTTTTTATTACAATGTAATTAGTTACATTAAAGTGTAAAATTAGGATTAGCTAGGAATAATTTTTGTAACTTGAAGATGAAGATAGGCGCCATGAAGATAAGGAGATTACTAGAAAGCTTTGAAGACTATGTATGTAATCGCCTAGGAATTTGACCAACTAATTTCCTTTGATGGCTTAAGGAAATTAGATTAGAAAAGTCCAAAATCATCCAAGTAGAAAGCATGTTATAGATTTATTTTATGCGATATTATAAATGCTATGAATGTTTGATATGATGAGACTTATAAAGAACAAGGAAATCACTCTTTACAATATTGAGTCACATGTTTCGCATGATAAAGTTGCCTTCCATCATAATAACAAGATAACCAGAGTTCTTCCAGTAGGAGGCTTGTTGAGTCACTCAATTTCAAACTACTGTACGAATATGTTTGAGTTATGAAGTTGGGTCTTACTCAACTAATGCCATGTTGTCCGGATGCTTCAAAACTTGACCGCATAGTTTAGAGGCAAAGTTAGACGAAGTACATATGATGTGCTTAGACAAAGAGTTGTCACCTAACTGATCTGGGAATTGCATAGAGATGCAATTGATAAGCTATCTTATCTACCCAACTAGGCTTGTTGTAATTTTTTTGAGTCACTCAAGGTTGCAACATGTTGAAAGGGATCCCAACCCACTAGAAATACCTTGATGAGATTTTTGAATAATAGTGAGGGATATTATCTCGAAAAATTAGTGGGAGAACCAATAAGAGATTTAATACCTCATCTTGAATTGGTATAAATTAATGAATATAACTGATATATACTTTTTCCATATTAGTTTGTTGAAAATGGTTAATACTTTAATATCTGCATTGCGTGGCATTATGAATACCATTAGTCCAAATTGTTTGGATTGGTACAAAAGATTGAGAAGGGTTCTCAATGAAAGGAAGGTTGCTCACTTGACAAGTCAAGAAGAACTTATAGAAGTTTCTGGGTTGACTGTGTTTGTGATTGAACTAAATCTTTCTACTGTTAAATCCAATTCCTGGATAATTGATTCAATGCGGTTCACATCTATGTAATGACATAAGGTTGTTGAAAGGAAGTAGAAAGTTAAGCAAAGATGAAATAGTTCTAAGAGTAGGCAATGGTGCAAAAGTTGCAGAATTGGACGTTGGAACTTGTACTTTATCTTTGCCGTCTGGCATGAAATTGGAACTAAAAGATTGTTACTTTGTTCCAGTATTCTCTAGAAACATCATTTCAGTTTCATACCTCACTGTTAATGATGGTTTTGAGATAAGAATGAAGGGCAATAGTTTCTCCATCATTATTAAAGACATTCACGATGGATCGGCAACATTACATAATGGATTATATGTTTTGGATCCAGAGATGCATGTGTTCAATATAAATGTCAAGAAAGCAAGAAAGGATGATCCAAGTAAGACTTACATCTGGCACTGTAGACTTGGTCATATCAATGAGACAAGGATTTCCAAATTCCATAAACATGGTTATTTGGAACCCTTTGATTATGAATCATATGGGACTTGTGAATGTTGTCTCCTTGGTAAGATGACCAAGACTCCATTTTAATGAGCGTCCGAAATTAATCTGCCTCCCGTCGTGAGGACAATTGGCCTATTCGTTAAGGGAGTATGGCATTGAAAGAGATAGAGGAAAAGATGACTTAATTCCTCTAAATTAGAAGTAGAGGGTGTCGCAATCGATCCCTTCACGGGATCCTGTCGGGTGACGTTGGTTCAATTGAATTTACTAATTTAATACGTGTGGGGAAAAATAGAGGAAAAGACGACTTAATTCCTCTAAATCAAAGGGTTGAGGGTATGAAAATAACCTCAAAAAAGAAATGGAGTCGCCACCAATCTTTTTTGGCTAGATGTGATCGGCCACCTATTAAAACCGGTTTTTGAAAAACATTTTAAAATTAATTAAAACATTTAAAAACCAATTTTGAAGTCTGCGTTTTGAACCAGAGAAAACAAGTGCGGGTGCGGGAGTCGGTTACGTGTAGGGAAGGATTAGCACCTCACAACACCCGTATAAAATGGTACCTTATTAATCATGTGTTATCTCGAGTCTCAGTGAAAAGTTGGTTTTAGATTTAGTATTTGAAAATAATTCCCATTTTAAAAACAATCCTACTTTTGTTCGAGAATGATCCGGAATTTGTTATTGCAAATATTTTCTATATTCCCCGGCAAACCAGTAAAATATAGTTTTTCCATTGTTTTTGGAAATCTCAGCACCATCCTCTTTTAAAAGGGTATTCCTTCGTTAATATAGTTGATGAAGACTCCCACGGCAACCCGGATGAGAATTAATGAATTATAATAACTTGGGGATATTGCCTTATTTTATTAAAAAGTATCAATTTTCAAAAAGTTGACTAATCGTGAATGTATAAATTAAAACATGAGTGTATAACATGCATAATTAACATGGCATGGCAAGCAATCTATTGTGACATGAAAAAATTTAAATGACATAGCCAAAAGAATAAATGGCATGGAATATGGATCAAAGACATGGCATATGAACGATATGGCGCATGAGTGAGTGACATGGCATAAACTAAATGACATGACATATGAATGAATGATATGGCATGTGAATGGCGTAGGTGTATGCATGAATGACATGGCATGTGAATAGATGACATGGAAAATTCTTAATGACATGACATGTGAATGAATGCCATGGCACATGTGAATGGATGACATGGCATATGAAAGACGTGGCATATGAAAGACATGGCCTAATCTAGATGACATGGCATATAATGATATGGCACATGTTAATGGATGACATGACATGTAAATGACATGGCATGTGAATAAATGATATGGCATGCATATGAATGACATGGCATGTGAATGAACAATATGATATATATGAATGGATGACCTGGCACATGCTTGATGACATGACATTGACATGGCATATGCATGAATGACATGGCATGTGAATGGATGACATGACATGTGAATGAATGACATGGCATAATCTAGATGACATGGCATGTGAATGGATGACATGGCATATGAATGACATGGCGTATGCATGAATGACATGGCATGGCATAAATTAAATGACATGACATATGGATGAATGACATGACATGTGAATGGATGACATGGCATAAAGGAATGGCATGGCGTATGCATGAATGACATGGCATAAATTAAATGACATGACATATGGATGAATGACATGCCATGTTAATGGATGACATGGCATGTGAATGAATGGCATGGCATATGAATTGATGACATGGCATATGGATGACATGGCACATGAATGAATGACATGGCATGCTAGACATGGCAAAATCTAATTATGGCAACATGAATATAAAATGACATCAACATGGAATATTTATCGACATATAGTTTTCATGTGAGGAATCATACAAATAGCATATATCGGGAAATATTACCACACTATCTGGCAAACCCGGTAAAGCTCGAAAAATATTTCTTTCTTATGACATTTATATGATTCCGAATAAAACAAAATCCAATGTCTTTCAATTTCCTAAGCATGTGCATTGAATAATTTCCTAACCTTCCCGGCAACCCGGCAAAGATTAGGAACTAATTCTCGCCAAATGTGTAGGAAACCGAAACACACGTTTTATGTCAAATTAAAATTTAAAAACACTTTAAAAATGCAATGCATGAAGATTTATTTCTTCCTAGAAGTAAGGACATCCGTACCTAAAGGTATCCGACTACCTTCGGAAGACAATTAAATCGGATTTTCAAAATCGAAAGACTTTGGGCTCAGATTTAAAAAAAAATTGGAATTTTTGGATGAAAATGGCCTCATGGCCGAACCCCCTTTTGAAAGGCTCTATTTTCCTAGTTTTGAAACCCGGGTTGACTTCCCTTGACCCGACTTTATAAAATCAAATTTTATGATTGAAATGATATGGAAATTAACCTAAGATAGTAACCAATGTCCCAAATCAACCCTCTCTTTGTATCCTAACAAAAACAGAAAATTACTATTTCTTAAAAAACAATTCTGACTCCCACTGGCAGTTTTGAAAATCTATTTTTTTGCCATTCTATAAACTTTTAGAAAAATCTGTAAAAATTAGGGTAGACCTTGAACATGTCGACCTCCATGGAAAAAAATCATCTTAATTTTTGGAGCAAGGATATTATGACCAAATTTTACCAAAATCAAGATAGTGAGTTAAAAACTGCTTTGTCAAAATCTATTTTTTCAACCATGATAAAAAAAACTAAAAATCATGAAAAACATATCATGGCATCCCCTAAATGACTACTGCATGTGGTAAAAAAATCAATTTATTTTGACCATGGATGAGTAGTGAAGAAAAATCCCAAAGTCAGAATACCCAATCTAAAATATTTATCTCTCAACTAGTAGAGGCAAGGGATTTTTGGCTTGAGATCATTGGTTGATCTTGGCCAAAATCCTAGTTGAAATGTCAAGAAATGCATGATTTTACAGCCCACAATCATATGACAATAGACGAATCATGAATGGAAAATATGAACACAACCAACCAAACAAGAAATATCAAGCAAGAACAAGCACAAAATCATCTAGGGTGATTCGGTTAATGCAAAGAAACATGTAAAAATTTGGACAACTTAGTTATTTGATAAAGAATGAAGAAAAAAGGATAGAAAACCTTTAAAATTTATTTTTGAAAACCTTTTTATTCATCAAAAAGTTAACCAATCACATGAACAAAAAGAGAAGAAAAAGAATTACAAAATCAAAGAAAAACATTAAAGAAGAAGAAGGGAAGAGTTAGCTACCTAGTTTTTGCTTTCCAAATCAAAGTTGCCAAATTCCTCTCATCTCCTCTCTTTTATTTTCTTCTTTCTTCTTAATTTTCTCTCAAGAGTGAAATGCCTTAAAGAAAAAATGAATCCCCCCCATTTGAGAGTATTGGCTGGCTGCCCCTTTTAGATTGTAAGAGTTGCTTCTTTTTTAAGCTTTGTCTCCTATCTCTACAAAATATCTTGGCCACTTGTCAAGATCATATGGCCTCCTATTAATATTATCCTCCTAGGTGGCATTTTTAATACTACTTGGCACCATCTCCTTGCCTTCACATGCTCCTCACATGGCCTTCACATGGCTTTGCAAATTGGAGCCTTCCTATTGGCTTAAAATGCCATGTAGTCAAAGTAATGGAGAATCTTGTCCTTGTAAAAATGTCATCTTGCTATCCATCCTTGGCCATTTGATCCATGATGATCACATTCCCTCTTTAAATCAGCTGCTGGCAGAAAATGGCCTGGAAATTTCCAAGCATTCATCTTTTTTTTTATTTGCAAAATAACCCCTTTAAGGTTTCTTCAATAAAATTGTATTTTGGCCCCCAAACTTATTTTAATTGCAAATGGACCCCAATTCCAAAATTTTATTTCCCAATTCATCCCATCCAATATAAAACTTAGTTCTGGAGGTTTTCATATTTTTTCGAGTTCGGATTCTATTTTTCTCGAAATTTTCTCTAAAGTTTCAATTAGTGCCTCCCAAAACTTTGTCTTTTTTCAAATGAGCTCCGATTTTGGATTTTTCTTCTCCAATACCTTTCTAAAATATAAAACTCAGATCTAAAAGTTTTCATATTTTTTGAGTTCGTTTCCTATTTTTCCTGGAATTTTCTCTTGGAATTTCGGGTTAATGCACCCGATCTTTGCCTTTTTTTCATTTGAACTCTGATTCTGAATTTTTCTTCTCCAGTACCTTCCAAAAAATATAAAACTTAGATCTGGAAGTTTTCATATTTTTCCAAGCTCGTTTCCTATTTTTCCCGAAATTTTCTTTTAGAATTTCGGGTTAGTGCACCTGAACTTTGCCTTTTTTTCATTTGAGCTCCGATTTCGGATTTTTCTTTTCCAGTACCTTCCATCTAGTATAAAACTCAGATATGGAGGTTTTCATAATTTTCTGAGCTTGAATTCTATTTTTCTCAGATTTTCCAAGATTGCCCTTTAACCTCCGAAACCTCGGTTTTACTAAAAATGGGTCCGATTTTTGGATTTTCTTTTTCCACTGCCTTTTTTATATATTGAATTGGAGTTGGTCCGAAAATGCACAATTTTTATGGATTCCCATCCGATTTTGTTTTCCCCTTTTCAACACTAGGAATTTTCTCGTTCTTACGTTTTTCCTTTAACCGGCTCTTCCTTGGGATCCATTTCAAACTGGGACTTGGGATATTTTTGTTTATTTGTCCCTTATCAACTGGCGGCTTCAAATTCACCGAAATGGGCCATCTTTGTAGTTTTCCCCAAATTTGTGAATTTTCTCGTTTATTGATTAAATCCTTATTTTCCTTTTTTCTTGAAATCAATTCTTCCTTCAACTCCACTTCAAACTTGGACCTCCCAATATCCGCAGTTACTTATCTTATTCTATTTGGGAACTCCAATTTCTTCTAATTCGACCGTTTTCGCACTTTCCCCAAATTTGCAAAATTAGGTATTCCCCTACACTGAATTTTTGCAACCAGTCTTTCAAACTCTATATCTTTCGTTGTGGACCTCCTATTATCAAAATTCCTTCACCATTGTTGAATTCAACTTCGAATCTTGATTTTGATTGAGGATTGACTTTTTCTATGGTTGACTTCTTGGGGTTGACTTTTTTTGAGTTGACTTTTTGTGTTGACCCCCGAAATGAAGTCTTGGAGACCCATTTGTGGAATGGTGGAAGTCTCTCTGCGTTCCGGGAAGTTGAAAGGAGAATTTGCCTAGTTTAGGGGACCTGAACAAAAATTAGGTGTCTACAGCTGCCCCTCTTTGACATTGCTGAGAATCGAAAATCAGGAAAAGATAAAATAGACAATAATTTTGTCCGGTTAGTGAAATCACATGTGCAGGATAAGAGAGGGGAATTTTCACATTTTTCTTTTTTTATTTATTCATTTATTCATTATTTATTTATTTTTATTATTATTTTTTTCATTTTTTTATTTTTGTAAACTGTAATTTTTTTATTATTATTTTTTTAAATTGAGTTCCCTCACTAATCAAGGCTTGACCAGTCTTAAGGAAACGAATTCGATTTGCAAGAGAAGACAATACATCGACGGAAGTCCTAGGGCCTTATCTTATATTGGTGTGATTTTGTTTAAAAACAGTAAGATTTGTCCTTAAATTGAGTTCCCTGACTAATTAAGGCTCGACCCATCTTAAAGAAACGAGTTCGATTTGCAAGCGAAGACAATACCTCGACAGAAGTCCTGAGGCCTTATCTTTTCTTGGTGTGAAATCATATGAATGACATATGTCGGGATATTTCACTGAACTCCCCGGCAACCCGGCAAAGCTTTAGAAAAATATCTTTTCACATGACATGTATATAATTTTGGGGTGAAATCATATTTTTCGAAAAGAATTTGTCCTTAAATTAGGTTCCTGACTAATCAAGGTCGACCCGTCTTAAGGATACGAGTTCGATTTGCAAGAGAAGAAAATACCTCGACGTAAATCCCGGGGCCTTATCTTAACTTGGTGTGAAATTATATAAATGACATGTGCCAGGATATGAACTCTCCGGCAGACCCAACAGAGCTTACATACATCTTTTTACATGACATGTATACAATTTTGGGATAAAATCATACTTTTCGAAAAAAAATTTGTCCTTAAATTAAGTTCCCTGATTAATCAAGGCTCGACCTGTCTTAAGGAAACGAGTTCGATTTGAAAGAGAAAAAAATACCTCGACGAAAATCCTGGGTCCTTATCTTAACTTGGTGTGAAATTATATAAATGACATATGTCAAGATATCAAACTCCCCGACAACCCGACAGAGCTTTTGAAAATATTTTTTCACATGACATGTATGTAATTTGGGGCGAAATTATATAAACGGCATGTTGTAGGATATCGAACTCCCCGACAACCCGGCAGTGCTTTTAAAATATCTTTTTACATGACATGTATGTAATTTGGATGAAATTATATTTGGATGTCTTGTCGAGAAGCTTCGGCTATCACCACCAAAGACTTGTTAATCTTTAAAATAGTTGGATATTGGTTCTTGAAAACGTGTTGAAAATTATACCCGAAATCTTTGAGAGAGGATGCAAATGCTTCATGATGCAGATGCAAATGTCTTTAACAATATGCACATGCTTCATGGTGCAAATGCAAATGCAAATGCAAATGGCTTGCATTGATGCAAATGTTTCTTGATGCATATGCAGACATTGAATAAGATGCAAATGCTTCATGATGCAAATGAAGATGCAAAGATTGACATTATGCAAATGCTTCTAAATAATGCAAATGCAAAGATCAATATTGACGCAACTACTTCAAGGAATGATGCAGATGCAAATATCGACATTGTGCAAATGCTTCTGAATGATGCAAATGCAAAGATTAGCAGTGTGCAAAATGCTTCTAAATGATGCAAATGCGAAGATCAAAATTGGCGTAGCTACTTCAAGGAATGATGCAGGTTGCAAAGATTGTCATTATGCAAATGGTTTTGAATGATGCAACTGCCAAGATAAGAAGTGTGCAAATGCTTCTGTATGATGCGAATGCCTATATCAATAATGATGCAAATGCTTCATAAAGAGATACAGATGCCCCTACAAATCGTGTTCATGTAAGTGGTCTATGAATGATGTAATTGCAGTTAACATACAATAATGAAGATGCGATGATCTTAGAAATGATGCAATTGATTGAGATGACGCAAATGCAAATATCCATGAAGGATGTAAATGTAATGATAAAATGCAGATGCTCATGGAATAGTGCAACTGCCTGTACCTATAAATGATGCAAATGAAAATATCCTCGAATGATACAACTATTTCATGTAATGATGCAGTTGCAAAGGTCAACAATGTGCAAATGCTTCTATATAATGCAAATGCAAATATCCTCGAATGATGCAACTACTTCACGGAATGATGTAGATGTAAAGATCAAAAACGTGCAAATGCTTCCTAATGATGCAAATGCAAAAATCCTCGAATAATGCAACTACTTCACGGAATGATATAGATGCAAAGATCAAAACGTGCAAATTCTTCTGAATGATGCAAATGCAAGGTCTTATCTTATCTCTTACCAACTTTACTGGGCTTATATCATCTAATATGCCAATTTCACTAGGCTTAAATCACTTTTATGCCAGCTTACATTGGGCTTAATCTCATCTAACGTGCCAACTTTACTGGGCTTATCTCCTTTTCGTGCCAGCTACATCGGGCTTAATTCATCTAACGTGCCAACTTTACTGGGCTTGTCTCCTTTTTGTGCCAGCTACATTGGGCTTAATCACATCTAATGTGCCAACTTCACGCTTAAACCATAGCTGCCAGCTTATATCGGGCTTGATCTCATCTAATGTGCCAACTTCACTAGGCTTATCTCCTTTTTGTGCTAGCTAATCGAGCTTAATCACATCTAATGTGCCAACTTCACTAGGCTTAAACCATAACTGCCAGCTACGTCGGGCTTAACTGGATCTAAGATGCCAACTTCACTAGGCTTACTTCCTTTTTGTGCCAGCTACATCGGGCTTAATCACATCTAACGTGCCAACTTCACTGGGCTTACTTCCTCTTTTTTCCAGCTACATCGAGCTTAATCACATCTAACGTGCCAACTTCACTGGGCTTAAACCATAACTGCCAGCTACATCGGGCTTAACCGGATCTAAAATTCCAACTTCACTGGGCTTACATCCTTTTTGTGCCAGCTACATCGGGCTTAATCACATCTAACATGCCAACTTCACTGGGCTTACTTTCTTTTTGTGCCAGCTACATTGGGCTTAAATTCTTTCTTTCGAGAAATTCCTCTTTCGAGGCTTCACAACTTTAAAAATTTATCCTACTGGAGGGAATGATCTTTACCTCACATCCGCATTTTCCAAATCATCTTGTTGAAAGAAATTGCATGGTTTTGTATTCCCAATTTGTCCTTGCCCCAGCAAATTATTTTTTTTCGATTTTCCTGATATAAACCAAAACACAGAGTCAGACTTCATTCACATATAAACTCAAAATCTCATGCCTCTAAACAATATGAGCTTTTTGCTAGAGCATATCCACATCTCAATTTCAGTTTGTTCTTCCTAAGTCATGTCAATTTCATTTCTTCCAAAACATGTGAAATTGAAGTCTTTCAGAAATTGGTGATCACCATGAGAGATATTTCTAAGCGAGATGAGAAATCAGCCTCACTTTTTCGGGTGATTTGAACGATTTAGTGCAACGAGGTCAATGGGCTGATGCAATAAGGTCCGGATTTGTCTAGGGAAACTTTTCAATTTGACAAAGAGGAGAAGGTGAATATCCTTTTGTCTCAGCTCGTGAGTAAGTTTCTCAAAACATGAATTCCTTAAAACCAAACGTTTTTTCGAAAAAGTTTTAAAGTACAATTAAATCTCAACAATCCTCCAATCCCAAAATATGGCATTTTGATAAGTGTTAACCTTAGCCATGATAGGTTCAATGTTGGAAGGTCAATTTGGAAGGAAAAAGGTTTAGCTTTCAAAATCAATTCCAAAGAAAAGGTTGTCCTTTGGTATGTCTAAGAGTTCCTTGATACTTCTTGAATTCCATAAACTTATGGCTTCGGCAATACCTTGTGTGGCATAAGAATTTCTTCTTGTTTTGCTCTAGACTGCCCTTTTTGGGTTTTCACCCTAGAGCTTCATTGTTTCTCTTTTTTCTTTTTTTTTTATTGTTCCACCATGCATCTGAAAATTATAAATTATTCCATAATGAAATGATAATTCGATGAGATGGGATGGGATAAAATCTGAGGAAAAACTCTTCAAATAAAATATCCATGCTTGATCAAAATGGACTTTTAAAGCACGTAATGTAGGCCATGCTTCGGGGTTCAGAAAGAAAGGATAAATAGGCTCAAAATATGTGTTTGAGGGTAATCAGATCAAGGATCAATTCTTGAAGAGGATTCCCTTCGAAACATTTGTCCCTTTTTGACTTTTTTTTCCTTATTTTGACTTTTTGCTTTCTTTCTTCTTTGTTCTTGGCTTTCATTTTGCCATTCTTTTCACATTTTGTTTCTTATTGCTTTTTGTTCTTGGCTTTCAACTAGCCATCTTTTCTATATTCTTCTTTTCTTTTGCATTTCTATTTTGACAGAGTGAGCCCATACTTATTTGGGAGCTCAATTTGCTTCGTTTCCATCTTTGAGCTGGAACTCATTTCATCATGCTCTTTGAAAAAGATATTTCCTCGCATTTCCCCCCAGTGTAGAGGGTGATCCTTGATCAAGGTTCAAAGAAAAACTTCCTTAGGCTCCAAAGGGGTGACTATGGATAATTTCTTTTCTTTTTGTGAAAGGGATATGAAAGATGGCCATTTCCCATGTCAAGTATGAATATTCTCATTGAAAATCAATCCTCAAGGGGAACAGATAATCAGAATTTCATTTTGCATTTGGAATCATTCGAATTCTCATTGCATAATATCATAATTTTTCTTTTTTTTTTCTTTTTTTGTTGCATGCCCCCAAAAATTCATGCTTGATTCATCTTCCGTCACAAATGATGCCTCATTTTGATTTGCCATTCAAGTGAAGGTATTTTGGTTTGTGGGAATCTTGCTGTGAAGGAACATCTCATGTTTTATTTTTAAGCCTTGCTAAGTAAGCTCATTTGGGTTTCATCCAACATATAGGGAGAGAAAAGAAAGGTGTTCTGTTTCATTCTTTGGTTCAGGCGCTCATAATTCAAGGGTCTTGGAAAAGGCCTGGGGACTTGGCATTTGGAATCTTTCAAATGGATTCAGGAGATTTTTGAATCTTTGAGTTTTTGTTATGATTGGCAGTATGGCGTAACTTTAACACGTATCAAACTACCAAATCTATATTTTTTGGAAAATTGTCATGTTTGCTTGACTTTCAAGGAATCCACGAAAGAATTTTCAAATTTTCATTACTCACGGCTTCGATAAAGGTTATTCTTTGGGGCTTTTGAGTGGTCTTTATTCAACTGGTCTATGATCTAGGTACATGTAGAGATAAGGTGTTTCCTAGGATTTAGTACATCCCTCATGATGATTACTAATTCTTTCAAGTCTCATTTCACTTTTCAAAGAACTTACTTTTTTATTTTCGAAACGAAAAATTATCCGTATGAATTTTCATTTTGAACTTTTTTTGTTGTTGTTTTTTCTTTCAAAAATCATAAAAACAAAACTTAAGAAAAATCCAAAACTTCAAATGAGATAAGATGTATGAGCTTGCAATTTAAAGTTCATTTCAAACAAATTGAAAACATGTACAAAATTTAAAACAAGGTTAGGATTGCCCCTGATTGGCATGCTATCCTGAGAACAAATGACATTTAGCCCCTTCGTCATCGATAAGCATTCATGAGCTCTTTGAACTTTGTTGGGTTTGCATCAATTATGGCTTGAACTTTGTCCTTGAATGCAGTGCAGTTTTCTGTGGAATACCCTTTAACCCTGCTATGATATTCGCAGGTGGCATCAGGATCATACCATTTCTGGTAAGGAGACTTCTTGGGTTTTGCAGGTACGATGGATATCTTATGGTTTTGGAAAAGTAATGGAAGAAGTTCCGTGTAGGTCATCGGAATTGAATGGTATACCTTCTCCTTTTTTTTCTTAATGCTCTGAGAACAAATTGAGTCAACCCCCGAATCATTTGACATGACGAACCCTCGGGGTGGTGTGAAAGGCACTGGAGCATGATGATGACCGTGCTGAGGCCAATGGTCGACATAGGGTGGGGACTGTAAATAACAACCAAAAGGATCATCTTGCATCGCACTGAACCCTCTTTTGTTTTTGCCTTCGACATTTACGACTTGAACGTGCCCCTTGGCAACATCATCTTTCTTCCCGAGAGAAATTTCGGCATAGTATCCACAATTTTCCCTTTTTTATCCCATCCTCAATCCTACCCATTGCAAACAATATGTCCACAAACTCTGAAAAAACATTGTCAATCAACTTGTCATTGTATGGATGTGGGAGGGTATCCATAAACAAAGCATTCATTTCTCTATTAGTAAGAGATGGTTGGACTTGCGAGGCTACATCTTTCTATCTATAAGCATATTCTTTGTAGCTCTCGTTGGGCCCCTTTTTCATATTCTGGAGTGTCAATCGATCTGGAATTGTTTCCAACATGTGCTTGTATTGTTTCAGGAATGCCCAAGCTAAGTCTCTCCATGTACGCACTTGTCTTTTTTCCAATTGATAATACCACCTAGATACTCCCTTTGTTAGGCTGTCTTGAAAAACATGGATAAGCAGCTTCTCATCATGCGCGTGCCCCGCCATCTTACTACAATATGCAGACAAGTGTGTTTTAGGGCATTTAAGTCCATCACACTTTTCAAATTCCAGAACCTTGAATTTTGGCGGGATGACCACATCAGGGATCAAGAGAGACTCCCTTACACTAACTTCATCTCCACCTTCAATGTCTCGAATCCTTTCCTCCAATCGGTCATACTTTTGTTGTGTCTCTGCCCTTTGGCTCAGAACTTGTCATGAATGAACCTGATCAAAAATCTGGCCCTGAATATTCTTACCCAGATTGCCATGCTCTTGAAGTTGATTACTTTTCTGTGTAAAATATTCTCCCATAGTTTCTATCCACTGTCCACTTTTTGCTTGAGTCATTTGAATCCCCTGTGCAACCTATTCAGATGTCTCATTCTGCACTTGTTCTATTTTTTTCAATTGGGTAGTATGATCCTCTCCCATTTTTCTTTTCTACAAAAAGAAAACCAAGGCTATCTTTAGACATGAACTCTATCATGGCTCTTTATTTCAGGGGTTTGAGGGAAACCCCTTTTTATTTGCCTCTAAAGATGATAAAATTGACCTCTCTATCATTGGTGTTGATAGAGCCATTGCTATGTACAAATGAACTTAATGCCAATGTATGGATGTATGAAATGCGTGGTATGGCAAGTAATTGATCGGATGCAAATGCAAAGAGGAAGATACCACAGAGGAAATAAGAATCAGAGGAACTTAATCATCAATCATCTCATAAATTTGAAGCATAACCAATTCATTCCCAAGATATAAACCAAGTTTACAAAATCAAAAGATGAAATCCTACTACATCATTAAGGATTAATCTCCCAACCCTAATTAGCCTTCCCTAGTCCTCTATCAATCAGTGTCGTTGGGTCAAACCACTTGACATGTATGAGAGACTGCACCTTGATGGAGACTCAATTAAGAGTTGTAAACCCAAGTGCAGGTTATGTTCAAGTAATAAATTCTCGGGTGTCCGAGGTCGAACCACAGGGAAGCGTACTAGTAAGTATAAGTTTATAAATATATATGAAAAAGAAAATAAACAAGATATTAGGGAATCAATAACAAAGAAAGTAAACAAGATATTAGAGAACAAAATAAACAAAATAACATAAAAGCAATTAAACAAGATATAAAAAAACAATAAGAAAGGATGTTGAGGTTAGAGAATCCACTCTTGGTTTTATGCTAAGATTAATCTTGTTTTATTACACAATTGAAATCCACACATAAAGGAGGTTCCAATCGGAAGGTTTAGCAATTCAGTCCAAATTGTCCAACGTCCATAGCATATGATATTATGTTCATTTGGTGTCCTCAAAACTCATAAAAAGAGTCCAAGCATTCCTTATGCCAAGGTATATGTCTACAACAAATCAAGGTTATGAAACCAAGCATTTACTGTGCCATTTTCCTTGTCAATAATGAATCAAGATCCCTACTTTGCAAGTATGATTTTAAACCAAAAGAAAATATTATCTATACTAGTGTTTATAAATGATGATTCATTTTAGCTCATGTTTAAGAGACTAACCTTAGCATTTACCAAGAGCTTCACCTCATCACCTCAACAATATGATTAGCAACACATACTAAAAATGAAAAGAAATGTAAGAAGCATAAGTAAATAAAGAAAAAGAAAACTAGAGAAAGGAAAAAAGAAGAAAACTTAGAGAAATTTTTTACAATGGCTAATATCCTACCAATGTATAATGTATCCTAATACTCATCCAAGGCCCTCTATTTATACACATTTTGGAGAGCTAAATGACAAGAGACAAGCTTTATAAATTTCAAAGGTAGGTATAATAGGTGGGTGCATTTTTCTAACAATTTTGGTCATGTTGTATGACAATTCTGATCAGCCAGATTGATGGTCGATTTTGTCAATGTTAGAAGCTCGATCTGATCAAATGGTCTTCTAGAAAAATATGCCCCTATCAGTTACTGATCCATAGCCGTTGGAATCAGATCATTTGCTCATGTGGATCGGAAGATATGGTCAAAATACCAAAACGGTGCAGAACAGACGTCATTGCACATCAGCCAACTTGATGGTTGATTTCGGTAGGGAAAACGACTCCGTTTCAAGAAGTGTAAAACATGAAAAAGATAGATATGCCTCTTAACTTTGCACGGTTAAAATTTCAGCCTTATTGCTTCAGTGAAACTCCAGATATAGCTGATATGGCAAAAGGTGTCGGAACTAGAACTGAATTGGATTTGCCCTTAATTCTTGATTTAACCTAGTAATCTGAAATCACTCAAAGAAACTCATGAAAAACACCAAATTACATAAAAATATAAAAGATCATAAACACAAGTAGACTAAGCAATAATAACTCGTATTTGACACAAAACAATAATAAAACATAACTAAAAACTATATAATTATACGAGTTATCACACCTCCACACTTAGATTGTTGCTAGTCCCTAGCAACGACTCAATAAAAATAAAATAAGAAAATCTAATCTAATCCATTTTCGTAGGAAATCACGGTGGCACTTAGCATGTGACACAAGCCTTTAAACCCCTAGGTTTCCCTAGTGGACGAGTTTAGTCTCGTGAGGGTTTGCTAGAACGATACCCACAAACATTGAAAAACTAAAATATAAGTAAACTACATACACTAAAAATATTTACTCCTAATCCTTTCAATATAAATTAGAGACAATCTTTGAACAAGTCTTATAAACTAATCAATAGCTCAAAGAATTTCACAAAAATTCATGCTTGAATGTAAATAAATGAGTTAAGCCAATATTAACATAACATATTTCAATCAAAATAGTGCATCTTCAACTTAATCTCAACCTCTCACATGGGATACTCTCATGATTTTCACTCTTTAAAGTAGTGGTAAAGTGTTTACACTCAATCAATCTCATGAAAACACTTCTACCATATGCTTGCTTGTCCACCTATTCTCCACTATTTAGATCATACAACTTCATAAATCAAGAGGTCTTTATTCAAGGTTGTAATGGGACCAAAGGGTTATAATGTGGTTAAAGAACAAAAGGATAAAGATATCACAAAGGTTCCAAAGAGTTCATAGAGTTTAGAGACATAATAAGATCATACAAATAAATTTCTCAAAACTCTTTACAAGTACATAGTCACATAGGCTAAATATTCATGTTGAGCCTTTGCTTCATTCTAACCAACTTTGTAACATCTTTTTCTTTACTTTAACTAGAAGTTCAAGAGAAGATTTTTTTTTTTTTTTGAATATGGGAATGTATTTAACAATGATCCCTTTCTTTTTCTCTTGACTTTTTCTTTTCTTTTCCCCCACACTTATCTTTTGTTTCTAACCCAAATTTTCAACTAAAAATATCCCTTGTTTTTTGCAATATGTCTCAAAATATATAATCCATCTTTAGAACAAGGGTAAGGATATAAGTATATTTAGGCTAGGTGTAAGTTGTGGTTACCAATAAAACAACATATTTAATGTAGGCTCAAATTGGCTCACTAGTGGGGATGTTCTTTTAGAACATTAATAATGGATGGCTGTTTGGCTCTGGTTATAATCCTAATGCCTCTATCATATTCATGTTGTCACATGTATCAATATAGTCTCAAACGGTTTAAAGCAAGTTCTAGAGAATCATGTAATCATAAGAGCACTCAAGAAAGAAATTAGATTGATTTGTATAATGCATCAATCATTATAGGCTCAAAAACTCACAAGGATGATTATACAAGTCAGATTAAATCTAAACATGCTTCTTTCTCAATCAACATATCATATTAACATTGGCTCATAAAAAGATTGACATCAAGCTCAATTCTCATGAAAATCTTCTCACTAATAAATCTGTTTTAGACTTATGCAATTCATATCTCATCATTGTATTAAAAGGAACTAAAACACACTAAAAATAATAATAATAATAATAAAGACTCATAAAAAAAAATAGTAGACAAAAATAAAAGAAATCCTAAATCGTTCCCCCCACACTTAATTCTTACATTGTCCTCAATGTAAGTCTATTAACCCAATGAAAGAATCATGTGTAAGAGAAAAGAACTAATAACATAAGAATAGGAATAACTAAGACTCAAAACAAAACAAACTCATGCAACCTAATTAATCCTAAAATACTAAACAAAAATTAACAAGTAAACATAAAAAGATTAAAATCAAACTGACAAGGTATGTCTCAAGTCTCCCTTACTCAGACCTTGTTCAGAATGAATACTTCTAAATTGCTTAAAACACAACAAACTTTTTTTTTTTTTTTTGAAGATTAGTAAAAATTATATTTACATCTAGTTATTTTCAAAACAAGAATCAGAAAGAAAAACAACCTCTTCTTGAGTAACATGATTTTCCAAAAAGAGTTTGAGTCTTTGTCCATTTACCTTGAATACGTTACCATTTTGAGGATTCTCAATGTCAACTGCTCCATAATGATACACATGCTTAACCACAAATGGGCCAGTCCATCTTGATCTCAACTTACCAGGAAATATGTGAAGTCTAGAATTATAAAGTAGAACTTTTTGCCCAACATCAAATGTTTTTCTTGAAATTAACTTGTCATGAAAGGCTTTAGTTCTTTCTTTATGAATTTTAGAATTCTCATATGCATCATTTCTGAGTTCCTCAAGTTCATTTATGACTGGAAAAGTTTCATTCTCACCCAAAAAGGAATATTTTAGCTCGGATGGCAATGGTTTTAAATCCAGCTTGGGTGGTTCAATAGTTGATGGTACAATGACATTTGTGAGTGATGGAAGTTCCTCAAACTTTTGTTTCCAACAATGCTTAACCTGAAAAGAATTTAACAAAGAATCAGTGTGTGAAATTTCTGAAGCATTATCAAACTCACATTCAATTAAATAAGCTTCTAAAGGATCATGGAATGTGGTAGTGGTGAGATGTTCATGAACAAGTTCTTCAATGAAATCCACTTCATGTACTTCTGAATCATCACCAGGTCGCTTGCAAGTGTTGAACACATTTAATTCTGAAGTCATATTTCCAAAAGAAATGTTCAACATACCATTCCTGCAATTTATCAGAGCATTAGAAGTTGCAAGAAATGGACGGCCTAATATAACAGGAATTTGAACATTTGGATTTGAAACAGGATGTGTGTCCAAAACAATAAAATCAACAGGGAAGTAAAAATTATCAATTTGAACCAAAACATCTTCAACTATCCCTCGAGGAATTTTTACAGAACGATCAGCTAGTTGAAGTGTAACAGGTGTTTCCTTGAGTTCACCTAAACCTAACTGTTGATAAACAGAAAAAGGCAAAAGATTAACACTAGCACCAAGATCAAGCAATGCACGTTCTATTCTAGTGTTTCCAATGATGCATGAGATTGTTGGACATCCAGGATCTTTGAATTTTGGTGGAGTAAGGTGCTGAATGATTGAGCTCACACTTTCCGTCAGAAATGCTTTCTTTTGTACATTATGTTTCCTTTTAACTGTGCACATGTCCTTCAAAAATTTAGCATAAGATGAAACTTGTTTGATTGCATCCAATAAAGGAATGTTAATCTTAACTTGTTTGAAAAGTTCATAAATTTCTGCATTTTGATTCAAATTCTTTATTGTTTGCAACCTTTGAGGAAAAGGAGCAGGATACATACCTTTTTCTTTGTCCAAATTTTCAAGAAGTTCAGACTTACCATCATCCTTACCATTACTTTTCGGAGGGGAAGGAGGATCTTGGTCTTTTGATGGAATGTTTTTGTCAATTGCCTTTCCACTTCGAAGAGTTGTGATAGAACTGGCATTTTCCTGTTGAGTTTCATTGGAGCAAGAAACAAGACATTTAGTAGAAGGGTGAGGCTGAGGTTGAGCAGGAAACTTACCTTTTTCTTGAGTGCGTAATGAAGCTGTCAATGTGGACAAGGTGTTTTTGATCTCATTGATGTCCTGTGAAGTTTGGTTATTCACATTTGCTTGTGTTTGCATGAATGCTTGCAATGTCTCTTCCAAGGTTTGTACACGTGAAGGTTGATAGGAAAAAGTCTTGCCCGGCTTTTGAGATTTTGGTACCTGAACATGATTATTATTCCGCCAACTGAAGTTGGGATGGTTTCTCCATTCAGGGTTATACGTTTCAGAGTAAGGAGAAGGAAAAGGCTTTTTAAATGTGTTTATGGAATTTACTTGATCATGCAACGCTTCTTTAAGAATGGGAATGTTTGGACATTCAGAAGTGGGGTGTCCCATGATTTCACAAATTCCACAACTTTCTTCATTTTTAACCGTTTTGACTTCTTTTACTTCTCTAAGTTCCATGGCTTCAATCTTTCTAGCCAAATTAGCTACTTTAGCTTTTATCTCATCTTCTTGACTAAAATGATATTTACCTCTGTTGGAAACAAGATTAGATCTATTGGAACTTTCAGAGGAATTATCTGTGTGCCAGGCTTGAGAGTTATCTGCCAAATGGTCTAGGTAGTCAAAGGCTTCTTCAGGTTCTTTTTCTAGAAACTCACCGTTACACATTGTTTCAACAAATTGTTTAGTTTCGGGAGTTAAACTTTCATAAAAGAAACTAATAAGACGCCATATTTCAAAACCATGATGTGGACAAGAACTTAACAAATCTTTAAAACGCTCCCAGCACTGAAAAAATGCTTCATTTTGATTTTGATTGAAATTTTGAATCTGTCTTTTCAAAGCAGTAGTTTTATGTGCTGGGAAAAATTTCTTTAGAAACTCAGTTTGTAATTCTTGCCATGTGCCAATTGACCTTGGTTTTAAATTATGAAGCCAAATTTTTGCTTTATCTTTTAAAGAAAAAGGAAATAATTTTAGCTTGACAATTTCATTTGTACATTGTTGGTCATTAAAGGTGACACATACATCTTCGAAGTCTTTTAGAAACGAGTAAGCACTTTCCGATTCTAACCCATGGAAATTTGGAAGCAAAGCTATCATACCTGGTTTAAAACGAAAGTTGTTTGCATTGAGAGGAAAAATAAAACAAGAGGGTGATGAGCTTCGAGTTGGTTGCAAGTAGTCACGCATGGTGCGTACTTGTCTGTTCTCATCTTCAGCATGAACACTTTCATTGTCAGCCATGGTCGGAGTTGTATTAGAAAGATTACCTGAAAAAGTTTCACAATAAAATCTAACTAAACGACGAGATCTAAAATCACGTCGCCAAACAAGCATAAAACAAAGTTAATATACAAAATTAGGCGGTATAACCAGCCAATAAAAATAAATATATACAAATTAGGCGGTATAACCAGCCAATAAAAATAAATATACTTATAAACTTATATACTTAGTATTGCATCCCCGGCAACGACGCCAAAAACTTGATGGAGACTCAATTAAGAGTTGTAAACCCAAGTGCAGGTTATGTTCAAGTAATAAATTCTCGGGTGTCCGAGGTCGAACCACAGGGAAGCGTACTAGTAAGTATAAGTTTATAAATATATATGAAAAAGAAAATAAACAAGATATTAGGGAATCAATAACAAAGAAAGTAAACAAGATATTAGAGAACAAAATAAACAAAATAACATAAAAGCAATTAAACAAGATATAAAAAAACAATAAGAAAGGATGTTGAGGTTAGAGAATCCACTCTTGGTTTTATGCTAAGATTAATCTTGTTTTATTACACAATTGAAATCCACACATAAAGGAGGTTCCAATCGGAAGGTTTAGCAATTCAGTCCAAATTGTCCAACGTCCATAGCATATGATATTATGTTCATTTGGTGTCCTCAAAACTCATAAAAAGAGTCCAAGCATTCCTTATGCCAAGGTATATGTCTACAACAAATCAAGGTTATGAAACCAAGCATTTACTGTGCCATTTTCCTTGTCAATAATGAATCAAGATCCCTACTTTGCAAGTATGATTTTAAACCAAAAGAAAATATTATCTATACTAGTGTTTATAAATGATGATTCATTTTAGCTCATGTTTAAGAGACTAACCTTAGCATTTACCAAGAGCTTCACCTCATCACCTCAACAATATGATTAGCAACACATACTAAAAATGAAAAGAAATGTAAGAAGCATAAGTAAATAAAGAAAAAGAAAACTAGAGAAAGGAAAAAAGAAGAAAACTTAGAGAAATTTTTTACAATGGCTAATATCCTACCAATGTATAATGTATCCTAATACTCATCCAAGGCCCTCTATTTATACACATTTTGGAGAGCTAAATGACAAGAGACAAGCTTTATAAATTTCAAAGGTAGGTATAATAGGTGGGTGCATTTTTCTAACAATTTTCGTCATGTTGTATGACAATTCTGATCAGCCAGCTTGATGGTCGATTTTGTCAATGTTGGAGGCTCGATCTGATCAAATGGTCTTCTAGAAAAATATGCCCCTATCAGGTACTGATCCATAGCCGTTAAAATCAGATCATTTGCCCATGTGGATCGGAAGATATGGTCAAAATACCAAAACGGTGCAGAACAGACGTCATTGCACATCAGCCAACTTGATGGTTGATTTCGGTAGGGAAAAAGACTCCGTTTCAAGAAGTGTAAAACATGAAAAAGATAGATATGCCTCTTAACTTTGTACGGTTACAGTTTCAGCCTTATTGCTTCAGTGAAACTCCAGATATAGCTGATATGGCAAAAGGTGTCGGAACTAGAACTGAATTGGATTTGCCCTTAATTCTTGATTTAACCTAGTAATCTGAAATCACTCAAAGAAACTCATGAAAAACACCAAATTACATAAAAATATAAAAGATCATAAACACAAGTAGACTAAGCAATAATAACTCGTATTTGACACAAAACAATAATAAAACATAACTAAAAACTATATAATTATACGAGTTATCACACCTTCCTCTTGAAGGCTTCACAGTCTTCAATGCTATGCCCAGCAATTCCGCAGTGATAATCACATCTTGTATTTGGGTTATACCACTTGGGGTATGGTGGTAGCAGGGGTTTCAACGGCATACAGGAAACCAGGTGATCTCGGATCAACTTAGGGAGAAGCTCTTGGTAGCTGATTGAAATTGGATCATAATGCCTTTGGGTCTTATTCTTGGGCTGCTTCTTGGTCACACACGACATAGGAGTCAGGGCATTTGACAATGGTACGAAGACTCAAACCGAAGTGTTTGCATGGAGAGGTGGCAGAACATTATGGTAAGGGTATGGATTTCGACATGGGACCCTTACAGGTTGCACACAATTCGGGGTTCTTATCCCGGATGCTTGATGAGATTGTTGATGAGGGACAAAGTATGAATTGCAGTCAGCTTGTGGTGATGGAGTGAAACCCGGAGACCTCGTGTTGGTCATCCTAGCAGACGAAGGGGTATTAGTAAAGCGAGGATATTGATTCAGATCTGGGACAGTTTGCAGGGGTGGTACAAGATCTGAGGTTTCTGTCTTTGGCATCTGCCTTCTCGATTTGACCACTTCCACCGTTTCATTAATGTTCAATCCTTTATGGCACTAATAAGTCCAAGATCCAACAGGGATTGTATGATCTGGACCTCGTGGTTTTGGTTGATCCGAGGGCGATGAAGAGTCTTGCGAAAGTTCCCCCTTACATTTACTAAGATCCTCAAACATCTTTTTCAATTTGGTGAGTTGTCCTTTCACCTCCCAGATTTCATGTCCAAATTCCTCTTGATTGCGCTCCAAAGCATACACTCGTTCCTACAATTCATTCCTCATATCTTAAACCCCTTCTCATGCAATTAACAAATGAGATTATTATCAAAATGAGGTAAAAATGAGTGTACATGCTCTATTCACGCATACACGAATGGAATGATGATTAATGCATGAAATGAAAAAGATGTAAAGATGCTTGAGGAGATAGATTTCCATATTTACAGCTGGTTAAATAATATGCATGTTATGCAAAAGTGCAAGTGAAAAGAAGATCCTAATATCACTTTTTATTTTCTTTGATTTTTTCTTCTTTTTTTTTTTTTTTTTTAATTTTCTTGACAACTATTCTTTTGACTTTTTTTCATATTTTCTCAAAAGTCCAAAACTCAGAGGAGATTTTTATTATTTTCACAAATTTTTATTATTTTCACAAAACTACTCCCCTACAATAGAACTTTTTTCATTATTCACCTCTCATTTTTTTCATTTTTTTCCTTTTTTTGTTTTCTCATTTTTTTTCTTTTTCAAAGAATTTTTTTCATGGAATAAAAACTCCTTTTTTCTTTTCTAGAAATACCTAAAAGGTACAGGTATAAAAAAAAATTTCAAAATAACTCAAAAAGACTAGATTTTGGTATTATTAAAAGTGACACATGAAAAAATAATAGGAGAGTAAAATTATCAATATGAAAGTAAAAGAAGTTAGCGAACATTTGCCCCAACAATATTAACTTATTTAGGCATCACAATGCCTTGGGGGCAGAATATCAACCTTATTACGGGCGATGCACGTATATCATTGCCCGATCTACAATGCTTATTCCGAATGTAGAAATAAATGGCAAAAGATCAGAAGCATTCCTCCATGTGTTCCTATCTCCGATATATCTAACGAAAATTCGGCATGGCTCTACCTAGGCGGGCTTCTTATGGCTCACTATATGGGGTTGCATTAAGTTCTAAAAAGGCTCCAAATTGCTCCTCATTGTCGCCGGTGAAGGCTAGTAAGGCACCCTGATCAAAACGGGTTCAATTTGTTAGAGTACATTTCCCAGGCTTATGTGGAGGTTAACACCTAACGAAGCGTAGGTAATTTGTACCCCGGGAGTGTTTCGCTAGCTTATGCGGAGGTTATCACCTCACGAAGTGTAGGTACTTCACTCCACCTAGAAGGATGGAACTCGGGTTGAGGGCTCATGTTATGCAAATGCAAGTATAGCGTGTGAGGAGGAACAACAAACCTTTCACCACCTATTTTACAATCTTTATTCTAAATACCCTAGCAATTTATTAAAACAAAGATCAAGAATAGTGTAACGTATTAACCAACCAAGAGCAGTAATAATATACAAGGTTAAATAATCGAAGAACAATAATAATATACAAGATTAAATAACTAGAGAACAATGATAATATGCATGTACATGAACATGAACATATTTAAAAACTTTTTATTATTTAAGGAAAATAAAATAAAATGGGAATTATGATTAAATACCAATTAAAATTGGCAAAACTGAGACTTTTGATAACACACGACTAACTTTAGGCCTGACTCTCTAAAGTCCCCAGCGGAGTCGCCAAGCTGTCGCAACCGATCCCTTCGCGGGATCCCTTCGGGCTACGTTGGTTCAATTGAATTTACTAATTTAATACGTGTGACGGGGGCGAATAAAGGAAAAGACGACTTAATTCCTCTAAATCAAAGGGTTGGGGGTTTGAAAACAACCTAGAAAAAGAAATTGAGTCGCCACCAATCTTTTTTGGCTAGGTGTGATCGGCCACCTATTAAAACCGATTTTTGAAAAACATTTTAAAATTAATTAAAAATTCGAAGTCTGCGCTTTGAACTAGAGAAAACAAGTGCGGGTTCGGGAGTCGATTGATTACATGTGGGGATGGATTAGCATCCCCACAACGCCCGTATAAAATGGTACCTTATTAGTCATGTGTTATCTCGAGTCTTGGTGAAAAGTTGATTTAGATTTAGTATTTGAAAATAATTTCCATTTTAAAAACGATGCTATTTTTGTTCGAGAATGATCCAGAATTTGTTATTGCAAAAATTTTCTATATTCCCTAGCAAACCGGTAAAATATAGATTTTTCATTATTTTTGGAAATCTCCGCACCATCCTCTTTTAAAAGGGTATTCCTTCATTAATATAGTTGATGAAGACTCCTCGGCAACCCGGAGGAGAATTCATGAATTATAATAACTCGGGGATATTGTCTTATTTTATTAAAAAGTATCAATTTTCAAAAAGTTGACTAATCATGAATGTATAAATTAAAACATGAGTGTATAACATGCATAATTAACATGGCATGGCAAGCAATCTATTATCACATGACAAAATTTAAATGACATAGCCGAAAGAATAAATGGCATGGAATATGGATCAAAGACATGGCATATGAACGATATGGCGCATGAGTGAATAACATGGCATAAACTAAATGACATGACATATGAATGAATGAATGATATGGCATGTGAATGACATGGCGTATGCATGAATGACATGGCATGTGAATGGTGACATGGCAAATTCTTGATGACATGACATGTGAATGAATGACATGGTATATGAATGACATGGCATAATGAATGACGTGATATGGCACGCGAATGACAAGGTATATGAAATACGTGGCATACGAATGACATGGCCTAATCTAGATGACATGGTATATGAATGATATGGCACATGTGAATGGATGACATGGCATGTGAATGAATGATATGGCATGCGTATGAATGACATGGCATGTGAATGAACGATATGATATATGAATGGATGACATGGCACGTGCTTGATGACATGACATGTGAATGAATGACATGGCATGTGAATGACATGGCGTATGCATGAATGACATGGCATGGCATGTGAATGGATAACATGGCAAATTCTTGATGACATGTGAATGAATGACATGGCATGGCATAATCTAGATGACATGGCATGTGAATGGATGACATGGCGTATGCATGAATGACATGGCATGGCATAAATTAAATGACATGACATATGGATGAATGACATGACATGTGAATTGATGACATGGCATAAAGGAATGACGTGGCGTATGCATGAATGACATGACATATGGATGAATGACATGGCATAAATGAATGACATGGCATGTGAATGGATGACATGGAATGTGAATGAATGGCATGGCACATGAATGAATGACATGGTATGCTAAAAATGGCAAAATCTAATTATGGCAACATGAATATAAAATGACATCAACATGGAATATTTATGGACATAGAGTTTTCATGTGAGGAATCATACAAATAGCATATACCGTAAAATATTACCATACTTTCCGGCAAACCCGGTAAACCTCGAAAAATATTTCTTTCTTATGACATTTATATGATTCCGAATAAAACAAAATCCATTGTCTTTCAATTTCCTAAGCAAGTGCGTTAAATAATTTCCTAACCTCCCCGACAACCCGACAAAGATTAGGAACTAATTCTCGCCAAATGTTTAGGAAACTGAAACACACGTTTTACGTCAAATTAAAATTTAAAAACATTTTAAAAATGCAATGCATGAAGATGTATTTCTTCCTTGAAGTAAGGACATCCGTATACCTAAAGGTATCCGACTACCTTCGGAAGAGACTTAAATCGGATTTTCAAAATCGAAAGACTTTGAGCTTGGATTTTTAAAAAATTGGAATTTTTGCATGAAAATGGTCTCATGGCCGAACCCCCCTTTTAAAAGGCTCTATTTTCCTAGTTTTGAAACCCGGGTTGACCTCCCTTGACCCGACTTTTATAAAATCAAATTTTATGATTGAAATGACATGAAAATTAACCTAAGACAGTAACCAATGTCCCAAATCAACCCCCTCTTTGTATCCTAACAAAAGCAGAAAATTACTATTTCTTAAAAAACAATTCTGACTCCCACTGGCAGTTTTGAAAAAATATTTTTTTGCCCTTCTAAAATATTTCAAAAAAAATCTGTAAAAATTAGGGTAGACCTAGAACATGTCGACCTCCATGGGAAAAAATCAGCTTAATTTTTGGAGCAAGATATTATGACAGAATTTTACCAAAATCAAGACAGTGAGTTAAAAACTGCTTTGTCAAATCCATTTTTTCAACCAAGATAAAAAAAATCTAAAAATCATGAAAACAATATCATGGCATCCCCTAAATGACTACTGCATGTGATAAAAAAAATCAATTTATTTTGACCATGGATTAGTAGTGAAGAAAAATCACAAAGTCAGAATACCCAATCTAAAATATTAATCTCTTAACCAGTAGAGGCAAGGGATTTTTGGCTTGAGATCATTGGTTGATCTTGGCCAAAATCCTAGTTGAAATGTCATGAAATGCATGATTTTACAGCCCACAATCATATGACAATAGATAAATCATGAATGAAAAATATGAACACAACCAACCAAACAAGAAATATCAAGCAAGAACAAGCACAAAATCATCTAGGGGGATTCAGCTAATGCAAAGAAACATGTAAAAAATTTGGATAACTTGGTTATTTGATAAAGAATGAAGAAAAAAGGATAGAAAACCTTTAAAATTTATTTTTGAAAACCTTTTTATTCATCAAAAAGTTAACAAATCACATGAACAAAAAAAAAAAGAAAAAGAATTACAACATCAAAGAAAAACATTAAAGAAGAAGAAAGGAAGAGATAGCTACCTAGCTTTTGCTTTCCAAATAAAAGTTGCCAAATTCCTCTCCTCTCCTCTCTTTTCTTTTTTCTTCTTTCTTTTCTCTCAAGAGTGGAATACCTTAAGTAAAAAATTAATCCCCCTCATTTGAGAGTGTTGGTCGGCTGCCCCTTTTAGAGTGTGAGAGTTGCTTCTTTTTTAAGCTTTGTCTCCTATCTCTACAAAATATCTTGGCCACTTGTCAAGATCATATGGCCTCCTATTAAAGTATCTTCCTAGGTGGAATTTTTAATCCTACTTGGCACCATCTCCTTGCCTTCACATGCTCTTCAAATGGCCTTCACATGACTTTACAAATTGGAGCCTTCCCATTGGCTTAAAATGCCATGTAGGCAAAGTAGTGGAGAATCTTCTCGTTGTAAAAATGTCATCTTGCTATCCATCCTTAGCCATTTGATCCATGATGATCACATTCCCTCTTTAAATCAGCTGCTGGCAGAAAATGGCTTGGAAATTTCCAGGCTATTCATATTTTTTTATTTACAAAATGGCCATTTTCTGTTTCTTTGATAAAATTGCATTTTGGTGCCTAAACGTATTTTAATTGCAAATGGACCCCAATTCTAATCTTTCCCAATTCATCCCATACAATATAAAACTTAGTTCTAGAAGTTTTCATATTTTTTCGAGCTCGGATTCTATTTTTCCTGAAATTTTCTCTAAAGTTTTGGTTTAGTGCCTCCCAAACTTTGTCTTTTTTCAAATGAGCTCCAATTTCGGATTTTTTTCTCCAATACCTTCCATAAAATATAAAAACTCATATCTGGAAGTTATCATATTTTTCCGAGCTCGTTTCCTATTTTTCCCGAAATTTTCTCTTGAAATTTCAGGTCAGTGCACCCAAACTTTGCCTTTTTTCATTTGAACTTCGATTTCGAATTTTTATTCTCCAATGCCTTCCAAACATATAAAACTCAGATCTGGAAGTTTTCGTATTTTTTCGAGCATGTTTCCTATTTTTCCTGGAATTTTCTTTTGGAATTTCGGGTTAGTGCACCCGAACTTTGCCTTTTTCATTTGAACTCCGATTCCAGATTTTTCTTCTCCAGTACCTTCCAAAAAATACAAAACTTAGATCTGAAAGTTTTCATATTTTTTCGAGCTCGTTTCCTATTTTTCTCAGAATTTTCTTTTGGAATTTCGGGTTAGTGCACCTGAACTTTGCCTTTTTTCATTTGAGCTCCATTTTTGGATTTTTCTTTTCCAGTACCTTCCATCTGGTATAAAACTCAGATCTGGAGGTTTTCGTAATTTTCTAAGCTCGAAATCTAGTTTTCCCGGATTTTTCAAGATTGCCCTTTAACCCCCGAAATCTTGGTTTTACTCAAAACGAGTCCGATTACCGGATTTTCTTTTTCCACTGCCTTTGTTATATATTGAATTGGAGTTGGTCCGAAAACACCCAATTTTTACGATCGAATTCCCCTCTTATTTTGTTTTCCACTTTTCAACACCGAGAATTTTCTTGTTCTTCTATTTTTCCTCTAACCGGCTCTTCGTTGGGGTCCACTTCAAACTAGGACTTGGGATATTTTGGTTTATTTATCCCTTATCAACTGGGGGCTTCAATTTCATCGAAACGGGCCATCTCTGCAGTTTTTCCCAAATTTGTGAATTTTCTTGTTTATTGATTAAATCCTTATTTTCCTTTTTTCTTCAAACCAATTCTTCCTTGAACTCCACTTCAAAATTGGACCTTTCAATATCCGCAGTTATTGATCTTATTCTATTTGGGACCTCCAATATCGTCCAATTCGATCGTTTCCGCACTTTTTCCCAAATTTGCAAAATTAGGTATTCCCCTACACTAAATTTTTGCAACCGATCTTTCAAACTCTATATCTTTCGTTGCGGACCTCAGATCATCAAAATTCCTTCGCCATTGTTCAATTCAACTTCGAATCTGGATTTTGACTGAGAGTTGACTTTTTTAGTGGTTGACTTTTTAGGGTTGACTTTTTCGGGGTTGATTTTTTCCGAGTTGACTTTTTGTGTTGACCCCCGAAATGAAATCTTGGAGACCTATTTGTGGAATGATGGAAGTCTCTCTACGTTCTGGGAAGTTGAAAGGAGAATTCGCCTAGTTTAGGGGGTCGAGACAAAATTAGGTGTCTACAGAGGGTATGAAAACGACCTCGAAAAAGAAATGGAGTCGCCACCAATCCTTTTGGCTAGGTATGATCGACCACCTATTAAAATTGGTTTTTATATAAACATTTTAACATTAATTAAAACATTTTTTTTGAAACCAATTTTGAAGTCTGCACTTTGAACCAGAGAAAATAGGTGTAGGTTTGGGAGTCGGTTACGTGCGGGGAAGGATTAGCAACCCCACAACGCCCATATAAAATGGTACCTTATTAGTCGTGTGTTATCTTGAGTCTCGATAAAAAGTCGGTTTTAAGTTTTGTGTTTGAAAATAATTCCCTAAAAAATTCGTATTTTATTTTGAAAATGATACAAAATTTATTAACTTAAAATTTCCCATATTTTTCGACAAACTCGGCAAAACATGGAATTTTTTCCTTAATTTTGAAATTCTCCGAATCATCCTCGTTTTTTGGAAAAAGGATATTCCGTTGTTAATGATAATTGATGATATCTTCCCCGACAGACCCGACAGAGAATTCATGAATTATTTTAACTTGGGGATAATCTTGATTTATTAAAAAATATTATTTGTTTTTCATGTATTTTAAAAATCATAGAAAATGACCATGAATATGCAAAAGTATTATTAAGATAAAAATTAAATAAACATGCATATTTATTATGGCGTGGCAAACATTTTATTATGACGTGGTAAAAGAAATAATGACATAACATGCTTGACATGGCAAAAATCTAAATGACATGGCCTAAAGAAAGAATGACATGACATATGAGTGAATGACATGGCATAATCTAGATGACATGGCATGTGATGAATGACATGGCATACTCTAGGTGACATGGCATGTGAATGAATGACATGGCATATGAATGAATGACATGGCATGGCATGTGAATGAATGACATGGCATGTGAATGAATGACATGGCATGTTGATGACAAGGCACAATTTAAATGATATGGCATGCGAATGAATGACATGGCACAATCTTGATGACATGGCATGTGAATGAATGACATGGCATATGAATAAATGACATGGCATGTGAATTAATGACATGGCATATGAATGAAAGGCATATGAATGAATGACATGGCATGCTTGACATGGAAAAATCACGAAATGACATCATCATAAAATATTCATAATCACATCATGATCACATGCACACATCATTATTTTGAAATGGATTTTTCATGTGAGGAATCACATAAATGGCATATGTCGGAAAAATATTACCGTACTCCCCAGCAAACCCGATAAAACTTGGAAAATAATTCTTTCATATGACATTTACATGATTCCGAGTAAAATGAAAACCATACGTTTCAATTCCATAAACACGTGCGTTGAATAATTTCCTAACCTCCCCGGCAAACCCGGCAAAGATTAGGAACTAATTCTCGCCAAATATTTAGGAAACTGAAAAATACATTTTTATACTAAATTAAATAAAAACATTTTAAAATATGCAATGCATGATATTTCTTCCTTGAAGTAAGACATTCGTATACCTAAAAAGGTATCCGACTACCTTCAGAAGAACTTAAATTGGATTTTCAAAAACCGAAAGACTTTGGGCTAGAAATTTGAAAAATTGGAATTTTGTTGATGAAAAATAGGCCTTGGCCGGAACCCCCCTAAAAGGCTTTAGTTTCCCTAGTTATGAAACTCAGGTTGACCACCCTTGACCCGATTTTTATAAAATCAAATTTTATTCTTGAAATGACATGGAAATCAACCTAAGACGGTAACTAATGTCCCAAATCAGCCCCCTCTTTGTATACTAATAAAAACTGATTAGTTCTTAAAAACAATTCTCACTCCCACAACCAATTTTGAAAAACTATTTTTTTACCCTTCTAAACAAATTGAAACAATTCTGTAAAAATTAGTGTTAACCTGGAACATTATGGTCTCCATAGGAAAAAATCAGCTTAATTTTTGGACCAAAGATACCTTGATCGAATTTTCACCAAAGTCAAAACAGTGAACTAAAAACCGCTTTATCGAAAATCATTTTTTCAACCATGATAAAAAAACTAAAAACCTTGAGAAAAATAAAATGGCATCCTCTAAATGTCTACTGCAAGTGGTAAAAAGAATCATTTTATTTTGACCAAAGATGAGTAGTGAAAAAAATCCCAAAGTCAGAATACCCAATCTAAACTATCACTCTTTCAACTAGTATAGGTATGGGATTTTTGGCTTGAGATCATTGGTTGATCTTGGCCAAAAACCTAGTTGAAAATATCATGAAATGCATGTTTTTACAGCCCACAATCATATGACAATGGATCCATAATGAGTTAAAAAATATGTGTTGATACGTGATCCCATCGCAGGGACCCGCTTGAGTGAGGGGAGAGGAAAAAACAGGCAGAGAAAAAGAGGACTTAATTCCTCTTGAAATAAAATGAGGGTTGAGGGTATGAAAACAACCTCGGAAAAAAATGGAGTCGCCACCAATCTTTTTTGGCCAGGTGTGATCGGCCACCTATTAAAACCGATTTTTATAAAATGTTTTAAAATTAATTAAAATATTTTTAAAACCAATTTTATAGTCTGCGCTTTGAACCAGAGAAAAACAAGTGCGGATTCGGGAGTCGGTTACATGCGGGGAAGGATTAGCACCCCCAAAACACCCATATAAAACAGTATCTTATTAATCGTGTGTTATCTCAAGTCTCGGTAAAAAAGTCAATTTTAGATTTGACATTGCAAAATAATTCCCAATTTAAAGAAAAATAATTCGATTTTTAATTAAAAATGATCCGGAATTTATTAATTCAAAATTTTCCTATATTCCCCGACAAACGCGGCAAAATATAGACATTTTTATTTATTTGAAAAACTTTTCGAATCATTCTCGTTTTTTGGAAGAAAGATATTCATTTATTAATGATAATTGATGATATCCTCCCCAGCAGACCTGGCAGTGAACTCATGAATTATTTTAACTCGAGAATATCTTTATTTTTACTGAAAATCATTATCCTTTTAAAACATTTTTAAAAAAATGAATATGAACATGTGTGACATAATAAAGATGACATACTAAAATCTAGATGACATAACACAACCTAAATGATATGATATAATTTAAATGACATAGTATATTCTAAATGACATAATATAACCTAAGTGACATAGTATATTCTAAATGACATGATATGACTTAAGTGACATGGTATATTCTAAATGACATGGCATATTCTAAATGACATGGCCTAATTTAAATGACATGACAAAATCTAAGTGACATAGTATATTTTAAATGACATGGCATAATTTAAATGACATAGCAATATAATTAATAACATGAAATGATATGAAATATAAAATAATATTATCATGAAATATGCATGAAAACAAATGCATGACCATAATAAATCCTAAATGATGTAACAAAAAAAAATGACTAAGCGAAAAACATAGGATAACATAGAATATACACAACCATATAACAAACATATATAACACCATGAACATAAATCAAAACAATAACATAGCCATAGAAATATTCATAGCAAAAAATCATATATTATACAATATGCATGAACATGAAAAACAATGCATGAAAGTATCTTTTTTCCTTTAAATAAGAAAATCCGTATATCTAAAAAGATATTCGACTACCTTAGAAAAAGACATCAAATTAAACTTTATAAATCAAAAATACTTTGTGATTGGTTTGAAAACAATTTTGAAAATTTTGGATGAAAAATAACAGCATGACCGAAACCCCTTTTGAAAAAAGGCTCTATTTCCTAACTTTGAAAACCCAGATTTGACCACCCTTGACCCGAGTTTTATAAAATCATTTTTTAGGATTAAAATGGCTTATAAATCAACCTAGAACAGTAGCTAAGGTTCTAAATCAGCCCTCTCCTAATGCCTTAGCCAAAACAGAAAATTATTTTCCCCTTGAAATCAAATCTGACTCTACTGACCAGTTTTAAACGTGATTCTTTTTACCTATTTTTAAAATTTCAAGAAAAACCTGAAGAAATTATGTGAGACTTAGAACATGTCAAGCTCTATGCGAAAATATAGGCTTAATTTTTAGACTAAGGATGTCCTACCAGAAAAATCACGAAAGTTAGAACGTTGGGTGAAAAACTGTTTAGCCCAAAAACAATTTTAAGCCTTTGCTAAAATCATTCAAAAATAAAAAAAAATAAATAAATAAATAAATATCGGAGACTCCTTTAAGGATCTACAAACAGTAGCAAAAATTTCTAAAAATATGGACAAGGATTTCCTAATGAAAAAAAATCACAAAGGTAGAAATTCCAACTTGACAACTTCTTAATTTTCCACAATCATGCTCATGTGAGCTTGGCTTTGAGCCATTGATTGGCTTAAGTCAAAAATCAAGTGGTATGATATGAAATGCATGAACAAATTATAAGTTAAACGCATGAAATGCATGATCTAAGGCCTAAATGACATAGAAAATGCATCGCATAAAAAATGACCTAATGCCTAACATGAACTTGCATAGCAATAAATGCAACCTAGACCTAAATATGCATGAAATGCAAGGCAATGCAAATGTGACCTAGACCTAGTGAAAATGCATGGAAATAACACAAACACATGGAATAGTAAATATAATACACAATATAATGGCATAAAAATGCAACCATTTCAACTAAACAAGATGAAAATGCACGCATAAGGCAAAACAATAAGGGGTAGCCAAATGGTCACTAATTAAAATGGTGAAATCCTAGCATGGCAATAACACAAACACATGGCATAGTATATGCAAGACTTAAAAGGAAACATGTTAAACGAAACAAACATGATGCAAATGCAAAGATGTAGCTAGGCAAATACACAAACACATAATATGGCAACAATACAAAGCATGATCAACTTAACATGGTGAAAACAGAAAATTAAAAATGGCAAACAAAGTAAGGAGACATGAAAATAAAATGATAAAATCAGAAAAAATAATGGTAAGTAAGTAAAGAAAGTTAAAAACAAGTTCTATATCTTGATTATTTTAAAAAGTTAGAACATCAAAGCAAGCTAGAATATCACAACCAACATGGAAAATAGATCAAACACAACACATGCACCAAAAAAGAGGCCATTCGGCCAACTCAAAAATTAGTGGAAAATTGGTTTTTTATTTGATTTTTTTAAGAAAACATAAGATAAGAGCTTTAGGAGGAAGTTTTAAAACATTTATTTCACAACCAAAAACAACAAAAAATCACAAAATCTCAAAGAAAATTAGCAAGTTAAGCATGGAAAAGGAAAGAAAATGCAAGAGTTAGGTGCCTTTAGGCTACCTTCAAAAGCTATTTTTCAAGCCTTTCTTCTCTTCTAAACTTTCTTTGCTTTTCAAAACTTAGCTATTTGCTCCCAAAATGAAACGTGATCAGCCAAAAGAGACCTAGAAAATGAAAAAATAAAAATAAAACCCTTAAGGCAACCGAATGGTCAAGCTTTAAACGAGTAAAGTAAGGCCTTGAATAACAAGGGCTAAAATGAAAAGCCTACCGCCCTTACCTTTTCTCTACCCGGACCTAATCCAAGCACTAAATCGATCAAGTTAGTTGGTTTCCGAGCGGGTTCCGCTTTCATAACAAATAAGGCGTAAAAGAAAGGTCTTTTCTTGAAAGGTATATTCAAAAAAACTTAGCTTACCAAGAGTTCCGGAACTAGAGAGATAAGAGATAGGTTTGTTCTCCATACGAGGGAAAGTACTTTTCGTCTATCTGATCTCCTTCCCTTACTGCAATTCCAGCCCTAGAAGTGCTTCTCCTTGCGATCCGGTGCCTGATCTTCCTAACCCTAAGGTTTGAGTTATATTTGGATGGGATTCCCTCTTGTAAGGGGGTGCTACTAAGGTCTTTTTCTAATTTTTATTTTAGCGAGAACCCTGTTTTTTTGGAGTTATCTTTTTCCTGCCAGCCAGTCTGAAGGGGCTTGTGTAATCTCTTTCCTTTACCGCAGTTCCATTGTAAGAGGAGAGTTCATAGCCAATTAGGGCTAATAGGAATAGGTGTATGTAAGTCTCATATCTATTGAATAAGCTCCAGTCTCGATCGAGTAAGAAAATCCTTTTTTTCTTTTCCAGGATAACTTTTCTAGGCGTCGTTCTTGGCTAGGCTAACTCTTATAGATAGAAAGATAGAACGCAGACGGGTATCAAACTCTTAAATACTAGAATTTGTCTCCCGCTAATCTTCATTCGAGTCAAGTCTCTCTTTCTTATTAAAGGAAGCTTAAGATTGGCAGCTTCAGAGCTTCAAAAATGTTATCTAAAGAAGGCGGTATCTTTGCCAAATGGCTTCAGAGCTTCAGAGCTTCATGTTAAGTGAGAGTGTGTGTTTTATTTTTTTGCCCTTGGTCATGCTTCACATGCTTCTCCAACATCTTTGCCAAATGGCTAAAAAATGTCCCCTCCTTGCATGATGTTTTCCTTAAATTTAGGATGCTTGTCCCCTATTTGCATGATGCTTCCCTTAAATTAAGGGTTTCCTAGCCTCTCATTAGCCAACAATGCCACCTAGATTATTCTTGTCTCCTATCTCTACAAAATATCTAAGCCACTTGTAATGATTATATGGCTTACTATTAAAATATCTTCTTAGGTGGCATTTTTAATCCTACTTGGCATCATCTCATAGACTTCACATGTTCTTCACATGGCCTTCACATGGATTTGCAATTTGGAGACCTCCCATTGGCCTAAAATGCCATGTAGGCAAAGTAGTGGAGAATCTTGTCCTTTTAAAAATGTCATCTTGCTATTCAACCTTGGCCATTTGATTCAAGATGATCACACTCCTCCATTTAATCAACAGTTGGCTGAAAATGGCCTGGATATTTCCAGGCCATTCCTTTTTTTTTTATTTGCAAAATGTACCTTTTTGGTTTCTTCGATAAAATTACATTTTGGCCCCAAACTTAATTTAATTGCAAATGGACCCCAATTTTGGATTTTTCTTTTCCAATTCATCCCATCTAATATAAAACTCAGTTCTTGAGGTTTTCATATTTTTCCGAGCTCAGATTCTATTTTTCCTGAATTTTTCTCTAAAGTTTCAGTTTAGTGCCTCCCAAACTTTGTCTTTTTCCATTTGAGCTCCGATTCTAGATTTTTCTTCTCCAATCCCTTCCATAAAATATTAAACTCAAATCTGGAAGTTTTCATAATTTTCTGAGCTCGTTTCCTATTTTTCTTTTCTCTTGGAATTTTGAATTAGTGCACCTGAACTTTGCCTTTTTTCATTTGAGCTCCGATTCCAAATTTTTCTTCTCCAATCCCTTCCATAAAATATAAAATTCAGATCTGAAAGTTTTCACAATTTTTCGAGCTAGTTTTATATTTTTTCGGAAATTTTCTCTTGGAATTTCGGATTAATGGACCCGAACTTTGCCTTTTTCATTTGAGCTCCGATTCTGAATTTTTCTTCTTCAATCCCTTCCATAAAATATAAAATTCAGATCTGGAAGTTTTCATAATTTTTCGAGCTAATTTTCCATTTTTCCCGAAGTTTTCTCTTGGAATTTCGGATTAGTGGATCCAAACTTTGCCTTTTTTCATTTGAGCTCTGATTCCATATTTTTCTTCTCCAATCCCTTCCATCTAATATAAACTCAGATCTGCAAGTTTTCATAATTTTTCAAGCTCGGATTTTATTTTTCTCGGATTTTCCAAGATTGCCCTTTAACCCCCAAAACCTCGGTTTTACTCAAAACGGGCCCAATTTTTGGATTTTCTTTTTTCACTGCTTTTGTTATATATTGAACTAGATTTGGTCTGAAAACGCCCAATTTTTACATCTGAATTCCTCTCCAATTTAGTTTTCCCCTTTTACAATATTGGGAATTTTCTCGTTTTTCCTCTAACTGGCTCTTTCTTGGGACCCACTTCAAACTGGGACTTGGGATATTTTTGTTTATTTATCCTTTATCAACTGGGGGCTTCAATTTCACCGAATCAGACCATCTCTGCAGTTTTCCCAAATTTGTGAGTTTCTTATTTATTCATTAAATCCTTATTTTCCTTTTTCTTTTCAAACCAATTCTTTCTTCAACTCTGCTTCAAAATTGGACCTTCCAATATCTATATGTTTTTATCTTAATCCATTTTGAACCTCAAATTTCGTCCAATTTGATCGATTATGCATTTTCCCCCAAACTCGTCGAATTAGGTATTTCTCTACACTGAACTTCTGCAACCTGTATTTCAAACTCTCTATCTTTCGTTGTAGATCATTGATTATCAAAATTCCTTCACCATTATTCAATTCAACTTCGGATCTTGATTTTGACTGAGAGTTGACTTTTTTAGTGGTTGACTTTTTGGGGTTGACTTTTTTGGAGTTGACTTTTTCTAAGTTGACTTTTTGTGTGGACCTTCGAAACAAAGTTTTGGAGATCCATCTGAAGAATGGTGGAAGTCTCTTTGCATTTCAGGAAGTTGAAAGAAGAATTTACCTGGTTTAGAGGCTCCAGACACAATTAGGTGTCTACAAAGTATTTTTACTAATTAAAAATTTTGACAAAGTTTTCGCCATTAAATAAGTACATGTCAAAGCGATATCTTTAATAACTTTTTTTCTTTCATATTGTTGATGTTCTGAACTATCAATTTATAAGTTTCTATTTTCAAAATAAATTTTCTTGTGACTGTTTATAATAAAAAAAACTTTTAGAACTTGACTATATAAATTCTTCCCTTGATACACATAATTGTAATCACCATTTTTTTTAAACTAAGTGATAGCTATTAAATTGAAATTAAATTCTTATAAAACAAAGAATTAGGACAAAATAAATGATAATTAAATGCATATTTTAAGCATCATTATAACCGAAAAGGTAAAAAATTAAAATATGTCTTGATCGACATTAAGCATCTCAATACTAATTACATTAAGCATCTCAATACTAATTAGGTTTTTTTCTCTTTAAAATCACAGATATCTCAAAAAGCCTACAAATTGTAACCTTAATTTTTTAATCCTCTCAAGCAAGTTCAATTTGTTAATCGAATATTTTAGATACTACAACTACCTAAAATTTTTTAGATTAAATGAATGCAATATCAAGACAAATGTAAATAAACCACAAAATGATTTGCAATAATGACTTTTTTAAGCATATTTAAAAAAAGAAATAATAATGAATAGAATAAATTATAATTAAAATATAAAAAAGGAAAAAACTGAAAATTGAATTATAATTAAATTGAAAAAGAAAGAAAAAAATTATTCTACAAAATCTTGTGAAAATGGTGATGAAAAAAGGAAAAAATTTAGAAGACACACGTTAAAATGAAATTATAATCTAAAAAATAAAAAATGGCTATTTATGTACACATAAAGAGTGTAACTTTTATGAAAATTAAAAGCACATGAAACTTCCACAAAAAAAAAAATTAAAAATAAATATAAATATAAATTGTACAATAATTGTAATGGCAAAAACACAATTAAAATTTAATTTAATTCTAAAATTAATTTCTCGCCTAAAAAATACCCACTAATTTAAATTAACTTTTTTTGGAATACAAAATGTCAAAAAGGGTTATTCATATACAAAAACAAATTATAACGTCAAAATAATATCAAACATAATAAAATCTAATTAAACTCCTACAATAAAATCAATTTACTTAGAATAGGAATGGAAAAAACCAAAAAGAAAGAAAGAGTGTGCAAGATGAAATAAGTGAGAGTGAAGAGCAAGCAAAGATAGATAAAAAAAGAAATGTTTGTTTGACCCTTTTTTTTAAAAAAGTTTTCAATAATTTTATTTTTTAAAATATATATATATATATAAATCAGTAATATTAAATGTTAGTGTGTATGTGTGTGTATATATATATAGTGTGTGTGTGTAAGTATATATATATATATATATATATATATATATATATATTGAACAAGAACATTATAAGAGATATAAACTAAGGAATGAAAGAAGTAATTTCATGAAATAAGAGATATAAGAGATTAAGCATGCACTCATGGAAGATTTTCATACAATCTCTTATGTTTTGTACACCATACATAGACACAATGAGTGAGTGAGTGAGATTCAGCCTTAATTGTTATACTTTACACTAATGACCAGTGTTTAACTGTATATTCAATCATACAGACTAAACCTACCATTCGACCTATCCAGGTCTGAACAACATGAGTTTTCATGATTTAAAGTAAAAAAGTATGAAGAACTTGAGTTTTCATGATTTAAAGCAAAGAAGAATGAACAACATGAGTTTAACTATTTAATCATACATTCACCAATCCGACTATCCAAAAAAATCGATTATCTCCATCACCTGTTTTAGACACTGTGGCTGCACGTCATTCCCTCATCACCTCCATGTGCTTCCTTCGTTCTTCTACCTTCCAACTTAGGCAAATGAATTACTTCCATATAAAACTAATAACCGATAATAATAATAATCAAAAAAATTAAATCCAATTCAAGTTTTGTCTAATTCTCTTTTAGCTAATTCCTTTTTTTTTTTTAATCAACAACAAAATTCTGCAAAAAAAAAAAAAAAAAAAATAACAATAACAATAACAAAAGACTAAAGGAAAAATAAATATAAAGACTCACGAAAGATAGTATCTTTAGCCAAAATCCTCCATAAAAATCTTCCTCCAATTTATAAAAAAAAAAAAAAAAAAAAAAAAAAAAAAAACAAATTACTATAAAGAAATTGTCTAGACGAATTGGATCATTAAAGAAGATGTATAAATTGAACAAAATATAAAGAATATATATAATAGAAAAAGATTCCCTCTAAATTTTTATCAGGAACCAAACATGGGGAAATTGAATTGAGTCAAGGGGCAAAAAGAAAGATACTAACCTGGGCTAGATCCATCGTTACTGAAGGGATGCCTCGTGGGTTTGGAACCTGTTACGGGTCAATACTGAGGCAATTACTGTTTTACTATTTTACTGTTTTATTCATTTCTATTGTAACAGAATTTACTGACTAGGCAATTCTGAGTGCTATTTGAACATTGTCAGAGATTGGTTGTTGGTTATGAAAAATGATTAACAACATTCTATTCTCTCGATTATTCTCTTATTCTGATATCTCTTCTCTCCTTCCTATATTCTAACCTTCTCTTCACAGTGTTCTTGCTGTGTTCTTCATTTCTTTACAGTGGTTTACTGGAAATATTGTTGGTGTATATCATTGGTATCAGAGCTAATCCTGGCTATGGCAGAAGGAGTTACAACAAGGTTGCAAAAAGATGTGAATCAGTTGCAAAAGGATTTCGAGAAGCTGAGTGTTACTACTGGACAGCTGCGCACTGATATGCAAATCGGGCTTGAAGGTGTTGGGGTAGAGATGAGGACTATGTTCGAACAAATGATGCTTCGTTTCGATCAGTTATCCAAGGGACCTCAATGCAGTGCTTCTATGGAAGGTGGGTCTGCCATCGACAAACAAAAATCTGCAACATCTGATGATCTGTTGGGAGGACCTAGAACCCAAACCAAGCTGTCTAAATTGGGATGTCCTTACTTTGATGGCACTGATTTCAGAGGCTGGCTGATGAAGATGGAACAATTCTTTGAAGCAGATAATACCCAGGAGCATGATAAGGTGCGAGTAGTGATGATGCATTTGGAAGGCAAGGCTCTTCAATGGCACCTGAGATTCATGAAGGGCTATGATAAACTTACTGAGGTTAGTTGGGACTGCTACCTTAATGAGATGAAATCTCGTTTTTCTGAAAATGAGTTTACCAATCCTATGTTTGATTTGGTTAGTCTTAGGCATCTTACTACTGTTGATGATTATTATGAAGAATTTGAGAGTCTCCTTAACCTGTTACAGTTAACTGATGACTATGCCTTAAGTATTTTCATAAGCAATTTAAAACCTGAGATCTCCAATCCTGTTCGACTGTTTTACCCCAAAACATTGACTCATGCTTACAACCTAGCAAAACAATGGGAATCTCTAATGTTTAACATTCCCAGGAAGCCTCACATTCCCTACAAAAATCCAACCATTCCATCTCCTACCCATACTATTAACCAACCCCCACCAAAAACAGACTTGCCAGCTTTATTACCAACACCGAAACATTTTTTCCCTCCCTATCAAAATCAACCCCGATATCACCAACAAAACCTGTTACAAAACACCTACAAACCACCTATGAAGACAGAAATCACCAACAGACCTTCATCCAAACCACCTACCAGAGAGGAAAGAGATGATAGGAGGAGAAGGGGGCTATGTATGTGGTGTGGAGCCAAATATGGCATGGGGCATAAATGTGTGAGGTCTCAACTATATCAGCTGCTTGTGAATGATACAGAAGAACTTCCACCTGATCCAGAAGAATTCTTGGACTGTTTGGATACTATGGAACATCCTGCCAGTGAGGAACCTGTCACTACAGGGACCCCAGTGATCTCCCTGCATGCCTTATTGGGAACGGCTACTCATCAAACTATGAGAATGCAGGGCAACATCAAAAATTTTCAGGTCATCATCCTAGTGGACTCAGGTAGCACACACAACTTCATTGACCACTCATTGGTCAAGAAGATAGGGTGTAAAACACAAATGGTGACTGGTATGAGTGTCTCAGTAGCTAATGGAGACCAGATGTGGGTACAACATATTTGTCAGGATGTTGAATGGGAAGTACAGGGTCTTGAGCAAACCACTGATTTTTTAGTCCTTCCCCTAACAGGCTGTGACTTGGTTTTAGGAGTCCAATGGTTGAAGTTACTTGGTCCCATTACTTGGAATTTTAGTGACCTGACCATGCAGTTCTCGGTTGGGAACTCTAAAGCTATGTTAAAGGGAATCTTAGCAGGAGCAGTACAAGTTATGGCCAAAAAGCAAGCATCCAAATTATGCAATCACTATACTGCCACCTGCACACTGGTGATGCTGGATGCTCAGCCATCGCAGGTAATGGCTATGCACACCAAACTGCAGGATATTTCTACTCTGCCTCAGGATCTCCAACTTTTATTATCTCAATTCTCTATCTTATTTGATGTACCAAAAGGGTTACCACCCTCAAGACCTCAAGATCACAAAATTCAGTTGATTGATGAAAGTCAAACTGTCAAAATTAGGCCTTATAGGTACCCTACTGTTCAGAAAAATGAGATTGAAAGAATTGTAGCTGAAATGGAGGAAGCAGGTATTATCAGAAACAGCACTAGTGCCTTTGCATCCCCTGTGGTGCTTGTCAAGGAAAAAGACGGGTCATGGCGCCTGTGCATCGATTACAGACAGCTCAACAAGTTGACTATCAAAGCTCGATTTCCAATACCCTTGGTAGAAGAATTGCTTGATGAACTCACAGGTGCATGCTATTTTTCTAAGTTGGACCTCCGATCTGGATATCACCAGGTGCGTATGCACGAGCATGACATCCACAAAACAGCCTTTCGAACCCATCAGGGGCACTACGAGTTCCTCGTCATGCCCTTTGGGCTTACTAATGCTCCTTCCACTTTTCAAAGCATAATGAACAGTATCTTCCAGCCCTTCTTCAGAAAGTTTGTCCTTGTCTTTTTTGATGACATATTAGTCTATTCAGCCACTTGGTCAGATCACTTGAGACATCTACAGCTCATATTTGAAGTGTTATACCATCACCAACTCTATGTCAAACTCTCCAAATGCGACTTTGGAGCTTCCCAAATTGAATACTTAGGCCATATTATTGATGTACAAGGAGTCTCAATGGATTCCAAGAAGGTCGAGTGCATGGTGAACTGGCCTACTCCTACATCAGTCAAGGAATTGAGAGGATTCCTAGGCCTAACAGGGTATTACCGCAGATTTATTAAGGGTTATGGTTCTATTGCTCAGCCCTTAACTGCCTTGCTCAAGAAGAATGCTTTTATTTGGAATGACACGGCCCAGGTAGCTTTGGAACAGCTTAAAAGGGCCATGGTCACTGCCCCTGTGCTTGCTTTGCCAGATTTTACTGTCATGTTTGTAGTGGAGTCAGATGCCTCTAGTGGTGGAATTGGAGCAGTGTTAAGTCAAGGGGGAAGGCCTGTTGCATATTTTAGTCAAGCCCTTTCTATCAAGCATCAAACTCTTTCAGTATATGAGAAAGAGATGTTAGCCATATTGGCTGCAGTTAAAAAGTGGAATCCATACTTAATGGGCAGACATTTTCAGATTAAGACTGACCACCATAGTCTTAAATTTCTGTTAGATCAGAAGACCAACACTCCAGCACAACAGCATTGGGTGGTGAAAATGATGGGCTACGATTATGAGGTGGTTTTCAGAAAAGGAATCACCAATGTCGTTGCTGATGCCTTATCCAGAAGGCCTACAACTGAATTTCATGCTATCTCAGTCATTACTACAGGACTGTTAGCTAAAATCAAGCAGTCTTGGCTCAAGGATCCCCACATCATCCACCTCATTCATAGAACTCAGCATAACCAGGGATCCTCTTCTAAATATTCATGGCAAGCTGGTCAATTGCGAAGACAGGGAAAACTCATGGTGGGTGATGCACCCAAAAGAGTGTATCTTATTTAACCTTGCACTAAAAAGATCAATTGTAAGTATAATGATTAGCAAGGGTCGAGTCCTCAGGGATTGGGTTTTAATCTATGAGTTATTAGTTTATAACTTACGTTCAAAGAAAACAATAAAAGAAAAGGGGTTTTTGAAGCCAGATTTAAACTAAAGTAAATAATAAGAATAAAATGCAAGGCGGTATAACCAGCCAATAAAAATATATATACTAAATTAGGCGGTATAACCAGCCAATAAAAATATATATACTAAATTAGGCGGTATAACCAGCCAATAAAAATAAAACAAAGTTAATATACAAATTAGGCGGTATAACCAGCCAATAAAAATAAATATACTTTTAAAAATAAGCAAACTAGAAAAGTAAGAAAACAAGTAAGTAAGAAGAATCAAATATGAAAAATATGATTAAGGTTTCATTCTCCACCACTAGACATCATTAAGAATCAATTTCAGATCTATCAATATCAACCAACTATCAAAGTTAACAACCGTAGATAACAACAAGCTCTGTTATCCCAATCTTTCCTTAATTTGTCGTTAAATAGAACAAGCTCTCTATTTAATCTCTAACCATTAAACAACCTAGAATAAGCTCTCTAAATTCAATTTAATGGCAGCTTTATGATGAGAAAGATAGGTTGATCTAAGCAACAAACACATAAGCTCGGATTGTTCAACTTAGGTTATGTTCCACTTTGCAATTATTGAAAACTTGACCATAATCATTAATCACAAATTGCCACTTATGAATAGGAAATCAAGACAATTACACGGATCAAGACTCCTAAACTAGCAATAGATAATTATCAAGATCTATCTAGTTGTACACCTAAATAAATCAAGACAACATCATGAACAATTCTTGTAGAAGAACATAAGCAACTTTGATAGAAAATTAATGATAGATAGAATCTAAAAATCAATCACAAAACATGTCTAGGGCTTTGAAATCACCCTTAACCAAATAGAAGTTTAGCCTAGCATAGGCATTGTAAACATAAACATAAAATTAAAGAGAATCTAAGAAGGAAATAAAAGAAAGAAAGAAGAAGAAGAAAATAAAGAAAAAGAAAACTAGAGAAAAGAAAGAAGAAGAAAACTTAGAGAATTTTATTACAATGGCTAATATCCTACCAATGTACATTATGATCCTCTACAATCATCCAAGGCCCTCTATTTATACACATTTTGGAGGGCTAAATGACAAGAGACAAGCTTTACAAATTTCAAAGGTAGGTATAATAGGTGGGTGCATTTTTCTAACAATTTTCGTCACATTGTATGACAATTTTGATCAGCCAACTTGATGGTCGATTTTGTCAATGTTGGAGGCCTGATCGGATCACATGGTCTTCTAGAAAAAGGTTCCCCTACCAGTTACGGATCCATAGCCGTTGGAATCAGCTCATTTGCTGATGTGGATAAGAAGATATGGGCAAAATAGGAAAATAGGTCAGCACAGACGTCATTGCACATCAGCCAACTTGATGGTCGATTTCGTCAATATTAGAGGCCTGATCTGATCATATGGTCTTCTAGACAAAGGTTCCCCTATCAGTTACGGATCCATAGCCATTAGAATCAGCTCATTTTCTGATGTGGATAAGCAGATATGGGCAAAATACGAAAACAGGTCAGCACAGACGTCATTGCACATCAGCCAACTTGATGGTCGATTTCGCTAGGGAAAACGACTCCGTTTCAAGAAGTGTAAAACATGAAAAAGATAGATATGCCTCTTAGCTTTGCACGGCTACAAATTTCAGCCTTATTGCTTCAGTGAAACTCCAGATATAGCTGATATGGAAAAGGGTGTCGGAACTGGAACTGAACTGGATTTGCCCTTAATTCTAGTAATCTGAAATCACTCAAAGAAACTTGTGAAGAACACCAAATTACATAAAAATATAAAAGATCATAAACACAATTAGACTAAACAATAATAACTCGTATTTGACACAAAACAATAATAAAACATAATGATGCACCCAAAATAGTGTATCTTATTTAACCTTGCACTAAAAAGATAAATTGTAAGTATAGTAGTTAGCAAGGGTCGAGTCCTCAGGGATTGGGTTTTAGTTTATAAGTTAATAGTTTAAAACTTAAATTCAAGAACAATAAAAGAAAAGGGGTTTTTGAAGCCAGATTTAAACTAAAGTAAATAATAAGAATAAGATGCAAGGCGGTATAACCAGCCAATAAAAATATATATACTAAATTAGGCGGTATAACCAGCCAATAAAAATATATATACTAAATTAGGCGGTATAACCAGCCAATAAAAATAAAACAAAGTTAATATACAAATTAGGCGGTATAACCAGCCAATAAAAATAAATATAAAAAAATAAGCAAACTAAAAGTAAGAAAACAAATAAGTAAGAAGAATCAAATATGAAAAATATGGTTAAGGTTTCATTCTCCACCACTAGACATCATTAAGAATCAATTTCAGATCTATCAATATCAACCAACTATCAAAGTTAACAACCGTAGATAACAACAAGCTCTGTTACCCCAATCTTTCCTTAGTTTGTCGTTAAATAGAACAAGCTCTCTATTTAATCTCTAACCATCAAACAACCTAGAATAAGCTCTCTAAGTTCAATTTAATGGCAGCTTTATGATGAGAAAGATAGGTTGATCTAAGCAACAAACACATAAGCTCGGATTGTTCAACTTAGGTTATGTTCCACTTTGCAATTATTGAAAACTTGACCATAATCATTAATCACAAATTGCCACTTATGAATAGGAAATCAAGACAATTACACGGATCAAGACTCCTAAACTAGCAATAGATAATTATCAAGATCTATCTAGTTGTACACCTAAACAAATCAAGACAACATCATGAACAATTCTTGTAGAAGAACATAAGCAACTTTGATAGAAAATTAATGATAGATAGAATCTGAAAATCAATTATAAAACATGTCTAGGGCTTTGAAATCACCCTTAACCAAATAGAAGTTTAGCCTAGCATAGGCATTGTAAACATAAACATAAAATTAAAGAAAATCTAAGAAGAAAATAAAAGAAAGAAAGAAGAAGAGGAAGAATATTAATTATCCAACCTCTTGCTCTCTCTAAAGAAAAAGAAAACTAGAGAAAAGAAAGAAAACTAGAGAAAAGAAAGAAGAAGAAAACTTAGAGAATTTTATTAAAATGGCTAATATCCTACCTATGTACAATATGATCCCTTACAATCATCCAAGGCCCTCTATTTATACACATTTTGGAGGGCTAAATGACAAGAGACAAGCTTTACAAATTTCAAAGGTAGGTATAATAGGTGGGTGCATTTTTCTAACAATTTTCGTCATACATGACAATTTTGATCAGCCAACTTGATGGTCGATTTTGTCAATTTTGGAGGCCTTATCTGATCACATGGTCTTCTAGAAAAATGTTACCCTATCAGTTAAGGATCCATAGCCGTTGGAATCAGCTCATTTGCTGATGTGGATAAGTAGATATGGGCAAAATACGAAAACAGGTCAGCACAGACGTCATTGCACATCAGCCAACTTGATGGTCGATTTCGCTAGGGAAAACGACTCCGTTTCAAGAAGTGTAAAACATGAAAAAGATAGATATGTCTCTTAGCTTTGCACGGCTACAAATTTCAGCCTTATTGCTTCAGTGAAACTCGAGATATAGCTGATATCGCAAAAGGTGTCGGAACTGGAACTGAACTGGATTTGCCCTTAATTCTAGTAATCTGAAATCACTCAAAGAAACTTGTGAAAAACACCAAAATACATAAAAATATAAAAGATCATAAACACAATTAGACTAAACAATAATAACTCGTATTTGACACAAAACAATAATAAAACATAACTAAAAACTATATAATTATACGAGTTATCACACCCCCACACTTAGATTGTTGCTAGTCCCTAGCAACGACTCAATAAAAATAAAATAAGAAAATCTAATCTAATCCATTTTCGTAGGAAATCACGGTGGCACTTAGCATGTGACACAAGCCTTTAAACCCCTAGGTGTCCCTAGTGGACGAGTTTAGTCTCGTGAGGGTTTACTAGAACGATACCCACAAACATTGAAAAACTAAAATATAAATAAACTACATATACTAAAAATATTTACTCCTAATCCTTTCAATACAAATTAGAGACAATCTTTGAACAAGTCTTATAAACTAATCAATAGCTTAAAAAATTTCACAAAAAATCATGCTTGAATGTAAATTGTTTGAGTTGAGCCAATATTAACATAACATATCTCAATCAAAATAGTGCATGTTCAAATTTAATCTCAACTTCTCACATGGGATACCCTCATGATTTTCATTCTTTAAAGTAGTGGTGAAGTGTTTACACTCAATCAATCTCATGAAAACAGTTCTACCACATTCTTGCTTGTCCACCTATTCTCCACTATTTAGATCATACAACTTCATGAATCAAGAGGTCTTTAATCAAGGTTGTAATGGGGCCAAGGGGTTTGTAATGTGGTTGAAGAACAAAAGGATAAAGATATCACAAAGGTTCCAAAGAGTTCATAAAGTTTAGAGACATAAAAAGATCATACAAAGAAATTTCTCAAAACTCTTTACAAGTACATAGTCACCTAGGCCGGATATTCATGTTGGGCCTTTTCTTCATTCTAAACAACTTTGTAACATCTTTTTCTTTTTCCACAAATCCAAGAGATGATTCATATATATATATATATATATATTTTTTTTTTTACATAGGAATGTATTTGCCCGTATTCCATTTCTTTTTCTCTTGACTTTTCTTTTCTTTTCCCCCCACACTTATTTCTTGTTTCTAACCCAAATTTTCAATAGATCTTCCTTGTCTTTGCAACTTGTCTCAAAACATGCTAATTCATCTTTGGAACAAAGGTAAAGATATAAGTATATTTAGGTTAGGGACAAGTTATGGTTACCAAAGAGATAGCTTATTCAATGTAGGCTCAAATTGGTTCACTAAGGGTGTGTTCTCTTGGAACATCAATAAGGGATGGCTGTTTGGCCCTGGCTAAAAATCCTAATGCCTCTATCATATTCATGTTGTCACATGCATCAATATAGTCTCAAATGGTTTAAAGCAAGTTCTAGAGAATCATGTAATCATAAGAGCACTCAAGAAAGAAATTAGATTGATATGTATAATGCATCAATCATATAGGCTCAAAAACTTACAAGGATGATTATACAAGTCAATATCAAGTCTAAACATGCTTCTTTCTCAATCAACATATCATATTAACATTGGCTCATAAAAAAAATGATATCAAGCTCAATTCTCATGAAAATCTTCTCACTAATAAATCTTTTTTAGATTTATGCAATTCATATCTTATCATTGTATTAAAAAGGAACTAAAACACACTAAAAAAATAATAATAATAATAAAGACTCATAAAAAAAAAAATAGTAGACAAAAATAAAAGAAATCCTAAATCATTCCCCCCCACACTTAATTCTTACATTGTCCTCAATGTAAGTCTATTAACCCAAATGAAAGAATCATGTGTAAGAGAAAAGAACTAATAACATAAGAATAGGAACAACTAAGACTCAAAACAAAACAAACTCATGCAACCTAAATAATCCTAAAATACTAAACAAAAATTAACAAGTAAACATAAAAAGATTAAAATCAAACTGACAAGGTATGTCTCAAGTCTCCCTTACTTAGACCTTGTTCAGAATGAATACTTCTAAATTGCTTAAAACATAACATTTTTTTTTTTTTTGAAAAGAAGAAATCAAACTGACAAGGTATGTCTCAAGTCTCCCTTACTCAGACCTTGTTCAGAATGAATACTTCTAAATGGTTTAAAACACAAATTTTTTTTTTTTTTTTAATTAGCAAAATATGTCCCTTACCCCCTACTAAAATATGACATTGTCCCCAATGTCAAATTTTAAAGGTAGAATTTAGGAGATATTACCTGCAGAGGTTGCTAACCACTTATTATAACTGAGACACAACAAGCAAAATGTTAGATAATGTCACAAAGACAAAGTGCAATCCACTCCTTGCTCATCCATTTCTCTTTTTCTTTTTCCGAGCGTTTTCGAAACAACCGTAGCAGATAAACACTCATAAGCTTGGAGCTTTTTGAGTAAATCTTCAATGGTTGTAGCAGAAATTATGGTTCTCCTTGCCTCTGAAAACATGAATCCATTATCCACAGCATTATCTAAATATGAAAGCAAATTACTAAAATAACCATTAATATTAAGCAAACCAATGGGTTTCTTATTTGTGACCAAAGATGACCAAGAAGCCACGCAAGCTATTTCTTCCAATGTACCCAGACCTCCTGGTAAAGCAATGAATGCATCGGTAGAATGGTACATGATTGTCATCCGTTCAGGGATACTCCAGACTTGTATTTCCTTACCCACGGTAGGTCCACAAAAACTTGTGAATAGTTTTGGCACGATTCCTAGAACTGGACTTCCTCCGGCGTGTGCTGCTGTAGCGACTGCTCCCATTAAACCCGTACTACCGCCTCCATAAATCAAGTGGATCTTTTGTTGGGCAAGTATTACTCCAACTCTTATGGCTTCATCAGCGAATATGTTATTTTTCCCGGGATAAGCACCTCCAAAGACAGAAATTTTTTTAATGCGCTGGGACGAAGTACTTTCCATTTTTTTTTTTCGAGTGCCTGAAAGAGAATGAGTACATGGTGTAATATATAGAGGACTGAGTAGTGAATCAGACAAGAGTAATAATATCGCCGAAAGTGTATCTGACCTGTCAGAAGAAAATGTTAACCTAACAAAAGATTTTTGCGTGATTTCAGGAAGAAAATCAAAAAGAGAAGAAAAAATCAACCGTAAAAGACAAATAAAAAAAACGAGAATAATTACACAAATCGAACAACACGTAAATTAAAACAAAATAAAGTTATTGCAAATCAAACCAAAAGCTGAGAAGTCATTTATTGTAGTTGTGATTGTGGCTCACATCTTCCTCTGGTTTTACGTCCAGAAACGGCTTAAACGCCTTCTATGAGTCGAGGATATGCTTCCCATCCAGTTTTCTTACAAGCTGGCAAACAGGGTCTTTTAACATCAGATTCCCAAGATGTTGCCATTCCCTTTGGAATTGCGGCCATAAATCAAGAATTTCTCTTTGTACGTCTCCACTAGGATGCGTCTCAAGAGAAAGTTGGATATTACCCAAATTCTCCTTACTCAGTCCATCCTTAATGAATTCAATTTTATCATCTCGATTAGAGGACGGAATCCCAATAGAACGACATTTACCATTACACGTCCATCGTGCACATTTGTGGCAATTTGAACTCATGCGCTTTGCTCGTCGCTTCTTTGCAAAAGTGCTTCTACCTGTACCTGGTAAATGTAAAACAGGAAGATATTCATCTTCACGTACCTTGGCTTCAATTATCCAACGTATGTCTCCAGGAATCCCTTTGTGCATAAGCATTCTTAATCTTTCAAATCGAACTTGGTAAAGCTTCAGTAAAATATTTCGAGGAAATGAGGAAATCGTTTCTGCAATCTTGTGAGAATATCATCCATCCTGAAAAAAATGAAAAAAATTGAAAGAGAAATTGGAAGAGAAATTTATATACAATATCTGTTTTGTGGGTAGCTGATGGAACCGACTTAAATAATCACGGAGTACCGTTATCCGCCATTTAACCGGGGTTAAAAAAAATAAAAAATTATATTTACATCTAGTTATTTTCAAAACAAGGATCAGAAAGAAAAAACAACATAAAAAGACTCAAAAACAAAACACTCTAAATAAAATCCTAAATTCTTCCCCCCACACATAATTCTTACATTGTCATTAATGTAATGCTATTAATCCCAAATGAAAGAATCATGTGTAAGTGAAAAAAACTAATAAACAAAATAAACTTATACAGCCTAAATGAACTTAAAAGCAGTAAACACAATTAACAAAGAAACATAAGAAATAAAATAAAAATAATAAAAATAATAAAAGAAAAAGGAAAAGAAAGAGAAAGAGAAAGCAAATCTGAATATGGAAGGTTGGCAATTTCATCTTTAATTGGGCTGCCTTCCCAATTAACACTTGAGTTAGTGTTTTGAATCTAACCAACACCCTTTCTTGGCTTTTTAGGCTTGTCAGGCTCGTACATGAAATTTCCCAAATTTATGCGTTTGAGAGGAAGCTTTCTCTGCACAACAGTGGATACATTCTCCATTACAAGTATTATTCCATCATCCTTTGTGGTGCATATCTCATCGAGGAATGATGCATCTTTTGGTACTTGTTGAATGACATCCACAAACAAACTGTTTAAGGTTTCCAGCGTGTCTTGTTCATGTTCATCCTCCTTGAACTTTGCGAATCTACTAGGAAAAGGTGGAGAAGAAACATTAGTAAAAATTGGAATCTCAAACGTTACCTCAGGTGCTGAAATACTCTTATTTGGATCATTGGCTTCATTATCCTCAAGAATAGAATTCATCTCTAATTTTGTCTCATCCTCATCTTGTTCCTCATTCCTCAAGGTCACAATAGTAGCATTCTCCTTTGGGTTAATCATCGTTTGGGCAGAGAGTTCTTCAGATCTTTGTGCTACCCATACCACCATACTACTAGCCAATAGGCTCATTTGCCTTTCCAAACTCTGGATACTTGCCCTTGTTTCCTGTTGAAATTGCAAAGTATTAGTAACAAGAGAATTGACAAGATCTTCTAAAGAAGTACCTGAGTTTTGAGTCATATGTAGTGGCTGAAAAAGATCTGGTTCTTGAGACCATGATTGATTAAATCTAGATGGATGAGTGTAATTGGCATAAGGATCTACTTCTTGGTAATTTTTCGAGTAGCCATAATTAGTATGATCCCACCATCCCTCATGGTAAGTGTTTGAGTAATGATCATACTGTTGGTCTTGGAACACTTGATGGCCTTGACATCCTCCCATGGCCAATTGTTGAACTGGGGAGGTGAGATTGGCTTGTTGATTCTCCATGTTCATGTATGCCACCAACTCTTCAAGTGTTAGATTGCTCAATTCCATCGTTTTCTTTTTCTTTTCTTTTTTTTTTTTTCAAAATTTGACAAGAAAAACTTGTATGTACAAGAAAATAGAACTAATTAGAACTGAAAATAAGAATAAACCAAGTAACAAATAAACTAAAGAAAACAATCCCCGGCAACGGCGCCAAAAACTTGATGCACCCAAAAGAGTGTATCTTATTTAACCTTGCACTAAAAAGATAAATTGTAAGTATAGTAGTTAGCAAGGGTCGAGTCCTCAGGGATTGGGTTTTAGTTTATAAGTTAATAGTTTAAAACTTAAATTCAAGAACAATAAAAGAAAAGGGGTTTTTGAAGCCAGATTTAAACTAAAGTAAATAATAAGAATAAGATGCAAGGCGGTATAACCAGCCAATAAAAATATATATACTAAATTAGGCGGTATAACCAGCCAATAAAAATATATATACTAAATTAGGCGGTATAACCAGCCAATAAAAATAAAACAAAGTTAATATACAAATTAGGCGGTATAACCAGCCAATAAAAATAAATATAAAAAAATAAGCAAACTAAAAGTAAGAAAACAAATAAGTAAGAAGAATCAAATATGAAAAATATGGTTAAGGTTTCATTCTCCACCACTAGACATCATTAAGAATCAATTTCAGATCTATCAATATCAACCAACTATCAAAGTTAACAACCGTAGATAACAACAAGCTCTGTTACCCCAATCTTTCCTTAGTTTGTCGTTAAATAGAACAAGCTCTCTATTTAATCTCTAACCATCAAACAACCTAGAATAAGCTCTCTAAGTTCAATTTAATGGCAGCTTTATGATGAGAAAGATAGGTTGATCTAAGCAACAAACACATAAGCTCGGATTGTTCAACTTAGGTTATGTTCCACTTTGCAATTATTGAAAACTTGACCATAATCATTAATCACAAATTGCCACTTATGAATAGGAAATCAAGACAATTACACGGATCAAGACTCCTAAACTAGCAATAGATAATTATCAAGATCTATCTAGTTGTACACCTAAACAAATCAAGACAACATCATGAACAATTCTTGTAGAAGAACATAAGCAACTTTGATAGAAAATTAATGATAGATAGAATCTGAAAATCAATTATAAAACATGTCTAGGGCTTTGAAATCACCCTTAACCAAATAGAAGTTTAGCCTAGCATAGGCATTGTAAACATAAACATAAAATTAAAGAAAATCTAAGAAGAAAATAAAAGAAAGAAAGAAGAAGAGGAAGAATATTAATTATCCAACCTCTTGCTCTCTCTAAAGAAAAAGAAAACTAGAGAAAAGAAAGAAAACTAGAGAAAAGAAAGAAGAAGAAAACTTAGAGAATTTTATTAAAATGGCTAATATCCTACCTATGTACAATATGATCCCTTACAATCATCCAAGGCCCTCTATTTATACACATTTTGGAGGGCTAAATGACAAGAGACAAGCTTTACAAATTTCAAAGGTAGGTATAATAGGTGGGTGCATTTTTCTAACAATTTTCGTCATACATGACAATTTTGATCAGCCAACTTGATGGTCGATTTTGTCAATTTTGGAGGCCTTATCTGATCACATGGTCTTCTAGAAAAATGTTACCCTATCAGTTACGGATCCATAGCCGTTGGAATCAGCTCATTTGCTGATGTGGATAAGTAGATATGGGCAAAATACGAAAACAGGTCAGCACAGACGTCATTGCACATCAGCCAACTTGATGGTCGATTTCGCTAGGGAAAACGACTCCGTTTCAAGAAGTGTAAAACATGAAAAAGATAGATATGCCTCTTAGCTTTGCACGGCTACAAATTTCAGCCTTATTGCTTCAGTGAAACTCGAGATATAGCTGATATCATAAAAGGTGTCGGAACTGGAACTGAACTGGATTTGCCCTTAATTCTAGTAATCTGAAATCACTCAAAGAAACTTGTGAAAAACACCAAAATACATAAAAATATAAAAGATCATAAACACAATTAGACTAAACAATAATAACTCGTATTTGACACAAAACAATAATAAAACATAACTAAAAACTATATAATTATACGTGTTATCACATAACTAAAAACTATATAATTATACGAGTTATCACACCCCCACACTTAGCTTTTTGCTAGTCCTCGAGGAAAATCAAATAAAAATAAAAATAAAATAAGAAAATCTAATCTAATCCACTTTCGTAGGAAATCACGGTGGCACTTAGCATGTGACACAAGCCTTTAAACCCCTAGGTGTCCCTAGTGGACGAGTTTAGTCTCGTGAGGGTTTACTAGAACGATACCCACAAACATTGAAAAACTAAAATATAAATAAACTACATATACTAAAAATATTGATTCCTAATCCTTTCAATACAAATTAGAGACAATCTTTGAACAAGTCTTATAAACTAATCAATAGCTTAAAGAATTTCACAAAAAATCATTCTTGAATGTAAATTGTTTGAGCTAAGCCAATATTAACATAACATATCTCAATCAAAATAGTGCATGTTCATCACCTAGGCCGGATATTCATGTTGGGCCTTTTCTTCATTCTAAACAACTTTGTAACATCTTTTTCTTTTTCCACAAATTCAAGAGATGATTCATATTTTTTTTTTTTTACATAGGAATGTATTTGCCAGTATTCCATTTCTTTTTCTCTTGACTTTTCTTTTCTTTTCCCCCCACACTTATTTCTTGTTTCTAACCCAAATTTTTAACTAAAAATATCCCTTGTTTTTTTGCAATATGTCTCAAAATATATAATCCATCTTTAGAACAAGGGTAAGGATATAAGTATATTTAGGCTAGGTGTAAGTTGTGGTTACCAATAAAACATCATATTTAATGTAGGCTCAAATTGGCTCACTAGTGGGGATGTTCTCTTAAATAATGGATGGCTGTTTGGCTCTGGTTATAATCCTAATGCCTCTATCATATTCATGTTGTCACATGTATCAATATAGTCTCAAACGGTTTAAGCAAGTTCTAGAGAATCATGTAATCATAAGAGCACTCAAGAAAGAAATTAGATTGATTTGTATAATGCATCAATCATTATAGGCTCAAAAACTCACAAGGATGATTATACAAGTCAGATTAAGTCTAAACATGCTTCTTTCTCAATCAACATATCATATTAACATTGGCTCATAAAAAGGTTGACATCAAGCTCAATTCTCATGAAAATCTTCTCACTAATAAATCTGTTTTAGACTTATGCAATTCATATCTCATCATTGTATTAAAAAGGAACTAAAACACACTAAAAAAAAAATAATAATAATAATAATAATAAAGACTCATAAAAAAAAATAGTAGACAAAAATAAACGAAATCCTAAATCATTCCCCCCACACTTAATTCTTACATTGTCCTCAATGTAAGTCTATTAACCCAAATGAAAGAATCATGTGTAAGAGAAAAGAACTAATAACATAAGAATAGGAACAACTAAGACTCAAAACAAAACAAACTCATGCAACCTAAATAATCCTAAAATACTAAACAAAAATTAACAAGTAAACATAAAAAGATTAAAATCAAACTGACAAGGTATGTCTCAAGTCTCCCTTACTCAGACCTTGTTCAGAATGAATACTTCTAAATTGCTTAAAATACAACAAACTTTTTTTTTTTTTTTAAATTAGAAAAAGATTAAAATCAAACTGACAAGGTATGTCTCAAGTCTCCATTACTCAGACCTTGTTCAGAATTAATACTTCTAAATTGCTTAAAATACAACAAACTTTTTTTTTTTTTTAAATTAGCAAAATATGTCTCTTACCCCCTACTAAAATATGACATTGTCCCCAATGTCAAATTTTAAAGGTAGAATTTAGGAGATATTACCTGCAGAGGTTGCTAACCACTTATTATAACTGAGACACAACAAACAAAATGTTAGATAATGTCACAAAGACAAAGTGCAGTCCACTCCTTGCTCGTCCATATCTCTTTTTCTTTTTCCGAGCGTTTGCGAAACAACCGTAGCAGATAAACACTCATAAGCTTGGAGCTTTTTGAGTAAATCTTCAATGGTTGTAGCAGAAATTATGGTTCTCCTTGCCTCTGAAAACATGAATCCATTATCCACAGCATTATCTAAATATGAAAGCAAATTACTAAAATAACCATTAATATTAAGCAAACCAATGGGTTTCTTATTTGTGACCAAAGATGACCAAGAAGCCACGCAAGCTATTTCTTCCAATGTACCCATACCTCCTGGTAAAGCAATGAATGCATCGGCAGAATGGTACATGATTGTTATTCGTTCAGGGACACTCCAGACTTGTATTTCCTTACCCACGGTAGGTCCACAAAAACTTGTGAATAGTTTTGGCACGATTCCTAGAACTGGACTTCCTCCGGCGTGTGCTGCTGTAGCGACTGCTCCCATTAAACTCGTACTACCGCCTCCATAAATCAAGTGGATCTTTTGTTGGGCAAGTATTACTCCAACTCTTATGGCTTCATCAGCGAATATGTTATTTTTCCCTGGATAAGCACCTCCAAAGACACAAATTTTTTTAATGCGCTGGGACGAAGTACTTTCCATTTTTTTTTCGAGTGCCTGAAAGAGAATGAGTACATGGTGTAATATATAGAGGACTGAGTAGTGAATCAGACAAGAGTAATAATGTCGCCGAAAGTGTATCTGACCTGTCAGAAGAAAATGTTAACCTAACAAAAGATTTTTGCGTGATTTCAGGAAGAAAATCAAAAAGAGAAGAAAAAAATCAACCGTAAAAGACAAATAAAAAAAAAACGAGAATAATTACACAAATCGAACAACACGTAAATTAAACCAAAATAAAGTTATTGCAAATCAAACCAAAAGCTTAAGAGTCGTTTATTGTAGTTGTGATTGTGGCTCACATCTTCCTCTGGTTTTACGTCCAGAAACGGCTTAAACGCCTTCTATGAGTCGAGGATATGCTTCCCATCCAGTTTTCTTACAAGCTGGCAAACAGGGTCTTTTAACATCAGATTCCCAAGATGTTGCCATTCCCTTTGGAATTACGGCCATAAATCAAGAATTTCTCTTTGGACGTCTCCACTAGGATGCGTCTCAAGAGAAAGTTGGATATTACCCAAATTCTCCTTACTCAGTCCATCCTTAATGAATTCAATTTTATCATCTCGATTAGAGGACGGAATCCCAATAGAACGACATTTACCGTTACACGTCCATCGTGCACATTTGTGGCAATTTGAACTCATGCGCTTTGCTCGTCGCTTCTTTGCAAAAGTGCTTCTACCTGTACCTGGTAAATGCAAAACAGGAAGATATTCATCTTCACGTACCTTGGCTTCAATTATCCAACGTATGTCGTCAGGAATCCCTTTGTGCATAAGCATTCTTAATCTTTCAAGTCGAACTTGGTAAAGCTTCAGTAAAATATTTCGAGGAAAAGGAGGAAATCGTTTCTGCAATCTTGTGAGAATATCATCCATCCTGAAAAAAAAATGAAAAAAAAATTGAAAGAGAAATTGGAAGAGAAATTTATATACAATATCAGTTTTGTGGGTAGCTGATGGAACCGATTTAAATAATCACGGAGTACCGTTATCCGCCATTTAACCGGGGTTAAAAAAAAATTATATTTACATCTAGTTATTTTCAAAACAAGGATCAGAAAGAAAAACAACATAAAAAGACTCAAAAACAAAACACTCTAAATAAAATCCTAAATTCTTCCCCCCACACATAATTTTTACATTGTCCTCAATGTAATGCTATTATCCCCCAATGCAAGAATTATATGTAAGAGAAAAGAACTATTAAACAAAAGAAAAGAAAAACAATAAAAGATAGAATGATGGAGAGTAAGGAATATGCAAATCTGATATAATAGATGCTCTCCATCCTTTTGGGTTGCCTCTCCAAGAAGCGCTTGGTTTATTGTCCTCAGCCTGACTTAGACCCATGCCATTATTATTCAACATACTTTGGCTCAAAAAGTGGAAACTCCTCCACATCTTGTATTGGAAAGTTCTCATAGTAAGGCTTCAATCTATGACCATTCACTTTGAATGCCTTATCTGTTTTTGGGCTTTGGATTTCAACTGCACCATGAGTAAATACATTAGTAATAACAAAAGGTCCAACCCAACGAGAACGTAATTTACCTGGATATAACTTAAGGCGTGAATGGAAGAGAAGAACTTTTTGTCCAACAACAAATTCTTTTCTTGATATCATCTTGTCATGGAATGCCTTAGTCTTTTCCTTGTAAATCCTAGAATTCTGATAGGCATCATTCCTTATCTCCTCTAATTCTTGTAGGTCAAGTTTTCTTTTCTTTCCTATCTCATCCATCTCCATGTTGCATTGTTTGATAGCCCAATATGATTTATGTTCCAATTCAACCGGAAGATGACAAGGCTTACCATAAACAAGTCGATAAGGAGACATACCAATGGGTGTCTTATATGCTGTCCTATAAGCCCAAAGTGCATCATCAAGTCGTGAACTCCAATCCTTCCTATTTGGATTAACTGTCTTTTCAAGGATGGACTTAACTTCTCGGTTTGACACTTCAGCTTGCCCACTAGTTTGAGGATGATATGAGGTGGAGACCTTGTGTGTGATGTTATACTTCCTCAAAAGTGCTTCCATAGTCCTATTGCAAAAGTGAGTACCTCTATCGCTGATTATGACCTTTGGCGTTCCAAACCTAGCAAAGATGTTAGTCTTGACAAAATCTGAAACAACTTTAGAGTCATTAGTCCTAGTGGATTTTGCTTCCACCCACTTTGAAACATAATCAACGGCAAGTAAAATATAAAGATTACCAAAAGAAGGAGGAAAAGGTCCCATGAAATCCATGCCCCATACATCAAAAATTTCAACAATAAGTATTGGAGTTTGAGGCATTTGATTTCTAGCACCTAAGTTACCTGTTCTTTGGCAACGATCACATGACTTGCAAAAGAGGTATGCATCTTTGAATATGGTAGGCCAATAAAATCCAGAATCAAGAACTTTCATGGCTGTTCTTTTGGATCCAAAGTGTCCTCCACATGCATAAGAGTGACAAAAGGTGAGAATAGATTGAAATTCAGTTTCGAGTACACACCTTCTTATAATCTGATCGGAGCAATGCTTCCAAAGGTAAGGATCATCCCATATGTAGTATTTGGCATCACTCTTGATCTTATTTCTTTGAGCTTGTGTCAACTCTTGTGGCAACTTCTTGGTAACTAAGTAATTAACAATATCAGCATACCAAGGAGTTGTTGTACTTATAAAAAGAAGTTGCTCATCTGGAAAGTTCTCATTCAAGGGTAGTGCATCCTCTTCATGAACTAAACGGCTAAGATGGTACGCAACCAGGTTGTCACTACCTCTCTTATCTTTTATCTCCAAATCAAACTCTTGTAAGAGAAGTATCCATCTAATCAACCTTGGTTTGGCCTCCTTTTTAGTGAGTAAGTACTTAAGGGCTGCATGGTCAGAATATACAATTACTTTAGTACCAATTAAATAAGATCAAAATTTTTCTAAAGCAAATACAACAGCCAAAAGTTCTTTTTCAGTAGTGGAATAGTTCAATTGAGCATCATTAAGAGTTCGGGAGGCATAATAAATGGCATGTGAGGCTTTGCCAACCCGTTGGCCCAAAACAGCTCCAATGGCATAGTCACTAGCATCACACATGATTTCAAAAGGTACATTCCAATCTGGTGGTTGGATGATAGGAGCTGATGTCAAGAGTCCCTTCAATGTTTCAAACGCCTCTTTGCATTTATCATCAAAGTGGAAAACCACATCTTTTTGTAGTAGCTTGCAAAGAGGTAATGTGATCTTTGAGAAGTCTTTGATAAATCTCCTATAGAAACCTGCATGTCCAAGAAAAGAACGAACCTCTCTCACATTTGTGGGAGGTGGTAAAGAATGCATAATATCTATTTTAGACTTATCAACCTCTATCCCTCTAGAAGAAATTACATGGCCCAAAACTATTCCTTGTTCTACCATAAAGTGACATTTTTCCCAATTCAAAACAAGGTTAGTTTCCATGCATCTTTCAAGTACAAGTGTAAGGTTCTCTAGACATCTATCAAAAGAATCACCATAGACACTAAAATCATCCATAAACACTTCTATGATGTTCTCTACATAATCTGAAAATATGCTAACCATACACCTTTGGAATGTAGCTGGTGCATTACAAAGACCAAATGGCATACGCCGGTATGCAAAAGTACCAAATGGACATGTGAATGTTGTTTTCTCTTGGTCCTCCGGAGCAATGGCTATCTGATTATAACCTGAAAAACCATCAGGAAAACAATAATGAGAATGGCCAGCTAACCTTTCAAGCATTTGATCAATAAAAGGCAAAGGAAAGTGGTCTTTGCGAGTTGTGGAATTAAGTTTACGATAATCAATACAAATTCGCTATCCTGTTTGAATCCTAGTAGGAACAAGTTCATTCTCATTATTTGTTACCACCGTTACACCTGATTTCTTTGGAACCACTTGGACTGGGCTCACCCATTTGCTATCCGAGATAGGATAGATCACTCCAACATCTAGGAGCTTCAGTATCTCCTTTTTCACAACCTCCATCATAGGAGGGTTCAATCTTCTTTGTGCTTCTCTTGTTGGTTTAGACCCTTTCTCTAACAAAATCCGGTGCATGCACATGGATGGGCTTATTCCCTTGATATCGGCAATTGTCCAACCAATTGCTGTTTTATGCTCTCTAAGCACCTGGATAAGTCGCTCTTCTTGCAAAGGTGTGAGCTCTTTGGCAATGATGATCGGTAGTGTGTCCTTTTTACCTAAGAACACATATTTCAAGTGGTTCGGTAGTGGTTTCAACTCTAAAGTTGGTGCCTGCAAAATGGAAGGTAGAAGTTTCTCATTAGATAAAGGCAAATCAATAAATGAAACATCAAACCTTGCATCTTTAGGTTGCAGCGAGTGTAAAGATTCTAGTGCCCCTTCCACCTGGTCACTCAAGGCTAGTTTAGCATTCCCCATTCCGAGATGGTTGCTAATGACTATTTCTACACTATCTTCACCATCTAGCTCATAAGCTTGCTGCACTAGTGAGTCAATTATATCAATATTAAAAACAGAATGCACATCACTAGGATATCTCATGGCCTCAAAAATGTTAAAGCGAATTATTTCACCATCAAATTCCATAGTTAAAGTGCCATCATGTACATCTATTTTAGTTCTTGCTGTTTTCAAGAATGGTCTCCCTAATAGAATAGGTGTGGGATTAGAAGACATCTCATCTTCCATCTCAATAACATAAAAGTCAGCGGGAAAAACCAATTCATTAACCTGTACAAGAACGTCTTCTACAACTCCTCTTGGATAAGTGTTAGAACGGTCAGCAAGTTGTATTATAACACCGGTTTCCTCTAATGGTCCTAGATTCAATGAAGCATAAATTGAATATGGCATGACATTAATAGATGCCCCTAGATCTAGCATAGCACGCTCAAACCTGGTGTTGCCTATCTTACAAGGAATGGTAAACATACCTGGATCCTTGCATTTAGGTGGGAGTTTCTTTTGAAGAACAGCTGACACATTCTCCCCCACACTTACCTTTTCATTCCATTTCAACTTCCGTTTAGATGTGCACAACTCTTTTAGGAACTTGGCATATCTTGGCACTTGCTTGATAGCATCTAGTAAAGGAATGTTCACCTCTACTTTTCGGAAGGTTTCCAAAATTTCCTTCTCTTGCTCCTCCTTCTTGGACTTTGCTAACCTGCTAGGAAAAGGTGGAAGAGTTATATAAGAAGGAAATGATGGTTTAGGAATTACCTTTTTTAGTGGCTCGTTGGGATGTGAAGAGGATGCCATGGTATTGTTCTCCCCTTGAGCACTATCATTTTGTGGTGTCTCTAGCTGTTTCCCACTTCTTAAATTTATAGCATTGGCATTCTCTCTTGGATTCACTATGGTTTGGGAAGGTAATTTCCCAGAATCCCTTGCTTGCATTTGACTCATGGTTGTTGCCAATTGCCCTATTTGAGTCTCCAAATTTCGAATACTTGTCTTTGTTTCCTGTTGAAATTGAATTGTATTAGTAGAAAGAGCTTTAACAAGATCTTCAAGAGAAGTACCTGAATTTTGGGTGGGTGGTAGTTGTTGTCGGGTTTGGTATGGTTGTTGCACTCTTTGCTGAAAACCCGCTGGCCTGTGGTCAAATGGTGGAGGAATAGTTTGTGATTGGTTCCCTCCATAATTGAAGTTTGGATGATCCCTCCATCCTGGATTGTAAGTGTTTGAGTAGGGATCATATTTCCTTGATTGGTTCTGAAATCCACCCATGGCATTCACATGTTCATTGGTATCCTCTTGAAGTGTTGGACACATATCAGTTTGGTGCCCTATGTTTGAACATATGCCACAAGCCTTTATTTGTTGTATTTTACCTACAGCCAATTGTTGAACAAGAGAAGTCAGTTTATCAAATTTTTGTTCAAGGGATGATATACTTACCTCATTAACTCTCTTGGGTTGTGGTGGTGGATCTTGTCTCATTGAGAACTGTTGAGAATTGGCTGCCATGTTGGAGATTAATGTTCTAGCAGCCCTGGGAGTCTTATCAACTAGAGCTCCCCCACTAGCAGTATCTATCATACTTCTCTCCATGGGCATAAGACCTTCATAGAAGTATTGGATAAGAAGTTGTTCACTTATTTGATGGTGTGGACATGATGCACAAAGTTTCTTGAACCTCTCCCAATATTCATATAAGGACTCTCCGTTGTATTGCCGAATCCCACATATCTCTTTCCTAATGTTGGCAGCCTTAGATGCTGGGAAATACCTTTCCAAGAATGCTTTCTTCAAATCATTCCATGTAGTGATGGTCCCGGATGGTAGATAGTAGAGCCATTCCTTTACTGAATCAGCTAGAGAGAATGGGAAGGCTCTCAACTTAACTTGCTCTTCCGTGACCCCTGTTGGTCTCATGCTTGAACAAACTACATGGAATTCCTTGAGGTGCTTATTTGGATCCTCTCCTGCAAAACCATGAAAAGTTGGGAGAAGATGAATCAAACCAGATTTTAATTCAAAAGCTACCTCAAGATTAGCATATTCAATGCATAATGGTTGTTGACCCAAGTCCGGAGCGGCTAGCTCCTTGAGAGTTCGGTTGTCAGCTGCTGCCATCTCTCCTTGCTCTTCTTGGATGTTTTGGATCAACTCCTCGATTGGTTGTTGGTGAGAAGTTATAAATTCCCGAATTTTCCTAAGTCGTAAGTCTTCTTCGGGAGCTTGGAACATTCACTAATAAAAAAAATAAGAAAGTAAATAATTAGAAAAGAAAATAAGAATAAACCAATAAACTAATAAACTAAAGAAAGCAATCCCCGGCAACGGCGCCAAAAATTTGATGCACCCAAAAGAGTGTATCTTATTTAACCTTGCACTAAAAAGATCAATTGTAAGTATAATGATTAGCAAGGGTCGAGTCCTCAGGGATTGGGTTTTAATCTATGAGTTATTAGTTTATAACTTACGTTCAAAGAAAACAATAAAAGAAAAGGGGTTTTTGAAGCCAGATTTAAACTAAAGTAAATAATAAGAATAAAATGCAAGGCGGTATAACCAGCCAATAAAAATATATATACTAAATTAGGCGGTATAACCAGCCAATAAAAATATATATACTAAATTAGGCGGTATAACCAGCCAATAAAAATATATATACTAAATTAGGCGGTATAACCAGCCAATAAAAATAAAATAAAGTTAATATACAAATTAGGCGGTATAACCAGCCAATAAAAATAAATATACTTTTAAAAATAAGCAAACTAGAAAAGTAAGAAAACAAGTAAGTAAGAAGAATCAAATATGAAAAATATGATTAAGGTTTCATTCTCCACCACTAGACATCATTAAGAATCAATTTCAGATCTATCAATATCAACCAACTATCAAAGTTAACAACCGTAGATAACAACAAGCTCTGTTATCCCAATCTTTCCTTAGTTTGTCGTTAAATAGAACAAGCTCTCTATTTAATCTCTAACCATTAAACAACCTAGAATAAGCTCTCTAAATTCAATTTAATGGCAGCTTTATGATGAGAAAGATAGGTTGATCTAAGCAACAAACACATAAGCTCGGATTGTTCAACTTAGGTTATGTTCCACTTTGCAATTATTGAAAACTTGACCATAATCATTAATCACAAATTGCCACTTATGAATAGGAAATCAAGACAATTACACGGATCAAGACTCCTAAACTAGCAATAGATAATTATCAAGATCTATCTAGTTGTACACCTAAATAAATCAAGACAACATCATGAACAATTCTTGTAGAAGAACATAAGCAACTTTGATAGAAAATTAATGATAGATAGAATCTAAAAATCAATCACAAAACATGTCTAGGGCTTTGAAATCACCCTTAACCAAATAGAAGTTTAGCCTAGCATAGGCATTGTAAACATAAACATAAAATTAAAGAGAATCTAAGAAGGAAATAAAATAAAGAAAGAAGAAGAAGAAAATAAAGAAAAAGAAAACTAGAGAAAAGAAAGAAGAAAAAAACTTAGAGAATTTTATTACAATGGCTAATATCCTACCAATGTACATTATGATCCTCTACAATCATCCAAGGCCCTCTATTTATACACATTTTGGAGGGCTAAATGACAAGAGACAAGCTTTACAAATTTCAAAGGTAGGTATAATAGGTGGGTGCATTTTTCTAACAATTTTCGTCACATTGTATGACAATTTTGATCAGCCAACTTGATGGTCGATTTTGTCAATGTTGGAGGCCTGATCGGATCACATGGTCTTCTAGAAAAAGGTTCCCCTACCAGTTACGGATCCATAGCCGTTGGAATCAGCTCATTTTCTGATGTGGATAAGCAGATATGGGCAAAATACGAAAACAGGTCAGCACAGACGTCATTGCACATCAGCCAACTTGATGGTCGATTTCGCTAGAGAAAACGACTCCGTTTCAAGAAGTGTAAAACATGAAAAAGATAGATATGCCTCTTAGCTTTGCACGGCTACAAATTTCAGCCTTATTGCTTCAGTGAAACTCCAGATATAGCTGATATGGCAAAAGGTGTCGGAACTGGAACTGAACTGGATTTGCCCTTAATTCTAGTAATCTGAAATCACTCAAAGAAACTTGTGAAGAACACCAAATTACATAAAAATATAAAAGATCATAAACACAATTAGACTAAACAATAATAACTCGTATTTGACACAAAACAATAATAAAACATAACTAAAAACTATATAATTATACGAGTTATCAGTGGGATCCGACCCTGGACTTAAGAAGGAACTGCTGGATTACTTCCATGGATCTTCCCTTGGTGGTCATTCTGGTATTGAGGCTACTTTAAAGCGGATATCTAGTGTGGTATATTGGAAAGGGCTGAAAAAGGAAGTGAAGCAATTTGTCAAAGAATGCTCGACTTGCCAGAAGTGCAAATATGATACATCAGCATACCCAGGGTTATTACAACCACTCCCACTGCCTGATAAGATATGGTTTGATATATCCATGGACTTCATTGAGGGTCTTCCTAAGTCTCATGGCAAAGACACCATCATGGTGGTTGTTGATAGGCTAAGTAAATATGCCCACTTCCTTACCTTATCTCATCCTTTTTCTGCTATCACTGTAGCTCAACTTTTCTTGGATCAGATCTATCAACTCCATGGGGTACCACATAGCATAGTATCTGATCGAGATAAAATTTTCATCAGTACCTTCTGGAGAGAACTCTTCAGGCATATTGGTACTGCTTTGCACATGTCTACCTCCTACCACCCACAGACCGATGGCCAAACCGAAGTGGTTAACCGAAGCCTGGAGACATACCTCAGGTGTATGACAGGGGAGAGACCCAAAGATTGGTCTAAATGGATCCCACTAGCTGAGTGGTGGTACAATACCAACTACCATACGACACTCGACAACACCCCTTATGAAATTGTGTATGGGCAAGCTGCCCCTAATCACATGCCTTATCTGCCTGGTGAGTCCAAAGTCGAAGCAGTGGATCGCAGCTTGCAAGCTAGAGAGGCAGCTATTAAGATGCTCAAATTTCATTTACAAAGATCTCAGCATAGGATGAAACAGATGGCAGACAAACACCGAACTGATAGACAGTTTGAAGTGGGAGACTTTGTTTATCTCAAGCTCCAACCCTACAGACAGAAAACGGTGGTTAATAGGATCTGTTGAAACTAACCGCAAAGTACTTTGGTCCCTATAAAGTACTAAGCAAGGTGGGCGCTGTAGCTTATAGGTTGGAGCTACCTCCTGGTCACGAGTTCATCCAGTATTCCATGTTTCACAGCTGAGGAAACATGTAGGTAATCTTCCTACACAGACAAGCTTGCCAATACTCGACACAGATGGAGTCATCACCAAGGAACCTATTGCTATCTTGGACAGAAGACGTAATCAACGCCGGAAGAAGACAATCACAGAAGTCTTAGTACAGTGGAGCAACTGTTTTCCAGAGGACGCGACATGGGAATGTCTGTTTGATCTTCAACAGAGATTTCTATCCTTTGATCCTTGAGGACAAGGATCATTTTGAGGGGGAAGTATTTGTTACGGGTCAATACTGAGGCAATTACTGTTTTACTATTTTACTGTTTTATTCATTTCTATTGTAACAGAATTTGCTGACTTGTTAATTCTGAGTGCTATTTGAACACTGTCAGAGGTTGGTTGTTGGTTATGAAAAATGATTAACAACATTCTATTCTCTCGATTATTCTCTTATTCTGATATCTTTTCTCTCCTTCCTATATTCTAACCTTCTCTTCACAGTGTTCTTGCTGTGTTCTTCATTTCTTTACAGTGGTTTACTGGAAATATTGTTGGTGTATATCAGAACCACGGTATTAATTCACTTTATTTATTTCTCGAAAAAATAATTTGGGGGGGGGGATTGAAAGGGATTGGGGGTTTTATTAAAGACTTTTGGAGAATCTGAGAGAGGAAAAAATTGAGAAGAAATATACTTTTGGAGAGAATATGACATAAAAAAATAATTAATTGTGGACATAAAAAAGAAAAGTAAGTGTAATGTTTATGTGATTAAATTTGATAATTAAATGTTTAGAGTTACTATTTTACAAAATGCAAAAAAAAAAAAAAAATAAGGGTGTAGCATACAACCCTAATTTATGTGAATAATTTAATAATTAAATGCTTAGAGTTATTATTTTATTAAATGCAAAATCTTAAACATTGATTATCCTCTTTACCTAAATTCATTCAATAATTCAAAATAGGAGTTAAATTTGTTATTAGAAAACTAATATGTATAAAATTTAAATGAAAAGCATATAAACACTAAAAAATTCTAGACTCGAAATTGACATTGAAGAAACAAAAAAAGAATAAATCAAGCATTACTTAATGGAAATCCAGAAACAAAAAAAAAAAAAGTGTTTTTTCTTTTCAAAATGATCTAATTTATGTAAATAATTGTAAAAAGAGAGAGAAAGATTTAACAGGTAAATGAATTAATCTCCCAATTAAAATAAAAAAAAAAACTAACACTAGACCAAAAGTATAAATCGAAGGGAAATTGTTAGTAATATTAATATGCATAAAACCCAAATGAAAAGAGAAAAGTATTGATAAACTAACAAAAATTAGGATGAAATTTACAACAATAAAACAACCCATTTAAAAAACTAACCTCATTGTAGAGCCAAAACCTGATTTGAAATGAGGATAAAATTTGCAACAACAAAACAACCACTATTACAATTACAAATAAATAGAGTTATTTATAACAAATGAAAACTTGTAACTGTAGAGCTAATTAACATGTGCTAATCATATATTAAAAGTCACATTTAAAGTAATTTAATATCAAATATTATTATATACAACTCCAAAATGCAACTGAATTTGAAATAACATTTAAATGTAATTAATTAAATTAAATATATAATAAAAATTTGTAAAAATAAAATAATAATAATTCTAATAATATTTATGAAAATACCCAAATTATTATCTAAATTACGCTTATTTATTTCAAAAGGGAGTGGAAAATATAATAGTATATAGATTGACAAAAAACTTAAAGATAGAGATCTAATTTGCTTATATGCCCTCGTCTCATTATGAGTGTTTTTAATAATTTTTTAAGTCAAATGAATTTAATTTAAATGATTTAATAAAATTTTAAATTTTTAAAAAATATTTTTTAGAATTTAATTTTTAATATTAAAGTTGAATTCAATTGATAAATAAAATCAAATCGGAAAGAACAGAATAGGACAAAGAGACTAGAATTTACATTTCTTTTTTTAGATTATATAAATCGTAACATCATAAGTCCAATAGCTAATGGAGCAATTTGTGGGTTCGAGAACTCTAACACTTTGATTGACCACCTTGTAGACACCTAATTTTGTCCGGAACACTAAAACATGTATGTTTTCTTCCTAAATTGATTTTTCAGAATGTAAAAAGATTTTTTTTTATTCTGCAGGTGGTACTCTGAGACTTAGTAAAGTAAGCATAAAAAGTCAAACTTGAAAAAGTCAACCCCAGAAAGTCAACTACTGAAAAAGTCAAAGCACTTTCAAAATCAAGATTTGATGTTCAATTGAAAAATGACAAAAGAATTTTGATAATCCAAGGTCTACATCGAAATATATGGAGTTCGGAAGTTGGGTTATGGAGATTCAGTAGAAAAAAAATCCTAGTTCGGGAAATTTGGGGAAAAGTGCTTAAACGATCAAATGGGTCGAAATTGAAGGTTCCAAATGAAAGATAAGCACTGAATACGGGTAATGGAGAAGCTACTTGAAAGAAAAATTGAAAAAAAAGTCAATTTGAAAGAAAACTGAGAATTAGGGTTTTTGGTGGATTTTGGTGAAATTGAGAAAAATTACAGAAATGGCCCGATTTGGTAAGACCAAAGCCCCTAATTGATGACAAGTGATTAAACAAGGATAGCCCAAGGCTCAGTTTGAAGAAAATCTGAAAATCGAACTTGTTTTGAGCAAAAACGGGTTTCGGAGGCGAAATAGTAAAATTGGAAAATTTGGGAAATTTGGGAAAAATAGCAAATGAACTCCAAAAATTCTGAAAATTTGCAGATCTCATTCTTAAATCATTTCGAAGAGATTGGCGAAATAAAATCCGGATTCGAAGTTCGTTTGCAAAATGGCCAAATCCCGAGTCCCCTATGCAGAAATTCAAGAAGATAAATCCCTAAACAATAGTAAATGAGCTCCAAAAATTCTGAAAATTTGCAGATCTCATTCTTAAATTATTTGGAAGAGATTTGCAAAAGAAAATCCGGATTCGGAGTTCGTTTGCAAAATGGCCAAATCTCGGGCCCACTATGTAGTAATTCAAGTAGATAAATCCCGAAAAAATACCAAATGAGTTCCAAAAATTATAAAAACTTCCAGATCATACTTTTAAATTATTTGGAAGAGATTGGTGATGAAAAATCTGGATTTGGAGCTCTTTTAAAAAATGGTAAAGTTTGGGAGCACAAAAGGGCAATTTTGGAAGAAAAAATCCAAATAAATAGCAAATGGGCTCGAAATTTTTTGAAAACCTTCAGAATTCAATTTTTTTTATTATTTTGGAAGTATTGAAAAAATAAAATTTGAATTTGGAGTCCGTTTGCTATTTATTTATGTTCGAGGGGCAAAAAGGTTATTTTACCCAAGAAACTGAAAAAGGCCTTTCTTGCCTTTAAAAAAAATGAAGCATAGGCTGGAAGATAAGGGGTCAGTCGGCCAAGGCCCAATGGTTGGCAGATTTTTTTTATTTTTAATCAAAAGGCCAACAATGAAGAGGAAGGTAGTTATTTTTGCGATCAAGCCTTTGAATTTGCAACACATGGACCAATGGTTGGAGAGAGAGTATATTTATGACATCTTTATGACATCATAATTCAAGGGCTGATGATTCTAATCTGAGGGTGAGAATTCTACATAGAAAGCATCTTGGATTGAAGGCTATTGGATGAAATTTGGACTAAAAAAATTATAGAACCTCCTAGGTTCTTCCCAGGCCAACCGACCACTACAAGGGGGGAGGGCTCTCTCTTTCATTTTCACTCTATTGACACTCTTGTTTGGCTGATTTTCTCTCCATTTTTGAAAGGCAAAAAGAAAAGTTTAAAAAAGAAAAGAAAGTTAGAAGAGAAAAAGCTTGCAATATAGCTTCTAGAGGTTGCTTTAAGCACCATACTCTTGCACTTTCCTTGATTTTCTATTCTTGATTATTTTATTCTTCAAGTTTCTTCTTGTTACTTTCCTTTAAAAAAGCTTTGGAAATTTTTTTCCTTGTTTTAAGAGGAGGCCGAATGACCCTCTTTTTGATATGGTTGTTGTTTTGCCATTTATTTCATGTTGTTAATGGTATTTAGCATTTTTTTTAAGTCTTATATCTTCTTCAAATACAAAGATATGAAGCTTGTTTTGATTTTGTTGCTTACTTTCCTCCATTGTTGAGTTTACTAGCTTATTTTCATGTTTGTTTTCCTTGTCTTGCACTTTTGATTTTCTGTTTTCAAAATGTTTAAGTTTGCTCATGATTTGCCTTTTACTTTGCTAAGTGTTTGAAAAAATGCCTAATGATTTTCATGCCTTTACTTTATGTTTGCATGATTAGCATTGTTTCTTTTTAATCTTGCATGTTTGTATATCATGTGTTTATGAAAATGCCATGCTCATTTTAAATTATAGGACCATTCGGCCACCCCTCATGTTGCATGCTTTGTATGTGCATTTTCATCATGCTAGTTGATAGGTTTGAATTTTTCATAATATTTGGTTGTGTATTTTGTTTAAGCATGCTATATGTTTGTGTTATTGCCATGCATTCTTTAGGTTTAGGTTTGGCTTTCTTTGCCATGCATAGTCATGCATTTTAGACCTAGGTTGCATTAAATGCCATGCAAGTTCATTTAGGTCTAGGTCATATTCTCTATGCCGTGCATTTTTCATGTCATATAGGTCTTAAATCATGCATTTCATGCATCATATTTGTTGTATTTTCATGCATTTCATATCATGGCCACATGATTTATGACTTAGACCAATCAATGGTTCAAAGTCATGCTCATTCTGAGCATACTTGTGGAAAATCAAAGAGTTGTCAAACTGATTATTCTACCTTTGTGATTTTTTTTATTTAGCCAAATTTTGCCTAACTTTTCAAAAGTGTTAGCTACTATTTGTGAGTCCTTAGGAGAGTCTCTAACATTTTTACTTTGATTTTTAAATGATTTTATCAAAGGCAAAAAAATGTGTTTTGGCAAAACAATTTTTTCACCCAGTACTCATAATTTCTCGATTTTTCTGGGCAGTCATCTTTAACCAGAAAATTAAGCCAATTTTTTCCCATGTAGTTTTACATGTTCTGAGTCTCCAGTATTTATTTTAGATTTTTTTTTTAATTTCTAAAAAAATAGGTTAAAAAATCATCTTCTAAAACTTGACAGTGGAGACAGATTTGAATTTGAAGGAAAATCATTTTTCTATTTTGGCTAAGTTATTTAGAGGGGGCTAATTAGGAAATTTAGCTACTGTCTTAGGGTAGTTCCAAGCCTTTTTAAATTCTAAAAATAATTTTATAAACCTCAGGTTAAGGGTGGTCAAGTCCGGGATTTTAAACTTAGGAAATTAGAGTCATTTAAAAAGGGTTTAGCTAGGTTTTTATTTTTTTAATCTAAGTTTTCCAAAATTGTTTTCAAACAATCACAAAGTATTTTGATTTTTAAAAAATTTAATTTGATATATTTTTCTAAGGTAGCCGGATATCTTTTTAGATGTACGGATTTCCTTAATTAAAGGAAAACAATACATTCTCATGCATTGCATTTTTCATATTCATGCATACTATATAATATGTGATTTTTGCTATGATAATTTCCATGGTGTTGTTATTATTTTTTATTTATATTTTTGATGTTATGTTATTTATTATATGGTTTTGAATATTTCAGGATATCCTATGCTTTTTATTTAGTTATTTATTTTTGTCACATTATTTAGCATATACTATGTTCATGCATTATTATTTTTATTTTATTTTCATGCATATTATATGATAGCATTATTTTATGTTTCATGTCATTTCATATCATTTAGTTTATATGCCATATCATTTATATTTGCCATGTCATTTAAATCATTTTATTCCATTTAGAATATATCATGTGACTTAGGATATTTCATTTCATATAGAATATATCATGTTAATATATCATATGACTTAGGATATTTCATTTCATTTAGAATATGCTATGGCATTTAAATTATATCATACCATTTAGGTTGCATTATATTATCTAGACTTTGCTATGTCACTTTATTTATGTCACACATATTCATATTCATATTTTTTAAAATGTTTTGAAAAAGGTAATGATTTTCAATAAAATAAAGATATTCCCGAGTTAAAATAATTCATAAGTTCTCTGCCGGGTTTGCTGGGGAGGATATCATCAATTATCATTAATAACAGAATATCTTCTTTAAAACGAGAATGATTCGAAAAGTTTTTCAAACTAATAAAAATTTATATATTTTGCCACGTTTGTTGGGGAATATAGGAAATTTTTAAATTTATAAATTCCAGATCATTTTCAATTAAAAATGAAATTATTTTTCTTTAAATTGGGAATTAACTTGAAATACTAAATTAAAAATTGACTTTTTACCGAGACTTGAGATAACACATGATTAATAAGGTACCATTTTATACCGGCGTTGTGGGGGTGCTAATCCTTCCCCACACGTAATCGAGTCCCAAGCCCGATTCTTTGATTTTCTTTGGTTTATAACACAGACTTGAAATTGGTTTTTAAAATGTTTTAATTAATTTTAAAATGTTTTACAAAACCGGTTTTAATAGGTGGCCGATCACACCTAGCTAAAAAAGATTGGTGGCGACTCCATGTATTTTTCAAGGTCATTTTCAAAACTTTCATTTTTCAAGAGAAATTAAGTCGACTTTTCCTCAATTTTTTTTAATGTCATGCTTAACGAATATAAAGTCTTGCGATAAGACTTCTTATTGTTTTAGGTTGCGAAACACCTAATAAAAATTGTTCTTTTTAATAAAATCTTAAATTAATTAAAATTATATTAAAAATACATATTTTGGTCTACGAAAATAAATTGGGTTTGAAAATACGATTACATGTAGAGAAGGTATTAGTATCCCTGCAATTCACGTTCAAAGAACAAAATTTTCAAGGATGACCATGTAGCCTGGCCCAACATAGCCCAAAATAGGGCCCAACACATTTGGTCCAACCACACCAATCATTGGGCTGAACCCAATGTGCAGCTGGGCGACTTTAGACAGAAATCATAGCTTGAGTAAAGGGTCCAATCACTTTTTGATTGTTGGGAATGACACATATGGAACCATCTTCGGCATCCATTATTGTATAAATACTGTCACTATTGCTGAGATGTGACAAGTTGATACAAGTCCAACCAATTCAATTACATCCTAACTAGATTCGTTCCCTCTCTCCCTCTCTCTCTTTCTAGCACATCACTTTCATGCTCACTTCATTCCTTTTACTTCCATCACATCTTCTAGAAGAATTTTGATTTGAGTGTCGAAACACGCAACAAAGGAAAATCGCCGGTGCCTATCGCATTTTGATCTTCTCTCTTGTAGGTTTGGACAATATCCCCAGAAGGATCGATTCATCACCCAACTTGTTCTCATCCTTCGACTACATCTGCCTGCTTCCACACAAAGTCTCATTAGGTGAATTCCCAATTTCACCTCCACAACATTTGGTGCTTTCATTGAGTGGAGGATTCAAATATGCCTCCAAAAAGAGAATCTCGAAAATATGAAGACCTATTTGACCCCCCTCAGAAGTGATCCCACTCCTAGAAGAGGAAGAGGACCAATACACCCACAGCTCCAAGGCTCACAAGCCAAAGCTCAAAGACCTCCTTGCTCACATCACCAAAAAGGTCGTGAAGAGGAAGCCAACTTGAATACTCCTACTATGGTGAAGGAGGATGAGGAAGTTAGGATAATATGTGGGAACTCAAACTCTTCTTCCAATACAGACATAACATCTAACTACTCACTCATCCCAACAGAACTCCTACCAAATAGCGAAATGAGTGCTCACAAGCGAAGGTCGAGGAATAAGAGGGAAAAGTAATCCAGATGCAGCTGAGACATCAGGAAGCATACTTCTTTCACCCACAAAGATACCCTTGTCAAGTGATCCACAACTTGCATGCCAAAGAGCCTATAGTGAGGCTCAAAGACCCCTTCGCCCACATCGGAAAGAAGGGCATAACAAAGGAGGTTGAGGAAGGTAGTGAGAGTGATGATATATGAGAACTCGAGCACACTTCAGGGACAGACACATTAGCATGCCAATCACTTCTCCCAACAAAATTTTTATTGACAAGCCAAAGAAGCTGCTCAACAAGAAGGATGGAAAAGAGTGAAGGGTCACATATGGAGACAGAGCATATCATTGATTTGAGATAGAGGTTGAATGCAAGAAAGGATATCAGGGAGTTTAACACGAAGTTGGGCGGGGAAAGAAAAAATTGAAGTCAAGAAAATGAAGCCCACTAACTTTGACCAAAAGTGGGAAGACATGAGAGCAAAGATGGAAGCTATGGAGAAAAGAATGGTGAAGAGCACATCTCTCTTTGATTTTGAAAGAGATAGCCAAATGATTGGCGGAAACACTAGATATCTCCTCCAAAAAACTTTGTTCTCTACTATTACGACCACTACAATATCTTACGTGAGTCTCCATAGAGCTAAGACATGGCTTAGAAATAAGGACTTTGAGCAGCTAAGGGACGATGGCTACAACCTAACTCAAGTGGTGAGAGACTTCCACCACCTCAAGTGCCAGGTCACATCTAACCTGAATAGATGAGAGCCCCAAAGATGGCGGATGAGGTTGAAGAGGAAGAGAAAAATGATGAATCAACTTGGAGACATAAAGACTCCACGAGCTCTTAAGAAACTCGTGTCGTTTTTAGCCTTTTTCTACCATAACGCTCACTCACATCTGAAGGAAGGAGCCATGAGTTTACCTCATCAATGTGTAAAAGCAAAGCAATAACGCGCGACATAATGCTTGCTCGCATACCAAAAGTAGAAGTCATGATGCTCACTTCTTGGATATGCAAAAGCAAAGCAAGAAGGTGTGGCCACAATGCTCTCTCACATCCAAAATGGCGAAAGAACATCTTTTCTCCATGTCAAAGCTCCCAAGTCAAGCCTTAATCAGCGATTACGTCAAAGCCTTGAAAGTAAGCAACTTGGGAAGAAAAATCTAAGTAAATCAAGCTACCTGACGTCCTTCCCTAGTGTGATCCCTTATGCATTGCCCTAAGCAACAAAATAAAGCTAATGGCTACAAGCACAACAATATGCACAACTCCATAAAATAAAGGAGCTCGAAAACAAACACAAAAAAAGAAGATGAGAAACAACCTCGATGTGAACTTTCCCTTGTGCGAAGAAGTTGGGCCAGGCACTCAATGTGACCATAGAGGTTCGACTACAACAGGGAAAAACACACTAAACACTTGCCAAAAGACACAAAAACTTAGATGGTAAGAGAACTCCTAAGTATCGAAGAACTCAAACACGTCATCCACTTCCAATGCTAGATGAATTTGTGTCTTAGCACAAGGTGAAACCAAGGCCCTTGAAACAACCACAATAAGTGTTGAGCTAAGAAAAAGCCATGCGCAAAGAAGCGCGAGTAAAACAACTAACTCCATGAGAAAAAAGCTAAGTTCTTTACCCTACAATAAGCCATGGGAAATCTGGCTTGAATTCTCCAAAGGAATGCTCTTAAAGAGCTATACACATTATCCTTAAAGGAAATCAAGTGCCTCCAAGGCACAACCACTACAAATCATCCTCTTGACACACAAAAGGTGGGAACATCTAAGATGTCAACGGATGTATCACAAAAGGAGGAAAGCAATTAGAAGAGGCAACTAGTTTGAATTATCCTTTTGGCACACTTAAGGTAGACTCATGTCAAGATGTGGTCGAATGTGTCACAAAGGAGGAAATCAACCTAGATAAATGGCTACTTCAAAATCCCCTCTTACCGTACTTAATGCGGAAACATATTAAGCTTTATCAATGTTCTATCTTGATAAACCATTGACTATGAACAATTTAGGAATAATGCTTTGATGCAATGATGTTATCATAATTACAACTTATTTGTAATTCCCTAGCAAAGCATATTTATTCTATGGACTTTATATAAAAAGTAAGTAATATCAAATGTGTATACAAAACTTGTAGATAAAGAATGATTTAGTTAATAATAGTAATGCTTAATATGACATGTATCTCATAACCAATCCATTTGGTCTTAGTGTTGGAATATGCCCTAGAGCCATTAGGACCGGTGAAGCATAAATCATTAGTAATGCATACTAATCACTTATACAATGAGTGATTAAAGGTTTTCCTTCACGTTAGTAGACATAATAAACAGTTATTATGCATGTACTAATTGGATGAAGCCTAAGGAACATAAAAGGCCTTGCAAAGGAATTATAAAGAGTTATAATTATGATATCCTTATGCATCAAAGCCATGTTTCTAAAACTGTTTCTAGTCATTCTATTGTCAAGACATGGAATTGGCAATGCTTAAAGATCGGTACATGTTAAGCCTCCTTACTTTGGAAGTAAAAGATCGATTTCATTGATTGAAGTATAGGGATACTTGGGGATAATATCTAGGTGCATGTTGTGAGAATTCACTGAACATGGCTAGCTATGAGAACTCTATTTGGTATCTCATTCAAGTGTCCATGAAAACGTTCTCTTGTGTCAGTCATGTAAATAGTCCTTTGACTTGTGGCGCCAGGTTATCTTGTATGTGAATTGTCATACTTTGATTTTATCTGAATGGGTCATAAGAAGTGATGCCTATGGTAGGGTGATTTTGGGTATGGCATGAAGCATGTGAAGGTAAATTATTAGCCTAGAGAGGATTCACCATTCCAAGTGATAATGAGGAGACATATCTCATTTGTTCTTGGCTTAAGTTAACTAGTGAAGTCTCTAGCCAGAGCAAGATTATTTTAGGAGAATTCGTTTTTCTACGTTCATAAGGTTAACTATAAGTTCCAAGAACTAACATGGAAATATTTCATGAGTAGACATTGCACCATGCTCATGGTTTATCCAGGATATATGGTGAAAGGATCGAATTACACTGACAGGTTGAACATTGAAAGGTTATGTCGAGACTACCTTGACTCTCCAATAATTGGGTGGTCATGATGACTTGCTAGAGTCCGCTCATAATCTATGAATATAAATTAATTATCCTTATTTATATTTAGATTATAATTTATATTTATTACCAACATATTGGAAGTCTAATGGGTCAAACACAATAAGATGAATTTAAGGAATTTTTAAGGAATGGACCTAGTTGATTAAATTTATAATTTATCAATAAGGGTTTAATTTATGGTTTAATTAAGTTGAAGGACTTAAGAGAAAATAACATAAGAGTTGTGTTACAATCCTAAGTTAAAACCTAGTGTCTTGCCGCCCCTATATAAAAGAGACCTTGCCACCTTATATTAATAATCATTGGTCGCACATTGTGATGTTCATGTATGGTGCTTTTTCTATTTCTTTCTTCCTTTTTGCCTTTTAGTGGATTGCTAGAGAGAAAAAGTTTCTCCCTTGAAAGCATATGGCTTAGAGTGAAAAGAAAAGAAATCTTAAAACCTTTTATGTATGTCGCACCAAACCCTGCAGAGGGAAAAACATTTTCTTAGGGCTGAAAGTACCACTATTAGTTCTCTTTGAAATCTGTGACATGCGCCAACCCTGGACTGAAGTAGCCACCCCTCATCAAAACTTTTTTTGACCAAAAGAAACGTATTGAAATTGGCCAAAAATAAAATGTGTTCAAACTTGTAAAAACAGTGCTTGATCCAAAATTTATTTCCTGAGTACAAATAAAGTGAAAGCTAATAAATCACTAAAACCATATATAAGAGCGACCTACATTTTAACCTTTCCAATAAAAAATGAACTTCTATGAATGCATGAAATACAAAAGAAAACAATTCCATGCGAAAAAGAACGTCCATTAAGCCAAATAAATGTCACTTCCCAACCCTAAACCCTTCACAAGCTTTCATCTACCATCTGCAACAACATAATTAATTCTTGGAATGACATAATTAACTGCAACAAATATCACTCTCAGGATTTCGAGTACATTACTACAGGTGTAAAATTCAATTATTATCCAGTAAATAGCATTCTAACACTCAATTACTAGTTCCAACTTAACTCAAGCAATAACAAATGGAAAATATATATATATATATATATATATATATATATTGGGTATTTTAAACAAGTAACGTGAGCACTGAGTAAGGAGAGCTGAAAATATTTTAGGCTTAGACAGAGAGAATGAAGTTTTAGGTGTTTGGATGCAGCACACAGGAATAGATCGCTGACTTGGTTTGCCCTTGGTTGCTGACCTATGTGGCCTTTTCTTGTCTGTTGCTGAGTCGGGCAGTGTCAGTGTCATAACGATCTCGTGACTGCTAAATGACGTTGAGAGGGTGAAAAAGATAATAGGTCCTCGTAAATAATATTGGTTTTGAAAAACAGAAAAATGAGAGTCACCACCGATCTTTTTTGATAGGTGTGATCGGTCACCTATTAAAATCGGTTTTCGTAAAAATTTTAAAATTAATTAAATTTTTTGAAAAACCAATTTTAAAATTTGCATTTAACCAGAGAAAAATAAATGCAGGTTCAGGAGTCGATTACGTGCGGGAAAGGTATTAGCATCCCCACAACGCCCGTGTAAAATGGTATCATATTAATTAAGTGTTATCCTAAGTCTTAGTAAAAGTCGGTTTTAGATATCGGTATTTTAAAATAATTCTCTTTAAAAAATAATCATTTTATTTTGAGGATGATATGGAATTAATTTTCATAAAATTTTCTAAATTCCCCGATAAACCAGGCAAAATATAGAATTTTTTTTTTTCATTTTTCAAATTCTTCGTATCATTCTCTTTTCTTTAGGTATTTCTTTGTTAATGATAATTGATGAAAGCTTCCTGACAATCCGGCAGATGATTCATGAATTATTTTAACTAGGGGATATTGCCTTATTTATTATTAAAATATCATTTTTATATGCATTGAAACTCATTTAATAAACATGAATATGAAAAACAATATTAATATATGTAAATTTAAAGAAATGACATGAATATTAATTATCACTTAGCATAAATATGAAATTAACATAAATATCAACTATTAATTATCATAAACAAAAATCATAAGAATATTAATCAACAAATCACATAATCATAACATAGTATAAGCCATAATAATTAAAGAATATAAACAATAATATGCATAAAACCATATTTTGATTTTTTTTTTGTATTTATTTATTTGAAATTACATAAATGGCAAACGTCGAAAGATTTACCCGAACTCCCCGGCAAAGCTTAGAAAAATATTCTTTCGCCTAACACGTATGTAATTCTGAGTAAAACGAAAATCATACTTTACAATTTCATAAACACTTGTATTGAAGAATTTCCTAACCTCCCCGGCAAAGATTAAGAAATAATTCTCACCGAATATTTATGAAACCGAGAAAATACGTTTTTAATGATAAATTTGAAAAACATTCTTTTTGAAAGTATGAAATGTATGAAAACGGGACCATTATCGAAATGTGTTTCTCTCTTGAAGAGAGGTCATCAGAATACCTATAGAGGTATTCGAATACCTTTGAAAGAAATTTAAATTGGACTTAGACAAAAATGGACTTGTGGGCACGGACTTTTTGCACGAAGGATATCCAAATATCATAGAAGAGATATTCGGCCGCCTTGAAGCAAGTTTAGGCTAATTGACTTGAAAAATGAGGAGCATTCGAATTCCATGGCTCGACATTCTAATGCCCCTCGGTTTAGCCTTAATGCAACATTTTTAAAATCGGAGAAAACAAAAAATACAATTTTTTTAAAGGGAAAAACACCTTGGTCAAATGCCACCTAATGCAAAAAACCAAAACTTTGACTCCTTTTTTAAACTCGTTTTAACTACCCGAAACTCGTTTTATCAAGTCCTTATTTTGTAAGACTTAAAGAACAAAAAAAAAAACAACTTAGAAACCTCCCCTATTAGATTCGGCCAGCCCCCTCCCTAATGCCAAAATCTAAACTTTAACTCATTTTAAAGCTCGTTTTATCAAATCCAATTTTCTAAGCCTTAAAGAAAACCCAAAAAATTTTGAAACTCCCTCCCATAGGTTTGGCCAAGGCTCTTTAAAATGGACTTAAAATAGTTTTTTATTTTGCAAAAAGTACATGTGACTCATGTAGCCCACAATCTGTATATCCAACCTTTAAACATTAATTTTCTCAACACTTTGTAAAACAAGATTTTATCTATGGACCATTGATTAATTTTAACCAAAATCTATTGGAAAACATTTTAAAAACATGTTTTAATGCAAACAAAGTGGTTGGCTCAAGATTGGCCTCATAGATGGTTAATTCGGCCTAACCATCACTTAAAGCAATCTAAGATCATCAAGCTCATAACACACTTTTTCAAAGAGAAGAAAAATATGCAACATCAAGTATGTTCCACAATAAACCATAGTCAACAATATGCAAACATCAAAGATAACAAATATGACAACAATAAAATATAGAGAATAATTTTTAAGAAAACTAGTAAGTTGGCTCAAAGTTAGCCACATGGATGGTTAATTCGGCTCAACTATCACTTAGAAAAATCTAAGATCATCAAGCTCATAATTTACTTATTTTGAAAAGGAAAACAAGGAAAAAATCATCAATCATCCACAATAGACCACAATAACCACATATTAAGATAAAATAAACAAAAGAAGCCTAGTAAAAATAAACAAGGCTTGCGCCACTTTAAAAAGGAGAGGAAAATATTTTACAAACTTTATTTTTGGAAAAAGAGAAGAGAAGAAGAAGAAGAGAAACTTTTTGAAAAACCTTTTTGAAAACCTTAAAGATTTAAGAAAAGAAATACAAAGAACAAGAAAAAAAAAAGTAAAAAATCAAGAAGAAAATATAGTAAACTGCCTTAGCAAGTTTTTCCAAAACCTCAAAACCCTTCATTTTTCCTCCTTTTTTTTTTCTCTTCCTTTCCTTTCCTTTTTTTTTTTTCTTCCTCTATTCCTTCTCCAAGCCAAAATAGTCGAATCTGAAATGAAGGGGCTGCCTTGGTTTTGTTCCTCTTGGCCGAACCTCTCTCTCTTTTGCTTCTAGTGTCTTCTTTTCTTAAGCCAAGTGGCATTGCCTCATTCACCCACTAATAAGCTTTCTCCTTTCCTCATTAAGGTGACCATCCATTGGCTAGCCAATGAGCTTCCGACTTGGTCCCCAAAATGGCTCTCATTGGCTAGTCAATGCCATGTCATGTACCAACATGATGAGTCATGTCTTTACTTTTATGACTCATCATTTATTAACTACCTTACCATTTAGTCTTCCAAGAGCATCCTCCACTTTTCCACTTTATTACAACTTTACCTTGTACTTATTTATACAATGTTCTTATAACTTTTTATTTATTTTTTTAATCTCACCCCTCTTCCTCCCATCCATTTTCCTACATAGATTTTAACTTTGGGCCTTCCCTATTTTTCTTCTCTTCTTAGACTCTTAAAGTTGAGCCTTCCATATTTTCTTACAAAGTTGGACACCCATCTTCCTACCACTTGGAGCCTCAAAAATATGGGTTTCCATCTTCTACCCAAAAATCCTACCACTTAGATATATAAAAATAAGCTTCCAACTTCCACCAAAATTCCTACCATTTGGATTTTTTAAGAAACGGGCTTTTATCTTCCACCAAAATTCCTACCACTTAGATAGAAATAATGGACTTCCAACTTCCACCAAATTTCCACTATTTGGATAAAAAAATTGGCTTCCAACAAGCTTTTTCCACTTTATTCTCTACTTTATTCCTTTAAAAATCATCGTTCCATTATTCAAAGTTGACTTTTCAATTATCAAGATTACCTCTTTAACACCCAAATTTTCGTTTTAATCTTGATTTTTCAAAATGGACTTTTTACCTTTTGACTTTGACTTCGGTCAACTTTGACTTTGATCTTTGTCAATTTTGACTTTTCCAATTGATTTTTCCATTTTTGACTTCTCCAAATCAAAATATCAAAATCGGCATACCCACTTTTCGAACCCAAATGTTAAAGTCAATGAACCATGAAATTGGATTGAATTTAGAAAAACGGATTTATAGAAGAAATATAACTTATTTAGGGATCTGGACAAAACTATATTTGGCTTGATTATGCGGGATGGCTGAGTGGGTGTGCAAATAACTGATGAGGAGGTAAGGAGCTTACAACTAAGGGTCCTCCATAATGCCACCTCGTTCAGATACTTTTCTTCCGGCGGCTGTTGTTCTGTTCAATTTATTATTACTAGATTAGACCCCCGCGCGATGCCGCGAAAATCAAATGTTAAATATACGATAACAACATTTCTAAAAACAAAAATTAACAATTAAACAAAAAAAAATTAATATTTTTTAAAATAGCAAAAGAGAACTGTCATAACAATTTAAAGTTATAAACAATTTATAAAGTCAGCTTAAAAGATAAATCTAAGTGAAACAAATTTTATCCTAAATTGAATCACAATGACAAACTATGTAAAATATAAAATGAATTGAGACACGACACGAACACAACATAGAAAAAATAATTAAAACACAACACGAAAAATTCAATAAGAATACACGAACATGTAAAAATATACATAAAATGAATTATTAACGTGTAAAAATTTATAGTACTTTATATATATTATTAACGTGTAAAATCATATAATACTTTGAAGGGGAAAAAAACACGAACACGTCAAGAACACACAAATTTTTCTCTAAATCAAATCACTATGACAAATCATGCAAAATATGTCATGAATTGAGATACGACACGAACACACAATTTTTTCTCTAAATTGAATCACAATGAAAAACTATGTAAAATATTAAATGAATTGAAACACGACACGAACATAACATAGGAAAAAAATAAGTAAAACACAACAAGGAAAATAACATGAATACAAACACAAAAATGAAAAATAATTAAAACACAACACAAAAAATAACATGAACACGACACGAATATACGAACGTCTAAAAATATATATAAAACGAATTATTAACGTATAAAAATTTATAATATTTTGAAAAAAAAAACGAACACAAACACTTCACAAACACAAACTAAGAAAAATAACATAAGACAAAAAATAACACAAACACAATACGGATACACGAACATTTAAAAATATACATAAAATGAATTATTAACGTGTAAACATTTATGTAAATTTATAATATTTTAAACACAAAAAAAGAACACGAATACACAAATTTTTCTCATTTTTTCTCCTTCCTTCTTTCCTACCATCTTTTTTTTCTGTTCTTTTCTTTTCTTTTTTCTTTTTTTTCTCCCCTCACCAACTAAAAAAAAATGGGGCTCACCAAAAAAAAAAGCTTTGACACGTGGGTAGGCTAACTTTGCATCAAAAACTATAAGATTTATCTTTATGATTATTATCATTATTTATTATTATTATTTTCCATGCCTTGATACTTTTCTTTGTGGCTTCACTACTTGAGAATAAAAAGGCATGCCTTTATACTTTTCTTTAACATCATCAGTTTTCTTGTTGTTGCAGCTTGTTCCCCTTTGTACTGGGTTTCCCTCCTTCCTCTTGATGAATAAAGTTGAATTTATTCCAAAAAATATAAAAGAAAGAATGACTTAAGGCAGTTGCTTATGCCAAACATATTGAAGAAAGGAATTTCACTATTTTCATTTCACGTTTTCACAGAACAAGAAAGCCAGAAAAAGGAATGCAATAGGGAGAGTAGTGGGCACTTTGTGAGTTTGGTTGTCTCGTCCTCTCAGAGTCAGACACTGTGGAGTATCTTGAAGAAAAATGGAGCAAGCGAACTGGGTTATTGAAGTTAATGGAAAACTTGGTAGCATGGTCGATACTGAGACAGAGAAGGAACATTGGATGAAGCGATCAATCTACAGAGTACCTGCAGTCATCACAGACCTAAACAAGAAAGCTTACAGGCCACATTTACTCTCCTTTGGTCCTTACCATCATGGAAAAGATCATCTGAAGCCCATGGAGGAGCACAAGCAACGAGCACTCCTTCATTTTCTGAGGAGATCAAAAAAACCTTTACACTTGTTTGTCAACTCTTTAGCTAAAGACGTGCAAAAATTGAAAGAATGCTATGATCTACTTGATCCAATATGGCAGCAAGATGACAACAAATTTCTGCAGCTGATGGTTCTTGATGGCTGTTTCATGCTGGAAATTTTACGCTCTGCTACGCATACAATGGAAGATTATGCTCAAAATGACCCAATCTTCAGCAATCATGGGAAGATACATATTATGCCATTTATCAAACGAGATATGTTAATGCTCGAAAATCAATTGCCAATGCAAGTTCTTGACAGCTTAGTTGCTGTTGATAGCAATAGAACTAAGGTTGTCTCTAGTCTTTGGTTGGACACATTATTGAATCTCCATTAATTTGTTCTGGCTTTATATATAAACAGGTTCTACATTGATGCAGGATGGAGAGTTCGTCAACAAACTTATACTCAAGTTTTGCTCCCCAAATACGCCCGTCTCAAGCATGGGAACTTGCTTGCACGTCTTGGATGTGTACAGAAAGAGTCTGCTTCAGGACATACCTGGACGTCGACGAAGAAAACGTCACCGTAAACCACGTAGGTCACACCGTGAAGATGGCGATGACATCATTAGATCTGCAATGGAGCTTAACGAAGCAGGAATCCGGTTCAAGAAAAGCAAAACTGTCAGCCTCAAGGATATAGCATTCCGTGGCGGGGTCCTTAGGCTTCCTGTTATCATTGTAGATGATGCCACAGAGTCTATGTTTTTAAATCTAATAGCATTTGAACGTTTCCATGTTGGGGCAGGAAACGAGGTGACATCCTACATCTTTTTCATGGATAACATTATTGACAATGAGAAGGATGTTGCACTTTTACACTCGACAGGGATCATTCAGAATGCCCTTGGAAGTGACAAAGCAGTGGCTAACCTGTTCAACTCGCTGTCCAAAGATATTACGCTGGACCCAGATAGCAGCCTAGATGAGGTGCACAAGAAAGTGAACATCTACTGCAAGAAAGCTTGGAATGAATGGCGTGCCAATCTCATTCACACCTACTTCAGAAATCCATGGGCTATACTTTCTCTGATTGGTGCCATCTTTCTTTTTGCCCTCACAATAGCACAAACCGTATACACTATATATCCTTACTACCACGACTCTCCTACCCCATGTTGTGAAACATGCCCACCACCTATGGCTCCTCCGCCACTGCCCACTCCAAAACATAAGGTTCCTCCACAATTCAATCAAACTCGCCATTGATATATAATTAATTCCCATCCTGCCCTGCTAATAAGTCTGCTCCTGAATTGGCTTGATTATAGGTTTTTACAAGATTTTCAATGATCAACATTCTTTTTTTAATTTGATTCACACTATTGATAATATACTATATATGCTCTTGCCTTGTTTTTTGCCATTATATTCTAATTCAATATTCAATTTTAACACTATAATTTGATTGAATATTGTTCGTTAAAGTTTTGATTTTGGATGATTTAAATTAAAAACTTTTAAAAATTGATATTTATATAATTGCTTTTATAAACATATGTATAAAAATAAAAAAAAAGAATAACTTATATTAGGATCATCCTAAAAAGTGAGGCTTCTAGGCATTAGTAAAATAATGCCACATCATAATTTTTTAAAAACATGTAATTGTTATTATATACTCATCCTCACCAAATCAATAAAATAACGCCAACAACTAAAGGTATATCATCAAATAATTTTATCAAACATCTAATAAGAAAAATAAAATCAATACAACACAATACAATAAAACTTTTAAGAAGTTTATAATATATAGAGAATGGAAAATAACAAGAATGGTACCTTTGGAGAAACCAAGTTTTGCCGTCAATGCTTATGATTTTTTTTTTTTTTTTCAAATAAATCCTAGGCTAAGTTTAGAAGTTTTAGTAAACTACGTTTAAGTTTCTTCATTTTCATTTATTTTAATTAATATTTTTTAAATAAATTCACTAGAGTTATTGAGTTAGAAAGTCTATTTAGTGAGGATGAGTATATAATAACAATTACATGTCTTTAAAAAATTATGAGGTGGCATTATTTTATTGGTGCTTTAAAGTCTCACATTTTAGAATGATCCTAATATAAATTATTCAAAAAAAAAAAAACATAAGAATTTAACGCAATGAATGAGTTGAGAAAAGAAATAGAAGAACAATGTATGCGCGGATTTAGAAAAAATCTAATGGATAGGAACTAGTTTTATGCATGGTGAAAAGGAGCATTGGAATGGTCTTAGATACTAACTTTTATTTGTTTAATCACAAAACATTTTGTTGTGTCAAAATAAAATTTTTAAAAAAGGATTTGACAAAAATGGCGTTTTGTAAGGGTTATGCCTGATTTTATGTCAACATAAGAGTATCACTATTGATTGTTGCCAGCAACAATATTAATGGCTAAAAGAATAAAATAAAAGTAAAAAAAAAAGAAAGAAGAGAAAACAAAATTTAAGTTTTAGTTTTTAAGAAATAAAAAGATTCTATGTCATCTTTCTTTTTGTAATATTTTTATTAATTAATTTATTATTTTTAATTATAAAAAAAGAAAAAAAAATTGGTTAAATTTTATCCTCAAATCATTCAAAATAAAAATTTCATGATAAAATTCAATTAAAATCAAAATTTAAGTTAATCAAATAAAAATAGAATGACAAAACTCAACATTAAACTGAAAAATTTACGCTCAATCCAAATTTGAACAGTTGATCTTTAAATTTATTCCAAAATTTAATAGTTTAGCCTTAATGTTAATTAGTGTGCAATCCTGCACTTCGTTGCAGGTTTTAATTTTATTAAGACCGTTAAATGGTATAATTTTCAATTAATGTTTAGCATTAAACATAAAAAAAATGATCGAATTAAATACTTTACTTTAATGTAAAACATAAAATATAAAAAAGTAATTGAGATAAATACTTTACATCGTTTAGCGAGTAGAGGTTAATTTTTATAAATCAATAAATTATAAAAATGTAAAATTAAGAATCATAATATAGGTAAACGGTAATTAATTGATAATAGCACCCTTGCAATTTTTTTTTTTTAAATTTCATCATTGGTTAGACTTCCACTTATAAAAAATTATATTTATAATTATCTAATCTTATAAAGTAATATTTTTAGCTTTTATTTTCACCAATTAAAATAATTAAAACATGTATTTAATCCAAAAAAGTTTAAATATGCATGTAAAGATGAAACAATAAAGTAAATAAATAAAATTTAAAATGTAACAAAAATAGGCTAAATCAAAATAAATTCAAATTTGTGTGAGTTTGATTAAATCTGAACGTAAATAACCTTATTTTTTACAAAAATAAAGAGCCAATTATTGCGCGACACGTGATACAAAATTCAAAATTATGTGAATAATGTCAATATGAACATAATTTTAATTTACTGTTATAAGATTTTATTTTATTTTGTTTCAATTTTTTCTCTTTCCATATTTTTATGAATCCTTTTTTTTTTTGTCTCTTTCTCTTTCTTTCTCTTTTCATCAAATATTAATAAATAATATAAAAAAAAAAAAAGCAATTGCCTTTTAATTGGAGGAGGATAAATTTAATATATAGTATATATATTTGGATACCGAAAATGGTGTCTTTGCATTGATTGGAAAATGTACGGTGTTGTCACTTATCACCCTTTCTTCCGACAATGCATTGCGAACACATGAAAGAGGAGGACGAGGGAAAAAATGAGAGATATTCTTTTATTTGCCAATATCGAGTATTCAATTTATTACAAATATATCTCTATAACTAATTATAAAAATAATCCCCCAATGATTTTGAATCAACATGTATTTGTCACATAAGAATAGGTATTAAGGAGGTTGGAGGTTAGTTTAGGTATTTTCAAATTTTTTTTTATTAAAAAGGAAAGAAAGAAAAGAAAGGAAAAAAAAGAAAATAAAAAAAGAAAAGAAAAGAAAAAAAGATTAAAGAAAAAATTGTGTGTTTGTGTCGTTTTTGTAATTGTGTTATTTATTTTTTGTTCAAAATATTATAAATTTATACAATTTTTACATATTAATAATTCATTTTATATAAAATTTGACACGTTTGCGTATTCGTGTCGTGTTCGTGTTATTTTTTCGTGAAAGAAAGGTAAAAAAAAGATGAAAAAAAATTGTGTGTTCGTGTCATTTTTGTGTTTGCGTTATTTTGTGTATGTTCAAAATATTATAAATTTATGCAATTTTTACACTTTAATAATTCGTTTTATGTAGATTTTGACACGTTCGCTTATTCGTGTCGTTTTCGTGTATTCAAAATATTATAAATTTATATAATTTTTACATGTTAATAATTCATTTATGTAGATTTTGACATATTCGGATATTCGTTCGTGTTCATATTATTTTTTGTGTCGTGCTCGTGTTATTTTTTCGTATGTTCAAAATATTATAAATTTTTACATATTAATAATACATTTTATGTGAATTTTGATACGTTAGTATATTTGTGTTGTGTTCATGTTATTTTCGTGTTGTGTCGTATTTTAATTATTTTTTTATGTGTTCGTGTCATATTTTAATTCATCCAAATATTTTGCAAATGTTTGTAATGATGATTCAATTTAGAGAAAATTATGTGTGTTCATGTCGTGTCCCAATTCATTCCATATTTTGCATAATTTTTCATAATGATTTAATTTAGAGAAAATTTGTATATTCGTAACATGTTCGTGTTATTTTATCGTGTCTTTAAAGTATTATAAATTTATATAAATTTTTAAACGTTAATAATTCATTTTATGTAGATTTTGACACGTTCGTATATTTTTGTCGTGTTCATGTTATTTTTCATGTTGTATTTTAATTTTTTTTTCATGTTGTGTTCGTGTTGTATAACCATATTGTGTTCGAAATTGCCAAATCTAATTGACACTATTCAAATAATTCTCAAATTTATGTCGTGCGTCGTCATGTTCGTGTTGTTTTTCCTGAGAATTTAGGATTTTGAAACAACATGCATTTGCCACATAAACCATGTTATTAGCTATAGTTTGAAGTAGGGGTGTGCATAATTCGGTTTTAACCGAATTAACCGACCGAATTTTAATTCGGTTCGGTTAATCGGTTAACCGAATAAAATTCGGTTCGGTTAACGGTTAATGGTTTTGAGAAATTTCGGTTCTCGGTTAATTCGGTTCGGTTAAGCGAAAATAACCGAATTACACGAATTAACCGAAATGCTTAAAACAACAAGATTTTATGAGTTTAGATATATATATATATATATTTTTAAATTAATTTATATATTAAAAACTAAAAACCCTAATAACCTTTCCTATTTAATTTATATATTAAAACTAAAAATTAATTTATATATTAATTTAGATATATTTTTGAGTCTTTGAGACTATGTAATGTTCATGTTTTATCATTTTTTTTAGCTGTGTTTGTTTCATATTTGGATTTTATAATATGCTTTGCTTTTGGATTTTGATTGGTTGGACTTGGATGGATAATTTGGATACAAAATCATGTAAAAAAATAGGTTAGCAAAATAAATTTTTTATTTATTTCGGTTAATTCGGAAACCGACTGAATTAACCGAAATAATTTCGGTTCGGTTAATTAACCGAATTAATTATTCGGTTCGGTTAACGGTTAATTGGAAAAAAAATTCGGTTAATTCGGTTTTGGGTAATTCGGTTCGGTTATTAATCGAATTAACCGAATGAAAACCCCTAGTTTGAAGGGTAATTATGGTATTTGGATTTTTTTTCCATATGATTGAGGGATTAATTAGGTTATTTTAGAATATTTTTTGTGTTTGTTTTGTCTTTTGATTAACACTAATGAGATATTTTAGATCTCGGATTATTTCGGGTTCGGTTCATATCGAGTTTAGGTCTTTTTGGATTCGTTCCTTTTCGGATTCGAATTTTTCCGATTTCAAATAATTTTGGTTTCAAACATTTTGTGTCGTGTTCATGTTATTTTTCGTGTCATATTTGTGTTAGTTTTTTGGTGTGTTCAAAGTATTCGTCTTCGTGTTATTTTTTGTGTGTTCAAAATATTATAAATTTATATAATTTTTGCAAGTTAATGTAGATTTTGACACATTCGCGTTGTGTTCGTGTAATTTTTTCGTGTGCTCAAAGTATAAATTTGTATAAATTTTTACATGTTAATAATTCGTTTATGTAGATTTTGAGACGTTCGTGTATTTATTTTGTGTTCATGTTATCCTTCGTGTCGTATTTTAATTATTTTTTATGTTGTATTCGTGTCATTTTCAATTCATCCAAATATTTTGCATAGTTTGTCATTGTGATTCAATTTAGAAAAAATTTTGTGTGTATGTATCTGTTGGTGTATGCCTTAGAGCCAATCAGATTGAGCTTAGGATACATAGTCAATAAAGCATACCCTTCACTATGAAGATAGTGATACAAGGTTTTCCTTCATGTTAGTACAATAATAAGGAGTTATTGAGTACTAATTGGATGAAGCCCATGGAACATAATGGCCTTGCAAAGGAATTATAATGAGTTATAATTATGAGATCCTTATGCATCAAAGCCTTGTTCCTCAAACTGTTGCTGGTCATCATATTGCCAAGACGGGGCATTTGCAATGCTCAAAGACTAGCGCAAGCTAAGGAACCAAAGTCTCATCATAAATCCAAACATGTATTGCGGCAATATCACTTAATTTGAGATATCATTCAAAGAGGTGATATAAGTATGGAGAGGGTACCTACAGAGGATAACATTGCTGATCCTTTCACTAAGGTTCTATCCCAGTAGAAACACAATCGTCACATGGAAGGACATGGTCTTAGGCACAGGGGCAATTGGCTTTAGTGCTAGTGGGAGATTGTTGGTGTAAGCCCTGCAAGCCAATCTAGTTAGGCTTGTAATACACTATTTTGATTATTTCGTGTCTTATACATTATAGTTTTTAATTAATAGAGGTATTTATTTATCCATAAGTTTTGTTATAATTTGTTATAAATAACTTGTGAAGATAAAGCCCATGAAACACAAAGGCCTTGCAAAGGAATTGTAAAGACTTACAATTATGAGGATCCTTATGTATCAAAGCCGTGTTTCTAAAACTGTTCCTGGTCATTGTATTGTCAAGACAAGGCATTGACAATGCTCAAAGACTGGCATAAGTATGGAGAGGGTACCTACAGAGGATAACATTGCTGATCCTTTCACTAAGGTTCTATCCCAGTAGAAACACAATCGTAACGTGGAAGGACATGGTCTTAGGCACAGGGGCGATTGGCTTTAGTGCTAGTGGGAGATTGTTGGTGTAAGCCCTGCAAGCCAATCTAGTTAGGCTTGTAATACACTATTTTGATTATTTCGTGTATTATACATTATAGTTTTTAATTATAATAGAGGTATTTATTTATCCATAAGTTTTGTTATAATTTGTTATAAATAACTTATGAAGATAAAGCCCATGAAACACAAAGGCCTTGCAAAGAAATTGTAAAGACTTACAATTATGAGGATCCTTATGTATCAAAGCCGTGTTTCTAAAACTGTTCCGGTCATTGTATTGTCAAGACAAGGCATTGACAATGCTCAAAGACTGGCATATGTTAAGCCTCCATGCACATGTTGCATGCAACTGATCTCATAGGTTGAAGTATGGTGATAATTGGGGATAACATATGGGTGCTTGTTGGTTGAACAAGTTCACTGAACATGACCCGCTATGAGAGTTCCATTTGGTATTTCACTCAAATGTCGATGGAAATACTCTCATGTGTCAATAGTGTAAGTAATCCTTTGACTTGTGACACCAGGTCATCTTGTATGTGAATTATCATACTTAGATTTCATCACGAAAGGGTCCCAAGAAATGATGCTTATGGTAGGGTGATATTGGGTATGACATGAAGCATACAAAGATGGATGAGCAGTCCAAAGATGATTCATCACCCCAAGTGATACGAGGGGACATATCTCACTTGTTCCCGGCTTATATTAACTCATGGAAGTCCTTGGCCAAGGCAATATTTGAGAAGTTAATATTAAAGCTGCAGGACCGATATGGAATAGGTCAAAAAGTAGACACTGAACCATGTTCTTTCCTATCTCGGGATATTTGATAAAGGGATCAAATTACACAGATATGTTGTACGCGAAAGGCTTGTCAAACCTTGTTGACTCTCGCGGCATTTGGGTGGTCATGATGTATTTCTTGATGTCGCTCATGATCTATAAATATAAATTGGAAATTCTTAAGTGAATTTAATTTATATTTATTGGCAACATGTTGGGGGCCTAATGGGTCACTCCCAGAAGGTGATTATTGGAATTAAAATGAGATTGGGCTAAATTAAATATTCAAAGGATTTATTATGAATATGTAATAATATATAAGGGCTTTAGTGCAATTAGTCCAAGAGTTGGCATACACTAAACCTAGCTATATAAACCTAATGTTTTGCCGCCCTCCTCACAAGTGATAGACGCTGTGCGCCTCTCAAAAACTCTCTCTCTCTTTCTGGGTTTCGGCCACATAGGTGAAGAAGAGGAAGAATTCGATTCTTCTTGCTTTCTTTCGAATCGGCAGGCTTAAGAGTTAAGGAGGAAGGTTACTTGCAACCTAGACAACTAGCATTGTCTTTGGCATAACACAATCTCAACCTTGTGAAGGTTCCCGAGTTACCTATGTGGATTACTGTTTGAGGCCAGACAATTGGACGGCTTTGGTTTGCAACAACCAGGCTCGGTGTACAAGAACAAGCGGAGTTATAATTTAAATTAGTGATTTCGACAATCACTAGATCTGAGGTATCAATTTTTTGCTTCTTGTTTGTTCTTGACAGGATGATTGTTTTTGAATTCACAAGCAGATCCATGGAGGGATTCAGTTGTTCTTTGTTTTGTCTTATTTCGCTGCTTTGTTTAATTTAACTTTTAAATTAAATTTTACTTGATCTCTGTTTGAGCATGATCTGAATCCCAACACATCCATGGTCTGAAACTCGCCACAAGAAATCCACCACAAGATTAAAGGCTGGAAGCAAAGAGTGCTCCCACCATAATGTAAGAAGTCAGGGATGAAGTGAAACTGATGATACATGGTAGTCCGATTAAACTTCGGAGACAAAAGGATCATCAGACCAATCACTCCTACTGATGCAACTCTTTTAATGAGCAAAAGAAGCGGACGCTCAAGGAAGAAGGTGGAAAATCACATCTGCAGCCACAACACACCATTGACCCAAAAGAAAGGTTGAGCGCGAAAAGGGGCATCGAAGAGCTTAAGTTGAAGTTAAGCAAAGAAACCAAAACCAACCTGAAAGAGAGGCTTGATATGCAAATGAAGCTCACTGACTTCAGTAGAACGACCAAAAGACATGAGAGCAAGATGGAAGCTAGAAAAAGAGCAAACCGATGAGCGCATCACTCTTCAATCTTAAGAAACTAAGGAATTCTCCCTTCACTCAAGAAAGTGACATTTCCATCTCAAGACTTCGGACTTCAACCAACGGAGTCCTATGATGGCACATTTCATTTTATCAATCACTTGGTAATGCCCTGCACAGACATATCAATCCAAAGTAAGAGTGATGCCACCAAGGACCATCGGCGATTTTAGAAGGCTAGGACTTCATCCACAAACATTCCCAGGAAAACAAGACTTCCATCACCACTGCGACATGTTGGGTTATACTACTCTCGAGCTCATGCTTAAACATATAACCAAAGTGCAGCGGAAGTAAACAAAGAAGCACCCGGAGTACAACAGGATCTTAGGCTTGTGTTTAGCATAGGTTTATAGCATCCAAAACAAAATAAATCACCTATATGATTTAGAAGTTACCTACTTAAGATATCGTAACCTTAAGTTGCAGATCCAAGTCGCAAATTGCTTTGATGTCTAAGACACAATTCGAACAAGATCACAAGAAGCACAATTGTCCTTCTCTAGAGCTAGTCCACACGAACAGCTGATAGATCCTTCTCTAAATTATGGTGATTCACTTGTGCTAGCAAGTTGATACTAAGATCACAATCAAAAGATCTATCTATTGTGTTTTCTTCCTAAATCAATCTCACTCAACAAGGTGAAGAGGCGGCAAGAAAACACCAAGAACAAGAGCAATTGCGGCAAGCACTAATATTGTAGGGAGGTGGCGATATACTATTTTTGCTAGGTTAGGGTTCTCTTCTTGAAACCAACTTTTTCTCAAGCAAAAATCAGAATATCTCAAGTAGAATTACCAGCTTTGATTGCAGCTACAACCTCTATATCTGATATATAAGTAGGCGCAAACCCTGACCCCCTCTCCCTAAGCTTAACCGGCCCCCTATAGCTTGTTGCACATGATTTTCATAAATCCACTTGGACTTAAACTATTTAATTCTAAGATGGATCAATAGCCCCATTATATTATCAAATAATATCAATGGTCCAACAATCTTAATGCCTTAAGTTGGGCCAACCATCCTTAATGGACAGTCCTAAATTAGAATAGTCACTTTGGACCCATTCTAATTTATCATGCTTATATATATTGGATAGATTAATTTCCAAACGAAAGTAATTTAATTGTCAATTAAATTTCTTTCTCCTCATGAACAATTCACGTCATTAATCTATTAATATCATCTCATGACATTATTCCAATATAGCATAGTCATTCGAAATTCACCTTGTACATCTCTATGTCAAAGTCAACTATACTAGACAAAACTTCTTGATTCCTCTTATCTCATTATGACATTGTCCTTGGATTTCTCAAATCTCAATTATGTCTTAATTTATCTAAATTTAACTTCTTCAATCAAGTCCTCATTATAGATCTTTTATTCCATTAAGTTTTACCTTAATAGATTACCATGTTTAATCCATACATATTTGCTCTTATGCGTGTATCCCTCTAGGTTCCCAATATGTTGGCAATGAACATAAGTTAATCTCATTAACTTGTTTTCATAGATCATGAGCGGGATCTAGCAACCCATCATGACCACCCAAATATTGTGAAGTCAGTGTGACTTTTTAGAACCTTTCAGCAACTAGCCTGTCGGTGTAATACTGTCCTTTCACCATATATCATGGATAGCACATGAGCATGGTGCAGTGTCTACTCGTGTTCAATCCATATTAGTTCTTCGAAGCTTATGATTAACCTTATGAATTTAGAGAAACAACTTTCTCCTAAATCCATCATGCTTTGGCCAAAGACTTAATCAAGTTAATCGTAGTCAAGAACAAACGAGATATGTCTCCAATATCACAGGGAGTGGTAAATCCTCTCTAGATCACTCATTCATCTTCGTATGGTTCATGTCATACCCAATAACACCCTACCATAAGCATCCTCGTGTTTGGGACCCGTTCGTGATGAAATCTAAGTATGACACTCTCCATACAATTTGACCAGGTATCACAAGTCTGAGGACTAATTTACACGACTGGTACTAAAAGAACATTATCATAGACACTAGAGTGATATTACCAAATGAAGTTCTCTTGGCGGGCCATGTTCAGTGAACTTGTTCAACAGACGAGCACCTATATGTTGTCCTAAGTATCCCATACTTAAACCTGTATGAGATCGGTTGCTTACTTTATAAGTAAAAAGGCTTAACACATACTAGTCTTTGAGCATTGCCAATGCCCCGTCTTGGCAATACAATGACCAGAAACAGTTTGAGGAATAAGGCTTTGATGCATAAGGATCTCATAATTATAACTCTTTACAAGTCCTTTGCAAGGCCATTATGTTCCATGGGCTTCATCCGATTAGTACTTAATAACTCCCTATTATTGTACTAACATGAAGGAAAACCTTGTATCACTATCTTCATAGTGAAGGGTATGCTTTATTGACTATGTATCCCAAGCTCAATCTGATTGGCTCTAGGGCATATACCAACAATCTCCCACTTGCACTAAGCCAATCACTAACACATCCAATGCCGAACTCTTTCGATTAGCAACTGTGTCTCTACAAGGACATTGCTTAAGTGCATCGAGAATATGCTTTGTCATATACATGATAATCTCATTATCAAGGTTAATAATTCATATCACAACGAGACCTAGATTCCATTCAAATGGCTCAGTTGTTTCTATAACAACTATTGGAATCTACTTATTAGCAAGTAGCTAATGATCCAAATATAACTCCTTTTGCAATCCAAAACAAAAGAGTTAATCTTAAAAATATTTAATATAAACATGAAATCTTTCAAGTATGGAACACTTCCAACTAATCGCATTTTTCAAAAATGGCAATTTATCATAACCTTTTATCATTCAAAGAGTTATTAATAGCTCCCACTAAATCCTACATTGTAGATGTTAAGGGATTAATTCAATAACAATTCAAATTCCATATCACTAAGCTAAATAGTATTCATAATACTTTGCAAGTTGTATAATATAAGACTATGATATAGAACAATTCTATAACTGATTTATTCAAGAGAAAATTAAATAAGCATGGCATCCAATGCCAGTAAAGTAATATGTTTTGAAAACATAAATTAAATATCCTCAACATTGGCCTATAATGCCAATGAAACTTCAAATGTTTCTAAATAAATCATAAATAAATGTCTTATTAAAATCCATAAGATCGACAAGCTCTGATGTAACATCAAACTCGGTTGCCATCTTCATGGTCTAGCTTCACTGCTCCTTTCCTTTCGTCCCTACAATATGTCATACATATTTAGTACCAAACGATAGGTACCATATACCAAGAGGAGTGAATCATATTATACCTCAAGTTGAAACTCCTTTCAGTTTCTTTCCCTTGTTAGACTCTAGGTACTCCTTGCAATTGAACCTCCAATGACTAGTTTTCCCCCAATGAAAGCAAGCTTTGTTAGCATTATCCTTATCCTTTGCTTCCTTTACAACACCATCATCGGGCTTCAAACTCTTTGAAGTAGGAGGTACATCTCATCTAGTCTTTCTTTTCTTCTTACCTTTCGGTTTAGAGGAAGAGACTAAATGGATAGATGATTTGTCCTTAACAATGGTTTGTTCGGCCTGTGTGAGCATATTTACCAACTCAGAAAGGGTAGCCTCCAAGAGGTTCACGTTGAAGTTCAACACAAACTGCGAATAGCTCTCAGGTAGTGAAATAAGGATTAGATCAATGCTTAGACCATGATCCATGACCCATCCAATCTGCTCCAAACGAGTAATATACCCTATCATCTTAAGCACATGAGGCCTCACTGGGCTTCCCTCTGACATATTTGTTTGGAACAATTCATTTCAGATGTCAAATCTCTCAGTGCGATTCTCCTTAGCGAACAATTCTCTAAGGTTGAGGATGATATCCTGAGCATTCATGGCCTCATGCTGCTTTTTTAGATTGGGTGCCATACTAGCCAACATCACACATGTTGCTTGTACGAGATCATCTCTATGAACTCTATAGGCTACCCTCTCTTCCTCAATTGCATTAGCAGCAGGCTAATCTGGAATGGGCTCATCAAGAACATAAGCTTTCTTTTCCTGTATCAAGACATTCTTAACATTGCGAAACCAGTCAACGAAGTTTGGCCCAGTTAACTTATTAGCATCAAATATGCTTCTTAGTGATAATGCATTTTCCATTTTAGCGTTTATATCCTATATGAATCAAAACATTTAATAGTCAATAAATAGCAAGTAGTAATCATTTATGCCAAGCTTTAATACTTAAATAATTATTCTCATTATTTTAACAAAATAATAGCCCTCTACTACTATTTCGAGAAATTTAACTTTTAAACTTCTTAATGAGCTAGGACCCCTTTCATTCCAGCATAACCTTGAGTGACTCAACAAGCTATGTTGAAACTAATTGAGTAGGTAACTTAATTTACCAATTACATCTCTATGCAACTCCTAGATCCAGTTAGGTGACAACTCTTTGCCTAAATACATCATATGCATTTTGCCTAACTTTGCCTCTAAATGTCATGTGATCAAGTTTGACGCATCCGGATTACATAACACTTAGTTGAGTAAGACCCACCTTATATAACTCAAACATGTTCGTACATAAGTTTGACCTTGAGTGACTCAACAAGCCTCCGAATAGAAGAACTCTGGTTAGCTTGTTATGATGGTGGAAGGCAACTTATCATGCGTAACATGGACTCAATACAATTTAATGAGGGGTTTCATTTAACTCTTATATAGGTCTCATTGATTTCATACTTGATTGACATGCATAGCATTCATTTAATTACATACATCACATATATATATAATTCAAAATAAATCTATCTCATGCAATCTACTAGGATGATTATGGATTTAATTCTAATCTAGTTTCCTTAAGCCATTAGGAAACTAGTTGGTCAAATTCCTAGGGGATACCATACATAGTCTTCGAAAGCTTTGTTGGTGATCTCCTTGGTTACTTCTTCTTAGCGCCATATCTCCTTACAAACTTGGAATTTTCATAAATTCAACTTCCTATCCTAAATCTAAATCTATAAAGAATAGAACTATTACATTTCTTTATCAGAAACCTAGAGTTACATTCGAGGGGAGTTAGATGAGAAGAGAATTTACAACTCCAGAATGAAAAAGAGAAGGCAGGGTGCGTAGAACCTATTTATGAAATACCAATAAGAATTTCAACCATACATTCCCTAGTCATACTAAGGTCTAGTCCACAACCAACCTTCATGCATACATAATCATATTATAAGCATGAATTAAAAACATGCATAGTTAATATCACCTGGTGATCTTGTGTACTATTTGCATAAATGTCACCAAATAAACCTGAGACAATTTATCAAATCATTCTAGCAATTTCGGTTCCACCTATTAAAACATTTTTAATAACATCTTAACAATTAAGAAATCTATCTTGAAATAGGACTTTACCTAACTTTTAGGTTGCTTGTCTTAATTAGGATAAAACATTCTAGCATGCTCAAAATCCTAAACCTTTTAGGACATCTCATTGTCTTATACCGAGTCTTTAAGTTTGCAATCCATCCTAAATCTTTAGGAACTTAAAATCTCATTAGGTAACTCTTACCTAATCATACTACAAGTCTCTCCTAACATTTAGGATTCACACTCCCACTGGGAAACAGTTTCCTTGTTGAAGTAGGACTCTAACTCTTAGTGTCCTAGGCGCAGGCAATCTCTTTGGCCATCGAATGGTCGCTGTCAGCCCGTGATCAGACTATTGTATGCCATATATAGTGGCTACTGGATTCCCTAAAAGAGCTTGTTGGCTGCTCCTTACAACTTCACTTAATCCGGTAACAATTACCTCCTTGGTGCCGCGGTTCGGCCTACTAGTGTGTAGCAACAATTGCCACTTTATCCAGTCACGTTCCATGCCTAAACGAGCCATCATAGATTAATCATATTCACCTTAGATGCTAGCCAAATTCCTAGCAAACATGTGGAACGTTTCCACACTTATGCTCGATTTTATGGCATGCAAACACCTATAAAACAGCCTAGAAAATTTCGGCATTGTAGTAACAACGTTTCATGTCCAAAAACAACTTTGCTTAACCGTTCTAAGCTCAAATCAATTTTGTAACTTCAATGGCAGCATGTAATATAAAATTTCCAGATATGAAACATCTAAAAAATCAATTTTATATCATCCCCAAATCAGCTTACAAAACTTGACTCAAAACTATGTTTTTGACATCAAAACTTGTCGGGTTTACTAAGACATGTCATGGCTTTAATCCTTATTGATTAAAACAATTTTAATCTACCGTTTAAAAAATTTTAAACATGATTAAAGTCATTATATAGCTGCTATCCAGATTTAACAAAATTAAAGAAAATAACTTTTCTTTTGAATCCTTAGGAACCGAAATCATGCCAAAATCAATATACAACACAACAACTTGTATATCACCAAGAATTGACATGCACAAACCTCAGGTAAACAACAGAACCTTGGCTCTGATACCACTGTTGGGTTATACTACTCTCGGGCTCATGCTTAACATAATAATCAAAGTGTAGTGGAAGTAAACAAAGAAGCACCCGAAGTGCAATAGGATTTTAGGCTTGTGTTTAGCATAGGTTTATAGCATTCAAAACAAAATAAATCATCCATATGATTTAGAAGTTACCTACTTATGATATTGTAACCTTAAGTTGTAGATCCAAGTCGCAAATTGCTTGGATATCTAAGACACAATAAGAACAAAATCACAAGAAGCACAATTGTCCTTCCTTTAGAGCTAGTCCACACGAACAGCTGATGGATCTATCTCTAAGGTATGTTGATTCACTTGTGCTAGCAAGTTGATCCTAAGATCACAATCAAAAGATCTATCTATTGTGTTTTTCTTCCTAAATCAATCTCACTCAACAAGGTGAAGAGGCGGCAAGAAAACACCAAGAACAAGATGAATTGTAGCAAGCACTAATACTGTAAGGATGTGGTGATATATTATTTTTGCTAGGTTAGGGTTCTCTTCTTGAAACCAAATTTTTCTCAAGAAAAAATCAGAATATCTCAAGTAGAATTACCAGCTTCAATTACGGCTACAACCTCTATATCTGATATATAAGTAGACGCAAACCCTAACCCCCTCTCCCTAAGCTTGGCCGACCCCCTATAGCTTGTTGCACAAGATTTTCATTAATCCATTTGGACTTAAACTATTTAATTCTAAGATGGATCAATAGGCCCATTATATTATCAAATAATATCAATGGTCCAACAATCTTAATGCCTTAAGTTGGGCCAACCATCCTTAGTGGACAGTCCTAAATTAGAATAGTCACTTTGGATCCATTCTAATTTATCATGCTTATATATATTGGATAGATTAATTTCCAAACGAAAGTAATTTAATTCTCAATTAAATTTCTTTCTCCTCATGAACAATTCATGTCATTAATCTATTAATATCATCTCATGACATTTTTCCAATATAGCATAGTCATTCGAAATTCACCTTATACATCTCTATGTCAAAGTCGACTATACTAGATAAGACTTCTTGATTCCTCTTATCTCATTAAGACATTGTCCTTGGATTTCTCAAATCTCAATTATGTCTTAATTTATCTTAATTGAACTTCTTCAATTAAGTCCTCATTATAGATCTTTTATTCCATTAAGTTTTACCTTAATAGAATACCATGTTTAATCCATACATATCTGTTCTTATGTGTGTGACCCTCTAAGTTCCCAATATGTTGGAAATGAACATAAGTTAATCTCATTAACTTGTTTTCATAGATCATGAGTGGGATCTAGCAACCCATCATGACCACCCAAATATTGTGAAGTCAGCGTGCCTTTTAGAACCTTTCAGCAACCAGCCTGTCGGTGTAATACGGTCCTTTCACCATATATCTCGTATAGCACATGAGCATGGTGCATTGTCTATTCATGTTCAATCCATATTAGTGCTTCAAAACTTAACCTTATGAATTTAGAGAAACAACTTTCTCCAAAATCCATCATGCTTTGGCCAAAGACTTAATTATGTTAATCGTAGTCAAGAGCAAACAAGATATGTCTCCAATATCACAGGGAGTGGTGAATCCTCTCTGGATCACTCTTCATCTTAATATGGTTCATGTTATACCCAATAACACCCTACCATAAGCATCCTCGTGTTTGGGACCCGTTCGTGATGATATCTAAGTATGACACTCTCCATACAAGATGACCTGGTATCACAAGTCTGAGGACTAATTTACACGACTGCTACTAAGAGAACATTATCATAGACACTAGAGTGATATTACCAAATGAAGTTCTCTTGGCGGGCCATGTTCAGTGAACTTGTTCACCAGACATGCACCTATATGTTATCCTAAGTATCCCATACATCAACCTGTATGAGATCTGTCGCTTACTTCATAAGTAAGAAGGCTTAACATATACTATTCTTTGACCATTGCCAATGCCTCGTCTTGGAAATACATTGACTAGGAACAGTTTGAGGAATAAGGCTTTAATGCATAAGGATCTAATAATTATAGCTCTTTATAATTCCTTTACAAGGCCATTATGTTCCATGGGCTTCATCCGATTAGTACTTAATAACTCTTTATTATTGTACTAACATGAAGGGAAACCTTGTATCACTATCTTCATAGTGAAGGGTATGCTGTATTGACTATGTATCCCAAGCTCTATCTGATTGGCTCTAGGGCATACACCAACACGACAATCAAGCAAAGGTTAGACGAGTCTCTAACGAAGCGGACACAAGCTGGGAAGTCACCAAGAGCTTAAGCTTCACCTCGCCTAAGATAACTACAGGCACATCGACTACCATAAAGGGCATCGCGGATCTCACCCAAAGAGAAGAGTAGCTGGCCGAATGATTAAAGGAACACCCTCAAATTTCATAAACGTGTTCCCCTATGTGAATCCTAAGCGCGGGCACTACTTTTGCAACGCAAGATAAACGCCAGAAGCATGCTCCAAGTGTGACTACGGAGACCTAATCTCGTCAAAACTAGGTGCAATAGCTCTCCTTAACCACGACATCTCCTAAACTCATCAAGATGGCATTCTACCAAAGCATGTAAGATCATGACAGAAGAAGAAGTCCGCACGTAGCTAGATTCACATCATGCAAAAAATAGAAAGCAAGAGGTTTTGACTACAACGCTTGCTCACATCCAAGATGGCCAAAGGATATCCTTTCTCGATGAAAAAAATCCCAAGTTAAACCACATGGGGGCTTACGCCACATAAGGAAGAGCCTCCTTAGTGTGATCCTTTGTCCGACACATAAAAGTGGCAAGGGAGAGCTGATGGTTACAGCAACTAAGGCTCACGCTCAAAGAATAAATGAGTTCGAAAATAAACACATAGGAGAAGAAGAGAAATCATCCCGATGTGAAACTCTCCTTATGTAAAGAAGCTAGGCCAAACGCCAAATGTCACTACCAAGGTCCGGCTACATAATGGAAAACACACTACACACTCACCTAAAAACATCACGAACTTAGCATTACAAAGGACTTTCGAGTGTGACGGAGTAGGTGACCTCCAGCAACAGCTCCTAAGTAAGAGAGCTTGGATAGATGACGATCTACAACAACAACCCCTAAGTGAGAGAGCTTGGAAAGATCGACCACCTCCAAAAGAAACTTCTGAGTAAGAGGGCATGGACACATCGGCCATGTTCAACATGGCTCTTGAGGGAGTAAGAGCTTAAGCACATCGTCCTCTCAGACAAAGCTCCTTACAGTTACTAAAGATGCTAAGTTCATGTCTTAGAAATAATGGGAGATAATGGTGATTGAAATGACTACGGACAACAAGTTGATGTTAAAGGCGCAACATGAAGAGGGAGTTAATTTGCAAGCCTCAAAAGAAACAACTCAACTTCCAAAAGTCCACTAACGGATGCATCCGTGGTCTCAGCGAACGATCAAGGTCATAAACAACTTAGCTCAATGGACAAACAAAAACTTGAAAACACTCTCAAAAGGGAGTTTCGTGTCGTTCACAGAGGAAGGTTAACACGCTTTTAAGGTACAACGACTTCAAAATCCACTTCCAACAAAAATAAAGCATGACTCAACTTCCACCTCAAAAGACATTATTCGCCCAACTTCACCTAGAACCTTTGAGATTGGCCATCCTGGACATCAGTCCTCAAGTAAAAGAAACTTGCACGGCAATTTCACCTTGAACAAGGTCCAACTTTAGTCTTCAAGTATAGAAGTTTAAACACTTCAAACCTTAAGTGAAGAAGTTCGGCCTCACCTTGAAACAAGGTCCTACATCGGTCCCCAAGTGTAAGAGCTTAGACATTTTGGCCTCATCTCCAAACAAGGTTCGACATAGGCCCTCGAGTTTAGAAGATTACACACTTTGATCCCTAAGTGGATAAACTCGAATGACATCGGCCTTCAAGTGAAAACACTTTGACTACATCTCGAAAACAAGGTCTAATAGTGAAAAGAATGAGCACTTCATCTAGAAAGAGCGAGAAACTTCTTGAGCACGCCTTACTTGTCCCCGGCCAAAACATGGCCCGGACGTCTTCCCTCATGAGATCTCTAATAAGCACACTAGTCTATTTGTTGAAAACACAACTACATTGGGCGTCGATGAGCTTAAGCTCACATAGAAGTGAGAAATCACTACGGATGAGTTTGAGCTCACATAGAAGTGAGAAATCACTACAGATGACAAAAACTTGGTGGTCGCACTCACAAGAGTCATGCACCACAAAAGATGATGGATCAACTTCTAAGAAGTATGTCAATAAACACGTCCACAACAAAGAGATGATTGAATTGAATTTGGTGGAGAAGTGAAAATGGCATCCGCAAGTAAGCAAGTATGAGCTCCAAGTACTCAGCATGGCGGACAAAAGAAAGCCCTCTTTGTAGAGGCTCCCATGCCACTCACCTGAGGAGACAACATCGGGTTCATGCCATTTACATGAGAAACCTAAGTGCAAAGCATGGCGGATAAACGAAAAGGCTTCTCAAAGGAATTCCCACGCCACTACCACGAGGAGACAATGTCCCTCATAAGCGTGATCATTTCAGAGCATCCTCTCTACATGCTGCAATCAAACGCCACACGAGGATCGATCCATGCTAAAGAAATGAATAACCACACTTATAAAAAGGTGTGAAAGACAAACGCCATCATAAAAAACCTCAACGGCTACGTTGAACTTACTCAATGATTGGCAAAGAAAACACCACGAAATGAAGTGGTCTTACAATAATTACCATGGCGCACATGAGGCTACACGACCACGCGTTGATGCCGGATGAGCCATGAGGAAAAATGACAAAGATAGGTGCAACCTTTGCCCCCTTTGTCACATGTAAGGATGAGCGACCAATCGTCTTGAGCTTTCTTTAACACATAGGGAGATGATGTCCGAACGAGACCTGATCATCCTCCCTTCGTGATGTCTTCCTATGTGTTAAGGAGAGAACGGCAAGGAACAAAGCTCCGTCACTTGAGGGACGTCTCAAATAAGGAGAAGTCTTGGACTCTTACATCACTATTACGGTGACGAAAAACTCACCAAAATGCTCACCTGCAACCGGCCACTTAACGATCTGATGTCGAGCCATGAGAGCGCCAAACAAGTCTTCTAAAGACTAACACAACAGCCTTCTATACTGTGGCTTAATGCCAGTGAAATCACAGCTGATGACTGAACCACGTGACGTGTCCGATGTCGAGGGTCATCCTCATCACGCCCTCGCTGCTAAGACTAAATCGACGGCATGAAGCCCTCCTTGAGAGCCGACCAAGAGAGGTCCTTGAGAAATAAATTACTCTACAACGAACATGATGGCTAACCTCAAGGACAACCAAACTCCACATCTTCTATCAACGTCATCACTTCAACATGAAAACAAAGTTTGATGAACTAAAACATACCCCGAACTCCTACGATATCCGATGCTGAACCATAAGAACGCTGAGCAACCACTTAAAGACTAAAACATGCGAACTCCTATACAACGGTTCGATGCCAAGCCACAAACGCTTGATACTAAACGTCCGTTCCAAAGTCCCAAACTAATGAGAACTCATAGGACCACCAAACGTCCGCTGATCACCTATTTTCGAAGTTCCAAATCAAACGAACAATTTGATGCCCCTCAAGCCCCTTAAATGGGTTTTCGGCCAAAGAAGGAAAGCTCAAAAAGAGGGGGCGACACTTGATGTCAAAAATGACATCAGAAGGCAGGGCATAAGCGAGCTGACCAAATGACAAGAAGAGTCCACTACAACAAATTCGAGGTAAGTTTTGTCAATTAATTTATATTAAACTCTCTTAACTTTTCTTAGAAAAAACAAGTCAGACGAAACTAACCCACATTAGGAGGCTACACGCCACATATGACTTGAAGAAGACGAGCTCAAAACTCGAACAAAGGACCCTCCAAGATAAAAACACATATGGAGGTGCAGTCCGAAAAAAAACCATCACCAAAGGACCGTCCGATGTACAAACACATCTGGAGGTGCAATCCTGTTGGCATATGCCCTAGAGCCAATCAGATTGGACAAGGGGTGTGCAATCAATAAAGCAAATGCTTCACTATGAAGATAGTGATACTCGGTTTTCCTTCATGTTAGTACGACAATAAGGAGTTATTAAGTACTAATCGAATGAAGCCCATGGAACATAATGGCCATGCAAAGGAATTATAAAGAGTTATAATTATGAGATCCTTATGCATCAAAACCTTATTCCTCAATTTGTTCCTTGTCATCATATTGCCAGGACGAGGCATTGCAATGCTCAAAAACTAGTATATGGTAAGCCTTCGTACTTATGAAGTAAGCAACCGATCTCATATAGGTTGAAGCATGGGATACTTGGGATAACATATAAGTTCTTGTCTGTTGAACAAGTCACTGAACATGACCCGCTATGAGAACTTTATTTGGTAATATCACTCTAGTGTCTATGATAATGTTTTCTAGTACCAGTCGTGTAAATTAGTCCTCAGACTTGTGATACCAGGTTATCTTGTATGGAGAGTGTCATACTTGGATTCCATCACGAACGGGTCCCAATAAGGGATGCTTATGGTAGGGTGTTATTGGGTATGGCATGAAACATACGAAGATGAATGAGTGATCCAGAGAGGATTCACCACTCCCGGTGATAATGGAGACATATCTCGTTTGTTCTTGACTACGATTAACTTCATTAAGTCTTTGGCCAAAGCATGATGGATTTAGGAGAAAGAAGTTTCTCTAAATTCATAAAGTTAATCATAAGTTGCAAAGAACTAATATGGATTGATCATGAGTAGACACTGCACCATTCTCATGCGCTATCCGAGATATATGGTGAAAGGCCCGTATTACAACGACAAGCTGGTTGCTGAAAGGTTTCTAAAAGGTCATGCTGACTTCACAATATTTGGGTGGTCATGATGGGTTGCTAGATCCCGCTCATGATCTATGAAAACAAGTTAATGAGATTAACTTATATTCATTGCCAACATATTGGGAACCTAGAGGGTCACACACATAAGAACAGTAATGTATGGATTAAACATGGTATTCTATTAAGGTAAAACTTAATGGAATAAAAGATCTATGTTGAGGATTTAATTGAAGAAGTTCAATTACGATAGATTAAAACATAATTGAGTATTGAAGAATCCAAAGACAATGTTTTAATGAAATAATAGGAATCGAGAAGTCTTGTATAGACTAGTATAGTCGACTTTGACATGGTGATGTACAAGGTGTATTTCAAATGACTATGCAATATTGGATTAATGTCATGAGATGATATTAATAGATTAATGTCATGAATTGTTCATGAGGAGAAAGAAATTTAATTGAGAATTAAATTACTTTTGTTTAGTAATTAATCTATCCAATAAAATATGCATGAGAAATTAGAATGGGTCCAAAGAGACTATTCCAATTTAAAACTATCTACTAAGGATAGTTGGCCCAACTTAAAGCATTAAGATTGTTGGACCCTTATTATTATTGGATAATATAAATGGGCATGTTGATCCATCTTGAAATTAAATTATTTAAGTCCAAAGTGAATTAATGAAAATCTTGTGCAAGAAGCAACAGAGGGCGGCCAACCCTTAGGGGGAGGGATCAGGGTTTGCACCTAGATATATATAAGATATACAAGCTGTAGCCGCACCCTAGGTCTTTCATACTACTTGAGATATTCTGATTTTTGCTTGAGAAAAAGTTGGTTTCAAGAAGAGAACCTTACCCCTGGAAAAAATTGATTTCGCCACCTCCCTGCGAGATTCCTTGTTGCCGTAAATCCCTTCTTTTTTGGTGTATTCTTTGCTGCTTCTCTTCCTTATTGAGTGAGGCTTAGGGAGATTAACACCAAAGATAGATCTTTTGATTGTGGTCTTAGGATCAACTTGCTAGCGCAAGTGAATCACCATACCTTAGAGAAGGATCCATCAGCTGTTCGTGTAGACTAGGTTTAAAGGAAGGACAATTGTGCTTCTTGTGATCTTGGTCGAATTGGAAGCTTTGTCGATCTTGGACTCAAAAGCAACTTGTTGTTTGGATCTGCAACTTAAGGTTACTATATCTTAAGTAGGTAACTTCTAAATCATATGGGTGATTTAATTGTTTTGAATGCTATAAACCTATTCCAAAATGCAAGCCTAAGATCCTGTTGTACTTCGGGTGCTTCTTTGTTTACTTTCGCTGCACTATATTGATTACTTTGTTTAAGCATGAGCTCGTAAGTGATTTCCCAACAGTGGTATCAGAACCAAGGTTATGTCATTTACATGAGGTTTATGCATGTCAATTCTTGGTGATTAACAAGCTATTGTTTTGTATATTGATTTTGGTGATTTAGGTTCCTATGGATTTAAAAGAAAAATTGTTTTCTTTAATTTTGTTAAATCTGGACAGCAACTATATAGTGAGTTTAATCATGTTTAAAGGTTTTTAAATGGTAGATTAAATTTTTTTTAATCAACACGGATTAAAGCCATGACATGTCTTAGTAAAATCGACAAGTTTTGATGTCAAAAAACATTGTTTCGAGTCATGTTTTTGTGAGCTGATTTGGGGCTGTTAAAAACTGATTTTCTAGATGTTTCAGATCTGCAAATATTATGTTACATGCTGCCATTGAAGTTACAAATTTGATTTGAGCTTAAAACGTTTATGCAAAGTCATTTTTGGACATGAAACATTGTTACTACAAAGCTGAAATTTTTTGGACTATTTTGTAGGTGTTAGCGTGCCTTAAAATTCGAGCATAAGTGTGGAAACATTTCACTTGTTTGCTAGAAATTTTGGACAGCATCTAAGGTGAATATTATTCACCTATGATGGCTGGTTCGGGCTTGGAACATGACTGGATTAAGCGGCAACTGTTGTTGCACACAAGCAGGCCGAACCGTGGCACCAAGGAGGCAATTGTTGTCGAATTGAGTGCAACTATAAGGGGCTGCCAGCAAGCTCCTTTTGAGGCATCCAGTAGCCACTGTAGATTGCGCACAACAGTCTGATCATGGGCAGGCAATGATCATTCGATGGCCAAAGAGGTCGCATGTGCCTAGGACACTAAGAGTTAGAGTCCTACTTCAACAAGGAAATTGTTTCCTAGTGGCGTGTGATTCCTAATTGTTAGGAGAGACTTGTAGTTTGATTAGGTAAAGAATTACCTAATGAGTTTTAAGTTCCTAAAGAGTTAGGATGGAATACAAACTTAAAGACTCGGTATAAGACAATGAGGTGTCCTAAAATGTTTAGGATTTTATGCATTCTAAAATATTTTGTCTTAATTAAGACAAGCAACCTAAAAGTCAGGTAAAGTCCGATTTCAAAATAGCTTTCTTAATTGTTAAGATTTTATTAGAAGTGTTTTAATAGATGGAACCAAGATTGCTAAAATGATTTGATAAATTATCTCAAATTTGTTTGGTGACATTTATGCAAATAGTACACAAGATCACCAGGTGACATTGGCTATGCATGTTTTAATTCATGCTTGTAATATGATTATATATGCATGAAGGATGATTGTGGACTAGACCTTAGTATGACTAGGGAATGTATGGTTGAATTTTCTTATTGGTATTTTATAAATAGGGTTTGCGCACCCTGCCTTCTCTTTTCATTTCGGAGTTGTAAATTCTCTTCTCATCTTATTCCCCTCGAATGAAACTCGAGGTTTTTGATAAAGCAATGTAATTGTTATATTCTTTATAGATTTAGATTTAGGATAGGAAGTTGAATTTATGTAAATTCCAAGATTGTAAGGAGATATGGCACCAAGAAGAAGTGACCAAGGAGATTACCAACAAAGCTTTCAAAGACTATTGTATGGTATCCCCTAGGAATTTGACCAACTAGTTTCCTAATGGCTCAAGGAAACTATATTAGAATTAAGTCCATAATCATCCTGGTAGATTGCATGTGATGTATGTAATTAAAATGAATGCTATGCATGCTAATCGAATATGAAATCAATGAGACCTATCTATGAATTAAATGAAATCCCTCATTAAATTATATTGAGTCCATGTTATGCATGATAAGTTGCCTTCCACCATCATAACAAGATAACCAAAGTTCTTCCGTTTGGAGGCTTGTTGAGTCACTCTAGGTCAAACTAATGTACGAATATGTTTGAGTTATTGAAGGTGGGTCTTACTCAACTAAGTGTTATGTTATCCGGATGCGCTAAAACTTGATCACATGACATTTAGAGGCAAAGTTAGGCAAAATGCATATGATGTATTTGGACAAAGGGTTGTCATAAAACTGATCTAGGAGTTGCATAGAGATGTAATTGGTAAATTAAGTTACCTACTCAAATAGTTTCAACATGACTTGTTGAGTCACTCAAGGTTATGCAGGAATGAAAGGGGTCCTAGCTCATTAAGAAGTTTAAAAGTTAAATTTCTCGAGATAGTAGTTGAGGGCTATTATTTTGTTAAAATGATGCGAATAATCATTTAAGTATTAAAGCTTGACATAAATGATTAGTACTTGCTATTTATTGACTATTAAATGTTTTGATTCATATAGGATATAAACACTAAATGGCAAACCCATTATCACTGAGAAGCATACTTGATGCTAATAAATTAACTGGGCCAAACTTCATTGACTAGTTTCATAATGTCAAGATTGTCTTGACACAGGAAAGAAGGCTTATGTTCTTGATGAGCCCATTCCAGAGGAGACTGCTGCTGATGCAACTGAGGAGGAGAGGATTGCCTATAGAGTTCATATAGATGATCTTGTTCAAGCCACATGTGTGATTTTGGCTAGTATGGCACCCGATCTCCAAAAGCAGCATGAGGCCATGAATGCTCAGGATATCATCCTTAACCTTAGAGAATTATTCGCTAAGGAGAACCGCATTGAGAGATTTGACATCTCAAAGGAATTGTTCTAAACAAAGATGTTAGAGGGAAGCCTAGTGAGGCCTCATGTGCTTAAGATGATTGGGTATTTTACCAGTTTGGAACAGATTGGATGGGTTATAGATCATGATCTAAGCATTGATCTAATCCTTACTTCACTACCTGAGAGCTAGTCGCAGTTTGTGTTGAACTTCAACATGAACCACTTGCAGGCTACCCTTTCTGGGTTGCTGAATATGCTCACACAGGCCAAGCATACCATTGTAAAGGTCAAGTCATCTGTCTATTTAGTTTCTTCTTCTAAACGAAAGAGTAAGAAGAAAAAAAAGACTAGATGGGATGTACCTCCAGCTTCAAAGAGTTTGAAGCCTGATGATGGTAATGTGAAAGATGCAAAGGATAAGGATAATGCTACTAAAGCTTGTTTTCATTGCGGGAAAACTGGTTATTGGAGGCGCAATTACACGGAGTACCTTGAGTCTAGCAAGGGAAAAAAGTTGAAAGGAGTTTCAACTTCAGGTATAATTTGATTCACTCCTCTTGGTATTTGATACCTAACTTTTGGTACTAAATATGTATGACATATTGTAGGGACCAAAGGAAAGGAGCAATGAAGCTAGACCATGAAGATGGCAACCGAGTTTGATGCTACATCAGAACTTGTCGATCTTATGGATGTTGAATAAGACATTTATTTTTATTTATTTAGAAACATTTGAAATTTTTTTTTTGGCATTATGGGCCAATGTTGAGGATATTTATTTATGTTTTCGAAACATATTACTTTGCTGGCATATGGATGCCATGCTTATTTAATTTCCTCTTAAATAAATTAGCTATAAAACTATTCTATAACATGGTCTTATATTATACAACTTGCAAAGTATTGAGAATACTATTTGGCTTAATGATACAAAATTCAAATTGCTATTGAACAGTCCCTTAAAATCTACATATGTAGGATTTAGTGGGAGCTATTAATAACTCTTTGATTAATAAAGATTATGATTCATTGCCATTTTGAAAAATGCAATTAGTTGGAAAGTTCCAAACTAAAGTTGATTACACGTTTATATTAAAGGTTTTTAAAGTTAGCTCTTTTGTTTTGGCTTACAAAAGGAGTTAAATTCGGATCATTAGCTACTTGCTAATAAGTAGATTCCAAAAATTGTTATAGCAACAATGGAGCCATTTGAATGGAATCTCGATCTCGTTATGATCTGATTATTTATTAACCTTGATAATGAGATTATCATGAATATGACAAAGCATATACTCAATGTAATGTACTAAAGCTATGTCCTTGTAGAGACACAATTACTAATCGAAAGAGTTCGGCGATGCGTTAGTGATTGGCTTAGTGCAAGTGGGAGATTGTTGGCATATGCCCTAGAGTCAATCAGATTGGAAAAGGGGTATATGATAACTCGTATAATTATATAGTTTTTAGTTATGTTTTATTATTGTTTTGTGTCAAATACGAGTTATTATTGCTTAGTCTAATTGTGTTTATGATCTTTTATATTTTTATGTAGTTTGGTGTTTTTCACGAGTTTCTTTGAGTGATTTCAGATTACTAGGTTAAATCAAGAATTAAGGGCAAATCCAATTCAGTTCCAATTCCGACACCTTTTGCCATATCAGCTATATCTGGAGTTTCAATGAAGCATTAAGGCTGAAATTTTTACAGTGCACAGTTAAGAGGCATATCTATCTTTTTCATGTTTTACACTTCTTGAAACGGAGTCGTTTTCCCTAGCGAAATCAACCATCAAGTTGGCTAATGTGCAATGACGTCTGTTCTGACCCGTTTTGGTATTTTGACCATATCTTCTGATCCACATGAGCAAATGATCTGATTCCAACGGCTATGGATCCGTAACTGATAGGGGAATATTTTCTAGAAGACTATTTGATCAGATCAAGCCTCCAACATTGACAAAATCAACCATCAAACTGGCTGATCAGAATTGTCATACAATATGACGAAAATTGTTAGAAAAATGCACCCACCTATTATACCTACCTTTGAAATTTATAAAGCTTGTCTCTTGTCATTTAGCTCTCCAAAATGTGTATAAACCTTGGATGAGTATTATTGTACATTGGTAGGATATTAGCCATTGTAATAAAATTCTCTAAGTTTTCTTCTTCTTTCCTTTCTCTAGTTTTCTTTTTCTTTATTTACTTATGCTTCTTACATTTCTTTTCATTTTATTCATATCTAGTATGTGTTGCTAATCATATTGTTGAGGTGATGAGGTGAAGCTTTTGGTAAATGCTAAGGTTAGTCTCTTAAACATGAGCTAAAATGAATCATCATTTATAAACACTAGTATAGATAATATTTTCTTTTGGTTTAAAATCATACTTGCAAAGTAGGGATCTTGATTCATTATTGACAATGAAAATGGCACAGTAAATGCTTGGTTTCATAACCTTGATTTGTTGTAGACATATACCTTGGCATAAGGAATGCTTGGACTCTTTTTATGAGTTTTGAGGACACCAAATGAACATAATATCATATGCTATGGACGTTGGACAATTTGGACTGAATTGCTAAACCTTCCGATTGGAACCTCCCTTATGTGTGGATTTCAATTGTGTAATAAAACAAGATTAATCTTAGCATAACACCAAGATTGGATTCTCTAACCTCAACATCTTTTCTTATTGTTTTTTTATATCTTGTTTAATTCCTTTTATATTTATTTTATTTTGTTCTCTAATATCTTGTTTATCTTATTTTGTTGTTGATTCCCTAATATCTTGTTTACTTTCTTTTTCTTATATATTTATAAACTTATACTTACTAATACGCTTCCCTGTGGTTCGACCTCGGACACCCGAGAATTTATTACTTGAACATAACCTGCACTTGGGTTTACAACTCTTAATTGAGTCTCCATCAAGTTTTTGGCGCCGTTGCCGGGGAAGCAATACTAAGTATATAAGTTTATAAGTATATTTATTTTTATTGGCTGGTTATACCGCCTAATTTTCTATATATTTATATTTATATTGTAAAGTTTATATTTATATAAATATATTATCTGTATATTAAATTTGTTTTATGCTTGTTTGGCGACGTGATTTTAGATCTCGTCGTTTAGTTAGATTTTATTGTGAAACTTTTTCAGGTAATCTTTCTAATACAACTCCTACCATGGCTGACAATGAAAGTGTTCATGCTGAAGATGAGAACAGACAAGTACGCACCATGCTTGACTACTTGCAACCAACTCGAAGCTCATCACCCTCTTGTTTTATTTTTCCTCTCAATGCAAACAACTTTCGTTTTAAACCAGGTATGATAGCTTTGCTTCCAAATTTCCATGGGTTAGAATCGGAAAGTGCTTACTCGTTTCTAAAAGACTTCGAAGATGTATGTGTCACCTTTAATGACCAACAATGTACAAATGAAATTGTCAAGCTAAAATTATTTCCTTTTTCTTTAAAAGATAAAGCAAAAATTTGGCTTCATAATTTAAAACCAAGGTCAATTGGCACATGGCAAGAATTACAAACTGAGTTTCTAAAGAAATTTTTCCCAGCACATAAAACTACTGCTTTGAAAAGACAGATTCAAAATTTCAATCAAAATCAAAATGAAGCATTTTTTCAGTGCTGGGAGCGTTTTAAAGATTTGTTAAGTTCTTGTCCACATCATGGTTTTGAAAAATGGCGTCTTATTAGTTTCTTTTATGAAAGTTTAACTCCCGAAACTAAACAATTTGTTGAAACAATGTGTAACGGTGAGTTTCTAGAAAAAGAACCTGAAGAAGCCTTTGACTACCTAGACCATTTGGCAGATAACTCTCAAGCCTGGCACACAGATAATTCCTCTGAAAGTTCCAATAGATCTAATCTTGTTTCTAACAGAGGAAAATATCATTTTAGTCAAGAAGATGAGATAAAAGCTAAAGTAGCTAATTTGGCTAGAAAGATTGAAGCCATGGAACTTAGAGAAGTAAAAGAAGTCAAAACGGTTAAAAATGAAGAAAGTTGTGGAATTTGTGAAATCATGGGACACCCCACTTCTGAATGTCCAAACATTCCCATTCTTAAAGAAGCGTTGCATGATCAAGTAAATTCCATAAACACATTTAAAAAGCCTTTTCCTTCTCCTTACTCTGAAACGTATAACCCTGAATGGAGAAATCATCCCAACTTTAGTTGGCGGAATAATAATCATGTTCAGGTACCACAATCTCAAAAGCCGGGCAACACTTTTTCCTATCAACCTTCACGTGTACAAACCTTGGAAGAGACATTGCAAGCATTCATGCAAACACAAGCAAATGTGAATAACCAAACTTCACAGGACATCAATGAGATCAAAAACACCTTGTCCACATTGACAGCTTCATTGCGCACTCAAGAAAAAGGTAAGTTTCCTGCTCAACCTCAGCCTAACCCTTCTACTCAATGTCTTGTTTCTTGCTCCAATGAAACTCAACAGGAAAATGCCAGTTCTATCACAACTCTTCGAAGTGGAAAGGCAATTGACAAAAACATTCCATCAAAAGACCAAGATCCTCCTTCCCCTCCGAAAAGTAATGGTAAAGATGATGGTAAGTCTGAACTTCTTGAAAATTTGGACAAAGAAAAAGGTATGCATCCTGCTCCTTTTCCTCAAAGGTTGCAAACAATAAAGAATTTGAATCAAAATGCAGAAATTTATGAACTTTTCAAACAAGTTAAGATTAACATTCCTTTATTGGATGCAATCAAACAAGTTCCATCTTATGCTAAATTTTTGAAGGACATGTGCACAGTTAAAAGGAAACATAATGTACAAAAGAAAGCATTTCTGACGGAAAGTGTGAGCTCAATCATTCAGCACCTTACTCCACCAAAATTCAAAGATCCTGGATGTCCAACAATCTCATGCATCATTGGAAACACTAGAATAGAACGTGCATTGCTTGATCTTGGTGCTAGTGTTAATCTTTTGCCTTTTTCTGTTTATCAACAGTTAGGTTTAGGTGAACTCAAGGAAACACCTGTTACACTTAAACTAGCTGATCGTTCTGTAAAAATTCCTCGAGGGATAGTTGAAGATGTTTTGGTTCAAATTGATAATTTTTACTTCCCTGTTGATTTTATTGTTTTGGACACACATCCTGTTTCAAATCCAAATGTTCAAATTCCTGTTATATTAGGCCGTCCATTTCTTGCAACTTCTAATGCTCTGATAAATTGCAGGAATGGTATTTTGAACATTTCTTTTGGAAATATGACTTTAGAATTAAATGTGTTCAACATTTGCAAGCAACCTCGTGATGATTCAGAAGTACATGAAGTGGATTTCATTGAAGAACTTGTTCATGAACATCTCACCACTACCACATTCCATGATCCTTTAGAAGCTTATTTAATTGAATGTGAGTTTGATAATGCTTCAGAAATTTCACACACTGATTCTTTGTTAAATTCTTTTCAGGATAAGCATTGTTGGAAACAAAAGTTTGAGGAACTTCCATCACTCACAAATGTCACTGTACCATCAACTATTGAACCACCCAAGCTGGATTTAAAACCATTGCCATCCGAGCTAAAATATTCCTTTTTGGGTGAGAATGAAACTTTTCCAGTCATAATTTCTTCACATCTTGATGAACTACAAGAAGGTAAGTTGTTACAACTTTTGAAAATGCACAAAAATGCATTAGGATGGACCTTAGCTGACATAAAGGGAATAAGCCCATTAATCTGCACACATAATATTTATTTAGAGGAAAATGCTAAACCCTCTAGACAAATGCAACGAAGGCTTAATCCTAATATGAAAGAAGTAGTGAGAAATGAAGTCATTAAACTTCTAGATAATGGAATCATTTATCCTATCTCTGATAGCAAATGGGTAAGTCCTACTCAAGTCGTACCTAAGAAATCTGGAGTTACTGTAGTTAAAAATGAAAACAATGAATTAATTCCAACTAGGACTGTTACTGGTTGGCGCATGTGCATTGACTACAGGAAACTTAACTCAGTGACGAGGAAAGATCATTTCCCTTTGCCTTTCATGGATCAAATCTTAGAAAGAGTTGCAGGGCATGAGTTTTATTGTTTTCTAGATGGATATTCTGGGTATAATCAAATTGCCATTGCACTTGAGGACCCAGAGAAAACCACTTTTACATGTCCTTTTGGTACTTTTGCATATCGTAGAATGCCATTTGGATTATGTAACGCCCCTGCCACATTTCAAAGATGCATGCTTAGTATTTTTAGTGACATGATTGAACGTAATCTTGAGATTTTCATGGATGATTTTTCTGTTTCTGGTGATTCATTTGATGATTGCTTAGCCAATTTGAAAAATGTATTGATTAGGTGTGAAGAAAAAAATCTTGTTCTTAATTGGGAAAAATGTCATTTCATGGTCACTAAAGGTATTGTACTAGGTCACATTGTTTCTGCAAAAGGATTGAGGTAGACAAGTCAAAAATTGAATTGACTGCTAATCTACCCACACCAAAGACAGTAAAGGACATTAGGTCATTCTTGGGACATGCAGGTTTTTATAGAAGATTCATAAAAGATTTTAGCACGATATCTAAACCTCTATGTAATCTTTTAATGAAAGACACTGCATTTGAATGGACTAAAGATTGTGAAGATGCTTTTGAAAAACTCAAAAATATGCTCATTACTGCTCCTATTATGAGATCTCCTGATTGGTCTTTACCATTTGAAATAATGTGTGATGCTAGTGACTATGCTGTTGGTGCTGTGTTAGGACAAAGGAAAGATAAGAAACCACATGTAATTTACTATGCAAGTAAAACTTTAAATAGAGCCCAAATGAATTATTCCACTACAGAAAAGGAATTACTTGCAGTTGTTTTTGCATTGGATAAATTCAGATCTTACCTTGTTGGATCATCAATTGTTGTCTTTAGTGATCATGCAGCTTTAAAATATCTTCTCTCTAAGAAGGATGCAAAACCTAGGTTGCTGAGGTGGATCCTTTTGCTGCAAGAATTTGACATCACCATTCGAGATAAAAAAGGAGTAGAAAATGTGGTGGCTGATCATTTATCAAGACTTGTTTGTGATGAATCTTTTGGAACCTCACCAATAAATGATACTTTTCCTGATGAACAACTTCTAATTGTCTCCACGACACCTTGGTTTGCTGACATTGCTAATTTTCTTGCTACAGGAAAAATTCCTTCTCAATGGAGCCCCCAAGATAAAAGGAAGTTTCTGAATGAGGTAAAGAAGTTCTATTGGGATGACCCTTACTTGTTCAAATATTGTCCTGATCAGATTTTTCGAAGATGCATTCCCGACAATGAGGTAAGTAGTGTAATTAAGTTTTGTCATTCCGAGGCATGTGGTGGTCATTTTTCATCAAAGAAAACTGCTGCAAAAATTTTACAGTGTGGATTTTACTGGCCAACTTTATTCAAAGATGCACATAATTTTTGCAAGTCATGTGAAAGTTGTCAAAAATTAGGTTCCATTTCGAAAAGAAACATGATGCCTTTGAACCCAATTCTTGTAATTGAAATTTTTGACTGTTGGGGTATTGATTTCATGGGACCATTTCCACCATCTTTTGGTTTCTTATACATTTTAGTTGCAATAGATTATGTTTCAAAGTGGATAGAGGCAATTCCATGTCGAAATAATGATCACAAAACAGTGATTAAATTTTTAAAAGAAAATATTTTGAGTCGATTTGGAATTCCTCGATCTATCATAAGTGATGGGGGAACACATTTTTGCAACAAGGTTTTTGAAACATTAATGAAGAAATATGCCATTACACACAAAGTTGCAACCCCTTATCACCCGCAGACAAATGGACAGGTAGAATTAGCAAATAGGGAGATTAAACAAATTTTGGAAAAGACGGTTAATCCAAATCGCAAAGATTGGTCTCTTAGACTTAACGATGCATTATGGGCCTATCGAACAGCTTTTAAAACAGCATTGGGCATGTCTCCTTATAGGCTAGTTTATGGAAAACCTTGTCATTTACCTGTGGAACTTGAGCATAAAGCATATTGGGCCATTAAAATGTTCAACTCAAACCTTGATGACGCTTCTAAATTACGAAAATTACAAATAAATGAACTTGAGGAACTCAAAAATGATGCATATGAGAATTCTAAAATTCATAAAGAAAGAACTAAAGCTTTCATGACAAGTTAATTTCAAGAAAAACATTTGATGTTGGGCAAAAAGTTCTACTTTATAATTCTAGACTTCACATATTTCCTGGTAAGTTGAGATCAAGATGGACTGGCCCATTTGTGGTTAAGCATGTGTATCATTATGGAGTAGTTGACATTGAGAATCCTCAAAATGGTAACGTATTCAAGGTAAATGGACAAAGACTCAAACTCTTTTTGGAAAATCATGTTACTCAAGAAGAGGTTGTTTTTCTTTCTGATCCTTGTTTTGAAAATAACTAGATGTAAATATAAATTTTTTTTTTAACCCCGGTTAAATGGCGGATAACGGTACTCCGTGATTATTTAAGTCGGTCCCATCAGCTACCCACAAAACTGATATTGTATATAAATTTCTCTTTCAATTTCTTTTTCATTTTTTTTTCAAGATGGATGATATTCTCACAAGATTGCAGAAACGATTTCCTCCTTTTCCTCGAAATATTTTACTAAAGCTTTACCAAGTTCGATTTGAAAGATTAAGAATGCTTATGCACAAAGGGATTCCTGAAGACATACGTTGGATAATTGAAGCCAAGGTACGTGAAGATGAATATCTTCCTGTTTTGCATTTACCAGGTACAGGTAGAAGCACTTTTGCAAAAAAGCGACGAGCAAAGCGCATGAGTTCAAATTGCCACAAATGTGCACGATGGACGTGTAACGGTAAATGTCGTTCTATTGGGATTCCGTCCTCTAATCGAGATGATAAAATTGAATTCATTAAGGATGGACTGAGTAAGGAGAATTTGGGTAATATCCAACTTTCTCTTGAGACGCATCCTAGTGGAGACGTACAAAGAGAAATTCTTGATTTATGGCCGCAATTCCAAAGGGAATGGCAACATCTTGGGAATCTGATGTTAAAAGACCCTGTTTGCCAGCTTGTAAGAAAACTGGATGGGAAGCATATCCTCGACTCATAGAAGGCGTTTAAGCCGTTTCTGGACGTAAAACCAGAGGAAGATGTGAGCCACAATCACAACTACAATAAATGACTTCTCAGCTTTTGGTTTGATTTGCAATAACTTCATTTCGGTTTAATTTACGTATTGTTCGATTTGTGTAATTATTCTCGTTTTTTTTTTTGCATTGGTCTTTTACGGTTGATTTTTCTTCTCTTTTTGATTTTCTTCCTGAAATCACGCAAAAAATCTTTTGTTAGGTTAACATTTTCTTCTGACAGGTCAAATACACTTTCGGCGACATTATTACTCTTGTCTGATTCACTACTCAGTCCTCTATATATTACACCATGTACTCATTCTCTTTCAGGCACTCGAAAAAAAAATGGAAAGTACTTCGTCCCAGCGCATTGAAAAAATTTGTGTCTTTGGAGGTGCTTATCCAGGGAAAAATAAAATATTCGCTGATGAAGCCATAAGAGTTGGAGTAATACTTGCCCAACAAAAGATCCAGTTGATTTATGGAGGCGGTAGTTCGGGTTTAATGGGAGCAGTCACTACAGCAGCACACGCCGGAGGAAGTCCAGTTCTAGGAATAGTGCCAAAACTATTCACAGGTTTTTGTGGACCTACCGTGGGTAAGGAAATACAAGTCTGGAGTATCCCTGAACGGATGACAATCATGTACCATTCTGCCGATGCATTCATTGCTTTACCAGGAGGTCTGGGTACATTGGAAGAAATAGCTTGCGTGGCTTCTTGGTTATCTTTGGTCACAAATAAGAAACCCATTGGTTTGCTTAATATTAATGGTTATTTTAGTAATTTGCTTTCATATTTAGATAATGCTGTGGAAAATGGATTCATGTTTTCAGAGGCAAGGAGAACCATAATTTCTGCTACAACCATTGAAGATTTACTCAAAAAGCTCCAAGCTTATGAGTATTTACCTGCTACGGTTGTTTCGCAAACGCTCGGAAAAAGAAAAAGAGATATAGACAAGCAAGGAGTGGATTGCACTTTGTCTTTGTGACATTATCTAACATTTTGTTTGTTGTGTCTCAGTTATAATAAGTGGTTAGCAACCTCTGCAGGTAATATCTCCTAAATTCTACCTTTAAAATTTGACATTGGGGACAATGTCATATTTTAGTAGGGGGTAAGGGACATATTTTGCTATTTAAAAAAAAAATTGTTGTGTTTTAAGCCATTTAAAAGTATTCATTCTGAGCAAGGTCTGAGTAAGGGAGACTTGAGACATACCTTGTCAGTTTGATTTAATCTTTTCAAAAAAAAAAAAAACTATCTGGTCCGTTTATTATCTGCATGTGTTTTACTACTTTCGTGTATATATTTTTTTTGTTTTTTAGTATTAGTATAATCTTGGCAAGCATGTGGATAAAGCAATAGAGTTACAAAGGCTTTGATTAAGTTATCTAGGTTATTTTCAATTTGGTTTTCTGAAAATTGAATATTTTTTATGATCAAATGTCTTTGAGATTGTTTTCGGCAGATCGGTTCGATTTTTGTTGGAATGTGAATTCATGGTGAACCTTTGGAAAGCCACGGAAAACTGGGAAGACATAGTAAGTTTACTTTTTCTCTTCATTCCACATGCAGATTTAAGCCATCACATAGATGCTTGCATCTATACATGATCTGATCTTAGAACAAAGTCACTATCCAGAAAGCCCCTTATCTTTGCCCCCCTTACATTAGGAGCCCATAAGTTGTAAACCTTCGGGTTGGATCCCTAGATATGAACTCCAGAAATTATGCCAAAGTGAACGGATACGATTCCGACCCCCATTCCCTCTTTATACTTTTATGATAATATTTGTGATCATTGGGTTTGGGATTGTGTGTTTCCTTCTTGTTTATTTTGTTATCTTTTGAAATCTGAAAAAAAAAAATGGGAATAATGTAAAAGAGGGTAGTTAGAATGAGTGACTGTTTTTAGAGTCATGAACTTCGAACTTATTGATGCCAAAACAATGTTGTGATGAGTTGAGAAAAAGATGCTGAAAAAAAAAAACAGCTGATGAAAATCTGTCTTGTTTGATCAATTGAATGAAAAGAAAGAAAAAGAAAGTATGGAATCCAATGTGATTTTTCAAAAAAAAAAAAAAAAAAAAAAAACAAGAATGCTGATTATGAATAGATGTGATTGTGCATAAAAGATGTCCCAATGAGGGCACAAATCAAAAGAAAATCACTTGTGCTTAAAAAAAAAATCAGAATTCAAGATTCGAGGTTCTTCATTATAGAGAGGTTTTTACTTTTCTATTTTCTGTGGATCGAGTCTTTTCTTGCTTTTTGTTTTCTTTTCAAAATATTTATGTTGAACATAGGACTAAGGATGAGTGAGAATGGAAATATTTTGAGAGGATTGATCACATTATTATTATATTTCTTGAGCCTAACTTGTGATAAACCTCAGATTATGTTTGAACATCCCACCCCTCACTTGTCCATAAGCCTCAGATTCATCTCTGTACCGATCAGATTTGTCGAGTTCACTTGTGAACTGCGGTGACAAGGATCTTAGCATGTGTACTTATGAAGCTATAGTTTGCCTAGTCCTCCATGGCTAGCTAAAGTCTCGCCAAGAAGGAAGTTCCTCAATCGTACGGTAATGCCTTCAATTTTAATCTCATTGACCCTTTACTCGAACTTAATATGCCAATGATACTTAATTAGATGCCTTGCCAATTCTTACGCTTGATCTTGCTTATTTGTTTGAGATCCCTTTAACTTGTTTCCTGTTTATTTTTTTCTAGGATTGAGTCGTTGCTAGGGACTAGCAACAATCTAAGTGTGGGGGTGTGATAACTCGTATAATTATATAGTTTTTAGTTATGTTTTATTATTGTTTTGTGTCAAATACGAGTTATTATTGCTTAGTCTAATTGTGTTTATGATCTTTTATATTTTTATGTAATTTGGTGTTTTTCACGAGTTTCTTTGAGTGATTTCAGATTACTAGGTTAAATCAAGAATTAAGGGCAAATCCAATTCAGTTCCAGTTCCGACACCTTTTGCCATATCAGCTATATCTGGAGTTTCAATGAAGCATTAAGGCTGAAAATTTTACAGTGCACAGTTAAGAGACATATCTATCTTTTTCATGTTTTACACTTCTTGAAACGAAGTCGTTTTCCCTAGCGAAATCAACCATCAAGTTGGCTGATGTGCAATGACGTCTGTTCTGACCCATTTTGGTATTTTGACCATATCTTCTAATCCACATGAGAAAATGATCTGATTCCAACGGCTATGGATCCGTAACTGATAGGGGAATATTTTTCTAGAAGACCATTTGATCAGATCAAGCCTCCAACATTGACAAAATCAACCATCAAGCTGGCTGATCAGAATTGTCATACAATATGACGAAAATTGTTACAAAAATGCACCCACCTATTATACCTACCTTTGAAATTTATAAAGCTTGTCTCTTGTCATTTAGCTCTCCAAAATGTGTATAAATAGAGGGCCTTGGATGAGTATTATTGTACATTGGTAGGATATTAGCCATTGTAATAAAATTCTCTAAGTTTTCTTCTTCTTTCCTTTCTCTAGTTTTCTTTTTCTTTATTTACTTATGCTTCTTACATTTCTTTTCATTTTATTCATATCTAGTATGTGTTGCTAATCATATTGTTGAGGTGATGTGTTGAAGCTTTTGGTAAATGCTAAGGTTAGTCTCTTAAACATGAGCTAAAATGAATCATCATTTATAAACACTAGTATAGATAATATTTTCTTTTGGTTTAAAATCATACTTGCAAAGTAAGGATCTTGATTCATTATTGACAATGAAAATGGCACAGTAAATGCTTGGTTTCATAACCTTGATTTGTTGTAGACATATACCTTGGCATAAGGAATGCTTGGACTCTTTTTATGAGTTTTGAGGACACCAAATGAACATAATATCATATGCTATGGACGTTGGACAATTTGGACTGAATTGCTAAACCTTCCGATTGGAACCTCCCTTATGTGTGGATTTCAATTGTGTAATAAAACAAGATTAATCTTAGCATAACACCAAGAGTGGATTCTCTAACCTCAACATCTTTTCTTATTGTTTTTTTATATCTTGTTTAATTCCTTTTATATTTATTTTATTTTGTTCTCTAATATCTTGTTTATCTTATTTTGTTGTTGATTCCCTAATATCTTGTTTACTTTCTTTTTCTTATATATTTATAAACTTATACTTACTAATACGCTTCCCTGTGGTTCGACCTCGGACACCCGAGAATTTATTACTTGAACATAACCTGCACTTGGGTTTACAACTCTTAATTGAGTCTCCATCAAGTTTTTGGCACCGTTGCCGGGGAAGCAATACTAAGTATATAAGTTTATAAGTATATTTATTTTTATTGGCTGGTTATACCGCCTAATTTTCTATATATTTATATTTATATTGTAAAGTTTATATTTATATAAATATATTATCTGTATATTAAATTTGTTTTATGCTTGTTTGGCGACGTGATTTTAGATCTCGTCGTTTAGTTAGATTTTATTGTGAAACTTTTTCAGGTAATCTTTCTAATACAACTCCTACCATGGCTGACAATGAAAGTGTTCATGCTGAAGATGAGAACAGACAAGTACGCACCATGCGTGACTACTTGCAACCAACTCGAAGCTCATCACCCTCTTGTTTTATTTTTCCTCTCAATGCAAACAACTTTCGTTTTAAACCAGCAAGCCAAACACATGCGGACACACCAAACATCGAACAAAGGGGCACACGGCACAATTGCACGAAGAGAGGAAGAAAGAAAGAAGAAAGAAAAGAGAAAAGAGAGAAAAAAAATTACAACGACAAAAGCACGGGCTTCATTCCAATACATTACCAATCACCTCCAAAGCATCACTAAGGAAAGGAGTCCGACATACAAAAAAAGACCCTCATTCACAAGTGATGAAAGTAAGGTGATTGCAAAAAAAAAAGTTAAGTGTTTTGCTGCACCAACAAAGGACGCGAACGAATGATTACATCAAGGCACAAGCAACAATAAAAGCTTGAATGCCTCCAAAATATAAGTTAAATGTTTTGTCCCGTCAACATCGAAGGTGGACGAATAATTACATCAAGGAACAAGCAACAAAAAAGCTTGAGTGCCTTCAAAAAATCATCAAGTGTTCAAAATATACAAAACATCAACAAAAGGAAGCCGACACATCGACTTCCTCGGCAACATCCCTAGCTGAGGCTCTCTCGCCATCCTCTTCTCTGACGCCATCTCCCTCATCGGCAGCCTCTTCTGGACCTTCTTCCTTCTCAAGTTCGCGCTCCCCTGAACGTTCTGACTCTGGCATATTCGAACAAGGGGGAATAGTTGGTCTCGCTAGAGGCATAGACGTACCATGCCGTACTTTGTCCACATCAAGGGCCGAGTACTCCGAAAACTGGATGTTGGGGAAGTCGTCCTTAACCTGACTGAGACAAAGGTCAAAATCGGTTCGCAGCGCACCAGCACTAGCAAAGGCCGCATCTTGCGCAAAAGCAAAAAACTTCTTATAGTCTGAGATGGCCTTCCCCCTCTCCTCTTTCAATTTCCTTGTTTTCTTCAGAAGCTTCTTGACTTGGTGCTTAGTTTTTCCATCCTTCTTATTCAAGGTGTCAATCTCGGATTTAAGCTCGTTATAAGCCTTTTGAAGATGAGAGGCACGAGAAAATGCCTCGGCTTGCTTCATTTTAGCTTTCCTAGTCTCCTGAGCCATCTGAGATCGAATACTCTCCAGGTGCAAGTTTCGGGCATCAAGCTCGTCGCACTTCGACATGACCGCAATAGAGTTAAGAAGGGCCTACAAGCAAGCCAAGGCAAAAGTAAGCATGAAAGAAAGCGAACTAAGAAACACTAGGGAAAAGAAGTAGAGAGAATACCCTATAATGGTCATGCACCAAGTTATGTCCCACCACGGGAAAGGTTTCCTTCAAGCGAAGGATCTCATCATGGTTCGCAAGAAGCACCATTCCACGAGACAATAAGTATGCAGCGCGACAATTCGTAAGCGCGCTCTCTTCCATATGGAGAGGGAAGTTGATGCCATTTTGGGAGCCTAAAAGCTCCCTCCAAACTCCCATTCCCTCTAGAGTGAAAAGTGGAGGATCTAAAATAGAGAGCAAAACAACATCAGGAAACATGTCCAAAGATCTAAGCTAACAAAAAAGGCTAAGTATGGAAAGCAGTACCTTCAGCTTGTGAAGAAGTTGATGCGCGGACAGGAGTAGGAGGCTTGGGAATCTCCTTATTTCTCTTTTTGCTTGGAACAACGACGGGAGGACGAGGTATGGCCGTTTGATCCGTTTTACCCAGGGCGCCCTCGGACAAACCGTCACCAGCGATAAAAGCGTTGAGATAGATGTCCGGATCGAGGATAGCCATGTCTGAAATCAAAAACACTAAATGATTAGTAATACAATAACATCACACAACATCAAAGTAAAGGAAAATTGCACAACCTAAGTCCTCATCAACTATCAAGGCCCTCATAAAACTTTGGGACAAGAGTTTCTTTACGTCTATCCCTCTATAATCATTAAGCTCCTCAAAATCCTTCATATATACAACAGGCAAAGTTGAGGTATCTATGCTACTAAAATCCCCCCAAGTGGTCCGAATTGGCCACTCGCCTACATCGACAGGGGAAAAATGGAGAAGAAACCGTGTTTCCACTTCTTCCACGAAGAGTTGGAAGTCCCAAATAACTTCATGCCCGGATAAGCATAGAAAGCAATATACTCCCTCTCTCTATTTACCTTGACCATGAAGAACTCTTCGAAGAGATTCACTGACGGCTCTATCCTTTTCAACTTACACGAGACTAGGAAGGCTATAACCGGCCTCCATAAATTAGGAGGAAGCTAAGTGATGGTCAGGTTGTAGGAATTAAGGGGAACAACTATAAACGGATGAAGGGGAACCTAAGTTCGGCCTTCAAGATGTCAAACATAAACAAATAGATTACTCTCATAGGGGCTCTGTGAAACCATCTCAGTATCATCCAGACGTCTAAGTCTATTAGAGGGAGGAAGGTTCAAGACCTTTTTATCCGTGGAAGCCACTTAGGGGGTATAGAACTAAGGCGGACATCCAGAATGCCCAATGACCGACGACCGCGAGGAAGATCGGACAATTGTATCCTAGGTTGAGACAGCAATTCTATGTTAAGAGTAGCAAAACCATGCCCCTCGCCCACATCTTCCATTGGCGTTTCCTCTTTGGGAGGTGCGCGACTAAAACTACACCCCCTAAATAGATTACTTCGGGTTGTCACGCCGAACCGATCCAACATGATAGGAAGAGCTATAACATAAGGATGACCATTTTCCAGAGCTAGAATGTCAACCTCTACCTCTCTAAATTCATCATGAACACCACCTACGACATCCTCGCCGACGTTGGCGTTATTCGATGATGAGGAAGAGGAGTAACTTGACGAATCGAAACTGTCGTCCGAGGAATTATCACTATAAAAAGTCGACGAAGACATCAAACTCACCGAACTTGGATAACAAAGAATTGGAGAACGAAAAGCAATGAACCACCACAACAATCTACAATAAAAATTAAGACAAGTTAGATCAATTAAGTGGTAGATCACTACGGGACGCACGTTCGAAACAATTACAAAAGAAAAACTTACTAAGTGTTGGTGAGAAGCCTCACGGACAGCCGCAATAAGCACGCAACAATCTGCCAAAAAGAAGATGTTACAAGACAAAACCAACAACATGGGTTTCAGACCAAGCAAGAAGAATACAAAAAATCTACAACATCAACCTATGAGTTGTTGGGATTCGGCTCATGCTCTAATAGAGATAATGTATAATTTAACCAACAAATCAAAAATACAACGCAGCGAAATAAAATAAAACAAAGGGAAACTGAATCCCTCCAAGGATCTGCCTACGAATTCAAAACGATCATACTGTCAAGAACAGATAACAATCAAAATCTCATACCTCTGTATTGGAGATTGTCGAAACCTCAAGACAGATTCTTGATGTTCTTATTCTTGTACACAAAGCTCGCTTGTCGAAAACCAAAGCCGTCCAATTATTCGACCTCTAATAGTTATCCTCACAGGTGATTCGAAAACCTTCACAAGGTTGAGATTATGTTTTGCCAAGACGATGCTAGTAGTCTAGGTTGTGAGAAACGTTCTTCCTCTACCTTAGTTAGCCAAAAAAAGGCAAGAAGAATCGTATTCCTCTTTCACTTTTGCTATTCGGCCGAATCTCACTTGGGAGTGTGAGAGGCGCAAATTTCAGGTAAACTTCCTTAAAGGGAGGCGGCAACAACATAAGGCATATATAAGTAGGTTTAGTGTATGCTAGCTATTGGACTAACTGCACTAATGCCCTTATACATATTATTAAATATTCACACAAAGCCCACAACGCTTAATGAATATTTAATCTAGCCCAATCTCATTTTCATTTCATTAATCACCTTTTGTGTGTGACCCATTAGGCCCTTAACATGTTGGCAATAAATATAATTAATTCAATTAAGAATTTCCTATTTATATTTATAGATCATGATCGGCATCTAACAATGCATCATGACCACCCAAATGCATCAAGCTTCGACTAGCCTTTCGTGTACAATATGTCTGTGTAATTCGATCCCTTCATCATAAATCCCAGGATAAGAAAGAGCATGGTTCAGTACTGTTAATCCCATTCCATATTAGATCTGCAGCTTTAATATTAACTCCTTAAGTATTTCCTTTTCCAAGGACTTCCATAAGTTAATATAAGCCAAATACAAGTGAGACATGTCCCTTCATATAACCTGGGGTGATGAAACCTCTCTAGACCACTCATTCATCTTCGTATGCTTCATGTCATACCCAATAACACCCTACTATAAGCATCCTCATGATTGGGACCTGTTAGTGATGAAATCTAAGTATGACAGTTCACATACAAGATGACTTGGTGTCACAAGTCAAAGGATTACTTACACTATTGACACATGAGAGTATTTTCCATAGACACTTGAGTGAAATACCAAATGGAACTCTCATAGCGGGTCATGTTCAGTGAACTTGTTCAACTAACAAGCACCCATATGTTATCCCCAAGTATCTCTATACTTTCAACCTATGAGACCGGTTGCATGCATCAAGTGCATGAAGGCTTAACATATGCCAGTCTTTGAGCATTGTCAATGCCCTATCTTGACAATACAATAACCAAGAACTGTTTTAGAAACACGGCATTGATGCATAAGGATCCTCATAATTGTAACTCACAATTCCTTTGCAATGCCATTGTGTTTCATGGGCTTTATCTTCACAAGTTATTTATAACAATTATAACAATACTTATGGATAAAGAAATACCTCAATTATAATTAATAAACTATAATGTGCAATACATGAATATATAAATAGTGTCTTACAAGCACAACTAGATTGGCTTGTAGGGCTTACACCAACATGAGTTCTAGTCCGAAAAGAACATGACTATACTTGAAATACAAAGAAAACACATAGGGGAGATGCAACGACAATTTCAGACGACCTCCCTAAGTGATCCCAAGTGTTCTCCAAGTGATCAAACCAAGTTTCCAAAGTGCACCCTAAGTGATCCCAAGTGTTCTCCAAGTGACCGAATCAAGTTTCCAAGGTGCACCCTAAGTGATCCTAAGTATCCCTAAGTGATCTTAAGTGCTACCTAAGTGGCTAGGCAAGTTCCCACGAACTCCCTATGAGGACTAGGCGACAACAACAACACTTAGGGAGCATGGTCGAAAATTTCAAAACACTTGGGAAAGCATGGCGAACGCCTCCACACACTTGGGGAGGTATGGCATAAAGCCAAAACAATTAGGGGAGCATGCTAAAAACAACAAAACACTTGGGGGAGCATGCCAAAAACAACAGAGCACTTAAGGAGACCAAACGGCAAACAAAAAGAACAACAATAAGTCACTTACTTAGTAACTTGATACACAAGCCAACCTCCTCCCGATGTGGACAAAGTCGTCCCCGAAGTTTGAAAAATGAGATGTCCGAAAAACTCAAGTGAAGAGCTCCCTAAAGTGAGCGATGAGAACCTCTTTCACTAACTTCTCCCTACACTCACCTTGAAAGCTCACAAATGAAAAAGATGAAGACAAGAGCCCCCTTTTATAAAGACATGTGTGTGGAAAAAAAAAGGGAATTTGAAGTGGTCTTGCAAATGGAAGGGAAAATCCAAAGAACAAAGTCAAAAGGAGACAAGGGAATAAGCTCAAGTCACATCAGTTGAGATATGCCCTCCACCTAAGAAATCAAGCAAGTGGACTTCACATGCTCCAAACACTTAGGAGAAGGAGAGAAATAGCACCAGCAAAGGCACCATGGCCGGCCACCCACACAGCCTCGGACTCGGGGAAACATGAGAAATCCACATCGGGGGAGAAAGAGAAAAAAACCTCGGACAAATAAAAAATCACAAGACACCCGCGCCTAGACAATAACGTCCGCACACAAAAACTAAGCTACATGACCCAAAAACCAACAACGTGCAACTTGCCGTTCCTTGCACAAATACGCACAAAGATGCGCAAATGACCACAAAGGTCCTCGGCATGATGACTCTCCATGAAAACAACTTTGTTCGCACATATGAACCTATGTGAATGTCACCTCCATGAGACACGTACGAGTTCAACAACTCGCACTAAGGAGGGAAGGGAGTAACAAGCATAAGACACACAAGTGCTGCAGATGAAACAAAAACAAAGGAAAACAAATAAAAAAGAACGGCCAAACCTCCCTAAGTGGCTTGAAGCTTCTCCAAAAGGCCGGACCTCTATCAAGAGAAGAAAGCACAAACCTCCCGATGTAAAACAAGAACAATCTTCAAGTTAACACTTGAGAAGAAGTCGGCAACCAAACATGCTACCACCCATTGATAAGATCATAAATTACACATTTTATGTCATTTCTATTCTTAGTTTTCGTTATGTTTTCTATCTTTATTCTAGTTACTTATGTTATGTTTTTGAATTTTAGGTATATTTAAGAGAATGAATCAAAAACATGTCAATTATGATGTTAAAGAGCTTACAAAATCACAAGATGGAGGAAGACTTGGGAGTCAAAAAGATCAAATTCTTGGTGTAAAGCAAGAAGGCAGATTTGACCTCTGGAGCTTGTTGCTAAGGAAACATGAAGTTAAAGTCTTTATTCAAAGAAACTTCCTTCTTTACTTTTACAGCTGACTTGAATACCTTTCGAACGATATATCATACGCACAAATCGAACAAGAAATGGTCATCCAAATTATCCGTAAAAGTGCGAGAAGATGCAGCAGCAGAAGAGGGTTGGTCGAGATCCCTGTGCCGCGGCGCCCCAAGATGGAGAGCTTGGTGCCGCAGCGCCCCGAGACCTACCAAAATCGCAAATTTTTCCCTTAAACTTACTTGTGCGGCAAGAAATGGTTCTCAAGGTTTGAAAGCTCTATAAATACCATTTTTTGAGCTACAAAGTAGACATGTTTTGATTATTATCAATCTACTTCTTTTTCTTCTTCTCCATTATCTTATTTTCTTTCATGTTTATGTTATCTATACCTATGCTAGGCTAAATTTTTATTTGGTTAAGAGTGATTTCAAAATTCTAGACATGTTGTGTAATTGATATTCAGATTTTATCTATCATTGATTTTCTATCAAAATTGCTTATGTTCTTCCATTAAAATTGTTCATGATATTTGCCTTGATTTGTTTAGGGTGATCAACTAGATAGATCTTGATAATTATCTATTGCTAGATTAGGAGTCTTTATCCGTGTAATTGTCTTGATTTCCTATTCATAAGTAACAATTTGTGATTAATGATTATGGTCAAGTTTCAGTAATTGTGATGTGGAACATAACATAAGTTAAATAATCCGAGCTTATGTGTTTGTTGCTTAGATCAACCTATCTTTCTCATCATAAAGCTTCTGTCAAATTAAATTTAGAGAGCTTATTCTAGGTTGTTTGATAGTTAGAGAGTAAATAGAGAACTTGTTCTATTTAACGACAAATTAAGGAAAGATTGGGGTAGCAGAGCTTGTTGTTATCTGCGGTTGATAGTTTTGATAGATAATTGATGTTGATAATTGTGGTGGCGAATGACTCCTTAACCATACTTTTACCTATTTGATTTTATCTTATTTCTTTAATTCTTGTTTTTCTTGTTAGTTTTACTTTCAAAACAATTTAAAATCCTCGTTTTATTCATTTAGAACTAAAGTTATAAATCAGCAACTTATAAATAAAAAACAATCTCTGTGGATTCGACCCTTGCTCACTACTATACTAAACAATTGATCATTTTAGTGCAAGATTTTAATAAGATACACTATTCTGAGTGCATCAAATTTTTGGTGTCGTTGCCGGGGAATGTTTTTTTTAATTTATTTGTTAGTTGGTTTATTTTTAGTTCTAATTAGTTGTATCTTTTTTTTGTATATCTAGGGTTTCTTTTTAATTCAAACAAGGAGGAATGGCATGGAACTCTATGGTGGATCATCCAACCAATTTGTGCCCATACTTCCAAGAAGATAATTTTCAACAAGCCTATGATTTAGGAGGATTTCAAGGCCAACAAGGATTCCAAGGACAACAATATGATCCTTTCTCAAACACTTACAATCCGGGATGGTGGGATCATACTAATTATAGCTATTCGAGAAATTATCAAGAAGTTGATCCTTATGCCAATTACAATCATCCATCTGGCTTCAGTCAACCATGGCCTCAACAGCTAGATCTTTTTCAGCAACCACCTATGACTCACAACTCAAGTACTTCTTTAGAAGATATTGTCAAATCCATTGCTACTAATACTTTGCAATTTCAACAGGAAATAAGGGCAAACATCCAGAGTTTGGAAACGCAAACAAGCCAATTGGCTCCACAACCGGTGACTCAAAGCCAAGTTAAATCTATTAAGGATATAGTTAAATCTTTGGCTAATAATTGTTTGCAATTCCAACAGGAAAAAAGAACATCCATTAAGAGCTTGGAAACACAAATGAGCCAATTGACTAGTGGCATGGCTAAAGTGGAAGCACAAGGATCTAAAAAACTCCTTTCCTAAACGGTGATTAACCCAAAAGAGAATGCTAGTGCCGTAATCTTGAGGAATGGGGAACAAATAGAAGAAGCATCAAAAAGAGAATTGAAGTCTACTCTTGAGGATAAAGAAGCCACAATTGAGAGTACTTCGGCACTTGAGGTAACTTTTAAGGCTCCTATTTCTACTAATGTTCCTTATCCACATTTTCCTAGCGGATTTGCAAATTCTAAGAAGGAGGAACATGAAAAATAAATTCTGGAAACCTTCCACAAAGTAAAAGTAAACATACCTTATTTGGATGCCATTAAACAAGTTTCAAGATGTGCAAAATTCCTAAAAATGCTATGCACCACCGAGAGCAAACTAAAGTGTGATGAGATAATAAGTGTGGTGGAGAATGCATTTGCTATTTTGCAAAGAAAGCTTCCTTCAAAACGCCAGGATCTGAGAAGTCTCACGCTTGAGCCAAAAGATCCAAAAAAGTCAAGAAAGGGTATAGGCTAGGTTGAAGATATTAAATCAAGCACTAATTGGGAGGCAGCCCAATTGATGAAAGCGTTGCCAACCTGCCATAATCAGATTTGCTTTCTCTTCCTTTCTCTCTTTGTTTTGTTTAGTTATTAAATTTTTTTAGTGTCTTAGGATTATTTAGGTTTCATTAGTTTGTTTTGTTTTTAGTCTTTAATATTTTTGTTTGTTTGTGTGTTTTAGCAAGTCAGGCTGAGGACACTAAACCAAGCGCTTATTGGGAGGTAACCCAATGGATGGAGAGCACACATAATAACAGAATTGATACTTCTTACTCTCCATCATTCTATCTTTTATTGCTTTCTTAGGTTATTTTGATTATTATGTTTTTAGTTCGTTTCTCTTACACATAATTCTTTCATGTGGGTGATAGTTATACATTGAGGACAATGTAAGAATTAAGTGTGGGGGGGGGGAAGGATTTAGGGTTTCTTTTATTTTAGGTGTTATTTTGTTTGTTTTGGTTTGTTTTGAGTCTTTAATTTTATTTTATTTTTGTGTGTTTTAGTACTTTTCAATACAATGATGAGACATGAATTGTGTAGGTCTAAAAATAGTTTATTAGTGAAAAGAACTTTTATGAGAATTAAGCTTGAAATATCATTTTTCATGAGCTTGCTTTAAACTGTTGGAGACTATATTGATACATATGACAACATGGATATGATAGAGGCATTAGGATTTTTACCAAGGCCAAATGAGCCATACATGCCCTATTGATGTTCCAAGAGAACATCCCCCCTAATGAGCCAATTTGAGTCTACATTGAATAAGTTATTTCATTGGTAACCACATCTCTCACCTAGCCTAAATATTCTTATATCCTTACCCTTGTTCTAAAGATGATTAGAATGTTTTGAGACATATTGCATAAGCAAGGAATATCTACTAAAGATTTGGGTTAGATATAAGAAATAAGTGTAGGGGAAAGAAAGGCAAAAGTCAAGAGAAAAAGAAAGAGAACATTGTCAAAATACATTCTCATACATAAAAAAAAAAAAAAAAAAAAATCAATCAATCATCTCTTGAACTTTTGGTTAAGGAAAAGATGTTACAAAGTTGGTTAGAATGAAGCAAAGACTCAACATAAAATATTTAGCCTATATTATCATGTGCTTTTAAAAGAGTATTGAGAAGTTTTTCTTTGCATAATGTTAGTATGTCTCTAAACTCTATGAAGTCCTTGGAACCTTTGTGATAACCTTTATTTTTTATTCTTTAACCACATTACTACCCCTTGGCCCCATTACAACCTTGAATAAAGATATCTTGATTCATGAAGTTCATGTTCTAAATAGTGGAGAATGGGTCTACAAGCAAGCATATGGTAGGATTGTTTTCATGAGATTGATTGAGTGTAAACACTTTACCACCACTATATAGAGTGAAAATCATGAGAGTATCCCATATGAGAAATTGATATTAAGTTTGAATGGGCATTATTTTGATTGAGATATGTTATGTTAATGTTGGCTTAATTCAAATCATATACATTCAAGCATGATTTTTTTGTGACATTATTTAACTATTGACTAGTTTATAAGACCTATCCATTGATTTTCTCTAATTTATATGGGAAAGATTAAGAGTAATTATATTTAGTATATTTTAGTTTTTTTCTTATGTTTTCAATGTTTGTGGGTATTGTCCTAGTAAACCCTTACGAGACTAAACTCGTCCACTAGGGACACCTAGGGTTTAAAGGCCTGTGTCACATGCTAAGTGCCATCGTGATTTCCTACGAAAGTGGATTATATTAGATTTTATTACTTTGTTTTTGCTCTAGGACTAGCAAAAGCTAAATGTAGGGGTATTTGATAAGTTCATAAATTACACATTTTATCCCCTTTCTATTCTTAATTTTCGTTATGTTTTCTATCTTTATTCTAGTTACTTATGTTAAGTTTTTGAATTTTAGGTATATTTAAGAGAATGAATCAAAAACGTTTCAATTATGATGTTAAAAAGCTTACAAAATCACAATCCAAAGATTGAAGAAGACTTGGGAGTCAAAAAGATCAAATTCTTGGTGCAAAACAAGAAGACAGATTTGACCTCTGGAGCTTGTTGCTAAGAAAACATGATGTTAAAGTCCTTGTTCAAAGAAACTTCCTTCTTGACTTTTGAGCTAACTTGAATACCTTTCCAAAAGTATATCATGCCCAAATCGGACAAGAAATGGTCATCCAAATCATCTGCAGAAGTGTGAGAAGATGCAGCAGAATAAGAGGGCTGGCCGAGAGCCCGGTGCTGCGGCGCCCCAAGGTTGAGAGCTCGGCGTCGCGGCACCCCGAGACTTGCCAAAACCACAAATTTTGCCTCTAAACTTACTTATGTGGCAAGAAAGGATTCTCAGGGTTTGAAAGCTCTATAAATACCATCTTTTGAACCACAAAGTAGACATGTTTTTATTATTATCAATCTACTTCTTCTTCTTCATTCTCTTATTTTCTTTCATGTTTATGTTATCTATGCTTATACAAGGCTAAACTTTTCTTTGGTTAAGAGTGATTTCAAAACCCTAGACATGTTGTGTAATTGATATTTAGATTTTATCTATCATTGATTTTCTATCAAAATTGCTTATGTTCTTCCATTAAAATTGTTCATGATATTTGTCTTGATTTGTTTAGGGGATCAACTAGATAGATCTTGATAATTATCTATTGCTAGATTAGGAGTCTTGATCCGTGTAATTGTCTTGATTTCCTATTCATAAGTAACAATTTGTGATTAATGATTATGGTCAAGTTTTCAGTAATTAAGATGTGGAACATAACAAAAGTTAAACAATCCGAGCTTATGTGTTAGTTGCTTAGATCAACCAATCTTTCTCATCATAAAGCTGCTATCAAATTAAATTTAGAGAGCTTATTCTAGGTTGTTTGATAGTTAGAGATTAAATAGAAACTTGTTCTATTTAACGACAAACTAAGGAAACATTGGGGTAGCAGAGCTTGTTGTTGTCAACGGTTGATAGTTTTGATAGATAATTGATGTTGATAATATTGGTGTAAGCCCTACAAGCCAATCTCGTTAGGCTTGTAAGACACTATTTATATATTCATGTATTGCACATTATAGTTTATTAATTATAATTGAGGTATTTCTTTATCCATAAGTATTGTTATAATTAACTTGTGAAGATAAAGCACATGAAACACAATGGCATTGCAAAGGAATTGTAAAAAGTTACAATTATGAGGACCTTTATGCATCAATGCCGTGTTTCTAAAACTGTTCCTGGTCATCGTATTGTCAAGACAGGGCATTGACAATGCTCAAAGACTGGCATATGTTAAGCCTTCATGCACTTGATGCATGCAACTGATCTCATAGGGTGAAAGTATAGAGATACTTGGGGATAACATATGACTGCTTGTTAGTTGAACAAGTTCATTGAACATGACACACTATGAGAGTTCCATTTGGTATTTCACTCAAGTGTCTACTCTCATGTGTCAATAGTGTAAGTAATCCTTTGACTTGTGACACCGGGTCATCTTGTATGTGAACTGTCATACTTAGATTTCATCATGAACGGGTCCCAAACACGAGGATGCTTATGGTAGGGTGTTATTGGGTATGACATGAAGCATACGAAGATGAATAACTGGTCCAGAGAGGATTCATCACCCCAAGTGATATGAAAGGACATTTCTCACATGTATCTGGCTTATATTAACTTATGGAAGTCCTTGGCCAAGGCAATACTTAAGGAGTTAATATTAAAGCTGCAGATATAATATGGAATGGGATTAAGAGTAGACACTGAACCATGCTCTTTCCTATCTCGGGATATTTGATGAAGGGTCGAATTACACAGACATATTGTACACGAAAGGCTAGTCGAAGCTTGATGACTCTCTTGACATTTGGGTGGTCATGATGCATTGCTAGATGCCGCTCATGATCTATAAATATAAATAGGAAATTCTTAATTGAATTAATTATATTTATTGCCAACATGTTAAGGGCCTAATGGGTCACACACAAAAGGTGATTAATGAAATTAAAATGAGATTGGGCCAGATTAAATATTCATTAAGTGTTGTGGGCTTATTGTGAATATTTAATAATATGTATAAGGGTTTTAGTACAGTTAGTCCAATAGTTGGCATACACTAAACCTACTTATATATATATGCTTATGTTGTTGCCGCCTCCCCCCTTAAGGATTTACCTGAAATCGGCGCCTCTCACTCCCCTAAGTGTTAATCGGTCGAATAGCAAGAGAGAAGGGAGAATTCGATTCTTCTTATTTCTTTTGACTAAGGTAGAGGAGGGAGGTTTCTCACAACCTAGACTATTAGCATCGTCTTGGCAAATCATAATCTCAACCTTGTGAAGGTTTTCAGATCACTTGTGTGGATAACTGTTAGAGGTTGGATAATTTGACGGCTTTGCTTTTCGACAAGCGAGCTTTGTGTACAAGAACAAGAACGTCAAGAATCTGTCTTGAGGTTTCGGCAATCTCCAATACAAAGGTATGAGATTTCGATTGTTATTTGTTCTTGACAGCCTGATCGTTTTGAATTCATAGGCAGATCCTTGGAGGATTCGGTTTTCTCTATGTTTTATTTTATTCCGCTGCGTTGTATGTTTAACTTGTTGATTAAATTATACATTATCTCTATTTGAACATGAGCCGAATCCCAACAGATAATTCTGATATTAATTCTCAATGATGTTTAGTGGTGGCGAATGACTCCTTAACCATACTTTTACCTATTTGATTTTATCTTATTTCTTTAATTGTTGTTTTTCTTGTTAGCTTTACTTTCAAAACAATTTAAAAACCCCCTTTTATTCTTTTAGAACTAAATTTATAAATCAACAACTTATAAATTAAGAACAATCTCTGTGGGTTCGATAATTGCTCACTACTATACTAAACAATTGACTATATTAGTGCAAGATTTTAATAAGTTACACTATTTTGAGTGCATCACCCACAGGACTAGCTCAAGAAAAAACTAAGTCCGAAAAATGGAAGCATGAAGAGATGGCCTTCCTCGCTAAAAGCTTGAAGGAAGGACTAAAACCCTCTATGTAACAACAAAGTGCCAACGCCCACTTACGTGAACTTATGTGACTGATGTCATCAACACTTAAGAAGAAAGAAAAAAGAAACACACTACAAACATCGCCATCCTTCCAAAGTGGTGTAGAGCAACAAAAAGGAAATGTGATCACAAGCTCCACCTCCAATTCGCCACAGTCGGACAAGGCAGAGGATAAGCGTGGCAATAGCTTGAGCAAAGACCTGTTGCTCAATCTTGAAGAAGGGAGCAAGGTCCATACGGACATTTGCACATCAACTCCTAAGTTGAAGAAGCTAATGCAAGCTTGAAGATTTGGACATTCGCCCCTAAATCAAAGAAGCTAACACAAGCTTTGAGGTAGCCAACGACGCCTCCCACTAAGGAAGAAGACACACTACATGGTCGGACTTTAACCACTCAAGAGGAAGAAGCGAAACTCACCTCCAAAAAATGACGTAGTCGCCACTACTACATTGGTCCGAGACCATAGAGGATGTGGGATGTCCTTGGATAAGTCAAGACGAGCTATTTCAACCACTTCGGACAAGAGGATGAAACATGATTAAACATGCTCAACTTCCCGAAAGAGGGAGTAGTGCCCCCACCCACTCCATGAAATTTGCAAGTGTAATGCACAAAGTGACGCACAAAGCAGACGTCAAGCCACTCCCATGCCACAATGTGGTCAGACAAAAGAAATGGCGCACGACTTAGCAAATGTTAAAGGCATCACAAGACATCCAAAATAGCCATGGCATTCTATAAAGAATGAAATAGGACGTAGGCGACAATCGCCGAACCTATAGCTCACTTCCAAGAAGAGATGGAGTCGAAGAAGGTACAGCCACAAGGCACAACCACGACACCCGTCCTTAAGTCAGGAAGTGACACCGAAGGTAGAAACCACCTCCACAAATATGCAAACTAAGGATGAAGAAGAAAAGGTGTGGCCACGACAATTGCAAACACGTTCTAACAGAAGTTTGATCTTCTAAACGTGCAAAACAAAGCAATTCGAGCCCCTCCTAAAAAATGATCATACGGAGGTCCGAGCACACAAATGGGAGACGATGTCAAACACACCTCCTAGATATGCCTCGTACCTCAAAGGAGATCACTTAGAGGCTTGTTATGAACACGTAGACAAGAAAGGACATTAAAACACACCTCCTAGACATGTTCCACGCATCAAGTAAACACACTTCATCCTCGAATGGTCGGACACTTTCAAAAGGTGTCACAAATCGACGTTCATTCGGCACAACAAAAATGACTCGCACATTATAATGTGCTGTGAAACAAATGATGCAAGATGTCCACCTCTCCAAGTCACTTAAACGAACAAAGGTTCTCCAAACAAAAGTATAGCAAAACTCATCTGCCTAACGCACATAAGAGAAAAGAAAAAACGCCTACCTCTTCGAACAAAAGGTAGTAGAGCTCGTCGACACACACAAGGAAGGAACCGCGAAAACCAGTCTCCATATGTGCAGACGACGATGCACCAGCCCTACCATTTCGGACACACGGAGACAAAGAAGTTGAGCTCAACGTCACACACAAGGAGAAAGCCACGCGAATGGCCTCTAGATGTGCGAGAGCGATTCCTCTATATAACTGAGAAGAAAGAGCCAAGTTCGCCAACACGCACGAGAATATGGTCACAACGCTAATCTCTAAGACATGCAAAGGCAACCTCTCTACATGCACAAGAACAAGCTAAACTCGCTAAGCACACAAAAGGATCACAAAGCTGAACTCTGGATGTGCAAAAACTAGCGACTAAGGGACGCTTGTCTCACGGGCATGGTGACATCCTTCACGGACAAAAACAGCAGATGAGCATGCTCACCAAGGATTGCCAAAGTCCGAGCTTTACAACAAAGCTCCACAAATGATGACTCGCACACCAGAAGTGAAAACGCCCCACCTAAACCTTGCACGTAAGGCATGAAGAACTCTCGCACAACCGTGCCCAAGAGTCGCAAGGTGCACATCAAACTCTTCAAACACCCCAAGAGACGCACCACGTTCAACCCGATAATCATTGCACCCAATCCTCCTCAAGTGACCGAAACTGATACACACTTACGGTCTTGAGGGGGGATTAAATGTTAGGGAGGACCTGGAACCATGCCTATTGTGGTCCAGCTGTCCGAACCGGACGTGAGATCAAAACACTAAAACAACTCCTACACAGCTGTCCCAACAAAAATGGATTTGGATTGGGTGCAATGCAGCTACATCACCTATCATGCACCCTCACTCAGATGCTGACACGTGGCATAATCTGGACCGTTCGTCAACCTATAAACAGGCTACTACCAACCTACTCCAACAAGTCACATCATAACTATAAAATTCGGACTAGAGAGAGAAAGTCCCTAACCAGATCAGTTTCTCTATCTCACTCTACATTTTAAATTTCGTATGATCCTAACTGATCCGATGTCCTTATGTGCTAAACACTTGAGGTGATACTGACTTGATCGATGGAGCGCGCCCTGGAGGAAAACCTCTGGCGCCCCTCTCACCTTATTACTTCCTTGCATGATATCATCTAACTGGTGATCACTGCGGTCCCGATGTGCCACGCACATCTAGCAGAAGGTTGACCACATCAATCCTCATGTGCCTTGTATGCTCGACGAGAGACTAACAACTTCAATCCCTAAGTGCCACACACATCTGCCGACTTCAGCCCCTGTGTGCCCGACGTCCACCTGAGTGCCACTTATTTTGGTTCAAGCACGCCTAACACATCAACACCAACATGTTCGATAATGTTCAACTTTAGTCTCTTCCGCTACAACGAGAGAGTTTCAGATTAGATTAATTTTTAATTATGGTTGAAAGAGAAAACAGAACAATGTTTAAATGACTAAGCAAAATAGAGGCATAACTTTGAAACATTGACCCAAAGTAAAGCATTAAATTTGGTATATTTACTCCTTAATTTACACTTTGATTAGTTTATTAATTTATGAAATATTTATTCAGATTAGATATAATTTTAAAGAAATAAATACTATTCTAGTGGTGCATGCCCAATTATTAAAACAGAAACTTCGCCAAAGAAAAGCAATATGTTTTTATTTATTTTTTTATATCAGAAATTTGAACGCAGTTAACAGCACAATTAAAGAATGACAAACAATGTCATTTGCAAAACTGAGGGTCAAGCATGAGCAGATATCTGCTTGTCTGTCAGTTGTCACCAAATAAAAGAGGAATGGATCAAAAAACGGCTCCATCCCAGTTCCTCCACATCCTTCTTCGCCAATGAACCCACATATTCCATCAAAATGCAAGCAGCCGCTTAAATCAACTTAAAATTCCTATTCTCCTGTGTTATTTTCATCCTAAGTAACAACCAACCACTTAAGGCACCTAATTTTAGTTAGATGGTAGTGTGATCTCCAATGTCAAACTCCAATTAATTTAATCTTCTTTCCACTTGTTCACATACTTGAGGAAAGCATTAGCAGGATTTTCCCTAGGGGGTGCACGTACACGAGTTGATCTCCGAAGCACAGCCTCTTCCAAGGCAATCTTGTGAGCCAAATCCTTCGATCTTTTTTGCAGTTCCAAGCTGCAAAATTGAACTCAGAAAGCTCCATTAGATGGGGAAAGAAATCTAGTTAAATTTTCATCAATGAAGCAAAAAAAAAAAGTGCAAGGAATGTTAGCATTAGTAGCTAAGGTTAGACTTGCACCCATCAATATATATTTGAGAAACTATTAAAAGTACTACCAGGTCTGAGCATACAAAGGAGTCTATGTTACTCGGACTCGGGTGTGTTTCGGACACAAATATATGTTCTATGTTCAATTTTTTCTAAGATTTTCATATATTTGAAGGGTTCTTGGAGGATCATATCCCTGTACCCATGTCCCGGATATGTGTCGGATACGGATGTCGGACACGGGTACTTCAAGAACAATGAAGAGTCGAAGCAACATAGAGAGGAGTTATTAAAAAAAAAAATTAAGTCCATTTGTTCTACAAGGAAAACTAGAAGACGCTCTCACCTTATCTTGCCATAGTATTTTTCCAGCTGTTTCTGAAGAGCTCTCTCTCTCTCACCCTTACGGTTCAGTGAGCTTATAAGTGCATCAACCTGTCCATCAAATATTGGTTAAAACTTTAAGTGAAGCATTCAAAAGAAATTGCATATAAAGAACCCATTCAAATATGATACCTCTTCCTTGGTGCTATAATAGCCCCACTGCTTTGCATCAGAACTCTCAACAAATATCCTCCCATCTCGTCTAAACCACCAATACCTGTTGTAGTCTCTGTCTTTACCTAAGGGATTAGTACGAATGCTTCGTTTCTCAATCTCACGTTCAAAATATTCCCTCTGTGAATAATGTTAATGAAATAAGAACAAAGCAAAATATACACAAATCACATCAAATAGAGTGTAAGGAGATGGACTGAACCCTTTGTTCCCTCTTTTCTTTACTCTTCTCCTCTTCTTCCTTTTTTTCACCAGTTAGCTGTTTCTGTGCTTCCTCATTTGAATTTGTTATATTTTCTGCTTCCGCTTTTGGATCCACATTTTGCTTCTCTGTTTTCTTTGATGGACAGTTTAATTGCCTCCTGCCACAGTTACAAAGAAGAAACTTTTTCTTCAAACAATATAACTTAATGATGCACCCAACCATTTGGCTCAATGGTAGTTGCATCATCCCCTTGCTCAAAGACCTGGGCTCTCCCATAATTATACTTGATCAAAAGGGGGAAAAAAGGATTAACCTAAGCTCCATTTGATTAATGCTTTTGCTATTTTCTTTTTACTTTTTGTAAAAAAAAATAAATAGAAAACAGAAGGCAAATAACAAATGCATTAAGTAAACGGAACCTTAGTAATAAATCTTATGTGTATTAAAAAATAGTAATCCGCACCTATTATAAAATGCATTGCTTTGTCTAGATGAAATAACCTCTTCCACCATCTCTACAGTCTCTATGATGGGATTTCCATTTTCTGCTATATGTGGATTGCTTCCTGTGCTCTCCATACTATTTTCCTTCACTAATCCATCAGCACTGGACTCACCTTTCAACTGTTCTTTTCCTTCTCGTTTCTTTCTAGCATATTCCAAAGCTTCACCTCTTCGTGTGGCTCCAAGTGCCTGTCGCTGTTCAATATGCTCATCCAACTTCCCCCTAATAAGATCAGTTTCAAGGGCATGACTAACTAATTCACGCAATATCCCTAATTTGACATTAGTATCCAGAAGGCCATAATGCCCCCGCTTTATAGTGGTCATATAAGAGCATAATTCGGTAATGTTGATCATTTCCAAGAAATCACAGATATACTCAGTCCAAGTGATGAGTGAAATCTGAAATAAAAACAGTCAAAAGACAAAAACATACAGCAATCAGGATGGAGCATGAGCAAGGGAGGTTCCACATGGGAGGAAAATAAAGAGATTTTCAAGCCACAAAGGAAAAAGGTTCATCCAGACATAGGTATTAAACGCAAATTTCAACAAGATTCTGACCTTCGGCTTTCGCTTTCTCTTTTGTAAAGCCAATGAATATTCACCATCATCTTTTATGAGTAACCGAAGAAGAGCTGAATGTGTTTCCGCAATGAGAACCAAATTACTATCCTTGTGACAGATAGCATTTTCAAAATCTTCAAGAGAGAATGGCCATAAATGCAGCAGCCTACTAAATGAAGAACAAAACTCCCAAACCATCAAAAGATCCCCAACACAATCCATTGGAACATTGAAATCCCTTGAAGGAGAAGGGCGATCGGTAAAAAGTGGATCGTCCGGACCAGGCTTCACCAACAGGTCATCAATTGGATATTTGACAGGTTCTTCCTTGGGCTGATTATTTTCTGTAAATTAAAGTTAGAAGCAAGAATTGGAATAAGTGAAAAATAAACACAGTGGTATTCACTTGCCTGCTGAAAAAAGGCATAACCTTGTTCTAGCCAACCCCCCACCACCACCAAAAAAAAAACCCCACCAGCAACAAGAAGTAAAACCAAGAGGAAAAATAAATACACAAACAGAAAAATTGAAAACTGTAGGGCAATAATCTCCACAACTGAATACAAGATACTTAGAAAAGATAAATGATGTTCAACTTGCACCAAAATAGCTTCGAATTTTGTCGAATTTTGACCTACCTTCCTTACTGTTCTTCACTGCATCAGACTTCCCAGTTTCTCCTTTCTTCCTTTTGGATTTCCCAGATTCTTCATTTACTTCCTGGATATCAGAAAATATGATTCAAAACATAATATCATCATAAAATAACCGAGTACCATAAACATGTATAATTACCCCAACATTGTTTCTATTTTCATTTTTCCTTTTCTTCTTTCTGTTAACCAGCTGTCCATCTTGAAAGAAAAATCTGCCATGCAACTCCTTTGGAGGGTCAGTTGAGATACCATGTTTCTGTGCCAGTTTTTCATGAAGCACCCAAGGAATACTTCGGCATGTGGACTCCCGAATAAAAGACTTCAAAATATTTCTGCTGAAGGGTGTTTTCTTCCATACAAGATCTTCTCCAACTAATATTGCATTTTCTGTTATCTTCTTATTTTTGCCGAGCAATGCTACCTCATATTGTATTTTGCCAACGCCATTCTCCACAAGTTTTAACACTCTGCATGGATACAGGCTACCATCCTTCCTTCCATACAATTCAGCACCCACAAACAAATATTTCTGCAATTTTTTAGCTATTAGATCAGCAAGATCTCTCAATGATAGCATACCTGCCAAAAAGCCACAGGTTATTATAGACAGAGTTGCACAAGTGTAGCGAAATCAAGATTAAGGGAAAACTGGAAATGAGAATGAATAAAAAAAGAGGAACTGAAAACGCTAAAACTAAAAATACAAACCAAAGCACAAGTTCAGAAAGCTAAGAGAGAGAGTTTTGTAACAGCTATGCATCAAGATTTCTTTTTTTTTTCCCCTTTTATGCTACAGCCGAATATTTTCCTGTTCTCCCTAACAATCTAAAGTTAAATCCCCTAATCATTCATGACATAATCCATAATTTCTGGATTACTTTTAGCACCATTCATTCAAAAAATTCTACCACTCAGTTTACTTTTATAAGGATAGTTGCACATACAAAATATCATGCAATAAAGACGCAAATCATGAATAGGAAAGATATCTATAGATCATGTGTAAGAGAATATATAATCCCAAAATCATATAAAATTCAATAAAGACACAATAATAAAAAATGAATCAAGAAAAATCCATTCCCATATATTTATTGCAGCATTTTCTCATTGATGAGATGCTTGTAAAAGGCAAAAAGATATCTCCGTTGTGGTATATCTCACCAATCTAGTTCTTATAACTCCTAATAATCTAGTGCTTAAACTTCCACAAATTGCTAGAATTTGACCAACCAAAGATGTCTTACATCTTATCAGTGTTAGTACACCTACTATTTTAAAAATTTTGATGCACTAGTTAAAAATCAGTGGAGTGCATCAGATCTGCTCAGCTGAAATTATAGCAGCCCAAACAAGTTATCGTGTACCTTTTATGAATGACACAATTTTAGCAGCATAATCATTCTCCAGCCATTATCAAATCCTTTTGTTTCTATTCCTCTTTTCTACCTTCTAGGACACAAGATGTACAACCCAAGTATACTTCCATTTGAAAAAAGTCAGATTTCAATTTGTTCTTTTTGGGGTTTTCCTTTTTTTTTTTTTTTTGTTATGATATCAGAATTAAAAGCATTCTAAAATGTAAGCACTTCAAATCCCTTAAAATTTTAAAACCCCAACAACCCTAGAGATTATGACCTTAAGAATAATGAAATATAAAGGGTCATGTAATCAACCCCAAGCACTTCGGAATTAAAGTCAATATAAGATACATTTGATTGTACAAAGTATTAGACTCAGAGGACTGTATCTCTTCTCTTCTTTCTCACTTTCTTTTATTATTTTCCAATTAATAATTTTTATCCATCTTGATATACCTTGAAAATCCTATTTTGAAAATCCCGAACTTTTTTATTTTCAACCCTTAACAACAAATACCAACAAATCCGAAAAAAGACCCTTGTTAAACTAACAAAATTTTGGTTTGTAAGCAACAATATTGTAATTCTGCTATATGATATTTGTCTATTTGCAAATAGATAGCACAACAAATGTTCCTATTGTAAGTCATGGTATATGTGAAACTCACAAAAGTTTGCAGTTTAAAGTGCTGGTATTACTGAAAGGAAAGAAACATTTTCTACCATTTTGTTAGCAGGAACTTTGAACTAAAACACCAAGCTTTAATCTAGTTTATGCAAAGTAGAACAAATAAAGTTAATCTCACAAAGCCATAACTCCAAATATTGTTTCTAAGAGTTCTAAAAGAAAAATACAAGGCCCCACTAAAGCATTTAATCCAACTATTAGTTTACCACAAATTTAGGTTCACAAAATCTCAAGCTCTCACCATCATCAACCCCCCTGTCCCACCTGCCCAGGAAAAAAAGATAATTAAGACCCTTCACTCAACCGCTAATACCCAGACAATCATGAATCTTTCAATTATCATCCGAAATTAGAAATAAAAAATAAAAATTTATGTACTTTCCAATTTCACTTCTCACCAAAACTTCACTTTTGAACTTCATTACCATAGTCATTGTTCTCTTCAGAAAAGCTTCTAACATCACTAGAGCTACACAATAGAGATTTCCAAGAACCTTAATCCAATTCTTAAACACCTATAGGTTGTTAGAAATTAATGTAATTTGTTTCACCAATTTGCAAATCATATACATGAATGAACAAACATAGACAAAACAAATTTAAGACAAAAAGCAAGCAGATAATGACTGGAACAATAAAACTGAATTATTATTTCAATGTATAAAAGACAAAAACAAAGGTATACAGAAAAACGGGGAGAAAAAAAAAAAGAGTGAATCAGCCTTAAATGCATTTTAAAATATGCAACCACATTTGTCGATATGAATGTTTGAAATGGTAATAGAAAAGATATGGCAACAAAATGCTATCAACACCACTCTCCAAACACTGAAGTAATCATGAATTCAGGTAATTATAACAACTGTCAGCATTTGCAATGATAGTAGTATAAAAGACAATCACAAAAGAGATAAATTTAAATTCTAACTTTAGCACTCTAATATTATTTATCAAGCAAGGATTTATAAGAGAGTATACAATATAAGAAGCAACAAAATGTTACCCAACATCGAACTCATATGCCTTTTATTATTTAGACAAATGAAAAGAAACAGCATAACCATAGATACATAAATACTTCAAGAAATAAAAGCAACAGTCATCTGAACACCACTTTCTAATAGCTCAAACTTGAGTCATAAACCATCCCACAGCTCACATTTTCAAAAAAGTCAAGGTTCGAAACAACTAGGCTATTAAAATGAGAAAGGTTCTTAAAACTATATTTTATCAAAAATTTCCAGGCCTTACCCATATTACAATGAAATGCATCAGTAAAAACTTCTCTATACAATATCTCCAAACAAATCCATAGAAGGTGCTTTCTTGTAAGGATACAACAATCGTTGCTACAAGATTGCAAGTGGGTTGCTGTGATCAATTGATATTAAACCCATTTCCACCAGTGCACTAAGGGACCAAGGACTTCAATCAGCTATGTGCTACAACTACAGTCCAATTAAGGTGTAAACACATAAAAGAAAGCTCAATGGTTTAATATTTAGATGTAACTCCAGAATACTCTTATGTCCATGGTAAATAAAATATAATCTTACTATAGAAAGCAGAAAGGAATAAGAATAACTACTAAAGCTTCAGTCAGCAAAGTGGTTGATTGGTTCTTACTAAATTGGATAATACGCAATGCAGGCGCCACTAGCTCATTGGGTAGCTGTTGAACCTTTTGAATCGCATGTTTTTCTGACACCAAAGCCTCTTCATAAGTCAAGTTAGATTTTCCAGTAGACTTGCACATCCAAACTCTCTGACGATATAAATTTATTCGGTTCAGATACTCTCTGATCCATGTTAAGGAAAACAAAAATGCAATAACACCTCTTTCGCTAGCTGACTAGCTTGGCAAAAGCAAAAATTTAGAAAAAGAAAGTGAAGCAATTTGTTTCTGGTCATTAGGAAAGAGAAAGCCTCCAGTCTTTACAGAGTACAACATAATTAGAGTGGTGAGGTGTTAAGGAATCTAATAAAATTCATCAAGACTAACTCAAGAAAGCATGATATAACTTTTTTTCTTCTCAGCTGGGTAAGGCAGGAAGATTCAAATACCTTAAACTGCGATTAGATTTACAAGAACCAGACAGAGGATTATAAAACCCAAGAAAAAATATGATTACAATTACTTTGAATTACTTCAACTTAGGATACTGATAATCTCGAAAAATCTCTTTGGTGAATCGAACTTGGTATACAAGCTCATAGGGTTCCAAATTTTCTGGTGGCTCTGCTAAACCAAAAGGCTTCCTCTTGAAGAGAGGCATTGTCCAAACTGCCTCCTCTGATAAACGCACCAAGAACACTGTATAAGAGATATTTCTGTGACTGTTACCAAAGTCAACCAAATAAGCACAAGGCAGCAAAAATAACAGTCAACAATTTGCCTTAGATACAAAACAAATTTACCAAACACAACACACATAATTTTTAAATTGCCGTAATGCGAATCTTATTTGTTGGAAATAATTAAATGAAAAGGCTTAAGCAATTTGGCTTTCAAAATTTTCTTAAAAAAAAAAAAAAAAAAAAAAAAAAGAAAACTAAAAAGAAGAAAATGTTGTGAATCAGAATCTTCTATAATAACTAACAAAAGAAAAAATAAACAACCCTAATGATTAGAAAGCAATGCGGTGTGATTATGGAAACCCAAAACATGTACAAAAACATTGCTCCATTTTTAATTGAAAACCCAAAAATGGTTGAATACTTGAATTCCCAGCTTTCGTTCATATCTCTCCGTCAAAAATCAGAACCCAATCAGACCCATAAGAGAAAACAACAATACCCCACAAGTCAAAGCCAGAAACCCTAAAATTTTCATCTCGATTTTTTTAAAATAATGATTAAACGTATTCAATGGGCACAAACACGAATAAAGAAATTACTTACCAAGCAATGTTATCTGATAAGAAAATGATTATTAAAATCGATGAATCCCCAATCAAATCCAAAAACATATATATCGAAGGAAAAACAACAAAATCGGCCACAGTAGAACAAAAACTCAAGTTCCCGCCACAGCAAAAATAAATAAATAGTAAAAAAAAAACAATAGTTTTGCATACAAAAATCAGTTGAAAATGCCAAAGAAAAATTTAAAGAATGAGAAACTTACATGGAATGTATTAAGCAGTGCGGTCGCTCGCTTTGAGTTTCTTGTTTTTTTCCTTGTTTTTGTGGTTTATTTTTAAATTTTTCGAAAGGAAAGAGAAAGTTCTCACGTTTTCTCTCTCTTGCTAGACTCCTCTCTCTCCCCTTCAAGGCCGACGCTCGTTGTGGAAAATATATTTATTTTGAGAGATGCGTGATTATTAATTTTGCATTTTTATTTAGGTCCCTCAAAAATCGCATAATTACATTATGATCAGGACAATTGAAATCTGACAATCTATATATGCATGTCGTATTTTATATTTTTTAGTATTAATTGTGTAAGTATAAATATAATATAAATTATTAAATATGTCAAAATTTTAAACATGAATACGATATATATATATACTAAACGTATCGTGTTAATCGTATTTAAATATATCATGTTTATTAAATTATTTTTATTATATTTATTAAACGTATCATATTCATGTCATGTTTTTTATTATATGTTTAAAATTATAAAATCTATGAAACCATAAAGCTAAATATACAAAAAATAATTTAAAGTTTCACAAGTAAAATCAAATTAAAAAAGTTATTATGTATTTTTTATTTATTAAGATATATCTTAAGAAGTTATATAAATCCTCTAACTTTTATGATAAAGTTTTTAAACTTCATAAATTAACTTATGAGAAAAAATTTCTAATCATTAAGCTCAATAAGGACTCATGCTAATGTGAGTCTAGTTAATACTTGTATTAACTAAAAAATTGTAAATGAAACTCACTATTTGATATTTTCTTTTAGCTGTTGCATAAAGAGGAAAGAGAAAATCCTTACAATGCGTTTGGATGATGAATTTTAAAATTTTGAAGAAATTTAAAATGAATGCATTTCAAAATGCATCATTTCAAAATATTAGTATTTGTAATTGTTTTGTTTAGATAAATTTTTCTTAGAAGGAAATTTAGGCAATTAAAATTTAATGAAATAAAAAAAAATAAATGAGAAATAATGATATTAAAAATAAAAAATACATATATGTATAAAAAAAATGCAATATGAATATCATTAAATTCGTAAAAATATATAAATATTATTAATAATATTAAAAGTAGAATATATATATCATAGTTAAATAAAATTATAATTTTTTTTTTATTTTGTATTTTAAAGTGAGCCATATTGGAATAGAGTGAAAGGAGATTTGAAGGAATTTTGAAAAACCACCTCTTTAGGTGGAATTTCAAAAGGGACTTTGAAATGCTCAAATCCCCTTTTGAAATTCCTCCTAAATTTTGAAATTCTCCCTTACTTTTACCCAAACAAGAAATTCATTTTTGGACTTTTGAAAATCTTGATTGAGATGAAATTCTTCTTCCAAATCTATCATCCAAACACACCCATTTCTAAAAGCATAATTCTTTATCTTTTCAACCCAATTCTGATTAACATATTTAATATACAAATAGAGCTTGTTGTTAATTGCAATTTTTTCATATCAAAAGAAATTTTAGAAAAAAAAACATCTTTAAAAGATATGAGTTGCAAAAATAAAATAAATTATGATGGGATCCAAGATGGCCCAATTCTTAAAGATTCATGGCAAGTTCCAAATGGGCCAAGATCCAAGAAGATCTAGGAAAAATTGCAATCATTGGTGGAATTCACTTGGGTCATGTTGCAGATTGTCCAAGCAACATTCAAGAAAGGGCATTGAATGAGGAATGCAAGCTTCACATGATGGGCCTTAGAGGAATGCAAGGTGGCGACATCATATTTAATGAAGTGGGCCTATTCTTTAATTGACATCACATTGTGGGGACCAATTCATTTAATGATGTGGCAAGCAAGATAAGGCTTATTTTAATTCTTTTAAACAGGCATTTGGGCTTATTTTATGTAATATGTCTAATAAGCTTGTGGGGACTACCTTCATTAAATTTGTTGGATCTATTGTAATTTATCAGGTTTGGGTTTGAGCATGTTTAGCCCATATTTTAGTTAGTATTTTTAGGTCTAGCCGAAATTGTTAGTAGGATAGAAGTCCTTGGCTGACCAAGGCATTGTATTTGTGTTAGGATTGCTAGGTCTAGCCGACCTAGGCTATGTAGGAGGGCTATAAATACTTGTGTAGCCGCCTACCATGAACAATAATTAATCAATTGAGTTGAATTTTATTCATTGAGAGTATCTGCTCTTTTTAGTTCTTGACAGAACTTGTTGAACTTATCAAAAATTCTTCTTTGTGACGTTCACACCTCAAACTTGGGTTCTTGAAATAAGAGTTCATAGGATCTAGCTTAAACTAGGTTCTTTGGAACAAGATTTCAGTTGGTCTAAGTTATACAACCTAAATCTTGGCTTTTTTGGGTTAGGTATCCTAAATTGTTAGTGGGTTAAAAGGGTTCAACCCTAAGGGTTCGCATTATTTGGTATCAAAGCTTAGGCTTCCAATCAGGTCTAATCTTTTTATCCACTTTACCATATTGCAGGGTTTAGAGTGATATCCTTTTTATCAATAAAAATATTTTGGGGTTTCAGGCATTCTTGTCTTGGGGTTATAGCTTTAAGCATTCTTGCATTGGGTTATAGTTTTTAGACAGTCTCGTTTGGGGTTTCGTCATTGGAAGTTGGTTTAGATTAAAAATCTGCTTCTTGCGTTCTTGATCTATTAAAATTCGTTCTTAAGTCGTTCTTGATCATTCTTGATCCGTTCTTGAAAAAAAAAATCAAGAATTGAAAAGACAGTTCAACTAGTTCAAAGAAAAAAGAAAGAAAGTAATCTGAGACATCAAGAAAATCAAGAAGTCTCGAGAAAGAAAAAAGAAAAGAGTTCGAATAGAAAAAGAAAGATTTTTTTTTTCTAACCATCCTGTTTTGCAGCATATTAATGATGTCTCACACGAGTGGCGATCTTATAAGGCAGGCTATGCAAGAGATGAAATAAATAGGATTGTTGTTGGGGGAGATGACAAAAGAGTTTGAGCAAAAAAGAAAGCGTGAGGCCGACAAAAAAAGAAAAAGAGAGAGAAAAAGAAAAAGAGGTGGTTGAATATAAAGAGACAAGAGTGGAGCTGCAAGAGGAAAAAGAAAGAAAAAGTGAGAGTGAAAACGAAATAGAGGTGGCTGAAAAAAAAAAAGAATGGAGCCACGAGAGGAAAACGATAGAGTTCCCGTCGAGGTAGAAGACGAGACAAACACGAGTTTTTGTGCCACGAAGAGTGAGTTGCTTAATCTTGATAACACTAACCAATCTCTTCCTACTTTTTCCATTTCTTTGTTGAAGGACTTTGAGGACTTATTTTTAGAAGAGATGCCGGATGGGTTGCCACCCATAAGAGGCATTGAGAATCAACTTGATCTCGTACCTAGCGCCTTCATTGTTACAACCAAGGTTAAGATTCGAGGACGAATCTTTTCGAGGAAAGGGGGAATGTTTGTATCCAAGATGGCCCAATTCTTAAAGATTCATGGCAAGTTCCAAATGGGCCAAGATCCAAGAAGATCTAGAAAACATTACAAGAATGGGTGGAATTCACTTGGGCCATGTTGCAGATTGTCCAAGCAACATTAAAGAAATGGCATTTAATGAGGAATGCATGCTTCACATGATGGGCCTTAGAGGAATCATATTTAATGAGGTGGGCCTATTCTTTAATTGACATCATATTGTGGGGACCAATTCATTTAATGATATGGCAAGCAAGATAGGGCCTATTTTAAAGTCTTAATATTACTTAGGAATGGGCCTATTTTATGTAACATGTCTAATAGGCTAGTGGGATCTACCTTCGTTAAACTTGTTGGACATCTTTTAATTATTTAGGTTTAGGCTTGAGCATGTTCAGCCCACATTTTAAGCACTCTTTCTTATTTAATTAGGTTTGGCCGTCTATGGTCTTTTAGCTAAAATTACTAGAATTACTAGGTTAGCTTATTAGGTTATTGTAGGGAGGCTATAAATACATGTCTTAGCCGCCTACTATCTTTAACATTGAATAGAGTTTGATTTTCATCAATTGAGAGCATTTTCTCTTCTAGTTCTTGACAGAACTTAGAACTTATCAAAGATTCTTCTTTGTGGCGTTCACACCTCCAAACTTAGGATCTTGAAACGAGAGTTCTTAGGGTCTAGCTTACATGCTTAATTAAGGTTATTTGAAACAAGCTTTCATTGGGTTTAAGTTTTTTTTATAACCTGAATCTTGGTTTTTCTGGGTTAGATATCCTAAATTGTTAGTGGGTTCAAAGGGGTTCAATCCTAAGGGGTCACATCAAATTAAGTGTGTATATATACAAGAGTATTATCATTTTTTAGGTTTGATTCTTTTATCTTAGCTTGCAAAAGGTATAAACATAAAATAATATCATTTTCATTTTTATCATTTTTCAACCTTATCAAGCAATAGATGAACAAAATTACCTTTTTTTTTTTCACTTTTCATTCTTCCCATTATTTTTTCACTTTTCTCTCTTTTTTATTTTTGATTTTTTTCATTTTTCTATCCACTCTACCAAGTAGAAGAGTGTCATTTGACAAAACATTGAAATTTTTCAATGAGTGATATTTTCAATGTGTTTAAGTATTAATTTTTAAAACTATTAAAATGGGAGATTTTGTGATGAAAAGTATTTAAAATATTAAGTAGGTAAAAGTTACTTAATGAATTCAATCATTTTTATTTAAGGAAAATTTTGTCATTTAACCTTATATTTTTTCTTTTATCTTTTTCCTTTTAATTATTTATTTTTTAATGCTTATTAGTGTAAAATATTTAATAAAAAAATCATCAACACATCTATTCAATATTTAATTTTCAGTAGAATACCAAATGATTTTTGCAATAACAAATTTGTACTTAGTTTTTTTAAGAATTAAAGCTTTAGTACTTAATTTTTCAATGTTGAATTTTTTCAGGTTATCAAATAACACCTTAATAAAATCTATTATAGGATTATATTGAATTTAACTAGCTCGTATTTAAAAAGATTTATTGATTACTAAGGAGAGCATTCATTATTTAACAAAGTAATGCATAAAAAAAGAAAAGAATATATGCAAAAAAATAAGGATACATGAAAGCCAAACTTAGACTCCATATCTTATCTACAATAAAACTTCATGAGAATAATCCTTGTTCAAAACCCTATATAATTAATGAAGTTAGAAACCATTAGAGGTGCTCATGGGCCGAGCCGCGGCCCAATTTTTTTTTTTACTTCTCTACCTAGGTCTGGCCCTTGGCGGGCCCGGATGAACAGTAAATCCTATATAAAAAATAAAAAATTTATTTTTTATTATTTTTTTATATTTTATAATTAAATTTTAAAAAATATTATTATTTTATTATGTGAACAGTAATCTGGGTCGGGCTGGCATGGATTACAAATATTCCTGCCCAAGCCCGGCCCATGAGCAGGTCTAGAAACCATGCATGACCAAAAAGAAATCCTTCATTACCACCAATTCGCTGCTTTTTTTTTTCTTCAAAATCTCATTGAATCATTTTTTGTCATAAGAAAAGGTTCAAATTATTTATATGAAATATTAAGATGGGTCATTGTGAGCGGTGTGGGTGTTACCTTTAGCACTATCGTTAGTGTGAGTTTAGTTTCAATTATGGGTGTCGTCAATTAATTAATTTATATATTGAAATCAAGATCAATTTTCAAGCCCTCAAATCTCATCTTCACCAAAGAACTTGATTTACAGATTTGGCTATAAGTATATGAGGAATTAAAGTTATAGCCCTACCTGAGATAAACTCAGCCTCTATTTATCCATATATCGATTTCTATTATATTATATCATTATCTTTGATCTTAATGCAAACATACAATTTTATGAACATTTGAATGTCTTATGTTGTTGTCATGCATGCATCTAAAAACTATATAAGTGGGTTAGGAGCCTTAGTGGTCTATTGATCATTAATATATTATGATGCAAAAATACATTTTATAATATTTATAGCAATAAATAGCATAGTTAAATGAAACATAAGATAAAGTATGAAAATAAATAACGTAAATTAAAGAGCTAAGAATAATAAATCTAATATTTACAACCCTACATACCAAGTATCTTAGATATCTACATGATTGTGCATATAAAGATTCATAATCTACATGACATGTTATTATGTAATGCATGATGAGCCTAATTATAGCATAATTTTATATAGCATACCAAATTATTAAAAGTAAAATAGCTTCAGGGTGTATTTATGACAAAATGTACCTAGATCTAAATGACATATTTTGTATGATATACAATGGATGGAATGTTATACATGGTGAGTAAAATGACTAAAACGTCCCTATTCTAGATAACATTATTTGTGTAGCATAATAATATCATAATAAGTTCATAATAGTAAAAATAAACTTACCATTAAGCATAAATGACATGGATACCTAATGTCTATATGTCATACATTTTGTGGTAGGCCCCACGTCTTAAGCTATGCTTGAATAATTAAATTTACCTTGATAGTTTATGAAGATGATTGGATAGAGTTTTGCTTTGAATGAGACTCTTTGGATCACAATCGATCGTTGCGCAGAGCTTCAACTGAATCAAAACTCTTTGGAAGAATTTCAGTTTGACTGGGACTTCTCGGACAAAGTTTTGATAGAACTGGGACTCTTCAAGTCAGAGTTGTAGTTGGACTAAGACTTTTCAAATAGAGTTTCGACTGGATCAGGACTCTTTGAAAGAGTTTTGAATGGACTAGGACTCCTCATACATAGTTTCTTCTACACTAGGACTCTTCAAAATTCCTTGGGAATTTGGACTTCTTTAGGCCTTTGGACTTCGTGGACTTGTTCGAGCTTGGGCTCTTTCGGGCTTGGATTCCTTTAGAATTGGGCTTTTTCGGGTTTGGCTTAAGAATTTTCTCAATATTATAAGAAGAATAATAATAATAGAGAGAGAAGTGAGCAAAGAAATTTTATCAAAGGTTTTCATAATCTTCAGGGATGATTTGAAAATGAAATGGAAAGGGGTATTTATAGCTTGAGTGAAATGAAATGGACGGTTGAGATTGAAAGCGTTGAGTGTTTTAGATTTATTGAAAAATCTAATATTTATCAAGAAGTAAATATGATAATTATAAAAAATTAAAATAAATAATCGGATAATTCGATAAAAATAAGAAAACACGCTTTTAAGGCCAAATGTGTCGATCGTCACTTAAAACTTTAATCCAAAAGACCCTTAATCAATCCAGGCTTGAAAATGTCAAATGTTGTCTGTTTTGGATTGAACGAGCCTTCAAAGTGTCGACCGAAACATGCCCACTTGACCAATACTTTGAAGTGTAGATCAACATTCTAGTTTATAGGTTCAACTTCAAATGGTCTTAACTTTCTCGTCTGATGTCAAAATTGAGTTATTTTCTCTTGTTGGAAAGCTTAAAGAGTATACTTTAAATGGAAATTATTCACTAAAAAATTCAAAGTATTGTTTAAAATATGATAAAATACTCAATGCATGTTAGATTTTAAGACGTATTGTCAGGCATTTCAAAAAATGATTCGTATTTTAGTCATATCTTGTTGAATGCTTATTATTTTTGAGCATATAATATGTCATAATAAAGGGATGTGAATGTTATTTGCAACCATATAAGGCTTGTCCAATAATTCATTGTATTGAAAATTTTATGGAGCTCAAAATCTGATAGCATTATACGATTGAAATAAAATTTCACTAAATGCTTTCCAAACTCATTTTAGTGCATTGCTATCATATCAGTTCCAAATTGCCCAAAGTTTCAAAGGTAAAGAATGATCATAAGAATCTTAAATAATTTATTAGCCTTCAAAACCTAAGTGATTAGGGTCCAAAATTTGGTGCTCACAGTCATATTGTCTTTGTATATTTATCATGAAAATCCTACTTATCTGACAAATGACACTTTTATTTGGAAAGTTTATTTTTGTTTTCTTTCTCAAGAACAAAAAAAAAAAAACAATCTTTTTCTTTAAATTTCAATCCCAAAATGTCAATCAAGAAATTGTAGAAAAAAAAGGAATGACTTGTTAATTCATCTATATTAAAATTAGAATCCATGCTTAACAAGGGAGCTGCCATGCTTTATTTGAGCTAGGTGGATTGCTTACTTTGTTTTTGGATAGAATGGTTATTTACTGATGCTAATTGTTATAATCAAAGCTAATGAGAGAAAAAAAAAGTGTAGATCTTCCATATCCAGCTACGAACAACCACAAGACAACTTAATGGTCTTTGTTGAAACTGTAAGAACCAAATTTTCATACTTAATTCGATCTCCAAAAGTTTAATTTTGACTGAACCAGAGTTAAATTTTAGTTAAAGATCAAATGAAGTTAAATTTTAGTTAAAGATCAAATGAAGAGTTAATCTTCACAAAATGGTATCACTCTACCAAATAGGAAGCCAATCAATACTTAAGAGTGTTGAACGAACCAAGACAATTAGGGATAAGCATGAACTTGGAAATATTTTTTATTTTTCCAACCAAAACAAATCGATCAAAATTCAATCGACACTTGATAATGCCGATCGATTGGGTCTAAGGATTGGGATAAGGTCAAACTTATGTGATCAAAAGAATCTTGGAAAATTTGAAATTTGGGACTTAGTCAATCGACTTTTTGGTGTATCGATCAACTTATGTCTTACCTTAAATTGAAAATTGAGAATAGGAAATAGTGTTGAATCTCACTCCTTAGTGCCAATTGATACTTTCAGGCAAGATTTCATGTTTATCCATTTTTTTCTTAATTATTTGGATTTTTTCTTAAAATTTTAAAATCACCATATTTTTATTTGTACTAGACTTTTAAAAAAAAATGGAACATTGAAGGCTTTCAATTTCGATCGCCATTAATTTCACTCCAATGATAAGTACCCATTCTATTTCACTTTCAAACCATCCCAAAACATTTAAGTAAATCCTAGAAAAGTTCATATCATAACGTGTAAATCAAAAGATTTAACCGCTAGACACAAGCGATGGAGTCACCACCAATCTTTTTTGTTAGGTGTGATTGACCATCCAAATAAATCTATTCTTTTTAATGTAATCCTAAGCATGACTAAGGACTCTAAAAGGAATAGGCTCTGGTCTACATTTTAAAACTAGGTTTGGGAATACGATTACGTATGGGGAAGGATTAGCACCCCACAACGTCCATCCAAAGAATGGCACTTGATTAGTCTTATGTTGCCCTAAAACGATCTTAAAAAAATGGTATTTTTTATTAAATTTTATTATTATTAGATATCAGAAATTTTCTTAAGTTTCTTTCCATCGATTTAGAAAAAAATTTAGAAATTTTTCACCTCAAAAGTATTAGTGAGAAACCAAATTTTCCCCTAAATAGGCTTTGATGCACTCAAAAGAGCGTATCTTATTTAATCCTTGCACTAAAAATATCAATTGTAAGTATAGTAGTTAGCAAGGGTCGAGTCCATAAGGATTGGATTTTTAATTTATAAGTTATTAGTTAATATCTTAAGTTTAAAGAAAATAAAAATGGGTTTTGAAGTAGTTTTTAAAAGTAAATAAAACAAGAATAGTAAAAAGCAAGCAATAAGTAAATAAGTAAGAAATCAAATATGAGAAAAATATAGTTAAGATTTTATTCTCCACCACTAGACATCATTGAGAATCAATAATCAGATCTATCAACATCAATTAACTATCAAAATTATCAACCGTAGATAACAACAAGCTCTGCTACCCCAATCTTTCCTTAGTTTGTCGTTAAATAGAACAAGCTCTCTATTTAATCTCTAAATATCAAACAACCTAGAATAAGCCCTCTAAATTCAATTTGATAGCAGCTTTATAATGAGAAAGATAGGTTGATCTAAACAACAAACACATAAGCTCGGATTGTTCAACTTAGGTTATGTTTCACTTTGCAATTAGCGAAAACTTTAACATAATCATTAATCACAAATTGCCACTTAAGAATAGGAAATCAAGACAATTACGGATCAAGACTCCTAAACTAGCATTAGACAATTATCAAGATATATCTAGTTGATCACCCTAAATAAATCAAGACAAAGATCATGAACAATTCTTATAGAAGAACATAAGCAACTTTAATAGAAAATTAATGATAGATAAAATCTGAAAATCAATTACACAACATGTCTAGGGCTTTGAAATCACCCTTACCAAAGAGAAGTTTAGCCTTGCATAGGCATAATTAACATAAACATAAAAAGAAAATAAAAGAATGAAGAAGAAGAAGAAGAATAATGATGATCCTTGAGTCTCCTCAAAAGATGTCTAGTTTATAACTCAAAAGATGGTATTTATAGAGTTTTAAAACCCTAAGAACAAGTCCTTGCCGCACAAGTAAGTTAGGAGGCAGAAAATTGCCTCTTTTGGCAGGTTTTTCGAGTTTTTTGCCAATCTTAGGCGTCGCGGCGCCGGGCTCTCTGCCAGCCATTTCGCTGCTGCATCTTCACGCACTTATTCGGCTGACTTTGATGACCATTTCTTGTCCGATTTGGGCGTATGAACCACCGTTGGAAAGGTATTCAAGTCAGCTTCAAAAGTCAAGAGGAATTTTCTTTAAATAAAGACTTTAACATCATGTTTTCCTTGCAACAAGCTCCGGAGGTCAAATCTATCTTCTTGCTTGGCAACAAGAAATTGATCTTTTTGACTCCCAAGTCTTCTTTCATCTTGTGATTATGATTTTGTAAGCTCTTTAACATCATAATTGACATCTTTTCACTTCATTCTCTTAAATATACTTAGAATTCAAGAAGATAACATAAGTAATCAAAATAAAGATCGAAAACATAACTAAAACTAAGAATGGAAAGGGAATAAAATGTGTATTTTATCAGGTTCCATCGTCAAACTTGTTAAAGTTTATTTAAATGTTGAATATATTGAAAATTTCTTAAGTTTCTTTCCACTGATTGGAAAAGAAGTCCTAAAAATTTCTTCACAGAAGTATTCAAGAAAAAAAATTTTCTCCTTAAAAAGACCCCATTATCGGATTGAATTATTATTTAAATTGTTAAAATATTGGAAAATTTCTTAGATCATTTCCACTAATTTGGAAAGAATTCTTGCAACTTACTTCACCTCAAGAGTATTTAAGAGAAACTAATTTTCCTCCTAAAGAGGCTTCATCGTAAGAATTATTAAATTTTAGGAAAAGGTTCAATCAATTTTTATTTGAAAATAAATATCAATCTTTCATATTGAAATATTTTTCTAAACTTTCCATCAAGCTGGTAAAATTTAGAAAACTGCCTAATTACAATTATTTTAAAATTTCATTATTGGAAATATTTTAATTTATTCTCAGTTTTAATTTTAAATAAAATGTTCAAGTCAATTATTTTTTTATTTTTATTTTTAAATTTTCTAAATATTTAATCTTGTTATTATGAAAAATTTTATAACCCATAATTTTAAACTCTAATTATCCTAAAAATATTTTAAAATTAAATAATTGAAAAACAAATATACAAATTAATTAGTAAAATAAATATATAGCTAAATAATTTAGACAAAATAAATTAATTATCAAATAAAAAATAATGAAGCAACAACAATCAAATAAATTAAATTAAATAAATAATAAATAAATAAATTCATTTAAATTAAATCAAACAAATAAAACAAACGATAAATAAAAAGGATTTCCTCGTAGGGCAAGTGGCGAGTTCCGAGTCGATGTGCGGGTCGACACGCTACAAACCTAGAATCCGGCATCAAAAAATTCAATCGGTCGTTGAGAACTTCAAATCTTTCGTCAAAAACTTCAAACCCTTTGTCGGAAACTTCAAATTTTTCTAAATTCCGGTGACCAACAACCAAAAAAATATTATTTTTTATTTCTTTCACCTTTTTTTTTTCTTTCTTGATCTTAGGTTAGATTTCCCAGAAACTAAAAAGCTATAGATCTAAAACAAGAAATTTTAAAAACCCTGACTTGTCAAACCTTTTTTCGTCATTTAGGCACCAAAAAATTCTAGAAAATACTCTTTTTTTCCTTTACCTTTATCAGCCTAAAGAATCCAAAAAACCCAAGAAAAAATAAATTCAAAAATCTTTAAAAAATATATCCAGAAATCTGAAACTCCTCTCCCAAATTTTTTTAATGCATTATGCCTTTGATTGTTGTTTGTGTATTCTATGCCTTTTGTTCCCCTCCGTTTGTTGTTGATTGTGGCTATTTAAATAGGACAAAAGACCAGAGCCTCTGTTTTGGATTTTACTTTCTACCTTTATCTGTTTTTCAAATTTTGTGTTATCTAATCTTATTTGATGTTATCTGAATTCCTGAGTTGTTTTGGTTTTATCTGATTTATGTTTCATGATTCTTTCAATTTGTTTTCTTTTTTCCTTCTCACTTTGGATTTTTTATCGATTATTCTATTTTATCCAGAGTTTTTATTTTTTTAATCTGTTTTTTTCATGATTTTTCAAAATGATATAAAACAAAGAGATAAGAAACAAAGGAAAGATAAGACATAAAAGAGATAAAATAAAAAGGATAATGATAAAGTAAATGAAAAAAATAAAAAATAAGTAAATAAAGGTAAGCAAAATGTGGGATTCCCTTTATTGAACCAAAAATCCCAATTACTTTACTTGGGTTTAAAGTTTCAAAGCCCAAAAGTACTCTGGGTCCGAAATAAAATTCAAAGCAATAATTGGTCAGGATCCAAAAGTAAAATATGGCCCAATAAATCAAGGTTCAAAACTTTTTTAATGCTCAATAGCAAAAAAGGCTCAAAATGATTAGGGTTCGATAATAATTTAGAGGCCCGAATAATTTGAGTGTCTATAGTTCTCTACTATGTTTTCTTCATATTCTTGCAAGGATATTGAGAAATTCTTAATCCTAAGCCTCTAGAAGTACTAGTCTTGGTCTAAAGAGCCCAAGCCTAAGGAGCCTGAAAGAGTTTGTCCTCAGTCAAGTCCGAGTCATCAAATCCTAAGCCCAGACATGTTCGAATTCATGGTATCTTTATTTGAAGAATCCATGTCTAATCGAAACTTTGATATGAAGAGTCATAAGTCCAACTAAAACTTTGATTCGAAAAGTATCAATTCAAGCAAAACTCTGCCTGACGATCAAGCTAATCCACAAAATCCTAGTCAAAGAGGAATTATACCCAATTCAATCATCATAAACAATCAAGGTAATTATCCAAATCTTTAAGCATGTCTTAAAGTGTGAGACACATCTACAAACAGTTTGCCATGTAGACTTTAGGTATGCATGAAACATGCTTAGATTAAGTTTACAATTCGTCATAATCCTACTAGTATGACAAAAAAATATTAAGGTTAAAGGCATTCTTTTTAAAATTTTGCATAACATGTAGAATTAGATTATTATTAGGACTATTGTGTATTGCATTATCCTATGCTATATAGATTAGCGAACTTTATGCCATTAATCTTATGGAATCTTAATAACATCATGTAGTTTTGTGTATATTAAGTTTTAATGTTAATTTGAACTTTAAGCATGAAGGCTTTACATTACTTGTGTTATTTTATATATTTGCTATGGATGTTATGATATATAAACTATTTTACACATCTTGCACAATGGTTGATAGACATTCAAGATTGCCAGTCTCATTGTATCTCTTTATATGCATGCGTGACAACATATGACATACAAATGCTAATAATTTCATGTTTGCATTAAGTAAAAAAAAGCATTATAATTTTAAACATCTTAACCAAATTTATGAGTAAAAGAGTAGAGGTTGGATTTATCACAAGAAGGATTAGGAGCTTTGATTCTTCTTATTTCTTGTACTCAAATTTCTGAACCAAGTTCTTTAGTGAAGAAAAGACTTACAGCCTTGAAATTTGATCTCAATTTTGATATATAAATGTATTGAATAGTGACTCCATTAACCAAATCTTGCAAGAGCGAAGGGTGACACTTATGCTACTCACAATGGTGACTCCATTGGTGACATATTTAACATAAAATTCTACTCTTAAAATTTGTTTAAACTACAACACCTTGCTATCAATCAAAATATTCATACCATTTAGACCTAGGGATTGGAATCCCAATAAGGTCCACCCAAAGCCAATACATTTTTCTCAATACTCTTTTCTTTGTTATGGCAAGCAAAGCTAAATTAAAGAACTCTAAATGAGGGATATGTAGGTTGGAAATGAGTACACTTTCAGGGATGATCCAGACATGATAAGTAGCAACTTATTGCCACCAGGAGTTAGAAACAGATGTGGTTTGTACTAAATGGGGGAAATTCCTTGAGAAATTGGTCCATAAAGGTTTTGTTCATCTTCTTGACTACTTTGACATGTTCAGGATCAATGAACTTTATGATATCAAGGAATCCAAGTTTAGAGGCAAAGAAAGAAAGACAAGTATGTCATGAATTAAGCCGAATTGTTTGCCACAAACGTGAGGACAGTGGACTTTTATAGTGCATAAACTACCAACATAGTTTAATTTGATCCCTTTAACTAAGTCTCTACTACAAAGGAAAGAACTCTAAATGTAAAAAAAATATGTTTGTGTTAGCGTATGCCTTATGAACAATCAAATTTGTTATGAGATATATGTCATATTAAGCATTACTTTTATTAATTAAGGCATTCTTTAGCTACAAGTTTGTTTATGCTTGACATTACTTACTTATTAGATAAAGTCCATGGAATAATATAGGCTTTGCAAAAGGAATTACAAGAAAGTTGTAATTGTGAGATCCTTTTTGAATAACAATATTATTCCTAAATTGATCCTAGTCGATGCTTTATTAAGAATTGGACATTGATAACTCTATGTAATAGAGTTATTTATTCACATTTTGTGTATTAAAGTTAGCTAAGTCCTTGAAATTTAAATTCAGAATTATTAATTTCTATTTGTTTTTAGGTTAGTTTTCATTTATTTCTTTTATAATTAAATTAGGTAATAACTTAGTGTTTGTGTTTTATAGGTGCAAAGCAAGAAGGACAGATTTGACCTCTGGAGCTTGTTCCTAGGAAAACATGATTTTGAAATTTCCTTCTTGACTTTTGAAGCTGATTCTTAGAGCTTTCCAACGATATATTACTTGCCCAAAATGAATAAGATTTGGACATTCAAATCTGCTGAGAAAGTGTGAGAAAAATACAAGAGGCAGTAGTCCACCCGAGACGTTGGCACCACGACGCCAACACTTCTGCCAAACACAATATTGCCACCCGAGAGGCCAACACCATGGTGTCGGAAGCTAAGGCCGCGACGGCAATCGATACCCATTTTTCTTATGCGAGAAGTTTCTGATTCCAAAGTTCTAAAACTCTATAAATATGATCTTTTAAGGCTCAAATAAGCACCAAGCAAGACCTTTAAACCAAGTTTTTTTAAAAGAGAGCAGCCACCAAAAATTTGCAAGAGGCAAGAGAGGACTGAAGACTCGAAAAATCTTAGTTTCATCTTTTCCCTTAATCATCTTTATCTTTCTTGTAATATTGATGATGGTGAAACTCTTTTGTTTTGTGTTTTCATTAGTTAGCATGAACTAAATTAGTTTTTCTAGGATTGCAATGAAACTCAACATGTAGTTTGGATTATTTTACTCTCTTTCTTGATTTTAATGATATTTGAGTTGTTTAATCAATCTTGTGCTTAATGATTCTAATTGCTTGATCACCAATTAGATTGATTTGGTAAACCTAGATACAACTTAGAAAAGGGAGTTTAGTGTGAGTTTCTCTTTAATTCAATCTTCATAGGAATATAGAGAATTGGTTGAGAGAGATATTTTTATAAGACTATTGGAAGATACTTATAAATAAATTAGAACTCTAGGTTAACAACTCAATGTCATTAATCAAGTTAAGAGAGTAGGAGAGGTTCGGACGAAGTGTTGAAGGTAATTGTAATCATAGGCTTTTCTTAATTGATTAATCTAATTTTTAATTTGTCTTCTTTGGTTGTTATTTTCTTTCATTTAATTTTTTAGTTTACAAAACTTTAACCGAGTGTTTGAATAAGATTAAGTTAGTAGTTAAAAAATTTGGTACAATTCCTCGTGGGAACGATACTCTACTCATCACTTTATTACTTGTTAACGATACGTGCACTTGCGTGGTTAAATCCGACAATAAGTTTTTGCAGCCGTTGTCGGGGAACTGTTTTATTATTTTTGTTAATATTATTACCAACCAATCTTAGTCTTAATTCAAACTTTCTTTTTCTTTATTTTCAGGTTTTATTGATCGTTGTATGCAAAGGGGTGCACTATGTGGGTTCATAAACTGGATGCAATTAATACTTTAATTGCACAGGTGGCTGCATTGTCCAAGAAGTTTGACACTCTGGGTGTACATGCAGTCCAAAGCTTGTTTGTAATTTGTGAATTATGTAGGGAAAGACACACTAGTAATTGATACCCAACCAATGCTGAATTAGTGTAATATGTTGAAAACTACAATATACAACAAAACAATCCTTATTCCAACAACTACAATTTAGGTTGGAGAAATCACCCAATTTTTTCTTGGAACAACACTCAAGGGCCCTCCTCTTCACTCAAGCAAGCATATCCTCATGTATTTCCACCAGAAGCTCAAGCACCTACCCCAAAAAAGAAGCCATCATTAGAAGAGATGTTCATGCAATACATGGCAAAGAAAGATGCTATCATTCAGAGTAGAGCGACATCACTTTGGAATCTTGAAACACCAATGGGCCAGCTTACTAATGCCATCAACAATCGTCCTACGTGAACTCTTCCAAGTGACACTGAAACTAATCATAGGAGAGATGGAATAGATCATTGCAAAGAAATCACACTTAGGAGTGGAAAAGAGATAGAAGAGGATAGCAAGAAACCCAAAATTGCCAATCAAACTGATTGAAGAAGAAGTTTTGGGTGAGAAAGAAGTTGAAAAAGCTCAAGAAGAGAAGATTCCGTTATACCGACCACCACCATTTTCTCAATGCTTAAAAAAGCAAAAGCTAGTCAATATGGTAAATAGTGCTACAAACGAGAAGTTCATAGAGAGTTATCCCGCTGATCCACTTGAGGCAACTTTGATTTCTACTTCTGAGAGGGATGAATTCCGTTTTCATTCCCATGAGAGTGCTAAGCTTTAAAAAGAAAAGACAAAGAGATGGCATGACAAGAAGACCATCAAGTGTTAGATATAGGATGATAAGCATAAGGAAGTTAAGCCGATGGCTATAAATCAAGCGTTTCTTGGGAGGCAACCCAAGTTCTCAATTTTTTTCTTTAATTTTGCATTGTAATCTTTAGTTAGGATATTCTCATTATTTTTTTCTTTTGTCTCCATTTCTTTTGCAGCCATCCACCCAACTTTAACAAGCATGATAAGGTCGAGAAAGAGGAAGACTAGACATATCTCGTGTTTCATTCATTGACAGGGGAATTTTCTCGTTCTTACTCTTTTTATTTCTACACATTGTGGACAATGTTTGTTTTAAGTTTTGGGGGTTTTTAGCTCATCGGTTTCTTTTGTTTTGTGTCATTTCTTTTATTTTTGTTTGTTTTGAGTGTTTTCTTTTAAATTTATTGTGATTTTAAGGGTTTAGTATGCTTAAGAGTCTAGTTAGTTTTTGTTTGAGATGTTTTGCACTTATTATGATGAGGTCCTAGTCTAATGGTGAGAATTTGGTTATTTATTTATCTTAATTCTTGGGAAAATATGGGCATGATTTGAGTTTGTGTTAAATTCTTTTGTTAGCTTCATTGTTAGGATGTGCTTTTCAATAATTGAGCACTTGATCTCTTGCTTAGAATTAGATTGCTTAGTTGAAGACTGTTTATGTTGATGTGAATTGCAATCTTGTCTAGAAGCCTAGAGTTTGTTTGATTCTCTCTCAAGGCGAAATCGTAGACAACACTATGTTGAGGAAGTGATTTAGTCCATCTTTGGGTCGTTTGAGCCTTTTTAGTCTACCTATATATATTAACATCCTTACTCTACTTCTTTGTGCCTAATAGATATATCTCTTTTCTTTGGTTGCCACATCTTGTAGCTTAGCCTAATAAGAAAAACCATGACTACCCTCACTACATAGGCATGTGAATGATAATGTTACAGGAAGTAATTATGAGCCATGTCTAATTTGGGTGGAATGGTGATTATCAATGAATGTAAATGCAAAAAGGAAGAAGGAAATAATTAAAAAATGAAAAAAAAAAGAATAGAGTGATGAGGAAAAAAGAAGTTGCATTCAAAAAGGGAGTATGTGACTTGAGGTAAAGATTATGGCTCTTCGAAAATCCTTGTTCTTATTTTGTTTTGCTCGAGGACTAGCAAAAGCTAAGTATGGGGGTATTTGATAAGTTCATAAATTACACATTTTACCCCCTTTCTATTCTTAGTTTTTTTTTTTTTTTTTTATGTTTTCTATCTTTATTTTGGTTACTTATGTTATGTTTTTAAATTTTAGGTTTATTTAAGAGAATGAAGCAAACACATGTCAATTAGGATATTAAAGAGTTTACAAATTCACAATCCCAAGATGGAAGAAGATGTTGGAGTAAAAAAGATCAAATTCTTGGTGCAAAGCAAGAAGAATATATTTGATCTCCGGATCTTGTTTCGAGAAAATGTAATTTTAAATTCCTCACTAAAAGAAACTTCCTTCTTGACTTTTGAAGTTGACTTTTAGAGCTTTCCAACGATATATTACTGGCCCAAAACGCATAAGAATTGGTCATCCAAATCGGTTGAGAAAGTATGAGAAAAAGTAGCAACACAAACTAGTACACAGCAAGTCTGTAGAATATAACAAATTCAAAAGAGAGTTGAAAGACAATCTGAAATTTATTAACTAACAATCATGTCTAGGGCTTTGAGATCACCCTTAACCACAAGAAGAATTAAGTACAACTTAATGTGTTCAATAACAAATTCATAAGAAAATTAAACAAGAATGAAAGAAGAAGAAAATAAGAAAGAAAGAAGAAACTCTTTTATGGTGGCTACTTACAATCTTCTTCTCTTCCTCTTAGTCTCTTTTTTTTTTCTCCTATTAATTCCCTCTTCTTATTCTTCTTATTTTATTGTCTGAAAGTCCTCCAAATCTCTCTAATTTCAGCCTCAAAAGATCCTATTTATAGAGCTCCAAAACCCTGATAGTTGTTTCTTCTCGCGCAAGTAACAATCAGGCTATAGATTTTTTTGACAGGTCTTCTGGCGTCATGGTGCCAGTTTCCAGCATCGTGGTGCTGACCTTTCTGGTTGAATGGTCAAAATTGGCAGTGTTTCTGGCGCCGTGGCCCCAGATTCTATGTCATGAATTGCTATCTTGTTTATTTAGGTGCACAACTAGATGAATATTATAGTGATTTGATTTCTGGTTTAGTGTTTTGATCCGTAATTGTCAAGATTCCTAAACATAAGTAGCAAATTGTTATCAAAGATTACTGGATATTTTCATTCGATACAATGTAGAGTATGGCTCAAGTTAAATAAATCGAGCTTGCATGTTTATTGCCTGATATAATATATCTTTCTAGATTGAATGATTTCATTGAATTAAATTTAAAGAGCTTATTCTAGGTTGTTCATTGGAAAGAAAATGAGTAAAAGCGCTTGTTCTTTTTCTCAACAATAAAGTAAGGAAAGATTCAAGACAATCGAGCTTGTGATTGTCTTAGGGTAATTATTTTCAAAAGAGAGAGTGAAAGATAATTCTGATTATTGCCTATATTTCATGTTTAGAGGTGGCGAATGATTCCTTAACCATGCTTATCATCATTATTGTTATTTGTTATATTTAAATTTCTGTTTCTTTAAATATTACTTTTACTTTTAAGTTTTCATATTTTCTTTACATATCAAAACAATTCACCCCCCCAACAAAGTTTAGTTTAGGTGTTGTGAGTTTTGAATCAATAACATATAAATTAAGAACAATCTCTGTGGATTCGACCCTTGCTTACTACTATACACAATAACAACCATAATTTAGTGCAAGGATTTAAGAGATACATTATTTAGTGTATCACTCAACTACTATTCCGAGAAATTTAACACTTAAATCTCTTAATGAGCTAGGACCTCTTTCATCCTAGTCATGAACCTGGTCGTCATAGCAAGCCATGATGAAACTAATTGAGTAGGTAACTTATCTTACCAATTGCATCTCTATGCAACTCCTAGATTAGTTAAGGGACAACACATTGCCTAAATGCATCATATGCATTTTGCCTAACCATTGCCTCTAATGTCATGTGGTCAAGTTTCTCGCATCCGGATAACATAACATATAGTTGAGTAAGACCCACCTTCATAACTCAAACAAGTAAAAGGTTTACCTGTGATCATCACACTAAGCCTTCAATTAAAAGAGCTCCAGTTATCTTGTTATGATGATGGAAGGCAACTTAATCATGCAAAGCATGAACTCAATATAATTTAATAAGGGATTTAATCAATAATTAGGTCTCATTGCTTTGATAGGTTGATTGTCATGCATAGCATTTATTCAATTATATATCACATATATAAACTCAAAAATAAATCTATCACATGGAATCTACTAGGATGATTATGGACTTTACTACTTAGTTTCCTTGAGCCATTAGGAAACTAGTTGGTCAAATTCCTAGGGATACCATACAAAGTCTTCATAATTCTTGATGGTTATCTCCTTGGTCCTTCATTCTTGGCGCCATATCTCCTTATATTTTGGAATTACATAAATTCTAATCTTATCCTAAACCTAAATCTATAAAGCCTATATTAAAATTACATAGTTTTGATAGAAACCTCGAGTTACATTCAAGGGGAGTTAGGTGAGAAAAGAATTTACAACCCGAAAATGAAAAGAGAAGGCAGGGTTCGCAGACCCTATTTACAAAATACCAAAAGGGAAAATTCAATCATCCACAACCTAGTCATACTATGGTCTAGTCAATAATCATCCACATGCTAATATAATCATATTACATGCATGCTATCTGTAGACACCTAATTTTGTCCGGGCCCTTAAACAAGGTAAGTTCTTCCTTCAACTTCTTGGAATGCAAAGAATCTCCCCTCATTCCACAGATGGGTCTCCAGGACTTTCATTCGGAGGTCAACATGAAAAAGTCAACTAAAAAAAAAGTCAACCCAAAAAAGTCAACCACTGCAAAAGTCAACTTTTAGGGAAAATCAAGATTCAAATGCGAATTGAACAATGGTGAAGGAATTTTGATAATCGTAGATCTACAATTGAAGATAGAGAGAAAAATTGAAGGTGGAAAGATAAATTGCAAAATTCAATGTCGGAAAAAGCATGAAGTTTCCAAATTTGGGGAAAAGTACGTAAACGATCAAATTGAATGAAATTGAAATCTCAAATTGAAGGATAATCAATAAAAAAATATATCTCAAGGTCCAATTTCACAATAAGGAATCAATCTGAAGAAGTGGACAAAATTGAAAATTGCCATTTTGGGAAAAATTGGAAATTTTGCAAATTTGGGAAAAAGTGTATGAATGATCAAATTTGACAAAATTGAAGGTTCATAATAGAATAAGATCAATAAATAAGAATATCTGAAGGTCTAATTTGAAGTGAAATTGAATGAAGAATCAATTTGAATAGAAAAAGGAAAATAAAGATTTAGTGAATAAATGGAAAAATCATAAATTTGGGGAAAACCACGGTGATGGTCCAATTTGATAAGTTGAAGTCCCTAGTTGATAAATAATAAATAAAAAAAGATATCTCAAGTTCCAATTTGAAATGGATCTAAAGGAACAGCCGATTGGAAGAGAAACGGAAAAATCGAGAAAATTCTCAATTTTGAGGAAAAAGGGAAAAACTAAATCGAAGAGGAATTCGGATGTAAAAATTGGGAAACATTGGTCTAACTCCAATTCAATATATGACAAAGGTGATGGAAAAAGAAAATTCGGAAAATTGGCTCGTTTCGAGTAAAATTGAGGTTTCAGGGGCTAAAGGACAATTTTGGAAAATCTGAGAAAAATAGAATCAGAGCTCGAAAAATTGAGAAACTTTCCAGAATTAAGTTTTAGGATGGAAAGAAGGAAATGCGAAGGAAAAAACCCAAAAATGGGACCGAAATGCAAATAGGCTAAATTCGGGGGACTAATCCATAATTTTAGAGAAAAATTAGAAAAAAAGAAAATGAGCTCGAAAAATTATGAAAACTTCCAGAACTGAGTTTTATATTGGATAGGATGGATTGGAGAATAAAAAACCAAAAACAGGGCTGAAATGAAAATAAGCAAAGTTCGGGGGGACTGATCTGCAATTTAAGAGAAAAATCTAGTAAAAATGGAAAACGAGCTCGAAAAATTATAAGAACCTCCAGAACTGAGTTTTATATTGGATAGGACAGATTGGAAAAGGAAAATCCAAAATTGGGGTCAATTTACAAATAAATCAAGTTTAGGGGTCAAAATGCAATTTTACTGAAAAATCGAAAAAAGACCAATTTGCAAATAAAAAAGACGAATGGCTTGGAATATTCCAGGACATTTTCAGCCAGCATAAAGAGAGGGAGGGAAGAGTTTGATCAAACTTGATCCAATGGCCAAGATGAAGTAGAAAGATGACATTTTTAAGAGAGGATAAGATTCTCCACTACTTGCCTATGTGGCATTTTTGGCCAATAGGAGACATTTTAATTGCAAAGCCATGTGAAGGCCTTGTGAAGGCTATGTGATGATGCCAAGTGGAATAAAAAATGCCAACTAGGAAGATATTTTGTTAGTAAGCTACATGATCATGACAAATGGCTTAAGATATTTTGTAGAGATAGGAGACAAGAATAATTGAGGTGGCATTCTTGGCCAATAAGAGGTGAGTAGACCCTTAATTTAAGGAAATGACCATGAGGAGAGGGGACAAGAAATAGCCATGTGGAAAGGATGTTGGGAGAGCATGCAAAGCATGACTAAGGCAAAAAAAAAAAAAGAGGCACATGCACACCAAGAGGAGGTGGCCGGCAAAGGGTATTACTAAAGGGTCTTTTCATTTTTTTGAGGGATACACTATATTTTTGAGCAAGGGCAGTAGCTAAAAACTCTTGAGGAGAAAAGAAAGAGAGGAGAGAAAAAATGAGGAAAAAAGGGAAAGTTGGAGAGAATTTTTGGAAGCTTTGCTAGGTAACTTTCTTCTATTCTCACGTTCTTGATTTCCTTTCCATTTTTTATACCTTTGCTTCCTTCTTTTCTATGATATTTTCATATTTTTTTTTTCATTCAAGACAAATGGTTCTTAAAATGGTTTCAAAAAAAGGATTTACTTTTTCTCTTCCATTTCTACCCAAAAAAAAAAAAAAACTACAAAGTTGACAATATTTTCCTTTGTTTTCTTCTTTGGCCTAATCCATAGAGGCTTCATTGTGCTTGTCTTTTGCTTGATTTTCTTGCTTGCATGTTGAATCCATGGAGCCTCTGAATTTTGATTTCCCTGATGAAGACTTAATGTGTGTCTCACAAGAAGATGGGACTTCCTCTGAGAAGAAAACCTGGAAAATGTATTTTGACGCGCATCTAATGCCATGGGCACGAGATCGGTACAGTGCTCATATCCCCTGAAAAAGATTATTATCCTTTCACTGCCAGATTGGATTTTGATTGTACAAACAATACCGCTAAGTATGAGGCGTGTACTATGGGCCTTCGTGTCGCCATAGAAAGAAAGATCAAGACACTAGAGGTTTTCGGAGATTCAGCTCTGGTGATATACCAATTACGGGGATAATGGAAAACTCTGGATGCAAAGCTAATATGTTATTGAGAGCTTATATTGAGCTTGATTAAAGAGTTCAAAGAAGTGGGTTTCAATTACTTGCCCTGAGAAAAAAATTGAATGGCAGATGCTTTTGCCACTTTGTCGTCAATGTTTAAAGTGAATGCAGGGGCTGAAGTTGTTCAAATCAAGATGAGCATATACGAGTTTCCTACTCACTGCTTGAGTATTGAAGAAGAAGTGGATGGTCGCCCTTAATATTATGACATATTTCAATAAATCAAGAGTCAACAGTACCCTAAACAAGCAACGAAAAACGATAAGAGAACCCTGAGGATAATGGCGATGGGTTTTGTCTTAGATGGTGAAATCTTTTACAAGAAAGGGATGGACCAGGTTCTGTTGAGGTGTATCATTTCTGCTGAAGCTCAAAGAATCCTCGAAGAGGTCCACGAAGGGATATGCGACACTCACGCCAATGGCCATGTGTTGGTTAAACAGGTTATTAGGGCAGGATACTATTGACTAACGATGGAAGGGGATTGTATTAATTATTCTCGAAAGTGCCATAAATGTCTGATATATGCAGATAAGATTTATGTTCCTCCATCACCGCTGCATGTCATGACGGCTCCCTAGCCGTTTTCAATGTGGGGAATAGATATGATCGGGCCCATTACCCCAAAAGCTTCGAACAAACACCGTTTCATCCTAGTGGCTATAGATTACTTCACAAAATGGGTAGAAGCCGCTTCTTATGCCAATGTAACGAAGTCAGTGGTGTGCAGATTCATCAAGAAAGAGATTGTGTGCTGATATGGACTCTCAGGAAGAATAATTTCGGACAATAATCTCAACCTGAATAATATGATGATGTGGGAAATATGCACTCAATTCAAGATCAAGCATCATAATTCGGCACCTTATCATCCGAAAATGAATGGGACAGTAGAAGCAGCCAATAGTATACAATGTTTAATCCATAAATATCTGTTCTTATGTGTGTAATCCTATAGGTTTCCAATATGTTGGCAATGAACATAAGTTAATCTCATTAACATGTTTTTCATAGATCAAGAGCGGGATCTAGCAACCCATCATGACCACCCAAATATTGTGAAGTCAGCGTGACCTTTTAGAACCTTTCAGCAACCAGCCTGTCAGTGTAATATGGTCCTTTCACCATTTATCCCGGATAACGCATGAGCATGGTGCAGTGTCTACACATGTTCAATCCATATTAGTTCTTCGCAACTTATGATTAATCTTATGAATTTAGAGAAACAGCTTTCTCCTAAATCCATCTTGCTTTGGCCAAAGACTTAATCAAGTTAATCGTAGTCAAGAACAAACGAGATATGTGTCCAATATCACAGGGAGTGGTGAATCTTCTCTGGATCACTCATTCATCTTCATATGGTTCATGTCATACCCAATAACACCCTACTCTAATCATCCTCGTGTTTGGGACCCGTTCGTGATGGAATCTAAGTATGACACTCTTCATACAAGATGACCTGGTATCACAAGTTTGAGGACTAATTTACACGACTGATACTAAGAGAACATTATCATAGACACTGGAGTGATATTACCAAATGAAGTTCTCTTGGCGGGCCATTTGTAGTGAACTTGTTCAATAGACAAGCACCTATATGTTATCCCAAGTATCCTATACTTCAACCTGTATGAGATCGGTTGCTTACTTCATAAGTAAGAAGGCTTAACATATACTAGTCTTTGAGCATTGCCAATGCCCCGTCTTGGCAATACGATGACCAAGAACAGTTTGAGGAACAAGGCTTTGATGCATAAGGATCTCATAATTATAACTCTTTATAATTCCTTTGCAAGGCCATTATGTTCCATGGGCTTCGTCCGATTAGTACTTAATAACTCCTTATTATCGTACTAACATGAAGGAAAACCTTGTATCACTATCTTCATAGTGAAGGGTATGCTTTATTGACTATGTATCCCATGCTCAATCTGATTGGCTCTTGGGCATACGCCAATAATCTCCCACTTGCACTAAGCCAATCCCTAACGCATCCAATGCCGAACTCTTTCGATTAGCGATTGATTCTCTACAAGGACATAGCTTAAGTGCATCGAGAATATGCTTTGTCATATACATGATAATCTCATTATCAAGGTTAATTCAGATCACAACGAGACCTAGATTCCATTCAATTGGCTCAGTTGTTTCTATAACAACTATTGGAATCTACTTATTAGCAAATAGCTAATGATCCAAACATAACTCCTTTTGCAAGCCAAAACAAAAGAGTTAATCTTAAAAACCTTTAATATAAATGTGCAATCCTTTCAAGTTTGGAACGTTTCCAACTAATTGCATTTTTCAAAAATGGCAATTTATCATAACCTTTTTATCATTCAAAGAGTTATTAATAGCTCCCACTAAATCCTACATATGTAGATGTTAAGGGATTAATTCAATAACAATTCGAATTCCATATCACTAAGCTAAATAGTATTCATAATACTTTGCAAGTTGTATAATATATAAGACTATGTTCTAGAACAATTCTATAACTGATTTATTTGAAAGGAAATTAAATAAGCATGACATCCAATGCCAGCAAAGCAATATGTTTCGAAAACATAAATTAATATCCTCAATAGTGGCCATAATGCCAATAAAACATCAAATGTTTCTAAAAATCCATAAGATCGGCAAGCTCTGATGTAGCATCAAACTCGGTTGCCATCTTCATGGTCCAGCTTCACTGCTCCTTTCCTTTGGTCCCTATAATATGTCATACATATTTAGTACCAAATGATAGGTATCATATACCAAGAGGAGTGAATCAAATTATACCTGAAGTTGAAACTCCTTTCAGCTTCTTTCCCTTGTTAGACTTAAGGTACTCCTTGCAATTGCGCCTCCAATGACCAGTTTTTCCACAATGAAAGCAAGCTTTGTTAGCATTATCCTTATCCTTTGCTTCCTTCAGAACACCATCATCAGGCTTCAAACTCTTTGAAGCAGGAGATATATCCCATCTAGTCTTTCTTTTTTTCTTACCTTTCGATTTAGAGGAAGAGAATAAGTGGATAGATGACTTGTCCTTAACAATGGATTGCTCAGCCTGTGTGAGCATATTCAGCAACCCAGAAAGGGTAGCCTCCAAGTGGTTCATGTTGAAGTTCAACATAAACTGCGAATAGCTATCAGGTAGTGAGTAAGGATTAGATCAATGCTTAGATCATGATCTATAACCCATCCAATCTGCTCCAAACGGATAATATACCCTATCATCTTAAGCACATGAGGCCTCACTGGGCTTCCCTCTAACATATTTGTTTGGAATAATTCATTTGAGATGTCAAATCTCTCAGTGTGATTCTCCTTAGCGAACAATTCTCTAAGGTTGAGGATGATATCCTGAGCATTCATGGCCTCATGCTGCTTTTTTAGATCGGGTGACATACTAGCCAACATCACACATGTTGCTTGTACGAGATCATCTCTATGAACTCTATAGGCCACTCTCTCATCCTTAGTTGCTTCAGCAGCAAACTCATCTAGAATGGGCTCATCAAGAACATAAGCTTTTTTTCCTGTGTCAAGACAATCTTGACATTGCGAAACCAGTCAACGAAGTTTGGCCCAGTTAATTTATTAGCATCAAGTATGCTTCTCAATGATAATGCATTTGCCATTTTAGCATTTATACCCTATATGAATCAAAACATTTAATAGTCAATAAATAGCAAGTAGTAATCATTTATGTCAGGCTTTAATACTTAAATGATTATTCTCATTATTTTAACAAAATAATAGCCCTCAACTACTATCTCGAGAAATTTAACTCTTAAACTTCTTAATGAGCTAGGACCCCTTTCATTCCAGCATAACCTTGAGTGACTCAATAAGCTATGTTGAAACTAATTGAGTAGGTAACTTAATTTACCAATTACATCTCTATGCAACTCCTAGATCCAGTTAGGTGACAACTCTTTGCCTAAATACATCATATGCATTTCGCCTAACTTTGCCTCTAAATGTCATGCGATCAAGTTTTAAAACATTTGGATAACACAACACCTAGTTGAGTAAAACCCACCTTCAATAACTCAAACATGTTCGTACATAAGTTTGTCCTTGAGTGACTCAACAAGCCTCCGAATGGAAGAACTCTGGTTATCTTGTTATGATGATGGAAGGCAACTTATCATGCGTAACATGGACTCAATATAATTTAATGAGGGATTTCATTTAACTCTTATAAAGGTCTCATTGATTTCATAATTGATTGACATGTATAGCATTCATTTAATTACATACATAACATATATATATATATAATTCAAAATAAATCTATCACATGCAATCTACTAGGATGATTATGGACTTAATTCTAATCTAGTTTCCTTGAGCGATTAGGAAACTAGTTGGTCAAATACCTAGGGGATACCATACATAGTTTTCGAAAGCTTTGTTGGTGATCTCCTTGGTTACTTCTTCTTGGCGCCATATCTCCTTACAAACTTGGAATTTACATAACTTCAACTTCCTATCCTAAATCTAAATCTATAAAGAATATAACAAGTACATTGCTTTATCAGAAACCTCAAGTTACATTCGAGGGGAGTTAGATGAGAAGAGAATTTACAACTCCAGAATGAAAAAGAGAAGGCAGGGTGCGCAAACCCTATTTATAAAATACCAATAAGAAAATTCAACCACACATTCCCTAGTCATACTAAGGTCTAGTCCATAACCATCCTTCAAGCATATATAATCAAATTATAAGCATGAATTAAAAAATGCATAGTCAATATCACCTGGTGATCTTATGTACTGAACACAAAGAGACTTCCACTATTCCATAGATGGGCCTCCAAGTCGAAGATTCGAAGTCGAAATCAAAATTCGGGGGTCAACGCAAAAAGTCAATTGAAAAAAATCAACCCTAAAAAGTCAACCATTGAAAAAGTCAACTCTCAGTCGAAATCAAGATTCGAAGTTGAATTGAACAATGATGAAGGAATTTTGATAATCCGAGGTCTACAACGAAAGATATAGAGTTTGAAAGATGGGTTGCAGAAATTCAGTGTAGAGAAATACTTAACTTGGTAAATTTGAGGAAAAGTGCGTAAACGATCAAATTGGACGAAATTGAAGGTCCCAAATGGAATAAGGTCAGTAACTATAGATATTGGAAGGTCCAATTTTGACGCGGAGTTCAAATAAGAATTGGTTTGAAAAGAAAAAGGAAAATAAGGATTTAATCAATAAATAGGAAATTCACAAATTTGTGGGGAAAACTGTAGAGATGGACGGTTTCAGTGAAATTGAAGCCCGCAATTGATAAAGAATAAATAAACAAAAATATCCCAAGTCCCAGTTTGAAGTGGATCCCAAGAAAGAGCGGGTTAGAAGAAAAACAGAAAAACAAAAAAATTCCCGATGTTGAAAAGGGGAAAACTAAATCGGAGAGGAATTTGGTCGTAAAAATTGGGCATTTTCGGACCAACTCCAATTCAATATATAACAAAGACAGTGGAAAAAGAAAATCCGGAAATCGAACCCGTTTTGAGTAAAACCGAGGTTTCGGGGGTTAAAGTGTAATCTTGGAAAATCCGGGCAAAATAGAATCTGAGCTTGAAAAATTATGAAAACTTCCAGATCTGAGGTTTATATCAAATAGAAGGGATTGGAGAAGAAAAATCTAGAATCGGAGCTCAAATGAAAATAGGCAAAGTTCCGGTGCACTAATCCGAAATTCCAAAAAAAAAATTATGGGAAAAATAAAGAATGAGCTCGGAAAATTATGAAAACTTTCAGATTTGAGTTTTATATTTTATGGAAGAGATTGGAGAAAGAAAATTCGAAATCGAAGCTTGAATGAAAATGGCGAAGTTCGATTGCACTAACAAGAAATTCCAAAAGAAAATTTCGGGAAGAATAGAGAATGAGCTTGGAAAATTATGAAAATTCCAGATTTCAGTTTTATATTTTATGGAAGATATTGGAGAAAGAAAATCCGGAATTGGAGCTCAAATGAAAAAAGACAGTTCGGGTGCACTAACCCGAAATTCCAAAAGAAAATTTTGGGAAAAATAGAAAATGAGCTCGAAAAAATATGAAAACCACCAGATTTTAGTTTTATATTTTTTGGAAGATATTGAAGAAGAAAAATCCAGAATTGGAGCTCAAATGAAAAAGACAAAGTTTGGGAGGCACTAAACTGAAACTTTAGAGAAAAATTCAGGAAAAATAGAGGATAAGCTCGGAAAAATATGAAAACCTCCAGAATTGAGTTTTATACCGGAAGGGATGAGTTGGGAAAGAAAAATCTGAAATTGGGGTCCATTTGCAATTAAATTAAGTATGGAATCCAAAATGCAATTTTACCAAAGAAATCGAAAAGGACCATTTTGCAAATAAAAAAGATGAATGGCCTGGAAATTTCCAAGCCATTTTGGGCCAACAGCTGATCAAGGGGAGGGAGTGTGATCATCATGGATCAAATGGCCAAGGATGGATAGCAAGATGACATTTTTAGAAGGACAAGATTCTCCACTACTTTGCCTACATGGCATTTTAAGCCAATGGGAGGGCTCCAAATTGCAAAGCCATGTGAAGGCCATGTGAAGGCAAGGAGATGATGCTAAGTAGGATTAAAAATGCCATCTAGGATGATATTTTAATAGGAGGCCATACGATCTTGACAAGTGGCCCATATACTTTGTAGAGATAGGAGACAAGAATAATCTAGGTGGCATTGTTGGCTAATGAGAGGCTAGGAAACCCTATTTTTAATGGAAGCATCCTGCAAATAGGGGACAAGCTCCCTATTTTTAAGGAAAACACCATGCTAGGTGAACATTTTTTAGTCATGTGGCAAGGGATGTTGGAGGAGCATGAGAAGCATGACAATGGTAAAAAATAAAAAATAAAAGACACATTCTCTCATATTATTAGAGGCGGCTGCCAAGGCATTTAGAGAGGAGGATTCATTTTTTTTTCTTAAGGCATTTCACTCCTGAGAGAAAAGAAAGAAGAAAAAGAAAAGAGAGGAGAAAAATTTGGCAATCTTGATTTGGAATGCAATAGCTAGATAACTATCACCTCCCTTCTTCTTCTTTAATGTTTCTCTTTGATGTTATGATTCCTTTTCTTCCCTTTTTGTTCATATGATTTGTTAACTTTTTGATGAATAAAAAGGTTTTCAAAAATAAAATTTAAAGGTTTTCTATCTTTTATTCTTCATTCTTTATCAAATAACCAAGTTGACAAAATATTTACATGTTTTTTGGGCATTAGCTGAACCTACTTGAATATTTTTGTGCTTGTTCTTGCTTGATAATTTCTTGATTGTTGGTTGTGTTCATCTTCTCATTCATGATTGATCTATTGCCATATGATTGTGGGTTGTAAAACCATGCATAGACATTTCAACTAGAATTTTGGCCAAGATCAACCAATGCCTCTACTAGTTGAGAGATTGATAGTTTAGATTGGGTATTCTGACTTTGGGATTTTTTTCACTACTCATCCATGGTTAAAATAATATGGTTTTTTACCACATGAAGTAGTCATTTAGGGAGGCCATGATATTTTTTTTTTCATGATTTTTAGATTTTTTTTTATCATGGTTGAAAAAATGGATTTTGACAAAGCAGTTTTTAACTCACTGTCTTGATTTTTGGTAAAATTCGATCATGGTATCCTTGCTCCAAAACTTAAACTGATTTTTTCCCATGGATATCAACATGTTCTAGGTCTACCCTAATTTTTACAGATTTTTTTGAAATGTTTTAGAAGGGAAAAAAATAGATTTTCAAAACTGCCTGTAAGAGTCAAATTTGTTTTTAAGAACTAGTAAATTTCTATTTTTGTTAGGATACAAAGAGGGGCTGATTTGGGACATTGTTTACTATCTTAGGTTAATTTCCATGTCATTTCAATCTTGAAATTTGATTTTATAAAAGTCGGGTCAAGGGTGGTCAACCCGATTTTCAAAACTAGGAAAATAGAGCATTTTAAAGAGGGGGTTCGGCCATGAGGCCTTTTTCATCCTAATAATTCTGAATTTTTTAAATTAAAGCCCAAAGTCTTTTGATTTTGAAAATCTGATTTAAGTCTCTTCCAAAGGTATTCGGATACATTTTTAGGTATACGTATGTCCTTACTTCAAGGAAGAAACGCATCTTCATGCATTGCATATTTAAAATGTTTTTATTTAATTTGGCATAAAAACATATTTTTCGATTTCCTAAATATTTGGCGAGAATTAGTTCCTAATCTTTGCCGGGTTTGCTGGGGAGGTTAGGAAATTATCCAAAGCACGTGTTTATGGAATCAAAATGTATGGTTTTCATTTTTCATGGAACCATGTAAATATCATATGAACGAATTATTTTCCAAGCTTTGCCGGGTTTGCCAGGAAGCATGGTAATATTTTTCGACATATGCTATTTATATGATTTCTCACATGAATAATCCATTCATTTACATGCCATGTCATTCATATTGCTATGTCATTCATATGCCATGTCATTCATTCACATGCCATGTTATTCAAATTGCCATGTCATTCATATGCCATGTCATTCATTCACATGCTATGTCATTACGAATTTGCCATGTCATTCATTCACATGCCATATCATTCATTTACATGCCATGTCATTCATTCACATGCCATTTCATTCATTTACATGCCATGTCATTCAATCATATGCCATGTCATCAAGAATTTGCCATGTCATTCATTCTCATGCCATGTCATTATATTACCATGTCATTCATTCACATGTCATATCTTTTAGAATTTTCCATGTCATCCATATACCATGTTATTCATTCATGTGCCATATCATTTAGAGTATGCTAAGTCATTCATTCACTGGCCATGTCACTAATTTCCTTATGCCATGTTATTTAGATCTTTGCCATGTCAAGCATGTCATGTCATTATTTCTTTTACCATGCCATAATAAAATGTTTGCCATGCCATGATAAATATGTATGTTTATTTAATTTTTATCTTAGTAACATTTTTGCATATTCATGGTCATTTTCAATGATTTTTTTAAAAATACATAGAAAACAAATAATATTTTTTTTTATAAATCAAGATTATTCCTGAGTTAAAATAATTCATGACTTCTCTGTTGGGTCTGCCGTAGAGGATATCATCAATTATCATTAATGACAGAATATCTTTTTCAAAAAAGGTGATTCGGAGAATTTCAAAATCAAGAAAAAATTCCATGTTTTGCCGAGTTTGTCGAAAAATATGGGAAATATTATGCTAATAAATTTCGGATCATCTTCAAATAAAATATGAATTTTTAAGGGAATTATTTACAATCACAAATTTTAAAATTGACTTTTCACCGAGACTCGAGATAACACACGACTAATAAGGTACCGTTTTATACGGGCGTTGTGGGGGTGCTAATCCTTCCCCGCACGTAATCGACTCCCAAACCCGCACTTGTTTTCTTTGGTTCAAAACGCAGACTTCAAAATTGGTTTAAAAAAAATGTTTTAATTAATTTTAAAATATTTTTATAAAAAACTGGTTTTAATAGATGGCCGATCGCACCTAGCCAAAAAATATTGGTGGTGTCTCCATTTCTTTTTCGAGGTCGTTTTCATACCCTTGACCTTTTATTAATAGAGGAATTAAGTCGTCTTTTCCTCTATTTTCTCCCAATGTCACACTTCTTTAAAGAATGGCCGATTGTCCCCGCGACGGGGAAAAATTTATTCGCACACTTTTTCTGAGGTTGCGACAGCGTGGCGACTCCACTGGGGACACTTAGAGAGTTAGGCCTCAAGTTAGTCGCGTGTTATAAAGTCTCGATTTTGTCGGTTTTGGTTGGTGTTTACTTTTAATTCACTTTTTCTAGTAAGGAAAATTTTGAAAATAACCAAATGTTTTTAAATATGTTCATTCTCATGTGCATGCATATTTTTACTATTCTCTGTTTATTTAGCTTTATATGTCATTATTATTCTTTGTTTAACTAATATTTTGCATTGTTTAATTTTGTCTTCATTAAATTGCTCGGGTGTTAGAATAAGGGTATAGAATAGGTGGTGAAAGGTTTGTTTGTTCATCCTCACACACTATATGTGCATTTGCATAACATGAGCCCTCTACTCGGGTTCCCTCCTTTAGGTGGAAGTAAAGCAACTACGCTCTCGTGAGGTGTTAACCTCCGCATGAGCTAGCGAAACACTTTCGGAGTAGTAGACTACCTACGCTTTCGTGAGTGATAACCTCCGTATAGGCCTGGGAAATACACTCTAACAAAGTGAACCCACTTTTATCGGGGTGACTTACTAGCCTTCATCGGCGATAGTGAGGAGCAATTTGGAGCCTTTTTAGAACCTAATGCAACCTCATATAGTAAACCTAGGCGAAGCCATGCCAAATTTTCGTTAGAGGTATCGAAGCTAGGAACACTTGGAGGAACCTTTCTTACCTTTAGCTATTTATTTCAATATCACTTTGATTTGATTATTATACCCCTATACTGACTCATTTCCTTTTGTTTTGTCTTGCTTTTTTTTCATCGTATGCATCATGATCATTTAGGAGTGTTTGCTTTAAGCCGAATTCCAATAAGAGGGGTTTTCATTATGGTCATGGAACACCGAGATCTTGCGTTAGTCTCAGTTACTTCCAAGACATACCAAGAGGTCTGAACAGAGTCAGAGAAGAATCAAGTCAATAAGGGAGATTGTTTGGCTAGAGACTTTCTGTCTGTTCTTCCCGAGTCAATTCATTTAGATCCGGGTCAGAATGATTTGACAGAGTTAGAAGAAATTTGGGAACGATGGAGAGTGGAAAAGAAGAATGAGTTCACTAAGAAGTATGGCGACATAGCATTACTTCTCCCGATCCAGATAGATGAGCAATTGATTCGGGCAGTGAAATAGTTTTGGGATCCCTCCTACCGGTGCTTCACGTTCAATCAGGAAGATATGACATCCACCATCGAGGAGTACTCAACCTTACTCCGTATTGAGTCATCCAGCCCTGATAAGATATATTGCAAGCAGTAAAGCACAGGTAGTTTTCGTAAGAAGCTATCCGAGATATTGGGTATGGAGATTTCGATTGACTCCCCGAGTATTAAGAAGAAGGGTTCGAGTGTTTGTATCCCGTGGGTATTCTTGTGAGACTATATCATGCGCAACCCGGAGAGTGATCGTGTGGTGGATGTATTTGCCTTGGCGATCTATGGTTTGGTGATATTTCCAAAGATTTTGGGGCACATTGAGATGGCCATAGTGGATTTCTTTGTGTGCCTGGGCAAACAAATTGATCTTGCTCTTGCTATCCTTGTCGAGACATTTAGGTCACTCAATTTCTGTCGAAGAAAAAGCGAAGGACGTTTCGAGGGATGTGCACAGCTTCTGCATGTTTGGATCCAAAGTCATTTTTGGGGAAATGATAAGGAAAAACGTTGCCCTATATAAAAACTTTCATTCCCCTTAAGGAATTTTGCTAGAAAGAGTGGCCGAGAAAAGGAGATAAGAAACAATGGATCATGGCTCTTCGTCACTTAGCCTGAGAGGACGTCACTTGGAGAGCTCCATGGATGCCGATGGGATCCATTTTGTATAGCCGCGGAGACAGACTGTGGGTTCCTTTAATGGGAATTTGGGGAGCTATCAGCTATGAACCACTCATGGTACGAAGACATTATGGGTCTGAGCAGTTCATCCCGATAACTCATGAGCTCATTTTGGTAGATTTTGCATATAATGGGCCCGGATACATGAAGGAAACATGTGAGCTCATTAAAGCATGGAGAAAGTTGAACCGATCAGAATTGGGTAGATATACCGACAACGCTACTCCCGGATACTTGGTTTGGAGAGCCAAGAGAATCCGCGACATGGTGCTCCCTCCCGAGGATGTCTCTGTTTATCCGGTAATCCTTTAGCCAGAGGCAGCAGTACCAACAGAGATTGAGCTTTTCAGGCAAGAATTAGAAAAAGACAAGGGGAAATTGAAGCGAGAATATGATAAGCTTAAAGAGGATGTCGAGGATTTGAAGACCAGACTTGAGATCCAAAAGGTTAAGACAAGGAAAGTGGCTAGAGAGCGAGACATGGCACAATCCGATATAAAAGACTTGCATCAAGAGAACAAGAAGCTAAGAGCCAAGGGAAAGTTCACAGGAACTAGCAGCTCTCTGGGTTCCCATGAGAAAGAGATAGAAAAGTTTCAGAAAGAATTCGACTTCTGGAAGGGTAAGGCTAAGGAAAGCAAAGAAAGAGAGTCTAGATTTTCTCATGAGCGACAGAAGTGGGGAGATGCATGTTCATTGATCTCGGCCAAGTTAGAAAGATGCCTACAAGAGAATGAGCTGTTGAAAGCCAAATTGGGAAATGAGAGAGAAAGCACATCCATGCTATGGAAGGAGAATGAGACGCTCCATGCGACCAATCAGACCCTAGAGCATCAGTTGCAAGTCTAGAAAGCTGACATCGTTGCCATCATTCGAAGTACAGAGAGAGGAAGACTGAATGGAGCTAGGCAAATGACTTAGCTTTAGATGCCAGTACGAGGTGGAAGACTGAAACCTTGGGGAGGCAACAGTATATAGACCACCTGACTAGGCAGATTCGCAAGGCTGTGGTCAAGGCCAGAGAGATGTCGGAGAAAGTGAAGACTCTGAGGTGTGATGTCAACCCGACAGGTGAGCATGGACAGTGCTTGCTGAACTTCCTAAAGGAGGCTCAAGACCAGTACGAGCAGATTAGATATTTCTATGTAACTCGAGAGTGAGAGATGATTTGTAAAAAGTTTCTATGAATTAATGAAAAACCTTTGTGTTGGAATTTGATCTTAAGGCAAATACTATTATTTACATCATTTCATGTCATATAATTATAGAAGCATACATTCATTCATTCATCCATTTGTTTGATCAGTCATGCATTAATTAAATTATTCATTCATTCTTGCACACATTTAATAAGCAAAAAGGAATAATGTGCCATAAATTTCTAATATGTGGTATTTACACCAAGGTTTAAGAGTTGGACGTCCACCGAAACTCCCAAAGAGAAGCACTCCGCATCAGTATAATACTCTATCGCAAGTCAGGATCATGGAAAATGAACAGATTGCCCTGATATAGAGAATGGAAAAAGCATAGGATGGGTTAAGGGAACAATTGCCCAAATCTTAGGTTGAATTGAGAGATCAGATGATTAAGCTGATGGAATTGGTGTTCGTCGCAGTTAAAGGAAAGGGACACACGGAGAATTCAGCCCTAGGATTAGAAGCAGGAAATCAAGGGGGCAAAGAGGGTCAGCAAGAAGCCGTACTAACAAACGCCTAATCTTCGTAGAATACAAAAATTCACCACCGACAGCTGAAATGCCTTTCATGTATGTTCAAACCAATACAGGGGCACAGAAACAAATGCCAATTGGGGGGAGTCTTGGGGTAATTTTGACAAATCCTATCAAGGTCCCAGATCTAGATGATCTCGCCGAACAAGAAAAGAGGAAAACGACAAAGCTGAAAAGGGTTGAGAAGGCTGAATCACAAAAGAAGTATCAGCTATTGGAGGAAAGACTGAGGGCCGTGAAAGGGGCTGAGTTTTTTAGAAGCCTCGATGCTAAAGAAATGAGTTTAGTCTCCGGATTAGTGATCCCACCCAAGTTCAAAAAGCCAGATTTTGAGAAGTACAATAGGACCACCAATTCTTTTGCACATTTGACAATGTATTGCCGGAAGATAACCGGACATGATAGTGATGAGAAATTTCTTATCCACTGCTTCCAAGATAGCCTTATTGGGTCTGCAACTCGATGGTACAATCAGCTTACTCGAAGCAAGATCCGCTACTGGACGAACTTGGCTAGGGCCTTTCAGGAACACTACAAGCACGTATCTGACATGGTACCTGACAAAATATCCCTACAAAACATGGAGAAGAAAGCTACCCAAGTGCAGCCACCGTTGACTCATAAAGAAACTACGATTCTCTTTCTCAATACTCTGAAGGCACCGTACTATGAAAAGTTGGTGGGTATTGCCACTAAATTTTTTGCAGATATGGTCATAACTGGAGAGATGATTGAAACCGCTATCAAGAGCGAAAAGATGGAAAGTGGGGAACAAGTCGCCCACAAGAAAACAACTCCTGCCAAGAAAAAGGAAGGGGAGGCGCACGCAGTCAGTTTCAACAACGACCTTTTGCACCTCCAACACCCAATACACATTACCCAACTTACAATCCATACTATCCAGCTATAAACAGCATCGCTCAAAACCCATTTCCCTATACAGCCATACCACAACAACCATATCCAACTGGCATATCTCCTCAGATAGACGTTCCACCAAACACTACCCCTAACACTCAAAACATTCCCCAAAATGATCAAAGGCCTGTAAGGAATACCCAAAAGCCTCAATATGACCCTATCTCCACTACCTATAGTGAGTTATACTCGAAACTTCTACAGGGTCAACTAGTTGCACCTGTCTATCTACAACCTTTAAAACCTCCTTATTCCAAGTGGTATGATTCCAACGCTCATTGCGCGTACTATGTGGGGATCCAAGGACACTCAACCGAGAGCTGCACTGCTTTCAAGTGCAAGGTCCAGAGCTTTATTGATGCCGGAATTTTGAAATTTGGATAAAAAAATGGGCCTAATGTTGCGAGTAACCCATTGCCTAATCTTACAGAGGCCAAAGTTAATGCGATAATATCGGGAGAGTTTGAAAATGTGAAAAGGGATGTCAAGAAAGTAAAAATGCTAATGATCAGAGTCTGGGTAAAGATGGTCAAGGCGGGGTTGATTAAGCCAAAATCAGATGTGAGGAAAACAGCCAGCCAGTTAGAGTATTTTTGCCAATACCATGAGTATAAGGGACATGCCATTCAGGGCTGCGAAGAGTTTTTGGCAAAGGTTCAAAAGATGATGGATATGGGTAAGGCCCAATTCTTTGAAAAGATAGAAGAGCCCAAAATCAGTATGATAGACGTCTGATCATATACTATGATGAGCTAGAGGTAAAGGCTATTCAGTAGTCGAGGGATCTACTTTGAAGATGATCATAAAATTGCTATCACCTTTTCCTTACAAAGGGGATAAGACGATTCCATGGAACTATGAGTGCAGTATGGCAATGCCGGGATCTTCAAACCATCAGACAGCTGCCGTAGCTGTGGCTGGACTGGGTCATCTAACCCGAAATGGTAGATGCTATACCCCAGAGACAGTTGAACAGGGTCAAATGAGAAAAACAGAAGGACTTGACAAGGGAAAAAGGACAGTAGGACCAGGCCCTATGGATGTAGAACAACCTGGGGAGGTAGAGAAGGATTCATCCTCAACTAGTAAAGTGAAAGAGCCGGTGAATGAGAAAGAAGCCTGCGAGTTCTTAAAGTTCATCAAACACAGTGAGTATAGTGTAGTAGAATAATTGCACCGCCAACCGACAAGGATTTCAGTTCTTTCACTACTGTTAAACTCAGAGCCACACCGAAACGCTCTACCGAGAATTTTGAACCAGACTTATGTGACCAACAACATATCGGTGGAGAAGTTAGAACGATTGGTAGGGAACATTATAGCAGATGATTATATATTTTTCAGTTATGATGAGATACCGCCGAATAGAATAGGATCCACCAAGACTCTTCATATCACCACTACTTGTAAGGGGCACATTCTACCACGAGTACTCCTCGATAATGGATCCTCTCTGAATGTGATGCCATTGGCAACCTTGTCCAAACTGCCAATTGATATGACCTACATGCTGCCGAGTCATACCGTTGTCAGAGCCTTTGATGGAACTCGCCAGGAGGTGATGGGAAGCATCAAAATCCCACTTCAGATAGGCCCCTGTACCTATAAGGTTGAGTTCCAAGTGATGGACATCACCCCATCTTACAATTGTTTGTTGGCAAGGCTGTGGATTCACTCTGCCAGGGTTGTGCCATCATCTCTACATCAAAAATTGAAATTTTTGATGGAAGAGCGCCTGGTCAGTGTGTCAGAAGAAGAAGATATTGTAGCTTCTGTATCCATAGATACCCCTTACATAGAAGTGAATGAAGATGTCGTAGAGTGCTCATTCAGGTCGTTGGAATTTGTTAATGCTGTGTTCATCACTGAGGGATATAAAATTCCAGAGCGAGGCTATCCAAGAATACCATGTTAGGGGTGAAGACGACAGTTGGAAAAGGTTGTCGAGCCAGAAAAGGACTAGGAAAATACCTCCAATGAATGGCCAGAGTGATAGAAGCGACCGGAAAGAAAGACCGATTTGATCTTGGGTACTTCCCTAAAGCCTATGAGAAAAGAAAACAAGTTGAGAAGAATAGAAAGAGGAGGATGGAATGACTTTCAGGTGTGGATATGGAATGGGAGCCCATGACTTTCCTCCAATCCTTCACATTTTTCGCTCAGTAGGCTACCAGTTTGGTGATAAGAATTCCGAGGATGTGATGGTTATGTTGGAACAAGCTTTTGAGAAATTCTACGGGATTTAAGATAAGCAGCCACAGGGAATGATGGTCGGCATGGCAGAAACAAATGAGCTGAGAAAAGAAAGCACTAGTTGGATGGTGCGCCCGTGCCCTCCGGATTAAGAGTCGACCAATTGAAGTGTGACTGAACTTCCTATAGTTTTTAGGTCTACTCCAGTGTAATGCTCTAAATCAACCTTAATTGCCTCTGCCAAAGGGCAATTAAGAATCCTTTGTATAGGCTTATGTTTAAGACTTATCATTCAATAAATAACAATCACAATGCATTTTCTTCATATCAATGTGTCAACATTATTTCATTTTCATTCTTTCATTATTATTGCCTATATGCCTTCCTATATTGTTTCTTCTCCACCTATTTACAGGTGCCCAAATACGGAATATGAGGACCATCCTATCAATAATTCTGAAATTGATTTTGAAAAACCCATCTGTACGGGTGATTTTGACGCCGACGAAGATGTCGAGGATTGTGATTTGCCTCCAGATTTGTTGAGAATAATAGAACAAGAGGAGAAACAAGTATTGCCTCATAAAGAGCAATTAGAAGTGATAAATTTGGGGATGGGGAAGAAATAAAAGAAGTCAAGATTGGTATTGCTATTCCACCATCGATAAAGCAAGATTCGATAAGTCTACTCCGGGAGTACGTGGATGTGTTTGCATGGTCGTACCAAGACATGCCTGGGTTAGACCCTAATATCTTGGTTCACAAACTTCCGTTGAAACCAGATTGCAAGCCAATTCAGCAAAAATTAAGAAGAATGAGGCTCGAAATACTGTTAAAAGTGAAAGAAGAAGTGAAAACACAATTCGATGCCGGATTCTTGGAAGTGGCAAAATACCCGGGTGGGTAGCAAACATTGTCCCAGTTTATCGAGATCTGAACAGGGCAAGCCCTAAGGATAATTTCCCATTGCCTCACATTGATACTCTAGTCGATAATACTGCCAAGAATTTCGTGTTTTCCTTCATGAATGGGTTCTCAGGGTATAATCAGATTAAGATGGCATTTGAGGATATGGAGAAAACCACATTCGTGACGATGTGGGGAACCTTTCGATACAGGTGATACATTTTGGGTTGAAAAACGCTGGGGCAACATATCAAAGAGCCATGGTAACTTTGTTCCATGACATAATGCACAAAGGAATCGAAGTTTATGTCGATGATATGATTGCAAAGTCCTAAGAAGAGGACGAACACATTGCGAATCTTGAAAAGCTCTTTGAAAGATTGAGAAAATTTCAACTTAAACTCAACCTGGTGAAGTGTACTTTCGGAGTCACTTCAGGAAAGCTATTGGGCTTCATTGTTAGCCAGAAAGGGATTGAGATTGATCTGGATAAAGTAAAAGCTATTCAGAACTTGCCTCCACCTCGTACTCAGAAAAAAGTAAGAAGTTTTTTGGGTAGGCTGAAATATATCGCTCGGTTTATTTCTCAACTGACCGATAAGTCCGACCCGATCTTCAAGCTACTCCGAAAGCGTGATCCAAGGGAATGTGATGAAGGATGCCAGATAACCTTTGATAAGGTTAAGCATTATCTCTCAAACCCACCGAAACTAATGGCACTAGTCCCAGGGAAGCCGCTGATATTGTATTTGTCAGTATTTGAAAGATCCATGGGATGTGTGTTGGGGCAACATGATGAAATTGGAAAGAAAGAACAAGCCATTTACTATCTCAGCAAGAAGTTCACTGAGTATGAGTTGAAGTATTCGTTGGTAGAAAGGCTTTGTTGTGCCCTAGCGTGGACTGCCCGGAGGCTCAGGCAGTACATGTTGTATCATACGACGTGGCTGATTGCAAAGTTAGATCCCCTCAAATATGTATTCGAGGTGCCTTCATTGTTAGGAAGAATGGCGAGATAGCAAGTGTTTCTTTCCGAATATGATATTGTATATGTGAGCGAAAAGGCTATAAAAGGTAGTGCAGTAGCCGAATTCCTAGCAAGTCGAGTAGTAGAGGATTATGAGCCTCTGGATTTTGATTTCCCTGACGAAGACCTAATGTGTGTCTCGCAAGTGGAAGGGACTTCCTCCGAGAAGAAAACCTGTAAAATGTATTTTGATGGGGCATCTAATGCCATGGGGCACGAGATCGGTGCAGTGCTCATATCCCTGAAAAAGATTATTATCCTTTCACTGCCAGATTGGATTTTGATTGTACAAACAATACCGCTGAGTATGAAGCATGTACTATAGGTCTTCGTGCCACCATAGAAAGAAAGATCAGAACACTAGAGGTCTTTGGAGATTCTGTCCTAGTGATATACCAAATGCGGGGAGAATGGGAAACCCGAGGTATAAAGTTAATATGATATCGAGAGCTCATACTGAGCTTGATTGAGGAGTTCGAAGAGGTGGTTTTCAATTACTTGCCCCGAGAAGAGAATCGAATGGCAGATGCTTTAGCCATTTTATCATCAATGTTTAAAGTGAATGAAGGGGCCAAAGTTGTGCCAATCAAGATGAGCATATACGGGTCTCCTGCCCACTGCTTGAGTATCGAAAAAGAAGCGGATGGTCATCCTTGGTATTACGACATCTTGCAATACATCAAGAATCAACAGTACCTTGAGCAAGCAACGGAAAATGATAAGAAAACCCTGAGAAGAATGGCGATGGGTTTTGTCTTAGATGGTGAAATCCTCTACAAGAAGGGGAAAGATCAGGTTCTGTTAAGATGCATTTTTTCTGCTGAAGCTCAGAGAATCCTCGAAGAGGTCCACGAAGGGATATGCGGCACTCACGCCAATGGACATATGCTGTCTAAACAGATTATGAGGGCAAGATACTATTGGCTAACTATGGAAGGGGATTGCATTAATTATTCCCGAAAATGCCACAAATGCTAGATATATGCTGACAAGATTCATGTGTCGCCATCGTCGCTGCATGTCATGACGGCTCCATGGCTATTTTCAATGTGGGGAATGGATATGATAGGGCCCATTACCCCCAAAAGCTTTAAACGGACACTGTTTTATCCTGGTGGCCATAGACTACTTCACAAAGTGGGTAGAAGTAGCTTCTTATGCCAATGTAACAAAGTCAGTGGCGTGCAGATTCATCAAGAAAGAGATTGTGTGCCGATATGGACTTCCGAAAAGAATAATTTTGAAAAATGCTCTCAACCTGAATAATAAGATGATTAGGGAAATATGTACACAGTTCAAGATCAAGCATCATAATTTGACACCCTATCATCCGAAAATGAATGGCGCAGTAGAAGCAGCCAATAAGAACATCAAGAAGATTATTGAAAAGATGACTGATGTGTACAAAGATTGGCATGAAATCTTGCCTTTTGCTCTCTAAGCATATCATACCTCAGTTCGCACATCTACGGGTGCCACGCCGTTTTCTCTAGTATACGGGATAGAGGCAGTGCTGCCTATTGAGGTTGAAATCCATTCATTTCGTGTCTTGATGGAGGTGGGCCTAGAAGAGGCAGAATGGGTTAGAGCTCACAAATGATGATCCGAGCTCACAACAAAAAGGTTCGCCTAGGCAGTTTCGAGAGGGAGAGTTGGTACTACGGAAAGTTCTCCCTATCGTGAAAGATCCTCGCGAAAAATGGGCTCCGAATTGGGAAGGACCCTATGTGTTGAAAATAGCTTTTTCTGGAGGAGCATTAATCTTAACTCGGATAGTCGGTGATGACTTGAGAAATCCCGTGAATACCGACGAATTGAAGAAATACCATGCTTGAAGAAAAAAAGAAAAAAGAAAACTATGATACTGTGCATATGAGGATTCGAATGATTCCAAATGTAAAAATGGAATTCTATATATCTATTTCCCGTGAGGATTGCTTTTCAATGAGAATATTCATGCTTGATATGAGAAATGGCCATCTTTCATGTTCCTGTCACTAAGAAGAAATTATCGCTAGTCACCCTTTTGAACCTTAGGAATTCTTTCTTCCTTTGAACCTTGATCAAGGATCACCCTCTACATTGGAGGGCAAATACGAGGAAAAATCCCTTCAAAAAAATCATGGCGAAAAGAGCCATCGAAAGCAAAAAAAAAAGACACAAAAAAAATGTGTGAAATCAAAGAATGGCAAATGAAAGCCAAGAATAAAAAGAAACAGAGTCAAAAAGGGATAGGAAAGTCCAAAAAAAAAGAAGAATGTTTCAAAAACAAGAAATGATGAAATCCTCCTCATGAAATGATCATTGATCTAATCACCTGTAAACACATTTTAGGCCTACTTATCCCTTCTTTCTAAACTCGAACCTTGGCCTACATTACGTGCTTTTAAAGTCCATTTTGATCAAGCATGGGTATTTAACTTGAAGGATTTTTCTCAGATTTCATCCCATCTTTTGAATTGTCATTTTTACCTTGGAAGCATTTAGAATTCGTAGATGCTTGGTAGAACACATAAAAAAAAAGGAAAAAATAAAAAAGAATGTAAAAGGAGAGGTAAAGCTTGATCAAAGATTGAATCAATGCTTCGTGTAAAGGGGGAGAAAATATCATAAAATCAGAGAAAAGGAGTAAAGCTCAGTCTGAAGCAACAGCAAAAGCCGAGAAGTCACCCAAACTAATGGCAAGCTCAAAAGATATTTCAGGGGAATTAAAAAAGGAAAGCCCCAGGATATTCTGCGTCTGGGGCATCAATACCTTCTCATTTGCATTTTCCTTTTAATCCTTGATATTCATCTTTGTTATTTAAACCTTTTGCAATGAACTCTTGTTGGCCTTTTCATGGCATTTGGCTATTTCATACCATCTTTCATACATGTTGTGATGCATTTTGAATGTTATCAAATTGAATGATGATTAGTAAACATAAAAATCTTTAAATAAAAAGATTTATTTGTATTACTATGTAGTAGATTTAAATTTTAGAAGAGGTTTGGATACCACTAAAATTTGGAGACAACTCATGACAATCCATAATGCTGAAAAGCTCATCAAGTGGGGCAAACATTGGATGGATTAAACACACCAATCCATAACGCTGAGAAGCTCATCAAGTAGAGCAAACCATGAATAGGTTAGAGACACCGTCACATAGTTAGAAAACTTGTGGATCACGGTGAAACCATAGATTAAGCTCATCAAGTAGATTAAATCATGGATAGGTTGAAGACACTGCCACTGAGTCAGGAAATTGTTGAGTCTCAGCGAATCCAAAACGATGAAAAGCTCATCAAGTAGAGCAAACAGTGGAGTTGAGAAGATTCGTGAACCTCAAGGCAATCATGGATTAAAACTCATGGATTCAAAACTCATAAAAATCATGTAATTGCATTCATCCTTAGGGAACATGCATCTTACAAATATTTGCAAAGTCTGTCATCAGCATCACTGCATTTGACTAACGTTACAAGAACCATGGAAAGTTTTCTTTCTTAAGTCCAACACAGATGGCACAAAAGGAAGTAAGACATCTAGTTTTTTTCCTGGACAAGACAACCAGACTTCTCGAACAAGACATCCAAATTTTCCTAGACAAGACAACCAGATTTTTCGAACAAGACATCCAAATTTTTCTGGACAAGACAACCAGATTTCTCGGACAAGACATCCAAATTTTCCTGGACAAGACAACCAGATTTCTCGGACAAGACATCCAAATTTCCCTGGACAAGACAACCTGACTTTTCGAACAAGAAATCCAAGTTTTGCAAATCGAACTCGTTTCCTTAAGACGGGCCGAGCCTTGATTAGTCAGGGAACTCAATTTAAAGACAAATCTTATGTTTCAAACAAAGCTGCACCAAGATGAGGTAAGGCCCCGGGACTTCCACCGAGGTATTATCTTCTCTTGTGAATCGAACTAGTTTCCTTAAGATGGGCTTAGCCTTGATTAGTCAAGAAACTCAAGTTAAGGACAAATCTTATCGTTTTAGTCAAAGCTGCACCAAGATAAAGTAAGGCCCCGGGACATTTGTCGAGGTATTGTATTCTCTTGCAAATCGAACTCATTTCCTTAAGACGAGTTGAGCCTTGATTAGTTAGGGAACTCAAGTTAAGGACAAATCTTATCATTTTAGTCAAAGCTGCACCAAGATGAGGTAAGGCCCCAGGACTTCCGTCGAGCTATTGTCTTCTCTTGCAAATCGAACTCGTTTTCTTAAGACGAGTCGAGCCTTGATTAGTTAGGGAACTCAAGTTAAGGACAAATCTTATTGTTTCAAGCAAAGCTGCACCAAGATGAGGTAAGGCCCCGGGACTTCCGTCGAGGTATTGTCTTCTCTTGCAAATAGAACTCGTTTCCTTAAGACGGGTCGAGCCTTGATTAGTCAGGGAACTCAAGTTAAGGACAAATCTTATCATTTTAGTCAAAGATGCACCAAGATGAGGTAAGGCCCCGGGACTTCCATTGAGGTATTGTCTTCTCTTGCAAAGCGAACTCGTTTCCTTAAGATGGGTCGAGCCTTGATTAGTCAGGGAGTTCAAGTTAAGGATAAATCTTATTGTTTTAGTCAAAGCTGCACCAAGATAAGGTAAGGCCCCGGGACTTCCGTCGAGGTATTGTCTTCTCATGCAAATCGAACTCGTTTCCTTAAGATGGGTCGAGCCATGATTAGTCAGGGAATTCAAGTTAAGGACAAATCTTATTGTTTTAGTCAAAGCTGCGCCAAGATGAGGTAAGGCCTCGTGACTTCCGCCTAGGTATTGTCTTTCCTTGCAAATCGAACTCGTTTCCTTAAGATGAGTCGAGCCTTGATTAGTCAAAGAACTCAATTTAAGGACAAATTTCTTTTATATTACAGTTTACAAAAAAATGGAAAAAAATCAAAAACTGATGAATGAAAATTCCCCTTCTTATCCTACACATGTGATTTCACTAACCGGACAAAATCATTGTCTATTTTATCTTTGTCTGATTCCTGATTCTCAGCAATAGTCAAAGAGGGGCAGCTATAGACACCTAATTTGTCTGGGCCCCGTAATCGAAGCAAATTCTCCTTTCAACTTCCCGGAACGCAAAGAGACTTCCACCATTCTACAGATGGGCCTCCAAGACTTTATTTCGGGGGTCAATACAAAATGTCAACTAAAAAAAGTCAACCCCAAAAAAGTCATCCCCGAAAAGTCAACCATTGAAAAGGTCAACTCTTAGTCAAAATCAAAATTCAAATTTGAATTGAACAATGGTGAAGGAATTTTGATAATCCGAGGTCTACAACGAAAGATATAGAGTTTGGAAGACGGGTTGCAGAAAAATTTGAGGAAAAGTGCGTAAACGATTAAATTGGACGAAATTGGAGGTCCCAAATGGAATAAGATCAGTAACTACGAATATTGGAAGGTCCAATTTTGACACGGAGTTGAAAGAAGAATTGGTTTGAAAAGAAAAAGGAAAATAAGGATTTAATCAATAAATAGGAAATTCACAAATTTGGGGGAAAATTGCAGAGATGGCCCATTTCAGTGAAATTGAAGCCCCCATTTGATAAATGATAAATAAACAAAAATATCCCAAGTCCCAGTTTGAAGTGGATCCCAAGAAAGAGCCGGTTAGAAGAAAAAGAAAAAACGAGAAAATTCTCGATGTTGAAAAAGGGAAAACCAAATCTGAGAGGAATTCGATCGTAAAAATTGGGTGTTAAAGGGAAATCTTGGAAAATTCGGGAAAAATAGAATTCGAGCTCAAACAATTATGAAAACTTCCAGATCAGAGTTTTATATCAGATAGAAGGGATTGGAGAAGAAAAATCCAGAATCGGAGCTCAAATGAAAAAAGGCAAAGTTCGGGTGCACTAATCCAAAATTCCAAAAGAAAATTCCGGGAAAAATAGAGAATGAGCTCCAAATATTATGAAAACTTCCAGATCGAAGTTTTATATTTTATGGAAGAGATTGGAAAAATAAAATCCAGAATCGGCTCGAATTAAAAAAGGCAAAGTTCGGGCGCACTAACCCGAAATTTCAAAAGAAAATTTCGGGAAGAACAAAGAATGAGCTCGAAAAATTATGAAAACTTCCATATCTGAGTTTTATATTTTATGGAAGAGATTGGAGAAAGGAAATCCGGAATCGAAGCTCAAATGAAAAAAAGACAAAGTTCGGGTGCACTAACCCGAAATTCCAAAAGAAAATTTCAGAAAAAATAGGAAACGAGCCCGAAAAAATATGAAAACCTTTAGATATGAGTTTTATATTTTTTGGAAAGTATTGGAGAAGAAAATACGGAATTGGAGCTCAAACGAAAAAGACAAAGTTTGGGTGGCACTAACCCGAAACTTTAGAGAAAAATCTGAGAAAATAGAGAATGAGCTCAAAAAAAATATGAAAACCTCCAGAATTAAGGTTTATACCGGATGGGATGAGTTGGAAAATAAAAATCCAAAATTGGGGTCCATTTGCAATTAAATTAAGTTTGGGGGCCAATATGTAATTTTACCAAAAAAACCGAAAAAGGCTATTTTGCAAATAAAAAAAGATGAATGGCCTGGAAATTTCCAGGCCATTTTTAGACAGCAGCTGATCAAGGGGAGGGAGTGTGATCATCATTGATCAAATGGCCAAGGATGGATAACAAGATTTCATTTTTAAAAGGACAAGATTCTCCACTGCTTTGCCTACATGACATTTTAAGCCAATAAGAAGGCTCCAAATTGCAAAGCCATGTGAAGAGCATCTGAAGGCAAGGAGATAATGCCAAGGAAAATTAAAAATGCCACATAGGAAGATATTTTAATAGGAGGCCATATGATCTTGACAAGTGGCCTCGATATTTTGTAGAGATAGGAGACAAGAATAATCTAGGTGGCATTGTTGGCCAATGGGAGGCTAGGAAACCCTATTTTAAGGGAAGCATCATGCAAATAGGGGACAAGCTCCCTATTTTTAAGGAAAACACCATGCTAGGGGGAACATTTTTTAGCCATGTGGCAAGGGATGTTAGAGGAGCATGAGAAGGGTAAAAAAATAAAAGACACACTCTATCATATTATTAGAGGCAACCAGCCAAGGAATTCAGAGAGGAGGATTCATTTTTTTCTTAAGGCATTTCACTTTTGAGAGAAAATAAAGAAGAAAAAGAAAAAAAGAGGAGAAAAATTTGGCAATCTTGATTTGGAACGCAATAACTAGGTAGCTATCACCTCCCTTATTCTTCTTTAATGTTTCTCTTTTATGTTGTGATTCTTTTTCTTCTCTTTTTGTTCATATGATTTGTTAACTTTTTGATGAATAAAAAGGTTTTCAAAAATAAATTTTAAAGGTTTTCTATCCTTTATCCTTTATTCTTTATCAAATAACCAGGTTGAAAAAAATTTTAGATGTGTTTTGGGCATTAGCCAAACCTACTTGAATATTTTTGTGCTTGTTCTTGCTTGATCATTTTTTGCTTGTTGGTTGTGTTCATCTTCTCATTCATGATTGATCTATTGACATATGATTGTGGGTTGTAAAACCATGCATTTCATGACATTTCAACTAGGATTTTGGCCAAGATCAACCAATGATCTCAAACCAAAAATCCCTTTCCTCTACTAGTTGAGAGATTGATAGTTTAGATTGGGTATTCTGACTTTGGTATTTTTTTTCACTACTTATCCACGGTCAAAATAAAATGGTTTTTTTACCACATGAAGTAGTCATTTAGGGAGGCCATGATATTTTTTTCCATGATTTTTAGATTTTTCTTTTATAATGGTTGAAAAAATGGATTTTGACAAAGCAGTTTTTAACTCATTGTCTTGATTTTTGGTAAATTTAGGTCATGGTATCCTTGCTCCAAAAATTAAGCTGATTTTTTCACATGGAGGTCAACATGTTCTAGGTCTACCCTAATTTTTACAGATTGTTTTGAAATTTTTTAGAAGGGAAAAAAAATAGGTTTTCAAAACTGCTTGTGAGAATCAGATTTGTTTTTAAGAACTAGTAGTTTTCTGTTTTTGTTAGGATACAAAGAGGGGGCTGATTTGGGACATTGGTTACTATCTTAGGTTAATTTACCTATCATTTCAATCATAAATTTTGATTTTATAAAAATTGGGTCAAGGGTGGTCAACCCGGATTTCAAAACTAGGAAAATAGAGCCTTTTAAATAGGGGGTTCGGCCATGAGGCCTTTTTCATCCCAACAATTTCGAATTTTTTAAATCCAAGTCCAAAGTCTTTTTATTTTGAAAATTTGATTTAAGTCTTTTCTAAAGGTATTCGGATACCTTTTTAGGTATACGTATGTCCTTACTTCAAGGAAGAAATACATCTTCATGCATTGCATATTTAAGATGTTTTTATTTAATTTGGCATAAAAACGTATTTTTTGGTTTCCTAAACATTTGGCGAGAATTAGTTCCCAATCTTTGTCGGGTTTGCCGAGGAGGTTAGGAAATTATTCAACGCACGTGTTTATGGAATCGAAATGTACGATTTTCGTTTTACTCGAAACCATGTAAATATCATATGAAAGAATTATTTTCCAAGCTTTGTCGGGTTTGCCGGGAAGGACAATAATATTTTCCGACATATGCTATTTATATGATTCCTCACATGAATAATCCATTCATTTACTTGCCATGTCATTCATATTGCTATGTCATTCATATGCCATGTCATTCATTCACATGACGTGTCATTCATTCACATGACATGTCATTCATTCACATGACATGTCATTCATTCACATGCCATGTCATTCATATTGCCATGTCATTCATATGCCATGTCATTCATTCACATGCTATGTCATCATGAATTTTCCATGTCATTCATATGCTATGTCATTCATCCACATGCCATGTCATTCATATTGCCATGTCATTCATTCACATGCCATATCATTCATTTACATGCCATATCATTCATTTACATGCCATGTCATTCATATGCCATGTCATTCATTTACATGCCATGTCATTAATATTGCCATGTCATTTACATGCCATGTCATTCAATCATATGCCATGTCATCAAGAATTTGCCATGTCATTCATATGACATGTCATTCATTCGAATGTCATATCTTTTAGAATTTTCCATGTCATCCATATACCATGTTATTCGTTCATGTGCCATATCATTTAGAGTATGCTAAGTCATTCATTCACTGGCCATGTCACTCATTTCCTTATGCCATGTCATTTAGATTTTTGCCATGTCAAGCATGTCATGTCATTATTTCTCTTACCATGCCATAATAAAATGTTTGCCATGCCATGATAAATATGCATGTTTATTTAATTTTTATCTTAGTAACTTTTTTGCATATTCATGGTCATTTTCAGTCATTTTTTTTAAAAATACATGGAAAACAAATAATATATTTTTATATATAAATCAAGATTATTCTCGAGTTAAATTAATTCATGAGTTCTCTGCTGGGTCTGCCAGAGAGGATATCATCAATTATCATTAATGACGGAATATCTTTTTCAAAAAAGGTGATTCAGAGAATTCCAAAATCAAGGAAAAATTCCATGTTTTGTCGAGTTTGTCAGAAAATATGCTAAATTTTATGCTAATAAATTCCGGATTATCTTCAAATAAAATATGAATTTTTAAGGGAATTATTTACAAACACCAATTTTAAAATTGACTTTTCACCAAGACTCGAGATAACACACGACTAATAAGGTACCGTTTTATACGGGCGTTGTGGGGGTGCTAATCCTTCCCCGCACGTAATCGACTCCCGAACCCGCACTTGTTTTCTCTAGTTCAAAACGCAGACTTCAAAATTGGTTTTCAAAAAAATGTTTTAATTAATTTAAAAATGTTTTTATAAAAAAATCGGTTTTAATAGGTGGCCAAACACACTAAGCCAAAAAAGATTGGTGGCGACTGCATTTCTTTTTTGAGGTCGTTTTCATACCCTCGACCTTTTATTAATAGAGGAAATAAGTTGTTTTTCCCTCTATTTTCCCCCAATGTCACACTTCTTTAAAGAATGGCCGATTGTCCTCGCGACGGAGGCAGATTTATTCAAACAATTTTTTGAGGTTACAACAGTCACCAAATAAATTTGAGACAATTTACCAAATCATTCTACCAATTTTGGTTTCATATATTAAAACACTTTTAATAACATCTTAACAATTAAGAAAGAAATCAGACTTTACCTAACTTTTAGGTTGCTTGTCTTAATTAGGACAAAACATTCTAGCATGCTCAAACATCCTAAACATTTTAGGACATCTCATTGTCTTATACCGAGTTTTTAAGTTTGCTATTCATCCTAACTCTTTAGGAACTTAAAATCTCATTAGGTAACTCTTACCTAATCATACTACAATTCTCTCCTAACTTTTAGGATTCACACTCCCACTAGGAAACAGTTTCCTTGTTGAAGTAGGACTTTAACTCTTAGTGTCTTAGGCGTAGGCAATCTCTTAGGCCATCGAATGGCCGCTGCCAGCCCGTGATCAGACTATTGTATGCCATCTATAGTGGCTACTGGATGCCCGAAAAGAGTTTGCTGGCCGCCCCTTATAGCTGCACTCAATTCGGCAACAATTGCCTCCTTGGTGCCGCGGTTCGACCTACTAGCGTGCAGCAACATTTGCCGCTTTATCTAGTCAAGTTCCATGCTCAAACCAGCAACCTTAGATGAATCATATTCACTTTAGATGCTGTACAAAATTCCTAGCAAACATGTGGAACGTTTCCACACTCATGCTCAAATTTTATGGCATGCAAACACCTACAAAACAGTCCAAAAAAATTCAGCATTGTAGTAACAACGTTTTATGTCCAAAAACAACTTTACTTAAACGTTTTAAGATCAAATCAAATTTGTAACTTCAATGGCAGCATGTAATATAAAACTTCCAGATCTGAAGCATCTAGAAAAACAATTTTATATCATCCCCAAATCAGCTTACAAAACTTGACTTCAAAACTATGTTTTTTGACATCAAAACTTGTCGGGTTTACTAAGACATGTCATGGCTTTAATCCTTATTGATTAAAATAATTTTAATCTACCATTTAGACAATTTTAAACATGATTAAAGTGATTATATAGCTGCTGTCTAGATTTAACAAAATTAAAGAAAACAACTTTTCTTTTGAATCCTTAGGAACCAAAATCATGCCAAAATCAATACACAACACAATAACTTTTATATCACCAAGAATTGACATGCACAAACCTCATGTAAACAACAGAACCTGGCTCTGATACCACTGTTGGGTTTACTCTACCTCAGGCTCATGCTTAAACATAATAATCAAAGTGTAGCGGAAGTAAACAAAGAAGCACCCGGAGTACAACAAGATCTTAGGCTTGTGTTTAGCATAGATTTATAGCATTCAAAACAAATTAAATCACCCATATGATTTAGAAGTTACCTACTTAAAACATCATAACCTTAAGTTGTAGGTCCAAATCCCAAGTTGCTCTCAAGTCCAAGATCCAATTCGAACAAGATCACAAGAAGCACAATTGTCCTTCCTCTAGAGCTAGTCTACCCGAACAGCTGATGGATCATTCTCTAAGGTATGGTGATTCACTTGTGCTAGCAAGTTGATCCTAAGATCACAATCAAAAGATTTATCTCTTATGTTTTTCTCCCTAAATCAATCTCACTCAACAAAGAAGAGAAGCGGCAAGAAAAACACCAAGAGGAAGAGGAATTGCGGCAAGCACAACTTTTGCAGGGAGGTGGCGATATGCTATTTTTGCTAGGCTAGGGTTCTCTTCCTGAAACCAACTTTCTCTCAAGCAAAAATCAGAATATGTCAAGTAGAATTACAAGCTTAGTTTGCAACTACAACCTCTATATCTGATATATAAGTAGGCGTAAACCCTGACCCCTCTCTCCCTAAGCTTGGCCAGCCCCTGTAGCTTGTTGCACAAGATTTTCATTAATCCACTTGGACTTAAAATATTTAAATATAAGATGGATCACTAAGCCCATTATATTATCTAATAATGATAATGGTCCATCAATCTTAATGCCTTAAGTTGGGCCAGCCATCCTTAGTGGACAGTCCTAAATCAGAATAGTCACTTTTGATCCATTCTAATTTATCATGCTTATTTATTGGATAGATTAATTTCTAAATAAAAGTAATTTAATTCTCAATTAAATTTCTTTCTCCTCATGAACAATTCATGTCAGTAATCTATTAATATCATCTCATGACATTATTCCAATATAGCATAGCCATTCGAAATTCACCTTGTACATCACTATGTCAAAGTCGACTATACTAGATAAGACTTCTTGATTCCTCTTATCTTATTAAGACATTGTCCTTGGATTTCTCAAATCTCAATTATGTCTTAATCTCTCTCAATTTAACTTCTTCAATTAAGTCCTCAATATAGATCTTTTATTCCAATAAGTTTTACCTTAATAGAATACCATGTTTAATCCATACATATAAGTTCTTATGTGTGTGACCCTCTAGGTTCCCAATATGTTGGCAATGAACATAAGTTAATCTCATTAACTTTTTTTTTCATAGATCAAGAGTGGGATCTAGCAACCCATCATGACCATCCAAATATTGTGAAGTCAGCGTGACCTTTTAGAACCTTTCAGCAACCAGCATGTCAGTGTAATACGACCCTTTCACCATATATCCTGAATAGCTCGTGAGCATGGTGCAGTGTCTACTCAGGTTCAATCCATATTAGTTCTTCGCAACTTATGATTAACCTTATGAATTTAGAGAAACAGCTTTCTCCTAAATCCATCATGATTTTGCCAAAGACTTAATCAAGTTAATCGTAGTTAAGAACAAATGAGATATTTCTCCAATATCACAGGGAGTGGTGAATCCTCTCTGGATCACTCATTCATCTTCGTATGGTTCATGTCATACCCAATAACACCTTACTATAAGCATCCTCGTGTTTGCGACCCGTTCATGATGGAATCTAAGTATGACACTCTCCATACAAGATGACCTGGTATCACAAGTCTGAGGACTAATTTACACGACTTGTACTAAGAGAACATTATCATAGGCACTGGAGTGATATTACCAAATGAAGTTCTCTTGGCGGGCCATGTTCAGTGAACTTGTTTAACAAACAAGCTCCTATATGTTATCCCAAGTATCCTATACTTTAACCTGTATGAGATCGGTTGCTTACTTCAAAAGTAAGAAGGCTTAACATATACTTGTCTTTGAGCATTGCCAATGCCCCGTCTTGGCAATACGATAACCAGGAATAGTTTGAGGAACAAGGCTTTGATGCATAAGGATCTCATAATTATAACTCTTTATAATTCCTTTGCAAGGCCATTATGTTCCATGGGCTTCATTCGATTAGTACTTAATAACTCCTTATTATTGTACTAACATAAAGGAAAACCTTGTATCACTATCTTCATAGTGAAGGGTATGCTTTATTGACTGTGTATCCCATGCTCAATTTGATTGGCTCTAGGGTATACACCAACACCGAGCCCATAACAAAAAGGTTCGCCCCAAGCAATTTCGAGAGGGAGAGTTGGTATTGAGGAAAGTTCTTCCCATTGTGAAGGATTCTTGCGGAAAATGGGCTTCGAATTGGGAATGACCCTATGTTGTGAAAATGTTTTTTCTGGAGGAGCATTGATCTTAACTCGGATGGACGGTGATGATTTGAGAAATCCTGCGAACACCGATGAATTGAAGAAATATTATGCTTAGAAAGAAGCGAAGAAAAAAAAGAAAAATGAAAAAGTGTGATATCATGCATATGAGAATTTGAATGATTCCAAGTGCAAAAAGAAAATTTTGATTATCTATTTCCTATGAGGATTGCTTTTCAATGAGAATATTCGTGCTTGATATGAGAAATGGTCGTCTTTCATACTCCTTTTAGTAAAAAAAATTATCCCTAGTTACCCCTTTGAGCCTCAGGAATTCTTTCTTTCTTTGAACCCTAATTAAGGATCACCGTCCATATTGGGGGGGCAAATGAGAGGAAAGACCTTCTTCAAAAATCATGGTGAAAAAGCCATCAAAGAAAAAAGAAGAAAAAACAAAAAAAACAAAAAAACAAAACAACAAAACAAAACAAAACAAAACAAAATGTGTATGAAAAAGTGTGGCAAAATGAAAGCCAAGAATGATGACGAAACAAAAATCAAAGAAGAAAAAGTCCAAAAAGGATGAATGTTTCGAAAATGAATCCTCCTCATGAAATGATCCTTGATCTGATTACCCTCAAATACATTTTAGGCCTATTTATCCTTTCTTTCTAAACCCGAACCTTGGCCTACATTACGTGCTTTTAAAGTCCATTTTGATCAAGCATGGATATTTAACTTGAAAGGTTTTTCCTTAGATTTTATCGCATCTTTTGGTGGTGGTGGAACACGGGAAAAAAAATGTAAAATGAAAGGTTTAAGCTGAAAACCCGAAAAAGGAGACTTAAAACCGAATGGGGGACACTTGGGTTGAAAACCCACAAAGAGCGGCCCAAGTACTGGTCAAAGATTGCATCAATGCTCTGTGTAAATGGGGAGAAAGTATCAAAAAATCAGAGAAAATGGGTAAAGCTCAGTCTGAAGCAACAACGAAAGGTGAGAAGTCACCCAAGCAAATGGCTCGTTCAAAAGATATTTTAGATGAATTGAAGCAGGAAGGGTCCAAGATATTCCGCATCTAGGGCATCTATACCTTTTCCTCTACATTTCCCTTTTAAATTCTTGATATTCATCTTTGTTATCTAAACCTTATTGCAATGAATTCTTGTTAGCCCTTTCATGGCATTTGGCTGTTTCATACCATCTTGATATATGTTATGATGCATTTTGAATGTTATCAAATTGAATGATGATTAGTAAACATAAAAATCTTTAAATAAAAGGATTTCTTTTTATTACTATGAAGTACGTTTAAATTTTAGAAGAGGTTTGAAAACCGCTATAATTTGGAAAACTCATGACAATCTATAATGCTGGAAAGCTCATCAAATGGGGCAAACAGTGGATAAATTAAATCCATCAATCCATAATACTAAAGAACTCATCAAATGAGACAAACAATGGGAAGATTGAAGACACTGTCACGGAGTCAGAAAACTTGTGGATCTCAGTGAAACCATAGGTTAGAGCTCATCAAGTGAGACAAACAATGGGTAGATTGAAGACATCGTCACGGAGTCAGAAAACTTGTGGACCTCAATGAAACCATAGGTTAGAGCTCATCAAGTGGAGCAAACAATGGATAGACTGAGGACACCATCATGGAATCAAAAAATTTACGAATCTCAATGAACTCATAATGCTGAAAGCTCATCAAGTAGGGCAAACAGTGGAGTCAAAAAGTCTATGACCTCAATGAAATCATGGATTAGAACTCATTACACAATCATGTAATTGCATTCATCCCTAGGGAACATGCATTTTACAAACATTTGCAAAACCTGTCATCAACATCATTGCATTCGACTAACATTGCATGAACTGTGGAAAATATTTCCTTTTTTTTTTAAATCATACTTTTCTTTCAAATAAGTCGAGCCCAGAGATCACCGTCGAGGTACTTCCTTTTTTTAAAAAATCGAACTTGTTTTTAAATGAGTCGAGCCTCGAGACCACCGTTAAGGTATCTTTTTTTAAGCCCAATGTAGCTGGCATAAAAGTGATTTAAGCCCAGTGAAGTTGGCATCTTAGATTTTAAGCCCAATATAGCTGGCACCAAGAGGAAGTAAGCCTAGTAAAGTTGGCATCTTAGATTTGGTTAAGCCCAATGTAGCTGCCATAAAAGTGATTTAAGCCCAGTAAAATTGACATATTAGATGATGTAAGCCCACTAAGTTGGTAGATGATAAGATAAGACCTCTGCATCTGCATCAACAAGCATTTGCATCAATCTAAGACATTTGCGTTTGCACCATGAAACATTTGTATCTTGTTTAATCTATGCATTCGCATCATCTTATGAAGCATTTGCATCCTCTCTCAAAGCCTTTGGGTATAATTTTCAACATACTTTCAAAAAATCAATATCCAGAATTTTCCTAGACAAGTCATCCAAAATTTTCCTGGACAAGACATCCAGAATTTTACTGTTTTAAAATAAGCTCTTGGACAAGACATCCAGAATTTTTAAAAGAAAATGATAGCTGAAGCATCTGGACAAGATATCTAGAATTTTATTATTTTAAAAATGAACAAGTCTTTGGTGGTGATAGCCAAAGCTTCTGGAGAAGATGCCCAGAATTTTAAACAAAATTTCACCAAGATAAGATAACGCCTCAAGATCACCTTCGAGGTATTTTCTTCTCTTGCAAGTCGAACTCGTTTCCTTAAGACAGGTTGTGCCTTGATCAGTCAAGGAACTCAATTTAAGGACAAATCCTTTTATTTACAATACCAAAAATGATGAAATGAAAAAATGAAGAAAACTCTCTCTTCTCTCCTTCACATGTGATCTTACAAGCCGGACAAAATTATTATTTATTTTATCTTTGCCTGATTCCTGATTCTTAGCAATAGTCAAATAGGGGCAGCTGTAGATACCTAATTTTGTCCGGACCTCCCTAAAGGTAAGTTCTTCCTTCAACTTCCCAGAATGCAAAGAATCTCCCCTCATTCCCCAGATGGGTCTCCAAGACTTTGATTCGGAGTTCAACACTGAAAAGTCAACCCGAATAAAGTTAACTCCAAAAAAGTCAACCTCAAAAAGTCAACCATTGAAAAAGTAAACTTTTAGGGAAATCAAGATTCGAAGGTGAATTGAACAATGGTGAAGGAATTTTGATAATTGGAGATCTACAATTGAAGATAGAGAGAAAAATTGAAGGTGGAAAGACAAAATTGCAAAATTCAATTTAGGAAAAAGTATGGAATTTCCAAATTTGGGGAAAAGTACGTAAACGATCAAATTGAATGAAATTGAAACCTCAAATTGAAGGATAATCAATAAAAAGAGATATCTCAAAGTCCAATTTCACCAAAAGGAATCAATTGGAAGAAGAAGTGGACAAAATTGAAAATTATCATTTAGGGTTAAATGGGAAATTTTGCAAATTTGGGGGAAAATGTATAAATGATCACATTGGACAAAATTAAAGGTTCAGAATGGAATAAGATCAATAAATAAGGATATTTGAAGGTACGATTTGAAGTGGAATTGAAAGAGGAATCGATTTGAAAAGAAAAAGGGAAATAAAGATTTAGTTAATAAATGGAAAAATCACAAATTTGGGAAAAACCACAGTGATAGTCCAATTCGGTAAATTGAAGTCCCTAGTTGATAAATAATAAATAAATAAAGATATCCCAAGTTCCAATTTGAAGTGGATCAAAAGGAAGAGCCGATTGGAAGAAAAACTGGAAAATCGAGAAAACTAAATCGGAGAGGAATTCAGATGTAAAAAATTGGGTAAAATTGGTCCAACTCCAATTCAACATGACAAAGGCGATGGAAAAAGAAAATCTAAAAAATTGGCCCGTTTCGAGTAAAACCGAGGTTTCAAAGCTAAAGGGCAATTTTGGAAAATTCGGGAAAAATAGAATCCGAGCTTAAAAAATTGTGAAACTTTCCAGAAGTACGTTTTAGGATGGAAAGAAGGAAATGAGAAGGAAAAAACCTAAAATTGGGATCGAAATACAAATAGGCTAAATTCGGGGGACTAATCCATAATTTTAGAGAAAAATTCAGAAAAATTAGAAAATGAGCTCAAAAATTTATAAAAACTTCCAGAACTGAGTTTTATGTTGGATAGGATGGATTGGAGAAGAAAATTCCAAAAATCAGGCTGAAATGAAAATAAGCCAAGTTCGGGGGGACCAATCGCAATTTAAGAGAAAAAATCTAGGAAAAATGGAAAATGAGCTCAAAAAATTATGAAAACCTCCAGAGCTAAGTTTTATATTGGATATGATGGGTTGGAAAAGAAAAATCCAAAATTGGGGTGCATTTGCAAATAAATCAAGTTTGGAGGCCAAAATACAATTTTATCGAAAAACCGAAAAATGACTAATTTGCAAATAAAAAAGAGGAATGGCCTGGAATACACCAGGCCATTTTTGGCCAATATAAAGAGAGGGAGGGTAGAGTTTGATGAAACTTGATCCAATGGCCAAGATGAAGTAGAAAGATGACATTTTTAAGAGAGGACAATATTCTCCACTACTTGCCTATGTGGCATTTTTGGCCAATAGGAGATATTTTAATTGCAAAGCCATGTGAAGACCATGTGATGATGCCAATTGGAACAAAAAATTCCAACTAGGAAGATATTTTGCTAGTAAGCTACATGATCATGACAAGTGGCTTAAGATATTTTGTAGAGATAGGAGACAAGAATAATTGAGGTGACATTCTTGGCCAATAAGAGGTGAGTAGACCCTTAATTTAAGGAAATGACAATAAGGAGAGGGGACAAGAAATAGCCATGTGGAAAGGATGTTGGGAGAGCATGCAAAGCATGACTAAGGCAAAAAAAAAAGAGGCACATGCACACCAAGGGGAGGTGGCCAGCCAAGGGTATTACTAAAGGGCTCTCTCTTCATTTTTTCAGGGATACACTACATTTTTGAGAAAGGGCAGTAGCTAAAAACTCTTGAGGAGAAGAGAAAGAGAGGAGAAAAAAAAAGGAGAAAAAAGGGGAAGTTGGAGAGAATTTTTGGAAGCTTTGCTAGGTAACTTTTCTTCTCTTCTCATGTTCTTGATTTCCTTTCCATTTTTTATACTTTTGATTCCTTATTTTCTATGATATTTTCATCTTCTTTTTTTCTTTCAAAACAAATGGTTCTTAAAATGGTTTCAAAAAAAGGGATTTACTCCTTCCCTTCCATTTCTACAAAAAAAAAAAAACCTACAAAGTTGACAACATTTTCCTTTGTTTTCTTGTTTGGCTGAATCCATGGAGGCTCCATTGTGCTTGTCTTTTGCTTGATTTTCTTTCTTGCATGTTGGATGTGGGTTTCACTATTGTGGTTGGATAGATTTTCTCCTTTGGTTTTCTTAAAAAAAAATGAAATAAAAAGGTTTGATGTGCTTGAGGATCTTGGTTTTACCAAGTGGTTTTAGTTAGGTAGGACTAAGTCCAAGGAGCCAACCATTGAGCCAACCTTTTTTTTTATTTATTATTATTTGCTTATGTTTCTAGCTTTCATTTCATTACATTCATATGCTTGTCTTGTTGATTTTCATATTACATTTCATACATTTCATACATGGCATATTGTATGTTGTTAGGATTCATTTCCAATAAGCTAGTTGTATACACCTAATTTTGTCCGGACCACTAAAACAGGTATGTTTTCTTCCTAAACTGATGTTTCAGAATGTAAAAAGACTTTTTTTCATCCTGCAGGTGGTACTCCGTGACTTAGTCTAAGAAGGCGAGCACAAAAAGTCAAACTTAAAAAAGTCAACCTCAAAAAGTTAACCTCGAAAAGTCAACCCTAAAAAGTCAACTACTAAAAAAGTCAACCCACTTTCAAAATCAAGATTTGAAGTTCAATTGAAGAATGGCGAAAGAATTTTGACAATTCGAGGTCTACATTGAAGATATGGAGTTCGGAAGTTGGGTTACGGAGATTCAGTAGAAAAGAAACCCTAGTTCGAGAAATTTGGGGAAAAGTGCTTAAACGATCAAATTGATCGAATTGAAAGTTCCAAATGAATGATAGCACTGATTTCGGGTAATGGAGAAGCTATTTCAAAGAAAAACTGAAAGAAAAGTCAATCCGAAAGAAAACCGAGAATTAGGGTTTTTGGTGGATTTCGGTGAAATTTGGAAGAATTACAAAAATGGCCCGATTCGGTAAGACTAAAGCCCCTAATGGATAAGGAGTGATTAAACAATGATAGGCCAAAGCTCAGTTTGTAGAAAATCTGAAAATCAGACTTGTTTGGAGCAAAATCGGGTTTCGAAGGCAAAAGGGCAAAATTGGAAAATTTGGGAAAAATAGCAAATGAACTCCAAAAATTCTGAAAAATACAGATCTCATTCTTAAATCATTTCAAAGAGATTTGCAAAAGAAAATCCGGATTCGGAATTCGGAATTCGTTTATAAAATGGCCAAATCCCGGGTCCCTTATGTAGAAATTCAAGAAGATAAATCCCGAAAAAATGGAAAATGAACTCCAACAATTATGAAAATTTGCAGATCTCATTCTTAAATTATTTGGAAGAGATTGACGAAAGAAAATCTGGATTCGGAGTTCGTTTGCAAAATGGCCAAATCCCGAGCCCAATATATAGTATTTCACGCAGATAAATCCCGAAAAAATACCAAATGAGTTCCAAAAATTATGAAAACTTCCAGATCACACTTTTAAATTATTTGGAAGAGATTGGTGAAGAAAAATATGGATTTGGAGCTCGTTAAAAATGATAAAGTTTGGGAGCACAAAAGGGAATTTTGGAAGAAAAAATCTAAATAAATAGTAAATGGGATCGAAAAATTTTGAAAACCTCCAAAATTCATTTTGTTTTTTTTATTATTTTGGAAGTATTGAAAAAAGAAAAATTGAATTTGGAGTCCGTTTGCTATTTATTTATGTTCGGGGGGCAAAAATGTCATTTTACCCAAGAAACCGAAAAGGGCTTTTCTTGCCTTTTAAAAAGAAGAAGCATGGGCTGGAAGAAGAGGGGTCAGCTGGCCAAGGCCCAAAGGTGGGCAAATATTTTCTAATTTTTAATCAAAAGGCCAAAAATGAAGAGAAAGGTAGTTATTTTTTTATAAACCTTTATAATTAAGCCACATGGACCAATGCATGAAGAGGGAGAGTGTCAACATAATGGCTTAAGATTCTTGAACAGTTGTAATTGGGGATAGCTGATTGCCTAATCTAAGGGTGATAATTTCACTTTTTAAACATCATGGATCAATAGCCTTTGGATCAAAATTGGTTGAAGAAAAGATGACAACATCCTAGCAAGAGAAGGGCCATTCGGCCACTACTAGAGGGAGTCTCTCTCTTTTCATTTTCATCTATTCACTCACTATTCACTCTTTTTTTTGGCTGATTTTCTCTCCATTGTTGAAAGGAAAAAAGAAAAGTTTAGAAAAGAAAAGAAAGTTAGAAGAGAAAAAGCTTGCAATATAGCTTATAGAGGTTGCTTTAAGCACCATATCTTGCACTTTCTTTGATTTTCCATTCTTGATTTGCTGTTTTCATGTGTTATTTGGTGAGTTTCTTTTGATTTTTCTTTTCAAAATAAGTGTTTTTAATATTCTTCTTCAAGTTCTTTTTTATAATTTCTTGAAAAAAAGCTTTCAGAAATTTTTTTCTTTTATTTTTGGGGTGGCCGAATGGCTTGTTTTTTTAGTGTAGTTGCTGTTTGCATTTTTTATTTCATGTTATTCTTGATATTTAACAAGTTTTGACGCTTTAAGTCTTCTTCTAATACATAAACATGAAGCTTGTTTTAATTTGGTTGCTTGCTTGTTTCCATTTTTGAGTCTATTATCTTGTTATCATGCTTATTTTACTTGTCTTGCATTTTTGATTTTCTGTTTTTAAAATGTTTAAGTTTGTTTATGTTTTACATTTTGTAATCCATGTGTTTGTGAAAATGCCTATTGGTTTTCATGCCTTTACTTTATATTTGCATGATTTGAGTGTTATTCTTTAGCTATGCATGTTAGTATATTAAGTGTTTGTGAAAATACCATGCTCATTTTTATATAGACCATTCGGCCACCCTCATATTTTATGCTTTGCATGTGCATTTTCATCATGTTAGTTGATAGGTTTGCATTTTCATGATATTTGGTTGTGTATTTTATTTAAGCATGCTATATGTTTGTGTTATTGACATGCATTCTTTAGGTTTAGGATTGGTTTGCTTTGCCATACATATTCATGCATTTTAGACCTAGATTGCATTAAATGCCATGCAAGTTCATTTAGGTCTAGGTCATTTTATTGATGCCATGCATTTTTCATGTCATTTAGGTTTTAAATCATGCATTTCATGCATCATATTTTCTGTATTTTCATGCATTTCATGTCATTGCCACTTGATTTATGACTTAGACCAATCAATGGTTCAAAGTCATGCTCATTTTGAGCATACTTGTGGAAAATTAAAGAGTTGTCAAATTGATTATTCTACTTTTGTGATTTTTTTTACTTAGCCAATTTTTTTCTAACTTTTCAAATGTGTTAGCTACTATTTGTGAGTCCTTGGGAGAGTCTCTAACATTTTTACTTTGATTTTTAAATGATTTTATTAAAGGCAAAAAAATGTGTTTTGGCAAAATAGTTTTTTTCACCCAGAACTCGTAATTTTTTGATTTTTCTGGGCAGTCATCTTTAATCAAAAAATTAAGCTGATTTTTTCCTGTGTAGTTTTACATGTCCCGAGTCTCTAGTATTTTCTTTTAGATTTTTTTTGAATTTTTAAAAATAGGTTAAAAAATCGTGTTTTAAAACTAGACAGTAGAGGTAGAATTGAACTTGAAGGAAAATCATTTTTCTGTTTTGAGGGGGCTGATTAGGAAAGTTTAGCTACTGACTTAGGGTAGTTTCTAAGCCTTTTTAAACTCTAAAAATGATTTTTTATATCTCGGCTTAAGGGTGGTCATGTCCGAGATTTTAAACTTAGGAAATTAGAGCCATTTAAAAAGGGTTTAGCTAAGTTTTTTGTTTTTAATTTAAGCTTTTCAAAATTGTTTTTGGTTTTAGAATATTTAATTTGATATATTTTCCTAAGATAGCCGGATATCTTTTTAGATATACGGATTTTCTTAATTAAAAGAAAAAATACATTCTCATGCATTGCATTTTCCATATTCATGCATACTATATAATATGTGATTTTTGCTATGATAATTTCTATGGTGTTGTTATTATTTTTTATTTATATTTTTGATGTTATGTTGTTTATTACATGGTTTTGAATATTTCATGATATCCTATGCTTTTTATTTAGTTATTTATTTTTGTCACATTATTTAGCATATACTATGTTCATGCATTATTATTTTTATTTTTATTTACATGCATACTATATGATAGCATTATTTTATGTTTCATGTCATTTAGATTATATGCCATATCATTTATATTTTCCATGTCATTTAAATCATTTTATTTCATAGAATATATTATGTCACCTAAGATATTTCATTTCATATAGAATATATTATGTCACCTAGGATATTTCATTTCATATAGAATATATCATGTTACCTAGGTTATTTCATTCCATTTAGAATATATCATATGACTTAGGATATTTCATTTCATTTAGAATATGCTATGACATTTAAATTATATCATACCATTTAGGTTGCATTATATTATCTAGACTTTGCTATGTCATTTTATTTATGTCACACATATGCATATTCATATATTTTTAAAATGTTTTGAAAAAGGTAATGATTTTCAATAAAATAAAAATATTCCCGAGTTATAATAATTTATGAGTTCTCTACCGGGTTTGCTAGGGAGGATATCATCAATCATCATTAATAACGGAATATCTTCTTTAAAACGAGAATGATTCGGAGAGTTTTCCAAACTAATAAAATTTTTTATATTTTGCCACGTTTGTTGGGGAATATAGGAAAATTTTGAATTAATAAATTCCGGATTATTTTCAAATAAAAATGGAATTATTTTTTCTTTAAATTGGGAATTAACTTGAAATACTAAATTTAACACCGACTTTTTTTTACCAAGACATGAGATAACACATGATTAATAAGGTACAGTTTTATACGGGCGTTGTGGGGGTGCTAATCCTTCCCCACACGTAACCAAGTCCCGAACCCACTTCTTTGATTTCTCTAGTTTACAACGCAGACTTGAAATTGGTTTTAAAAATGTTTTAATTAATTTTAAAATATTTTATAAAACCAGTTTTAATAGGTGGCCGATCACACCTAGCTAAAAAAGATTGGTGGCGACTCCATGTCTTTTTCAAGGTCATTTTCAAAACCTTCATTTTTCAAGAGGAATTAAGTCGACTTTTCCTCGGTTTTTTTTTTCATGTCACTCTTAACGAATAATAAAGTCTTGTGATGAGTCTTGTTATTTTTTAGGTTGCGACAACTTGGCGACTCCACTGGGGATCATTAGAGAGTCGGGCCTAGAGTTAGTCGTGTGTTATCAAAGTCTCGGTTTTGTTGGTTTAATTGGTATTTAATTTTAATTCTCATATTTTTTTTCAATAATAAGGAGAATTCTTGAAAATAATAACATGTTTTTAAATATGTCCATACTCATGTGCATGCATTTTATTATTGTTCTCTAGTTATTTAGGGTTGTATATTATAATTACTTGTTGGTTAATGCATTACACTATTCTTGAATATTCTTTTAATAAATTGCTAGAGCATTTAGAATAAGGTTTGTAGCATAGGTGGTGAAAGGTTTCTTGTTCCTCCACACACACCACTCGTGCATTTGCATATCATGAGCCCTATACCCTAGTTTCATCCTTTTAGGTGGGAGCAAAGTAACTAAGCCTTCGTGATTAACAATCCGCATGGGCTAGTGAAACACTTCCGGAGTACTAAATTACCTAAGCCTTCGTGATTAACAATCCGCATGGGCTAAGGAAATAGACTCTAACGAATTGAACCCGTTTTTATTGGGGTGCCTTACTAGCCTTCACCGGTGACAGTGAGGAGCAATTCGGGGCCTTTAGAACCAATTCACCCTCATATAGTGAACCTAGGCGAAGCCATGCCGGATTTCCTTTAGATATACCCAAGATAGGAACACATGGAGGGACATTTCTAAACCTTTTATTACCTATTTTACATCTCAAATAAGTTTTGTAAACTGGGCAAAGATGAACATACATCGCCCGTAATAAGTATGATAATTTGCCCCGAAGGCATCATGATGCCTAAGTGAGTTGATACTATTGGGGCAAATTTTCTTTGACTTTTTGAAATTGAAAATATAATTTTTTTTTTAAAAAAAAAAACATTTTGCATTTTGCACATTTCATGCATGTGTGAATAGAGCATGTACATTTATGGCTGTATTGTTGATCTCATTTTTTTTTGCAATAAATGAATGGTGGTAATAATTTTATTTGATGATTTCATAAACATTCATTGGTTGAATAAGAGTTGTAGACTGGGAGTGTTACATGAACATTTGCATATTGTACTATAGTAAAATCCACTACTCCGAATTTTTTTTGAAAATAATGTGTTTGGTTTTTCATAAAGGAAACATGTTTCAGAAAATTCATAGATTAAATTTGGAGGCAAGTCTTGCATAAATTTTTGAATAATCAAGATTTAGGTCCCACCAATTTCGTGTAATAATTGGTCATACCTTTGTGTTAATTCATTTTTCTTTACATGTATCATTTTGACATCATATTACAGTCTTAACATGCATGGTTATTCATTGTAGTTACATTTGTGATATACATGGTCATTCTTTGTACCTACCTTTGTGTTAATTCATTTATTCTTTGCATATATTATTCTGACATCATGTTACAGTCATAGCATGCGTGGTCATTCATTGAAGAATATGTTTATGACATGCATGGTCATTATTTGTATATACCTGTTCATCAATTTATTCATTCTTTAAATGCATCATGTTTGGCATTACATTGCATCCATGGCATACATAGTCATCATAATTTCTTTGTATATGCTCATGTATTAATCATCAGTATATTCATGCATATAGAAATAGAGCATGTACATTCATTCTTGAGCTCATGGTAATAATGTAAATTTCATTTGCATGAAAGGGGATCGAGATATGAGGAATGAATCGGAGGAACGATTGGGTGCTTTGGAACGCAATCAAGAGGAGTTTGGACATGAACTCCGGGACTTGAAGGAACATCTTGTCAAATTTATGAAAATGGTTGAAGATATGGGTAACAGTAAAGGGGAACTTTCTCAGGGCTCTGCATCGCCTTCGGATCAACCAAAATCATTAGGTCCAGAACATACAATCCTTACTGGATCCTGTGCTTGTCACTGCCTCAAAGGTTGCAACCCTGATGAAATTGTGGACAAAATTGTAAAAATGATTAAACCCGAGAGCCTGATACCAAGGATAGAAACTTCAGATCCCAAATAGTCCCTACAATTGGTCCAAGGTCCAAACCAGTATCCTTACCCTACTATGGTCCAATCGTCCATTGGGATAACCACTACAGGATTCCTGAATCCCACTCCATCACCACCAACTGCTAATTCGTACTATTTCCCTCATCAATCACCTTATCAAGCATCTAGGATAGGAACCTCGAACTATATACAACCTCCAAGGGTCATATGTCCAAATCCATACCCTTACCATGCTGTTCCGCCACCTCTCCATGTAAACACTTCGGTTCGAACCTTAGTGCCAGCACCAAGTGCCCCAACTCTTAGGCCATATGTAACTAAGATACAACTCAAAAACAAGACTCAAGAGCAGTATGATCCCATTCCAATCAGCTACCAGGACCTTCTCCCTATACTAATCCAAAATCACATGATTGCCTATATCCCGCTGAAACCCCTGTTACCACCATATCCAAAATGGTATAATCCAAATGCAAGATGTGATTATCACTGTGGAATTGCTGTCCATAGCATTGAAGTCTGTATAGCCTTCAAAAAGAAAGTGCAATCTCTTATAGAGATCAAGTGGATCGATCCAACGACTCTGATTGATAGAGGGCTGGGAAAGTGTAATTAGGATTGGGAGATTTATGGCAATGATGTAGAAAGACTTCAGTCTGATATGATGTAGTAGGATTTCACTTTTTCAGTAGCCGGCTCTTATAGCCTTAGGATGCTAGGAAGAATAAAGTGCTTGTAATGACAGTTTTAACCACTACTCAAATTTTGTAAAACATGGTTTATACCATTGTGAACATTGATATGGGAATGAATTGATTATGCTTCAAATTTATGAGATGTTGATGATTAAGTTCCTTCGATTCTTATTTCCTCCGTGATATCTTTCCCTTTGCATTATGCATCCGATCAATTATTTGTCATACCATACATTCATACATGCATCTTTGTAGCATCAGGTGGTATTCATGACAAACATAGTCAGCATGATTTTTCTGTATATGTTCATGCACTAATTTCCTTATTACATATATCATGTTAGCATTAAGTCGCATTCATAACACACATGGTCAGCATGAGTTTCTTTGTATATACTCTTTGTCAATCATTCATTCCTTATTACAGGCATCATAATTGACATCGTGCTGCATTCATAGTGTATATGATCATTCATTGGAAAATAATCTGGAAAATACATAGTCATTCATGGCATATATCCATGCATTGATTTGTTTATTCTTTGCTTGCATCATGTTGGCATGATTACATTTGTTACATACATGGTTAGCATATTTCCATTGTATATGTCCATACATCATATTGTTTAGGCTTCACGTGCATCAAATTGCATCCATGACTCCTCCATCATGACATGCACTTGGGGGAATAAAACAGAAATTGGCTTGGTTTTAAGAGTCTTTGAAAGAATTTCCATTTCAAATCAGAGGTATAGGGAGTACTAAGTACCCTTTCAATACAGGCTAGATCTATGGAGAATGAACAAGCTGCCCGAATGGAAAGAATGGAAAGGGAACATGAAGAATTGCGAGAACAGCTGGCAAAGTTTCAAGTAGAATCTAGGGATCAGATAACTAAATTGATGGAACTGATGTCTGCTGTAATCAAGGGAAAAGGATACACAAAAAACTTGGCCGCCAGAGAAGGGTTAGAGGCACAAAAAGGTCAGAGTGAGGTCATGATGTTGGATGACCAGAACATAGTTAACCCCAGTAAAACCTTGAACTTAGACGACCTAGTTAAACAGGAACAATTGAAAATGGTTGAGTCAAATGAGGTTGAGTTGGCAAATTCCCAAGTGAGATATCCGTTGTTAGATGAAAGGCTTCGGGCAGTAGAAAATACAGACGTATTCGAGAGTGTAGAGGCGAATAAACAATGCTTGGTCCTCAATTTAGTCATTCCTCCTAAATTCAAGGTCCCTGACTTTGTGAAATATGACGGGACGACTGATCCGTCAGCCCACATCACTATGTTCTGCCGAAAGATGACAAGTCATATAGATAATGATAAGCTTCGGATTCACTACTTTCAGGATAGCCTCAGCGGGTCCGCAGTTAGGTGGTATAGTCAGTTGAGTAAGGATCAGATTCGCTCTTGGAATGATTTGGCTAGGGCTTTTCTAAACCAGTATAAGTATATGACCGATAGGACACCTGATTATCTCACTTTGGAAAATATGGAGAAAAGAGCTACTGAGAGCTTTAATGAGTATGCTCAGAGATAGAGGAACATGTCTACCCAAGTACAACCAGCTTTGACATAAAAGGAAATCATCGTCCTTTTTTGTGACTACACTGCAGGCCCCGTACTATGATAGACTCGTCGGTAATGCCTCGAAGAATTTTGCGGATATAGTGATCTCAGGGGAGATGATTGAGAATGCTATCAAGAATGGGAAACTTGAAGGAGAAGGAACATCCAATGCCGAGAGAAATAAGGCACCTAGAAAAAAAAGAGAAAAATGTCCAAGCTAAGGGAGATTTCGTCCCATATTCCCAATTTCCCTCATACCAATCATGTTATCCTACTGAGGTATCTCCAAGCCTTTATCTTTACCTACCAACCCAAGCACCTAATCCTATACCAGCCTTTGCAACAAGGCCTACTTCCAAAAAATGACCGCGGGACAACCAAGAAAGAATTCCAATCCCCATCCCTGACCTACTGCCATTACTAATAAAGAATCAGTACCTTACCCCAATAGTTATGACCCTGACAGCAAGTGTGATTATCACCTGGGGGTAGTTGGGCATTCAACTGAAAAATTCAGACAACTGAGGGAAAGGATTGAAAGTCTTATCCGCGATGGTATTTTGAAACCGGAGATTATCAATCAGTGGAAGGCCGCTTTACGATAAATCAATTTCTTTCAGGGTTTTAGGGGGAGAATTACTACCTTTGAAGGATGTCAATATCAGCATTTTGATACATGTAGTTTCAGACCTTATGATGAAAACACTTGTCTCATGTCGACATTCATATGAATTAAATGAATTTTGAATTTTAAATGCTTTGTGTTTGTTGTGTTTTAACAATAATTTGAATGTGCAAAAACAAGCATTAAGGAAGTTTTAATAATGGATAATCTCGAGAATATTGATGACATTGTTACAAATGACCCAATACCTTCTCCCCTATCTTTTAGGCTTTCCTAGGCCTAAACCTCTTGAATCGAGAACACTTGAAAGACCTAATGCTTCAAGGAATATGAATGATTGAACTTCATAAACCATTGTCATCATAGAATACGCAAAGATGTAGATCCTAGTCTAGGCTATGAAAAAAGTAATGAACTTTTTGAAATTTTTTCGAACTCCTTGAAATTCAAACAAATGGACTTTCTTTCAAGAATTTAGATCATGGTAATTTGGTGTGTGTCAAGGTTGTGTCAAAACCATTCATGTCATTTTCAACAACCACAAAACACTAATTGCCCAAACATCACTTCACGATTGACACCCTGGGGCACAATGATTAAACTAGATTATCCTATGTCGCAGAGATAACCCATTTTTTAGGTCATATTTTCTTTGTCTCTTCAAAGAACTCAGATTTGAAACTTAGCCTTTTCAAAATAGACGTAGACTTGATATGTTCCTCGTTGATACAAATTCTCATGGTTAATCAAATTGGGGCATCATAAGTGGAAATGATGGATACTTGGTGAATAAGGATGGACTAACGCATGAATCATTGGGGCATGCGGAAAAAAAAAAGAAGAAAAATTGTGATATCATGCATATGAGAATTCGGATGATTCTAAAGTGCAAAATGAAATTTTGATTATCTATTTCCCCTGGGGATTTCTTTTCAATGAGAATATTTGTGCTTGATATGATGAAATGGCTATCATTCATATCCCTTTCGCAAAAAAGAAATTATCCATAGTCACCCATTTTGAGCCAAAAGAATTTTTTCTTCTTTGAACCCTGATCAAGGATCACCCTCTACACTGGGGGGCAAATGCGAGGAAAGATCTTTTTAAAGATCATGGAGGAATGAGTCCTGGCTCAAAGACAGATACAAAGCAAATGGAGCCCCGAATGAATATGGGCTCACTCTGTCAAAAGGAAAAGGAAAATATGGTGAAATAGAAGCCAAAAAGAAAAAAAAAAGTGTGTGAAAAAGTATGGCAAATGGAAGCCAAAAGCAAAGAAGAAAAAGAGTAAAAGTAAAAAGGAAAGAAATGTCCAAAAAGGGACAAATGCTTCAAAGAGAAATCTCCACAAGAAATGATCCTTGATCTGATTATCCTCAAACACATATTTTGGGCCTATTTATCCTTTCTTTTTGAACCCCGAACCATTGCCTACATTACGTGCTTTAAAAGTCCATTTTGATCAAGCATGAATATTTAATTTGAAGGGTTTTTCCTCGGACTTTATCCCATCTCATCGAATTATCATTTCACTAAGGAAGAATTTAGAATTCTCAAGTGCATGGTAAAACAATGAAAAAGAAAAAAGAAAGAGAAAGAAAAATAGAAATAATGGGACTTTAGGGCGAAAACCCAAAAATGAGTGGTCTAGAGTAAAATGGGAATTTTCGATGCCATCTATGATAGTGTCGATACCACAAAAGAGAAAATCATCTTAAAGAAATGGTCATCGAGGACCATTTAGGAATTCTTGAACTTCCCAAAGTGTCAACTCTCATTCGGGTGATTGATTTCAAAAACTGAAACTCTTTTTCTCCAAAATAAACATACCAGCCAATCTTGACGCTTGTCAAAATGCGTTGATATGAAAACTAAAAGAATGTTGAATTTGTTTGATTTTTAATGAATTCATGATTTATAAAACCTGTTCCATTTGTGAGCCTAGAAGGGACATACATTTTTGCTATGAAATTCCCTTTGATCAACCAAAATCTTGTTATACCAAGCATTGCCAATTCAAATTGAAAAACCCAGATTGACACTTAGAGAAGTTTTTAACAATGATCATCAGTCTTCAAAAGATTTGTACATCATAGACTGTGGGGTTAATATTTTTTGTTCAGAAGTTTCCAAAATGAGAAAACAAATAACGATATTTTTTTGAAAATACTCATTTTTGATGTTGACATGAGATAAGGGTTTTTCCAACCCAAAGGTGTGGAACTACTAGGGTTTATCTTGATTTCCAAATATGAGAAGAAGAAATAGAACTCGGCAAGCGGAAAAACTCAGATTGACACTTAGAGAAGTTTTTAACAATGATCATCAGTCTTCAAAAGATTTGTACATCATAGACTGTGGGGTTAATATTTTTTGTTCAGAAGTTTCCAAAATGAGAAAACAAATAACGATATTTTTTTGAAAATACCCATTTTTGATGTTGACATGAGATAAGGGTTTTTCCAACCCAAAGGTGTGGAACTACTAGGGTTTATCTTGATTTCCAAATATGAGAAGAAGAAATAGAACTCGACAAGCGGACTTCTGTCAATAAGAGTTCGAAAACTGTTGGGGCAAAGAGAATAGCCAAAGATTGTAAAATGATTTGAAGATATATTCTGATTTGAAAAAGAGAAATGAATTGGAAAGGCTAAGCCAAAGTCTAGAAAAATGACTAGGGGCATTTGCATCTTTTCATGAAACGTTTGCATCATTATCGATCTTTGCATTTACAGCATGTAGAAGCATTCTACACGTTGTCATATTCTTGCATTTGCATCATTTAGAAGCATTTGCATAATGCCAATCTTTGCATCTGCATCATTCCATGAAGTAGTTGCGTTAACTCCAATTTTCGCATTTGCATCATAAGGAAGCATTTGCACGTTATTGACCTTTGCATCATTCTGAAAAGTAATTGCATTATTTGAGGATCATTTGCATTTGCATCATTTAGAAGCATCTGCATCTTATTCAACATCTGCATCTGTATCAATAAGCATTTGCATCAATCTAAGCCATTTGCATATACACCACGAAGCATCTGCATCTTATTCAACATCTGCATCTGCATCAATAAGCATTTGCATCAATCTAAGGCATTTGCATATACACCACGAAGCATCTGCATTTTATCCAACATTTGTATCTGCATCAAGAAACGTTTGCATCAATTCAAAACATTTACATTTGCAATATGAAGTATGTGTATCCTGTTAATCATTTGCACCAGCATCAAAAAGCATTCTCATCTTCTCAAAATCTTCAGGTTAATTTTCAACAATTATTCAAACACCATTATTTTTAAAGTAACATACAGCGTATTTTTTTTTCCAAATCATGGGTAAAGCCTTCGAGCACCATTCTTAAGACCTCCGGGCATCATTTTTAAAGTCGCATACAGCGTATTTTTTCCAAATCACGTGAAAGATCTCCGGGACCATTCTTAAGACCTCCGAGCATTATTTTTAAAGTCGCATACAACGTATTGTTTTTCCAAATCACGGGTAAGGCCTCCGGGCACCATTCTTAAGGCTTCCGGGCATCATTTTTAAAGTCGCATACAGCGAATTTTTTCCAAATTACGGGTAAGGCCTCCGGGCACCATTCTTAAGACCTCCGGGCATTATTTTTAAAGTCGCATACAATGCATTTTTTTCCAAATCACGGGTAAGGCCTCCGGGCATCATTTTTAAAGTCGCATACAGCATATTTTTTCCAAATTATGGGTAAGGCCTTCGGGCACCATTCTTAAGACCTCCGAACATTATTTTTAAAGTCGCATAAAGTGTATTTTTTTCCAAATCACGGGTAAGGCCTCCGGGCAACATTCTTAAGACCTCCGGGCATCATTTTTAAAGTCGCATACAGCGTATTTTTTTAAAATCACGGATAAGGCCTCCGGGCACCATTTTTAAGACCTCCGAGCATAATTTTTCTTTAAATTATAGATAAGACCATCGGGCACTATTTTTAAGACCTCCGAGCACTATTTTATTTTGCAAATCAAACTCGTTTCCTTATGACAGGTCGAGCCTTGATTAGTCAGGGAACTCAAATTAAGGACAATACCTTCTATTTACAACTTTTTTTCAACAAAAAAAAATTGCAAAAAATGCAAAAAATGGAAAAATGAAAAAGAAACCCCCTTTCCCTTCTCTTCACATGTGATTTCACTAACCGAACAAAATTAGTGTTTGTTTATCTTTGCCTAATTCCTGATTCTCAGCAATAGCCAAAGAGGGGCAGCTGTAGACACCTAATTTTGTCCGGACCACTAAAACAGGTATGTTTTCTTCCAAAATTGATGTTTCAGAATGTAAAAAAACTTTTTTTTCATCCTGCAGGTGGTACTCCGAGACTTAGTCTAAGAAAGCGAGCACAAAAATTCAAACTTGAAAAAGTCAACCTCAAAAAGTCAACCTCGAAAAGTCAACTACTAAAAAGTCAACCCACTTTCAAAATCAAGATTTGAAGTTCAACTGAAAAATGGCAAAATGTTTTGATAATCCGAGGTCTATATTGAAAGATATGGAGTTCGGAAGTTGGGTAACGGAGATTCAGTAGAAAGAAAACCCTAATTCGAGAAATTTGGGAAAAAGTGCTTAAACGATCAAATTGGTCAAAATTGAAAGTTCTAAATGAAAGATAAGCTCTGAATACGGGTAATAGAGAAGCTACTTGAAAGAAAAAATGAAAGAAAAGTCAATCCGAAAGAAAACCGAGAATTACGATTTTTGGTGGATTTTGGTGAAATTTGAAAGAATTACAGAAATGGCCCGATTCAGTAAGACTAAAGCCCCTAATGGATAAGGAGTGATTAAAAAAGAATAGCCCAAAGCTCAGTTTGAAGAAAATCTGAAAATCGGACTTGTTTTGAGCAAAATCGGGTTTCGGAGGTAAAAGGGCAAAATTGGAAAATTTGGGAAAAATAGCAAATGAACTCCAAAAATTCTGAAAAATTTCAGATTTCATTCTTAAATCATTTCAAAGAGATTGGAGAAAGAAAATTTGGATTTGGATTTCGTTTGCAAAATGGCCAAATCCCCAACTTGAAGTCTGACCACGATCTGAAGTGTGCCTTAAGTTTCGGCCATCATTGTCCCCAATGCAGAAATTCAAGAAGATAAATCCCGAAAAAATAGAAAATGAACTCCAAAAATTCTAAAAATTTGCAGATCTCATTCTTAAATTATTTGGAAGAGATTGGCAAAAGAAAATCCTGATTCGGAGTTCGTTTGCAAAATGGCCAAATCTTGGGCCCACTATGTAGTAATTTAAGCAGATAAATCCCGAAAAAATACCAAATGAGTTCCAAAAATTATGAAAACTTTTAGATCACACTTTTAAATTATTTGGAAGATATTGGTGAAGAAAAATCTGGATTTGGAGCTCATTTAAAAAATGTTAAAGTTTGGGAGCACAAAAGGGCAATTTTGGAAGAAAAAATCCAAATAAATAGCAAATGGGCTCAGAAAAATTTGAAAACCTCCAGAATTCAATTTTTTATTATTTTGGAAATATTTAAAAAATCAAATTTGAATTTGGAGTCCGTTTGCTATTTATTTATGTTCTGGGGGCAAAAAGTTCATTTTACCCAAGAAACCGAAAAGGGCTTTTCTTGCCTTTTAAAAAAATGAAGCATGGGCTGGAAGAAGAGGGGTCAGTCGGACAAGGCCCAAAGGTGGGTAAATATTTTCTGATTTTCAATCAAAAGGCCAACAATGAAGAAGAAGGTAGTTATTTTTTTTATCAAACCTTTGTAATTAAGCCACATGGACCAATACATGAAGAGGGAGAGTGTCAATATAACGACTTAAGATTCTTGAACCGTTGTAATTGTGGATAGCTGATTGCCTAATCTAAAGGTGATAATTTCACTTTTTAAACATCTTGGATCAATAGCCTTTGGATCAAAATTGATTGAAGAAAAGATGACAATATCCTAGCAAGAGAAGGGCCATTCGGCCACTACTAGAGGGAGTCTCTCTCTTTTCATTTTCAGTTATTCACTCTCTATTCACTCTTGTTTTTGGCTGATTTTCTCTCCATTGTTGAAAGGCAAAAAGAAAAGTTTAGAAAAGAAAAGAAAGTTAGAAGAGAAAATGCTTGCAATATAGCTTCTAGAGGTTGCTTTAAGCACCATACTTTTGCACTTTCTTTGATTTTCTATTATTTTGATTTGCTGTTTTCATTTGATATTTGTTGAGTTTCTATTGATTTTTCTTTTTAAAATAAGTGTTTTTAATATTCTTTTTCAAGTTCTTCTTTATACTTTCTTGAAAAAAAGATTTTAGAAATTTTTTTCTTTTCTTTTTGGGGTGGCCGAATGGCTTTTTTTTTAGTGTAGTTGCTGTTTGCATTTTTTATTTCATTTTATTCTTGATATTTAACAAGTTTTGATGCTTTAAGTCTTCTTCTAATACATAAACATGAAGCTTGTTTTAATTTGGTTGCTTGCTTGTTTCCATTTTTGAGTCTATTATTTTGTTATCATGTTTATTTTACTTGTCTTGCATTTTTGATTTTCTATTTTCAAAATGTTTAAGTTTGTTTATGTTTTACATTTTGTAATCCATGTGTTTGTGAAAATGCCTATTGGTTTTCAAGCTTTTACTTTATATTTGCATGATTTGAGTGTTATTCTTTAGCTATGCATGTTAGTATATTAAGTGTTTGTGAAAATGGCATGCTCATTTTTATATAGACCATTCGGCCACCCTCATATTTTATGCTTTGCATGTGCATTTTCATCATGCTAGTTGATAGGTTTGCATTTTCATGATATTTGGTTGTGTATTTCATTTAATCATGCTATATGTTTGTGTTATTGCCATGCATTCTTTAGGTTTAATATTGGTTTGCTTTGCCATGCATATTCATGCATTTTAGATCTAGGTTGCATTAAATGCCATGCAAGTTCATTTAGGTCTAGGTCATTTTATTGATGCCATGCATTTTTCATGTCATTTATGTTTTAAATCATGCATTTCATGCATCATATTTGCTGTATTTTCATGCATTTCAGGTCATTTCCACTTGATTTATGACTTAGACCAATCAATGGTTCAAAGTCATGCTCATTTTGAGCATACTTGTGGAAAATTAAAGAGTTGTCAAATTGATTATTCTACCTTTGTGATTTTTTTTTACTTAGCCAATTTTTACCTAACTTTTCAAAAGTGTTATCTACTGTTTGTGAGTCTTTAGGAGAGTCTCTAACATTTTTACTTTGATTTTTAAATGATTTTATCAGAGGCAAAAAAATGTGTTTTGGCAAAATAGTTTTTTCACCCAGTACTCCTACTTTTTCGATTTTTCTAGGCAGTCATCTTTAATCAGAAAATTAAGCCAATTTTTTCCTGTGTAGTTTTACATATCTTGAGTCTCCAGTATTTGTTTTTAGATTTTTCTGAATTTTTAAAAATAGGTTAAAAAATCGTGTTTTAAAACTGGACAGTAGAGGCAGAATTGAACTTGAAGGAAAATCATTTTTCTGTTTTGGTTAAGTTACTTAGAGGGGGCTGTTTAGGAAGTTTAGCTACTGACTTAGGGTAGTTTCTAAGCCTTTTTAAACTCTAAAAATGATTTTTTAAATCTCGGGTTAAGGGTGGTCAAGTCCAAGATTTTAAACTTAGGAAATTAGAGCCATTTAAAAAGGGTTTAGCTAAGTTTTTTATTTTTAATCTAAGCTTTTCAAAATTGTTTTCAAACAATCACAAAGTATTTTGGTTTTAGAATATTTAATTTGATATATTTTTCTAATATAGCCGGATATCTTCTTAGGTATACGGATTTTCTTAATTAAAGGAAAAAATACATTCTCATGCATTGCATTTTCCATATTCATGCATACTGTATAATATGTGATTTTTGCTATGATAATTTCCATGGTGTTATTTTTTTATATATTTTTGATGTTATGTTGTTTATTACATGGTTTTGAATATTTCATGATATCCTATGCTTTTTATTTAGTTATTTATTTTTGTCACATTATTTAGCATATACTATGTTCATGCATTATTTTTTTTTTTTTCATGCATACTATATGATAGCATTATTTTATGTTTCATGTCATTTAGATTATATGCCATATCATTTATATTTGTCATGTCATTTAAATCATTTTATTTCATATAGAATATATTATGTCACTTAGGATATTTCATTTCATATAGAATATATTATGTCACCTAGGATATTTCATTTCATACAGAATATATCATGTTACCTAGGTTATTTCATTCCATTTAGAAATTATCATATGACTTAGGATATTTCATTACATTTAGAATATGCTATGACATTTAAATTATATCATACCATTTAGGTTGCATTATATTATCTAGACTTTGCTATGTTATTTTATTTATGTCACACATATGCATATTCATATATTTTTTTAAATGTTTTGAAAAAGGTAATGATTTTCAATAAAATAAAGATATTCCCGAGTTAAAATAATTAATGAGTTCTCTGCCGGGTTTGCAGGGGAGGATATCATCAATAATCATTAATAACGGAATATCTTCTTTAAAACGAGAATGATTCGGAGAGTTTTCCAAACTAATAAAAATTTCTATATTTTTCCACGTTTGTTGGGGAATATAGGAAAATCTTGAATTAATAAATTCCAGATTATTTTCAAATAAAAATGGAATTATTTTTTCTTTAAATTGGGAATTAACTTGAAATACTAAATTTAAAACCGACTTTTTTTTACCGAGACTTGAGATAACATATGATTAATAAGGAACCGTTTTTACGGGCATTGTGGGGTGCTAATCCTTCCCCACACGTAACCGAGTCCCGAACCTGCTTATTTGATTTCTCTGGTTTAAAACACAGACTTGAAATTGGTTTTAAAAATGTTTTAATTAATTTTAAAATATTTTATAAAACCGATTTTAATAAGTGACCGATCACACCTAGCTAAAAAAGATTGATGGTGACTCCATGTCTTTTTCAAGGTCATTTTCAAAACCTTCATTTTTCAAGAGGAATTAAGTCAACTTTTCCTCGGTTTTTTTATGTCACGCTTAACGAATAATAAAGTCTTGCGATGAGTCTTGTTATTTTTTAGGTTGCGACACTAGCCTTGAGCCCATCATTTATGTTTGCTATAAAATATGTTTTTAAATCATTTCCAACTTGATTTTGGCTAGGATTAGTTAATGGTCCATAGCAAAAATATATATTTCAAGTTAGTTGGAAGAAAACAATGTTTACAAGTTAGATACGCTTATTTTGGGCAAGGTTTTCACCATGCATTTCTTCCAAAATAAAAAAATTATTTTACCTCTTTTAGTTCATCATTTGATGAGTCTAAACTGATTTTTCCATATTTTTTTGATTTTTTTACAAAGGTCTAAAAAATAGCTTTGTAAAACCGATTTTTAGGAGTCAAAACAAGCTTTTAAGCTAGCAAAAATCTCTTTTTTTTTTTACCAAAAAGGAAGGGCTGGCCGAAATCATGTAGCTACTATTTTGGAATGATTTTCATGTTATTCAAGGATAAAAAATTGGTTTTACAAAAATCGGATCGTGGGTAGCTAATCCAGATTTCAAAAAGTAAGTTAAAACTACAATTTTGGATAATGGACCATTCGACCACTTTGATTGTGTATAAAAAAAATTGCATTTTTTTTATTTATTCTTGATTTCCAAAATGTTGCATTCAAAGTTTTTAAAGATGCTCGGATGTATATTAAAGGCATTCAAATGCCTCCCTAATCCGAGCCAAAATTGATGCCCGAAATCTCTCATTTTTAATATCCAACTTAGGTTTCTTTCAAAGGTAATCGGACATCTTTTTAGGTGTTATAATATCCTCTCTTCAAGAGAGAAACACATTCTTTTTTCATGCATTGCATATTTTTCAATTTTTTTTTATTTTATTTAGTGTAAAAACGTATTTTTCGATTTCCTAGACATTTGGCGAGAATTAGTTCCTAGTCTTTGCCGGGTTTGCCGAGGAGGTTAGGAAATTATTCAACGCATGTGTCTATGGAATCGAAAGGTATGATTTTCGTTTTATTTGGAATTATGTGAATATCATATGAAAGAATTATTTTCCAAGCTTTGCCGGGTTTGTCGAGGAGTACGGTAATATTTTCCGACATGTGCCATCTATATAATTCCATCAAAAAGAAAATTCATGAAAAGAATTTCAAAAATGATGATGTGTGCATATCCCATGATCGTGTATATTCCATGATGTCCACATTTGCCATTTTGATCATAATTATTCCATATCCATGAATATTCTATGATGATGTCATTTTTATGATTGAGTGCTTGTATCATGTATGCCATATCATCTATGCCAAGTCATGAATTACTTGTCATGTCATTATGCCATGTCATATTTTCATTTGCCATGTTGTAATAAAATTTTCCATCATAGGTATGCCATGTCATATTTTCTTTTATCATGTTGCAATAAAGTTTGCCATATCATGCTTGCCATGTCATAAATTTTTGGCCATGTCATGATAATGATCCATGTTGTTTGATTTATATCATCTTAATATTATTTTGCATATTCATGATTTTTTTTAATGACTTTAAAATGCATGAAAAATAACAACGATTTTTAATAAAAATAAGGTTGTTCCCGAGTTAAAATAATTCATGAATTCTCTGTTGGGTTCGCTGGGGAGGATACCATCAATTATCATTAAACAACGGAATATCCTTTTTCTAAAAAAAATGAGTGATTCGGAGAATTTCAAAATGAAGGAAATATTCCACGTTTTGCCAAGCTTGTCGAAAAATATGAAAATTTTTGCATTAATAAATTTCGGATCATTCTCAAATAATGTGATTGTTTTAAGAAAAGGAATTATTTTTAAATATCAAGCATGAAATCAACTTTCACCGAGACTCGAGATAACACACGATTAATAAGGTACCGTTTTATACAGACGTTGTGGGAGTGCTAATCCTTCCTCGCACGTAACTGACTCCCGAACCCGCTTTTGTGTTCTCTGGTTCAAAGCGCAGACTTCGAAATTGATTTTAAGAAATGTTTTAATTAATTTTAAAATGTTTTACAAAAACCAGTTTTAATAGGTGGCCTATCACACCTAGCCAAAAAAGATTGGTGGTGACTCCATTTCTTTTTCGAGGTCGTTTTCAAACCCTCAATTTTAATTTAAGAGGAATTAAGTCCTCTTTTCCTCACCTTCTCCCCAACCTTTTATTTTTTATATAATTTTTTAAAACGTCCTCTGACGGATCCCACGACGGTCACGAGATCGTTACGACACTATCATGTATGCAATGTCAATCTCACTTGGTGATCTTATGTGTTATTTTGCATAAAACTAATCAAACGTCTTTGAGACGATTTATAAAAATATTTAGCAAGTTCGATTCTCATTGAAAATCTAGTTTTAATCCAAACAATTTGGAAAAACCATTTTTCTAAAATAACCTAACTTTTGGTAGATTATCCTAGTTAGGACAACTTTTCTAACTTTTAGAATAGCTTTGTCTGTAATAAGTACTAATTCTTTTAAACATGTATACTATTTTATAACAATTTAGAAAATCAAGTTTCTAATATTAACCATTAATACTTGAAAACCTTGTCTCAAGCAAATGAGTTTGATCCTAACTTTTAAGATTTTAGTAGGTAAAACTTACCTAGTCAAACTAGAATTCTTGTTCCTAATATTTAGAGATTTTATTAGATAACATTTACCTAATTAAATAAGAACTCAATCACCTAACTTTTAGGTGTTGATCTCCTAAATTTAAGGAAGCACACTCCCACTAGAAAACTAGTTCTACTTGGAGTTGGACTCTAACACTTAGTGTCCATGTCTAAGGCAACAACTTCAAGCCATTGAGTGACTACTGTTCAGCCTTCTTGTAGGTCAAGAAACGCCTCTAATACAGTTAGCTAGATGCCCAAAACATGGGCTGTAATCCCGTTATTCGACAGCACCCAAGTTGGCAACAGTTGCCACCATGTGCGCCATTAACTAGGAGTACTTGTGCAGCAACTTTTGCTGCATCATTCCAGCTTTCTTTATGTGCAATATTGCCTTAATTAATGAATCATATTCACCCATAAGGCTGTCCAAAATTCTAGAACACTTGTGGGAATTCCACAATGAAATATGGACATCTATTGCCGCACATCACCCACAAAATAGTGCAGAAAATTCGAGCTTTGCATTAGCATTGAAACAAGTCCAAAATCCATTTAATCAAAACGTTTTTTAGCAAAACCGATTTACAACCTTTTGATTCAGTAAATAAACATAATTTTAGAACTTCATAAAGTCTGAAATCAGATTTAAAAGAACTCTAAAAATAGTTTCTTAGTTGGACTCAAATCGATCAAATAATGCATCTAACTTCTTGTTTCACTTAAGACATGTTTTGACTTTAAACTCAATTGATCAAATCATATTTAAATAAAAGTTTAAACTACTTTAAAGATGATTAAAGTCATCAAATACATGCTGTTCAGATTTAATCAAATTAAAGAAAATAGTTTTTCAAGATTTGATTAGAGAACCCCGATACTTTACTAAATAACACACAAATAAACTTTTGATTATCACGAAGAATCAACATGCAATTTACATGTAACCGAATAAACCTTTGGCTCTGATACCACTATTAGAATAGATCCAAACTCATGCTCAAGTCATTTATGGCATAAATACATAAAATAATAGAAAACATGAAGCATAGTGGAAAATTAAAACAAAGAAACATCGGGATCTAACAGGATCTTGAGGTTTTCGGCTTACATGTAAAATAAACATAAAAAATAATCATATGTTAAAGTGATTACCTACTTAAGATCTCGTAATTTAAGTTGTCGATCTAGACAACACAGACTCACTTCTTGAAGATCTCCTATGAGTTCCACAAAGATCACGAGAAGCACAGTTGTCCTTCCTTCAAAGCTAGTCCACACGAACAGTTGATCGATCCTTCAATAAGGTATGGTGATTCACTTGTGCTAGCAAGTTGATCCTCAATTCACAATCAAAAGATCTATTCTTTATGGTTTTCTCTCAATGCCGAGACCACTAAGATACAATGGTGGTGCAGCAAGAACAACACAAAGAACAAGGAGGCTAGCGGCAAGAAGAAATCTCACAGGGAGGTGGCGACAACAGTGTTTCACTATAAGATCAATGTTCTTTTGCAAAAATCTTTTTCTCTTAGAAAATTCAGAACACTCAAGGAGTATTAGACTTCTCTCTTATACGGCTAGGTCCTCAATATAACATTTATATACAGGCAAAACCCTAGCACACATTCACTAAGGTTGGCCGGCCACTTAGCTAACTTGGAGTCTAAGTTTTTATCCATTAACTTGAAGTTAAACTTTTTTATATCAAGATGGATCAATAGGTCTATGACACTAAAAATTAGTGTTATTAGGCCTTTCAACTTAGCACTCTAAGTTGGGTCAGTCATCCTTAGTTAAATAACTTAATTAGAATGGCCTAATAGACCAATTCTAATTTCATGCACATATTCAGCTAGATCAAGACCCATGATTTGTAATTTAATTCTCAATTAAATTACTTACTCATGATGAACAATTCTTGTCATTGATCAATCAATGTCATCATATGACATTAAACCAAACTAATGCATAGTTATTCGAATACTCTTGATTATCTCATAGCAAACCGCCTAAACTTGTCTTTTCAAGACTAGTTCATTCTTCTTGTAACATTAGGACATCAAACTTGATTTTCTCAAATCTCAATTATCTCTTAATTCATCTTAATTAAACACTTCAATCAAATCCCTTATAATTAGAACTTTTATTCAATTAAGTTTTACCTTAATCTAATCCCATGTTTCATCCATACATTACTGTCTTATTGTGTATGACCCTTTAGGTTCCCAATATGTTGGCAATGAACACAAGTTAATCTCATTAACCTATACTCATAGATCAAGAGCGGGATCAAGCAATCCATCATGACCACACAAATATTGTGGAGTCAATGTGATCTTTTAGAAACCTTTCAGTAACCAGTCCATCAATGTAATTCGGTCCTTTCATTAAATATCTCGAAAAGACCATGAGCATGGTACAGTGTCTACTCATGTTCAATCCATATTAGTTCTTGCAGCTTCTGGTTAATGTTATGAATTTAGAGAAACAATTTCTCTTAAATCCATCATGCTTTTGCCAAAGACTTCATTCAGTTAACCCAAGCCAAGAACATATGAGATATATATCCGATGTCACTTGGAGTGGTGAATCCTCTCTGGATCACTCATCCACCTTCGCATGGTTCATGTCATACCCAAAATCACTTTACTATAATCATCCCTTCTTGGGACCCGTTCGTGATGAAATCAAAGTATGACACTCCCCATACAAGATGACCTGGTATCTCAAGTCAGAGGACTACTTACACGACTGACACATGAGAACATTTTCATAGACACTAGACTGACAATACCAAATGGAGTTCTCACAGCAGGCCATGTTCAGTAAACTTGTTCAACAGACAAGCACCTACATGTTATTCCAAGTATCTCTCATACTTCAACCTATGAGATTGGTTGCTTACTTCACAAGTAAGAATGCTTAACATGTACTAGTCTTTGAGCATTGCCAATATCCCGTCTTGGCAATACGGTGACCAGGAACAATTTTAGGAACATGATTTTGATGCATAAGGATCTCATAATTATAACTCTTTATAATTCTTTTGCAAGACCATTATTTTCCATGGGCTTTATCCAATTATTACTTAATAACTCTTTATTATCATACTAACATGAAGGAAAACCTTGTATCACTAAGTAATAGTGATAGGTTTGCATTAGTAACTGTATATCCCTTATCCAATCTGATTGACTCTAGGGCATACACTAACATAAGGTGCCGATGAGTCTTTAAGAGAAAGACTGACATGGATAGCAATGCACAAACGTACAAAGCTAGATTGGTAGCAAAAGGCTATGATCAAGTTGAAGGCATTGATTATGAAAAAACCTTTTCTCCAGTGGTCATGAACAAATCTATTCGGATTTTGCTTGCTATCGCTGCATACCATGATTATTAGATTTGGAAAATGGATGTAAAGACTGCATTCTTTAATGGGAACTTGCAAAAGGAGGTGTACCTGACAGAACCTGAAGGATTTACATCCAAGGCCACATCAAAAAAATATGCAAGCTACAAAAGTCCATGTATGGATTAAAGCAAGCTTCACGAAGTTGGAACATTAGATTCGATTTTATCAAGAATCTTGTTGATCCTTGTGTTTACAAGAAGGTAAACAAGCAGGCAATAGTTATCCTAATGAGTCCATGTATGGATTAAAGTAAGCTTCACAAAGTTGGAACATTAGATTCGATTTTATCAAGAATCCTGTTGATCCGTGTGTTTACAAGAAGGTAAACAAGCAGGCAATAGTTATCCTAGTGCTTTATGTAGGTGACATATTGCTTATGAGTAATGATATACCGATGTTGCAGGCCACCAAAGTCTGGCTTTCCAAACAGTTCTCCATGAAAGATTTGGGAGAAACACCATTCATTCTGGGAATTTAGATCTACAGAGATATGGAAAAGAATGCTTGGCTTATCCTAATTTACATACATAGACAAGCTGCTAAAGAGGTTCAGCATGGAAGAGTCCAAGAGGGATACTTGCATATGTCGCATGGCATTAATCTTTCAAAGGGAATGTGTCCCTAAACACCAAAAGAGAGACCAAGAATGGACATAATGCCATATGCCTTAGCCATTGGATCCATTATGTATGCTATGTTATGTTCTAGACTAGATGTATCATACGATCTGAGTATCATGAGAAGATACCAAAGCAATGTAGGTGAAAATCACTAGATTGCAGTTAAGAACATCCTAAAGTACTTGAGAAGAACTAAGGATGTGTTCTTGGTCTATGGATGGGTGAACTCCAAGTAAGGGGTTATGCTGATGCCAGCTTTAAAGATAATAGGGATGATAGCAAATCACAAAGTGGTTACATAGTTACTCTGAACTGTCGTGCAGTCAGCTGCAAGAGTTCTATGCAATCAACAACTACAGACAACAATCAAAGATAAATACATCTTGTGTGTGAGGCTACGAAAGAGGTAGTTTGGATCAAGAATTTCATCACTGAAATAGGAGTGGTTCCAAGCATTGGTGATCCTGTTACATTATACTGCGATAATAATGGAGCTATAGCATAAGCTAAGGAACCAAGGTCTCATCAAATATCCAAACATGTATTATGGCAATACCATGTAATTAGAGATATCATTGAAAGAGGTGATATACATATGGAGAAAATACCCACTAAGGACAACCTAGCCGATCCTCTCACTAAAGTGATGTCCCAACAAAACATGATCGCCAATTAGAGCACTATGGTATTGAATACATTGGCGATTGGCTTTAGTGCTAGTGGGAGATTTTTAGTGTAAGTCGTGCAAGTAATCTCATTTGACTTGTTAAAACACTGCGAGTTTTATTTCATGTATTGCACATTATAATTGGTAATTCATAATGGAGGTATTCTTTTATCAATAAGATGTTTTTGATAATTCGTTAAACAACTTATTAGGATAAAGCCCGAGAAATTGATTAGCCTTGCAAAGGAATTGTAAGGAGTTACAATCATGAGATCCTTATGCATCAATGTCGTGTTTTGAAAAAATAGTTCCTGGTCATTCTATTGTCAAGACAGGGCATTGACAATGCATAAAGACTAGTTTATGCTAAGCCATCATGCTTAGGAAGCATGCAACCTCTAAAAAAAGTCTATAATTTCTGCCCCGTCACGGGGACATTGGCTTTGTTAAGCATGTAACATTGGAAAAAATAGAGGAAAATACGACTTAATTCCTCTTGAAATAAAGGTTGAGGGTATGAAAATGGCTGCGAAAAAGAAATAGATTCGCCACCAATCTTTTTTGGGTAGGTGTGGCCATCTATTAAAATCGGTTTTTATAAAACATTTTTTTAAACCAATTTTGAAGTCTGCGTTTTGAACCAAAGAAAACAACTGTGGGTTCGGGAGTCGGTTACGTGCGGGGAAGGATTAACACCCCCACAACGCCCGTATAAAACGGTACCTTATTAGTCATGTGTTATCTCGAATCTCGATGAAAGTCGATTTTAAATTTGGTGTTTAAAGATAATTCCCTTAAAAAAATCATATTTATTTGAAAATGATCCAGAATTCATTAACATAAAATTTTCCATATTTCCCGGCAAACTCGGAAAAACATGGAATTTTTCTTATTTTGAAAATTTCAGAAATCACTCTCATTTCTGAAGAAAAGATATTCCGTCGTTAATGATAATTGATGATATCCTCTCCGGCAGGCCCAGCAGAGAACTCATGAATTATTTTAGCTCGAGAATAATCTTGTTTTATAAGAATCTTTAATAATTTTTCATGCTTTAAAATCATAAAGAAAAGATCATGAATATGCAAAAAATATTACTAAGATAAAAATTAAACAACATGCATATTTTTCATGGCAAACATTTTATTATGACATGATAAAAGAATTAATGACATGCCACGCTTGACATGGCAAAATACAAATGACATGGCCAAAAGAATTAATGACATGGCATATGAATTAATGACATGGAAAATCCTATTATGACATGGAAAAAGAATTAATGATATGACATGCTTGACATGGCAAAATCTTATTATGGCAATAGAAAAATAAATCATGACATGGTAAAAGAATTAATGACATGGCATGCTTGACATGGCAAAATCTAAATGAGATGGCCAAAAGGATTAATGATATGGCATATGAATTAATGACATGGCAAATCCTATCATGACATGGCAAAAGAAATAATGACATGGCATGCTTGACATGGCAAAATATAAATGACATAACAAATATTAACATGGAATATGTGACACAAACATTAATCATAAAAAATGACATTATCATTTTGAAATTGATTTTTCATGTGAGGAATTACATAAATGGCATATGTCGGAAAATATTACCGTACTATTCGGTAAACCCGGCAAAGCTTGGAAAATAATTCTTTCAAATGACATTTATATGATTCCGAGTAAAACGAAAAACCATACCATTCGGTTCTATAAACACATGCATTGAATAATTTCCTAATCTCCTCGGCAAACCCGGCAAAGATTAGGAAATAATTCTTGCCAAATGTTTAGGAAATCGAGAAGCACGTTTTTATGCCAAATTAAATAAAAACGTTTTAAAATATGCAATGCATGAAGATGTATTTCTCCCTTGAAGTAAGGATATCCGTATACCTAAAGAGGTTTTTGACTACCTTTGAAAGAGACTTAAGTTGAATTTTTAAAACCGAATGACTCTGAGCTCGGATTTTAAAAAGAGTTGGAATTTTTGGATAAAAAAAACCTTGGCTGAAACCCCCTCTATAAGGCTCTAGTTTTCCTATTTTTTTTAAACTCAGATTGACTACCCATGACCCGACCTTTGTAAAACCAATTTTATCCTTGACATGACATGAAAATTAACCTAAAACAGTAGCTAATGACCCCAATCAGCCCTTCCTTTTTTTAAAATAAAAACAAAAAATTATTAGTTTAAAAAAACTCATTCTAACTCCAACAACCAGTATTACGAAACTATTTTTCTACCCTTTACAAAAAATCAAAAAAATATGAAAAAATCAGTTTAGACTTGAAACATGATGTTCTTTATGAAGAAAAATCAGCTTTAAATTTGGACAACAAATGACTTGATCGAAATTTCATTAAAATCAAAACAGTAGACTAAAATTTGTTTTACTGAAAACCATTTTTCCAACCTTGATAAAAAAAATCTAAAAATCCTGAAATACCAGAGGTTCACCTAAGGGTCTACTGAATATGGTTAAAAAATCTTTTTATTTTGACAAGAGATGAGTGTTGAAAAAATTGCTCAAAGTCAGAATATCCAACTTAAAAACTATCACTCTTTCAACTTGTATACACAAGAGACTTTAGATAGAGACCATTGATTGGTTTTAACCAAAAATCAAGTTGAAAATGGTATGAATGCATTATTTTACAGCCAACAAACATATGAAAATGAATCAATCAGGAGTTTAAAAAAAAAAATTAGCAAGAAAAAAAAAAACAAGGTTGGCTCAATAGTTGGTTCGTTGGACATACTCCCACCTAACCAAAATCACTTGATTAAATCAAGATCCTCAAGCTTCTCAAACCTTTTATTTGATTTTTTAAAAGAAAAACCAAAGGATCAAATCTATCCTACCACAATGATGAAACCCACAATTAAAAAATAAGCAAGAAAATAAAGCAAAAACAAGCACAATAATGCCCCGAAGTTCGGCCATTGTGAAGAATATGTAGGAAAATTTTGCAACCTTATTATTTTGTAAAGAATAAAGGAAAGAAAACCTTTAAAATTTATTTTGAAAACCTTTTCTTCAACAAAGAAAGTTAACAATCACATGGAAAAAGGGAAAAAAAGAACATGAAATCAAAGAAAATAATTGAAAAAGACGAGAGGAAATTGCTACCTAACAAAGCTTTCCAAATTAAGCTCTCAAACTTCTCCTCCTTTCTCCCTCTTTCTCTCCTTTTCTTTCTATTTTTCTCTTTTTCTCCTCCAAGAGTGTAGTGAAATTGCCTTTGAAAAAAATGAATTCCACCTTCTCTTCTTGGCTTGGCCGAACCCCCTTAATAGTGAGAGTGTGCTCATTTTTTTTAGCCTTTGTCATGCTTTGCATGCTCTCCCAACATCCTTGCCACATGGCTAATTTTTTTCCCCTCCTTGCATGATGCTTTCCTTAAACTAAGGGTTCTTTTACCCCTTTTGCATGATGCTTTCCTTAAATTAAGGGTTTCCTAACCTCTCATTGGCTAATAATGCTACCTTGAATATTTTTGTCTCCTATCTCTACAAAATATCTAAGCCACTTGTCATGATCATATGGCTTAAAACCAAAATATCTTCCTAGGTGGCATTTTTAATCCTATTTGGCATCATCTCATAGCCTTCACATGGCCTTGCAATTTGGAGGCCTCCCATTGACCAAAAATGCCATGTAGGCAAGTAGTGGAGAATCTTGTCCTTTCTTAAAAATATCATCTGGCTATTCAATCTTGGTCATTTGATTCAAGATGATCACACCTCCTCTTCCAATCAATGAGCTGGCTGAAAATGGCTTGGATTTTTTCAGGCCATTCCTCTTTTTTTATTTGCAAAATGGCCCTTTTCGATTTTTTGGTAAAATTGCATTTTGACCCCCAAACTTAATTTATTTTCATATGGACCCCAATTTAGGATTTTTATTTTTTATTCAATCCCATCCAATATAAAACTCAGTTCTAGAGGTTTTCATAATTTTTCGAGCTCGAATTCTATTTTTCCTGGATTTTTCTCTAAAATTTAGGTTTAGTGCACCCAAACTTTGTATATTTCCATTTGAGCTCCGATTCCAGATTTTTATTCTCCAATCCATTCCATTCAATATAAAACTCATTTTTGGAGGTTTTCATAATTTTTCGAGCTTGTTTTCCATTTTTCTCGATTTTTTCTCTAAAATTTTGGTTTAGTACCCCCGAACTTTGTCTACTTCTATTTGAGCTCCGATTTCAGATTTTTTTTTCAATCCATTCTATCAAATATAAAACTTAGTTGTGGAAGTTTTCATAATTTTCTGAGTTCGTTTTGTATTTTTCCCAGATTTTTCTTTAAAATTGGGGATTACTTTCCCGATTTTATCATGTTGGCATTTCAACTCCATTTCTGGGTTTTCTTCTTCTCATTTCCTTCTTTTCATCCTAAAACTCAGTTCTAGAAAGTTTCACAATTTTTCGAGCTCGTATTCTGTTTTTCCCGAATTTTTCAAAATTGCCTTTTAGCCCTTGAAACCTCGGTTTTACTCGAAACGAGAGAAATTTTTGGATTTTCTTTTTCCATTGCCTTTTTCATATGTTGAATTGGAGTTGGACCGAAAATGCCCAATTTTTACATCTGAATTCCTCTCCTATTTAATTTTTCCCTTTTTCTCAAAATTAGAAATTTTCTCGATTTTTTCGTTTCTCCTTCAATCGGCTCTTCCTTTGGATCCACTTCAAATTGGGACTTGGGGTACCCTTGTTTATTATTATTCATCAACTAGAGACTTCAATTTCACTGAATCGGACCATCTCTGTTGTTTTCCCCAAATTTGTGAATTTCTTATTTATTCATTAAATCCTTATTTTCCTTTTTCTCTTTAAACCAATTCTTCCTTCAACTCCGCTTCAAAATTGGACCTTCCAATATCCATATTTATTAATCTTATTCGATTTGGAACCTCCAATCTTGTCCAACTTGATCCTTTACGCACTTTTCCCCAAATTTGCAAATTTTGGCATTTTTCCTACACTGAATTTTTGCAATTTGTCTTTCAAACTCTCTATCTTCAGTTATTGATCTCTGATTATCAAAATTCCTTCACCATTGCTCAATTCAACTTCGAATCTTGATTTTGACTAAGAGTTTACTTTTAAAGAGGTTGACTTTTTAGGGTTGACTTTTTTAGAGTTGACTTTTTTGGGTTGACTTTTTTGTTTTTACCTTCGAATCAAAGTCTTGGAGACTTATTTGTAGAATTAGGGAAGATTCTTTGCATTTCGGGAAGTCGAAAGAAGAATTAACCTTGATTAGGGGGCCCGGACAAAATTAGGTGTCTATAGCTGCCCCTCTTTGACTATTCTGAGAATCATGAATCAAGAAAAGATAAAATAGACAATAATTTTGTTCGATTAGTGAAATCACATGTGAAGGATAGAAAGAAAATTTTTCTTCATTTTTTATTCATCATTCTTTTTCTTTTTTGTAAATTGTAAATAAAGAGATTTGCCTTTAAATTGAGTTCCCTGACTAATCAAGGCTCGACTCGTCTTAAGGAAATGAGTTCGATTTGCAAAATAATAAAATACCTCGACGAAAATCCCGGGGCCTTATCTTATCTTGGTGTGAAATTATATGAATGGCATGTGTTGGGATATTTCACTGAACTCCCCGGCAAACCCAGCAGAGTTTTAGAAAAATATCTTTTCACATGACATGTACATAATTTTGGTTTTAAATCATATTTTTTGAAAAAAGATATAAGAATTTGTCCTTAAATTAAGTTCCCTGACTAATCAAGGCTTGACCCGTCTTAAGGAAACGAGTTCGATTTGCAAGAGAAGAAAATACCTCGGCGGTGATCCCAGGGCCTTATCCTCTCTTGGTGAAATTTTGTTTAAGACTAGATGTATTGTGTGAAATTATATAAATGACATGTGTCAGGATATCGAACTCCTCGGCAAACCCATCAGAGCTTTAGAAAAATATCTTTTCACATGACATGTATATAATTTTGGGATAAAATCATATTTTTCGAAAAAAAGATAGAAGAATTTATCTTTAAATTGAATTCCTTGACTAATCAAGGCTCGACCCGTCTTAAGGAAACGAGTTCGATTTGCAAGAGAAGAAAATACCTCAACGAAAATCCCGGGGCCTTATCTTATCTTGGTATGAAATTATATAAATGACATGTCTTAGGATATCGAACTCCACAGCAGACCGAGCAGAGCTTTTAAAAATATCTTTTCACATGACCTGTATATAATTATATTTTTTTAAGATAGAAAAATTTATCCTTAAATTGAATTCCTTGACTAATCAAGGCTCGACCCGTCTTAAGGAAATGAGTTCGAGTTGCAAAAGAAGAAAATACCTCAGCGACGATCCCTGGGCCTTATCTTATCTTAGTGTGAAACTATATAAATGGCATGTGTCAGGATATCGAACTCCCTTGCAAACCCCGCAAAGCTTTGGAAAAATATCTTTTCACACGACATGTATATAATTTTGGGATGAAATCATAAGTCGGGAAAGATCTGGATGAAGCCAGAATTTAAAATAACCTGGATGAAACTGAAAGTCGAGAAAGATCTGGATGAAGCCAGAAGTTGAAATGACCTAGGTGAAACCAAAAGTCGAGAAAGATCTTGAAGAAGCCAGAGATTGAAATGACCTGGGTGAAACCAAAAGTCGAGAAAGATCTGGATGAAGCCAGAGATTGAAATGACCTAGGTGAAACCAAAAGTCGAGAAAGATCTGGATGAAGCTAGAAGTTAAAATGACCTGGGTGAAACCGAAAGTCGAGAAAGATCTAAATGAAGCCAGAGATTGAAATAACCTGGGTGAAACCGAAAGCCGAGAAAGATTTGGATGAAGCCAGAGATTGAAATGACCTGGGTGAAACCGAAAGTCGAGAAAGATCTGGATGAAGCCAGAAGTTGAAATGACCTGGGTGAAGCCGAAAATCGAGAAAGATCTGGATAAAGTCAGAGATTGAAATAACCTGGGTGAAACCGAAAGTCGAGAAAGATCTGGATGAAACCAGAAATTGAAATGGCTTGGGTGAAACCGAAAGTCGAGAAAGATCTAGATAAAGCCAGGAATTGAAATGACTTGGGTGAAACAGAAAGTAAATAAAGATCTGGATGAAACCAGAATTTGAAATGGCTTTGGTGAAACAAAAAGTCGAGAAAGATCTAGATGAAGCCGGAGGTATTTCCTATGAGATGACCTGGGCGGAGCCAAAAGTCGAGAAGAGATCTAGTGAAGCCAGAGGTATTTTCTACGAGATGACCTAGGCAGAGCCAAAGGTCGAGAAGAGGTGTAGTGAAGCCAGAGGTATTTTCTACGAGATGACTTGGGCGGAGACAAAGGTCTAGAAGAGATCTGGTGAAGCTAGAGGTATTTTATAACTACGGTGTCCGAATGACTTATCCACGATTTTTGAAAATGTGTTGAAAGTTTACCTGAAGGTTTTGAGAGAAGATGCAAATGCTTCATGAATCAAATGCAAATGTCTAATTGATGCAAATGCTTCATGATGCAGATGCAGAGATTAAACAAGATGCACATGCTTCATGGTGCAATTGCAAATATCTAGGATTGATGCAAATACTTCTTGATGCAGATGTAGAGATTGAATAATATGCAAGTGCTTCATGGTGCAAATGCAAATGTCTTCGATTGATGCAAATGCTTCTTGATGCAGATGTAGAGATTAAACAAGATGCACATGCTTCATGGTGAAACTGCAAATGTCTTGGATTGATGCAAATGCTTCTTGATGCAGATGCAAATATTGAATAAAATGCAAATGCTTCATGGTGTAAATGCAAAGATTAGCAGTGTGCAAATGCTTCTTGATGCAGATATAGATATTGAATAAGATGCAAATGCTTCATGGTGCAAATGAAAATGTCTTGGATTGATGCAAATGCTTCCTGATGCAGATGCAGATATTGAATAAGATGCAAATGCTTCATGGTGCAAATGCAAATGTCTTGGATTGATGCAAATGCTGCTAAATGATGCAAATGCGAAGATCAACATTGACGCAACTACTTCATCGAATGATGTAGATGCAAAGATTGAATGATGCAAATGCAAATATTAACAATGTGTAAATGCTTCTAAATGATGCAAATGCAAAGATCAACATTGACGCAACTACTTCATGGAATGATGCAGATGCAAAGATTGAAATTGTGCAAATGCTTCTGAATGATGCAAATGCAAAGATTAGCAGTGTGCAAAATGCTTCTAAATAATGCAAATGAAAAGATCAATAATGATGCAAATGCTTAATGAAAAGATGCAGATTCCCCTATGAATCGTGTTCATGTAAGTGGTCCACGAATGGTGTAACTACAGTTACCACACAATAATGAAGATGCAATGATCCTAGAAATGATGCAATTGCTTGAGATGATGCAAATGCAAATATCCATGAAGGATGTAAATGTAATGGTAAAATGCAAATGCTCATGGAATAGTGCAAATGCAAGTACCCACGAATGATGCAAATGCTTGCTGACATGGTGCAGATGCAAAGCTCAATAAAGAGGTAAGTGCTCATGAATGATGCAATGTCCCTAATTATTTTTCTAGACATTGGCTTAGCCTTTCCAATTCATTTTTCTTTTTCAAATCAGAGTGTATCTTGAATACTTGTGCCTCATAAGAGATCATTTCGTTTTCGGTCCTTGGCTATCTCTTTGCCCCAACAGTTTTCAAACTCTTATCAATAGAATCCTGTTTGCCGAGTTCTCTTTCTTCTTCTCATATCTGGGAGTCAAGGTCAATCCCAGTAGTTCCATACCTTTGGGTTAGAAAAACCCTTGTCTCATGTCAACATCAAAAATGGTTATTTCAAAAATATATTTATTTGTTTTTCCTTTTTGAAAAAAAAAAATCTCATTTAATGAAAACTTCTGAGCTAAAAATATTAACCCCATAATGTGTGATATACAAATCTCTTGAAGACTGATGATCATCTTTAGAAATTTTCTGAATGTCAATTTGGGTTTTTCAACTTGAATTGAAAGACTTGGTACAACAAGATTTTGGTTGATCGAAGAAAACTTCACAACAAAAATATATGTCCCTTATAGGCTCACAAATGGAACATGTTTTGCAAAACACTAATTCCTTGAGAATCAAACAAATTCAATATTCTTTTAGTTTCCATATCGTGGCATTTTGACAAGCGTCAAAATTGGCCGGGATGTTTAAACTGGAAAGTTAATTTTGAAGGGAAAAAATTCTTAGTTTTTGAAGTCAATCCTCCAAATGAGAGCTGACAGTTTAGGAGGTTCAATAATTCCTAGATCTTCCTTGATTTCTTCAAGATGACCTCTTCTTTTGTTGTGGCATCGGCACTGACATAGATGGCATCAAAAATTCCGATTTTACCCTAGACCACCCATTTTTGGGTTTTTGCCCTAGAGTCCCATTCTTTCCATTTTTTCTTTTCTTTTTTTTTTAATTGTTCTACCATGCATTTGAGAATTCTAAAAATTTTCATGGTAAAATGACAATTCAAAAGATGGGATGAAATATGAGGAAAAACCTTTCAAGTTAAATACCCATACTTGATCAAAATGGACCTTAAAAGCACGTAATGTAGGCCAAGGTTCGGGGTTCAGAAAGAAAGGATAAATAGGCCCAAAATATGTGTTTGAGGGTAATCAGATCAGTGATCATTTCTTGAGGAGGATTCCCTTTGGAACACCCTTTTGGACTTTTCTTTCCTTTTTTTACTTTTGCTCCTTTTCTTCTTTGTTCTTGCCTTTCATTTCGCCATCCTTTTCACATTTTCTTTTTCTTATTTTCTGTTTTGTTCTTGGCTTTCTTTTCGCCATCTTTTTTCTCTTTTTCCTTTGTTTTGTTCTTGACTTTCATTTCGCCATCTTTTCTACATTTTCCTTTTCCTTTTGCATCTTTATTTCGACAGAGTGAGCCCGTATTTATTTGGGAGCTCAATTTGCTTTGTATCTGTCTTCGAGTTAGGACTCATTTCTCTGTGATCTTTCAGAAGATCTTTCCTCGCATTTGCCCTCCAGTGTAGAGGATGATCCTTGATCAGGGTTTAAAGAGGAAAGAATTTTTTTGGCTCAAAATGGATGACTATAGATAATTTCTTTTTATTGAAAAGGATATCAAAGATGGCCATTTCTCATATCAAGAACAAATATTCTCATTGAAAAGCAATCCCCAGGGGGAATAGATAATCAGAATTTCATTTTACACTTGGAATCATCTGAATTCTCATATGCATGATATCACAAATTTTTTTTTTGGCACATGCCCCAATGATTCATGCATTATTCACCATGTATCCATCATTTCCACATATGACGCCCCAATTTGATTAACCATAAGAATGAGGAAGTCTAGGTCTATACTAAAAAGACTGAGTTTCAATCTTGGGTTTGCTTGAAGTGACAAGGAAAATATGGCCCAAAATTAGGTTTTCTCTAGGACATGGGATAATCTGGTTTAGTCATTTTGCCCCGAGGTGTCAATCATGAAGTGATGTTTCGGCAACTTGGTGTTTTGTGGTTATCAGAAAAGCTGTGAATGGTTTTGGTACAACCTTAACACACACCAAATCACCATGATCTAGATTCTTGAAAGAATGTCTCATTTGTTCGAGTTTCCAAGGACTTCAAAAAAATTTCAAATAGTTTGTTCAATTATTCATATAGCCTAAGCTAGGATCTACATCTTTGCTTATTCTACAATAAAATTCATCATTTATATCTCTTGAAGCATCAGGTCTTTCAAGTGGTCTCAGTTCAAAGGATTTAGGCATAGGAAAGCCGAAAAGAGAGGTGGGAGGGTATTGGGTCATTTCTAACAACGATCATCAATATTCTTCGAGACTTTCAATTATCAAAACCTCCTTAATGTTTGTTTTTGCACATTCAAATTATTGTTAAAACACAATAAACACCAAAGCATTTTAAAAGTCAAAATTCATTTATTTTAAATGGATGTCAACATAAGACAAGTGCTTCCATCATGAGGTATGAAACTACAAGCATCAGAATTCTCCTATTGACATGTTTTCCCATAATTCAAACCGACTATTCCTCGATACTCTTTTCAACCTTTATGTCTTCCTCCCCCATTCTGACATCCACAATGGTCCCATAATGCCTATTCAGTGAATTCTCCATGCTGTTTGACCTTTGTCTCTTCCCCATATCTAACTGCCCTTTAATGATTAGTGCTTGAACCTTCCATTTTAGATATATGCAATTTTCTGTGGAATGTCCTCAAATCCCAGAATGATAATCACAATATACATTCTCGTCATACCAGCTCGGGTATGGGGGTTGAATAGGCTCCACTGGAACTTTAGTGAGAAGTTTTTCTTCGACCAGCTGGGCAATAGTTAAGAGTAAGGCAAGGGGAGTGGCTCAAACCGATCTCTTTTTCAAATGTTCTTCGGCTTTCTCTAGCTGACTAGAGGTTGAAGATTTGTTGTATTCTGAGAGACCATCGGGTATAAGTATGAACTCTGGATATGTTGTTTGTAGATGGACATGATGGTTGGTATGAGGGGGCCTGAAGATACGAGGCAAAGCCTCCCATAGCTTGGACATCTTCCTCTTTCTTTTTGGGTGTCCTATTTCTCTATGCATTAGATGCTTTATGTCCTTCGAGTTTTCCAGTCTTGATAGCATTCTCAATCATTTCCTCGGAGATTACCATGTCCGAAAAATTCTTCATGGCATTACGGACGAGTCTATCATAGTACGGGGCCCGTAGTGTATTCAGAAAAAAGGACAGTGGTTTCTTTCTGAGTCAGGGGCGGTCGTACTTGGGTGGCCATGTTCCTCCACCTCTGAGCATACTCTTTGAAGCTCTTAGTAACCTTTTTCTCCATATTTTTCAAAGTGAGACGGTCAAGCACCATATCAATTACATGTTTGTATTGGCCTAAAAATGCATTAGCCAAATCAATTCAAGCGAATCTGATCCTTGCTCAATTGATTATACCACCTAATTGAGGATCCGCTGAGGCTATCCTGAAAGCAGTGGATTAAAAGCTTATCATTATCCGTATGGCCCGTCATCTTTCGACAGAACAGAGTGATGTGGGCTGACGGATCGGCTGTCCCATCATATTTCTCAGAATTTGGAACATTGAATTTAGGAGGAATGACTAAACGAGGACCAAGCAATGCTCGTTTGCATCTATACTTCCAAATACATCTATGATTTCTAGTGCCCGGAGCCTTTGATCTAATAGCTGGTATTTCCCTTGGGAATTTGCCGACTCAGCCCCATTCAACGAAACCATTTTCAATTTTGCCTGTTCAGGTGGATCATCTAAGTTCAGGATGTTGACGGGATTAACTATGTTCTGAAAGAACTGGCCATCCAACATTACAACCTTATTCTGACCCTTTTATGCCTCCGACCCTTCTCTAGCGGTCAAATTTTCAGTGTATTTCTTTCCCTTGATCGTGACGGACACCATCCCCATCAGTTTGTCATCTGATCTCTAGATTATGCTTGAGATTTTGCCAACTGTTCTCGTAATTCTTCCTGTGCCCTTTCCATTCTCTCCATCCGAGCAGCTTGTTTACTATCCATAGCTATGGCCTGTGTTATAAAGGTGCTCAGTACTTCTTATACCTCTAATTTGAAATGGGAATTTCTTTAAAAACTTTTACAGCCAAGCCAACTTCTGTTTTATTCCCTCAAGTGTGTGTCATGATGAATGAGTCATGAATGTCGTGAATGTAACATGATGCCTGTATGATGCGTGTAAATAATAAACAAATTAATGCATGAACATATACAGTGAAATCATTATAACTATGTATGTCATGAATGCAACCTGATGCCAACATGATGCATGTAAAGAATAAGCAAATCAATGCATGAACATATACAGAGAAATCAATTTGACTATCTTTGTCAGGAACACAACCTGATGCCAACATGATGGATGTGAAGAATAAACAAATTAATGCATGAACATATAGAGAGAAATCATGCTGACTATGTTTGTCATGAATGCCTGATGCCAACATGATGCATGTAAAGAATAAACAAATCAATGCATGAACATATATAGAGAAATCATGCTGACTATGTTTGTCATGAAGGTAACCTGATGCCAACATGATGCATGTAAAGAATAAACAAATCAATTCATTAACATATCCAGAGAAATCATGCTGACTATGTTTGTCATGAACGCACCTGATGCCAACATGATGCATCTAAAGAATAACAAATCAATGCATGAACCTGTACAGAGAAATCAAGCTGACTATGTTTGTCATGAATGCAACCTGATGCCAACATGATGCATGTAAAGATTAAACAAATCAATGCATGAACATATACAGAGAAATCATGCTGACTATGTTTGTCATGAATGCAACCTCATGCCAACATGATGCATGTAAAGAATAAACAAATCAATGCATGAACATATACAGAGAAATCATGCCGACTATGTTTTTCATGAATGCAACCTGATGCCAACATGATACATGTAAAGAATAAACAAATCAATGCATAAACATATATAGAGAAATCATGCTGACTATGTTTGTCATGAATGCAATCTGATGCCAACATGATGCATGTAAAGAATGAATGAATTAACACAAGGTTATATACAAAGAATGACCATGTATGTCACAAATGTATTCTACAATGAATGGCCATGCATGTTAGGACTGTAATATGACGTCAATATGATACATGTAAAGAATAAATGAATTAATCACAAGGGTATGTACAAAGAAATTAATCAATGATTAAAAAAAATTGGTAGGACCAATCTTGATTATTCAAAAATCTAATTATGCAAGATTTGCCCCCAAGTTTAATCCACGGTTTTTTTGAAACATGTTTTCCCTCGCAAAAATCAAAATATTATTTTCCAAAACCAATTTTTTTAAAACTTTTGGGGTAGTGGGTCTTATTATGGCACATGTGTCCAAATGTTCATTCAATACTATCGGTCTTCAATTCTTTTTCAATAAGTGAATGTTTATGAAATCCTCAAATGAGATTAGGCACTAGCAACCTCTAAAAAAAAGTCCAAAATTTCTGCCCCGTCGCGGGGACATCAGCTTCGTTAAGGGTGTGACATTGGAAAAAAATAGAGGAAAAGACGACTTAATACCTCTTGAAATAAAGGTTGAGGGTATGAAAATGACCTCGAAAAACGAATGGAGTCGTCACCAATCTTTTTTGGCTAGGTGTGATCGAACACCTATTAAAATTGGTTTTTATAAAACATTTCAAAACTAATTAAAACATTTTGTAAAATCAATTTTGAAGTCTTCGTTTTGAACTAGAGGAAACAAGTATGGGTTCAGGAGTTGGTTACGTGCGGGGAAGGATTAGCACCCCTACAACGCCCATATAAAATGGTACCTTATTAGTCATGTGTTATATTGAATCTCGGTCAAAGTTGGTTTTAAATTTGGTGTTTAAAGATAATTCCCTTTTAAAAAATCATATTTCATTTGAAAATGATCCGAAATTTATTAACATAAAATTTCCCATATTTCCCGACAAACTCGGCAAAACATGGAATTTTTCCTTATTTTGAAATTTTTCGAAATCACTCTCATTTCTGAAGAAAAGATATTCCGTCGTTAATGATAATTAATGATATCCTCTCCGGCAAACCCAGCAGAGAACTCATGAATTATTTTAGCTCGGGAATAATCTTCTTTTATAAAGAATATTTAATAATTTTTCATGCATTTTAAAATCATAAAGAAATGATCATGAATATGCAAAAAATATTACTAAGATAAAACTTAAACAACATGCATATTTGTCATGGCATGGCAAACATTTTATTATGACATGATAAAAGAATTAATGACATGGCATGCTTGACATGGCAAAATCTATATGACATGGCCAAAAGAATTAATGACATAACAACTTTTATTATGACATGGCAAAAGAATTAATGACGTGGCATGCTTGACATGGCAAAATCTTATTATGGCAATAGCAAAATAAATCATGACATGGTAAAAGAATTAATGACATGACATGCTTGACATGGAAAAATCTAAATGACATGGCCAAAAGGATTAATGATGTGGCATATGAATTAATGACATGACAAATCCTATTATGACATGGCAAAAGAAATAATGACATGGCATTCTTGACATGGCTAAATATAAATGACATAACAAATATTAACATGGCTTATGTGACACAAACATTAATCATAAAAAATGACATTATCATTTTGAAATTGATTTTTCATGTGAGGAATTACATAAATGGCATATGTTGAAAAATATTACCGTACTCCATGGCAAACCCGGCAAAGCTTGGAAAATAATTCTTTCATATGACATTTATATGATTCCAAGTAAAACGAAAACCATACCTTTCGGTTCTATAAACACGTGCGTTGAATAATTTCTTAATCTCCCAGGCAAACTCAGCAAAGATTAGGAACTAATTCTCGCCAAATGTTTAGGAAATCGAGAAGCACGTTTTTATGTCAAATTAAATAAAAATATTTTAAAATATGCAATGCTTGAAGATGTATTTCTCCCTTGAAGTAAGGATATCCGTATACCTAAAGAGGTGTCTGACTACCTTTGAAAGAAATTTAAATTGGATTTTTAAAACCAAATGACTCTAAGCTCAGATTTTAAAAAGAGTTCGAATTTTTGGATAAAAAAAAAAACTTGGCCGAAACTCCCCTCTATAAGGCTCTAGTTTTCCTTTTTTTTAAAACTCGGGTTGACTACCCATGATCCAACCTTTGTAAAATAAATTTTTATCCTTGAGATGACATGGAAATCAACCTAACATAGTAGCTAATGACCCCAATTAGCCCCTCCTTTTTTTCAAATAACAACAAAAAATTATTAGTTTAAAAAAACTCATTCTAACTCCAACAACCAGTTTTAGAAAATTATTTTTCCCCTTATAAAAAAATTCAAAAAATCTAAAAAAAATCTGTTTAGACTTGAAACGTGATGTTATTTACGAGGAAAAATCAGCTTTATATTTGGACTAAAAATGACTTGATCGAAATTTCATTAAAGTCAGAACAGTAGACTAAAATCTATTTTACCGAAAAAAATATTTTCCAACCTTGATAAAAAAATCTCAAAATCTTGAAAAAATACCAGAGGCTCACCTAAGAGTCTACTGAATATGGTTAAAAAATCTTTTTATTTTGACAAGAGATGAATGTTGAAAAAATTGCTCAAAGTCATAATATCCAACTTAAAAACTATCACTCTTTCAACTTGTATACACAAAAGACTTTGGCTAGAGACCATTGATTGGTTTTAACCAAAAATCAAGTTGAAAATGGTATGAATGCATGATTTTACAGCCAACAAACATATGAAAATGAATCAATCATGAGTTTAAAAAAAAATAAACAAGCAAGAAAAAAAACAAGGTTGGCTTAATGGTTGGTTCCTTGGACATAGTCCTACCTAACCAAAATCACTTGATTAAAATCAAGATCCTCAAGCTTATCAATATTTGATTTTTTAAAAGAAAAACCAAAGGAGCAAATCTATCCTACCACAATGGTGAAACCCACAATCAAAAAGCAAGCAAGAAAATCAAGCAAAGACAAGCACAATAATGACCCTAAGTTTTGGCCATGATGAAGAATATGTAGGAAAATTTTGCAACCTTATTATTTTGTAAAGCATAAAGAATAAAGGAAAGAAAACCTTTAAATTTTATTTTGAAAACCTTTTATTCAACAAAGAAAGTTAACAACCACCTTAAAAAAAGGAAGAAAAATAACATGAAATCAAAGAAAATAATTGAAGAAGACGAGAGGAAATAGCTACCTAGAAAAGCTTTCCAAATCAAGCTCTCAAACTTCTCCTTCTTTCTCTCTTTTTCTCCTTTTCTCCTCCAAGAGTGTAGTGGAATTGCCTTTGAAAAAAATGAATTCCTCCTTCTCTTCTTGGCTTGGCCGAACCCCTTTAATAGTGAGAGTGTGCTCATCTCTTTTTCTAGCCTTTGTCATGCTTTGCATGCTCTCCCAACATCCTTGCCACATGGCTAATTTTTGTCCCCTCCTTTCATGATGATTTCCTTAAATTAAGGGTTCTTGTCCCCATTTTTCATCCTAACCTCTCATTGGCCAATAATGCCACCTACATTATTCTTGTCTCCTATCTATACAAAATATCTAAGCCACTTGTCATGATCATTTGGCTTACAACCAAAATATCTTCCTAGGTGGAATTTTTAATCCTATTCGGCATCATCTCATAGCCTTCACATGTTCTTCACATGGCTTTGCAATTAGGAGGCCTCCCATTGGCCAAAAATGCCATGTAGGCAAGTAGTGAAGAATCTTGTCCTTTCTTAAAAATGTCATCTTGCTATTCAATCTTGGCCATTTGATTCAAGATGATCACACCTCCTCTTCCAATCAATGAGCTGGCCGAAAATGGCCTGGAATTTTCCAGGCCATTCTTCTTTTTTTATTTGCAAAATGGTCCTTTTTTATTTTTTAATAAAATTGCATTTTGGCCCTCAAACTTAATTTATTTGCAAATGGACCCCAATTTTAGATTTTTATTTTTTAATCCATCCCATCCAATATAAAACTTAGTTCTGGAGGTTTCCATAATTTTTCGAGCTCGGATTCTATTTTCCCGGATTTTTCTCTAAAATTTCGATTTAGTGCACCCCAAACTTTATCTATTTCCATTTGAGCTCTGATTCTGGATTTCTCTTTCCAATCCATTTCGTTCAATATAAAACTCAATTTTGGAGGTTTTAATAATTTTTCGAGCTCTTTTTCCATTTTTCCTGGATTTTTCTCTAAAATTTTGGTTTAGTGCCCCCGAACTTTGTGTACTTCCATTTGAGCTTCGATGTCGGATTTTTTTCTCCAATCCATTCTATCAAAAATAAAACTTAGTTGTGGAAGTTTTCACAACTTTTCGAGCTCGTTTTCTATTTTTCCCTGATTTTTCTTTAAAATTGCGGATTAGTCTCCCGATTTTATCATGTTTGCGTTTCAGCCCCAATTTCGGGTTTTCTTCTTCTCATTTCCTTCTTTCCATCCTAAAACTCAGTTTTGGAAAGTTTCGCAATTTTCCAAGATCGAATTCTATTTTTCCCAGATTTTCCAAAATTACCCTTTAGCCTTTGAAACCTCGATTTTACTCGAAACGGGCCAAATTTTCGGATTTTCTTTTTCCACTGCCTTTTTCATATATTGAATTGGAGTTGGACCAAAAATTCCCAATTTTTACATCCGAATTCCTCTCCGATTTAGTTTTCCCCTTTATCTCAAAATTGGGAATTTTCTCGATTTTTTCGTTTCTCTTCCAATCGGCTCTTCCTTTAGATCCACTTCAAATTGGGACTTGGGGTACCCTTGTTTATTATTATTCATCAACTGGCGACTTTAATTTCACCGAATCGGACCATGTCTGTAGTTTTCCCCAAATTTGTGAATTTTCTATTTATTCATCCTTATTTTCCTTTTTCTCTTTAAACCAATTCTTCTTTCAACTCCACTTCAAAATTGAACCTTCCAATATCCATATTTATTGATCTTATTCCAGTTGGAGCCTCCAGTTTCGTCCAACTTGACCATTTATGCACTTTTCCCCAAATTTGCAAAATTTGGCATTTTTCCTCCATTGAATTTTTGCAATTTGTCTTTCAAACTCTCTATCCTCAATTGTAGATCTCTGATTATCAAAATTCATTCACCATTGTTCAATTCAACTTTGAATCTTGATTTTGACTAAGAGTTGACTTTTTTAGTGGTTGACTTTTTTGGGTTGACTTTTTCGTTTTTAGCTCCGAATCAAAATCTTGGAGACTCATTTGCAGAATGAGGGAAGATTCTTTGCATTCCAGGAAGTTGAAAGGAGAATTGACCTTGTTTAGGGGGCCCGGACAAAATTAGGTGTTAACCGATCTCATAGATTGAAGTATAGAGATACTTATGGATAGCATAGAGGTTCTTGTTAAGATGAACAAGTTCATTGAACATGATCCGTTATGAGAGTTCCATTTGGTATTTCACTCAAGTGTCTATGTTAATACTCTCATGTGTCAGTAGTGAACGTAATCCTTAGACTTGAGACACCCGCTCATCTTATGTGTGAGTTGTCATGCTTCGATTTCATTCGAATGGGTCCCAAAAAGAGATCTTATGGTAGGGTATTTTGGGTATGACATGAAGCACATGAAGATGGATGAGTGATCCAGAGAGGATTCATCACCCTAGTGATATTTAAAGGATATATCTCACTTGTTCCTAGCTTATGATTAACTCGTGAAGACCTTGGCTAAGGCAATTATGGGAGTTATCAAAGAAGCCGCAAGACTAATATGGAAGGAGTTAGAAAGTAGACATTGTACCATGCTTTCTCTCCTCCAAGATATTTGATGAAAGGATCGAATTACACTGACATATTGTACACTAAAAAGTTAGTGAAAAACCAATATGACCTTACTAACATTTGGGTGGCATAATGTATTGCTAGATGTCACTCGTGGTCTATAAATATGAATTAGAAATAATTTGTGATTATTACCAACATGTTAGAAGCCTAATGGGTCACATAGAATAAGGTGAACTTAAGAGATTAAAATGGATTGGACCTAATTGATGAAATTAAAAATTTATCAACAAGGGCTTAATTAAATGGTTTAATTAAGTGAAATGAGTTATGCGCAATAACGCAGTTGTATTATAGACCTAAGTTTATAAATGTCCTAGTGATAGTCGCCCCTATGTATAATAGAGAAGTGAATTGTGAAAAAACCCCATGAACCCCAAACCTTGTGTGTCACAATCTTCAAGAAATAAGAGACAATTGTTTTCTTTCGTCATTCTTCTTGAGTGTTATTCGACCTAAACTTCTCAAATTAAGGGTGAGGTTTATGAAAAGAAGTCTACTAGCATAGAACTCGGTTGGCAGTCCAATCCTACCTTAAAAAAGGATTTCTAAATCACCTGTATGGATTATCATTAGAGGCCGGACAATTGAACGGCTTCGATTTGTGACAACTGGGCCTTTGGTGTGCAAGTATCAAGCGGTGGAGATAGTAATTGAGGATTTCGAAAATCCTAATTCTTGGTATGATATTCCATCCCTTGTATGTTTTATGAATCTTGATCAATTGATAAGCAAAAAAGTTGATTCCTTGATGGATTCAGTTTTGATTGTTTATATTTCAACTGCACTTTGATTAAATTATGTTTTTTTATGCTTTTGTTTATTGAAACTAGCATGTCTGAATCAATCACTTTACACCCTGAGAGTGTTTTACTAGTCCATGCGAAAGTTATCACCTCACGAGAGCGTAGGTACTTTAACCCCTCCTAAAAAGGATGAGCCCAGGTATAAGGCTTATGATATGCTCGTGTAGTGTGTGCAAAGGAATACCACATTTTTTATTAAATGCCCCAGAAATAAAATAAAAAATAAATTAAACTTGTTAATAAAACAAAAGAATATAACAATAAAAAGAAATTTATCAAAATAAGTAACTAAAAATAAATATTCTGAGACCACTTATTGAAACCTAGGATAATCACAAAACTAACTAATGGCTCAACTCTTAAAGTCTGCAGTGGAGTCGTAAAACTGTCATAATGTGCAAATTCGAACATTCGATTGCTAGACAAAAAAAGAAGTTGCCACTAATTTTTTTTTTATTAGGTGTGATTAGTCACCTATATGAATCTATTCTTTTTAAAGTAATCTTAAGCTCAACAAAGGCACCTTAAAAAGAGTAGATTCTGGTGTACGTTTCAGAAATAGGTTCGGGAGTTCGCTTTCCTTTGGGGAAGTATCAGCATCCCAAAATGCCTATCTTAAGGGTAAAACATAATTAATCTTGTGTTATCTTAAAAGTTTTGATTAAAATGGTCTTTATGCTTAATTTTACTTCAATATTGGAAAATTATGTAAGGTCTTCTCCATCATACTAGTGGAATTTCTAAAAAAATTGTTCCTCACCTCAAAAGTATTCAAGAGAAACCATTTGTTCCCCTAAAGAGGCTCCCTCGTTGAATTTATTTAATTTTAAATGTTTAATTTTTTGGAAAATTTTAGAATTCTTTCCACCATTCGAGAGTAATTCTAAAACTTCACCTTTAAATTATTAAACTTTCTTCATGTGTTGGAAAAATTTTATAATCCTTTCCATCATTCAGGAGGATTCTAAAAATTCCATTTCCCTTTAGAATCTAAGTTTTATTTAATTTCTCAAATTTTTATTTATTTTATTAATTTAAAAATAAATATCAATCTTTTGACGTCAAAAATTTTCCTTAAACTCTCCATCATGCTGACGGAATTTTAAAAAAAGAATTCACCGAGAAGTTTCTTAGGAAATCGACCATTTGCAATCCTTTGTAATTCCATCATTAGAAAGATTTTAATTTATTTTTTTATTTAAATTGCCGCAACCTAAAAAATAATAAGTCTCATTGCAAGACTTTATTATTCGTTAAGCGTGACATTAAAAAAAATAAGGAAAAGTCGACTTAATTCCTCTAGAAAAATGAAGGTTTTGAAAATGACCTTAAAAAAAAAGACATGGAGTCGCCACCGATGTTTTTTAGCTAGGTGTGATCGGCCACCTATTAAAACCGGTTTTATAAAATATTTTAAAATTTAATTAAAACATTTTTAAAACCAATTTTAAGTCTGCGTTTTAAACTAGAGAAATCAAAGAACCGTGTTCGGGACTCAGTTACGTGCGGGGAAGGATTAGCACCCCCACAACGCCCGTATAAAACGGTACCTTATTAATCATGTGTTATCTCAAGTCTCGGTAAAAAAAGTCGATTTTAAATTTAATATTTCAAGTTAATTCCCATTTTAAAGAAAAATAATTCCATTTTTAATTGAAAATGATCCGGAATTTATAAATTCAAAATTTTCCTATATTCCCTAACAAACGTGGCAAAATATAGAAACTTTTATTAGTTTGGAAAACTTTTCGAATCATTCTCATTTTAAAAAAGATATTCTGTTATTAATGATAATTGATAATATCCTCCCCAGCAAACCCGGCAGAGAACTCATGAATTATTTTAACTCGGGAATATCTTTATTTTATTGAAAATCATTACATTTTTGAAAACATTAAAAAAAACATATATGAATATGAATATGCATGACATAAATAAAATGACATAGCAAAATCTAAATAATATAATGCAACCTAAATGATATGATATAATTTAAATGTCTTAGCATATTCTAAATGAAATAGAATATCCTAAGTTATATGATATATTCTAAATGAAATAAAATATCCTAAATCATATGATATATTCTAAATGAAATAAAATGACCTAGGTAACATAATATATTCAACATGAAATGAAATGACCTAAGTAACATAATATATTCTATATGAAATGAAATAATTTGAATGACATGGCAAATATGAATGATATGGCATATAATTTAAATGACATGGAATATAAAATAATGCTATCATATAATATGCATGGAAATAAAAATGAAAATAATAATGCATGAACATAATATATGCTAAATAATATAACAAAAAACTAATTAAATAAAAGTCATAGGATATCATGAAATATTCCAAATCATATAATAAACAATATAACATAACTCAAAATCATAACAATATCATAGAAATTATCATAGTAAAAATCACATATTATATAAAATACATGAATATGGAAAATGCAATGCATGAAAATGTATTTTTTCCTTTAATTAAGGAAATTCGTATATCTAAACAGATATCCGGCTACCTAAGGAAAATATGTCAAATTAAATATTCTAAAACCAAAATACTTTGTGATTGTTTGAAAAAATTTTTGAAAAACTTAGATTAAAAATAAAAACTTAGCTAAACCCTTTTTTAAATGGCTCTAATTTTCTAAGTTTAAAATCTCGAACTTCACCACCCTTAATCCGAGACTTAAAAAATCATTTTTAGAGTTTAAAAAGGCTTAGAAACTACCCTAAGTCAGTAGCTAAACTTCCGAATCAGCCCTCTCTAAGTAACTTAACCAAAACAGAAAAATGATTTTTCTTCAAATTCAATTATGACTCCACTGTCCAGTTTTAAGCCATGATTTTTTATCCTATTTTTAAAAATTCAAAAAAATCTAAAACAAATATTGGAGACTCAGGATATGTAAAAATACACGGTAACAAATCAGCTTAATTTTTTGATTAAATATGAAGGCCCAGAAAAATCGGGAAAGTACGAGTACTAGGTGAAAAAAATTGTTTTGCCAAAATACATTTTTGCCTTTGATAAAATCATTTAAAAATCAAAGTAAAAATATTTAAGACTCACAAAATGACTCACAAATAGTAGCTAGGACTTTTTAAAAGTTAGACAAAAATTTAAGTAAAGAAAATCACAATGGTAGAATAATCAATTTGACAAACCTTAATTTTCCACAAGTATGCTCAAGAGAGCATGACTTTGAACCATTAATTGGCCTAAGTCATTAGTCAAGTGGCATGAATATGAAATGCATGAAAAAATATAGAAAATATGATGCATGGATGCATGGTTTTAAACCTAAATGTCATGAAAAAATGCATGGCATCAATATAGTGACCTAGACCTAAATGAACTTGCATGGCATTTAATGCAACCTAGGTCTAAAATGCATGGACATGCATGGAAAAATAAACCAAACCTAACAACTAAATATGCATGGCAATAACACAAACACAAGGCATGCTTAAACCAAAAACTCAACCAAATGTCATGAAAATGCAAACCTATCATGTAACATATCAAAAATGCAAAAACAACGCAAAATAATGAGGTAGCCGAATGGCCTAAGGTTCCAAACAAACATGGCATTTTCACAAACACTTGATATACTTAAACTAAATACTCAATCAAATGTCATGCAAATGCAAACCTATCAACTAACATGGCAAAAATGCTCACACAATGCAAGATACATGAAGTGGCCGAATGGCATAAGATTCCAAACAAGCATGGCATTTTCACAAACACTTTATATACTAACATGCAAAACTAAAATATAACACTCAAATCATGCAAACACAAAGTAGAAATATTAAAACTAACAAACATTTTCACAAACACTTTATATACTAACATGCAAAACTAAAATATAACACTCAAATCATGCAAACACAAAATAGAGATATTAAAACTAACAAGCATTTTCCCAAACGCTTGATATACTAAATATAAAACATCAACAAATTTAAACATTATGAAAACAGAAAATTGAAAATGCAAGAATATGATAATAAACTCATAAATGGCAACAAACAAGCATCCAAATTAAAGCAAACTTCAAGTATATGTAGTAGATGAAGATTTAAAGCATCAAGACTAAAAAAATAACAAAAATAACATGATAAATCAAGGCAAAACAACAACTAAAATAAAAAAATCTGGGCCATTCGGCCATGGTAAGAAAAAGAAGAAAAAATGTAAGAACTTGTTTAAGAAAAATATGAAGAAAGAACTTAAAAAGAACATAAAAAAAGCATTTATTTAAAAAGAAAACTCACCAAATAATAATCAAAAATAGCAAAAACAAGAATGGAAAATCAAGAAAGTGCAAGAGTTGGTGCTAAATGCAACCTCTAGAAAACTAAGGTTTCAACCAAGATTTTTCTCTTCAAACTTTCCCTTCTTTTCTAAACTTTTCTTTTTTGCTTTCAACCAAGGAGAGAAAACTAAGAAAAAACCAAGAAGAAATCTGAAAATGAAAATCTGAAAATAAAAATATGCCCCCTCTCCTATATTGCTGGCAGAATTTTACCTCTCTCCTCCCTAAGATGTTGTCATTTTTACTCCAACCAATTTCCATCCAAGGGCTAGTGATTCAAGGTGAAAAATCATGAAATTATCACCCTTAGATTAGGCCATCAGCTATCCATAATTACAGCTGTTCAAGAATAATGTTGACACTCTCCCTCTTCATGCATTGGCCCATGTGGCTTATTTGCAATGGCTTGATCAAAAAAATCACTAACTAACTCTTAATTCTTGGCCTTTTGATTGAAAAATCAGAAGCTTCTTCCCTCTTTTGGGCCTTGGCTGGCCAGAACTCCCTTTTCCAGCCCAAGTCTGATTTTTTTGAAAGGCAAGAAAAGCCCTTTTCGGTTGCTTGGGTAAAATGACCGTTTTGCCCCCCGGATGCAAATAAATGGCAAACGGACTTCAAATTCAAATTTTCTTTTTTTAATACTTTCAAAATAATAAAATATTGCATTCTGGAAGTTTTAAAATTTTTCGAGTCCGTTTGCTATTTATTTGTATATTTTCTTCCAAAAATGCCCTTTTATGCCCTCACATTTTACCATTTTTTAAACGAGATCCAAATCAAGATTTTTATTCACCAATCTATTCCAAATAATTTAAAAGTGTGATCTGGAAGTTTTCATAATTTTTGGAACTCATTTGGTATTTTTTCGGGATTTATCTGCTTGAATTACTACATAGGAGGCCCGGGATTTGGCCATTTTGCAAACGAACTCCGAATCAAGATTTTTTTTTTGCCAATATCTTCCTAATAATTTAAAAATGAGATTTACAAATTTTCAGAATTTTTGGAGTCTATTTGCTATTTTCCCGGGATTTATCTTCTTCAATTATTACATAGGAGACCCGGGATTTGGCCATTTTGCAAACGAACTCCGAATCAAGATTTTCTTTCTCCAATATCTTTAAAATAATTTAAATATGAGATTTACAAATTTTCAAAATATGTGGAGTTCATTTGCTATTTTTCCGGGATTTATGTTCTTGAATTTCTCCATAAGAGACCTGGGATTTGGCCATTTTGCAAATGAACTCCGAATCAAGATTTTTTTTTTCCAATATCTTCCTAATAATTTAAGAATGATATTTGCAAATTTTTAGAATTTTTGGAGTCTATTTGCTATTTTCCCGGGATTTATCTTCTTGAATTATTGCATAAGAGACCCGGGATTTGGCCAATTTGCAATCGAACTCCGAATCAAGATTTTCTTTCTCCAATATATTTAAAATAATTTAAATATGATATTTACAAATTTTCAAAATATGTGGAGTTCATTTGCTATTTTTTCGGGATTTATCTTCTTGAATTTCTATATAAGAGACCCGGGATTTGGCCATTTTGCAAACGAACTCCGAATCAAGATTTTATTTCACCAATCTCTTCCAAATGATTTAAGAATGATATTTGCAAATTTTCAGAATTTTTGGAGTCCATTTGCTATTTTTCCCAAATTTTCCAATTTTGCCCTTTTGCCTTCGAAACTCGGTTTTGCTCAAAATAAGTCTGTTTTTAGATTTTCTTCAAACTGAGCCTCGGGCTATCCCTTTTTAATCATTCCTCATCCATTGGGGGCTTTAATCTTACCAAGTCAGGCCATTTCGGTAATCCTTCTCGATTTCACCGAAATCCACCAAAAACCCTAATTCTCGGTTTTCTTTCGGATTGACTTTTCTTTCAGTTTTTCTTTCAAGTGGCTTTTCCATTACCCGTAGTCAGTGCTTATCTTTCATTTGGAACCTTCAATTTTGACCAATTCGATCGTTTAAGCACTTTTCCCTAAATTTCCCGGATTAGGGTTTCTTTTCTACTGAATCTGTATAACCCAACCTCCGAACTCCTTATCTTTCAATGTAGACCACGGATTATCAAAATTCTTTCGCCATTTTTCAATTGAACTTCAAATCTTGCTTTTGAAAGTGGGTTGACTTTTTCAGTAATTAACTTTCTTGGGTTGACTTTTTTCGAGGTTGACTTTTTTCGAGTTTGACTTTTTATGCTCGCCCTCTTAAACTAAGTCTCGGAGTACCACCTGCAGGATAAAAAAAAGTCTTTTTACATTCTAAAATATCAATTTAAGAAGAAAACATACATGTTTTAGTGGTCCGGACAAAATTAGGTGTCTACAGTTGCCCCTCTTTGGCTATTGCTGAGAATCAGGAATCAGGCAAAAATAAACCAACACTAATTTTTTACGGTTAGTGAAATCACAAGTGAAGAAAAGGGAAAGGGGATTTTCTCTCTTTTTTTTTTTGTTTTTTCATTTTTTTCATTTTTTTCATTTCTTCATTTTTTCATTTTTTTTTCATTTTTTTCATTTTTTTTTATTTCTTTTTCCATTTTTTTTTTGGAGAAAGCAATAAATTGAAGATTTTGTCCTTAAATTGAATTCCCTGACTAATCAAGCCTCGACCCGACTTAAGAAAATGAATTCGATTTGCAAGAAAAAGTTATGCCCGGAGGTCTTAAAAATGGTGCCCGGAAGTCTTAAAATGGTGCTCGTAGGCCTTACCCGTATGGATAAAACCAAAAATTGAAAAAGATCTGGATGAAACCAGAAATTGAAAAGCATGGGTGAAACCAAAAATTTGAAAATGATCTGGATGAAACCAGAAATTGAAAGCCATGGGTGAAACCAAAAATTGAAAACGATCTGGATGGAACCAGAAATTTGAAAAGGATCTCGATGGAACCAGAGATTAAAGGTTTGGGTGAAACCATAACTTTGAAAAAGTTCTGGATGAAACCAAGGAAATTGAAATGCATGGATGAAACCAGAAATTTGAAAAAGATCTGGATGAAACCAGAGGTTAAAGTCATGGGTGAAGCCATAAAATTGAAAGAGATCTGGATGAAACCGGGAAATTGAAGGCATGGGTGAAACCATAAAACTGAAAGTGATTTGGATGAAACCAAGGAAATTGAAATGCATGGATGAAACCAGAAATTCGAAAAAGATCTGGATGAAACCAGAGGTTAAAGTCATCGGTGAAACCATAAAATTGAAATAGATCTGGATGAAACCAGGGAATTGAAGGCATAGGTGAAACCATAAAATTGAAAAAGATCTGGATGAAACCAAGGAAATTGAAATGCATGGATGAAACCAGAAATTTGAAAAAGATCTGGATGAAACCAGAGGTTAAAGTCATGGGTGAAACCATAAAATTGAAAGAGATCTGGATGAAACCAGGGAATTGAAGGCATGGGTGAAACCATGAAATTGAAAGAGATCTGGATAAAACCAAGGAATTTGAAGGCATGGGTGAAACCATGAAATTGAAAGAGATCTGGATGAAACCAAGGAATTTGAAGGCATGGGTGAAACCATGAAATTGAAAGAGATCTGGATGAAACCAAGGAATTTGAAGGCATGGGTGAAACCATGAAATTGAAAGAGATCTGGATGAAACCAGGGAATTGAAGGCATGGGTGAAACCATGAAATTAAAAGAGATCTGGATGAAACCAGGGATTGAAATGCATGGGTGAAACCATAAAATTGAAAGAGATCTGGATGAAACCAAGGAAATTTGAAGGCATGGGTGAAACCATGAAATTGAAAGAGATCTGGATGGAACCAGGGAATTGAAGGCATGGGTGAAACCATAAAATTGAAAGAGATCTGGATGAAACCAAGGAAATTGAAATGCATGGATGAAACCAGAAATTTGAAAAAGATCTGGATGAAACCAGAGGTTAAAGTCATGGGTGAAACCATAAAATTGAAAGAGATCTGGATGAAACCAGGGAATTGAAGGCATGGGTGAAACCATGAAATTGAAAGAGACCTGGATGAAATCAGGGAATTGAAGGCATGGGTGAAGCCATAAAATTGAAATAGATCTGGATAAAACCAAGGAATTTGAAGGCATGGGTGAAACCATGAAATTGAAAGAGATCTGGATGAAACCATGGAATTGAAGGCATGGGTGAAACCATGAAATTGAAAGAGATCTGGATGAAACCAGGTATTGAAAGGCATGGGTGAAACCATGAAATTGAAAGAGATCTGGATGAAACCAAGGAATTTGAAGGCATGGGTGAAACCATGAAATTGAAAGAGATCTGGATGAAACCAAGGAATGAAATGCATGGATAAAACCATAAATTTGAAAACGATCTGGATGGAACCAGAAATTTAAAATGATCTAGAAATTAACCTGAAGGATTTGAGAGAGGATGCAAATACTTCATGGTGTAAATGCAAATATCTTGGATTGATGCAAATGCTTCTTGAAATGATACAGATATCTTGGATTGATGCAAATGTTTCTAAATGCAGATGCAAATGTCCCTACGAATCATATTCATGTGAGTGGTTCATGAATGGTGTAATTGCAGCTACTATGAAGATGCAATGATCCTAGAAATGATGCACTTGCTTGAGATGATGCGAATGCAAATGCTCATGGAATAGTGCAAATACGAATACTCATGAATTATGCAAATGCTTGCTGACACGGTGCATATGCGAAGTTTAATAAATAGATGAATGCTCATGTGTGATGCAAATGTCCTTGATCACTTTTCTAGATTTTGACTCAGCCTTTCCAATTCATTCATTTTTCAATCTTTGGCTATTCTCTTTGCCCCAACAGTTTTCAAACTCTTATTGACAGGAGTCTGCTTGCTGAGTTTTATTTCTTCTTCTCATATTTGGAAGTCAAGGTTAACCCTAATAGTTCCACACCTTTGAGTTAGAAAAACCCTTATCTCATGTTAACATCAACAATGGGTATGTCAAAAATATTTTTATTTTCCTTTTTTTGAAAAACAATTTTGCTTTTTTAATGAAAACTTCTGAGTCAAAAATTTAACCCCACAGTGTGTAATGTACAAATCTTTTGAAGACTGGTGATCATTGTTAGAAATTTTCCTAAGTGTCAATTTGGGTTTTTGAACTTAAATTGACAAGGCTTGGTACAACATGATTTTGGTTTTTTCAGGAAAGCTTCACAACAAAAAATGTATGTCCTTTCTAGGCTCACAAATGGAACATATTTTATAAATCACGAATTCATTGAGAACCAAACAAATTCAACTTTCTTTTAGTTTCCATATCAAGGTATTTTGACAAACGTCAAGATTGGATGGGATGTTTAAACTGGAAAGTTGATTTAGGAGAAAAAAAGTTTCAGTTTTTGAAATCAATCATCCAAATGAGAGTTGACAATTTAGGAGGTTCAGGAATTCCTAGATGTTCCTCGATGACCACTTCTTTAAGAAGATATTTTCTTTTATGGTATCGGCACTATCATAGATGGCATCGAAAATTCCCATTCTACTCTAGACCGCCCGTTTTTGGGTTTTCGCCCTAGAGTCCCATTCTCTCCAATTTGTTCTTTTTTCTTCTTTTTTCATTGTTTTACCATTCATTTGAGAATTATAAATTCTTCCTTAGTGAAATGATAATTCGATGGGATGGGATAAAATCTGAGGAAAAACCCTTCAAGTTAAATATTCATGCTTGATCAAAATGGACTTTTAAAGCACGTAATGTAGGCCATGGCTCAGGGTTCAGAAATAAAGGATAAATAGGCTCAAAAAATGTGTTTGAGGGTAATCAGATCAAGGATCCTTTCTTTGAGGAGGATTCTCTTTGAAACATTTATCTCTTTTGGACTTTTCATTCCTTTTGACTTTGCTCTTTTTCTTCCTTGCTTTTGGTTTCATTTGCCATCGCTTTTTCACACACTTTTTTTTTTGTGTTTTTCTTGGCTTTCATTTCGCCATCTTTTCCTTTTTTTTTTCTTTGACAGAGTGAGTCCGTATTTATTCGGGGCTCCATTTGCTTTGTATTTGCCTTTGAGCTAGGACTCATTTTTCTGTGATCTTTGAGAAGATCTTTCCTCACATTTGCCCCCCAGTGTAGAGGTTAATCCTTAATCATGGTTTAAAGAAAAAAGAATTCTTTCAGCTCAAAAGGGGTGACTATGGATAATTTCTTTTTGTGCGAAAGGGATATGAAAGATGGCCATTTCTCATGTCAAGCACGAATATTCACATTGAAAAGCAATCCCCAGGGGAAATAGATATTCAGAATTTCATTTTGCACTTTGGAATCATCCAAATTCTCATATGCATGATACCACAAAATTTTTCTTCTTTTTTCATCGCATGCCCCAATGATTCATGCATTAGTACATCCTTCTTCACCATGTATCCATCATTTCCACATATGATGCCCCAATTTGATTAACCATGAGAATTTGTGTCATTACGAGGAACATCGCAAGTCTAGGTCTGTACTGAAAAGAATAAGTTTCAATCTTGGGTTCCTAAAAATGGGTTTTCTCTGGGACATGGGATAATCTAGTTTCATCATTGTGCCCCAGGGTGTCAATCATGAAGTGATGTTTGGGTAGTTAGTGTTTTGTGGTTTGTGGTTTGTTGAAAATGACATGAATGGTTTTGGCACAACCTTGACACAGACCAAATTACCATCATTTGTTTGAATTTCAAGGAGTTCGAAAAAATTTCGAAAAGGTCGTTCCTTTGTTCATAACCTGGACTAGGATCTACATCTTTGCTTATTCTATGATGACAATGGTTTTATGAAGTTCAATCATTCATATTCCTTGAAGCATTAGGTCTTTCAAGTGTTCTTGGTTCAAGGGATTTAGGCTTAGGAAAACCTAAAAGAGAGGGGAGAAGGTATTGGGTCATTTGTAACAATGATCATCAATCTTCTTGAGACTATCCATTACTAAAACTTTCTTAATGCTCCTTTTTTTCCAATTATTGTTAAAACACAACAAACAAAAAGCATTTAAAAATCAAAATTCATTTAATTCTTATGAATGTCGATATGAGACAAGTGTTTTCATCATAAGGTCTGAAACTAAATGCATAAAAACTTCCCCTTGACATGTTCTCTCTAATTCAAACTGGCTATTGCTCGATACTCTTTTCGACCTTTCCATCTTCTTCCCCTATTATGACATCCATAATGGTCTCATCATTCCCATTCAGCAGATTCTCCACGCTGTCTGACCTTTATTTCTTCCCCACACCTAACTGTCCTTTATTGATGAGCGCTTGAACCTTCCGCTTCAGACATAAGCAATTTTCTGTGGAATGTCCCCGAATCCCAGAATGATAATCACAATATGCATTCTCGTCATACCATCTTGGATATGGGTGTTGGATAGGATCGAATGGAACTTTAGTGAGGAGTTGCTCTTCGACCAGCTGGGGCAATAGTTCAGAGTAAGACATGGGGAGTGACTCAAACTGATCTCTTTTTCGGATATTCTTTGATTTCCTTTGACTGACAAAAGGTTGAAAATTTACTGGATTCTGAGAGGCCATTGGGTATAAGTATGAACCCTGGGGTACATAACTCATAGAAGGACAGGGTGGAGGGTATGAAGTAGCCAGAATATACGGGGCACAGTCTCCCATGGCTTGGACATCTTTCTCTTTCTTTTTGGGCGACCTGTTTCTCTCTGCATTAAATATTTTACCTCCTTTGAGTTTCCCGACCTTGATTGCATTTTTAATCATTTCCCCGGAGATTACCATATCAAAAAAATTCTTCGTGGTGTTGCCAACAAGTCTATCGTAGTATGGGGCCTGTAGTGTATTCACAAAAAGGACAGTGGTTTCCTTCTGAGTTAAAGGCGATTGTACTTGGGTGGCCATGTTCCTCCACCTCTGAGCATACTCATTGAAGCTCTCAGTAACCTTTTTCTCCATATTTTGCAAGGTGAGACGGTCAGGTGTCATGCCGGTCACATGCTTGTACTGGTTTAGAAAAGCCCTAGCCAAATCATTCCAAGAGCGAATCTGATCCTTGCTCAACTAACTATACCACCTAATTGCGGACCCGCTGAGGTTATCCTGAAAGTAGTGGATCAAAAGCTTATCATTATTTATATAACTTGTCATCTTTCGGCAGAACATAGTGATATGGGCTGACGGATCAGTCGTCCCGTCATATTTCACAAAGTCAGTGACCTTGAATTTAGGAGGGATGACTAAATCGAAGACCAAGCATCGTTCTTTCACTTCCACACTCCTGAATACGTCTGTATTATCTACTGCCCGGAGCCTTTCATCTAGCAACTGATATTTCCTTGGGAATCTGCCAACTCTACCTTATTAACTATTTTCAACTTTGCTTGTTCAACTGGATCATCTGAATTTAAGACATTGACGGGGTTAACTGTGTTCTGGGCAACCATCATTATGACCTCATTCTGACCCTTTCGTGCCTCTAACCCTTCTCTGGCGGCCAAGTTTTCAGTGTGTCCCTTGATTACGGTGGATATTAGCTCCATCAATTTAATCATCTGATCTTTAGATTCTGTTTGAGACTTTGCCAGCTGTTCTCGCAATTCTTCCTGTACCCTTTCCATTCTTTCCAATCGGGCAACTTGGTCATTCTCCATAGCACTAGCCTGTATTAAAAGGGTACTCAGTACTTCTTATACCTCTAATTTGAAATGGAAATTCTTTCAAAGACTCTTAAAGCCAAGCCAATTTCTGTTTTATTCCCCCAAAGTGCGTGTCATGATGAAGGAGCCATGAATGCAATTTGATGCACGTGAAGCCTAAACAATATGATGTATGGACATGTACAGTGGAAACATGCTGACCATATATGTAATAAATGCAATCACGATGCCAACATGTTGCAAGCAAAGAATAAACAAATCAACACATGGATATATGCAATGACTGATCATGTATATTTTAGCATATTTCCCAATGAATAATCCTATACGATATGAATGCAACATGATGTCAATTATGATACATATAAACAATGAATAATTGATACAGAGTATATACAAAGAAAATCATGCTGACCATGTATGTCATGAATGCATTCTAATGTTAATATGACCGATTAATGCATGAGCATATACAGAGAAATCATGCTGGCTATGTTTGCCAAGAATACAATCCAAAGTTAACATGATGCATGTAAAGAATAAACAAATTAATGCATGGATATATAGAAAAAATCATGCTGATTATGAATGCATGAATGCAACCTGATGCTGACATGATACATGTATGAATATATGGTATGACAAATAATTAATCGGATGCAAAATGCAAAGGGAAAGATATCACGGAGGAAATAAGAATCGGAGGAACTTAATCATCAACATCTTATAATTTGAAACATAATCAATTCATTCCCACATCAACGTTCACAATGGTATAAACCATGTTTTACAAAATTTGAACAGTGGTTAAAACTGTCTTTACAAGCACTTTATTATTCCTAGCATCCTAAGGCTATAAAAGCCGGCTACTGAATAAGTGTAATCCTATTACATCATATAAGATCCAAGTCTTTCCACCTCAATGCTGTAAATCTCCCAATCCTAATGACGCTTTCCCAGCCCTCTATCAATCAGTGTCGTTGGATCCAACCACTTGGCATTTATAAGAGATTGCACTTTCTTTTTGAATGCTATACAGTCTTCAATGCTATGGCCAACAATTCCACAGTGATAATCACATCTTGCATTTGGATTATACCACTTTGGATATGGTGGTAACAAGGGTTTCAATGGGACACATGCAACCATGTGATTTTGGATCAGTATAGGGAGAAACTCTCGGTAGCTAATTGGAAAGGGATCAAAAGGCCTTTGGGTCTTATCCTGGGGTTGTTTTTTAGTCACACATAGCCTAGGAGTTGGGGAGCTTGGTGGTGGCATTAAGGTCTGAACCGGAGTGTTTACATAGGGAGATGGAGGAACAGCATGGTAAGGGTATGGATTTGGACACGGGGTCTTTGGAGGTTGTACATAGCTCAAGGTTCCTATCCCAGATGCTGGATAAGGTAATTGATGAGGGAAGCAATAGTGTGAACTGGCAGTTGTTGCTGATGGAGTGGGATTCAGGAATCCTGTAGTGGTCATCCCAATGGAAGATTGGACCATGGTAGGGTGGGAATACTGGTTTGGACCTAGAACAGTTTGTAGGTATGGTACAGGATCAGAGGTTTCTATCTTAGGTATTAGGCTCTCAGGTTTAATCATTTTCACGATTTTGTCCACAATTTCATCAGGATTACAACCTTTGTGGCATTGACAAGTGCAGGATCCAGCAAGGATTGTATGTTCTGGACCTAATACAGAGCCCTGAGAAAGTTCCTCTTTACTCTTACCCATATCCTCAAACATTTTCAGCAAATTGACGAGTTGTTCTTTCACTTCTTGGATTTCATGTCCACATTCCTCTTGATTGCGTTCCAAAGCACCCAATCGTTCCTTCGATTCATTCCTCATATCTCGAACCCCTTTCATGCAAATGAAAATGTCATGAGATTAAGAATACAATTGTGAATGTACATGCTCTATTCCTATGTGCATGAATATACTGATGATTAATGCATGAACATATACAGGGAAATCATGATGACTATGTATGCTATGGATGCAATCTAATGCCAACATGATGCATTTTTAAAAAATAAATAAATTGATGCACAAGTATATACAAATAATGACTATGCATGTCATAAACGTATTCTACAATGAATGACCATGCATGCTATGATGTCAAAATGATACATGCGAAGAATAAATGAATTAATACAAAGGTAGGTACAAAGAATGACCATGTATATCATAAATGTATTCTACAATGAATAACCATGCATGTTAGAACTGTGACATGATGTCAAAATGATACAAATAAATTAACCAATGATTACACGAAATTGGTGGGACCTAAATCTTGATTACTCAAAAGTCTCATTATGCAAGATTTGCCTCCAGATTTATGATTTTTATGAAACATGTTTTTTCTATGAAAAAACCAATCATATTATTTTCAAAAGAATTTTGGGATAGTGGATCCTACTATGGTACAATATCCAAATATTCATATGACACTACCAGTTTTATGAAATCATCAAATGAAATAATTATCACCATCCATTTATTGCAAAAACGAGATCAATAATACAATCAAAAATGTATATGCTCTATCCACACATGCATGAATATGCAAAATGCAAAAAGAAAAAAAAAAAACTGCTTGAAAAAGGATTTTTATTTTTTATTTCAAATAGTTAATGAATATTTACCCCGACAAATATCTACTTAAATAGGTATCACAGTGCCTTTGGGACAGATTATCACATTTATTACGGGCGATGTACGTACATCGTTGCCCGATCTACAAAACTTCTTCAGAGTGTAAAATAGGTAACCAAAAGGTTTGGAAATGTCCTTCCATGTGTTCCTATTTTCGGTATATCTAACGAAAATCGGGCATGGCTTCGCCTAGGTTCATTATATGAGAGTGAATTGGTTCTAAAGGCCTCGAATTGCTCCTCACTGTCGCCAGTGAAGGCTAGTAAGGCACCCTGATAAAAGCGGGTTCAATTCGTTAGAGTCTATTTCCCTAGCCCATGCGGATTGTTAATCACGAAGGCTTAGGTAATTTAGTACTCTGGAAGTGTTTCACTAGCCCATGCGGATTGTTAATCACGAAGGCTTAGTTACTTTGCTCCCACCTAAAAGGACGGAATCCGGGTATAGGATTCATGATATGCAAATGCACGTGTAGTGTGTGTGGAGGAACAACATACCTTTCACCACCTATTCTACACCCCTTATTCTAAATGCCCTAACAATTTATAAAAAAAAACATTCAAGAATAGTGTAACGCATTAACCAACAAGCAATTATAATATGCAACCTTAAATAACTAGAGAACAATAATAAAATGCATTCACATGAGTATGGACATATTTAAAAAATGAATAATAATAATAATAACGGTGGGCTAATTTTCATTAAGTCCAAACTACCTCATTTGGGCTCAATAGCCCAAAAGCTTGTTAAACCCAAAACAAAATTTCAAGTGATAATTGGACGCCATGTCAGCTTAAGAGCTCGAAAACAACTTGAAATCCAATTTTACTTGAGACTCAAAAATTAAATCAGGATCAATAATTGAATCAAGGTTTCGGATAAAATCAAGTGTCTACATGCCGTAACAAAACATGCCCATGGGGTAAACAATTGCTTTACAGTTAAAAGGCAGTGTCAAATACAAGCTTCAGCCAACGGACCACTTAAGGGTCACGTCTGAGCTACTAGAGAAATATTTTTGCTATGAATGACTATTTCGAGCCGGTGGATAATTGTCTTTCCTCCAACAACGACTGGACAAGAGCATTACTGCTGGATATTCCCCTCCACTGAAAATGACTATAAATAGGCTCTCCAACAAGCACAAAGAGCAGTAGAAAACCAAGGAAACCATACCAAACTCTGAAATTTCTTCAACTCCAATAACTAGCACCTCCATTTCTCTATTCCAAAGTCTTTAGGCTCACTGCTCTTTTAGGAAGTTAGGCTATTTACTCCCCCTCTTATGCAACCATCCATTTCTCCTCTCCCAAATCATTCCATGATTTTGTACTCCAAACATTCTTATCTGCAATGTATTTATTTTTGCTACCAATTAATAAAATTTATTTATTTCTCTATTAAACCTTCTTACATGCAACCTTTTTTCAGCAATTAATGAAGTCTTTTTTATTTCTTCTTTAACTGATCTATTTGGATAGTCAAAAACAAAGTGTTGCCAAGGTTGAATTATTTATTTTTCATTCTATAACTCATTTCTTTTCACCAGACCTTACGACCAACCTCAAACCGAGCCATCGTCAGGGAAGCCCAATATTTGTTGGTTCTTTCTTGTCACTTTGGGCCAAAATTTATTAAAGACTTAACTAGAATTCAGAAGGGGAGGCGCGAACCAACCTTTCACTAGCGGGAACAACTGCTATACTTTTGGCTCCATGTCAATGATGACTCCATCTTACCCACTACACTTGCCATGTCACCTATGTCAAAATCATTCCAAAAAGACATTAACATTAGTTATAATCATATATACCAATTGACAAAAGTCTAATTGAAACGTTCAATAGTATTAAAAAGAGTATTAATTAGCATTCATAAGAAATATTAACTTAATAGGCTTAAGATTAATAGTTAATATTATAAACTTTAAGAAATCATGAATCTATGATATATAAAATTAATTGATATAGTATTGATCTAATTTTAATTTTATGAATTTTGAATCAAATCAATTTCAAATTTATATCGTTGCGAGTTTAGGTCATGACGAGTTTAGATTGTTGGTTTTGGATTGTTTCGAATTCAGATTGCCTCAGATCAATTTTTTTTAGTTTGATTTTTTTTTTTTGGAATTCAATTTTTTTGGAGTTTGTATCTTTAATTTTTTTAGTCCATGAATTTTTTCAAATCGATTCTTTGATTTTTTTAATAAATTGAAATGAATACCAATAGTGTAGTCGGTACTGACCGTACCGGTTTTAAGATAAATCGAAACGATACTAGCATCGTACTATTTTGATTTTTGAACCAGTTCGTACTGATCATATCGGCTTGTACCGATCAGTACCAACACGTAACAGGGTACAAGATTTTGATATTTTTTATTTTTAAAAAATCTTATTTAATTTTTTTAAACTAATTTCTATTTTTTTTCTATCATATATATATTTTTTCATAATTGCATTTAAAAATAATTAAATTAGATTATTGAACTTAATTAATAATAATTTACTATATTTTAATATTTGTTTTATTTATTTGATGTTTAAAATTTTTGGATATTAAATATTTATAATTTTAAATTTTATATTTGCATTTATATATATATATATATTTCAACAAATTATATATATATATATATATATGAAAAAATATTTAAAAAATATCGATAAATTCAAAATGATATACCAAAAATTATCGATACCGATATATATATCAATATCAAAACAAAAAACATACACCCACCAATATAGTATTGACTACATCGATACCAATTCAATCTCAAATCGATTGAGCGATTTATTGAGTTTCCTATAGATTTGACCACCTCTACCAACATGTGCCACTTCTTTCCCATTCCCCAAATGTTTCCCGTACTCTCATTCTCCTCCCTATGTTTCTCCTCCACATTTCCTGGTATCACATTATCCAAATTTTCCTCATATTATGTGACAACCACAAACTTTTCAAACAGCAAAATGTCCATAATACCTTTGCCTGTAGTTAAGTTCCATTGTACGAAAATTACAATAATCTTTGCATTAAGCCAAACAGTACAAACATAACATTTAATAGAACAACCAACAGCACACTGTTGTCTGCCAAATAAAAATGAACAATAAATTGCACCAATCTTACAAATCAATATTAGTCAACTATATTAACAGCTTGCAATAGTTTAAAATTCAGGGAAAAGAATCATTATAACTTAAATGCTACCTATAAATGTTGTTAATTGACAATAAACCGAATCGCCCAAGTTGTAATCGTGGTTCTTTCAACGGGAGGGACCCGGGAGTTTAGTATACAATCCAGTGGAAGATATAGCAAGTTCCCATCAAAGGAGCTGCCAGTCATCGTCATGAGTGCTGCCATCCATGTCACCCATAGGCACTACACCTAAGGAACCATCCTCTCTAATCACACCAGTGTCAGCCAAAGTATCGCCATGGCTAATGGGCTTAAAAAAACTATGGGTTTCAGCAACAGTGAATAAAGGAGCACCATTTGATTCATCCGCTAGTTTGGATGCCCGTAAACAAAAATCGTCAAAATCATCTGCCAAAAGAACAGGATAGAAAGGGGGAAGTTCATTTCATCGTCAATAAGTAGCCTGGTCCAAACCTATAACAGGCAAAATTGTAAATACCAACAAGATTAACAAGCAAACCTTTGTCTCGGCAGAAAAATCCAATTGCCAGGGACGGATCAATTGCATCCAAAGGAATGTGTCGTATGATGCTGAATCGTGCAAGAGACAACAAAATTAGGAAAAAAAAAAACCAATGTGAAACTTTAATCACAGAAAGGTACTTACTCGCAGTGATAAGATGATGTATCAGCCTCCAGATTATCCCGACTGAGATTAACTACCTGATAAAAAATTCAGTGTCACTAAAACTCCCATGAAATCCCAAGTTTGATTGACCCAATTAAGATCCAGCCAACATGCTCTCAGAACTCAAAAGCACATTTGAATACGGTCATGCAAGAAGCTTTAAGCCTAATTTAGCATTGTTGTTGCAATAGAAAAGCTCAAGTTGGAAAAGTACATTTGAAAAGAATTGTGAGAAATTGTTGTGGAAAATTAAATTTCTAAAAACAACATTATGTTGAAGTAAAGAATGAGTCATTTTCTTGTATTTCAAGTAATTATTGTCAAGAAATACCAAAAAGAATAAATTATTGTGAAGATTAGTTTTAAAAATGTATACAAAATACAATTTTTAGATTTAAGGAAAAAAAATATTTACTTCAAAGTTCAAACTAGAAATTAAATAGTCATATTATTACTATATTTTCATTTTAATTCAAAATATCTAAATAATTAAATTGGTAATTTTGTCATTCAAAAAAATAAATGGGGAATTTGGTCATTTCATCTTCAAAATTGTCTTAGACATGCCTTTGTGGTTTGCTCCAAAAGTGCTGTCAAAAAGCAATTTTGCCAAAGCAACATGTGTTTGGCATTGCATTTGGGGCCAAAGCACTTTTTGGCACCGCAAATGCACTGTCAAATTCTCCCTAAGCCAAAAGGGCCACAAGAGAATGTAAATCTTACTCCAAACATGACAACTAAAATCCTTGAGAGGAGATAAAAGGACAGCAACAAGAAATGACCATTGGACCTCTCTTCAACTATCAATTTGGATTGAAATAACATTTGTTACATGTTCAATTTAAACTGATCATAAAAAAACTTTCCAGGAGGTTCCCTTTAAAGCCACTGCTAATAGAGATTGTAGATTCAATCAATATGAACCTGCTCTTACGGTGTGCTTAGTAGCGTGCAAAAGTGGAAGGATGGATAGAGGAGAGTGGAAAAGTGGAAAGAAAATGAAATTTGGGTGTGCTTGGTAGGAAAGATTATCATTTTCCACACCTATTAACAAAAATAAATCACTCCAAATTGGAAAGAAAGATGAAAGAAAATGAGAATGGTGTGAGTCAAGTGTGTATATTTACAAGATTATCCATCATTTTTTTAAATTTTAATTTTTTTCATCTTAACTTACAATTGGTATAATGGTAAAATAATATACTTTTCATTTTCTTTCCTCTCATTTTTCAATCATACCAAGCAATTGATGGAAAGAAAATTATTTGTTCTTTGCACTTCTCTATCTTTCCTACCAAGCATACTATGAAAACAAAAATATATATTTTATTTCTTTCCATTTTTCTTTCCTTCCAATTTTCTATCTTTCCATTATTCTATCCACCCTATCGAGCAAAGCCTTAGTATCCTCAACCCATATTCATGCAAACCAGCAATCCTTCCAAGTAAATCAATGGACAAAAAATATATATAAATGCTAGTATTGGCAAAAGAAAGGAAAAAGTCACCGCCTTCTTGTTTGTTGTCCTACATCTAGCTAAGTTAGACAATCTTGGTACTAATTTGAGTCATGTTTTACACTTGATCCACTCTGCAAATACATGAGAATATTAGAGAAGATACCTTGCTTCCAACAATGAGAGTGTCCCAAGTAGATATAGTAACCATCATTAAAAGTTAAATGATGACGTTCTACATATTTTTTTTTTTTTTTTTGGTAAGCGACATTCTACATTGTTTATGCAAGTATAACAATTATTTGCCAAAAAGAAGTGGTTGAAAGGATAGAGAAAGCAGAAATAAGTATTTAAGGGTTAGACCTAAAAGCTGTTGTGACCCTAATATGAAGTCTTTTAGACACATTAAGCAACCATTTTATAGTTTTTTATGTTAAGGTTTCACAACCCTAAATATTCTCCCGACTTCTATTTCATACCATTTTAGCCTTGGTTCTGGTTTTCTTTTTATTGTTTATACTTCAACACTACATAAATAGAGTAAGGGCTTGTAGAAGCTTTAAGAAACTAAGTTTCATACCCTCTTCACTATCATGCCTGTGGATGAATAACCCAGCTTTAGGAATTCAAAGTTACCAATCAATTCCCTGACTTAAAAGATATGTTTAGTTTAGATAAAGACTTAAATCAGTCCCATAACTTTTCACTTAAGTGGCCAAAATAAATGATTTCCAGAACAAAGTCTTGGTGAAGAGACAAGACATTCATCAGCACTAAACCAAACAAGTAAAAGAAGCTTCCCTGATAAGTCAATGTAATTATATCGCATCTAAAAGAAATAGACAGTGGAACATATAAGTGATAATATAAAGCAATTTATGAATTTACCGGCTGAACATCATGTGGATCAAGGTAGAAAACATTTTCTTCTTGAACGCCAATAATGTAAGTCGAGGCACCGGGTTTCCCACCCAAAATGCCTAGGCATTGCGGAAAGCTGAATGTTGCTTGCAATGATGGAATGTACCTGATAATAAATTTAAGAAATTTTAAGTGGTTAGAAAATATGGCAGTATCAAGTTCAAATTCATAATTGATTATATAATGCTACTTGTTTCTGTGAGGAAAAACAGTGAGTACTACTTTACTCTTTTAAGTATGTTAAATTGAAGCATAATACATGTTGTACGGACTCCAGATAAGCAGAGTCCAAATGCAGTATTCCCTCTATCTCAAAAGTGTTACATTCTTTGGAAAAGCTCAATGGTTAAGAAAAGCTGTAATGCAATCACATGGATAACACCATGTGCCCATTTTACCACTATAATGTTTTCTTTCTATTTGAAGTTCTTATTGGCTGTGGTAAAATTGGAGGTTTGGTAGAAAATATCCTTGAGTTTTTTATTGTGGAAAATATTTTTAACACTTCCAAATAGAAATGAGACCAGCAATTTTGGAAGGAAGGGAATATAAAACTTGTTTCTTATCTGGCCAGGAGAACTTGCTAAGAAAAAAAAAAAAAAAAAGACACTAAAAAGGTAAAGAAAGTAACATCCTAAAATCTCCACATCTTGGAGCAATTACCCTGAAAAAAGTGAATAGAAGAGTTTATTATCTTAACAAGCACTCCAAAAGCTGAATGCATTTTTTCACCATGTAGCAAGCAGTACATGTATGAAAGAAACACAGATGTACATACCCCCAAGGGGACACCCGAACAGTTAAACTTGAGATTTCTTCCTAGACATCTCAGGTCAATCTTGGGGAGGGGAGGATGGGGTTTATGGAATGAGAGAGAACTGCCTCCCTTGATGTAGCTCAAGTCTAATGGACTTTCATATGTGCAAAATTAACACAGACGCATGCAAAGAAAGCTGGCTATTACACTCTAAATCAGATAGGAGACATTACTTGAAAGAAAAGAAAAGCACAAAAATCTTTTCCAAATGCTAAAAGCAATTATAACATCCATTTATATCCAGAGATTTAAATAATAGTCGCAACCGAGTTTTCAATGACATCATATTTATTGAGGTTTTGGACATAAATGACAAAATAGCGGTAGTCACACTCGTTGTCGTAAATATTCTTTCAACACAACTTACCATTGAATGAAGCAAATAATAGTTGTAGCCATAATAACACTTATGATATTCAAAGTAATTTTATAATATCATAATTCTTTTATTTATATGATAAATAATTATTCACAATTTTTAACTATAACTTGAAATCAATATACATATTTTAAAAGGTGTTCACTAATATATCCACAAATTTTATGGACATAAATGCTATAAATACATATGATAGAAAAAAGAATCATATATGAAGTGAAGCTTATAAATTTAATTAAATTAGAAAAAATAAGGGATGAACATTTTAAATAACTTTCTTCCTCATAAGATATGATTATTGCGGACGGGGATTCAAACATGTCTTCATAAGCAAGGATACATGCACTTTACCATTAGGCCAAATACCCATGTGTCAAAAGTTTAAATAAATAATTAAACAATAATAATATAATAGTTAGCAACTGAATCTTAATCAAACACCCAAATAATTACAATTAAGAATAACTTTAATAATATCAAAATTATAGTCATTTCAAATAATTATTTTTTAAAGGATAGTACATACATAAAACTCATAAAAAATAAATTCAGTATCGGACATTCTGTCTCAAATTTTCATCTAAATCTTCAAAAGAAATTCTCAAATACCAATGTCCACCAATTATTTGCCTTCCCCTCCTAAATTTTCAAATACACAAGAAAAAAGAAAAAACCAAATTTGACTTTTAGATGTCACACGAAACACAAGCCTCAGAAATCCCCCACCTCAATTCTCCTCTTCTTCTCTGTGTCCACTTTCCCAAGATCCTGTCCACTTTTCTTCATCATTCCATAGTAGAGCCACCCATGATCCAACCCAACCAACCACCTTCATACCTCACCCACATCCCCACGGCCTATCCCTTTAGGATCTTCAACTCCCAAGTCTAATCTATCTCTTTCAGGAGTCAAGAGTACAGATGATAACACGCAACCTAAAGCCCACGACCATGAAGCTATAAGAGAACTCTCTCCACACCATCCACAACTTAAATTTAAAAAATTGTGAAGAAAAGAGGGAAATTTTAAGTGAATATTTGTTTCTTACCTTGAATTAATTCACTCTTTTATTTTGCTTCAGGCTCAAATTTGTTGAATTTTGACTGAATTGCTTGGACTTGGATGGGTTCTCTCAGTTTTTGTATGGCTTTGCCATTTCATTTGATAAAAAAGAAAAAACTAACTAATAATAGCGGCGTAAAAGAAAGCAATAGTGGCTTTAGCATCCTATTATAGCCGTTATTTTCTATTATGTTGATATGCATGTAAATGACCATTCACACCTCAATTGCAGTGAATAGCAATGGTGAAGGGTGCCGCTAACGCTAAATAGTGGATGCTATGCCACAAAGCGAGCGCTATTTAAATCCTTATTTATAACATTATGTATATTCAATTGTTAAATGAGAGCATCAACTTTTTTCTCACAATTAAAGGTAATAGATTTCTTCATAGAACTAAGTATTTACTCTTAATTGATCACAAAACTGAAAATAAGGATCTTACAGACCAGATCATAAATGAGTAAACCAATATAAGTGAAATCATGCAACTTGAATGAAAAAAAAAAAAAAAAAAAAAAAAAAAAAAAACCAAGCATATTAATAAAACATGGAGAGGCTGTTTGAATGTTAAAATATAAAATAGTTCAACCAATTTGACATAGAAGAGAAAAATGTTCCAGTCAATCTCCATAGTGAAGAAAAGATAAACTATAGTATAAAAAGCAAATGACTCTTTTGTGCTCATTGCATATCTATATTCTACAATAGAAGATGTCGTTTTTTACATGCTCAACATGATTTTAAAAAAAAATCATCAATCCAGTTAAGTGCTCTCTACAAGCAAAACATCAAGAACGCAGGATAAATCCCCACAGAGCCACTTTTTGAGCTCATACAAACTTCACAAGCCCATCCTAGATTACCTTTATTGATCACCACTAAAGTACTCTTGGATTGCTAATTTCTCAAGCCCAAAAGTGAGTTCAAAGACAGAAAAAATGAGTTTGATATTCCTTGAAACAAACTATTGAACACTATCAACAGCAACTTTAATTTCTACTTATACTGTTTGATAACAAAAGGCATAAAACTTAAGCCAGCCATTCTAAGGAATCAAGCAGAACAATCCTTAGCCAGAAATAATTTTTGGGCTACATTATTCGTAATTTTCTAGCTAAGCGCACCTATAGTGGTTGAATCTTATGAATAATTCCACTAACAGAACAAAAATCATTTACAGAAGTTGGTATTGGCATGATGCTTTGCTGAAATAAACCAGACTAATTACTTTGTTACAATCAATTCTGGCAAACATGTCTTAGCATAAAAAGTTGAAAACCCACTCAGACCTTCCAATCTATCTATCTTTCAGAGTAAGCTGCAGCAGATGTTAAAAAAAAAGTGAAGATCTTTAGCGTAAAGATGTGTTCTTTCACACCAGCAACGCTTTAAAGGTTTCCTTCCATAATCTTAAACTTCTTTGTTTCAGATGAACCTATTCTCTCCATTGTTCCACTTGATTTCTTCTCTCATGAAATGTAACTAAAATCAGTGCACTAATGATCTTTAAGTGGGCAAGTCATAGTCTGAGCATCAGGAGTTGGAAACAATGACCATGCTATGATAAATAGACCTAGAATCGATCCAATGTTGTTACCTAGGATTTTTATAAATGTGCCAATTTGATTAATTTGCATCAGTTAGGTGTCAGAAAAAGCCTATCTTCTCATTACTAAGAGGATCTATGCAGTGTGCAATAACACTTAAATGAGGAAGTTCTCAACTTTAGCAATCATAGTTGTTGGGTCCTGGAATTGCACAGGACTGAAGGAAATTTCAGTAACCAGAAAGCTAATAGATACAAAGATGATTGATTAATTTACAGAAAGGATCAGGCCTGATGAATCTACCAATCATGAAAATATAAAACAAAGAAATGTCAGAACATCACGAACCTGGGATTTACTTTGTCAAGTCCAAGAACCAAGGGTACAAGTAAAAGAATAGGTGTCCAGTCAGCTTGGCATCGTGAAAATTCAAAACAATGTCTAGAAGCATCTTGAATGCAAACAATTGGAGCTCCCCCTCTCTCACCATCTTCATTACCAGAAACAACATAAACAGCCATAGGAAGCAACTGTTGCTCAAAGTCATTTTCCTCCCTCTTACAGCGAGCAAGAGACTCCCACGAGCGACACATGGCATATGGGCCTACCCATGACCCAGCAGCAAGTCCATAAACCTTTCCAGCTTGAACAAGATTGTGAATGGAGAAAGCTGAGGCCTCAGAATCACCAAACTGATGCAAGATCTCAATATATGCTTGGTCAAACGGCTGCATAGGCAGAAAGGCCTCAGCGAAGAAAACAGTTTACTTTTGGTTCTATTAGAGTCTAATTTTCAAATGAGTTAGAGGAAATAAGCAAGACCAGGCATGGAAAAAATGATTCACACCACCTTTTGCAAACCTTTTCGCCAAGATCTCCCCAATCGATGAAAAAGCAATGCCTGCAACGGAGGAAAACCACTACATGAACTAGCTAAAATAAACCCAAGGTAACAGGCAATGTCAATTTTCATGATGAAAACTCATACCAAAAGTCTCCAAGTGCTCGTTTAGACATTCTCAAGAGAGAAATAAAATACAATGAAATGAAAATATACCTGAGCAACAAGCATCTGGCTACTTCGAAGCATGCAACCCCAGCCCACATCACTTGTAATTTTTGTGTCGCCAATAGCATCAAAACCTGTAAATGAACAACTTATAAATTATGTTATCACCATGCATCCTGTAAAGAGCAAACTCGATGATAAAAACCTTTACGATATGTCATCAATATTCGTGATGAAATGTCTTGTTTGAATGCAGCTAATCCGTTGCTGGCATCCACATCTCCAGAGGACTCCTCCTGTGAAATTTTATAGCACACGCCTAGAAGCCATATGTCGCTAGTTGAGCTAGATATTCCAATCTTGCTTGGCCCTAAAACACGCTCGTGAATTCTCCTCATTGAGCCACCGGAGACAACCCTCTTCACAGCTGCTGTCCACCCATTGTTGTTAGCAAGCGCTGCCTTCTTTCCACAAGCTGACGCCGACGACTCACTATATGTGTCAAAGATTGAGAAAGCAGAAGCAAAGAAGTTTGACCAGACCAAACTCTTGGAGACCTTACAGTCGCTGGGACCTGGCTCTGATCCAGTTCCAGGGGATGGTGAGCTATCAATAGCAGTTTTAGAAGAGCATTTTAGAGCAACATTCCTCTCATGGAAACCCTTCATTACCTACTCATGCAGCAGACTGTAATATGCGGGAATAGGCTCATATCATAGAAGCAAATTTCAATACGGCAGCTCCCTGGCTAGACCACAAGAAGAAATACACCTGACACATAAATGAAACAAAAAGTTATCATTAGGTAAAGCTGAGATACCATGATTCGATAATCGAATCGCACGATCCCGGTCGCGGATCATTGGCGATCTAATTCGCAAAATCAAAGGGATACACTTAAAATTAAAGAAAAAGTTGAAATTGAAATTGAAATTGAAAAAGAAAAAGAAAACAAGGAAATAGGAAGCACCCGTCGCAAAACCCAAGGTGTGAGACACGTCTAAAAGACAGACAGGTAGATGGAAGGATTGAAGACAAGAGAACGCTGCGTCAGAGAATGATGAAAGATACAACAGGATGAAGGGCATGGATAAGAGTTACTGAAGTCTAAGAGGAAAACGAGAGGCTATGGAAACCTGTAGAAGAGGAAGGAAAAGGAACGACGAAAAAATTGGGAAGAAAAAAACACAACCTGGAATGGAGAATTAGCAAAGATTCAACAAGCATTATGCTGTCTTAGGAGCTAAAGAACAATAGAAAATTAGAAACCGGACAAGGATGGTTGGTACTTGGTAGGGTGCGACACGTGCGAATGGGTTTTTGGCCTTGTGGAGGTTTTTAAAAAAATGACCAAGATAATAAAAAATCATAACTTTTTATTTTCAAAAATTTTAAATAAATCTTTATCTTTCTATTAGACTTTCTCCGGCAACCCATACGGCTCGTACCAACTCGATAGGCACTGTCTCTATTGAGTTGGATTTGAGTAAAAAAAAAATTATTTTGGATTCATCTGATCAAACTCAAATTATTATTTATGTAATAAATATATTTAAATTTAAATTTAATTATAAAAATATATAAATATTAATATAAAAATATTTTTTAATATTATTTAAATAATAAAATGATTTGCGGGCCAACCCAAATCCGTCCAAGATCGGATTTTGGTAAGAGAAGAAAAAAATTTGAGCAGGTCTATTTTTTATTTATCTAATTAAGTGGTTAAAATAATATTTTTGTTTAATTAAACCTTAATTTGTACCCCCAAAAAAAACACTAAAAATCGTTTAGAAAAATAACATTTAATTAAAAAAATATTAGTTTAAGTGCTTATTGAGAAAAAAAAAGTTTTAAGAGTTTATTTAGAGAAAATAATATTTTAAGCGTTTAACTCAACAAAGTATAAGAATTTATTTTAAAATTTTAAAATATGTATAAGGACTTTTTTAGTATTTTACTAAAAAAAAAACTTAAAAAAAAAACAAATTTTATTGATTAATAATAAAAAATAAGTTTATATTTAATGTATTAATAAATTATGAATTCTATACACTAATAATATATTGTTATCTCATTAATTAATAAATTAAAAATTTTAAAATAAATATTCATAAATATAATAAATATTAATATTTATTGTTACATTGCATTGCACACAAAAAAACTTATTTATTCATAAAATATTATTTTTTGAGCACAAAATCACATATTATATAAATAACTAAAATTAATAAAGTACATATTAATTGAAACTTGCATTAACATGTAAAACTTATTTCATATATCAAATTAACATTTTTTTTTATTTTTTAAGATTAATAAAAAATTAAAATTTGAAAATAAAGTAATTTAATGTGAATTTTAATTTTTTATTTATTATCAAATAAATTCATTTAACGAAATTCTTTCAATAGAATTAAAATTTTTATTTATAAATTAAATAAATTTTATTAATAATAAAAATTATTAAAAATTATAATTTAAAAATACAGTGAACAACAATTCCTATTATTTTTAATTCAAAAGTTTTTCAAATTGTTCAATATACTTCCAAATTATCATTTTGAATATTTTTACTAGTTTGGATAAAAAAAAGAAGCTTTATATTTGATTTACTAATAATACTATATAAGTTTTATACATTGTTGATAAATCATATTGTGAGTAGTACAGTTTCACCCTTATCATTTCTCATTTGGCTCATAGGTTTGATTTTGGGAGTCGTCACCCGATTTATACCAAAAAAAAGAATCGATTATAGGCACCAAGGTCACTAGACGTTTTTACCATAGAACTTGGTACGGAAATTAGGGTACGAAATATAAGAGAAACCAAAACTCCTAATCTCGCCTGAGATAACCCAGCCTCTACTTCCCGCTTCATATATGACACTGTCAAGTTTCCAAATTAAAGAGCATATATCACTACTCACTTAATGCAAACATGCAATTATGAATTATATGTCCAATTCTGTCATACATGTATCTAAAGAGATACAGATGGGCTGACAGCCTTGGTCAATCATTATTTTATATGATGCAAATCAATGCTTTTAAAGCTCTAAAATAAACTGTCATATAGTGACAGTCCAAAAACCGTTGGTAAAATCCAAAAATCCGTAGCTAAAAGTCCTAAAACCCTATACCGACGATCAAAATGGCTATTTCGACAAAAATTTAAGCGATGGTAAAACCCTTGTCGCTATAGATCTATACCGACAAAAAAGCAACAGTCGAAATAGGGTGTACAACTTATACCGACGGTTTTGGGCGTCACTATTGTTACTACCATCGGTATAGACTATGTTGGGTTAGTCACTTTTGTTTTTACCTATACTGACGGCTCTGTCGTCGATTGGTATAGATATACCGTCGGATTATGTGTTCGTCGGTATAGATAGCGTAGATATACATATACCGATAGCCATTTTGTCCGTCAGTATACATATATTGACGGATATTTTTTCCGCGTTCGTCGGTATAGATGTAAATGTAAAATATATGATTAAACTATAGCGACGATTTTGTCCGTTAGTATATATAGAGGTCAAAACGTCGGTAAAAGTAAAATTTTATCATATTTTCAACTATTAATATTGATTTATTTATAATTTAATCCAACATATTTCATAAAAAGAAAAAAAAACATCATAAGAAAATACAAAATATTTAATAATATTTAAAATAAAATTACAAAGAAATTATCTTAATTATATAATTTTTACAAACTAAATAGAAGCAAACTACAGTCATATTAAAATTGAAAATTAGCAGTCCAAAAATAAAGTAAATAAGCAATCCAAATACATAAAGTGAAATAAGCAGTCCAAATCTCATGAATATTCCTATGGAGCAGCATCTGCATAAAATTGACAAATATTATACAATTAAAAGCAATTAAGTAGTGAAGTCAATACAGAAGAAAAAATAATAAAGTAGTTTACCATCTTCGTGTTGGGATTCGATCTCATGCTCAAACAATAATCGAATTAAAAAAGAACATGAATGGAGCGAAAAAATAAACAAAGAGATAGTCGAATCTTACAGGATCATCCTTGTAAAATTTTAATGCGATCTTGTAATTATAAAGCATACATCTGATTAAGGTTCATACCTTAACTCAAAGATCTAGTAATCTTGAGTTTACAAACAACCCACTCAATCTTGAACACCAAGCAGTCAATCTGAGACTTCAAGCCACACAAGTATCTGGCCTCTAACGGTGATCCACACAAGATGATCAAGAGAACCTTCACAAGGTAGGAATGGAGTCCTGCCGAAACCCATGTTAGTGGTTTAGGTTTCAAGAAACCTTTCCCCATCTAAACATCAATGGCCGAATGCTTCATAAGCATCAAGAAGAACAAAACGTTTTTCTTCCTTCTCCGGGTTTGGTGCGCCAATCACAAGGATTATCTTGATCTCCTTTCTTCTTTACTCTATGCCTTTGCTCTTTTGAAAGAAAACGTTTTTCTCTCTAGCCAAGCATACAATATGTGGCTAGTACCCCTAGAGAGATCAGACGCAACATGTTTCTTTATATAGGGGGCAGCATGACTTCAGGGTTTGACTAAGGGCTATAACATAACTCTTATGTATTTACTCTTAAGTCCTTCCACTTAATTAAACTATTTAATTAAGTCCCTATTGATTAAATTCTCAAATTAATCAATTAGGCTCTTTCCATTTTAATCTCTTAATTCACCTTTCTGTGTGTGACCATTAGGTTTCCAATAGTGGCAATGAATATAAATTAATCTAATTAATTTATACTCATAGATCATGAGCGGACTCTAGCAAGCCATCATGACCACCCAAATATTGGAGAGTCAAGTTAGTGTCGACATAAACTTTCGTGTTCAGTCTATCAGTGTAATTCGGTAATTTCACCAAATATCCCGGAAAGACTATAAGCATGGTGCAGTGTCTACTCATGTTCAATCCATATTAGTTCCTGCAGCTATTGGTTAACTTTGTGAACTTAGAGAAACTATTTCTCCTAAATTCATCATACTCTGGCCAGAGATTCCATCATGTTAACTTAAGCCAAGAACAGATGAGATATGTCTTCGATGTCACTTGGAGTGGTGAATCCTCTCTGGATTACTCATCCATCTTCGTATGCTTCATGTCATACCCAAAATCACCCTACCATAAGCATCACTCTTTGGGACCCGTTCGTGATGAAATCAAAGCATGACAATTCACATATAAGATGACCTGGTATCACAAGTCAGAGGACTACTTACACGACTAACACGTGAGAACGTTTACATAGACACTTGAGTGACAATACCAAATGGAGTTCTCACAGTGGGCCATGTTTAGTGAACTTGTTCAACAGACAAGCACGTAAATGTTATCCTAAAGTATCCTTTATACTTCAACACGTGAGATCAGTTGCTTACTTCATAAGTAAGTAGGCTTAACATGTACTAGTCTTTGAGCATTACCAATGCCCCTTCTTGGCAATACGATGACCAGGAACCGTTTTAGGAACATGGCTTTGATGCATAAGGATCTCACAATTATAAATAATTCCTTTGCAAGGCCTTTATGTTCCATGGGTTTCATCCGATTAGTACTTAATAACTCTTTATCATTGTACTAACATGAAGGAAAACCTCGTATCACTAAGATATAGTGATGGGTTTGCATTATTGGTAGTTTATGCATGACCAAACCGATTGGCTCTAGGGCATATACCAACAATATCCCACTTGCACTAAGCCAATCACTAACGCATTCAATGCCGAACTCTTTCGATTAACAATTGTGTCTCTACTACGACATAGCTTCAATACTTTATTGTGAGAATATGCTTCGGTCATATACTTTTGATAATCTCTATTATCATAGTCACAATACTTATTCGGATCACAATGAAACCCGATTCCTTGTGGCTCATGTTGTTACTTTAACAACTACGAATATTTTAATTAGCTCAATGAGCTATGGATCCAAATACACCTTCTTGTAGCCTCAAACAAAAGGTTTGTATTCTGACTTAGAATATAAATAATTTAGTCTTCTCTAATTTGGAACGTTTCCAAATGACTGAATTTATTTACATTATGGCCTTAAGTCACTTGTTGGATTTTTTCTATGTTAAACTTATTTAACATTTAATCTAATCATCTGTTGCGAAATCTGTTAGATCTTAGCATTACTAGTCGATTTACCTTTCAATCTTCAATGTATCTGATATACATTGTTTAATGAGTAATCTTCATTACTCCCACTAACCCTTAGGTGTGCACAAAAGATATCTCATCCTTTTGATAATTCAACTCTTGAATGTCACTATCAAAACTGGATATCTCAATCCATTGTTTAACAATGTTCTATTAAGTAGACTCATTTCTTATGAGTTATGCATCACTATGCATCCTACTTAATCATTATGTTTAGTAGACTCATCACGTATGAGTAATGCATCATAATGCATCCTACTAAATCTTTGTGCCTTTATGCATCCTATGCATAATATCGGATTTCAACCTATGACTTTTAACTTTTAAAATGTCATAAACTCCCACTGTTTCCTACTTGTGTAGAAACATTCAAAGTAAATTCATTTACTTTCCCATGGGATGTGAATTCAAAACTCTTTTGAATGCACTTTTGTAATCTTAAAACTAAACATCTCATATCCCATATGAATGTTTGTTTTAGCATTACAATTGAAATCCTTTATAGGTTAGTGTCTCGACAATCTTGGCTATTTGGAGCATCATGGACCTTTCTATGTCATTACATAGTGATGTCCATCCAATTAATCTGATATGAATTCTATTAGATAATCAATCAATTTAGTTTCAAGCCATTCTTCATTTAGATCATATCTTAATAAGAATGCTCTTTAACTAAATTAGTTTCATAATCTCGTTATGAAATTCCTTGAGCCAAATCTCATCTAGTTGTCAAGTTTTGAATAAGATTTCCTTTGATTCATAATCAAAGAAACTAGTAGTATATATATACTTTAACCTTATACTTTTGACTTGAACAACTTTTGATTATCTTTTATGCAAGTTTCTAGCTTATTATGAGTAATAAGACCATGATATGGATCAAATTCCATATGACCTTTCGGTTCATTCTAGGATGAAAGGCCAAGCATCTAATGCTAGCATAACCAAAATATCAATGATAATGTTTCTAAAACATTCATCATGAATTGGTTGGCAAGCTTGATCCGGGATAAACTAAGGTTGCCACCTCCTTGGTCTTATTCCTTTTCATTTTTCCTCGTCATTAGTTCCACCTATATGTCATACATATTTTTGAACCAATTTTATAGGTTTCATATATCTAAATGTAGTGAAAACAAACTCATAATAACCATGAAGTAAAACTTCTCAAGTTTCACTTCCCTTCAAGTATCGAATATACTTCTTGCATTTAAGCCTCCAATGCCTTGCATTGTCACAATGATGGTATGTCCCTTTAACAATATCAATTTCTTTCTTCATCTCATCATCCTAACTTTGAAGAACGTTTCTTTGGTTACCTTCCCCTGGTGGAAGTAACAAAGTGGATGATCTTCTAGTCTAGTGAGCACATTTAGCAACACCAATATGTTCATGTTGTAATACAACACGACTTGCAAATTGCTCCTAGACAATGAAGAAAAAACTAAGTCCATATGATCCATAAATCAACCAAGTTTCTAAAACCTGTCGATTCATCCATTACCACATGATGCCTTATAGGCTACCTTCTAACATCTTTCATTGGAACAATTCCTTGAGATGTTGAACTTCTCATTGCTAAATACCTTATAGAACAATTCTTTAAGGTCATGGATCATTAAGGACATAGACATTCATTTCATTGATTAGTGAAATCGACTTTAAATAGTTTGAATCAAATATGCAATCAAGTGACTAGTTAACCTGCAATGAAAATTTATATCCCATATAAACCAATGCATATAATAGTCATTATGCAAATTGCAATCATTAAAACCAGGTTTTAGAGTTTAAATGATTGTTCTCACTATTTTATCAACATTGTAGCCCTCCTCTACTATTCGAGAAATTTAACTTTTAAACTTCTTAGTGAGCAATGACCCCTTTCATCCCACCATGATATTGAATGACTCAACAAGCCATATTGAAACTAATTGAGTAGGTAGTAACTTTGCTTTAGCAATTGCATTTCTATGCAACTCGTGATCAGTAGTTAGGTGACAACTCTTTGCCTAAATGCATCATATGCATTTCACCTAACCTTGCCTCTAAATGTCATGCGATCAAGTTTGGCGCATCCTGATAACATAACATTTAGTTGAGTAAGACCCACCTTCTATAACTCAAACATATTCGTATAGTGGTTTGACCTTGAGTGACTCAACAAGCCTCATACTGGGAGAACTCCGGTTATCTTGTTAAGATGGTGGAGGGCAACTTATCATGCGTAACATGGACTCAATATAATTTAATGAGGGATTCCTTTATTCGTCTATTAGGTCTCATTGCTTTTCTTTGTTGATTGACATGCATAGCATTTATTCAAATATATATCACATATATAAATTCAAAAATAAATCTATCTCATGCAATCTACTAGGATGATTATGGACTTTACTACTCTAGTTTCCTTGAGCCATTAGGAAACTAGTTGGTCAAATTCCTAGGGATACCATACATAGTCTTCATAAGACTTGATGGTGATCTCCTTGGTCCTTTCTTCTTGGCGCCTTGTCTCCTTACATTTGGGAATTACATAAATTCTAATCTTAGCCTAAATCTAAATCTACAAAATCTATATCTTTGGTAGAAACCTCGAGTTACATTTGAGGGGAGTTAGGTAAGAAGAGAATTTACAACACCGAAAATGAAAAAGAGAAGGCAGGGTTCGTAGACCTTATTTATAAAAATACCAAAATGAAAATTTAACTATCCATGACCTAAGTCTAAGGTCTAAGTCCATAATCACTCTCATGCTTTCATAATCACATTATAAAGCATAAAAATAAATGCATACATATTTAATGTCACTTAGTAATCTTGTGTGTCATTTAAGGAAAGTAATATTTAAACTCATTTAAATATACTTGGCTCAAATTATCTAGCAATTTTAATTTTAATTCAATTTACTTGAGTCCTAATCCAATTAGGATTCTTTGAATTAAAATATTCTATCTAACTAAATAATTTAATTAGATTTCCTAACACCTTAGAAAGTTCAAGTTTGATTTAGGAAACTTTCTCTACAAGGAAAGTTTCATATATTCTCCTAACGTTTAGGAGTCCTTGTTCAACTAGGAAACAATTTCCACAAGGAAAGCTTAGGTGCATTCCTAACTCTTAGGAATCCAATCTTGACTAGGAAACAATTTCCACAAGTCCAAATTTCAAAGAATCAAGATTTTCCAAAAATAGAAAGTGATGCCCTAGTACACAACTTTTGTATGTAGCAGCCTCCTATTTTTGGTAAGTAGTGTTGCCGCATTCGGCAGCCCTTGTTGGGGCAACGTTTGCCTCAAGCAGTCGCCTCTTATGATGGCTAATATGGTAAATAATTCACACACACTTCATCTTTTGACTTTCAGCCAATTATACCTACAATTCAAGAACTCAAGGCTGTCCATAAAATTCTAGCATTCATGCAAACTGTTTGCATAACTTTGAGAGGCATTTTTGGCAACAAAAAAAAAATCAAAAAATTCACCAAAAATTACAGCATCTGGATAGACATGTTTCGGATTTCTCCTCAAATTTTTAGAATTTTTGGACACATCTAACCATGTCAAAACCGCAACTTATAGCAGGTGTGCAGAAAAAACCTGCACTTGTGTTCTTCGAAATTCAAGCACCAAAACCAATCCAAATCAAATCCAAACTTGTTTCTTTTAACTAATTTGTGTCATGCAATCATATGGCAAGTTTAAACATTGATCAAATCAATTTTAAAAATGTTTTAAACAATTTAAAACACCATGAACATATTGCAAACAGAAGCTGTCCAGAATTGAAACATTGCAGAAAACGTTTTTCTTGAATAAACTTCACTAAACTGACACACAATTCAATCCAATTGAATATTACCAAGAATTAAACATGTAAATCACAATAAAACTTACAATCTAGGCTCTGATACCACTGTTGTGATTCGACCTCATGCTCAAAGAATAATCGAATTAAAGAAGAACATGAACGCAGCGGAAAAATAAACAAAGAGATAGTCGAATCTTACAGGATCATGCTTGTAAAATTTTAATGTGATCTTGTAATTATAAAGCATAAATCTGATTAATATTCATACCTTAACTCAAAGATCTAGTAATTTTGAGTTTACAAACAGCCCACTCAATCTTGAACACCAAGCAGTCAATCCGAGACTTCAAGCCACACAAGTGTCTGGCCTCTAACGGTGATCCACACAAGATGATCAAGAGAACCTTCATAAGGTAGGAATGGAGTCCGCCAAAAACCATGCTAGGGGTTTAGGTTTCAAGAAACCTTTCCCCATCTAAACATCCATGGCCAAATGCTTCATAAGCATCAAGAAGAAGAAAACGTTTTTCTTCCTTCTCCGAGTTTGGTGCGCCAATCACAAGGATTATCTTGATCTTCTTTCTTTTTCACTCTATGCCTTTTCTCTCTTGAAAAAAAAACATTTTACTCTCTATCAATCCATGAAGAGGAAAGGAGGAAGAAAGAAATCAAGAAGAATACACCGAAAAGCCAAGCATATAATACGCGGCTAGCACCCTTAGGGAGATCGGACACAACATGTTTCTTTATATAGGGGGCAGCAAGACTCCAGGGTTTGACTAAGGGCTATAACATAACTCTTATGTATTTGCTCTTAAGTCCTTCCCCTTAATTAAACTATTTAATTAAGTCCCTATTGATTAAATTCTCAAATTAATCAATTAGGCTCTTTCCATTTTAATATCTTAATTCACCTTTCTGTGTGTGACCCATTAAGTTTCCAATATGTTGACAATGAATATAAATTAGTCTAATTAATTTATACTCAAAGATCATGAGCGGACTCTAGCAAGCCATCATGACCACCCAAATACTGGAGAGTCAAGTTAGTCTCGACATAACCTTTCGTGTTTAGTCTATCAGTGTAATTTGATCCTTTCACCAAATATCCCGGAGAGACCATGAGCATGGTGCAGTGTCTACTCATGTTCAATCCATATTAGTTCCTGCAGTTATTGGTTAACTTTGTGAACTTAGAGAAACTATTTCTCCTAAATTCAGCATACTCTGGCTAGAGATTCCATCAAGTGAACTTAAGCCAAGAACAGATGAGATATGTCTTCAATGTCACTTGGAGGGGTTAATCCTTTCTGGATCACTCATCCATCTTCGTATGCTTCATGTCATACCCAAAATCACCTTACCATAAGCATCACTCTTTCGGACCTGTTCGTGATGAAATCAAAGCATGACAATTCACATACAAAATGATGGTATCACAAGTCAGAGGACTACTTACACGACTGACACGTGAGAACGTTTCCATAGACACTTGAGTGAAATACCAAATGGAGTTCTCACAGCGGGCCATGTTCAGTGAACTTGTTCAACAGACAAGCACCTAAATGTTATCCTAAACTATCCCTTATACTTCAACATGTGAGATCAGTTGCTTACTTCATAAGTAAGTAGGCTTAACATGTACTAGGCTTTAAGCATTGCCAACGCCCCGTCTTGGCAATTCGATGACTAGGAACCGGTTTAGGAACATGGCTTTGATGCATAAGGATCTCAAAATTATAAATAATTCCTTTGCAAGGCCTTTATGTTCCATGGCCTTCATTCGATTAGTGCTTAATAACTCTTTATCATTGTACTAACATGAAGGAAAACCTCGTATCACTAAGATATAGTGATGGGTTTGCATTATTGGTAGTTTATGCCTGACCAAACAGATTGGCTCTAGGGCATATACCAACACTTCATTTTCATTAACTTGATGACTAGAAGTTGAAGACCTTATTATTGGACGTGATGACAAATTTGGAGCACTAACAGCATTAGGTACCTAAAAAGTATTACATAGAAAATGTAGAGGTTCAAGATACATGTTTTGCATCAAATTAAACATAAACCCCTAAAATATATTACCTATTTATTGGCCACGCGAGTAGAAAAAGCCAAAACATCTATGTTCTCGTTAGAAAATTGTCTTTGAAACACTGATACAACCTTACCCAAAGCTACGTTTTCATCTCGCTGCATTGATTGAGAACATGAAGAAATCGATTTATGCATTCAAGTAGATATTGTTCCCAAACAACGAACATGCCCTTTTTTCTCTGGTCCTTTAACTTTTGAATACACATCATCTTTTCATGAGCGTTGTTGAGAATTTTTAGAGCTAATTTCATCCAAACCTTTTCTTATGAGTTCCTAAAAGGTAAATAGGAATATTATGACAATCTTCAATGCCAATAAATTTCTAAATAGTACAAAAAGCACACAATTAAAGAAAAACAAACATTTATACCCAAGCAGTAAGCCTTTCAGTCTTCTTCAATAGGCAGAGTCACAACAATACTAGAGAAGAACAATTCTACCCGTGGAAATGCATATATTGTTCAACAAGTACAATTTAACAACATATTCTGAACTGCACAACCAATTTTTGATTATTCATCTCATATAAGAGAACCAACAGTCTTGCATTAGACCATCTATGCCTAGATTCAAGAACTCATCTAGAAAGATGAATACGATAAAATGCACTCACAAGAAAAATCAATTTAAATGAGTTGAAGATATAAGAATTAAATTGTAACTTTATAAGAAAAAACTATTGCGTGTTTTTCAGGTCTATTTTCACAAAGTTTTTTGTATATGCTTCAGTTCTCTAACTACTTTTCATAAAGCAAATCTTTAAATTATAAAACTTCATTTTATAGAAAGTTGCCTAGGCTGATAAAAAAAAATTCTAATTGAATTTGATTCCTAAATCTAAACCAATTCGATTTTTTACAGATCATGATGATTTGATTTATCAGTCTTTTTTTGTACTTATGCTCTCCACTGAGATATTGTGGCCCTTTATGTATCACAACATTCGATTTACAATTTCACTTATAAAGCTGTAAAGAATCACCCCCGAAACAACATTTTATTAAAACCATTGTTCTTTTTCTTTTCTTTTCTTTTTTTTTTGCTTGGAAGGTAAAGTAGAAATTACCATATAATCTTGCATCAAGCTTTCAAATCATGTAAAAGCTTGATAAGATAAACTTAAGAAAGGCTTCGTCAAGTAGAAGTCAGAGGCTATGGAAATTGATCAGATTCACTAGTTTTGAAGGTCAAGGTTTTATAATTTAGGGGAAGAATTCAGAACTCAGAACCAAGTTGCAAGCATACACAAACAGCAGAAATGTACATAAGCAAAGCAAGAAAATTCGACAACATAATTACGCAAGCAAACTTCCAATCAAAGCATGAAAATCATCTTTAAACAATCAAATAGGTTATAGCAATGATAGGTAACACAGCTCAGATAGCAGAAATGTACTACATAAGACATCGACATAAATAAAGAAAGAAAGGGAGAGAGAGCACAAAGATAAAAGGATAGAATACCACAATTTCTGTTGTCTTCTCATTCACAACACTTCCACCTTTACATGTACGAGTATGAATATACACCTCATCACGTGATAGTTGAACTCCATTAGCTTGTTCGGTCTATAAAAATCATCCATTAACTATCTAGATAACAAAACCACAAATACATGAAGTAGAGTTCATATAAATTTAACTCAAAGGAAAAAATTGATATAAGTACCAAAGTTTGAATGATCCTAGGAAATGATTTTGTTCCACTGCAATGAGGCTCATCTAACTTTGAGCGATTTGTTTTGTTTAAATCTCTTTGTTCCTATACAAGAAAATTGAAATAAAAGAAAAAGTTGTAGTTAACCAATGTGCAACAATTTCTACCTTCGCTTTATAAAAGAAAATTGAAATATAGTTTATAAATATCTATCTTCGCTTTACTAGTCAACCAATGTCCAGCAATTAAAATAAATTGCTCTTTGTCAACCCGGGGATCATCAATCTTTGCAGCCATTTCCTCTGGTGTTGTGTGTTCATCATAAAATTTAGACTTCAAATCATTCTTCCATTGCCTCCACTTTACACTCATGTTCTTTATGTCCAACTCTTAATTTCTTGAATAGTTTCTTCATTAACAGACGCATCAGAATCGAATTTATGAAATTCAAACTTGGACTAAAATTTTGGAAAAGGAAAACACAAAATAAAGAATATCATGTCAAGTTGTGTGAATACAGTAAGAACGCATGAACTAGAAACTAAAACATTTAATATTAAAAACCTCTATTGTTTTCCATATTTCTTCTTTCTTCAAATCCGACAAGACATCCAATTTTCCTGGACAAGACAACTAGATTTCTTGAACAAGACATCCAAATTTTCCTGGAAAAAAACCAAACTTTTCGGATAAGACATCCAATTTTCCTGGACAAGACAACCGGACTTTTCGGACAAGACATACAATTTTCCTAGACAAGACAACCGGATTTCTTGGACAAGACATCCACAATTTTCCTGGACAAGACAACCAGATTTCTCGGACAAGACATCCAATTTTTCCTGGACAAGACAACAAGGTTTCGGACAAGACATCCAAAATTTTCTTTGACAAGACAACTGATGCACCCAAAAGAGTGTATCTTATTTAACCTTGCACTAAATAGATCAGTTGTAAAGTATAGTAGTTAGCAAGGGTCGAGTCCTTAAGGATTAGGTTTTAGTTTATAAATTATTAGTTTATAATTTAGATTCAAAGAAAACAAAAGTTAAAGGGGGTTTTGAAATCATTTTAAGCAAACACTAAAAATACGAAAGCAAGTAAATAAGAAGTAATCAGATATGAGAAAGATATGGTTAAGGTTTCATTCTCCACCACTAGACATCATTGAGAATCAATTTCAGATCTATCAACATCAATTAACTATCAAAGTTAACAACCGTAGAAACAACAAGTTATGTTACCCCAATCTTTCCTTAGTTCGTCAATAAGTAGAACAAGCTCTCTATTTAATCTCTAACTATCAAACAACCTAAAATAAGCTCTCTAAATTCAATTTAATAGCAGCTTTATGATGAGAAAGATAGGTTGATCTAAGCAACAAACACATAAGCTTGGATGTTCAACTTAGGTTATGTTCCACTTTGGAATTATTGAAAACTTGACCATAATCATTTATCACAAATTGCTACTTATGAATAGGAAATCAAGACAATTACACGGATCAAGACTCCTAAACTAGCATTAGACAATTATCAAGGTTTATCTAGTTGGCCACCTAAACAAATCAAAACATCATCATGAACAATTTTAATGGAAGAACATAAGCAACTTTGATAGAAAACAATGACAGATAGATTCTGAGAATTAATTACATAACATGTCTAGGGCTTTGAAATCACCCTTAACCAAATAAAAGTTTAGCCTAGCATAGGCATTATAAACATAAACATAAAATTAAAGAAAAAAGAAGAAGAATATCCAGCCTCTTGCTCTCTCAAAAACTCTGAAACAAAGAAGAAATCAGAACTTTGATGCTTGGAGAAGTGTGATTTTTGTTTGCCCCCTTGTTCTCTATTTATAGGCAATAGCTAGGGCATCAAACAAGTGAATTTCAGCTCTCTCCCTTCAATAAATGCTGACTTGCTGCTAAAGCTAAGGAAAGGTGGCTGATTTTTTGTTTTAAGAAAAAAAGGAATACTTGGCAGCCAAGGCATGTAGATATAAGGAAAGAAATAATTAATTGTAGTCAAAGCATTCTTTAATAAGGAGAGATTACAAACTTGCAGCCAAAGTAAGTGTAAGGAAAGAAAGTCTTGGCTGATTTAATTCTCCTACTTTGACTAGGATTAGCTTTCAGGAAAGAACTTTGCAATTAATGCAAGTTTGACAAAGTTGACAGCTAATAATACTAGAAGATGCGGCCACTTCTTGTTTGATTAGGATAATTATAATTCAACTATGATATTTAAAGGAAGAATTAGGGTAACCCATAATAATGCAAAAGGAAGTAGCGGCTGAAATTCTTCAAGGCTATATAAAAGCTACCGCTAGGGTTCTTTTGAGCTTGAAAGTAGGTTTTTCAACTAGGGTTTTTAGGGAATGAGATGTAGGCAACCGCATCTAGTCTTCTTGAAGTGTCCCTTGTGCTTGAAGCTTCATTTCTTGTCCAAATTCACTATTTTCAACTCCATAGCAATTCTTATCTTCCAAAACACCTACAAAACACAAAACCATAGTAAACTGTCAAGGATTTCAAGGAACTAAGCATAAAATATAAGGAATTAATATATGAAAATACATGAATTTAATTCAAATTCCCCCACAGTTAGTCTTTTGCTAGTCCTCGAGAAAAATCAAATAGAGACAAGGTAAAGAAAACCTAATTTAGCCCATTTTTATTACAACTTATAGATAATCATTGAACAAGTCTTATAAACTAATCAATAGCTTAAAGAGTTTCACAAAGAATCATGCTTGATAGTAAAGGGTTTGAGTTAAGCTAACATTAACATAACATATCTCAATCAAAATAGTGCATGTTCAAACTTAATTTCAACTTCTCACATGGGATACTCTCATGATTTTCACTCTTTAAAGTAGTGGTAAAGTGTTTACACTCAATCAATCTCATGAAAACATATCTACCATATGCTTGCTTGTCCACCTATTCTCCACTATTTAGATCATGCAACTTCATAAATCAAGAGGTCTTTATTCAAGATTGTAATGGGGCCAAGGGTTATAAATATGGTTATAAATGTGGTTAAAGAATAAAAAGAAAAGGATATTACAAAGGTTCCAAAGATTTCATAGAGTTTAGAGACATAATAAGATTCATACAAAGAAAACTTCTCAAAACTTTTTACAACACATAATACATAGGCCGAATATTCATGTTGGGCCTTTTCTTCATTCTAAACAACTTTGTAACATCTTTTTCCACAAGTTCAAGAGATGATTCATATTTCTTTTTTATTTTTTTACATGGAAATGTATTTGGCAATATTCCTTTTTTTTCTCTCGACTTTTCTTTCCTTTTCCTCCACACTTATTTCTTGTTTCTAACCCAAATTTTTAATAGATTTTCCTTGTCTTTGCAATACTCTCAAAACATGCTAATTCATCTTAAGAACAAGGGTGATGATATAAATAAGTATATGGAGGTTAGGGACAAGATATGGTTATCACAGAAATAGCTTATTCAATGTAGGCTTAATTTGGTTCACTAAGGGGGATGTTCTCTTGGAACAACAATAAGGGGTTGCTGTTTGGCCCTGTTTAAAAATCCTAATGCCTCTATCATATTCATGTTATCACATGCATCAATATAGTCTCAAAAAGGTTTAAAGCAAGTTCGAGAGAATCATGTAATCATAAAAGCACTCAAGAAAGAAATTAGATTGATATGTATAATGCATCAATCATATAGGCTCAAAAACTCACAAGCATGATTATACAAGTCAGATTTAAGTCTAAACATGCTTCTTTATCAATCAACATATCATATTAACATTGGCTCATAAAAAAAATGATATCAAGCTCAATTCTCATGAAAATCTTCTAACTAATAAATCAGTTTTAGACTTATGCAATTCATATCTCATCATAGTATTGAAAGTAACTAAAACACACTAAAAAAAAAACTCAAAAGCAAAACACACTAAAGAAAATCCTAAATTCTTCCCCCTACAATTAATTTTTACATTGTCCTCAATGTAATGCTATTATCCCCAATGAAAGAATCATGTGTAAGAGAAAAGAACTAATAAACAAAATACCTAAGACTAAAAAAAAATAAACTTATGCAGCCTAAATGAACTTAAAAACACTAAACACAATTAACAAAGAAATTAAAAAAAAAAAAAGCAAATCTAAGGTTGGTAGTTTGGCAATGCTTTCACTAATTGGGCTGCCTCCCAATTAGCACTTGATTGATTGTTTTCAGCCTAGCCAATACCCCTTCTTGGCTTTTTAGGATCTTTTGGCTTAGATATGAAACTTCTCGGATTTTTGCGTTTTGGAGGAAGTTTCCTTTGCAAAACAGCCAATGCATTCTCCTCCACACTTATTATTTCATCATTCTTGGTGGGGCATAACTCTTTGAGGAATTGTGCATATCTTGGTACTTGTCTAATGGCATCGACAAGCAAGCTGTTTAAGGTTTCCAGAATTTGTTGTTCATGTTCCTCCTTCTTGGACTTTGCAAATCTTCTAGGAAAAGGTGGAGAAGAAACATTAGTATAAATAGGAACCTTAAAAGTTACCTGAGGGGCCGAAATACTCCCAATTTGAATGGTGGCTTCATTATCCTCAAGAAGTGAATCCATCTTTGGTTTTGTCTCATCCTCAACTTGTTCCTCCTTCTTCAAGGTCACAATAGTAGCATTCTTCTTTGGGTTAATCAGCGACTGGAAAGGGAGTGCTTGAGATCTTTCTGCTACTAATTCCACCATACTACTAGCCAATAGGCTCATTTGCATTTCCAAACTCTGGATACTTGCCTTTGTTTCCTGTTGGAATTGCAAAGTATTAGTAACAAGAGAATTGACAAGTTCTTCTAAAGAATTACCTGAGTTTTAAGGCGGTGGCTCAAAAAGATCTTGTTGTTGATCCCATGGTTGATTGAAGACAGATTGATGAGTGTAATTGGCATAAGGATCTGCTTCTTGATAATCTCCCGAGTAGCCATAATTAGTATGATCCCACCATCCCTCATGGTAAGTGTTTGAGTAATGATCATACTATTGGTCTTGGAACCCTTGATCGCCTTGACATCCTCCCATGGCCAATTCCTGAATTGGGGAGGTGAGATTGGCTAGTTGGTTCTCCATGTTCATGTATGCCACCAACTCTTCAAGTGTTAGATTGCTCAATTCCATCGTTTTTTTAAAAAAAAATTGTAAAGAAAAATCTGTATGTACAAGAAAAATGAAACTAATTATAACTAAAAATAAGAATAAACCAAGTAACAAATAAACTAAAGAAAGCAATCCCCGGCAATGGCACCAAAAACTTGATGCACCTAAAAGAGTGTATCTTATTTAACCTTGCACTAAAAAGATCAATTGTAAAGTATAGTAGTTAGCAAGGGTCGAGTCCTCAAGGATTGGGTTTTAGTTTATAAATTATTAGTTTATAACTTAGATTCAAAGAAAACAAAAGTTAAAGGGGGTTTTGAAATCATTTTAAGCAAACAATAAAAATACGAAAGAAAGTAAATAAGAAGTAATCAGATATGAGAAAGATATGGTTAAGGTTTCATTCTTTACCACTAGACATCATTGAGAATCAATTTCAGATCTATCAACATCAATTAACTATCAAAATTAACAACCGTAGATAACAACAAGTTCTATTACCCCAATCTTTCCTTAGTTCGTCGTTAAGTAGAACAAGCTCTCTATTTAATCTCTAACTATCAAACAACCTTGAATAAGCTCTCTAAATTCAATTTAATAGTAGCTTTATGATGAGAAAGATAGGTTGATCTAAGCAACAAATACATAAGCTCGGATTGTTCAACTTAGGTTATGTTCCATTTTGCAATTATTGAAAACTTGACCATAATCATTAATAACAAATTGCTACTTATGAATAGAAAATCAAGACAATTACGCAGATCAAGACTCCTAAAATAGAATTAGAAAATTATCAAGATTTATTTAGTTGGCCACCTAAACAAATCAAAACATCATCATGAACAATTTTAATGGAAGAAGATAAGCAACTTTGATAGAAAACAATGATAGATAGATTCTGAAAATTAATTACATAACATGGCTAGGGCTTTGAAATCACCCTTAACCAAATAAAAGTTTAGCCTAGCATAGGCATTGTAAACATAAACATAAAATTAAGGAGAATCTAAGAAGAAAATTAAAGAAAGAAAGAAGAAGAAGAAGAAGAAGAAGAAGAAGAAGAAGAAGAATATTAATTATCCACCCTCTTGCTCTCTCAAAAACTCTAAAATGAAGAAGAAATCAGAACTTTGATGCTTGGAGAAGTGTGATTTTTGTTTCCCCCTTGTTCTCTATTTATAGGCAATAGCTAGGGCATCAAACAAGTGAATTTCAGCTCTCTCTCTTCAATAAATGCTGACTTGCTGCTAAAGCTAAGGAAAGGTGGCTGATTTTTGTGTTTTAAGGAAAGAAGGAATACTTGGCAACCAAGGCATGTAGATATAAGGAAAAAAATAATTAATTGTAGTCAAAGCACTCTTTAATGAGGAGAGATTACAAACTTGCAGCCAAAGTAAGTGTAAGGAAAGAAAGTCTTGGCTGATTTAATTCTCTTACTTTGACTAGGATTAGCTTTAAGGAAAGAACTTTGTAGTTAATGCAATTAATGCAAGTTTGACAAAGTTGACAGCCAATAATACTAGGAGATGCCGCCACTTCTTGTTTGATTAGGATAATTGTAATTTAGCTAGGGTATTTAAAGAAAGAATTAGGCTGACCCATAATAATGCAAAAGGAAGTGGCGGCTGAAATTCTTCAAGGCTATATAAAAGATGCCGCTAGGGTTCTTTTGAGCTTGAAAATAGGTTTTTCAACTAGGGTTTTTAGGGAGTGAGATGTAGGCAACCGCATCTAGTCTTTTTGAAGTGTCCCTTGTGCTTGAAGCTTTATTTCTTGTCCAAATTCACTATTTTCAACTCCATAGCAATTCTTATCTTCCAAAACACCTACAAAACCCAAAACCATAGTAAACTATCAAGGATTTCAAGGAACTAAGCATAAAATATATGGAATTAATATATGAAAATACATGAATTTAAGCACTTATCAACAACCAGACATTTCGGACAAGACACCCATGTTTTTACAAATATAACTCATTTCCTTAAGACGTGTCGAGCCTTGATTAGTTAGGGAATTCAAGTTAAGGACAAATATTTTGTTTTAGTCAAAGTTGCACTAAGATGAGGTAAGGCCCCGAGACTTCCATCGAGGTATTATCTTCTCTTGCAAATTGAACTCATTTCCTTAAGATGGGTCGAGCCTTGATTAGTCAAGGAACTTAATTTAAAGATAAATTTCTTTTATTTTATTTTTTTCTTTTTACAAAAAATGAATGAAAAAATGGAAATTCCTCTTCTATCCTTCACATGTGATTTCACTGATCGGACAAAATTATTGTCTAGTTTATCTCTGCCTGATTCGTGATTCTCAGCAATAGTCAAAGAGGGGGAACTGTAGACACCTAATTTTGTCTGGTCCCCTTAAACCGGGCAGATTCTCTTTTTCAACTTCTTGGAACGCGAAGAGACTTCCACCATTCCATAGATGGGTCCCCAAGACTTTGTTTCGGAGGTCAGCACAAAAAGTCAACTAAAAAAAAGTCAACCCTAAAAAGTCAATCACTAAAAAAGTCAACCACTAAAAAAGTCAACTTCCAGTCAAAATCAAGATTCGAGGTTGAATTGAACAATGGAGAAGAATTTTGATAATACAAGGTCTACAACGAAAGATATAGAGTTCGGAAGATGGGTTGCAAAAATTCAGTGTAGAGAATACCTAATCCAACAAATTTGGGGAAAACCGCAGAGATGGCCCGACTCGGTGAAATTGAAGCCCCCATTTGATAAAGGATGAATAAACAAAAATAGCCCAAGGCCTATCTGGAAGTGGATCCCAAGGAAGAGCCGGTTATAGCAGAAATGGAAAAACGAGAAAATTCTCGAGTTTGAAAAAGGGAAAACTAAATAAGAGTGGAATTTGATCATAAAAATTGGGCATTTTAAGACCAACTCAAATTCAATATAGGACAAAGGAAGTGGAAAAAGAAAATCCGAAATCGGAGCTCATTTGAAAAATGGCAAAGTTCGGGTGTACTAACCCGAAATTCCAAAAGATAATTCTGGGAAAAATAGTAAACGAGCTCGAAAAATTATAAAAACTTCCAGATCTGAGTTTTATAATTTTTGGAAGAGATTGGTGAAGAAAAATCCAGAATCGGAGCTCATTTGAAAAATGGCAAATTTCGGGTGCACTAATCCGGAAATTCCAAATGAAAATTCTGGGAAAAATAGCAAACGAGCTCGAAAAATTATGAAAACTTCCAGATCTGATTTTTATAATTTTGGAAGATATTGATGAAGAAAAATCCAGAATCGAAGCTCAAATGAAAAAGGTGAATTTCGGGTGCACTAATCCAGAAATTCCAAAAGAAAATTCTGGGAAAAATAGCAAACGAGCTCAAAAAATTTTGAAAACTTCCAGATCTGAGTTTTATAATTTTTGGAAGATATTGGTGAAGAAAAATCTGAAATCGGGATTCAAATGAAAAAGGTGAATTTCGGGTGCACTAATCCAAAAATTCCAAAAGAAAATTCTGAGAAAAATAGCAAACGAGCTCGAAAAATTATGAAAACTTCCAGATTTGAGTTTTCTAATTTTTGGAAGAGATTGGTGAAGAAAAATCTAGAATCGGAGCTCATTTGAAAAAGGCTAAATTTGGGATGCACTAAACCAAAATTTTAGAGAAAAATTCGGGGAAAATAGAGAATGGGCTCGAAAAAATGTGAAAACTTTCAGAACCAAGTTTTATATTGGATAGGATGAGTTGGAAAAGACAAACCCGAAATTGGGGTCCATTTGCAATTAAATTAAATTCGAGGGGCTAAAAGGTAATTTTACTGAAGAAATTGAAAAAGGGCTAATTTGCTGAATTAAAAATTAAAAAAATAAAGGCAATTCTGGAATATTCTAGCCCTTGGCCGGCCAGCTTATGGGAGAAGGTTGGGGTTTTATTAAATTCATCCAATGGTCACTATCACATTACAAGATGTAATTTTTACTATCTTGAAAGTGTCCTTGCCCATCCAATGGCCTAGGTGCTTTGTAGAAAGATGAGTGTAGACACCTAATTTTGTCCGGACCATTAAAACAGGTATGTTTTCTTCCTAAATTGAGGTTTCAGAATGTAAAACGACTTTTTTCAACCTGCAGGTGGTATTCCGAGACTTAGTTTAAGAGGGCGAGCATAAAAAGTCAAACTCGAAAAAAATCAACCCCGAAAAAAGTCAACCTCAAAAAAGTCAACCCCAAAAAGTCAACTACTAAAAAAGTCAACCCACTTTCACAATTAATATTTGAAGTTCAATTGAAAATTGGCGAAAGAATTTTGATAATCCGAGGTCTACATCGAAAGATATGGAGTTCGGAAGTTGGGATTTGGAGATTCAGTAGAAAAAAAACCCTAGTCCGGGAAATTTAGGGAAAAGTGCTTAAACGATCTAATTGGTCGAAATTGAAGGTTCCAAATGAAAGATAAGCACTGACTACGGGTAATGGAGAAGCCACTTGAAAGAAAAACTGAAAGAAAAGTCAATCCGGGAGAAAATCGAGAATTAGGGTTTTTGGTGGATTTCGGTGAAATTGGGAAGAATTACAGAAATGGCCGACTTGGTAGGGCCAAAGCCCCTAATGGATGAGGAATGATTAAAAAGGGATAGCTCGAGGCTCAGTTTGAAGAAAATCTAAAAATTAGACTTGTTTTGACAAAAATCGGGTTTCGGAGGCAAAAAGGCAAAATTGGAAAATTTGGGAAAAATAGCAAATGGACTCCAAAAATTCTGAAAATTTGTAAATCTCATTCTTAAATCATTTGGAAGATATTGGCGAAATAAAATCTTGATTCGGAGTTCGTTTGCAAAATGGCCAAATCCCGGGTCTCTTATTTAGAAATTCAAGAAGAAAAATCCTGGAAAAATAGCAAATGAACTCCAAATCTTCTGAAAATTTTCAAATCTCATTTTTAAATTATTTGGAAGATATTGGAAAAATAAAATCTTGATTCGAAGTTCGTTTGCAAAATGGCCAAATCCCGGGCCTCCTATGCAATAATTCAAGAAGGAAAATCTAGGAAAAATAGCAAATGGACTCCAAAAATTCTAAAAATTTGCAAATCTCATTTTTAAATTATTTGGAAGTGATTGGCAAAAGAAAATCTTGATTTGGAGTTCGTTTGCAAAATGGCCAAATCCCGGGCCTCTTATGCCGTAATTCAAGCAGATAAATCCCCAAAAAATACCAAATGAGTTTTAAAAATTATGAAAACTTCCAAATCACACTTTTAAATTATTTGGAAGAGATCGGTGAAGAAAAATATTGATTTGGAACTCGTTTAAAAAATGTAAAATGTAGGGGCATAAAAGGGCATTTTTGGAAGAAAAAATCCAAATAAATAGCAAACGGACTCGGAAAATTTTGAAAACTTCCAGAATTCAATATTTTATTATTTTTAAAGTATTAAAAATATAAAATTTGAATTTGGAGTCCTTTTTCCATTTATTTACATCAGGAGGGCAAAACGGTCATTTTACCCAAGCAACCGAAAAGGGCTTTTCTTGCCTTTCAAAAAAATCAGACTTGGGCTGGAAAAGAGAGTGCTGGCCTTCCAAGGCCCAAGGAGGGAATAAGCTTCTGATTTTTCAATCAAAAGGCCAAGAATTAAGAGTTAGTTAGTGATTTTTTTGATCAAGCCATTGCAAATAAGCCACATGGGCCAATGCATGAAGAGGGAGAGTGTCAAATTATTCTTGAACAGCTATAATTATGGACAGTTGATGGCCTAATCTAAGGGTGATAATTTCATGATTTTTCACTTTGAATCACTAGCCCTTGGATGGAAATTGGTTGGAGCAAAAATGACAACATCCTAGGAGGAGAGAGGGGGAATTCGGCCAGCACTAAAGGGAGAGGCAGATTTTCATTTTAGCTCACTTCATTTTTCATTTTCTCTCTTGGTTTTTGCTTAGTTTTCTCTCCTTGGTTGAAAGCAAAAAAGAAAAGTTTAGAAAAGAAAGGAAAGTTTGAAGAGAAAAAGCTTGAAAGATAGCTTCTTGAGGTTGCTTTTAGCACCAACTCTTGCACTTTCTTGATTTTCCATTCTTGTTTTTGCTATTTTGATTATTATTTTTGCGAGTTTTCTTTTTAGATAAGTGTTTTTTTTAATGTTTTTTTAAGGTTCTTTCTTCATCTTTTTTCTTAAACAAGTTCTTACATTTTTTTCTTATTTTTCTTACCATGGCCGAATGTCCCAGATTTTTTTTTATTATAGTTACTGTTTTGCCTTGATTTATCATGTTATTTCTTTTAGTCTTGATGCTTTAAATATTCTTCTACTACATATACTTGAAGCTTGTTTTAATTTGGTTGCTTGTTTGTTGTCATTTATGAGTTTATTATCATGTTCTTGCATTTTCAACTTTCTGTTTTCATAATGTTTTAAATTTGTTGATGTTTTATATTTAGTATATCAAGTGTTTGTGAAAATGCTTATTAGTTTTAATACCTCTACTTTGTATTTGCATGATTTGAGTGTTATATTTTAGTTGAGCATGTTAGTATATCAAGTGTTTGTGAAAATGCTTGCTAGTTTTAATACCTCTACTTTGTATTTGCATGATTTGAGTGTTATATTTTAGTTGAGTATGTTAGTATATCAAGTGTTTGTGAAAATGCCATGCTTGTTTGGAACCTTAGGCCATTCGGCCACTTCATGTATTTGGCATTGTGTGTGCGTTTTTGCTATGTTAGTTGATAGGTTTGTATTTGCATGACATTTGATTGAGTATTTAGTTTAAGTAAATCAAGTGTTTGTGAAAATGCCATGCTTGTTTGGAACCTTAGGCCATTCGGCTACCTCATTATTTTGCATTGTGTTTGCATTTTTGATATGTTAGATGATAGTTTTGCATTTTCATGACATTTGGTTGAGTTTTTGGTTTAAGCATGCCTTGTGTTTGTGTTATTGCCATGCATATTTAGTTGTTAGGTTTGGTTTATTTTGCCATGCATGTCCATGCATTTTAGACCTAGGTTGCATTAAATGCCATGCAAGTTCATTTAGGTGTAGGTCACTATATTGATGCCATGCATTTTTTCATGACATTTAGGTTTAAAACTCATGCATTCCATGCATCATATTTTCTGTATTTTTTTCATGCATTTCATGTCCATGCCACTTGACTAATGACTTAGGCCAATTAATGGTTCAAAGTCATGCTCTCTTAAGCATACTTGTGGAAAATTAAGGTTTCACCTAGTACTCGTACTTTCCTGATTTTTCTGGGCATTCATCTTTAATCAGATAATTAAGCTGCTTTTTTCCCATGTAGTTTTACATGTCCTGAGTCTCCAGTATTTGTTTTAGATTTTTTTGAATTTTTAAAAATAGGGTAAAATATCGTGGCTTAAAACTGGACAGTGGAGTCAGAATTGAATATGAAGGAAAATCATTTTTCTGTTTTGGTTAAGTTACTTAGAAGGGGCTGATTAAGAAGTTTAGCTACTGACTTAGGGTAGTTTCTAAGCTTTTTTAAACTCTAAAAATGATTTTTTAAGTCTCGGGTTAAGGGTGGTCAAGTCTGGGATTTTAAACTTAGGAAATTAGAGCCATTTGAAAAAAGGTTTAGCCCAGTTTTTATTTTTAATCTAAGCTTTTCAAAATTGTTTTCAAACAATCACAAAGTATTTTGGTTTTAGAATATTTAATTTGACATATTTTCCTAAGGTAGCCGGATATCTTTTTAGATAAACGGATTTCCTTAATTAAAAGAAAAAATACATTTTCATGCTTTGCTTTTTCCATATTCATGCATTTTATATAATATGTGATTTTTGCTATAATAATTCCTATGGTATTGTTATTATTTTGATTTATATTTTTTGAGGTTATATGGTTTATTATATGGTTTTGAATATTTCATGATATCCTATGTTTTTTTTTTTTTTAATTTAGTTATTTTTTGTAATATTATTTAGCATATACTATGTTTGTCGCAACCTAAAGAATAACGAGTCTCATCGCAAGACTTTGTTATTCGTTAAGAGTGACATTAAAAAAAACGAGGAAAAGTCGACTTAATTCCTCTAGAAAAATGAAGGTTTTGAAAATGACCTTAAAAAAGACATGGAGTCGCCACCAATCTTTTTTAGCTAGGTGTGATCGGCCACCTATTTAAACCGGTTTTATAAAATATTTTAAGAAATAATTAAAACATTTTAAAAACCAATTTCAAGTTTGCGTTTTAAACCAGAGAAATCAAAGAAGCGGGTTCGGGAGTCGGTTACGTGTGGGGAAGGATTAGCACCCCCACAACGCCCGTATAAATCGGTACCTTATTAATCGTGTGTTATCTCAAGTCTCGGTAAAAAATCGGTTTTAAATTTAGCATTTCAAGTTAATTCCCAATTTAAAGAAAAATAATTCCATTTTAATTGAAAATGTTCTGGAATTTATAAATTCAAAATTTTCTTATATTCCCCAACAAACGTGGCAAAATATAGAAATTTTTATTAATTTTGGAAAATTTTCCGAATCATTCTCTTTTTAAAGAAGATATTTCGTTATTAATAATAATTGATAATATCCTCCCCAGCAAACCCGACAGAGAACTCATGAATTATTTTAAATCGGGAATATCTTTATTTTATTGAAAACCATTATCTTTTTTTGAAAACATTTAAAAGAAATGAATATGTATATGCATGACATAAATAAAATGACATAGCAAAATCTAAATAATATAATGCAACCTAAATGACATGACATGATTTGAATGCCTTAACATATTCTAAATGAAATGAAATATCCTAAGTTATATGATATATTCTAAATGAAATTAAATGACCTATGTAACATAAGACATTCGATATGAAATGCAATATTCTAAGTCATATGATATGATCTAAATGAAATAAAATATTCTAGATGACATAATATATCCTAAATGAAATGAAATGACCTAGGTGATATAATATATTCTACATGAAATGCAATATCCTAAGTCATATGATATAATCTAAATGAAATAAAATATTCTAGATGACATAATATATCCTAAATGAAATGAAATGATTTAAATGACATGACAAATATGAATGATATGGCATATAATTTAAATGACATGGAATAAAATAATGCTATCATATAATATGCATGAAAATAAAAATAATAATGTATGAACATAGTATATGCTAAATAAAAATAACTAAATAAAAGCATAGGATATCATGAAATATTCAAAACCATATAATAAACCATATAACATCAAAAAATATAAATCAAAATAATAACAATATCATAGAAATTATTGTAGCAAGAATCACATATTATATAAAATGCATGAATATGAAAAATGCAATGCATGAAATGTATTTTTTCCTTTAATTAAGGAAATCCGTATATCTAAAAAGATATCCGGCTACCTTAGGAAAATATGTCAAATTAAATATTCTAAAACCAAAATACTTTGTGATTGTTTGAAAACAATTTTGAAAAACTTGAATTAAAAAATAAAAACTGGGCTAAATCTTTTTTTAAATGGCTCTAAATTCCTAAGTTTAAAAATCCGGACTTGACTACCCTTAACCTGAGACTTGAAAAACCATTTTTAGAGTTTAAAAAGGCTTAGAAACTACCCTAAGTCAGTAGCTAACCCTCCTAATCAGCCCACTCTAAGTAACTTAACCAAAACAGAAAAATGATTTTTCTTTAAATTCAATTCTGACTCCACTGTCCAGTTTTAAGCCACGATTTTTTACCCTATTTTTAAAAATTCAAAACATTCTGAAAAAAATACTAGAGACTCAGGACATGTAAAAATACACGGGAAAAAATCAGATAAATTTTATGATTAAATATGAATTCCCAGAAAAATCGGAAATGTACGAGTACTGGGTGAAAAAAAAACTGTTTTGTCAAAACACATTTTTGCCTTTGATAAAATCATTTAAAAATCAAAGTAAAAATATTTGAAACTCATAAAATAGCTCACAAACAGTAGCTAGGACTTTTTGAAAGTTAGATTAAAATTGGCTAAGTAAAAAAAAATCACAAAGGTAGAATAATCAATTTGATAAACTTTAATTTTCCACAAGTGTGCTCAAGAGAGCATGACTTTGAACCATTAATTGGCTCAAGTCATTATTCAAGTGGCATGAACATGAAATGCATGAAACAATACAGCAAACATAATGCATGAAATGTATGAGTTTAAACCTTAATGTCATGAAAAAATGCATGGCATTCATATAGTGACCTAGACCTAAATGAACTTGCATGGCATTTAATGCAATCTAGACCTAAAATGCATGAACATGTATGGCAAATAAACCTAACTTAATAACTAAAATATGCATGGAATTTTCACAAACACAAAGCATGCTTAAACCAAAAACTCAACTAAATATCATGCAAATGCTAACCTATCAACTAATCATAGCAAAAATTCACAAAAAATGCAAAAATTCCAAGGGTGGCCGAATGGAATAATATAACTAGCAAACATGGCATTTTCACAAACATTTGGTATACTAACATGCTCAACTAAATCAAATGTCATGCAAATGCAAAAACCTACTAACTAACATGGCAAAAATGGAACACACAATGCAAAACACATGGAGTAGCCAAATGGCCTCAAGCTCCAACAAGCATGGCATTTTCACAAACACTTGGTATACTAACATGCTCAACTAAAATATAACACTCAAATCATGCAAAAACCACACAAGCATTTTAACAAACACTTAATATACTAAATCTAAAACATGCTCAACTAAGATATAAAACTCAAATCATGCAAAAACCACACAAGCATTTTCACAAACACTTGATATTCTAAATCTAAAACATGCTCAAATTTAAACATCATGAAACAGAAAATTAAAAATGCAAGAACATGATATTTAAATCATAAATGACAACAAACAAAGCAACCAAATTAAAATATAACTCAAGAATATGATGTAACATAACATTTAAAACACCAAGATCAAAGAAAATAACATAAACAATATGATAAAATAAATCAAAACAGCAACTTAAATAAATAATGTAGGCCATTCGGCCATGGTGAGTATAATATAAAAAAAAATTGTAAAAAATATATTTAAGAAAGAGATGAAGGAAGAACTTAAGAAGAACAATAAAAAAACATTTATTTAAAATGGAAACTCACCAAATACTAATCAAAATAGCAAAAATAAGAATGGAAAATCAAGAAAGTGCAAGAGTTGGTGCTCAAGAGCAACCTCAAGAAGCTATATTTCAAGCTTTATCTCTTCAAACTTTTCTTTCTTTTCTAAACTTTTCTTTTTTGCTTTCAACCAAGAAGAGAAAAACCAAGTAAAAACTAAGAGAACTCAGCAAAATGAAATGTAAAAATGAAAAATCTGACTCCCTCCATAGAGCTGGCCGAATGGCCCCTAAAAAGAGCAAGGATGTTGTCATTTTTTTGTAACCAATTTTCCATCAAATGGCTAATAATTCAAGGTGAAAAAATCATGAAATTACCACCTTTAGATTAGCATATCAGCTATTTCAAATTACAGCTGTTCAAGAATAATGTTGACATCTCTCTTGGCCTATGTGGCTTAATCACCATGGCTTGATCAAAGAGAATCTCTAACTAACTCTTGATTTTTAGCCATTTGATTGAAAAAATCAGAAGCTTCCTCCTTCCTTTGGGCCTGGGCAGGCCAGCACTTCTCTTTTCCAGCCCAAGTCTGACTTTTTGAAAGGCCCAAAGAAGCCCTTTTCGGTTGCTTGGATGAAATGACAGTTTTGCCCCCCGGATGCAAATAAATATCAAACGGACTTCAAATTCAATTTTTATTTTTTTAATACTTCCAAAATAATAAAACATTGAGTTTTGGAAGTTTTCAAAATTATCCGAGTCCGTTTGCTATTTATTTGGATTTTTTCTTCCAAAAATGCCCTTTTATGCCCCTACATTTTACCATTTCTTAAACGAGCTCCAAATCAAGATTTTTCTTCACCAATCTCTTCAAAATAATTAAAAAGTGTGATCTCAAAGGTTTCATAATTTTTTGAGCTCATTTGGTATTTTTTCGAGATTTATCGGCTTGAATTACTATATAGGAGCTCGGGATTTGGCCATTTTGCAAGCGAACTCCGAATCAAGATTTTCTTTCGCCAATCTCTTCCAAATAATTTAAAAATGCGATTTACAAAATTTTAGAATTTTTGGAGTCCATTTGCTATTTTTCCGAGATTTATCTTCTTGAATTATTGCATAGGAGGCCCGGGATTTGGCCATTTTGCCAACGAACTTCGAATCAATATTTTATTTCTCCAATATTTTCCAAATAATTTAAAAATGGGATTTGAAAAATTTCAAAATTTTTGGAGTTCATTTGCTATTTTTCCGGGATTTTCCTTCTTGAATTATTGCATAAGAGACCCGGGATTTGGCCATTTTGTATACGGACTCTGAATCAAGATTTTCTTTTGCCAATATCTTTCAAATAATTTAAAAATGAGATTTGCAAAATTTTAGAATATTTGGAGCTCATTTGCTATTTTTTCAGGATTTTTCTTTTTGAATTATTGCATAAGAAGTCCGGGATTTGGCCATTTTGCAAACGGACTCCGAATCAAGATTTTCTTTTACCAATCTCTTTCAAATGGTTTAAGAATGAGATTTTCAAACTTTCAAAATTTTTGAAGTTCATTTGCTATTTTCTCGTATTTTCCAATTTTGCCCTTTTGCCTCCGTAACCCGGTTTTGCTCAAAACAAGTCCGATTTTTAGATTTTCTTCAAGCTGAGCCTTGGGCTATCCCTTTTTAACCATTCCTCATCCATTGGGAGCTTTGGTCTTACCCAGTCAGGCTATTTTTGTGATTCTTCCCGATTTCACCGAAATCCACTAAAAACCCTAATTCTCGGTTTTCTCCCGGATTGACTTTTCTTTCGATTTTTCTTGAAAGTGGCTTCTCCATTACCCGTATTCAGTGCTTATCTTTCATTTGGAACCTTCAATTTTGACCAATTTGATCGTTTAAGCACTTTTTCCCAAATTTTTCGGATTAGGGTTTCCTTTCTACTGAATCTCCAAATCCCAACTTTCGAACTCCATATCTTTCAATGTAAACCTCAGATTATCAAAATGCTTTCGCCATTTTTCAATTGAACTTAAAATCTTGATTTTGAAAGTGGGTTGACTTTTTCAGTAGTTGACTTTTTTCAAGTTTGACTTTTTATGCTCGCCCTCTTAAACTAAGTCTCAGAGTACTACCTGCAGGATGAAAAAAGTCTTTTTACACTCGTAAACATCAATTTAGGAAGAAAACATACCTATTTTAGTGGTCCGGACAAAATTAGGTGTCTACAGCTGCCCCTCTTTGGTTATTGCTGAGAATCAGGAATCAGGCAAAGATAAACAAACACTAATTTTGTACGGTCAGTAAAATCACATGTGAAGGAAAGGGAAAGGGGTTGTCATTCTTCTATCATTATTATTATTTTTTTTAAGAAGCTGTAAATTGAAGATTTGTCCTTAAATTGAATTCCCTGACTAATCAAGGCTCAAACCGTCTTAAGGAAACGGATTCGATTTTCAAAAAGAAAAATTGCTGTAAATTGAAGATTTGTCCTTAAATTGAATTCCCTGACTAATCAAGGCTCGACTCGTCTTAAGGAAACGGATTCAATTTTCAAAAGGAAAAATTGGGCCCGAAGGTCTTAAGAATAGTGCCTGAAGATCTTAAAAAAAACTGGTGCTCGAAGGTCTTTAAAATGGTGCCCGGAGGTCTTAAAAATTTGTGCCCGAAAGTCTTTAAAATGGTGCTTGAAGGTTTTTAAAATGGTGCCCGGAGGTCTGTAAAATGGTGCCCGGAGGTCTTAAAAACTGGTGCCCGAAGGTCTTTAAAATGGTGCCCGGAGGTCTTTAAAATGGTGCCCGGAGATCTTTAAAATTGTGCCCGGAGGTCTTAAAAACTGGTGCCCGAAGGTCTTTAAAATGGTGCCGGGAGGTCTTTAAAATGGAGCTCGGAGGTCTTTAAAATGGTGCCCGGAGGTCTTTAAAATTTGGTGCCCGGAGGTCTTTAAAATGGTGCCCGGAGGTCTTTAAAATGGTGCCCGGAGGTCTTTAAAATGGTGCCCAGAGGTCTTAAAAACTGGTGCCCGAAGGTCTTTAAAATGGTGCCCGGAGGTCTTAAGAACTGGATTGAAAATACCTTGACGACGGTCTCAAGGCTCGATTTGTCTAATAAACAAAATGAATTCAATTTAGAACAAGAGGAAATACCTTGATGGCGATCTCAAACTCTGAATCTTTTGAGAAGCAAAACGAATTCTCTTTGGGGAAGTCCAAGCTTTCCTGACTTCTGCACTGTTAGCTAAATGCAATGATGAGAATGCCATGCTTTTGCAAATGCTTGTATGCTTCCTAAAATAAATGCAATCGAATGATTGTGCCATAATTTCTAATCCATGGTTTCTTTGAGGTTCACAGATTATATGACTTCAGGACAGAGTCTTCAATTGTTCATTGATGCCCCACTTAAGGAATTCTTCACTCAAGATATCTTGTCAAACAGTCTCAGCTTCTGTCTCTCGTTGAAGTTCACAGATTTTCTGACTTCGCGACGGAGTCTCCACCACGTTCACTATTTTCTTTTCTTGGTGAACTTTCCAAACCTTTCCCAAGAATTAAATCTATTCCTTAGTAATACTTTGAAATCCCTTTATTTAAAGATTTTTATTACTAATCATCATTCAATTTAATAACAACCATAATGCATCTCAAAAGTATATGAAAGAGAATATGAATCAATCAAAAATTGTCATGAAAAGGATAACAAGAATTTATTGCAAGAAATGTTTTAAAATGGTATAAATAAATATCAAGGATATAAGAAACAAATATAAGGTTATAGGCTGTAGATGCCCCGGATGCGGAATATCTTGGACCCCTCCTTTTTCAAACCTTCTGAAATTTCTCTTGAACGAGCAATTCACTTGGGTAACCTCTTAACTTCTGTAGTTACATCAGACTGCGTCGTTCCCCTTTTCTTTGATTGTCAGATACTTTCTCCCCCTTTACACGGAGCATTGATTCAAGCTTTGATTAGTACTTGAGCCGCCTTTTACAGGTTTTCAACTCAAGTGTCCTCCATTCGGTATTAAGTCGCCCTTTGCGGGTTTTCGGCTTAAACCTCTCCTTTTTCATTCTTTTTTATTTCCATTTTTTTTTTGTATTCTACCCAGCATTTGAGAATTCTAAATGCTTCCAAGGTAAAAATATCAATTCAAAAGATGGGATGAATTCTGAGAATAACCTTTCAAATTAAATATCCACGCTTGATCAAAATGGGCTTTTAAAGCATGTAATGTAGGCCAAGGTTTTGGTTTAGAAAGAAAGGATAAATAGGCCCAAAATGTGTTTAAGGGTGATTGGATCAAGGATCACTTCCTGAGGAGAACTCATTCTTGAAACATTTGTCCCTTTTTGGACTTTCTTTTACTTCTTTTTTGCTTTGTTGGCTTTCATTTGCCCCATTTTCTGGTGGCTTTCTTATTGCCATGATTTTTGATTATCTTTCCTCTTATTTTCCCTCCAGTGTAGAGGGTGATCCTTGATCAAGGTTTTAAAGAAAGAAATAATTCTTAAGGCTCAAAGGGGTGACTAAGGATAATTTCTTCTTAGTGGAAGGAATATGAAAAACGGCCATTCATCATATCAAGCATAAATATTCTCTTTGAAAAGCAATTCTCAGGGGAAATAGATATATAGAATTTCTATTTTTACACTTGGAATCATTCAAATTTTCATGTGCACAACATCACACATTTTTTTTTTCAAGCATAATACTTCTTCAATTCATCAGCATTCACGGGATGTCTAAAATCATCTCCGTCCATCCGAGTTAAAATCAATGCTCCTCCAGAAAAAGCTCTCTTTACCACATAGGGTCCTTCCCAATTTGGAGCCCATTTTCCTCTCGGGTCTTTCACTATAGGGAGAATTTTCCTCAATACCAACTCCCCTTCTCGGAACTGTCTGGGACAAACTTTCTTGTTGTGGGCTCGAATAATCCTTTTCTGATACAACTACCCATGACAAATTGCTTTCAGTCTTTTCTCCTCAATGAGATTCAACTGTTCATAACGAGCTCTAACCCATTCTGCTTCCTCTAGGCCAACTTCCATCAAAACCCGAAGTGAAGGGATCTCAACTTCAATAGGTAGCACTGCTTCCATCCCGTATACCAAAGAAAATGGTGTTGCCCCTGTAGATGTGCGGACCAAAGTACGATATGCATGAAGAGCGAAAGGCAGGATCTCATGCCAATCTTTGTACACATTGGTCATCTTCTCGACAATCTTCTTGATGTTCTTGTTAGCTGCTTCTACTGCGCCATTCATCTTCGGACGATAAGGTGCCGAATTATGATGTGTGATCTTGAATTGAGTACACACTTCTCTCATCATCTTATTGTTCAAATTGAGAGCATTATCCGAAATAATTCTTGCTGGCAACCCGTAACGGCATATGATTTCTTTCTTGACGAATCTGCATACCACCGACTTTGTTACATTTGCATAAGACGCAGCTTATACCCACTTTGTGAAATAATCTATGGCCACCAAGATGAAACAATGTCCATTTGAAGCTTTCGGGGTAATAGGCCCGATCATATCCTTTCCCCACATTGAAAAAGGCCATGGTGCAGTCATGACATGTAAAGGCGAGGGTGACACATGAATCTTATCTGCATAAATCTGGCATTTATGGCACTTCTGGGAATAACTGATACAATCTCCTTCCATCGTCAGCCAATAGTAACCTACCCTCATAATCTATTTAGCAAGCATGTGACCATTAGCATGGGTGCCACATATCCGTTCATGGACCTCTTCTATGATTCTTCGAGCTTCGGCAGACCCGACACATCTCAATAGGACTTGATCTTTCCCTTTCTTGTAGAGAATCTCGCCATCTAGAACAAAATCCATTGCTAACCTTCTCAGAGTCCTCTTGTCATTCTTTGTTGCTTGTTTTGGGTACTGTTGATTTTTGATGTACTGCAAGATATCGTTATACCAAGGGAGACCATCTGCTTCTTCTTCGATACTCAAACAGTGGGCAGGAGACTCATATATGCTCATCTTAATCGACACAACTTTCGCTCCTTCATTCACTTTAAAAATTGATGACAAAGTAGCCAGAGCATCCGCCATCCGGTTTTCTTCTCGAGGAAAATAGTTGAAATTCACTTATTCAAACTCCTCCAATAAACTCAGTATGAGTTCTCGGTATCGTATTAGCTTTGTATCTCGGGTTTCCCATTCTCCTCGTAGCTAGTAAATCACTAGGGCTGAGTCTCTGAAAACTTCCAATACTTTGATCTTTCTATCCACTGCAGCACGAAGGCCCATAGTACATGCTTCATACTCGGCAGTATTGTTTGTACAAACAAAATCCAATCTAGCAGTGAAAGGATAATAATCTTCTTCTAGGGATATAAGCACTGCCCCGATTCCATGCCCCATGGCATTAGATGCGCCATCAAAGTACATTTTCCATACTTTCTTCTTTAGGGGAACATCATCTGCTTGCGACACATACATCAAATCTTCATCTGGGAAGTCAAAGTTCAATGGCTCATAATCTTCCACTGCCCGACTTGCTAAGAATTCAGCTACTGCACTGCCCTTGATAGCTTTTTGACTTACATATACAATGTCGTACTCTAACAATAAAACCTGCCATCTTGCTGTCCTCCCTGACAAAGAAGGTGCTTCCAACATGTACTTGACTGGATCCAGCTTGGCAATCAGCCACGTTATGTGATACAACATATACTGTCTAAGTCTCCGAGCAGTCCAAGCTAAGGCACAACACAACTTTTCTACCGACGAATATTTCAACTCATAATCTGTGAACTTCTTGCTCAGATAGTAAACTGCCTGTTCTTTCTTTCCAGTTTCATCAAGCTACCCCAAAACATAACCCATGGATCTTTCAAATACTGATAAATACAGTATCATTGGTTTATCCGGAATAGGTGGCATTAATACTGGTAGGTTTGATAGATAATGCTTAACTTTTTCGAAAGCAATCTGACATCCTTCATCCCATTCTCCTGGATCACGTTTTCGAAGTAACTTAAATATTGGATCACATTTGTCGATTAACTGTGAAATAAACCAAGCAATGTAATTCAATCTCCCCAGAAAGCCTCTTACTTCCTTTTGAGTGCGAGGTGGTGGCAAATTCTGAATGGCCTTCACTTTATCCAGGTCAATCTCAATTCCTCTTTTGCTGACGACAAAACCCAACAACTTTCCCGAGGTGACTCCAAAAGTGCATTTTGCAGGATTTAGCTTGAGTCTAAATTTCCTTAATCGTTCAAAGAGCTTCTTAAGATTCGCAATATGCTCCTCTTCTCCTTGTGACTTTGCGATCATATCATCAACGTAGACCTCAATTCCCTTATGCATCATATCATGAAACAAGGTCACCATGGCTCTCTGGTATGTTGCCCCAGCATTCTTCAATCCAAATGGCATTACTTTGTAGCAGAAGGTTCCCCACATTGTAACAAATGTGGTTTTCTCCATATCTTCCGGTGCCATCTTGATCTGATTGTATCCTGAGAATCCGTCCATGAAAGAAAATAAAGAACTTTTTGTCGTATTATCCACCAGAGTATCAATATGGGGTAAAAGGGAAATTATCTTTAGGGCTGGCCTTGTTCAAATCTCGATAATCAACGCACATCCGCACCTTGCCATCCTTCTTCGGTACTGGAATAATATTTGCCACCCATTCTGGATATTTTGCCACCTCTAGGAATCCAGCATCAAATTGTTTCTTCACCTCCTCTTTTATCTTTAACAGCATATCAGGCTTCATTCTTCTCAACTTTTCCTGAATTGGCTTGCATTCTGGCCTCAAAGGGAGCTTATGAACCACAATATCCGGATCTAACCCTGGTATATCTTGGTAAGACCATGCAAATACATCCACATACTCCTGGAGCAAAGTCATCAATTCACCTTTTATTGATGGTGACAATGAAGTTCCAATTTTGACTTCTTTTATCTCTTCACCATTTCCCAAATTTATTGTTTCCAATAATTCCTTATGAGGAAGTTCTTGCTTCTCCTCTTGTTCTATTTTCCTCAATAGATCCGGAGGTAGACCATAATCCTCAGTATCTTCATTAGCCTCAAAATCACCCGTGCAAATGGGTCTTTCAAAATCAATTTCAGAATTACTGACTGGAAGGTCCTCATATTCCGCATCCGTACACCTATAAATAGGTGGAGAAAAAACAATATAGGAAAATATATATAGAAAACAAAATAAATAAAAAAATGAAAGAATATGGACATATCAATATGGATAATGCATTGTGCTTGTTATTTATTGAATGAAAATAGTTAAAAAAGCCCATTACAGAAAAAAAAAAACTCTTAATATCTCTGTGTAAAGATAATTAAGATTGCTTTTAAAAAAGTTTTACTTTGGAATAGACTTAAAAACTATGGGCAACTCAGTCGCACTCCAGTTGGTTAGTCTATATCCTGGTGAACAAGGTCGCACCATCCAGCTAGTACTCTCTCTTTCAATTCTGTTTTTCTCGGTCGTGCAGATTTCCACATCATACATCTGTTCATCACTATTCACCTGGAATCTCTTGAAGGCTTTCTCTATCATTACAAGAACATCATCAGAATTCTTTTCTCCGAACAGAGAACCGGCTGAGCGGAAACTGTGAAGGATAGGTGGGAATGTCATAGGCTCCCACTCAATATCCATACCCGTAAGACGGACCATCCTCCTTTGTCGGTTCTTTTCAACTTGTCTTCTTTTCTCATGGGCCTTCAGAAGATATCTTAGGCCAACCGATCCTTATTTCCTTTTACTTCTATGGCTCGAGCCATCCCTTGAAGATATTTCCTGAGACCCTTTCCAGCCCTGCAGCCTTTTCCTACGGTGGTTCTTACCCCCAATCTTGTGTTCTTGGACAGCCTCGGTTTCAGAATTTTCTGTCATTCAGCGACAAAAACTGCATTTACAAATTCCAAAGACCGGAAAGAACACTCCACGGCCTCTTCATTGGGCTCCACATAAGGAGATTCAGTGGATGCGGAGGCTATTATGTCTTCCTCCCCTTATACTATGATCAACCGGCCCTCCATCACAAATTTTAGTTTCTGGTGAAGAGACGAGGGTACAACCCCAGCTGAATGTATCCATAGCCTTCCCAACAAGCAGTTATAAGATGGATTGATATCCATGACCTGGAAATTCACTGTATATGTGCATGGGCCTATTTCCAGAGGAACTTTAATGGTTCCCATAACCTCTCTCCTTGTTCCATCGAAAGCTCTGACCATCGTGCAACTTGGTATCATATAGGATAAATCCACCGGCAATTTGGATAAGATTGCTAAAGGCATCACATTTAGTGAAGAACCATTATCCAAAAGGACCCTCAGTAATATGTGCCCCTTACAAGTGGTGGTTATATGGAGAGCTTTTGTTGATCCAATACCATTGGGTGGTATCTCCTCATAACTGAAAAATATGTTGTCATCAGCTGCGATGTTTCCCACCAACCTATCCAGCTTTTCCTCTAATATATTATTAGCCACGTATGCTTGATTTAATACTCTTAACAAAGCATTTCTATGTGGTTCTGAATTTAAAAGCAAGGATAAGATTGAGATCCTAGCTGGTTGACGTTGCAGTTGTTCAACCACGCTATACTCACTATGCTTTATAAATTTCAAGAACTCACAAGCTTTCTTCTCACATACTGGTTCTTTGATTCTGTTAACCGGGGCTGATCCCCTCTCTGTTTCCTCTGGCAAATCCATCTCAATATGGATTGGCTCGAGGACCTTCTTTCCTTTATCAATTCCTCTGTCTTTCCCTGCTACCCCTTGTTCAACGGCCTCCGGAGCATAACATCTCCCGCTTCGGGTTAAATGCCCTACACCTGTAATATCCTGCCGACCTGAAGACCCGGGCATAACCATGCTGCAGTCATATTTCCATGGTGTAGCCTTGTTTTCCTTGTATGGAAAGGAAACAGGTAAATCAATGATTAATTTGGGCACATTTTCTTCCATGGCTGGCATAACTTTTTCCTCTGGCTCATCATAGTAGATGATTAGGGGTCTTCTTATCCCATAGCCACCTGTATTTTCAATGACTTCTATTTCCCCTTCTATCTCCTCATAGAATTGGGCTACCCCACTATCCATCATCTTTTGGACTTTAACCCGAAAGTCCATGCAGTTCTGTATGTTATGGCCTTCACCCTTATGGAATGGGCACCAATTATGCACCCTTCTTGCAACTATTTTCAGACCTTTCGTACCTTCCACCAATCCTGCCTTGACCATTTCAAACCATACTGTCACCATCGGAGTCTTAACCTCCCTAATATCCCTTTTGAATCTTCTACCCCCTCCGGTCAATATTGCATTCACCTGATTCCCAGCATGATTGGGCAATGGATTTCCAGCTACGTTCGGCCCATTTTTTGATCCAAACTTCACAACCGGCATTAATCAGGCTTTGGACTTTCTTTTTGAAGGCCAGGCAATCTTCAATTGAATGTCCTTGGATTCCCGCATGGTATGCACAGTTGGTGTTTGCATTGTACCATTTTGGATATGGAGGTGTCAAAGGTTTTAGGTACACGGGTGCAACAAGTTGACCCTGCAACAGTTTTGGATATAGATCACCATAGGTAGTGGGAATCGGATCAAATTGGGCTTTTTGATCGTTCCTTGGTGAACGTTGGTCATTACGCGGAAGCCCTTGTGTGTTTGGAACAGCATTTCTAGGAAGGGTGATTTGAGGGGATATGCCAGTTGGGAATGGCTGTTGTGGTATATTGGTGTAAGGGAACGGGTTTTGGGTAAGGTGGTTGATATTGGGGTAATAAGGATTATACCCCGGGTATGGTGTGTAAGGTGTCAGAGGTGCATAAGGTGTGGTAGGGGTATAAGGCCTCAGTGGTGTGTGTGGTGTAGGAGGTGTATAAGGGTATTGGTTGAAGCTTACTGTATGGGTTTCCTCCTTTTTCTTTGTAGGAAAAGCTCTCTTCGGGGTAGTAGACTCACCCCCTTCCATCTTTCCATTCTTAATAGCTGACTCAATCATTTGTCCAGATATTACCATATCTGCAAAATCTTTGGTAGCGTTTCCCACCAATCTGTCATAATAAGGTGCTTTCAATGTGTTGATGAAAAGCACCGTGGTTTCTTTGTTGGTTAAAGGGGGTTGCACTTGTGTGGCCAGATCCCTCCACCTCTGTGAATACTCCTTGAAGGTCTCATTGGACCTCTTTTCCATGTTTTGTAATGACAGCCTATCTGGTACCATGTCAGAAACGTGCTTATAGTATTCCATAAAAGCCCTGGCCAAATCCGTCCATGAACGAATCTTGGTACGACTGAGTTGGTTGTACCATCGGGTGGCTGACCCTGTTAAGCTATCCTGGAAGCAATGAATAAGCAATATCTCATTATCCTCATGCCTTGTCATCCTTCTACAGTACATAGTCAGATGAGCCGACTGGTTGGTGGTCCCATTATACTTTTCAAAGTCTGGTACTTTGAACTTCGATGGAATTATTAGATCATGTACCAAGCTCATCTCTTTGGCATCTAGATTGCCAAACAACTCTGCTCCTTCCACTGGTCTTAGCCTTTCTTCCAACAACTGATATTTCTTCTCAGATTCAGCAGTTTCAACCCTCTTCCGTTCAGTCATTTTGGCCTTTTCCTTTCTGCCATTTCTTCGAAGTCTGGAACCTCAACCTCAATTGGATCAACTCTGATGTTACCCCTTTTTGGACCGAAATTCTGCGCTTCGGCCGCCGGCTGGATGTAGATGTAGGATGCTCCCCAGTTGGGATTTCATTTCCCGCAGGTTGGGATGTCTGGCTATTTCTCTATACCACTTTTGGTCTATCCTCCTGATTCACTGCCCCCATTCCAGCAACTGAATTCTCTCCGGGCCACTTCTGCTTCATCATAGTGCTCATCATCTCCATGAGCTTTGTCATCTGTTCTCGTGTCTCCTCTTGAGACTTAGTCAACTATTCTTGTAGTTCTTTCTGGATTCTTTCCATTCTCTCAATTCTGGCAAGCTGATCGTTTTCCATGGCTTTGTTCGAGATCGAGTATTGTACGAGTGTTGGAAATTTGGTTCTTTCTGAGTGAGACCAATTGTACCTTTATTTTTTAAAAACCATGGATTAGAAATTATTGACACATTTCTTATTTTATTTTATAAAAAAAATGAATAACTCAATGAATCGGTATGAATGAATCAGTGTTAATGAATGAATAACTAAATAAATGACTAAGTGCATGAACATATAATGAATAAACGAATGGACCAATAAATGACTAAGTGTATGAACAATTTATAAGGAATAAATGAATGAATGATTATGAACAAATAAAATATAAAAGAATTAGTGAATAATGAATGCATTTAAAGTATTGGCCCCGGGATAATTCCAACCAAACGGTCTTTCATTGGTTTCCTAGAACTAAATACATCAAAAAAGATCCCTGCTTTAGACAACATGATAGCCTATCTCTCCTAAAAACTATTACAAAACACTGGTAAGTTCGTCGAATTCTGGACCTTCTTCACTGTCCTCTTTTGATTGCCTTGCTCTTTCATCTGATCCCTACTGGTTCACGGCCCTTTGACGTGTCAGCAGAAGCATCGCCGTGTAAGCTTTCCCTAACTTGTTTCTCCAGTTGATTTGCTCGGGCCTCCTCGTGTTTTGCTTTCTCCTTCCAGTAGTTATTCTCCTTCTTGAGATTTTTGACCTCATCTTCCCATTCTCCGAAAGTCTTGAGAGTCCCCTCGAATTTGAGCTCGAAACGGTACCTCTTTTTCCCCAAGTGTAATTCCTGAAGATCACTTTGAACCGTTTCCCACTCTCTCTTGATCTTTTCTTTTTCTTTTTCTCGGGCTACCTCCCGATCTTTCATGTCCTCGAGCTCTTCTTGCAGTCGGGCGATCTCCTTGTTCATCCGGGCCTTTTCTTTTTCAAATTCCGCCCTTGCAATTTCTAACTCTGATGGCGCTTCCTTGGGAGGCGAACTCAAATGCCGAACTTCTTCCCCATCCGATGTCAACAACCTATCATTAATCCTTGATTTCCTCCATGTCAGGTAATCAGGTGTGACAATATCAGCATATCTAGCTACTTTAACCCGATGAGTTTCCTTCCATGCCACCACAATCTCACGGACCTTTCCTGAATATCCATCTTCTCCGTAAGCAAATTCCAAATTACCAAGGTCATGAGTCATTGGAGTAAATTGACGAGATTCTGATTGCCTTAGTACTAGCAGTGGTGCATAGCTCACTCCTCCCCATACTCCCAACAATGGAACAGAGGCTTTATCTCTGCATTTATACAATGTCGGTATAGGAGCTATCCATGGAGCTCTCCAAACTATCATCTCAGCCTTGATATTCCGGAATATATTGATCCATTGCTCCTCAGTCATATTCTCAAGCCAATCCCTCTTAAGAAATTCACCAATTGGTGCAAAAGATTTCCAATATGAACGAAGAGGGAAATTCTCCTGTTTACAGAAATGGCTCTGAACCCATATGTAGAGGAGCTGTATACAACCTAGAAAATGTCCTTTGCCTTCCCGTCTACAGAAATTCAGGGATCGAATTGTTTCTACTATGATTGCCGGGGCTGGGTTTATCCTTTGCTCAAGCCTCTCGAAAACATCAAATATCGCCACATCCACATACCCTAATGTTTTCGGGAAGATAACTAAACCATAGATAGCCAAAGAAAAAATATTCCTAACTGTCTCCTTGCTTAAATGGCTATGGATTAAAGCCCGTAAAATGTCCCATGATATGCAGTAGCTTACTCCTTTTCGGACAACATGGCTTACTACCCAATTTCTTTCCACTCCCAAAATCTTCGACACTTTTTTCTTGAAACTCGGTGTCTTTGTATCCTTCAAATAAATACGATCGGGAATAACATTCTCAATATGCAACAAGGTCGAATACTCATCTATGATTGGAGTCATATCCTTTCGGTTGAAAGTAAAACACCGATAAGCGGGATTCCAGAATTGTACCACAGCCCGGATCACCTCACCACTGACCTTAACCTGAGCTAACAGAGCTATGTCCCCATATGTCTGAGTGAAGGCTTCTTTTTCCGATATATTCCACTGATTCCATATATCAATCAAATCCCGGAGATCATTTTGCTTGATAATAAGATCAACCTTGGCTGGCAATTCTGACACATATCCCATCTTCAAACAATCCCCATCATCCTGTTGAGCTTTCTCGGACTGTTTCCTAACCTCTAAATGTTTCTCGATCACTGAGACACTCTAACCCTCCATGAAAGCCCTTTTGGTTGAATAATATCCCGAGACCAATAACCTTCAAATGTGCAAAAATGATGGCAAGAATGCAAAAGAAACACAAAAAAAAAACAACAAAAAGAAAATGAATTAGTAACGGGAATAAATATGAATAATACAAAAAAACATATAATTCAAAGAAATAATTATCCCTGAGGATGCTAACAAAATTTCAGCATTATAACACCCCGGGGATGAAATACCAATATTTATTACCGACATTGTGATGTACGTTCATGTGTTCTTAACTTCGGGATATCTAATTGGAAATTCGTCATGGCTTCGCCTAGGTTTACTATATGAAGGTGAATGAATTCTAAAAAGCCCCGAATTGCTCCTCACTGTCGCCGGTAAAGGCTAGTAAGGCACCCTGATAAAAGCAGGTTCAATTCGTTAGAGTCTATTTCCCTAGCCCATGTGGATTGTTAATCACGAAGGCTTAGGTAATTTAGTACTCCGAAAGTGTTTCACTAGCCCATGCGGATTGTTAATCACGAAGGCTTAGTTACTTTGCTCCCACCTAAAAGGACGAAACCCGGGTATAGGATTCATGATATGCAAATGCACGTGTAGTATGTGAGGAGAAATAACAAACCTTTCACCACCTATTTTATATCCCTTATTCTAAATGCCCCAACAAGATTAAACAACATAAATCATCAATTAATCAATAAATAAATATATGCACCAAAATAACCAAAGAACAAATATAATATGTATGCACATGAAATATGGACATATTTAAAAAAACATTTTATTATTTTCAAAATTCTCCTTAAAAAAAATGTGGGAATTAAAATTAAATACCAATTAAACCAACAAAACCGAGACTTTGATAACACACGACTAATTCTAGGCCTGACTCTCTAATGGTCCCCAGTGGAGTCACCAAGCTGTCGCAACCTAAAGAATAACGAGTCTCATCGCAAGACTTTATTATTCATTAAGCGTGACATTAAAAAAAACTGAGGAAAAGTCGACTTAATTCCTCTAGAAAAATGAAGGTTTTGAAAATGACTTTAAAAAAGACATGGAGTCGCCACCAATCTTTTTTAGCTAGGTGTGATCGGCCACCTATTAAAACCGGTTTTATAAAATATTTTAAAAATTAATTAAAACATTTTAAAAACCAATTTCAAGTCTGCGTTTTAAACCAGAGAAATCAAAGAAGCGGGTTCGGGAGTCGGTTACGTGTGGGGAAGGATTAGCACCACCACAACGCCCGTATAAATCAGTACCTTATTAATCGTGTGTTATCTCAAGTCTCGGTAAAAAATCGGTTTTAAATTTAGCATTTCAAGTTAATTCCCAATTTAAAGAAAAATAATTCCATTTTTAATTGAAAATGATCCGGAATTTATAAATTCAAAATTTTCCTATATCCCCCAACAAACGTGGCAAAATATAGAAATTTTTATTAATTTTGGAAAATTTTTCGAATCATTCTCTTTTTAAAGAAGATATTCCGTTATTAAAAATAATTGATGATATCCTCCCCAGCAAACCCGGCAGAGAACTCATGAATTATTTTAACTCGAGAATATCTTTATTTTATTGAAAACCATTATCTTTTTTTGAAAACATTTAAAAGAAATGAATATGTATATGCATGTCATAAATAAAATGACATAGCAAAATCTAAATAATATAATGCAACCCAAATGACATGACATGATTTGAATGCCTTAGCATATTCTAAATGAAATGAAATATCCTAAGTTATATGATATATTCTAAATGAAATTAAATGACCTATGTAACATAATACATTCTATATGAAATGCAATATTCTAAGTCATATGATATGATCTAAATGAAATAAAATATTCTAGATGACATAATATATCCTAAATGAAATGAAATGACCTAGGTAATATAATATATTCTACATGAAATGCAATATCCTAAGTCATATGATATAATCTAAATGAAATTAAATATTCTAGATGACATAATATATCCTAAATGAAATGAAATGATTTAAATGACATGACAAATATGAATGATATGGCATATAATTTAAATGACATGGAATAAAATAATGCTATCATATAATATGCATGAAAATAAAAATAATAATGCATGAACATAGTATATGCTAAATAAAATTAACTAAATAAAAGCATAGGTTATCATGAAATATTCAAAACCATATAACATCAAAAAATATAAATCAAAATAATAACAATATCATAGAAATTATTATAGCAAGAATCACATATTATATAAAATGCATGAATATGAAAAATGCAATGCATGAAATGTATTTTTTCCTTTAATTAAGGAAATCCGTATATCTAAAAAGATATCCGGCTACCTTAGGAAAATATGTCAAATTAAAAATTATAAAACCAAAATACTTTGTGAATGTTTGAAAACAATTTTGAAAAGCTTGAATTAAAAAATAAAAACTGGGCTAAATCTTTTTTTAAATGGCTCTAATTTCCTAAGTTTAAAAATCCGGACTTGACTACCCTTAACCCGAGACTTGAAAAACCATTTTTAGAGTTTAAAAAGGCTTAGAAACTACCCTAAGTCAGTAGCTAACCCTCCTAATCAGCCCACTCTAAGTAACTTAACCAAAACAGAAAAATGATTTTTCTTTAAATTCAATTTTGACTCCACTGTCCAGTTTTAAGCCACGATTTTTTACCCTATTTTTAAAAATTCAAAACATTCTGAAAAACATACTGGAGACTCAGGACATGTAAAACTACATGGGAAAAAATCGGCTTAATTTTTTGATTAAAGATGAATTCCCAGAAAAATCGGAAATGTACGAGTACTTGGTGAAAAAAAAAAACTGTTTTGTCAAAACACATTTTTGCCTTTGATAAAATCATTTAAAAATCAAAGTAAAAATATTTGAAACTCATAAAATAGCTCACAAACAGTAGCTAGGACTTTTTGAAAGTTAGATAAAAATTGGCTAAGTAAAAAAAATCACAAAGGTAGAATAATCAATTTGACAAACTTTAATTTTCCACAAGTGTGCTCAAGAGAGCATGACTTTGAACCGTTAATTGGCTCAAGTCATTATTCAAGTGGCATGAACATGAAATGCATGAAAGAATACAGAAAACATAATGCATGAAATGTATGAGTTTAAACCTAAATGTCATGAAAAAATGCATGGCATTCATATAGTGACCTAGACCTAAATGAACTTGCATGGCATTTAATTCAACCTAGACCTAAAATGCATGAACATGTATGGCAAATAAACCTAACTTAATAACTAAAATATGCATGGCATTTTCACAAACACAAAGCATGCTTAAACCAAAAACTCAACCAAATATCATGCAAATGCTAACCTATCAACTAATCATAGCAAAAATGCACATAAAATGCAAAAATTCCAAGGGTGGCCAAATGGAATAATGTAACTAGCAAACATGGCATTTTCACAAACATTTGGTATACTAACATGCTCAACTAAATCAAATGTCATTCAAATGCAAAAACCTATTAACTAACATGGCAAAAATGCAACACACAATGCAAAACACATGGAGTAGCCAAATGGCCTCAAGCTCCAACAAGCATGGCATTTTCACAAACACTTGGTATACTAACATGCTCAACTAAAATATAACACTCAAATCATGCAAAAACCACACAAGCATTTTCACAAACACTTAATATACTAAATGTAAAACATGCTCAACTAAGATATAAAACTCAAATCATACAAAAACCACACAAGCATTTTCACAAACACTTGATATTCTAAATCTAAAACATGCTCAAATTTAAACATCATGAAAACAGAAAATTAAAAATGCAAGAACATGATATTTAAATCATAAATGACAACAAACAAAGCAACCAAATTAAAATATAACTCAAGAATATGAAGTAACATAACATTTAAAACACCAAGATCAAAGAAAATAACATAAACAATATGATAAAATAAATCAAAACAGAAACTTAAATAAATAATGTAGGCCATTCGGCCATGGTGAGTATAATATAAAAAAAAATTGTAAAAAATATATTTAAGAAAGAGATGAAGGAAGAACTTAAGAAGAACAATAAAAAAACATTTATTTAAAATGGAAACTCACCAAATAGTAATCAAAATAGAAAAAATAAGAATGGAAAATCAAGAAAGTGCAAGAGTTGGTGCTCAAGAGCAACCTCAAGAAGCTATATTTCAAGCTTTATCTCTTCAAACTTTCCTTTCCTTTCTTTTCTAAACTTTTATTTTTTGCTTTCAACCAAGAAAAGAAAAACCAAGTAAAAACTAAGAGAACTCAGCAAAATGAAAAGTAAAAATGAAAAATCTGACTCCCTCCATAGAGCTGGCCGAATGCCTAAAAAGAGCAAGGATGTTGTCATTTTTTTGTAACCAATTTTCCATCAAATGGCTAATAATTCAAGGTGAAAAAATCATGAAATTACCACCTTTAGATTAGCATATCAGCTGTTTCAAATTACAGCTGTTCAAGAATAATGTTGACATCTCTCTTGGCCTATGTGGCTTAATCACCATGGCTTGATCAAAGAGAATCTCTAACTAACTCTTGATTTTTAGCCATTTGATTGAAAAAATCAGAATCTTCCTCCTTCCTTTGGGCCTGGGCAGGCCAGCACTTCTCTTTTCCAGCCCAAGTCTGACTTTTTGAAAGGCCCAAAGAAGCCCTTTTCGGTTGCTTGGGTGAAATGACCGTTTTGCCCCCCGGATGCAAATAAATATCAAACAGACTCCAAATTCAATTTTTCTTTTTTTAATACTTCCAAAATAATAAAACATTGAGTTCTGGAAGTTTTCAAAATTATCCGAGTTCGTTTTCTATTTATTTGGATTTTTTCTTCCAAAAATGCCCTTTTATGCCCCTACATTTTACCATTTTTTAAACGAGCTCCAAATCAAGATTTTTCTTCACCAATATCTTCAAAATAATTAAAAAGTGTGATCTAGAAGTTTTCATAATTTTTGGAGCTCATTTGGTATTTTTTTGGGATTTATCGGCTTGAATTACTACATAGGAGCTCGGGGTTTGGCCATTTTGCAAACGAACTACGAATCAAGATTTTATTTTGCCAATCTCTTCCAAATAATTTAAAAATGAGATTTGCAAAATTTCAGAATTTTTGGAGTCCATTTGCTATTTTTTCGGGATTTATCTTCTTGAATTATTGCATAGGAGGCCCGGGATTTGGCCATTTTGCAAACGAACTTCGAATCAAGATTTTCTTTCGCCAATCTCTTCAAATTAATTTAAAAATGATATTTGCAAAATTTCTGAATTTTTGGAGTTCATTTGCTATTTTTCTGGGATTTGTTTTTTTGAATTATTGCATAAAAGACCCGGGATTTGGCCTTTTTGCAAACGGACTCCGAGTCAAGATTTTCTTTTGCCGATCTCTTTCAAATAATTTAAAAATGAGATTTACAATATTTCAGAAGATTTGGAGCTCATTTTCTATTTTTCCGGGATTTTCCTTTTTGAATTACTGCATAAGAAGTCCGGGATTTGGCCATTTTGCAAACGGACTCCAAATCAAGATTTTCTTTTGCCAATCTCTTTCAAATGGTTTAAGAATGAGATTTACAAACTTTCAGAATTTTTGGAGTTCATTTGCTATTTTTCCCAAATTTTCCAATTTTGCCTTTTTGCCTACGAAACCCGGTTTTGCTCAAAACAAGTCCGATTTTAGATTTTCTTCAAGCTGAGCCTTGGGCTATCCCTTTTTAACCATTCCTCATCCATTGGAGGCTTTGGTCTTACCCAGTCAGGCCATTTCTGTGATTCTTCTCGATTTCGCCGAAATCCACTAAAAACCCTAATTCTCGATTTTCTCACGGATTGACTTTTCTTTCCATTTTTCTTGCAAGTGGCTTCTCCATTACCCGTAGTCAGTGCTTATCTTTCATTTGGAACCTTCAATTTCGACCAATTTGATCGTTTAAGCACTTTTCCCCAAATTTCTCGGATTAGGGTTTCCTTTCTACTGAATCTCCAAATCCCAACTTTCGAACTCCATATCTTTCAAAGTAGACCTCGGATTATCAAAATTCTTTCGCCATTTTTCAATTGAACTTAAAATCTTGATTTTGAAAGTGGGTTGACTTTTTCAGTAGTTGACTTTTTTCAAGTTCGACTTTTTATGCTCACCCTCTTAAACTAAGTCTCGGAGTACCACCTGCAGGATGAAAAAAAATCTTTTTACACTCGTAAACATCAATTTAGGAAGAAAACATACCTGTTTTAATGGTCCGGACAAAATTAGGTGTCTACAATGTTCATGCATTATTATTTTCATTTTTATTTTCATGCATATTATATGATAGCGTTATTTTATATTCCATGTCATTTAAATTATATGCCATATCATTCATATTTGCCATGTCATTCAAATTATTTCATTTCATATAGAATCTATTATGTTACTTAGGTTATTTCATTTCATGTAGAATATATTATGTTACCTAGGTCCTTTCATTTCATTTAGGATGTATTATGTCATTTAGGATATTTTTTTTATTTAGAATATATCATATGACTTAGGATATTACATTTCATATAGAATATATTATGTTACCTAGGTCATTTCATTTCGTTTAGAATATGTCATATAACTTAGGACATTTCATTTCATTTAGAATATGCTAAGGCATTTAAATTATATCATATCATTTAGGTTGCATTATATTATTTAGATTTTGCTATGTCATTTTATTTATTTCATGCATATACATATTCATTTTTTATAAATGTTTTCAGAAAAGGTAATGATTTTCAATAAAATAAAGATATTCTCGAGTTAAAAAAATTCATGAGTTCTCTGCCGGGTTTGCTGGGGAGGATATCATCAATTATCATTAATAATGAAATATCTTCTTTAAAATGAGAATGATTCGGAAAGTTTTCCAAAACTAATAAAAATTTCTATATTTTGCCACGTTTGTTGGGGAATATAGGAAAATTTTGAATTTATAAATTCCGGATCATTTTCAATTAAAAATGGAATTATTTTTCTTTAAATCGGGAATTAACTTGAAATACTAAATTTAAAATCGACTTTTTACCGAGACTTGAGATAACACATTATTAATAAGGTATCGTTTTACACGGGCGTTGTGGGGGTGCTAATCCTTCCCCACACGTAACCGAGTTCTGAACCCGTTTCTTTGATTTCTCTGGTTTAAAATGCAGACATGAAATTGGTTTTAAAAATATTTTAATTAATTTTAAAATATTTTATAAAATCGGTTTAATAGGTGGTTTATCACACCTAGCTAAAAAAGATTGGTGACGACTCCATGTCTTTTTCCAGGTCATTTTCAAAACCTTCATTTTTCTAGAGGAATTAAGTCGACTTTTCCTCAGTTTTTTCAATGTCACGCTTAACGAATAATAAAGTCTTGCGATGAGACTTGTTATTTTTTAGGTTGCGACAGCTTGGCGACTCCAATGGGGACTATTAGAGAGTCAGGCCTAAAATTAGTCGTGTGTTATCAAGGTCTCGATTTTGTTTGTTTAATTGGTATTTAATTTTAATTCCAACATTTTTTAAGGATAATTTCGAAAATAATAAAATGTTTTTAATATGTCCATATTCATACATATTATAATTGTGCTCTGATTATTTTGGTGCATATATTCATTTATTGATTAATTGATGATTTATGTTGTTTAATCTTGTTGGAGCATTTAGAATAAGGGATATAGAATAGGTGGTGAAAGGTTTGTTATTCCTTCTCACACACTACACTACACTACACGTGCATTTGCATATCATGAGCCCTATACCCGGGTTCCGTCCTTTTAGGTGGGAGTAAAGTAACTAAGCCTTCGTGATTAACAATCCGCATGGGCTAGGGAAATAGACTCTAACGAATTGAACCCGCTTTTATTGGGGTGACTTACTAGCCTTCACTGGCGACAGTGAGGAACAATCCGGGGCTTTTAGAACTCATTTACCTTCATATAGTAAACCTAGGCGAAGCCATGCCAGATTTCCAATTAGATATCCCGAAGTTAGGAACACATGGAGGAATATTTCCAATCCTTTTACCTTCTATTCTACTTTCCGAATAAGTTTATTTTTGAAAATCGGACAATGATGAACGTACATCACAATGCCCATAATAAATGTTGGTATTTAATCCCAAGGGTGTTATGATGCTGAAATTTTGTTGGCATCCTCAGGGATAATTATTGCTTTGAATTATATGTTTTTCTTGTATTATTCGTATTTATTCCCGTTACTAATTCATTTCCTTTTTGTTGTTGTTTTTGTTTTTTGCATTCTTGTTATCATTTTTGCACATGGAAAGTTATTGGTCTCGAGATAATATTCAACCAAAAGGGCTTTCATGGAGGGTCAGAGTGTCTCAGTGGTCGAGAAACATTTAGAGGTTAGGAAACAGTCCGAGAAAGGTCAGCAGGATAATGGGGATTGTTTGAAGATGGGATATGTGTCAACATTGCCAGCCGAGGTTGATCTTACTATCAAACAAAATGATCTCCGAAAATTGATGGATATATGGAATCAGTGGAACATATCGGAAAAAGAAGCCTTCACTCAGACTTATTAGGACATAGCACTGTTAGCTCAGGTTAAGGTCAGTGGTGAGGTAATCCGGGCTATGGTGCAATTCTGGAATCCAGCTTGTCGGTGTTTTACCTTCAACCTAGAGGATATGACTCCAACCATAGAGGAATATTCGACCTTGCTGCATATTGAGAATGTTAAACCGACCGTATTTATTTGAAGGATACAAAGACGCCGGGTTTCAAGAAAAAGGTGTCTAAAATTCTGGGAGTGGAAAGAAATTGGGTTGAAAGCCATGTTGTCTGAAAAGGGGTAAGCTACTGTATATCGTGGGACATTTTACGGACTTTAATTCATAGTCATTCAAGCAAGGAGACAGTTAGGAATATTTTTTCTTTGGCTATCTATGGTTTAGTTATCTTTCCAAAGACATTAGGGCATGTGGATGTGGCGATATTTGATATTTTCGAGAGGCTTGAGCAAAGGATAAACCCAGCCCCGACAATTATAGTGAAAATAAATTGATCCCTGAATTTCTGTAGACGGGAAGGAAAAGGGCATTTTCTAGGTTGTATACAACTCCTTTACATATGGGTTCAGAGCCATTTTTGTAAACAGGAGAATTTCCCTCTTCACTCATACTGGAAATCTTTTACACCAATTGGTGAATTTCTTAAGAGGGATTGGCTTGAAAATAGGACTGAGGAACAATGAATCAACATATTTCGGAATATCAGGGCCGATATGATAATTTGGAGAGCTCCATGGATAGCTCCTATGCTGACATTGTACAAGTGCGGAGATAAAGCTTCTATTCCATTATTGGGAGTATGGGAGGAGGAGTGAGCTATGCACCACTACTGGTATTGAGACAATCAGAATCCCGTCAGTTTACTCCTATGGCCCATGACCTTAGTAATTCGAAATTTGCTTATGGAGAAGATGGATATTCGGGAAAGGTCCGTGAGATTGTAATAGCATGAAAGGAAACTCATCGGGTGGAGGTAGCTAGATATGCCGATATCGTCACACCGAATTACCTGACATGGAGGGAATTGAGGGTTAATGATAGGTTGTTGATATCAGATGGGGAAGAAGTTCAGCAATTGAGTTCGCCGCCCAAGGAAGCGCTATCGGAGTTAGAAATCGCAAGGGCATAATTCGAAAAAGAAAAGGACCAAATGAGCAAGGAAATTGCCCGTTTGCAAGAAGAGCTTGAGGATATGAAAAATAGGGAGACAGCCCGAGAAAGAGAAAAGGAAAAGATCAAGAGAGAGCGGGATACTGGTAAAAGCGATCTTCAAGAATTACACTTGGAGAACAAGAGGTACCGTTTCGAGCTCAAATTCGAGGAAACTCTCAAGACTTCCAGGGAATGGGAACAAGAAGTCAGAAACCTCAAGAAGGAGAAGAACTATTGGGCAGAAAAAGCAAAACATGAGGAAGCCCGAGCAAATCAGTTGGAGAAACAAGCTAGGGAAAGCTTACACGGTGATGCTTCTGCTGACACGTCAAAGGGTCGTGAACAAGTAGGGATAAGATGGAAGAGCAAGGCAATCAAAAGAGGACAGTGAAGAAGGTCCAGGATCCGAGGGAGTTATTATAGGACCAGTATTTTGTAATAGTTTTTTTAGGAGAGACAAAATATCATATTGTCTTAAGCAGGGATCTTTTCTTTGATGTATTTAGTTCCGGGAAATCAATGAAAGACCGTTTGGTTGGAATTATCCCGGGGCCAATACTTTTAAATGCATTCATCATTCATTTGTTCTTTCGTTTATATATTTCATTTTATTTGTTCATTCATTTATATTCATAATCATTCATTCATTTATTCTTTATAAATTGTTCATACACTTAGTCATTTATTTATTTGTCCATTCATTTATTCTTTATAATTAGTTATTTAAGTTCATACACTTAGTCATTTACTTAGTTGTGAATTCACTAACATTTGTTCATTCATTCATTCATTTTTTATAAAATAAAATAAGAAATGTGTCAATAATTTCTAATCCATGGTTTTTAAAACTAAAGGTACAATTGGTCGCACTCAGAAAGAATCAGACTTCCAACACCCTTACAATACTCGATCTCGAGCAAGAGCCATGGAAAACGATCAGATTGCTAGAATTGAGAGGATGGAAAAAATTCAAAAAGAGTTGCAGGAACAGTTAGCTAAGTCTCAAGAGGAGACACGAGAACAAATGACAAAACTCATGGAGATGATGAGCACCATGATGAGGCAGAAGTAGCCCGGAGAAAATTCAGTTACCGGAATGAGGGCAGTGAATCAGGAAGACCGACCAGAAGTGGTATAGAGGAATGGTCAGAGATCCCAACCTGTGAGAAATGAACTTCCAACTGGGGCAGCATCCTATATTTACATCCAACCAGCAGCCGAAGCACAAAATTTCGGTCATAAAAGGGGTAATATCGGAGTTGGTCCAATTGATGTCGAAGTTCTAGACTTTGAAGAAATGGCTGAAAAAGAAAGGGCAAAAATGACTGAACTGAAGAAGGTTGAAACTGCTGAATCCCAGAAGAAATATCAGCTACTGGAGGAAAGGTTAAGGGCAGTTGAAGGGACAGAGTTATTTGGCAGTCTGGATGCCAAAGAAATGAGCTTAGTACATGATCTAGTAATTCCCCGAAGTTCAAATTACTAGACTTTGAAAAGTATAATGGGACCACCAATCCATCAGCTCATCTAACCATGTACTGCAGAAGGATGACAGGGCATTATGATAATGAGAAACTGCTTATTCATTGTTTTCAAGATAGCTTGACAGGGTCAGCAACCAGATGGTACAATCAATGAGTCATACCAAAATTCGTTCATGGACGGATTTGGCCAAGGCTTTCATGGAATATTATAAGCATGTGTCTGACATGGTACCTGATAGGCTGTCGTTACAGAATATGGAAAACAGGTCCAATGAGAGCTTCAAAGAATACTCGCAGAGGTGGAGGGATCTGGCCACACAAGTGCAACCCCCTTTAACTAGCAAAGAAACCACAATGTTTTTCATCAACACCTTGAAAGCACCCTATTATGACAAATTGGTGGGAAGCGGCACCAAGGACTTTGCAAATATGGTGATATCTGGGGAAATGATAGAGTCCGCAATTAAAAATAGGAAGATGGAAGAGGGTGAGTCTGCTACCCCAAAAAAAGTTTTTCCTACAAAGAAGAAGGAGGAAACACATGCAGTAAGTTTTATCCAATACCCTTATACACCTCTTACACCATATACACCACCAAGGCCTTATACTCCTACCACACCTTATGCACCTCTGACACCTTAAACACATTTCCCGGGGTACAATACTTACTACACCAATGTAAACCACCTTACCCAAAATCCATTCCCCTACACCAATATACCGCAACAGCCGTTCCCAACTGGTATGTCCCCACAAATAACCCTTCCACGAAATATTATCCTAAACACTCAAGGTCCCGCACGCAATGACCAACGTTCACCAAGGAACGATCAAAAACCCCAATTTGATCTGATTCCTACTACATATGGTGAGCTATATCCTAAACTATTGTAGGGTCAACTTGTTACACCGGTGTACCTCAAACCTCTGACACCTCCATATCCAAGGTGGTACAATGCAAATACTAACTGCGCATACCACGTAGGAATTCAAGGAGATTCGACCGACGATTGCCTGGCCTTTAAAAAGAAAGTACAAAGCCTGATCAATGCTGGGGTTGTGAAGTTTGGGTCAAAAAATGGGCCGAACGTAGCAGGAAACCCATTGCCTGATCATGCTGGGAATCGGGTAAATGCAATATTGACCGGGAAAGTTAGAAGAATAAAAATGGATATTAGGGAAGTCAAGACTCCGATGTTGACAGTATGGGTTAAAAGGTCAAGGCAGGGATGGTGGAAGATGCAGACAATCTAAAAATGGTGGCAAAGAGGGTGCAGAATTGATGCCCGTTCCATAAGTGTGAAGGTCATGTCATACAAGACTGCGGAGATTTTCTGGTTAAAGTCCAAAAAATGATGAATAATGGGGAAGCCCAGTTCTATGAAGAGACAGAGGAAGAAATAGGAGTTATTGAGACTGCAACTGGTTATGGGATAAGAAGACCCTTGATCATCTATTATGATGAACCGGAGGAGAAAGTTATGCCAGTCATTGAGGAAAGTGCACCCAAGTTAATCATTGATTTGCCTGTTTCCATTTCATACAAGGAGAACAAGGCTGCACCATTGAAATACGATTGTAGCATGGTTATGCCTGGGTCTTCGAGTCAGCAAGACATCACAGGCGTGGGGCATTTAACCCGAAGTAGAAGATGTTATGCTCCTGAGGTTGTTGAACAGGGGATAACAGGGAAAGACAGAGGAGTAGAAAAAGGGAAAAAAGTAGTTGAGCCAATCTATATTGAAATGGATTTGCCAAAGGAAACAGAGAGGGGATCAGCCCTGGTTAACAGAATAAAAGAATCGGTATGTGAGAAGGAAGCCTGTGAGTTCTTAAAATTCGTAAAGCACAGTGAGTATAGCGTGGTTGAACAACTGCAATGTCAACCAGCTAGAATTTCAATCTTATCCTTGCTTTTGAATTCAGAGCCACACAGAAATGCCTTGTTAAGAGTATTGAATCAGGCATACGTGGCTAATAATATATCAGTAGAAAAATTGGACAGGCTGGTAGGAAACATTGCAGCGGACGACTACATATTTTTCAGCTATGAGGAGATACCACCCAATGGTATTGGGTCAACAGAAGCTCTCCATATAACCACCACTTGTAAGGGACACATATTACCAAGGGTCCTTTTGGACAATGGTTCTTCATTAAATGCGATGCCCTTAGCAACCCTATCCAAATTGCCAGTGGATATATCTTATATGATACCGAGTTGCACAGTGTCAGGGCTTTCGATGGAACAAGGAGAGAGTTTATGGGAACTATTGAAGTTCCTCTGGAGATAGGCCCATGCACTTATACGGTGAACTTCTAGGTCATGGATATTAATCCATCTTACAATTGTTTGTTGGGAAGGCCATGGATACATTCAGCTGGGGCTGTACCTTCGTCCCTCCACCAAAAGTTGAAATTTGTGATGGAGGGCTGTTTGATCACTGTATCAGGAGAAAAAGACATAATAGCCTCCGCATCTACTGAATCTCCTTATGTTGAGCCCAATGAAGATGCCGTAGAATGTTTTTTCGGTCTTTGGAATTCGTAAATGCAGTTTTCGTCGCCGAAGGACAAAAAATTTTGAAACCAAGGTTGTCCAAGAATACAAGACTGGGAGTAAGAACCACAGTGGGAAAAGGCTACAGGGCTGGAAAAGGTTTAGGGATTTATCTTCAAGGAATGGCCCGAGCAATGGAAGCAGTGGGAAAGGAAGATCGATTTGGCTTAGGGTATCTTCCGAAGGCCCATGAGAAGAGGAAACACGTTGAAAGGAATCGACAAAGAAGAATGGCCCGTCTCACCGGTATGGATATTGAATGGGAACCCATGACTTTCCCACCAATCCTTCATAACTTCCGCTCTGTTGGTTTCCTATTCAGAGAAAAGAATTAAGAAGATGTACTCATAATGATCAAGCAGGCTTTTGAAAAATTCCATGTGGATAAAAGGGGGTAGATTCAAGATATGGTGATTGGCATGACCGAGAAAGAAGGGATGGAAAGTGGCAGTACAAACTGGATGGTGCGACCTTGTCCACCAGGATATAGACTAACCAACTGGAGTGCGACTGAGTTGCCCATAGTTTTTAAGTCTATTTCAACGTAATACTTTTAAAAAAGCAATCTTAATTATCTTTACCCAGAGATGTTAAGAGTTTTTTTTTCTGTAATGGGCTTTTTGTTTAAACATTTTCATTCAATAAATAACAAGCACAATGTATTTTATCCATATTGATGTGTCCATATTTTTTCATTTTTGTTATTTATTTATTTTGTTTTCATTCTATATTTTGCTATATTGTTTCTTCTCCACTTATTTACAGGTGTACAGATGCGGAATATGAGGACCTTCCTGTCAGTAATTCTGAAATTAATTTTGAAAGACCCAGTTGCACGGGTGATTTTGAGGCTAATGAACATACTGAAGATTATGGTCTACCTCCGGATCTACTAAGGAAAATAGAACAAGAGGAGAAACAAGTACTTCCTCATAAGGAATTATTGGAAGTGATAAATCTGGGTAATGGTGAAGAGATAAAGGAAGTCAAAATCGGAACTTCATTGTCATCATCAATAAAGGGTGAATTGATAGCCTTGCTCCAAGAGTACATGGATGTATTTGCATGGTCTTACCAAGACATGCCAGGGTTGGATCCGGATATTGTCGTTCATAAGCTCTCTTTAAGGCTAGAATGCAAGCCAATTCAGCAAAAGTTGAGAAGAATGAGGCCAGACATACTGTTAAAGATAAAAGATGAGGTGAAGAAGCAATTCGATGCTGGATTCTAGAGGTGGCAAAATATCCAGAATGGGTAGCAAATATTGTTCCAGTACCAAAGAAGGATGGCAAGGTTCGAATATGCGTTGATTACCGAGATTTGAACAAGGCCAGCCCTAAAGATAATTTCCTTTGCCCCATATTGATACTCTGGTGGATAATACTGTGAAAAGTTCTTTATTTTCTTTCATGGATGGATTCTCAGGATATAATCAGATCAAGATGGCACCTAAAGATATGGAGAAAACCATATTTGTTACAATGTGGGGAACCTTCTGCTACAAGGTAATGCCATTTGGGTTGAAGAATGCTGGGGCAACATACCAAAGAGCCATGGTGACCTTGTTTCATGATATGATGCATAAAGGAATTGAGGTCTATGTTGATGATATGATCACAAAGTCACAAGGAGAAGAGGAGTATATTGTGAATCTTAAGAAGCTCTTTAAACGATTAAGGAAGTTTAGACTCAAGCTAAATCCGACAAAATGCAGTTTTGGAGTCACCTCAGGGAAATTGTTGGGTTTTGTCGTCAGCAAAAGAGGAATTGAGATTGACCCGGATAAAGTGAAGGCCATTCAGAATTTGCCACCACCTCGTACTCAAAAGGAAGTAAAAGGCTTTCTGGGGAGATTGAATTACATTGCTCGATTTATTTCTCAATTAACCAAAAAATGTGATCCAATATTTAAGTTACTTCGAAAAAGTGATCCAGGAGAATGGGATGAAGGTTGTCAGATTGCATTTGAAAAGGTTAAACATTATCTATCCAACCCACCAGTACTAATGCCACATGTTCCGGATGAACCAATGATACTGTATTTATCAGTATTTGAGAGATCCATGAGTTATGTTTTAGGGCAGCTTGATGAGACTGGAAAGAAAGAACAGGCAGTTTACTACCTCAGCAAGAAGTTCACAGATTATGAGTTGAAATATTCTTCGGTAGAAAAGTTGTGTTGTGCTTTAGCTTGGACTGCTCGAAGACTCAGACAGTACATGTTGTACCACACAATGTGGTTAATTGCCAAGCTGGATCCAGTCAAATACATGTTGGAAGCACCTTTTTTGTCAGGAAGGACGGCAAGATGGCAGGTTTTATTGTCAGAATACAACATTGTATATGTAAGTCAAAAAGCTATCAAGGTCAGTGCAATGGCTGAATTCTTAGCAAGTCGGGCAGTAGAAGATTATGAACCGTTGAACTTTGACTTCCCGGATGAAGATTTGATGTATGTGTCGTAAGCAGATGAGATTCCCTTGAAGAAGAAGGCATGGAAAATGTACTTTGATACAGCATCTAATGCCATGGGGCATGGAATCGGTGCAGTGCTCATATCCCTAGAAGAAGATTATTATCCTTTCACTGCTAGATTGGATTTTGATTGTACAAACAATACTGTCGATTATGAAGCGTGTACTATGGGCCTTCGTGCTGCAGTAGACAGAAAGATTAAAGTATTGGAAGTTTTCGGAGACTCAGCCTTAGTGATTTACCAGTTACGAGGAGAATGGGAAACCCGAGTACAAAGCTAATCCAATACCGAGAACTCATACTGAGTTTATTGGAGGAATTTTAAGAAGTGAATTTCAATTACTTTCCTCGAGAAGAAAATCAAATGGCATATGCTCTAGCTACTTTGTCATCAATGTTTAAAATGAATGAAGGGGCTGAAGTTGTGCCAATAAAGATGAGCATATATGAGTCTCTTGCCCACTGTCTGAGTATTGAAGAAGAAGCAGATGGCCTTCCTTGGTATAGCGACATCTTGCAGTACATCAAGAGTCAACAGTATCCAGAACAAGCAACAGAGAATGACAAGAGAACTTTGAGAAGGCTAGCAATAGGTTTTGTTCTAGACAGTGAGATTCTCTACAAGAAAGGAAAAGACCAAGTCTTATTGAGATGTGTCGGATCTGCTGAAGCTCGAAGAATTATAAAAGAAGTCCATGAAGGGATATGTGGCACTCATGCTAATGGTCACATGCTTGCTAAACAGATTATGAGGGCAGGTTACTATTGGTTGACGATAAAAGGAGATTGTATCAATTATTCTCGGAAGTGCCATAAATGCCAGATATATGCAGATAAGATTCATGTGTCGCCATCACCATTACATGTCATGACTGCACCATGGCCTTTTTCAATGTGGGGAATGGATATGATCGGGCCTATTACCCCGAAAGCTTCAAATGGGCATCGTTTCATCTTGGTGGCCATAGAATATTTCACAAAGTGGGTAGAAGCTGCTTCCTATGCGAATGTAACAAAGTCGATGGTATGCAGATTCATTAAGAAAGAAATCATATGCCGTTACGGGTTGCCAGCAAGAATTATTTCGGATAATGCTCTCAATTTGAACAATCAGATGATGAGAGACGTGTGTACTCAATTCAAGATCACACATCATAATTCGGAACCTTACCAACCGAAAATGAATGGCGCAGTAGAAGCAGCTAACATGAACATCAAGAAGATTGTTGAGAAAATGACCAATGTATACAAAGATTGGCTTGAGATCTTTCCTTTTGCTCTTCATGCATATCGTACTTCGGTTCGTACATCTACAGGGGCAACGCCGTTTTCTTTGGTATACGGGATGGAAGCAGTGCTACCTATTGAAGTTGAGATCCCTTCACTTCAGATTTTGATAGAAGTTGGCCTAAAGGACGTAAAATGGGTTAGAGCTCGTTATGAACAGTTGAATCTCATCGAGGAGAAAAGATTGAAAGCAATTTGCCACGGGCAGTTGTATCAGAAAAAGATGATTTGAGCCCACAACAAGAAGGTTCATCCCAGACAGTTCCGAGAGGGAGAGTTGGTACTGAGAAAAATTCTCCCTATAGTGAAGGATCCGAGAGGAAAATGGGCTTCGAATTAGGAAGGACCCTATGTGGTAAAAAGAGCTTTTTCTGGAGGAGCATTCATTTTAACTAGAATGGACGGGGAGGATTTCAGAAATCCCGTGAATGCTGATGAACTGAAGAAGTATTATGTTTAAAAAAAAATGTGTGATGTTGTGCACGTGGAAATTCGAATGATTCCAAGTGTAAAAATGGAAATTCTATATATCTATTTCCCCTGTGAATGGTTTTTCAAAGAGAATATTCATGCTTGATATGATGAATGGCCATCTTTCATATTCTTTTCACTAAGAAGAAATTATCCTTAGTCATCTCTTTGAGCCTTAGGAATTATTTCTTTCTTTAAACCTTGATTAAGGATCAGCCTCTACACTGGAGGGCAAATGCGAGGAAAAATAATAAAAAATCATGGCAAAAAGAAAGCCATCGAAAAATGTGGCAAATGAAAGCCAACAAAGCAAAAATGAAGAAAAGAAAGTCCAAAAAGGGACAAATGTTTCAAGAATGAGTTCTCCTCAGAAAATGATCATTGATCCAATCACCCTTAAACACACTTTGGGCCTATTTTATCCTTTCTTTCTGAACCTAAACCTTGGCCTACATTACGCGCTTTAAAAGCCCATTTTGATCAAGCATGGATATTTAATTTGAAAGGTTATTCTCAGAATTCATTCCATCTTCTGAATTGATATTTTTACCTTGGAAGTATTTATAATTCTCAGATGCATGGTAGAATACACAAAAAAAAAATGAAAATGAAAAAATAATGTAAAATGAGAGGTTTAAGCTGAAAACCCGCAAAGGGCGACTTAATACCAAATGGAGGACACTTGAGTTGAAAACCCAAAAATGGCGGCTCAGGTTCTGATTAAAAGTTCGGATTAATGCTCCGTGTAAAGGGGGAGAAAGTATCTGACAATCAGAAGCAAGGGGAACAACTCAGTCTGATGTAACTATGGAAGCTAAGAGGTTACCCAAGTAAATTACTTGTTCAAGAGAAATTTCAGATGGTTTGAAAAATGAGGGGTCCAAGATATTCCGCATCTGGAGCATCTAAAACCTATAACCTTACATTTGTTTCTTATATCCTTGATATTTATTTTTACTATTATAAAACATTTCTTGCAATAAATTCTTGTTATCTTTTTCATGACAATTTTTGCTTAATTCATATTTTCTTTCATACATTTCTGATATGCATTATGATTGTTATCAAATTGAATAATGATTAGTAATAAAAAATCTTTAAATAAAAGGATTTCAAAGTATTACTAAGGAATAGATTTAAATCTTGGGAAAGGTTTGGAAAGTTCACCAAGAAAAGAAAACACTGAAAGTGGTGGAGACTCCATCCCAATGCCAGAAATTGGTGAATTTCAGTGAAGTCAGAAACTGAGATTGTTTGACAAGTTTCTTGAGTGAAGGATTCGTTAAGTGGGGCATCAATGAACAAATTGAAGACTCCATCATGAAGTCCGATATTCTATGAACCTCAAAAAACCATGGATTAGAAATCACGACACAATCATTTGATTGCATTTATTCTTAGGAAACATACAAGCATTTGCAAAGCATGTCATTCTCATCATTGCATTTAGCTAACAGTGCAGAAATCAGGAAAACTTGGACTTCCCCAAGTGAACTTATTATGTTTTTTTAAATGAGTCAAGCCCCGAAATCACCGTCGAGGTACATTTCCTTTCCAAATCGAACTCGTTTTGCTCCTCAAGAAAAGTCGAGCCCCAAGACTGTCATTAAGGTATATTCCTTTCATTTTGAAGTTAAATTTATTCTTTTTCAAATGAACCAAACCCAGAATCATTCTTAGTATTTCCTTTTGTTTTAAATCGAATTCATTCTGTTTTATCAAATGAGTCGAGCCTCGAGAATCTACGTCGAGGTATTTCTTTTTGTTTTAAATCGAATTCATTCTATTTTATCAAATGAGTCGAGCCTTGAGAATCTACGTCAAGGTATTTCTTTTTGTTTTAAATCGAATTCATTCTATTTTATCAAATGAGTTGAGCCTTGAGAATCTCCGTCGAGGTATTTCTTTTTGTTTTAAATCGAATTCATTTGTTTATCAAAGGAGTCGAGCCTTGAGACCATCGTCAAGCTATTTTTCAAATCACGGTAAGGCCTCCGGGCACCATTCTTAAGACCTCCGGGCACCATTTTAAAGATTTTCGGGCACCATTTTAAAGACCTCCGAGCACCATTTTAAAGACCTTCGGGCATCAATTTTAAAGACCTTCGGGCACCAGTTTTAAAGACCTTCGGGCATCAATTTTAAAGACCTCTGGGCACCAGTTTTAAAGACCTTTGGGCATCAGTTTTAAAGACCTTCGGGCACCAATTTTAAAGACCTTCGGGCACCAGTTTTAAAGACCTTCGGGCACCAGTTTTAAAGACCTTCGGGCACTATTCTTAAGACCTTCGGGCATAATTTTTTCTTTTGAAAATCGAACCTGTTTCCTTAAGACGGGTCGAGCCTTGATTAGTCAGGGAATTCAATTTAAGGACAAAATCTTCAATTTACAGCTTTTTCAACAAAAAAAAAATGAAAAAATGAAAAAAGATGAAAAAGAAAAAAGAAAACCCCTTTCCCTTTCCTTTACATGTGATTTCAGTAATTGTACAAAATTAGTGTTGGTTTATATTTGCCTGATTCCTGATTCTCAGCAATAGAAAAAGAGGGGCAGCTGTAGACACCTAATTTTGTCCGGACCACTAAAACAGGTATGTTTTCTTCCTAAATTGAGGTTTCAGAATGTAAAAAAACTTTTTTCATCCTGCAGGTGGTATTTCGAGACTTAGTTTAAGAGGGCGAGCATAAAAAGTCAAACTCGAAACAAGTCAACCTCGGAAAAATTCAACCCCAAAAAAGTCAACCCCAAAAAGTCAACTACTAAAAAAGTCAACCCACTTTCAAAATTAAGAT